>BSBN01000034.1:10000000-12555000 GCA_027924645.1 Cunninghamia lanceolata | reverse complement strand
TGACATAAATCAAATAAAATATTACAACACTTAATATTAATCCAAAAATAAGAAAAAGAAGGGGTACTAAGGCTAAAAAATAAAATAATTAAAATTAAACCAAGCACAATAAATCATCATTCAATTACACACGTGATCCTTATCCCTCTTGGGAATGGATCGGCTTCACCGGAAATAACATGGTGTGAATCCTCCTCTGATTTCCTGTGGCTAGGGAAAGTAAAACCTGCACATCTCGATCAAGTGTCAGTCCTGTCATGAAAAGTCATAGCCGAAGCAACTGAAAATTAAATTCACGCAAACAATACAACAATATCCATCAATACATATATCCAAATTAGCTGCATTTTCCATCACATGTCAATTAATTCCATAACACATAATCAACTAGAATCTCATAACAAAATAACATCTAATATAAATCCCATATATCAAACCACAACATATCATCAATATGACCGAATCAAATCACATATATCAAATCGGTGAGATAAAACATCAAGTCTGCATAATGAAGCATGGTCACTACTAAATAGCACAATGATCAAAATATGGGAGGTAAAATAGTCGGCCTTACATCCTCCCCCCTAAGACTGAACTTCCTCCTGGAAGTCATCAAAAAGATGAGGATAGAGTGCCCTCAAACTGGCTGCATCCTCCCAAGTCACCGTGACCTCATCATATCGATCCCACTGGACCCTAACCTGGTCCAGCTCTCAACCTCAAAGGCCCAGCGTCCAACGAGCCAATATGCGAATTGGCTCCAGCACCAACTGCCCGTTTGCCTCTACCTGTAAAGTACTCCAGTCCAGTACATGAGATACATCAGATATATATCATCTCAAAACAGAAACATGAAAGACATCATGGATACGTGACAGGCTAGGTGGCAATGCTAGACAATAGGCAACTGGTCCTATCCACTCCAAAATCTCAAAGGGTCCTACGAACCATGGTGCGAGCTTAGAGCCCTTTCCATAACGGATTGGACTCTTGTGTGGCCGCACTATAAGGAATACCTTATCCCCCACTAAGAAGCTCCGATCTATCCTCTTAGTATCGGCATACTTCTTCTGCCTATCCTGTGCCTCCTGCAACCTCTGTCTAATCAGTGTGACCTACTGTTCCATATCCTGTACAAGCTCTGGACCAATGGCAACTCTCTCCTCAATCCAATCCCAACTCAATGGTGTCCTGCAAGGTCTGCTGTATAAAACCTAAAAGGGAGGCATACCTAACGAGCTGTGATGCCCATTATTGTAGGCAAACTCAACTAGATAAAGATACTCCTCCCATCTAGACTGATGGTCCATAACATACATCCAAAGCATGTCCTCCAATATCTGATTCACCTACTCTGTCTGCCCATCTGTCTCTGGATGATAAGCGGAGCTAAAATTAAGCTGTGTGCCTAATGCCTGCTATAAGGCTCTCTAGAATGCTGAAGTGAACACTGGATCTCTGTCTGAAATAATGTGGCAAGGTACCCCATGTAGTCTCACAATATTATCCAAGAATACCTTCGCCACAGCTGGCGCATTGTACGTCATGCATATAGGAGAGAAATGAGCCACCTTGGTCAACTTGTCAACTGTCACTATGATGGCATCATGGCAATGCGAAGACATAGGAAGACCAACAATAAAATCCATGGAAATGGTGTCCCATTTCCACTCAGGTATATCATGTGGGTATAAGAGACCTGCTAGACACTGATGCTCGGCCTTGAGCCTCTGGCACTCAAGGCAACGAGCAACAAACTCTACTATATCATGTCTCATACCTGCCTAATAGTACAGCTGTCGAAGATTGACATGCATCTTCTTCACCCCTGGATGTGCCGCATATGGTGCTTTATAAGCCTCTGATAGCACTACAGTACGCAGGTCACCTGCGCGGGGTACATAGATGCGCTGTTGATGTTGAAGTAAACCATCTATGTCAAGTGTATACCCTGCAAACTTGCCCACAAGGGCCCTCTATAAACTGATCTTCTGCTGCACCTCTAGATACCACTTATCCTCTGGCAAATGCTAAATAATGCGATCCCTCAAGTCCACTTGCAAGGTCAAGGTCAAGAGCTCATGGCACCACCGACTCAATGCGTCAGCAACCACGTTCTCCTTCCCTTTGATTTAGTGGACATCAAAATCATACTCACAGAGGAACTCCATCCAACGCCGCTAACTAGCATTCAGATTTGGCTGTGTAAAGATATATTGGAGGCTGTGATGATCGGAATGGAGCTCAAAGCAACGACCCAACAGGAAATGTTTCCAACAGACTAGAGCATGAATCACTACTACTAACTCCAAATCGTGCGTGGGGTAGTTCAGCTCATGGGTCTTGAGCTTTTGCGACTCATACGCGATCACTCTACCACCCTGCATAAGTACAGCTCCCAATCCCTCGAGTGATGCATCCGTGCAAACCACAAAATCTATTGCAGGATCAGGAACTGCTAAAATAGAAGTGCTGGTAAGACGCTCCTTGAGGACCCCGAAGGCCCTCTCGCACTACTCAGTCCAAAGAAAGCTCTTCCCTTTCTGCTGAAGGGAAGTGATGGGGTGCGCTATCCGCAAAAAGCCCTCAACCAAATGATGGTAATAACCAGCTAACCCCATGAAACTCCTGACCTCTGTCACATTAGTGGGTGCTGGCCAATCCCTAACAGCTCTGATCTTTGATGGATCTACTAAGACTCCATTGTCGGAAAGGATATGCCCTAGGTACTGAACCTCTGTCCTAAAAAATGCACACTTCACTAGATTCCCATAAAGTTTCTGCTCTCGCAAGCACTGTAGAACCTGACGAAGGTGCTCCTCATGCTCCTCCTCAGTCCGTGAGTAGATCAAAATGTCATCAAGGAAAATGATCACGAACTGATCTAAATATGTACGGAACACCCCGTTCATGAGACTCATGAACACTGCAGGGGAGTTCGTCAAGCCAAAGGGGACCACTATGAACTCATAATGCCCATAATGAGTTTAGAAGGTGGTCTTATGGATATTTGCCTCTGTGATGCATAACTAATGACACCTAGACTTTAGGTCTATCTTAGAGAACACCCTGGCTCCCTGCATCTGGTTGAAAAGATCATCAATCCTAGGCAAAGGGTAATGGTTCTTCACCATCACCTTATTCAACTACCTGTAGTCCATACACAAACGAAGAGACCCATCCTTCTTCTTCATGAAGATGACAGGAGTGCCCCAAGGTGAAACGCTCAGTTGGATGTGCCCCTTCTCTAGCAAGTCCTCCAACTGTAGCTTGAGCTCAGTCAGCTCATGTGTGGTCATCCTGTAGGGTGCACGAGACACTGGCTCGGCACCCGGCACTAAGTCTATGTGAAAGTCTACCTCACGTCGGGGAGGCATCCCTGGTAACTCTACTGGGAATACATCAGCAAACTCTCTAAGGATGGGATGGTCATCCAAAGATGCCTCTGGCTTGTCATCTGATCTATCACTCACTGTGATGGCAAACATCTGACAGCCCTTCTGCATGCAGCGCTTAAGCTGCTGAGCGGATATCATATGCACTGCGGTGGGCTTCTGCATGCCCACAATCTCAACTGATGTGCCGTGATTGTCTAAACAGCTGATCGCCTTTCAGTGACAATCTAGCTTGGCTCGATGAGCCGCAAGCCAATCCATACCCAACACCACATCATAGGATCCTAATGTCATGACTCTAAGGTCACATACTATAGTGAAGGGTCCAAAAGCAATCTCACAGTCGCGGACTAAGGTATCTACTGTCAGTTTGGCTCCTGAAGCCAACTCGACCACCCACCTATCACCCTGCCTAGAGGCCACCAGCCTGCAATGCTCCACTAACGATGGAGATATAAATGAATCAGTAGCACCAGAGTCAAAGAGAATAGAAATAGGGTTACCTCCAATCATACCTGATGTCTCAATCACTAACGCCTAAAAATCTGCTTGGCAGTTATCAACCACTGCAAACATACAGTGGGATCTACCCACATCACCCACTGTCTGCTCAGAACCTCCTTCATGAGGCTATCCCCCTGCTATATAACCCTATGGACACTCTCTAGCTAGGTGTCCTACTCCACCACAAACATAACAAGGGCCCCTAACCTGTACTTGTACAGTCTGAGTCCTACCCGACTGCTGCTGCCTTGATCTGCCCGTAGACCCCTGTGAACCCCTATAAGACTGTTGTGACCTCGCGGGTCCCACAGGTGGTCCCTACTACCTCTGATCTCTACGTGGGCCCTACTGCTGCCAACCTCTACTATGTCCCCCCTATGTCCTCTGCTGTGTCCTAGCTCTCTGCTGCTGCTGTGAGGGTCTAGGAGGTAAAGATGTTGAACTGAATCCTCCTCTGTGAGGTGGTTGTGATGGCCTACGGAAGCTCTGCTAATGTTGTTGCTATCCTCGATCCTAAAACTAAGGGCGAGAACTCTGCCCTCATCCCTGAATCTCCTCAGCGATGTATGCCTTCTCGGCAACATCACTTAAAGTCTGGGGGTCTTCCATCCACACAAGCCCTGCTATACTGTGATTAAGCCCTCTGATAAACTTATGCACCAGGAGTTTCTCATCATGGAGATGCTCCACATATCTAGATAGCTCTGTAAACCTAGCCTTATACTGAGCCACTAAAAGTCCCCTCTGCTGAAGGTCATGGAACTCATCCAGATGACGCTGTCTGTAATGGTCTAATAAGTAGCGCGCATTAAAGCGCTCAATGAAGGTCTCCTAGGTGAGGGTGTCTAAAGATAGGTGGCATTTGCACTCCTCAGTGCGCCACCAGGTAGCTGCTGCATCCCGTAATAAGTGTACTGCCACCTGGGCCTTCGTGTTGCCCTCGTAAGGATGCAACATGAAGCACATGTCCAAACTAATAAGCCAGGCCTCTGCCTCAACTCCCTCTGTGGTCCTGATGAATGTAGGAGGGTTCAACCTCAATATGTCCCTGATGGGATCCCCTCTATCCCTGTGCCCCCTGATAGGCTCATCTGCATGATACTCATAAGGCCTGTGACCCAGGTGCTCTACACACACTATCTCGTCCTGTCTAGCCCGATGTGGGGGACTCCTACTACAGGCCCTGTTGGCTGAACCAACCTCCTCTGTCTCTGGTAGCTCAACGTAAGGCTCCTCACGTGGTGCCCGTCGCAGCTCTGCACGGGGCTCCTCTTGTGGATCCTCGCAGGGCTCGACACGTGGCTCTGCTACTGCCGGTGGGAGCCTATCTAAGATAGCCTATAAGGCCTTTAAAATCTGTGGTCCCATATCTAGTAGGGCTGGTGGTGCCTGCGGTACCTGAGGAACTGGCTGTGGCTGTAGAACTGATTGAACTGGTGGAACTGGCTGTACCAATGGATCTGGCTGACCCTGTGGATTTGGCTGACCATGTGGATCTAGCTGACCCAGTTCCATAGCTGATGAATCAGTGCATACCTCTGTGTGTGGAGTGCGGCGGGTCTGCGCTCGCTGAACTCATCTAGGAGGCATCCTACAAAACGAGGTAGCCACAAGTCAATCATAATTGTAGAAACAATAATATGCCTAAAACAAGCCCAGTGTTTTAAAAAACCTAGGCTCTAATACCAAATGTCATGCCCACTTTTCCCATGCGGTCACGACACATAAACACGCATGTCATGCCCACAATTGCCATGTGGTCATGACACGAACTACAAAAAATTTTCCTTCCTACCCTAAGAACCACCTTGCATGTGCTTGTGTGCTTAGTGGCATTACGCCCGAGGCGTAAACATGTCAACGTAATTGTGATGGTGGAGGCCATCTAGGGGGTATGCGACACAAAGCGTGTCGCTCTTAGGGTTAGACTGTTTAAATCTCAACCCTAGTTTCCTAGGTGAGGTGATTCCAAAAATTCAACCCTAGCTTGTCTCAGATCGATAAAAGATTAATCATGATGACAAGGTGGCGCATGATTTTGGATGGTGGGATAAAATAAATTCACACAATGCATAAAATAAACCCAACATGCCTAACCAAATCTTGGCAGCATAACGCGTTATCGACGTGGCGAAAGTTATTACACTTTCGCTTAGCTTGGTTGCACAGTTTGCCTGTTTTGGTTAAAATCTCAATTTACCTAGTAAACCAGGTCACTTATGCAGGATTAACCATCATTGTTTGGGGACGTTTTCTCACCCTATAGGTTTAACTCTGATTCACAATTTTATTCTACGTTTTAGAATTTATATAAATATATAAATTCATCTTTATCAACTTAATTGTCGATATATAATATTGACAAGAATTTATAACCCCTACTTGCTTTTGTTCGAGTAGGCTTCCTTTTTACATAATAAACGTTAAATAATACTTATATAAATAAATATTTATTATATATAAAAACAAAACATGAATTTATCGGTTATATATATATATGTTATTTAAAAGAAATTTTTGATTTACTAGCAAACAATATTATATATATATATATATATATATATATATATATATATATATATATATATATATATATATATATATCTAAAGGGATTCATTTGTTAGAATGTTATAAATAAATAATGATTCATGTGTTGAAATATATAAGATATATTTCTCTTAAATATATCCATGAGTATTAAAAAGAAATTCAGGTGAGGTCTTGAATAGAAGTTAAAATTTAAATCCTCATTATTTAAAAACATCCCACTAAAGTGTGAACCCATGCTAAACTCCAACCCCATATAACCCTAAACCTAATGATTTTGTTTATATATATATTTTTTTTCTTTTTTTAAATTCTCCATAATCAAAGTTGCCCTAACCTAATTTTTTTATATCTATTCCCTAATGTCCTAATCTAATATTCTTGTTTTTATGTTTGTTTTGCTATTTGCTTCTTGTGCAGGGTTTGGTAAATGCCATGGAGGAAGCTTGAGATAGCGGCGCTCTTACCATAGTGGATGGAGGTACCGTAGTGAGGGGACGGTGGAAGGTTCGCGGCACAGTGGAGGAGCCGTGGTGGAGGCGTGGTGGAGTGGTGGTCAAGGGTCTGTGTGTGTGGAGTTTGGCGATGCGGGGCAGTGGACGCAGAAGAGGTATGAGGGACTCAGCGTCGATGGTGCCTCAGCATCAATGGTGTTATCGGGGGTGTGGCATGCAATGGTGCTGCGTGGTTTGGCCCTGCCAAGGGCACAAGGCAATGACGGGGTAAGGATCGCCCGCGGGTCTTTGGCAGCATGGGGGTGTGGGGAGGGGCAGAGCCCCACCCACATCCCACATAGTGGGGTGTGGGTGGGGCTCCACCCCTCCCCACACCCACAGTTTGCAACTCCAGTGGGGGTTTCAACCCCCACCAACAATGTGAAAAAAAATTCATGACTGCTTTTTTTTTGGTAATATTTTTTTTGTAAATTTTTTTTTATATATATATATATATTTTTTCTTAATCTGTTATCTCCTTTATATATACAGAAAGAAAACTCAGGCAGTATATATATATATATATATACTGGAAGGTACACAGTTAAACTAAACAAAATAGAAAAATAATATTACAACAATTACAAAAAAATAAAAAAAACCCTCTCCTCCCGAGAGAAACTCTCTTTTTGTATATATATATAAAAGTGTAAATGCATAAGAAAGCTTATGCAACACTATGCTAAATATTATCCTTCTGCTAATTTTATCTACTTCTACCCATTTTAAATAAGAGTAGTATATAAACAAAAACAACAACTAAATTCACAAGCTACTCAAGCAACCAGTGCAATCTTTGTAGAAATGTAAAGACTTATTGCACACATTCTTTTTACCATGCTTCTTTTTTTCTTTCAAACAGTATGTTGACATTCAGATTTAAACAGGTGTAAGTCAATAGCACCCCTTTATTTTTGCACAGAACTGATTGTAATTATTTCCTTTTTGACGTCAAAATTTAACAGGAATCTATTTCAACTCCTTACCCTTCTTTACTGTATCTCACTAAATGGATAACTGGGTATATTTTAAAAAGAAACTACAGAACATACCATAATGGAAATATATATATATATATACTTTTCCTTGAGCAATAACAAGAATATACATAGTGCATTATTTCTCTTTTGGAACAGCAATAGGGTGGAAAATATATTTCTGTCTAGTTTTACCTTCTCTCCAACAACCACTAGTACTTAGGAAATTTACTGCCACATAATAGAAAGGAGTTCCATTACACAAATACATGGTCTTTTTTTTTTTTCTTCTGAACATTATACAAAATAGAAAATGCAATTCCCCTTTTGTTTAACTACAACAGATCTAACAGTAGCATTATAACACTTGTCTTTTTTTTTGAACAAACAATGTCAAAACTATAAATAACTCTTCTCTTACATTACTCAAGCTTCACAAATCAAGGAATAAACAACTTTAATCAAACCAAATAGGAGTTTACATTATACTAAAATCTCAACCACTCTAAGGCAAGTTTCACAATAAACTCTCACTAGTTACAATACATTAAGGCCACTATGGCCATGGCTCCAATAGTCATTAAACTCTACAACACCACACAAGAGAAGCTCCCTTCCATTTTCCTTCTTCACTTGTAAATCTGCAATTGAACACAACAGCAAGGCACAAAAACCAGCCACTAAGAAAGGAAAGCTCTCCTCCCTACCGTAGACCTGCAAGTGGGTCACCCCTGAGCTAGGGAAGTAGGGAATTCACACCGGGTTCCATTCCACAACAACAATTCAATCACATTAACACAAAAATCAGAACAACCCCATAGGTTTAACACATAACTATACTCACAGAAATGAGCTTGGTGAGGGTAGGGAATAGATCTCTCAACTTAAAAGGGCTCCCAAAAGAAATGAAAATCCCAACATCTAGCCTCAAGCCAAAAATTTCAGAACACCACAATCCACAAGAATCACAAACCAATTTGCATGGCACTCTTGCCATTTAGATATCTCCTCCTCAAATGATAACAAGCCCTCAAGGCATAAACACATATCTCCTCAAATGATAATAAGCCCTCAAGGCATATACACATAATGTGGGAGAGCCCTCAAGGATTGTTCCTCTCCCCTACCCATACAAGTTGAGCATTTCCTCCATTGGAGGTGCTCTCACCATAACACCCACCCCAACATCAAATGCAAAACAACAAAAATGCAAACAACTTACAACCAAAATCCAAACAAAGAACATCTTATAAGCAAAGTAAGAAGCAAGAATAAGAGGCCTACCTTCAAGGCCTTGACAATGGAAGAAGAATTGGTGAAGAGCTCCAAGCCTTCCTAGGCCTTCCAACTTTTAGAATCTCCCCAACCTTCTCTAACTCCTCCAAACTTAGAAAGGAAAACTCAAATTTTTGCAAGAAGTTTCAAATTGCAAGGAAAAAGACTAGAAGAGAAGAACCCCCACTCCTCTACAAGAGGAGCTATTATAGGCCCTCTACTTGGCCTTGAGAGAATGATGTGGTGACATTTGTCACCATCTCTTCCCTCCACCAAAGCTACTTGTAATAGAGAGAAGGTAAGAGGATGACAAATGTCCTCCTCTCCCTCCACCTCCATCTCCACCTCATGAAGACAATGGTCTTAAGTGGTGCTCCCACTCACTTGGGAGTTTGGGAGGACTCTTGGAGACCTCCCTAGTCCTCCTTGGGAATGATTCCCAAAACATAGGGATGGGAGATGAGCTCTTCCCAAGGCAAGGCCCATCCCCATCTTCCCTCTTCCCAAATTCGTCACTCTTACTCCACCATGGTTTAGGGTGACCTAAGGTGAGTCAAAACTAGGGTTAGGTGGTCCAAGTTGACCCTAGACTCATGGTTGACCACCTAGGGTAACTTTTGGGACCCTAGGGGTCATGAAAGGGGTTGAAAATCCACATATATATGGCCCAAAAAAAGGAAAAAAATAATAAAAATGACAAATGACATAAATCAAATAAAATATTACAACACTTAATATTAATCCAAAAATAAGAAAAAGAATGGGTACTAAGGCTAAAAAATAAAATAATTAATATTAAACCAAGCACAATAAATCATCATTCAATTACACACGTGATCCTTATCCCTCTTGGGAACGGATCGACTTCACCGGAAATAACATGGTGTGAATCCTCCTCTGATTTCCCGTGGCTAGGGAAAGTAAAACCTACACATCTCGATCAAGTGTCAGTCCTGTCATGAAAAGTCATAGCCGAAGCAACTGAAAATTAAATTCATGCAAACAATACAACAATATCCATCAATACATATATCCAAATTAGCTACATTTCCCATCACATGTCAATTAATTTCATAACACATAAACAACTAGAATCTCATAACAAAATAACATCTAATATAAATCCCATATATCGAACCACAACATATCATCAATATGACTAAATCAAATCACATATATCAAATCGGTGAGATAAAACATCAAGTCTGCATAATGAAGCATGGTCACTACTGAATAGCACAATGATCAAAATATGGGAGGTAAAATAGTTAGCCTCACAACATAAGAATAAAGAGAAGGATATTCCTCTAGAAGAAGAATCTGAAGAAGAGGGAGGCCCTATATCCTTCACAAGGAAGAGAAAAGCACCTCAAGTGGTAGCCACTACGCCTAAGAAACCAAGGACTTCTATGAGAGGTGAAATAAAACAAACTCCCATAATTTTGAGAGGAGTAGGTAGAGAAGTATTTAAGAAGGAATTACAGCATAATGTTCCACTTCCCACCATTGTGAAGTTGAAAACTAAGTAAGCAGAAGAATAAGTAAAAGAAACCTCTAAAATACTTCAAAGTGGTCTAATCTCATTAGATGAGACAGTCAACCTATCTGATGATGAGGTGGTGAAAGATGTAGCTTCACAAAGAATGGAAACCCTTGCTACTGGCACTCGGATAACTCCTCATGGAACTCCATTAGTACAAACAGTGTTAGAGGAGATGAAGCAAGTGGAATCAGGGAAAGAGAAGAGCCCAGAAAAGGTAGCCCAAGAGAAGGGGCTTGATACATTGATTGAGCAGGTAACCAGTCCTGCAATAATTGATCTTACATATAGATAGGATCTAAGTCCTAAAAATCAAGGAGGTGTTTAGGATAAAGAAGAAAATGTTGAGGAAGTAAAGATGGCAGTGATAGAGAGCCACACTTTGGATATGGGTGAGCAACAACAAAAGGAAGTACCTGTTGGATCCAAGATAGTTGAAGTCCAGGATAAGGGAGGAGGAGAAAGGGATACATCAGATGATCCTACCCTAAAGGTACAACATGTAATTGTTACAGCTGCAGAACAGATTGCAGTTTCAGATTAGGTTGGTATACCTAAGATAGATACAGTGACATCCACAGAAGCTAACATGCCTCATGATGAGGAAATCACCAAGGTGGATGAGATACCCATGGAGGAAGCAAAAGATCAGGATCATGATAAACATGCAGATGATCAACAGGATCACCTTCCAAAAAAGGAAGTTCCTCAATAGGAGGATATACCTAAAGATCACCTTCATGAGGAAGAAAAGAGAAGATCACCCTCACCATCGAACATGATGGTGGATACTGAAGATCAGGGTGATCATCATGATAATGATGGAGACCAACAGTCAAAGGATCTAATTCCTCAGTGGCTCAAGAAAGAAATTGGCACAGAGTCAGGCATAGGGGTACAGGAATTTGATGTATCCACATTATTTGCAGAAACCCTGATAAAGCCAAAGAGGAAGGCTAGAATAACTCCTGCAATAAGAAGGGATCCTATAACTGGTAGATGTTACATCCCACTAGTGCCCTAGTCATTTATGTTTTCTTTCAAACTTTAAACATGTGAATACATAAAATGATGCTGATCAATAGATGAATAGATATATGCAATGTATATAAATGTTTTGTTTCTATTAAGTACATTGATGGATGTCTCGCTATTATTTTATTATAGATGCAACATTATGGTATTAGAGCTACTAGGTTTGACACTGAACTAGGGGCTCATCACCAAGAAAAGCTTAGAACTTTTAGAACTGAAACAAGCATTTTAGTTTTGTACCAGGATGCGGGTTTACATTGCAAAACGTAAGAGAACACGAGAACCAGGTATCATTCCGCGATGGAAAATAGCAAAAGAAACAAGTGATTATCCATGTTGTACTATACCCCTGGATAATGAAACTTTAGCTGATGCTATCAAACGGCTCAAGACCTAAAAACGAAACCAAGCTAAAACAAAACAAAAAGTGGTGGAAACTATCTCCTTAAATCTTAGAAAATTGTCAGATGACAAACAACCTGTAATTCCAGCTGAAGACATTGACATGTCCCATAATGTGAAGGAAACTCGAGTACCTAATCCAGGTTACCGGTTAATTCCTTATTCAAAATTTGAAGGGCAGGAAGAGCCCATAACCGGTAGTGATGAAAGCTCTTAGATAAAGGGCTCCAAAAAGACCCATGTAAAATACTGTACAAAAAAATTTGTAGTGTAAATTTTGTAGTGTGTTAATAATTTTTTTTTTTGCAGTGTGTAAATAAAATAAATGTTGTTGTGTTTAATCTGCTGTATAATTAAGAGAATGTAAGTGGTAATATAGAAACTAAGAGCATAATTACCTTAACAAGTTTCATTAGTGAGGGAATGGCTCACTTATTTGAAGGAAGGGGGGAGACTGAACTCCCTGAGACCTCTACTGCAAAGTTAGACAGACTCCTGCAGATGAGGCATGATACTCAGACTAGGCTCCAGCAGCTAGAGCAGAGAGAGAACAGGGACATCAGGAACCAAGATGAGGAACATGAGTCAAGAATTAAGGATAGAAATTCAGAGAATGTTCATACTCATCCGACTAGAAATGAGGAACACACGATAACTCAGCCTGATAGGGATAAGGTACTGCATGGTATTATCCCAAATGACATGAAGAAAGTAAAACCCCCACAATACGATGGATTATAAGTAGGAGATGCTGCCGAAGCCTGGTTGACAGGTATGGGAAAATATTTTGAGATAAGAGAATATACAGAGAACATGAAGGTGGTATGGGGAGCTTATCAATTAACAGGAGAAGCTGCTGGATGCTGGGAGAATAAAAAGGTAGAACTGGGATGGTCTTCAGTGGATATGACATGGGATCGATTTGTGGAAGTCTTTAGACAATGATGGTTACCTCAGCTATTTTATGAACAGAAGTTAACAGATTTTTAGGAACTACAACAAGGTGAGCTCATAGTGCATGCATATTGGGAGAAGTTTACTCGTTTACTTAAGTATGTACCCCAATTCCATAGAGATGAGAAGTATAAAGTTAGGAAATTTATCATGGGACTCAATAATTGCATTGGGGGATCAGTAGATGTTTTGGCACCTACCAGCATGAATGAAGCTTATGAGAAGGCTGTAAGGAGCAGAAACTTAAGAAGGATGACTCCATAAGGGATAGAAACAGAAAATAGCAGAACTGGTCACAAAATTCTCAACCCTTCAAAAATAAGGGAAGCAATTTCACCTACAGAAACAGGGATCCAAGAGGAAACAAAGGAAATTGTCTAGACCAATCCAAGGATAGGAGAAGTTTTGATAAATTCAGGAGAAGCAATGAAGAAAACAATAGGGGGGCAGAAAAAAGGGGACCCCCAGGGGGATGCTTTACTTGCGGGGGTGAACACTATGCTAACCAATGTCCCATAAGGAACCAAGGAGGGTCACAGCAGAAGAACCCACTACCCAACCAAAAGATAGCTTTTCAGCAGAGAATTCACACAACAGTGGATAACAGACAAGCAAAGTATCAATTCACACCTATAGAAGTTTCAGGTATGCTTTATGGGAATTCTATAACCATACTCATAGATACCAGGGCTACAGAGAATTTCATTTCACCGAAGTTATTGAGTACATTTCCAAAAAGGGCAGGATACATGGCAAATTCTTGGATGGTCGAATATGCTAACCAATCGAGAGCTCAGGTAGAGCAATGTTTATTTGAAGCCAGGGTTGAACTTCCAGGCCTCATCTCTGAAATAAACCTATATGTGGCACCTCTAGGTTCATATGATATCATCTTAGGTATGAGTTGGTTAGAGAAACACAAGGCCAAGGTGGATTGTTATAAAAAATGATTGAGTGTGAAGATGATTTGGGAAATAAAGTTCAAATGCAAGGAATTCAACATGAAGTCAACTTACGATGACTCTCTGCCATGCAATTAAAATGAAGTCGAAGGAAAGGTTGCCCGATATTTGCGGTAAAAATGGAAAAAGTTAGTAGAGTTAGAGAAACCAATTTTAATTTAGGAGAGAAGACACAAGAATCATTTGTAGAGAAATATCCCTATCTTCGAGACTATTAGGATGTATTCCCATAAGAGTTGCCAGGTTTGCCTCCTAAGAGAGTATTTGATTTTTCTATAGAGTTAGTTCCTAGAGCAGCACCTGTATCAAAGGCCCCTTACCACATGACAACTGGTGAACTTATGGAGTTAAAGGCCCAACTTCAAGAATTGCTGGACAAAGGTTTAATTAGACCAAGTGTGTTGCCATGGGAGGCACCTGTGATTTTTATAAAGGAAAAGGATGGAACCCTACGGCTATGCATAAACTATAGGATGCTAAACAAACTAACTATCAGGAACAAATACCCTCTAACCCGCATAGATGATTTATTTGATCAAATGCGAGGAGCGTCAGTCTTTTCCAAAATAGACCTTCGCTCATGATATCACCAATTGCGGTTAAAGGAGGAAGATATTCATAAGACAGCCTTCAGAACTTGCTATGGGCATTACGAATTCACAGTACTACCTTTTGGACTTACCAATGCCCCAGCTGCATTTATAAATTTGATGAACAGTGTGTTTCATGACTGTTTGGATAGATTTGTTTTAGTTTTTCTGTATGACATTTTAATCTATTCAAGGAATAAAGAGGAACACTATCAGCATCTTCAAATTGTCTTGCAATGCCTGCATGAAAACAAGCTTTATGGGAAATTGTCCAAATGTACTTTCTTCCAGAAAGAAGTTCAATATCTGGGACATATTATATCTAAAAAGGGTATAGCAGTTGATTCAGCAAAAATAAAAGCAATAATGGAATGGCCTATTCCCAAGAATGTTCAAGAAATCTGAAGCTTTATGGGCTTAGCAGGTTACTACCAGAAATTTGTAAAGGATTTTTCATGAATTGCCTATCTAATTACTTCATTGCAAAGAAAAGGGAAAAGTTTTGTTTGGTTAGAAAAATGTCAGGAAGCGTTTGATTTGCTTAAAGAGAAACTAGTTTCGGCACCTATATTAAAAATACCAGATCTTGAGGGAAAATTTGTTGTGGTAACCGATGCCTCAGGGGAAGGAATAGGAGGGGTACTCATACAGAATGAACAAGTAATAGCATATGAATCTAGAAAACTTAAGAATTATGAGTAAAACTATGCCCCTCATGATCTCGAATTGGCTGCTATTATTCACGCTTTACAAATGTGGCGGCATTATTTATTAGGGAAACCATTTGAACTCCGATCTGATCATCAGGGATTAAAGTACATATTTACCCAACCAAATTTAAATGCCAGACAAAGATGATGGCTAGAGTTGATTTCAGATTATGATTTTGAGATCAGTTATATCAAGGGAAAAGAAAATCGGGTAGCGGATGCTTTAAGCCGCAGAAGGCATGTCAATGTGTTAATCTCAGTACACTCAGACTTCAGAGACTAAGTACTTCAACAATTGAAGAATGATTCACACTACCAACAAGTAAAGAAGGCTCTTCAACTTGATCCATTAGATCCAAGGTATGAAGGATTCAAAATAGAAGGGGATGGACTATTAAGATATCAGGGTAGAATGTACATACCCAAAAATACCGAGCTCAGAAATTTAATTTGGAAGGAAACTCATGCAGCACCATATTCAGGGCATCCTGGAGTTACCAAACTTATGGCAGATGTAAAACCTTTATATTTTTGGAAGGGAATGAAGAAAAACCCAGCAAGATTTGTAGCAAGTTGTCTAGAATGCCAAAGAGTCAAAGCGAAACACCAGCATACTGCGGGACTATTACAACCTCATGCAGTACCTGATTGGAAGTGGCAGATAATCAGCATGGATTTTATCCAGGGATTACCCATGTCTAGCAATAAACATAATACCATCCTAGTAGTAGTTGATAGACTCACCAAAGTAGCACACTTTTTACAAGGAAATTTAACTAATGGTGCGACTACTATTGCTCATAAATTTGTTCGAGAAATATTTCGATTACATGGAATACCTGAGAAAATAATATCTGATAGGGATGCTAGAGTAACTTCCCGATTTTGGCAAACATTATTTTCAGCTTTGGGTACAAAATTGAACATCAGTTATGCTTACCATCCTGAAACTGATGGCCAAACAGAAAGAGTTAATCAAATTTTAGAAGATCTACTTCAGATGTATTGTATGGATCAACAATACAAATGGGAAGAATACCTTCCATTAGTTGAATTTGCTTAGAATAATTCATATCAATCATCCATAAATATGGCACCATTTGAGGCACTATATGGAAGGAGGTGTAGAACTCCTATCAGCTGGGATAAGCTGGAAGATAAGATAACCCTCGGTCCAGAAATGATTTCTGAAATGGAAGAGCAAGTAAAGTTGATCAAGAAAAGGTTAGCAAAAGCTAACAATTGACAGAAAAGTTATGTTGATGCCAAATGAACTCCCAGACAATTTGAAGTGGGAGAAAAAGTACTTTTGCGTGTCAAACCACACAAGAGTGCTATAAAATTTGGGAAATCCACTAAACTTGCACCTCGGTATGTTGGACCATTTGAGGTTCTAGAAATTATCAACCCGGTTGCCTATAAAATTGCTCTACCACCAGCTCTCGCTCAGTTGCATAACGTCTTCCATGTTTCTTATCTAAAAAAATATATATCTGATTTTACACATATGATTGATTGGAACTCTTTACAGGTTCAGGACCCAGGGGTAATCATGATTGAGCCAATCAAGGTGCTTGAGGTACGTAAGTGTAGCTTACGTAACAGAGAAGTGGCCCAATGCAAGGTCTAGTGGGACCAATATTCAGAAGATAGCGCCACCTGGGAGGATTACATGGAAATGCAACAAAAATTTCCTCATTTACTATTTACAATAGTTAAACCTCTTTAAATGTTTGGTTTAAACATGTTACTATGAAATTTTGATATCTTAAAATCATCGAGGATGATGATTCACAAGGGGAAGGATATGTTACATCCCACTTGTGCCCTAGTCATTTATGTTTTCTTTCAAACTTTAAACATGTGAATACATAAAATGATGCTAATCAATAGATGAATAGATATATGCAATGTATATAAATGTTTTGTTTCTATTAAGTACATTGATGGATGTCTTGCTATTATTTTAATATAGATGCAACATTGCATTGTGTTATCAGACTGACTATTCATGTTGACCTAGTGATTGCAAGATAAATCTCCTCTGAAGGGAGAAAAGGTATCATCAGGGACGAGAGAATGAAAGAAGAAGAATCCATTGCCAATTGAACCTTCAGAGGTCAAAAACTATCGTTACAATCTTGGGATGGGGATGTCCAGACCCGAATGGTCAGTAAAAACCTTAAGTCAAAAATAAGATAAGACCTTCCTAGCCAAGCTGATAAATGAGTAAACATCACCTTGTCAACTTCCTTGTGAAATAATAGTTGATCAACTCTTTGTGTATGAAGTTTAACTTTTAGCAATCGTTACTCATTTATTTTATTCTCAATATTTATTTTTGTTTACTTCTTTAATCCTCAAGTTCGTGATTCTTCTTGACCATCAATTATTGAGGTATCCTAATCAATGGAACACATACACTTAGTAGCCTATTTCTATAACGTTAAACTTTAAATCTAAGTCACGTAATAAGTGCTCTATAATTTATCACTATGGTTTGTGTCTATCGGAATCCTTAGTCAGGGGTGTCGACTCCACTTGTTTAATGGTTAACCCGACCCATTGAACCGTCGGGCCACTAAAATAAACACAACCAAGAATTATGTTAATTTGTGGCAATGGGATTCGAATATGCTTTCTTAACCTTACCTCAATGGAGATAAAAATGTTTGGTGATTGTAAATTTTTCTATTTTTAGAAGCGTGGGTAAGAAATATTCGTGGAAGTGGCTTCTTGATCAGGGGGTGATGGAGTTTAGTGGAGTGAAAATCCTTTCTTTGTATGCGCAGTTCTTTATCTGTAGAAATGGGGAATAGAAAGGGAGAGGGAGCAACATTAGAGAAGCACAAAAAAAGATTTCGGGAGCTACAGAGTAAGAAGACGGTGAACAGTGAAGACGACGGAGGATAGAGTCAAGAGAAAACAAGGAAATTCCAAAGAGAAATCATCAGTGGAACAGGCATTCTCTTTCTTCTTCCTCACATAGATTATTTTCCATTGCATGAAGGGTCTTCCATCTGTGAAATTCCATCGATGAGTCTTTTATATTCTTTTTGTATGGAGTTTTCTATTGAGCTAGCCTTGTAGACGTTTTAAACTTTAAAATGTCTGTGAAATTCCATCAATGAGTCTTTTCTATTGAGCCAGCCTTATAGACATTAAAACTTTAAAATGACAAAGATTACAATCTTCGCAAGATTCTTTAAAGAATTAAATGCTAAGTCTTTTAAACTCTTCATTGTTTTTATACACCCGACTCTGGTTATGAAAAGGATTGACAATAACCTGGTTATTAAAATGAGTGAAGTTATCCTTTCTTGCAATGTATCTTGTATTCCTAAATGATCTTTCTGTGAGTTCTTGAACTGGGTTGGAAGTATATCTAGTGAAAAGCTCCTCCTAGTCATACCATAGTATGGGGTGCAAGGTTGTGATAATAACTATAGTCAAGCTCTATTGATGGAAACTCCTCACGTTTCCTAAAGCCGCCTGTCACTTCTTTTGACAATTTCTCACTTCCAAGATTCCATGTTTCTGAACCAAGAATTCGTGTTGAATGAAAAGACATAATTTTGAGAAGTCAAACTAACATTACAAGTTGTGCAGAAGCACACAAGGTCATACATTTAGTGTGCAAAAGCACGAAAATTAAAATGGAAGTTTTCCCTTTATTTGGAAACTATGCCGAGTAGGGTGCAAACTGTACCACATGACCAGTTGATTCATGTTGCGCTCACTTGATAAACCTTGGCCAAGGTGACGCTAATAGCATGAGTAGTGTCGGTCAATTTTCTTTCTCAGATACATTTCCAGTCAGATGGTCACACTAGTTAGGAGTTACCTATAGAGTGTGACCGACTAGGAAAATGTAGAGTCAGACACCAGTCTTAGTTGGCATTGGATTCTCTTCTTGCTACCTCTCTGCGGCGGGCCGGGTCATTCTAGTGGGGATGAAATGGGGGACTAGATGGTCCATGGTTGGGTGGTTAAACACCCTGATGATACCTTTCCTTCTCAAAAGCTGATTAATTAAAAGATTAAAGTATTTCAAATAGAACAAAAGAAACTTATGGAGCAATGAAATTATCATACCATCAAATATAGACAAGGTACACTGTTCTTATTTAACTGTTTTCTTCTTTCCATATTGTAATAGTAGAATTTATAAATAAATGAAGTTTTTTTTTAAAAAAGTTGTACTTACTTGAAAGTAGAATCATATTCATATTCTTGTTCAATCAATTGTGCTGAATTCTTAGAAGCATTTTTGTTATGTTGCAAGATATAATTTTTTTTGTTGTGTACAGTTGTTATACATTGCTTACTTAAGTTAGTTGTTATAGTAGAAGAACAACCTAGGTGGCCATCCCTACAGTAGATAAAGAAAAGGGCAAGATCACTCTGGATGAATTCTAGATTAATACAGTAGATTTGGGATTTGCCAATGAAGATCAGGTAGGCCAAGAAGGTAAAGACATAATTAATTCATTGACCCAGGAGGTGAAAAGAGAAAAAGAGAAAAATAAACAACACAAGGAGCACATTGCTCAGTTGCATACTTACATAAAAGGGTTAATTGACCCTGACGATACATCTAATGATCATGCAGTCCCATTAACTGCTATTTCTCAGGATGAGGTAAATAAACTAGATCTCATGAAGCATGATTCATCCATAATGAGAAAGTGGATGTTATCCACATTTGATGAAGCAGAGGAAGTAGTAAAAGCCTCTTTGAAGAGATGGAATTCTTTAAGTGTTTCTAGGAGAAAAGTTGATAAATTGCAGATGGAGATCGGGAAGAAGTCTTTTCAGTTGGAGAAAGTTTTGACTATCTTGGAGGAAATAAAGAGAATTGACCCTCAGGTTCTTATAAGCAACCAAGTGCTAAATAACAATAATGCAATGTTGATAGATATATGACACAAGGACAGCATATTTGAATGTGATGTACTTAAAAGATGCAATAGTAAACTAAGAGATACCAGCATGAAACTACATGATATGATGTCATATGAAGCTAAAATTTTAGAAGCACTGGAGGGAAAGGTGGAAGGCAAAATAGAAAATCAAGATGAAGAGTTTGCAATTAAAGCTCTACATAACAACTTCCAATAGGTAGCTGATGATCCCTTAAATCAATTGACAGAAGAAAATATGGATAAGATCATGAGGATCAGGGTCAAGATGGAGAATTATAACGAGACATCCAGCAGTAGGAAAAGTAAATTAGAGAATCTCTGAGGCAAATATCAAATGCCCAGGCACGCTATCATCAAAGCAAGAACTCAAGATGGTGGGGAGATAGAGAAAATAGTACAGTCATATGAAAATATCTGGACATCCATGCAGGTCCATGTACAAGGAGAAGCTCATCAGGATGATGAAGATTTTGAAAGTGATGATCCTAGTGCACATCATGATGATGATGAAGGTACACCAAAAAGGGAACGTAAGTACATCAAATACTTAGGAAAATATGAGTTACCTAGATGGTTGCCAGCTGGCAACCGGTGCCACATGATAATGTTGACAAAGTCAAAGAGAAATGTGAACCATAGATCTTAGATAGATAAATCATGATCATAGATCAATTGTAACCGCTCCCTCATCTTGTTCTATAAAAGGTGCAGGGATGCCTCATTTTAAAACATTCAAAACTTAATTGAAATCTGTTTGCTGAAATATTCAGGGCTCATTTCAAAGCTGTTGTATACATATATGTTTTTGCATACTTAATGAAGAAGAAGACTATTTTGATTACAATCCATAACAAATCTTGAGTAATCAGTGTATGAAATCTTGATACATGCTATGATTTGCTGCATCCCTTGGAGTGCATATCCGCTTACATGTTTTCATACCGTTCCTTTGAAGTTAGCATCAACTGTATCTAGCTGTGGAATGTCCTGGTGAACATATGGTTTGATTTCTTCTCTTCATGACTGTATCTAATGTATGTGTGGCTCAATAGCTAAAGGTTTAACATTAATTTGGAGTATTTCTTTCAATTTCTTTCAATTTTAGAACATTTCACCATCATAATTGCAAATAATTGACAATCTTAAGCAAATAATACTAATATGTAGACACCTCATAGATAATTGAACATATTCAGTATATTTGAAGTTGAAGCATGTCCGAAATGATAAATATCATGCAAAGATTCAAAGATAGACATAATATTTGAAGCATATCTTGTGTAGAGTAACTATCTGTGCAGCATCATTATAGGAAACATTATCTTACTAATGAGACTTACGTAAGGCCCCAAAATGGAAATAGAAACACACATCAACCTCTGAGTAACGTCAGAAGATTAAGACCTAATCACTAGAGACTTGGGATCATGAATTCTCTGAATTCATCATATCTTTCAAGATGAATAAAGGTTAATGTGTACTTTTATTCTATGTTTTTCTATGACTAACATGATGATCAACAGATAGCTGAGGAGAAGACTAAGGACCTAGGCTCCTCTGCTCCAGAAGAGGAAGTCCATGAAGAAGTAAATATCTCTCACCCAAATCCCCCAGCAGACTCCGAAACTGAACGAGAAGCAAGAAAAGAAGAGAGAATCAGTCAAGAAGAAGAGGTAAAGGAAAGAGAAGAAGATCAAATAGAGAAGACCCCAGGCAACAGTTCTAAAGCTGCAGAAGGAAAGAAGACTTTATCTCTGGCAAGAGACACTGCAGAAATAGTTAAAGATTTCTTGACCAAAGAAATGATGGAATTAGATGAACTAGAGCTATTTCAAGGACCATTCAATTTTGATTCCTCTCCCCGATTCAGATAATGAAGATAGCATCCTTTGCCCAAGCAAAGGCAAAAGAAAAACTTCTGAAGTCTCACATGGAAGACTGTGAGTTGATAGAGATTGCATCTGATGTGTTGGAGAAGATCATGCCATCCTTCCAGAAGGATCTTTTAGCCTCTTCATCCGGTAATCTGAAATCTCTTGTTAATTCTATTAGTAAACATTTTGATTCCTTGGAGAAATCAGCAAAAGAGAAAGTCTGGAAAGAGTTTTTGGTAAAGAGATTCTCCAAAGTGCAAGGACTTATAACAAATGATAGGAGAAACTTGGATATTGGGATAAAGATCTTAGAAAATGCTCTTAAAGATGGCGGAGATTTATACAAATTTTGTCTATTTTGGTCCACCATGACAGCAGACATTGCCAAGAAGGTGGAAGAACAAGAGAGCAAACTCTCAAGTTTATCTCAAAATTTTGACCCTCTCACCTCTTCCATAATAAATCAAGAGTGTCAGACTATTTCTACTATAAATAAAATAAAGAGGCTTGAGAAGGAGAAGAAAAATAGAATAAGCAAGCTAAGTGAACTAAGAGGGATAATTATCCCCAAGTTAGAGTAATGCATGAGGCCCTAACTGATGCCCAAACCACAACCCAGACCAGTGATCTAGCAGACCTAAAGAGGCCAGAAGCTTTTGCATTTTTTCTAAGTGGTCACATTTCAATTTTAGACACGATAAAGAAGAGTTGGGCATGTTGGCAAGAGACACTATATGGATTCATGGTTGTTGTCATTGATGGCAACAAAGGTCATCCCACATATCCGCAAGTTATGGTGTGTCTCTACCGGAAGTCAGAATGAAGATTGTTGTGGTCTGGTGAACAAGAACAGAGCATGTGGCAAGGTCCGATAGATTGGTCCGGATCTCTCAGAGGAAGTGTCTTGGTGCAGTGTGGATTTGGGGAAGTCAAGAGGACTACCTTGAGTAGTATATTCCAAGGATTTAGCCTCCGGTGATGAACAAAGAAAAAGATATGAATAGTTGAGTACCGGATTCCTGAGAGACAGTGAGAACAGAGGAAGAATTGACTGACAGAGTATCAGACTATTTTCCGGATGTGTTACTATTGATGGTAAAGGTTGTGAAGGCATGAATCATGTTTGGCTGACATGATTAATGATATCTACAAGTATATGCTTGATCCGCATTGCTTGGTGAGCAAGGATTCAACCGACAGAACAGAGTTTGTAAGAAACTAGACTGTTCCGGATGCCGACTAGAAAGGTGATGAAATTACTTGTGCGGATATATATAGAGGATGGATTTAGTTGTGAAGGGTGTAATTGTGTGATGGTGTATACGAATAAGTGCAGAACAGAGCAGAAGTAGTAAGAAAGATCTGGTATGTGAAAGGATAGCAGAATAAAGAACAGAGGAAAGATGAAGTGCAGCAGATCAGTGTACTGAGCCTAACCGGAACTGAACTCTAGCATATATAGATGCTTCCAATCAGTTCAAGACTGTGATTCTTATCACTTTGTAGACAGTGTGTCTCCTTGTAGGCAGTGGGCCTCTTTGTGAGCAGTGTGCTCGGGCAGTGAGCCCTAATTGGCAAGTGCCATTTTGTAATTCCTTATTCTTCTAACAGAGAATAATCTTTGGGTTAATCACCCCGTGGTTTTCTCCCTTAACAGGGTTTCCACGTCAAAAAACTGTGTCATGTGTTTTTCATTTCATGGTAATGTTTGTTTGTTTGATTCAATGCTGCATTGATTAATAAGAAAGTTCAAAAGAAGAAATAATTAGGATAACTGATTCACCCCCCCCTCTCAGTTATCAACAGGGCAACAAAAGTGGTACAGTTAAAGACCACCTTTGCAGATATACTTCAGTTTATGTAAGTATAACCTATATATATGCGGCTATGTATAGGCTACTTTTTGCAAATTTTGGTGTGTAGATTTCACCCTTTGCCATTGATGTCAAAGGGGGAGTGAGGAGCAGTGAAAAATGTGGAATCTAGCTAAGGGGGAGCTCTAAAAAAGTGTACATTAGAATAGAGTATTAACCAAGAGGGAGTGTAGTGTGACACTTAGTCATTTTTCACTAAGTGTTGCCATCAATGCCAAAGGGGGAGATTATTGGCAAGAGACACTATGTGGCCTCATGAGTGTTGTCATTGATGGCAACAAAGTCCATTCCACACATCCGTAGCACATGGTATGTCTATACTGGAAGTCAGATTAAAGAGTATTTTGGTCCGGTGAGCAAGAATAGAGCATGTAGCAAGGTCTGACAATCAGCTCCGGATCTCTTAGAGGAAGTATCTCAGCACAGTGCAGACTTGGGGAAGTGAAGAGGAGTACCATGACTACTACATTCTAGAGATTGAGCCTCCATTGATGAAAGAGTGAAAAGATATAAGCATCTAAGTGTTGGGTTCCTGTTTGGCAGAGTAGACTGAGGAAGAACTGACTGACAAAGCATCAGACCTTAAACCAGATGAGGAATTGATGGTGATCGAGTTTCTTAAGGGATCATTCATGGTTGGCCGACATGATTGATGACTTCTATAACTATCTCTTTGATACGCATCACTTAGTAAGCAAGGATTCAGCCGATAGACCAGAGTTTTGGAAAACCTTGAGTATTCCAGATGCTGACTGGAAAGATGTTAAATTCCTTTGTATGGATATATATACCAGATGGATTTCGATGTGAAGGTGTGTAAAAAGTTATAAGGAGTGTGAAGAAAAGTAGAGAGTAGAGTGGAAGCAGCTATATAAATCTGGTATGTAACAGAACAACAACATTAAGCAGAGGAAGAATGAAGTGCAGCAGATTAGTATATTGAGCCTAACCGAAACTACTAATCAGTTCAAACACTTGGTTACTTTCTTTATACCTTGTAGATAGTGAGTCTCTTTTAGGCTGTGAGTAGTGTGCTCGGGTAGTGAGCCCTAATTGGCAAGTTCCATTTTGTACTTCTATTCTTTTAATAGAGAATACAATCTTGGGTTAGTCAACTCATGGTTTTTCCCTTAACAGGGTTTTCCACGTAAAAATCCTTGTGTTATGTGTGTTGATTTCATTTTTGCTTTCATGTTCATTTATGCTTATATGTTTTGATACTGCACTATTGTTAAAGAAGGAAAGAAAGTTAAGAAGTTTAAGATAACTGATTCATCCCCCCTCTTAATTATCTGCCTTGTTTCCAAAATCAAGTTGTGTGACACTCACTTTAAATTTATCTTCATGAATCCATGCCTATTTCAAATAAGCTTTCAGATCCACAACTTCTTGTTCAAGCTTTGTGCAGTCTTCAAATTTACTTTTCACCAACTGATTTAGTACTTTTTCTTTTTCTCTTTTTACAACTTCCACTTTCAGATCATTCAAAGTTTCATTTACAGATATCAATTGTTCACTAACCTCCTTATATTTTTCTTTGAACTTCTTGATTTGCTCCCTCAAATTTTTGATGCACTCATATGCTTCCTTGACATTATCTTTCAAATCCCTATTTTCTAATTCAACCTTTTCAAGATCTTCAAGGGCAACCTTGAGTTCTTCTTCATTGACAAGCATGCATTCTTCTTCTTCAGTTTCAGTTGGATCAATTTCTTCAGGAGGAGTAGCATACCTTTTACTTGCCATGTGTTCAATCTCCAAGATCTTCCTCAAGTTGTTAGGCTTCCTCCAAGGAACCAAGCTCTAATACCAATTGTTGAACACCCAGAATACTGAGAGGGGGGGTTGAATCAGTATTCTATTAAACCTTTTACTTATTGAATCATTAATCCATTTGTCACATTTGATAACAACAAAGCAAATTAAGCATAGAAGAAACAACCAAAAAGCATCACACATAAACACCAAATTTTTTACGTGGAAAACCCTAAATAGGTAAAAACCATGGTGAGTGTTAGCTCACAATAATTATGTAATAACAATACCAAATTAAAAGAAGGCTCACTACCCAGGGCTCACTGTCCAAAGAAATGCTCACTACAAAAAGGCTCATTGCCTAGAGAAAGAGAGAAAGGAAGAAGAATGGATCACTACCAAAATGAACTACTCTGATTGCATCTAAGAATTCATGCTTATAGTTCCAATGAAGCTCAGAAACACTATCTCAAAACTCTTCATCTTGACTACTCTGTTTCACTGCCCTACTTTTACATTAAGCAAGATCTCTCTTCTTCTTCTCTTGTTGCTTGTACTATACTTCACATATCACACATTCATTCACATTTGCATCTCATTCCCAAACCCTGAATTCAATCCCATATATATTTCGCAATACTTGAAATCTTCGTATTAGGTCGGCCTAATAAAGTGTACCATGTAGTCATGCCTTAAGTAACTTGTCCGCCAAATTCATTCACTAAAATTCATAGTGGACCCAAACAACACTTGAATTACTTTCACATATGTTGGCCTCAACTATTCCACCACTTAGGATTAAGTTCTAAAGAATAGAACTTACCACATACAATTTAGACTTATCATGTCAGCCTTAAACACAGATTGCTACTAGTTCACTTCATCTGTCAGACTACACTTTTTACTATGGACCATAAGACTTTCTCAAAAATATATCAAAGACTCTTCAGACATCATAGATCATACCTTCATAACCAAAAAGTAAAATATCTTCTTGCAGAAAAAAGTGGACCCCAAGAGCACATGCCTTGTCACAGTCAAGCTCTACCAAACTAAGTAGCATTACTTAGACACTCACAACTATCTTTCTGGTGGATCTTAGAATCTAAAACTCTAGATTTAGACACTTCATACATGTTCTTACAACACCGAAGGAATGCAAACCAAATCAACTCAGTGTTTTTCTCTGAATTGCACTGTATTTTGCTCTATTGGACTTAGAGTGTTTGAAGATATGCTTCTGGTACTTATCAGGGGCTAAAATCTTGGATATAAGATCACTTAAGGACTAACACAACATACCAGAACCGCATACATTGTTCTTCAACTGTGGACCAATGCTAGCCATTACACTGTCTCTCTATTGCTATCTCTTGTATACTGCCAACACTTAGCCAAAATGATTGTCTTTTTCACTAGACCAAAATATTTGTCACAGCCTTATTCCTTTTATTGTTGTCATCAATGACAACACCTTCAAACATCATGCTCCATCATTCATCATCATGCCAATAGTGTCTCTCTTGCAATGATTTTTTCCAAGTTGCCAACAATTCTATGTTGTTTGTGGATGTCTCCAGAATGTATTGAAAGAGTGTGCTTGATCTGTAATCTATAATGAAGTTTGTAGAATTATGTATTTAAGTGTTCTTGATGAGTACACTAGTTCTGGCCGACTTGGTTAGTTACACTTGTTGCAGAGGTGATTTGTGAATTGTGGAAGCATGTTGTAGCATATGAAGATGTATTTGGATCCGAGCTAAGCTATGAAGTGTTCCTCTTTCATTCATTTGCTCTGCAAGTTTGTTTAGGTCTAGTCCTAATTTGATTTATGTATGTATACTGACCTTGGAGATAGTTCTGATGGTTGTAGAATGTAATGTCGACCTTGATGTGCATTCCAAGTTTGGTGAATGGTATTAGTTTATGTAATGAATTCATGAGTGGTGTGTGATTGTGTGAAGATGCAAAGATAAAGTGTAAAAGTAGAGTAGAGAAGAGGAGATATATTGCGCTTAAATGGAATTGAACTCAAGCATGTTGTAGATGCAACTATATTAGTTCATGGTAGTGAGCCACCCCTGGCAATGAGCCACCCTTTAGTAGTGAGCCACCATTTGGCACTGAGCCTTTCATTTGGGTAGTGAGCCTCTTTTGTTATTCGATATTATTACTCTATTATAATGTGATCTAATACTCACCGTGGTTTTTCCCTTTTTAGGATTTTCCACATAAAAAATCTAGTGCTCATGTGTGTATGGTGTTGATGTGCTTATTCTTTGATTTTGGTATTCATGTTTAATCTTCATAACAAAATAAGGAGTTAAAGTAAGTGAATGTGAAAGTGATTTTGCTTGCAGAAGTTAAAGTTTTTGATACAACTGATTCACCCCCTCACCCCCTACCTCTCAGTTGTCTTATGCCTTTCAACAGAAGTTAGACTTGGAGAAGGCAAAGATCTATGAAGAGAAGTTCAAGATAATTTCAACAGAACCTGATGAGATGATTGACTATCAGAATAGTTATGATGACAAATAAAGCTTGGTATTTGAAAAAGGTGAATGCTCCAAATTAGGTCAAACAATGAATGCTAAGAACAAGGAAGACAAAGGAAAGCAGATCCAGAATCAAAGGAGTGGGCCAACAAGACCACTGGTCAGGCAACCAGATGCTCAAAGTTATCCATCGTTCAATGGTTATTGTCATTCATGCAAAAAAATTGGTCATAAGGCTACTCAATGTAGGAGCAGAATAAATCAAAATCTTCCATTTTTCTTTGGTTAGTGCTTTACTTGCAAGAGTTTTGGTCATAAATCCAGTGAATGTAGAAGTCAGATAAGGAAGGATCATAGTGATGAAAGGAATGCTCAATCCTTCATTGGAAGTTGCTTTATATGCAATAGATTTGGACACAAGGCTAACTAATGTAGGTCTGGAATGAATGGAAGGAACAATAGTCAAAGAAATGACATGTGCTGTGATTGCAATAGGCTTGGACATATTACAAAGTTCTATAGAAGTAGGAACATGAAAAAGGATAACCCAGAAGAAAAGAAGAAAAGAGTGCAAAAGGATGATTTGGTAGAAATCAAGAAGGAGATGAATAAGACATGGATCAACAAGGATATAAATAAAGTCAAGAATAAGCTTGTGTCAACCCCCAGTATAGATGTTTCCTCCAAGAATTAGATGCATAAGGAAGTGCATCAGTCTAATATGGTTAAGGACTCATTCCTTTCTAGACTGATGATGGAGGCTACCTCTCAAGGGGAGCAAGTAGTGATACTGAAGAATGTTATAGACTAAAGTAATCAGGGCAGTTAAGAACAAATACAAGTATGTGTAGTGGAAAGAGATGTGTTGCCCTTTGCCATTGATGTCAAAGGGGGAGAGAATTCATGTACAAAACTCAAAGAAAATAAAAGTAGATGTGTAAAGAGAAAGGGGGAGTTTTGATGCAGAGTTGTGTCTTGATGGTGGAATAGATTGTTTAGTTTTTTATATCATATGTTGCCATCAATGACAAAGGGGGAGATTGTTGCAAGCATGTGCCGACCAGTGTTGTCATTGATGTCAACATGTTTGTGTTGTCATTAGTGTCAACTGTGCTCTTGTTTTGTTACTTGATTGTGATGAGTTAGTTGCTTTGTATTTTGTGGTATAAGTGTTGAAGATGATAAGAATATGTTCCTGATATTGAGTATCCAAGTGCTTTTGAGAAAATTTGGTTCATACTGAAGATAGAGTTGTGAAGATATATTCTAGCTTACTGGATACTGTCTAAGTTTTTACTTTGCATTTCTTCTATTTTGGAGACTGGAGTATGAGATTTGGATATATTTTAGAGAAGTGTTTGAAGATGCTAAATCTAGAATTTGGTGGTCCAGATTGTTGTGCAGTAGAATTTCTATTCACCAGTTTGAAGATTGTGCCTGGCAGCATTTGTAGTGTGACAGGGAGAAAGTATTTTTCTCTGCATTTCTCCATAGTTTAGTTTTTAGTCTTGCATTTTTGGACATATGTTTATAAGGTCCTTAGTTATCTTCATTCAAAATGATTTGTGAATTGGTACTCTAGAAAGCAAGTTATTGATTAGCAAAGTTCGACAGTGTTTGGTGTGAGCGATTTGTGATCTGTCTTCAAGTGATATTTGTTATCTTCAATTGAGATTTGATGTGGCTGGATTTGTCAGCTCCCAGGTGACTTTATGTTGTTCATAGATGTCTCCAAATTGTGTTGAAGGTGTGTGCTTGATCAGAAAGCTATGATTGAGTTCTTGGAAGCATGTGCCTAAGTATTCTTGGTGTTTGCACAAGTTTGGCCAACTTGGGTGCTAACACTCTTTGTGGATGTGTTTCATGAACTGTATAAGCATGTTGAAGTGTATGAAGATGTATTTGGGTCTAAGCTAAGCTATGAAGTGTTCTTCTTTCATTTATTTTCTCTACAAGTTTGTTTAGGTCTAGACCTACTTTGAATTATGTATGATTGCCGACCTTGGAGATTGTTCCAAAGGTTGTAAATTGTATTTCCAACCTTGATGTATGTTCCAAGGTTGATGATTGATATAAATAAATGAAAAGGATTCATGTGTTTGAGGTGTGGAGGTGAAGATGCAAAGATGAGAGTGTTTGTGTTGTAAGGGCAGCAAAGGTGATATGTATTATGATTCAATGGAACTAAACTCAGGCATGTTGTAGATGCCATTATATTAGTTCATGGCAATGAGCCACCCCTCCTGGCAGTGAGCCAACCCTCAGTAGTGAGCCACCCTATTAGCAATGAGCATCTCCTTGGACAGTGAGTCCTTGGGTAGTGATCCCTTTAGCAGTGAGTCTCTTTTGTTATTTGGTATTGTTACTACATTATATTGTGAGCTAACACTCACTATGGTTTTTCTCTTTTAGGGTTTTCCATGTAAAAATTTGGTGTTCATGTGTGTATGGTGTTGATGTGTTTAAGTTTTGTTTTTGTACTTCATGTTTAATCTTCATAACAGACTAAGGGGTTAAAGTAAGTGAATGTGAATGTGATTGTGTTTAAGAAAAGTTAAAGTTTTTGATGCAACTGATTCATCCCCCCCTCTCAGTTGTCTTGTGCCTCCAACATTAACCTCCTTGAATCTATCCTTTCCCTCTTTCAAGATTTTGATTCTCCATTTAGAAGACTCAAGCCATTCGATATGCAATCTATATAATATATATAGATTGCATATCAAATGGCTTGAGTCTTGATGTAAGAGCATCCCTGGTTCAAGAGCAATCTTGCATCAACCAAAAACAAAACATTTGCATTTCAGTTTGTTTCTTTCATTTTCAATTCAGTTCAATTAGTAAGTAGTTTCTACGTTTTGGTCTGCATTCTATTGCAATTACATTTTAGACATTGCAGAGCTGGACATAGCATCTAGATGCATTCATCTATATTATATCCAATTTTTAGGGCATTTAGATCAAGTATCAGAAAGTTATCACTATCAGAAGATTGACTGTTTTGTCATAATAGAGCATCCTGACAATCTCAGACAAATCAACTAAAGGAGAAGACTTGTGGAGCATCTCTCAACTTGCAGAGCCCAATGACACATCATTCAATGTTTAGTGGTTCATGGCCAACCTTCCCTAAGATCCACACTTCATTTCATTCATTTGCAGAGGAGTTCTTCATCTTTAGGTCTGACCTATCTACGTACACACATTACAACTCTTCATTGGAGTTTATGATCTTCCTTGGCCTATGCGGAGGAACCTTATGTTTTGGACATGATATATATTCATGTAATAGATGCCTAGGAAAGTAGTGTGATCATTAGAATAAGTTCATAGTTTAAATTTTGTGTAAAGGAGCTTCAAAGCCACATCTTGTGTATTCAGATATTCTGTAATCAGGCCTGTGAGCCCTAATTTTAAGCCCGCATCTTGCTGGCCAATCTATATTTGAGTTCTATGATATACTAAATGATTGAATCTACATTTGTTTCATATATTTGAGTTGTTTCCATTGTGTTTACTCTTGCTGCACGGCCTGGATAGTTCATTATGTGAACCCTCCTAAATGTGATTGCACCAAGTGGTATCAGAGCAAATGTTTGAATCTTTGGGAGTGAATTGAGTGAAGTTGGTGAAGGAATTCAATAAGATCTTGTTGTGGATAGATTGGTGAATCCGAGGTAGGTTACTTGTGTTGCAACCAATCACTGATTGTGAGGTAGTTGTCACCTTGTAGCTCGATCACTGAATTTGAGGTAGTTTACACTTGATCCTACGAAGAATGCCACTGAGGAGAATCCCTTCTACTGGAACAATGGCTGGTAGGATGGATGAGATGATGGAAATGATGAAAACAATGAGAATTTGATTGGATGTTGTCAAGGAAGATAGGAAAAGAGGATTGACACCTAGACCTAATGTTGAAAGTGATGATGAAGAGGAATTTCAATTTGTTGAACAAATTGGTGAAACCCTAGGAGATGATAAAGAAGAAGAATCAGATCAAGTCAAGATGTTGCAAGCTATTTTGAAGATTGGGAAAAGACCTAGAGTTGATGTACCTAATTAGACTAGAAATTTAAACCCTGAAGAGTTGATTGATTGGATAAATGACATGGAAGAGTACTTTGAATATGAAGTTGAAGATCTGGAGATAGTGAAATTTGTGAAGACAAAGTTGAAAGGACATGCTACTATATAGTGGAAAGAAGTTCAGTTGGATAGAAATAGAAGGAGAAAAGAAAAGATTACAAAATGGGATAGGATGGTGACAAAATTGAAGAATCAGTTTATACCTACTGACTATGAGTTAGAACTATTGAAGAGATTGCAAAACCTAAGACAAAAGGAGAAATCTGTGAAGGGGTATACCGAAGAATTTCATAAGATGATCATAAGGATAGGACATAGTGAAGCAAGAAAGGAGAAAGTGGCTAGATACATCAATGGACTAAGATTGAACATTCAAGAAGAATTGAGTTTGGTATGCTAACATCACTGGAAGAGGCATATCAGTTTGCCCTGAAGGTTGAAGAGAAGTTGAATAAGAAGCATGATCAGAGATAGAGAGGTAGAACATTTTTCAGAGCAGAAAGATCATATGTGGAGCAGAACAGATAGGAGAACACATTCAAGAAGGATGACAAAACTTACTACCAGAGAGGAAACCCTAATGCATACCGGAATGAAGGATACAGAAGAGATGGAAGAGGAACTTATAGGAGAACATTCAGAGACACTTGTTTCAAGTGTGGAGGTGAAGGACATAGAGCATTTGAATGTAATCAAGGGAGTACAAGCAAGAGGATAGAGAATAGTGGAAGAGCAGCCTATGTGGAAAAAGAACCTGTTGGATCACTGACTTCAGTTGGTAAACCTAAGAAAGGAGAATCACTTGTGATGAAGAGGGCACTATTTCAAGTAGAGACAAATGAGGAACCACCATAGAGGAAAAGTTTGTTCAGATCCAGATGCAAGTCAGGAGGTAAATCTTGTAAAGTTATAATTGATAGTGGTAGTTCTGATAACCTACTTTTAGAGGAGATGGTGACTAAGATAACGTTGGAAATATTGAAACACCCTAACCCCTATAAAATAGCATGGATTTAGGATGATCATAAGGTACTGGTGAGTGAACAATGTTTGGTAAAATTTCATATTGGATCTTATCATGATGAAATCTTGTGTGACATTATGCCTCTAGATGTATGTCATATCTTGTTGGGTAGACCTTGGCAGTATGATAGAAAAGTTATACATGATGGGAGAAAGAATACATACACTATAACAACAAATGGAAAGAGAATTACCTTGATTCCTTTGGAGGATGATCCTAAGAGTGAGGTATGTGGCAATGTTAGAATTTGTTTGGTAGATGGAAGAAAATTTCTGGATGGTTTGAGACATGAGAACATGTGTTATGCTTTGATTCCTAAGAAGCTTGAAATAGGGATGAAAGAATCACAACTGAAGGAGATAAAAGAGTTTCTCACAGAGTTTGAAGATATTATATCAGATAATGTACCTGAAGGATTGCCACTTATAAGGAGCATCAATCATCACATGGATCTTATTCTTGGAGCTAGTTTGCCTAACAAAGAAGCACATAGAATGATATTAGTAGAGAATGAAGAATTGAATAGGCAGATACAAGAGTTGCTGAGGAAAGATTTGATTAGAGAAAGTTTGAGTCCTTGTACAGTACCTACAGTGTTATCACCAAAGAAATATGGAGAATGGAGAATGTGTACAGACTCTAGAGCAATAAACAAGATCACAGTTAAATATAGATTTCCTTTACCTAGGATGGATGATATCATGGATTGCTTGAGTGGAGCAAAATATTTCACAAAGATAGATTTGAAGAGTGGATACCATCATATCAAAATTAGAGAAGGAGATGAATGGAAGACTACTTTTAAGACAAATGAAGGATTGTATGAGTGGTTAGTGATGCCTTTTGGATTAACAAATGCACCTAGTACTTTCATGAGGTTGATGAATGAAGTTTTGAAGAAATTCTTGGGTAAGTTTGTTATTGTATACCTGGATGATATTCTAATTTTTAGTAAGACAAAAGAAGAACATCTATTGCACCTAAGACAAGTATTACAGAGACTGAGAGAAGAGAAATTGTAGATAAACCTTAAGAAGTGTAGTTTCATGAAGGAAGAACTAGTGTATTTGGGATTTGTGATTTCTACGGAAGGGTTGAAGATGGATCCTGAGAAAGTTAGAGCAATTGTTGAATGGCCTAGACTGGAGAGCATTGGAGAGGTTAGATCATTTCATAGATTGGCTAGTTTCTACCAGAAGTTCTTCAGAAATTTTAGTTTAGTTTGTAACCCTATGACAGAGACAATGAGAGGTGACAGAAAAGACTTCAAGTGGACATCATGAGTAGATAAAAGTTTTGAGTTGTTAAAGCAGAAAGTGACAGAGAAACCTATTTTGGCATTACTAGATTTCAATAAGGTATTTCAAGTTGATTGTGATGCAAGTGGGAATGCAATTCAAGAAGTGTTAAGTCAAGAAGGTAGACCTATAGCATATTTTAGTGAGAAGTTAAATGATACAAGGAGAAGATATTCAGTTTATGATTAGGAATTCTATGCCATAATACAAGCCTTGAAGGAGTGGAGACATTATTTTCTACCTAAGGAATTTGTGTTGTATATAGATCATCAAGCTTTGCAATATTTGAACAGTCAAGGTAAGTTGAATTAGAGACATATGAGATGGGTAGAGTTCATGCAGAGTTATACTTTTGTATTGAAGCATAGGAGTGGAAAATCAAACAAAGTTGCATATGCATTGAGCAAGAGAAGAGCTTGTTGACAGAGATGAGAGTTGAAGTGTTGGGATTTGAAGAATTGAAGAACATGTATGAAGAAGATCTGGATTTTGCAAAACCCTAGAAAGCATGTAAGGAACCTGTTGTGATAGATAGGAGTAAGTGGTTGGAATATTTCATTCAGGAAGATATGTTGTTAGAGGAAATTAGCTATGCATACCTAGAAGTTCAATGAGAGATAATTTGATCAAGAAGAAGCATAGTGGTGGATTGGCAGGACATTTTGGCATTGATAAGATAGTAGCTTTGGTGATTGAAAACTGCTTTTGGCCTCAGATACATAAGGATGTTAGGAAGTTTGTGCAGAGTTGCAGAGTTTGTCAAGTTGTAAAAGGGAGTAGTTAGAATACTGGATTGTATAAACCTTTGACAATACTAGAGAGACCTTGGGAAGACATAAGTATGAATTTCGTAATGGGATTGTCGAAGACACGGAGAGGACATGATTCAATATTTGTAGTGGTAGACAAATTTTCAAAGATGGCACATTTCATACCTTGTAAGAAGACAACTGATGCATTCCATGTGGCTGACCTATTTTTCAAGGAGATTGTGAGATTGCATAGATTACCTAAGAGTATAGTTTCAAACAGAGATACAAAGTTTGTTGGATACTTTTGGAAGACACTTTGGAAGAAGATGAAGACAAATTCAAAGTTCGGTTTAGCATTTCATCAACAGACTGATGGAAAAATAGAGGTAGTGAATAGGAGTTTGGGAAACTTGTTGAGATGTTTGGTTGGAGAGAAGACAAGAATTTAGGATTTGATTCTTTCACAAGCAAAGTTTGCAAACAATAATTCTATGATTAGGAGTACTAGAAGAACACCTTTTGAAATTGTTACTAGAGTGAACCCTAGAGGAATAGCAGAATTAAGAGATATTAGTATGATAGATAAGAGAAGTGCAAAAGAAAAAGAATTTGCAGAACATATGGAGATAGTGCATAAGTAGGTGAAGAAGCATTTGGAGGATATGAACATCAAGTATAAGGAGAAGGTAGATGAGAAAAGGAGACATAAGGAATTTGAAGTTGGAGATGAAGTGATGGTATACTTGAGAAAAGAAAGATTTCTAGTTGGAACATATAACAAGTTGAAGATAAAGAAGTTTGGACCCTATAGGATACTCAGAAAGTTTGATTCAGGAAATGCATATGAAGTAGAGTTACCAGAGACATTGAATATATCACCTATTTTCAACATTGCAAACCTATATTAGTATCATGAAGCAGAGTTCAGTGATAGCATTCAAGAAGACTTGAAGAAGCAGTTACCACAACAAGCATCAAAGAAGTTTGAAGACATTTTAGACAATAGAGTTGGACGTAGCACCAGAGGAAGACAATACAAAGAATATCTTGTGAAGTGGAAAGGCAGACTGGAAGAAGATTCATCATGGATTTCTTAGGCTGAGGTGGACTGTCTTGGTTTTCCTCTAGCCCCTACAAAGTGAGGGACTCACTTTTTCAATAACCTCAGATGTCTGATGCAAGAGCATCCCTGGTTCAAGAGCAATCTTGCATCAACCAAAAACAAAACATTTGCATTTCAGTTTGGTTCTTTCATTTTCAGTTCAATTTAGGCAATTCAGTTAGTAAGCAGTTTTTGTATTTTGGTCCACATTCTATTGTAGTTGTATTTCAGACATTATGGAGATAGACGTAGCATCTAGATGCATTCATCTACATTATATCCAATTTTTAGAGCATTTGGATCAAGTACCAGAAAGTTATCTCTATCAGAAGATCGACTGTTTTCTCACACTATCAAAAGATCGACTGTTTTCTCAGAACATAGCATCTTGATAGTCTTAGACAAATAAGCTAAAGGAGAAGGCTTGTGAAGCATCTCTCAACTTGTGGAACCCAATGACACATCATTCAATGTTCAGTGGTTCATGGCCGACCTTCCCTAAGAGCTACACACCATTCCATTCATTTGCAGAGTTCTTCATGTTTAGGTCTGACCTATCCATGTACACACATTACAGCTCTTCATTGGAGTTTGTAATCTTCCTTGGTTGATACAGAGGAACCTTATGTTCTGGACATGATATATATTGATGTAATAGATGCCTAGGAAAGCAGTGGTGATCATTAGAATAAGTTCATAGTTTAGATTTTGTGTGAATTAGCTTCAAAGACACATCTTGTGTATTTAGATATTCTATAATTAGGCCTGTGAGCCCTAATTGTAAGCCTGCATGTTGTCGACCGATCTATATTTGAGCTCTATGATATATTGAATGATTGAATATACATTTGTTTCATATCTTTGAGTTGTTTCCGTTGTGTTTACTCTTGGTGCATGGCCTAGACAGTTCATTCTGTGAACCCTCCTAACCATGACTGCACCAAGTCTTCTAAATGGAGAATCAAAATCTTGAAAGAGGGAAAGGATAGATTCAAGGAGGTTAATGGTTTGGCTCATGATGCTCTAAAGAAAATATAAGATTTCATACAAAAATACCATGTGACTTTTACAAGGATCAAGGTTCAATCAACTCTATGAGTATCCTGAAAGACCAGTTGGCAAAGGTGATTAAAGAAGAGTCATCAAAGCTTGAAGCTTCGTCAATTGATAAAACTCGTGAAAATGAAGATCTGGTACCAGGAGTTTTAAATAATTGATCAAGTGTCACAAGATACCTTCCAAGGTATTGAACATTCACATATGTTGTGTTGTACACTTTAGATGCTAAGATAGCTCGCATCAAAATGTGATCATGGAGACAATTGATATATTCAAGAAATATCAACAATGGGTCCATAGTGTTGAAAAGGAACTACTATAGGTTGAAGATAGTCAAGATGAAAACTCCATTTGAATGTCAAATTGTAGTCATATAATAAAGTTGTATTATAATGTTCCTTTTCATAAAGTGTTGTATTGTAATATTTCATGAACCCAAAAGTGTGTTCATTTTGGGAATATTGTATTATATTTATTTTAAACATTTAAAAAGTCCCAAATGAAGGTGAATTCTCATAAAGGGGAGATGAAAGGTTATTTCCCTAAATATTATAAAAAATCAACATTGTATAGGATTTTTTGGCCAATTTTGCAAAGATTGTAAAGAAGAGAAAAAAGCTTTGAGCTTTTGGAGAATAAACAATGAAATCAAATCAAAACTTTGTGCCTAAAATGAAATTAATCTTGCATCTTTCTTATGTTTGATGTGGGTTTTTATTTTCTGAATCTTTTCTTGCAAAATCTATGAAGTTGTTGGATTTGTCACTCTTTAAAACATTTAATTACTCTATGTTGAATTAAATTGAACTCTGAGGTTTATTTAATTTGATTCACATTCTTCCATTCCCAAGCATTTTAAATCTTTTAATTTTCCATATTTTAAAAACCTTACCCACAAAGTTAATTTTGTAAAGAATAAATATTGGTATGTTTTATAAATACAATTTTGGATTTTCAATAAAGCAAACTCACCTTTCTTGGAGAGGGATTTTTGTTCCAAAATTGTTGGAAATTGGTAGATACCAATTTACTTACCAATACTTATTTTTGGCCACTTTGTTGGAGACTTGGTCTTTTCATTTTAGTCTTTCCAATAATTTAAAAAATCTTACCATGCACATAGACAATCTAGCAGAGCATTCCACTAGTTCTTTAGCCAAATCTCAACTTGTTAGAAGCTTAAAAGGAAGATTTAATTTCAAATTTATGCAATCTTTCTTTGGATAATTGTTGTAGTGACGAAGAGTGTCAACTTGTAGCTTTTTTAGATCAAGAAGAGGATAATACAGACTTGGCATAGGGAGTTGCACACCAACATATTCAAAGAAATTACCCTAATCAAACTATAAGAATTTTGAGAATTCAACTTCAAGCACCACTAGCACCTAAGAAATAATTTCTCTTATACTTGGCCAAGAGGAGATTTACCCATGGAGACAAAAAAAATTATGATAAATCATTTCTTTTATTTGTAGCAATCTTCTAGATTTAATTTGAATCCTTAAAGTATTAAGAAAATTTAGAAATCTCCTAGTCTACCTTCAAATCCAAAAAAGAGAAAAATACTAGGGGACAAGCTAAAGTTTCTAGTTTGAGCTAGGTTTTAATCTTGTCAAAAATTATTTTACCCATCATAATAAATATCTGAAGAATGTTTGGTGTTTCATGGGGTGCCACTATGGGGGCTTTGAATTTAGGAAATCAATTGCATGAACTACTTAGAGGGTCTAGGAAGAATTTCCCTAAGTTTACCAATAATGGAAAAATCAATCTATAGGAACACATCTTAGTGCTCACCATCCCATGTAGAATCTTAGGAGTCTAACATGAGGATGTGGTTGTATATTTCATAGCCCATTTAACACAAATGAAGAAATAAGTGCATGAACTTATGAGGAAGTTCATTGCTAAATTCAACAAAATTGCTAATAAAATTGATGTCACAAAAACACCCACAACAAATAATAAAAAAATCTTTATCAATACTCAACTACCCAATGTTGCCTTTTATCTACAAAGGGCTAGATTTGTAATATTGAAAGATCGAAAGCAATTGAAACTAAAAATGATTTATTAACTACTAGGAAATGAAAGAAACAACTACACAAACCAAAGGTACAAGTGCTACCATAACTTCTATGGATCCTCTACTACAAAAGATGGCAAATTATATGATCACCATTAAGAAATAGATGAATAATACATCACCTCTATACTAGGATCTTCCTAAGAGAAATTTTATGCCATATATATTAATAAAGTGAATAGGTTGCCACCACCAAACCAACAACTAGAAATTGACTTGGTTTGTGATTTTTACTTAACAAATGATCATGGTGGCTCTATTTTCTCTAAAATGAATTGTTATATGCAGATGTGCACAATATTGTAGGTTCTTAAAGAAATAAGTCCTTCCAAAATAGAAAATCATGAAATTATGGGTGACTTTGCTATAAGTTTCCTCAAATATGAGTCTAACAATACCAATGATATTATTGACATGAATAGTGAATCATTAGAAGTGTTTACAAGGGCTTACTATTAAGGATGGAGAAAGGGAAAATTACAAAAGAAAAGAAGCATCCTAGCCTTGTGAAAGAGATTAAAGCTACAAAAGAGGTGAAGATTTTACAAGAATATCTCTCGATGAATAAGGTTTCTTCCTCTCCTCAACCCTCTTCTACTTTTCAAAATACCATTAGAGAAAATCAAAATGTGTCAACATGGTAATTTTGTTGTTGAAATTTCTTAAACCACTTCTAGTTCTTTTGATATTATTGATCATTTCATAAAACCAAGACTTAAATATCACAAACCAAGTATTTGAAGTTAAACCTCAAACAACTAGACAAGCTAGTTCAACATATTAAAGGCAAAAATTCCAGTTAGCCTATAAATGTTAAGAATCTACAAATTGTTTGCAATGACACTTCTCTTTATACCTTAGCTAGTAATGTCGTAGCTCTCACTACTATTAAAGAAAAACCTAATCCATTTTATATGTCCTTGTATATTGTCATCTTTAAGCTAAATAACTATATCTTTGATTCTGGGGCATATGACAATGTCATGCAGGAACAAGTTGTTAATACATTAGGCCTCACATACACCAAACCATCAAAGAAATGTTATTTAATAGAGTCCAAAAATGTTCTCATAGCTATCTAGCTCAAGTCTAGATTAAGGATGCTCAAGTAGCCCTTGTCACTCATCCACAAAAGAGGATGAGAATGGCTATATTGGTAACACACATTCTCCCTAATTACAAGATGCTCCTAAGTATGTTTTTACAAAGATCTAGGTGGAGAAATCCAACTAGATTGGGCTCATACCATCACCCAGGTTAAAGTAAAGAAAGTTCATCTAAACCCAAAGATCAAAACTAACTATATGTTGTGATGTTCACAACACGCCCCATTATGCTCCTTAGCAAAATGGGGACCCCTGCTATTGCTTTGCTTTTTGCTTCTGCTTGTGTTGTTTTGCTTGGTGGTAAAGGGAAAAGAGAGTCAAATTTGCAAACTTTGTTAAAAATATGGAAAAATGCATTTTCAGTACCCTTGCATGATATGGTTGGATTCCTTGTGAAAAATGAGCCAGGGTTGCTTTTTGAACCATCTTAAAATTCACCATATTTTGCAAGTTATGATCATTTTAGTAAAATGTACATTCAGGTTTGTCTATCGCTTGGCATATACAAAGTCCTTTGTATGTGCAAAGTCATTTTTTTAATATATATACTTGGTTGCTTTTGCATTTCAGGCTTGTATATTTTAACATACAAGACAATATACAATACAAATATACAATGCTGGACCCGAAAGGATTATCAAATAGAGAAAAATCGTTGTCTATTCGGGCTTGTATGTTTTCATATACAAGCAGAATATACAACACACAAATACAATGGCGGACCCGAAGTAGTTATTCAACAAGGTTAAATCCTTGTATATGCGGGCTTGTATATTGGCGATATACAATCAAGATATACAAACGCCGAAATCGAAGAGATTATCAAATAGAATTAATGGCTTGTATATCACGATATACATAGGTTTTGAAAGGAGAAAGACTTAGCCGAATGCATTGCGAAATAGACATCGGCGAAACTCTCGCCGATAAAGGAACATCAGGCAAGGTATGGCCATCAGCAGAGGAAGTTTGTGAGTCACCGATGGGCGATCTCACGCCAATGGCAATCAACGAAAGGGGACATCGGTAGGAGTCACGCCGATGTAAGGACATCGGTAGGAAGAGAGTGGTCGGCGGAAGGAATATAGAGTTCGCCGATGGCGAATCTCTCACCGATGAAGGGAAATACAAGCCGATAGAGGATGAACGAAGCAAAGAGGCCATCGGCCAAACCATAGTGATCGGCGGAGAGGTTTTTTGTCACACCGATAATGTAAGACATGCCGATGGAAGGAAACAAAGGGTAAGCAGAAGAGAAAGGCCATCGGCCAAATAGCGATGATCGGCCTGAGTATTTTTTGACTCACCGATAATATTTGTCACGCCGATGGGTGGGAAATAGAAAGTGATAGGAACTCTAAACTTTATTTTTTTTGGCGCCCGTGGTATTTTTTCGGTCAGCGACAGTTGACCTGATGATTTTTGAGCAGTCTGAGTGCGTTTTTGAACGCGTTTTGAGAGTTTTTTGGACCCGATTTCCACATTTTTGCAGTCACCCTGATTTAAATAGATATTTTAGTTTCTTGCTATTTATTTGATAAATTGGTACGTATTGCTAGTCTTGTCTTGCAGGCTTGCAGTTGAGGAAGCAGCTGGAAATTCAACACAGTGACATCACGGAGGAAATCTGATCTCAGGAGCAAGAAGATAAAGATGAAGTGCGAGGAAGTCAAGGCCATTCAAGTGAAGGACAAAGTTATAGCTGAGAACATTATTGTAGCAGATAAATAGAAGTTATTGCTGAGCTGCCAGAGCTTCTCAGAAGGGGCAATATTTCACCCAGATTTGACACTGCTCAGAGATATTTTGGAGGACTGGTTCATCTATATTTATTGCTATAACCAGGGGTTTGAACCAGAGGTAGTTAGGTTTTTTGCTGTAGTGAGGACAATCAGAGAGTCTTTATATTGTGCCTCTCTACATTGTAATACTTTACAACAGGGATTTTAGGAAAACACAGGGATTTTTTTTAGGAACATACAGCAAGTTAGCTTAGCATAGTTTAGAAGTAGAAGAAGGAGGTCACCTGTTTGTCTGCAGTAAGGTGCGCGTGGAATGTCTGGCTTCCTTACTGTATTTGTAAAGCTTGTAAGTTCTCTGTAGTTTGATCAATGAAACTAAGAGTCATTCCTACATTGTAAATCATGTATGACTATTTGTTTCTAATACAATAGAATCTGGAGTTCTGCATCTATCTTCTGAGTGTTCTCCTGCTCTTCTTTGTGTTTTGAAATATTTTCTTTGAGAGCTTGCAATTTTAAATGTATGTTTGTGAAAATGCTCAGAACTTGCATTTAAGGTTTTTACTGTGGATTTGATCAAATTACTGTAGTATTTACATAGTGCATAATAGAACAATTAGATCCTTCGGTAGAGTAAATGAGGTATAGATTAAATCTTTCTAACTTTTCCCAACCCATCTGAAATATTTAGCTGAAAATGTAGAAATCTAAAGGAAATTGTCTCAAATTTGAAGAAGCATGCATAACAGAGTTAAAAGTAGACAGTTTTCATAAATGTATAAAGGAGAAAGCTGCAATAATTCAAGAAAACCATTTAGAATTTGCAGCACAGTAACACTTGTATGCAAATGAACAAAATACTTGTTGAAATCTATGATCTTTTTGCATATTCTTAGTCCAGTAAACCACCAAACAACCCTAAACTACGTAAGGCCCCTTGAACATTACAGCTTCACATTGACCAACTGAACTTGACCAACCGAACCATTGTAGACTTGGGATTAGTTGAATCTCAAATGATTCCTTCTTATCTTTCAAGTATAGTTTCAGTTCATTATATGTGAATTTTAACTTATTGTTATGATTGCATCAAAACAATCATCAACAGTTTTTTGGCGCTAGAAGGAGGGCCTTCCTGAGTTAGGTTTCATTTCAAACTAGCTAATAATAGTAATAGAGTGACTAGGTCTAGATCCAGTTCAGGAGATATATTTGTGCAACTACCTGATACAAGGCGAAGTAAAAACCCTTTAATTTGGAATCCAAAAATATCGCAAGCAGGAAGTTCATCTGGAACACCTCCTGGGTCACCTTTTAACATCCGTAGTATTGTGAGTCCTGACAGATCACTGTTCAGATCTTTAAATCTTGGTTCAGGCACTCCTGGAGGTCTCAATCCTCCTATAAATCCTAATCCACCCATCAATCTAGGTATTCCTACAAGTTCAAGTCGAGCTCAAACACCTGCAATGGCTTATTTCGATGTCAATTCTCCCATACTCTTCAATGATTATCATGAGATGCCCAAAAATCTGGAAAAGATATGTCCCAAATACCAGTTGCATCAGGACCCAGAAGATCATATTAGAATATTTAAGGAGGCATGTTTTAGAGCTAGGTTAGAGCACGAGGATGTGGTGTGTAGATTGTTTCCCTACACCTTTAATGAACAAGCCTCTAGCTGGTATGTAAACTTACCCAACGGTTACATTTCTTCCTGGCCACTTATGGAAGAAGCATTTCTGTCAAGATTTAGGGGACCCATTGACCCTTGCGCATTGTATCATAAATTGGCTGCTATAAAACGAGGTGAGGGAGAGCTAATTGATAATTTCAACGACATGTTTCAAAAGGCCCATTCTAGGCTGATAGCCCCTTATACCGTAGATAATGATCCCTTGTTGGCTATGTACTACGCTGCCTTGGATCCTTTAACTGCCATGTTTGTCAAAAGAAAACCTGACATAGATTCAATATCCAAAGCCTATAAAGAGGCAGCCTCAGTGAACCAAGAGATGAGGCATACAACTTATGGTCCATTTGTCAATAGAGGAAATTTTGGGGTGCAGAATCAGGTACAACCATGGAATGGAGTCCCTGCGTAGCACGCTCCACTATTAAATCCGGTTCCTTCTTACACACCTGTGTATAATCCTACCCCGATCCAAGCTATAACTCCTTACACAGCTAGTACTTCTAATAACAGTCAAAATAATGGTCAGCCTTTCTTCCAACTTCCTAGGGATATAACTGTGGCAAAAGCACAAGAGGATAGGGAAGAAATCAAAGAGATTACTGCACATTTGAAAAGGTTAACAACTGAAGTGACACAACTAAGAAATGAGAACCTCTATGGAAGAGGCAACCAAAACTACAATCAACATCAAAATCACAACCACGGCCAAAATTAGAATTATAGTCTCAATCAAAATCAGCAGTACAATCAGAACCAAAACTATAATCAGCATCAAGGCCCCAGTTAGGGGCAACCGATGCAAAATAGAGGGCCAGTGATAGATAATAGGACCTAGGGCAATAATAACAGAAATCAGAATCAACCTAGGCCACCCAAGACATGGAACACTGGGCCCAACAACGGTACTCTGGCTTCTCCTTTTGAGAAGGTAGATAATCATGATGCAAAACAAACGACTAGCATACAAATGGCTAGTACAGCACCCAAAAATTGGTGCAGGTTTCACAATACCAATACCCATGCTGAGCACAACTGTCCACAGTTCCACTTAGCAGCTAGCATTTTCAACATAGATGTACAACCTCCTACCTCTGAATTTCTCATTCCTAAAGGTAATGAGGTAGTACCCTCAGGATATGACACAGCATTAGTCTTAGAAATATTTACTTTTGCAACCGCAGAAGAGAAAGAGGATGAATTGCTAGAGAATGAACCATACTATTGTGAAAGTCTTTATCCTGAATCAGCCTTGGTGTTAAATTCTTTTCAATTTCCCTTTGAATCTGAAAATGAGATATTAAATGAAACAGAAGAGGTGCAGGCCTTTCAACAGACAAATAAAAACCACACCTACAATTTGAGGAACAACCCTAGGCCGGGAGGACCTTTTACCACTTCCACTCCTCCGAATAACATCAATACCCCCCCAGATCAGAATGCTAGCAACAATCCTGCCATACTTAAAGCTAGTCAGCACACAAATAATGGAACAGCAGTACAAAAGGATCAAACAAGTAAAACCAAAGCAATAGAAACAACAAGATTAATGAGTTACTTGTCAGAGGAAATAAAGAAAATTAAGGCCAGTATACCTCTAAATGAATTATTGAAGACCCCAGGGATCAGAAATGCTTTTATAAAATCCCTAGATACATCCATAACAAACGAGGTGTCTGCTGATATAACTATTCCTAATAGTGATTCATCACCTAAAGAGAAAGGTAAGAAAGTCGAGCAACCTTCCAATACAAATGTAGTAATACATGCGGATAAGAGGGATACTCCCCCTTTCTTGTTAACCGTTAGGTTGTGTGGGAAGAATATACACAATTGCATGGTAGATTCTGGTGCTTCAGCCAACGTAATGCCCTTAGGAATATGTAAAACTCTCGGGCTGACTCCCACCAAATCTACCAAGGTTGTCACACAATTAGATAAGACTGAGGTTAGCGTGATAGGAGAACTCATGAACATTCAAATGCAATTAGCTTCAGACCCTAGGGTAAGCCAAATCATTGACATTCAAATAGTGGATATACCCGTAAATTATGGAATGTTGCTGAGTAGGGATTGGTCCAAAACATTAAATGGATATATGGCTACTGACTTTTCACACATGTGGTTACCTTGGAGAGGCATCCCAAACCAGATCAGAATAGAGGCAGAGCCCAGAATGAAACATATGATAACAGAGTATAATTGAACTGGGTATCTATAGAATTACCAACAGTGGGGTGCAGATTGAAGAGATTATGATGTTAAACATTAGAAAAAAGTGTGTCAGCAATAGAACGGCACTATTCATTGAGTCTGATGGAAATTCTTCAGATGAAGAAAACAATGCAATAGACAAATTTGGTCATGCCATTAGACAAGAGGTGGAAGAGTGCGTTAAACACAATCTCCCGGTCCAATGTAAGTTATATAAAAATAGGTGTAGAGTCCATGATAGGCAACATTCTGAGGAGGGTTGTGAAATATGCAAAGACATCATTGAATATGAATACAAAAAATGCATAGGGAGGGTAGAGTTACAAGAGGAAAATGAGAATCCTGATCCAACACAGAAATATGTTCAGGATAATATAGATGCCTTGATTTCAGATTTAGGAAAAGAAATAGAGGACAAGGGTAGTTATCTTTCTGAGTTGCAAACTAAAACACACATATGCAAGTTAACCAAACGGAAAAACCCATGAATAAACAAGACAACACCCCACAGGCAATGAAAAGGACAAAGTATGCCAAGGTAAAAGATCAGAAAAATAAAGATGGCATGTGGACATTAAAGTGTGATGGGTCCAAATCAAAACAGGGCGCAGGTGCGGGTATTGAACTCATAGATCCTCAAGGTAAATCACATTTGGCAGCATATAGATTACAATTTTCCTGCACTAACAATATTGTTGAATATGAGGCCCTAATTTTAGGACTTGTCATGGCCATCAAGAAAAGGGTAAAAACCATCAGAGTATTTTTAGACTCTGAATTAGTAGTCAGACAAGTGAGGAAACTATATGCCTGCAATTACAAGAAAATGATTAGTTACAGACATAGAGTATGGGGTTTAATGGATTCGTTTAATGCTTTTAACATAGAGCACATCCCTAGAGAGCTGAACCACAGGCCGGATGTGCTAGCAGTTGCTGCTAGTACATTATAACCATTGACACTGTCAGGATTGAGATGATTTACTATTGAGCTAGTTAACGTGCCCAGTATACCAGACAACGTTACACACTTTCAGGTATTTGGAGGGGATCAAAAAATTATTGATTTTCTGACTTGTAATGAGGCATTTGAGGCCCAAATCATTGATGAACAAGAAAGGCCTGAAGTAACATGGGACGAAGAGGATATGATCAACTTAAAGAGCAACTTCTTACCAAAAGGAGTAATTGAATTAGAACACATCTTTGACTTCGATGGAGTAATGAGACAGAAGGACTTGCCCAAAATAGAAGGGGGTAGGTGTGATTTACATAACTTAGGGACTGAGCTAAATCCACAAAATGTACTAATTGGGAAAGCTTGCTCTGAGAAAATTAGAAAAGAGGTTTTGGACGTTCTGAAAGAATATAAACATGTCATAGCATGGACTTATGAAGACTTGAAAACATTTGATGAGTCCATCATAACTCACGTAATACCTTTAAGAAAAGAAGTCAAGCCATTTAGGCAGAAACAGAGGCCTGTAAATGCCATTCTAGAGCCTTTAATCTTTGAGGAAGTTAAAAAATTACTGTCTGCTGGAATAATTTTCCCAGTCAGACATTCTGTCTGGGTAGCTAACTTAGTACCAGTGAGAAAGAGAAACGGAGACATCAAGTTATGCGTAGACTTTAGAAATTTAAACAAGGCATCTGAAAAGGATAATTATCCTTTGCCCCCAATAGACGAAGTACTGCAAGCAGTAAATGGCGCAAAGATGATCTCTTTTTAGATGGTTTTTCAAGTTATAACCAGGTCTTAATTGATAGAGAAGATAGACTAAAAACCACCTTCACTTGCAAATGGGGAAATTATGCGTATAGAAGAATGCCTTTTGGCCTGATCAATGCAGGTGCCACCTTTCAGAGGGCCATGGATGTTGCATTCCGTGGATTATCAGGTAAGTGCATTATTGTGTATATGGATGATTTAATTATGTATTCCAAGAATGCATCCACCCACGTTGAAGACCTCAGAAGAATACTCAAGCGATGTGAAAGGTATGGGATTTCCCTTAATCCTAAGAAATGTATATTTGGCGTAACTGAAGGTAAATTATTGGGCCATGTCATTTCTGAAAATGGAATTTCAATTGATCCGGATAGAATAGAATCCATAAAAAATTTGCAAATACCAAACAGTAGGAAGGAGTTGCAATCATTTTTTGGTAAAATTAACTTTGTTTGGAAGTTTATAGCAGGTTTTACAGAGATCGTGCAGCCGTTAAATGCCATGTTGAAGAAGGATGCACAGATGGAATGGACGCCAGTGGCTAGAGCCGCATTTGAAGATATCAAGGAGGAAATTTCTAATGCCCCTATATTGGCAAGTCCAGACTACACAAGCCCATTTTACATCTACTCCTTTGCATCTTCTCATTCTGTCGCGGCTGCCTTGACACAGAAAGGTGAAAATAATGAGAGAGGCCCATAGCATTTATGAGCGCGCCTCTGAAGGATGCACAGCTGAAATATCTAGATATCGAAAGACAGGCATTCGCATTAGTAAAGGCTATGAAAAAATTTAGACACTACATTCTGCGCAGCCAGATCAAAGCCATAGTACCAGACGCAGCAGTAAAAATGTTGCTGATGCAAAACGAGCCTGGAGAAAAAAGAGCCAAGTGGATCACCACGCTGCAAGAATTTGACATGGAAATCATTCCCATGAAGCTGGTCAGAGGGCAGGCGTTGGTGCAGACAATAGCAAACATGGATCCAAATTTGATAAAACAACAATATATATTGAATTCCCAAAGCGCATCAGGCTGGTACGATGATTTAAGCACCTTCCTGATAGCTGGAAAGTACCCAAACAAGATGAAGGCTTCTCAGAGGAGAGCTTTGAAGATTAAGGCATAAAATTATATGGTGCAAGGAGGTCTTCTATTCAGGAAGAACCATGATGGAATTTATCTGAGATGCATAAACAGAACTGAAGCTGATAGAGTGTTGACAGAACTACATGACAAGTACGGAACCGGCCATGGTTCCCATTTAGCTACAACACACAAAATACTGAGGGCGGGCTATTACTGGCCCACTATGTTCAAAGACACTAAGAGTCACATCAGAAGTTGCCACACCTGTTAGACTGCAGCAGACAAAGGGAGAAATCCGGCCAATCCACTACAACCTGTGATCGAATCCAGACCGTTTGCATAGTGGGGCTTGGAATTTATTGGAGTCATCAATCCCCCATCTTCTGCAGGACACAAATTTATACTGACAGTAATAGACTATTGTACAAGGTGGACTGAGGCCACCTGCTGCAAATTTTCCACAATTGAGGTAGTTATCAAGTTCCTTGAAGAAAACATCATCACCAGGTTTGGAACTCCCTATTCATTGGTATGTGATAATGGCCCTGCCTTCTTCTCTTTAAAGTTTTCTAAATGGGCATTTGAATACAGGATTATTTTAAGGTTTTCTTCGAATTATTACCCTCAAGGTAATGGACTGGCTGAATCAACAAACAAAATTTTACTAGACATAATCAAGAGGTTAATTGCCAAAAGTCCTAGAGAGTGGAATACCCTGTTAAGATATGCATTATGGGTAGACAGGACCAAGTTTAAAATAGCTTTAGGTAGCACACCTTATCATTTAGTTTATGGGACTGATCCCATACTTCTAGTAAATCTGAGAATACCAACCTGGAAGTTTGCCAATGAGTATCTAGGCTTTGATAACCATAGGGAAGCCAGAATAGTGCAAATGTTACAACTAGAGGAGAAAAGAGGTCAAGCCATCGAGAAGTTTGCCAAACACCAAGTGGTTGTTAAGAGGTGGTTTGACAAAAGGGCAAGAGTCAAAACATTTAGGATATCAGACTTAGTGTTGTGTTCAGACAAAGCACATGAAAAGAAAGGAGGCCATGGAAAATTTGATAAATTATGGTTGGGTCCATTACAAGTCTCAGAAATAATAGGAGATAACACCTTTAGACTTAAGACCTTGACTGGAGAAGATGTGCCATTACCAGTTAATGGCCAGCATTTGAAACACTACTTCCAGGTTTGAGGTAAAAGGGCAGTCCATTTTTCTTAATGTACAGTGCTGTAAGTAATGTACAGTTCTTCTTTTGCTGTTTTCTTTTTGGGTTGGCTGTTTGTATAGTTTGTCTTCTGTTTGTTTCTGTTTTATGTTTCTTTCTATTTATATAGTTTTTTCTTTTTTTTGGTGTTGTTTGTACAGCTTGTTTGTTTGGTTTGTTTGTTGTCTCCTTAGCAGGGATCCTTGTTTTACTTTAGAGTATTAAGGAGCGAAACTAGCAACCATTCAAAACAGTATAAAATTTAGGATATTCAAGTTAACTATTTGCAATTTACACATAGCTTGTTACTGTCATGAATGTAGAGAATTGTTTATCTTCTGAAGTTTTGTATTCAATAAATGTGATTGAGAATTCGAAGCAAGTTTCTCACGATGACACACCTAAAATCCTTGGGTTTGTTGAACTTACCAGTGTAGATATTAGGTGAAAAATCAGAGGTTACCCTTGCTACCATTACAATTCTCAGCTTAATTTCAGCAAGTGTCCACTCCTTGCATCATGAAGTTACAAATTGTTATATCTTATGAAGTCTTTCAAAATGAGAAAATAAAAATAAAAAATAAATAAATAAATAAAGCAGATTATACTAAAAATCCAGATTAAGCCATCTAAGTAACTCTACCGAGGCTATAGACACTCACTGGCAGTGGGGCTCTACTTAGGAGAATTGTAACGATAACCTTGCCGGGGCTATAGACGCTCGCTGGCAGCAAGGCTCTATCCGGTTGGCTATGAGGGAATATCCTCACCTACGTAGGCTAATGTCAGTCACTGGTTTGTTCAACCGATCTTCAAGATGAGGATAATTAATCACGTGCACACAACTAAACTGAAAATGGAAATTCATGCACCCTTATTGAATACCTTAAGTCTCAAGCTGAATAGTAATTTGCAGGAAGAATAGTCAGAAGTTATGAGTTCATTTCATCTAGTTTTCTTGAACACTTTGAATTTAATTGTTTTTTTTGTGGTTGCTAGTTGTTGTGATGTTCACAACACGCCCCATTATGCTCCTTAGCAAAATGGGGACCCCTGTTGTTGCTTTGCTTTTTGCTTCTGCTTGTGTTGTTTTGCTTGGTGGTAAAGGGAAAAGAGAGTCAAATTTGCAAACTTTGTTAAAAATATGGAAAAATGCATTTTCAGTACCCTTGCATGATATGGTTGGATTCCTTGTGAAAAATGAGCCAGGGTTGCTTTTTGAACCATCTTAAAATTCACCATATTTTGCAAGTTATGATCATTTTAGTAAAATGTACATTCAGGTTTGTCTATCGCTTGGCATATACAAAGTCCTTTGTATGTGCAAAGTCATTTTTTTTATATATATATTTAGTTGCTTTTGCATTTCGGGCTTGTATATTTTAACATACAAGACAATATACAATACAAATATACAATGCTGGACCCGAAAGGATTATCAAATGGAGAAAAATCGTTGTATATTCCGGCTTGTATGTTTTCATATACAAGCATAATATACAACGCACAAATACAATGGCGGACCCGAAGTAGTTATTCAACAAGGTTAAATCCTTTTATATGCGGGCTTGTATATTGGCGATATACAATCAAGATATACAAACACCGAAATCGAAGGGATTATCAAATAGAATTAATGGCTTGTATATCACGATATACATAGGTTTTGAAAGGAGAAAGACTTAGCCGAATGCATTGCGAAATAGACATCGGCGAAACTCTCGCTGATAAAGGAACATCGGCCAAGGTATGGCCATCGGTAGAGGAAGTTTGTGAGTCACCGATGGGCGATCTCACGCCGATGGCAATCAACGAAAGGGGACATCGGTAGGAGTCACGCCGATGTAAGGACATCGGTAGGAAGAGAGTGGTCGGCAGAAGGAATATAGAGTTCGCCGATGGCGAATCTCTCGCCGCCGATGAAGAGAAATACAAGCCGATAGAGGATGAATGAAGCAAAGAGGCCATCAGCCAAACCATAGTGATCGGCGGAGAGGTTTTTTGTCACGCCGATAATGTAAGACATGCCGATGGAAGGAAACAAAGGGTAAGCAGAAGAGAAAGGCCATCGGCCAAACCATAGTGATCGGCGGAGAGGTTTTTTGTCACGCCGATAATGTAAGACATGCCGATGGAAGGAAACAAAGGGTAAGCAGAAGAGAAAGGCCATCGGCCAAATAGCGATGATCGGCCTGAGTATTTTTTGACTTGCCGATAATATTTGTCACGCCGATGGGCGGGAAATAGAAAGCGATAGGAACTTTAAACTTTTTTTTTTGGCGCCCGTGGTATTTTTTCGGTCAGCGACAGTTGACCTGATGATTTTTGAGCAGTCTGAGTGCGTTTTTGAACGCGTTTTGAGAGTTTTTTGGACCCGATTTCCACATTTTTGCAGTCACCCTGATTTAAATAGATATTTTAGTTTCTTGCTATTTATTTGATAAATTGGTACTTATTGCTAGTCTTGTCTTGCAGGCTTGCAGTTGAGGAAGCAGCTGGAAATTCAACACAGTGACATCACGGAGGAAATCTGATCTTAGGAGCAAGATAAAGATGAAGTGCGAGGAAGTCAAGGCCATTCAAGTGAAGGACAAAGTTACAGCTGAGAACATTATTGCAGCAGATAAACAGAAGTTATTGCTGAGCTGCCAGAGCTTCTCAGAAGGGGCAATATTTCACCCAGATTTGACACTGCTCAGAGATATTTTGGAGGACTGGTTCATCTGTATTTATTGCCGTAACCAGGGGTTTGAACCAGAGGTAGTTAGGTTTTTTGCTGTAGTGAGGACAATTAGAGAGTCTTTATATTGTGCCTCTCTACATTGTAATACTTTACAACAGGGATTTTAGGAAAACACAGGGATTGTTTTTAGGAACATACAGCAAGTTAGCTTAGCATAGTTTAGAAGTAGAAGAAGGAGGTCGCCTGTTTGTCTGCAGTAAGGTGTGCATGGAATGTCTAGCTTCCTTACTGTATCTATAAAGCTTGTAAGTTCTCTATAGTTTGATCAATGAAACTAAGAGTCATTCCTACATTGTAAATCATGTATGACTATTTGTTTCTAATACAATAGTATCTAGAGTTCTGCATCTATCTTCTGAGTGTTCTCCTACTCTTCTTTGTGTTTTGAAATATTTTCTTTGAGAGCTTGCAATTTTAAATGTATGTTTGTGAAAATGCTCAAAACTTGCATTTAAGGTTTTTACTGTGGATTTGATCAAATTACTGTAGTATTTACATAGTGCATAACAAAACAATTAGATTCTTCGGTAGAGTAAATGAGGTATAGATTAAATCTTTCTAACTTTTCCCAACCCATCTGAAATATTTAGCTAAAAATGTAGAAATCTAAAGGAAATTGTCTCAAATTTGAAGAAGCATGCATAACAGAGTTAAAAGTAGACAGTTTTCATAAATGTATAAAGGAGAAAGCTGCAATAATTCAAGAAAACCATTTAGAATTTGCAGCACAGTAACACTTGTATGCAAATGAACAAAATACTTGTTGAAATCTATGATCTTTTTGCATATTCTTAGTCCAGTAAACCACCAAACAACCCTAAACTACGTAAGGCCCCTTGAACATTACAGCTTCACATTGACCAACTGAACTTGACCAACCGAACCATTGTAGACTTGGGATTAGTTGAATCTCAAATGATTCCTTCTTATCTTTCAAGTATAGTTTCAGTTCATTATATGTGAATTTTAACTTATTGTTATGATTGCATCAAAACAATCATCAACACTATATAGTGCAAAAGTATAATGGTACTGCACTAACATTTGTATGAAGAAATGGGTCCAAGTACAACATGATGTCTGAGAAAGAAGGTAGATTATCTAAAATTCAAAATGAAGATTATTTTGTTTGTTTATGGACCCTAGAGTTTGATGGTAAATGCTCTTCCTCTAGTTTAGGTTCTAAAGTTGTATTGATTTCCCTGTAGGGAAAGAAATATCCTATGGCCTTTAAATTGGAATTTAAGAACACTAACAACACAATGATATATGAAGCTTTATTGCTCAATTTAAAAGAAACTAGAAAAATGGGTGCTATAAATTGAGGTCACTAGGGGATGTTGAGTTTGTCATTAATATAAGGAATGGTGTCTCAACCTTGCAATTACAAAAAGTGTGATTATTCTCTTATAAAATTGAATAAACTCAATTTATGGGCTATAGAGTTATTTTTTGGCCAAAATAATTATTCCAAGTTCGGCACCATTTGTGGGGTGGTCAATGTATAGATTTATTTAAGCTCTACAATTTATAAAAAGAAAAATGGGTCAGTTTTCCTCTCAATTCAAAAGTTATGGCCTCCAAAAGTTGGGTCTTCAATATTAGAAATGTAAATGTGTTGGACATAGAAAAAAACTATAAGGAGAGTAACATGTATTGACAAACTTATGATGCATGTTATGACACATCATAAGGAATCTTTGATTGGAGATAATAGAGCCCTAAGGATTTGAGCACCACTTTTTTAGTGGTTTTAACTCATAGTTTTCTAAATTACCATTTGGTGGTTTCATGTATTGTATCTCCTATATATTAGGTTCTTGAGATGGAGGTTGTATGTGTGTGAGTCTTATAAATGTTGTTAAGTTGCCTCTAGAGAGGGTTTGCCAGCTCCAATGCTCAGGCAGATTAGGCCAACAGATATAGGAGGTTGCGTGAGCTGCCTTCCCTTCACTTCTGGTTCTGCCGTACCAAGGGGGATATCCCTATAACTGAAGATGTAAAATTGACTAGCCTAATGACAGAAAGATTTAGCTTGACAACAACAGGCAGAATACTCTCATGCATGGACCAAGATGTGCATATACATCACAAGGTTGGCAACATTCTTGGACATATTTATCTGGTTGTGGATGAGAGTATGCAGGGGTCCTAATCCTAATCCTACAAACTAATAGGATGGAAGTTATGAAAAGATGGATTTTATATATTGGATGCAACATAAGGGGTTTCAGATCATAACTACTAAACTAGGTGCAAACCAGTGCCTATCTCAGGGCAAGGAGTCAACTAGACATATACAAAAGAATGGATTGCATCTAGCATTCAAGTTTCAAGGGGTTATATTGATGCTTGCCTTACAAACATCACCCAGGGATGGGTATTTAGCTGCCTCTACTTACATATATCCCAGTTGACATACAACCTTCTCCATGCTTAACCTAAAATATTTTAATCCACTCCTTGAATGGAAGTCACAGATTAAACATGCAATACAGAAACCTATATCCTAGAATCTATGAAACCCTTAGTAACTAGATTCAAAGGAAGGAAATGCATACAACACATGGAGACAAGCAGCTAAACACATGCATAAGGGTATTTTTCATATAAAATGACATGAAACTAAAAATTTTGCAATGTACATTCATGATGCAACTCATAAACTCCCAAAATGAGATACAGTAGCAAGGAAATGCCTTGTTCTTCATTATTTACACAAAAATGCCCAAGTCTTCCACCACTTTACAAATGAGTCACACAACCTGCTATATACAATAGGAAGGTACTCAACATTAATCACTAGGTGATTCAAAAATTTGTCACATACAATGCATCATGAGAAAATGGTGCTCAACATATTGAATGCAACAGGTAGAGGAAGAGGAAGGAGACAGGGAGACCTCGAGCCCTGCGCCACTGCCTAGGGATTCACATCTTCAATCAGGTACCTGATCTATTCATGCCTTCGCCCATACCCTATAACATCCGCCATTAATGGCATACCAACCCGCGGCCTTGGGAATGCAATGGACTGTGTATTTTGCAACTTTTCCTGCCAAGAAATATGACCTTGATTATTCAAATTATGTGAGAACAAATTATCCCACATTCATCCCGCAGTGACCTCCTCAATACTTTATAAACTAGGTCATGAGCACATATGATGTCGCACAATTTTGCTCCCAATGACACTAGCATATACCTCATCATGATCCTCCTGCATGATAATCCTGATATGAAATATCACCCTGATATTTCACATTGCCCAGATGACTGCATCACCCAATATTCAATATCATCTTGATGACCAACCTCATCGGCGCATCCTGATGCATAGGAGAAAAATTATCCTGCATATTCAAACCATACACCTCATCGATGAACCATCCTGTACATATTCATGTCATCATCACATTCATATCCTCATCGGCAATCGAGGGGATCCTTAGCAAAGCTGCTGATAGTAATTGTCATGTCAAAGACCACATGATGCACCCCACTGATCCTGATGACATCACCAACATGTTTCAATATTGGGGTGATATTCATAAGATCACCTGATATGTGAAATATCACCCCCCCGCAAAAATATCAGGGTGATGGACAAGTAGATATCACCCACCATATAAAACTGATGTTTGCAACATCGAGGTAATCTTGACTAAGATCACTCGATATTTAAAACACGACCCCCCCCCAAGAATATCAGGTCAGGCTGAAACATGCTGAGGGGGTCCAAAGACTTAGAATTTTTTGGATTTTTTGGGAGGGTGCCTACAGATTTAGATGCTTGAAACCTGACTGTTCATGCAGGCACCAACAACTCCTATGAAAGCTTTCTCTGCAAGCATATTGTAATCTTGTTAAGATTTTTGAATAATATATTGGGTTGATTTTGGAGTGTGGGTTTTTTCTCTTGAAAGGGTTTTCCCATGTAAATCACTATGTTGTGGTATGACTTCTATTTATGTTTACCTCTATATAATTCATGTAACTGATGTAAAGATTTAAAAAGTTTTGCATAATCATCCTCTCAAGATTAATGTAGGAAGCTATTCTACTACCTTAGCTTCCTTACAAGTGGTATCAGAGTTTGAGCACCTTTGGTTTTAGTTGTGGGTTGTTTGATTTTTTGAACTAATCTAGTTTTGAGTGTGAGCTTGTGCAGAAGATACTTTGTGATCTTGTTGCAGGAATTTTTAGATAGCGACCACATCAAGGAGAATAGAGATAGAGAATATTTTTGGTAACAATTTTGAGATGTGGAAGCTAAAGATCGAAGATCTGTTAATTGATTGATATTTGTGGGATGTTGTTGATGAGAATGTTTCAAGACCTGCAAGTGCTACTTTGGCTGCTCAATATGATGTTATAGATTGTAAAGCCAAGGGTGTAATTAGATCATGCATGACATACTTTGTTTTAATCAATGTCCATGAAGAGCCCTCTATGAAGAAACTATGGAACAAATTTGGTGAGATATATCAAGCCAAATCTTTAGTAAACAAGATTTTCTTGAGGAAGAAGTTGTATTCCTTGAGAATGGAAGAGGGTGGACAAATTACAGATCACTTAAAAGCATACAATATGTTGGTGGCTTAATTAGCATCAGTTGGTGTAAAAATGGATGAGGAGGAGAGATGTTAGATCCTTCTTTCTTATTTTCCTTATTCATGGGATTCTCCTATTATGGATATTGAGATTACTTTGTTCTCTTGAAAGTTGAAGATGGTGTTGGTTACTTGCTTTTTGAAGAGATGAGGAAAAAGGTATCTATTAGTGCCAAAGAGGCCCTGAATGTTCATGGAAGACCTAAAGAAAATGCAAGAAGCATGAGAAGCGTGATAAATCCAAGTCCAAGGGGATATCCAAATCTCTTGGAAAGACTAAAGTTGTTTGCTAAAATTATGGTAAGCCTAGACACTTCCGTAATGAGTGCAAAGAAGAAAAAGAAGAAATTTGATTTTGATTATGAATAAGAGAAGAAAGATGGTTATGCATTTATTGTAGCTTTGGCAACTCATGCAGGTAATAATGCATGGTTAATTGACTCAGGTGCATCTTTTCATATGACCTCTAATAGAGATCAAGGTTATTTGAATATGAGTAATTTGATGGAGGTAAGGTGTACTTGGGTAATGATTCTTATTTAAATATTGTTGGTCATGGTAAAGTTAGAATTAGATTTCTTGATGGTAGAGTAAAAAGGATTAATGTTGTGTTGTATATCCTTGGGTTAGCACAAAATTTATTATTTGTGAGAAAACTAATTAGTGTAGGTGTGCAAGTAGTCTTTTCTAATGTAGGATGCAAGATGGTTAGAGGTGCCATGGTAATTGCTAGAAGTGTTAGATTTGACACATTGTATAAGATTGATGCATAAATTGATGAGTGCAATACCACTTCTATGAAAAGAAAGTTTGTGACTACTTCATTGAAAAAAGTGAGGGTTTCCTCTTTAGCAAATGGTCATGGCTTCTGGGCACCTAAGGGTGCTTGTTTGGTGCAGGAGCACCTACCTGACAGCTGGCCTCCATGAGGCAGTTAGTTTGTTATAGGTCTTGTTAATGTTTCCAAGAAGGTCTGATAAGACCAATGCATGTAATAAGGTCATGTTGACCATACTTTACTATTTTTAGGTAGGTTGTTAGGACAGCTGTTATGCTGTATGTCCGGTTGGATCTCCCAGCCGCTTGGAGTCAGGTCAGTAGTACTCGCAAGAGATCCTATTTATGTATTAGGATCGGTTGGTTTTAGGGATAGATGTTAAGAAGCTAGATTGCAGGGAGTGAGACAGAGTGAGACAGAATACTGTATTTGCATCTTTTGAAATCAAATAAAGAGATCCTGTTTGTGTCCATTCTCTGTTCTGGATTCCATTGTGTGATCGATTTGCTGTTCTGGTGGTTTTATGGATTCGCTGATCTATTCCACCGGTTGATTCGTCGAATCGGTGGAATGGCAATGTACAGTAGTTTAGGATTTAGTCTGCATTTTGTGTTTGTTTGCATGCAGGTGTGCAGGATCATTGTTGAGATGTGTTGAGAACCCTAGCATGGGTATGTGCTAGGTCGTGCTGGTTGTTAGAGTCTAGAAAGTTGTCCAGGAAGTGGATCGGGTCACCCCAGGAGGTTCGGCGGATTGAAAATTCGTCACAACGGCATCATCAGGATATTTCTGTGTATATCCTGCAGTTACTTCGGGCGTCATCCGAGTAGATGGAGGTGAGCATGATGCAATCGTTTGCATAAGGTGAATGCGTTTCGGGGTGATCATCATCAGGTGTTGCCGAGGAGGAGCGTATCGGCATAAGGTAGAAGATCGGGTCGATAAAACCATCGCGGGCCAATAATGTTAAGTTTGGCTGACAGCAGGATATTGAAGGAACTGCGTGTGACGTCATCGTCATCAGGATAATCGTCATCAGGATATCGGGGTGACATAAGCATCGAAGGAAAGGTGCATGAAGTTGTCGTCATCAGGATATATGGAGGGAACCAGATATTTTATATCCTGCTGATGAACATGATGTTGAACATCATGATGCTGCAGATAGAGTTTGACGGTAAGATGAACAGTGAACATCAGGAGGATGTTTGCGCTTGCCGAATGTGATGATGCTGCCGATAGCCGGATATGATGATGCTGCTGACAGGCGAAGGGTCGAAGGTTTGTCTATAGGAGGATATCGGTCGGCAGAGAAAATATGATGATGCTGACAGTGTTAAGGGAAATATGATGATGATGATGATGATGGGTTGTAGACATACATGTTGTATGTCAAGGTTTTAGTGTGGATGCATCTGCATCATTGTTCTTCTCAATCAAAATTACCTATAGAGAATACTATGTTATGGCACCAGAGGTTAGGCCAAATTAGAGAAAAGAATTTAAGGACCTTGAAAAATATAAACCTTGTTGAATGTTTAATTAATTGTAATGCAGGTGAGTATCAGAGGTTTTATTAAACAACCAATCCTCGCAGCCACAATGGCTTTCCAACACAATTTATTTGTGAAAGTACCAAATTTAACAAATACTCAAATTGATTTTATTTAAATTCACAATTGATTACAATTTACTGTAACAACAAAGTATACTATTCCTTACACTTCACAAACTCTTCTCTGCATCATTCCTTCTCTTATCTCACGCAATCTATCTTCTTATGTGCATATCTAAAATCCAATTTCCCACTATTGTGTGCTCCTCACTCTATTTTGGAGTTATCTCCTTTGGATCTCTAGGGCTCTATTTTTGCTAGCCTCTCTCCTCTATTTAGACACCTCTTAAAATTCCTACCTTCTTCCCTTGCCTATTCATGCCTATCAAAGAAGGTGTTTCAATTTTGAATCTACAACCATTTCTCTCTCTTTGGGGTTGTTCTTCCCTCTATTTCTCTTGTGTTTTATTTATTTATTTTTTATCCAACTTCAAGTTGGGCATCCATCTTCCCTCTAGGCATCTCAAATTTCCTTCTATAGTGTGCCACTTCAACTTCCAATTTTGGTACTATATATGTTGTCCCATAATTTGACTCTTATTCTTGTTTATTATTTCTTTATTGTGTAATAGGTCGTGCCTCTTTGTTTTCTATGTGCAGCTTCAGAAAAGAATTAAAATAAAATATTACCTCTTGCTTGTGATTTGGTGCCTCTTTTCCCTTAGAAGACATTTGTCATATAATTACATCCTATGGTTTTAAAATGAATATATTATAGAAATAAATCTTTGTATGATGTCCTCAATTTAGGAAAATAAAATTTGGAGAAAGAAATGGAGAATTGCAATTTCGTGACTTCAACAAGTTGCTCAAACTGCTGAAAACTAACTTTTTACATAACTTTCACCTAGAATCTTGTCTTCATGCAAAAACTTGCCTTTCTGTGTGGATTGACACTACTATGCTTCCCACCAAGCCATTTTGCTCAATCTTTTATAAAATCTAAGATTTTAATTTTTTTGTAAAACCTTGAGCATAAACATTTAGCATTAAAATATCCCAAACAGTAAAAGATATGACTTGGATTATTTTGCACATTTGGAGAAATGCATCCAAGAATATACTTGTAAGAGGATTTGTTGCCAAACCTCTTCAGGATCTCTAGAAACAGCTGTTTCCATAAATTGCTTGCAGGGTGTCAAAACCACGATTCGTCAAAAAAATCAACTTTCACAAATTTGATCACAAATAGTGTTTCCCAAAGCTAAAAGATGTCAAAAACAACCATTACACACCAAAAAATACCAAAATTCTAAAAATCAAATGAACAAATATTTTTGGTTGATGTAGATCGTGTGTGCACCAGGATGCTTCTGCATCAGACACGTCAGGCAATAAGTTTGTTAGTATGGGCTCACAAAATGGAGTTGAATAGTAGAACTATCCTTTTAGGTTGAATACAACCTACAAAAAACTCCATTGCTGAGTTAGGTTGAGAATTTTTTTTCCTTCGCCTCTTCCAGTATCTCACCAGAACAAGTGTCATCCTCCTCCACCAAGTGTGTTCTTCCTTCCTCCTTCCTCTTGTGGACTCATGTCCACCATAGCCCAACCTCCTTCAAATTCTACTCCACTCATCACTCATCATCTCACCACTCTCCATTCCACTTCCTCCTCTTGTGGGATTCAACCCACCATGATCCGACCACCTCCACCAAAATTCTGCCTCCCATTCATCTGTACACAAGTTGATATGATCAACTTTATGGAAATTAAAGATTTCCATATCCTCCTCTATTTTCACCTCATCATACTCCTTAATTCCAACTCTCACCATTGCAAATGAAGGTAAATTAACATCATCTTCATTATCAAAAAATTCAAGAAAATGAAAAATTACCTCTTGTCCCCCTACTGTGACAACATCTTCCTCATCATCATTTGTTGCAATTTTTCCTTCTTTACTCTTTTCTGCAACATTTTCATCTTCATCATCCATTGCTATCACCATCCTCATGTCCTCCAAAGGACTCACAACTGCTGCAACATTATTTTCTACCTCAACCTCTACTATGACTTCTTTCACCACATCTACCATACCTTCCAAAAGGCATGTTTCTACTGTTGCAACTCTTTCATTTTCTTCTATATCATCTGCTACAATATTTTTCTCTTCATGCTCAGTTGTGATCTCATTACTTCCTTGAAATTCTATCTTCTCATCCTCCAAAGGGTACTTAACTACTGTTGCAACATCAATTTCAATCTCTTCATCCATGTCTTCCAAAAGACATGCTTCTGCTACAATCTCCTCTTTTTCTCCTTCCTTATTTTTTGTGGTCCCTTCACTCTTCTCATTTGTCATCCTCTCTATGTGCTCTTCTTTACATTGTTGTCTCAAAATTTTTAATTTTTCCATGTCTTTCAATGGATCAAACTCTATTGCAACTTCATTTTTTACCTCTTCCCTACCTTCAAAATGATAATCTATAGCTGTAAACTCTTTCTTTTTTCCTTCTTTATCCTCCTACATAAGGATTTATTCTTCTTTAGTGCCATCTATATGACACTTCTCTGCATCTGCTTTTGTTTTTCCTTCATATTCTTTAAAAATATTTTATGGTCCATAGGGACCATTTTCTCTTTCTTTTTTCATTATTTTTTGTTCTTCTATTCTTTTATGGTTTTCTTTCTTTTGTGACTATATGGGTTGTTCTCACATGTTTCTCCTTCCATGCCCCTTCTATCAAAGGGATGCAACACTTCTCTTTACTTCTCTTTTTGTTTCCCTCTTTTAAAAGAATGTTCTTGTTCTTAATTCTCTCTACATTCACATCTCCTTTTACATTCACTATTTCATTTGCATACATATTTTCATCATAAAAATGAAAAATATTATGCATTACCTCTTTTTATGTGATCCTTTCATCTTCACCATCCACTTCTTCATTCTCATTTTCTATTGTTGCAAACTTTTTTTTTGCAACAATTACATCCTTCTTCTCATCCTTGACAACTTTTGTTGAAACATTTTCTTTCTTCTCTTCATCCTTCAAAGGATTCTCAACCACTGTTGCATTTTCCCCTTTCTCTTTCTCAACCATTGCAACTTCAATCTCACTCTCTTCTTTCATACATTTATCAGGGCATATTGTTGTAATTTATTTGCTACTTTTTTCTTCTTTATCCTACAATGGATTTAAAACATATCTTTTCCCATCTTTTCTTATGCTATATATTGTATTCTTCCTACCATCATGCACAACTTCCCTATCCCAAATCCAAGGTCAACCCAATAAAACATGACATGCATCCATGGGTACTACGTCACATACAATTTCATCCTTATATCTTCCAATGCAAAAACTAACAATACTTTGTTCACTTACCCAAACTTGATCTCCTTGCAACCAAGAAATGCAATACATGCTAGGATGCTTCATCCTTTTCAAATTCAGTTTCTCAACCATTTCCAATGACACCAAATTATCTATGCTACTATTATCCATCATCACCTTGCAACATTTTCCACCTAACTTGCAAATTGTTCAGAACAAATTACTCCTTTGAATGGGCTATTTCTTTTCTTTTTGTGGCTTCAAGAAAACTTTCCTCATCACCAAACATTCTCCTTGTCTCCAAGACATTTTGTCAAATAATTGTCGCACACTCTCAATTTACAACCTACACACATAAACACTTTAGAGCCAACGCTCTTTGCAATTATAGGTCCTCTTTGTAACAGAACTCACTCACAGTTCTATCCTCTACCCAATAAAGACTCTAGAAGATGTACCTCTTGTTGGTCATGATGTTAGTCATTCGCAAACATAGAATAAAAGTTACACAACAACCTTTACTCATCTTGAAAGATACAATGAATTCAAAGAATTCATGATCCCAAGTCTCCATTGATTAGGTCTTAATCTACTGACGTTACTCAGTGGTTGATGTGTGTCGCTGTTTTCCATTTAGGGGCCTTACGTGTTTCTGCACAGTTCATCATCATTATCTTCACATATCCTACTCTGGATGTTTGCTCTGCATAAATCTCCAACAATTCTACCTCTGCACTGTAAATTTAGTCAAATAATGTGCCTACAGGCTGATATTTGCATGATTTCTATCATTATTTATGATTCTTTGCATGATATTTTCAATAATACATGCATTTAACTCAAATATGCTAAAGATTTTCAGTTACCTACGGGATTTCAGCATATTTCTCTGTTCTGCTTGTTATTTATCATGATTTGCAGTTATGGTGATGAATCTATGAAATTAAAAAAAGGAAAAGGGTTAAAGAATGAGATTCCCAAAACTACTGGACTTAGATCACTGATCCACATACAAGCTCCCATACATGCAATGAAAAGAAGGAAAACTAGAAATCATACTTCACCAGGACATTCCACAAATCCGCATGATCTAGTGCAAATCTTCAAAGGAAAAGTTGACAACAACATGTAATGAAATGAAAGCGCTTCCAGTTGAACACAGCATTCACCAGTACATATCCAGAAATCAACAAGAAGATTACGTAAAATTTACAATCAGGATGTAATCTGAAACTTCATATCCATTCAGTATGCTCAAGAACAGGTACATTTACAGTGATCTGAAGAAAGAACCTTGACATTTCAACAATTCTATCCTCATTAGTCTCAGTAATCCGATCTCTTAATTGATTCTACAGTAATTAGCTTTTATGCGCCCAATGCGTCTGTGTATTCTAATGTATTCTCCTTATTCTTCTAACAAGCTCTGGCCTTTATATAGAGCAAATGCCAGAAAACGGTTACAATGATCTAAGGATCAGGATCCTCTCATAACAAACAACGGTCCAGATGAAAAGCACATGCTTCGCCAGTTAGCAAATGTACAGCTGGCACAGAATATTCCAGCATCTTCAACTTGATTCGGTCTCCAGCTGGCGGACAGCATATTTGACAATATCCTCCTCATTTCTGGCCCATGTTGACTCCATGCGCAACTTTGTAATTATCAGCCTCAGCAGCAGCTCTAACAGCATCATGACTTCAATGCTCAGCTTCAGCAGCATCATCATGACTTCCTGCAAGTAAACAGACAAACATTAAGTTCATCATCATGATGATAAACAACAGGAAGTAAAACGTTTTATTAAACAAGCCCCCAAAAACGTGCAGCTACAGGCAATCGGGCTCCAAATTTCCATCGCTTCATGTTTTCGCCCATTTTCTTGTATATCGGGTTCAAAATATGATCATGATGATCTCAAATTATACAAGGAAATAATCGCCCTTCAACCATCCTTCGAATCCGGCTTTGCATGCTCTGTTTGTATGCTTCGGGTCATCATCATATTAGCATCGGTGTGACCACATATGATCAGGGTGACAAATTTAGACTCGGCCGATGGCAACAGTTATACCAACGCCAAAAATCATGATGATGACCAACTATATGCCTTCTATCCAGCTGCAGGATATCATGAAATATGATGCTCCTCCTTTCCGAATGCTCTGATGAAAAGCACATCAGGATGTTTCACTTCTGCATACTGGGAAAGAAAGACATCGTCGTCATCATCATGATGAAGATAAACAGGAGGACTTGGAAAATGATCCTGCCGCTGAGGAAAGGAATATCATGGTGACATCATCCTGATATTCGGGCTTCAATAAAATGCAAAGGGATGACGTCACCGTCATGTTTCGTTAAGATCAGGAGATAAATGTAATATCGGGTTCCCCCCAAGGAAGATGATCAGGTGGTGCATGTAAAATGACTCCTTTGCGGCCAATGTAACCCACTCGAAAGATTAGGATGATGATCATCATCATCATCATATCCGCACTAGGTGATTTAAAATATGATCCTGCTGAACGTCCAGATGACGTCATCAGGATATCCGTGGCCTTCGTTAATCTTAAAACATGACGTCATCGTCATCATCATATTCGGGAACCAGAATCATGCCTTGGAAAATATCCTGCCGAAGGAGAAAGGTGATGGTGACGTCATCCTAATATTTGCTTCTTCGTTTATCAGGTCGGGATGACGTCATCAGGATATTTGCAAAAGGTTATACTTCTCGGCAGGAGGATATTGCGAAATGTCGGGTAGACGAACAAGATCATGATGATCTTGACAACATGACTCAGGAATGAAATATCGCCCTCTGTTTCGAAAGATAAGGTGATCATCATGATTGTGCAAAAGGAGATCAGGAGGATACTACGAAATATGATCCTGCCTTGAAAGATCCTGATGATGATGATCACCAGGACTTTGACGTGCGCGTGCAAATTTTGCAGATGGTGGGTTTCTTAAGTAGGGTGATGATGATCATCAGCATGATATTATAATATCGGGTGATGTTAGAATATCATGATGCTCGCGATGTTTCCAAGGTTGCTTGACGGGTAAAACACACTATCACTTAAGATTGACGTCCGGATGTTTCGGGACTGCATGATTTTTATCAGGTGATAGAGTAAGATCATGATGATGACCTTTGGCGATACAAAAGACCGCTCGACTGGAAAAGCTATTACGACTTAAAGTTGACGTCCGGATGTTTCGACCTCAGGATATTATTGGGGGCTTTTCAAATATCATGATGATGATGCTCATCATACAGCAATTATCAGGTTTGACCAAAACTTTGACTGCTCATAACTCCCTCATATGGACGAATTTTCAAGTGATGTAAAAGGCAAACCTGCATGGAATTTCAATCTCTTTCTAACCATGAGGTCATAGAAACAAAATATGAACTTTGAGAAACTAACCCCATGATGATGACCTACCTCATCCTGACCTTCATGATGATGATGCACCTGACCTATTTTTACCAAACCGCCAGAAAGCAGACAACACAAGCCAAGCCAAAAGTTGGGTCCCTGTTTTGCCAAGTCAAAATGGGGCGTGTTGTGTAACCACACAACACCTCTCCATGACCTCTTCTACCCACTTTCTCTCAGTGGAAGAAGTTTGTACACCTTCTACCCAGCTTTATCTTTGTTGGAGGATAGCCAACATATTTCTCACAAAATCAATTTTCTCTACAGTTGCAAAAACTCCTCATACCTCAACACATAGGCAAACAATTTGTTTTACAATCTCCTCTCGGTCTTGGTGCATACTCTGCAGACTCAAGATCAACCTCCTCTAATACCACTTAATGCAATTGAGGATTGGGGGTATTATTAAACAACCAATCCTTGCAACCACAATGACATTCCAATACAACTTATTTGTGAAAGTACCAAATTTGCATTCAAATTTCTAAACATAACAAATACTCAAATTAATTTTATTTAAATTCACAATTGACTACAATTTTCTTTAACAACAAAATCTGCTATTCCTTACACTTCACAAACTCTTTTCTGCATCATTCCTTCTCTTATCTCATGCAATCTCTCTTCTTATGTGCATATCTGAAATCCAATTTCCCTCTGTTGTGTGCTCCTCACTCTATTTTGGAGCTATCTCCTCTAGATCTACCCCTCTAGTTATGCCAGCCTTTCTCCTCTATTTAGATTCCTCTTAAAATTCATATCGTCTTCCCTTGCTTGTCAATGCCTATCAGGGAAGGTGTTTTAGTTTTGAATCTACATCCATTTCTCTCTCTGTGGGGTTCTTCTTCCCTCTATTTCTCATGTTTTTTATTTATTTTTTAATCCAACTTCAAGTTGAACGTCCATCTTCCATCTAGGCATCTCAAATTCCCTTCTATAGTGTGCCACTTCAACTTCCAATTTTGGCACTACATATGTTGTCCCATAATTTGACTCTTATTCTTGTTTATTATTTCTTTATTGTGCAATAGGTTACACCTCTTTGTTTTCTATGTGTAGCTTCAGAAAAGAATTAAAATAAAATATTACCTCTTACTTGTGATTTGGTGCCTCTTTTCCCTTAGAAGACATTTTGTCATATAATTACATCATATGCTGTCAAAATGAATATAAATGAATATATTACAGAAATAAATCTTTGTAGGATTTCCTTAATTTAGGAAAATAAAATTTGGAGAAATAAATGGAGAGGAATTGAAATTTCATGACTTTGACAAGTTGCTCAAATTGCTGAAAACTAACTTTTTGCATAACTTTCACCTGGTAGCTTGTCTTCACGCAAAAACTTGTCAATACGTGCAGATTGACACTACTATGCTTCCCACGAAGCCATTTTCTTCCATCTTTTATAAAATCCAAGATTTTAAATTTTCTGTTAAATCACTAGCACAAATTTATGGCATTAAAATCTCCCAAACGGTGAAAGGGTAAGTGCAAGAAGATGGGGGGCCAAAAAGGGGTCTTAAGTGGCCACTTTTTTTCTGAAATCAGGAAATATTGGCCTTGGATGAGAAATTGAGCATAGTTACACTCAAAATTTGGAGATGCAACCAAAACAATGTTCATAGTGCTCCGAGTCTACTTTCTAAACTACTATTTTTTTTTTAAAATGGCATAGATTAAGGGGTTCAAAAGAGGGAGCCACAGAAATTGGTGTTGTTTTTGTCAAAAAACATAACATAGCATGTTTTGTGGCTCCCTCAAAAGGTCAACTTTTTTTTGGTATTTTTAAAATCGCTTCAGTGAGAAATTAGCTAATAGCATGTAGTTTATGCCCGATTTTTATGATAATTTTTTGATGAATATTTGATTTTTTACTAATTTTCAAAGTGGACACATCCTAAAAAATAGAATTTTGGCCATGCTACCCCTATAAATTTTGAAAACTAATTGAAAATCATTTTTTATTTTTTTAATATTTGTAGAATGGAGTCTAGTTTCTAAATATGTAATTTTTTTGAAATTTCAATAAATAGTTAATTTACGATGAAAAAAAGACCAAACAGTGGTTTTTGCCCAAAAATGGACACACAAACAAAATAAATTAAAGATGAAAGGCTTAACATTGTTAAAATGTGAAAAAAATCACATCGTCAAATAGCTAAGAGAAAGCCTAACATTACCCAGGTGTTCGATTTGTTTGACCTTGAAACATGTGCAAATCTGAGGGTTAGCACGAATGAAATTATGTGAAATCTTGAAGAATATGGAAAAACACATCTGTGACTATTCAAAAGGCACTCCAAGCCTTTGGGTTGGAAATCCAAAGCAAATCCCAAGCCCAAGGCTTGGGATTCCCAAAGCAAGACATAACGTGAGTGCGTTATAACGTGCTCACGTTATGTTTTGCTTTGCATTTTTCCTTTTCTGCAAGTCTATTGTTTGTCATGTTTGACATAACGCGAGCGCGTTATAACGCACTCACGTTATGTTCCCCTTAAATTTTTTTCTATTCAAGTCTATTAATCATGTATGTATGTATGTATGCCTATATGTATGCCTATATGTATGTATGTATCTATGTATGCCTATATGTATGTATGTATCTATGTATGCCTATATTTATGTATGTATAGTGTCAAGGGTAGAGGAGGGTAGAGATGGGAGTGAGCTGGATAGGGGAGGAGAGGGGTGGATAAGGATTGAGTGATTAAGGTTTAAGGTTAAGGGTTGAGCGTTTAGGGATAGGATTTAGAGTTTAGGAATAAGTGATTACAGTTTAGGACCTTGAGGGATTAGGGTTTAGGTTTGAGGCTTTAGGGATAGCATTTAGGGTTAAGGGTCAAGGGATTAGGTTTAAGGTAGATTGTTGAGGGTAGAGGGATTAGGGATAGGGTTTAGGGTTGAGGGATTAGGGTTTAAGGTATAGTTTAGTAGTTCTTATGGATAGAGCCAGTAAACAATGGGAGATTATTTGCTTGTTTCATAACAATATACCTTCCCTAAGTGCAGGGTGGACAACAAGAAACATAGATGTACCCCAATGCAAATCTTTTCTCATAATGATCATCCTTCTGATTTCAATTGTTAATTACTCACTGTGGATGTACCATACACAAAGCTTTTCTCATAGGGTTTAAGGTATAGTGTCGAGGGTTGAGGGTTTATTGATAGTGTTTAGGGTTGAGGGTTGAGGGATTAGGTTTTAGGGTTGATGGATTAGGGTTTAAGGTATAGTGTTAAGGGTTGAGGGTTTAGGGATAGGGTTTAGTGTTGACGGATTAGGGTTTAGGGTTGACGGATTAGCATTTAATGTCGAGGTTAGGGTTAGAGTGTCAAGGGTAGAGGGATTAGGTATAGGGTTTAGGGTTGAAGGTTTAAGGATTGAGGATTAAGGCTTTAGGGATGAGGGTTTAAGGCTTAAGATATAGTGTCAAGTGTTGAGGGTGTAGGGATAGGGTTTAAGTTTTAAGGGTTAAGGGTTGAGGGATAGGGATTAGGGTTTAAGGTATAGTGTTGAGGTTTGATGGTTTAGGGATAGGGTTTAGGTTTGAGGGATTAGGGTTTAGGGTTGATGAATTAGGGTTTAATGTTGAGAGTTGAGGGTTGAGGGTTAAGGGTTGAGGGTTGAGGTTGAGGGATAGGGTTAATGGTCAAGGGATTAGGGTTAAATAAGAGTGTCGAGGGTAGAGAGATTAGGGATAGGGTTTAGGGTTGAAGGTTTAATGATTTAGGGTTGAGGCTTTAGGGATGAGGGTTAAGGGATTAGGGTTTAAGATATAGTGTTGAGTGTCGAGCGTGTAGGGATAGCTTTTAGGGTTCAAGTTTTAAGGGTTAAGGGTCGAGGGATCAGAGTTAAGGGTTGAGGGATTAGGGTTTGACGTTGAGGGTTGAGTACATTGAGGTTCAAGGGTTAAGGGTTTCAGGATAGGGTTGACAGTTAAGGGATAGGGTTGGAGGGTTTAGGGATAAGGGATTAGGGTTTAAGGTATAGTATCGAGCTCGTTGAGGGTATAGGAATAGGGATAGTGTTTAGGGTTTAGGAATAGGGATAGCATTTAGGGTTTAGGGATGAGAGATTAGAGTTGAGGGATGACAGATTAGGGTTGAGGGTCGAGGGATTAGGGTTTAGGGATAAGGTTTAGGGTTGAGGGTTGAGGGATTAGGGTTTAAGGTATAGTGTTGAGGGTTTAGGGATATGGTTTAGGGTTGAGGGATTAGAGTGAAGGGTTGAGGGATTAGGATTTGACATTGAGGGTGAGGGTTGAGGCTTTAGGGTTTAGGGTTTAGGGATAGGGTTGAGGGTTGAGGGATCAAAGTTAAGGGTTGAGGGATTAGGGTTTGACGTTGAGGGTTGAGGGTTGAGGTTCGAGGGTCAAGGGTCAAGGGTTTAGGGATAGGATTGAGGGTCAAGGGATTAGGGTTAAACTAGAGTGTGCAGGGTATATGGATTAGGGATAGGGTTGGAGGGTTTAGGGATAAGGGATTAGGGTTTAAGGTATAGTATCGAGTCAGTTGAGGGTTTAAGAATAGGGATAGCATTTAGGGTTTAGGGATGAGGGATTAGAGTTGAGGGATGACGGATTAGGGTTGAGGGTTGAGGGATTAGGTTTTAGGGATAAGGTTTAGGGTTGAGGGTTGAGGGATTAGGGTTTAAGGTATAGTGTTGAGGGTTTAGGGATATGGTTTAGGGTTGAGGGATTAGAGTATAGGGTTGAGGGATTAGGATTTGACATTGAGGGTTGAGGGTTGAGGCTTTAGGGTTTAGGGTTTAGGGATAGGGTTAAGGGTCAAGGGATCAGAGTTAAGGGTTGAGGGATTAGGGTTTGACGTTGAGGGTTAAGGGTTGAGGTTCGAGGGTCAAGGGTTTAGGGATAGGGTTGAGGGTCGAGGGATTAGGGTTAAAGTAGAGTGTGGAGGGTATAAGGATTAGGGATAGGGTTGGAGGGTTTAAGGATAAGGGATTAGGGTTTAAGGTATAGTATCAAGTCGATTGAGGGTTTAGGAATAGGGATAGCATATAGGGTTTAGGGATGAGGGATTAGAGTTGAGGGATGATAGACTAGGGTTAAGGGTTGAGGGATTAGGGTTTAGGGATAAGGTTTAGGGTTGAGGGTTGAGGGATTAGGGTTTAAGGTATAGTGTTGAGGGTTTAGGGATATGGTTTAGGGTTGAGGGATTAGAGTGAAGGGTTGAGGGATTAGGATTTAACATTGAGGGTTGAGGGTTGAGTGTTTAGGGTTGAGGCTTTAGGGATAGGGTTGAGGGTTGAGGGATCAGAGTTAAGGGTTGAGGGATTAGGGTTTGACGTTGAGGGTTGAGGTTCGAGGGTCAAGGGTTTAGGGATAGGGTTGAGGGTCGAGGGATTAGGGTTAAAGTAGAGTGTGGAGGGTATAAGGATTAGGGATAGGGTTGGAGGGTTTAGGAATAAGGGATTAGGGTTTAAGGTATAGTATTGAGTCGATTGAGGGTTTAGGAATAGGGATAGCATTTAGGGTTTAGGGATGAGGGATTAGAGTTGAGGAATGATGGATTAGGGTTGAGGGTTGAGGGATTAGGGTTTAGGGATAAGGTTTAGGGTTGAGGGATTAGGGTTTAAGGTATAGTGTTGAGGGTTTAGGGATAGGGTTTAGGGTTGAGGGATTAGAGTGAAGGGTTGAGGGATTAGGATTTGACATTGAAGGTTGAGGCTTTAGGGTTGAGGCTTTAGGGATAGGGTTGAGGGTTGAGGGATCAGAGTTAAGGGTTGAGGGATTAGGGTTTGATGTTGAGGGTTAAGGGTTGAGGTTCGAGGGTCAAGAGTTTAGGGATAGGGTTGAGGGTCAAGCGATTAGTGTTAAAGCAGAGTGTGGAGGGTATAAGGATTAGGGATAGGGTTGGAGGGTTTAGGGATAAGGGATTAGGGTTTAAGGTATAGTATTGAGTCAATTGAGGGTTTAGGAATAGGGATAGCATTTAGGGTTTAGGGATGAGGGATTAGAGTTGAGGGATGACGGATTAGGGTTGAGGGTTGAGGGATTAGTGTTTAAGGATAAGGTTTAGGGTTGAGGGTTGAGGGATTAGGGTTTAAGGTATAGTGTTGAGGGTTTAGGGATAGGGTTTAGGGTTGAGGGATTAGAGTGAAGGGTTGAAGGATTAGAGTGAAGGGTTGAGGGATTAGGATTTGACGTTGAGGGTTGAGGGTTTAGGGTTGAGGCTTTAGGGATAGGGTTGAGGGTCGAGGGATTAGAGTTAAGGGTTGAGGGATTAGGGTTTGACGTTGAGGGTTGAGGGTTGAGGTTCAAGGGTCAAGGGTTTAGGGATAGGGTTGAGGGTCAAGGGATTAGGGTTAAAGTAGAGTGTGAAGGGTATAAGGATTAGGGATAGGGTTGGAGGGTTTAGGGATAAGGGATTAGGGTTTAAGGTATAGTATTGAGTTGGTTGAGGGTTTAGGAATAGGGATAGCATTTAGGGTTTAGGGATGAGGGATTAGAGTGAAGGGTTGAGGGATTAGGATTTGACATTGAGGGTTGAGGGTTGAGGTTCGAGAGTCAAGGGTTTAGGGATAAGGTTGAGGGTCGAGGGATTAGGGTTAAAGTAGAGTGTGGAGGATATAAGGTTTAGGGATAGGGTTGGAGGGTTGATGGATTAGGGTTTAAGGTATAGAGTTGACGGTTTCTGTCATCAAATGTAGATTTATGGGTTTGATTATATTGATTACCTCTCTAGTTTTGGGGTGTGGATGTTTTGGAATCAATCAGGAAGTCTTCAGGAGACTTTGTGGAAGTGGATTGACAATCGCTTGACATAACCCCTGCTATTTATGCTTGGATAAGGATTTGTCACAAAATAGAACTTCTGCTTCCAAAGAAGATCTGTCTTTCTTCCTCGATGGGCATTTTCTATCAAGAACTTGATTATGAGGGCTTGCCCCTTCATTGTTGTGCCTATCATATGGTGGAGCATCTGGCAAGCTCTTGCGGGAAACAGGAAAAGTTCTCCCTCAAAAACCTTGTGGTCATTCAAGTCTAAAGGAGAAGGTTTGGAAAGAGAAATGCACAAGGTGTGATCAATCTATAGCAGGACAAAATGTGAGCACGTTATAATGCGCTCACATTTTGTCTTGCTATATAAACGGTAAAAAAGTGTTGACCCTCGTGATCCAGGCCCACATGCTCTGTTTTCATACACACACTACTTGTTGTTGTAGATTACATATTGAATTTTCTAACCATTTTGATGCTTATAGGTCTATATGTTTAGATATGCATACTAACAATGTTTTGTAGGGTTGTGCCATATGTGCCCCACCAACATCTTCAAGAGACTTCATATCAAGAATTTTATGTGAAAGAAAGGAAGGTCAAATATTCTACAAGAAATTATGCTTGGATGGCACATGTCATCATTGCGGTGGCTTGCAACATTTGCCAATATGTGAACATATGGAAAGAACACATGTGGTTGGAAACGAACTAGTAGAGTTTGGCAAGTATAAAACAATGGCATACACTACAAAAGATGGTAAAGAAGCAAAGAGGTGTGATTTGGTTATTGAAAAGATTCTAGTGTATCAGTTCATGCCTATATTTTGTGACAACATAGTGTATGAGTATGCAAGACATGCCCATAGAGCTCGGTGGTTGGAATTGCAATTCAAGTTATGCAAGGACACATTTCTGGTTGGTAGCATTGTTTCAGTCATCGACTTTGTAGAGAACTATAGTCTACAGCCATAGCCTGAGGTGTAATCACAATATTACAACTCCACACAAGTTTCTATATTTGTACACATCGCATTCATTCATGCAAATGATAGTACAGAGGATGACAAAAGATCATAAGGGAGTATAATTTCTATATTAGTGATGATCGCACACATTCTACGGAGTTCATACAAGGTTGCTTTCAGGTGTTCTACAATGATTTGGCTAGAAGGGGCATATCGTTCAGTCAGCATATCATATGGTCGGATAACTGTGCATCATAATTCAAGAACTCACAGAATTTCTAGTGGCTGAGTAGTAGGCATAATTTTATAGGTATTCAACATATGTGGAACTTTTGTGAGGCCAAGCATGGAAAGGGGGAGCATGATGGTGTAGGAGCATATATCAAAAGAGCCATAGCACGAGAAGAGTTAAAGTATAAAGACAATGCAAAGTTGACAGATTCAAAATTGATTGTCGAGTGGTGTAATGCTTCCATGGGTCCAGGTAATGAAGGTAAGTCTTCAGTTCGTAGATTTTTTTGGTTGATACATGATACTAACATTGCACCATATGAGGACTGTTGTACACTAACAGGATCAAATGAGAAGCACTCTTTCAGAAGTTCAATTACAGGTTCACGGAGTATCCATACGCGAAAGATGTCATGCTTTTGTTCTTCCTGTACAATTCAAGTCTGGGATGAGTGTGAGTCAAAAGAGTGGGTTGACAAATGGAAGTTAAGTTATCTTAGCCCACTTGACATGTATCGACCCCCGACGACACTAGAACTAACACAGATGGAATCATCAGTTGACTTTGACTACATATCAGATTTAGTTCAACCAGGTAATATAGGGCATGTATATGCATCTAATTTCATCTAGTTCAACCAGGTAATGTCATCTTACTTTGTAGTGTTTTTGTAATGTTGACTAATTTTATCTAATTTGCTACACATATCAATGTAGGGCACGTATATGGAGTTATTACAGATGAAGATAATGAAGAGGGAATAGATTATTACTTATGTCACAGATGGAGAAAACATCAAATACCCTATGGGCTCAGTGGTTATTATTGGAACATGACTTAGAAGGTACCCACATAAGAGTGTTAATGTTTGGCTATTTCAAGACTTTGACATGCATCAAAAGATTCTTCATTACTCAAACCTTGTCGTGGCATCCAATGTTCATTTGCTAAAGTATCGGGGTAGACCTTTGGACAAAATCTTGTGGAAGGTGCGTGAGTTTGACCATGAAGCAATACTTGACATAATAAAGAGTAGAGCAGACCTAGATGGTTCATTGGATTAATTTGTAAGTATTCACATTGATTTTGTAAAGTCATGTTACATTGAGTTGTAAGTATGCACATTAATTTGTAAGGTTTGTCTTTTTTTTATTTCCTCCTACATTTTTACACATATACACATTTTTACATCATCATGTTATGCATTTTTGGTGTCTTGCTCCTGATGCAACCAAACTGACTATTCCAACACATCGGGATGGGTACATTTACACTAGGCATGGTCCTATTTTTTACCCAAACATGTCGAAATAGTCTGAGCTACATTGTACCGACGATATCCCTGAAGAGTCTAAAGTGCAAAAAGGTAGCAATCTTTGATGAGATGTTACTCAAAAATTGTGTCACTTAGAAATATTTTGTCTAAGGCAACACAATCATGTAGAGTGCCTCTACAATAACCTCTCTCAGTTTTTTATATCTCTGAGACATTTGCCCGTGGTGAAAGGTTTTCTGCTGCCCCAAAAATCATCAGAAGGAGGCAGTGTAAAGTTACAAAGGGGTGTAACTTTTGTCCTACTCCTGATGTGACCAAACTAATTGTTCCAATGCATCTAGATGGGTACATTTACGTTAGGCATGGTCCTATTTTTCACCCAAACATGTTGAAATAGTCTGAGCTACATTGTACCGACAATATCCCTAAAGAGTCCAAAGTGCAAAAAGGCAGCAATCTTTGACAAGATGTTACTCGAAAACTGTGTCACTTAGAAACATTCTGTCTAAGGCAACACGATCATGTAGACTGCTTCTACAATAACCTCTCTTATTTTTTATATCTCTGAGGTATTTGCCCATGGTGAAAGGTTTTCTGCTGCCCCAAAAATTGTTAAAAGGAGGCAGTGTAAAGTTGCAGAGGGGTGTAACTTTCATCCTTCTCCTGATGTGACCAAACTGACTATTCCAACGCATCCAGATGGGTACATTTACACTAGGCATGGTCCTATTTTTCACCCAAACATGTCAAAACAGTCCGAGCTACATTGTACCGACAATATCCCTAAAGAGTCCAAAGTGCAAAAAGGCAGCAATCTTTGATGAGATGTTACTTGAAATCTGTGTCACATTGAAATATTATGTCTAAGGCAACCCGATCATGTAGAGTGCCTCTACAATAACCTCTCTCAATTTTTTATATCTCTGAGACATTTGCCCGTGGTAAAAGGTTTTCTGCTGCCCCAAAAATTGTCAGAAGGAGGTAGTGTAAAGTTGCAAAGGGGTGTAACTTTCGTCTTACTCCTGATGTGACCAAACTGACTATTCCAATGCATCTAGATGGGTACATTTACACTAGGCATGGTCCTATTTTTCACCCAAACATGTCGAAACAATCTGAGCTACATTGTACCGACGATATCCCTGAAGAGTCCAAAGTGCAAAAAGGTAGCAATCTTTAATGAGATGTTACTCAAAAACCGTGTCACTTAGAAACATTCCATCTAAGGTAACACGATCATGTAGACTACTTATACAATAACCTCTCTCAGTTTTTTATATCTCTGAGGCATTTGCCCGTGGTGAAAGGTTTTCTGCTACCCCAAAAATCGTCAGAAGGAGGCAGTGTAAAGTTGCAAAGGGGTGTAACTTTCATCCTACTCCTGATGTGACCAAACTGACTATTCCAATGCGTCTGAATGGGTACATTTATGATAGGTATGGTCCTATTTTTTACCCAAACATGTCGAAACAGTCTGAGCTACATTGTACCAACGATATCCCTAAAGAGTCCAAAGTGCAAAAAGGCAGCAATCTTTGATGAGATGTTACTCAAAAATCATGTCACTTAGAAACATTCTGTCTAAGGTAACGTGATCACATAGACTACTTCTACAATAACCTCTCTCAGTTTTTTATATCTCTCAGGCATTTGCCCGTGGTGAAAGGTTTTCTACTGCCCCAAAAATTGTCAGAAGGAGGCAGTGTATTACATCAGGATGAAAGCCTATTCACTCTAGGCGCCAATCTCAAGTTGCACAATCATGAATGGGCACCTAGAGCAATAAGGCGCTACATCATGGTTCAAGGACCTTGAAATGGCGCCCAAGCATGTAGGAGGAATTTTCAAGGAGCCAGAATGTTTTTGAAACTCTAAGGAACTAGTCCAAAGACTCTATGGCACCATCTTGATACCATTGAGTCAACTTTGGAACTCAAACATATTGAAACAAGGTCTAGGAAGCTAGGCGCCATCTCTTGCCAGTTCAACCTCTCAGATGTGCCAACATTGGAAAGACTCTTAATGAGCGCCTAAGTTTGAATTGATCTTGTGATTGAAAGTTTGGTGATGTATTGGTGCAAGATGATCTTTAGTTGAAGCAATCTAAGTTCCAGGAAGGGTTTAGAAGTTATAAGCCTCTTCACTAAGTTAGGCGCACTTTACAAGCTTTCTTACCCAAGAGTTGCACCTCATTAAGACAAGGTGCATCTTAACCTCCTAGACTTTTCCAAAGAAGAGCTTCATTTTATTAGTACCTTTGGACCTTATTTTGCATTCTGAAAGAGAAGGTGTACTTTGGAGGCATTTCTAACCCAAATTGACGCCTAGGTATAGTCATCTCTCTGGAGCATTACAATGTGTTTTAAAATGAAGGACATTTCATAAGTTGGAGAATTGATCACTGAAGACCTTGGAGTGTTTGAATTACTCTAAGAAAGAAGGCGTATTTCCATGGAGTAGCATACTCTAGATAGCACCTAATGCCATCAAGGCGCAATTCCACCCTCACTTTGGTGTCTATCATCAAGAAGGGGCATTGGGCATTCCTTGAATAGTTCTGAGCATTTGAAGTTTGTGAAATCACCAAGGAATGTTGGGTGCCATGTGTATCCTCAACAAGCTTGAGTTTGCGCCTAGACAAGTTGGCACTTATTCATGTTTTCACTTCCCTCTTGAAGTGCCTAACATGGGAAAAAGTTATCTTATTGTTATTCAAGTGTTTGATGTGTTTTGGAGACTCCAAAAGAGTTCCTCTTTCTAGGCACTCTTCTTGGCAACTACAACCTTCAACTGGTGCCTAGATCCTGAAGAAAAACACTTGCAAATGTGGGCGCACTTTCCTTGTGATGGAGCATCAAACTGGCGCCTAGAAATCATAATGCATGAAGTGAGTGCACTTGTCCTTTAGAGGTTTCTCAACACCTCTAGCCTTTAGCATCCTGATCCATTGGACTAGTGTGGCTATGAGGTTGGAAAGTGTTGCAACCTCCATCCTTTAAACTTCTCCACCTTGTTATGGGTTGTTTTGAGTATTTTCACTTGCTTTCTCTTTGAGAATATTTTCTAATGATACATGATGTGTCATAGATCATTCAACTTGATAGACAACATGGAGGGATTCTCATGCCTCCTATGCTTGCAAGTTTCTTTATAGATAGCTCACATCATTGTCCATCTAGGTGGTCATTTCCTAAAATATTATGATAAGATAATCCTGTTAATGAACTTTGGATTGAATGAGAATCAACATGCTTTGTCTTGACTAGAATAGTTGGGATGGACAAAAATCTATTGATTCTAGGTTGGGTTGTTAAAGGTCAAGAAGTTTTGGTGTCTAATACCCTCTAAATCTAAATATTCAAAATCATAGTGGTTCAATAAGTTACAACAAACAGTCAGGTAGACAATAGACTATAAGGAACAAGGACTACACATGAATCCAAAACAACACCAGTCAATAAGGACATCACAAGTAACTCAACATTACTTCCAGAGGCATTCACAAAAACAAAGGGGAGAACACAACTAGAGAATGCTAGTCTGTAGTAGGGATGAGTGTCCGATGCAGAGCACACAATGGAAGCATAGAATTATCAACTTTTGAACCTTCAAACTCACTATTGGCGAGACAACATACCACCGACGAGCTTAAAATTTCATCGGCCGATAGGCCGATGCCACCATGACTCCATTTGATTTCATTTCTGACAAACATCCCATCATTGACTCTTATTGGTTAGACAGACTGCTATTGGTGACTTTATATCCTTTCACACTGATGTCTTTGTCACTCTGATAGGAGACTCTAAGTCCCTCGCCTATCGATAGGACTTAATACCATCGGCACACTCAAAAACTCTTCTGCTGACACACTGATCTCACTAATGACAACCTTCAGACCACACCTATCGGTGAGACTCCAAACATCGGTGAACTCTAATCTCGTTGGGCCAATACACCAATGGATTTTGACTATCGGTGTGACCCCCTTCATCGACGAAGCTCTCAACTGCTCTTCCGATGCGCCGATGGGATGATCTTTCGATACACCGAAGTCTTCAACTTCGAACCACACTCATTGGCAAGACAGACCACTATCGACGAAGCCTAACCAAGGTCTACCGATACGCCGATACGACTAACTCTTGACGTCGATACAAGGTTCTTTTGAAGGGAAAGGGCGCCTAGGATTATGGGGCTCAATTTGATGTATTTATTGAAAGCTCAAGGTGAATTGATGCTTATTGAAAATGCCACTTAGTCCTTCATTTGCATTCTAGGCACCATTTCCTATTGACTTATATACTCCTCCTCATGCTAGGGTGCCATAATGAAGTGGTTGAGACAATAGGTGTGCTTCACTTACTAGAGGCTTGTTCTCCTTCCACCTTAGGCGCACTTTTATGGTGGAACAGGTGTCAATGGGTGCCTTGTCTTAAATGAATGCTCTCTCTAAGTTGGGCACCCTTTTGAGGCTTTATGAGTTGCAAATTGCCCCTTAACCCTTCATGCTTGTTGCTCAATGTTTGAATGTTTAAGAAAGTTTCCTTTAGGTGCTCATCTTAATGACTTTTTCTCAAGGCGCAATCATCCTAATGACTTGGATATTCATCCTAGTGTTTCAGGATATCAGGCTACCAGACTTAGTCATTTTTAGGATCTCAAACATAAAGAATAACATGATGATTCATTTTTTTGTATTGCATATAGTTGACATTCTATGCTACTCATAAAGAATACTATTATTTTCTGTTCAACATGATGATTCATTTTTTTTTAAATACAACTTTTATCTTTTAGTTCCAAAATGAGGTTTAGGTGATACTTGAATAACAATAGCTAGCTTATTGGATCAACAAACATCCTATGTAATACAATTGGACTTTAAATACTTGAAGTAGCCATCTTCAAATATCCATTCAAACATGGATTTATAATGCAAGTATGGACTCCATCAATAAAAAAGATTTGTATTAACCAAATATCCATATAGGCATACATCAATATCTGTCAATAGAAGTATAAAATATATACAAAATAGCCATATAGGCTTACAAGAATGCCATATAGGCATACAATGTCAACTATATACAATACAAAATATATGTCCACAAATGCCATATAGGCATACAACAAAGGAACACAATAAAAAGTCATTCCCCTCTAGCTGGTGAAAAGAATAGATCACGGGTAGCCTTTGATCTTCTAGGGGATGGAGACGCGCATGTGGGTGGTCTACTACGAACCCGAGGGCTACTCCTCCTATTTAGTTCTTCCTACATCTTTACCTATTACAATAAAAAGTATAGACATTAATATATAGAAATTACATGTTATAAAAAATGAAACATTTAACAAAATAATCACTTATCGCTAACATATAATCTATCTCCTCACTTTCCTCAGTAGCAGGAATAGGCCCTGGTGATGTCATGTCCTATAGAAACCATCCAGATAGAAATTAAACTTCAAATCAATAATCTTTTGATTTTTCAAAAATAGACAACTATAACAATGAATGTAAATTAAAATTTACTAATCTGCCTCATACCCTTGTCAATGCCATGGAGCTATGAATCGCAAAGGCCACACCATGCTCCATTGCCCTCTGAACATAGGGAGGTGTCTCCGCAACCTATATCATCTAGAAATAAAACAACATTATTTAATTACGAAAACTTTAATAGTGATGCAAATCATGGCTCCTAACATACACACGCATTCATCTAAACATGGAAGTACACACAATAAAGCACACAAGTCACATACAAAAACCTAGTAAGTACAATTCATTCATTAAACTATTTATTTTATTACCTTCATAAAGCTTTGAAGTCCACCACCGCTGGCAGGTGCTGCCGTGAAATCTACAATATTAACCTATTCAACATCCAAAATTAGATATTAGAATACCATTCATATAACGATGCTGTTCACATGTAATATTTATAATTGTTTACTAGTTACATACCCGACAGTAGATGATCTAGTGTAAAATGCAGGTGGCAAACCACTAAAAACTGCATTGACGCTATGACCCTGAAATTTCATTAAAATCATCAATTTATATTAGTTAATCTTGCATTTCAAAAATGAAATTTAATAAATTAAATTCAATAAACTTGCTAATATTTACCTGAGTATCAAGGCTAAAAGTCTCACTCAGGAGGGTATCTGTCATCACCATTTGCTCAGCTATAGATGTAGCCTATGCACCTGCATCCTGACTATCCATGGGGTCATAACCACAGGCTGACCCACAAATCTGACAAGTATGGGGTGGGACCCTACTCCTCGCACTATCTCCCAACCCACTCTGTGTTGCAGGACCGACATGCTCTATGATGCTCTAGGTCAAGGCACTAATGGACTGAAGTGTATTGACCTCAACACTCTCCTTCACAATGGAAGGGATAGAACCATGCTTGTGGGATGGTCTATTGATTACTCATCTCACTACCCACTATGGGTCAAGACATGCTCCTAGTCTATCTTGTGCTGACCCCCCACCTCTACCCTGGAAGTCCCGCATACCAAAATAGTTTGGTACTTTGTTGAGGACAAACTCACAGTAGAGTTTCCTCAAAAACTATTGCGGGACCTCATTATTATTGCATGGAGGATGGTCAAAAACCATCCACCACCTCTGCCCAAAATTGTCCCTTATCGCTTGGTTTTTGCACTAATGGATAGGGAACCTCTTGCATGTAATGGGTGGAGGTTGATTTGTTTGTGGGTTTGTGAGAATCGAACACAAGTCTAATTTTGTGATTTTTAATTTTTTCACATCTTGGTATGAAAGCTTGTCTGCATAATAATCTTTAAACTCTCTCCTCTTATCCGTCCAACTAGTTATTTGCTTGCTAATTGAATCTACATTTGATAACATAGATTCAAGAGATTCAGCAAGCATGGACCTATGCAAGGTTGAAGTGGAAGGATCTTTCAACCTTGCAATTATATCTTCAATTTTTTTTTTGTTGTTTTTAATTTTCCCCATTATATTTTCTTGTGTTCCAGGGGCATGTCGAGGAATGGATGGAGGAGGTCGTTTTTCTGTAGGTATTTCCTCCTCAGGATTTTATGGATTTTGAGGAGGAGGGAGGAAGTGCATTAACATTTCCTGACAATTAATGAAATTTACATCAAAAATCAACTCAAACCTACCTATTTAGAAACAAATTCAAACAAAAAAACAAATAAAACTCACTCCTTTGGTGTGCTCGATTTCGTGGAGACATTTTGGTGATGAATTGCAAAGATTTTTGTGTCAAATTGAGATCTCCAAAATGCGAGCGTGCTTCCTAGGGTTTGCAGGCCGCTAGTATATAGGAGGAAAAAGAAATGGAATGAAGTGAAGTGCTTTTTTTTAAACTTTATAGGAAGTAATAATGTGCTCATGTTATAATGTGCTCGCATTATGGTTTGGTTTTGATGAGCCTTAGGCTCGTCATTACCAGACCATAACGCGAGTGCGTTATAACGCGCTCGCGTTATGTATTATTTTTTTTTCAAAACTATGTGGCTACTTTTTGGCCCCCCATCTTTTTGCACTTACCCGAAAGATATGACTTCAATTCTTTTTGTACATTTGGATAAATGCATCCAAGAATATACTTGTAAGAGGATTTGTTGACAAACCTCAAGGATCTCTAAAAACAATTATTTTCGTAAACTATCTGTGAAGTGTTGAAACCATGATCCGTCAAAAAATTTAACTTTCACAAATCTGATCACACAAAGTGTTTCCCAAAGCTGAAAGATGCCAAGAACAACTACTGCACACCAAAAAACACCAAAATAATGAAAATCAAATGAATGAATATTTTTGGTTGATGCAGATCGTGCGTGCACCTTGATACTTCTGCATCAAATTGCAATCTTGATTTTGATTTCTATGAGCATTGCATTTATGGTAAAAAATTACGTTTAGTTTTACTCAAGTTCTCATAAAATTTATGGTGTATTGGATCTTATTAATTTTGATGTGTTTGGTCCTATAGATGTTCCTTCCATTGGAAAATTGACATATTATGTTTTATTTATTAATGATTATAACAAAAGGACATGGGTATATTTTCTAAAGAGTAAATATGAAGTTTTCAATTGATTTAAATAATTTAAAGTAATGGTTGAGTTGTACATAGGAAAGAAAATAAAATGTTTGAGGACTGACAATGGCACTAAATTTATCTCTAATGATTTTGATAGATTCTATAAAGATTGTGGCATTTAGAGACAAAAGATGACTCTGTATTCTCCACAATAGAATGGAGTTGCAAAAAGAATGAATAGGACACTTATGAACTCAATGTTAGGAGTATGCTCAATGGTGCTGGTCTAGAACAAATGTTTTGGTCTGAAGCTATTACCACTACTTTCTACCTGATTAATAGGTCTCCTACATTAGCTCTTGTTGATAAAACAGCTATGGAGGAGTGGTTGAGTCAAAAACCTTCATTGAGAAATCTTAGTTTTTTGGTTGTGAGGCATATGCACATGTGCCAAAGGAGAAGAGAACAATGTTGTGAAATGTATCTTCATAAGGTACAATTATGGTGTGAAAGGATACAAGATTTTAGATCATGTTGCATAAAAGCTAATATATAGTAGAAGTTTGATTTTTAGAGAAACTAAGTCTTCTTTTGTTACATTGCAGCCAGAACAAAGTGAACAAAAAGATGTGATTTAGCTTCCTTCTACGCTTGAGAAAGTTGAATTGAGGCCCCTAAATAGACAAGAAGTTGAGGAGAGCTCATCTAGCTCTAAATCTTTAGAAGAGGAAGAAGAATATTCACCTCAAATTGTTCAAAAGTCTATAAGGCATAGACACCACCTGAAAGGTATTCACTTGATTACTGTAGATGTATTTTTACTTTGAATATAGCATGGATGAACCGAGATCTTTAGAAGAGGCATTAGGTATGAGTGATGCAGAATCCTAGAATATTGTCATGGATGAAGAAATGGTAGTTTTGAAAAAGAATGAAACATGGGATCTAGTACCATTACCTAAAGGACAAAAACATGTTGGTTGCAAATGGATGTTCAAGAAAAAGATTGCTTTAAATGTAGGTATTGAGAAGTATAAAGCATAGTTTGTTCCGAAAGGTTACTCTTAGGTTGAGGATGTTGATTACAGTGAAATGTTTTCTCCTATTGCAAAATTGGCATTTGCCACAACTTATGATCTATAGGTTGAGCAAATGGATGTGAAAATGACATTCCTTCATCATAATTTGGAGAAGGATATTTATATGACACAGTCAGACCACTACATGGTAAAAGGTAAAAGTAATTTAGTTTGTAAATTGAACACATCTTTGTATGGCCTCAAATATTTATAATTTAATTTGATACATATGTGTTGAGTTTGAGATTTGAGAATTCCAAATCAGATCATTATGTTTATTATAAATATGATAGTGATCAGTTCTTGTTTATCACATTATATGTTGATCATATGTTATTTATTGGTAAAGGGAAATGATCGATATTAGAACTAAAGTCTCAACTTGTAGCTAAATTTGAAATGAAAGATATTGGTGAAACTAAAAACATTCTTGGGATAGAAATTAGAAGAGATAGAGTGAACAAAAAACTATGTCTTGGCCAGAGTAAGTATGTCAATTCAATTTCATAGAGCTTTAACATGTAGGATTGTATCACCATTGTGTGTTACTTTTACAATTGGAATGAACTTATCTATTTCACAATGTCCAACATCCCCATCAGAGATGAAAGACATATGTAGAGTACCTTAATAGAGTGCAATTTGAAGTTTGATGTATGATATGGTCTATATTAGACCAGACATTACCCAAGCAATGGGAGTTCTTTCTAGATATATGTCTAATCCTAGTAGAGTTTATTGAGATGAAATTAAAAGAATCTTCAGATATTTGTGGGGTACCTTAGAGTATTCCTTGTGTTATCATGGTAATTTGATAGGAGATGGGCATTCTCTTGATATTTGTGGTTATGTGGATTCAAATTGGGTAGGTGATGTTGATAGAAGAATATCCACTAGTGCTTATGTGATTACTTTATTTGGTGGTATAATTAGTTGGATGAGTAAGAGATAGACTATAGTTGCCTTGTCCACTATTGAGGTTGAGTATATGGAAGCTACTCATGCTTGTAAAGAAGCCATTTGTCTTAAGAGATTGTGTTCAAACATTAGAACAAAAGAGGGTGTAGTGACAGCTTATTGTGATAATTAGTGTGATCTACCTAGCTAAGAACCTCACATTTCATGCCAAGAACAAGCACATTGATGTACAATATCATTTTGTTACAGTTATGTTCAAGGATGGTAGGGTGAAGCTAGTTAAAGTAGAGACTTCCATGAATGTTGCAGATTCATTAACTAAGCTTGTGAGCACAGAGAAGTTTAGATGGTGGTCAGAGTCTATTTGCCTCTCTACACCTAGCAATTAAATCATGGTGTTGATACTCCCTTTTCTCTTGCAAGGTGTTTGACAAGTGGGATAATGTTAGGAAAGATGTCTCAACCTTACAATTACAAAAAGTAAGATTTTTTGTTTTAAAATTGAATAAATTCAATTTATGGGCTATAGAGTGTTTTTTGGCCAAAATAATTATTCTAGGTTGTTTGGTACTGCTTGCATGGGTGCTCAGTGCTTACAGATCTCTTCAAGCTCTACAATTTAAAAAGAAATAGGCCCAATTAGCCTCTTATATCAAAATTTATGGCCTTCGAAAGTTGGGCCTCTTGTATTGGAAATGTAGAAATGTGTTGGATAGAAAAAAGAGTTGTAAGGGGGGAGTTACATGTGTTGACCAACTTATGATGCATGTTATGACACATCATAAGACATCATTGATTGGAGATAATGGAGCCCTAAGGATTTGGGCAGCATTTTTTGGATGGTTTTAGCTCATGGTTTTTAAATTACCTTTTGGTAGTTTCATGTATTGTATCTCCTATATATTAGGTTCTTGAGATGGAGGTATGTGTGAGAGTCTTATAGATGTTAATTTGCATCTATATCTCTAAATGGTGATACTCTTGTGAAAGATTGCTCTAAAAATATATTGTAATCTTGTTACGATTTCTGAATAATATATTGGGCTACTTTTGGAGTGGGGTTTTTCTCTCGAAAGGGTTTTCCCTACATAAATCACTGTGTTGTGGTATGACTGCTATTTATGTTCATTTCTATATAATTTATGTAACTAATGTATAGATTTAAAAAGTTTTGCATAATCCTCCTCTCAAGATTAGTGTAGGAAGTCGTTCCGCTACCTTAGCTTCCTTACAATTAAACAAGTTAGGAAATAATTATAGGTGAAAATGACATATTGAAACATTACTAGAATAGGGTGTGGGATTGTAATGAAAATTTTGACACATTCTCCATTGAAGATATCATTGGAGAAAATAATACCAAAGTTGATTGCTTCGTCATCTTTGTTTCCTTGCTTAATCCCCACCTGATATTTGTAAAAGATCACTATAATATTGAATTGGTTTATAGCCCTAGTATTCTAGATGACTCTCAAAATTGGTAAGTTTTTAATAGTGACCAACATCTCATCTTTTTCCTAAAAAAGACACAAAAAGTCATGAACTTATGCTTTGAAGGAAGCAATTCAGTTAACAAAGAATCAGACTTAGGATTAAAGGATAACATTGATGATAAATATGTAGCACCTAATGTTGAAGGTATTACTCAGCTAAGAGGTAATAAAATCCTGAAGGACTCATTTCCTTAGAGGACCTCTTCAATAGACATGATACATACATCAAAAAGAAAATTCAAGACTTGGTTCATAGCTCTTCCAAATATGACAAATAAATATTGGCTCAAAAGAGGATCTAAAATATGTGTATTGACAATTGTACTAAAAAGGAAATGGATAAGTTAGTTGCATTGCTAATTAAATATCAAGATGTTTTTCCCTAGTGTTATGATGATTTGAAAACCTTCATGCCAAGAGAAATGTAACACTATATTCTATTAAAACTAGGAACAACCCCATACAAACAAAATCAGAGGCATTACAATCCAAAATCTGTAGGCACTATTTTTATGAGGTTAGTAAGATGTTAAAGGCTTAGATAAGATATCTCATTCACCATTCAATTTGGGTAACTAATATAATACCCATGAGAGAGAGAGAGAGAAGAATTTGTGTTGACTTGTGCAATTTGAATCAACCCTCACTCAAAGATAATTAATCACTATCCATAATGGATCATATTCTTAAAAAAAATCTACATTTAAGATAATGTTGATGTTGAATGGGTACAATCAGATAGGTGTAGCTACAAAAGATCAACATAAAATTGCATTTACCACTCCTTGGGATACATTTTCTTTCCACTTAATCAAATCTAGTCCAATTTTTCAAAGGGAAATGAATCTTTTGTTTGTTTATTTGAAGAACAAGATAATACTAATTTATCTTGATGCTTTTATAGTGTTTTCTAAAAACTAGGAAGATTGTGTAGATCACTTGGAAGCAATGCTTCAAAGATGTCAAAGTCGTGGCATTTCCCTCAATCCTAAGAAGTCAGTTTTTGGCATTACAAAAGGAAAATTGTTGGGTCACATAGTGTCAAAGGAAGAAATTAAAATTGATCTAGAAAGGCTAAAGGCAAATTAGTAGCTATCCTTACCAACCAGTAAACTAGGAGTTCATTCATTCTTCAATAAAGTTAACTTCTTAAGGAATTTTGTTCTGATTTTTCTCAGCTGAACAAACATTGCAAATATGATGGAGGAAATAACTTAAAATGGAATGATAAAAGTAAGAAAGCATTTGAAGAAATGAAAACAACATTTATAAACACCCATCTTCTTGTGTGCATTAATTTTTAGAAGAATTTCATTATTTATTGTTATGCATCATCACACCATGTCAAGAATCATAGTTCAAAAAATGAGGAAGATGTTGAATCACTCATTTCCTTCATGAGTATAAAGTTAAAAAATCATGAGATAAACTACTCATAAATCAAGAATAATGCATATGCAATAGTTAAGACTATGAAATAGTTCAGATTTTATATCTTGAGCTCACATTTCATAGTTTTGGTTCTTCACTCAATTGTCAAATCTATTTGCCTCACCAATAACTTGGTTCATAAAGAGGGGCATGGATCACCAAGGTTCAAAAATATGATGTACAAATAAATTTGACAAAACTTGTTTATGGAAGAGGTTTGTATCAACTCATTATTGAGAATCAAGTTGAAAACAAAGGTGTAGTTGTAGTAGAGAGATCAAAAGAGCTTTCATTGGTTTTGTTCATTGGGTCAACAAATGAATGGTACTTGAATATTGCCTATTTTATCATCTATGGAGAATGTCCATCTAATCTCATCACCAATAAGAAAAGAGAAATCAAGTTGAGAGCAACCAACTATGTGATTTGGGATAACTTAAGTAGCATAAAAGAGGCATTAATGACTCCATTTTGAGGTGTGTTGACAAAGAGAAACAAAAAAGGGTATTAGAATATTTTCATAATGAAGCATGTGGAGGACATTTCTCATCATCAATGATGACCTTTAAAATCATGCATGCTCATTATTATTAACCTAGATTGTTCAAACACACTCATGGTTGTGTATCTAGGTGTGAAGCATGTCAACAGTTTATGGGAAATCCCAAAGTCACAGCCTTGCCATTAGGACTGGTTTTCATCAAAGATCCATTCCAATAATGGGGATTAAACTTGATTGGGCCTTTGAATCCATATTCCAATGTTAATACAACAAATTATTTCATGAAGTGGGAAATCATCTCAATTCAAAAAACTTCTAAAGTAGTTTGTAAGTTCACAAACGTAAACATCTTGGTGAGATTTAGTGCCCCAAAAAAGAGCTCAGAAATAATGCTTTTAATTTAGCATCTATTAAAATAATCACTTTACTATGATTATGGCATTTCTTTCTCCCACTCTTCTGACTAATTCCCCTAAGGTAATGCTTAAGTCAAGTTGAGTAACAAAAATCTCATGGTGATTATACACAAGCTAGTAGAATAAAACTAGAGAATTGGGCACAAGAAGCTATTTGATGCACTATGGGTTGACTACATTACCCCAAAGAGAGCTATTATGGCATCTCCTTTTAAATTGGTATTTGGGGTAGATGGTGAATTTCCAACAACTTTGGAGTTACTGACTCTTCAATTGGTTTGGACCATTGAACATGGAGAATTTAAAGATCCACATGAAAGGATCATGCTTTTGACTAAACTCAAGGAAGAAATAAAGGAAGTTGTTGACAAGATTGTTGAACACCAAATGAAAGTGAAGAAGATTTTTGACAAAAAGACAAGGTAGAGGAGTTTCCAAGATAGTGATTTGGTTTTATTATGTGATGAAAGGAGAGAATCCAAAGGTAGCCATGGGAACTTGAATCTCTATGGATGGAACCATTCAAAATTTGGTATTGTTATGGAGAAAACATGTATTATCTGGTATATCCTAATGCCCATTCAAAATTAAGCATTGTAATGGAGAGAACATGTATTATCCATCATATTTTGATTGTACCCATCTTTGATTTCCTTATAAGCCTGAAAGAGTACAACCAATGAAGGCAAGTTGTCCCTTACCATAAAAATAGGTGATTTAGGATTTTCATGTATTTCCTTTTCTTTCATCATTTGTGTCTCTTGTTTAGTCCTATTTTTGTGTTTATAGGCTTTTTATTCTTTTGTTTCATCTTTATCAAGGGTGTTGAATCTACTACCCAATGTATAAAGTACTAGTGTAGAGTTGAGATTTTAGATTCTTTTTGTGTCCTTAAAACCCATATCCCCAATTAGAGCTACTAGTTATCTTCAAATTTTGATGGCATGTTTTCAAATTTCAATCCTTCCATAAGTTGATCAAATGGTCTCATGTATTACCTAAGTCATTAAATCACCTTGCCAAACTTCACAATTCAAGCTTCACGTCAAGGACAATTTGTGTCAAAAATGAAAATGTCAAAAGAATCAATTGTCTCCTAGGTGATTCTAGGAAAATTTGTTTCAAGAAAAAGTCCTAAAGAAAAAGTGAGAATCTTCCTTTGGTGATTTTTTAAGATTTACTTGCAATTTGTAATTTTCTACTTAGTTACAATCTGACCTCAAAACCCTATAAGTTTGTTCTTATTTGGATTTTGGACTTTTTGTGCAACCTTGCAATTTCTATGCAACTACATCCAAACTCTGAAACCCTAAAAATTTATACTAGAAAGAGATCTAGACTTTCCATGCTCCTTGACAGTTGTTACAAAAATACTTTTTGGTCCCAAAAGTCTTCAATAATGTTAAGGGATGGGGAATTAGAGTTTTAGCACATTCATAGCTCTATTGACATGCATTCCAACCCTGAAATTGTCACACCCCATTTTTACTCATTTATTTAAAGTGGTTAAATAATTTGTTCATGGAGAGAAAAATTGACGTTTTCTAATGATGAGCAATTTTATATTTTTTTCAAAAGTAAATATTCTAGAATCTTATCAGACTAACTGCCATTTAAATGATCTGAGGTGGATGCAGGGTAGAGTATTCCCTTTGATAGGTTGAGGGAGAGTATCATCCAGGAGAGGATGATAGATGGCAACAATAAGGCAGTCGAACCAAAACACTTGAGAACCATACACATTACACATTTCACAATCTACATTAGTAGTTTGGTGATGTATGTTAGGTTTGTCTGCATCATTGTATTAATGTTGAATTGGTAGACATCATGCATTCATCAAGTTGTATCTGTCTATGAAACCATATCTATCATGACCTTGATTGCATAAGCTAAATGCATTCGACAATGTCAAGTCATTTTCATAAAAAGGGGTCTTGTGTTGAAATCACACTTGTTTGGTGTCATCAAAAGTAACTTGCAATAAGTAATTTTACTTTTTAAATATTGCTATTTCTATTAGCATGGTATAGTCTGAATAAGGAATTATTATTTCTAGAAATCGCTTGCAAGTTAAGTGTCTCATTTGCCAATTGTGACTTAAGTTTGGAATTTAATGTCCAACTTGATATCACTATAGAAGCCTCTTGTTTTAATTGAGGTTGTTTAAATGTCATAATCGATGATGTGGAGTGTTTTTGGTCTCTAAAATCTTGTGTACATTTGCTATTTTTTAGTACTTGGAGAGTTATGACAGTTGACAAATGTCATTATACTATAATTCATTTATTGGTTTGGACTAATAAGATTTCCATAATATTATTGCTCATGAATCTATATGCATATTAGGGACTAAAATTATTTATATCCAACCTATTATTATTATGAGCATTTATATACCCTTCATGGAAAAGAGAATGGCATAGAGGGCATTTATGCCAGTTAAACTTCTATTATCATGGGAGTTGAACAAATGGATAAAGTTAATAAATTAGAGTTAGTAAGTGCATGAAGATAGTGAATCATTAAGGTTCACGGATAAAGTGGGTGAGTTAGTTGTTGAAGGTAGCATAATTATCCAAGTGGTGGAGGCAAAATTTAGGAAGCGGTCTCATGGAGCTGCTAGAGGATCTATTTTTGTGGAACAAAGGGTCCCATGGAACTCAAAAATGTTTGTTAATGTTTAGATCATAATCTTTTCCTCCAAAATAGGAGCAGCTATTGTTTAGGAGGTTATTTTTGAGCTGGTGCAGATGGGGTGGGACTGAAACTTTCCCCCACCAGCTTAGGTAGTTAACTACCAGTTTTTTCATTCCTACCACTTAATTTAGGGGAAAATGTGGAGGGAATTTTTCCAGCTTCCTAAAAAAACTATGCTAAATTATTTAGCATAAACTATTGTTAAAAAAATTCATGAGACCACCAGCTTCCATAAAATTTAGAGCTTAAAATTTTAATCATACCCACAACTACAAAATTTATGGAACCACCCGCTGTAAAATGCTCCTAAAAAATCTTAACAGTGTCACTGAGATAATTTAAGAAGCCCCCTCCCATAGGACCGCTTCCTTAGCCACGATAGTGGAGTTAACTATGAGGATCAATGGACCAAAACATGAGATTGGATGCACTAATTTTAACTTATTGAATGCATAGCCTATTTTGTGGGCATTCTCACATTTAAAATTGAAAATTTAGAAGAGGAAATGGGCTAGAGCTCTCTCTCTCTCTCTCTCAATGCTCGCCTTGAAACAAGGTTGGTAAAATAAGTGGCTCTGATGTTACTCGGGCCATTTATATACGAATGCACTATAATGAGGAGAAAGGGGATTATGTTTAAGCCATTCATCCACCCATTTATTGGAGTAGAATATGTGAAAAATCTAATGCAGCTACTGATTATTAATTTCCTATCTTATGAGATTATTTGGCTGCTGAAAATCAATTAATTTACAACAAATATTAAATAATAACACAGCTGCAACTTCACGAAAAAATCAAGGAGACAGAAAAATAAATGAACACAATATTTTGGACAAATTGTCCTTGGAAAAACCCCAAAGGGAAAACCAGTACTGCAGATGAGGAATTTATTAAATCAATCAAGAGATACATAGACTGCTTGCCTCTTACTGGCAGAGCTCTGGCAATGTTCTCCTCTGGAAATTCTTCTCCCAATTTATCCTGCAGAAATTCCACTGCTGCTGTATCCAACGCTATCACTACGTCCTTGCTCTCACTGCAAATTAATTTGCTATTGCTACAAATTTATCTATTTGCTATTGCTGCAAATACTTCTCAGATCTATATTCTCCAAATGCCTATTGATCCTCTTTTATAATCCTCTCATTGAAAACCAATGGCCATGATTTGATCTAAATCAATGGCTAGGATTAATTAGACTCTATCAAACCCTAATATCTAGAAGTCTCTCGAGAAATCAATTTTCTAGGTATGGAGATAATTATTCCAGCTATGTTTCCAGCCTCGTAATCACCACCCAAGACTAGACAACTTATCCAAGCTACATAAAAATTAACAGAATAAACCAACTTTCTTCCCAATTGTTGTTGTGGTCTCTACTACAATTCCAAAGGACAATGAGGAAATTTAATTTTGCATGTGTATGTTCAGATTATAGATGTATATAAACGAGATGATGGCTTAGCAAAGATATCACAAAGATCCAATGTCATTGTTGATAGTGGCCCTGGTTGAAAAGAATTCACAGAAAAGGAAGACATGTTGACCCAGGTATGAGACGTTATATTATAACTATACTTGCATTGAGAATGTTTAATGATACTCCATTGTTTGAGAGCTGTAAATTATGGAAGTCAAGTTTTAATAGGCTATTCTTAAATAATCAAAAGTCAATTTTGGCCAATAAAAATAGGACAAATATTTATCACTTTTTATTGTGAATGATGTATAAAATTGCTATTGACTGTTTGACCATTGAAATAAATGATATTTAAATATAAAAGTTTTAATATTGCTAATATTATCTGCTACAAAGTTACAAAGCTTCAAAAGCTTCTTGTATTAAATTATTTTGAATGTATCATGTAATCCTTGTATCTCATAAAATGAATTCTCTTTGGGCCTCCTACCAAATGATCAGTGTGCCTGGTCAAGGTACCTACATTTTGCATGCATAAGTCTCATGGCTTCTACAATGTAAGCATTTGCTAAATAATTCAATTTGGTGGGCCAAAGTCTTCATATTTTCATCTCAGGGAAGGAGCATAGAATCTTGTTTTACTTATATTAATGCATTTGTTAAAAGGATTCTAAAAATAGAACATTGGACTCATTTTGTACTTCCATGTTAACAATATGGCCATTATTAATTTGAAGCCACGGCCAGTGAAGTTGGATGTGGCTATTGTTGGTCCTTTAGTTATGCTTCTTAGAGCTTTTTCACCATGTTTATAAGGTGAGTAACCTTGTTTAGGAATTCCATAGGCTTTGGAGATTGCAATATTATAAAAGCATCTCTTTGTAAGTTTTTATGTTCGGCTATTCTTAAATATCATCCACTTCAAGAGTTAAATGTTGATTTTGGCCAATAAAAATAAGACAAATATTTACCACTTTTTGGTATGGATGAGGTGTAAATTTTCTATTGATTGTTTGACCATTGAAGTGGATGATATTTAAATAGAGTGGTTTCTATGAGACTTTTGCAATAAAATTTGTTTGTGCACACTGTTGTCTTTAATACCTCAGAGAAGATGAATCATATTGATCTAATAAATTACTAAGTCTCACAATCTTTTCTATACTCTGTAGAGTATATTAAGATATACCTGATTAATTAATTAATTTATATATACGTTGATTTTTAACAGTGTTATTTCAATATAGAATAAAAGGTTGATTCATGGTGAGTTTAGACAGGAACTCTGTTGATAGTCCTCTTGTATAGATTACACTCTTTTTACAAACAAGAAGAGTCGTATCGATGAACTTTTGTGTAATATAAAAGATAATTCCTATGCTTTCCTTCCAAGGGTCGAATCCTTAGCCTTAAAATAAGACCTCTCAGATGTCTTTTCTTGCAGACCTAGTGAATATTGGTGAGACTATACCAATAGGTTTTAGAGATATAACTTGTATGAGTGTGGGATTATTTATAAATTAAAACATATTGCAATGATGTAACTTCTTAGAGTCTAATATAGTGAATTTTAAGAAATCTCCCTGAAAAAAAAAAAATCTTGGCAAATCTTTCATTTTTTTGGAAAAAATATTAATTTCTATTGGTGAATCTTTCCTTTTTTTGAAAAAAATATTAATTTTATTGGCGAATTTATTTAAATCACTAGAAATTTGTAGAAAATTCTAGAAAATCTTGACGAAAAATAGACAAATACATTGATTACCATGGTGAATCCTTCCTTTTTAAAAAATTAAATTCCTATGGAAAAGTATGTGCCTGAAGGTGGTAGTGATTGACTAGTTTAAGGTGTAGTTCTTGTGTCTATCATTCCTTAACTCCTTAATATTTTAAATTTAGCATTGAATATTTTAAATCGGTCCTAAATTATTTTTCACCACCCTTGATTTTATTTATAATCTAACAGTTTTGGTTCTATTCCATAGGCCAAAATGTACCCATGAAGCTCCAATGTCCATGGGGCCTGAAATTGCATTTAGGTCATTGATTTCAATGGAGATCAATGGCCTAAATGCAATTTCAGGCCCCATGGGAATTGGAGCTCTGCGGGTACAATTTGGCTCACAGAATTTAACCCTAGCTATTAGATTTTAAATTGAGATCAATGGCCCAAATACAATTTTGGGCTCAATGGGCATTAGAGCTCTATGTGTACATTTTAACCCATGGAATACAACCCCAATCATTAGATTATAAATAAAATCAATGGTGGTGATTAAGAATTGGTGATATGGCCCTAAAGTAACTAATAATTATATAATATTATTGCCAAATAATTTCTTTTTCTACTATAACATAAAATTTAGACGAATCTAGTCTAATAAGGTATCAAATATTGTGGCAAATCTTTGAGTTTAAAAGTTTAATAAAATAAATGTTATGGCGATTTGACTAGGACTAAAATAAAATTTTCTAAAAATGTGCGATTCATGTTGCATTACAGCTTGTACTGTTGGCCAGATTTTGAATCCCTAATTTCAACTATTAGCCAATTAGTGAATATTAACCACTAAAAATCACCAGTCCAATAGTCTATACCATGTAGCCATATAGCAGACTAAAAAAAATGGTTACCTAGAATATTTAATAAGTTGAACATCCATTTTACATAGCGTATATATATATATATATATATATATATATATATATATATATATATATATATATATATATATATATATATATATATATATATATATATATATATACATACATACTTATTTGGTAATAAGTGTTAGAACTTGGTTGCTTGGTTACGGTTGATAAAGAGATTATCATAACCAAATGGATATTGCATAGAGACTTCAAAGGACCAAGTAAGACCTTAGTACGTAGTTTTACATGTTATCTTATTCACATGAGATCATTCAATTCATAAAATTGATTTTGTTAGTTTGAACCTTCATACTATCTATGGCAACCATGTTACTTTCTTTTGTTAAGAACATTTGCCCCTTTTAGGTTGTTGTGATCATTGAATGATCCTTAAAGTTGTGTTGTCTTTTGAAAATAACTTGTTTGGTCATGAATGCCTTCTTTTATGGCTTAGAACCTCATATGGGGGTCATGTACACCATTTATCAACTACGATTCACTATGTTTAATGTATCAACTCAATAAAATAGTGCTTTCCCCTATAGACTCAAGCACTCATATTGCCTTTGCAAGGTTGAATGTAAGTTGTTCATGTAATTATTTAGATTAATAAGCCATCTCAGGTTAAGAATATAACAAGGTATGGGAATATAGCTAACTTTATATTTTACACCTATTGCATATGATTAAGTAAATCAACTCAGGGTAAGGTGTAACAGGAGCTAAGACTTGACCATTTACATATGCCAATTTGCATTTATGAGTTTAGTAGAATGCTTTTGGAAAAGTAGTGTGAAAGATTTTAAGGTCTGTATGGATAGAGTATAATATGTATGGTGATATTATAAATAGGAGAAGAAAACCTAATGAAGTCAGTGTGAAGTCATTCTATGTAAAAATCAGTTATATGCCTTATTTAATGATAGGTTGGGCATTACTCACCTGATGACCAGGCATGGAAAGTGTCAAAATGGTTAGATGAGTTAATATGCTATTGAACCTAGAGAGAAAACTAAATGTTAGCTTTGCGACATTGTTTCTCATGTAAATGATATTCACAGGTAGGGTATTTTAGGAGTAGGCTAATGATAGTTAAATTATGTGAAACACTATATTTATATTAAAATAATATTTGTCTAGAATCATAGATAATTGGTATTTTATACTAAAAGTTGGAAGGACAACTTGGCATAAGAATACACTAGAAGTTGGTTATTGGTTACTATTAAGACTAACTCAGAGGCAAAGTGAGCCAAGAGTTTGGTGATTGTATGTTATTGACCTTATGTGTTGATTTGAACTTTATGTTTTCATTATTATTTCATAGTCATGTGAGGTAAGTCAAGCAAGAGATAGTAGTGTTGTGAATGGACGACATGTGTTTACGTGAATAATGATTGAACTCTTTGGCCAAAGTGATGTTATAGTTGTATACATCGTCAATTCACTGTACCATGGAAAGTCCATGTTAGTCAGATATCATGTTAGCTAGAGGGGATCTAGGAGTTCATGATAGGTTGCATGTGATAAATGAGTACATCTTTTATTTGCACTTGGTTCTCAAGTTAGTTCTACTACAGATGTCATTATCTATCACCCTTGTGAAAGGGTAGGGCCCCTTCTGATTGGAAGCTGTGCAGGAGACCACGGGTCTATGGTTGGAGGTAAAGTGCTCACATGATGCTCTCCCTCCTACAGCTAACAACCACCATGCTTTCACTCAGATGAGAAGGATATGGTTGAAGGTCAAACTTTATTATATTAAATGTTCAATTCTATTTTTAATATACTCTAGTGGATTGAAAGGATGGAAGTCCTAACCTAGTTTTGTATCTACCTTATGATATGTAAGTTGTAATAATGTATTACAGAGATCTTTGTAATGATGTAATATTGACATTATGGTTATATGTTTACGTTTATTTGAAAAAATTTAAATTGTACCATTTTTCGAATAATTATCAAATATGTTTACTCTTTTGAAGTAGTTAATTGGGTTAGATGTTATTGAAACACAAAAGCAATACAAGAACTGGTGATTCAAGATTTTCAAACACCCTTGCACTTATTGCACTTGTTCTAAAGCCTAAAAATCCACATGTTCCTTACTGTTAGGATTGTGCTCCTTCTTGACAATAGTTGCACATAGGCACATGGTCCCCAAAACTTAGCCAGCAAAACCAAAAAAGGGCTTATTAATTGTTGCACTTGTGGAGGAGATTTTATAAGAGAAATCAACCCTCTCCATTTTGTAAAAGTGCTTTTTTACTCTCCTCTACCCTAAGCAACACATTCAAGCTCTACATCTCACCAAACCCCCCACAACATCACTCCAACACCCACTGAATCTATCCCAATTGCAATCATGTGCATGTCCTTGCTAAATAAGTTGTATGGAGAGACGTTCAAGTTATGTTTCAAGGTTTTCTCAAGCTTCTTGGGTTTTGGGAAGTTTTCATTTGATTTTGTAGTTATGGTCATTTAGGGGAGTTCAACATTCCAAAGAGCACCACCCTACATTTCTCCAAGTAACACAAGCAATCAAACCCTAGTTTTTTTATGTATTTCATGCTAGATGTTTCCATTTGCAATTACTAGGGCCTTCCTAGGGTTTGGGGTATAAATTTTCTTAAGTATCATTTATGTTTGCATCTCTCTTTTCATTTTAATAAGAATTTGGAACCTACATGCACTTTTGCATCAAAGTATCAAATTTCCCCATTCTCCTAAAATTATTCCTAAGTATTCCCTTATGGAATTTTGAACTTCTTGTGCATCTTTATAGTTCCTGTCGAACTACATTGTGCCCTTGATTCACTTCTCAAATTCAAGTCTATGTTTTCCAAACTTCTCTAGCACCCTTATAGTTCATGTTAGACTACATTCCAACTCTGAAACCCCACTCCCTTCACTCTTCCTAGGAAATTGGGATCTCATAACACTTTTACACTTCTTGCTAAATTATTTTTAGATTCCAAAACCCCACTTGCATATCACTTCTAAAGATTTGGACCTTGCTTACAATTATGCATTAACTACATGATTGATTCCTAACTCTAAAACCCCACATTAAACCAAACATCAAGTTTTTATACTTTCTAAATAAGTACACACTTGCATCTTGAGCCCAAAAACCTACATGCCTACAATTTGAATAGTTTATCTCTTATATTTTCAAAATCAAAGGTTCTTGAGTACACTTCATGACATCTCCTCAAAAGATGAAGTACGAATTCAAAAGGGTTGTTCCCCCTTCCAAATTCATCTCAAAGATAGCCCAAATTTAAAATATAAACCTAGGTCATATGAGCCCAAAGGAATTGCATAGAAGGATGAAAGAAACAAAAAAATGAACCCCATGGCCAAAAACATTGTTGCTAATGGTAAGGTAGTTGCATTCCCTAACTCCATTCAATCATTGAAGTTGGTGATGACATGTGTACAATTTTATAACCAAAACATCAAGAAGATTAGAAATTGTTTGAAATAGGTAGTTCTTCAAATCATATGAGATTACATAGAAGAAATGTTAGAGATCCCTACATATGAAATATATGCCCAAATAATAGTAGAATCATCCAAGAAGTTCTTTGAACATAACCCTGACCAATGCATGAAAATATTAAGGGTTGGTCGAAAAAGGTGAGAGTGGTTGTTTCCATGGTACCTAAAATTATTCATAGGAGTGAATTTTACGAGTAAGTGATATAATTAATTAACTCGATAGGATTCTCATAAATCCAACTATTAAAGAATTCCATGTGTGGATGTTCTAGTTCATTGCAGTAATCTTGGAGGGAAAAGAATACATTGACTGGAGCACTTTGATTAGTAATAAATTACACAATAAGCTTATTAAGCTCAATGTGTCAAAATATTTCTACATAACTTCCTATCTACTATACTTAATTTCTAGATGAGTGATTGTCCCTAGACTAAAAATAGGAGTCATAACCACAAGACAAAAGGTCTATGAGCATTACCCTCATCTAGAACTTAAGAAAGGTCAAAAACATTTTAATAGGGTAAACAATGCTTTCATCTTTTTCATCATAAGGATGTTGTAAAATGACTTAAATAAGTAGATGTCAGTGGAGGCTACTACAACTATAGCCTTATGGGGAAATTGGTTCATCCAATTCTCTACTTTTTCATATATCAAAATTGATGGGTATACTGGTGATCTATATAGATTGTAGAGATATGTTAGTGACATGTTGGTTTTGTTAGAACTATGCCAAAAATGAAGTTCAAAAGATTATTTCTAACAAACATAAGAAGGGTATTCAATTCCCTCTCCCATTACCTATTACACTTGCTTAGCCTTGGCCAATGCCAAAACTACAAAAGCAACACTAGTTGTAGTGACTCTTTCATTATTTTGAGAGAAAGCTTTCATTTAACCCAAGAGGATTAATTGGGAAAGCAATAGGGCTAGCATATGTGCATAAGCCAAGTCTCAAAGATTTCTGAATAGACTATGATGATGAGCATGAGGTCATGAGAGAGACTTTTCCATACTTAATGCCTCCCAAATTTAGGTGTTTGGGATTGTTAGTGAATATATTTGTCCTTCAAAGATAGCTATAGAAAATGACTCAAAATGCCCAGGAAGAAGGACTAATAGTACTAACAGTTAGAGAAGTCGTCATTGAATTAACAACTTTCCTCTGAATTTTAGAGGTACAACTCCCTCTTATGATATGCAATGAATGGAAACACAGGGTATGCTTTTTACCAGAAAGAAGAAAAGGAAGACTAACATCTACCCATAACCATGAAAATAGATGTAGAAGATTAGATACAGAATTAAGTGAATGCAGAAAAATGATACAAAGTTCACCTCTCTCACACCCACAGATAATACCTAGGAAAAGAATAAACAACAAATTCCTCCAACGGATGAATTACCCTGAACTCAAAGATTCAGAAATGAACACCCACACAATTTGGTATAACAGAGAATGCATTGGAAATCGATTATAGAGACGCACGAGACACATATAATCTAAAGAAAACATTTATAAATTCACAAATTTCAAAACATTTTCCTTATTTCTCCAATACAAAAGTGGGTTCACAAACACAACATCCATGTACAGCAAAAGAAAAATTCTACTGAATAGCTGGGAAAAGATCCCCCCATATGGGCCTTCGATGAGTTTTTAAAAAGGCCCCCCCTAGTAACTGTTTCTTGCAAAGTAACTACCAAGATTAAATCTTTTGTTTTCCCGTGCATATGACCATTTCTTGAAAATTTGCTTTTTGTATTCCTTTGAAGACATTTCATAATAATTTTGTTCTCCTGTGGCTTTTCAACTTCTTGATCATTAAAGTGGTCCCCACTTTTCATATGGTTTGTCATATGTAGTATCTCATTCTACATCCTCCTCAGATCTTTTATCTATGCACAATTTGATATGTTTGGTTCCACTCATCTTCCATATTACCTGTATGGAGTTTACTTATGTCTTCTCTAAGCTGCTCCCTTGATATCTTAATTTTATCGTACGTTTTCTTTGTGCATTTCCAAGTATAGATTTATATGGCTTCTGAACAGATAGAAGCAAATTCCTTTTCTTTGCATTTTTAAACAAGGCACTCTTAGTATTTTCAATAATTCACAATGGGAGTTTGTCTTGTGTAAAAGCAACATTCATCCGCCTTTTTGCAGATAGTCCCTAATTATCTTTAGGACTCTCAAGTAAGTTTCCCCCAGCATAGGTGATTCTTTACATAGTAACTCAGCATCACTTGCACATTGGCTGACACAAATTGATTTACCATCTCAAATTTTTTCTTTGGTTGCACCCTGCCAGTTGACATGTTTGATCCATTTCCCATGGATTTCTTGCTCCTTTTCCTTTTCTGTTTTCTCATACAAGACGGACAATACCATTTTCCTTCTGGTATTTCATCTAGAGGAGGATTCAAACGGTAAATATGATGACCATCCAGGTGGAGGAATGGTATCCAGCTTTGGTGTCAAATAGCGCAAGTGATGAATTTTGGAAACACATTTAGTGTTACTACATTCTACAAGATAATCGCCATCCCTTTCTCCAACAGAACATACTCTGCAAACTCGTCCACATATTGATTCCTCATTACACGGTTGATGTTCCTACCCACTAGCCTGTTCAGCCATCTCTGCTTCATTAGTATGCAAATTTAACTATTCCATACTTAATTCTACCTCTTCCCCTAGAAGGTTTGCTACATCTTCTTTACTCGCACTTTGAGATTCAGCTTGTTGGTTGAGTTGAAAATTTTGCATTTTGTTGAGGCGCTCACAGATGACACAATGCTGTCCTTGCGTCCCTCAATAAGTATGGTTTCCTGTCTATCATGAAATAAGTCAACTTCTGGTGATTCCCTTCCAGTCGCATAACAATATTAACGAAGTTACTCCTGTAAAAATGCGGTCTTGGACTTCAGAGCCATTTAAACTTTTGAATGGATGTTTCAGCTTCTTCCACAGTTTGCATACATGTCTGCTAGGCGACTGCAACCTCGGTGCGGTCTCGGAGAATGGCTTCATTACTTTTGAGTTTGCTTTCTTGAAAGATCGTAAATATTTTTCAACAGATCCATTTGGTGTGTATCCTGTGACCATGGAGTTCCTTCCGGCACCAAGTTGTGAATTCTGGTTCTACATCAGTGAATAACATTTGCTTGATCTCAACATTAGTTCTGCTTTCAACAAGGCAAAATTCTGACCTACACAGCAGGGTCGCCGTGGATTGCAAGGTGATTGGAGGCACAAGTTCAGTGCACTCAATGCCGAAGTTTGTGTAATGTTACCAGGTTTCTTTCATCTGCATAAGATTTCCAACCATCAACTTCCATGGGCATTGTTAGCATGATTTTAGAGGTGGCATTATATCAGCTGTGAAAGAACTTAGTTTTGCATTTGCATTCATCACCAATGATATCAACAAACAAATTACTCAGATCTTCAATGGCAGTACCTTCTTTATGTATAGACCTTCGATTACCAGGAGGACGTCTTTTGAAAGGCGTGACACATATAACACCCCCTTTTAATAGGTCTTTTATCCCGCACTCCACTGACCTCTATAGTCAAACACCAAGGAGTTAACAAAAAGGATTGGCATTTCATAAGGTTTATAAAGTCTTCAAGCCACATATAAATGTTAGACCTTTTTTTAATAAAATAGACTTTATAACTTGTGCCATAAAGTTGTCGTCCACGGGAAAAAGACTTATAACAAAGTTACCCAAACTTCATATTTAAGATTATCATGAATTTTTCTCCCATATTTAATCAATTTTCCCGTCAAAGAAACACTTCATATTCTATTATATTGAATGCCACCTGGAACTGTTTCCCAATAATAATGCTTTAACTTATTTGCCTGAAACCGTATTTTGACTACAAAGGGAAAAACTTCATAACTTTCACACCGCAACTCTGTTTTTGTTGAAATTGGGACAGCGGGATGATCGGACACCACAGAGTAAGACCCAGAAACCTTTTTGACTTTAGCAATAAAAAAATTGAATTTTGACCTTATTTGCAAATCACCCACAGGGAAAAGTGAAGCTTAAAATCTTGCAAACAATAAGGCATCTTGTCATGAAAATAGGCTAGATTGGGCAAGAATGATGTTATGAACAAACCCACAAAAAGATATCACACCAGCGCCTATAGATTTCCAGAATTAATTATTTTTGTGATCCGGCGGGTTCAAATGCATACAAGAGAACGCACTGAAAATTTGAAAATTTTCAAGTTCAAATTTTTGGGTAACAGGGATAAAAGAGGTATAGGTAAGGAAGCCAAAAGATGGCAAGGTTCTTGACCTAATATATGAAGATCAACAAATCATTGATAAAGCAATCCCCAAAATTGACTAGTCTGTTCCAAATTATAAATCGGTTGAAGGGAGGACTCAATAGGTGGTAAAAAGGAGATTAGCCTAGTTGGAAAAGAACATCAATGAGCCAAATGGAACCAAGAGGAAATCACCCAAGAAGAAGAAAACAAGAAAAGGATCTCCCAAGAAAAAAATCCCCTTTCACCTCTACAAGTCATTCCACTTAGGCAACTTTGCATAAAGTAGTTGAAAGTAAGCAAGAGACTTCCAAGAACATTGAAAGGCTTGTAAGAAAGAAGAACCCCAATATTATGATCAAGTTTGCACCCAGACATCAAGAGGGTGAGGATTTTCAAGTCCCAACTTCTTCTTCCATGTCTCTACAAAATTCACCTCCCTCTCCATAAAAAACTCCACCTCCTCATAAGCAAGCTTTCTCTCCTCCAAAGGAACCCCATTTGGTACAAAGATCTCCTCCTCCTCCCAAGGGTCCTCCGTCTCCACAAAAGCATCCACCTCCTTGATATAAGACACTCTCCTAAAAGATCACCTACTCCACCTCCAAAGTAGATCCCTTTAAACGAGCAAGTTGAAACTAAAGTTGTAACACAAGTAGACTTCTACTTATGATGTCACATTTTTTTCTCAATCAAACTCTTGTGAAAAGAGAGTTACTAAGCCAATAGTTGAATATTTCTCAAAATTCGCATCTCTTCACTCGAGCACCTCTACCCAAAAAGGCAAAGGTGACATCCTCCATCACCACAGATTATCAAGGCATGAGGTATGCATAATTGTTATAAATAAGAAGGAGAAAAGGAAGTCTCTAACTATCATATCTCCAAAGTGGCACTTGGAAAGCATACAAGGAAGGGTGAAAAAAAGAGCATGAAATATGTTTTGATCTTGATATTCCAAAGAATGGATAAAGACAAAGAAACCAAGGAGTTGTTAGCATCCTACCAATACATATTAAAAAAATGTGTTGTTCTCACCTAGGGCCAAACTCTTAAGTGTTATCAAAAGATTTTCAAACCGTTAACCATATGAAAAAACCCTAGAAAAAACCTTTATATGTGTCTAAATGTCCATTGAATTCTATGTTATTTTCTTATTGTTGACTTACTATAGTTGGTTGCAGTGTAACTTCAAGCATGTGCCTATTTCCCACTTCTTGTCACCACTTTATCTTGTTGCTTTCCCTTTAGGAATTCTATGTGATATGGAACATTATCATTTGGTAGTGAGAAAACATATCCTAGTGGCTAAACTCCCCATCATGCTATTTCACTTTCCCCATTGTGTCCTCACCATTAGATCTTGCTTCCCCAGATGTTTGTCATTGATTATGTTTCATGTTACCTAAAGCCTATGAATTTATTCTATGTGATGGCATTACCTTATTGGTCCACATGGACTATGAGGTGGCCCTAGTTCTAGTGTGTGTCTTCTTGTTACCTTATGTCACTTAGGAAGTTTTTATTGGTTGTGTCTAGTAGCTAATGTGTGTCAAGTAGCTAATCATTTTAAGCTTCAAATTGTAAAAGCCCATGCACATTGGGCACTAATTTTCAAGGAATTGATTGCATAAGTTGTGGGCTAGATAAGTCTTAGTTGGAAAGGCATGTGGACATTACTTATTGGTTGGGGCTCTTAAAGAAATGACATTGTGGTTGCTTTATGTGTAAAATGATAAAACAATAAGATGCCATGGTGGATATGTGTAACATATGTGTAAAGTCATCAAACAAACACATCACAACATCCAAATAGCAAAAGAATTCTTATGTGGATTAAGTTAATTGGATAATTGTTGAACTACTCTTAATGGGAAATCAAATTGCTTAAATGTTTAGGATGGTCATTGTGCATTGGTTGTTTGATCAAAGGCCAATATAGGAACAAATATGAGCCATTGATCAAGGATGAAAATTCAAATGTTGAGTCTAAAGTTACTTCTACACAAACAAAGCCAATGTCCATTAATGAAAAGCCTACTTCTTCATATTGTAGTATTCTCAAGGCTTAGCAATCCAAGATTCATTTCAAACCTAATTCATACCATTGAGTGCCCCAGCTCCTTGCAAAATTTTTAAATCGAAGGTTTGAATCTATTAATTCATTGAAGAACATTGTACGAATGAACTAGTTGGAGTTCAAGTTGTCCTGATGACTATGTTCACCAAAAAACTATGATCTCAAGCTATTGTGTCATCTAGAATTGTGTCGAGTCAAGTGCCAAAGGCACGTATACTTCCAAGAAAGTATCTAATTTATAATTAAGTCCACTCATAGTCACTTTGTATCAAGATCAATTTCAAGTGTCAATAAGAAAATATCTTAAGTCCTTACAAGTTAGGGTTTGTGGTTTATGTGTTGTGTAAGGCCATTCATTTTCCTTGTTTCAAGTTGTCTAGTGGTGTATTTGTATACTAGTATTGATATCCTTTATGTGATTATATAAACCCTAGATTCTTGTCATTATATTGTTGTAAGGCCTAGTATTGCTAGGAAATCCTAATTCCACTATTGTGCAAAATGTTGGCAAGGGACACTGCTAAGCATGATAGGTGTTGTCATTGATGGCAACTAAGATCATCCCAATTATCTGCATAACACAATTTGTTCACACCGGAAGTCAAAATCAGAATTTGTCTAAGTCCGGGCAGTCAGGAACAGAGCAAGTGATAGTGTCCGGTATCTTGGTCTAGATCTCTTCGGTGGAAAGGCATGGTTTGCTACAGATCTAAGGTAGTTGTAAGCATTGTCAAGACACTCTAAATCTAGAATTTTGTCTTTTGGAGATGAAGGAATCAAAAGATATTAGCTTCTGAGTATCGGGTTTTAATTTGACAAAACAAACAGAAGAAGAATAGGCCGACCTTGTGAATGATCTTAATTCCGGATGTATAGAAGTTGTTTATTGGGAAATTGGTGATGATAAGTAATGGTAGCTGACATGATTGATGATTTACAAGTGTAATTTTTGGTCTGCATCTCATATTATGTATGGATCTAGCCGACAAAGTAGAGTACTCGACAAAGTTCTAAATGTTCTTGAAGTCGTCTGGTAAAATGATTGTAGATCATGTTAAGGATATATATATATCTGATGGAATTGGATGATTTAGGGGTGTATGTGTTGCGACTATGGAGTAATTATGAAAAGAAGCAGAGATCAAAAGTTCAGATGCTAGTAGAGCAGTAAGAGGAGTAGAGTAAGGATGAAGTGTGTCAAGTCAGCTTTCTATGCTTAACCAGAACTAAACTCCAGCATTGATAGATGCTAAATATCAGTTCAAATTTAATGTAACTCTTCTTCCTATAGGCAGTGAGCCCGAATGCATATGCATTCCCCATTGTAATACTTTTAACAGAGTATAATCTTTGTGGGTTAACTCATACCATGGTTTTTCCCTTAACTAGGTTTCCATGTCAAAAATCTTGGTGTCAAGTGTATTATTTGTGTTTCTGCTCATGCGTTATTGATTAATGCTGAAATGTTTACATCATTGATTTGATTTTAACTTGTAAAGGAAGATTAAAGGTAGAAATTATTAAATTGTGTGACAACTGATTCACCCCCCCTCTCAGTTGTCCAGACCTAATTCAACAATTGGTATTAGAGCAAGGTTCCTTAAAAGAAGCTTAACAACTTAAGGAAAGATCTTGGAAGGAGTTTTCAATGGGTTCACTCAAAGATCAACTTCAGCTGGCTCTAAAAGATCTTGATCAATCCAAAGCAAAAATATCTAATCTGAAAGATGAACTCAAGGATGCTGATGATACCATTGAAATGTTAAAGGATAAATTAAAGAAGTCTATGGGAAGGAAAAAGGAGCTACTTTTGCAGTTATCTAGTTTAACCAAAGAAAATGGCATAAATGAAGCCTTGGAAGAAAAGACAAAGGAGTTTGAGAAGCTATCAAAAGAAGTTGTTTTGAAAGTTGAGATGGAATCTGGGGCAATGAGGTTTACCAAAGAAATTGAGCAAAGGAAGAAGACTGAAGAAGATTTGAATCAAACTCTAAAAGAAAGAACTGATGAATGCTATAGATTGGACAGTATAGCTAGTCATCTAAAGTCTAATCTACAAGAAAGCAAAGACAATGAAAGAGATCTTGAAAGGCAAATTGTCATTCTCAGACATGATCTAGAAGTTGCAAATGAATACAAGGAGAAGTTCAAGATAAGTTTAGCTAAACTTGAAGCAATACTTAAGGGTCAAAAAAAGGCTGATGACAAGCATGGTCTTGGATATGAGAAAGGCGAAAGCTTCAAATCTGGATAAAGAAACTTTCAACCAAGGAATGAGAGAAACAGACCTAAAAGACCTCTAATAAGACAACCTAATGCTCAAAGGTATCCATCTTTCAATGGAAATTGTTTCAAGTGTAATAAATTTGGTCATAAAGCCACTCAATACAGAAGTAGAGTAAATCAAAATAATCCATCCTTCTCTGGACAATACTTCAATTGTAAGAGGTATGGTCATAAATCTAATGAATGCAGAAGTATGATAATGAATAACTCATCAAATAGAGGAAATAAGAATTCCTTCAATGGAAAATGATTTGCATGCAATGGATTTGGACATATGGCCAATCAGTGTAGATCAAGAGGAAATCAATCAAATGGGCAAAGAAATGTTGTGTGCTTCAATTGTAACCAATCCGGTCATTTAGTAAGATTCTGCAAAAGCAAGAATAATGAAAGAGGAGGTTTAGCAAACAAAAAATCAGATGAGCAAAGGAAAGACAAAGGCAAGGACAAAATTGATATGAATGAGATCCAAAATAATATGAGCAAGACATGGGCTCAGAAAAGTGTTATGAACAATAATAGTGGGTTTGTACTAGAATCTGGTGCTGACAATTCCTCTGGGAATTAAATTAGGAGCTCTGGCTCAAGGGGAGTTGCATTAAACATCAAATTCCACCAGTCAGTAAGTGGGTGCCTAGATATGGCATAATGAGAGAAAATATTTTGAAGTGTTTCAGAACTTTTGGAAGGATTTCTGAAAGGAAAAATGTTGATATGGAAATTTGCAGAGTAATTCATGAAGAATTGTTCAAGAAATAGAGTAACCAGATGAAGTTAGGGCAACACATTTATTACAATGCCAAATTAGGTTTTGCGAAGAATAAAATGTTACTTGATCATGCACTTGAACCACTTTGCATTTGAAGGAAACAAGTAGAAGAGCATCTAAGCTGCAAATCCAGAGATTGAAGAACCAAGAGCGAATTCAACCAGAAATTGATCAGCCCTAACCCCACGGGAGAAAAAGGTACTTCTCTGTAAAGCTTTAAATCTGATTCTATTGAGATGGCTACACCACTAGTTGTTGATGTAACTGAAAGGCCCCAACCAATATTTAAGAAGCATCCATACAAGTCAATTGAAATTGAACTGTTCGGTGCATTTTCAAGTGTTCCATATGGAGTCTTACATGTTGAAGACATTAGGGCATACATTCATTGCAATATAGAAGAATTTGGAAATCTGAAACTACTAGAGTTGTTTAAGAGCCATCTAAAGGATGATAATTACCAACGGAAACCTGAATTTGAAGCCCTAGAAAGCAAACATTTTCTACTAGTTATTAAATTTGTGTCATTTGATGAGAGTGAATGGGTTCGTTATGTGTTGAGCTGAATGCACGAATAATTTTTATGGCTGCTGAAACCATTTAAGATCACCAAAGAGGTTATTAGAATTCTGACTAGATTAAACTCAACCAGTGGATTACCCATGTTAAAAGCTATGAAAAACCAAACTGTTACTGATGCAACTGGTGCCAAGTTCGATAGGAGGGCTATGACTATAAACGATATTATAGAACCGGATGTGAAGTTTGCTTCCATGGTGATAGGCTATAAGATTTATCACTCAAGTAGAGATAACTTTGTCTCCAGGACAACTATATATGCAACATATAAAATGCTGAAAGAAAATACAGACTATGACCTCTATGAGCTACTATGGGTTCAACTGTTTGAAAATTTAAACAAAATCAAGAAAGATAAGAAATATTCCTTCCAGTTTGGTTCCTTGATTATATGCTTATTTTTCTACTTTATGAATGAAGTGCCTAGAGTACAAAGTGTACACTAGACAAATGACAGGCCAGTGGTAATCTAGATAAGAGATCATTTATATAGCCTTGGAGATTACGGTACACAAAAGACTGCAATTTAGGGGTATTTCAAAAAATTTCAGAGTCTAATACATACAAGGGAAAGAATCCCTAATTCATTTGTAGAAAAGTATGAGAATGAGATATGCTTTATGGTTGACACAGATCAATGTTTGATGGAAGTTGTAGAGCCAAGAACAGTATGGATAATGCCAATGGGTTATGAGGTGGATGAGAGAATTTTGGACATGTATGCTCAACATCTTCTGAGAGAACCTAAAGACACCTCTGTTGAAAGGTTTGGAACATACAAGGAACTAAGCTTAAAGTTGCATGTGGAACTTAGACAGCCAGAAACAAAAAGAAAAGTGCACAAGCAAGTGGAGATGTATGCAGAAAGCATTGGGATTACAAAAGAAGTAGTGAGAAAGAACAGAGAAAGGATTGAAAAAATGAAGAAAAGCACTGAGAAGACTACAAAAGAAAAGGTAGAAAGTGAGCTGGCAGTCACTCTGGAAGTCCCACCAAGATCCTCAAGGAAGACAAGGAGTTCTGCAACTCTTGCTGAGCAACTCAAGTCCACTTCCACTAGGAAGCCAGAAGCCACTCCATCTGGTGAAGGAGGGAAAAGAAAGAAAACCAAGGCCACAAAAGAAGATGAGGAGACAAAGATAGATGAAGAAGTGGAAGAAATAAGAACCAAGAAAGCCAGAACTTCAAAGACTTCTGAAGACCAGCCTTCCGGAAGCAATAAGGCCAGTAAAAAGAAAGTAACTGGTAAGGTCGCTATGACTATTGATAAAATTGTAAAAATAATAACTGTTCATGGAAATTTAAAGCATATCAGAGTTTACTATGATAATTTTGATCAAGCAAATAAGAAAATTTTGGAAGATGCCATTATCATGTATTTGAATAAATTCAATAGATTCATGTTGGAAATTTTAAAAGAAATTCCTCAAAGTTTAAGGAAAGTACTAGAAATGAGGAAAGAAGAAGCCAAGGATAAAGACATAGAACTTAGAGAGTATGTTCTCTCCACTTTGTGTCTTGTAATGACCAAAAGAAAAGCAGATAAAATTGTCAGAGAAGTTAAAGAAAAATTTAGAAGCAAGGTTCGGATGAACAAACTAATGCTTGGTGAAACTGAGGAAATTGCAAAAGAAATAGAAGAAATCTTGAGAAAGGCTTTAGACAAAGCTAAATACTATATTGTTTCAGAGGAACAAGTTGAAGAAGACAATTCTTCAATTCCAGAACAAGAAGCTCCAGAAAAAGAGGTTGTAAAAGGAAAGGATGACCAAGGTAATACTTTAGATCCTCTGGAGTTAACCTATGAGGAGACTAATGTTAGATTTGATTCATCAAATCTGAATGTTGGAGAAGTTCAAGAAAAGAACATCATTAAGCAACAATCCAAGTTTGGTGAAGTCTTTGTTCCAGAAGAGGAACAAGTCAATCAGGAGGACATAGAAATGATAGACAAAATAGTTGATGTAGAAAAAACTCCTCCACCTAATCATTCTGGAAGAGAAGAGGATATTGCTACTATACAGAGCCCTTCAGATTAGGTAATGAGTGGTGAATATAGAGGAAATATTTCACCTACAAGTAATACAAGAAATGATAAAGCAAAGGAAGAGAAGGAAGAAAACCAAGAAGACAAAGTAGAAGAAGATGGTGCAAATGTTGAAGCACCTAAAATAGATGATGAGAAATCTGATGAACAAAAGGATGATTTAGAAAATGTTGCAAGAGATACTATAGATGTAGTGAAAAGTCTTCTTGAAAAAGAGATGGTTGAGCTTGATGACCCTGAACTACTCCAAGGTCTAACCAATCTAGATACTCTCTCTCCAATTGAATTGATGAAAATAGCATCATTCACCCAAGTAAAGGCTAGAGAAAAGATGTTAAAGTTCCATATGGAGGACAATGAGCTACTGGGGCTTACAACTGGGATTTTGAAGAAGTTAATGAATTCTTGCCAGAAGAGTCCATTGGATTCCCCCTCCGGACATTTGAAAAATTTTGTAAGTTCTGTAAATACTCATTTTGAATCCTTTGAAAAATATGTAGAGGCAAAGGTCTGGAAAGAATTTTTGGATAAGAAATTTAGTGAAGTACAAAATCTAATAGGAAATGATAGGATGATACTTGATATTAGCATAAGGAGTATTCATAATGCTCTAAATGATAGAAGAGAAATGTACAAATTCTGTCTATCAGGGCCCAAAATTAGTGAGGATATTGAGAAGAAGATAAAGGAGCAAAAATAGAAATTGTCAAATCTTTCTCAAATTTTTTATCCTCTAACAATTTTGCCTATAAGTCAGGAATGTCAAGTAATTATCTTGACAAATGAGATAAAGAGCCTCAATAAAGAAAAAAGTAACATTACGAAGAGAATGTGTGAGCTTCGGGAATTGATTGCCCCCAAGTTAGAAACCATGTTTAATGCCTTATCAGAAGCTCAGACAAGTAATCCTCTGGATCTGACAAAGGTAGAAGCATATGCATTTTTGTTGAGTGGACATATCTCAATTTTGGATGGAATAAAGGGAACTTGGGCCTCTAAACATGTGCAGTTGAAAAACAATTTTGCAGACATTCTCAAGTTCATGTGAATAGAACTTAATGATTAGCTATACATATGTGGCACTATACATAGAATTCTTTTTTAAGATTTTTGGCTTGTGAATCCCACCCCTTGCCATTGATGTCAAAGAGGGAGTGAAGATCAGTGAAAAATGAAGAATCTAGCAAAGGGGGAGCACCAGAAAGTAGTGTGAACAACAGTATGAAGCACAAGCAAAGGGGGAGCTACTTTAGACACTTAGTCATTTTTCACTAAGTGTTGTCATCAATGCCAAAGGGGGAGATTGTTGGCAAGAGAAACTACTAAGCATGATAGGTGTTGTCATTAATGGCAACTAAGATCATCCCAATCATCCACATAACACAATTTGTTCACACCGAAAGTCAGAATCAAAATTTGTCTAAGTTCGGACAGTCAGGAACAGAGCAGGTGACAGGGTCCGGTATCTTGGTTTAGATCTCTCCATTGGAAAGGCATGGTTTGATGCAGATTTGAGGTAGTTGTAAACATTGTCAAGACACTCTAAATCCAAAATTTTGTCTTACAGAGATGGAATCAAAATATATTAGCTTCTGAGTATTGGGTTTCAGTTTGACAGAACAGACAAAAGAAGAATAGGTTGACCTTGTGAATGATCTTAATTATGGATGTATAGAAGTTGTTTATTAGGAAATTGGTGATGATAAGTAATGGTAGCAAACATGGTTGATGATTTGCAAGTGTAATTTTTGGTCTGCATCTCATATTATGTATGGATCTAGCTGACAGAGTAGAGTACTCAACAAAGTTCTAAATGTTCTTGAAGCCAAATGGTAAAATGATTGTAGATCATGTTACGGATATATATATATATATATCTGATGGAATTGGATGATTTAGGTGTGTGTGTGTGTTGTGACTATGGAGTAACTGTGAAAAGAAGCAAAGATCAAAAGTGCAGATGCTAGCAGAGCAGTAAGAGGAGCAGAGTAAGGATGAAGTGTGTCAAGTTAGTTTTCTATGCTTAACTAGAACTGAACTCCAGCATTGATAGATGCTAAATATTAGTTCAAATTTATTGTAACTCTTCTTCTTGTAGGTAGTGAGCCTTCTTTTGAGTAGTGAGCTTTGGGCAGTGATCCTGAATGCATGTGCATTCCCCATTGTAATACTTTTAACAGAGTATAATCTTTGTGGGTCAACCCCCACCATGGTTTTTCCTTTAACCAGGTTTCCACGTCAAAAATCTTGGTGTCAAGTGTATTATTTATGTTTCTGCTCATGTGTTATTGATTAATGCTAAAATGTTTACATCATTGATTTGATTATAAGTTTTAAAGGAAGATTAAAGGTAGAAATTGTTAAATTGTGTGACAACTGATTCACCCCATCGCCCCCTCTCAATTGTCTAGACCTAACTCAACACAAAAATAAAATAAAATGGGGTTTAAAATAACTACTTTTGAGGGCACTACTAAATCCATCCCATGGGCTTCAAAGAAGTATAAGAAAGCAATTGTTAAGGGATCCATCCTTACATAACACTTTGTGGATGCCAAGGTACAATGACAACTATTCCAAGAAGAGACCTATTCATGGGGATATTTTGCAAGAAGAATATGTGCAAACCTATTAGTGATGCATGGTAGTTAGAGTTTGCAAAAGTTGTTCCACCTAACTATTTTGGAGACCCTAACATTGTGATTTGGGTTTCCAATATGTATAATGAAAGGCAAAGGTAGATGAAAGACAATTCTAGAAATGTATTGTTTACCCTTAATAGACACCTAATTCAGAAAGCATTTGGATATAGACAAGATGCCACTATGACATTGAATATGCAAACATTGGTCATAGTATAAAAAAAAATTATCATCTTTACAAGTCTTACAAAATTACCTAGATTCAACCTAGGGAAAGATATACACTGAGAAATGTTGATGATAATATGAATATGGAGATGTTGGCCTTCTGTGAAGACAATCAAAATGCATATGTCAATTCATTATTTAATTATGGATCATTCTTGGTTGATCTTTTACATAATGATTTGTTCAAATTCAAGACCTCCATTGCCCCCATATGTGAAAATATTTAAGGGGTACTCATTATTATGCTCCCTCTTTTTTTTCACCATGGCTAGAGAGTTTGACAACAAATTAGCTATCAAATTCAACTTTTCAAATACTAATGGAGGAAGATTAAAAACAACTCAACTATGGATAGTACACATGGACATGAATCACCCTCATGCTTCATTCTGCAAGTTTGAGTATCTCTTTGTGACCCCAGTTTTGAAGTAAGGCTTTGTTAAGCCAAGAATATTAGATGAAGTTAAGTTATTTCTCAATCCTTGCAATTCAGACCAAAGGAGAAATTGTAGAAAAATTGGGGAGATGTATTTTTTCTCAAGAAGAGTACAATTATTAATGTTATAGAGCTAAGGTTTTTGTTCAAGAAGAGTATAGTTATCAAATTTTATAAAGGTATAGTGCCCCTATGTATTGTCTCATGATGTACCAAACAAAATTACATATCTAGAAGCAATGAGACAAATGTACTCTTCAGATTTTGAGCATTTTAAGAAATATAAGAATATTGGATTCATGCCACCAGGTGTTTAATTAGAGGAATTTCATTTTTTTAGCAAGGAAGATTTTGAAAATGTGGATGAGATTCTCCAATTCCTATACATGGCAACTACAAATCATAGGAGTTACCACCTTGAAGGATTTATCAACAAACTAAGAAGAAGCAAGGGAAATAGTGGCTTTCAACAATATTTTCCATGAGCATGAGGACTAATAATAAATTGTCAAGATGATATGGAGAGGATCATTATTAAAAAATGTGGATGTACATTGAATATGAAAAGAGTAAAAGGATGGAGCTAGATCCTAATTACAAAGATACCTATCACAAGATTAAGGATCATCTTGAGAGGATGAGAAGAAATTAGAAAGTGTAGATATTATCTCTCCAAGGCCTAGGCCACCTACAATAAAAAAGATCAAGCCATCAAAAAATCAAGGTGAGCTTCCCTACTACAAATATGCCACCATTAGAGATTTTCCATGAAGATTAAGATGGGTTAACCTCTCCATGATTGTAGATCAACTATATGATAGTCAAACTTCACCACATTTTTCTAAGATCGAATTACAAAGGAAAAAACATGTGGCACCAAAACAAATCCAAAGTGAAGCTATTCCCATTGTAGATTATAAAATGACAGAGTGTTGCAGAGGTTGTTCCATCAAGGAACATATTGATTACACAAGTGCAACCTCCTAACGAGGTCGACAGCAAAAGTTCCATCTCTCCTAGAACTCCAACTTTGATGCAACAATTTTTTGAAACTACAAACATGAAAGATGTAATACAAATAGCTTGTGATGAATTTATTGCTAATGATGCTTTTGTCAAAACCAAGGAATTTTAGGCCTTTGCATTATATGTTAGACTAAAGGAGAAAAGTCTCCTAGAGGACAAGAAAACTAAATGAGTTATTGGGGGAAAATGAGAAAGACAGTAAAAGTTTAAACCCACCCATAAAGTTTGATTTCAACATTGAGAGTATAAATCCAAAGTAGGGAAGAAAATTTATCAAAGAAAGTGGATGCCTCTTGCTTCCAAGATGGAGTATATATAAATACATAGTGCTTGACACAATTAAAAGAAGAAATGAAAAGTTATTCAGTAGACAATATAAGAGGTTGCAAATTCCTTGGTAGTTCAACATTTGATCACCAAAGTGAAGCCTTAGTAATGTGGGCACTTACCCCTACTAAAAGCAAGCCATATGTGAAATGCTTACCTCAAGAACTGTAGACAAATTGATTGTGTAGAGGGTTGGAGAAGTCTCTAATCTAGAAGTTGCTTCCTTAGCAATACAAATACCCCAATTTAGTGAGGCCACTACCTAAGTTCTAGAAGGATTATGAAGAGGCCAAAGCTAAAATGGGCCTTGCCTAAGGAATAGTCAATGACAAATAGGCTAAAGGAAAAATACAAGGACCAAAAATAAGGGCATTATGGATGCCAATAGAATAATGAGGGCTATGGGTTTTTGGAGGAAATATTTTAATAATGTAGTCACTTTATTTGTTGATGCACTCATCACTAATAATGAATTTGATCTAGTGATGTTGATCCATCAAATAGATAATGTCATAGCATTGGAAATGAAGATGGATAACGTCATTAAAAATAAAAAAGTGATTTGGATGTCAGGTACAATACCAACATGAATAAACCAAAAATATAGAAGAATATGGGAGTAGTGATGCATAAGTATAAATAAAAAATTAAATGGTTTGACAATTATTTATTTTCTGAATTCATCAAGAAATTTATGCTCTACTATGAAGCTTCTTTCACTCTATCAAACATCACTTCAAGTACATTATAGAGCTAGGGAAATACCTATTTAGAACAAGAAAATAAAGTTGAATTGAGAATACCAATAAGTTGCAATGAATGGTTCAAAAATGCACAGTATCTTCAATTCAGGAGGCACCATATGACAGGATGATATGAATACAATTGGATGTTTCAAAAGACAAAGTAGGTGTGATAATGCAATACAAATCTAAATTGGTAGCAAGAAGTGGGATTGAATTGACTACACATAACTGCTATATATGGAGTCACATGGCAAGCAAAGGACAAGGTTTACATTGAGATTTTTGCATTATATACAAGTGTACATCCATTGTTCTATCTTAGGGACTTGTGATGTAGGAGCATCTGAGTTCATAGGCAATCCTACATCACCAAAAATAGTAGTGATTTATATTTTTTGTTTTTCCTTTAGTTTTGTGTGTTTACTCTTCTTGTTGCTCTTGTCAACTTGCTTCTATTAGAGTGCTACAAGAAGGATACGGTTCTCTTTTATGCTTCAACCTTTTGTAGCTATGATACAAACCATCCTTATATTGTTACAAACTACAACCAAGTTGTTGCGAGATAGAGTTTGGTATTTGGATTACTACAAAAAATGTTATAAGAGTTGTTTACAACAATGTATGGATTTTGACCTAGCGACAAACAAAATACATGCTATTATGGGCAACTTAACCTATCTGTGTGCAACCTTCTACCTCATGTCTCTTGTTATTATGTTTGATTTTCATTTCTTAAATTGTTTTTTGTTGTTGGATGCTTTCTTGGTACTTTTCCTCTTCTACATGGTGTTTTCTTGGCTACTAAAAATGATGATGGATTGTCTCCATTTCTAAGGTTGCGTGTGGATGTTATGTAGGATAACATTAATACTACATAGAAAACTAAGGGTTTGTTTGGGCACATGTTGATGGCTAAGGATTCTTTGCTACAAAAACCTAAAGATGTCTACTTGGCTAACCCAACAGTTACTCTCAGAATGTCTTTGTTTATTTCAAATCCTTTGATCAATGGGGAGAGGAGAGTGGGGATAGTACTTAACAACAATAAGTTAGAACAAAACAAAAGAGAGAGAACAAGAAAAGAAAGAAAGTAGGACTCCTTGGGCAAATTAGTGGCATAGGATGCATGTTGTAGGAAGAAAAAATAGAGGAACAAATAAGGAATCAACATGTTATTCCCATAGTGTTGACAAGAGGCACACTACAAGAAGTGTTTCTAGCTTCTATAGTACTGTGTATTTTGTAATAAGTTTCCCATTAAGCTATAGGGAAGAACAAATTATTGACTTTTGACATCTTTTTCTTCTATACTATGTTTTTGAAAGCATGGAAAATTGACATGAAGGATAATGATAACAAATACAAATCAAATGAATGCAAACCTCATATCGACTCATGATCCATTGATAAGGTGGAGAGTGCCACACCCAAAGCACTCTAGATTTACCCAAAGAGATGAATGTTGATTGCTCGATTCAACAACATAATGATAGGATAGGGATTGGTAGATGAATGGATGAATGATGATAAGATAGATGGATGAAAGATTGAGAGGAAAATTTGGTAGAGTAAGGATGCTAGAAGAAGATTCATTTCAAATGGCTCAAGAGAGGCTATCTTAATAGAAAAGGCAAAAATCGAATGGATGGTTGTGATTGAGAGTTATGTTGAATGATATGGACGGTTGAGATTGATTAGGGTTGGATTAGGGTTTCCTACTCAAAGAGGGATTGCAATCACATGACAAGTGTGCAATGGAGAATAAAGGGAATCTAATTCAAATTTGAATTAGATTGACATGTGAAGGCATATTAAGTTGGAGATGAGACATGTGTGTTTCGCAATGTGATGAGAGGTGAGGGAATAATTCAAATTTTTAATTTGAATTATGTGAGACATGCGAAGGGGGATTATTAACTAAACAAATGGGACTTATTTAGTTAATTGGAATGTGATTAAGTGGGATTAATTAAATAAAGTGGGTTTATTTAATCAATTAGGAAGATGATTAAGTTGGACCAATGTGATTAAGATGAACTAGGACCTAGGTATAAATGGGATTAAGTGGGATGAGGTTAGATGAACTAGGACCTAGGGGACATATACAAGTTCATGTTGACAATGTAACTAGGACCTAGGGCAATTTTGAGTGTCTACATTTGCCCCTCTTTGAGATGATGTTGAGAGATGATAAGATTTAAGAGTAACATCATTTCAAAGAAGTTAAGGAAATAGATAGAGGAAAAGGATAGGGTGATGTGCCCCCTCGAGAGGATAGGCAGGTTGGACAAATGCGAGTATGCTCTCGAAATGAAATGAATTGGCAAAAGATAAAGGAATGGATAGAAGAAGTGAATGATAAGTTATGCTGCAATGAAGTGAGCAACCATGATGTTTGATGTTGCACTAGACGTTATGCACCAAGGTATAAGGACCAAGGTGACGATGTGTCTCGTGCCCCAACATAATACAACCTTGTCTAGATACAAGATATGAATATTAGCTAGGTTGGATGTGATAAAAATGAAAGATAAAAATGATAACACACACAAGCAAGCAAGCATGCATGCATAAATAATTCAAAAACAAATAAGGTATTGCCCCTGTCAAGCTATAAACCAATGATTGTTTGATTGATGATGATAAAGATAGTGTTGTCATGGCGGGGAATGATATATCCCTAGATCAACACAAGGATATGGGAATGATATATTCCATTGATGATGATGATGATTGATTGATTTGGTTTATGACAAGATTAGGATCAAGACCAAGGATTGCAATTGGATAACTTGGCAAGATTGATTGACTTGATTGGTATGGATACAGGATAACTTGCATTTGGATTATTGCTTGAATTGAATTGATAAGGATGAATGGAAGATTGGATTGATGATGGAGATTGATTTGATGAAGTGATGAAGATTTATGATAGAATAATGATGAAAGAAGAAAGAGGAATATCGTCTTGTGCCTGAATCTAGGCACTTCCTTTGTGCTCTAGACTACCTACATACCCGTGTCCATGGGATCAAGGCATGTAACGATAAAGAGGAGATGTAGTTCTGATTTGTGTTTTATTGATGAGATGATATGGATTGGATTGATCAAGTTATGGATTGATTGGATGTTTGATGAGATACGATGTTATTGATGATATGATGTGGATGGGATTGATTGGATTTTGATTGATTGATAAATTGACTTGACTTGATGATGATATTATTGGATTTGTTTTGATGGATTTGATGATGTGATGGATTGATTGATAGATGATTGATTTTGATGATTGGATTTTGATTTTTTGTATATTTGATTTTTTTTGTCTTTTGGGAATATTTGATTTTTTGGTATTTTTGGGGAATATTTTGGTTTTTTTGTGTTTTTTGAAATGTTGTGATTTTTTGGATTTTTGGGATATTTTGATTTTTTGTATTTTGAATGTCAATGGATTTACAATTTGAGTAGCCTATATGCTAGATACCAATGACAAGAGGAACCAAGTCTAGGTGCAAAGAAATGAATGGGGTTGGACAAAAGGATGGACGATATTGGATGGATGAAAGGGTCATGATAAATGGATGGATAAAGGAATGTATGATAGTGGATGGAGGGGATGTATGTGTAAGAGAGCAAGGATGTGATCTCCAAGGACTATGTCGCATAGGAATAACATGCCCCATTATAGGTAGTAGACTTAGGATTTTTCAGGACAATGCTTAAGGCAACAGGATGATAGGATTTAACATGACAAAGCTTATGACTTGGATGATAGGGTTTGTTTGGAAAGGATGAAAAAATGGGTAATGACAAGAAGGTACATCAAGAGATATCCAAAACATTTTTCAACATTTGCCCCCAATCTTTGTCAAGATCAAAAGAGGAAGGGAGGATGAATGGATGTAATGTGATAGGTATGTATATGGAAATGATATGAAAATGGTATGATAGTTTGGAAAAGGATGAGACAAGGTGCCCCCAAGTGTAATTGACATAGAAGATTGACTTACACATGACGCTTGTTTGCTAGGTTTTCATCATGGTACTTATCCAAGGCGCCTGTTTGCCAGGTTTTCACCATTGGACGAAGGGATTTATCTTTACTTTTTTTATTTTTATATTTATTTTTTTGACTTTTGGGATGGAAGAAGGTGGATATGGATGAGAGGGTCTCAAGTGTCTAGTGCCATGAAAGGTGATAGTCCCATTGGAGAGGAATGTCGCATGGACCATGTCAAATGTGCTCATTGATGTTGGTAGGGAGATGACATGAAAGTGAGATGGATTAGGTAGATAGTGGATTATGATGTGGATTATGGAGGGATCAAAAGTGGATTATGATGTGGATTATAATAGACTTATGCAAAAGCATGGACCATAGGAAGGTGATGGGGGAGATATGTAGGATAATGAGTGAATGGTGGAGTGATGGAGGTGTGAAAAGGAATCATGACCAAAGGTTGCAAACACCGTGATAAACATGGAAGCTTTTGAGTGGATGGAGGTGTAGGAAGCAATGGCGATGTTTTCTTAGGAGATGGATGATTTAGGAATTTTGGAACCCACTTAGACTTAGTATTTTCATGATTTTTGTTTTGATTGTGGGATTTTTGGAATTTTTGAATGGAATGGGAATTTTGGATGGAAGGGGATGGTTGGGATTGTTGAAGTGTAGATGCCTCATTTGACTTGATTGATTTTTGCTTAGGTACCTGTTGTGTGGTTACACAACACACCCCATTTTGACTTGACAAAATAGGGACCCAACTTTTGTTTATCTTTGCTTGTGTTTTCTGCTTGCTGGCGGTCTGGTAAAAGTAAGATAGTGCAAATGATCCTGCATAGTGGGACTAGGTAAGTCATCATGACGAGGTCAGTTTTCAAAGTTAAATTTTCATGTCAATGATCTCATGGATGGATAGAGCACAAAAATTTCATGCAGGTTGGCCTTTTGGATCATCTTGATATTCCTTAGGATGTAAAAGTTATGAATGGTCAAAATCTTGGTCAAACCTGATATTCGTAAAAGGCAGGAGGATCATATTTTTCAATATCGGTCATCTTACAAAAGATCAGCCCGATCCAAATTATCACCCGATAAAGTCATTTGCTCGAAATATCTGGACATCAAATTTAGATGATAGAGATATCTAACTGTCAAATAACATCATATTTTCGCAAAGATCATAATTCTGAATACCACCTGATATTTAAATATCACCCCAATGTTTAAATATCATCCTATCGCAAAGTATCACCCTGAAGGCCATTATCCTGAGGGCATCATTTGATCTCGATAATAGAGAAAATCAACCTAATGATGACATCATCATCATTTTACCCCGCGGAGGTATGTTTCCTAAAATCACCCTTACATAAAACATGACGATGACATCATGGTGCTTCGACGATGGACTGAACCAATATCATGGTGACGTCAGCACGATATTCTGAGGGAGGCACTTAAGCAATGCATAAGGTCATCATCCTTTTCTAAATATCACCCGATATTCAATATATTACCCGATATTTAGATATCCTCCTATCCTGCAGTGATCACCCTGTGCCTCGCTGCCATTGACATTAATTGCATACAGAGTGGTAGGTGATTCCCATCGATTATGAACCCAATACATACACTTGGCAAGATCTCGAGTTCCCATTTTGGGAATCGACCACTAAGATTAAATGCATCCAGATTTTCCCTAATTTTACCCTAAGTGACCGGATTCAGGGGCTAAACGTGAATTTATAGGGTTATTTTACATTTACATTGTGATAAACCAGTTTTTACAGAGAACAGAGCTTCCAGACCTTCATACGAACAACATACTGACGCACGCAGCTTTTAGTAGGATGAGAGAATTAATTATTAGTAGTATCCAGATCACTTTCAGATAACTATGGTATAAGTAAGAGGATAAGCGCATCAAGTAAGTAATTGAAACCATCTCGTTGTCATGTTCTACAGATACAGGTATCATGGGGTCTTTTGGTTTGAAATTTCAAATTATGCATGTCAGGATAATAGTATGCATGATGAATAATGAATATGTAATGTGTATGCATGCTCGTATATGTATCGATTGTAAGACCAAGTTGTGTTAATTGCAGGCAATCATGGCAGATAAACAACTAGCTAAGTCAGAGGCCAAATTTTTGAAGCCTATGTTTGCTCATCTTGAGGGTGTCCAATTCAAGTATGGAGCCATCATTGATACACACCAAGGGAATATGAATCTGGCTGCATGGTCAGCCAAAATGAGCAATAAGAAAAATAACAGCACCCTATTGGATGTGGTCTTTGTATCAGGGATGTGGAACGCAACTGGTTTCCCATACGCTATGGAAACCCCTGAGCTAGTGATAGAATGTGCAAGAAACTACAACCCAGGAACCAGGAGGGTGGAGAAACATGGCAGAATATATGTTGATCTATCAGTCAAGGGCATTGTTGCTACATTTGGTTTTCCATTGGGCAAGAAGGTTGCCAATATAGATCTGAAGAAATCAGAGGCAGAATATGAGAATAACAAGAAGTCTACCAAGAAGAAGGTGTATCAATGGAGGGCGAAGAATAGCCCCTATCCTGCAGCAGCTAAGCTCCCAGTACATTTATATAAATATGATTTTGATGATGAATACCAATACATGATAGCGTTGTTGAGCAAAGTGATAGGCTAGCCGGATACTGGAAGCTTCAAGGACTGGATGTATACAGTCATCCTGATGTGTCTCTACACTAATAGCAAACCCATGTGGTCCAAGATGATAAGTGATGCTCTGGATGAGCAGCTGATGGGCCTAGGAGGTCCAGATTGTTCCTTTTACATGACATCATACATTGTTTATTCATGTGCCTACAAGGGTGCGTTTGATGCATTGATAACAGATGGGAAAATTGGAGGCACCACTAATGATGCACACATATGGGATCATCATCCCCAACTGCAAAGGGTGAATTACCTCTAGGATTACAAACTGGTAAATGATGCATTTTCTATACACCTAGTAAGAACAAAGGAAGAAGATAGAACCAAGAGACTGAGCATGGAAGCTCAAGAAGTTATCTACAGGCATGGAGCCTAGTTTATCCAATTTGCAACATTTTCCTATATCAGGATTGAAGGATTTTAGGAGGACCCTCTCATGCTCCCAAGGTACCCTACTGATGCTGTCATTTTAATGGAATTTCTAAGACAAGTTTCTACAATACTGAATGCCTATAAGGCAAACAACAAGCTTCCACCTATTTTGTTTCTAGTCACAATGGGCTGGTACATGTGCCCAGACTCTGAGAATATCAAGAAGGCCATAGCTGGCTTGAAAATGATGAATTTCCAGCCTTTTTCATTAGTAAGATCATATGATCCATATGGGAGGATGTAGAAGATCATGGGGAAACCCATCCATCGAAGGAGCCTTGAAGACTTCTAGGTAGATTGTGAAGATGAAGTTGACGCCTGAAGAAGAAGGTACCAAAGGTTAACACTTAACCAAATCAGGACCTTTGATTGCATCTCCATCCCTGCGCAACTAAAGAAGGATGATGGAAGGATAATGACTGATGAGTATGAAGATAAAAAGATATACAATGATACTATTTCTGCACCAGACCTCACTATACAGGAGGATATCTCCTTAGATCCCTTCATAGGTAGAATATTACAGCTGATCCAAGCTTGGGTAGATGAGCAAATAAACATACTGAAGAAAAAGGGTGTTGTCATCATAGTGGACAACAAGAAGAAAAGACAAGAGCTTGCTGAGGACGAGTATGATGATTTCTTAATGGAGAAGAGAAAGACTAAAGGAGAGAGAGTGCCTCCTCCTAATAAAAGCAAAAGACCTTCAAAGGGTAAGAAAACTGAAGAAGAACCCAAAGGGGTTACTATTGAGAGAATAATAGCCACAGCCGAGGAAGCAACAACATTAGGAGGAGCATCAGCTTCAGGCCAAGCATTGGCATCATCAACACAGCCTCCTCCAGATAAACAAAAGGCTAAACAAATCTAGAGGCCAACTGCACAACCTACTATTACATATGAGGGAGATCAAGCCTCACAGAAGAATAAAGAGAAGGATATTCCTGACGAAGGGGATCTAAAGAGGAAGAAGGTCCTTTATCCTTCACAAGAAAGAGAAAAGAATCTCAGGTGGTAACCACTACACCTAAGAAACTGAGGACTGCTATGAGGGGTGAAATAAAGTAAACTCCCATAGTGCTGAGGGGAGCAGGTGGGGAGGTATTTAGGAAGGAGCTGCAACATAATGTTCCACTCCCCACCATTGTAAAATTCAAAACTGAACAAGCGGAAGAACAGGTAAAAGAGGCCTCTAGGATACTCCAAGGTGGTATTATATCATTGGATGAGACAGTTGACCTATCTGATGATGAGGTAGTGAAGGATGTAACTTCACAGAGAATGGAAACCCTTGCTGCTGGCACACGGATAACTCCTCATGGAACTCCATCAATACAAATAGTGTTGGAGGAGATAAGGCAAGTGGAAATAGAAAAGGAAAAGAGCACGGAAAAGGTAGCCCAAGAGATGGGACTTGATACATTGATTGAGCAGGTAACCAGTCCTGCAGTAATTGATCTCACCTATAGCCAGGATGCAAGTCCTGGAAATCAAGGGGGTGTTCCAGACAAGGAAGAACATGTTGAGAAAGTGAAGATGACAGAAATAGAAGGCAACACTTTAGATATGGGTGAGCAACAACAGAAGGAAATACCTCTTGAACCCAAGGTAGTTGAGGTCCAGGACAAAGGAGCAGAAGAAAAAGATACATCAGTTGATCTTACTCCCAAGGATCAAGAAGCAATCATCAAAAGTGCAGAATAGGATACAGCTGTAGATCAGGTGGGTAAGCCTAAGGTAGATACAGTAATATCTACATAAACAAATATACCTCATGATGAGGAAATCACCAAGGCAGGTGAAATACCCACAGAGGAGGCAAAAGATCAAGATCATGATAAACTTGTAGATGATCAATAGGAGGATATACCCAAAGAGCACCCTCATGAGGAGCATCATGAGGAAGAAATAAGAAAATCACCCTCCCCATCAAACATGGTGGTGGATACTAGAGATTAGGGTAGTCATCATGATGATGATGAAAGCCAGCAGCCAAAAGATTAGGTTCCTTCATGGCTCGAAATAGAAATTGGTGAAGGAACAGGCATAGGGATACAGGAATTTGATGTATCCACATTATTTTCAAACACCCTGATAAAACCAAAGAGATAGGCCAGAATAACTTCAACAATATGAAGGGATCCTGATACAGGCAGGAGAACAGCCTAGGTAGTTGTTCCTGCAGTTGATAAAGAAAAGGGCAAGATCACTCTGGATGAGTTCCAAATTACTATAGTAGATTTAGGATTTGCCAATGAGGATCAGGAAGGCCAGGAAGGTAAGTACATTATTGATTCATTAACTCAAAGAGTTAAGAGAGAAAAGGAAAAGAATAAGCAACATAAAGAGTACATTGCTCAACTACATAAATATATAAGAGGGTTAATTAACCCTGATGATACATCTAGTGATCATGCAGTCCCATTGACTGCTATTTCTCAGGAGGAGGTTAATAAGTTGAACCTCATGAGGCATGAATCAGTAATAATGTTGAAGTGGATGTCATCTACACTCGATGGAGCTGAAGAAGTGGCAAAGGCCTCTTTGAAGAGGTGGAATTCTTTAGGCGCCTCCAGGAAAAGGGTAGATAAACTACAGATGGAGGTTGGCAGGAGGTCATTTCAGTTAGAAAGGATCGTAGGCATTTTTGATGAAATAAAGAAGATTGATCCACAGATTCTAATAAAGAATCAAATACTAGATAATAACACAGTCCTATTCATTGATATCTGGAATAAAGACATCAGGTTTGAATATGATGTACTTAAAAGATGTAATGGTAAACTAAGAAATATCAACATGAGGCTACACGATATGATGTCCCATGAGGCTGAAGTTTTGCAAACATTAGAAGGAGATGTAGAAGGCAAAATAGAAAATCAGGATGAGGAGTTTGTCATCAAAGCTATACATAATAATTTCCAGCTAGTTGCTGAGGACCCCCTCAAACACCTGACGAAAGAAGTGCTAGATAAAGTAATGAGAATAAAGGTCAAGGTGGAAGATTATAATGAAATGGTCAACACCAGGAGGAATAAGTTAGAGTCTCTCTGGAGCAAGTATCAAGTGCATAAACATGCCATCATCAAAGCGACAACTTAGGATGGCAGAGAATTGGAGAAAATAGTGCAAGCATATGAGAATATCAGGACAGCTATGCAGGTCCATATTTAAAGAGAAAATTATAATGATGATGAAGACAATGAAAGTAGTGAAAGTGATGATGAGGAGAAAGAGCCTGATGATGATGCATCATAAAGGGAATATATGCATCAGGTACTTATGAAATGATAAGTTGCCTAGATGGTTGCTAGCTGGCAACCTGTGCCATGTAGAGATGTTGACAAAGTCAATGAGGAATGTGAACCGTAGATTTTAATAGATAAATCTTGATCGTAGATCAATTGTAACCGCTCCCTCATCTTGTTCTATAAAAGGTGCAGGGATGCCTCATTTTAGACATTGGAAACTTAATTGAAATCCATTTGCTGAAATATTCAGGACTCATTTCAAAGCTATTGTATATGTACATATCTTTTGCATATTGAATGAAAGAGAAGAGTATTTTGATTACAAATCTTCCTAAATCTTGAGTAATCTGTCTATGAATTCTGAATATATGTTTTGATTTGCTGCATCCCTTAGAGTGCTCATCATGTTGCATATATTGTCTTCATTCACCATCCTCTGAAGTTTGCATCAACTGTGTCTAGCTGTGGAATATCTTGGTGAACATATGGTTTGATTTCTTCTCCTAATGATAGTATCAACTGTGTATGTGGATCAATAACTGAAGGTTCAACATTATTTGAAGTTCTATTTCAATTTCTTTCAATTTCAGAGTAATTCACCATCATAATTGCAAACAATAGATAATCTGAAGCAAAATACATGAAATATGCAGATATCTCGTAGACAACTATAAATCCGTAGCATATTTGAGTTAAAGCATGTAAAAGGATAAATATCATGCAAAGTTTCAAAGATAGATACAATATTTGAAGCAAATCTTACAAGGAATAACTATATGTGTAGCATCTTTATTAGAAACAGGATCCTAATGATGAAATCTACGTAAGGCCCCAAAATGGAAACAGCAACACACATCAAGCTCTGAGTAACATCAGAAGATTAAGAAGTAGTCAACGGAGACTTGAGATCATGAATTCGCTGAATTCATCACATCTTTCAAGATGAGTAAAGGTTAATGTGTACTTTTATTCTATGTTTGTTTATGACTAACATCATCATCAACATAAATTGGCGCTAGAAGGAGGGCCTAGGGCGAGGATCATCAGCAGTAGTTCAGGTGATGATAAAGATTGTGAGGTAATATTCTGATACCGCTAAATTTCCAAGCTAGGTGCAAATATTTGTTGTTCTAAGTTGATATACACTAATCTTGTGTAAAGTTTTGAAATCAATCATAAATATTGCAATCTTTGGCAGTAGATCATCATGTATTTGCAAGGATCGGCCTTATTTCGTGCAAATTTGTCAAAACTTTGAGGTATCCTGCTTTAGAAACCCTATATCAACCTGCAAAGTGTTGCCAAACCAAAATCACCTCACATTTGTAGTATAGATGCAAATATTCCATAAATACTCGATCAATTCCCAATCCGGACCATAAATATAGTCACTGCTGGTATATTCCAACTGATCTTTACAAAGTTCCAGCCAATTTGCCTCAAAATTGAGAAACCCTGGCTCACAGGATAAATACCAGGTCACGATCCTCTAGACCTTTTGACGAATTACCTGTTAGAGGGTTCAAACCTAGAACTATAGATGTAGACACTCTAAAATGACCAAGTCGCCGCATCGCTGGCATTTCAGCACTTCTGTCACATCACTTGTATTTCACACATTAATTAAATAATCTAATTATTTAATTAATTTCATCAAAATTCTTCTAAATCACATACTTCCAACGTTAATTAAATAAATTCTCTTTATTTAATTAATTAAATTAAATTCCTCTATTATTCTTCCAAAATTAAATAATTTTAATTATTTAATCAAATCATCATTCTTTTTTCAAAATTCAAATCCACATTAATTAAATAAATCCAATTATTTAATTAATTCATCACAATTCTATCTTATCTACAATTAAATAATTTTTACATTATTTAATTAAATCAAAATTTATTCTTCCAAAATCATGCACAAACAATTAAATAAATGTATTTATTTAATTAGCTTTCAAATCTTCTAAAATTAAATAACTCCAATTATTTAATTATTTGTTCCAAAATATCTTCTCTAAATTTAAATAAATCAATTATTTATTTAAGTTGCTTTTTCATCTAATTTGAGTTATCTCTAATATAACTCAAGTTTTCTATATTTAATAAAGCAAAATATCTTCTTTTCTCATGCAAATCCCTTCTTCTTGTTTTAAATCACTTAACTGATTACTTTAATCTTTTAATTGATTTATCTCTTCAGTTAACTTATTCTTCTATTCTTGATAACTCCTCTCATGCAAAAGAAAGCAAGACACATGTCTTCTTCTTATTCGTTGCACATTCCTCAATTGTTCTCCTCCATTGATTCTTCTAAATTATCTGGACCGTTGATCGATCTTCCTTGAAATCTATATAAACCCCCCTCATCTCCTTCATTACCTTTCTCTTCGATCGTATTCTCAGGCATACTTAACAGAGCTTTGAGCATACAAAACCCGTCGATTGAGCAACCTTACGATCTTTTGACATTGATCTCTTGAGCACACTACTTGCTTGTTGCAGCTATGGCTTCGCAACTTCATTGAGCAATCCACATTCAATCCAAAGGAAACAATACAGATTTCGATAAAAGTCTTTATTTCATTGATTATTTGTCATGGCTTTTATTTAAATTCGTTTTCTTTATGTTATTGGGTTTTTTGTTTTATTAGTTTAGATTTAATCAATTTTTCCTCATACATAGTAGATATCCATCACACTCCAAGGTCTAGTGCATCAAGAGCATCACCAGAGCCTCCTCCTGTAACTCCTATTGGCCTGCAAGTACCTTCTGGACTATCTGTGACACCTCATGTCCAACCTCCACCGACTATACCACATGCTCAACCTCCTCCAGTTGCAATGTCCTTCTTTACGACAGAGCCACCATTGACCTTCACTACATATCACGAGTTGCCAAAGAATCCGGACAAGCTTTGTCCTAAATATCATTCGTATCAAGATGCGGATGATCATATCAGAACTTTTAAAGAAGCCTGCTGTAGGGCCACAATAGAGCACCAAGATGTTGTATGCAGATTATTTCCTTTTTCCTTAGGGGAAGAGGCTTATAATTGGTTTATTAGTCTTGGTCAAAGTTCTGTTGGTTCATGGGCTATCCTAGAGAAAGCTTTCACTGATAGGTTCAAAGTACCAATCTATCCTTCAATGAACTATCACCTATTTGCCACCATTAAGCGGTTTGAGGGAGAACCTATTGCCAACTTTAATGCTAGGTTCCAGAAAATGCTATCCAAGTTAGTTGCTCCATATGTTGTAGCAGATGCCACTGCTAGGAGTATCTATTATTCAACCCTAGACCCTTTGACTTCCATGTTCATCAAGAGAACACATCCTGAAATCACTACCTTGACAGGAGCTTTTGAAGAAGCTATCAAAGTGAATCAGAAGTTAGTCCCTGCCCCTACTCCAAATGTTGCATTCCCTACACTGCCTGGCATATATCCAACATATCCTCCACAATATCCTGCACATCTGGCTCAGTAATATCCTAATGGAGCTATGATGCCTCTAGCAGCAATGCCAACACCATTGTAGATATCTCCATTGAGTATCATGCCTCCTCCTCCTAATGGGAATGACCAAGTGCCTCAGTATCCTGCACAAGCATCGACACCTCAAGGTGTAGATCAGAACAATAACACTGGATCTTCTTTTTTCAAGCCTCAAACTAAAAATGTGGTGGCTAAAGCTTAGGAGGAGAAAGAAGAAATCAAAGAAATCTCTGCTCAACTAAGAAAACTAACTATAGAGGTCACTCATCTGAGGAATCAGAACTTCTATTCTTAGCCTAACCAAAATAGAGGCTATAACAATGACAGACCTAGTTATCCTGATAGGGGGTACAACAATAATAATTTCAACAATAGTGGTGGAAATAATAACAATCCTCCCAGACAGCCTATAGTATGGAACTCTAGACCAAATAATGGTTCATTACCATCACCTTTGGACAATCAATCTCCAGGTGAATCAAAACAGACTACTAGAGTCAATCTTACTGAGGCAACCCTCACCAATTGGTGTAGAATACATAATACAAATGCCCATGCAGAATTAGACTGTCCACAATTTAGAATTGCTACTAGCATTTTCCAGACAGAAGTGTCTAATACTTCTGGAAATCCACCTCAGGTTGAGGGAAATGAAATTGTCCCTTGTGGATATGACTCTGCATTTGTATTGGAGAGTTATACTGATCGGCATCATCAACAGATTATGTCACCCCACCAGCATTATACCCAGGCATGTGAAGAATCTGCCATGGCTTTTGAGTCAAATTATGTTTTCCCCTTTGAGGATGAGAATGAGCCATCCAATGAACATGAGGAGGTGCATGCTTACCAGCAGCAATATCAGGGTAAGCACGATTATAATCTTAGAAGTAACTCCAATAGACCTACTGGTCCATTAACCAGTTCCTTGCCTCTGAATAATTTTAACACACCTCTTGATCCCAAGGAAAGTAACAATCTAGGATTCCCAAAGGTAAATGCACAATATTTGTCACCACAAAATACAGTATCAAAAGCTATTGGCCTACCTCATGAATCTGACAAACTAGTCACATATCTGGCAGATGAGATGGAGAAGGTAAAGATCAGCCTGTCTCTATCAGAGTTGTTGAAAACTCCTGCAATTAAGAAAGTATTTATGAAATCACTAGATGATCCTGCTCCTAGAGAGGATAATCATTCCCCAGGTCAGCCTAGCAATAGAGATCATGCTGCTAAAGATAACACTATCAAACATAAAGTGTCAGCTACTGTCCAAGCTACAGAAACCTCCCACATGACCTTGTATAGGGACAAAAGTGAGTCACCACCTTTCCTCCTTACCATAAGGATGTTTAGCAAAAACCTACACAACTGTTTGGTAGATTCAGGTGCATCCACAAATGTCATGCCCCTGTCAATATGCAATGCTTTAGGACTGCATCCTGCTAAATCCCTAAAGAAGGTGACACAGCTAGATAAAACAAAAGTCAGTGTGGTAGGTGAATTTACTCATATCCACATGCAACTAGCATCTGATCCCAGGATCCAATACTACATCGACATCCAGGTAGTAGATATACCTGATACATACGGGATGTTGCTCAGTAGGGACTGGTCTAAAACCCTCAACGGATATATGGCTACTGACTTCAGTCATATGTGGTTACCTTGGAAAGGTATACCAAACCAAATAAGAATAGATGCTGAGCCAAGAATGAAGCACATGATCACTGAGTACAATAAAACAAACAAGATCATGTACATGAATGTTGAACCTGGAGTTTATGCCATTAGACCACAGACTATCAGGATAGAAGAAATCCTAATGCTTGACTTTCATCATCATCATCATCATGATGATCATCAGGAAGACATACTGGTTGTAGAACCTGATAGGAATTTCGAGAATGAGAATGAAATAGATCACTTCAGAAACTTTGAAATGCACCTGTCCAAGCAGGTAAAATGTTGTCAATTGTTAAATATACCTGTTCATGACATTTTGATTGATGGATGGTACAGATTACACAATGAAGCACATTCAGAGAAAAATTGTGAAACATGCTTAGATATGATGGAGCTGGAGCAGACGTGCAGTGAGGCATCATCATCATATTCTAAGGTAAGTTCTACATCTGGTGATGATGATGATACTGATTCTTGTTTGTCTTCTGCATGAACCATAGAAAAGGTGACAGATCATGACAGAGATCAAATTTTGGGAATAGAAGAAATTCTGGTATATAACTAGATAAATGTTAAGAAGAAAGAAAAGACCACCCTTGGGAGTGATTGTCTGATGGAGTTAGATTATGAACTGTCTGATGAAGATAGAGGCAGTAACCTGACCAGATTTGAAGAGTTTCTATCAAGAGAGATTAAAAAGATGATAGAACAAAAGAAGCATCCACAGGATGCACTGACTGAAGGATGGTGTAGGTTGCATGTGGCGGTTCACTTAGAAATTGCTTGCTAACTATGTTTACATATTTTTAAAAGGCATGCAGTACCTGATCCAAAGGATCATCCTCCTGATGTTGAAAAGAAAGAAAAGGAATCAGATTCACAAAAGAAAGGAAAGATGAAATTCAAGAATGTTGAAATTCCTAAGTTAAAATAGATATCAGGTGGAGCAGCTGCCAGAGCTACAAAGAAAAGAGAAAGTTTAGCTAAACCTCCTACTGAAGATAAACCCTGGATCCTTAGATTTGATGGATCCAAGTCCAAACAAGGAGCTGGTGTAGGGATTGATTTCATTGATCCATCAGGAAAGTCCTACTTAGCCTCTTACAGACTACAGTTCCCCTGTACTAACAATGTGACAGAGTATGAAGCTCTGATTCACGGGATATTGTTTGCTCTCAAGAAGAAGGTAAAAATTCTACATGTCTTTGGAGACTCATAATTAGTTGTCAGACAGGTAAGAGGAATTTACTCTTGCAACTATAAGAAATTGTCAAATTATAGACATAGAGTGTGGGATTTGATTGAAGACTTTGATGCATTTAATATCGCCCACGTACCTAGAGAACAAAACCATAGGGCAGATGCCTTAGCATAGGCTGCTAGTACGTTAGAGCCCTTGTCCATATCAGGCCTAAAGAGATTTTTAGTAGAGCTGATTTCAGTGCCCTCAGTACCTGATAATGTTACTAACCTCCAGGTTTTTGATGATGATCAGCATATCCTTGATTTCATCTCGAACAGAGACATATTTGATGCTCAGATCATATATGAGAATAATGTAGAAGATCATGTTTGGGAAGAAGATGAAATATTAGAGCTGCCTAGCAACAGGATCCCCAAAGGTTCGATTGAATTAGAAAGAGCTTTTGACTTGGATAATATGCTGAAGCAGAAGGATCTTCCCAAGGCTGATAGAGGACAGTATTCACAAATGAATATTGGACAAAATGAAGACAAGAGAAATGTCTTGATTGGTAAAGTTTGCACACCAGAAGAGTTAGAAGGAATAACTCAGGCTCTTAAAGATTACATCCATGTAATTGCATGGACTTATGATGAGCTGAAGACATATGACACATCAATCATAACTCACACAATACCTCTCAAGCTAGATGCTAAACCTTTTAGGCAGAAGCAAAGGCCAGTCAATGCTTTGCTTGAACCAATGATTTTTGAAGAAGTCAAGAAGCTATTAAATGCTAGGATCATATTTCCTGTGAGGCACTCCACTTGGGTGGCTAATCTAGTGCTAGTAAGAAAGAAGAATGGAGACATCCGATTGTGTGTAGATTTCAGGAACCTGAATAGAGCATCAAAGAAGGATAATTATCCTTTACCCTCATTGGATGAAGTCCTATAGATTGTTAATGGAGCTAAAATGATGTCCTTTCTAGATGGCTTCTCAGGTTACAATTAGGTCATGGTTGACAAGATTGACAGACTAAAAACTACCTTCACCACAAAGTGGGGGATATTCACTTATAGACGCATGCCATTTGGGCTGATAAATGTTGGAGTAACATTTCAGCGAGCAATGGACGTAGCCTTCAGAGGCTTAATAGGAAAATGTATAGTCATATACATGGATGACATAATGGTGTTCTCCAAGGAGAGAGGAAACCATGTAACAGATCTCAGAAATGTACTAAGGAAGTGTGAAGAATATGGTATATCATTGAATCCCAAGAAATGCATATTTGGGGTGACAACAGGAAAATTACTAGGCCACCTAATTACTGAGAATGGGATTATCATTGATCCTGACAGGGTGGAGTCTATCATGAAATTACAGCTTCCAGGAAGCAAGAAAGAGCTCAAAACTTTGGTAAGATAAATTTTGTTAGAAAATTCATCACTGGCTTTGCAGAAATAGTCAGACCTTTAAATGCTATGCTGAAGAAAGATGCAAAGATTGAATGGACATCAGAAGCCAAGGCAGCCTTTGAAGACATAAAGAAATCTATTTCTGATGCTCCTATCCTTATCAGTCTAGACTACACTAGAGACTTTTATATTTATTCATTTGCTTTAGAACATACCTCTACAATACTGCTAACTTAGAGAAATGAAGAAAAGGAAGAAAAACCAATTACCTTCATGAGTTGCCCTTTCAAAGATGCTGAATTGAGATATGTAGATGTTGGAAGGCAGGCACTTGCTTTGGTCAGAGTAGTAAAGAAATTCAGCACTATATCTTGAGAAGCAAGGTGATTGCTGTGGTGCCAGATGTAGCAATGAAGATGCTGCTAATGCAAAGTGAGCTTGGTGAAAAAAGGGCTAAGTGGATCACAATTTTACAAGAATATGACATGGAGATCACACCCATGAAGCTGGTAAGAGGACAAGCTCTAAGCCAAATGATATCAGAGATTGATTCAAACATAGTAAGTCAACAGTATGTTATCAATGCTAAGGGCAATGAAGAGTGGTATGCAGATATCAAGCACATCCTAATTACTAGAAGATGTCCTCCAAGACTACAGGCTTCATAGAGAAGAGCATTAAAGATAAAATCCCAGAAGTACATGATGAAAGCAAGGGTACTTTTCAAGAAAAATTATGAAGGAATATACTTGAGATGCTTAGAAAAGCCAGAAGCAAGCAAAGTATTATCAAAGTTACATGACAAATTTGGAACAACACATGGCTCATCCTTGGCTACAACACATGCTATCCTCAGAGTCGAATATTATTGGCCTACAATTTTCAGGGATATAGCTGAGCACATTAAATGCTATCATGTATGTCAAGTTGCTGCCAATAGAGAAAGATATGCTGCACAACCTTTACAACCGGTGATGGAAGCGCGCCCTTTTGCACAATGGGGCATGGATTTCATATGACCTATTAATCCTCCATCATCATCAGGCCACAGGTATGTTCTAACAATTACTGACTACTATACTAGGTGGACTAAAGCCACTAGCAACAAGACTTGTAGTGCAGAAGATGTCATTAGATTTCTGGAGAACAATATTGGCACTAGGTATGGGGTTCCCTATGCTCTGGTAAGTGATAATGGCTCTGCTTTTACTTCAACCAAATTGTCAAGTTGAGCCTTTGATTATGGGATCATATTGAAGTTCTCATCTAATTATTATCCCCGAGAGAATGGATTAGCAGAATCCACTAACAAAAATTTGTTGAATATCATAAAGAAGTTAGTAGACAAGAACCCTAGGGAATGGAATACACTTCTAAAATATGCCTTATGGGTAGATAGAACCAGAAACAAGGCTGCATTAGGAAACTCGCCTTATCATTTGGTCTATGGGGTGGACCCCATCCTCCCTGTTAACCTGAAAATCCCTACCCTGCAGTTTGCCCAAGAGTATCTAGGCATAGACAATAACCAAGAGGTCAGGTTGCTTCAGCTGATGCACCTGGAAGAAAAAAGAAGTCAGGCAATCGATCAATTGACCAAACATTAGGTTGTTGTCAAACGCTGGTTTGACAAAAAAGCTAGAGTTAAAGCCTTCAGGATATCTGATTTAGTCCTGATGTGGGATAAAGCCCATGAGAGGAAAGGAGACCATGGTAAATTTGATAAATTATGGACAGGCCCCTTCCAAATTTTTGAGATCTTAAGAGACAATACTTTCAGGCTTAAGAACTTGATAGGTGAGGATGTTCCATTACCAGTTAATGGGTAGTTCCTCAAACATTATTTCCAAGCCTAGGTGCTTCATGTCAGTCATGTGTATTATAATGTATATTTGTATAGTCGTTTGTATAGTGTTTTGTTTGTTTTTGCTTTGTTTTCTTGTTGAGTTTTGTTTTGGTTAGTCAAGATGATGCAGCTCATCATCTCAGAAAATAACTAAATTGTTAAGATTCAAGTGATGAGGACACATTCATATATAGGTTATGACTCATTTTGAGAATATCATCATGATCAGGTCTATGATACCTTTTCATCAGGGTACCAACTCCTAACCAAAGATATTTCTTCACAATGACTCACTTAACAGCCTTGGGTTTGTTGAAAATACAAGTATAGGTGTTAAGTGAAAAATTGAAAGGGACTCCCTTGCTACCAATGCAATCTCCAACCTAAAACAACAAGTGACTATACCTTGCATTATGAGCTTACATGATGATATCAAATATATGAAGTATAAATTTTGAAAATAAAAAATAATAATAATAAAAATATAATGATAAGATTAGGCCATCTAAGTAACTCTACCGAGGCTATAGACACCTGCTGGCAGTGGGGCTCTACTTAGGGGGATTGTATAGATAACCTTGTTGGGGCTATGGATGCCTGCTGGCAACAAGGCTCTGTCCAAGTTGGCTATGAGGGATGATCCCCAACTATGTAGCTTAACACTAGTTACTCATGTTTTCAACTTGCTTTCAAGATGAAGATAATCATGTGCACACTACTGATCCTTTGTTAGCATTGTTACCATGAGGACATTTTATCATTCAGAAAGATTATGATGCTTATGCTTAGAAAGAGTTAGAATGCTATGTTATAATGTGTTCACATCACTTGAATCATTAGAATTTTAGTGTTTTCTTTGGTGGCAAGTTGTTGTGTGGTTACACAACATGCCCCATTTTGACTTGACAAAATAGGGACCCAACTTTTGTTTGGCTTTGCTTGTGTTTTCTGCTTGCTGGCGGTCTGGTAAAAGTAAGATAGTGCAAATGATCCTGCATAGTGGGACTAGGTAAGTCATCATGACGAGGTCAGTTTTCATATTTAAATTTTCATGTCAATGATCTCATGGGTGGATAGAGCACAAAATTTCATGCAGGTTGGCCTTTTGGATCATCTTGATATTCCTTAGGATGTAAAAGTTATGAATGGTCAAAATCCTGGTCAAACCTGATATTCGTAAAAGGTAGGAGGATCATATTTTTCAATATCGGTCATCTTACAAAAGATCACCCTGATCCAAATTATCACCCGATAAAGTCATTTGCTCCTAATATCTGGACGTCAAATTTAGGTGATAGAGATATCTACCCGTCAAATAACATCATATTTTCGCGAAGATCATAATTCTGAATACCACCCGATATTTAAATATCACCCCGATGTTTAAATATCATCCTATCGCAAAGTATCACCCTAAAGGCCATTATCCTGAGGGCATCATCTGATCTCGATAATAGAGAAAATCAACTTGATGATGACATCATCATCATTTTACCCCGCAGAGGTATGTTTCCTAAAATCACCCTTACATAAAACATGACGATGACGTCATGGTGCTTTGATGATGGACTGAACCAATATCACGGTGACGTCAGCACGATATTCCGAGGGAGGCACTTAAGCAATGTGTAAGGTCATCATCCTTTTCTAAATATCACCCAATATTTAGATATCCTCCTATCCTGCAGCGATCACCCCGCACCTCACCGCCATTGACATTAATTGCATACAAAGTAGTAGGTGATTCCCGCCGATTACGAACCTGATACATACACTTGCCAAGATCTTGAGTTCCTGTATTGGGAATCAACCACTGAGATTAAATGCATCTAGATTTTCCCTAATTTTACCCTAAGTGACCCGATTCAGGGGTTAAAAGTGAATTTACAGGGTTATTTTACATTTACATTGCGATAAACCAATTTTTACAAAGAACAGAGCTTCAAGACCTTCATACGAACAACATCCTGACGCACGCATCTTACAGCAGGATGAGAGAATTGATTATTAGTAGTATCAAGATCACTTTCAAATAACTATGGTATAAGTAAGAGGATAAGCGCATCAAGTAAGTAATTGAAACCCTCTCGTTGTCATGTTCTACAGATACAGGTATCATGGGGTCTTCTAGTTTGAAATTTCAAATTATGCATGTCAGGATAATAGTATGCATGATGAATAATGAATATGTAATGTGTATGCATGCTCGTATATGTATTGATTGTAAGACCAAGTTGTGTTAATTGCAAGCAATCATGGTAGATAAATGACTAGCTAAGTCAGAGGCCGAATTTTCAAAGCCTATGTTTGCTCATCTTGAGGGTGTCCAATTCAAGTATGGAGCCATCACCGATACACACCAAGGGAATACGGATCTGGCTGCATGGTCAGCCAAAATGAGTGATGAGAAAAATAATAGCACCCTGTTGGATGCGGTCTTTGTATCAGGGATGTGGAACGCAACTGGTTTCCCATACTCTATGGAAACCCCTGAGCTAGTGATAGAATGTGCAAGAAACTACAACCCAGGAACCAGGAGGGTGGAGAAACATGACAGAATATATGCTGATCTGTCAGTCAAGGGCATTGCTGCTACATTTGGTTTGAAATTGGGCAAGAAGGTTGCCAATATAGATCTGAAGAAATTAGAGGCAGAATATGAGAATAACAAGAAGTCTGCTAGGAAGATGTATCAATGGAGGGCAAAGAATAGCCCCTATCCTATAGTAGCTAAGCTCCCAGTACATTTTTATAAATATGATTTTGATGATGAATACCAATACATGATAGCGCTATTGAGCAGAGTGACAGGCCAGTCGGATACTGGAAGCTTCAAGGACTAGATGTATGCAGTCATCCTAATGTGTCTCTACATTGATAGCAAACCCATGTGGTCCAAGATGATAAGTGATGCTCTGGATGAGCAGCTGATGGGCCTAGGAGGTCCGGATTGTTCCTTTTACATGACATCATACATTGTTTATTCATGTGCCTAAAAGGGTACGTTTGATGCATTGATAACAGATGGGAAAATTGGAGGCACCACTAATGATGCACACATATGGGATCATCATCCCCAACTGCAAAGGGTGAATTACCTCCAGGATTACAAACTGGTAAATGATGCATTTTCTATACACCTAGTAAGAACAAAGGAAGAAGATAGAACCAAGAGACTGAGCATGGAAGCTCAAGAAGTTATCTACAGGCATGGAGCCTGGTTTATCCAATTTGCAACTTTTTCCTATATTAGGATTGAAGGATTTGAGGAGGAGCCTCTCATGCTCCCAAGGTACCCTACCGATGCTATTGTTTTAATGGAATTTCTAAGACAAGTTTCTACAATACTGAATGCCTATAAGGCAAACAACAAGCTTCCACCTGTTTTGTTTCCAGTCACAATGGGCTGGTACATGTGCCCAGACTCTGAGAATATCAAGAAGGCCATAGCTGGCTTGAAAATGATGAATTTCCAACCTTTTTCATTAGTAAGATCATATGATCCATATGGGAGGATGCAGAAGATCATGGGGAAGCCCATCCATCAAAGGAGCCTTGAAGACTTTTGGGCAGATTGTGAAGATGAAGCTGACACCCAAAGAAGAAGGTACCAAAGGTTAACACTTAACCAAATCAGGACCTTTGATTGCATCTCCATCCCTGCGCAACTAAAGAAGGATGATGGAAGGATAATGGCTGATGAGTATGAAGATAAAATATATACAATGATACTATTTCTACACCAGACCTCACTATACAGGAGGATATCTCCTTAGATCCATTCACAAGCAGGATATTACAACTGATCCAAGCTTGGGTAGATGAGAAAATAAACATACTGAAGAAAAAGGGTGTTGTCATCATAGTGGACAACAAGAAGAAAAGACAAGAGCTTGCTGAGGATGAGTATGATGATTTCTTAATGGAGAAGAGAAAGACTAAAGGAGGGAGAGTGCCTCCTCCTGATAAAAGCAAAAGACCTTCAAAGGGGAAGAAAACTGAAGAAGAACCCAAAGGAGTTACTATTGAGAGAATAATAGCCACAGCCGAGGAAGCAGCAACATCAGGAGGAGCATCAGTTTTAGGCTAGGCATCGGCATCATCAGCACAGCCTCCTCTGGATAAACAAAATGCTAAACAAATCCAGAGGCCAACTGCACAGCCTACTATTACATATGAGGGAGATCAAGCCTCACAGAAGAATAAAGAGAAGGATATTCCTGAAGAAGGGGATCTGAAGAGGAATAAGGTCCTTTATCCTTCACAAGAAAGAGAAAAGCACCTTAGGTGGTAACCACTACACCTAAGAAACCGAGGACTGCTATTAGGGGTGAAATAAAGAAAACTCCCATAATGCTGAGGGGAGCAGGTGGGGAGGTATTTAGGAAGGAGCTGCAGCATAATGTTCCACTCCCCACCATTGTAAAATTCAAAACTGAACAAGCAGAAGAACAGGTAAAAGAGGCTTCTAGGATACTCCAAGGTGGTATTATATCATTGGATGAGACAGTTGACCTATCCGATGATGAGGTAGTGAAGGATGTAACTTCACAGAGAATGGAAACCCCTGTTGCTGGCACACGGATAACTCCTCATGGAACTCCATCAGTATAAATAGTGTTGGAGGAGATAAGGCAAGTGGAAATAGAAAAGGAAAAGAGCATGAAAAAGGTAGCCCAAGAGATGGGACTTGATACATTGATTGAGCAGGTAACCAGTCCTGCAGTAATTGATCTCACCTATAGCCAGGATGCAAGTCCTGGAAATCAAGGGGGTGTTCCAGACAAGGAAGTACATGTTGAGAAAGTGAAGATTATAGAAATAGAAGGCCACACTTTAGATATGGGTGAGCAACAATAGAAGGAAATACCTCTTGAACCCAAGGTAGTTGAGGTCCAAGACAAAGGAGCAGAAGAAAAAGATACATCAGTTGATCTTACTCCCAAGGATCAAGAAGCAATCATCACGAGTGCAGAACAGGATACAGCTACAGATCAGGTGGGCAAGCCTAAGGTAGATATAGTAATATCTACAGAAACAAATATAACTCATGATGAGGAAATCACCAAGGCAGGTGAAATACCCACGGAGGAGGCAAAAGATCAAGATCATGATAAACTTGCAGATGATCAACAGGAGGATATACCCAAAGATCACCCTCATGAGGAGCATCATGAGGAAGAAATAAGGAAATCACCCTCCCCATCGAACATGGTGGTGGATACTAGAGATCAAGGTAGTCATCATGATGATGATGAAAGCCAGTAGCCAAAATATCAGGTTCCTTCGTGGGTCAAAATAGAAATTGGTGAAGGAACATGCATAGGGATACAGGAATTTGATGTATCCACATTATTTTTAGACACCCTGATAAAACCAAAGAGAAAAGCCAGAATAACTTCGGCAATACGAAGGGATCCTGATACAGGCAGGAGAACAGCCCAGGTTGCTATTCTTGTAGTTGATAAAGAAAAGGGCAAGATCACTCTGGATGAGTTCCAAATTACTACAGTAGATTTGGGATTTGCCAATGAGGATCGGGAAGGCCAAGAAGGTAAGGACATTATTGATTCATTAACTCAAAGAGTTAAGAGAGAAAAGGAAAAGAATAAGCAGCATAAAGAGCACATTGGTCAACTGCATGCATATATAAGAGGGTTAATTAACCCTGATGATACATCTAGTAATTTTAGTCCCATTGACTGCTATTTCTTAGGAGGAAGTCAATAAGTTGAACCTCATGAGGCATGAATCAGTAATAATGTTGAAGTGGATGTCATCTACGCTCGATGGAGCTGAAGATGTGGCAAAGGCCTCTTTGAAGAGGTGGAATTCTTTAGGTGCCTCCAGGAAAAGGGTAGATAAACTACAGATGGAGGTTGGCAGGAGGTCATTTCAGTTAGAAAGGATCATAGGCATTTTTGATGAAATAAAGAAGATTTATCCACAGATTCTAATAAAGAATCAAATACTGGATAATAACACAGTCCTATTCATTGATATCTGGAATAAAGACATCAGGTTTGAATATGATGTACTTAAAAGATGTAATGGTAAACTAAGAAATATCAGCATGAGGCTACACAATATGATGTCCCATGAGGCTGAAGTTTTGGAAACATTAGAAGGAGATGCATAAGCCAAAATAGAAAATCAGGATGAGGATTTTCTCATCAAAGCTATACATAATAATTTCTAGCTAGTTGCTAAGGACCCCCTCAAACACCTGATGGAAGAAGTGCTAGATAAAGTAATGAGAATAAAGGTCAAGGTAGAAGATTATAATGAAACGGTCAACACTAGGAGGAATAAGTTAGAGTCTCTCTGGAGCAAGTATCAAGTGCATAAACATGCCATCATCAAAGCAAGAACTTAGGATGGCAGAGAATTGGAGAAAATAGTGCAAGCATATGAGAATATCAGGACAGCTATGCAGGTCCATATTCAAAGAGATAATTATAATGATGATGAAGACAATGAAAGTAGTGAAAGTGATGATGAGGAGAAAGAGCCTGATGACAATGCATCATAAAGGGAATATATGCATCAGGTACTTATGAAATGATAAGTTGCCTAGATGGTTGCTAGCTGGCAACCTGTGCCATGTAGAGATGTTGACAAAGTCAATGAGGAATGTGAACCGTAGATTTTAATAGATAAATCTCGATCATAGATCAATTGTAACCGTTCCCTCATCTTGTTCTATAAAAGGTGCAGGGATGCCTCATTTTAGACATTGGAAACTTAATTGAAATCCATTTGCTGAAATATTCAGGACTCATTTCAAAGCTATTGTATATGTACGTCTTTTGCATACTGAATGAAAGAGAAGAGTATTTTGATTAAAAATCTTCATAAATCTTGAGTAATCTGTGTATGAATTCTAAATATATGTTTTGATTTGCTGCATCCTTTGGAGTGCTCATCATGTTTCATATATTGTCTTCATTCACCATCCTCTGAAGTTTGCACCAACTGTGTCTAGCTGTGGAATATCCTGGTGAACATATGGTTTGATTTCTTCTCCTAATGATAGTATCAAGTGTGTATGTGGATCAATAACTGAAGGTTCAACATTATTTGAAGTTCTATTTCAATTTCTTTCAATTTCAGAGTAATTCACCATCATAATTGCAAACAATAGATAATCTGAAGCAAAATACATGAAATATGCAGATATCTCGTAGACAACTATAAATCTGTAGCATATTTGAGTTAAAGCATGTAAAAGGATAAATATCATGCAAAGTTTCAAAGATAGATACAATATTTGAAGCAAATCTTATAAGGAATAACTATCTATGTAGCATCTTTATCAGAAATAGGATCCTGATGATGAAATCTATGTAAGGCCCCAAAATGAAAACAATAATACACATCAACCTCTGAGTAACATCAGAAGATTAAGAACTAATCAACAGAGACTTGAGATCATGAATTCACTGAATTCATCACATCTTTCAAGATGAGTAGAGGTTAATGTGTACTTTTATTCTATGTTTTTTTATGACTAACATCATCATCAACAGTACCCATACCATTTTGCTTTTTGACTTTGCTTTTAGAGGTATGGGTTTGGATGGCTTTTTTGATGTACTTTGATTTGAATTTTTGGATTGATTTCCTAAAGCATTAAGATCCTTATGATTTTTGGCATTATGTAAGCAGGCATCCAAATGTTTGTTTTTGAATCCCATGTGGCAGATGAAATGAGTGGAAGCTTCTTGTTTGTACAATGTGTGCACTTGTTGGTCATGCTTAGGATTGTAAGGATACTTATGGATAAATGGATAATTAGGTGTTGATAGAAGTGGAAGTAAAGTGGATGGAGGGATATTAGGAGTTGGAATAAGTGGGGGTAAAGTGGATGGTGGAAGGTGAATGGTCACATGCTTTTGACATTTGTAGGATTGGGGAGGTGGAATAGCAACGTATGTTTTATGAATATGATGGGGTTTGTGATGGAAGGAAGTGGATTTAGGAAGTGTGGAGGAAGTACCAACATCGTTAGATTGTTGACCTTGGAGTGTATATCTAAGGCCAAATGAGCGAGGAGGGACCTTGACATGGATTGGCTCCAAAATGCCTTGTTCATGTAGGCCTAAACCTTTGCCTTGGTAGTTCATGTTTTGGAGCATGCAATTGACTATAGGACTAGGTGTAGTTTGGACACTAGACTTGTGTTGATTATTGGATGGAAAAGGTAATGTGGATAATGATTGTTGGTGTTCTAACAAGGAACACTCATGAATGAATGTGGATAGACTAGTAGGATATGGTGAATTTGAAATGGGATCAATGGTGGATGTGGAAGGATGATTAGGATCTTGATCATGTTCTTTTAGATCCTTGTTATTTATTTGATCTTATATGTTGGCTTTGGAGGCACATGTCTCATCATGACAAATGGATATTGTGGGATCATGGCTAGGTGGAGAGGTCTCTTTGCTTTGAATGAAGGCCATGAAATAGGGTGAATGCTCAAGTAAGTCAACAAGACTTCCATTAGATGGAGCATGTAGGTCTTGGGTGTCTTGTTCATGAATAGTTGTGGGGGTATGACTAGGATCAAGTTGTTCATGGATAAGTTCTTCATAGGTATCATCTTGATCATAGGAAACGTACATGTTATGGATAGGGTAAATGGAAGTGATTTGTTCTTGATTAGGACTAGGGCTTAATGTTTTCACATGATTAGGATTAAACTCTTGACATACCTCTTGACTTTCTTGAATGGAAGTGGAAGGTTCTTTAATAAGATTGATAGCTCGTAGATCACATGATGGGTTTAGAAGACTAGACAAAGTGTTTAAAGACTCATGGGGGGGATCAAGAATAGGTGTTTGATGACATGGCAATGTTTTATTCCTTGCTAGTAGCCAATGGATCACATCCTTTGCAAGGGTATGGGTGAATGGGCAATATAGTGGACGGATGATAATAGTGTATAGGGTTGAAGGTTTAGGATTGGGATTTGTTGGATGGATAATGGGATTAGGATTTGGGCTAGATGGAAAGATAATGGAATTAGAGGGATTGGTCTTATCCAAGACAACCTTACCACAATCTTCTAGGTTCTTGACCAATCTTTGAAATCGGCCACAAGTGGATATGGAATGGCCCTTATACCTATGCTATGCACAATAATGGTTTTCATTATACCCTCTAGTTTTAATCATAAATGGACAATATGCTTTGAGCAAGTATAGCTCAATCAAATTTGCTTCAACCAATTTCTCTAAAAGTATCTCCATGGAATCTTTTAATGAAGAATTAGTGGAACATGGGGATGAAGGTGATGAAGGGATTGATAAAGGTGTTGGGATGGGACTAGTTGGCTCATGTGTTGGCATATTATTGGATGGTGAAGGTGACTCAAAGGAGACACATGCTAGGTTGGTTTCTCCCTTGTCAAAGGATTTTAGGTCTTGCATAAGATGACTTGGACTTTCTTGATTTATGTACATAGGGCCATTTGGAATTGCTTATTGTTCTTGTAAGGACATTTGATTGCCATGTGGATAGGTTTGGTGATGAGGTGGCATGATAGGATATGCAAGTGAAAGGTTTGGTGAGGTGGATTATTGTGGAGATTGGTTGATGTTGGAAGTTTGTTGAGAAAGCAATTGGGATATGATGGCAATGGAGTTAGGATCATTGGATGGCAGGCTTATGGTAGTACTTGCATTTGGGGTGTTGCTAGGAATAGTGAGGGTGATTTGTGGTATGGATGTGGTGGCATTAGTATTTGGATTATGTGCTTGTTGGGCTTGTGATGGAATGTGGGAGCATTGATATTGGGCTAGGACTTGATGTTACGGGAATTGTTGATGTTGTGGTGACATAAGATCTTCTTCATTTCTATATAACCAAATAAGTTGCCTAAGTTGGTTAAGCATTTATTTGGTGGCATAAGGATCATTCTCATAGGTTTTTTTTAGAAATTCCATGTCCATGTTTACAAGTGGTATATGTCAAGAATTGATTGGATGAAGATTTGATGATGTGTAATGGCCAGAAATGATTAGGATTTTACTTAGATGATGAGGACTATGGTGATGATGATTAGGATGTTGAAGATGACTAGGATGATGAGATTGGATGACTTGAAGGAATTAGGATGAATGATGGTGGAATTATTAGGATCATTCTCATAGGTTTTGTTTAGAAATTCCATGTCCATGTTTACAAGTGGTATATGTCAAGAATTGATTAGATGAAGATTTGATGATGTGTAATGGCCAGAAATGATTAGGATCTTACTTGGATGATGAGGACTATGGTGATGATGATTAGGATATTGAAGATGACTAGGATGATGAGATTGGATGACTTGAAGGAATTAGGATGAATGATGGTGGAATTATTAGGTTAGGTGACTAGGATGATTTAGGATAATGGTAAGGGTGATGTGAGATAACAAGGTGGGATGACTTGGATTGAGGTGAGTAGGATGAATGGCTTGGGATGAAAGTGGTTTAAATGAGAAATGTAGGTGATGATGTGGAGTGATTAGGATCAAATTTAAATAACTTAGGATGATTTGATTTATTTTGCTTTTTTGATGGATAGCTCTCTATACTTAAGGTAGACTAATGACACTTAAGTAAGAGGGTTGATTGGATTGATTCTCTATACTTAAGGTAGACTAATGACACTTAAGTAATAGAGGGTTGATTGGATTGATTTGATTGGTTGACTTACTTAAGATAGACTAATGATCTCAAGCAAGTTTGGATAATGGTTGATGATGATCAATTAAGGTCTTGATTTCTGATTGGGTTGATTTGGATTTGGATTGGGATGAAATGTAGTTGGGATGTGATTTGGCTTGGAATGACTGGATGATGAATAGGATGATTAGGATGATGTTGATTGTTGGGATGATGACTTGGATATGATTAGGGCTTGAATTAGGATGACTTGGATATGATTTGGAATGGCAAGATTATATGATTTGGATTGATTTTGGATTGATAGGATGATGACTAGGATGATTAGGGGTTGATTAGAAAGAAGGTGATTTGGAATGATTAGGGTTTGAATTATGGTGACTTGGATATGATTAGGGATGAAATGGCAAAAAATGGGTGATTAGGATGAATGTGGTTGGATTTGAATGTGTTGGTAGAATGAGTTGAATGACTTGTCTTGATGTGCTTAGTGTTTAGCTTGATTCAACAATGTTCAATCAAATGATCACACATATACAAACATGATTCACTCATGCAAGACACATAAGCAATTTTGGATTCTGAATTTGAATGAATGTAATGATGATTAAACAAGCACATGTGGAAGACACATCAAAAAGCCCTAATGTCTAGTTTGAAATAGGGTATGGCCAATTAGGTCTTGGGCAATGTTTACATGAGGTTGACTAGGAATTGAAAGCGATAGCCTGCCACACAACTGGGAGAAAGGGGTAACCCACCCTTCACCTTTACTTCCCAAAGGTATAAAGTTCTTTGGGGATTAGGCAAGAGTGACAAGATTCCAACTCCCAATGAGGGTGTCTTTCAATTTAGCCTCGATCGAGGTCATCCCTTGGAGTGGTGTGTCTCCAAGCATGCCTTCTAAGAAGGGTAAACAAAAGTAAATCAAGTGAGATGTTTTTGATCTCCAAGATCACCTTGCGGTGTGAGGAGAGAGCATACACACACACACAAACTTTACTCACACTCACACTTGTAAATTAACCCTTAGAAATTGAAATGTGTGAAAGATAATTCAAGTAATGGTTCTTTTTATAGCCGAAGTCCAAATGTGTGATGAAGACACTTGTTGATTTTATGCCCAAGTTTTGATATGTGATTGCTAAAGCAATATTTGTTTTAAGCCCAAATTGAAATGTGTGATGCAAACAAGATTGATTGATCAAATGAAAGAGATGAATGATGAAATGGATACACCTAATTGTTCTGCTATCCCAAGCTACTTTAGATGTTGATGTTGATGTTGTTCAAGCCCTGTAAGGTCACCTGCAAGCCACAAAATTGAGAAAGAAGCAAGTGAAAGTGCCTAGGGATCTATTATGTGCAAAATTAAGAAACTAATAAAATCTACTATAGATGAATTGATATAGGAAAATGAATTGCATGAGCATATTCTACACAAAATTCTATGCAATTTTAAAAAAATTATCAAAATTTGATCAAAATTGTAAAAGATATGAGCATTTGAAATTTTAAAAGAGCTTTGACTTTGACTACAAAAAAAGGATTCAAAAAGGTATAGTCACCTAATATGGTCTTTATCACTATGTAGTTCACTCTTCCATCTTTCCAACAAGTCCAATTTTGTGAAAATCCACCTCTGTATGTGAAAGTTATGATTGTTTGAAAAAAGGCCCTATTAGGGCATGTGTAGACAAAGGTGACAGTCCTAACTGTTAAGCCAGACTGCTAGTGGTTAGTCACAGATTGATCACATGTAGAAGTTGTGTCTAGAAGTATCCTTGATAGTTAATGTTAGAGTGGCCCCTGGTCTTCAATATGACCAGGAGCTAAATGCATGCAAAAATAAAAAGAAATTAAACATAAAACCTAAATATTAGATGCTAAATATTAATGCTAACTAATATAATTGTTAATGCTACCCTAAAACATTAATGTTAAATGCCTCATGGTGGTTAGGGTTTCTTGTGGTCTGCAAAAGGCTAAAGCAATTAGGGTTTCTTTAGCCGTGGCACCTAAGTGGAGGATGAAGCAGTGGGATGAGACTACGACTGGATGCTACGAAGAGGATGAGAGGAAACAAAAAGCCAGGCATGATTTTAGGTGGTGGTGAATGAGTGTAGCATGAGTGGAGTTGGTCGATTCAAGATGAGCAGTGGTCGAGGTTTGTTGCAGAGGTTGGTAGGGAGTGTTATGGTAGGTAAGCCGACAACGAGTGAAAGGGAGGTATAAGGGTTTATGAACCAGTGACAGAGGTGTTGAAGGATGAGCGAAAACGAGCGGGGGATGGAAGCACTTATGGTTGGCGGTCTATGAAAATGGTAGCCTGGACACTACAATGTTGGTGATAAGGAATCTCATGGGGGTTGGCCAAGGCTCAAAAACTTGCCCTAAAGGAAAATGCCAAACCTTCAAGACACAGACATAAAATAATTAAACCTTTCAAGACACAAACAAAGAATGATTAGAACAATGATAAAATTTGACCTGCAACAAGAGAAAAATGCAAAGCCTGTGACAAAGAACCAGAGATCAATATACACAGGGGTCATGGGATTCGTACGGTACAGATCAATACTCTACGGACCTACAGCCTAAAAAAAATTTCATTTTTTTTCAAAAATTTCGGTCACCAAAAATAGGCAAATTTATAGTTAAAATTTACAGAAATGGCCTCTTGATCGCAATGGTGTAGTCAGTTTTCACCCAGGACACAACCTGTAATAGTTTTCTTCCAAAATTTGCAAAACTTGACAAAAACTAGGGTTAGACACTTGCAAATTTTACAACAAAAACCTGCAAAAAACTCACGATTAGATCCGAGACTAGGCGTGCCAAATGAGATCATGGAGATCTAACATGAAGGAAAACAATAAAAAATGCAAATCAATGAATGCAAACCTTGTATTGACTCACGATCTATTGATAAGGTGGAGAGTGCCGTACCCAAAGCACTCTAGCTTTACCCAAAGAGATGAATGTTGATTGCTCGATTCAACAACATAACGATAGGATAGGGATTAGTAGATGAATGGATGAATGATGATAAGATGGATGAGAGATTGAGAGGAAATTTTGGCAGAGTAAGGATGCTAGAAGAAGATTTGTTTCAAATGGCTCAAGAGAGGCTACCTTTATAGAAAAGGCAAAAATTGAATGGATGGTTGTGATTGAGAGTTATGTTGAATGATATGGACAATTGAGATTGATTAGGGTTGGATTAGGGTTTCCCACTCAAAGAGGGATTGTAGTCACATGACAAGTGTGTGATGAAGAATAAAGGGAATCTAATTCAAATTTGAATTAGATTGACATGTGAAGGCATACTAAGTTGAAGATGAGACATGTGTGTGTCGCAATGTGATGAGAGGTGAGGGAATAATTCAAATTTTTAATTTGAATTATGTGAGACATGCGAAGGGGGATTATTAACTAAACAAATGGGACTTATTTAGTTAATTGGAATGTGATTAATTGGGATTAATTAAATAAAGTGGATAATTTTAATCAATCAGGAAGATGATTAAGTTGGACCAATGTGATTAAGATGAACTAGGACCTAGGGATAAATGGGATTAAGTGGGATGAGGTTACCTGAACTGGACCTAGGGGACATATACAAGTTCATGTTGACAATGTAACTAGGACCTAGGGCAAAGACATACAAGGTCATGTGTAAACAAAACCTAGACAATTTTGAGTGTCTACAGTATTAATGGGTTGTTATAATTGGTGGGCTACTAGATTGGGTTGTCTTTTAATAGATCCTCTGATCTAAGCTACTTCAAGTGGTATCAAAGAAAGTTTATGGGTGCCTTGAAATCTCTAGAGATTTGTTGTAGGTGTGTGAGAAGAAGTCATGCAACTACAGAGGGTTTTGAGAAACATCGTTGGATATTCAAGACAATTTAAAAAGTGAGAGTTTGTTAGTGACATTGATATTGGTAAGATGCCCCCAAGAAAGAGAGTTCCTATAATAAATAGGATGGAGGAAATGTTTGAACAACTCTAGATTGAGATTCGAATGAGATAGTCACTTTGGCAGTTGACTATAGAGGAAATACATAACATGACAATGGTAGTGATGAAGAAATCATAATAGAAGAAAATAGGGAAAATGAGAAATTGTTGGATGGAGTGTTTCTTGAGAGCTCTTACTAAGATTAGTAGAGGGGCTAAAATGGAAGTTCTTAATTTTTCTAGAGTATCAAATCCATAATAACTAATTGATTGGATTTGTGAGGTAGAAGAGTATTTTGAATACAAAAATGCTCATGATCCACAAAGAGTGAGGATGGCATAGACCAAACTTAAGGGACATGCATTCCCTTGGTGGAGAGAGTTGCAAAGAGAAAGAGTGTTGCACAGAGAAATGAGACTCACCCAGTGGAATCAAACAAAATTCTCTCCTAGAGATTATGAGTTGGAGATATTGAAAAGGCTTTAGAACTAGAAACAAAAGGAAACGACAATGAAAAACTATACAAAATAATTCTATAAGGTGGTAATCAAATCAAGACACCATGAAATGAACAAAATAAGGTAGCTAGATATGTGAATGGGTTGAGGTTTAATATTCAAAATGAAATGAGTATGTTAAGAAATTAATATAGTGGAGGAAGCATATTAATTTGTCAAAAGAGAAGTTATCTAGGAGGTAGCAAAGTAATTCAAGAGGAAGAGAAAGGTCCTTTGTTGGAAGAGAACAATAAAATAGCAACAAGGAAAAACAAACATATGAAGAAGAAACAAGTACTTCATGAAACAATGATTCAAGTCAAGGCACAAGAGAAAGATAGTATCTGACAAGAGGATAGCACAACAATAGTAGAGAAAGAGGTAGAGGGTTTTCTAGAACATGTTATAGGTGTGGAGAAGTTGGTCATAGGGCATTTGAACATCCACAAACACAATAGGACAAAAGTAGGAAAGGTGTGGCTAGAAATCATATTGCTTAAGTGGATGAAGAAAGTGTTGCATCACTCGAACACACTGAAAAACCAAAGCATGGAGAAGCTCTCATGGTGAAAACAGTGTTGTTGAAACTAATCATGGAGGAGAATGAACCATTGTAAAGGAAGAGTCTTTTTTCAATCGTATGAAAATCAAGAGATAAGTATTGTAAAGTTATAGGTGATAGGGGTAGTACAAATAACTTGGTTTCTAGTGAAATGGTAGATAAGTTGGGTTTAAAAATAAATGAGCATCCAAGTTTGTATAAGGCTTTGTCATTATAGAAGGGACATCAAAGTGTAGTAAATGAACAATATTTAGGGAGTTTACAAGTTGATTCTTAAAAGTATGAGATTCTAAGTGATGTACATATGGACATGTTGGCATTTCAATTCGCACCTCTGGTATGCGATTTGGAAACAAACAGCTATGCACAGATAAACTACTCTCCTATTGGAAGGGGGAGTTCCCTTTCTTGCTGATGTTCGCTGAAAAGATAACTTGAATGAAACTTTGCCTATCTTCTTTTTGATTCTCAGCTACGAGCACAAGGTTATAAAACTCTAAATGCTGCAGAAGAGGTTTTTTCCTTTTTATAAAACTTCTACTACAACTAGCATAGACTAATGACGCTTTCAACCTCCTGAGTAAATTCAAAGCAAAGGAAGTTGAAAGTGAATGAGGAATGATTGTTAACACAAAAACTTAAGCAATTTTCTTCCAGATTAACATCACAAGACTAAAAGTACTTTAATGATGAAAGCTGAAAATGAAAGCTGCAGAAGATACACATCTGACGACGATAACTTAATGAATCGATATAGAATATCAGAGCAAAGTAGGCATGAGACTTCTATTCAATATCACAAAGTTTAATACAACTCCAGGATAGCAATATTGTAGCAAAAGGTAGGCATACAGTAAGCGATCAAACACCGGAGAACAATGAATACAAAGTGAACAAACACCTAGAATAACAATGTTTGCAGGCTAGAATAGGCACAACAAATTTGCTATCACAAAAGTCATTACAAACAATGGGCAAGGATGCCCTTATTTATACTAAAATCAAAGGAGTAGGGAGCCCTAAAATCTCCTTGATTAACCCTAACTTGCCAACTCGCAAGATTTATTACTATTCTAAGACAAAGATACAATAAACAAATGCTTTAAAGTAATCTGCTTTAAAGTAAAGAAGATTCCAACTATCACAAGGTGATTTCTTTCTAAATATAGAATGGATGAGCTTAGGATGAAAGCACATGCTTTAAAACAAAAAGCATATGTTTTAAAGCTTCTTTATTTTGAAATGCATCCTCATCAACATTCTAGCTTTTTGGTGATGTCATCCATTGATATTCTGAAAAACAATATCTTCTAAAAAGTGAGTGACCGCATCTCTGCCAGGAACACTGATACTCTCTAGAATGATATTCTGATTCTCTAACATTTCTTCACCATTGGCAGCCATTTGAAGAAATTCGTGAACTTCACCTGCAGCCTTGTCAAATTTCACTGTCATTGCGGCAAGATGACTCATCTTGCTGGCATTGATATCATCATTAAAGTTGTTGTGGACGAGAGTCTGGAACTCTGCTTGCACTTCCCCGAGATCATACAGGGTACCATCTTCTTTCTCATATGAACACAGGATCTGAGAGACAAAGGATCTGACAAACTTGAGGATGCCAACTACCTTTTCTTTCCATTCTGTCAACTCTGAACTCATACTATCATAAGTTTTTACTGTGAAAAGATATTGTGCTTTCCAAGTAGAAACTATCTTCTTATCTTCAGTTGAATCAATAGTATCAAGTGTAATCTTCAAGTTAGAGATAATGATCTCTAATACTAGTCTATTTTCTACCATGATCTGCTGCAACCCTTGTATGCCTTGGCATAAATCATGAGTGTTGTACTTCAACTGATAAAGCTCTGCAAGTACAACTCTCCCTTTGGTCATAAATTCTTCTACCCAACTGTTCATGTGCTTCCCATAGAGGACCAACTTACTGAAATGCCGCTGATCGGCTAGTGATCCAAGATTTGGTGGAAGAAGCAAATCAGCCTCTGAAGTGCCATGGAAAAGGTTGGAAATGTATTGCCGTAGCTGTCAAACTTCAGCTTTGAGAGCTGCCTTGTCTTCTCCATCTCTCAACACCCTTTCCTTCAAGCTATCTGCTACAACCTTGAAGAGATTGATATCTGTATGGTGAGTACTTCTACCAAGGTTGGCTTTGACAACTGTGAAGTCATCAACCTCGACATCATTAGCACTTTTATTTTCTAGAGGTGTTGCAGTCTCAAGAATTATTTCTCCATCCGCATTCTTCTCAATGCAAACCTGCTTCTTCAGTTGCTTGTCTGGTGTGTCTTGATAGACATTTTTTAGCTCTATTAAATCTAGCTAATATGAGGGCTTTCTTCTCTTCCTTCCCAGAATGTTTTCAAGCCAGGATGAGCCATCCTCTCTTGGAAACTTGGTTCTCACCTCATCAGCTCCTGATGAATCAATGCTTGCATCAAAGTTATGAACTGGTGAATCTAGCTCTGAATCTACATAATAAGAGAAGGGATCGGTGAAGAAGGTGGAGATACATGATCTGAAGGTAACACTTCAACATGCGGCGTTGTTTCAACAGGACCTTCCAGTTCAACTGGTGGATGTTCCTGTTGGACATGAGCTAGAGACTCATCTTTTTTCCTCTTTAACTTTGCCATTTTTGTTCCCTCTAGGAGAACACTCATAGCTTTTACTCTTTGTTTTGGCTTGGAAGTGGAAGGTTCTGATGGTTGCACAACTGGCGGCTCTGCTAATGGAATATCATCCTTCTACTTAGTCTTCAAGAATATCAAACTATTTTTAACCACTCGACTTGTTCTCTCCTCAATGGAAGTGCTCTCTTTTACTGACCAATTAATTGGCGGCAATGGTTGTTCCTCAATTTGGTCTTTGAAATACGTGGGAAGTAGAACTTCACCACTCTTTGTCAAATCCTCTATGTCTTCTAATAGGATATCAGACAATTACTGAAGAGTGAACCTGCTGTAACTGTGTCCTCGCACTTCATACTCATCAGCACAATTAGCCCAGAAGTCTTCAACTGCAAACTTGTGCATACAATTCTGACCAAGATGTGATGCATAAACACCATGGGGATCATATGAAGATCTCCTGTCAAAAAACTTAAGACCATATCTGGATGATTCATTACCGATTGCCTTGGCATCTACTCTAGATCTACATCTGTAAATACTCATCCCAAGTGGAAAATTGAAGATTGTCTTGCATCTGCTACGCAAAAAAGTATGCACTTCATAAGCTTGCCTCAAAAATTCCATAAATGTTATTTCATCTATAGGATATCGTAGCAACATGGCTGGCTCTCTTGAGAAGCCATATACTTTGATGTAGGAAAAAGTAGGAAATTGGATAAACCAATCAGCCCATTCTGCCATTGCTATTCTAGCCTCTATAGAAAACTGTATATGCAACTTGTTGTCCATGTCTCGCACTGCATGCATCAAGAATGCATCATTCACCTGCCTGTAATGTCATTCAGCTTGAGAGATCTGTAACTGCAGGAAATGATGATACACATGCTGAGTACCTAGAGTTCCAACAACATTCAAACCTCTGAATTGACCCTGAAAAGCCATCAAATACATAAGGTATGATATCATGTGGAATTCGTGAGCCCTTTGAAAATCAATTATTTGTTGGTGGAGACTATCACTGATTAGTGCTGACCAATCATAGAATTTGGTTCCGTCAACAATTTGGGACATGATGTAAAACATCCAAGGCTGAAATTTGTTTGCATCTGCTTGACCCATGATACGACTTAGCAAAGTAATCATTATTGCATGCTCCTTGAATTCTCCACGTCCAATGTTCTTTGGCATAATATTTTGCTTTTCTTTCAACCACCTCTGACCAATCTTTTTTATGTATTTTTCCTTATCATTGTTCCAAACCCTCTTGCATTCTTCAAGTGAAACAATTAAGTTCTCTCTCCAAATAGGTATTGTAAAACACTTTTCAATGTTGTTTGGCCTCAAGTTGTAGAGCACACATCCATCTCTTGACTGAATTTCTCTTGTGACCGAGTTGTAATGTGTCACGCAAGCAATCACAAACTCGATACTTTGCATGGTGATAGGAAAGGATGCCGCTACAAGCAAACTGGAGTGTCCAAGATTCCTGATAGCATTATTTCCTGCATCCTCCAAGGAGTGTAAATTGATTACTAGAAGTAATTTATGCAAGTCTGTTTCACAAGTTTTCAGGTAATCATGAACCAATGCTATCTTGTGCCTAATTTGTGTTGGAGAGTACTGCATATTGGAAGATTTGAAAATTGACGTGAACATGCCTATGTTGGAAAAAGTATTGGACAAATGGCTGAAAATTATTTGCTAATTTTTAGAAAAAGTAGAGTGTGAGCTAAAAAAGCTGGCACATGGGTTTTGTAGATAATTATGTTTCTAAGCAACCCAGATTGTCAAATTTTGAAAAAGCAGAAATTTTCTCAAAAAAACAGGAAAAAAGTAGTTTCCCAAAAAAAAACACAACTCCCAATCTTCAAGAGGATGATAATCTGGATGGACCCATCTCGATGAAAACTAAAAAAGCTCTGGTCGGATTTCTAAAAAATGATCTCCTTGAAACAAGGACCCTGAAAAAGCAAGCCTCTCTTCTTCCTCAACCCGAATCTATGAAGAACACTGAAAAAGCACCTGGTTTGGGTCTTCAAATCTTCATTGAAAGAAAAATAAAATCTTTCCTCTGGATGCAACCTACAAAAGATAATGAAATAAAGAAGTCCAAAGCTTGTCTTTATAAATCTTTTGGTCGAAAAAGTAGCTTTATTTGTGTGAGGAGAAAACTTCACCCTCATCCATGAAGAAAGCATCTTTTAAAGCATAAATTCAAGTGGATGTCTTCGAATAGGAAGAATGCCTATTTTGTAGGAGCCTATGGCTTCATGTGCAAGATGACAAAAAAATATCTTCTTTGATGATGTCATCAAACACGCGAGTTGAAAGAAGTGCTAACAAAATTTTCTTCATTTTCGACACTTCAACACTTGTTTTGACTCAAATATGGCCTGTCTCTGACTTTAACAAGGTAGAAAAATGTCATCATTAATTGAAAAAGATGACTGATCCTAACATTTTGGAGATTGATCAACTGAGATTCCATCCCCTACCTCCGTTCGACGATCTGACATTGTTTGACCAAGTTTGACCTCCCAGAAACTGCCAATGGGTGAAGATTGGTAACAAAGCATGTTGGAAAACATTGAAAACATAAAAATATTCTAACACTGCTCAAGTTGGGGGCCCCAAGCCTCCTGAGGCACCTGGTTTCCCAACACTTAGCCATTTTTTTATTTTTCAATTTTTCCAATTTCTTGGTTTGAGTGCGCATTCCGGAGGCACATGACCCCTATTTGGCTATTGATTTCTATCAACTAGGATGAAAATGAGTCTGATGATCTGGCAAATATGCAAGCCTAATGAAAATTGAGCTGATTGTACCTTCTATTTGCCTTGAAAAACGTGCCAAACTGATCAATACTGAACCGGATCAGGCTAACGGAAGGAGATTCACATTTTTCAAGAAAAACATTAAAAATAATCTAACTCTAGAGAGTTTGGGCACCCCAAGCCTCCTGGGGCACCTAGTTTGTCAACACTTAGAAAATTTTTCAAAATTTTTCAATTTTGTACCTTTTCTCGATTTTCGTGCCTACGGCTCCTGTTCGATCTTCGATTTCAGTCATTTTGACGATTGTCAAGGTGGGACAAAGGGTGATCTGAGTAGTCTGAACATATTTGTGATGAAATCCTGGCTTTGACTGACTTTTGACTAAGTTTGACCAACCGGAAAAGCGCTGACAGAAGCATTTTCACGTTTCTCAAAAAACATGAAAAAAAAACTAACACAGGAGAAGATTGGCACCCCAAGCCTCCAGGGGTGCCCAGTTTCACTAGACTTAGCCAAATTTATGATTTTCCAACTCTTCAATTCACCTTGGATCCATCTTGCATCATTTTGCGTGCATCATCGAGTCGACGACCGTTTGTCAATTTTGCATCGTTGAAATAGCGTTGGAAACTCGTCGAAGAATTCTAGCAGGTGAACTTTTCTATGTTGATGACTTTCGAGCTCATGCTTCACCTTGTGAAAAAGCAAAAATGACCCAGTAGAGAAAACTTGGTCATTTGAAGATTCCGTCTGAACCACGCCGATTGTGAAGCAAAATCGACCAATGAGAATCAAGCGCGACACCTGATTTGGAGATTCTATTTTTAGAAAGTTTTGCCAACATCCATATCTCAAGAAACCTAGAAAACCTAACTAATCTACCTGACTATAACTCCCGACCCATCCCACTGGGTGGCCGGGTCTAAAAATAGAAATTTCTATTTTTAGAAATTTTTCTTTTTTGACTTTTTGATGAAAAATTTTCTAGACTTGTTTCAAAATGCCTTAATGAAGCAACAAATTTGGTTGGGTAAAACAGGACACCTATCATGTCTTGTTAGAGAGGCCTTGGCAATTTGATAGGGATGATATGTATGACAAAAGAAAGAACATTCATACTATTGTGAAGGATGGAAAGAAGTTTACCTTAAGCTCATTGAAAGAAAAAGAAGAAATGGACAATAATCCCATAGTGCGTTGAAACACAAATAAATAGCTATTCAAAGTAGAAAAAGAAGTCGAGAGTAGACCAAAAGGAGTGGGTAAATAGAAAAGTTAAAATAATATAGAAGGAAGTAGTTCTAGGTATGTTAAAAAATTTCCCAAAAAAGTGAAGGATGACTTAAAGGAGAACATTAATAATCACAAGCAACATGCTGATTTCAAGAGTATAGATTAGAAATTTGAAGTTGAGAAGCTGGTATTTTCTCATATATGGAAGGAGTGGTTCCTAGAGGTAACTCATGATAGAATAAAATGGAAGGTAATACGACCATGTAAGGTATTGAGGAAGTTTATTTCTTGTGTTTATGAGATAGAGCTTCCAAAAGGAGTAGATGTTTCACCAATTTTTAATATGACAGACTTGTATCCTTAATATAAGGACAAACAAGTGTAGAATCAAATAAAGGTTCAAGTGTACAAATGGATAAGTGGGTGTAACAGTTGCTTCAAAAGAATACAAGGGGAAAGGTAGGTAATGAATGTGGGGTGAAGAAGAAAATCAAATGGATGAAGAGATCATTTGGATAAAAAATAAAGATGGGATATCAATCCCAAGTTTGTCAAAATATTCATGAGCCTAAAACTCATGGAACATTTCATTTACTCAGTGTGTCTAATGCAGGAACATCTAGGTTCATGGGCAATCTCGCATCACCAAAAATAGTAGTGATTTATGTTTTCAGTTTTAGCTTTAGTTTTGTGTGTTTTGTCTTCTTGCTGCTCTTGTCAACTTGCTTCTATTAGAGTGCCACAAAAAGGGTGCAATTTTCTTTTATATTCCAGCCTTATGTAGCTATAATATAGACCATCCTTATGTTGTTACAAACTATAACCAAGCTACTACAAGGCATTCTTTGGTATTTGGACTACTATAAAAAATGTTGGAAGAGTTGTGTGTTCTACAACAAAGACTATGCAGGGTGCTACAGATGTATGTTTTAGGTTTTTGCCTTGGTTTTATTTTCTCATGTCTTAAGGTTACAACAAAAATTATAAGGTCTTAGTACTAAGTTTTATATTGTGTTGACTGGATGCCAAGTTGGATGTAACATTATGTGTTATAGTTGCTACTTTGGGAAAGTCATGACCTAATGCTTACCCCATTTGACTTGTTTTCCTTTTGGACTCACAATAGTGATAACTTCTTTAAAAATATTTTTTTTATTGTCTTCATACTTGCTATCCTAGACAATGTCAAACCTTCTTGATTGGTGTTATGATTGTTTCCAAAAATGTGTGTGTTGTGACCTAGCAACAGAGGAAATATATGCTATTATGGGCAACCCAAATCTAACCATGCATAACCTTCCATCTCATATGTCTCTTGCTAGTGCCTTTGATTTTCATTTCTTAAATTGTTTCTATTGTTGGATGTTTTCTTGGTCATTTTCCTCTTCTATGGCATTTTCATGGTTGCTAAAACTAATGATGTATTGTCTCCATTCCGAGGGCTACATCTAGATGTTTTATAGGTTGTCATCAAAAACTACATGGAAAACTAAGGGTTGGTTTGGTTATGTGTTGATGGATGAGAGTTCTCTGCTATAGAAACTAAAATATGCCTTCTTGGCTAACCCAATAATCACTCTCATAACACCTTTATTTATTTATGATCCTTTGATTAGTGGGCAAAGGAGAGTGGGGTTCATGGTTGAGAACTGTAAGTCAACAAAAAAGAGAATGAGCAAAGAGAAAGTGAGACTCCTTGGGTGAATCAGTGGCATTGGCTACCAATTGCAAGAAGAAAAAATACAAGAACAAGTAAGGAATCAAACTATTATTCCCAACATATTGACAAGAGACAAGCTATAGGAAGTGTTTGTAACTTCTCTAGCACTGTGTTTTATAGTAAGTTTCATCTTAAGCTACAGGAAATAATAAATTATTATTTTTTGACATATTTTGCTTCTATACTATGTATAAATGAGTAGTTATAGTTTGTGGGCTACTAGATTAGGTCATTTTTCACTAAATGCCCCAATCTATGTTGCATCAACTTGTGACCAAGTTTCACTCAAGAGTATTGTGTCTAAGTTTGGTCAAGGAATTATAGAGTTTGGAGAATGTGGATATTTTTTTGCAATCGATTCAAGCTTAAGAGTATTATGAAAGATGTTTCATGGATTAGCCAAAACAAGTTCAAGGCTCTAGCAAGTAGAGTACATGTGAAGAGAACAAATAGCATAGGAATAGACAAAGATATGGTCACTCCAAGAGTCCGAATCAGCTAAGATTATCTCTCTCCAAAGAATGGTAGGGTTCTATTTGATATTTTGGCAATGTGAGCTAGATGAGGACCTTGTCTTTACAAGGCAATCAATCTCACTACCAAAATATCAAACAATTTCCTTCCTTAATATATGTTGCATTCCAAATGAGGGGGTTGTTGATTTCATCAACTGGAGTATCTTCAAAAGTACTTTTCCCCATCACACCTCTAATTCACCAAAGGAACAATCACCAATCTTCGGAGAGATTGAACTAAAGTGGCACTTTAAAAAGTGCTAACCACAAAATAAACCAAATTATAAATCTAAGTGGCAAGTGGCAATTGTCCACATAGAATGAACATTATCATTTAGTTATAAATAGGGGTTATTCACTATGTAAAAGGAAATTAGAAACTTTGTATATCAAAATTGTGTGCTAGAAATCCATTTCAAAATCTCTAGGCGAGTAATCTCTTGAGCCATCTTTTGAGTGAATCACTATAAATGCATGTGTATATTTCTCAATAAATCAATATAGGACATGTCTTCATTTCTATTATGCAAATTGTCTCCATCATTTTATTGATCATTTCAAGAAGTTCTACAATTTTTAGACACACATTTGTTTGTGCCTATATTATGATATAATTAGAATACAATCAAAGATTGTATGTAAGTCTTTTAGCACAATATATGGGTCAATTAATGTGTATGAAGGATAACTAAGAATGATTTGCATTTTAACAAATGGAGATGCATTTGAGGACTTAAGCTTTACAAGATGAAGACTTAGTTCATTAAGTCTTTTTCAAACCACAGGTAGCACATGTTATTTCTCTAAAGGGCTCATTTACAACTTTATTGCAATAGGATAGAAGGTTGTGCCCTACAATTTCTCTAATCACACACACACACACACACACACACACACACACACACACACACACACACACACACACACACACACACACTTTATATCTCAAAATATAGCAAATCTCATAAAGTGTATTTTATCTTTGTTTGATCATTCACAATTTGTTTAAAGATGCAAAGAAAATTATTGTTATCTTTATTTTAAGTGCCTCCAGTCATCCAATTGTGAATGCTACCATTTATATAAATTAGAGAACCATTAAAATTTCAATCGTTGAATTAACACAATGTGGGTTAATGACAATGAAACTGGGTAGTCTAATTCAAAGTTGAATGAGTTTCAAAAGAATTGATCAAATTTTCTTAAATGTTAATTCTTTTGAATATGTCAATCCTTTAGATAGTTTTAGATAAACTCATAAAAATAGTTTGATTGTTCATTATTATCTGAAAGTCATTCATACTATTCACTGCATATTCTCACAAGATCTCCATAGGAATTCCCTCTTGAGCCCAACAGAGCTTAGTATAGGAGAGAAGATCCCTCTCTCATCGTTTGGCCTGTTAACCTAACCTTTCTAATCATAGGAATTCATTTTGCTTATAGCTTGACAACAAACCCCAAAAGCTTTAAGAAAAATTCTTTGATGAGCTAATTAGGAAATACTAATCATTGGCAGAAAGAGCCAACTAGAGCAATTAAAAGAGAAGGTAGAACAACTTACATCTTATGTGTAGTACTTGGTTGGTTTGGGTCAATCTTCCTCAACAATTCTAATGCTTCCATTTATCAACATTGTTGATAAGGATATGCCACCTACTAGTGAAATTGGTTATATTGTTAAAAGCAAGTAAATCATGTACAAAAAAACCTACTTTCATTGAGACCAAAGCTCATTGATCAATTTTTTATTTTATATCAAAATGTATGATGAGTTAAATTCTCGATACAGAAGCATCCGAGTCCATGAGCAATCCTCATCAACCAAAAATATTTCTTTGTTTTCTTACTTGTTTGTTTTCCTTCTTGTTATGTTGTAGGAGTTGATCAAATTTCTAGAGAATTTCCTAAGGATTCTTGGCCAAGTGTTGGATTGATCTTGAAGAAGATCCAAATGAGTGCTCACATTTTAGTTTTGGTGAAGATCTAAGCTGAATTGGACAAGTTATGCAAAAGTGGAACTTTCAGTGTCAACAGGATATGTGGGACTTTCCTTGCCATCAGGATATATGCAAATGACCCTTGAAATTCTACAAAAAAATCCAAGTGATGATGTCATCTTGTTAAAAAGATAAATGGGTGTCCAAAATTCTAAGTTTTGCAAGATTCTAAGAAAAATTGAGTAAGTTATGCTTAGATGAAACTTTGGTCTGCAACAGGATGTATCTAGTTGACCCCAAAATCCCTGCAATATCCAGTTGGCCCCAAAATCCCTGCAATATCTAGTTGACCTAGTTTTCTCCACAATATCTAGTTCAATCGCTTTTTCTTGCAATATCACATTGGGTGACTTTTTCTCGCTTTTCACTCAGAAGTGCCCAAAAAGTGACAAAAATGGTTTTTGACCGCTTGTACGAATGATCCAAGAGCCATTTAATGACTGACAAGTGTCCTATTCATGTTATGAATGTGGTGGCCACCTCAAATGCATATAAGTAGGGGAATTTCACAGTAAAAGAGGTGGACTTGTCCCTAGTGAGTTTTTGGCTTCTACTGGAAGATTGTTTTGGGTTTTCACAGGAAAGCTAGGTTAGTTTGATCTTACTATTGGAATGATTGTAAGGCTTATGCCAAGGCATGTATGAAGACCATTGTACTCTTGTTGTAATGTTTTCTATTGCATATGAATAAAAAGTTATTTTTTTCATTGTTGTGTGTTGTTCATTTTGCTACCTAGTTCAATAGCTTATCAAAGCCCCTTGACCTTGACCTAGGTTTGGAATTCCTTGAGGCTTTGGGATTGTTGTGGAAGGGACCCTGAGGAGAGTTTTGTAGGTAGAGTGAAGAGAAAAGCCTGCAACTGCAGAGGGTCTACAGACATGGCAAACTGAACAAGAGGAAGAAGAGGAGCTGCTCCAAGAGCTGGAGATGCAACATTGGTAGAGATATTGAGAGGCATCACAACTAGGTTGGATGTAATGGAAATAACACAATGCAAAGGGGTGCCTATAGAGGATGTGAGTAATAATGAGGAAGAAGTTAGTGAAGAAAAAGCATAAGAAGAATATGGATATGAGAGGAGTTTTCTGAGTGTAATGACAAAGATTGCCAATAAACCCCGTGTAGAGTTACCTAGTTACAATGGTAGTCTAAAACTAGATGAGTTGATAGACTAGATTTCAAAGATGTAAAAGTATTTTGAGTTGGAATCTATTGAAGACCTTAAGAGGGTAAAACTTGTAACTGCAAAGATGAAGGGACATGCATCTCTGTGGTGAGATCATGTGCAATTTGACAGATAGAGAAAAGGAAAGGAAAAGATTAAAACCAGGGAGAGGATGTTAACTAAGTTGAAGGCAAAATTTCTACCTACCGACCATCAAATTATAATGTTTAAGATGTTGCAAAACCTCAAGTAGAGGGAGAAAAGTGTGTAAGACTATACCAAAGAGTTTTACAGATTGAACATCAGGGCTAGTCACATTGAAGATGATGTTGATAAGGTCTCCAGGTATGTAAATGGTTTGCATTACTCTATCCAAGATGAAATTAGCATGGTCAAAATTACCAGCATAGAAGAAGCATATCAATTTGCATTGAAGGAAAAAGAAAAGATCTCTAGAAGGAAGAATAGCTCTAGGGAAAGAGGTAAATCCTCCAAAGGAAGAGGGCAGTCAAATCCTAGACATGGTTCTCAAGATAAGAAAGGAGAAAAAAGTTCTTCTTAAATCAGTACCCAAGGAGGTAGAGGGAAAGGGTGATTACTCCTGACTTGTAGAGGAAATTTTGGAAGAGGATTTAGTGGAACACGTTTCCAGTGTGGACAGGCTAGACATAGGGCATTTGAATGTCCTTAGGTACAATAGAGTAGTAGCAAAGGAAAAGAGACTAGAGTCCATATAGCATGAGCTAAGGAGGAGAGTGTGGCAAGTGTAGCCCCACCAAAATTAGGAGAAGAACCTGAGGATGGAGAATCCTTGATGTTGAGGAAAATTCTTCTAACACCAAAAAAGGTACAAGAGGAACCAAAACAATGAAGAAATTTGTTTAGAACTAGATGTAAGCCTAGAGGAAAATGTTGCAAAGTCATTGTGGACAACATTAGCACTGAAACTTAGTGTCAGAGGAGATGGCGGAGAAGCTAAAATTGAAGAGGTTGAGACACCCAACTCCCTACAAGTTTTCCTGGTTGTAAAAGGGACATCAATTATTGGTAAGTGAACAATGTCTTGTTAAATTTCACATTGGGAATTACAAAGATGAGATAATGTGTGATGTTATGCCAATGGATGCATGCCACATTTTGTTAGGCAAACCTTGGCAATATGATAGGCAGGCCATTCATGATGGAAAGAGTAATTGTATTAAAATCAAGAAGGACAGGGTTGAGTATGTGTTGAATCCTTTGAAGGATAAGGACAAGGAAGTTGAGAAAACCAATAGGGTTTGTCTAGTAATTGGAAAATAGTTCCTAAAGGAAATCAGAAAGGAGAAGGTATGTTATGCCTTCCTACTTCAAGTTGCAAAAAATATGATAGTAGAGAAAGGGACAGAAGTTTCCATAGAAGTCCAATAAATTATGAATGAATTCAATGACATTCTAATGAAGGACTTACCCGATGGATTACCTCTAACTAGAAGCATAAGTCACTGCATGGACTTGATATTGAGTGCAAGCCTACCAAATAAGGCACCATATAGAATGACACTTATGGAAAATGAAGAGGCGAATAGACAAGTGCAAAAGATGTTGGATAAGGGACTAATTAGAAAGAGCCTCAGTCCATGCGTTGTACCTTTGTACTAGCACCTAAGAAAGATGGGAAATGATGAATGTGCACTAATTTAGGGCTATAAATAAGATAACCATTAAGAAAAATTTTCCATTGCCTCGCATGGATGACTTGATGGATTGTTTGAGTGGAGCAAAGTACATCAGCAAGATTGATTTGAAGAGTGGATACCACCAAATCAGAATTAGAGAAGGGGATGAATAGAAGACAACATTCAAGACCAAGGATGGATTTTATGAGTGGCTAGTGATGCCATTTGGGTTAACAAATGCACCCAGTACCTTTATGAGATTGATGAATGAGGTAATGAAGCCTTTCCTTGGCAAATTTGTTATCATTTATTTGGATGACATTCTAATTTTTAGTAAAACAAAAGAGGAACACCTATTACACCTTAAGGCAGTTTTGCAGAGGTTAAAAGAAGAAAAGTTGTTGGTAAACGCGGATCAATGTAGTTTTATGTAGAGGGAACTAGTATAGCTAGGTTTTGTATTATTTGAAGAAAGGTTTGTTGGCCTATTTTCCCCTTCCTAGAGTCAAATAGCCCAGCTTGAAAATATTGTTGAAATCCCTTAAAATCATAATATACTTTAGATTTTAGTGTAAATCCTTACAAAAATCCCTAAAAATTCCTAGGGAGAATCCTTGCAAAAAACCCAAAAAAACCCAGAAATTTCTATGTCCTTGCCTTAGTTTTTTGGCCCTGTTTGGCCATTGTCAAAAAAACTTCAGGTTTGTGAACCTACCAGTTCATCAATTGATCAATTCACTGACTAATGCAAGAAATATCAATAAATGACTAAGGAAAGCATGTTTCCGTTTGTCAGTAATTTTCATGTTTCACAAACTTTTCCAAAAGTTTGAAAATTTGCAAGTTCATCGATTTGACTATTTGCCAACTAAAAGGCTAGAAGAGTGGGTTGTCTTCAAAATTTGTCTAATGAATAAGGAGAAGTAAAAGAAGACAAGGTTTAGTAAAGTGGAACTTTCTCGACAAAGGAAGGATTTAAAGAAAATTGGCTAAGGTAGAGAAAAGAAGACAAAGGCTTTGTTGGTGATTTTCAAAAAGTATAATCTTTTCAAAAGTTTGAAATTTCCTTGGTTTGCCGACAAGGCAAATCACCAACAAAAGGTGGAAAAAGTAAAGAAGAAGCAAATGTTTGCCTTTATCAGTAAACTTATGGTTTGATGAACCTTAAGTTTGCTAATCGGCAGGTTCATCGATCAACGACTTTGCCGATAAAGGTAAAAGGCAAGGGAGAAAGGTTTGCAAAAAGGTAAATGGGTCAATAAGGAAAATTTGGCTAAGGCATAGTTGGTTTGAAGTTTCTAAGTTTTGTCAACAGAGATTTTGCCAATAAAGAAAAATAAGAGTGAAGAATTGACTAAGGTAAAATGGTTCTTCAAAGTGACATTTCGCTAACAAAGAAGACTTGGTTTGAAAGTTGCAGATTTTGCCAATATGGCAAAATAGAAAACATGGAAATGGCTAAAGCAAAGAAAAAAAAAGCCTTATTAGGAAATTGGTAACAATACAAACTTTTCCCAAGTTCGCTAATAGAGAAGAAATTGGAAGCGGTCAAGTTCGGTAAAGTGACTTTTCGCTGACAAAGGTAAAGGCAAAAAGCAAGCTTAGTTCGAGAAATGGTGATTTTGCCGATAAGGCAGAAAAGGTAAAGCTAGGCTGAGGTTTGAAAAAGTGTAAAATTGCCGACAAAGAAAGAAAGAAGAATAGTTCACAAAAGACAAATTTTTTTGATAAGGCAAAAAAGAGACAAGGCCAAAGGTTCGAGAAAGTGGAACTTTTCTGATAAAAGGAAGCAAAGGCAAGGTTCGGCAAAATGGAATTTTGCAGATAAAGAAGAAAAGATGGATCCAAGCAAAGTTAGAACAAATGACATTTTGTCGATAAGGGCAAAAGATGGTCAAGAAAAGAGTCCAGAAAAATGGATTTTTTCCAATAAGGTATAAAAGGTAAAACAAGCCATAGTTTAGAAATTGAAAAGTTGCTGACTGAAGAGAAATTTGCAAAATCAGTAAAAACTGAGTTTATAATGTATTGTAGCCTTTAAATATTTGAATTTGAATATTTAAAGTGTTGTAAAAGCTCTGTATAGCCTAGGATTTTGGTGGGAAAGTTTATTTGAATATCTTCATCAGCCATTAATGCATAATAAGATCTACTCAGCTAATCCATCTCTAGATACTTTGCATTTATTGTTGCAGGTGATGAATCAGCTACCTGCATTCAAGACAATAAATATCTCCTAGCTACTTCAAGATCCAAGAGATTTTTTGCAATTAATCCTTACAAGTAGACATTCCTTTTGATAGAGATATTTTCTAATAGGCCCATGGGATGAATTTAATGTAATGAATGACTTAGGTCATTGTAATGAAATACTATATATACATGTAAGAAAGATGTAATGAGGGTTGGATATAGACATTTTTGTGTTCAAACAAAATCCTCCTCTGTTGTAACCGTGCCTTTCTGATTAATATATGTTGCTTGTTTTTATCTCTTCATGTTGTTTTAGCTCTATGTAATTTAGCACTGGTTTGTCTGTGAATGCTTATTTCCTTACAACCCTGTTCTGCTCTTTACTTTGTTAGAATTTGCTAGATCTATGTAAGTTTATCAGTTGTATCTTGTTATTTTGTGCATTTTATTTCGTTGAGTGTTCTATATTCAAACTTGGTGTATCACCCCCTTTTCGTTTCCAATTTTATCCTTCTTCCTCTTTTCCTCAATGGTGGATAGATTAGGTTTAGTCTTAGAAGTAGTTGAATCTCCCATTTAGTGAAGGAACCAACATCTCTCTGGAGATTTGATTTCCCTACAAGGTCCCACACTTGGAAATCATCTCAAAGTTTCACTGGATGTTGAAACCCTAAACCGCTCCAACACAGGGTGCAAATCCTAGTGACAACAGTTTTTGGCATGCCCAGTGGGACCATTATACTTTAAATCAAGAATTAAATTGAGAATTTGGTGTTATTCTCAGTATTCTTCACTTTGGCAGACATTTTCATGCACCTGGTGACTCTAAATGCTCCTAGTTTTTGACCAGTTCAACATTTTATGCATGTACAAACAAGAGCTTCTTCAAGAGGTAATTATCTATTCATTAAATTGTTAGTTTCTGCTTCAAGTAAAAGGACTAGGTTATCTAGGTCTCCTACAAGAAGGAATAGTGGTCCTCTTCTATCTTGCCCAAGAGATCAATCTACACCCCCTCCTATTAGGTTTCAGTATACAAGAAGAGGATTACACATACCTAGATTAAATTTGAATATTCTGAGTATGGCAAGAAATTTACCTTTTGTGACCTTTAATGGAGGCAGCCCTTTAGATTTGGTTGCACACAATGATATACCCGTTGCAGCCCTAAAGAGTATCTCATCAGTCTACAATCCCTGTTGAGCACATCAAAGATATATCTAATGTGTGTTCAATTCATCACATTCAACTTGAAGATGTTGTTCGGCTCATGGTCTCATTGTTCAAAGGGAGAGCTCTTCAATGGTTTCAGAGCTTAACCCCTATTTCAATCAATGACTGGGATGAGCTAGGAGAAGTCCTCTACAAGTAGTTTGGAGAGAGGGCAGATAATGTTTCACTATTAGAACATCTGACAACAATCAAGAGAGCTCCAAGTGAGATGCTAGCAGATTTCAACTTCAGATTTTAGAGGACATGGGAGAGAATTCCAACTCTCCTCAGGCCATCTCCAGAAGGTGGTTTTTGTATTTCTTAAGAGCTTCAAATTTTGATATTGTTGTAATGATGCAATCTATGGGTGCTCAAACCCTACTTGATGCCTATGAGACAACTTTGAGGGCTGAAAATTGTTTAATATAGGCTGGGAAAATTGCTCCCAGACCTCCTGTACCCATTTTCCCAGAGCTACCTTTGTTGCAAGTATGAGGTTAACTAGTCTTGTCATTGATGTCAACATACTCATATTGCTTTGACAAGAAGGATTGGATGAACTGTGTGCTGAGGATATTGAGAAAATTAGTCTCAAACAGGAACAGTGAAGAACAGTGATGAGAAGAAGGAAAAAGTACTCAATAGGTTGAGATTTAGAGGATGCAGATTAAAGGGTTTGTAGATATGAGTCTTGAGATGATCCAGTAAAGTTTTCAGAGGTCCGCATGAAGATTTGAAGAATTTGTGATTCATCAAGTAGAACCGGTTCCGAGAGATGCTCTGGAGTGACAGATTGGTGCAAAAAGGTCCGGTGAGATCTGGAAGTGCACTGTCCTATTCTGCGGATTGGACAGAGTATTTGGGTGTCCTCATGATGTGTCATCTTGATTTGTTCATGGTTTGGAGGTCTAGAAGCACCTCTTGCAGTATGACAGTGGCGGTACTGTGTTCTTGAAGTTTCAGATGAGCAAGAGAAGAGATTCCAGTGAGTAGAGAAAGTGTGGATGTGCCTGGTCATTTAGACAAGCTAGTGAAGGTTCTTGGATCATGTTGAGGTTGTGTTGTTGGTCCGCATTGGTGGTAGAGCCCAGAATTGAAGATATTCTTCTGGATGAAGTTCTTGTTCAGACTAGCCGACTGGATAAGTTGTTCATCTTGCATATGTTCTTTGTGGTGGCCGACCAGATGTGTTATTCATCTTGCGAATGTTCTTATGATTGATTGCCGACTTAGATGATTGTTCCTAAGTCAATGTATTGTATAAATAAAGGTTTGTGAATTCATTTCAAAGTGTGTTGTGGAGTGGATGAGTGTGGAATAGTGAAAGAGCGAAAGGCAGAGCAGGTGTGTCTCGAGCTTAAATGGAACTGATCCAAACATGGTGAAGATGTCATTCACTAGTTCAAGGTTGTGATACTTATGATCTTGTAGATAGTGTGTCTCTTGTAGGCAGTGTGCCTCCTTGTGAGCAGTGTGCTTGGGTAGTGAGCCCTATTTGGCATGTGCCATTCATTTTTCTTATTCTTTTAACAGAGAATAATCCTTGGGTTAATCACCTCGTGGTTTTTCCCTTAACCAGGTTTTCCACATCAAAAATCTTGGTGTCAAATGTGTTGATGATTATCTACTTCGGTGTTTATGCTTTGTGCTTTCATGAATGATTAATTGATATGCTGTTAACTAATAAGAAGAATCAAGTGTTTGAAGTAGAAACGAAGTTTTTATACAACTGATTCACCCCCCCTCTCAGTTGTGTGCCCTAGATCTAACAACCTTCACCATTTTAGAAACCCATTATTGCTCCCATCCCAAAGCCTAAAACTTCCACTTCTCTTTCTCAAGAAGAGAATGATCTTAAAACCCTAATGGCTAATTTGACCAATAAAGTGCTATTCAAACTACCCCCAAACCACATCAAAAGTATAACCAAGGGCAATCTTCTAACCAAAATTGGATTTAGGGTTACAATCCTAAAAGAAACCAAAATTGGAATTAGGGTTACCAGCCTAATAGGTACCAAAACCCTAACCCTTCTTAGCCTCTAGAAACAGTTAGTCCTATCCAGTAGATTTTGGTTGTAAATCCAGTTAAGGCCCTATTCCCTACTCAAAACAATCTAGCTCAAGAGGTAGATTGGTGCTACCCTTGCAACCAACCTCACAATCAGTCCACTTGTGCTTTTGGAGCACAAGAAAGAGCTTTAATGGTGTAAAACCTTCATACTCAATAGGCATCACTAGTAGAGGTAGCAAATAGCAACCTAGAGGTATCAAGTGAGGCTACCTCTAATGCCAATATGATGTTATGGACTCCTGAGGACTCTTGTGTTGTCAATCAGCCAATGGACAGTGTTATGCCTATTACAGACAACATAAGGTCAAAAAAGAGGCAGTTGGAGGATAGCCTCATGCCTACCATGTTACAAAAAGTGCCTATTTCAAATGTAAAAGTGGCCAGTGCTACAAATCCAATTTAGAGTAGCAAATTTGCTGCTGTAAAAGAAATTTCATCAAGCCCAAAAGTGTTTGAACAAGCTACAAATCAATCAAAGAAGGGAACATGGATTCTTTCAATGCATAAGGCAGCAAATGTTCCCCTAAATATTATGGAATAGATGAAGATAACAAATATAAATGTCTCGTTGTGGGAAGTAATGTCAATCCCCTCTCAAAGGTATTTGTTACAAGAAGCCTTAAGCCAATTCCCATCAGCTGAATCAACAGCAACAAACTCATTAGCAAAGCAGAAAGAAAAGAGCCCAGTTAGTCTTGTACAACCAAGGGAAGAGAAAGTGAGTTCAACAAAGAAGCCATCCCCTTTCTACTTGTCTCTAATCATTGGCAAGTTTCTAGTGCATAATTGTATGATTGACTTAGGGGCTAGTGTCTCAGTCATGCCCAAGAAGATAGCAGATGCATTAGGCATCAAATATACCCCTGTTTGATTAGAAGTATTATAGTTGGATGACACTTCTATAAACACTATAGAAGTGATCAAAAGACTAGACTTAACTCTACATGCATGTCCAAACTTGACTTTTAGTTAAGACATTTCTACCATTGATCTTCCTCCTTTCTTTGCTATTTTCTTGTCAAGGGACTTCATAGCTAAGGTAGGTGGCTACCTTTCTTCTAACTGGTCTCACATGCTATTTAGAACCAGATATGGTACAAAGGTCACCATCAAGGATGAACCAATTTCAAATTATCATGTGGAGAACTATGACCACAACATGGTGAACCCTCATATTATGATTCAAGGCAAGGAAGTGCATGATTCAGAGTCTCTTGAGGTAGCATCTTCACCTCTTCCAACCCCTAATCTTTTTCTTGATGAGTGAGCAAGGGATCACTATGATTTTGATCTGTATGACACCAATGAGACAACTGACTTGGGCACCTACATGATCCATGAGGGGAAATCTTCAGTACCTTTTGTAGTTAAATTGGATGATGACTCTAATGGCTCATGGAAAATGTTCTTTGATGGTGCAAAGAGTAGAAATGGAGCTAGTATAGGGGTCTTATTAGTTTCTCTGACAGTAAGAAGCTGCATTGCTCATAGGCTACATTTTTCTTGCACAAATAATGTAGCGGAGTATGAGACATTGGTTCATGGTTTGCTACTTGCTGAGAAGAACATCAAGCATTTGGAGATCTTTGGAGACATTGAGTTGCTGGTCAACCAAGTCAGAGGAAAATGTGCAACAAAAAATTAGCTTCTTAGAGCTTACAGAGATAGAGTTTGGGGCTTGTTTGAGAGTTTTGATGCTCTCAACCTACAAGTAATCCCAAGGAAATTGAATGTTGAGGTGGACCAACTAGCAACATTTAGGGCTTAGTTTTCTCCACCTACATATTTGTTTCAAGGTCTTGATCAACATGTTAAAATAGTAGTCAGGACCTCTATTCCTCATAATGATATACATTGGAAAAATTTGGATAGCACTGAGCAGATTACAAGCTTCATCCAGAATGAAGTTGAGTTCTCTTCCATGGCACAACCCAGGCTACAAGAGGGTTATGGTGATTAAATCATTCAGTTGAAAACCAACAAGCTACCTGTTGGTGTTTCAATTCACACCTCTAGAATGCGATTTGGAAACGGACAGCTATGCACAGATAAACTGCTCTCCTATTGGAAGGGGGAGTTCCCTTTCTTTCTGATGTTCGCTGAAAAGATAACTTGAATGAAACTTCGCTTATCTTCTTTTTGATTCTCAGCTGCGAGCACAAGGTTATAAAACTCCAAACGTTGTAGAAGAGGTTTTTCCTTTTTATAAAACTTCTACTACAACTAGCATAGACTAATGATGCTTTTAATCTCCTGAGTAAACTCAGAGCAAAGGAAGTTGAAAGTGAACAAGGAATGATTGTTAACACAAAAACTCAAGCAGTTTTCCTCCAGGTTTACACCACAAGACTAAAAGTATTTTAATGATGAAATCTGAAAATAAAAGCTATAGAAGCTACACATCTGACGATGATAACTTAATGAATCATTATAGAATATCAGAGCAAAGTAGGCATGAGACTTCTATTTAATATCACAAAGTTTAATACAACTCCCAGACAGCAATACTGCAGCAAAAGGTAGGCATACAGTAAGCAATCAAACACTGGAGAACAATGAACACAAAGTGAATAGACACTTGGAATAACAAGATCTGCAGGCTAGAATAGGCACAGCAAAATATGTTATCACAACTACCATTACCAACAATGGGCAAGGATGCCCTTATTTATACTAAAATCAAAGGAGTAGGGAACCCTAAAATCTCTTTCATTAACCCTAACTTGCCAACTTGTAAGCTTTATTACTATTCTAAGACAAAGATACAATAAACAAATACTTTAAAGCAATCTGCTTTAAAGCAAAGAAGATTCTAACTATCACAAGGTGATTTCTTCCTCAAGAATGGATGAGCTGCTTTAAAACAAAAAGCATATGTTTCAAAGCTGATTTCTTTTTGTGTCCCCATCTTTATTGTTACTTTATTGGTGATGTCATCCACTGGTATTTTTGGAAATAATATCTCCTAAAAAGTTGATTCTGATTGAAAAAGCTGGCACATGGGTTTTGTAGGCAATTCTATTTCGAAGCAACCCAAATTGTCAGATTTTGAAAAAGCAGAGATTTTCTCAAAAAAGTAGGAAAAAAGCAATTCCTGAAAAAAAGCACAACTCCCAATCTTTAAGAGGATGAAATACTGGATGGACCCATCTTGACGAAAACTGAAAAAGCTCTGGTTGGATTTCTGAAAAATGATCCCCTTGAAACAAGGACCCTGAAAAAGCAATCCTCTCCTCTTCCTCAACCTAAATCTATGAAGAATGCTAAAAAAACACCTGGTTTGGGTCTTTGAATCTTCGTTGAAAGAAAAATAAAATCTTTCCTCTCGATGCAACCTGCAAAAGATAATGAAATAAAGAATCCAAAAAATTGTCTTTATAAATCTTTTGGTCGAAAAAGTAGCTTTATTTGTGTTAGAAGAAAACTTCACCCTCATCCATGAAGAAAGCATCTTTTAAAGCATGAATCCAAGTGGATGTCTTCGAATAGGAAGAATCCCTATTTTGTAGGAGCTTATAGATTCATGTGCAAGATGACAAAAAATATCTTCTTTGATGATGTCATCGAACACGCGAGTTGAAAGAAGTGCTAACAAAATTTTCTTCATTTTTGACACTTCAACACTCGTTTTGACTTAAATATGGCCTATCTCCAACTTCAACAAGGTAGAAAAATGTCATCATTGACTGAAAAAGTTGACTGATCCTGACATTTTAGAGATTGATCAATTGAGATTCCATCCCCTACCTCCGTTCGATGATCTGACATCGTTTGACCAAGTTTGACCTCCCAGAAACTACCAACGAGCGAAGATTGGTAACAAAGCACGTCGAAAAACACTGAAAACATAAAAATATTTTAACACTGCTCAAGTTGGGCACCCCAAGCCTCCTGGGGCACCTGGTTTCCCAACACTTAGCCATTTTTTAGTTTTTTCAACTTTTTCAATTTCTTGGTTTGCGTGTGAGTTCCAGAGACACAGGACCCCTGTTTGGCTGTCAATTTCTTGGATCCATCTTGCATCATTTTGTGTGCATCATCGAGTCGACGGTCGTTCATCAGTTTTGCGTCGTTGAAACAGCATTGGAAACTCGTCGAAGAATTCTGGCAGGTGAACTTTTCTATGTTGATGACTTTCAAGCTCATGCTTCACCTTGTGAAAAAGCAAAAATGACCCAGTAGAGAAAACTTGGTCGTTTGAAGATTCCGTCTGAACCGCGCCGATCGTGAAGCAAAATCAACCAATGAGAATCGAGCACAACACCTGATTTGGAGATTCTATTTTTAGAAACTTTCTATTTTTAGAAAGTTTTGCCAACTCCATATCTCAAGAAACCCAGAAAACCTAACTTGACGTCTATTTTAAGAAATTTCTAAAAATAGAAATTTCTATTTTTAGAAATTTTGCTTTTTTGACTTTTTGATGAAACAATTTCTAGACTTGTTTCAAAATGCCTTATTGAAGCAAAAAAAAATTTGGTTGGGTACAACACTGCCCAAGGGTTTAGTCACTCTTGAGGCTATTTTCATCCCTGATGATGAATTCAAGGGCGGGAGAAAGAACATGTTGTTTAAAAGGGAAGACTATCAGAAGGTTACTGTTGCCCAAGACAAAGAGTTACTATAGGGAAAGATATGTGGTGATGTTGAACAAGATTTTATATGTCTTTCTTAGAAGTATAGTGATGTTTTGGCATGGAGTTATGAAGATCTAAAAGGTTTTAATCCAGACATTGCTTAGCATGCCATAGATCTTGACCCCAATGTCAAGCCTGTCTACTAGAAGTAGTGGCCCATAAACCCTAAGATTGAGCCTCTAATGAGAAAAGAGCTTGCTAAGATCATCTAGGTAAGAATTATTTTTCCCATTAAGTACTCCCCTTGGGTTCCTAATCTAGTACTTGTGAGGAAGAAAATGGTGAGATAAGGCTCTATGTTGACTTTTCAGACCTAAATCGTGCTTCCTTGAAGAATCACTGCCCTTTGCCCTCTATGGATCACTACTTGATGGTTTTTCTGGTTATAACTAGATCTTTGTCAAAGAGGAGGATAAATTTAAAACAACATTTACAAATAAGTGGAGAACCATGGCATATGCAAAATGTCATTTGGTCTTTCTAATGTTGGTGCCACATTTTAGAGGGAAATGGAAATTACCTTCAAAGGTTTTATAAACAAGTTCATCCTAATTTACTTGGATGATATCACAATCTTCTCCAAGAGAGGAGAAAATCATATGGAACATCTAGAGAAAGTCTCTGAGTCCTAAAAATGTATTTTTGTTGTTGTTCAGGGTAAGCTTCTAGGCCATTTAGTGTCTAAGGATGGGATTTCCATAGATCCTAAAAGAACATCAGCTCTTCTTTCTCTTCCTCTGTCTACTCACAAAAATCTTTACAATCATTTCTGGGGCAAATCAATTTTGTTAGGAAGTTCATTCCTAACTGTGCTAGCTTGGTAAAACCTCTAACCCTTATGCTTAAAAAAGATGTTGTTTTCATATGGACTAAGGAAGGGAAAGATGGTTTTGAGAAGATCAAAGAAGAGATTGCCCAAGCTCCTACTCTCATGAACCCAAATTATGAGGACTTTGTACTTTATGCCCATTGAGGAGAGAGAAACATTGTTGTTGCTCTAATGCAACAAAATGAATAAGGTATGGAACAACCCCTGGCCTTCTTCAGTCAGACCTTGAAAAATTATGAGGTCAGATATAGTCCCATGGATCAACAAGTATTTTCCATTGTTAGAGCCTTGAAGAATTCAGATATATGTTGGCAAATAATCATATCAAAGTTTTAGTTTCCCATCCTAGTGTGAGATTATATAATGGGCATTGAAATTAGTGAAAAGAGAGTGAGTTGGGTCACTAAGATCCTGGAGTATGATGTGATCATCAAAGCCACTAAACTAATTAGAGGTAGAGGAATGTGTGAACAACTAGCTCAAACTACTGTAGATGAAGTGAGTTCATCCTACAATTTGAGTCTATTCCTTATGCTTTGGTGGATGGTGTTCTCTTCAAGAGAAACCTAGATGGTGTCTTACCGAGGTGTATAGAAGAGGATCAAATTGATAGGTTACTCAGTGAGTTTCATGCTAGCCTAGCTAGAGGTCACTTCTCTACTAGAGATACAACAATGAAAATAATGAGAACATGGTACTTTTGGCCCACATTATTCGATGATTCCTATGTATGGGTAAGAAAATGTAAAGAGTGTGCTCTCTTTGTTGGGAAAAAATGATTGGCAACTCTCCCACTCCATCATATTTAGGTAGATCAACCCTTCTCACAGTGGGGATTGGACTTCATTGGTATGATAAACCCTACTTCTAGTGTTGGTCACAAGTGGGTTTTCATTGCAATAGAGTACTTCACCAGGTGGGTTGAAGCAGTCCCACTCAAAAAGGCCACTGAGTCAGAAATCATGGATTTCTTGGAAGAAATCATGACAAGGTTTAGAGTTCCTCATACCATTATTTCTAATAATGCAAAAGCTTTTGCTAGTTTTAGAATTGTTGATTGGGCTCTAAGATATAATGTGTTTTTTAAGACTTCATCCAACTATTACCTCCAAGGTAATGGGCTGGTTGAATCCACTAACAAGAACCTAATCAAAATTCTAAAAATGACCATAGAGACAAACTAGAGGCAATGGCACAATAAGATCAAATTATCTCTTTGGGATGATAGGATCACTTACAAGAGAGTCATTGGTAACTCCCCTTTTGTTCTTGTGTATGGACGAGAGGCTAGATTGCTTATATCTTTGGAGCTTCCTGCATTAGAACTGGCTCAACAATTAGAATTGGAAGGAGAAGATGTTAGGTCTATAAGAATGGCTAAATTGACTGAATTGGAAGAACATAGGCAGTCAACTATAGCTAACTTGGAAGAACATCAAAGGAAAACCAAGAGGTATTTTGACAAGAAGGCCATGGTTCAGACTTTTAAAGAGGGTGATCTTGTTCTCAAATGGGATGATGATAGAGCCAAACTTCGAGGCCACACTAAGTTTGATGCACTTTGGAGTGGGTCATTTATCATCATGGTGCAGGAGCACCTTCATAAATTGATGCTTCTATAGGAGTTTGATTAAATGATTTAACATTGTATTAAGGTGAATCAAGTCACTAGGTCATTAGGAATATTCATGTTTTATCTCCATTTGCAAAATATCAAAAGTTGTCTTTCAAAAATGGAAATTGTATGGAAGATGAAGGGTCATAGTTCATTCCAAGTAGTTGGAAACTGAAAGGACAAATTGTAATGCCTTTAAAAGGCCTTGTAACCATTGAGAATTCAGAGGTGGTTGATTAGAAGGTTTTGATAAATAAAAGAACACTTTTTTAATGTATTCCTTTAGAAATTTGTTGTCTTTTGGTAATGTACGGCCTTGTACAGCATGCATGGATGTCTAATTGATTGTAAGTGTTAGATCCTTCAACCACCTTCCATTTGCAGTTGGTCTCATGCATTTTGGTTTTGTTTTGAGGAAGATATTGCATTTTTTGTGAAAACTGTCAAAACCCTCTGTTAGGGTAGACAGTGACATGTAAGTCTGTGTTTCTCTCATTTTATGCATTGCATGTTGCTAATCCTCAGTGGAAAGGACCTTAACAATGTCTACTTCCATGTTTATGAGGTTTTGAACCAAAAGGCTGAGATTTAAGAAGGGAATATCCAAGTTTTATGACTGTATCTGTGTGACAGTCCAGAAAAAATAGAGTTTCAAGAATAGTTAAGAGGTATAGGAATAGGGTTTGGTAAAATATCAATTGGAAAGGTATTTTGATGATTCAATGAGTGTGTTCAGACCTTTTGTGAAGTGTTCCATGCATTGGCAAGATGTGGGGAGTTGTGGAGTATCCACTTTCAATAAGCCTTGGTAGGGTAAAGCCTAATAGGCCTAATTGGCACTATTGCAGTCCATTTTTGGATAGTTCTTTCCAAAGTAACATATAGTGATTCCTTGATATGATTTAGAACACCTTAATGGGTATTCAAAACACCCATCATAGTCTTGAGAAGGGTCCCATAGCAAATGTTATGCACCGACAGTCCCTAAAACATGGCTACTAGCTTTAGGACAGTCATGAAGGAATTGGTTGCATGCATGAAGAGACAGCTTGGTGATTGTCTATTTTGTTTGAGTTAAGGATGTCTTGAGGAGACTGAAGGATATTAGAGACCTCTTGTGAGTCAGGAATGTTGAAACTCAGTTTGGTGCCATTGTTTTGTGGAAGACTCCTTGTGAAGTTTGTAGATCCTAATGGATTGAAACCCATTTTTATAAACTTTGCCTATATGAAGTTGAGTTGAGCTCTTTTCCTCTGCATCACATCATCAGCTGCAAGCGAGCCAATGCTTTCATTCTTTCAAAGTCAGATGGTGAAGTTCTACTGATCTTAGTCAATGGGATACATCTCAAACCTTACCTCTAAGGTTGGTCTGGGATTCTGTACATATTGTTTTAGTTTTGTTTTTGCTTTAGTTTTCCCTTTTCCTAAGTGTTGTTGCATAGGCTACATTCCCATTAGGAGAATGCAGGCCTTGTTTCCCCTTTTTAGTGTTGTTTTGAAGGCAGGGTTTCAGTTGTTTTGACCTACTGCAGTTTCTTTTCTCACTCCATGCCCAATGGATGCTTAAGGCCACTGTTACATTTGTTTAGTAGACAAACATCACTGAGAGATCACCAAAATGTTGACCTATTTTCCCCTTCCTAGAGTCAAATAGCCCAGCTTGAAAATATTGTTGAAATCCCTTAAAAGCCTAATATCCTTGCAAAAATCCTTGAAAATTCCTAGGGAGAATCCTTACAAAAAACCTAGAAAACCCCTGAAATTTCTCTGTGCTTACCTTAGTTTTTAGCCCCTTTTTGGCCTTTGTCGGCAAATATTTAAGTTCGCAAACCTGCTAGTTTGTTGATTGGTTGATTTATTGACTAAGGTAGGAAAGCTCAAAAAATGACTAAGTAAAGGAAATCATGTTTTCCTTTGTCGTCAATTTTCATGTTTTGCAAACTTTTCCAAAAGCTCAAAATTTCACAAGTTTGTAGATTCGGCGATTTTCTGACTAAAAGGCTAGGAGAGTGGGTTGTCTTCAAAATTTGTCTAAGAAATAAGGAGAACCAAAAGAAGACAAGGTTCAGGAAAGTGGAAATTTCCCTACAAAGGAAGGATTTGAAGGAAATCAACTAAGGCAGAGGAAAGAAGACAAAGGCTTTGTCAGCAATTTTCAAAAAGCATGAACTTTTCAAAAGTTTGAAATTTCCTTGGTTCATTGACAAGGCAAATCACTGATAGAAGGCAGAAAAAGTAAAGAAGAAGTAAATGTTTTCCTTTGTCGGCAAACATTAAGTTCGTCGATTGGTAGGTTCACCAATTGGCAACTTTGCCGACAAAGGTAAAAGACAAGGGAGAAAGGTTCACAAAAAGGTAAATGGGCCAATAAAAGGAAAATTTGACAAAGGCATAGTTGGTTTGAAATTTTAAAGTTTTTCCAACAAAGATTTTTCCGATAAGGCAAAATAAGAGTGAAGAATCGACTAAGGTAAAATGGTTCAGCAAAGTGACATTTCACCGACAAAGAAGACTTGGTTCAAAAGTTGGAGATTCTATCGATAGGGGAAAATAGAAAACATGGAAATGGCTAAAGCAAAGAAAAAGATAGCCTTATCAGGAAATTGGTAAAAGTATGAACTTTTCCCAAGTTTGAAAATCCCCAAGTTCACCAATAAGGCAATTCATCGATAGAGAAGAAAGTGGAAGCAATCAAGTTCGGCAAAGTGACTTGTTGCCAACAAAGGAAAAGGCATAAAGAAAGCTTAGTTCGAGAAATGGTGATTTTGTAGATGGTGATTAATGCAAAATTAGATCTGCTCAGCTACTCCATCTCTAGATATTTTACATTTATTGTTGTAGATGGTGAATCAACCAACTGCATTCAAGACAACAAATATCTCCCAGCTACTTCAAGATCCAAGAGATTTTCTGCAATTAATCCTTATAGGAAGACATTCCTTTTGATAGAGATATTTTTAGACAGGCCCATGGGGAGAATTTATTGTAATGAATGACTTAGGTCAATGTAATGAAATGCTATATATACATGTAAGAAATATGTAATCAAGGTTGGATACAAAGAAATTTTTGTGTTCAAACATAACCCTCCTCTTCTGTAACTGTGACTTTCTGATTAATATGTGCTGGTTGTTTTTACCTCTTCATGTTGTTTTAGCTATGTGTAATTTAGGACCGATTTGTCTATGAATGCTTATTTCCTTGCAACCCTATTCTTCTCTTTACCTATGTTAAAATGTGCTAGATCTTTGTAAGTTTATCAGTTGTATATGGTTATTTTATGTATTTTAGTTCTATGGGTGTTCTATATTCAAACCTGGTGTATCACCCCCTTTTCATTTCTAGTTTTATCCTTCTTCACCTTTTCATCAACGGTGGATAGATTAGGTTTAGTCTTAACAATAGCTAAACCTTCCATTCAATGAAGGACCTAGCCTCTCTCTAGAGATTTGATTTCCCTGCAAGGTCCCACACCTAGAAATCATCTCAATGTTTCACTGGATTGTTGAATCCCTAAACTGCTCCAACACAGGGTGCAAATCCTAGTGACAATAGGGTTGAAGATGGATCCTAAGAAGGTTAAGGCAATAATGGATTGGCCTTCACCCAAAAACATGTTTGAGGCCAAAAGTTTTCATGGCTTGGTGAGCTTCTATAGGAAGTTCATCAGAAATTTTAGTGGAATATGTGCACCAATCATTGAGACAATGAAGGGTGTTAGGAAAGAGTTCCATTGGAATACTGCAACAGAAAAGATCTTTCAGTTGTTGACGAAGGTGACAAAACAACCAGTGTTGCCATTGCTAGACTTTGGCAAAGTGTTTCAAGTAGATTGTGATGCTAGTGGTAGTGCAATTGGGGGAGTGTTAAGTCAAGAAGGTAGACCCATTACCTACTTTAGTGAGAAACCAAATGAAGCAAAGAGGAAATACTTAGTTTATGACCAAGAATTTTATGCTATAGTGTAGGCCTTAAAGAAGTGGAGGCATTACTTGATGTCAAATGAGTTTGTATTCTACACAGACCATCATGCTATTCAATATGCATCAACAATCAAGGTAAGTTAAACTAGAGGCATATGAAATGTGTGGAGTTCTTTCAAAGTTATTCTTTTGTCTTGAAACATAGGAGTGGTAAGTCAAATAGGGTAACAAATGCACTTGGCAGAAGGTGTTTATTAATGAATGAGTTAAGGGTTAATGTTGTTGGCTTTGATGCAATGAAGGATTTGTATCCTAATGACCCTAATTTTAAGGAAACATGGATAGTTAGTAGAAGTCTAGTGGAGGGAGATAGGAGGCCATGGTTGGAGTATTTCATCCAAGATGGTTTGTTGTTCAAAGGATAGAAATCATGTATACCTAAAGATTCAATGAGATAGAATCTAATAAGAGAAAAGCATAGTGGGGGATTGAGTAGACATTTTGGAATAGATAAGACATTGACACAATTGAGTGAAGGTTATGTTTAGCCTAGAATGAGCGCAGATGTGAGGAGACTGGTACAAGGCTGTAGAATTTGCTAGCATGCTAAAGGAGCATGACAAAACACAGGACTATATTAGCCATTGCCTATACCAAAGAGGTGGGAGCACTTAAGTATGGATTTTATTTTGGGACTGCCTCAAACATAGAGACGTAACGATTCCATTTTTGTTGTAGTGGATAGATTTTCAAAGATGGTTCATTTCATACCATGTCAAAAAACTAGTTGTTAGGGTTCAGGCAAATTGAAGAAATAAACACCAACAATTATATGTAGATTTAATAACCCAAATATAACAATAAAGAACAACACAAAAGAGATAAACACAGAAATTTAACATGGTTCACCCAAAATGGGATACATCCATAGAAACTTAGCCATCCAATGATTTTATTATCCAGTGCAAAACATATTACAATCTCACGAATTCCATACCCACAACATACATCCTGACTGCTTATATCAAGATTTTTGGAAACTTCTAGAATTAGGGTTTTACAATGTCATTTTTCTTTTGTTGATTAACAAAAATTAACAACCGACTCCGAACGGGAAAAAAAAGGGAAAACAAAGCCCCTGAACCTCAACGAGGATACGTTACGAGTGTGCAATACTTGCATGATCAGTCACCACATACCAACAATCTCCCACTTAGAGACTGATCCTGGATGACACTGTTGTACTTATAGCTCCCACTAGATTACAAGCCTAGCTAGTTCTTATGTCCACCATTATCAGTCATGAAGGCCAACAGAAACTAATGAGGAAATTAGTTTCTTCTGTGTAACTGCCTTTGTGAACATATCTGCAAGATTCTCACTTGTGTGAATTTTCTCCAACTTCAACTGTCCATCCTCCAAAACTGATCGGATGAAGTGGTATCTAAGCTGTATATGCTTAGTTTTTGAATGCAGAGCTGAGTTCTTAGCAAGATGAATGGCACTATGGCTATTAGTGTATAAAGGGCTATCTTCTTGTTGTTGCCCCAATTCCTCTAGAAAATGTTGTAACCAAATCATCTCCTTGCTAGCTTCTATAGCAACAACATACTCAGCTTCAATGGTTGAAAGTGCAACAACCTTTTGCAGCCTTAAAATCCAACTGATTATAGTACCTCCTATAGTAAAAACATACCTTGTAGTACTCCACTTGCTATAAATATCACCCGCCAGATCAAAGTCAACATATCCTTTTAGAGAAGAATTTGTTCCTCTAAAACATAGTTTCTTTGAAGTAGCACCTCTCAAATATCAGAGAATCCATTTTACCGCATTCCAATGTTCCATTCCTGGATTGTTCATATACCTGCTCACAACTCCCACTACATGTGCAATATCTGGCTTTGTTGAAATTAGGGAAGACAACTGAGAGGGGGAGTGAATCAGTTGCCACAAAACTTTATCTTTTGCTGCATTTAATCTTCTTTATCACTTGTAAACAAATTAATGATATAACCATGAAAACATGAATCAACAACACAAGAGCAGATACATAATCAACACCCATAACACCAAGAATTTTACGTGGAAACCCGGTTAAGGGAAAAACCATGGTGGGGGTTAACCCACAAGATTTATTCTCTATTAAAAAAATATAAAATGGGAAGGCACTTGCCTTCGGGTGCACTACCTAGAGCTCACTGCTCAAAGGAGGCTCACTGCCTACAAGAACATTTACAATGTTAAAGCTAAAGGATTGAACTGAGAAACAACATCTTCTTTAGGCAAGGTTCAGTTCCATTAAAGTGTACAACACATCTACTCTACCCCCACTCACTTCCTCGCTATATCCACATCTTCACCACTTCCACACATTTCCATGACTTCACAACATTTATTTATACAAGTCATCGACTTTGGAATGAACATCAAAGTTGGCAAAACAATCATCTATCTAGAACATTCTCCAATATAGGCATTACAAGCAATTACAATCACAAGACTTTAAAATGCTACATGCAAATCACTACACTGTTAGCTAACCATAACTGGGACTCAAATCTTCCTCGAACATCATGCCATGCTCCATAAAACTTCTCTTAGATCATCTACAACATGCATCATGCATCCGGTCGGCCAAGACAGGAAAGAATAGCAACACCCAAGGAGTAATCTTCATCCATGAGCTTAATCCTCAATGCAGACCATCAACTCAATAGGCACCTAATTCAGAGACCACCACAAGCACAATGAAATCAACAGGAACAACTGCACCACCTCAAGTCACCAAAAATACTTGCACCTTCATCCAAGAACTCAAGAACACCAACTGTCATGATTGTCACACTAGAAATATTGCTTGTGGACCTCCAAACCATGAACCACTTGAGTTGAGGATACGCACTGATGTCCCAAACACACCTCTAGATTTGTAGATCATAATATTCCAATGTGGATCAATCTAGACCAAATTACTGTCACTCTGTCACCTCTGAACAACTGCAAAAACCGGTTCTACTCAGATGGCCATAACTTCACCAATTCTCCATGCAGACCTCTCAAATCTTGATTGGAGCAACTTCAGACAATCCTTTGCAAACCCTTTAATCTACAGACTCTGATCTTCATCTTACTGGGAATGCAGAGAAATCTACTTCACTGAACTACATTGTCTTCATTGTCTCTAACAGAGAGATATGTAACTCACTTGTTTCTTCTAGAGAGGCTAATTTTCTCAATACCCTCAACATACAAGTCTTCTAAACAAGAAATAGAATGAGATACAGTTGACACTAATGACAACAAGGATATGTTGACATCAATGACAACACTGATTAGGCACATATTTGCAACAATCTCCCCTTTGTCATTGATGGCAACATATGATGTGAAAAACTAGTTCAACCATCAAGACAAGAACTTCTCCCCCTTTCTCTTATCACATTTGCAACCACTTTCTTCACTGCTCCACCTTTCACCAGCAACTACTCACTTCCATCCAAGTTTTTCACATGACTTCTCTCCCCCTTTGACATCAATGGAAAAGGGCACATATTTGTAATCATCTCTCACCCTTTTGTTTCTTAGACAAGACCAAACTAAACTCAGAACATGCTGACTACTCCCCCTGAGTAGCATTCCCTTAACACCAATCTGGATCACTAGATATGACTGTGAGTTCCACCGGACTGATGCACACTAGTGCACCTTAGTTCTGAACAGGAGGGGTAATCACCCCTAGCTTCTCTCTGAGATACTCAAAAGTGTCCTTAGGTAGAGGCTTAGTGAAGATATCCACAATTTGATCCTTTGAAGGAACAAACTCTAATTTGACTTCATTCTCATTTACCTTCTCCCTCAAAAAGTAAAACTTGATGGATATGTGCTTTGTCTTTGAATGCAACACCGAATTCTTTGAAATGTTTATTGCACTTGAATTATCACAGAAGATTGTAATAGGCTCTTCAAACACAATTTTGATATCCTTCAACATTTGCTTCATCCACAAAACTTGAGTACATTATCTGCTACTACTATATACACTACCTTTGCAGTAGACAGAGATATTACCTCCTGCTTTTTGCTCAACCAAGAAACCAATCTCTTTCCCAAGAAAAATGCACCTCCACTCCTATCATCTGCATCTCCTACCCAATCAACATCTGTATATGCATGAAGAGTGAAATCATCACCCTTAGGATACCATAGGCCATAATCAGACTTTCCCTTCAGAAATTTGAAAATTCTTTTGACTGCTACAACATGAGATTCTCTAGGATCAGCTTGAAATCTAGCAACAAGGCCAAATGCATTCATAATATCAGGTCTGGTATGAGTCAGATAAAGCAGTCCTCCAATCATTGATCTATACCTTTTTTGGTTTGCCTTAGGGTAATCATCATCTTTACTCAACTTATATCTAATTATCATAGGAGTACTCATTGGTTTTGAATCCTCCATTCCAAACTTTTTCAACAACTCATTTACATACTTAGACTTAGATATGAAGATGCCCTTATCTGACTGAATGATTTGCAGACCCAAGAAGAAATTTATTTCACCAAGCATGGACATCTCAAATTCACTTTGCATCTGATCAGAAATTCTTTTACACATGCTCTCATTTCCACCAAAGATGATATCATCAACAAATACCTCAATAATCAAGATGTGTTCATGATCAATCTTGAAATAAAGATTACTATCAGTTATACATTTACTAAAACCTAATTTTAGTATATACTTATCTAGTCTTGCATAGCAGGCTCTTAGGGCTTGTTTAAGTCCATACAATTCTTTCTTCAACCTGCAGATCATATATCCTTGAATATACAACTACAATCCTTTAGGTTGCTCAATGTAAACTTCTTCCAAATCTCTATTTAGGAATGCTGACTTGACATCCATCTAGTAAACTTTGAAATCTTTGTAAGTAGCAAAGGTAAGAAATAATCTGATTGCTTCAATTCTTCCCACCAAAGCAAAAGTTTCGTCAAAATCAATTCCCTCTACTTGAGAATATCCTTTGCACACTAATCTTGCTTTGTTTCTCACTACTTCACCATTTTCATTCAATTTATTTTGGAAGACCCATTTAGTTCCAATTACATTTTTGTTTTTAGGTCTAGGAACAAGATACCAAGTATGATTCTTTTCAATTTGCATTAATTCTTCTTCCATTGCTTTTACCTAGCTTTCATCATTAAAACTTGTTCTTCAACAATTTTTCTTTTGGTTTGTACACCTTTATTTTTATTTCCTATGATCTAATCTTCAAAATGATTTAACCTTACATACCTAGGAGTTTTAGGAATTTCTTAAACTTCTGATTCTTGAAATTGTTCCTCAATATTTGCACTAATTTCTTGAGTCACTGGATTCTCTAGAGCAATCTGAATCTGAGTTTGAGGACTTTCATTTTGAAGGTCTCTCCTTGTTTTCATCAACCTTAACATTAGCACTTTCAATAATCTTTTTCAATCTCTTGTTGAAGCACCGGTATGCCTTTCTTTGGTTAGAATAGCCCATAAATATTCCTTCATCACACCTTGCATCAAACTTGCCTAAATCTTCATCTCTTTTGATAGAACATTTATTACCAAAAACTCTAAACTATTTCACAGTAGGAGCATTACCAAACCATAGTTCATAAGGAGTTTTCCCAGTATTACCTTTGATCTACACCCGATTAAGAGTGTAGATAGCAGTATTCACAGCCTTTCTCCAATAGACATGTGGATCATTTTCTTCCATCATCATGGTTCTAGTAGCCTCTTGAATAGGCCGGCTCTTCCTTTCCACAACTCCATTTTACTGAGGAGTCATAGGAGCAGATAACTATTTTCTTATTCCACGAAACTCACCAGAGGTAACTCTCCACCTCTGTCAGATCTCAAACACTTTATCTTCACACCAATCTCATTCTCCACCCTAGCCTTGAACACCTTGAATCTATCAAGAGCCTCTAATTTCTCTCTCAAGAAAGTGACCCACATCATCCGGGAGTAATCATCAATTAACAACATAATGTATCTATCTCCTTGTAAACTCCTAACTCTGACAGGACCAAACAAATTAGTGTGCACAAGTTCCAACAATCCACTTGAAAATTGTTCTTTACTTTTGAATGTAGTTATTCTCTGTTTGACCAACTGACATTCCTTACACATGTTATCAGCAGATTTTACAAGCTTTGGAAGATCTCTCACAGCCTGAGTAGTACTCATCTTGATAATACTATCAAAGTTTACATGACATATTCTCCTATGCCATAACCAACTCTTATCAATCTGAGCAATCAAATAACTTTTACTAGTACCACTTAAATGAAAGATATTACCTCTAGTCTATGTACCAGATGCAATCTCAGTTCTGGAGCTTTCCAAGATTCTACATTTTCCATCCTTGAATCAGAGATCATACCCTTTATCAACCAACTGTTCAACATTGAGAAGATTATGCTTCAACCCTTCTACATACAAAACATCATTAGTGTTATTCTTACCATCAAGAGAGATACATCCTCTGCCATGGATTCTACCAGCTGAATTATCTCCAAACTTCACAATTCCACCTTCATATCTTTCCATACTTACAAACTTACTCTTATCACCTGTCATATGATGAGAGCATCCACCGTCAATCACACATTCATCCTTTTCTTCAACCTAAGCAGCCAAGGCACTTTCCACATTCACACAACTAGCAGATTTAGTAGGCATGATATCTTCTTCTTTGATAGAAATGAACACCCATTCATTTCCAGAGGTACTTCCCTTATTAGATTCATCATCTGTAACTCCATCAACAACTTCTTAGACATAGTAGCATTTCTTCTAAAACCTAGGTCTGATAGTGTTTGTCTTTGGAACCCTCTCTGGACATCTTGAAGCAAAATGACCAATCTTATTGCAAGAAAAACATTTGAAAGGCAACTTTCCTTCATACTTACCAGATCCTCTTGTTAACCTTTTGGAAAAAAGTGCTTCAATTTCTTCAAGTTTCATTTCATCTTCTTCAAGTTCCTTCATTTCCTTCTCATAACTGGTTAATCTTCTTGAAGAGCTTTCACCTGAATCAAATCTTTGCTTTCTGGAAACACTAGCCTTAAAAGCAGATTTTGATTTAGGAAGGGAATCACCAAACTCACTCATTTCAAATGCTAAAAGCTTGCCAACCAACTGCTCCCTTGTCATAGTTGTCACAGTCCTGATCTCCTCAATAGCAGCAACTCTATGCTTGTATGAAGTAGGTAAGGATTTGAGCACCTTGCCAACAATCTTTGATTCTTCCAATTTTCCACCAGCACACCTGATACTACACACAAGTTCATTCACCTTCTACATGTAGGAAGTGATGTTTTCATCTTCACTCATCCTCAAAATTTTGTATCTACCTTTCAGGCTTTGTAACTTAGCACATTTGACATATGCATCACCTTCATATAGAGTTTCCAACTTCTTATAGATTTCATGAGTAGTTTTCAATTCCAAGACATTGGTCATTTCTGTATTAGTCAAGGCACTTAACAATGCTTCTTTAGCCTGAATGTTGTTCTCAACATCTTTGAGTTCATCTAGAGTTGAAGGACCTTTCTCCAAGGGCTTATACTCATCCTTTGTTATCAACCAATAAGCATCACCCATGCATTACAAATGGCACTCTGTGTGACTCTTCCAAAGAGAGTAATTTGTTCCATCAAATCTCAAACTATCCTTCTTGTAAGTTGACATCTTAGATCTCCTCAAGCGATCAAGCTTCTTTTAGAGGAACCGGCTCTGATACCAATTGTTGAAATTAGGGTAGACAACTGAGATGGGGGGTGAATCAGTTATCATAAAAATTTATCTTTTGTTGCATTTAATCTTCTTGTTGATTGGTATATGATGTTAGTCACAACCAAGCACACAAAACAAAAGTTACACAACAACCCTTGTTTATCCTGAAAGAGACAATGAATTCAAAGAATTCATGATCCCAAGTCCCTATTGATTAGTTCATAATCTGCTGATGTTACTATGTGGTTGATGTGTATTGTTGTTTTCCATTTTGGGGTCTTACGTAGATCTATAGACTCTGCTTCTGCATCAATGCTATATAGGGAAGTTACTCTACATAGCATATATCTCCAAATGATGTGCCTAAGTTGATATTGCATGAGTTCTACCCCTATTTATGATTCTCTGCATGACATTTTCAATACTACATGCATTGAGCTCAAAATATGCTAATGATACTCAGTTGTCTTCGGGATGTCAACATATTTCTCTGTTATGCTCAATATTTATCATGATGTGCAGTCATGAAAGTGATTTCAATGAAATTAAAATGAGAAAAAGGGTTAGAGAGTGAGATTCCTAAAATTACTTGACTAAGATCACGGATCCACATACATATTCCCATACATGCAATGAAGAGAAGAAAACTAAAATCATACTTCACCAGGGCAATCCACAAATCCGCATGATTCAGTGCAAATCTTCAAGGGTAAAAGTTGACAACAACATGTAATGAAATGAAAGCACTTCTATAGAACACAACATTCACCAGTACATATCCAGAAATCAACTTGAAGACTACTTAAGGTTTACAATCAGGATATAGTCTGAAGCTTCATCTCCATATAGTATGTTCATAAAATAGGTACATTTACAATGATCTAAGGAAAGGACCTTGATTATTTCAACAATCCAGTCCTCATTAGTCTCAGTAATCCGATCTCTTCCTAAAACTACTACATTTCTGATTTTTGTATGATTGACCTCCTCCCTTTTTTGTACCGAACAGGGGCTCAATATATATCTCTGGTTCCTTCCCCAACACGGTGCCCAAAACCCTAGGAGATCCACTATCTGCATCTTGAAATGTAGCATCAAACGGTGAGAAATAAATCCCGCCAAGAATTCAAGCAGCATACCCAGACAGGGCGCCGCTCGCTCAATAAATGTTTCCACCCGCAAACTCCTCCATATTGAAAGCTTCATCTTCTTCTGGTGTGTTAGGCCTCTTGAGATCCAGTGTCATCCTGCCATTAAAGCTTCGTCATTATGTTCACCTGCACACTGCCACTGTGTCGGCAACTCTGCTTCTTTAGCTACTTCAACAATCTGCAATAAATAAGCAGGAGTAAGCATCATCGTTTGGTAAGTCAGCAGGAAAAATGAACATCTACATTAAATTAGGCTATAAGATGCACAAACACAGCCATCGGGCTCAACAACAATGGAAATCGCGCATCAAAATGCATATGCAGCATTAAAACCAGTTGAGTCAACCACTGTTGACCAAAAATATACAATCAGGCCTTAAATCAGCTTCAAATTTCCATTACTTAGCTTTCCTACCTTTTCTTCGTTTAAATCCCTGTATATGGCGAATGCATATTTTCGTTGTATATCGGGTTTGTATATCGAAATATACAAGGACCAAAATATGCAAGGAAGTATCCATTTTTAATTTCTATTTCGAATCCAGCTTGTATGAGTGCATTGTATATCGCAAAATATACATTGCACAAATATATAATGACTTAACTCTCTTTAATAATCCCCTCGGGTCTGTCCAATGTATATTTCGTGGTATGCTGAGCAATGTATATTTCAATATACATTGTGGACGTGATACATTGGTTCAATCAGATTTTAATCTTTTCAATTCCGCAGCCTGAATATTTCCATGATGCATCTTTTAGACATACATTTCGGGCTCGATACAAGCATTAAATTGGGTTTGATTTTCCTTTGGATTCCAGCTTGTATGTGCGCGAAGTACATTTGGAAATATACAAGCCAGAATTTATACAACGAATTAACATTGTTTGATAACTCCTTTAAGTCCGCATTGTATATCGGGCCTTGTATATTTACTTGTATGTTGAAATATACAAGCACAAAATGTACAAAGTTTTAATGCAAATTCATCCTCCTTTTAAGTCTGCGGCTTGTATAATGTCTTTGTATATCCTCAATATACAAAGCACAAAATATGCAAGGATTTAACTACGCCCAATGATTTTTCAAGTCCACTGCATGTATATAACCCTTGTATCTTTTAACTTGTATGTTTCGCTTGTATGCACAAATATACAAACCCAAAATGTACAACGACTTAACAATGTTTAATGACTTTTTTGGGTCCACGTTGTATATGGACATTGTATATTTTGCCTTGTATATTTTGACCTGCTAAAACATGCAACGTGAGATACATGCAAACGAATTCAAACAATCATTCATTCAAACTTTGAGTTAATTCGGGTCCATCTTGTATGTATATTTCAAAACTTTAACCAAATGCATACAAGGAAAAAGAAAATACAACGCCCTTGTATATGAAAGCGACGCATAAAGGACATTGTATATGTTGCAAGTATGAGGTGAGCCAGTGTTGTCATTGATGTCAACATACTCATATTGCATTGACAAGAAGGATTGGATGAGCTGTGTGCTGAGGATATTGAGAAAATTAGCCTCAGTCAGGAACAGTGAAGAACCGTGATGAGAAGAAGGCAAATGTATTGTATAGGTTGAGAACCGGAGGATGTGGATTAAAGGGTTTGTAGATATGAGTCTTGAGATGCTTCAGTTAAGATTTCAGAGGTCCGCATGAAGATCTGAAGGAGTTGTGGCTGTCGGTGTAGAACCGGTTCCGGCAAGTATTCAGAGGTGACAGAGGATCACAAAAAGGTCCGGTGAGGTCCGGAACTGTATAATCCTAATCTGCGGATTGGAAGGAGTCTTTGGGATGTCCTTGTGATGTGCCATCTCAAGTTGTGTATGATTTGGAGGTCCAGAAGTACCTCTTGCATTATGACAGTGGCGACAGACAGTGTTCTTGAAGTTCCGGATAAGGAAGAGAAGAGATTCCAGTAAGTAAAGAAAGTGCGGATGTACCTGGTCATTCAGGCAGGCTTGTGAAGGTTCTTGGATCATGTTGAGGTTGTGTTGTTGGTCCGCATTGATAGTAGAGCCCGGAATTGAAGTTATTCTTTCGGATGAAGTTCTTGCTCTGTTTAGCCGACTGGATGAGTTGTTCATCCTGTGAATGTTCTTGTGGTGGCCAACCGGATGTGTTATTCATCTTGCGGATACTCTTATGGTTGTTTGCCAACTTAGATGTTTGTTCCTAAGTCGATGTCTTGTATAAATAACGGTTTGTGAGTTCATTTCGAAGTGTGGATTGTGTGGATGAGTGTGGCATAGCGAAGAGAAGTGCGAAAGGCAGAGCAGAGGTTTTTGGGCTTAAATAGAACTGATCCGGACATGGTAGAGATGTCATTCTCTAGTTCAAGATTGTGATTCTTATCACTTTGTAGATAGTGTGTCTCCTTGTAGGCAGTGGGCCTCTTTGTGAGCAGTGTGCTCGGGTAGTGAGCCCTAATTGGCAAGTGCCATTCTTTTTCTTATTCTTCTAACAGAGAATAATCCTTGGGTTAATCACCCCGTGGTTTTTCCCTTAACCGGGTTTTCCACGTCAAAATCTTGGTGTTTAATGTGTTGATGTTTATCTGCTCTTGTGTTTATGTATTATGCTTTCATGGATGATTAATTGATATGCTGTTAACTAACAACGAAGAATCAAGTGTTTGAAAGAACAAGAAGTTTTATACAACTGATTCACCCGCCCCCCTCTCAGTTGTATGCCTTAAATCCAACAATTGGTATCAGAGCCAAGTTCCTCTGAAAGGAGCTTAACCGCTTGAGGAGATCCAGGATGTCGTCATACAAGAAGGATAGTCCGAAGTTCGATGGAACCAACTTCACTCTCTGGAAAGGTCGCATGAAGTGTCACTTGGAATGTATGGGAAAAGCATACTTGGCTATGGTCTCAAAACCATATGTACCTCCACAAGGTGGTCCGACAACTCTGAATGAAATCACAGATGCTGAAAATAATCTACAGACCAAGGAAGCCCTACTAAGTGCATTGAATGATTCAGATCTCTCAAATGTTATTGACCTACCAACTGCATATGAGATCCTGACTAAACTGGAACTTCTGTATGAAGGAGATGAGTTTGTCAAAAGTGCAAGGTTGCAAAGTCTGAAAGGGAAATTTGAAAGATTGAAGATGAGAGATGATGAAAACATCACTACCTTTATGCCAAGAGTGAATGAGCTGGTATGTGGAATTAGAAATGCTGGTGGAACTCTAGATGAAAATGAGATTATCTGCAAAATCCTAAGATCCCTTCCTGCTGCCTACAAAATCAAGGTTTCTGCCATTGATGAATTCAGAGCCCACACAACTGTCACAAGAGAACAACTGGTTGGCAAACTAGCTGCATTTGAAATGACCGAGTTTGGAGATGATCCTCCCAAGACTGAATCTGCTTTCAAAGCCAGTGCCTATGTGAAAGGCAAATAGAGATTTGATCCGGGAGAAAACTCATCAAGGAAGATGTCATGGTATGATCAAGCAAGAAGAGACATGGAAGAAGAAGAAGCAGAAACAGCTCAACTTGAAGCCCTCATTGCAAAGAGACTGCCAAGAGGATCCGGTAAGTATGAAGGAAAACTACCCTTTAAGTGTTTCAACTGCAATAAGATTGGTCATTTTGCTTCAAGATGTCCGGAAAGATCTGCAAGGTCTAATACTAATAGACAAAGGTTTCAAAAGAACTGCTATTATGTTCATGAAGAAGATGACAATGAAGGAGTAACAGATGATGAATCAGAACTAGAAAGCAAATCCGGAAATGAATGGGTGTTTATTGCCATCAAGGAAGAAGATTCAATATCCTCTGAATCTGTCAATCACAAGGTTGTGGAAAGAGCTTTGGCTGCTCAAGTGGAAGAAAAGGATGATTGGGTTATTGATAGTGGATGTTCTCACCATATGACTGGTGACAAGAATAAGTTCTTAGATTTGGAAAGGTATGAAGGAGGAATGGTAAAGTTTGGTGACAATTCTGCTAGCAGAATCAGAGGTAGGGGAACTATTTCCTTTGATGGAAAGAGCAAAACAGGTAATGTACTATATGTTGAAGGATTAAAGCACAATCTTCTCAGTGTTGGTCAGTTAGTGGACAAAGGCTATGATCTCCGGTTCAAGAATGGAAAATGCAGAATCTTTACAAGCTCCGGAACTGAAATTGCATCCGGTGCTCAAACAAAAGGTAATATCTTTCATCTGGTTGGTTCAAACAAAAGTTGTCTGTTTGCTCAAGTTGATCAGAGTTGGTTATGGCATAGAAGAATGTGTCATGTGAATTTTGATAACATCATCAAGATAAGCAATATTCAGGTTGTAAGAGACCTTCCAAAATTGGTGAAACCTACAAATAGTTTGTGCAAAGAATGTCAGCTAGGTAAACAGAGCAGAGTCTCTTTCAAAAGCAAAGATCAGTCTTCTACCGGATTGTTGGAATTAGTACATACTGATCTCTGTGGTCCGACAAGAATCAAGAGTCTGCAAGGTGATAGATATTTCATGTTGTTAATTGATGATCATTCCCGGATGATGTGGGTTACCTTTCTAAAAGAAAAATCAGAAGCATTTGAGAAGTTCAAAATCTTCAAAGCTATGGTAGAGAATCAAACCGGATTGAAACTAAAGTGTCTAAGGTCTGATAGAGGTGGTGAATTTACATCTGGTGAGTTCATTGACTTTTGTGAGAAGCAGGGTATAAGGAGACAATTGTCTGCTCCTAGGACTCCACAGCAGAATGGAGTAGTTGAAAGAAAGAACCGGACCATCTAGGAAGCTGCCAGGACAATGATGTTGGAAGAAAATGTTCCTCAGATGTTTTGGAAAGAAGCTATCAGCACTGCAGTCTACACTCTCAATCGAGTTCAAATCAGAAACAACACCGGTAAGACCCCCTATGAACTCTGGTTTGGCATCACTCCTACTGTGAAATATTTTAGAGTATTTGGTAGCAAGTGTTATATTAAAAGAGATGAAGATCTAGGAAAGTTTGATGCTAGAAGTGATGAAGAAATTTTCTTGGGCTACTCCACTCAAAGCAAAGCATACCGGTGTTACAATAAGAGATTGAGGAAGATGATAGAGAGCACCAATGTGAAAGTTGATGAAGGAATTGAGAAGCCTTCAAGATTTTATGAGTTTGATGAAGATGATCAAGATGGTGTTCAGGTTCAAGGGACTCAATCCCCTCCGGTAAGTCAGAATCAACTTGATCCAGTAAATCAGGAAGAAGAAATAGGTCAGAATGAACCTGATCAAGGAGCAACAGTGCAGGATATTCCCAAAATTCCAAGGTATGTAAGACTAAACCACTCTGAAGATCAGATCATAGGTGACAGAAGCAAAGGTGTGCAAACTAGAAGGAATGTTGCTCAAAATCAGGATGAATGTTGTCTGATTTCAAAGATTGAACCTAAAACAGTAAATGAAGCCTGCAATGATGAAAACTGGACTAAAGCAATGAAAGATGAATTAATGCAAATTGAGAAAAATCATACTTGGGATCTTGTTCCCAAACCTAGAGATAGGAATGTGATTGGAACCAAATGGGTCTTCCGAAACAAGTTGAATGAAGTTGGTGAAGTTATCAGAAACAAAGCTAGATTGGTCTGCAAAGGCTACTCTCAAATAGAAGGAATTGACTTTGAAGAGACCTTTGCTCCAGTGGCAAGAATTGAAGCAGTAAGATTATTTCTTGCATTTGCTACCTTCAAAGACTTCAAGGTATATCAGATGGATGTCAAGTCTGCTTTCCTAAATGGTGATCTGGAAGAAGAAGTTTACATTGAACAACTGGATGGATTTCAATTGTCTGATAATGATGATATGGTCTGCAAGTTGAAGAAAGCATTGTATGGACTAAAGCAAGCCCCAAGAGCATGGTATGAAAGGTTGGATAAGCATCTTGTGCAGATTGGATTCAACAAAGGTACTGCTGACAGTAACTTATATTTCAAAATTGTTCATGAAAACATTTTGATTATTGAAGTGTTTGTGGATGATATCATTTTTGGAGGAAGAGATAGTATGTGCAAAACTTTTGCAAATCAGATGAAAAGTGAGTTTGAAATGTCTATGCTTGGTGAAATGAATTTCTTCTTGGGTCTGCAAATTACTCAAACAAAGAAAGGAATCTTCATTTCTCAGACCAAATATGTGAAAGAATTGTTAAGGAAATATGGTATGGAAGATTCAAAACCAATGAACACTCCCATGGCAACCGGATGTAAGTTGAGCAAAGATGATGACTCCCCAAAGGCAGATCAGACAAAGTATAGATCAATGATTGGTGGATTGTTGTATCTCACTCAGACTAGACCAGATATAATGCAGTTTGTTGGTCTTGTGGCAAGATTCCAGGCTGATCCTAGAGAATCTCATGTTATGGCAATCAAAAGAATTTTTAGGTACCTAAAAGGAACAGTTGAGTATGGTCTATGGTACCCTAGAGATCCGGATTTCTCTCTTCATGCTTACACAGATGCAGATTGGGCAGGAGATGTGGATGACCGGAAGAGCACTAGTGGTGGAGCATTCTTTTTGGGGAAGAGATTGGTTTCTTGGCTAAGCAAGAAACAAGATGCAATATCTCTGTCTACAACTGAAGCAGAATACATTGCAGCAGCAGGTAGTTGCACTCAAATCTTATGGATGAAGCAGATGCTAAGAGACATTAAAGTTGAATATGAGGAGCCTATCACAATTTTCTGTGATAATTCAAGTGTAATTAATATTTCTAAGAATCTGGTATTGCATTCTAAGACTAAGCACATATCTATCAAGTTTCACTTTTTGAGAGTGGTGCAGGAGCACCCCTACAAGACAGGATATAGGTTCATTGTCCGCATGACAGGACATTAGTCTATTTTTAGCATGTTTGACTTCATAATGTAATAAGGTCCATTGGACCAATGCATATGTATTAGATCAGCCTAGGAGAGTGTGCAGGCAGTTAGAGCTCGTGATCAGGTAGAATGAGCTGTCCTCTCCCAGCCATTTGGAAGCTCCCAGCCGCTGGGAACCGAGTTGGTAGTACTCGTAGGATATTGCTATAAATAACTCAGATCAGTTAGGGTTTGAGATCATATCAGAGTAGTAGTTATGTTATGTTGTACTGGTGATTGATAAGAGAGTAGTAGTTATGTTATGTTGTACTGGTAATTGAGTGAGATCCAGAGATCAGGCCAGACATTGTGAAACATTGTTGTTCGATAGTATTGTAGAAACAGGACATTTGTGTTTCATCTAAATAAGATCTCATCAATTGCATTATCTGGTTTATCAGCTGTTTATGTTTTGATTTCTGTTCTGATTACAGGTTAATGGATTCTTTCAACCCTTCCACCGGTTGATTCTGTGAATCGGTGGAATGGTCATGCATGTTAGTTTAGGTTGTATTTTAGTTTTCTATTTATGCATTTCATTGTGTGGGAGATCGATTGGTAGCATGCTATGAATCAACCTAGCATCCTCATGTGCTAGGGTTTAGGAAGATAAACTGTTAAGTTTTGATCTGAAGGTGACCCGGCCCGACCATCATGTTTTCTTTGTAAAATTGTGTGGTTCTGTGAGTTTGCATGCAGCTGACGGATATACAGGTATCTGCATGTGCTTTTCCAGATGGAGTGAATCGTATCGTCATCTACGAGTATATCGCTATCAGGATCAGGTTCTGAAGTTGGCAAAAATTGCATGTTTCAAGTGCATCAGGATGATATAGGTTGGATATATACTCAGTGTATATATCATCATCAAGATCACCTTTCGTGTGTATCCATCGTCTGCATATCGCCATCGCATGCAGAAGTGAAAGTTCACTTTTTGGCTAAGGACCGGAAAGGTCATCATCAGGATATTGAAAAGATCACCGGATATTCATTATCATGTTGCGGAGGATATAAGTGTCTTATATCCTGTTGACATCATCATCAGGTGCATTGACATCATCATCGGGTGCAAGTGACGTCATCGTCATCAGGATATTGCGAATATCACCCTATGCAAGTTTATCCTGCTGTCGCTAAGTGTTTTGGCATCGGCGTAAGTCATCGGCATAAAGTTGAGTATCATCATCAGGATGTTTCAATATGACCGGATAAGTCATATCCTGATGCTGTTGTTTGAGTAGTCGGATATCGGGGTGACGTAAGCATCGAAGGAAAGGTGCTTGAAGTTGTCGTCATCAGGATATATGGGAGGAACTGGATATTTTATATCCTGCTGATGAAGATGATGTCGAACATCATGATGATGAAGATAGAGTTTGGCGGTAAGATGAACAGTGAACATCAGGAGGATGTTTGCACTTGCCGAATGTGATGATGCTGTTGATAGCCGAATATGATGATGCTGCTGACAGGCGGAAGGCGAAAGGTGATAAGGAAGTGAACAGTAGTTAGCAGGAGGATATTTCATGCCTCTTCGAAATATGATGATGCTGTCTGTGTTAGCAAGAAATATGATGATGATGATAAGCCGATAGGTATTACATACTGCATGTCTAGGATTTTAACATGCTGGTTGTGTTAATGACTCCTCCTTCCCATTTGTAAGCTTCTGTTGCGTTTCCTCTGCATCAGAGAGAACAAGTGAACAAGGAAGAAGTCAGATTGGAGTATGTTCCCTCAAAGGATCAGATTGCAGATATCTTTACTAAACCTCTTCCCAAGGACTCTTTTGAATATCTCTGGGAGAAGTTAGGGGTCATGGCCCCTTCGGTGATGAACTAGGATGCACTGATGTGCATCAGTCCGGTGGATATCACAGTCATATCTTGTGATCTGGATTGATGATGGGGAGCTGCAACTAAGGGGGAGTAGCTGGTATGATTCTGAAGTATGAGAATTGCAAGTATGAGCCCTTTGCCATTGATGTCAAAGGGGGAGAGAAGACATGTGAAAAACAAGTGGTTGATGATCAAAGGGGGAGCAGTAAAGGAAGAGAAGACATGTGAAAAGTTGTTGATAGGGGGAGCTGTGACAGAAAGGAGAAGTTCTTGTCTTGATGGTTTTTCACATCATATGTTGCCATCAATGACAAAGGGGGAGATTGTTGCAAGTATGAGGTGAGCCAATGTTGTCATTGATGTCAACATACTCATATTGCATTGACAAGAAGGATTGGATGAGCTGTGTGCTGAGGATATTGAGAAAATTAGCCTCAGTCAGGAACAGTGAAGAACCGTGATGAGAAGAAGGCAAATGTATTGTATAGGTTGAGAACCAGAGGATGCGGATTAAAGGTTTTGTAGATATGAGTCTTGAGATGCTTCAGTTAAGATTTCAGAGGTCCGCATGAAGATCTGAAGGAGTTGTGGCTGTCGGTGTAGAACCAGTTCTGGCAAGTATTCAGAGGTGACAGAGGATCACAAAAAGGTCCGGTGAGGTCCGGAACTGTATAATCCTAATCTGCGGATTGGAAGGAGTCTTTGGGATGTCCTTGTGATGTGCCATCTCAAGTTGTGTATGATTTGGAGGTCCGGAAGTACCTCTTGTATTATGATAGTGGCGACAGACAGTGTTCTTGAAGTTTCGGATAAGGAAGAGAAGAGATTCCAGTAAGTAAAGAAAGTGCGGATGTACCTGGTCATTCAGGCAGGCTTGTGAAGGTTCTTGGATCATGTTGAGGTTGTGTTGTTGGTCCGCATTGATAGTAGAGCCCAGAATTGAAGTTATTTTTCCGGATGAAGGTCTTGCTCTGTTTAGCCAACCGGATGAGTTGTTCATCCTGTGAATGTTCTTGTGGTGGCCGACCGGATGTGTTATTCATCTTGCGGATACTCTTATGGTTGTTTGCCGACTTAGATGTTTGTTCCTAAGTCGATGTCTTGTATAAATAACGGTTTGTGAGTTCATTTCGAAGTGTGGATTGTGTGGATGAGTGTGGCATAGCGAAGAGAAGTGCGAAAGGCAGAGCAGAGGTTTTTGGGCTTAAATGGAACTGATCCGGACATGGTAGAGATGTCATTCTCTAGTTCAAGATTGTGATTCTTATCACTTTGTAGACAGTGTGTCTCCTTGTAGGCAGTGGGCCTCTTTGTGAGCAGTGTGCTCGGGCAGTGAGCCCTAATTGGCAAGTGCCATTCTTTTTCTTATTCTTCTAACAAAGAATAATCCTTGGGTTAATCACCCCGTGGTTTTTCCCTTAACCGGGTTTTCCACGTCAAAATCTTGGTGTTCAATGTGTTGATGTTTATCTGCTCTTGTGTTTATGTATTATGCTTTCATGGATGATTAATTGATATGCTGCTAACTAACAATGAAGAATCAAGTGTTTGAAAGAACAAGAAGTTTTATACAACTGATTCACCCCCCCCTCTCAGTTGTATGCCTTAAATCCAACAGTATAGGCAATATGCAAGCGACCCATTATGCATTTAACCTTATATATGGACCCGATTGCAAAAGGCAAATGTGACTAAGTACAAAACAAAACCCTTAGCATATACAAACGACCCTGTATATGTAAAGCGATATACAAACCTAAATGTACATTTTACCAAAATGATCATAACTTGCAAATATGGCAAATTTTAAGATGGTTCAAAAAGCAACCCTAGCTCATTTTTCACAAGGAATCCAACCATATCATGCCCTGGTACTAAAAATGCATTTTTTTCTCTATTTTTAACAAAGTTTGCAATTTTAACCCCTTTTTTTTCCTTTACCACAGGCAAAACAACACACACAAGCAAAAAGCAAAAAGCTACAACAGGGGTCCTCATTTTGCTAAGGAGTAAAATGGGGCATGTTGTGAGCATCACAACAACTAGCAACCAAACAAGGCAATCAAATTCAACCCATTAAAGAAAACTAAATGAAATAAATTCATAACTTCCAACTATCTTTCGTGCAAATCATCATTCAACTCAGGACTTAATGTATTCAATAAGGTGCATGAATTTTTATTTCAGTTTAAGTGGGTACACATGATTAAAAAGCCTCATCTTGAAGATCAGTTGAACAAACCAGTGACTAATATTAGACTACGTAGGTGAGGACATTCCCTCATAGCCAACCGGATAGAGCCTTGCTACCAGCGAGCGTCCATAGCCCCGACAAGGTTATCGTTACAATTCTCCTAAGTAAATCCCCACTGCCAGCGAGCATCCATAGCCCCAGTAGAGTTACTTAGATGGCTTAATCTAGATTTTTAGTATATTCCATTTTATTCATTATTATTTTTTTGTATTTCTAATAGAGATTTCTCAAGATATTGCATTTGTAACTTCATAATGCAAGGAGTGGTCACTTGCTGAAATTAAGCTGAGAATTGTAATGGTAGCAAGGGTGACCTCTGATTTTTCACCTAATACCTACACTGATAAGTTCAACAAACCCAAGGATTTTAGGTGTGTCATTGTGAGAAACATTTCTTGAATACTCAACCCATTCTTATTGAATACAAAATTTCACAAGTCAAACAACTCTTTGCATTTGTGACAGTCACAACAAGTTATGCATAGATTTCAAATAATTAACCTTAATGACCTGAATTTTCCATTATTTTCAGTGGTTTTTAATCTGCTCCTTCATACTCTAAATCAAAAGAAAGATCCCTACTGAGGAAACAAAGCAACCAAAACAAAACAAGCAAAACAAAGCCACTATACAAACAACTATACAAAGAAAATACACTATGATACACATGACTGTCATGGTGCAACTTTAGGCCTGAATATAGTGTTTGAGGAATCATCCATTAACTGGTAATGGAACATCCTCACTTGTTAAGGACTTGAGCCTGTAGGTGATGTCTCCTAGAATTTTAGAAATTTGAAAGGGGCCTATCCAGAGTTTGTCAAATTTACCATGATCACCCTTCCTTTCATGTGCTTTGTCCCACATCAAGACTAGATCTGAAATCCTGAAAGCCTTGATTCTGGCTCTCTTGTCAAACCAGCATTTGACAACAGCCTGGTGTTTAGTAAATTGGTTAATTGCTACACCTCTTTTTTCTTCTAGGTGCATTAGTTGTAGTAATCTAACTTCCTGCTTATTATCCATGCCTAGGTACTCTTGTGCAAACTGTAGTGTAGGAATCTTTAAGTTAATAGGGAGGATGAGATCCACCCCATATACTAGGTGAAAAGGTGAATTTCCTAATGCAGCTTTGTTCTTGGTTCTATCTACCCACAAGGCATATTTCAATAGAGTGTTCCATTCCCTTGGGTTCTTATCTATCATCTTTTTTATGATGTTCAATAGGTTCTTGTTTGTGGATTCTGCTAATCCATTCCCTTGGGGATAGTAGTTTGAGGAGAATTTTAAAATGACCCCATGATCAAAAGCCCAACTTGACAACTTAATTGAGGCAAAGTAGGTCCATTATCACATACTAAAGCATATGGAACTCCATACCTAGTCACTATGTTAGTTTCCAAAAACTTACTGGCATCCTCAGCATTGCATGTCCTGCTGCTGACAGCCTCAGTCTATCTAGTACAGTAATTAGTAATAGTTAAAACATACTTGTGGCCTAAGGATGATGGAGGATTGATGGGTCCTATGAAGTCCACTCCCCATTGAGCAAAGGAGCACATCTCCATCACTGGCTGCAAAGGTTGAGCAACATATTTCTCTCTATTTGCAGCAACCTGACACATATGACAACATTTGATGTGTCCAACTGTATCTTTGAAAATTGTGGGCCACTAATACCCTGCCTTGAGGATAGCACGAGTGGTGGCTAAGGATGACCCATGTGCAGTCCCAAATTTATCATGTAATTCTGCTAGCACCTTATCTGCTTCTGATCTTTCCAGGCACCTTAGGTATATCCCCTCATAGTTTTTCTTGAAAAGGACTCCTCCTTTTAACATATATTTTAGCGACCTTATCTTCAGGTCTCTTCTTTGTGAGGCCTGCAGTCTAGAGGGACATCTTCCACTAATTAGGATGTGCCTGATGTCTGAGTACCATTCTCCATCATCCTTTGCATTTACAACGTACTGCTGGCTCATGATATTGGGATCAATCTCTGATATCATCTGGCTTAATGCCTGCCCTCTTACTAGCTTCATAGGGGTAATGTCCATATCGTACTCTTGGAGGACACTGATCCATTTAGCCCTTTTCTCACTTGGTTGACTTTGCATTAACAACATTTTTACTGCTACATCAGGTACAACAACAATCACCCTACTTCTCAGGATGTAGTGCCTGAACTTCTTGACTGCTTGGACCAAGGCAAGTGCTTGTCTTTCAACGTCCATGTACTTGAGTTCCACATCTTTGAAAGGGCAACTCATGAAGGCTATAGGATTTTCTTCTTTTTTTTCATTTTTCTATGTCAGTACTACTGCAGAGGTATGCTCTAAAGTGAATGAGTAGATGTAGAAGTCTTTGGTGTAATCTGGATTGATCGGAACTAGAGCATTTGATATGGCCTTCTTAATGTCTTCAAAAGCTGCTCTAGATTCTAGTGTCCATTCAATTTTAGCGTCCCTTTTGAGCATGGCATTCAAGGGACTGACTATCTCTGTAAAGCCAGTGATAAATTTCCTAATAAAATTAATCTTACCGAAGTAAGATTTGAGCTCCGTCTTGCTTCCAGGCAGTTGTATCTTCATGATGGATTCTATTCTGTCAGGATCAATGATGATCTCGTCTTCAGTTATCAGGTGACCTAGCAATTTTCCTATGGTCATCCCAAATATGCTCTTCTTGGGATTCAATGATATCCCATACTACTCACATTTCTTCAGCACCTTTCTTAGGTCTTCCACATGGTTTCCTCTATCCTTGGAGAACACCGTTAAGCCATCTATATATTACTATGCACTTACCAATCAAGCCTATGAAGGCTATGTCCATTGCTCGCTGAAATGTGGCTCCAGCGTTTATCAATCCAAAAGGCATGCGCCTATAGGCGAAGATCCCCCATTTCATGGTAAATGTGGTTTTCAATCTATCAATTATGTCCACCATTACCTAGTTGTATCCAAAGAAACCATCCAAGAAGGACATCATCTTGGCACCGTTCACAATCTGCAAGACTTCATCTAGAGAAGGCAAAGGATAATTATCCTTTTCAGAAGCTCAATTCAAGTTCCTGAAGTCCACGCATAGTCTGATGTCACCATTCTTTTTCCTCATTGGGACTAGGTTTGCCACCCACATGGAGTGTCTCATAGGAAAAATAATCCTGGCATCGAGCAACCTTTTAACTTCTTCAAAAATGATTGGTTCCAGTAAAGCGTTGACGGGTCTTTGCTTCTGTCGAAAAGATCTGGCATCTGGCTTCAAAGGGATCGTATGAGTGATGACTAACGTATCAAAAGTCTTTAGTTCATCATTCATCTAGGTAATAACATGGATGTAATCTTTGAGGACCTGAGTTATCCCTCTCAACTCTTCTTCTGTATAGGCCTTCCCAATCAGGACGTTTCTTCTTTTATCACCTTGCCCAATGTCAACCTGCGAATATTGTCCCTCATCATCCTTTTGAAGATCCCTTTATTTCAGCATGTTGTCCAGATCAAATGCTCTCTCCAGCTCTATCATTCCCCTAGGGATTTTGTTACTTGGCAAATACAGGATTTCTTCTTCTTCCCAGACATGATCTTCTAGATTCTTTTCATCAATGATCTGTGCCTCCAAAACCTCTCTATTGGAAATAAAATCCAATATATGTTGATCATCATCAAATACTTGGAGATTAGTTACATTATCAGGTACTGAAGGCACTGATACTAATTCAACTAAGAATCTTTTCAAACTTGATATGGACAGTGGCTCTAGAGTACTGGCAGCCTGGGCCAAAGCGTCTGCTCTGTGGTTTTTCTCTCTGGGTACATGGGTGATATTGAATGCATCAAACTCTTCTATTAAGTTCCACACCTTGTGTCTGTAATTGGACAACCTCCTATATTTGCAAGAGTATATACCTCTCACCTATCTGAAAACTAATTCTGAGTCTCCATAGACATGCAAAATTTTCACCTTCTTCCCAAGAGTGAACAGTATCCCATGAATTAGAGCTTCATACTCTGCCGTATTGTTTGTACATGGGAACTGCAATCTGTATGCTGCCAAATAGGATTTTCCAGATGGGTTAATAAGGTCTATTCCTACTCCAGCTCCTTGTTTTGACTTGGATCTATCAAACCTGAGGATCCATGGCTTATTTTCATCTAAAAGCTTGTTTGGTGCTTCCTTCTTTCTTTTCATTCGAGTAGTTGCACCACCTGATATCCACTTTAGCTTTGGTGTCCCAGCCTTCTTAGACACCACCTTATCAGCTTTATGAGAAGCTGGTATTTCTTCTTTTCTCTTATCATCAGGAGGAACATTCTCTGGACTAGGCAACATATGCCTTCTCAAGATATGTAGGCACAATGAGCAAGACGTTTCTGAGTGCGGTGCCTCATGCAACCTGCACCACTTCTCAATCAAGGCATCCTGGGGAAGCCTATGCTGCTGCATCATCTTTTGGATTTCTTTTGACAGAAACTCCTCAAACTTGGACAGATTACTGCCACTATTCTCATCAGATAACTCGTAATTTGACTCCACTAAACAATCACTCCCGGGGGTGATTTTCCTCTTGTTCTTATCATTACCCCCGTTGCATACCAGTATCTCTTCTGTCATATAAACAGAACTCACATCCTTCTATGTGCATCCTCCTATAATTGCGAAAGACAACCAAAAATTAGTATCACTATCATTATCTGTGGAACTCACCACGGACGATGATACTTTGCTGTACACTTGTTCCAACTCCAACATGTCTAAACATGCATCACAGGTTTTTTCAGAATGAGCTTCATCATGCAACCTGCACTATCCGTCAATTGGAATATCATGAATAGGGACATTTAATAACTGACATCGTTCCACCTGTCTAGATAAATGCATTCCAAATTCCTTGAAATTATCTAGTTCTATTTTATTTTTAAGATTGCAATCAGGCTCTAAATTTATTTCATCACTCTAAAGGTCACCATTATGATCGTGTATGTCAAGTATCAGGATTTCTTCTATGCTAGCGGCTTGAGGTCTGATGGAGTAAACTCCAGGTTCCACATCCACATACATGATCTCATTGGTTCTATTATATTTAGTGATCATGTGTCTCATGTGAGGTTTAGCTTTGATCTTTATCTGATTTGGTATACCCTTCCAAGGTAGCCAAATATGGCTGAAATCAGTTGACTTGTATCCATTGATGGTTTTTGACCAGTCTCTGCTGAGTGACATTCCATATGTATCAAGTATATCAACTACCTAAATATCAATATAGTGCTGGATTCTAGGATCTGATGCTAGCTTCATGTGAATGTGGGTCAGTTCTCCTACCACACTTACTTCTGTTTTGTCCAATTGTGTTACCTTCTTCAATGATTTAGCAGGATGTAACCCTAAAGCGTTGCATATGGATAGGGGCATTACATTGGTAGATGCTCCTAAGTCTACTAAGTAGTTGTGCAAATTTTTACCAAACATCCTTGTGGTAAGGAGGAAGGGAGGTGACTCACTCTTGTCTTTGTATAGGGTCATGTGGGAGGTATCTGTAGCTTGAACAGTAGCTGAGGTTTTAGGTTTGACATTAACATCCTTGGCAGCATGATCTTTATTTCTAAATTGGCACAGGGTATGGCTATCTTCCTTTTGAGCAGAACCATCCAATGATTTCATGAAAGCCTCCTTGATAGCAAGGGTCCTAAGTAACTCTGACATTGGTAGGCTGATTTTAACCTTTTTCATTTCATCAGTCAAATAGGAAACCAACTTGTTAGATTCAGGAAGTAGATTTGCAGCTTTTGGTGCTGTGCTATGTGGTGCCAAATACTGAGTGTTGACCTTGGGAAGTCTAGGGTTATTGCTTGCCTTGGGATCAGGTGGAGTATTGAAATTGTTTGGAGGCAATGAGGTGGTCAAAGGATCAGCAGATCTGTTTGGGTTATTCCTTAAGTTGTAGTTATGCTTACCCTAAGGTTGCTATTGATAAGCATTGACTTCCTCATGCTCAATTGATGGCTCATTCTCATCCTCAAAGGGGAAAACATAGTTAGACTCAAAACCCATGGCTAATTCCTCACATGTTGAAGTGTAATCCTGATGTGGTGATATGGTCTGCTGATAAGGACAATGCATGAAGCTTTCTAGCACTAGGGCAGAATCGTACTCACAGGGGACAATTTCATTTCCCTCTGCATAAGGTGGGTTACTTGAGGTACTGGCCACTTTAGCTTGGAATATGCTAGTAGCAATCCTGAATTGAGGACAGTCCAACTCTGCATGAGCATTGGTGTTATGTATCCTGCACCAGTTCGTAAGTGCTGCCTCCACGAGGTTTACTCTGGTGGTCTATTTAGGTTCACCAGGAGGCTGATTGTCTAGGGGTGAAGGCAAGGAACCATTGTTTGACCTAGTGTTCCACACTCTAGGCTGTCTAGGAGGATTATTGTTGTCATTGTTGTTATTGTAATTGTTGTTGTACCTTCTGTCAGAATAATTAGGTCTGTCATTGGCATAACCTCTATTTTGATTAGGTTGAGAGTAGAAATTCTGATTTCTCAGATGAGTGACCTCAGTAGTAAGTTTCCTTAACTGAGCTAATATTTCTTTGATTTCTTCCTTCTCTTCCTGAACCTTGGCCATTACATTCTCTATTCGGGGCTTGAAAAAGGAAGACCCATTGTTATTGTTGGATTGTTCTATAGCCTGGGGCACTTGTGTTTGATATGGTCACATGTGGTTATTCCCACTCAATGGTGGCATGACACTGAGTGGAGGTATCTGCAAAGGGGCTGGCATCACAGCTAAAGGTACCATGGCTCCATTGGTCTGTTGGTAGGTAGGATATGTAGGATAACCAGGAAGTGTAGGGAAGGCAATGTTTGGTGTGGGAGTAGGAGCCAATTGTTGACTAACTTTGATAGCTTCCTCAAAAGCCTATGCTAAGGTTGTTACACTAGGGTGTGTTCTTCTGATAAACATGGAGGTCAGGGGATCTAAAGCTAAATAATAGATGCTCCTAGCAGCTTCATCTGTTACAACATAGGGAGTAACTAGCTTAGACAGCATCTTCTGGAATCTAGCCTTGAAGTTTGCAATAGGTTCTCCTTCGTGCCTCTTGATGGTGGCAAATAGATGATAGTTCATTAAAGGATCTCTAGGCACCTTGAACCTATCCTTGAAAGCTTTCTCTAAGGCATCCCATGAATGGACTAAACCCTGACCTAGACTGGTATACCAGTTATAGGCCTCTTCCCCTAAGGAGAATGGAAACAATCTGCATACCACAACCTCATACTCAATTCTAGCCCTACAACACGCTTCCTTGAAGGTTCTGACATGATCATCAACATCTTGGTATGGATGGTACCTAGGGCAAATTTTATCTAGATTTTTAGGCAAAGCATGATATGCATTGAAGGTTAGCGGTGACTCTGCAGCAAAGAATGACATTGGAAAGGGTGGGGGTTGAATCTAGGGTGCGACAGGCTGAGGCTGGGCCTGAGGTGTGACAGGTGGTCCGGTGGGTGTTTGAAAGCCAATAGGAGTGACAGGAGCATGTTCTGGTGAGGTTTTTGTCGCACTAGAATCAAGGGTGTGATGAATGTCCATAGTCCTAGGTCTAAATCCCCTGATAGATAGTTCTTTGAAGAGTCCACTAGATCTAGACCTGGTATTTGGCCTGAAAGCCAGGATTTCTCAAGTTTTCAAGGCAAAATGGTGAGTTTGTGGTCAAAATTCAAACCGACGAGATGTTTAAGCAATATATGCAGGAGTCTACAATTTCCTTTGTGAACAGGCTCTCCTTCTAGCGCCAGTTTCTATTGATTGGTTTATGATGTTAGTTACAACAAAGCACACAAAACAAAAGTTAAACAACAACCCTTGTTTATCCTGAAAGATACAATGAATTCAAAGAATTCATGATCCCAAGTCCCCATTGATTAGTTCATAATCTGCTGATGTTACTATGTGGTTGATGTGTATTGTTGTTTTCCATTTTGGGGTCTTACGTAGATCTGTAGATTCTACTTCTGCATCAATGCTATACAGGGAAGTTACTCTACACAGCATATATCTCCAAATGATGTGCCTAAGTTGATATTTGCATGAGTTCTACCCCTATTTATGATTCTCTGCATGACATTTTCAATACTACATGCATTTAGCTCAAAATATGCTAATGATACTCAGTTATCTTTGGGATGTCAGCATATTTCTCTGTTCTACTCAATATTTATCATGATGTACAGTTATGAAAGTGATTTCAATGAAATTAAAATGAGAAAAAGGGTTAGAGAGTGAGATTCCTAAAATTACTTGATTGTGATCACGGATCCACATACATATTCCCATACATGCAATGAAGAGAAGAAAACTAAAATCATACTTCACCAGGGCAATCACAAATCTGCATGATTCAGTGCAAATCTTCAAGGGTAAAAGTTGACAACAACATGCAATGAAATGAAAGCGCTTCTATAGAATACAACATTCACCAGTACATATCCAGAAATTAACTTGAAGACTACTTAAGGTTTACAATCAAGATATAGTCTAAAGCTTCATCTCCATATAGTATGTTCATAAAATAGGTACATTTACAATGATCTGAGGAAAGGACCCTGATTATTACAACAATTCAGTCCTCATTAGTCTCAGTAATCCGATCTCTTCCTAAAACTACTACAGGTCTGATTTTTGTATGATTGACCTCCTCCCTTTTTTTGTACCGAACAGGGGCTCAATATATATCTCTGGTTCCTTCCCCAACATGGTGCCCAAAACCCTAGGAGATCCACTGTCTGTATCTTGAAATGCAGCATCAAATGGTGAGAAATGAATCCCGCCAAGAATTCAAGCAGCATACCCAGACAGGGCACCACTCGCTCAATAAATGTTTCCACCTGCAAACTCCTCCGTATTGAAAGCTTCATCTTCTTCTGGTGTGTTAGGCCTCTCGGGATCTGATGTCATCCTGCCATTAAAGCTCTGTCCTTATGTTCACCTGTATGCCGCCACTGTGTCGGCAACTCTGCTTCTTCAGCTACTTCAACAATCTGCAATAAATAAGTAGGAATAAGCATCATCGTTTGGTAAGTCAGCAGGAAAAATGAACATCTACATTAAATCAGGCTATAAGATGCGCAAACACAGCCATCGGGCTCAACAACCATGGAAATTACGCATCAAAATGCATATGCAGCATTAAAACCAGTCAGGTCAACCACCATTGACCAAAAATATACAATCAGGCCTTAAATCAACTTCAAATTTCCATCGCTTAGCTTTCCTACCTTTTCTTCGTTTAAATCCCTGTATATGGCGAATGCATATTTTCCTTGTATATCGGGTTTGTATATCGAAATATACAAGGACCAAAATATGCAAGGAACTATCCATTTTTAATTTCCATTTCAAATCCGGCTTGTATGAGTGCATTGTATATCATAAAATATACATTGCGCAAATATACAATGACTTAACTCTCTTTAATAATCCCCTCGGGTCCGTCCAATGTATATTTCATGGTATGCTGAGCAATGTATATTTCAATATACATTGTGGACGTGATACATTGGTTCAATCAGATTTCAATCTTTTCAATTCTGTAGCCTATATATTTCCATGATGCATCTTTTAGACATACATTTCGGGCTCGATACAAGCATTAAATCGGGTTTGATTTTCCTTTGGATTCCGGCTTGTATGTGCGCGAAGTACATTTGGAAATATAGAAGCCGAAATTTATACAATGAATTAACATTGTTTGATAACTCCTTTAAGTCTGCGTTGTATATCGGGCCTTGTATATTTACTTGTATGTTTAAATATACAAGCGCGAAATGTACAAAGTTTTAATGCAAATTCATCCTCCTTTTAAGTCCGCGGCTTGTATAATGTCTTTGTATATCCTCAATATACAAAGCACAAAATATGCAAGGATTTAACTACGCCCAATGATTTTTCGGGTCCGCCGCATGTATATAACCCTTGTATTTTTTAACTTGTATGTTTCGCTTGTATGCAAAAATATACAAACCTGAAATGTACGACTTAACAATGTTTAATGACTTTTTTGGGTCTACATTGTATATGGACATTGTATATTTTGCCTTGTATATTTTGACCTGCCAAAACATGCAACGTGAGATACATGCAATGGAATTCAAACAATCATTCATTCCAACTCTGAGTTAATTCAGGTCCATCTTGTATGTATATTTCAAAACTTTAACCAAATGCATACAAGGAAAAAGAAAATACAACGCCCTTGTATATGAAAGTGATGTATAAAGGACATTGTATAGGCAATATGCAAGCGACCCATTATGCATTTAACCTTGTATATGAACCCGATTGCAAAAGGCAAATGTGATTAAGTACAAAACAAAACCCTTAGCATATATAAATGACCCTGTATATGCAAAGTGATATACAAACCTGAATGTACATTTTACCAAAATGATCATAACTTGCAAAATATGGCAAATTTTAAGATGGTTCAAAAAGCAACCCTAGCTCATTTTTCACAAGGAATCCAACCATATCATGTCCTAGTACTGAAAATGCATTTTTTCTCTATTTTTAACAAAGTTTGCAATTTTAACCTCTTTTTTTTCCTTTACCACAGGGAAAACAACACACACAAGTAAAAACCAAAAGCCACAACAGGGGTCCTCATTTTGCTAAGGAGTAAAATGGGGTGTGTTGTGAACATCACAACACTTCTTTATCACTTATAAATAGATTAATGATATAACCATGAAAGCATGAATCAACAACACAAGAGTAGATATATAATCAACACACATAACACCAGGATTTTTATGTGGAAACCCAGTTAAGGGAAAAACTACGATGAGGGTTAACCCACAAGATTTATTCTCTATTAAAAGAATAGAAAATGGGAAGGCACTTGCCTTCAGGCACACTGTCGAAAGCTCACTGCTTAAAGGAGGCTCACTGCCTACACGAACATTTACAATGTTAACACCGAAGGATTGAATTGAGAAACATCTTCTTCATGCAAGGTTTAGTTCCATTGAAGCACACAACACCTCTGATCTACCCCACTCACTTCCTCGCTACATCCACATCTTCGCCACTTCTACACATTTCCATGACTTCATCAACTTTGGAATGAACATCAAAGTTGGCCAAACAATCATCTATCTGGAACATTCTCCAAGATAGGCATTACAAGCAATTACAATCACAAGACTTTAAAATGCTACATGTGAATCACTACATTATCAGCTAACCATAACTATGACTCAAATCTTCCTTGAACATCATGCCATGCTCCATAAAACTTCTCTTAGATCATTTGTAACACACATCATGCACCCGGTTAGCCAAGACAGGAAAGAACAACAACACCCAAGGAGTAATCTTCATCCATGAGCTTAATCCTCAATACGAACCATCAACACAACAGGCACCTGATTCAGAGACCACCACAAGCACAATGAAATCAACAGGAACAACCGCACCACCTTAGATCACTAGAAACACTTGCACCTTCATTCAGGAACTCAAGAACACCAACTATCATGACTGTCACACTAGAAAGATTGCTTGCAAACCTCCAAACCATGAACCATTTGAGTTGAGGATACACACTGACATCCCAAACACACCTCTAGATCTGTAGATCATAATATTCTAATGTGGATTAATTTGGACCAAATTAATATCAATCTATCACCTCTAAATAACTGTAAAACCCAGTTCTACTCAGATGGCCATAACTTCACCAATTCTCCATGCAGACCTCTCCAATTTTGATTGGAGCAACTTCAGACAATCCTTTGCAAACCCTTTAATCTGTAGACTCTAATCTTCATCTTACTGGGAATATGGAGCAATCTACTTCACTAAACTACACTGTCTTCACTGTCTCTGATAGAGAGATATGTAACTCACTTGTTTCTTCCAAAGAGGCTAATTTTCTCAATACCCTCAACATACAAGTCTTCTAAACAAGCAATAGAATAAGATACAGTTGACACTAATGACAACAAGGATATGTTGACATCAATGACCACCGATTAGGCACATATTTGCAATAGGCCTTGTGTATACCATTGCATACATGAAGCTACCAATTGTTGATGCATATGGTATCTTAGACATTTTTTCTTCCTCCTCTTATGCCTTTGCACACATCTCCTTAGTCAACTTAAAATGACTAGGCAAAGGTGTACTAACTGCTTTTACATTCTGCATGTTAAACCTTTTCAACACCTTCTCTACATACTCACTTTGAGACAAAAATAATTTTCTATGTATCCTATCCCATGTGATCCTCATACCAGGGATTTGTTTTGCTACACCCAAATCCTTCATAGCAAATGATTTGCTAATTTCTTCTTAAGTTCATTAATATGCTACATGTTAGATTTGGCAACAAGCATGCCATCAACATAAAGCAACAGGATAATATAGCTACCATTATCCAATTTCTTGAAATAAACACAATAATTAGAATGACATCTTTTGTAACCTTGTTCAACCATAAAACTATCAAATTTCAAATACCATTACCGAGGTGCTTCCTTTAGGACATACAAACTCTTCTTTAACTTGCACACAAAATCCTCCTTACCCTTGACCTCATATCCCTGTGGTTGTTGCATGTATATTTCCTCTTCCAAATCCCCATAGAGAAAAGTTGTTTTCACATCTAGTTGTTCAAGATGCAAGTCTTTCGCAACCACAATACTTAGAATAGTTCTAATAGAATTCATCTTTACAACTGGAGAAAATATTTTATCAAAATCTATATCTTTTTTTTTTGTATAAAACCTTTTACCACGAGTCTGGCCTTGTATCTTTTCTTGCCTCCATCTTCTTCCTTCAACTTATAAACCCATTTATTTAGCAATGCTCTTTTACTTGTAGGCAATTGGACTAAGTCCCAAGTCTCATTCTATAGCAAGGAATCCATTTCCTCTTTCATGCCTAGCTCCCACTACTTTTTGGTATTTACCTACATTACTTCTTCATAACCTTCAGGTTCACCAGAATTAGTTAATAATATAGGATATAATGATGGAGAAAATCTTTCTGGAGGTCTAGTTATCCTTGTAGAATGTCTAACACTTGTAGGAGTCTGTGAGATAACTTGTTGTTGCTAAGCATCAGGTACCACTGGTATTTTATTTTCTAGAATCTCATTCAGCACCACATATTCCTTTTTGGCCTATTCATGCTTCTTTTCCTACAGTTGATCCTTATACATGACCTTCTCATTGAATATAACATCTCTGCTCCTAATGATTTTATGATTTTCATAATCCCATAACTGATAACCAAATTCATCTACTCCATATCTAATGAAGGTACATTTTTTAGACTTAGCCTCAAGATTGGTTCTATTTTCAATATCAACATGGACAAAAGCTCCACAACTAAAGGTTTTTAGAAATGAATAGTTTACCATTTTGCCTATCCATGCCTCATCCAAAGGGTTTGAAGATCCCCTATTTATTAATTAAATAGTGGTATGTACATCATCTGCCCAAAAGTGTAAGGATAGTCCAACATGCAATCTTATGCTCCTTGTACACTCCATAATGGTCCTATTAATTATCTCAGACACACCATTTTCTTGTGGGGTTCTAGGCACTATTTTCTACCTATGGATTCAATTATATGAACAGTAATTTTCAAATTCTTTGCTACAATACTCGCCTCCATTATTTGATCTAAAACACTTCAACTTTTTTCCTGTCTCATTCTCAACCAAATCTTTCCACTTTTTAAAAGTTTCAAATACTTTTAATTTTTGTTTTAGGAAATACACCCATGTTTTCCTAGTTGCATCATCAATAAAAGTAACATAATAGCAAGAGCCACCAAGAGACGATACTTGAGCTGGTCCCCATACATATGAATGCACAAGCTCTAATTTCTCAGTCTTCTTCTCTTTCCCAACTTTGAGAAATCAGACTCTTATGTTTTCCATAAACATAATTTTCACAAAACTCCAAGTCAATCTTCTTCAGACCTGGTAGCAACTTTCTAGAGTGAAGGATCTTCATCCCTTTCTCACTCATGTGCCCAAGTCTATGGTGCCACAAATTTGTTTGTCCCTATAGCAAGTGTTATAACTATCTTAGTAGCAACTATTTCTGTAGTAGCTAAGGTAGAATAAGTATTACTAGTACACAAATACAATGTGCCTACCATTTCACCTTTAGCTACTACTAATGCACCTTTAGTGACCTTTCAGACTTTGTCTGAAAAGATAACTATGCAGCCTTCACTACCTAGTTATCCTACAGAGATTAAATTCCTTCTCAAGTTTGGAACATGCCTTACCTCCTGTAGTAACCATTCATATCCATTCTACAACTTGATTTTTATCTTTCCTTTTCCAACAATCTGACAAGGTTCATCATCACCCAAATATACCTGTCCAAAATCACCTTGAACATAATCTACAAAATATTTCCTATGGGGTGTGGCAGGAAATGAAGCCCCTGAATCTATTACCCAAGAATCATTAGCATTATCTAAACACATAATTAAAGCATCCTATAATTTATTACTTACAACATTAGCTTTCTTACTGTCATCATGTTGTGGACGTCTCCTTGTTTGCCCTTTCGAGACCAACAATCCTTCTTCAAGTGTACTGGCTTTCCATAGTGCCAACAATCCATTCTTCCTCTAGATTTAGATCTACCTTTCTTCAACTTTCCTTGTGACTTCCCATGATTTGTTGGGCTTTTTCCTCTCTCTTTTGTTCTTCCCCTATTCTCTACAGTGAAAGCATTACTCGATGTTGAACTCTCACCTGTATTTTTTCATTGCATTTCCTCACTAAGAATAACACCAACAACATCATCAAATTTCAAAGTATTTGAACCAGAGACAGAGTTACTTACAGTTGTTACCAAACTATTCCATCTTTCTAGCAAAGAATATAAAACTAAGAGAGCTATCATCTCTTCATCAAATTTCGCTTTTGCAGAAGTTAACTAACTGGTAATCATATTAAACTTGTTTAAATGATCTGACATAGATCATTTTTAAATTAAACAAATGCATCATGAGAAATACCTTATTAGAGGCTGAGGGTTTTCATACAATTTAGCTAAATATTTCATCAGTTCATCTATTATCTTCGCTTCTGTTATATTGAATGTCATAGATGGTGCCAGGTACAACTAAATGGTTCCCAGTGCCTTTATGTCCAGAATTTCCCAATCCTCATCAGTCATTACTGCCAATTTTTTGGCTTTTCCTTCTAACGGCCTGCATAAATCCTTCTGATAGAGATAATCCTCCATCTGCATCTTCCATAACTGATAGTTCTGCCCATTGAATTTCTCTACAATTTACCCATATCCACCATTGCTCCCACTTAACCGTGAGACTCCCACTCAATCATGGGACCTTCCTGTAGATGATATTTAAACATAGCCCACTCTGATACCAGTTGTTAGGGTTCAGGCAAATCAAAGCAATAAACACTAACAATAATATGCATATTTAATAACTTAAATATAACAATGAAGAACAACACAAAAGAGATCAACATAGAAATTTAACATGGTTCACCCAAAATGGGCTACATCCACAAAAACTCAGTCATCCAATGATTTTATTATCCAGTGCAAAACATATTTTAATCTCATGAATTCCATACCCGCAATATACATCCCGACCGCTTATATCAATATTTTTGGAAGCTTCTAGAATTAAGGTTTTACAATGTCATTTTTCTTTTGTCAATTAACAAAAATTAACAACTAACTCTGAACGGGCAAAAAAAAAGGGAAATTTTTTTTCGAGGGCTACACCCCTAAACCTCAGTGAGGATACGTTATGAGTGTACAATACTTGCATGATTGGTTGCCACATACCAACACTAGTGATGCATCCCACATAGCTACATTATTTATCAAAAAGGTTGTTAAGTTGTATGGACTACCTAAGAGCATAGTTTCTAACAAGGACATACATTATGAAAGAAGATGTGCACTGAATTAGGATTCAGTTCATCCTATCATCCCCAAACTGATGGACAAATTGAGGTTGTGAATAGAAGTTTGGGAAACTTATTAAGATGTTTGGTGGGAGACAAACCACATCAATGGGATCTTATCTTGGCACAAGCAAAATTTGCTTATAATAATTCAATGAATAGAAGTGCAGGAAAGAGCCCATTCCAAATAGTTTATGGGTATAGCCCAAGAGGTGTTGATGAGCTGAGAGATAGTGTGGATTTGAATAGGAAGAGTGTTGTAGTGGAAGATTTTGTAGAATACATTCTTGAGTTTCACAAGGAAGTGAAGGAAAAGTTGGAAAAAAGTGATAACAAATACAAGGAATATGCTAATGTGCATAGGAGGGAACAAGAGTTATGGATAGGAAACTTAGTTTTGGCACATTTGAAGAAAGAAAGGTTTCCACAAGGAATATACAATAAGTTGCAATTTAAAAAGATAGGCCCATACAAGGTGGAGGAAGTTCTCATCTAATGCCTATGAGATTGAGTTACCAATAGAAATAGACATATCTCCTATTTTCAGTGTTGTTGACCTATGCAAGTTCCATGAAGGAGAGACAAGTTTACAAGGGGGTACACACTCACGTTTGCCTAATGCACAAGGATGGTTAGATCAGTTACCTAAAAAGAAGATGGAAGAAGTAGATAGAGTGATTAACTGTTGAGTGGCTAAGAAGACTAGAGGAAAGGACTACATGGAATACCTGGTCCGATGGAAGAACAAAGCTGTAGATGAAGCTTCTTGGCTAAGTGTTGTAGAGCTAGTCAAGTATGGAATCCCAATTCCAAACTTGCCAAAATGTTCATGAGTTTCCAACTCATGGAACATTTTAGTTACTCGGTGTGTCTAATGTAAGAACATCAAGGTCCACGAGCAATCCTCATCAACCAAAAAGATTTCTTTGCTTTCTTGCTTGTTTGTTTTCCTTCTTCTTCTGTTGTAGGAGTTGATCAAATTTATAGAGAATTTCCTAAGGATTCTTGGCCAAGTGTTGACTTTCTCTTGAAGAAGATCCAAATGGGTGCTCACATTTCAATTTTGGTGAAGATCTAAGCTAAATTAGACAAGCTATATGCAAAAGTGGAACTTTCAATGTCAACAAGATATGTGGGACTTTCCTTGCCATCAGGATATATGCAGATGACCCCTAAAATTCTACAAAAATTATTCCAAGTGATGATATCGTCTTGTTAAAAATCCAAATGGGTGTCTAAAATTCTAAGTTTTACAAGATTCTGAGAAAAATTGGATAAGTTATGTTTAGGCAGAACTTTGGTATGCAACAGGATATATCCAATTGACCCCAAAATCCCTCCAATATCCAGTTGAGCCCAAAATCCCCACAATATCCAGTTGACTCAGTTTTCCTCACAATATCACGTTAGGTCACTTTTTCCCACAATATCACATTGGGTCACTTTTTCTCGCAATATCATGTTGGGTCATTTTTTCCCACAATATCTTGTTGGGTCACTTTTTCCCTCTTTTTCACTCAGATGCACATGGAAAGTGACAAAAATAGTTTTTGACTGCTTGTACGGTTGATCCAAGAGCCATTTAATGACTGACAAGTGTCCTATTCATGTGATGAATGTGGTATCTGCCTCAAATGCCTATAAGTAGGGGAATTTCACACTAAAAGACATGGACTTCTCTGTAGTGAGTTTTTGGCTTCTGCTAGAAGATTGTTTGGGGTTTTCACAAGAAAGCTAGGCTAGTTTGATCTAACTATTGTAATGATTGTAAGGCTTAAGCTAAGGCATGTATGAAGACCATTGTACTCCTACTATAATGTTTTCCATTGCATATGAATAAAGAGTTATTTGTTTCATTGTTGTGTGTTGTTCATTTTGCTACCTAGTTCAGTATCTTGTTAAAGCCCCTAGATCTTGACCTACATCAATTCTTTAGAAAATCCAAAGGGGAATGTGATGAAGAACTACAAGTATTGGAGTAGAATTTGCCTCAGATTAAGATGGAAAAAATAGACTTTGATACCCTTATAACAAAGGATTTTTTATGGATCAAATCCAAAATTGCATATCAAATGGCATAGGCTGCCAAATGGAGAATCAAAATCTTGAAAGAGGTTAATGGTTTGGCTCATGATGGATTTAACAATATTCAAAATTGCATAGAGAAAATAATGTGATTTTTATAACAATCAAGTTTCCATCAACTTTATGAGTATCTTGAGAAAATAATTGGTAAAGGTGACTAAATAAAAGTCATCAGTGCTCGACACTTCATCAATTGATAAACTCATGAAAATGAAGATCTTGTGCCAAAATTTTGAAACAAAAATTAATCAAATGTTGCAAGGCACTTTCCAAGTGTTGAACACTCACATATCTTGTCACTCAAATGGTACACATTAAAATGTGGTCATGGAGGCAATTGATAAATTTCACCAATATCAACAATGGGTTCACAACACTAAAAAGAAACTAATCTAGGTTGAAGATAGTCAAGATGAGGCCACCTTTAAAGAAATGTTCATGAAATTCATTTGAAAGTCAAATTTTAGCTACATTCATCATATTGTAATGTTCATATTCATAAATTTGTAATGTAATATTTTAATGAACCCAAAAGTGCATTCATTTTAAGAATATTGTATTATATTTCTTTTGAACATTTGAAAAGTACCAAAAGAAGGTGAACACAAACATAAAGGGAAGGTGAAAGATTATTTTTCCCATGTATTGTAATCATTCAATATTGTACAAGGCTTTTTAGTTGATTTCACAAAGATTGTAAAAAAGAGAAAAATAATGAGCTTTTGAAGAATAAATAGTGAGTTCAAATCAAAACTTTGTTCTTGAAACTAATTTCATATTGCAGCTTTCTTATGTTTTATGTGGGTTTTTATTTTCCAATTCTTTTCTTGTAAAATATATAGAGTTGTTGGAATATCATTGTTCAAAACATTTTATTACTCTATGTTGAATTCAATTCAATTTAATTTAATTTCCATTCTCATTCTCAAGCATTTTTTATTTTATTTTTTTCCCATAAAATCAATTCTAATGTCAATATTAGTGTGTTTTGTAAACATAGTTTTGGGGTTTCACTAAAAGTAGCTTCACCTTTCTTGACAAGGGATTTTTATCCCAAAGCTATTGGAGATTGATAGATGCCAATTTACTTACCAACAAGCGTGAGTTTCTTCTCAATTAAGATTTAGCTTATGGGAAGCCCTAGGCATAAACAATATATCACCAAGGAATTGTAATCAAATTAGAAAGATCAAAGGTAATCAAATCTAAAATAGATAAAATCATAAACCCTAAAGCCAAAAAGGGTCAATAGTGTGGGTAAAGAGAGGAAAATATAAGCAGTCACCAAACCCTAAAATAAAGACAAGTCAAGGATAGAAGGTGTGAAGTATAAAAATTGGTTCTAATTAATCTACACATAATCAGATAAATCTTCTACTTAACATTAGGATATAAATCACCGAAGACATCTACTTTACTGCTGCCCCAAAAGGAAGAGCAAGGTTGTCTAGATTCTATCCTTTTGTTGCTATTGAAATGGAAAAAGGTACAACTAAACTAACTAATTTATGCAAATATAGTGACTAAAGAATTATTTTATAAAACAAGGTTCAAAAATAAAAAGGTAGATGAAAGAGGATCCTGGTACCGAAGTACTGAGGTTGCTATCTAGGACATCAGTGCGCAGTGTGGACGTGTGTGCATGGTGTTGTCATTTGTATGGCATAGTACAACCTAGATCTTGATTCTTGATCTTTGTGTCATCCTTTTCATCTTTTCTTCAGGTCGTCAAACTCCTAAAAGTGACCTGCAGATACATAGAATAGGGGAAAAAGGTTGGGTTGTATAGGAGTTTGTCTTAGTCAAACCTTGTTTTCAGCGTCTCCACCTCAACCAACCAAATTGATAAATGATAAAAAGAGTGTTCTCTTGTACTCTAAGCATATCTAGAATAGCAGTGAGCAGTGACAAGCAATACATGTAATATAAAAATATACAAAATCCTACTCAATGACTTAGAGTGGATTTATGCAATATCCTTATGTGCTAGAGATAAAATGGGAGATGTGTGTGTTCAACTTGTGAGAGACGTACAATAACATTCAATAGGATTGTAAATGATCAAAGCACAAACAACAAGAACTATTTAAACTTTATCACCTCACAATGAGGAGGTGAAAACTGCTCGGTCAGTAGCAGTTCCATTGGGAATCCTTGGGAGTCTGTTGAGCTTTGACGACAAGAGTGTAGAGCTTGATACAATAAACTTCAATAATATATAAATATTTGCAAAGCTTTATTCATGAAAGTAAAATTGATCTCTATTTCAAAAGAGCTTCGTTATGAAAAAGAATCGATCATTTGCAATGACAAATCTACTTTCTTATTTAGAGAGCAAAGGTGCAAAACCAATACAAAGGGTCGTTTGGACGTGGATAAGAATGACAAGAAACATGACAAATTGTGCAATTGAAAAGGCAATTTCTAAAAATGATCTAAAGATTGACAAAGGCTATTAGGACATCTACACATGGCATAGACATTTGCACTTAGCGCTAATCTTAGCAAATGCAGTTCTTAAAAGGTTGATCAATTCAAGAGAACATCAGGATTTAGGCATTTTTACCGTTTCTAGATATGGCAAGTAAAAATATTCAAAGCAATGCAAAGGTACATCTCATGGGTTGAGGGTAAATCCAAGGATAGAAATGAACCTAGAACACCCTAGAGGTGTGGATACTAAAGCAAGTACCAAACATAGCATGAAATTGTGGGCGAGCACAATTTATGTTACATTTAGTCCGCACTTTAGCGAACGTATGACACTACGTGCATATGCATGCTAAAGTACATGAAATAAAGTACTAAAAGCAAATAAGCATGAGAAGGATACTAAAAAGGATAATGTAGATGACACTAATTGTCTCCAAGTGAGATTTAATAGCCCCCATCTTAGGAATATGCAACACATAGTGTTAGTTACCACATCTTGCAAAACCACTTGTCAGATAAATAAAAGCATCATGTAAGGTGAAAAGAAAATTGTCAATTCAAAAATTATAAGGGGAATAAGATGGGAAAGTGATCAAGAGAGAAAAATGAGGGTAGATATGTGCCCTTCTATTTCTGCTTTCTCATTTGAATGTAGAAATAGGTAGAAATCTACCACATCAACTTTCCTAAAAATTGATGAAAAGGCCTTCGGTAGGGTCATTAATTAAAAAAACACTGAGTTGAAAAACATACCATGAGACGGAGAGTGGAACCAAGATTCCAATGCAATGAACAATGCAGGAATTAGAGTTCGCAAGTTCAAGTTATGAGAGTTTCCGTGACGAGTGGTTCAGGAAATAGTGAAAATTTACTATAAATAGTAAGTTTGATTTTTATTTTTACTATTCATTTATAAATTTGAGTTTATAAAATGAAGAGGATTTTTGAGCATCCCATAGCACAAACATGCCTCATGAATGACCTTATTGAGCACCCTGGTTGGATGCGTGGAGTAGGGTGTCGTGATGCATGAGATAAGTTTGAATTTCAATTTTGCATTTATTTTATTGTCTCGCTTTTCATGTTGAAGGGGACATCTGAGCACAAGTGTCCTTTCAGGGTGTAGACATGCGCCAATGTCCTAAAAAGGAATCAACATCTTGGGAACTAGTGTCCAGCAAATTTGGCATGAAATTCATGTTTTTGAATATAATTTTTTATTTCAAACGATAAGAAACTGATAGAATTCTATTGGTGGGATTGCAAAGTTGTCTGACGATGCAGGAGCATGCTAGAGGGCACTTGTTCACATTGTTGCGAAGCCATGCCGACATAATTACACCAACAAATGTTGGGTTACTATGAGATGTCAAGCTCTGGTGGATGTTTACAATGCATGTGATGAGATTCCATGGTAGTATGCTGATGGCACTCATGGAGTGTTGGGACTCAGACACCTCTACCTTCCGTCTGCCGATGGGAGAGATGATCGTGATACTAGAGGATGTGTACCAGATCCTTCTACTCTCTGTTCATGGTTGCATAGTTATAATCATAGACCAGAGGCCTCTATCCTATGTCCAAGCAAGACAGATGCTCTACCTGGGGTAAACCATGCTGATAGTGTTGCAAGTATGTGCTAATTGGTGTTAATTGTGTCTTCTAATGAGGTTGTTGTTGTTTGATTAAGTTGTTTTGCTAAAAGTGATTTGGTTGCTTTGTAGAGGTGCTAAAGATGTTGAGAATATTCTTATGTTATTGGGTTTTCAAGTGCTTTTGAGAAAATTTGATTAATTATGGAAACAATATGTTGAAGAAGTCTTATGGCTTACAGAGATCTATTTGAGTTTTTGCTCCGCACTTCTTTTGTGTTGGAGATCTAAGTATGCAGTTTGGATATGTTGTTTAGAAGTGTTTGAAGATGCTAAATCTAGAATTTGATGCTCCAGATCATTGTGCAGTGGAAGTTGTGTTCACCAATTTGAGAACAGTGTTTGACAGCATTTGCAATGTGTCTAGGAGAGTATTTTGCTCCGCATTTCTCCACAGAATGGTTTTAGGTGTTGCGGTTCTAGATGTGTGCTTACAAAGTCTATATTTTCCTTTACCTCAAGTGGTTCATAGTTTGGTGCTCTACAAGTACATTTCTTAAGTTGTAGATGATGACAGAGCATGATATAGCTGGTTAAGTACTCCGGTGTGAACTTTCTTCATGTGAAAGATGTTGCAAAGGAATTTGTTGGTTTTCAGGTACTTGTGGGTGTTTCTAGATCATGTTTGAGCTTGGTGCATGGTTTGCATGTCATCATGTGTTTTTGAGGAAGTGTACATTTAAAAATTCACGATGTTAACACAAGGATGGCCGACTTGATTGTTTACAATATTTGTGATTGTGCTTTGATGAAAGTGAAAGCGTGATGAAGTGTGTAAGAGTGGATTTAGGTCCATGCTAAGGCATGATGTGGTCTACATTCACTCCTTTCCTCCACAGGAATGTTTAGGTCCAGACCTAATTTATATTTTATGGGTTAAGTTGTGTTACCAACCTTGGAGAATATTTTCATAATTGGTGATTGTATAAATAAGTGTCAAGGAGTCTAGGATGTGTGCATGTGCGATGGATATGATGTTTGTGATGTGAATTTGATCAAGGCAGTGAGAGATTTCATGTGTTAGGATACTAGATGCAATCAACAGATGGTGTCTACTATTTTTAGTGTTGTTGTGAAGATGTTGTTTGTGTTGTGATGGATATTGGGCTTCATTGGAACTGAACTCCATACATAGGTTAGATGCAATTATATCAATTCAAAGTCTAGCAGTGAGCCTCTCTTCTCTTCTTTGTTTCTTTCTTAGTGGTTAGTGAGTCCACTTGGACAATGAGTCCACCTACAATGAGCATTCTCTCTTTTAGGCAGTGAGCCTTTGTAATTTAGTATTACTACTACATTATATTATGAGCTAATCCTCACTATGGTTTTTCCCTTTTAGGGTTTTCCACATAAAATATGGTGTTCTCTTGTGTGTGGTATTGTCATGATTCAGTTTCAATTATTTTCTTTTCATTCTTAATCATCATAACATGTGTAAAGGTTAATGTGGATCTAAATGTTTGTAAGGGTTTGAAGTTTTATTACAACAGATTCACCCCCCTCTCAGTTGTCATGTGCATTCAATAGATGGATGTCATGGGACACATATACATGAGTTGGTTGGAGCAAGGCCACATCATCGTACCACTGATCCATCACATCATGATCATGACCATTGTTCTATGAATTATACAGGATGGGTGATGCACACACCTGCATGGACGCATCGTCCATACTATTCAAGTGATGGAGGATTAGAGGATAGTGCTTGCATGTGGAGAGAGCATGATAGCACATTTGTATCATGATTTGGGTTTCTATGTGCACTATGAGGCGCAAAGATTGTTGGCCTACATGCTTCTTTAGGTGTGATCTTTCAGGCACATTACATGCACATGACCAGTAGGATTTTTGTTAGCCATCATCTAGTCAGACTTCCAAACACATGCCTATGCCTTGAGGAAGCCATGGTAGTCTGCTGACTTGTTATACTAGCAGGTGACCTTCAACAGGCTGTAGAGCATAGCAGTGATCTGGAGACCATATAGGCACATCAGAGTCTGGATAAGGTAGTTACGGCAACTAGCGAGGATGTGGAGGGACCCACTTTTAGTTAGTCACCTTGATCACTTCATAGAGTCATTCTAATATGATCAGGTGACATGGTAGTTTGGCCAAGTGCATGGAGTGTTGAGAGCAGTATAGACATACGTGCTCTCACACCATAGTGCAGTCAGGCCTAGAGATGTGGCATGCCTGATGATAGCATATGTCGACTTTGAGCCTGGTGATTTTGATGATGAGGAATAGGATGCAGTGCTAGTGTCTACTGACGATAATGTGGGGGCAACCCTAGTATATCTAGCATGGTGGAATACATCAGGATCAGGGTTCATCTTCCCAGCAGACCATCCTATCAGAGACCCAAGACCATGGACTGATTAGTGTTTGGAGGAGGCAGTCGCAATTGATGTGGAGCTCTTTGAGGATGAGGAGGGAGAGGAGGAGAGAGTAGGTGCTAGTGGTGGCAGTAGTAGGGAGGCATCAACATAGAGAGGAGGGTAGTCGTGTTGTAGAGGAGAGACCTAGGCTTTGACCTTAGGTGTCACGACTGCTTGTGACTGTGAATACCACACCTGGCTGATTTGAGAGAGGGGAGTTAAGTAGAGTAGTTGCTATAGTGTCCCCATAGGTCCTAGTGATGGTGTCGGTAGCCCCTACCAATCCAGACTGGTAGAATGGAGATCTAGGTAAGAGTTTATTTATGTTTCATGAGTAGAATAGTAGATGTTTACTTTATGTTGATTTGATATATGATGCTTGATGAGGTATTTGACATGATTAATGTTTTGATTTTGCAGTCAGCACATGGGCATGACTCAATTTATAAGTCAAGTCATGGCGAAGATGGTACCTGATGTACAGCTCATGCAGCTAGTGTGAGCCAGTTATAGGCCCTCACAGACTGGTGGGAGACACATAGGTGTCTTTGAGCCTATTACATAGCTTAGAGCTACCTATGAGGAGACTCAGGTGAAGAGGGATCTATCTACTGCATAGGTTGTGGTTGTTACTGCTGAGAGGGACTAGGCTAGGGCTGAGCAAGATCACGTTGTGAGGAAAATGCATGCTCTACAATCACAATTAGATGCACACAGCATGCCAATGATGGGGTTAGATCACCCCAGGTTCTAGGGTTTTCTAGATGAAGTGAGCCAACTATGAGCTCAAGTTGCCCAGCTATAGCAACAGGTTCTAGATTCAAGGATAGAGGTGACCAAACTCAGGGGTATGATTCGAGGACTAGAGACACGTAGTCATAGTCACTCATGATTTGCAACTTCCTGACAAGAGTCATCTATATAGCAACCACCACCAGGGCTTGAGGGTTCAAGATCTCATGGGGATAGTTGATTTTGTACTTGTACTTATGTATATGCCACATTTTGTTATAGTGGCCATTTTAATATGATGTACCAAGAAATATTCATGAGATATATATAAGATTTTATCTTTTTGGATTGATATCGTGTTATGTATTTTCGCATTGTGTTATGGATTATTTGATTAGATGCTATTGTGATTTAATTTAAATAACTTGGTTAAATTGTTTAAATAAATGCTACAAAGATCTAATGACATAATGTGTCTTGATATGAATGTGATTAATTAAGTGCAATTGTGATTTAAGTAAACAACCTTGTTAGATTGTTTTATAAATGCAACAATGATCTAATTATTACATGTGATGATGAGATAGTTATTTTTGCATAAATCAATTGTGATCTAAATAAATAACTTTGTTAAATTGCTTAATTAAATGTGACAATGATTTTTTGTTTTTCAAAAATGTTTAATTAACTACAATTGTGATCTAATTAAACAATAATGTAATGTTATTGTTTAATCAAATGCGACAATGATTGAATTAAAATGTTTAAAGGTTGCTCAAAGAAATGCTAAGCTAGATCTTACTGAACAATAGAAATAAACTAATTAATTGCAACTACAACTAATTAGGGAAGTATAGCAACACGAGAAAAGTAAATTTTCACTAATTAATGAAAACTACTTGACAATTCAAGACAACTAAATATTTGTTGAGAATGAAGCAACAAAGCATAAATAAAGTATCACATACTAAATCTACCTAATACTGAGTGCTTTAAGGAAATCATAAGCGTACCATACAAGAATGAAGGAAAAAAAACTTAAGCATAGAATCCACGTAAATGTATAGTGTCAATAGGCTCTTTAAGAGGTGTATTGTCCATTTAAGAGAGTCGATATGCACCCAAACCATATACATTGGTGATTATGTAATGTCCTAGCCAATTGGGACTAAACTTTCCTTTCATACCATGAGAAGCGTTGACATTGCGTTGATTTTCATAGAGAACCAAGTCACCAACTTCAAAGGAGTGGTGAATGACTCGCTCATTGTAGCTTAGATTGTAAGACTCTTTTGGTAAGCTTGGAGATGTCTAAGAGCGTGTATGTGTTGTTCGTCGAGCATCTCATGTTGTTGAAGTTGCTCTTCCCTGTAAGTGTTATCATCAACAATGTTCTTGAGGGAAATTTACAATGAAGGAATTTCCAACTCCAAGGTCATGATTGCATCATCTCCATACACGAGATTGTATGTGGTAGTACCTGTAGCCATACGAATACTTGTGCAATAGGCCTATAATGCATATGATAGTTGGGTGTGCCAGTCTTTACCATGTTTATTTATTATTTCCCATAGAATCTACTTGATGCTTTTGTTTGAGGCTTCTGCTTGGTCATTTGACTTTGGGTAGTATGGCGTAGAGAAGTGATGTTGGATGTCATATTTCTCAAGGAACTTCTTCACGTCTTTGTTCTTAAACAAGGAACCATTATTAGAAACCAAAGTGGAAGGAAGGTTGATTCTAGAAATTATGTTATCAAGATGAAAATGTTAGATTACTTCAACGGTCATGGATTAGAGCGAAACAACTTCAACGTATTTCATGAAGTAGTATGTGGGTGTGATGATGAAAGTGTGACCTTGAGAAGGAGGGGAAATCTTTCCAGTAAGATCTAAACCCCATATGGAAAATGACCAAGGCGATACTTGGGCACAAAGTTCTTGGGCAGGACCTTGGATCAAATTGTTGTGTTGTTGACATTGAGGCCACTTTTTGACGAAGGCAAAGGAATATTGTTCCATGATTTGCCAATAGTAACCCATACAAAGAAACTTATGAACTAAAGACCATCTACTAAAATGTCCCCCACAAGCACCAGAATGGGCCTCTTCGAGGGCAATGGGAATTTCAACTTTAGTTAGACAACGGAGTAGAAGGTCATTGTAGTTGTGATGATAAAGAACATTATAGAGAATGATGTATCTCACTGCGAGCTTACAAATATGAGCTTGAGCATTTTTAGAGGAAGCATCTGAGAAGGTACTATCATGTAAATAGTTGAATATATGGGAGTACCATTCATCTGAGTCTAAATTGTTACAAGCAGGAGAAGAATCTGAAGAGGTATCAATTATCGCAAGTGAAGAAAGAGTGTGAATAATGAATAAATTGTAGATGAATCTTCAAGGGGTGTAAGAGAGGCAGCACTCACCATTACATCTACATGTCGATTATATTTCCTAGGGATTGTATCAATCGTGAAAGAGGTGAAATGATTCAATAGTGATAAAGCTAAATCGTGATACTGAGATAACCTATCTTGCTTCACTTGATAAGATCCAGTGACTTGCTTTATGATCAATTATGAATCACCAAAGATATGCAGAGCATGAATGTTAAAGGATAACGTGACATGCAAGCCAATGATAAGGGATTCATACTTAGTGGTGTTCATGCACAAAAAGTTTAGATGGAAGGATAGGGGAATTGGCTTCCCAGATGGAGGTATCAAAATGATACCAGCACTAGAGCTAGTTCTACACCTAGATCCATCAAAGAATAATTTCCACGGCTAATCATTGTCCAAAGTGTTGGGATAAGGTGCCATTAGCATTGTAAATCCCATTATTGTATTATTCTATTTATTATTTGTAATTACCCATAAGGGATGTACTAGTTTCACTAGTAGTGGTAAAAATTATTACTGTCCATGGTAATTATGGAGTTACTGCACCAGTAAGTTCTGGAGTTACCAACGATAGTTACAAGATGTCATTTACTATGGTAAATAGTAATTGGTCAAAGTGGGGTGCACATGTGGAGGAATCACCTATTTTTAGTGTTATGACACACGTCATAGATGCTGTAAGAAGGTGTAAGAGATTCTATGCCAACTGTAAGATGTCATAAGAATCTATGACATTTATGACAGCATATGACATGTCATAAGATGTTGTAAGTGGCTATTTTTGGCCCCTAGGCGTTCAAGCTTGCAAGGGCATCTTTTTCCAAGTGTAGGATGCATGTATGATAGCTTTAATGACCCCTAAGAGCCCATTTTTGTCCATGGACACCCAAGGTTGTATTGTTGACTCTTGACTAGTGTTATGAGCTTGTAAGAAGTCATTGAATGTTACATGGGTGAAGATTCCAAGGTGGACACCCATCTTGATGTTGTGTAAATTCTATCTAACCCATGGCATAGTAGATGAGATGCATAATAGTTAACAAGTACCTAGGTTCTACTGGAGTGAAGGTTGAATGATAGAGGAAGTGAATGTATTTGTAATCTCCTTTTGTGAAGATAATACTACTTGGCCTCTTTTCTTGGTGGAGTTTTTTACCCGTAAGGGTTTTCTCCATGTTAAACACTGTGTTGTGTGCTTCATTCTACTTCTACTATATTTCTGTATTGTGGGTTTATATTTTATGTTGCAATATCCATCTTTAATACTTTGTTAAAGATCATTAAATATACATTTGAATCAGATTTATGTTGAGTAGTGTTGCTTTCATTTCTAACACAAAGAAAGAATGTGATCATTGAGAAAAGATTATTGATTCTAAATAGAGAGAGGAGAAGGCACATTAGCCAAGTGGTCAATTAAGGCTTGACCTTTTATTGCCTTTTAAGAGACATATTTGAGATCAAATTTTGTTAGCAACATAACCCACTTAGCCAAGCGTCCTGAAAGATCTGTTTTAGAGAATAGATGCTTCAAAGGATCAAACTTGATGATGACATACATTTCCACATGAAAAAGATAGCATCATGGCTTATTCATCATAAACATGAGAGCTAGACACTGCTTCTTAATTGCAAAGTAACGAACTTCATAGTCTAGCAAAGTTTGACTGATGTAATATACAACACGTTCTTTGCCTTCATTATCGTGTTGTGCCAACAATGATGCTAGAGTGTGAGAAGATGCAGAAGTGTACAAGAGGAAAGGACATCTAGAAATAGATGGAGTTAGGACATGAGGATTAGCTAAATAACTTTTAAGATCCTCAAAAGCTTTTTGGCAGTCCTTGTTCCAGTCAAAGCAAGCATTCTTCTTGAGAAGGTAAGTAGAAGGGAGAGTTTGATCTGCTAGTGGTGAGATAAACCAAAAAATAGCTTGAACCTTTCCCTGTAAACTACAAATTTGAGATATGTTTCTAGGTGGTGGCATATTCATAATGCCATCATTTTTCTTAGTTTTGACTTCTATACCATGATGCGAGACAATAAATCCCAACAATTTGTCGCTATATACACCAAAGACACATTTTTGGGGATTCAAGCACATGCTATGGAATTGAATACACTTGAAAATATGTCGAATGATTTTAACGTGATCTTGGCGTAAAATAGATTTTGCCAAGATGTCATCGACATAACCCTCTAAAATGTTGTGAATAAAATTGATGCAGGAGCATCCAGTGGTGTAAGGGCAATCTTGCATCACCCAAAAAAAGATGATTCAAAATCATTGATGTTGTTTTCATTTTTTTTTTAAATTAGTATATTTGGTTCCATAATCACTTGATTAATGATGTAGAACTTTCAGTTTTTCCAAACTGCTATTTTTGAAAAGTTTACATTTGGGCACAAATTGAAGCAAAAATTTACAGGAAGCTTCATAAATGAAAAATAAGACCTTTGGTGAAGGAATGACATAAAGAACATTTGTGAGTTGAAAGATATTAAAGTTTTTGTTTCCCAAAAAATGCCTGAAAATTATTCAAATTCAAGTTTGAAGCACTAAACGGCCCCGTACAAGCCCAAAAATGGGCAAAACTAGCAAAGTAGGTTCTTAGCGCATAGAGCACTCCATGAGTTTTCTAGCACGGTTCGTCAATCAGACACCCAGATCAAAAAGTTATGGCTCCTAAAAGTTGACCTATTTTTGGAGGGAGATGCAAAAATTTGAAATTTAGCTAGAGGTCACCAAAAAGGCTATTAATAACCATTTTTGGGAACCCTTGGCAGTAGTAGAGGTAAGTGGGGAAAGTGTAGAACTCAAAAAAAATGGGAAAATAGAAACCCTAGTTGTTTTGGGGTTATAGAAGGTAGAAGGTTTCAAAACATGGTGATAGGTAGCTATAATGCATTGCAGCCTATGGAGGATTCATCCTCTAATTATATTTGAGCTTTTGTGATGTAATGGGTTGTCCAAATCAATAAATGAATATTCCATTTTCTATTTGCAATTTCTATTGTTGTGTGTTTTGTGATTTAGCACCCCCTTCATCAAGTGGTATCAGAGCAAGGGTTCCTGAGTGTGTAGACAAATCACCGATTGTGAGGCAGTTTGCACTAGGAATTGAGGTTGTGGGTTTTCTACAGAGATCAAAATGCCTCTATGAAGAAACTGTGTTGGGAGAAATGATTTGATGAAAGAGGGTTTTAGAGACCTGCAAAGGTAAATCAATGCATTGCAAGAGGAGCTGCAAAGAGGGTTTGATCCAAGAACGAGAGAAGAAAGCGAAGATGAAGCTGAAGAAGATCTATCTGAGGAAGAACAAGAAGTTGTAGGAGATCCTACAAAAGTTAGGTTGTTGAGGGCCATTTCAAAGATTGGAAAGGGGGCCAGGATTGAAGTTTCTACCTATTCTGGAGATTTGAATCTAGAACAGCTTATTGATTGGATCAATGATATGGAAGAATATTTTGAGTACGAAGATGTGGAGGACCCAGAATGGGTCAAGTTTGCAGAAACAAAGTTGAAGGGCCATGCCAGTATTTGGTGGAAGGAGGTCTAGTTGGAGAGAAATAGAAGAGGAAAAGGAAAGATTACCAGATGGGATCGGATGGTGAGAAAACTAAAGAAGTAGTTCATTCCTATGGACTATGAGATGGAGTTGTTGAAGAAGATGTAAGGATTGAAGCAAGGCAACAAGTCTGTCAAGGAGTATACAAAAGAGTTTTATAAGATTACTATTAGGACATGCCATGTAGAGGCCAATAAGGAGAAGGTATCCTGGTACATTAATAGGTTAAGGCCAAGTATTCAAGAGGAGATGAGCCTAGTCAAAATGACCACCATAGAAGATGCGTACCAATTTTACCTAAAGGTGGAAGAGAAGATAAATAAAATATTCAAAAGTAAGAAAAGGGGAAGAAGTCAAGGTGGAAGGATTGGTGGAGGGTCCTATGGAGGTTGAAATGAAGATCCAAAGAAGGGTGAAGAAGTTGGCACCAATCAAAATTAGAGAGGAGATAATGCCTACCACCCTCATGACCAAAACAATGGTGAGCAAAGAGGAAGAGGAAAAGGCAGACCGGGGCAAGGACCTGGAAGAGGAGCTTTTAGAAGAACATGTTTCCAATGTGGAGAAGAAATGCATCAAGCATACAAGTGTCCACAACATCAAAGAAGGATGAATATAAGACCTAAAGGTAATGCATAAGTTGCACATGTAGATGAAAATGCATAGTCTAAGCATTCTGAATATGTTCAAAGGGGAGAAACCCTAGCTGTCAGAAGAACCTTGTTGAATGAGGAGAAAGAGCCAGATTAGAGGAAGAGTTTATTCTACACAAGGTGCAAATGTGAAGGTAAGTGTTGTGATATTATTATTGATAGTGGAAGCACTAACAATCTTGTTTGAGAGAAGATGGTTAACACATTGAAGTTGGCAAGAAGAAAGCATCCACATCCATATCGGATTGCATGGTTGCAGAAGGACCATAGAGCTTTGGTTAATGAACAATGTTTAGTCAAGTTCAAGATTGGTGAATACCATGATGAGGTGTTGTGTGACATCATACCGATTGATGCATGCCATATGTTATTGCGGAGGCCATGGTAGTATGATAGATGCACTATCCATGATGGCCATGCAAACACATATTCCCTAACAAAGGATGGAGTTCATCATAAGTTTAATCCCTTGAAGAAGGTGGAAGAAAAGGTATATAGTACTACCAGAATTTGTTTGGTAGATGGTAGGAAATTTTTGGAGGGTATGGAGTATGAGTGTCATTGCTTTGCATTGATTCCTAAGATCAACCAAGAAAAATGTGAAGATGTACCAGCAGAAGTCTCAGAACTGTTGGAAGAATTTTAGGATATTGTCTTTGATAATGTACCACAAGGTTTACCATTGGGGAGGAAAATAAGTCATCAAATGGATTTGATACCAGGGATCAGTTTGCCGAATAAGGTAGCCCACAAAATGACTCCTGCAGAGAATGAAGAGCTAAACATACAAGTTCATGAGCTATTAAGGAAGGGACTGATAAGGGAGATTCTAAGTCCATGTGTGGTACCTATGGTACTAGCACCAAAGAAAGATGGAGAGTGGAGAATGTGTATAGATTCCTAAGCCATCAATAAGATCACGATCAAGTACAGATTTCCATTGCCAAGAATGGATGATATAATGGATTGTTTGAGTGGAGCAAAGTACTTCATGAAGATTGACCTAAAGAGTGGGTATCACCAGATCTGAATAAGAGAAAGAGATGAATGGAAGACAATATTCAAGATAAAGGAAGGTTTGTATGAGTGGTTAGTCATGCCATTTGGGCTAACCAATGCACCGAGGACATTCATGCGGCTCATGAATGAGGTATTGAAAGAGTTCTTGGGAAGTTTTGTTATTTTTTATTTAGATGATATTTTAATTTTTAGTAAGACTTGGGATGAGCACCTGATGCATATCAGAAGGGTTTTAGAGAAGCTAGGGGAGGAGAAGTTGATTAATCTAAAGAAATGCAGTTTTGCAAAGGAGTTGGTATACTTGGGATTTGTTGTCTCAGAGGAAGGTCTAAAGATGGACCCAGAAAAAGTAAGGGCTATCATTGAATGGCCTACGCCAAGGAGTGCTACAGAGGTACAATCTTTTCATGCTTTGGCAAGTTTTTAAAGAAAGTTTATCAAGAATTTTAGTAGCATTTGTACACCCCCAACTGAGACAATGAGAGGGGATAGAAAAGAGTTTAGATGGATTATAGGAGTAGTCAAGAGCTTTGATACATTGAAGCAAAAAGTCATAAAGCAACCCATTTTGGCACTTCCAGATTTCAATAAGGTATTTCAGGTAGATTGTGATACTAGTGGCAGTGCTATAGGAGTTGTTTTGAGTCAAGAAGGTAAGCCCATTGCCTATTTCAGTGAGAAGCTTAATGATGCCAAGAAAAAGCATTATGTTTATGATCAAGAGTTTTATGCAATAGTTCAAGCTTTGAAGAAATGGAGACATTATTTATTTCCAAAAGAGTTTGTTTTATATACTAATCATTAGGATTTCCAGTATCTCAATAGTCAAGGAAATTTAAATCAAAGACACTGAAAATGGGTTGAGTTTTTGTAGAGTTATACTTTTGTTTTGAAGCACAGGAGTGTTGTTATATGGAGCCTAATCAGACTCGGAGGTTAAATTTACCCCACTTTTATTGGTGTGGTTTCCCCCCAAATTCCTACGGGGTCAAGGGCTAGCGCCCCTTGTAGGGGTTTGGGAGCAGCGGGAGTTATTTTTTTATTAACTGACATAAAAAAACCTTATTTTGTAACCAACAAAAAGGCTTTATTTGCAGCAGTATTGAGTTGCAAGGATTACTGATTGTAATCAGTTTGATTTACTGGATAATAATATTGGACTCTCTGTTTGGTGGATGTAGCCTGAGTTTGGGTGAACCACGTTAAAACTTGTCTCTCACTATTATTATTTCTGTGTATTTCCATTCCTCTATTTAATCTTTATTTGCATTTAATTGATATCTTCTGCCGGCTAACCCTAACAAGTGGTATCAGAGTGGGTTGTGTTTGATTATTGTTTATAGGAAAGTCTCACGGTTGAGTGGGAGCAATGGTAGATGAGGGTAAATTGAAGGTCAATAAATTCAATGGGTAGAACTATCAGTTATGGAAGATGCAAATGGAGGATTACTTCTATCAAAAGGATTTATGGATGCCGTTGGAAGGAGTAGCAAAAAAACCAACAATAATGTCTGACGAGGATTGGAATCTTCTTGACAGAAAGGCACTGGGAACCATTCGGTTGTGACTGGCACCATTGGTGGCATTCAATATAATGGAAGCGAAGACAACAGATGGTCTGATGAAAGCTTTGGATAAATTGTATGAAAAACCCTCAACCTCAAATAAAGTATTTCTCATGAAGCGTTTGTTTAATTTGAAAATGGTTGAAGGTCGATCTGTGACAGGTCATTTAAATGAATTTTATACGATTGTCAGTCAATTAACTTCTGTAAATGTAAAATTTGATGAAGAAGTTAGAGCTCTCTTGATATTATGTTCATTGCCTGAAAGCTGAGATAGTTTGGTAATGGCGGTTAGTAACTCTGTTTCTCATTCAAATACTCTGAAATTTGATGATGTTGTTGGTGTTATTCTGAGTGAGGAAATTTATAAGAAAAGCTCAGGTGGATCCACATCAGGTAGTGTTTTGAATGTAGAAAGCAGGGGCTAATCAAAAGAGAGAGGAAAAGGTTCTAGAGGTCATGGGAAGTCACAAGGAAAATCAAAGGACAAAAGATCCCAAACCAGAGGATAGAAGGATTGCTGGTACTGTGGGAAACTAGGTCATCTAAAGAAAGATTGCTGGTCTCAGAAAAATAAAGGAGACAAACAAGAAGGCAATAAAGAGGCAAATGTGGTAAGCAATAAATCTGAAGATGATGCTTTGCTTCTTTTCCTAGATAATGCTGATGATTCATGGGTTTTAGATTCAGGGGCCTCATTTCATGCTACGCCCCATAGAAGTTATTTTCTTGATTATGTCCAAGGGGATTTTGGGCTGGTTTATTTGGGAGATAAGGAATCCTATCAGATTGTTGGAAAGGGAAGAATCAAGATTAAGTTGCAGAATGGGAATCATTGGCTACTACAAGAGGTAAGGCATGTTCCAAGGCTCAGTAGGAATTTAATTTCAGCAGGGTAGCTAGCTAAACAAGGTAGCATTGTTACATTTACTGATAAAAATTGGAAGGTTTCAAAAGGTACCTTAGTAGTAGCAAAAGGTGTGAAAGTAGGCACCTTATATCTTTGTACAGGTCACATTGTTCCTTCTACTTTAGCTGTTGCAGAGAAAAAATAAACAGGTTCAAGAATAGGTGTTGCAGGTTTGCAGGAAGAGACTAGAAAAGTTGTTGTAGGTTATGAGACAACACTATGGCATAATAGACTTGGGCATATGAGTGAAAAAGGTATGAAGGTACTTCATTCTAAGAAAGTTTTACCAGGTCTGAAATGTATTAATATAGATTTTTGTGAAAGTTGTGTGTATGGAAAACAAAAGAGAGTCAGTTTTCTCAAGGATGGGAAGCAAAAGAAAAATAAAAAGTTGGAGCTTGTGCATCAGGTATCTTCTCTCGATGGCTCTCAATATTATGTTACATTCATAGATGATGCAACTAGGAAGGTATGGATTTATTTCCTTAGACAGAAATCTGATGTATTTGAAACATTTAAGAAATGGAGAAGCTTGGTTGAGAATGAGATGGGTAAAAGATTAAAATGTCTCAGATCTGATAATGGCGGTGAGTATTGCAGCAAAGAATTTGAGGATTATTGTTCCTTTAGTGGAATTCGTAGGCAGAAAATAGTTCTAGGGACTCCACAAGAGAATGGGGTGGCTGAACGCATGAATAGGACAATAATGGAGCATGCAAGGACCATGAGATTGCATGTTGGGCTGCCTTTAAATATGTGGAAAGAGGCTGTCAACACTGCTGTATATTTAATTAATAGAGGTCCTTCAGTTCCTTTGGGTTGTGGTATTCTAGAGGAAGCATGGATAGGTAAGAAGGTGAGTTATTCTTTTCTCAAAACCTTCGGATGTGAAGCATTTGCACATGTAGATTATGAAAATAGAACCAAACTGGATGCAAAATAAAAAAAGTATACCTTTGTTGGATATGGCATTGATGAATTTGGTTATAGGCTTTGGGATTTTGAAAATCAAAAAGTTATGAGAAGCAGGGATGTTATATTCAATGAGAAGGTGTTGTACAAAGATTAGTTGCAGCAGCATGAGAAGAAAGAAAAAGACTATGTGGTGCTAGATGATACTCCAAATAGTGATGTTCCAGTGGTTTCTCATGCTCCATAACAGCAATCAGAAATACCACAAACTCCAATGAATGTTAGAAGGTCAACAAGGATAAGTAGACCTCCTGAAAGGTTTCCTCCCTCTTTGTATTCTATTTTGTTAACAGATGTTGGTGAACCAAAAGGGTATGATGAAGCTATACAGGTGGATACACAGGTTCAGTGGGAGCTTGCTATGAAAGAAGAAATGGACTCCTTACTGAAAAATTAGACTTGGGAATTATGTAAGTTGCCTACAGGTACAAAGGCTTTACCAAACAAATGGGTTTACCAGCTGAAAGAGGAAGATGGAGGTAAGCAAAAATTTAAGGCCAGGTTAGTTGTAAAAGGATTTGCATAGAAAAAGGGCATTGATTTTGATGAAATATTTTCTTCGGTTGTCAAGATGACTTCTATTCGTACTATTTTAAGTATTGTGGCTGCTGAAGATTTGCATTTAGAATAGATAGATATGAAAACTGCCTTTCTCCATGGTGATTTGGAGGAGGAGATATATATGGAACAGCCCCAAGGATGTGAGGTCAAAGGTAAGGAGAAACAGGTGTGCAGATTGAAGAAGAGTTTGTATGGCCTGAAACAAGCATCTCAGCAATGGTATTTGAAATTTGATAGTTTTATGGCTGAGCAAGGCTACAATAGGTGTAATTCTGACCATTGTGTTTATTTTAAGAGGTTGGATAATGAAGGCTACATTATTTTATGTTTATATGTTGATGACATGCTTGTAGCTGGGTCTAACATGGATCACATAAGAGAGTTAAAATAGCAGTTAGCACAATCATTTGATATGAAGGATTTGGGGGCAACAAAACAAATCCTTGGTATGAAAATTTACAGAGATAGGAAGAACAGAAAATTGACTCTATCTCAGGCTGCTTATGTTGAAAAGGTGTTGCAGAGATTTCATATGAAGAATGCAAAAGCTATCAGCACACCTTTGCCTAGTCATTTGAAATTGACTAAAGAGATGTCCAAAGACACAAGAGGAAGAAAAAATGTCCAAGGTACCATATGCTTCAGCTGTAGGTAGTTAATGTATGCCATGGTATGCACGAGACCGAATATTGTACATGTTGTAGGAGTTGTTAGCAGGTATATGAGTCATCCCGGATTGGAGCATTGGAATGTGGTAAAATGGATTCTTAGATATTTGAGAGGTACATTCAATAAACACTTATGTTTTGGGGGCTCTAATACTGATTTAGAAGGCTATGTAGACTCAGATTTGGCAACAGATATTGATACCAAGTGGAGTACTATAGGTTATGTCTTTACTATAGGTAGGACAACGGTGAGTTGGATTTCCAGATTGCAAAAAGTGGTTGCTTTATCCACCATAGAGGCAGAATATGTAGCTGCAATAGAGACAAGAAAGGAGATGATATGGCTGCAATCTTTCATGAAAGAATTGGGCACACAACAGGTTAACAATTATTTGTTTACAGATAGCTAGAGTGTCATACATCTTGCAAAGAAATTTGCCTTGAATTCAAAGACCAAACACATACAGTTGAGGTATCACTTTATTCGATCAGTATTGGATAATAGATAGTTAAGGCTAGCGAAGATACATACAGATGACAATCCAACAGATATATTTACAAAAGCAGTGACAAGGGAGAAGCTGAGCTCCTTTTCAGCTTCGATTGGTCTTCTAGACTAAAAATAACAAAAACAGAACAACAGAGTCCAGGGTGCTTATTTCCAGTGGGAGTTATAGGGTCAATGGTGTTATGATTAGTCTCCAAGTGGGAGATGATATGGTGTGGAGTCTGATCAATCTCCAAGTGGAAGATTATTGTTATATGGAGCCTAATTAGACTCGGAGGTTAAATTTACCCTACTTTTATCGGCGTGGTTTCCCCCCAAATTCCTATGAGGTCAAGGGGCAGTGCCCCTTGTGGGCATTTGGGGGCTGCGGGGGTTTGGGGGCAGCGGGAGTTATTTTTTCATTGACCGACATAAAAAAACCTTATTTTGTAACTGACAAAAAGGCTTTATAAAAGCGGCTAAGGGTTAGGGTTTTGATATTGTATTGTAGCATTTTGCAGTGGTATTGAGTTGTAGGGATTGCTGATTGTAATCGGTTTGATTTACTAGATAATCATATTAGACTCTCTGTTTGGTGGATGTAGCCCGAGTTTGGGTGAACCATGTTAAAACTTGTCTCTCACTGTTGTTATTTCTGTGTATTTCCATTCCTCTGTTTAATCTTTATTTGCATTTAATTGATATCTTCTGCCGGCTAACCCTAACAAGGAGTGGGATGTCCAATAGAGTTGCAGATGCCTTGAGCAGAAGGCAAAATTTGTTGACAGAAATGAAGATAGAGTTTGTTGGGTTTGATGAGCTCAAAAGTTTGTATCCTGAAGATCTAGATTTTGTAGAGGCTTGGAAAACTTGTTTGGAACCTGTTACATTGGATGGGACAAAATGTTTGGATTTCATAATCCAAGACGGCATGTTGTTTAGGAGAAGTCAGTTGTTCATTTTGAGGAGTTCCATGGGAGAGAACCTAATTAAGGAGAAGCATAGTGGGGCATTAGTTGGACACTTTGGTCAAGATAAGACCATTGCTATTGTTGGTGAGAATTATTATTGGCCATAGTTGCAATAGGATGTGAGGAAATTTGTATAGAATTGCAGAGTGTGTCAGATGGAAAAAAGAACAAGTTAGAATACAAGGCTATATTAGCCATTACCTGTACCAGAGAAGCCATGGGATAATATTAGTATGGATTTTGTTCTTGGTTTATCGAGGACACAGAGAGGACATGATTCCATTTTTGTGGTGGTGGACAGATTCTTGAAGATGGTAAATTTTATTCCTTGTAAGAAGACCAATGGTGTTGTTCATATTGCTGAGTTATTTTTCAGAGAGGTGGTGAGATTACACAGTCTACCTAAGAGCATAGTTTCAGATTGAGATACCAAATTTCTTGGTTATTTCTAGAGGACATTGTGGAAGAAGTTGAAGACAAATTTGAAGTTGAGTTCTACACACCATCCACAGATTGATGGACAAATAGAAGTGGTGAATAGAAGTTTGGATAATCTACTATGATGCTTAGTAGGGGATAAGCCCAAGGGATGGAATTTGATTTTATCATAGGTAGAATTTGCTTACAACAATTCTGTCAATAGGAGGATAGGTAAATCACCATTCCAGATTGTATATGGGAGTAGTCCAAGAAGTGCTTTAGAGTTAAGGAAGATGGAAAAGGGAGAAAAGACAAGTGCTGAAAAAGAAGACTTTGTAGAACACCTAAAGAATTTGCATGAAGAGGTGAGAAAGCACAATAATAAGATGAATATTTAGTACAAGGCTAAGGCAGATCAGAAGAGGAGATATAAGGAATTTTAGGTAGGAGATGAAGTCATGGCTCACTTGAGAAAAAAGAGGTTTACAGTTGAAACATATAATAAGTTAAAAATGAAGAAATTTGGACCATGCAGGATTCTAAAGAAGCGTGATTCAATAAATGCATATGAAGTAGAGCTACCAAATGAGATCAACATTTCCTCTATGTTCAACATTGCTGATTTAACATAATATCATGAAGGTGGAGCAAAGGATGGACTAGTAGAAAAATAGTGAGTATTCTAGCATCTACTTTAAAGGAGGAGATAGAAGAGATCTTGGATAGCCATGTGGGAAGAAGTACTTGGAATAGGCAATATGAAGAATATCTGGTGAAGTGGAAAGGAAGGCTTCTTGAAGATTCTCCATGGTTATCTAAGGGAGAAGTGGACCATTTGGGGTTTTCCTCAAACACCTGAGATGTGACAAGGTCACTTCTCAAAGTTACCTTGGGTGTCTGATGCAGGAGCATCCAGTGGTGTAAGTGAAATCTTACATCACCTAAAAAAAGATGATGATTCAAAATCATTGATGTTGTTTTCATTTCTTTTCAAAATTAGTATTTCTAGTTCCATAATCGTTTGAATAATTATGTAGAACTTTTAGTTTTTCCAAACTACTATTTTTGGAAAGTTGCATTTGGGCATGGATTGAAGTGAAAATTTACATGAAGTTTCATAAATTAAAAATAAGACCTTTGGCGAAGGAATCAGGCAAATATCATGTGTGAGCTAAAAGATATTAAAGTTTTTGTTTCCTGAAAAATGCTTGAAAATTATTTAAATTTAGGTTTGAGGCACTAAACAGCCTCGTGCAAGCCCAAAAAATGGGAAGAACCAAAAAAGAAAGTTCTTAGCGCATAAAGAACTCCATGAGCTTTCCATTGCTTCAAACAATTTATCAATCAGACACTCAGATCAAAAGTTATGGTTCCTGGAAGTTGACCTATTTTTTGAGGGAGATGCAAAAATTCAAAATTTGGCTAGAGGATGCCAAAAAGGCTATTAATAACCATTTTTGGGAACCCTTGGTAGTAGTAGAGATAGGGGGAAAGTGTAGAACCAAGAAAAGGTGGGAAAATAGAAACCCTAGCTATTTTGGGGTTACAGAAGGTAGACGGTTCTAGAGCCTGATGATAGGTAGTTGTAATGCATTGCAGCCTGTGGAGGATTCATCCTCTAATTGTATTTGAGCTTCTATGATGTAATGAGTTGTCCAAATCAATAAAAGAATATTCTATTTTCTATTTGCATTTTTTGTTGTTGTATGTTTTGTGATTTAACACCCCCTTCATCAAAAATCATGAAAGATGAAGTCATGGCATGTTGGTAAGTTGCACCAGCATTCTTTAGACCAAATTGCATAACTACCCAACATTAAGTGCCCCAAGGTGTTGTGAAAGAAGTCTTGTACTAATCTTATGGGTTTATAAAGATCTAATTGTAACCAAAAAAACTATCCATGAAAGAAAGGCATGGTCGGCAGTAGAGTCGACAATCATGTCAATATTTGGAAGAGGGAAATCATCTTTGAGAGATGCTTTGTTGGGACCCTGAAAGACAATACAAATTTGAATATGATTGTTGAGTTTAGCGACAACCACGATATTCAACATCTAAGGTGAATAGTCAATGGGGTAGATAAATCCAACTTACAGGAGCTTTTCTATCTTAGCCTTGACCATGAGTGCGACCTTGGGATTCATCTTTTGGATCTTTTGCTTTACTAGATGCGCATCAGCATATAGCACAATATTGTGTCACAATCTATGGATCGATACTAGACATATCTGCATATGACCAGGCAAAGATTTCAAGAAATTCATGTAAGAGAGGCATGATCTTTATGTTCTTGAAATCTAAACATTTGGCGATTTGAATAACTTTCTCTAGGTTAGCTTGATCCATCGAGACATTAATAATATCTCTGACTAGGAGAGTGTTGTGGTTTGGAGCGTTAGATAAACATGAGTAGATTCTTGAGGTGTGTTGTGAGATGCGGAAGTGTCATCCAATAAATCAGAAGATTCCCCAAAGTATGTTTGAGCATTTAAACAATAAGGGAAACCTCGATCATGATGGAACTTAGGCATGCTATCATATACACCCAAGAACTTAGCTAAAGCCTCATCAGTGGAGAAAGTATCAAGAGCCAGTGTATTAGAAGTAGAAATCACTTTGATCATTTCAAAGTAGACTAAAGAGAGACAAAGCAAAATCTGTAGAAATCATCTTAACATTCAAAGAGGGATGACTAGAAGATTGGGTGGGTCAAGGATGGTATCCTAGGCCTTTGGAGTAATTGTTCATATTAGCTTACAAAGGGACTTTAATACCTTGTTCCTTTCATCCACAGTTGTTACCTCTATATCTGATTTGAGAGAGAATGTGAAAACCACAGCCATAATGTGATTCCACCTTCGTGAAAGACAAAGGATCACAGTTAGTGGCATAGTCTATGTTATACATGTAATCGCAAAAATTAGGTGTAACAGAAGAGGTTGGAGTAGAAGGTTTAGTTTCTTTAGAAACAGGTTGTGAAAGAGGAGCAACCTTTGAAATCTCAGGTGTGAAGGTCAAGATTTTGTACTCTCCAACAAAGGAGGGTGTAAAGTCCAATGGAGCACAATCATCATCAAGATACACATAAGAAGATGGATTATTATCCTTATCAGTGCTAGTGTCCATAGCAGAGAATAGCACTCCACTTTTATGGAAGAAGGAATTAGATTTTGAAGCGTTCTAGAGACAATAGGTGGATGCCTAGAATCTGCATGATGACAATGCTCTAGATTCAGATTAGCCTTAACTATGTATGTCTTATTATTATGAATATTTTTTTTAGAACCATGCAGGGTAGATGGAATCACACCCATGGTGTGGATCCACAGTCTACGTAGAAGAAGATTATATGAAAGAGCACCCGACTATTAGAATCTGAAAAGATGATTAACCCATAAAACTAGTGCAAAAGAATAGATATCTAAACTATGAATGCAAATGATATGAAATCAAAATAGCAGCATAGAGTTAGTCTCTGAGAGTAATGCAAATGATAGAATAAAAATAGCATTAAGAGGATGCAAAAGCAAGAGATACCAAATACAAGCCATGTAGCATGTTTATATAGACTAGGGAGAGGGAGGAGGTGGCAACATCGACCAATGAGGAGAAACCATCTATCAGACTAAAGATAGCAAAGTATCTTCCCAAGATAGCTAATAGATGCTCACATGTAGGAAGGTGACACCTCATAATCCACTCACCTAATAAGACATGCTTTATTAACCTAAGCAAGATTAATAAAAGGTGTAGGAAAAAACCTAGGATTAAAGAGAAAATAAATAACCCAACTAGGAAATAAAAGCCTACACTAACACCCCCACTTAAGCGTAGCTTAGGTGGATGTAAAGATGGATCCCAACAAATCAAGCCTAATGAGGTACCCATGTACATAAAATTCCCCCCCAAAGAGAAGAATCCCCCCATAAGAGAGAATAGTCCCCCAAATAGAGAGAGAAGAAACCCCCCAAAGTAGAGAGAGTTAGGACTCTGAGTGAGAGGATGAAGCCCCCCAAAAGATGAAGCATCCAACATCCCTAGAAAAGCTCACAAATGAAGGAACTTGCTCTTAGTGAAGGGTTTGGTGACGATATCAACAACCTTCTTAGAAGTCAGACAATAGTGAAGGTTGATGATGTGGCCATGGATGAGCTCCCAGATGTAATGCATGTGGACCTCTATGTGTTTGGTCTGTTGATGATGGACTGGATTCCATGAGATCTGAATGGCACTCTGGTTGTCACAAAATATGACTAATGGTCATCTGATCTAGATACCAAACTTAGTGAGAAGATTCTGAAGCCAAATAGCCTCAGTGGTAGCATTCACAGCCCCCGATACTTGGCCTCAGTAGAAGATAGAGCAATAGCAGACCGTTTCTTGCTTGACCAACAAATAAGACTTGAACCAAGTGAGAAGTTTTAACCTAAAGTAGACTTGTGATTCTAAGAATTGTCTGCTCAATTTGAATCTGTGTAGCCCACCAAGTCAAGATCAATGCCCGTTGTGTAGTGAATCCCAAAACTATGAGTACCCTAAATGTAGTGAAGGATCCATTTGGTTGTTTTCTAGTGCAGCTCATGGGGCTCCTGCATGAATCAAGAGACCATGCCTACAGTATATGAAATGTCAAGTCTCGTCTAAGTCACATAAATGAGACTCCCAACAAGCTGTTAGTACAAAGTTCCATCAACAAATGGTGAAGAACACTAAGCCTCAAGTTTGACTCCAAGAAGAAAGGGAGTCAGAGTAGGCTTACAATCAAGCCATATGAAACCTCAAGAGAAAATATAGAGCATACTTGGACTATGTGATAGTGATCCTAGAAGAAGACTAGTAGATATCAATCCCATGAAAGTAATGTAATAAGCCCAAGTCAGTCATCAAAAACCTATCATGAAGGGTAGTTTTGATAGCCCAATGGTGGATGAAGAACTCCTTGTGATCAACAAGTCATCAACATATAGAACCAAAAATAGGAGTGAATCATCTTGCTGTAAAATGTAGAGATTGGGATTAGAATGGCACTGCATGAACCAAACTGTCAGAAGGAAGGAGTCCATATTGGCATACCAAGCCCGAGGAGCCTATTTGAGGCCATAGAGACTTCCGAAGATGACACACAAGTGAAGAATCCTGAATGAACCCCTATGGCTGCTCCATGTAGATCTCCTCCTGAAGGTCACCGTGAAGAAAGACATTCTTCACATCAATTTGGTGTACTTCCTAATGGTTATCTACAGTAATGGCAAGAACAAGTTAGATGGAGTTCATTCAGGGAACTAGCATAAAAGTCTCAAAGTAGTCAATTCCAAGAACTTGGGAGAATGCTTTGGTGACTAGGTGAGCCTTATGCTTATCAACTAAACCATCTGCTGCAAATTTTGTCCAATAGATCCACTTACATTGAACAAGTTTTCTTCCCTTAGGAAGAGGGACAAGATGCCAAGTGTGGTTCCTCATCAAGGAACTATACTTCTCCTGCATAGTTGTATCCCACTCAGAAATACCAGAGGCCTCATGAAAAGACTGTGGATCTAAGGCAGTAGTAATGAAGACATGTGGAGCATCCTAGAACTATGAATGAGTCTGCTTGATGTCTGATGGATCTCTAACCCAATCAACTGTAGACTGCAAAATATGTCTAGCACAAAGTGGACCAGAAGATGGAGAATGTGGAGGAGAATCATCACCCTCTACATGATGACTAGGAGATAAAGGAGGGGAGTCCTCTACATCACTCTCAACATCGGAAGTGGAGATAGAATACTACTCAGGTGAATCTGACTCATTCAAATATTTGTCATGTAGCCCAAGTGACTCCAATGTCAATGTAGAAGGAGGTGGAGAAGTGATAGAAAATGAGCTTAAAGAGCCCTCCTCAAACTAAACACTCCTCTCAAGGAACAACTCATGTGTAGTAGGGTGGAGCAACCGATAACTCTTCATACCATCAAGATAGCCTACAAATATGCAAGGTCTGCTCTGTGGATCTAAGGCCTTGTGTTCCTCTGTAGGAATGTGCGCCCATGCAGGAGAACCAAAAACTTGAAAGTTCTTAATTGATGGTTTTTGACCACTCTAAGCTTCAAAAGGAGTGACTCCCTTCAAGGCTCAATGAGGTACACGGTTCTAGATATAACAAGCACAATTAATGGCCTCTACCCAATACTATGGTAAAAGAGATTTGGAGTCATGTAGTTTGCCATTTCCTTCAAGAACCTGTTCTTCCATTCTGGAACACCGTTCTACTAAGGATTGTATGGAATTGAATGCTACAAATCAATCCCCTTTGAAGTGCAAAACTGCTCAAACCAATGGTTGACATACCACCATTGTTAGTATGCAAAACTTTGATGGCTTCCTCGGATTACTTCTCTACAAAAGTTTTGAAGTCCTGAAAATGATCAAATACCTCTAACTTCTTATTAAGAAAGTACACCCAAGTATAGTGAGAAAAGTCATCAATGAATGTTAGGACATATCTAGCCCTGTTGAAAGAAGGATGCTGGAATGGACTAGCCAAATCACTATGAACTAACTCCACTATCTTTGAATCTCTCCATGGATTGCCTTTGTCAAACGTATCCTTAGGATGCTTACCAAGAATGCAACCTTAGCAAACACCACCTGAAAACTAAACTGAAGGCAACCCTGTGAGCATGCTCTATTGGTTGAGCTGTTGCAAGTAGCAGTAGCTAAGATGGCCAAGCTGCTCATGCCATAATATACTCACATCATTAGAATGAATGAGAAAAATAGCCAAAGGAGGATCAAGAACAAAGTAAGAATAGATAGAGCCATGACTAATGATCTTCTCTCCCAACTGCAACTGTAGAACCACTATGAAACTCACAAATCTCCATTGATTCAGGAGTGAACTCAACCCACTTGATTGAACTTGTGTGAGTGATCTGGTATACCGGTAGGAGATTAGTTGATAATGAGGGTACACAAAGAACCTCATAGAATGTGTCATCCCCCACATCAACAGACCCTCTCCCACACACCTCAATAGGAGTGTCATCACCCATCAAAATAGAAGGCATAGTACACGGCTCCAAAGATGCAAGTTCTTCCTTAGATGAAGTCATGAGGTGCGAAGCACCCAAATCAAGAACCCAAGTGGATGGTGAAGAAGCAACTGCTACAAGGACCTTGTCCTTTCCTTTCCCCTTGCTGCTTTCTTTTACCTTGTTAGACCCCTCATTAAAACTCTGTTTGATAGACTCATAAACACTGATATTATTCTTCTCAAGAATGTGTGTTTACAGTAAGCACATTTGACCTTCTCTTTCTTAGGCTTGTCACCCTTATAAGATTAGGTCTCATTAGTTGCTTTTGAAGCAACTAGAATTTGATCCTTCTTCTCCTTGCTATCTTTTCGTTTCTTATCCTTATTCTTGTTGTTACTACTTTGTCCTTTCTATTCTTTTGTACCTTGGTTGGTAGCTAGGGCATGTGACTTAGAAGACTTAAGATTACCCATTTGGATTAGCTCATCTTGTTTCCGAGTGAGAGAAATAGAAAAATCATCTAAAGATGGCATGGTGAATTGAGTACCAAGTGCACCCTTAGTAGCATAGAAGGTAGAAACAAGCATAGAATATTCTGAACTTAGCTTAGAGAGAATGCTGAGAATGAGTTGTTCATCTTTCTTTTCAATTCGACATTGTTTTAACTACAACCTTAGTGATTTCAATTTGGTGAAGAAATCCTAGATTATGTTGAAATTGCCTAGACTTAAATAATTAGTTCATTTTCTAGCATATGACCCCTCATTGAATCTTGTGTACCAAATAATGTTTCTAGCTTTGTCAAAATTTCATTTGATGAATTCAAAGATATAATGTGAAAGAGCAAATCAAGAGAAAAAAACAAACACAATGTTCCATATGCCTCATCACATTTGTTAAACCACTTAGGCTTATCTTCATCTTTAGCAGGTTCAATTTCAAGTCCCATTATTATCCTATGTAATGCATCTTTCCTTAAGTAGATTGTCATGCATGATTTCCACTCAAAGTAGTTGTATGGAGTTAGGATGGGCACAATTGTTTGATCCATGATGAAGAAATGCTGAAAAGAAGAGAACACACACAGGACAACCCCCCCTTTTCACTCAATCAAAGAACCCCCCCTCCCCCCTCAAGCAAAAATAATTTTGGCACTTTATAAATAGTGCATTTATAACTACCACTAGCAAGAAATACTAAGTGGTCTTGATTTTAATGCCTTACAAAACCCTCACAAATTGGGTGTATGCTGAAAGTACAATTCTAGACATCTACCTGAGATCATGGAAATCTAAATGAAGGAAAAACACAAGGAATGCAAACAAAATCAAATCAAGTATACCTTCAAATCGATTCACAATCCATTGATAGGGTTGAGAATGTTGCACCCAAAATACTCTAGCTATACCTCAAGATCAAAATGTGAAATGCTCTCATACAATGCAAGTCACTAAAAACCCTAGCTCAAAGATGCAAATGGATTTTGGCAGAATGATGATATACTCAAGATGGATTGTCAAATGGCTTAGAAGAGGGCTATATTTATAGAAAGGCTTGGTTGGAATGAAGGGATGAGATTTGATTTTGACTTTTGGTAGGTGGATGACTGAGATTAATCATGCAAAGGACAAGATTAGCTTTGTGACAAGTGTGCGATGGAGAAGAGAGATGAATTTTAAATTAGAATAAAAGGCTAAGAGGTGCATGTGACAACATAGTCATGTGACAACATAGTCATGTGACAAGTGGAGGGAGGAGAATAATTAGCTCCAATTCAAATAAAAATTATTTAAATTGCCAAGTCATGTGAAGGGGTTAAGTGTCTAGGGTAGATAATGTGACACTTGGTGGGATGAGGGATTTATTTAATTTTTTATTTGGGCTATGGGAGTCATGTGAATGGGAAGAATTAATTAAATAAAGTGGGTTTATTTAATTAATTAAGGATGTGATTAAGTTAAAAAAGGAATATTAACCAAATAAATATTTTATATTTATTTAATTAATATGGGTAACATTAGAAAGGGATAAATATTGAATTAATTAAATTAGTTCAATATAGGTGGCTAAGGGATTTAATTAATTAATTAAAATTTAATTAATTAATTGGGGATGAACTGGTAGAATGGCTAAGGTCAGGTGATAGTTAAATGGTTGGGACATTTTAGGGTGTCTACATTTACCCCTCTTTGACGTGGCATCATGACTTAGCAGGGAGTGGCGTCAGGTCAAAGAAAAATTTGCCCCTACTACAGGGAGGAATAAAATAGGTAAGGGATGCCCCCTCAAGAGATCAGGAAAAAAAATAATTTTTTTTAGGTGAACTCTCGAAATGTAGGAAATGGAGGTGAAAAATGAGACGAGGATGGAAGAACAAGTCAGTAGGAAGAAGAACAGGCAAAAAAGGAGTTGATATGCTCCTTAGGGAAGAAAAAGATGGAAAGGGGGTGACATGGCTAGCTATAAATAGCAAAAAGTGGGTGCAAGGTCACTCATTTGTACACATAGCCATTAGAAATCAAGAGAGAAGGAGAGAACAAGAGAGATGGCAGGAGGCAGTAGCACACCATTCTACCCTCGATACTCTCACCTGGTGGAGCGAGTGCGGACGTACATGCAATTGGAGGAGGCTACTGAGCCGATGAGTTGTTGATCCTTGCTTCGTGTTTTTAATTTTTGTGCTTTTTTGGGTTAATTTTTGTCAAGAAGAATGGGTAGGTTAGGGCAATTAGCGCTATTTTAGATGCAGCTAGCATGAATTTTAGGTAGTGTAGTGCCATTTTGTATTGTGGCGCTATTTGCAAGGAATCTAGTGCTATTTTTAGAAATAACGCCATTTTTAGAAATAGTGCTATTTGTTTGGGTAGTGCCATTTTGTAAAATGGTGCATTTTGGGGAACCGGATCTATGTTGCAGTGTTAGTAGTGCTAATTTTTATATTAGCACTAATTTAGGGCATGTTAGCACCAATTCAAAATTTGGCACAAAATTAGGGTAAGGGTAGCGCGATTTTTCAAATCAACGCAGGTTTAGAGTAGATTAGCACCTATTAATGGAATGTCGTGAAATGAGGGAAAGGTAGCATTATTTGAAAAAATAGCACAATTTTTAGGGAATTGTGGCACTAATTTTTCTATTGGTACCATTTGGCGAGGGGGTAGCACTAAATTTAATTTCAGCGCGATTTGGGGATTTGTTAGCACCTTTTTCTGAGATTAAGGCTTAGGTGAATTTTGTGATGAAATGCAAATTTATGGGGACATTGTAGCATCGCAGGAGTGGAGAGTTCCTAAGGTTATGGTACTATGGGCAGGGTTTGATGCACCTACAAAGGTGTGGTTCAATGCATTAGGGTTACAGACACCTACAGAGATGTTTGTGGTGCAGAAGCACCGAGCCTTGATGACAACATTGATTAAGAGGTTTAGACCTGAGAAATTCTCGTGTCTGCGGCTGACGGATGATATTACGATCACCCTAGAGGATGTCTACAGGATACTAAAGGTTTCAATACATGGTAGGTGAGTGACTTATGATGTGGGCAGAAGAGGGCCGGCATTGGAGAGGGCTTTTGTGCTAGGACGGATTATGTTAGTGGATGAGGATCGAGCAATGACCTACCATTAGACTCTTACAGCTGGGGAGCGGAGTTGGATTCTCTTTCTTTGTGCCTTGATTGGTGGAGTGCTAATGCCTGATAGGAGAGGGTGGGGGTTTTCAGTTGGCTAGGGGGAGGTTATAGAGGAGATGGTGGTGCACGAGACTATATTTGCTTGGGGTCCTTGTATACTCACACAACTATATCATGAGATGCACACTGTTGTGTATCATTTAGATAGTGCGTTGTCAACGGGAGTGACACTACTGCATGTTTGGGCTTATGAGCATATTCTGATCACACATCTTATGGGGATATTGCATTGACAGCTTTTTGAGGCTTATGTATTTAGATACCGAGGACAGTTGTAGTACTCATATACAAGGATACTAAGGTATTGGAGGAGACTACTAGATGATGTGACACAGGTGGTATGGAGGCCGTACATCAGATGTGAGAGGTGGCCAAATGAGGATGATCAGCTATCCTATGCCATTTAGACACGGTATATTATGGGGCAAGGCGATTAGACTATAGATAGATACATTCCTTCTCATGTGATGAGATAGTTTGGCCCATGATAGGACATTCCACAGGTTATGGCCATATTTAGATGGACACATAGGGATAGGAGATGGCCTCCACGGATAGTACTGTAGGTAGCTATTGTAGATTTTGATGCATTACAACCATAGCAGTGGGACTAGCGGAGTGACATCATGGATATAAAGATGACACCCGATTATGATAGATGGTGGGCTATATGGCGGCCTATCTGACTTACAGATCTAGAGGTAGAGCTAGACATGATTGTGGAGGAGAGCAAGGATGATGCGGATGACAATGACTCTCATGGAGGAGTAGGCAACTTGGTGAGTAGGGCTCGTGGGAGAGGCAAAGTTGGTAGATGATAGGGTACTAGAGATTAGAGGGGTAGGGTTGGATAGGCATCACTGCAGAGAGGACTTATGCCACCACCAAGGGGACCACCACAGCAGATTGCACAGAGAGAATCAGTGCCATCTGGTAGGGTGCTAGTGTAGCTAGGTCAGAGAAGGGGAGCACCACCTCCTAGGCCACCACTGTAGGTGAGGCTTGTTGGCAAGAGACACTATATGGATTCATGATTGTTGTCATTGATGGCAACAAAGTTCATCCCACACATCCACAGGACATGGTGTGTCTCTATCGGAAGTCAGAATGAAGATTGTTGTGGTCCGGTAAACAAGAACAGAGCATGTGGCAAGGTCCGACAGACAGGTCTGGATCTCTCAGAGGAAGTATCCTGGTAAAGTGCAGATTTGGGGAAGTCAAGAGGACTACCTTGAGTGGTATATTCCAAGGATTTAGCCTCCAGTGATAGATGAGGAAAAAGATATGAATAGTTGAGTACCGGATTCCTAAGTGACAGTGTGAACAGAGGAAGAACTGACTGACAGAACATTAGACTACTTTTCGGATGTGTTACTGATGGTGTTAAAGGTTATGAAGGAATGTTTGGCTGATATGATTAATGATTTCTAAAAGAATATACTTGATCCGCATTACTTGATGTGCAAGGATTTAACCAACAGATCAGAATTAGTGAAAAGATTGACTATTCCGGGTGCCGACTAGAAAGGTGATGAAATTACTTGTGCGGATATATATACATGATGGATTTAGTTGTGAGAAGTGTTGTTGTTGTGATGTGTGAATAAAAGTAGAAGAGGAGAGTAGAAGTAGTAAAGAAGGTCCGGTATGTGAGAGGAAAGTAGTAAAAGAGAAGAGGAAAGATGAAGTGCAGCAGATCAGTGTACTGATCTTAACCGGAACTGAACTCCAGCATTTGTGGATGCTCCCAATCAGTTCAAGTATTGTTTAACACTCTTTTTGTAGACAGTGAGTCTCTTGTAGGTAGTGTGCCTCTTGTGAGCAGTGTGCTCGGGTAGTGAGCCCTAATTGGCAAGTGACATTTTGTTTTTCTATTCTTCTAACAGAGAATACAATCTTGGGTTAATCACCCCATGGTTTTCTCCCCTAACAGGGTTTCCACATTAAAAATATTGTGTCATGTGTACTTCCATTTTCATGGTTATATTTGCTTGTTTAAATGAATGCTGCATTGATTAATAAGAAAGTTCAGAAAGAAGAAATATTAGGATAACTGATTCACCCCCCCTCTCAGTTATCAACAATTGGTATCAGATCTAAGTTCCTCCTAAACAAAGTCTAACATCTCAAGGAAGATCTAGGAATTTAAATGGATACATATGGTTTAAGGGAGCAACTCAAGACTGCCCTTGAGGATCTTGAGCAGTCAAACTTTGAAGTCAATGAATTAAAGGAAAGACTCAAACAGGCTGATGATTTCATGAGAGAACTAAAAGTCAAATTAAGTCTCTCTATGAAAAAGAGAAAGGAACTGCTTCAGCAATTGGCAAGACAAAGTGAAACAAATAATGCAAATGAAGAGCTGACTAAGAAAAACCAAGTTATGTGAAAAATTATCAAAAGAAGTCATTATGGTAAGACATGAAATGGAATCAAGAGTTATAAAGTTTACCCAAGAGATTGAAGAGAAAAGAAAAACTGAAGACAATCTAAGACAATCTCTCAAGGAGAAATTAGAAGATTGCCACCAGATGGATAGAATTATCAGACATCTTGAATCTGATCTTGAAGATGCTAAAGATAATGAAGAAAAACTTGAGGATCAAATTGTCTCTCTCAAAAGGGATCTTCAAACATAAAATGAATATAAAGAGAAATTCAAGATAAGTTCTGCTCAACTTGAAGTTCTTCTTGGAAGTCAAAAGAAGGTAGATGACAAGTGTGGCTTGGGATATGAGAAAGGAGAAAGCTCCGGATCCGGTCAGAAGAATTTTGGACCAGAGAATCCAAGAAACAGGCCTAGAAGACCTCTGGTAAGATAGCCTAATGCTCAAATATATCCATCCTTCAATGGATATTGCCACAGCTGCAATCACTTTGGTCACAAAGCTAATCAGTGCAGAAAGAGAATGAATTAGACTATTTCATCCTTCTCCGGACAATGTTTTAACTGCAAAAGGTATGGTCATAAGTCTCATGAATGCAGAAATATGCAAATGAACAAATCATTCAATGGTAGATGCTTTGCATGTAATAGAGTAGGTCATATGGCTAATCAATGCAGATCAAGAGGATATCAGTCAAATATGCAAAGAAATGTTGTTTGCCAAATCTGCAATAGGTCCGGTCATAGTGAAAAATTCTATAGAAGAAAAAATCAGGACAAAAGAGGTCCGATATATTATAATCAGAATCAAGATAAGGGTAAACAAAAGGTGAATGCGGATGAAGTTAAAAGTGAGATGAGCAAAATTTGGGTGAAGAAAAGTACAGAGAATATAAAGGTTGGATCTGCACCAGACTCTGGTGCTGATATTCCTTCCAAAAATTAAAAAATGAGCTTTGGCTCAAGGGGAGACACAAAGAGAACCTTGTTCCCCCAGCCAGTCAATTGGTGCTGGAACAAGCACAAGAAGAGTTACAGACTGAAGGGTTCATAAAGGTAGCACCCAAACAAAATGTGGTTAAGATTTGGAAGATCCGCAAGATGTTTAAAGACCAGGGTTGATCCGGTTCTTCAAGTCATCTGAATAAGGCAAACCAGAATAATGTAGGTCGAGCATTTATTACAATCTGATATTAGGGTTTGCAGAGCAATATAAGGGTTTTTCATTAATCACTTGTTCATTCTGCACTTAAGAAGAAACGAAAAGTGGAGCTCTGCAACAAAATTCCCCAAGTTCATCGACGATCATTCGCAGAAGCCATTACTTTCAGAAATCAATCCAACCAACTCCGTGAAACCGAAAGGCACAAAAGGTATTTTCTATTTTCAAATATCTCACTACAAATCTCTTGATAATGGGTACTCTGAATATTGTAAAGATTTCTGATAGACCTCACCCTACATTTAAGAAACATCCATATAAATCCTTGGATGTAGATCCCCTAGTGATTTTCCAATGTTCTGCATGGTGTTTTGCACACTGAAGATATTAGGGTTTATATACACGCAAATGTTGAAGAGTTTGGGGAATTCAAACTAAGAGACATCTATCACAAACAACTGTTAGATGATTCATTTGAGCTCAAACCCCAATACAAGGGCCTCCGGAACAAGCACTTTGCACAATACATACATTTCCCCTGTTTTACGGAGGATGAATGGGTTAGGTACATTTTGAGCAGAATACATGACAATTTCATATGGTTAAAAGGACCATTCAAGATCACTAAAGATGCCATGAGGGCAGTTACCAGACTACACTCATCCGATGGGATTCCTGTTCTTAAATTTGTAAAGAACCAAACTGTGAGTGAGGCTACCGGATCTAAGTTTGACAAAAGAGCAATGACAGTAGATGACATCACTGATCCGGATGTCAAGTTTGCTTCTATGATCATTGGATATAAGATATACCATTCTAGTAGAGAAAATTATGTACTTGGAACTGCCATCTATACCGCTTATGAAATGCTAAGAAAGGATGCAGACTATGATCTTTGTCAGCTTCTCTTGAACCAACTCTTGGAGAATCTGCATAAAATCAAGAAAGACAAAAAGAATTCATTCAAGTATGGTGGATTAATTTTGTGTTTGTTCTTCTACTTTATGAATGAGCTTCCTAGATCTAGTGGCTGGGTATGGGAGAGTCATAGGCCAGTAGCTATCCAAATCAGAGATTATTTACATGGACTTGGTGATGACAAAGCACAAAATATAGCTCTGTGGGGATACTTCAAGAACTTTCAAAACATGATGCAAGCAAGAGAAAGGATTCCCCAGTCTCTTGTTGAGAAATACAAAGACACAGTCTATTTTATGGTAGAGACTGATCAGTGCCTAATGGAGGCAGTAGAACCAAGGATAGTCTGGATCATGCCCATGGGGTATGAAGTTGATGAAAAGATTGTGGAGCTGCATGTTCAACACATGCTTAGTCAGCCAAAGGATCCAAAGGTAGAAAGGTTCAAAATCTTTGAGGAGCTGAGTGTAAAGATTCATGTGGAACTCAGAGAACCAGAAATGAAAAGGTGAGAAAAGAAGTAGAACATATTGCCCAAGGCCTTGGCATCTCAAAAGAGGCACTTGATGCCCACAGGGAAAAGAGACAAAAGGCTAAGGAAAAGAAGAAAGAGGCAGAAAAGGGAAGCAAGGAAAGTGCTCTGGTAGAAACCTCAACCTGGACCAGATCATCTAAGAGATCTGCACCTGTCACAGCCAAAAGCTCTAAAACATCAAAACCAGAAGTTCAGGCATCCGGTAAAGGAGAGAAAAGGTCAAAGACAAAAGCCACAAGGGCTTATGCAAGTCAAAGGGATGAAGAGGAAACCGAATCAGATGAGGAGATCAAGAAACTAAAGAAGAAGAAGAAATCATCCAGTAAACACTCTACTGGTCAAGGAGAAGAAGAGAAGGAAGAGGAATTTGTTGAAAACCCCACTCTCTCCTTAGATGATGTAATAAAAGCTGTCACTGTGGATGGCAACCTGCAACCCTTAACAGAATTCTATGATGATTATAATGAAGTAGATAAAAAGATTCTGGAGGAAGCCATAGTTAAGTTTTTGAACATTTACAATAAAGCTTTTATTGAAATTATCTCTTTAATTCCTAAGAGCCTAGAAAAGGAGTTGGAAATGAGAAAGACCAATGCCATGGCAAAAGACCTTGAGATCCGAGAACAAATAGCTATTCAGCTATATCCTTCAATCGATCCCAAGACAATGAATATGGTATTCAAGGATTGCAAGGATGAGTTCAGGAGCAAAGCAAGGATGAATCAACTCATGCTTGGTGAGACTGACAAGGTAGCCAAGGACACTAAAGAGATTCTCTAGAAAACCTTCAAAAGATTTAATCTTCCTATTATAGAGGACTTGGGCACTGATCCCTCAACCACAAGTGTTGTAGAAGAAACTACTGAGAAAATGATAGAAGAGGTGGGCTCTGAACAAACTAACATTTCTCCTCTGGGTTCCCCTACATTCTCTAAATCTAAAGGAGAAGAAAAATTACAGGAGAAAGAAGCAGAGGTGAAGGAAAAAGAAGATGACAATGCTGAGGTTGCAAAAGGAGATAAGACTTCAATAGAGAAGACCACAACTGTCAGTGGTGAGAATGTAGAAGGAGAGAAAACTCCAAAGGACAGCTCCAAGATTGCAGAAGAGAAGAAACATATGTCTCCGGCAAGAGACACTGCACAAACTATCCAAGAATTCTTGATAAAAGAAACTATAGAAATTGATGAACCGGACCTACTAAAAGGACCATTAGATTTTGACTCTCTGTCACCGGTGCAAACAATGAAAATAGCCTCATTTGCAAATGAGGTCAAAGAGAAACTATTGAAATCTCACATGGAAGATTGTGAGCTTATGGAGGTAGCATCTAGAGTGCTGGAAAAGATCATGCCATCTTTTCAGAAGGATCCCATAGCCTCCTCTTCCAGTAATCTCAAAACCTTAGTCAGCAGTGTTAGTACACATTTTGATTCTCTAGAAAAATCAGCTGAAGAAAAGGTCCGGAAGGAGTTTTTGGATAAAAGGTTCTCCGAGGTACAGGGTTTGATCATTAATGATAGGAGAAACATGAACATTGGGATAAAGAGCTTAGAAAATGCTCTTAAGGATGGCGGTGAAATATACAAATTTTGTATCTCCTAGTCCAAAGTAACAGTGGAGATTGAGAAGAAAATAAAAGAGCAAGAGGACAAATTACTAAGCTTGTCTCAAAGTTTTGATCCTCTTTCATCCTCCATAATAAATCAAGAGTGTCAGACTATTACAATCACAAATACAATAAAGAATTTTGAAAAGGAAAGGAAGAACATAATTAACTGGATGGGTGAACTTAGAAGGATTATTATCCCTAAGTTAGAGGCCATGCATGAGGCCATAAATGATGCTCAGATTACAGCCTGGACCAATGATCCGACAGATCTTAAGAAGGCAGAAGCATTTGCATTCCTGTTGAGTGGTCACATCTCAATTTTGGACAGGGTGAAGCAGAGTTGGGTGACGGAAGTTGTACAGTTGAAGAATACTTTTTCAGACATACTCAAGTATATGTAAGTACAACTTGTATATATATACTTATGTGGCTAAGTATAGTTAAATTTTTGAAAATTTTGGTATGCAGACCCTACCCTTTGCCATTGATGTCAAAGGGGGAGTGAGGAGCAGTGAAAAATGAGGAATCCAACTAAGGGGGAGCTCTGGAAAATGTATATAAAGACAGAGCATCAGCCAAGGGGGAGCATAGTGTAAACACTTAGTCATTTTTCACTAAGTGTTGCCATCAATGCCAAAGGGGGAGATTGTTGGCAAGAGACACTATATAGATTCATGATTGTTGTCATTGATGGCAACAAAGTTCATCCCACACATCCGTAGGACATGGTGTGTCTCTATCGGAAGTCAGAATGAAGATTGTTGTGGCCCAGTAAACAAGAATAGAGCATGTGGCAAGGTCTGACAGACAAGTCTGGATCTCTCAGAGGAAGTATCCTGGTAAAGTGTGGATTTGGGGAAGTCAAGAGGACTACCTTGAGTGGTATATTCCAAGGATTTAGCCTCCGGTGATAGATGAGGAAAAAGATATGAATAGTTGAGTACCAGATTCCTGAGTGACAGTGTGAACAGAGGAAGAACTGACTGATAGAACATCAGACTACTTTTCGGATGTGTTACTGATGGTGTTAAAGGTTATGAAGGAATGTTTGGCCGACATGATTAATGATTTCTAAAAGCATATACTTGATCCGCATTACTTGATGTGCAAGGATTCAGCCGATAGATCAGAATTAGTGAAAAGATTGACTATTCCGGGTGCCAACTAGAAAGGTGATGAAATTACTTATGCGAATATATATACATGATGGATTTAGTTGTAAGAAGTGTTGTTGTTGTTGTGATGTGTGAATAAAGGTAGAAGAGCATAGTAGAAGCAGTAAAGAAGGTCCGGTATGTGAGAGGAAAGCAGCAAAAGAGAAGAGGAAAGATGAAGTGCAGCAGATCAGTGTACTGAGCTTAACCAGAACTGAACTCCAGCATTTGTGGATGCTCCCAATCAGTTCAAATATTGTTTAACACTCTTTTTGTAGACAGTGATTCTCTTGTAGGTAGTGTGCCTCCTGTGAGCAGTGTGCTCAGGCAGTGAGCCCTAATTGGCAAGTGCCATTTTGTTTTTCTATTCTTCTAACAGAGAATACAATCTTGGGTTAATCACCCCGTGGTTTTCTCCCTTAACAGGGTTTCCACATCAAAAATATTGTGTCATGTGTACTTCCATTTTCATGGGTATATTTGCTTGTTTAAATTAATGTTGCATTGATTAATAAGAAAGTTCAGAAAGAAGAAATATTAGGATAACTAATTCACCCCCCTCTCAGTTATCAACAAGGCCCATAGGATAGCAGGTTAGACCTACAGGTCAGTAGACTAGGTCGACAGGTCAGCTGCAGGTGAGGGTTACTAGCTAGCAGCAGATAGTGGCAACAGTAGGGACTGGGGTTAGTGGCTTTGGGAGCCTAGGTGCATGTACTTTTGGGGGAGGAGAAGATGATACACCAGCTAAGAGATAGATATCATGGTGGAGAGGCCAAGAGGATGATGCAGAGACAAAGATAGCTACCCTTCATGAATGGATAGCTAGTTATGAGGATACATTATAGAGGTAGGATCAGGAGCTAGCACAACCCTGAGGATTTTCTGTAGCTTTAGATGGAAGTGGTGAGGACAGGGATGGACAATTTAGTGCATTATAGGTATAGATTATAGAGTTGACAGCAGAGCGGGATAGGGAGAGGGAGCTCCGTTAGGCAGCGGAGGCTCAGGTAGCAGGTTTAACTAGTCAGATCAATGGGCTATAGGCTGAGGTGACCAAACTATAGGGGCTAGTGGTAGGGGGTAGTACAACTTAGACAGTGCAACTGCAAGGCCAGCTAATACAGCTACAGGGATAGTTGATGGAGGAGCAGAGGTGATCATCCCAGTAGGCTTCTCATACAGATTACTATTATGGAGCTTACTACACAGCTATTCCTCAGGAGCAGCGGATTCCTATCTTTAGTCAGTGGATTCGATCTGGGGTATCTAGTTCTCATAGATCAAGATTGATTTAGTCTATTCATCAGCCATTGCCTCAGTAGGTTGCGGCATAGCCAGGATAGGCACCTCAGCCATTACCGCCATAGGGTCCTACGGGTTCTCCTACTTAGAGAGGGGCTCATCAGCCTAGGGCTGACAATGATCTTATGTTGTATTATTTTTGGCCCCTAGAGGCATTATATCATGACATATTTTTGATGTATATATGAGCGATGCACATTTCTTTTTGTGATGATGATATATGAGATGATGATTTTGATGGTCTACATGTGTTTGTGATTTTTTTATATGATTATGATGATGCTTATGTTAATTTTATGCAAATGTCTTATGGAGGATGATAAATGCATATGATATTTGCTTTATTTTATGTTAAGTATGCAAATGAGTATGATCTAAAATGTTTTCTATGCATGTTATGGTGAACTTCTAATGGGAATAAATGCATTTAGCTTATGATGGACTACATGTATTGTAATAGTTTATATGATGCTATAATGTTCATGATTGTATGGATGCCATGCCTAAAATTTTATTTATGTGATGATAGTGTAATGTAAAATACTATGATATGTGTTATGTATAATACTAATGTAATGCAAATGGAAATGCAGATGGAAATCTACCTAAAATTGTAATGCAAATATATATGGACATGAATGATAATAATGTACCTATAATGAAGTGTAAATGTAATGGAATGGAAAGGGACAAATATGTCATGATACAATGTAGATTCTGTCAAACCCTAGGTGATATGGTGAGGGGAAGGACAATGGGATAGGGATAGGGAAACTAAGTCGATAAACACCACGTCCTTGAGGGACTTAATGTTAGGGTAGAGTGGGGGGATGAAGGATTAGATAAGACATGTTAAACAGAGAATAAATTAGATGGATAAAAGCTTGGATGGGAGGAGATTGAGCTTAGATTAGTACTTACATGATAGCATTAAAAGCATTTCTAGGTTTATTATAGTAAAATAAGACAAAGTGCACAAAGGTATGAAAGGACCAGAATGCTAATTACTATCTTGTTTTGCATGGAATGAATCCACAAACAAAGGGATAAGCACCTACACCCATAAGATAACACAACCTTGCCTAGATGATGGAGGGGGGCTCATAGCATAACCTCTTGAAAACATAAAAGGCAAGATCTATGCTTAGATGCCCCAAGAGCATAGTATGCTAGAACCAACACATCATCGTCAAGATATGAATTCCATTCTTAGAGGTAAGGATACCATCCCACAAACACAACATCCAAAACAATGAATATGCTCCATTCTAGGTGTCCTCGTCCACATACCAAGATATGATGAGATCAAGGCAACTTTCAAATATCCCTAGAATGAGGCAAAAGATAAAAAATCAAGAATCAACAAGATCAATCACAAGCAAGACAACAGCCATGTATTTCTTGCAAAGAGATGTTTAGATAGGATAAGGATGACTTACTTAAGATAGACTAATGTTCTCAAGCAAGTTTGGATAATGGTTGATGGTGATAAAAGATAAATAGATTTCGCCTATTGTATGAATGATATATCCATTAAGGTGAGAACTTGTTGATGATGTTGTTGGATTAAATGTTGAAAGAGGATAAGTAAGTAGATGGCTGGCTATTTGTGATGATGTGGTTTGATTTGATGATTAACGATTTTTGCATTTTTAGGATGATGTTTTGATAACGATGCAAAAGATAAATGGATTCCGCCTATTGTAGGAATGATATATCTATTAAGGCGAGAATTTGTTAATGATGTTGTTGGATTAAATGTTGAAAGAGGATAAGTAAGAAGATAGCTAGGTCTTTGTGATGATGTGGTTTGATTTGTTGATTGACGATTTTTGCGTTTTTAGGATGATGTTTTGATAATGATGCTTAGTTTGCTTTGCAGATGAGTTCGATCGATAAGGACCATCAAACTAGGTTGAATGGGTGCATCTTATGGACCTGCGTACTGGATACTTCCTTCGTATTCCAAATTGCCTACATACCTATATCGATGGGATCAAGATCCTTAAAAGATGTGGGGTGAGATGAATATGTAGTTCTCGTTGGACTTGATGATGTAAGAATGGCTCCTAGATACAAAGGATGATTTGAGTGTTTGTGATTGAAAGATAGTGGTGTGGATTGATGATCTTGTGGGGTACATTTATTGCTTAGATTTTTTTATGATTATTTGATTTTTTTGTGTTTTTTGGGGATATTTTGATTTTTTTGTATTTTTTGAGGGATATTTTGATTTTTTTGATTTTTTGACATGTTTTGATTTTTTTAGATTTTTGAAGGTTTTTTTATTTTTTGGATTTTGAATGTTTTGAATGGTGTACTAATCCTAGGAAGATACAAGGATACCATCTCTAGGATTTTATTCGTGGGTAAGATTGTGAAGGAAGATGAGGGTGGGGGTGAAAAAAAAATGCTTTGAACTTGTTGATGATGATTGTTAGTCATAACAACATGCATAAAAATTTGCACAAAAAACCTTTATTATCTTGTAAAGTACAATCAACTTAGGATAAGTTGATGACTCCAAGTCTCTGTTGATCAGGTCATGATCATCTAACGTTACTCAGAGGTTGATGTGACATGTTGTTTTCCATTTCAAGGGGTCTTACATTTGTCTTGATGATTAGTGTTGTTCTGTTTCCTATAAATTTACTCCACAGAGAGGTTATTTCTACTCTATTTCCAAAGATATCTAGTGTATTTGCAAGTTTGATCAATTCTTCTAATTATTGATCATCATGAACCTATTCTTTCTTCTACATAGTATATTTACTCAAATGATGTGTCTGTAAGTGGATATTTGCATGTATCTCTTCGATTTAAGTATGAATCTACATGATATTTGTCAATTTAACATGCTTTTACTCTAAGTATGCTATGTATTTCCAATTATCTACGGGATGTCAACATATTTCATGTTATTTGCTATTGATTCTCTGTTATTTGCAATTATGATGATGAATTGTTATGAAATTGAAAGAAATTTAAAAGAATGCTTCTAATTTTAGTGAATCTTTAGCTATTGAACCACATACATACAACATACATTCATGAGGAGAAGAAATCAAACCATATTGTCACCAGGATGTTCCATAGCTAGATATGAATGATGCTAACTTCAAAGGATAAGGAATGAAAACAACACATGCAGACTGACAAGCACTCCAAGGGATGCAGCTGATCAATGCATGTATCAAGATTTCAAACACATATTACTCAAAATTTATGATGATTTATAATCAAATTATCTTCTCTTTCATTCAGTATGCATAACATGTACATTTACAACAACTTTGAAATGAGTCCTAATATTTTAGCAATCAAATTTCAATTAAGTTTCAAATATTCAAAATATGGCACCCCTGCACCTTTTATAGAATAAGGTGAGGGAGCGGTTACAAATGACCTACGGTCAGGATTTGTCAATTAAGATCAATGGTAGATTATCACTCTTTGACTCAGTCAACCTTCCTTCATGGCACAGGTTGCCAATTGGCAACCATCTAGATGACTCATTATCTTATGAGTACCTAATGCATATATCTTCCTTATGGTGCATCTCCATTCACTCTTTATGTTCTTCCTCTTTATCTTCTTCTTCTTCATCATGATCATGCTCTTCATCACTTTCTATATCGCTATCACCCTAATGAACATCATCCTGTATATGGACCTTCATCACCGTCCTGATATTCTCATAGGCCTATACAATTTTATCTACCTCCCCACCATCTTGGGTTTTAGCTTTTGTTATGGCATGCTTGTGAGACTGGTATTTATCTTTGATTGCGTCTAGCTTAGCTTTTCTATTGTTCAGTGTCTCATTATAATTCTCCACCTTGACCTTGATCCTCATGATCTTATTCATCATCTCTTCTCTTAGATGGGTGAGGGGGTCATCAGCTACCGACTGGAAATTATCATGCAGACCTTTGATAGCAAAGTTCGCGTCGTGATTTTCCATCTTTCCCTATACTTTTCCCTCTAATGCTTCAAGGATCTCTGCTTCATGTGCCATCATGTTATGTAGCTTTATACTGATATCCCTGAGCTTGCCACTACATTTCTTCAGGATATCACATTCAAACCTGATGTCCTCATAACATATGTCTATTAGCAAGGTAATGTTACTATTCAACACTTGATTGTTTATTAGGATTTGAGGATCAATCCTCCTCATCTCACTCAAAGCAGTTAGGTCCTTTTCCAATTGGAATGACTGTCTTCCTGTTTCATTTTGCATTTTATCCACTTTTCTCTTCAAACTGCTTAAAGAATTCCACCTCTATAAAGAGGTTCTCAATACATCCTCAACTCCTGTGAGGACTAACAACATCCACTTATCCATGATCATGGTCTCGTGCTTCATGAGGTCTAGCTTGTTAACCTCCTCCTAGGAAATGATAGTCAATGGGACTGCCAGATCTACTGGTGTACTATCAGGGTTAATCAACCCCTTTATATATGAATGCAACTAGGTAATGTGCTCCTTATGCTACTTATTTTTCTCTTTCTCCTTCTTTACCCTTTGGGTCAAAGAATCAATAATGTCCTTTCCTTCCTAACCCTCTTGGTCTTCATTAGCAAAACCCAAATCAACAGTTGTGATTTAGAACTCGTCAAGGGTGATCTTGCTCTTTTCTTTCTCTACACTGGGAAGTGCTACCTGGGTTGTCCTTCTACTTGTAGCAGGATCTCTTCTAATAGCTAATGTCAATCTGGCTTTCCTCTTTGGCTTCATGATTGTCTCTGCAAACAAGGTGGAAACATCAAATTCTTGAATTTCAAAACCTTGTTCCGTACCTATTTCTTTCTCCAGCCACTGAGGCACTTCATTTCTATATCCTTGTTGTCCTTTGTCATCATCATCTCTGCCTTGTTCTCAATATCTATCTCTATTCTGGGTGGAGAAGGTGACTTCCTAATTTCTTCCTTATGAAATTCCTCATGAGGGGGATCTTGTTGCATCTCTTCTTGCTAAGGGGCCTCTTTCTGTGGGGAAGGATCCTATGGAGTATCCACATGATGATCCTGTGCTTGATCCTGCATTCCCTCCTGAGTTTCATCCACTTTGGTATTTTCCTCATCTTAAGACATTAATATCTATGGTTATCTATGTGTTTGGGTTTGGTGTATCATGCTAATCTTGGTTCACATTTTGTTCCGCACCTAATGTACTAACATCTTGTGTCTTAAGGTCCTCACGACCTAATTTATCCTTTTCTCCTATATCTCCTTGAGTCCGAGTGGCATCATCACCTTAGGTATCTTTATCACCCTCGCCCTTTTATTGGACTTCCACTATCTTTGGCTCAGCAAGTATTTCATGTTGTTGCTGGCCCATATCTGGAGCATTACTCTCTTCTTCCGCCTGCTTGGCTACTTCAACTTTCTCTATTGCATCAGGTGCACCTACTTTGTCTTTGGGGCTCACATCCTCCCTACATGTCAAATCTATAACGGCAGGGTTATTCACCTAATCAACCAATTTGTCAAGCCCAATTTGTTGGGCTACCCTTTCTGGGGTACTCTCCTTTTCTTCCTAAGCTGTTTGCTTTATCTCCTCCAATACCGCCATCTGTGTTAATGGGGTCCCATGTCGGGTCATGTGAGTATTGGAGGCAAGAGTTTCCATCCTCTGAGAGGCTACATTCTGCACTACTTTATCATTTGATAGGTCTACAATGTCTTCCAAAGAGAAAGGACCACCATGACCTAATTTGGAAGTCTCTTTTGTCTGTTCTTCTGCTCTCTTAGTCTTAAACTTGAGAATGGTGGGAAGCGACACATCATGTTGCATCTCCTCTTAATACTATAGGGTCATTCTTGATATCACCCTGCATGGATGTCCTTTGCTTCTTGGGTGGTGACATCAGCGGCACCACCCTCCTCTACCTGTTAACCATCATCGAGTCATCACCTGCAGGCTCTTCATTTATTGGCTCTTCTTCAAACATGATAGCCTCTTCTACTTCATGCTGTGAGGTTTGGCCTTCCTCCCGTACTTCTGTGATTTCTACAACTGGCCTTAGGATCTTCTTTGTCTTAGGCTTATCCATTAGAGGTGGTGCAGATGAGACAGATGCCTGTCCTAATGTTGATGCACCTACAGCTGGTATGGCAATTCTTTCAATTATCACCCCTTTAGGCTCATCATCAGTTTCCTTCCTCTATTTCTAGGTTGGTAATCTCACTCCATTGGATTTCCTTTTCTCATTGAGGCAATCATCATACTCCTCATCAGTTAGCTCCTACCTTTTCTTCTTGGGATCAACAGTAAGGGCTACACTTGGGTTAACTGCAGCACCCCACCTATGAACTGATCCAAGGAAATGTTCTCTAGCTATATTAGATTAGGGGCTGAGATGGTGTCATTGTAGACCTTCTTGTCTTCATATTCATTTGACATTGTTTTACCATCATCTTTCTTCAATTGTGTTTGCACTGGGATGCAGTCATATGTCCTTATCCAGTTCAAGGTGAGCCTTTGGTATTTTCTTCTTCTCACCTTAGCTTCATCCTCACAATCTATCCAGAAATCCTCTAGATATTTCTGATGTATAGGCTTCCCCATTATTTTCTACATCCTGCCACAGGGGTCATAAGATCTAGCCAATGGAAATGGTTGTAGATACATTAGTTTTAGACGTGCTATGACATGCTCTATGCTCTGTGAATCTAAGCATATATACCTGCCCATAGACACTGGAAATAGTATTGGAGGTATTTTCTTTTGTGCTTTATATGCCTCCACTATGATAGACACTTGTCTAAGAAATTCCATCAGGACCACCCCATCAGTAGGGTACCTGGGTAACATAAGGGGTTGGTCCTCAAATCCCTCTATTCTTATATATGAAAATGTGGCATAATGGATGAACCAGGCCCCATGTCTATAAACAACTTCCTGAGCCTCCATGCTCAGTCTCTTGGTTCTGTCTTCCTCCATGGTTCTGACTAGGTGCATAGGGAATGCGTCATTCACTAATTTGTAATCCATGAGGTAGTTCTTTCTCTATATCTGAGGATAGTGATCCCATATGTGGGTATCATCTACACCACCGTTAACCATACTCACTGTAGTCAGGGCATCAAATGTTCCCTTGTAAGCACATGAGTATACTGTTGATAACTAAGAGGGGGGGTGAATCAGTTATCCTAATTATTTCTTCTTTTGAACTTTTCTTATTAATCAATGCAGCATTAATTCAAACAAGCAAACATAACCATGAAATGAAGATACACATGACACAATATTTTTGACGTGGAAACCCTGTTAAGGGAGAAAACCATGGGGTGATTAACCCAAAGATTATTCTCTGTTAGAAGAATAAGGAAATACAAAATGGCACTTACCAATTAGGGCTCACTACCCGAGCACACTACTTACAAGACGCACACTGCCTACAAGAGACTCACTGTCTACAAAAGAATGTTATACAATACTTGAACTGATTGGGAGCATCTACAAATGTTGAAGTTTAGTTCTGGTTAGGCTCAGTACACCGATCTGCTGCATTTCATCTTTCCTCTTCTTTTGCTGCTTTCCTTTCACATACCGGATCTTCCTTACTACTTTTGCTCTACTCTTCTGCTTTCCTTCACACACCACAACAACAACAACACATCTCACAACTAAATCCATCGTGTATATATATCCGCACAAGTAATTTCATCACCTTTCTAGTCGGCACCCGGAATAGTCAATCTTTTCACTAATTCTGATCTGTCGGCTGAATCCTTGCACATCAAGTAATGTGGATCAAGTATATGCTTGTAGGAATCATTAATCATGTTGGCCAAACATGTTTCATGCCTTCATAACCTTTACCATAATTAGTAACACATCCGGAAAGTAGTCTGATGTTCTGTCAGTCAGTTCTTCCTCTGTTCACACTATCACTCAGGAATCTGGTACTCAACTATTCATATCTTTTTCTTCATCTATCACCGGAGGCTAAATCCTTGGAATATACCACTCAAGGTAGTCCTCTTGACTTCCCCAAAACCACACTTCACCAAGATACTTCCTCTGAGAGATCCAGACATGTCTGTCAGACCTTGCCACATGCTCTGTTCTTGTTTACCGGACCACAACATTCTTCACTCTGACTTCTGGTAGAGACACACCATGTCCTACAGATGTGTGGGAAGAACTTTGTTGCCATTAGTGACAACAATCATGAATCCATATAGTGTCTCTTGCCAACAATCTCCCCCTTTGGCATTGATGGCAACACTTAGTGAAAAATGACTTAGTGTTTACACTATGCTCCCCCCTGTGAAAAATGACTAAGTGTTTACACTATGCTCCCCCTTGTGAAAAATGACTAAGTGTTTACACTATGCTCCCCCTTGGCTGATTCTCTGTCTTTATATACATTTTTCGAAGTTCCCCCTTAGTTGGATTCCTCATTTTTCACTGCTCCTCACTCCCCCTTTGACATCAATGGCAAAGGGTAGGGTCCGCATACCAAAATTTTCAAAAATTTAGCTATACTTAGCCGCATAAGTATATATATACAAGTTGTACTTACATATACTTAAGTATGTCTGCAAAAGTGTTCTTCAACTGTACAACTTCTGTCGCCCAACTCTGCTTCATCTTGTCCAAAATTGAGATATGCCCACTCAACAAGAATGCAAATGCATCTGCCCTTTTTAGATCTATCGGATCATTGGTCTGGGCTGTAATTTGGGCTGCTTTTATGGCCTCATGCATGGCCTCTAGCTTAGGGACAATTAACCCCCTGAGCTTACTCAACCTGCTTATTCTATTTTTTCTTTCCTTCTACAATTTCTTGATTTCACTCAAGACTGCGATAATCTGACATTCTTGATTTTTTATAGAGGAAGAGAGAGGATCAAAATTCTTTGATAGGTTTGATAGTTTATCCTCCTATTCTTTTATTTTCTTCTCAATGTCTAGTGTTACTTTGGACCATGATAAACAAAATTTATACATTTCTCCTCCATCTTTAAGAGCATTTTCTAGGCTCTTTATTCCAATATTCATGTTTCTCCTATCATTAATAATCAAACCCTGTACCTCAGAAAACCTTTTATCCAAAAACTCCTTCCAGACCTTTTCTTCAGCTGATTTTTTTAGAGAGTCAAAAATGTGTACTAACACTACTGACTAAGGTTTTGAGATTACTGGAAGAGGAGGCTATGGGATCCTTCTAAAAAGATGGCATGATCTTTTCCAGCACTCTAGATGCTACCTCCATAAGCTCACAGTCTTCCATGTGAGATTTCAGTAGTTTCTCTTTGACTTTCTCATTTGCAAATGAGGCTATTTTCATTGTTTGCACCAGTGATAGAGAGTCAAAATCGAATGGTCCTTTTAGTAGGTCTGATTCATCAATTTCTATAGTTGATTTTGTTAAGAATTCTTGCACAATTTGTGTAGTGTCTCTTGCTGGAGACAGATGTTTCTTCTCTTCTGCAATCTTGGAGCTGTCCTTTGGAGTTTTCTCTCCTCCTACATTCTCACCACTAGTAGTTGTGATCTTTTCTATTGAGGTCTTCGCACTGTCATCCTCTTTTTCTTTTACCTCTACTTCTTTCTCCTGTAATTTTTCTTCTCCTTTAGATCTGGAGACTGTAGGGGAAACTGGAAGAGAAATGTTAGTCTATTAGGGGCCCACCTCTTCTGTCATTTTCTCAGGAGTTTCTTCTACAATATTTGTGGTGGAGGGGTGTTGGTCATGATGTTAGTCATTCACAAACATAGAATAAAAGTTACACAATAACCTTTACTCATCTTGAAAGATATGATGAATTCAGAGAATTCATGATCCCAAGTCTCCGTTGATTAGGTCTTAATCTACTGACGTTACTCAGTGGTTGATGTGTGTTGCTGTTTTCCATTCAGGGGCCTTACGTATTTCTGCAAAGTTCATCATTATTTCTTCCAAATATCCTGCTCTGTATGTCTGTTCTGCATAAATCTCCAACAATTCTACCTCTGCACTGTGAATTTAGTCAAATAATGTGCCTACAGGCTAATATTTGCATGATTTCTACCATTATTTATGATTCTTTGCATGATATTTTCAATACTGCATGCATTTGACTCAAATATGCTAATGATTTTCAGTTACCTACGGGATTTCAGCATATTTCTCTATTTCTGTTTATTATTTATCATGATTTGCAGTTATGGTGATGAATTTATGAAATTAAAAAAAAAAGGAAAAGGGTTAAAGAATGAGATTCCCAAAACTACTTGACTTAGATCACTGATCCACATACAAGCTCCCATACATGCAATGAAAAGAAGGAAACTAAAATCATACTTCACTAGGACATTCCACAAATCTGCATGATCTAGTGCAAATCTTCAAAGGAAAAGTTGACAACAACATGTAATGAAATGAAAGCGCTTCCAGTTGAACACAGCATTCACCAGTACATATCCAGAAATCAACAAGAAGATTACGTAAAATTTACAATCAGGATGTAATCTGAAACTTCATATCCATTCAGTATGCTCAAGAATAGGTACATTTACAGTGATCTGAAGAAAGAACCTTGACATTTCAACAATTCTATCCTCATTAGTCTCAGTAATCCGATCTCCTAATTGATTCTACAGTAATTGGCCTTAATGCGCCAGATGCATCTGTGTATTGATGTATTAATGTCTCAGGCTCTGGCCTTTATATAGAGCAAATACCAGAAAATAGTTACAATCATCCAAGGATCAGGATCCTCTCATAATAATCAACGGTCCAGATGAAAAGCACATGCTTCGCCAGTTGGCAAATGTACAGCTGGCATAGAATATTCTAGCATCTTTGATTTGATTCGGTCTCCAGCTGGCGAACAGCATATTTGACAATATCCTCCTCATTTCTGGTTCATGTTGCCTCCATGTGCAACCATACAATGCTCAGCTTCAGCAGCAGCATCATGACTTCCTGCAAGTAAACAGACAAACATTAAGTTCATCATCATGTGGATAAACAACAGGAATTTAAACATTTTATTAAACAAGCCTCCAAAATGTGCAGCTACAGGCAATCGAGCTTCAAATCAGTAGAAAATTATGCACTAAATGCATAAACAGCATCAAAACACTCAGGTCAACCATCGTTGACTGGAAATCAGCAATCGGGTCTTCAAATTTCCATCGCTTCATTTTCCCGCCCATTTTCTTGTATATCGGGCTCCAAATATGATCATGTATCTCAAAATATACAAGGAAATAACCGCTTTTAACAAATTATTTCAAATCCGGCTTTGCATGCTCTGTTTGTATGTTTCGGGTCATCATCATATTCGCATCGGTGTGACCACATATGATCGGGGTGATAAATTTAGACTTGGCCGATGGCAACAGTTATACCGACGCCAAAAATCATGATGATGCCCAACTCTATGTCTTCTATCTAGCTGCAGGATATCATGAAATATGATGCTCCTCCCTTCCGAATGCTCTGATGAAAAGCACATCAGGATGTTTCACTTCTGCATATTGGGGAAAGAAAGACATCATCGTCATCATCATGTCGAAGGAAAATAGGAGGATTTGGAATATGATCCTGCTGCTGAGGAAAGGAAAATGATGGTGACGTCATTGTCATATTCGGGCTTCATTAAAATGCAAAAGATGATGTCACCGTCATGTTTCGTTAAGATCAGGGGATAAATGTAATATCGGGTCACCTAAGGAAGATGATCGGGTGGTGCATGTAATATGACCCCTTTGCGGCCAAGGTAACCCTCTCGAAAGATCAGGATGATGATGATCATCAGGATATCTGGGGCCTTTGTTGAACTTAGAACATGACGTCATCGTCATATTCACGAACCGGATCATGTTTTGGAAAATATCCTACCGAAGGAGAAATGTGATGGTGATGTCATCCTGATATTTGCTTCTTCGTTTATCAGGTCGGGATGACATCATCAGGATATTTGCAAAAGGTTATATTTCTCGGCAGGAGGACATTACGAAATATCGGGTAGACAAACAACATCATGATGATCTTGACAACATGACTTAGGAATGGAATATCACCCTCCCTTTGAAAGATAGGGTGATCATCATGATTGTGCAAAAGGAGATCAGGAGGATATGAAATATGATCCTGCCTTGAAAGATCAGGATGATGATGATCACCAGGACTTTGACATGCGCATGCAAATTATGCAGATGGTGGATTTTCTAAGTAGGGTGATATTATAATATCAGCATGATATTATAATATCGGGTGATGTTAAAATATCATGATGCTCGCGATGTGCCCAAGGTCATTTGATGGGTAAAACACACTATCACTTAAGATTGACGTCCGGATATTGGGACTGCATGATTTTTATCGGGTGATAGACCAAGATCATGATGATGACCTTTCGCGATACAAAAGACCGCTCGACGGGGAAAACTTACTATGACTTAAAGTTGACGTCCGGATATTTCGACCTCAGGATATTATCGGGGGGTGTTTCAAATATGATGATGATGTTCTTCATACAACAAAACTGAGTTTATAAAATATGACCCTCTTCTTGCGAATATCAGGTTTGACCAAAACTTTGACTGTGCATAACTCCCTCATATGGACGAATTTTCAAGTGATGTAAAAGGCAAACCTGCATGGAATTTCAAGCTCTTTCTAAATATGAGGTCATAGAAACGAAATATGAACTTTGACAAACTAACCTCATGATGATGACCAACCTCATCCTGGCCTTCATGATGATGATGCACCTGACCTATTTTTACCAAACCGCCAGAAAGCAGACAACACAAGCCAAGCCAAAAGTTGGGTCCCTGTTTTGATAAGTTAAAATGGGGCGTGTTGTGTAACCACACAACAAGGGGTTAGTACCTAAGTCCTCTATAATAGGAAGATTAAATCTTTTGAAGGTTTTCCGGAGAATCTCTTCAGTGTCCTTGGCTACCTTGTCAGTCTCACCAAGCATAAGCTGATTCATCCTTGCTTTGCTCCTGAATTCATCTTTGCAGTCTTTGAATACCATGTTCATTGTCTTGGGATCAATTGAAGGATATAGCTGAATAGCTATCTGTTCCCGGATCTCAAGGTCTTTTGCCGTGGCATTGGTCTTTCTCATTTCCAACTCCTTTTCTAGGCTCTTAGGAATTAAAGAGATAATTTCAATAAAAACTTTGTTGTAAATGTTCAAAAACTTAACTGTGGCTTCCTCTAGAATCTTTTTATCTGCTTCGTTATAATCATCATAGAATTCTGTTAAGGGTTGAAGGTTGCCATCCACAGTGACTGCTTTTACTACATCATCTAAGGAGAGAGTGGGTTTTTCAACAAATTCCTATTCCTTCTCTTCTTCTCCTTGACCGGTAGAGTGTTTACCGGATGATTTCTTCTTCTTCTTTAGTTTCCTGATCTCCTCATCTGATTCGGTTTCTTCTTCATCCCTTTGACTTGCATAAGCTCTTGTGGCTTTTGTCTTTGACCTTTTCTCTCCTTTACCGAATGCCTGAACCTCTGGTTTTGATGTTTTAGAGATTTTGGCTGTGACAGGTGCTGGTTTCTTTGATGATCTGGTCTGGGTGGAAGTTTCTACTGGAGCACTTTTCTTGCTTCCCTTTTTTGCCTCTTTCTTCTCTTCCTCAGCTTTTTGTCTCTTTTCCCGGTTGGCATCAAGTGCCTCCTTTGAGATGCCAAGGCCTTGGGCAATATGTTCTACTTCTTTTCTCACCTTTCTTTTCATCTCTGGTTCTCTGAGTTCCACATGAATTTTTACACTCAGCTCCTTAAAGGTTCCAAACCTCTCTGCCTTTAGATCTTTAGGCTAACTTAGCATGTGTTGAACATGCAGCTCCACAATTTGTTCATCAACTTCATACCCCATGGGCATGATCCAGACTGTCCTTGGTTCTACTGCCTCCATTAGGCACTGATCAGTCTCTACCATAAAACAGACTATGTCTTTGTATTTCTCAACAAGAGACTGGGGAATCCTTTCTCTTGCTTGCATCATGTTCTGAAAGTTCTTGAAGTATCCCCACAAAGCTGTATTTTGTGCATTGTTATCACCAAGTCCATGTAAATAATCTCTGATTTGGATGGCTACTGGCCTATCACTCTCCCATACCCAGCCACTAGATCCGGGAAGCTCATTCATAAAGTAGAAGAACAAGCACAAAATTAATCCACTATACTTGAATGAATTATTTTTATCTTTCTTGTTCTGCAGATTCTCCAAGAGTTGGTTCAAGAGAAGCTGACAAAGATCATAGTCTACATCCTTTCTTAGCATTTCATAAGCGGTATAGGTACATAATTTTCTCTACTAGAATGATATATCTTATATCCAATGATCATAGAAGCAAACTTGACATCTAGATCAGTGATGTCATCTACTGTCATTGCTCTTTTGTGAAACTTAGATCTAGTAGCCTCACTCACAGTTTGGTTCTTTACAGATTTAAGAATAGGAATCCCACCGGATGAGTGTAGTCCGGTAACTGCCCTGATGGCATCTTTAGTGATCTTGAATGGTCCATTTAACCACATGAAATTGTCATGTATTCTGCTAAAAATGTACCTAATCCATTCATCCTTCATAAAACAGGGGAAATGTATGTATTGTGCAAAGTGCTTATTCCGGAGGCCCTTGTATTGGGGTTTGAGCTCAAATGAATCATCTAATAGTTGTTTGTGATAGATATCTCTTACTTTGAATTCCCCAAACTCTTCAACATTTGCGTGTATATAAACCCTAATATCTTTGGTGTGCAAAACACCATGCGAAACATTGGAAAATGCACCTAGGGGGTCTACCTCCAAGGATTTGTATGGATGTTTCTTAAATGTAGGGCGAGGTCTATCAAAAATCTTTACAATATTCAGAGTACCCATTATCAAGAGATTTGCAGTGAGATATTTGAAAACAGAAAATACCTTTTGCGCCTTTCGGTTTCACGGAGTTGGTTGGATTGATCTCTGGAAGTAATGACTTCTGCAAGTGATCTTCGATGAACTTGAGGAATTTCGTTGCAGAGCTCCACTTTCCGTTTCTTCTTGAGTGCAGAATGAACAAGTGATTAATGAAAAACCCTTATATTGCTCCACAAGCCCTAATATCAAATTGCAATAAATGCTCGACCTACATTATTCCAGTTTGCCTTATTTGGGTGACTTGAAGAACCAGATCAACCCTGATCTTTAAACATCTTACGGATCTTCCAAATCTTAACCACAGTTTGTTTGAATATATCCCTTATGACTCCTTTAATCCACAACTCTTCTTGTGCCAGTTCCAGCACCAATTGACTGGCTGGGGGAACAAGGTTTTCTTTGTGTCTCCTCCTGAGCCAGAGCTCACTTTTTAATTTTTGGAAGGAATATCAGCACTAGAGTCTAGTGCGGATCCAACCTCTACATTCTCAATACTTTTCTTCACCCAAATCTTGCTCATCTCACTTTTAACTTCATCCACATTCACCTTTTGTTTACCCTTATCTTGATTCTGATTATGATATATCGAACCTCTTTTGTCCTGATTCTTGCTTCTACAGACTTTTGCACTATGACCAGACCTATTGCAAATTTGGCAAATAACATTTCTTTGCATATTTGACTGATATCCTCTTGATCTGCATTGATTAGCCATATGACCTACTCTATTGCATGTAAAGCATCTACCATTGAATGATTTGTTCATTTGCATATTTCTGCATTCACGATACTTGTGACCATACCTTTTACAGTTAAAACACTATCCGGAGAAGGATGAATTAGTCTGATTCATTCTCTTTCTGCACTGATTAGCTTTGTGACCAAAGTGATTGCAGCTGTGGCAGTATCCATTGAAGGATGGATATTTTTGAGCATTGAGCTATCTTACTGGAGGTCTTCTAGGCCTGTTCCTTGGATTTTCTGGTCCAAAATTCTGCTGACCTGATCCAGAGCTTTCTCCTTTCTCATATCCCAAACCACACTTATCATCTACCCTCTTCTGACTTCCAAGAAGAACTTCAAGTTGAGCAGAACTTATCTTGAATTTTTCTTTATATTCATTTGCTGTTTGAAGATCTCTTTTGAGAGAGATAATTTGATCCTCAAGTTTTTCTTCATTTTCTTTAGCATCTTCAAGATCAGATTCAAGATGTCTGATAATTCTATCCATCTGGTGGCAATCTTCTGATTTCTCCTTGAGAGATTGTCTTAGATTGTCTTCAGTTTTTCTTTTCTCTTCAATCTCTTGAGTAAACTTTATAACTCCTGATTCCATTTCATGTCTTACCATAATGACTTCTTTTGATAACTTTTCACATAACTTTGTTTTCTCAGTCAGCTCTTCATTTGCATTATTTGCTTCATTTTGTCTTGCAAATTGTTGAAGCAGTTCCTTTCTCTTTTTCATAGAGAGACTTAATTTGTCTTTTAGTTCTCTCATGAAGTCATCAGCCTGTTTGAGTCTTTCCTTTAATTCATTGACTTCAGAGTTTGACTGTTCAAGATCCTCAAGGGCAGTCTTGAGTTGCTCTTTTAAACCATATGCATCCATTTGGATTCCTAGATCTTCCTCGAGCTGTTAGACTCTGTTAGGAGGAACTTAGTTCTGATACCAATTGTTGATAACTGAGAAGGGGGGTGAATCAGTTATCCTAATTATTTCTTCTTCTGAACTTTTCTTATTAATCAATGCAGCATTAATTCAAACAAGCAAACATAACCATGAAATGAAGATACACATGACACAATATTTTTGACATGGAAACCCTGTTAAGGGAGAAAACCACGGGGTGATTAACCCAAAGATTATTCTCTATTAGAAGAATAAGGAAATACAAAATGGCACTTGCCAATTAGGGCTCACTACCTGAGCACACTGCCTACAAGAGACTCACTGTCTACAAAAGAATGTTATACAATACTTGAACTGATTGGGAGCATCTACAAATGTTGAAGTTCAATTCCGGTTAGGCTCAGTACATTGATCTGCTGCATTTCATCTTTCCTCTTCTTTTGCTGCTTTCCTTTCACATACCGGATCTTCCTTACTACTTCTGCTCTGCTCTTCTGCTTTCCTTCGCACACCACAACAACAACAACATATCTCACAACTAAATCCATCATGTGTATATATATCTGCACAAGTAATTTCATCACCTTTCTAGTCGGTACCCGGAATAGTCAATCCTTTCACTAATTCTGATCTATCGGCTGAATCCTTGCACATCAAGTAATGCGGATCAAGTATATGCTTGTAGAAATCATTAATCATGTCGGCCAAACATGTTTCATGCCTTCATAACCTTTACCACAATCAGTAACACATCCAAAAAGTAGTCTAATGTTCTGTCAGTTAGTTCTTCCGCTGTTCACATTGTCACTCAGGAATCTGGTACTCAACTATTCATATCTTTTTCTTCATCTATCACCGGAGGCTAAATCCTTGGAATATACCACTCAAGGTAGTCCTCTTGACTTCCCCAAAACCATACTTCACCAAGATACTTTCTCTAAGAGATCCGGACCTGTCTGTCGGACCTTGCCACATGCTCTGTTCTTGTTTACTGGACCACAACATTCTTCACTCTGACTTCCGGTAGAGACACACCATGTCCTGTGGATGTGTGGGAAGAACTTTGTTGCCATCAATGACAACAATCATGAATCCATATAGTGTCTCTTGCCAACATATACAATGTATGAGGTCATATGGAATGAGCATTCCTAACCTCCTAGGTTCCTCATCTCTTCATCCAATGCATCACTGATGACCTTGGCCCATAATGGCTTGTGATCTATATAAAGGACCATCTGGATGATTCCAAATATCTAATTCTTAAAATTTCTAGCATGAGGCTAACCTGTCATCCTGTTGAGGAGGGTAATCGTGTATTGATACTCATCATCAAAATCAAATTTATACAGGTGGACGGGCAACTTAGCTAAGGCAGTGTAAGTGTTGCTCTTAGACCTCCACTGATACATCCTCTTCCTTGCATTCTTCTTATTGTTATTATACTATGTCTCTACTTTATGTAGATCCACACTGACCACTCTCTTTCTAACTAGCAGATTGAAAGTAGATGTGATGCCCTTAATTAAAAAGTCAGCATATACGCCTGGTCTAAGGGTTATAGTTCCTGGCACATTCTACTACGAGTTTTGGGGTCTCCATGGCATATGGGAATCCGGTGGCATGCCACATTCCTAAAACATATATTGCATCCAAAAGGGTATTGTCTTTATCATGATCTATTGTGGATGACCGTACTGCTAAATCTGTATCTCTCTCATGAGTGTCACCAATGATACCATACTTGAATTGTACCCCTTCAGGATGAACAAACATAGGCTTAAGAAACTCTGCATCAGACCTATTCCATCTGAGGTCCGCCATGGATTCCTACAATAAACATGCCTTGTCTTACCATATGATATCCATATGTTTTCATACAACATTATATATCTCTACGGAATCATGCATACTCTATTCATTACTCTTTACTTCATCATGAAATGCACATTTATAGAATCAAACTACAAGAAGGAACATACTACCTGAACATGCAGATAATGACAACATGAGGGTTCTTTAATTACTCACTTGATAGCACTTTCCTTCTGGGTTAGATGGGTGATTACAGAAAAGGGTTGCAAACGCTGATGATCACCCGTTCCATTATGCTAGGAGATCTCGTCCATTTACAGGTAGCTCGTATGAGGGTTTAACTTCTTTGCTCTGTAATTTCTTGGTTTTTCACAAGGTAGATGAAAAAAAACTTGAAGAGTTACCTTTAAACGCATCTGTAGGGCAAATTAGGATAAAATTGTGTTAAATCGATTAAATCCGTTGATCTTCTACAAAGAATCCATGGATGATGCCAAGTGTTTGAATTGTATTCGCAATCAGCAAGAATCCATCTATAACATTTATGCCCATTTAATGTTAGGAAACAGGAGGTGGGGTGATCTTTGAAAGATCAAGTGATATCCAAAATATGACCCCCTCTAGCTAAAATGAACTTTGGCCTTTGAGCGGCAAAATTAATGCAAAAGAATCAGGTGATGTGGTCAACATTGACCACATGTAAATTGGATCATGAATTTAAAATCAAGGGATGCTCAAAATATGACCCCACAAATAAAATGACCCCCCTAGAAAGATCAGGATGACGTCACCATGTTGGTGACCTTCTTTAAGCATTATGTCTTTATGATGTCATCGTCATGTTATTGAATATGGTGGGCATCAGATATATACCTCCGCGGGGTTAAATGAAATGATGACTTCATCACCAGGGTGATATTCTTTTTTTGTTGGGTTTAGATGATGTCATCATCATATTGGCATTGGGTGATATTTCACGATGAGGGTGATATTTGTAAGATGACGGATATTAAAAAATATGACCCCCCGCAAAATATGTGAAGTTGTTTGATGGGCAGATAACAACTATCACGTAAAATTGACGTCCGGACTTCACGGACCAAGTGATTATTGGGTGATAAACTTATATCAGGGTGATCTTATATAATGTGACTGATACTTGAAATATGACCCCCCTCCTCAGAGTATTAGGTTTGACCAAAACTTTGACTTAACATAACTTTCTCCTCTTAGAAAATTTCGGGGTGATCCAAAAGGCAAACCTACATAGAATTTCGTACAGTTTACAACTATGAGGTTAATAATGTGAAATACTGACTTTGGCAACTGACCTCATCATGGTGACCTATCTACCTTCTATAGGGCTACCTGCATGACTTAATTTTACCAGACCGCCAAAGTAGGAAAATAACAAGCCAAAGCAACAAAAAAGGTTGGGTCCCTATTTTGTCAAGTTAAAATGGGCTGTGTTGTGTAACCATACAACAACTTCCCACCAAAGAACATAACTAAATTCCAATGATTCAATTGATGTGATCACATTCTAACATAGTAATTTAACTCCTAAATACAAGTATTATAATCTTTCTGAATGATAAGGTTTTTATCATGGCAATAATGCTAACAAAGGCTCAGGTGTGTGCAAATGATTAATTATCCTCATCTTGAAAGTAAGTTGAAAACATGAGTAACTAATGTTAAGCTACATAGTTTGGGAGCATCCCTCATAGCCAACCTAGATAGAGCCTTACTAGCAGCAAGCATCCATATCCCTGACAAGGTTATCTATACAATCCCCCTAAGTAGAGCCCCATTGCCAATAGGCATCTATAGCCCCGATAGAGTTACTTAGATGGCCAAATTTTTATTTCTTTTTTAGATTTTCAATATTTAATTCTATATTCATATGATATCGTCATGTAAGCTTAATCTGCAAGGTATGGTCACTTGTTGATTTGGTTTGGAGATTGCATTGGTAGCAAGGGAGTTCCTTTAGATTTTTCACTTAACACCTATACTTATGTGTTCCACAAACCCAAGGCTGTTAGGTGAGTCATTGTGAAAGAATCACTTTGGTCAAGAAAAGGCACCCTGACGAAAAGATATCTCAAAACTGATCACCAACACTTCTCAAAATGGGTCGTAATCTATATATGAATTTGTTCTCATCAATTGAATCTTAACAATTTGGTTATTTTCTTAGGGTGATGAGTTGCATCATCTTGGCTAACTAAAATAGAACTCAACAAGCAAACAAACAAAAACAAACAGAAAATAGTACAAACAACTATACAAATATGCACACTATGATACACATGACTTGCATGACACTGTTTCAGGCTTGAGAAATTGTCCATTAACTGGTAATGGAACATCCTCACCGGTCAAGGTTTTAAACCTATAGGTGTTGTCTCCTAAAATTTCTGAAACTTGAAAGGGACCTATCCAAAGTTTATCAAATTTACCATGATCTTCTTTCCTTTCATGTGCTTTGTACCACATAAGGACTAAATCTAAGATTCTAAAGGCCTTAACTCTAGCTCTTTTATCAAACCAACTCTTGACAACAGCCTGATGTTTAGCAAATTGGTCAATTGCTTTATTCCTTTTTTCTTCTAGGTGCATCAGCTGAAGCAACCTAACTTCTTGTTTGTTATCTATGCCTAGATACTCTTGTGCAAACTACAGTGTGGGGATCTTTAGGTTAACAAGGAGTATGGGATCCACCCCATATACTAGGTGAAAAGAGAATTTCCTAATGCAGCCTTCATCATGGTTCTATCTACCCATAAGGCATACTTCAATAGGGTGTTCCACTCCCTTGGGTTCTTTTCTATCAATTTCTTTATGATGTTCAACAAATTCTTGTTTGTGAATTCTGCTAATACATTCCCTTGGGGATAGTAATTTGAGGAAAATTTCAAGATAATTCCATGGTCAAAAGTCCAACTTGATAACCTTATTGAAGCAAAGGCAGACCCATTATCACATACCAAAGCATAAGGAACTCCATACCTGGTTACTATATTGCTTTCCAAAAACTTGATTACATTCTCAGCATTGCATGTCTTACTACTGACAGCTTCAGTCCACCTAGTACAATAATCAATGATAGTTAAAACATACCTATGGCTTGAAGATGATGGAGGGTTGATGGGTCCTATGAAATCCATTCCCGATTGAGCGAATGGGTGCATCTCCATCACTGGCTGCAAAGGCTGAGCAGCATAGCTTTCTCTATTTGCAGCAACCTGACACATATGACAACATTTGATGTGTTCAATAGTATCTTTAAAGATAGTGGGCCAGTAATATCCTGCCCTGAGGATAGCATGAGTGGTAGCTAGGTATGATCCATGTGTAGTTCCAAACTTGTCATGTAATTTTGCTAACACTTTATCTACTTCTTGCCTTTCTAGGCATCTAAGGTATATTCCCTCATAGTCCTTCTTGAAAAGGACTCCTCCTTTTATCATGTATTTCTATGATCTTATCTTTAAGGCTCTCCTCTATGAAGCCTACAATCTTGAAGGACATCTTGCAGTAATCAAGATGTGCCTGATGTCTGAATATCATTCTCCATCTTCCCTTGCATTTATGACATACTGCTGGCTCATGATGTTAGGATCAATTTTAGATATCATCTGACTTAATGCTTGTCCTCTCACTAATTTCATGGGTGTTATGTCCATATCATACTCTTGGAGGATAGTAATCCATTTGGCTCTTCTTTAACCTGGTTCACTTTGCATTAAAAGCATCTTTACTACTGCATCTGGTACTACAACAATCACCTTACTTCTTAAGATGTAATGTCTAAACTTCTTGACTGCTCAAACCAAAGCAAGTGCTTGTCTTTCAACATCCATATATCTAAGTTCTACATCTCTAAAAGGATAAATCATGAAGGCTATAGGCTTTTCTTCTTTAGCCTAATTTCTCTGTGTTAATATTGTTGCAGATGTATGCTCTGAAGCAAATGAGTAAATGTAAAAGTCCTTGGTATAATTTGGACTGATTAGAATAGGAGCATTAGATATGGCTTTCTTGATATCTTCAAAAGTTGCTCTAGCTTCAGGTGTCCACTCAATTTTGGCATCCTTTTTTAGATTGACATTCAATGGTTTGACAATTTTTGCAAAGCCAGTAATAAACTTTCTAACAAAATTAATCTTACCAAAGTAAGATTTGAGCTCCTTCTTACTTCCAGGAAGTTGTATCTTCATAATTGATTCTACCCTCTAAGGGTCAATGATGATCCCATTCTCTATTATCAGGTGACCTAATAACTTCCCTGTGGATATCCCAAATATGTACTTCTTAGGGTTTAGGGATATTCCATAATGTTCACATTTCTTTAGTACCTTCCTAAGGTCTTCTACATGGTTCCCTCTCTCTTTAGAGAAAACTGTCAAGTCATCCATGTATATGACTATGCACTTACCAATTAGCCCTCTAAAGGCTATATCCATCGCTCACTGAAATGTGGCTCCAACATTTATCAATCCAAAAGGCATGCACTTGTAAGCAAATATTCCCCACTTTGTGGTGAATGCAGTCTTCAATCTATCTATCTTGTCGACCATCACCTAGTTGTAACCTAAAAAACCATCTAGGAATGACATCATCTTTACACCATTTACAATCTGCAAGACCTCATCCAGAGAAGGCAAAGGATAGTTATCCTTTTCAGAAGCCCTTTTTAAATTCATGAAGTCTACACACAATCTGATGTCACCATTCTTCTTTCTTACTAGGACCAAATTGGCCACCCATGTGGAATGTCTCACAAGAAATATGATCCTGGCATTAAGCAATTTCTTAACTTCTTCAAAAATGATGGGCTCCAGCAATGCATTAATAGGTCTCTATTTCTGCCTAAAAGGCTTGACATATGGCTTTAAAGGTATAATATGAGTGATGATTGATGTATCGTAAGTTTTCAACTCATCATATGTCTAGGCAATGACATGGATATAATCTTTAAGTGCTTGGGTTATTCCTTCCAACTCTTCTTTTATACACAATTTTCCAATCAAGACATTCCTCTTTTCATCATGTCCAATGTTGACCTGTGAATATTCTCCCCTGTCTGCTTTAGGGAGATCCTTTTGATTCAGCATGTTGTCTAGATCAAATGCTCTTTCTAGCTCTATCATTCTTTTAGGAATCTTGTTACTAGGCAACTCTAGGATTTCTTTTTCTTCCCAGATATGATCTTCCACATTTCTTTCATCTATGATATGTGCATCAAAGACATTCCTGTTGGAAATGAAGTCTAAAATATGTTGATCATCATCAAATACTTGAAGGTTAACCACATTATCTGGCACAGAGGGTACTAATACTAATTCAACTGAAAATCTCTTTAAACCAGATATGGACAATGGTTCCAAGGTGCTTGCTTCTTGGGCCAAGGCATCTGCCCTATGATTTTGTTCTCTAGGTAGATGGGTGATGTTGAATGCATCAAAATCTTCTGTCAAGTCCCATACCCTATGTTTGTAATTGGACAACTTCTTGTAATTACAAGAATATATACCCCTTACTTGTCTTACCACCAACTCTGAGTGCCCATAGACATGCAAAATCTTCACTTTCTTTTTGAGTGAAAACAATATCCCATGAATCAACGCTTCATACTCTATCACATTATTTGTGCATGGGAATTACAATATGTATGCCGCTAAGTAGGATTTACTAGATGGATCAATAAGATCTATTCCTACTCCAGCTCCTTGTTTTGATTTGGATCTATCAAACCTGAGGATCCATGGCTTATCTCTAGTTAAAGGCTTATCTGGGCCTTCTCTTTTCTTTTTAGCTCTGGCAGCTGCACCATTTGATATCCATTTCAATTTTGGTATTTCCATCTTCTCAAACTTCACCTTATCTAGCTGATGTGAAGCTAATATCTCTTCTTTTTCTTTACCATTAGGAGGAAAATCTTTTGGATTAGGCAACATCTGCCTTTTCAGAATATGCAAACATAATGAACAAGCAGTTTCTAAATGTGGTGCTTCATGCAACCTGCACCATCCCTCAATTAGAACATCCTGTGGAGATCTTTGATGTTGTATCATCTCTTGAATTTGCTTTGATAAAAAATCTTCAAACTAAGAAAAATTACTACCCCTATCTTCATCAGATAGTTCATAATCTAACTCTACCAAACAATCACTTCCTGGGGTGATTTTTTGTCATGTCCCTTTCTAAAATAATTAATTAATGGTCAATATTAACCCATCTTATTCTTCCACGGGTTAATTGGGCAAGCATAGGAAGAATAAATATTTAATATTTAATATTGTCTAACTAATATCTATTTCAAGAGGATAATTAAATATTAAATTTAATATTTTGAGACTCAAAAAAGGGCATTGGGTTTGGTGAGGTGTCCATTTGCATGAAGATTTCAAAAATATTGGTAAATCACAAGTGGCGGGGAATTTTATGACAATGTATGACAACTTATGACAACTGTCATACCCCAAAATAGCAAGGAATCAAAGAAAAATGTGGGAATCTTGGATTTCCCTCTCTCCCACGAAATATTGATACAAAATATGTAATTTTGGTGATTTGGGGCTATTGTTGATTTGATATTTTTCTCTCAAACTTGCAGATTTGTAGATTGTGGCTTCAATGGATGAAAACCCATGAGTTTCAGGTGGCCAGAGGATGCAAACCCTTTGATCACAAAGAGTAGCTTCATCTAGAGGTTACACAAAGCTGCAAGGATTGAGTAGTTTCTGGTAGTGTCCATTGTTTGTGTATGCAAGTCTTCTTGTGTTTCCGTGGTAGTTCCAGAAGTGCTGGGAAGAGTTGTTGTTGCTGTTTCCTTTAGTTTTCTATGTAGTAGCTGTAGATTCCATTTTCTATTGTCAAAGATTAGTATTGGAAGTTGTGGGTAGTGTTGTGTTGATTTTGGTTTTGTGGGTCAGAATACTCGGTGTGTATTTCAACTTGTTGTGAAGATTTGGTTGTGTAGTTGCTGCTGCGTACTACAGGTGTTTGCTGTTGTTAATTTAATGGTATCAGACCATATTTCATGTACTTTCCATCTAAAAATCAAACAATATCAATTTTGGGTGTTTTTGGTGTATTTCGGTGATTGACGGTGTTGGCAGTTTTTATGGGTTTGATCATATTTGCTCCAGATTTGAGATTTTAGTTGTTGTTTATGTTATGGCTGTTATGATAGTCCAAAATGATGTAAAATCAATTTATTATTAGTCAAAATCAGTTCTATTAATTTCTGGGCAAGTTTGTGTTAGTTTGGTGTTGTTTTGTGCATGACTAGCTTGCTAGTCTTGGTGAAATTATTGTATTTTTTTGGTGGTATTAAATAAATTCATTTTCAAATCAGATTTAAAGTTAAAATCTCAGTTTGGATCATTACAGTGGTATCAAAGCATGATCTTTCCAACATGTAGGTTATTCAAATAATTGATGATACCAAGTGACAGAGAAATTAGATATTTGAGGAGAGAGCAAAAGAAATTGCAATTGGAGGAAACAATGGCAGATAGAAGAGATGCAGAAGAAGATGATGCTTCAAGGAAATTTACTCAAATGGTTGAGGCACAAACCAGGCTTGCTGAAATGTTTGGGCAAATGATGCAATGGATCCAAAACAACAACAACAACAACAACAACAACGAAAACAATGGTGGTAGTACATCAGGTGCAAACAATAGTAACAATGGAAAAGGGAAGGAAATTGAGACACAAAATTCAAGGGCTGCAACAAACCCTTATTCCTACCTAAAGAGGAACCTGAACAAGTTGAGTCTGCAACTACTAGTTTGTTCAATGTGGAGACCCTTAACAAATGGCGTGGAGAATACAATGCATTGGCAGATGAGATCAAGAATGATATTTCTTGGGGAGAATATGTAGAGTTCCTAAGGAGAGGTGAATCTCAAAAGAAGGGGAAAGGCAAAAATAAAGAACTAAAACACAAGTTGGGTAAGTTAACCGCAGCTTTCTTTGATGCAAGTGAAAAGATTTTAGCTAGAGCTTGGCTGCAGAAGATAGAGACATACTTTATGCTCAATCCCATGACAGAGAAGGATGTAGTTTAGTTTGCCACTTTGCATTTGGAAGGAGAAGCCTATGAATGGTGGTACTATGGTTGCACTACTTTGGAACATGATCAGGTATAGACCTTTGGTGATTTCAAAAAAAGGATTCTTGACAGGTATGAACTGAAAGAAGAAGAAGAATATTTCATCCAGTTGTCTAAAATTAAGAAAAAGAACTTAGTAAGTGAGTATATAGAAGACTTTCAAAAGATCGTAGTGATGGTACCTGAAATATCAGAGAAGAGAAGAGTACATATATTCATCACAGGACTCACTGAACCTCTTAGGGGGTTTGTTAGATCTTTCCCACACTCCTCCAAACTAAACACATGGCATCATAAGGGAGGATTCCAAAAGAAACCACCATGCACTTGCATCTATACAAAAAAATACAACTCCTAATACTGCAAAGAAGATGGATGAAGAAAAAAGGAATGAGCTTAGGAGGAAGAAACTTTGCTTTTCTTGCAGAGAGCCTTGGGTCCCTAGACATAGGTGTTTGGGAAAAGGGCAAGTCCATTACATAGAGGTTGTCTCAGATAAGGATTCAAACTCAGATGGTAATGAGGAGTTTCATGACATAGATGATGCTGAACCTGAGGTCGAAGAGGAGACTAAAAAAGAAGGTTCATTAGTTGCACTTTCAAGAGCACCAAGATATCATCCTTTCAAGGTTCATGGAGTGTTAGAAAGATAGCGAATGACTGCTTTGATTGATAGTGGGGCAACCAACAATTTTATTGATGAAGGGTTAGTAATGAAGAGAGGATTGAAGACCGAAGAGTTTGAAAGGTTCAATGTGACTGTTGCAGACAGATTCACTATGTTGTGCACCAGAGTGGTCAAACAATTGAGCATCACTATAGGAGACTACAAGGTTTGTGATGATTTTTATATTATTGGTATTGGTGAAACTGATGTTGTCTTGGGTGTTCAATGGTTGCATTCTATTGGAGGACACTATCAGAACTATCAAACTATGGAGTTCAAGTTTCAGTTAGAAGGCAAGGAGATTACACTTAGAGGGATTTCAAATGGAGCTCCACGAGTGGTGACATCAAAGAAGATGAAGAGGACTTTCAGAAGAGGTCAAGTTGCTTGGGCAGCCACTTGCTTGATCTAACCTTCAAGCTCTCCAAATGGAAAAGGTAAATTTTATTTTGAAATTCAAGAAATTATAGATAAGCATAGCATTGTTTTTAGTGATATACCCCCAGGATTACCTCCAGATAGAGGGTTTCAACATGTTATAGAGTTGGAAAAAGATGCCAAACCTATTATAACTATGCCATACAGACATCCAAGGGGTTACAAGGAAGAGATAGAGAAGACTATCATAGAGCTCTTAGATATGGGATTCATTAGACCAAGTTCTAGTCCTTTTGCATCATATGTAGTTCTTGTGAAGAAGAAGGATGGCACTCTAAGGATGTACATTAACTATAGAGCTTTCAATAAGAAAAACATTAAGAATAGATATCCCATACCAAGGATAGATGAACTTATTGATGAGTTGCATGAAGCTGTTTACTTTTCTAAGATTGATTTGAGATCAGGATATCACCAAATTTGGATGAGAGATAAAGATGTGGAAAGACAACTTTTCGGTGTCACTATGGGCATTTTGAGTTCTTGGTCATGCCCTTTGGCCTCACTAATGCACCAGCAACTTTCCAATCATGCATGAACAAGGTATTTAGCAAGCAACTCAGGAAGTTTGTCTTGGTTTTCTTTGATGATATATTGATCTACAATAAAACTTGGAAGGAACACTTGAAACATTTAGATACAGTTTTGGGTATTTTGGAGCAGCAATCTTTCTATGCTAAGTTGTCTAAATGTGAGTTTGGACTAATTGAAATTCTTTACTTGGGATATGTCATAAGTTATAAGGGTGTTCAAGTAGATCAACAAAAGATTCAAGCAATACTTGATTGGCCTCCACCTACAAATCTTACATAGTTGAAAGGATTCTTTGGGCTATGTTGCTATTTTAGGAGGTTTGTAAAAGGATTTTCTTAGCTTGTTGTTCCATTAACAGATTTGACTAAGAAGGGAGCCTTTGCATGGTCTAAAGAAGCTCAGAGAACTTTTGACAAGTTTAAGGAGGTAATGAGTTCATACTCTGTGCTTGCTATTCCTGATTTTTCATTGCCTTTTGTAGTTGAATGTGATGCTTCAGGTGAAGGTGTTGGGGCTGTCCTAACTCAAAGGGGACATCCAATTGCTTTTGAGAGTAGGAAGCTAAACAATCTATAAAAAAACATATCACATTTATGACAAGGAAATGTTGACAATTATGCATGCACTAGAGAAGTTTAGACAATATCTTGTGTGTGGGAAGTTTATTGTGAAAATTGATCATAATAGTTTGAAGTATTTCCTTGATCAAAAAGATTTGAATGATTGCCAACAAAGGTGGGTAAGCAAGCTGCAAGCATATGATTTTGAAATAGAATATATGAAGGGTAAAGGAAATGTGGTAGCGGATGCACTTTCTAGGAAGCCAACTTTGTGTTCATTATCTTCTATTTTTGCAGAGTGGAAAGATTCTATCATTGCTTAATATGTCAAAAATACCTTTACATCTAATGTATTGGATGATTTAGTAGAAGATGATAAGTATATAGTGAATGATGGGCTGATTTATTACAAGAACCAAATTTTCCTTGTTCCTGAATCAAAAATCAAGGAAAAGATTTTAAGAGCTTTCCATGATACTCCCTTGGCTGGTCATCAAGGTTACTTCAAAACATACAGGTAGATCCATGAGAGATTTTCTTGGAAAGGTCTGAAAGAGGATGTCCACAAGCATATCAAAGAGTGTATGACTTGCCAAAGGAACAAAGCTGAACAAATTTTTCCTGCAGGTCTCCTACAACCACTTCCAATTCCTGAACAGAAATGGGAGAGCATTTCCATGGACTTTATTACAGGACTTCCCAAGGTACAAGGTAAGGATTGTATATATGTGGTGGTGGATAGATAACAAAGTATGCTCATTTCTTTCCCATCTCTTCAGAGTTTAAGGCTCATCAAGTAGCAGAGTTGTTTTTCAAAGAGATATTTAAGCTGCATGGTTTGCCAAAGAACATTGTTAGTGATAGAGATAGTAGGTTCCTTAGTTCTTTTTGGAAGGAACTATTTCACTTGATAGGAATAGAGATCACACCAAGCACAAGTTACCATCCACAAACAGATGGACAAATAGAAATTGTTAACAAGTGGATAGAGGGGTATTTGAAGAATTATGTTTTAGATCAACAAACTACTTGGGTCAAATGGTTGCACTTGGGAGAGTATTGTTACAATACATCACATCATATGTCAATTGGTATGCCTCCATTTCAAGCTCTTTATGGTTATGATGCACTTTCTTTTGTTGATTTGATCTTTACAGATAGTAGAGTACCTGCAACTAGTGATCTTATCAATCATAGTCAAGAGATCATAAGGTCACTAAAAGATAACTTGAGGCAAGCACAAAACCAACAAAAGATATATGCAAATAGGAAGAGAACAGAAAGATTTTTTGAGGTGGGAGACTTGGTATTTCTTAGATTGCATCCATATAAACAAAGCTCTTTGAAGAAGAGCGGGGATGAAAATCTTAAGCCTAAGTTCTTTGGGCTTTATAGGATCATCAGAAAAATTGGTGAGGTAGCTTATGAGTTGGAGCTTCCTCCAAATAGCAGGATACATAATGTATTTCATGTTTCTTGTTTGAAGAAGGTCCTTGGACAAAAAATTGTGCCTTCATCTGATTTACCACCTTTGGATGATGAAGGGAAGTTGATTTTGATACCTGAAAAGATCTTGGAAATGAGGGATAAAAGATTGAGGAATAGGAGCATTTTAGAATATTTGATCAAATGGAAGAATTTACCAGTGGAAGATGCAACATGGGAAGGACCAGAAATTCTTGACCATCCAAACTTACATTGCTTGAGGACAAGCAATTTTCAGGAGGGAGGACTTGTCATGTCCCCTTTCTAAAATAATTAATTAATGGTCAATATTAACCCATCTTATTCTTCCATGGGTTAATTGGGCAAGCATAGGAAGAATAAATATTTAATATTGTCCAACTAATATTTATTTCAAGAGGACAATTAAATATTTTGAGACTCAAAAAGGGGCATTGGGTTTGGTGAGGTGTCCATTTGCATGAAGATTTCAAAAATCTTGGTAAATCACAAGTGGCGGTGGATTTTATGACAATGTATGACAACTTATGACAACTGTCATACCCCAAAATAGCAAGGAATCAAGGAAAAACATGGGAATATTGGATTTCCCTCTCTCCCACAAAATTTTGATACAAAATATGTAATTTTGGTGATTTGGGGCTATTGTTGATTTGATATTTTTCTCTCAAACTTGCAGATTTGCAGATTGTGGCTTCAATGGACGAAAACCATTGGAGTAAAGAGGCTTTTGGATGAAAACCCATGAGTTTTAGGTGGCCAGAGGACACAAACACTTTGATCACAAAGAGTAGCTTCATCTAGAGGTTGCACAGAGCTTCAAGGATTGAGTAGTTTCTGGCAGTTTCCGGTAGTGTCCATTGTTTGTGTGTGCAGGTCTTCTTGTGTTGCCATGGTAGTTATAGAAGTGTTGGGAAGAGTTGTTGTTATTTCCTTTGGCTTTCTATCTAGTAACTATGGATGTCCATTTTCTAATGTCAGAGATTAGTATTGGAAGTTGTGGGTAGTGTTGTGTTGATTTTGGTTTTGTGGGTCAGAATACTCAGTGTGTATTTCAGCTTGTTGTGAAGATTTGGTTGTGTGGTTGCTGCTGCATGATATAGGTGTTTTTTGCTGTTACTTTAATGGTATCAAACCATATTTCATGTAATTTCCATCTAAAAATCAAACAATATCAGTTTTGGGTGTTTTTGGTGCATTTCGGTGATTGACGGTGTTGGCAGTTTTTGTGGGTTTGATCATATTTGCTCTAGATTTGAGATTTTGGTTGTTGTTTATGTTATGGCTGTTATGACAGTCCAAAATGATGTAAAATCCATTTAATATCAGTCCAAATCAGTTCTATTAATTTCTGGACAAGTTTGTGTTAGTTTGGTGTTGTTATGTGCATGACTAGCTTGCTAGTCTTGGTGAAATTATTGTATTTTTTTGGTGGTATTAAATAAATTTATTTTCAAATCAGATTTAAAGTTAAAATCTTAGTTTGGATCATTACATTTTCTAGTTACTCTTAGTATTTCTCTTGCTACATACCAATATCTCTTTCATCTGAATAGGACTTTCTTCATGATATGTGTTTCCTCTTGTTCCTGCATATGACAAGCAAAAATTAGTTTCACTATCACTATCTGCAGAACTTACCATGGATGATGATGATGATGCCTCACTGCATGCTTTCTTTAGTTCCATCATGTTTAAGAAAGCATCACAAGTTTTTTCAGAATGCGCCTCATCATGTAACCTGCACCATCCTTCAATCAGAACATCCTGAACATGCATTTTTAACAATTGACAACGTTGCACTTCTTTGGACAAGTGCATCTCAAAATTCTTGAAATGATCCACATCTGTCTCATTTTTTGGGTTACAGTCAGATTCTAAAGTTATTTTATCATCCTAGAGATCATCATCATGAACATGAACATCATACATGAGGATCTCCTCTATCTTGACTGTCTGGAGTCTAATGGAGTAAACTTTGAGTTCTACATCCACATACATGATCTTATTGGTTTTATTATATTTAGTGATCATGTGCTTCATGAGAGGTTCAACATCTATCCTTATTTGATTAGGTATTCCTTTCTAGGGCAACCAAATATGACTAAAATTAGTGGACATGTATCCATTAAGGGTTTTTGACCAATCTCTGCTAAGTAGCATCCCATAAGTATCAGGTATATCAACTACCTGAATATCAATGTAATATTAGATTCTTGGATCCAATGCTAACTGCATATGAACATGAGTTAGTTCTCCTACTACCATCACCTTTGTTTTATCTAACTATGTTACCTTCTTTAGTGACTTAGCAGGATGCAACCCTAAAGCATTGCATACAGACAGAGGCATTACATTAGTAGATGCTCCTGAATCTACTAAGCAGTTATGCAAATTTCTACTAAACATCCTTATGGTAAGGAGGAAAGGAGGTGACTCAGTCTTGTCTCTGTAAAGTGTCATGTGTGAAGTCTCTGTAGCCTAAACAGTAGCTGGAGCTTTGTGTTTAACATTAACATCCCTAATAGCATGATCCTTATTTCCTGTCTGGCCTGAGGTATGATTATCTTCTTTTGGAGCAGGATAATCTAAGGATTTCATGAAGGCCTTTTTGATAGCTAGGGTTTTGAGTAGTTCTGACAAAGACATGTTGATTTTGATCTTTTTCATTTCATCTGCTAGATATGTGACTAACTTATCAGACTCAGGGGGCAGATTGCCAGCTTTTGGTGTTGTATTCTGTGGTGCTAAGTACTGAGCATTGACTTTGAGAAATCTAGGGTTATTGCTTGCCTTAGGATTAGGAGTGTTGAAATTATTTGGAGGCAAGGATGTAGTCAAAGGACTAGTAGGTCTGCTTGAATTATTCGTTAGATTGTAGTTATGCCTACCTTGATATTGCGGTTGATAAGCATGTACTTCTTGATGTTCAATTGATGGCTCATTTTCATCTTCAAATGGAAAAACATAATTAGTCTCAAAAGCCATGGCTGACTCCTCACATGCTAAGATGTAATCCTAATGAGGTGACATTGTCTACCGATGTGGATGATTGATGAAACTTTCTAGTACTAGGGTAGAATCATATCCACAGGGGACAATTTCATTTCCTTCCACACAAGGTGGATTACCTTAAGTATTGGACACTTCAGTTGGAATATACTGGTAGCAATCCTAAACTGAGGACAATCTAGCTCTACATGAGCATTGGTGTTATGTATCCTGCACCAGTTTGTAAGGGTTACCTCTGCCAAGTTCACTCTAGTGGTCTGCTTAGGCTCACTAGGAGGTTGATTATCTAGGGGTGATGGTAGAGAACCATTATTTGGCCTAGTGTTCCACACTCTAGGTTGTCTAGGAGGATTATTGTTACCATTGTTGTTATTGTAATTGTTGTTGTATCCCCTATCAGGATAATTAGGTCTGTCATTGGCATATCCTCTATTCTAATTTGGTTGAGAATAGAAATTCTAACTCCTCAAATGAGTGATCTCAGTGGTGAGTTTCCTTAACCGTGCTGATATCTCCTTAATTTCTTCCTTCTCTTCCTAAACTTTGGCTACTACATTCTCTGTTTGAGGTTTGAAAAAGGAAGATCTATTGTTATTGTTGTTAGATTGTTCCACAACCTGAGGTACTGTGTTTGTCCTGGATATTGTAACATTTGACCATTTCCATTTGGAGGTGGCATGATACTGAGTGGAGGTATTTGTAAAGGACTTGGCATTACAGCTGGAGGTATCATGGCTCCATTGGTCTGTTGTTGAGTACGATATGTAGGATAAGCAGGGAGTGTTGGAAATGTAATATTAGGTGTTGGAGCAAGGATCAGCTACTAACTGACTTTGATAGCCTCTTCAAAAGCTCTTGTTAAGGTTGTGACACTAGGATGCAATCTCTTGATAAACATAGAAGTCAAAGGATCTAAGGCTAAGTAATATATGCTCCTAGCAGCTTCATCTAATATAGTATATGGAGCAACTAGCTTAGAGAGAATCTTTTGGAATCTTACATTGAAGTTAGGAATAGGTTCTCCTTCAAATCTCTTGATTGTGGTGAACAAATGATAATTCATGGAAGGATCTATAGGTATTTTGAATCTATCCTTAAAGGCTTTCCCAAGGTAGCCCATGAATCGACTGAACCTTAACCAAGACTGATATACTTGTTATACGCCTCTTCCCCTAAGGAAAATGGAAATAACCTGCACACCACATCTTGATGTTGAATTCTAGCCCTACAACAAACTTCCTTGAATGTTCTAATGTGATCATCAACATCCTGATACGGATGATATTTAGGACAAATCTTATCAGGATTTTTAGGGAAAGCATGATATGCCGTGAAAGTCAAAGGTGACTCTGTAGTAAAGAATGACATTGTGACTGGTGGAGGTTGGACTTGAGGCATAACAGGTGGTCCTGTAGGTGTTTGCAACCCAATAGGAGTTATAGAAGGACATTTTGGTGAAGCTCCTAATGCACTAGAACTAGGAGAATGATGAATATCTACTGTTCTAGGTCTAAATCCCTAGATAGGCAATTCTTCAAAGAGTCTGCTGGATCTGGACCTGGTATTTGGCCTAAGAGCTAGGATTTCTTAAATTTAAGGAAAATTGGCTTGGTTACTATAAAGATCAGTTAACACACCCTAGCAAAGGCTATATTTATGATTAGAGTTTGAAACTGACTGGATATTTAAGCAATATTTACAAAAATGATGCAAATATGAGGTGATATGAGGCTTTAGGACACAAGCAACTAGATATTAGGTTTCTTAAGCAAATTACCCCAAAGCTTTTAGCAAAAAGACTTGAAATAGAGCCTATCTTCAAAAATTCATGGTGATCAACCACAAAGCTTGCAATATTTAGGCTAAATTTTGAAAACTTTACAAAGGATAAGCATGTACGAACTTAAAACAACAAAACTTTGCATATGACTTGAAATACAAAGTAGCTTGAGTGTTACCTTTCTGTCTTTATCATCAAATCAAACAAATCTATTGATGAAAAGGCCCTCCTTCTAATGCCAATTTATGTTGATGATGATCATTAGTCATAACAAAAAGCATAAAAATTTGCACAACAAACCTTTATTATCTTGTAAAGTATGATCAACTTAGGATAACTTGATGACTCCAAGTCTCTGTTGATCAGGTCATGATTGTTTGACATTACTCAGAGGTTGATGTGACATGTTGTTTTCCATTTCAAGGGGTCTTACATTTGTCTTGATGATCAGTGTTGTTCTGTTTCCTATAAATTTACTCCACATAGTGGTCATTTCTACTCTATTTCCAAAGATATCTAGTGTATTTGCAAGTTTGATCAATTCATCTGATTATTGATCATCATGAACCTGTTCTTTCTTCTACATGGTATATTTACTCAAATGATGTGTCTGTAAGTGGATATTTGCATGTATCTCTTGGATTGAAGTATGAATCTACATGATATTTGTCAATTTAACATGCTTTTACTCTAAGTATGCTATGTATTTCCAATTATCTACAGGATGTTAGCATATTTCATGTTATTTGCTTTTGATTCTCTATTATTTGCAATTATGATGATGAATGTTATGAAATTGAAATAAATTTAAAAGAATGCTTCTAATTTTAGTGAATCTTTAGCCATTGAACCACATACATACAACATACATTCATGAGGAGAAGAAATCAAACCATATTCTCACCAGGATGTTCCACAGCTAGATATGGATGATGCTAACTTCAAAGGATAAGGAATGAAAACAACACATGTAGACTGACAAGCACTCCAAGGGATGTAGCTGATCAATGCATATATCAAGATTTCAAACACAAATTACTCAAAATTTATGATGATTTGTAATCAAATTGTCTTCTCTTTCATTCAATATGCATAACATGTATTACAACAACTTTGAAATGAGTCCTGATATTTCAGCAATCAAATTTCAATTAAGTTTTGAATATTCAAAATATGGCACCTTTGCACCATTTATAGAATAAGGTGAGGCAGAAGTTACAAATGACCTATGGTAAGGATTTGTCAATTAAGATCAATGGTAGATTATCACTCTTTGACTCAGTCAACCTTCCTTTGTGGCATAGGTTGCCAACTGGTAACCATTTAGATGACTCATTATCTTATGAGTACCTAATGCATATATCTTCCTTGTGGTGCATCTCCATTCACGCTTCAGGTTCTTCCTCTTTATCTTCTTCTTCTTCATCATGATCATGCTCTTCATCACTTTCTGTATTGCTATCACCCTGATGAATATCATCTTGTCTATGGACCTTCATTGTTGTCCTAATATTCTCATAGGCCTTTACAATTTTATCTACCTCCCCGCCATCTTGGGTTTTATCTTTTGTTATGGCGTGCTTGTGAGACAGGAATTTATCTTTGATTGCGTCTAGCTTAGCTTTTCTACTATTAAGTGTCTCATTATAATTCTCCACCTTGACCTTGATCCTCATGATCTTATTCATTGTCTCTTTTGTTAGGTGGGTGAGGGGGTCATCAACTACCAGCTAGAAATTATCATGCAGAGCTTTGATAGCAAAGTCTGCGTCTTGATTTTCTATCTTTCCCTCTACTTTACCCTCTAATGCCTCAAGGATCTCTACTTCATGTGCCATTATGTTGTGTAGCTTTATACTAATATCCCTGAGCTTGCCACTACATTTCCTCAAGATATCACATTCAAACCTAATGTCCTCATACCGTATGTCTATCAGCAGGGCAGTGTTACTATTCAACACTTGATTGTTTATTAGGATTTGAGGATCAATCCTCCTCATCTCACTCAAAGAAGTTATGCCCTTTTCCAATTGGAATGACTATCTTCCTGTTTCATTCTACATTTTATCCACTTTCCTCTTCAAACTGCTTAAAGAATTCCACCTCTGTAAAGAGGTTCTCAATACATCCTCAGCTCCTATGAGGGCTAATAGCATCCACTTATCCATGATCATGGCCTCGTGCTTCATGAGGTCCATCTTGTTAACCTCCTCCTAGGAAATGACAGTCAATGGGACTACCGGATCTATTGGTGTACTATCAGGCTTAATCAACCCCTTTATATATGAATGCAGCTAGGCAATGTGCTCCGTATGCTACTTATTTTTCTCTTTCTCCTTCTTTACCCTTTGAGTCAAAGAATCAATAATGTCCTTCCCTTCCTGACCCTCTTGGTCTTCATTAGCAAAACCTAAATCAACAGTTGTGATTTGGAACTCTTCAAGGGTGATCTTGCCCTTTTCTTTCTCTACAGTGGGAAGTGCTACCTGGGCCATCCTTCTGCCTGTAGCAGGATCTCTTCTAATAGCTGATGTCAATCTAGCTTTCCTCTTTGGCTTCATGATTGTTTCTACAAACAAGGTGGAAACATCAAATTCTTGAATTTCAAAACCTTGTTCCGTACCTATTTCTTTCTCCAGCCACTGAGGCACTTCATTTCCAGATCCTTGTTGTACTTTGTTATCATCATGTCCACCTTGTTCTCCAATATCTGTCTCTATTCTGGGTGGAGAAGGTGACTTCCTAATTTATTCCTCATGGAATTCCTCATGAGGGGGATCTTGTTGCATCTCTTCTTCCTAAGTGGCCTCTTTTTGTGGGGGAGGATCCAGTTGAGTATCCACATGATGATCCTACGTTTGATCCTACATTGCCTCCTTCTGAGTTTCATCCACTTTGGTATTTTCCTCATCTTGAGGCATATTAATATCTTTGGTTGTCTATGTGTTTAGGTTTGGTTCATCACCCTCATCTTGGGTCACATTTTGTTCTGCACCTGATGCACTAACATCTTGTGTCTTAAGGTCCTCATGAACTAATTTATCCTTTTCTCCTATATCTCCTTGAGTTCTGGCGACATCATCACCTGAGCTATCTTTATCACCCTCACCCTTTTGTTGGACTTCCACTATCTTTGGCTCAGCGGGTATCTCATGTTATTTCTGGCCCATATTTGGAGCATTGCTCTCTTCTTCCACCTGCTTGGCTACTTCAACTTTCTCTATTGCATCAGGTGCACCTGCTTTGTCTTTGGGGCTCACATCCTCCCTATATGTCAAATCTATAATGGTAGGGTTAGTCACCTGATCAACAAATTTATCAAGCCTGATTTGTTGGGCTGCCCTTTCTGGGGTAGTCGCCTTTTCTTCCTAAGTTGTTTACTTTATCTCCTCCAATACCTCCATCTATTCTAATGGGGTCCCATGTGGGGTCATGCAGGTACTAGAGGCAAGTGTTTCCATCCTCTGAGAAGCTACATTCTACACTACTTCATCATCTAATAGGTCTACGATGTCTTCCAAAGAAAATGGACCACCATGACCTACTTTGGAAGTCTCTTTTGTCTGTTCTTCTTCTCTCTCAGTCTTAAACTTGATAATGGTGGGAAGTGGCACATTATGTTGCATCTCCTTCTTAAATGTTTCACCACCAGCTCCTCTTAGTACTATAGGGTCAGTCCTGATATCACCCCACATGGATGTCCTTTGCTTCTTGGGTGGTGACATCAGCGGCGCCGCCCTCCTCTTCCTATTGACCATCATCGGGTCATCACCTGCAAGTTCTTCATTTACTAGCTCTTTTTCAAATGGGATATCCTCTTCTACTTCATGTTGTGAGGTTTGGTCTTCCTCCTATACTTCTATGATTTCTACAACTGGCCTCAAGATCCTCTTTGTCTTAAGCTTATCCATCAGAGGTGGTGTAGATGAGGTAAATGCCTATCTTGATGTTGATGCACCTGCAGCTGGTATGGCAATTCTTTCAATTATCATCCCTCGAGGCTCTTCATCAGTTTTCTTTCTTCTGGGGGGTCCTTTCCTCTATTTCTAGGTTGGTAATATCTCTCCATTGAATTTCCTTTTCTCATTGAGGTAGTCATCATACTCCTCATCAGTTAACTCCTACCTTTTCTTCTTGGGATCAACAGTAAGGGCTACACCCCTTTTTTCATTCTATTTACCTATTCATCTACCTAAGCTTGGGTTAACTATAGCAGCCCACCTATGAACTAATCCAAGGAAATGTCCTCTGGCTATGTTAGATCAGGGGCTGGGATGGTGTCATTGTAGACCTTCTTGTCTTCATATTCATTTGACATTGTTTTACCATCATCTTTCTTCAGTTGTGTTGGCACTGGGATGCAGTCATATGTCCTTATCTAGATCAAGGTGAGCCTTTAGTATATTCTTCTTGCCACCTCAGCATCATCCTCACAATCTGTCCAGAAATCCTCCAGATGTTTCTGATGTATAGGCTTCCCCATTATTTTCTGCATCCTATCATAGAGGTCATAAGATCTAGCCAATGGAAATGGCTACAAATACATCAGCTTCAGAGCTCCTATGACATGCTCTATGCTCTGTGAATCTGAGCACATATACCAGCCCATAGACACTAGAAATAGTATTGGAGGTATTTTCTTTTTTGCTTTTTATGCCTCCTCTAAGAAATTCCATCAAGACCACCCCATCAGTAGGGTACCTGGGTAACATAAGGGGTTGGTCCTCAAATCCCTCTATTCTTATATATGAAAATGTGGCATACTAGATGAACTAGGCCCCGTGTCTATAAACAACTTCCTGAGCCTCCATGCTCAGTCTCTTGGTTCTATCTTCCTCCATGGTTCTGACTAGATGCATAGAGAATGCATCATTCACTAATTTGTAATCCATGAGGTAGTTATTTCTCTGTATTTGAGGAAAGTGATCCCATATGTGGGTATCATCTACAGCACCAATAACCTTACCCACTGTAGTCAGGGTATCAAATGTTGCCTTGTAAGCACATGAGTACACAACGTATGAGGTCATATGGAATGAGCATTCCTTACCTCCTAGGTTCCTTATCTCTTCATCCAATGCATCACTGATGACCTTGGCCCATAATGGCTTGTTATCTATATAAAGGACCATCTGGATGATTCCAAACATCCAATTCTTAAAATTTCCAGCATGAGGCTGACCTGTCATCCTACTGAGGAGGGCAATCATGCACTGATACTCATCATCAAAATCAAATTTATACAAGTGGACGGAAAACTTAGCTGAGGCAGTGTAAGTGCTGCTCTTAGACCTCTACCGGTACATCTCCTTCCATGCATTCTTCTTATTGTTATTATACTCTATCTATAGTTTATGTAGATCCACATTGACCACTCTCTTTCCAACTAGCAGATTGAAAGTAGATGTGATGCCCTTAATTAAAAAGTTAGCATATACCCTTCCATGCTTCTCCACCTGCCTGGTCTGAGGGTTATAGTTCCTAGGACATTCTACTACCAGTTCTAGGGTCTCCATGGCATATGGGAATCCGGCGGCATGCCACATTCCTAAAACATATATTGCATCCAAAAGGGTATTGTCTTTATCATGATCTATTCTGGATGACCATACTGCTAAATCTGTATCTCCGTCGTGAGTGTCACCAATGATACCATACTTGAATTGTACCCCTTCGGGTTGAACAAACATAGGCTTAAGAAACTCTGCATCAGACCTGTTATGTCTGAGGTCCACCATGGATTCCTGCAATAAACATGCCTTGTCTTACCATACGATATTCATATGTTTTCATACAACATTATATATCTCTACAGCATCATGCATACTCTATTCATTACTCTTTACTTCATCATGATATGTACATTTACAGAATCAAACTACAGGAAGGAAAATACTACCTGAACATGCAGATAATGACAAGAGGAGGGTTCTTTAATTACTTACTTGATAGCGCTTTCCTTCTGGGTTAGATGGGTGATTACGGAAAAGGGCTACAAATGTTGATGATCACCTGTTCTGTTACGTTGGGAGATCTCATTCGTTTACAAGTAGCTCGTATGAGGGTTTGACTTCTCTGCTTTGTAATTTCTTATTTTTTCACAAGGTAGATGAAAATAACCTTGGAAATTTACCTTTAAATGCATCCGTAGGGAAAATTAGGGTAAAACTGTGTTAAATCGATTAAATCTGTTGATCTTCTGCAGAGAATCCATGTATGATGCCAAGTGTTTGAATTGTATTCGCAATTGGAGGGAATCCATCTACCGCATTTATATCCATTTAATGTTAGGAAATAGGAGGGGGGGTGATCTTCGAAAGATTAGGTGATATTCAAAATATGACCCCCTCTTGCTAAAATGACCTTCTGCCTTTGAGTGGAAAAATTAATGCAAAAGAATCGGGTGATGTGGTCAACATTGACCACATGTAAATCAGGTCAGGAATTGAAAATCGAGGGATGCTCAAAATATGACCCTACAAATAAAATGACCCCCCAAGAAAGATCAGGATGATGCCATCGTGTTGGCGACCTTGTTTAAGCATTATGTCTTAATGACATCATCGTCATGTTATTAAATATGGTGGGCATCGGATATATACTTCTGCGTGGTAAAATGAAATGATGACTTCATCACCAGGGTGATATTCTTTGTTCATTGGGTTTAGATGACGTCATCATCATATTGACATTGGGTGATATTTGGTGACGAGGGTGATATTTGTAAGATGATAGATATTAAAAAATGACTCCCCACAAAATATGTGAAGTTGTTTGATGGGCAGATAACAACTATCATGTAAAATTGACATCCGAACTTCGCGGACCAAGTGATTATCAGGTGATAAACTTATATCGAGGTGATCTTATATAATGTGACTGATACTTGAAATATGACTTCCCCTCCTGAAAGTATCAGGTCTGACCAAAATTTTGACTTAACATAACTTCCTCCTCTTAGCGAATTTTGGGGTGATCCAAAAGGCAAACCTGCATGGAATTTCGTACACTTTCCAACTATGAGGTTAATAATGTGAAAGACTAACTTTGGCAACTGACCTCATCATGGTGACCTATCTACCTCTTGTAGGGCTACCTACATAACTTAATTTTACCAGACTACCCAAAGCAGAAAAATAACAAGCCAAAGCAGCTAAAAAGATTGGATCCCTATTTTGTCAAGTCAAAATGTGGCGTGTTGTGTAACCACACAACAGAACTCTGAGCTATGATATGTAAATGGGATAGATGATTATGGAGTGATGGGTTATTATGGAATACTGGATGATTATAGATGGATACAGGGATTTTATTAGATGGTATAACTGACCACTACACATGGTGCTGAAGAATAGGTTTTCACCATGGTACTTATCCAAGGTGTCACCGAAGTGATTTTCACCATTGGATAGCTTTATTGCACTTAATTTTTGCTTGATATTTTTTTTTTTGATTTTTTTATTTTTGACTTGGGATATTTGGTGGGTCATGCATAGAATTTCTTCAAGTGTGTGATGTTCATAGGTTCTTCCAAAGGCTGTCCCACAAGTGTGGATAGTTGATAGGCTCCCGATCCATAGCTAGCTATGACGATGAAGGGACCTAGCCAGTTAGGTTCAAACTTTCCTTTCTTTGGGTGATCCTACATGTTCTTCTAATTCTCCATAAGAACAAGATCACCTACTTCAAATTTGCGGCTCTTCATTTTTTTATTATAACTTCTCCGTAGGCGATTTTGATATGCTTGTAAATGGTTCAGGGCATTTATTCATTTCTCAGCCAACAACTCTAGTTCATTCAATTGTGGAATCTGATATTCCTTGTTGGTGATAATGTTCTTCAGTGAGATGCACAAAGATGAGAGCTCGACCTCTATAGGCAGGATGGCTTTAGAACCAAACACTAATGAATAAGGTGTGGCTCCAGTGGGTGTACGAATGCTACTGCAATATGCCCATAGGGCGGGATTAAGCTGCAGGTGCTAGTCGCGACCAACTTCATTGACTATTTTCTTTAGGATGTGCAAAATGATTTTATTGTTGGGATAAGGTGCCATTAACCTTGTAAATCCCAATATTGTATTTATTCCATTTATTATTTGTAATTTATAATTACCCATAAGGGATGTACAAGTTTCACCAACAGTGGTAAAAATTATTTACTGTCCACGGTAATTATGGAGTTACTGTATGGTAAGTCCCAGAGTTACTGGTGGTAGTTACAGGTGTCATTTACTATGGTAAATGGTAATTGGTCAAAGTGGGGTGCACATGTGGAGGAATAATCTATTTTTAGTGTTATGACGCATGTCATAGATGCTGTAAGAGAGTGTAAGAGATTCTATGACAACTGTAAGTTGTCATAAGAATCTATGATACTAATAATAGCATATGACGTGTCATAAGATGCTGTAAGTGGCTATTTTTAGCCCCAAGTCGTTCAAGCTTGCATTGGAACATTTTTCCAAGTGTAGGATGCATGTATGACAACATTTATGACCCTATAAGAGCCTATTCTTGGCTATGGATGCCCAAGATTGTGTTGTTGACTCTTGACAAGTGTTATGGGCTTGTAAGAAGTCATTTAATGTCTTGAGGTTGTGTAAATTCTATAAAAACTAGAGCATAGTAGATGAGATGCATATAACAGTTTACAAGTACCCAGGTTCTGCCAGAGTGAAGGATGAAGGACAGAGGAAGTGAATGTATTTATAATCTCCTTTTGTGAAGATAATACAACTTGGCCTCTTTTCTTGGTGGAATTTTTTACCCAAAAGGGTTTTCTCCACATTAAACACTTGTGTTATGTGCCTTATTCTACTTTTGGTATATTTCTGTATTGTGGGTTTTATGTTTTGTTATAATCTCCATTAATAACACACAGTTAAAGATTTCTAAAATTTATTCGAATTAGATTTCCATTGAAGTAGTGTTGCTTTCATTTCTAACATTTGGTATCAGAGCCTGGTCAGCTTTGACTCTTGGGTGGTAGTGTGGAAGCTGTAGCTGTAGTGGGAGATTTGGTTGCATTTGTTTTGCAGATCTTGTGTTGTTATTATGGCTACATCCACTGTTGCATCAACCTCTCAAATGGACATTGAGAAGTTCAACAGAATGGGATATGAGTTGTGGAAGCTGAAAATGGAAGATTTGTTGGAAGAAAGAAATCAATGGTTGGTTGTCCAAAAAGAGAAGAAACCTGACGATATCTCTCAAGATGAGTGGGATAGACTGGATAAGAAGGCATAGAGAACCATCCAATTGTGTCTTTCAGACTCTATCATGTTGAATGTCGCAAAGGAAGAGACTACATACAAGTTGTGGAAATAGTTGGGTGAGATCTATCAAGCCAAGAGTATGGTAAATAAACTTTATTTAAAAAGAAAATTGTTTTCCATGAAAATGTGAGAAGGTGAATTAGTTACAGAGCATTTAAATTCTTTTAATTTGTTAGTGAGTCAGCTTGATTTAGTAGATGTTGAGGTTAGTGAGGAAGATAAATGTATCTTAATTCTTTGTTCTTTACCTAAGTTTGGGAGAATGTTATCCTTACTATCACTGCTAACCTCATGGATCTGAAGTTGGATGCTCTTGTTTTAGTGCTACTATCATAGGAATTGAGGAAGAAGAGTTTAGATAGTTCAGGGGATGCTCTCAGTGTCAGGGGAAGGTCTAAGGAAAGAGGACCTAAGGGAGATCAGAAAGGGGCTAAGGACAAGTCCAAGGGCTAGTCTAAGACTCCTAGTAAAAAGAACAGAGTTAAGTGTTGGAACTGCGGTAAAAGGGGACATATGAAGGAGTGTAGAAATCCTAAGAAATAGTGGGAGAGTGCTTTGGATAAGTCCTCAAATGTAGTGAAGAAGTTTTACTTTTTGCATGTAATCTTGTTTCTAATGATCACTGGTTGATTGACTCAGGATGTTCATTTCGTATGAACCCACATAAGGAATGGTTCTCCTCATATGAAGAATATGATGGAGGTAATATCTACCTTGGTGACAACTCTACATATCTGATTGTTAGGAAAGGAAAGGTATTGTTGTGTTTCAATGATGGGAGGATTAAAACCCTCCCAGGTGTTTTGCATGTTCCTGGATTAGCTAGAAATCTTATTTTAGTTTCAAAGTTGAATGATTTGGGAATGCATGTGACATTTGACAAGCATGGATGCAGATTGGTGAGAGGGAACTTGGTGGTAGTGAAAGGGAAGAGATTCAGGAACTTGTTTAAGCTTGAAGCCACTATAGTTTGTAATGCCTCCTATGTATCTGAGGCCACTACTAAAAATACATGTATGTTGTGGCACCGTAGATTGGGCCACACACACCATAATGTACTGAAAACTATTAAGAAAAAAAATTTGTTGGATGGTTTCTCTTATTCTGATGAGCACTTTGATTTCTGTGAGCATTGTGTGTTTGTTAAACAAAACAGAAAATCATTTCTTTCAAGAAGCAATAGAGCAAAAGAGAAGTTAGAAATTATTCATACAAATGTGTTTGGACCTGTGGATAATGAATCTATTGGAAAATCTTGTTATTTTGTAACCTTCATTGATGATGTATCCAGATTTACATGGATTTATTTTATAAAGCATAAATCTGAAGTTTTCACTAAGCTTAAGAAATTCAAAGTCTTAGTAGAGAACCAATCAAGTTTAAATATAAAAATATTAAGATCTGACAATGGAGGGGAATATTGCTCTAAGGAATTTGATGAGTTTTGCAAGCATGAAGGAATAATTAGACAAAAGACAACTCCATATACACCACAACAGAATGGTGTTACAGAAAGGATGAACCAAATAATAATGGAAAGGGCTAGAAGTATGCTTAGTGATGCATAGTTGGATAAATACTTTTGGGCAAAGGTTGTGTGTACTGTGTTGGTATTTTTCTCTGAATCAGCATATGGGTTTGCCAGTTCCAATGCACAAGCAGATTCGGCCAACAAATACAGGAGGTTGCGTGAGCTGCCTCCCCTTCACTTTTGGTTCTACCACACTAAGGGGGATATCCCTATAGCTAAAGATTTAACACTTTGACTCACCCAATGACATGAAGATTTAGCTTTGTGATAATAGGCAGAATACTCTCATGTATGGACCAAGATTTGAATGACAAATCACAAGTTTAGCAACACTCTTGGACATGTGTGTCTGGTTATGGATGAGAGTATGCAAGGGGTTCCTAATTCTACTCCTACAACTAATAGGTTGAAATTATGGAATGGTTTGAAATTATGGTTTGGATGCAAGACAAGGTTTTTGGATCATAACTACTTCACAAGAACAGACTGGTACTTATCTCAGGGCAAGGAGTCAACTAGATGTATACATAAGAATGGCTTCTAACTATCATTCGAGTTTCAAGGGGTTAGGACCAGTGTTTTCCTTACAAATACTACCCAAGGATAAGTATTCAACTGTCTCTACTTACAAATATCCCAGTTGACATACAATCTTCTCCATACTTAACCTAAAACAGTTTAATCCACTCCTTGAATGGAAGTTACAGAACAAGCATGTGATACAACAAAACTATACCCTAGAATCTAAGAAACCTTTAGCACCCAGATTCAAAAGAAGAAAATGCATGCAACAAATGGAGACAAACAGATAAACACATGCAATAACACATTTTTCATATACAATGACAAGAAACTAAATATATGTGCAAGATACACTACAGATGCAACACATAAATTCCACAGAGATAAAACAAATAGGAAATGTTCTATTTTTTGTTATTCACACAAAAAAATACCTAAGTCTTCAACCACCACAATGAGTAACACAGTTTGGCTTTTATACCAAGACTGTGTATTTAGTAGAATTAATTACAAGGCAAGTCAAAAATCTGCTAGATACAATGCATCTTCAGATTGGTGCTCAAAATTGAATGCAACCGCGAAGTAGAGGAATACAGCAGGTAAGCTCAGGATCTGCACCATTGCCCAGGGATTTTCATCTTAAATCTAGTAGTTGGCCCATCCATCATCGACCCATACCGCTGCAACTCTGCCATTAATGCCTCAACTACCCATGGGATGTAGTAATGGTTCGTGCTATGAAGTTTCCCCCTCGAACTGGTGCAGACACATAGAAAATCCTTCCTTTGTCAAGGATTCAAAATAGGGCCATCAATCTCCCTCTCATCGCTAAGATCCATGGCTCAAAATCCTACAGAAAAGTCAGTAGCCAATGATAACGCACCACGTAGGCACTCCACACTTCTATCGCTAACTTTTCCCCCTATATTTTGCCTTTTCGTCCTTGTATATGCAAAACATATGCATATACAATTGCTCTTTAAATCTTTGTATATGCAAGATGCATATACATGCAACATTTTGGACACATGGCAGCCCCTGATTGGTCCCCTTTGGCTAGGTATTTTCATTTCCATCGGCCATCGGAACAACCCTAGGAGCATCCGCTGATGAACTAATGTGCTTTTTCCTTTTTGCATTTGGAAATACATGTGGGATTGTATACACATATAATCACCCTTCATACAAGGCAGACTGCAAAACATCATAGAAAAAATTGAAAATCAACTATCAGGTCTGCTTTGCATCATCTTTCCTTGCATAACATCTTCGAATATGTGCATATACATACAAGGTGCGAATTTCAAATTATCATGAAGCATGCTGAAGTTTCTTTGAAATCTAGCTTGTATCTAACTCCTCTTGTATATCAGCACACATACAAGAACTTAAACATACAAGCCGTGGATGCCAACCTTGAATTTGCTGAATTTGATCTTCGCCTCAGATCCGACTTACATATTGCTCCTTTGTATATTTGCAATGTATATCAACACATACAAATGCCCAATATACATGCTACAGACCGCAAACTTGAATGAAGCATCATGGAATTCTATTTAGGTCCGAAATGCATCTTTTCACTTGTATGTTCAAACATACAATCACTTTATACAAGTGGCAGGCCCCATCAAATGTATCTCTGTCTTTGTACATTATCAATGTATATCACTGAATATACATTTATCTTCTCATGCAAATAGGGAATCTACCCTGGAATATGTGAAATATATTCCCTCTTGTATGTGCCGCTTGCATATCCAGCGAATGTATATTCTATTTGTATGTTGAATATACAAAGGCAAACATACAAACCTCCCTAACATACAAACAGGGAATCTTCAGAGAATAAGCGACGAATGTATATTCTACCTTGTATGTCGGAGATACAAAGATCTTTGCATATCTGTGGAACCCGCCATACAAACACCCTTGTATATACAAAGACACCTGCACCTTAATTGATTTTTTACATTTTTTACAATTGCAGAGGCCGAAAGTGTTGGAAATTTTGGATTCTTTGGAAGGTGCCTGCATATTTAAATGCTTAAAACCTGATTGCTTATGCAAGCACCACCAATGGCTCTGGCTTAAAACCCTAAGCATAAATGATTACCAACATACTGCTTGCTACTTGATAAGTAGATCTCCTTATAAGGCTCTTGATTTGACACCTTATGAAGAGTGGATAGGTAAGAAACCTTTTGTTTCACATTTAAGGGTTTTTAGTTGTGAGGCTTTTGTTCATGTGCCTAAGTAAAAGCGATCTAAGTTGGATCCAAAAGCTAAAAAGTGTACATTCATTGGATATGGTGATAATGTGAAATGTTATAAGCTTTGGAATCCACTAACCCGCAAGATTATCTTTTCTAGAGATGTTATTTTCAGGGAACTTAGAACTATTTCTGACCCTGAGTAGCCAAAAGAAAAAGATGAAAAGGTAAAGAAGGTGCACTTTGATTTACAATAGCAAGATGCACCTCAAGAAGTACAGAATGATGGATTAGGGGGTGAAGAAGAAGAAGATTCGAGTAGTTCGGATGAAGATGAGTCTATTGTTACAGAAGAAGTTGGTGTAGATGATCATGCAGAAGAACAAGTTGAGACTCTTACTCCACCCTTGAGGAGATCCAAAAGACAACAGAATCTAGTTGATAGGTATAGCCCACCAGATTTCCATTGTGTATATGCTTTATTGAGTACTAATGATGAACCTAGATCCTACAGGGAAGCTATTTCTGTAGATGATAGTGAGTCTTGGTAGCTAGCCATGTAGGAGGAGATGATGGTTTTAGACTCTAATAACACCTGGGATCTTGTTCGTTTGCCCAAAGAAAGAAAGGCCATAAAATGTAAGTGGGTCTTCAAGAAGAAGTTTGGAGCAGACGGGTCATTAGAGAAGTACAAGGCTAGACTGGTAGACAAGGGCCACTCCTAGAGAGGAGTTGATTTTGGTGAGATATTCTCTCCTGTTGCTAAATTGACTTCTATTAGATTTCTCTTATCCATTGTTGTGGCTTATGATTGGGAGATTGAGCAAATGGATGTTAAGACTACGTTCTTACATGGAGATCTTGAAGAAGAAATTTATATGCAACAGCCTATAGGTTTTGAGGTAAAAGGAAAAGAACATTGGGTTTGCAAGTTAAAGAGGTCTCTTTATGGTCTAAAACAATCCCCCAGAATGTGGTATCAAAAGTTTGACTCATTTATTTTGAAATTGGGTTTTGTTAGAAGCGAGGAGGATCATTGTGTTTACATTCATTGTGTTGATGATTCTATATTGGTTAATGCTTTGTATGTTGATGACATGTTGTTTTTCAGCAATACTAAGGGTATGGTCAGTGAGCTTAAAGCCCAACTTTCAGGTGCATCTGAGATGAAGGATCTTGGTGCTACAAGGTATATTTTGGGAATGGAGATCAGGAGGGATAGAGTTAACAGAAAGCTTTAGTTGTCACAATGTAAGTATGTGAATACTATTTTGCAGAGGTTTAGTTTGTAGGACTGTAATCCAATTAGATTTCCTTTACCCATTGGTATTAAGCTTTCATTAGATATGTGTCCAAAGACTAAGGATGATCTTGAGGATATGTCTAATGTGCCTGCCATATGCTAGTGTTGTAGGGAGTTTGATGTATGCAATGGTTTGCACTAGACTTGATATTGCCCAAGCAATGGGAGTTTTGAGCAGATTTATGTCTAACCCTGGTAGACAGCATTGGAACTATGTGAAGAGGGTGTTTAAATATCTTGCAGGTACTCCTGATCATTGTTTGGTTTATTCTAGTACTAATAGTGCTAATAAATCTTTAGACATACAAGGTTTTGTTGATGCCGATTGGGCAAGTGACTTGGATAGTTGAAGGTCCACTAGTGGCTATGTATTTACTCTATTTAGAGGTGTAGTGAGTTGGATGAGTAAGAGGCAGCCCACAGTTGCTTTGTCCACTACAAAAGCAAAGTATATGGCTGCTACTCATGTCTCTAAGGAGGCAGTTTGGTTGAGGAGACTGTGTACAGGTATTGGTTTTGATTGCAAGAACATTCAGATTAGTTGTGATAGCCAGAGTGCTATCTATTTGGCCAAGAATCCCATGTATCATGCTCAGACTAAGCATGTTGATGTTCAGTATCACTTTGTTCGAGAGTTGGTTGCAAATGGAGAGATTGAGTTGAAGAAGATAGACACTTAGGAGAATGTTGCAGATTCATTGACCAAGCCTGTGAGCACAAAGAAGTTCATGTGGTGCAGAGAGGCCATGGGCCCTGTTTCTAGTGCTTGATTATTTTTCATTTGATTTCCTATGAGTTGATTTACAATGTATAATGTCAAGTGGGAGAATGTTGGGACAAGGTGCCATTAACCTTGTAAATCCCAATATTGTATTTATTCCATTTATTATTTGTAATTTGTAATTACCCATAAGGGATGTACAAGTTTCACTGGTAGTGGTAAAAAATTATTTACTGTCCATGGTAATTATGGAGTTACTACACAGTAAGTCCCAGAGTTACCGAGGGTAATTACGGGATGTCATTTACTATGGTAAATGGTAATTGGTCAAAGTGGGGTGCACATGTGGAGGAATAATCTATTTTTAGTGTTATGTTGCACGTCATAGATGTTGTAAGAGAGTGTAAGAGATTCTATGACAACTGTAAGTTGTCATAAGAATCTATGACACTAATAATACCATATGATGTGGCATAAGATGTTGTAAGTGGCTATTTTTGGCCCCAAGTCATTCAATCTTGCATGGGAACATTTTTCCAAGTGTAGGATGCATGTATGACAAGATTTGTGACCCCGTAAGAGCCTATTCTTGGCTATGGACACCCAAGGTTGTGTTGCTAACTCTTGACAAGTGTTATGGGCTTGTAAGAAGTCATTTAATGTCTTGAGGTTGTGTAAATTCTATAAAAACTATAGCATAGTAGATGAGATGCATATAACAGTTTACAAGTACCCAGGTTCTGCCGAAGTGAAGGTTGAAGGACAGAGGAAGTGAATGTATTTGTAATCTCCTTTTGTGAAGATAATACAACTTGGCCTCTTTTCTTGGTGGAATTTTTTACCCAAAAGGGTTTTCTCCATGTTAAACACTTGTGTTATGTGCTTCATTTTGCTTCTGGTATATTTCTGTATTGTGGGTTTATATTTTGTTATAATTGCCATTAATAACACACAGTTAAAGATTGCTGAAATTTATTCAAATCAGATTTCTATTGAAGTAGTGTTGCTTTCATTTCTAACATTTATTGGGAGCTTTGGCCTGACCATTGCCTTGTGGATAATATGGGGTGGATAAACAGTGTTGGATATGGAACTTTTCGTACAAAGCATGGACTTCCTAGTTTTAAAAAGGTTTTCCATTATCCGTGATGATGGAGTGTGGAATACCATAACGACAGATGATGTAATGCAGGATGAACTTAGAAATTTGGACACTAGTGGTAAAGGTGAGTGGAAGAGCTTCTACCCACTTAGTGAAATATTCTGTGGCGGTGATGATAAATTTATGGCCGTTAGAAGAGGGTGGGTGTATCTTTCCTACGAGGTCGATCCCCCACTGTGAAAAGGGCCATGGAGTCATTATTGGTTGCAATTTTTGTGATGGTGCATGTATCAAATCTCCATGTTGCTGGCAAGGTAGATATTTCTTAACATATTCATGCGTATCCTTTTCCATAGTCAGCCAATAATACCCCATTCGAAGAATCTTCTTAGCTAAGGTTGGTCCACTAGAATGCACCCCGTAGATACCCTCATGTACTTCTTGCAAGGTTGTCTTAGTCTCCCTAGCGTCAAGACATCTCAAAAGAGTACCGTTGAGACTCCTTTGGCATAAAGTATCAGCAATGATGGTGAAACGGGATGGTTGGTGCATGAAGGTTTTACGTTGGGCAGATGTAAGGTTGGGTGGAAGGATATTATCGTAAAGGTATAGATAGATTTCTTGATACCATGGGGATAAGGGACCAATGATGTTGCATACAAATTCTGATTGTGACACATCATAGGCAGGGATTTGAAGTTCTTCTATTAAAAATTCACATTTCTTGATGTCTTTCTTCATGTCAACCAATGACTCGATGGTGGCCATTGCATCAACTGCTTTATTGTTAAGTCTCAGAACCTATTCAAAATGGATGTCATGGAAATAATCTTTGAAGTCATCAACCATTCACTTATACAATAGGAGCTTTTCATCCTTTGTTTTATACTCATTGTTGACCTGTCGAATAACCAATTGTGAATCACCATACACTGTCAGCTTCTCTATTTTCCATTTGATGGCCATTCAGAGTCCTATAATGAGGGCCTCATCTTTAGCTACATTGTTGGTACATGGGAATGTTATTTTGTATGACTTAGGGATTGTGTCTCCTTGAGATGTGATGAATAAAAGACCTGCCCCCGAGCCACAATGAGTATAAGATCCATCAAAGTACATTTTTCAAGTGTTTTCTGTTGATGCAACTATCAATATGGATTCGTTTGGAAAATCAGATAGCAAAGGATGTTTGACTAGAATAGGAGCACCTGCTAGTTGATCAACGATAACTTGTCCTTTGATGGATTTTCATTATGTGTACTCAATGTCAAATTCACTCAAGATCATTACCCATTTTGTTGTTCATCTAGTAAGAGTTGCTTTGCTTAACAAATATTTTAATGGATCAATTTTTACATTGAGCTTGGTTTTGTGATTAAGCATGTAGTGCCTTAACTTCTGAGCTGAAAAGACTACTGCCAAACATGCTCATTAATTCTGTGAATAATTAAGCTCATATGCTATCAACGTGCGATTGATGTAGTAAATGGCTCTCTCTTTTCCCTATTCGTCATGTTGTGCCAATAAATCTCTAATTGTTGTTTTTGTTGCTGATATGTAGAGGAGAAGCGGTTGTCCTAGTCTTTGTGACATGAGGACTACTGGATTAGCAAGATATTTCTTCAATTGTTCAAAGGCCAACTGACAATTATTATCCCACTAAAAAGTTGTATTCTTTCTAAGCAGATGTTGGAATGGCTAACACTTATCAACAAGTTGTGCTATGGATTGGTGGATGGATTGCAACTTACCTTGTAGACTCCTGAGCTATTTAAGTGTTGAAGGAGGAGGTATCTCCCTTATAGCTTTGACTTTGTTCGGATCTACTTCTATCCCTCTTCGTGATACTATGTATCCTAGGAGCTTCCCAGAGGTTACCCCAAAGACAACACTTTTTAGGATTGAGTCATACATTATACTTTTCCAGTCAATTGAAGATCATTGCTAACACATCCAAATGTTCTTCTCTTATTTTTTATTTTGCCAAAAGTTCATCTACATAATCTTCCATTATCTTGTGAAAGTAGTCATGAAAGATAACCATCATTGCCCTTTGGTATGGTGCTCCTGCATTCTTCAATCCAAAAGGCATCACAACCCAACAATAAGTTCCCCATGGTGCTATGAATGATGTCTTATGTTGGTCTTCCCTAGTTATTCTGATTTAGTTATGTCCTAAAAATTTGTCCATGAGGGATAGCATTTCATGTCCAACAGTGAGATCTATGATAATGTCGATGTTAGGAAGAGGGAAATCATCCTTAGGACAAGCTTTATTAAGATCTTGAAAGTCAGTACAACAACAGATGCCCCTAGTCACTTTTTTCACTAGTACCAGGTTCAATACCCATTGAGAATAATCTATTGGTCGAATAAATCCCACATCTAGGAGTTTCTTCAGCTCTGCTTTGACAAGTAATTCTATTTGTGGATGCATCTTTCTCAATTTTTATCTTACTGGTTTCACATCTGGATATACTGCAAGATGATGAACTACAAGAGCAGGATCTAGCCTAGGCATATCAGCATAAGTCCATGCAAAGTTGATGTTTCTTTCTTTGAAGAAATTTAGGAAGGCTTCTTGCTATGTTGGTGTTAATGATTCGGCTTGATATGTGATCCTGGACTCACTTTCTGTTCTAAGATTCATTTTCTTCTACTGTTCTACCAAAATAGGAGATCTTTCTTGATAAAATTTAGGTACTTCAAGGAGTTCCAATCTCTCATCCTCTAGCACCTCAGAGAGGTTTTCACCAGAGGATACGTCCTTTATATTTACTTTTTTATCATCCGAAAGTGCCACAAAGTGGTTTTCGCTAGGGGATGTCATTTTTATTTTTATATTCATCATTTTGCGACTAAGAGATTGGGTGGTCTTGCCAAAGTATGAAGTAGTGTTAAGTTCCATGATATATCTTGCTTTATGATCTCCCAAAGGAATATGATTTCTTACTCCCATGAATTCAACAAGAGCTTCATCATTTTGTATGACATCCAAAACAGGTGATGTCGTTTGGTCCCAATCGACAAGTTGTGGATAGACTAAAGGTAGGTCATCAGTTGTGGATGGCATGGAGGATAATGTGAAGATGGTGCAGATGGAGGATTCAAAAAGTTTAGAGGAGTCAAAATGATACTCTTCATCATTGTCATTGATTACCAGGAAGGCCTTAGCATCCTTCGCAAAAGTATACTCACGTTCTGAAGATGGCAGTTCTAATATTCCATACCCTAACCCTTGGCAATAAAAATGTCCCTTGGCTTGGATTGGTTCAATGATCCCTAGTTTATGCAAGTCGATGCCCCCTTGTCCCTTGTATCTCATTTTCTTAAGTATTCGAGAGCCTTTACCATAAATTTCCAATGGAAGAGTTAGGAGTTCTTGATCTTCTTCATCTTTGTATAGCCACGAGGATACATCTTCTAAGACATCCTGCTCCATGAGATGTTTCTTTTCAAAGGTTGGTGTTGGTTTGCACTTGATGACTATAGTAGAGACTTCATTTCCCTTAGGAGTGTCATATGTCTTTAGGGATGTTAGTAGAAGTCTGACACAAAAGAAAACACCATGTAAGTCATATTCCCTGCATCCCTTGTCACTTGCCTTGATCTTGATCGTAGGATGAGGGGTGGATTGTGATGTTGATGGATAATTGGCAGGATCAATGTAGGTGGAAGATGATCAGGTCTTGGAAGGTATCACGACAGGATGATTGTAGGGATAGAAAGTATGATCATGTCCTTCCAAGAAGCTAGAGTATTGAAAGGGGAGTGGATCAGCATAGATAGTAATCTCAGTGTTATTGTGTGGGAACTTTAGGCATTTATGGAAAGTGGAAGGGATGGCTTGCATAGCATGAATCCATGGTTGACTAAGAAGAATGTTGTAAGGAAGATCAAGGTCAAGGACTTGGCATTTTGTCTCCAAAATTTTTAGTCCTACTTGAACAGGGAGTTTGATAGTCCCTACAAACAATCTTTCTGTGTCATCATAACCTTTGATAGTGATGCATTCATTTGCATTTATTACCACATCAGAATATCCCAAGTGTTTTAATAATTTTAGAGTGCACATATTTAGGCCGGAGCCACCATCTATTAAAACCCTTTTTATGATGTGTTTATGGACTAGGACTTCGATGTGTAATGCTTCGTTATGAGATGCATCATTTGTGGAAAGATCTTTTTTTGAAAAGGTGAGGTGCTGAGGTTCTTCAAGATGGGCTACCATAGCTTGGAATTGTTCCACATTTAAATCAGTAGGGACTTGTGTTTCCGTCAAGGCCTTATCCAGGATTTCTTTATGAAGTGGCGATGTACGACGAAGCTCAATAATTGTTATTTGAGCAGGTGTCTTTCCTAGATGATCTAGGAGGTTGTATCTATGTGCGAGTGAATTGGAAGGTGTTGATGATGAAGGTTGATTAGCTACATATGGTTGACTAGTGGAAGTGGCACCATGAATGGTTACATGACCACGACGGGTTGTGACAGCACAATCAGGAGTTTGGGGTTTGACTTGGATTGTAACAGTGTTGACATGGCTAAAAGATTCTTCTATTCAGACAATAATGGAATCAAAGGATTTTGGTGGAGGAACAACATGGTATGTTTAATTGGTTGATGAAGATGCTTTTCCTTTGTTATGGTCAGGGAGAGGGTCCTTGTATGCTCCCAAGTTTGGGTTTAGAGATGGATTTGAAGAGTCTTGAAAAGTGACCTTGCCTACTTCTATGAGATCTTGTATTAGATGTTTTACTCTCATGCAATCTAATGTTAGATGTCCCTTAACATGGTGGTATTCACAAAATGCATTCTTATCAAACCACACAGGCTTAAATTGACTTTCATCGTATGGTCAAATGGGTGGAAGTTGCAATAAATTTCCTTTCACACATCTATCCAAGATATCTGCAATGGGTTCTCCCAAAGGAGTAAATCTTCTTCTAGGGTGATTTTCTTGTCTTGAAGGCCCCTTAGGTATGCTCACATTGTTTCTTGAGATGTCCAATGGGGGATTATTTTGGATATTTTGGACAGCTTTTGTATCTATTACTCCATCGTTAAGGGAATTCTTATTGTGTTCCAAAAGTGTGGCTTGTCCCTTGTTTGAGCATTATTGTTGTTGTTTGTGGTATTGTTGTTGTAATTGTTCGTGTTGTTGTCATATAGTTTTATCAATGCTTTAGCGACAAGGGCTCTTTCAATAGTTATTCCCTTTTCAATGACTTATTCAAAAGTTGAGGCACAAAACACTTGCAAGTGAAATGCTAATTCAGGATTCAAATTGGTGACAAACATGGTCATGAGTTATTTTTCAGGCATTTGCCATGGTAACTTGCTTGCCAAAGCTCTCCATCTTTGTAAAAATTTTGCATATGGTTCCCCATTCTTTTGTTTAGTGTTGCAAAGATCTATCATGGAGATTTCATGTTCACAATTGTAGGAGAAATGAGTTATGAATTTATCCACAAGTTCTTCAAATGATTTGATGCCGGGGGGAAGATGTGTAAACCATTCAGTGGCTTGTCCACTAAGGCTTTTGGAAAAAAGTCTCATTAAGTAAGTGTCTCCTTGAGCGACTTCAAGGCAAGCAAAGTAGAATTCCCACAAGTGATCCCGAGGGTCTCCCTTTCCCTTATATTTGTCAAATTTCAGCATTTCAAAATGTTTAGGGAAAGATGGCATTTATAGATTCTTGTCAAAAGGATAAGGACATATTTCCTCAAGAGAATAGTGCTTCTTCTTAGGTTATTTTTCCTTTTCCACTAATTGTTGGACCATTTCGATTGTGAGAGGTTGTTGTGGAGTGGAATTGCTTTGAACTAGTTGTTGGATATATGGTGGCAACCGCACATCTTGGTCTTGTTGGTTTGTGTTGGCATTTTGTCGTTGCAAGTTTGGGTTTCGATTGTCTTGTGATATGGAAATGGTTGGGTCATTGGAAGTGTTTAGATTTTGTTGAGAAAGCAATTGCGATATGATGGCAATGGAGTTGGGATCATTAGATGATAGGCTTATGGAAGCATTTGCATTTGGGGTGTTGCTGGGGATAGTGAGGGCGATTTGTTGTGCGAATGGTGCAACGGCTCCAAGTTGAATAAGGTGATCCATAAACCTAGTGGGATTTGACCTAAGAACTCTATCCAATAAATCCATAGTCACAGTGTCTTGTAGGAAATCTTCAACCTCTTGATCAGGTACATGCGTTGTGTTGGGTGAATGTGGAGATTGAACTATGTTGTCATGGGGGGTATTGTTGTCATTAGTTGGTTGCATTCCAATTTTGATTCCAATAGTGTTTTGGTTGATATGAGGCATTCCACTATCAAAAGATCCCATTTCTTGAAGTTTTCTAACTTGTAACCTTGTCAAGGGCATGCAATAATGTTGGGGTGAGTTTCATTATGAGATGAAAATGGATTTGATGTTTTGGGAAGAAATACCTTAGAGATCAATTTGTAATTAGTTGGACCCAAAGGGGAACAATGTTTAGGAATGAAGTGGATGAAGCTTTTCAAGGCTAAAGATTGATATTTGTGATGGAGTTGGCTAAATATATGGTGTTGAATGTTGGAAAATGATTTAGGACTAAAAGGGTGAGCTTGGATAAAATCTAGATCTATTAGGTTTTTGTTTCAAGGATGATTCCTTCTACTCAAGGTAGACTAATGACCTCAAAGCAAAATGATAGGATAATATTTTACTTGAAGATAGACTAATGATCTCCAAATAAAATAGGGATGATAATTGATAAAGTTTATAAGGATACCAAAGGTAGCTAATCTTTAAGTACCTTACAAACTAGGATAGGATGAGATCTAGATAAAATCTTTTGTACACAAGTTGGGTCCAAGGTTGATGGATTAGTAGGATAAAATGTGGGAATGGCTAATAGGTAATTTAGATAGGTGTGAGTGGAAAATGATTTTTGGGAATGAAATGGTTAAGGATAGAGGGTCCAACAAATCAAAATATCTTTCTCTAAAGTCAAGATGAGATGGATGAATGGATTGAAAGGATGAAATGAAAGGATGGATGGGACAAGGTCTCAAAATATTTTTGAGATTTTCTAAATATTTGGATTTTTTTGGATTTTCTAAGGTTTTTGATTTTTGGGGGTTTTCTAAGGATTTTGATTTTTTTTTTTGGATTTTCTAAGGGTTAAATGTTTTCCCTAAGGTTTTGAGAATGAAAAATGTCTCTTGGTAACAAACACAAAGAAAACACTTCACACAATGGGAAATTTATTTCAATGTAGTGTTTTTGTGTTTTTGAAATTTTTGAAAACAAGCACAACCTAAGGCGAAGGCAAGGACAATATTTGTTGAATCCCCTAGCTGCGCTTATTCAAAGCAGATAGCTCCAAGATCTTGGTAGCATTAGCTCCCCTCCACAGCATGCACTCCTCATGCATACCAAGTTTTGGGTTCCCCAAGGCTCATCCCCCCACCAAACCATAGGATTGTCCCTGCTATTTCAGCTAAGAACCGCAAGAATCAGGGCGGCTTCAAAGGTTACCTTTCTGCATCAATAAATAGAGGGATTTGGGCTACTAAAACAATGGTTCGTAGTGGGGGAACATCTGGGGGATCGGCACGATATGAGTATCTAACAAACCACTTAAGGTTCTAACTAACTCTACTAGGAGTCTCATATACCAAAAGGTACTACTTCATTTTGAGCTAGCATTGAATGGTATACGCTAATACTAATTTGGACTTGGCTTTCTCCTTATCCTAATTTACATATAGTGGACTGGATGAAAGTACTTCTTGGGGTGGCCAATGAGTTCTTTGTATGGATGATCTCAAGGGCAGGCCCACGTCCTAGAAAAGGAAGAGAATAAAACTGTTTCTCTTACACCCAAGATCCTTTTGCAAGGTGAGGGGAGAGGATACTCTAATTCTAACCCTTGGGTAACACAAAGTGTGCAAGTGCACCAAACATGGTAAACAAATGATAATGTTCTTTTTAAGTCCAAATCCAAATGTTCCTAAGATCGAGCAATGGTTCTTTTTAAAACCCAAATCCAAATGTTCACCTACCTAAACACACAAATGTTCATTTTAAATCCCAAAACAAAGTGTGCCTAATTTAGCAAAAACCTTGCAGCAAATTGTTAGTAGTTTCAGATTTGATTCTTTGACATGCGTTCTTTTGTCTTACAGAATTTAGCCAGCCACCTGCACAGTTTGAAAAATCAATACAGAAAATAGCGCTAAAACAAAATGAAAAGGCACCAGGAAAACATAAAATAGCGCTACAGAAAAAGAAAATGGTGCTATAGAAAAGTTTACCTACTATCAGGAAAATAGCGCTACAGAACAGATAAATGGCGCTAAAATTAAAATGGTGTTACAGAATATGAAGACAATGCTACAGAAAGCATAAATGGTGCCACAAAAGCATAAAATAGCACCATAGATACAGAAAATGGCACTAAAACATAGATTTATCTATTTTACTTGTTCACAGAGGTTTGAAATGGTGTCGATTTGTGTTCGAATAGCACCGAATCGACAAAAAAAGATACAATCCTTAAAATAGAGTTGTCAAGAACCTAAAAAACCTTCTAATTGATTGAAAATGGAACCCTAGATGATTTAAAACCCTACTAGGTTAAAAAAATCTGCAAAACCCTAGATGTAAATGCAAATCAAACTAGTATTTAACCTAATATCAAAACCCTAGCATGAATCTAAATCCCTAGAATCAAAACCTACAAAACAAAGATTGTTAGACCTACAATCATGCAAAAAGTCGAATAAAAGCCGAATACAAACAACCCTGCAAACACAAATTTCGTAAAAAAATAGTAGAGAAAAAGGTGCTCCAGAAACTAAAAATAGCATTAGAAATATGGAAATGGCGTTGTTGTGTCATAAAATGGCGTTGTTGTGTTGTAAAATGGCACTACAGTCGCTAAAAAATAGTACTACAATATGAGGAAATAGCGCTAAAACCTGTAACAAACTCTGCAATACGGTTTTTGACGAAAAATCTTCAAAAAACACAAATGAAAATTAGTAAATCAAGACCTAGGGGTCCCACTGGGCATGCCAAATGAGATCATGGAAATCTAAATAAAGGAAAAACATAAGAAATGCAAACAAAATAAAATCAAGTACACCTTCAAATTGATTGACAATCCATTGATAGGGTTGAGAATGCTGCACCCAAAACACTCTAACTATACCCTTAAGATCAAAATGTGAAATGCTCTCATACAATGCAAGTCACTAAAAACCCTAGCTCAAAGATGTAAATGGATTTTGGCAGAATGATGATATGCTCAAGATGGATTGTCAAATGGCTTAGAAGAGAGCTATATTTATAGAAAGGCTTGGTTGGAATGAAGGGATGAGATTTGATTTTGACTTTTGGTAGGTGGACGACTGAGATTAATCATGCAAAGGACAAGATTAGCTTTGTGACATGTGTGCGATAGAGAAGAGAGATGAATTTTAAATTAGAATAAAAGGCTAAGAGGTGCATGTGACAACGTAGTCATGTGACAAGTGGAGGGAGGAGAATAATTAGCTCCCAATTCAAATAAGAATTATTTAAATTGGCAAGTCATGTGAAGAGGTAAGTGGAGGGTAGATAATGTGACACTTGGTGGGATGAGGGATTTATTTAATTTTTTATTTGGGCTATAGGAGTCATGTGAATGGGAATAATTAATTAAATAAAGTGGGTTTATTTAATTAATTAAGGATATGATTAAGTTAAAAAAGGAATATTAACCAAATAAATATTTTATATTTATTTAATTAATATGGGTAACGTTAGAAAGGGATAAAAATTTAATTAATTAAATTAATTCAATATAGGTGGCTAAGGGATTTAATTAATTAAATAAAATTTAATTAATTAATTGGGGACGAATTAGTAGAATGCCTAAGGTCAGGTGATAGTTAAATGGTCGGGACATTTTAGGGTGGTGGCACAGAGGCCAAAAATGGCTCACATGCCAAACCACATAAATAAATTGGCAGAAAAAATTTCTTTTAGAAAAAATTGAGGCAGATAAAATTTTGTAAAGGCTGGAGGCCTTGAGAAGGGGGCGGGGGTAGAGCCTCACCCACTATGCCCAAAGGAGAGTCGTAGCATCCTGTAGTGGAGGTCAGGCACCCAAAGAAGGGGCCGACTCCTATTAAGGGGGCTCGGTCCCCAAGTAGGGTCGACACCTTCTCAATGGGGTCGAAGCCCTTAGTGAAAGTGTTGTGAAGCACTTATAGTTAAGCATTGAGTGGTTATATATATATATATATATATTGCAGGTAAAAATAAAATTTATTGCACAAAAATGCGTGTTGGGGGGCCACAAATGGCCTCCTGCAAAAAAAAGTTTGCCTTTCGGACTCTTGGCACCAAAATTGGACAAATTATATATGAAAACTCACCTACGAGGCCTCCCGAATGTAATAGCAGGGTCCTTTTGGCCTAAAAATGCTCCAATTGAAAATTGATTTTTAGATCTGAGCATAAAACCCTAGTTTTGCAACCATGTCAAACGATCTCTAATTTCAGTGAAATGAAAGCCAATCTTGACTTTCTCGAGCCTCCTAGACGTGTTGGAACAACCAAAAATATTGTTGATATAACCAGAAATGCTACACTCACCCAGATATCACAAAACATATATACAAACTCCAGAGATTAAAATGTTTCCTTCAAACGTTTCTAATTCTCCAGATCATCCAAAGATACAAGAGAAGAGGATACTGGGTTTTTGGGAAAACTTGTAATAAGCTTTATTAGCCCCCCCTCAATCTCTCAAATATGGAAACTAAATCTACTCTTGCACATAGAAAAGCTCTAATACCATGTTAGAACCTAAAAAAATGATTAACCCAAAAAACTAATGCAAAAGAATAGATATCTAAACTATGAATGCAAATGATACGAAATCAAAATAGTAGCATAGAGTTAGTCTTTAAGAGTAATGCAAATGCCAGAAGAAAAATAGCATTAAGAGGATTCAAAAGAAAGAGATACCAAACACAAGCCAGGTAGCATGCTTATATAAACCAGGGAGAGGGAGGAGGTGGCAACACTGACCAATGAGGAGCAACCATCTATCGAACTAAAGATAGCAAAGTATCTTTCCAAGATAGCTAATGGATGCTCACATGTAGGAAGGTGACACCTCAAAATCCACTCACCTAATAAGACATGTTTTATTAACCTAAGTAAGATTAATAAAAGCTATAGGAAAAACCTAGGAATAAAGGGAAAATAAATAACCCAACTATGAAATAAAAACCTACACTAATAGGGGCATGACATATACTAGGGTAGGTAGAACAACAAGGCCCATGCAATCTATAAAGTAATCATGTCCAATGTCTATCCTCTGACATTATCAAAGTCATGGATGCTAAGGGTGTCAAGTGAAATAAGAGATGTATCAATATCAAGCTTATGTAATAGGTCTACTCCACAAACATTTAGGCCTAATCCATTGTCGATGAAAGTATGCTAAATACTCCACAATTATTAATAACCAAGATGATCAAAAGATGATCATATTGTTGTTGAACCTCTAAAGAAGGCATCTCATGCTACTGAAAAACAATGTCTGAAGCCATCCTATGTATACAATCTAGCTAGGCTACTACATCATTTGGTCTAATAGAAGGTGGAACCACAACCTTATGTAAGGCTTCTTGAACATTTTGTGGTATGAAGGCAACATTTGAATCAATTCCCAGAGAGAGATCTCGGTGGGAGTAGCACAAAGTTGCTCTACTATATCGTACTCTCTTCCATTACCTTGAGTAAGACAAGGAGTTGGGGAAGAAGAGGAGCAGAGATTGGAAGGGAACTTGGAACAAATAGAAATTGTTTATTTTGTTTTTGTCTAGTGTTGTATGTGTGAGCTACTGCATGATAATAAGGTCGTTGCAACACATTTGAAGAAGTAATTGATCAAGCAATATTAGTGAAGTAATCTGCCGATCAAGGTGGGTTTTGAGCACCTCAAACAGTGATTGTGAGTTGAGAACGTTGTTGTGTTTCAGAGCGAAGATGCACAACAATTTTTGGTTTCACGGGTTCTTGTTGAGAACTAGAAACGTAAATTATGTTTATCAACTTTATAAAGAAAGATGTCTGAGGAACTGGAGAGGAAGAGTCGACAGAGATGAATTCATCAAGCGCTTCATCTAACATATCAAAGTCATCACTATTGAACGGTCCGTCATAGGCTCGAAATGTCTTGAGAAAAAGGTCTGACATAATCAAACACTTACTATTTTTCCAGACTAAAACAAGAGAAGTTTAAAATGGATTACAAATGTTTTAAGCACATCAAGTTCACCAAAATGTAAAGTATAAAAATTAGTTCTAATTAATCTACACATAATCAAAGCAATCTTCTACTTAACATTAGGATACGAATCACTAAAGACGTCTACTTTGTTGTTGTCCCAAAAGGAAGAGCAAGGTTGTCCAGATTCTATCCCTTTGTTGCTATCGAAATAGAAAAAGGTACAACTAAACTAACTAATTTATGCAAATACAGTGACTGAAGAATTTTTTTACAAAACAGAGTTTAGAAATAAAAAGGCAGATGAAAGAGGAACCTGGCACCGAAGTATGGAGGTCATTTTCCAAGATGCTAGCACACAGTATGGACGTCTATGCGTGGCGTTATCTGTATGGTGTAGTATGACCCAGATCTTGATTCTCGATCTTTGTGTCAACTTTTTTAGCTTTTCTTCAAGTTGTTAGACTCCTGAAAGTTGTTGATAACTGAGAGGGGGGGTGAATTAGTTATCCTATTTATTTCTGCTTTCTGAACTTTCTTTTTAATCAATGCAACATTAATTCAACAAGCAAACATAACCATGAAATGCAAATACACATGACACAATAATTTTGATGTGGAAACCCTGTTAAGGGAGAAAACCACGGGGTGATTAACCCAAGGATTATTCTCTGTTAGAAGAATAAGGAAAAACAAAATGGCACTTGCCAATTAGGGCTCACTGCCCGAGCACACTACTCAAAGAGGCACACTGCCTACAAGAGACTCACTATCTACAAAAGAGTGTTATACAGTACTTGAACTGATTGGGAGCATCTACACATGTTGGAGTTTAGTTCCGGTTAGACTCAGTATACTGATCTGCTGCACTTCATCCTTCCTCTTCTCTTATGCTGCTTTCTTTCACATACCAGATCTTTCTTACTTCTTTTGCTCTGCTCTACTGCTTTTATTCGTACCTCATTAACACCAGAACACACTTCACAACTAAATCCATCATGTATATATATCCGTACAAGTGATTTCATCATCTTTCTAGTCGGCACTCAGAATAGTCAATCTTTTCACAAGCTCTGATCTATCGGCTAAATCCTTGCACACCAAGTAATGTGGATCAAGCATATACTTGTAGAAGTCATCAATCATGTCGGCCAAACATAACTTATGCCTTAGAACCTTTTCCATCATCAGTAACACATCCAAAAAATAGTCTGATGTTCTGTCAGTTAGTTCTTCCTCTGTTCACACTGTCACTCAGGAACCCGGTACACAAGTATTCATATCTTCTTCCTCATATGTCACCGGAGTCTAAATCCTTGGAATCTATCACTCAAGGTAGTCCTCTTGACTTACCCAAATCCACACTTTACCAAGATACTTCCTCTGAGAGATTCAGACCTGTCTGTCGGACCTTGCCACATGCTCTGTTCTTGTTTACCGGACCACAACATTCTTCACTCTGACTTCCGGTAGAGACACACCATGTCCTGCGGATGTGTGGGATGAACTTTGTTTCCATCAATGACAACAATCATGAATCCATATAGTGTCTCTTGCCAACAATCTCCCCCTTTAGCATTGATGGCAACACTTAGTGAAAAATGACTAAGTGTTTACACTATGCTCCCCCTTGGCTGATGCTTTGTCTTTATATACATTTTCTAGAGCTCCCCCTTAGTTGGATTCCTCATTTTTCACTGCTCCTCACTCCCACTTTGACATCAATGGCAAATGGTAGGGTCTACATACCAAAATTTTAAAAAAATTTACTATACTTAGCCGCATAAGTATATACATATGAAATACTTACATATACTACAGTATGTCTGCAAAAGTTGTTTTCAGTTGAATGAGTTCTGCAGCCCAACTTTGCTTCATTCTATCCAAAATTGAGATGTGACCACTCAACAGGAACACAAAAGCTTCTGCCCTCTTAAGATCTGTTGGGTCATTTGTCCGGGCGGTAGTCTGAGCATCACTTATGGCCTCATGCATGGCCTCTAACTTAGGAATAATGATTCTTCTGAGTTCACCCATCCGGCTAATTATGTTCTTCTTCTCCTTCTCAAAATTCTTTATTGCATTTGTGATTGCAATAGTCTGACACTCTTGATTTACTATGGAGGAAGAGAGAGGATCAAAACTTTGAGACAAACTTAGTAGTTTATACTCTTGCTCTTTTATTTTCTTCTCAATCTCTACTATTGCTTTGGACTAGGAAATACAAAATTTGTATACTTCTCTGCCATCTTTAAGAGCATTTTCTAAGCTCTTTATTCCAATATTCATATTTCTCCTGTCATTAATGATCAACCCTTGTACCTCTGAGAATCTCTTATCCAAAAACTCCTTCCGGACCTTTTCTTCAGCTGACTTCTCTAGAGAATCAAAATGTGTATTAACATTGCTGACTAGAGTTTTGAGATTACCAGAAGAGGATGCTGTGGGATCCTTCTGAAAAGATGGCATGATCTTTTCCAAAACTCTGGATGCTACCTCTATAAGCTCACGGTCTTCCATGTGAGATTTCAGTAGCTTCTCTTTGGCCTTCGCATTTGCAAATGAAGCTATCTTCATTGTTTGCACCAGAGATAGAGAGTCAAAGTCCAGAGGTCCTTTTAATAGATCTGGTTCATCAATCTCCATAGCTGCATTTGTCAAAAATTCCTTGACTGATTCTGTAGTGTCTCTTGCCGAAGACAAATTTTTCTTTTCTTCTACAGTCACTGAACTGTCTTTTGGAGCTTTCTCTCCTTCCACAACTTTTGCACTGATCTCTTCTTTTCCCTTCACCTCTGCTTCTTTCTCCTTTACTCTTTCTTCTCCTTTGGATCTAAATTCAGTAGGGGAAACTAGAGGACTGATGTTAGTCTATTCATGGGCCACCTCTTCCTTTTCCGAACAGAGGATTCTGAGTCCTTATCCTTTTCGGTATCAGTGTCTATTACTTCTTCTGTTATTTTCTTATAAGACTCTCCTGCAACACTTGTGGTTGAGGGATCAGTACCCAAGTCCTCTATAATAGGAAGATTAAACCTTTTGAAGGCTTTCTGGAGAATCTCTTCTATGTCCTTGGCTACCTTATCGGTCTCACCAAGCATAAGTTGATTCATTCTTGCTTTGCTCCTGAACTCATCCTTGCAGTCTTTGAATATCATATTCATTGTCTTAGGATCGATTGAAGGATATAGCTGAATAACTATTTGTTCCCAGATCTCAAGGTCTTTTGCCATGGCATTGGTCTTTCTCATTTCTAACTCTTTTTCTAGGCTTTTTGGAATAAGAGATATAATTTCAATGAAAGCCTTATTGTATATGTTTAGATACTTGACTGTAGCTTCCTGCAGGATCTTTTGATCAGCCTCATTGTAATCATCATAGAATTTGACCATTAGTTGAAGGTTTCCATCCACAGTGACTGATTTGATTACACTTTCTAAAGACAGGGTGGGCTTTTCAACAAATTCCTCTGCCATTTCTTCCTTGTCTTGACTAGTGGAAGGTTTACCAGATCCTTTCTTCTTCTGCTTCTTTATTTCCTTTAACCCCTCATCTGATTCAGTTTCCTCTTCATCCCTTTGACTTGCATAAGCCCTTGTGGCTTTTGTCTTTGATCTTTTCTCTCCTTTGACGGATGCCTGGACTTCTAGTTTTGATGTTCTTGAGCTTTTGGTTGTGACAGGTGCAAATCTCTTTGATGATCTGGTCCGGGTTGAGGTTTCTACCAGATCACTTTCCTTGCTTTCCTTTTCTGCCTCTTTCTTCTCTTCTTCAGCCTTTTGCCTCTTTTCCCTGTTGGCATCAAGTGCCTCCTTTGAAATGCCTAAGCCTTTTGCAATTTCTTCAACTTCTTTTCTTACTTTCCTCTTCATTTCTAGTTGTCTGAGTTCCACATGAACCTTTATATTTAGCTCTTCTTTGGATCCTTTGGCTGACTTAGCATGTGTTGAACATGCAGCTCCACAATTTGTTTGTCAACTTCATACCCCATAGGCATGATCCACACAGTTCTTGGTTCTACTGCCTCCATTAGGCACTGATCTGTCTCTACCATATAGAATACTGTGTCTTTGTATTTCTCAACAAGAGACTGGGGAATTCTTTCTCTTGCTTGCATCATGCTCTGAAAGTTCTTGAAATATCCCCACAGGGTTGTATTTCTTGCTTTAACATCCCCAAGCCCATGCAAATAGTCTCTGATTTGGATGGCAACTGGTCTGTCATTCTGCCATACCCATCCATTGGATCTGGGAAGCTCATTCATGTAATAAAAGAATAGGCAGAGTATCAAGCCACCATACTTGAAGGAGTTCTTCTTATCCTTCTTAATCTTTTGCAGATTTTCCAAAAATTGGCTTAGAAGAAGCTCACACAAATCATAGTCAACATTTGATAGGCTGTGTAAACTGCAGTTCCTGGTACTGAATTTTCCCTACTGGAGTGATAAATCTTGTAACCAATTATCATGGATGCAAATTTGACATCTAGTTCAGTGATGTCTTCAATTGTCATAGCTCTCTTGTCAAATTTTGATCTGGTTGCATCACTTACTGTCTAATTCTTGACAGACTTAAGAACAGGTATTCCACCGGATGAGTGCAGATCGGTCACTGCCCTAATTGCATCTTTGGTGATCTTAAATGGCTTATTCAACCATAGGAAATTGTCATGGACTCTACTCAATACATATCGGACCCATTCATCTTCTTCAAAATAGGGGAAATGAATGCACTGTGCAAAATGCTTATCCCTGATGGCTTTAAACTGAGGTTTAATCTCAAAAGAATCATCTATCAACTATTTGTGATAGATATCTACCAACTTTGATTCCCCAAATTCTTCAATGTTCGCGTGTATGTAAACCCTAATATCTTCTGTGTGTAAAACACCATGTGGAACGCTAGAGAAGGCTCCTAGGGGATCTACCTCCAAGGATTTGTATGGATGTTTCTTAAATGTGGGGCGAGGTCTATCAAAAATCTTTACTATATTCGGAGTAGCCATTATCAAAGAATCTTACTGAAGGATATCAAGAACGAAGAATACCTTTTACGTAGTTTAGGGCACACGATGAAATCCGGATCGAGTTGTATGAAGAATCATCTTGATCTTTTGAGAGAATTTGTTTGTAGAGCTCCTTTTCTTTACTTCTTGAATGCAGAATGAACAAATGATTAATGAGAAAACCCTTATATTGCTCCACAAACCCTAATGTTAGATTGCAATAAATGCTCGACCTAAATTATTTCGGTTTGCCTTATTCGAATGACTTGAAGAACCGGATCAATCCTGATCTTTAAACATCTTGCAGATCTTCCAAATCTTAACCACAATATGTTTGGATCCTTCCCTCATGAATCCTTCAATCCGCAACTCTTCTTGTGCCAGCTCCGACATCAATTGACTGGCTAGGGGAACAAGGTTTTCTTTGTGTCTCCCCCTGAGCCAAAGCTCACTTTTTAATTTTTGGAACGAATATCAGCACTAGAGTCTAGTGCAGATCTAACCTCTACATTCTCTGTACTTTTCTTCACCCAAATCTTGTTCATCTCACTTTTAATTTCATCTGCATTTACCTTTTGTTTACCCTTATCTTGATTCTGATTATGATATACCAGACCTCTTTTGTCCTGATTCTTGCTTCTACAGAATTTTGCACTATGACCGGATCTATTGCAGATTTGGCAAACAACATTTCTTTGCATATTTGACTGATATCCTCTTGATCTGCATTGATTAGCCATATGACCTATTCTATTGCATGCAAAGCATCTACCATTGAATGATTTGTTCATTTGCATATTTTTGCATTCATGAGATTTGTGACCATACCTTTTGCAGTTAAAACACTGTCCGGAGAAGGATGAATTAGTCTGACTCATTATGTTTCTGCACTGATTAGCTTTATGACCAAAGTTGTTGTAGTTGTGGTAGTATCCATTGAAGGATGGATATCTTTGAGCATTAGGCTATCTTACCGGAGCTCTTCTAGGCCCGTTCCTTGGATTTTCTGATCCAAAATTCTTCTGACCGGATCTGGAGCTTTCTCCTTTCTCATATCCCAAACCACACTTGTCATCTACCCTCTTTTGACTTCCAAGAAGAATTTCAAGTTGAGCAGAACTTATCTTGAATTTCTCTTTATATTCATTTGCTGTTTGAAGATCCCTTTTGAGAGAGACAATTTGATCCTCAAGTTTTTCTTCATTATCTTTAGCATCTTCAAGATCAGATTCAAGATGTCTGATAATTCTATCCATCTAGTGGCAATCTTCTGATTTCTCCTTGAGAGATTGTCTTAGATTATATTCAGTTTTTCTTTTCTCTTCAATTTCTTGGGTAAACTTCATAACTCCTGATTCCATTTCATGTCTTACAATAATGATTTCTTTTGATAACTTTTCACATAACTTGGTTTTCGCATTCATCTCTTCATTTGCATCATTTGCTTCACCTTGTCTTGCCAATTGCTAAAGCAGCTCCTTTCTCTTTTTCATAGAGAGACTTAATTTATCTTTTAGTTCTCTCATGAAATCATCAGCCTGTTTGAGTCTTTCCTTTAATTCATTGACTTCAGAGTTTGACTGTTCAAGATCCTCAAGGGCAGTCTTGAGTTGCTCCCTTAAACCATATGCATCCATTTGGATTCCCAGATCTTCCTCAAGCTGTTAGACTCTGTTAGGAGGAACTTAGCTCTGATACCAATTGTTGATAACTGAGAGGGGGGGTGAATCAGTTATCCTATTTATTTCTGCTTTCTGAACTTTCTTTTTAATCAATGCAACATTAATTCAACAAGCAAACATAACCATGAAATGCAAATATACATGACACAATATTTTTGACGTGGAAACCCTGTTAAGGGAGGAAACCCTGTTAAGGGAGAAAACCATGGGGTGATTAACCCAAGGATTATTATCTGTTAGAAGAATAAGGAAAAACAAAATGGCACTTGCCAATTAGGGCTCACTGCCTGAGCACACTGCTCACAAGAGGCACACTGCCTACAAGAGACTCACTGTCTACAAAAGAGTGTTATACAATACTTGAACTGATTGGGAGCATCTACACATGCTAGAGTTCAGTTTCGGTTAGACTCAGTATACTGATCTGCTGCACTTCATCTTTCCTCTTCTCTTATGCTGCTTTCTTTCACATACCAGATCTTTCTTACTGCTTCTGCTCTGCTCTACTGCTTTTATTTGCACCTCATTAACACCACAACACACTTCACAACTAAATCCATCGTGTATGTATATCCGTACAAGTGATTTCATCATCTTTCTAGTTGGCACCCAGAATAGTCAATCTTTTCACAAACTCTGATCTGTCGGCTGAATCCTTGCACACCAAGTAATGCAGATCAAGCATATACTTGTAGAAGTCATCAATCATGTCAGCCAAACATAACTTATGCCTTAAGAACCTTTTCCATCATCAGTAACACATCCGGAAAATAGTCTGATGTTCTATCAATCAGTTCTTCCTCTATTCACACTGTCACTTAGGAACCCGGTACACAAGTATTCATATCTTCTTCCTCATCTGTCACCGGAGGCTAAATCCTTGGAATCTATCACTCAAGGTAGTCCTCTTGACTTACCCAAATCCACACTTTACCAAGATACTTCCTCTGAGAGATCCGGACCTGTCTGTCGGACCTTGCCACATGCTCTGTTCTTGTTTATCAGACCACAACATTCTTCACTCTGACTTCTGGTAGAGACACACCATGTCCTGCGGATGTGTGGGATGAACTTTGTTGCCATCAATGACAATAATCATGAATCCATATAGTGTCTCTTGCCAACAAAAGTGACCTGTAAATGTACAAAATAGGGGAAAAGGGTTGGTTGTATAGGAGTTTGCCTTAGTCAAATCCCATTTTTGATGTCTCCACGTCAACGAAAATGAAATTGATAAATGATAAAAAGTGTGCTCTTGTACTCTAAATATATCTAGAGCAATGACGAGCAGTGACAAGCAATAAATGCAATATACAAATATACAAAATCCTACTCAATGACTTAGAGCAAATTTACGCAATATCCCTATGTGCCAGAGATAAAATAGGAGATTAGTGTGTTCTGTCATGCCCACATTTTTCCATGTGGTCACAACACACATCACACGTGTCATAGCCACATCTGTCATGTGGTTATGACACGAAATATGAAAAATTTTCTCACGCTTCCCTAAAAACCCCCTCGCATGCGTAAGCATGCTCGGTGGTGTTTACTCAAGGCGAAAACACTACAATTTTCGGCGGGGTACAAGTACAATTGCGTGCAACCAGACGCAAACAGTCCAACAAGGGGGTCTCTACGACGCTATTAACGTCATTACAAGGGTGAGATTACCAAGGTTCCTAAATCTAAATCTCGGCATATTCTGGCAGCATAACGCCTTACGGCGTAAGTGGGAATTACTCAACACTATTTTACGCTCGTGGTTCACTGATAGATTAACAACTTCCCACGACGCCTTGTTCCGACTAAACCGACTCGTGATCTCCCTATTTAGTCATTTTTTAGCATGGCACGGTTGTCTGTCTCCTCTCTTGCTTCCTGAAACATACTTCTCCTTCGACTTAGCATTCTCAACAAGGCGGTTCGTTTGCTCTCTCTTCCCTTTTCTCTGGGTCTTAATTTTGATTGTATTTTTATCGCGCTTACCTTAACTATTTCTTTGATAATTTAGTTTGTTTATATTTCGGTCTCTCTCTCTTTCGTTTTCTATGCTTTCTTTATGTTTATCCAGTCCTTTCTTCATATTTTACATCAATTAGGGTTATCACTGTATCTTTTGTTGATATTAAACCTAACTTCCGGATGGTCCAGGTCACATAGGCTGGTTTACTACTTCGCTGGACTCGGTCTCCTAGTCTTCTCCGATCTAGGTTTCTCCTCTTCGTTTGTATTAATTAAACTTGTTCCTAAGCAAATTTTGGCAGGAGGGTCCATCAACTTAGTTCTCTTATCCCATGTGGGAAATGCCGCGCATTTTCTCCTCTGTGTTTTCCAATGTTACTTTTTCTTCTTCTGACTCTCTTACAGGTTTACTTATATGGACGTTTACTACAGTTGAGATTAAAATGGCCTCACATGGAATGTCTGTGATGGCTTCTTAAGTTTATTTCCAGTGATCTTTTAAGCAAGGTGACGTGTAATTTTCCTCTTCATTTTTCGGGTTATTGAATCGCGTTGATAGATGAAACTTCCGAGAAACTCTTCCCGGAGTAATACAGTATATTCCTTTATGCTCTCATTAAATTATAATTTTATTTTCTCTTATTAATGTTAAGAGAAAACGGCCTCTCTGAAAGTCGTAATCATTTTTAAAAAAATTATAAATATGTAACGATATATTTATATGTATATATATATAAGATCGTATATATATATAAACATACATATACTCAATTACATTTCTCCTATTTAAAATTACTATTTTTATAATTACTGTTGTTTATTATAATTATTAATATTGCAATTATTAAGTTATCTTAATAAGTTACCTTTCTATTAAACTAGTATTAATCTTCTATTTGTTTTTTTTTATATAATATAATTATATATATATATATATATACAATTATATACCATAGTTGTTATTAATAAGAGGTTCTCCACTTTATAAAATAAAATCCAACCATGGAAAATAACATAAATCCTTTGGTTGTTTTGTTCAACACATAAAATAGGGTTTTAAACCCTAAATACACATTATTGAGAAGGAAGTTTATATTGTATGCAGGGGAGGAAGAGGCATGGTGGCGGAGGCTACAATGGACAGTGGTGGGTGGAGGCAGGCTCGGCCGAAGCAGAGAGGACCTCGTTTAAGGTCGCGGGGAGCACAGATGGTGGCGGGGCTGGAGGCTCCGCGGAGGTCACAGTGCAAAGGGCGTGGCGGGGACAGCGTGGCAGCGGAGTTTTGAGCTCCGCGGGGTGTAAAGGCAGGGGGATGTGGGGAGGGGCGGAGCCCCACCCACATCCCACGATGTGGGGTGTGGGTGGGGCTCCGCCCCTCCCCACACCTCAATACATAAAAGACACTGTGGTGGGGATTCACTCCCCACCACCCACCATAAAATGTTTTCGACTGTGTTTTAACACACAGCGACCTCAAGTTTCGCTCTGCGAATTTCTATTTCAAATTTTCATGAGTTTAATTTGCATCATTAATATTTAATGTTAGATATATAACAATTATTATATATATATATATATATATATTTCAGTTTCATAGTATCACTTCATCTTCTCAAACTCAACAATATATTCAGTTTCTGTTTTAATGATAATTAAATAACAATTATTATATATATATATATATATTATTTTCATAATACCACTTCATTTTCTCAAATTAAACCATTTATTCAGTTTCTTATATTCTGTAAAATGATCATATAAGAAATGCAATAAAGACTATATATATATATATACACTTAAGAAATGAAGTTTTAATCAGTTTATTTCTGCAATTAATAAATGTCCATTTCAACTCTTGGACAACAGAAGTAAATATATAATAGACTTTCTCTAAACTTCACAAAATAAATGAAAACATTATTTATGAAGAAGAAACTTAAACATTTAAAACTGTCTTTTCCATTATAACAATGAACTATAAAACTGACCTTTCAACTAATTAATCCAATCTGTCCTTATAATTACAAACCAACTCAAATTTGATTGTAAAGAAGTAAAGATCTCTTCCTTTCACTAACACATTTAATACAGTAAGACTTTCTTTTTAACTTCAAACTTTCCATATGAAATTCAAGGTAAATAATTACATCATACACAATACAATAAGAACAACTATTTCACTACCCTTAACAAGATGAAAGATAAGGATTTCCTTCTCCCAACCAACTTTCAAAAGAAGTTATGTAACAACTAAGTAACAGTCACTCCCAATAACATGATCGGGGAGGTTATTTCTTTCACTACCAGGGTGACAATAAATTACAACAATATCAAGAGAGGTGCTCTCTCTTCAACTCTTATGAAATGAACATGATCTAATTCTCATGACAAAGAAGAATAAACTGTTTCTTCATAAATATAACTTCTCCAAATCCAACCAGAAGCTCCAAGAGGAAACCTGCGTATCAAAGACAAACAAAGAAGAAAACACCACTCATCTAGTTCTCCTCCCTTCCGTAGACCCGCAAGAGGGTCACCCCCGAGCTAGAGAGACCATACTCACACCTGGGTAACTCAAGCACTCCACTTCACAACAGGGACAACAACAAACCCAAAGCACACATACACCTGTGGGTAAATTACACAACACGGAAACTCAACTACAGTGAGTTTCATAAGGGGCAGGAGAGTGGACACACTCGACTCCAGAGTGTCACCCTTACAGATATTTTAACCAACACAATTTCTCTTGGCCTCAAACCAAGTTTGATCACAATTTTTTTTAAGAAATCTGTATTTGACTCTCAAGTCAAAGATACAATCACAGATACATGCCCTCAAGGCTTTCAACATCCCAAAAGAAGGAAACAGGTATGCACCCAAGGAGGATCTCTCCTCCCCTACCCCAAACTTGATGAGCATTTCTCCCAAGTGGGAGAAGCTCTGTCAAACAACCCGACAACAAACCCCACAGAAAACAACTCTAAAAACACAAACAAATAAGCATCTTTCACACACTTTACATACACATTCAGATATACGAAAGAAATGTAAACATCAAACCAACCTTACAAAGCCCTCCTGGAATGAAACTGTTGCAGAGCTCCACTGAGTTCTCTTCCAACCTTAGCCAACAACTCCTCTCTCTCTTTTCTCTCCTCCAAGCTAACTTTCCTATTCTTTGGCAATAATAATAAAACTCTCCCCAAAATTCAACTAACTCCCTCTCATCTCAAAATTGGAAACAAATAACCCAAATTCTTTTCAGTTTAGAGGAATGGGGAGGTGACACTTGTCACCTCCTCACTCTCCCCCAAAACCACTATTCTGTCCTGGTGGCTTATGTCACTCACCCATCCCTAGAGTACTCCTTATCCCTCTCCTCATGTCATTTCTCTTACGCATGGGAGAAATAAAAGGAGTTAAAGGAGGAAAAGATAGGTGACCCATGCCTCTTCTTCCCTCCTTCACATGGATGGCCCCACAACACATGGGGGAATCTCACTAATGGAGAAGGTGACTTCAAGTCAATCATTCAATAATGGATGGGTTTGTAGTCATCTCTTATCTTGGGGAATGAAGAGGGATGGGTTGGGTGTTGGTACAACCCATCATGTCCCCTCCATACCTCCAATTTTCGCCACTTAACTTCAGGGGGAAGTTAAGATGACTAGATGGAGGTTACTCAAGGGTTACCCATGCCAAATGGGCCCCTGGACCCATGGGGTATAACCCAGGGTCAACTTTAACCCATCCAGGACACCCATGGTCAAGGTAAAGCACATGAAAAGGCCTCAAAGATTTAAATAAAATAAAGAAATTCAAATTCAAACTTTTTACAACACAAATCATAAAATATTGTTACAAGAGAGTAACCAAACCCACTCGACCATACGAAAGACCACATTACAACATCACATCAAACACAGAAAGATCTTGGTTCCTCGTGGAACCAGATTGGCTTAACAGGGAATAACAATAACAAGGTGCGGAATGATCTCCGAAATCTGTGGTTCGATTAGTAAACCCTGCACACTAAATTACAAGATCAGTATCCACATATAATCATCATAGCTGAAGCAACTTAAAAACATGCATTATCATGACATAGTTCTAATTTCATAAATGAAATCATATTACAATTTTCCATCATCACCTAATTAACTTTTCTGAAATGTAAACTTATCCAAACATCACCCAATTAGTTTTTCCGAAATCATAATAAAGTTTAATAGTTTGACAATTTCTGGGAACTGCTATCCCACAAATATAAAAAGTAACAATAACAGTAATGTAAATAGTCATAACAATAGAAGTAAAAAGGGCGGTCCTCACATGTTCAACCCATGAGAGATATGCAATAATATTTAGTAGGCTTGTAAATGATCAAAACATAAACAACAAGAACTATTGAAACTTTATCACCTCACAGTGAGGAGGTGAAAATTGCTCAATCGATAGTGGTTCCAATGGTAATCGTTGGGAGTCTATTGAGCTTCGACGACAAGGGTGTAGAGCTTGATACAATAAACTTCAATAATATTGTAATCTCAATATTTCTAGAGCTTTGTTCATGAAAGTAAAATAGATCTCTATTTCGGTAGAGATTTGCTACGAAAAACAATTGATCCTTTGCAATGACAAATCTACTTGCTTATATATAGAGAGAGAGCAAGGGCGAAAAATCAAGGCAAAGGGTCATTTGGGCGTAGATAAGAATGACGAGAATCATGGCGAATCGCACAAATGAAAAGACAACTTCTAAAAATGATCTAAAGATTGACAAAGGCTATCAGGATGCCTGCACATGGCGCAAATGTTTGTGCTTAGCACTAGTCTTAGCAAATGAAGTTCTTAAAAGGTTCAATCAACTCAGGATAACATCAATATTTAAGCATTTTCCTATTTTTGGATATGGCAAGTAAAACGATTCAAAGCAATGCAAATGAACCTCTCATGGGTCGAGGGTAAGGCCAAGGCTGGAAATAATCCTAAAACACACTAGAGGCATGGACACTAAAGCGAGTACCAAACATAGTGTGAAATTGTGGGATATCACAATTTACGACGTTACAGAGGGATAAATCAAATATGATATAATCAAATATAAGAGCATATTTGAAAACCCTAAGACAGATGTGTAAGATCAATCAAGTTCACCAAAATGAAAAGGAAAATAACAATGTTCCTTTCATGGTAACCTAGACTAATCCAATCAAATGCATACAAATAAGCACAAATCAACCTAGGTGGATAAATGACAAACAGATTATTGATCAATTGACAATTGTACAAGTTATTTAAAAAATAACAATAAGTTGAATAAGATGGCAGCTTTATGACTAAGGAATTATTAGAAATCTATTATGACACTAAAATCTACGTGCCTTAAAATCTTAAAAAATCTTCGACAATTAGATGTATGGATCAAAAAGCAAAATATTCTTCTATGCTCTACTATGTGTCAACTTCATTGATCTAGTGCAAATCCACAACTACGGACTAGACCTATGTGGGTGGACTTGACCTCTAAGATATTGTCATGCCCACCTGTACACATATGTACAAGTAGGCATACACAAACGAAACCACAATTTTTTTTAACTTAAGACATTTACTTCACTAGAACATTTAGCTAAATTCTTTCTAAACATAAATAGTTACCAACAATTATAAAATATTTAATATTTCTAATTAAGTAATCAACTAGTGAGAGTATATATTAAAACATTATCTCAATCTAAATAATTTAAAAAGATAATACACGCTAAGATATAAATTGACACAAATAACCACTTACTGTTAAGCAATGTAATTGGTATAATATTATTACTCATTCTAACTTATAATAGTCTAAAGAAAATATTCCCTAAATATGCTGAACTAAATCCATAAAATTAATTTAACCAATATGTAACAATGTTCACAAATGGTGAGGATTAAAATAATTTAACTAATATACGTCTTGGTAGCACTTACTCCAACATTGTTTCTAAATCAAGACATAATTGAATCTTGCATACTTATTAAAGAATGATATAGATTTAATAAATTAATTAAATTAAAACATTTCTTCTTCAAGAAAGTTAAATGGTAATTAAAAATAATTAATTTTTAAAATTATTAAAACATTTAAAATAAAAATTTTAAAATTATTAAAACATGTAAAACAAAATGAGCAATAAAATTAATTTAATTATTATTTAAATTAAATAAATAAGGAAATTAAATTAATTAAATTAAAATGATAAATAAAAATAAAGTAAGATTTATCTATATTTTTATTTTTTTATTAATTATTTTTGCTTTACTATGCTTTCTTTCTATTCTTTTCCACGAAATGTTGTCTTCTTTTTCTTTTAATTAAACTAAATATCCATGATTTTTCCTATTTTTTAAAAATGTGTTAGAAAGTTAAGATATAGATCTTGAATATCATAAATAATAAAATATTAATTTCCTTCAATATAATTTTCTAAAAAATCATATAATCACATGTAAAATCATGATCTTTTAGAATAGCAGTATAGAGAGACAATTATTAATTCATATATATCTCACAATGAGAATCTGGGTATGGCTGAATTCTTGTGAGGATTTAGCCAACTATGTTGTGCATCTTCAATAAAAATATCAAAAAAACCCAGTATCTAAAATAAAATTTATAAAAGATACAATGAACTGGTTGTTATCAAGATAATTTTATAACAGCCCATACATCTAGTCACAAATATTTTTATATCTCAAAATATAGAATCTAAGTATCACTGATTTTTTATATGATTTAGAAAACTCAATGGTGCACTTGTCCTAAAATTTTCATTCAAACCCAGTTTCTAAAGTAAAAGTTATTTAAGACATAACAGACTGACTTTTCTAGGGACAGTTTTACCAGTGTTTATAACAATTAGTAAACTTGTTAAATTCACAAAATAAAATAATGTTAGATGAAATTATAAAAATCATACAACAAATTCATTTCACATGCACCACCAAAAACATACACATGCAATGATGATCTTCATTCTAGATTTGTACCCAATATGTAATACAAACATTTACTTTTTTTTTTCAACACAGAATAACACTATTTCCACATTTTTTTAAACCATTACAGAAGATACAACTTTACAAGGACTCTTTTTGTACAACCAATAGAAGGATTCCAAATAGAAATATGATACAATGACACTTTTGCCAACTTGCAATCACATCTTTTTCCTAAAAACACATAGGGACTATTCCAACTTCCAATCTTTAACTGGATTCTTTTCATAACTTGCACACATACAGCCAAAAGGATGGCCAAGTCCTACTCTCCACCCTACCATAGGGATTGCATATCCACATCCCACCCCCAAGAAAGGACTCCAATGAATCTAGTTTACATATAAACAACAAACCAAAAATCTACAAACACAAAGAGATAAAACACAACACTAATTCCCATGGTTTGACTCACAAACTCAAGATCTTTCATAGATCCAATCTAAGGGGGAGAGAGGAGAAAGTCAACCCTCTTGGGGACATGACAACTATCAAGAATCACCACAAATCACAATAAACAAATCCATCACCACTAACCCTTATACTTTCCACACATTCCTCCTCAACAATACAAAGAATCAAACCCCAACACCACTGATCACCACCACTCCATGCACAACAAATCAACAACCCCACTTCTCCACACACCTCCAAAACCTCCATACACCTCAATACAACAAAATATACCAACATGCATCTCCACAACCTCCACAAATACACCAATCACATATCAATCCATATATCAATAAAACTAGTAACCATTTCCCCAAGAGAGGTTCGCGCCTCCCTCAACCTCGAGACTTGGGAGGCTCTCATCAATTTGGAGAGTCGCTCCCATACAACCCATAACCCCAACTATGACAAAATAGAAAAGAGTAACAACATAATTTAGAATATTGGACATAACCCATAACTTAGAATATGGTTACAAAGTTTAACAAGATTTAGAATATTGGACATTATGCATAAGGCTAGGGCTGAAATAATTTACAAATAATTTATGGACATGGCTTTGGATTTATTAATTTAAACTGGCATTCTGGAAATGGAAATTGCAAGGATTGATCAGTGTCAATCATGGGTTACAGAGTCATAATGTATGCATTTTATCACAGTATTTAAACATATCCTGATGGTCATTTAAAGTATTTTCACCTAATGAAAATAAGACATTGTAAAGCCTACAATGCAACCATACTTAGGAATCCCTTTGAAATCATAATATTCTTGTATCTCTCAGGCAGGCATTTACACTATCCCTTGAACAGAAAGCAAACCATGAGAAAAACTCAATACAACAAATGTGCAAGAATAAATCCATAATCCTTGATTACTTCATTAAAAGAGCATTACACTTCAAAGATGGAGATAGTTACATAGCAGTATGATTTTCATATATGCATGAAATAGGATACAAGACTACTGTCATAAAATGATTTACACACGTATGGACTACATCCTATAATGGACTTAACCTGATTTCCCCTATACAGAGTTTTCCCAATCCTCCGAACTCCTTTTTTTAATGATACAAAAGTTACATCTTAAGAAAGAGAGAAGAAGATAAAAAACCCTAAAATCAACCAAGGCATGACCCCTGGTACATTTGAGCCCCTTGATTATGAAACTAATTTGGCATAAGAGAATATGCCACAACATCTTCGAACTTCATCTTCACTTTGTCTTTACTTGTAAATTGGGAAGTTACTTGCATTTCCCATGCACAATTTTACCCTACTAGTAAAATTAACTTACCAATCACATTTCACTCTACAAGTGAAAAATATAATCACTAGGTAATTACCGATTTCACTGGACTATGAAAAAACAAATTTACCCAGCATTTTACCTTTCTAGAGCTCCCAAATCCTTCATGTAACTATTTTGGCATTTCTAAGCTTGCCTGGGCATTTTTCTATTGCTGGCAATCACAATTTATTCAAAACATTGTTAAAATGATGCATGTGCATTCTTTGAAATAGTTGGGGCATTTTTTGGTTGTAGAGACATTTAAAAAACATTCCCAGACTAAGACAAAACATCTACATGGCATTAGAAAACCTCCTTGGAGATTTTTGACAAGTGCATGTCATTTTTGGAGTTGTTGGGGCATTTTTCATCCATCTACAAGCTAGAAAATCACTATTGGGGCATTAGAAATCATGCTTGGGTATTTTAAAGCAATACTGAGACATTTTTATCAGTGCCAAGTAGTTAAAAACATGAAAAACAGTCCCAAAACATTGCAGGGGCATTTTTACAAATGTCTGGTCATTTTTCCTCTTTGTTGGGGCATTTAAATCATGCAAAACAGTTGGAAAACATTGCATAGGCGTGAGGAAAAAATAGGGCAAAGATACAGAAGTGAAAACAACATTAAAAGGCAATTTAAAACTATAAAAATTCCCCTTGAACACCCTCCACATGGTAGATAGCCATTGTAGCACCCACCTACCCTTTGAGCGCAAATTTGGATGGAAAAGAAAATGAAAGGTTGCGTTGTGCGCTGAGAGGTTAGAAATTAGTTTTTTTACTTTTAACTTTGGACAGTTCCATCGTATATTACATATTTGCATTCAGGCGATATATTACAACATGCGCTATGTGCAAAGGAGTGAAGGAAGCTAAAATTTAAAGCCTACCCTTTTAATTTTTAATTTTTACCCACCACTATGCATGGGAATGATATATAACTCCTCTTTTCCACTTAATGCCCTTTTGATATTAAAAATATTATTTATGAAACAATAAATTTAATCAAATAGCCCAAATTAAAACAATAAAATTGTTTTAAATTTTTAACCTTTACTTTTGTATACCGACTATTAACTCATTGTTGTGGGAATGACAGGAATCATGGCACAAGTCTAGATGACATCTGAATGTCGTGAAAACTTGCAGGGGGTAATAAAATATGTTGGAGAACATTGTGCAACTGATGGAATTGATTAACTGCGAGATTTCCAGGGACTTCCTTTGTAACCTAGGCCAGTCGGCAGGCCATTTTAAATATTTTCTTTGTTTTTGTGCCACGACCACAAAACTTACCTAGAAAACTCAAAATTGGAACTGGAACATCCTAATACAATGCCAAAACTCATCAATTCTCCAAAATTGATTAATAGAATCATTTGGCCCTTATTTAACACACCCACTCAGAAACACTAAAACATTAAAATCAGGTTCAAAACTCATCCAATCAACACGAAATCAGGATTGAAGGTAGTTCATGCATACTCCAAATCTGCTACCAAATGGTTTTTGAAGACAAGCCTCTGATTGAGAGATTTTAATGCTGATAATTTTGGGCCAGCCTATCGCTCCGGGAGCTAAAAAGAGAATTTTTCTGCCAAACTGAAGGTTGCTTTGCTTATAAAATGAGGCACAAAAACAAGTGCCAACCTTGTTCAGGGATGCATGCTCCTTGTGGGCATAGCAAGATTCTAGAAAATTTCTGAGGTGCAAACCAAGTGCCCTCAATTTGAATGCTCTAAAACTGCCCAACTGCAATGCTTTGAACTTATAATTTTCAAACATTATTTGGTGGCCCTGGGCCCCCAAAAATGAAGAACCAAAACCTTCCTCTATCAAGTACCTTGTTCTTAGATGACTACCTTGAACCCAATCTGAAAGAACTACCAAAACTTTCATGTTCATTGATGTTGCCATTGCCACTTTTCACAAAACCTCTAAATCTACCACTATTAAAGTCTTTTGTACTCACCTGAACCTTACAAGAAAGTTCCAACTGGGGTATTTCACTGAGTAGAACACATATGTCATACCTATCAAATATATCACATTCACAATCACTATGACATTTCACATCAACAAGACCATTGTCATGCACCATGAGATGTCTACCAAGATGAACTATGAAATGAAAAGATTCATAATCCATTGGGAAAAATAAATCAAGAACATTCACTTCATCCTTTATTTCCACACTACAATTGAAACATGCATAAGCAATGTCTTGCTAGAACACCTTAATATGTATTTTCTCTGACTTATTTAAATCATAGTTCAACTCCAAGTCATAAATCAGACTAATCAAAGGTAAAAGACTGATATACACCAACAAAGTGATCACATGAATTATGTCTTACATATGATAAGCAATCATTTTGTGTGATAAGCAAATAATGCTCATACATAGGCATCTCTTCAATTTGAGTTGAATCATACTTGTACTTATTCAAGTTTTGTAGCTCACTAATTCTATCATGTACTCTGGTACTTGGCAGAGAAGATTCAACTTCGAATACAACTAGATTCCTATCAAAGATTAAATCACAATCTGAATGGTCTATTTGTAACTGTAATGTCCCAAATTTTGAGCTACATGGGAAATGCAATATTGAAATTGCATTTTCATTTTTATTTGATAGATTTTAGAAAATGGAATATTTAATTGCATTTTCTCTAATTAATTTCTATGAGTTGTAAATATGAATAAGGTGATGTGCTCACCCAAAGAAAGAATAGGTCCCAGCTAAATCCAATGATTATCATATCTGAACGATTGGCTTTGTTGATGAAGTATTTTCATTGGATCATGTGCCATAAGGAATCAATGCAAGAGAAATAAAGGCATTTAAAAAGATATTTGTGCATTAAAAGGGGCGTTGATCCAATACAACGCAAAATTAAATGCTAAGCATAGTTGACAGTTGAGGTAAAGAAGACAATTTTAAATGCAAATTTTATTTATTAAATATTTGCATTGGAGCGGTTGAGGGTTTTTATTAAATACAAATATTATCATTTAATGCATGCGCATGAGGTAGTTGTGGATTGATGCAAGAATAGAGAAGCATTTTAAATGTAAGTTCATAAATTGAATGCCAAGTCAGTTATGTCAAGGATCAAGATTTTAAATGCTTTGAAGGATATTAAATGCTTGCATTTGGATAGAGTGGTTTATTTAATTCATTTCATGAAGTGGTTAGTGGTCGTCCAAGGCAAGGAATGATTTTCAATGCAAAATCAAAATATTTAATGATTGCACACAAGCCACCAAGGAGAGTACATTGCTATTGGATCTATCCATTTGGAGTTGTAATTCAATTAAAATAATTGAAGATTGTTTTAAATGAAAGAGTTTGATTGTAATTCATTTACAATTGTTCAAGTTTGTTGATTCTCATTGGTGGAATTCAAATTTCAATTCAAAATTGCCAAGGAGATGGATGCCTATCCATGGAGTCTTTAAATAGAGCAAATCAACATAAATTTGTAACTTTTGATGCTTTGGTATGTTTTCTATCTTTTCATATTAAGCTAATAATTCTGATTTTCAGTTTAATTATCAAGGTGATGACCCCTTGATTATGTATGGAGATGGCCCCATACAATATGTGAGGTGATATTATTCTAATATCTACCATTGAGCTTAATATTGCAAGTTTAGACAAGTATTTGGAGCTATTTGATTAATGTATTGAAGCCCTTGATTCATTGGTGTCACTATCGAGGTAGCAATTGGGCTTATTACATCATTGGAGTGAGATTTTTGTACGTTGAAGGGACTAAAATTTCATAATAGCGAGATATTCATTTTGTTTCAGGGCTTTTTGAACATTCTACAAAGATTCCAAGGGCTGAAAATTGCAAAGGAACATCATCATTTGGCTTAGGAGTGAGATTTGAGGGTTTGGAGGCATATTTCTATTGGTTGGGCAAAAAGTACACTTTCAGCAGTTAGGATAGCAAACTGTACTTTCATATCAGTCATTTATAATTTCATCTCCAAGGCAATTTTGTTCAATCTTTGGCTTGGAATCAATTGCCAAGTGTTTGTACATGATCCTACTTGAAGAAAGAGACAATTGGATGTCATTTTGATGTGGAAAACTTGATTTATAATGGTCTAATCTAAATATAAGAGTGACTGATTTTTGTAACAACAGTGAATAAATTAAATTATTTGGAGCTCTTTTCATGATATATTCGTTGGTTGATCATATTCTCATATGTATTTGATTGTATCTTGAATTCGGTTTTCATCTATAGTGATATATTGTGCAATATTTCTTATCTAAAGTAGACATCATTTTCAATCATATATAATAAGGTCTCCTATAGTGGTATCAGAGCCAAGATTTTGCCAGCTTTTGGGTTATGAGTCCAAGAGAAGTTGGTCCACACAGGTATAATACGAGGATAGCTAGACAAGCCCAACAAGGAGCCATTAATCCAGCTACTCAACCACTCATGGCCAAAGGAGGTGGTAATAGTGGTAACAATGGTAATGAAAGTCCTAAAAGGGAACAAGGTCAGCCAAATGTTGAGGATTTCTTGACTACTTTTGCTCAACCACAACAAGAGTTTATGCACCAAATGCTTCATCAATTTCAAAATAGTTTGGACACTTTTGTTGATAGGGCAAGAGATACATGTTCTAGGAGATCAAGAAGTGTAAGTAGTGGGAAAACTAGTATTGCAGGTAGAGCAGATTTAGATATAGGTAGAGATACAAGGAGACATACACATAGAGAGCCAACTCCTACACTTACAGGTATAGCAAACACAATAGTTGATGATAGACCACTTCATCCAAGATTTGATCCAGTGATTGAGGAAACATCTTCAGAGGATGAGGAGGTAAATGCTAATCTCATAGATGATATTATGGTTGAACATGATGAATATCATATACTTCCACTTGATGTTAGGTGAGACCTAAACTTCAATCAATTCATGTTCCAAAGGAGTGAAAAGAACAAGAAGAAAAAGGAGCAAAAACCTAAAAAGAAGGAATCTAAGGAGTATAAAGAGGCATTGAATAAAGTTCCTTTACCTAATTTTGATGGCAGTGGTAAGATAAGTGCTAGAGCATGGATTCATAAGCTTGATACCTTTCTTACACTCAAACCCTTGAGTGAAGAAAAGGCCATACACTTTGCTACTATGCATTTGGAGGGTTTGGCATATGATTGGTGGCATCATGGACTTGTGTCACAACAGCATGATATGATTACTTCATATGATGAATTCACTCGTAGGCTCATTAATAGGTTTGACAGGAAAGACATAAAGGTCTACTATAGGGAATTGGCACAGTTGAAACAGGTTGGCAAAGTAGACTCTTACATTAATGAGTTTCAAAAGATTGCAATTATGGTTCCTGAGATGTCAGAAAGGAGAGTCACTATGTTGTTTGTTGAGGGTTTGAATGATAGAATGAGAGGATTGGTGAAGGTACATAAGCCTAAGACATCGAATGAGGCTATAGAGATTGCATTAGATCTTGACACCTATTCCACACCATTTCAACAACAAAGGAAGAATTTCAAAGATGAGCATGTAAGTAAACAATCCCAAGAGCAGCCCATTCCCAAAAAGAATGACAAAGGTACTACATACAAGATGAATTATGAGGAAAGAGATGAATTGAGAAGGAAAAAGTTGTACTTGAATTGAAAACAACCTTGGGAGATTGGTCATAGGTGCCTTGGGAAAGGCAAGGTGCATTACATAGAGGTACTTGATAAGGATGAAGATGATGAACAACCAACACTAGAACTTACAATTGATGATAATAAAAGTTCTAGGATCTCTTATCTTTTAGGAGCTCCAAGGTATAATCCATTCATCTTTAAGGGCACATTGTTTGGTTGCAAAATTTTGGCACTTCTTGATAGTGGAGCTTCACATAATTACATTGATGAGGGTTTGGTGAACAAAAGGGATTTGCTTTGTAATGATTTTGAGGGCTTTGATGTGATTACAGTAGGTGGACTTACTATTCTTTGCAAGAAGAAAGTGAATAAGCTTAGCATTATCTTTGGTGAGTATACTCTTTGTGATGACTTCTATGTTATTGATTTGAAGGATAATGAAATTGTGCTTGGTTTATAATGGTTACATTCTTTGCAAAGAGTTATGCATGATCTACAAGCTATGGAGTTGACTTTCCAACATGATGGCAAACAAGTTGTTATGAAAGCCCTCAAGTACACTTTACCTCATCTAATAACAGCTAAGTATATGGTCACTATGAATCATGAATGGTTTCATACAAGCATAGGTGATACATATGGAGTTTCTTGTTTTGGGACAATTTTGATGGAGATGATTGGCATGATATAATTCCTGATTTGTTTGAGGACAACAGTCCTATGGCTCTATATTCTCATGAGTTTGACATGCTAACACCTTTGGAGGATAGATATTCATGGTCTATTAATGATGGCATACAAATTTGGAATGTTTGATTTGGTCATTGTGTTGAAAACTAGGGTATTATACAATTTGAATTTGTATATCAAACTTATGAAGATGTGGAAAAGATACAAGAAATATGTGATATGTGGCTAGAGAAAGCAAGGAAAGCCAAGCTTGTGGCTAGTCAAGCAAAAGAGCATCTTGAAATGGTAAGAACAATGAGAGATTCAACTTTGTTTGATCATCATGGACTAGCTATTGATGATAGGTTTGTGTGTGGCAATGAAAAAGAGGGTAATTCAAATTTACAAGGTTCATTGGTTCATCTTGATGAGTTTGATGAAACCATTGAGTTGATACAATCTCATATTGATGAGAGTTCCATATGGGAGTGTATGGTTTGGTCTAGTGATGGTTCATATACTTGGGATGACACATTTTATATCATTTTGGATGATATTTTCATATTGTATTATGCTGATATGGTTTATGAAAGTGCAATAATAAGGATAAATACAATTGTGTTTGGCACTCACATCTTCATGATTGGCACCTATATGGATATGGATATGATGGTATCATTATGTGATAGTGGAAGCGGTCCCAGGATCTTCTTCATCAACAATTTTGAGATGGTATGTGTGAGTTTGTATGGACAAATTAGATGGGTTTGGGATCCTGGTATTCATTGATTCTTATTTGGTACCTTTGATTGCTTGGGGCAAGCAATCTTGGGAAGGGAGGACCTGTAATGTCCCAAATTTTGAGCTACATGGGAAATGCAATATTGAAATTGTATTTTCATTTTTATTTGATAGAGTTTAGAAAATGGAATATTTAATTGCATTTTCTCTAATCGATTTCTATGAGTTGTAAATATGAATAAGGTGATATGCTCGCCCAAAGAAAGAATACGTCCCAACTAAATCCAACGATTATCATATTTGAGCGATTGGCTTTGTTGATGAAGGATTTTCATTGGATCATGTGCCATAAGGAATTGATGTAAGAGAAATAAAGGGATTTAAAAAGATATCTGTGCATTAAAAGGGGCATCAATCCAATACAAAGCAAAATTAAATGCTAAGTATAGTTGACGGTTGAGATAAAGAAGACAATTTTAAATGCAAATTTAATTTATTAAATATTGGCATTGGAGTGGTTTAGGGTTTTTTATTAAATGCAAATATTATCATTTAATGCATGCGCATGAGGTAGTTGTGGATCGATGCAAGAATAGAGGAGTATTTTAAATGTAAGTTCATAAATTGAATGCCAAGTCGGTTATGTCAAGGATCAAGATTTTAAATCCTTTGAAGGATATTAAATGCTTGCATTTAGATAGAGTGGTTTATTTAATGCATTTCATGAAGTGGTTAGTGGTCGTCCAAGGCAAGGAATGATTTTCAATGCAAAATCAAAATATTTAATGATTGCACACAAGCCACCAAGGAGAGTTCATTGCTATTGGATCGATCCATTTGGAGGAGTTGTAATTCATTTAAAATAATTGAAGATTGTTTTAAATGAAAGAGTTTGATTGTAATTCATTTACAATTGTTCAAGTTTGTTGATTCTCATTGGTGGAATTCAAGTTTCAATTCAAAATTGCCAAGGAGATGGATGCCTATCCATAGAGTCTTTAAATAGAGCAAATCAACATCAATTTACAACTTTTGATGCTTTGGTATGTTTTCTATCTTTTCATTTTAAGCTAATAATTCTGATTTTTAGTTTAATTATCAAGGTGATGACCCCTTGATCATGTATGGAGATGGCCCCATACAATGTGTGAGGTGATATTGTTCTAATATCTACCATTGAGCTTAATATTGCAGGTTTAGACAAGTATTTGGAGCTATTTGATTAATGTATTGAAGCCCTTGATTCATTGGTGTCACTATTGAGGCAGCAATTGGGCTTATTACATCATTGGAGTGAGATTTTTGTATGTTGTAGGGACTGAAATTTCATAACAACGAGATATTCATTTTGTTTCGAGGCTTTTTAAACATTCTACAAAGATTCCAAGGGCTAGAAATTGCAAAGGAACATCATCATTTGTCTTAGGAGTGAAAATTTGAGGGTTTAGAAGCATATTTCTATTGGCTCGGCAAAAAGTACACTTTTAGCAGTTGCGACAGTGAATTATACTTTCATATCAGTCAATTATAATTTCATCTCCAAGGCTGTTTTATTCAATTTTTGGCTTGGAATCAATTGCCAAGTGTTTGTACATGATCCTACTTGAAGAAAGAGACAATTGGATGTCATTTTGATGTGGAAAACTTGATTTATAATGGTCTGATCTGAATATCAGAGTGACTAATTTTTGTAACAATAGTGAATAAATAAATTTATTTGGAGCTCTTTTCATGATATATTCATTGGTTGATCATATTCTCATATGTATTTGATTGTATCTTCAATTGGGTTTTCATCTATAGTGATATACTATGCAAGACTTCTTATTTAATGTAGACATCATTTTCAATCATATATAATAAGGTCTCTTACAGTAACTTGGGTTGATCTTCCTCAAGTTCTTCACATTCTTCATACTCCTAGTCATTTGCAAAGTAGGATTACTTCTACACCAATAAGGATTATCATTTCTCATCTCTGGTGAAGATGCAGGCTCATCATAAAGGACATTTTGCCTTACATTCATTCTTGACATAAAAGCCTCTATCTCTTCAACATGAAGATCTAAATCTTTCTCAACATCATTGTATTCAAAATCATTACAAGCATTAGAAGGGCATATAGATATATTTTTAACATCATTTACACCATCAATAGTTAGCATCTCTGACCCATATTCTAAAAACTCACTAAGAAAGGATGCTGGTTCATCCATAGGCAAACATGTGTCCTTATCATCATTTGCATCAACACACTCTTCATGTGAAGAAAAAGTCTCAAACTCATCTTCATGGCAGTAACCACAAATAGTAGAGATCTGGTTAGACTCATTGTCATCAAAGTTAACTATTGTACCCAATCAAAAATTTTGCTTCATTAAGGCATTTTGAAAAATGTATATAAAATTTTTCGTCAAAAAGTCAAAAAAGTAAAATTTCTAAAAATAGACGTCAAGTTAGGTTTTCTGGGTTTCTTGAGATATGCATGCTAGCAAAACTTTCTAAAAATAGAAAGTTTCTAAAAATAGAATCTCCAACTAAGGTGTCGTGCTTGATTTTCATTGGTTAATTTTGCTTCACGATCGGCACGGTCTAGATAGAATCTTCAAAAGATCAAGTTTTCTCTACTAGGTCATTTCTACTTTTTTAGAAGGCGAAGCATGAGCTCTAAAGTCATCAACAGAAAAAAGTTCATCTATCAGAGCTCATCGACAAGTTTTCAACGTTGTTCTAACAACGTAGAACCGACGACCAATCGTCGACTCGATGATGCACGCAAAATGATGCAAGATGGATCCAAGGTGGAATGAAAGGTTGGAAAATCAAAAATTTGACTAAGTCTAGTGAAACCAAGTGCCCCAGGTGACTTGGGGTGCCCAACTTTTCCTGTGTTAGATTTTTTTTTCACATTTTTTGAGAAACATAAAAAATGCTTCAATCAGCCTATTTTCAGTTGGTCAAACTTGGTCAAACTTAGTCAAAAGTCAGTCAAACCCAAGATTTCATCACATATTTGTTTAGTCTACTTAGATCACCCTCCGTCCTACCTCGACAGTCATCAGAACGACTGAAATCGAAGATAAAACATGAGCTATGGGCACTGAAAATGAGAAAAGGTACAAATTTTGAGTTTTTCAAAAAAAATTCTAAGGCATGGCAAACCAGGCACCCCAGGTGACTTCAGGCACCCAAACTCTCTAGAGTTAGTTTATTTTTCAAGATTTTCTTGAAAAACGTGAATCTCCTTCCGTCAGCCTGGTCTGGTTCAAAGTTGATCAATTTGACACGTCTTTCGAGGCAAATAGAAGGTACAATCAACTCAATTTTCATCAGGCCTGGATATCTACCAAATCATCAGACTCAGTTTCATCCCAATTGATAGAAATTGATAGCCAAACAGGGGTCCTCCGCCACCGAAATGTGCACGCAAAATGAGAAATTGAAGAAGTTGCAAAAAATTGAAAAAATGGCTAAGTGTTGGGAAACCAGGTGACTTGGGGTACCCAAATTAAGCAGTGTTAGAATATTTTCCATGTCCACAGTGTTTTTCAATAGTTTTGTGCTCAATCTTCACCCGTTGGCAGTTTTCAGGAGGTCAAACTTGGTCAAACGATGCCAGATTGTCAATCGGAGGCCGAAAATGGAATCTCAATTGATCAATCTCTAAAATGTTAGGATCAGTCAGCTTTTTCAATCAACAGTGACATTTTTCCACCTTGTTGAAGTTAGAGACATGCCATATTTAAGTAAAAATGAGTGTAGAAGTGTCAAAAACGAAGAAAGATTGTCTAGCACTTCTTTCAACTCGCATGTTCGATGACATCATCAAAAGAAGATATTTTTTGTCATCTTGCATATGAAGCCATAGGCAACTACAAAATAGGGATTCTTCCTATTCGAAGACATCCACTTGAATTTGTGCTTTAAAAGTTGCTTTCTTCATGGATGAGAGTGAAGTTTTATTCTCACACAAATAAAGTTGTTTTTTCACCCTAATGATTTATAAAGACAAGCATTTGGCTTCTTTATTTCATTATCTTTTACAAGTTGCATCCAGAGGGAAGATTTTTATTTTTCTTACAATGAAGATTCGAAGACCCAAACCAAGTGTTTTTTCAGCATTCTTCATAGTTTTGAGTTGAGGAAGCAAAGAGGCTCGCTTTTTTAGGGTCCTTGTTTCAAGGGGATCATTTTTCAGAAATCTGACCAGAGCTTTTTCAGTTTTTATCAAGATGGTTCCGTCTAGAATATTATCATCTTGAAGATTGGGAGTTGTGCTTTTTTTTGAGAATCTACTTTTTTCTATCTTTTTCAGGAAAATCTCTATTTTTTCAAAATCCGACAATCTGGGTTGCTTCGAAATAGAATTACCTACAAAACCCATGTGCCAGCTTTTTTGGCTCACACTCTGCATTTTCTAAAAATCAGCAAATAATTTTCAACCATTTCTCCAAGATTTTTCCGACATAGGCGTGTTCACAGTCAATTTTCAAATCTTCCAATATGCAATACTCTCCAACACAAATCAAGCACAAAACAGTGTTGGTTCACGATTACCTGAGAACTTGTGAAACAGACTTGCATAAAGTACTTCTAGTAATCAATTTGGAGGATGCAGGAAATAATGCTATCAAGAATCTAGGACACTCTAGTTTGCTTGCAGCGGCATCCTTTCCCATCACAGTGCAAAGTATCAAGTTTGTAATTGCTTGCATGACACATTACAATTCGGTCACAAGAGAAATCCAGTCAAGAGATAGACGTGTGCTCTGTAGCCTGAGGCCAAATGACATAGAGAAGTGTTTACAATACCTATTTGGAGAGAAAACTTAACTGTTTCACTTGAAGAATGTAAGAGGGTTTGGAACAATGATAAAGAAAAATACCAAAAAAAGATTGGTCAAAGGTGGTTAAAAGAGAAGCAGAATGTCATGCCAAAGAACGTTGGACATGGAGAATTCAAGGAGGAACACGCAATAATAATTACTCTGCTAAGACGGATCACGGGTCAAGTAGATGCTAATAAGTTCCAGCCTTGGATGTTTTACATCATGTCCTAGATTGTTGATGGAACCGAATTCTATGACTAGTTGGCACTCATTAGTGATAGTCTCCACCAACAAATAATTGATTTTCAAAGGGCTCATGAATTCCACATGATATCATACCTTGTGTATTTGATGGCTTTTCAGGGTCAATTCAGAGGTTTGAATGTTGTTGGAACTCTAGGTACTCAGCATGTGTATCATCATTTCCCACAGTTAGAGATCTCTTAAGTTAAATGACATTACAGGCGGGTGAATGATGCATGCAGTGCGAGATATGGACAGCTAGTTGCATATACAATTTTTAGCAGATGCTAGAATAGCAATGGCAGAATGGGCTGATTGGTTTATCCAATTTCCTACTTTTTCCTACATCAAAGTATATGGCTTCTCAGGAGAGCCAGCCATGTTGCCACGATATCCTATAGACAAAATTGCATTTATGAAATTTTTGAGGCAAGCCTATGAAGTTCATACATTTTTTGCATAGCATACGCAAGATGGTTTTCAATTTTCCACTTGGGATGAGTATTTACAGATGTAGATCTGGAGCAGATGCCAAGGCAATCAGTAATGAATCATCCAGATATGGTCTTAAGTTTTTCGACAGGAGATCTTCATATGATCCTTGTGGTGTCTATACATCACATCTTGGACAAAATTGTACGCACAAATTTGCAGTTGAAAACTTTTGGGTTAATTGTGCTAATGAGTTTGAAGTGTGAGAACGCAGTTATAGTAGGTACACTCTTTAGCAGATGTCTGATAGCCTTCAAAAGATATAGAAGGTTTGACAGAAAGTGGTGAAGTTCTACTTCCCACGTATTTCAGAGACCAAATTAAGCAACATCCTTTGCCACCAGTTAATTGGTTAATTAAAGAGAGCACTTCCATTGAGGAAAGAACAAGTCGAGTGGTTAAAAATAGTTTGATATTCTTAAAGACTAAGTGGAAGGATGATATTCCATTAGCAGAGCTGCCAGTTGTGCAACCATCAGAGCCTTCTACTTCCAAGCCAAAATGAAGAGTAAAAGCTATGAGTGTTGTTCCAGAAGGAATGAAAATGGCTAAGTTAAAGAGGAAAAAGGATGAGTCTCCAACTCATGTCCAGCAGGAACAACCACTAGTTGAACCAGAAGTTCCTGTTGAAACAACATCGCATGTTGAAGTGCTACCTTCAGATCATATTTCTCCTCCTTCTTCACCGAGCACTTCTCCTATCCACATAGATTCAGAGCCAGACTCACCAGTTTGTAACTTTGATGTACACATTGATTCATCAAGAGCTGATGATATTATAACCAAGTTTCCAAGAGAGGATGGCTCATCCTAGCTTAAAAACATTCTAGGAAGGAAGAGGAGAAAGCCCTCATATCAGCTGAATTTAACAGAGCTTAAAAGTGTCTACCAAGACACACCAGATAAGAAGCTGAAGAAGCAGGTTCGCATTCAAAAGAATGCGGAGGGAGAAATAATTCTTGAAACTACAACACCGCTAGAAAATAGAAGTGCTGATGATGTTGAGGTTGATGAATTCACGGTTGTCAAAGCTAACCTTGGCAGAAGTACCTGCCATACAAACATCAATCTCTTCGAGGTTGCAGCAAATAATTTGAAAGAAAGGGTGTTGAAAGATGGTGAAGAAAAAGTAGCTCTCAAAGCTGAAGTTAGACAGCTGTGGCAATACATTTCCAACCTTTTCCATGGTACTTCACAAGCCGATTTACTTTTTCCACTAAATCTTGAATCACCAACCGATCAGCGGCATTTTAGTCAGTTGGTTCTCTATGGGAGGCACATGAATAGTTGGGTGGAAGAATTTGTGACCAAAGGGAGAGTTGTGCTTTTAGAGCTTTATCAATTGAAGTACAATGCTCATGATTTATGCCAAGGCATACAGGGATTGTAGTAGACCATGGCAGAAAATAGACCAGTGTTTGAGATCATTATCTCTGACTTGAAGATTGCATTTTATTTTGTTGATTGAGCTGAAGATAAGAAGACAGTTTCTACTTGGAAAGCACAATATCTTTTCACAGTAAAAACTTATGACAGTATGATTTCAGAATTGATAGAATGCAAAGAAAAGGTAGTCAACATCCTCAAATTCATCAAATCTTTTGTCTCTTAGATCCCGTGTTCGTATGAAAGAGAAGATGGTACCCTATATGATCTCAGGGAAGTGCAAGTAGAGTTCCAAACTCTCGTCTGTAGCAATTTTAATGATGATATCAATGTCGGCAAGATGAGTCGTTTTGCCGCAATGACAATGAAATTCGACAAGGCTATGGGTGAAGTTCACAAATTTCTTCAGATGGTTGCCAATGGTGAAGAAATGTTAGAGAATCAGAATATCATTCTAGAGAGTATCAGTGTTCCTAGTAGAGATGCAGTCACTCACTTTTTAGAAGATATTGTTTCCCAGAATATCAACGGATGACATCACTGAAAAGCAAGAATGTTGATGAGGATGCATTTCAAAAGAAAGCAGCTTTAAAATAGATGCTTTTTATTTTAAAGCATTTTCTTTCATCCTAAGCTCATCCATTCTATATTTAGAAAGAAATCACCTTGTGATAGTTGGAATCTTCTTTGCTTTAAAGTAGATTGGTTTAAAGCGTTTGTTTATTGTATCTTTGTCTTAGAATAGTAATAAAGCTTGCGAGTTGGCAAGTTAGGGTTAATCAAGCAGATTTTAAGGTTCCCTACTCCTTTGATTTTAGTATAAATAAGGGTATCCTTCCCCATTGTATGTAATGGTAATTGTGATAGAAGATTTGTTGTGCGTATTCTAGCCTGCAAATCTTGATATTCCAAGTGTCTGTTCACTTTGTGTAATCTGTTCTCCGGTGTTTGATCGCTTGTTGTATGCTTGCCTTTTGCTACAACATTATTGTCCTAGAGTTGTGCCAACTTTGTGATATTGAATAGAAGTCTCATGCCTATTTTTCTCTTGTTGTACCCAACCAAATTTTTTGCTTCATTAAGGCATTTTGAAACAAGTCTAGAAAATTTTTCGTCAAAAAAGCAAAATTTCTAAAAATAGAAATTTCTATTGACGTTAAGTTAGGTTTTCTGGGTTTCTTGAGATATGGATGTTGGAAAAACTTTCTAAAAATAGAAAGTTTCTAAAAATAGAATCTCCAAATCAGGTGTCGCGCTCGATTCTCATTGGTCAATTTTGCTTCACGATCGGCACGGTTCAGATGGAATCTTCAAATGACCAAGTTTTCTCTACTAGGTCATTTTTGCTTCTTCACAAGGTGAAGCATGAGCTCGAAAGTCATCAACACAGAAAAGTTCACCTACCCGAATTCTTCAACGAGTTTCCAACACTGTTTCAACGATGCAAAACTGACAAACGGCCGTCAACTCGATGATGCACGCAAAATGATGCAAGATGGATCCAAGGTGAATTGAAAAGTTGGAAAATCATAAATTTGGCTAAGTCTGGTGAAACTGGGCGCCCCTGGAGGCTTGGGGCACCCATCTTCTCCTGTGTTAGTTTTTTTTCAGGTTTTTCGAGAAACGTTAAAAATGCTTACATCAGCTCTTTTTCGGTTGGTCAAACTTGGTCAAAAGTCAGTCAAAGCCAGGATTTCATCATAGATATGTTCAGACTACTCAAATCACCCTTCGTCCTGCCTCGACAGTTGTCAAAACGACTGAAATCGAAGATCGAATAGGAGCTGTGGGCACATAAATCAAGAAAAGGTACAAAATTGAAAATTTTTAAAAAATTTTCTAAGTGTTGACAAACCAGGTGCCCCAGGAGGCTTGGGGTGCCCAAACTCTCTAGAGTTAGATTATTTTTGATGTTTTTCTTGAAAAACGTGAATCTCCTTCCATTAGCCCAGTCTGGTTCAGTATTGATCAGTTTGGCACATTTTTCAAGGCAAATAGAAGGTACAATCAGCTCAGTTTTCATCAGGCTTACATATTTTCTAGATAATCAGACTCATTTTCATCCTAGTTGATAGAAATCAACAGCCAAACAGGGGTCCTATGCCTCCGGAACGTGCACGCAAACCAAGAAATTGAAAAAGTTAAAAAACTGAAAAAATGGCTAAGTGTTGGAAAACCAAGCGCCCCAGGAGGCTTGGGGAGCCCAACTTGAGCAGTGTTAGAATATTTTCATGTTTCCAGTGTTTTCTGACATGCTTTGTTACCAATCTTCACCTGTTGGCAGTTTTTGGGAGGTCAAACTTGGTCAAACGATGTCAGATCGTCGAATGGAAGCAGGGGATGGAATCTCAGTTGATCAATCTCCAAAATGTCAGGATCAGTCAACTTTTTCAGTTCATGATGACATTTTTCTGCCTTGTTGAAGTCAGAGGCAGGCCATATTTAAGTCAATACGAGTGTTGAAGTGTCGAAAATGAAGAAAATTTTGTTAGCACTTCTTTCAACTCACATGTTCGATGACATCATCAAAGAAGATATTTTTTGTCATCTTGCACATGAAGCCATAGGCTCCTACAAAATAGGGATTCTTCCTATTTAAAGACATCCACTTGGATTTATGCTTTAAAAGATGCTTTCTTCATGGATGAGGGTGAAATTTTTTTCTCACACAAATAAAGCTGCTTTTTCAACCAAAAGATTTATAAAGACAAGCTTTGGGCTTCTTTATTTCATTATCTTTTATAGGTTGCATCCAGAGGAAAGATTTTATTTTTCTTTCAATGAAGATTCGAAGACCCAAACTCGGTGCTTTTTCAGTGTTCTTCATAGATTTGGGTTGAGGAAGAAGAGGCTTGCTTTTTCAGGGTCCTTGTTTCAAGGAGATCATTTTTTCAAAAATCTGACCAGAGCTTTTTCAGTTTTCGTTGAGATGGGTCCATCCAGATTATCATCCTCTTGAAGATTGGGAGTTGTGCTTTTTTTCGGGAAACTACTTTTTTCTCGCTTTTTCGAGAAAATCTCCACTTTTTCAAAATCTGACGATCTGGGTTGCTTCAAAACAGAATTGCCTACAAAACCCATGTGCCAGCTTTTTTCGCTCAAAATCAACTTTTTTAGAAGAAATCAGTAAAAGAATATCAATGGATGACATCACCAAAAAGTAAGAATGTTAATGAGGATGCATTTCAAAAGAAAGCAGCTTTAAAACATATGATTTTTATTTTAAAGCATGTGCTTTCATCCTAAGCTCATCCATCCTATATTTAGAAAGAAATCACTTTGTGATAGTTGGAATCTTCTTTGTTTTAAAGCATTTGTTTATTGTATCTTTGTCTTAGAATAGTAATAAAGCTTGCGATTTGGCAAGTTAGGGTTAATCAAAGAGATTTTAGGGTTCCCTACTCCTTTGATTTTAGTATAAATAAGGGCATCCTTGCCCATTGTTTGTAATGACTTTGGTGATAACATATTTACTGTGCCTATCCTAGTCTGCAAACATTGTTATTCCAAGTGTTTGTTCAATCTGTTTTCATTGTAAGGAATGACTTTGGTGATAACATATTTTGTTGTGCCTATTCTAGCATGCAAACATTGGCATTCCAAGTGTTTGTTCAATCTGTGTTCATTGTAAAGAATGACTTTGGTGATAACATATTTTGCTGTGCCTATTCTAGCCTGCAAACATTATTATTCCAAGTGTTTGTTCAATCTATGTTCATTATAAGGGAGGACTTTGGTGATAACATATTTTGTAGTGCATATTCTAGCCTGCAAACATTGTTATTCCAAGTGTTTGTTCAATCTGTGTTCATTGTAAGGGATGACTTTTGTGATAGCAAATTTGTTGTGCCTATTCTAGCTTGCAAACATTGTTATTCCAGGTGTTTGTTCACTTTGTGTTCATTGTTCTCCAGTGTTTAATCACTTACTGTATGCCTACCTTTTGCTACAATATTGTTGTCCTGGAGTTGTATTAAACTTTGTGATATTGAATATAAGTCTCATGCCTACTTTGCTCTGATATTCTATATCAATTCATTAAGTTATCGTCGTCAGATGTGTATCTTCTGCAGCTTTCATTTTCAGCTTTCATCATTAAAGTACTTTTAATCTTGTGATGTTAATCTAGAAGAAAATTGCTTAAGTTTTTGTGTTAACAATTATTCCTCATTCACTTTCAACTTCCTTTGCTCTAAATTTACTCAGGAGGTTGAAAGCGTCATTAGTCTATGCTAGTTGTAGTAGAAGTTTTATAAAAAGGAAAAAACCTCTTCTGCAGCGTTTAGAGTTTTATAACCTTGTGCTCGCAGCTGAGAATCAAAAAGAAGATAGGTGAAGTTTCATTCAAGTTATCTTTTCAGTGAACATCAGCAAGAAAGGGAACTCCCCCTTCCAATAAGAGAGCAGTTTATCTGTGCATAGCTGTTCGTTTCCAAATCGCATACCAGAGGTGCGAATTGAAACGCCAACAATTTTCTGGTGCCCACCGTGGGGCATGAGGCATAAAACTTCAAGCAAGCTTAGGCTTATGTCACAAGAATGACTCTCTAGCATCCTTCTGCTCTAGTTCAACAACCAAATCTTATACGAGTGGAAGGAGAGCGAACGGACATCATTAGCAGCCTTAGAAGTTTCATATTTGCGGAAAAAGAAAGTCCTGATCAGTGGAGAAACGTGGCTGCTATCCTTGATGAAGAAGAACACAAAGCGGATCTTGCAGCAAGAAGATCTGTATTACCTTCTCCCGTGTGGCAGTAGATAATCCTGGCTCACAGGGTTTATTGAAGAAGGGGAAAAGGCGGTGCTACGGATCCTTTCTTCCAAGATCTTGTTCCTACAGAAGTTGGAGAAGCATCCATCATAGTTTGAGAAATTCAGATAGTTCCTAAAGTCAAGCATGAAGATTTACAAGAAGAACCAGTACCCCAGCCTAGAGCAATGGGTGACATAAATAACAACAATCACAACGATGCAAATCAAAGGCGACCACCACCATTGCCTTGGGGTAACAACATTGGACCTTTGGCACTAGAAGAATATCATGAGCTTCCTGAAGGATCAAGAAAAAGTTTTGCAAAGTTTCATGGTGATGGGAAGCAACATCCTGATGAGCACATTTCTGCCTTCACCACCACTTGTGGAATTCTTGGCATTGCGCATGAAGATGTTGCAGTGCATTTATTTGTGGAATCATTGCAAAGTTCAGCAACTGAATGGTTTAATCACCTCGCTGCCAACTCTATCACAAGTTGGGAGTCGATGAGGGAGAAATTTCTCACTCGTTTCAAGCCCGTAGAAGATAGTCATGTCTTGTTTGCAAAACTCTCAAATATCAAGAAAAACAAAAGTGAGCTGATGCGAGAGTTCGTGGCTAGATTCAACCATTTGGTTGGAAAAGTCATGAACACCTTGAATCCTTCATCAGAAATTCTGCTAAGTTGTTTCACGAATGCACAATCTTCAAAAATTTCTTTCTACCTCAAGAAAGACATGCTACAGAACTGCAAGAAGTTCAAGAGTATGCTATTGAATTAGAAGATCATATGATCACTTCCGGAAAGATCCAGAGAGATTCAATCAAACCACTGGTGCTGTTGAATGTTGTACCACTTCGGCAAGTTCCATCTCCTTCAAGTATACCAGATTCTTTCATTAAATTTGTGAGTGATCAACCTTCTTCACCTATGCATCAAGTATCACCTATGCATCAAGAGGCAGATGCGTCTTTTGCAATACAAATCTACTGCTTGTTCCATGCAACAAACCAACACGATGGAGAAAGTTGTTCAGAGATGAGAAGATTCATGCAAATATTAAAAGCATCAAATGAAAATCAAGGATTTTCGGATACTCCTGAACGTCTCTTTGACGAATCCGATGGCGGCTCTATGAAAGGATTTGACTAGTGTAAATCAAATATTAGAAGGGAACATTTTCCTAAATCTGTTTCAAGTGACATCATGTGTTTGCATATGGAACATGAATGTTCATCAGAAGATGAAAATTTGCATAATTTCTTTGAATATGAAGAAGGATCATTAATGGAAGAACCTGAAGAAATGCGCAACTTGCATACTTTCCCTGAAGAAGAAGAAGTGCAACAATCTTCACAAAAGAAAAATTACGAGGAAGAGATCAAAAATGTTGCAGAGAGCAATGAAGAATCCAATTTGTTCTTCTCATCGTTTGAAGGATGGTTTGAAGAACCTGTGTCAGATACATTCAAAGGAGCAAAGACCAAAGGAATGTTGCAATTGGAGAAAGAACATGATCTTCTTCATTTTGAAGATGATTCATCATTAGAGGAATTTCTCAAAAATGGAGATCATATAGAAGATTCATCATTGGATCTTGATAACTTTCTACATCACTTAGAGAATGATTCTTCAGTAGAGGATACTATAAATTTTCTTTTACAGTTCAGTCCATCTTCATCTTTGTCTCAAGAAGCTTTCATACACACTAATGAAGAAAATAATACGAAACTTTTGAAGGTTATTCCTGAACTTGTGCTATATCAAGAAATGGATCCTGGTACATATGTTATGATGTCTGAAATAACTGAACAAAATCAGGAGGCTGTCCATGTGGTTGATGAATTAGAAGAAGAATCCGAAGAAATGTACAAATTACAAACTTTCTTTGAGGAAGAAAAAGTGCGACAATCATCTCAAGGACAAAATAATGATGAATCAGATTTCTTTTTCTCATCTTTTGAAGGTTGGTTTGAAGAATCTGTGTCAGATATATCCAAAGAAGAGACCAAAGAAGCTTTGCAAGTGGAGCGAGAGCATGATCTTCTTTATGAAGATGATTTCTTCTTGGAACAATTTTTTAGCACTGGAGATCATGTGGAAAATTCATCATCAAATCTAAATTGTTTTCAACATCAATGGGAAAGTGATTCTTCAATGGAAAACACTACAGACTTTCCTTTACAATATAGCCCGTCTTCACCTACATCTCAAGAATCTTTCATACATATTAGTGAAGAGGACAATGTTGAATCTGTATATGAACCTGTGCAAGGGAAAGACTTTACTAATACTATGCAACTAGTGTGGGATGCAACATATGAAGAGATTGATGGAGAAGAAGAGTTCATGGAATATTTAGTTTTGGTCGCTAAAGAGGATGATATTGAAAAGTTAGAGATTCTTGACAAATGTCTTGTGAGATACGTTGTGTGTGAGATTGATCAAGAAGAAGAAGAGGAAGCATATAACTCAGATGGATCTCTCTTTGGTTCTACTTACTTTATAGAAGAAGAAAGATACATGAATGCTGAAGATGAAGTGATGCTGGATATCCACATTGAAGAAGAATATTCTACAGAGGATGACGAGATTCCAGGTAATGAATGAGAAACTAAGCTGTCAGGTGAAGATGTTCAAGAGTTTGAGCATTCAGACCTTGATGATTCATTAAATTGTGGAGAGTGGATGGACGAAAACACAACTAATGAAGAAGAAGAAGCTCCTGAAGCACTTGAAAAATGGGTGACGACAGTTGTCGATCCTATAAGTCAAGAATCAGTAATGAGAGTTGTGTAAGAGCAACTCGTGCCTTTTCTAGAAGATGATGCATTGACTGAGTACAGAGTTGCGTGTGTACAAGATATAAATGAAACTCATATTCAATATATGGTGATGACCATTCCAAGAGATGTACTTTGGCCACAAGACTTTCATGTATATCTTCAGAAGGAAGTTCTGTATCTTCACTTGTTGCAGAGGTTGCTCGCATTGGAGGAAGATGCTCCACCTGATCCCTGGCATATTAATCAGTTTCTCAGAAACTTCTCATGGCCTGAATGTGAATACCCTCTTGAATCATGGCTCTTTGAGAGGATGTTACAGAGAAAGAAAAGTTTTGTGCTACCAAGGCAATCTTCACAGCTAAAGAGAGACGGTTCTTACTTTTCTGAGTCAATTGATGGTTTTATGTGACAGTCCTAAATCTCTTCTCATCCTTGCTCAAGAAAAAGAGTGCGTGAAACACTTTTTGTTCTCGTGATGTGTTTCCCCTTTCTGTGATGTGACCATTATGTCGTAATGTTTTTCCCCTTTCTATAATGTGATAGTTGTGTTCCTGTTGTATTATGAAGTTCCAACTCCCTAGATGATTTTAGGAAGTCCGGTCTTAGGTGATGTAGGAAAAAGTCTTGTTCTAGGTGATTAGGAATGTAACCTGACTCTATTGCCCAATGGATAAGGCACTGGTCCAACTTGCAAAAGTCCAAAATTTTTTGGTTCTCCTATGCCGTAAGTATCCGCCATGGTCCCCAGACAGAGCCAATTGTTGTACCCAACCAAATTTTTTGCTTCATTAAGGCATTTTGAAACAAGTCTAGAAAATTTTTTGTCAAAAAGTCAAAAAAGCAAAATTTCTATTTTTTAAAATAGACGTTGAGTTAGGTTTTTTGGGTTTCTTGAGATATGGATGTTGGCAAAACTTTCCAAAAATAGAATCTCCAAATCAGGTGTCGCACTCGATTCTCATTGGTCAATTTTGCTTCATGATCGGCGCGGTTCAGATGGAATCTTCAAACAACCAAGTTTTCTCTACTGGGTCATTTTTACTTTTTCACAAGGTGAAGCATGAGCTTGAAAGTCATCAACACAGAAAAGTTCACCTGCTAGAATTCTTCGACGAGTTTCCAACGCTGTTTCAACGACGCAAAACTGACAAACGGTCGTCGACTCAATGATGCACGTAAAACGATGCAAGATGGAATCAAGGTGAATTGAAAAGTTGGAAAATCATAAATTTGGCTAAGTCTGTGAAACTAGGCGCCCCTGGAGGCTTGGGGTGCCCATCTTCCCCTGTGTTAGTTTTTTTTCATATTTTTTGAGAAATGTCGAAAATGCTTCCGTCAGCTCTTTTCCAGTTGGTCAAACTTGGTCAAAAGTTAGTCAAAGCTAGGATTTCATCACAGATATGTTCAAACTACTCAGATCACCCTCTGTCCTACCTTGACAGTCATCAAAACGACCGAAATCGAAGATCGAACAGGAGTCGTGGGCACGAAAATCGAGAAAAGGTACAAAATTGAAAAATTTTCTAAGTGTTGACAAACCAGGCACCCCAGGAGGCTTGGGGCACCCAAACTCTCCAGAGTTGATTATTTTTTATGTTTTTCTCAAAAAATGTGAATCTCCTTCCATTAGCTCAGTTCAGTTCAGTATTGATCAGTTTGGCACATTTTTCAAGGCAAACAGAAGGTACAATCAGCTCAGTTTTCATTAGGCTTGCATATTTGCCAAATCATCAGACTCATTTTCATCCCAGTTGATAGAAATTGATAGCCAAACAGGGGTCTTGTGCCTCCGGAACACGCACACAAACCAAGAAATTGAAAAAGTTGATAAAATTGAAAAAATGGCTAAGTGTTGGAAAACCAGGCGCCCCAAGAAGCCTGGGGTGCCCAACTTGAGCAGTGTTAGAATATTTTCATGTTTACAGTGTTTTTCGACATGCTTTGTTACCAATCTTCACCCGTTGGTAGTTTTCAGGGGGTCAAACTTGGTCAAACGATGTCAGATCGTCGAACGGAAGCAGGGGATGGAATCTCAGTTGATCAATCTCCAAAATGTCAGGATCAATCAACTTTTTCAGTTCATGATGACATTTTTCTGCCTTGTTGAAGTCAGAGGCAGGCCATATTTAAGTCAAAACGAGTGTTGAAGTGTCGGAAACGAAGAAAATTTTGTTAGCACTTCTTTCAACTCGCATGTTTGATGACATCATCAAAGAAGATATTTTTCGTCATCTTGCACATGAAGCCATAGGCTCCTACAAAATAGGGATTCTTCCTATTCAAAGACATCCACTTGGATTTATGCTTTAAAAGATGCTTTCTTCATGGATGAGGGTGAAGTTTTCTTCTCACACAAATAAAGCTGCTTTTTCGACCAAAAGATTTATAAAGACAAGCTTTGGGCTTCTTTATTTCATTATCTTTTGCAGGTTGCATCTAGAGGAAAGATTTTATTTTTCTTTCAACGAAGATTCGAAGACCCAAACCAGGTGCTTTTTCAATGTTCTTCATAGATTCGGGTTGAGGAGGAAGAGAGGCTTGCTTTTTCAGGGTCCTTGTTTCAAGGAGATCATTTTTTAGAAATCCGACCAGAGCTTTTTCAGTTTTCATCGAGATGGGTCCATCCAGATTATCATCCTCTTGAAGATTGGGAGTTGTGCTTTTTTTTGGGAAACTGCTTTTTTCCTGCTTTTTCAAAATCTAACGATTTGGGTTGCTTCAAAACAGAATTGCCTACAAAACCCATGTGCCAGCTTTTTTCGCTCAAAATCAACTTTTTTAGAAGAAATCAGCAAAAGAATATCAACGGATGACATCACCAAAAAGCAAGAATGTTGATGAGGATGCATTTCAAAAGAAAGTAGCTTTAAAACATATACTTTTTTTTTAAAGCATGTGCTTTCATCCTAATCTCATCCATCCTATATTTAGAAAGAAATCACTTTGTGATAGTTGGAATCTTATTTGCTTTAAAGCATTTGTTTATTGTATCTTTGTCTTAGAATAGTAATAAAGCTTGCGAGTTGGCAAGTTAGGGTTAAACAAGGAGATTTTAGGGTTCCCTACTCCTTTGATTTTAGTATAAATAAGGGCATCCTTGCCCATTGTTTGTAAGGACTTTGGTGATAACATATTTTGTTGTGCCTATTCTAGCCTGCAAACATTGTTATTCCAAGTGTTTGTTCAATCTGTGTTCATTGTAAGGAATGACTTTGGTGATAACATATTTTGTTGTGCCTATTCTAGCCTACAAACATTGTTATTCCAAGTGTTTGTTCAAGCTATGTTCATTGTAAGGAATGACTTTGGTGATAACATATTTTGTTGTGCCTATTCTAGCCTGCAAACATTGTTATTCCAAGTGTTTGTTCAATCTATGTTCATTGTAACGGAGGACTTTGGTGATAACATATTTTGTTGTGCCTATTCTAGCCTGCAAACATTGTTATTCCAAGTGTTTGTTCAATCTGTGTTCATTGTAAGGGATGACTTTTGTGATAACAAATTTGTTGTGCCTATTCTAGCCTACAAACATTGTTATTCTAGGTGTTTGTTCACTTTGTGTTCATTGTTCTCCGGTGTTTGATCGCTTATTGTATGCCTACCTTTTGCTACAATATTGTTGTCCTGGAGTTGTATTAAACTTTGTGATATTGAATAGAAGTCTCATGCCTACTTTGCTCTGATATTCTATATTGATTCATTAAGTTATCGTCCTCAAATGTGTATCTTCTGCAGCTTTCATTTTCAGCTTTCATCATTAAAGTACTTTTATCTTGTGATGTTAATCTGGAAGAAAATTGCTTAAGTTTTTGTGTTAACAAGCATTCCTCATTCACTTTCAACTTCCTTTGCTCTGAATTTACTCAGGAGGTTGAAAGCGTCATTAGTCTATGCTAGTTGTAGTAGAAGTTTTATAAAAAGGAAAAAACCTCTTCTGCAGCGTTTAGAGTTTTATAACCTTGTGCTCGCAGCTAAGAATCAAAAAGAAGATAGGCAAAGTTTCATTCAAGTTATCTTTTCAGTGAACATCAGCAAGAAAGGGAACTCCCCCTTCCAATAGGAGAGCAGTTTATCTGTGCATAGCTGTTCGTTTCCAAATCGTATACCAAAGGTGCAAATTGAAACGCCAACAACTCTGATATTCTATCTCAATTCATTAATTTTTTGTCGTCAGATGTGTAGCTTTTGTAGCTTTCATTTCAGCTTTCATCATTAAAGTACTTTTAGTCTTGTGGTGTAAATATGGAAGAAAACTGCTTAAGTTTTTGTGTTAACAATCATTCTTTGTTCACTTTTAATTTCCTTTTCTCTGAATTTACTCAGGAGATTAAAAGCATTGTTAGTCTTTGCTTAGTTGTAGTAGAAGTTTTAAAAAAGGAAAAAACCTCTTCTACAATGTTTAGAGTTTTATAACCTTGTGTTCGCAGCTGAGAATCAAAAAGAAGATAGGCAAAGTTTCATTTAATTATCTTTTCAGCGAACATCAGCAAGAAAGGGAACTCCCCCTTCCAATAGGAGAGCAGTTTATCTGTGCATAGTTGTCCATTTCCAAATCGCATTCTAGAGGTACGAATTGAAATGCCAACAGTTTTTTGGTGCCCACCGTGGGGCATGAGGCATAAAACTTCAAGCAAGCTTAGGCTTATGTCACAGGAATGAGTCTCTGGTGTCCTTCTGCTCCAATTCAACAACCAAATCTTACACCACCTGTTATTCAACCAAATCTTGTATGAGTGGAAGGAGAACAAACAGACATCATTAGCAGCCTAAGAAGTTTCATATTTGCACAAAATGAAAGTCTTGATCAATGGAGAAATGCGACTGCTATCCTTGACGAAGAAGAACACAAAGCAGATCTTGCAGCAGGAAGACTAGTACTACCACCTCCTACATGGCAATAGATAATCTTGGCTCATAGGGTTTATTCAAGAAGGGGAAAAGGTAGTGCTATGGATCCTTTCTTTCAAGATCTTGATTCTGCAGAAGTTGGAGAAGCATCCAACATAGTTCGAGAAGTTCTAATAGTTCCTGAAGTCAAGCAGGAAGAATTACAAGAAGAACTAGTAACCCAGCCTAGAGCAATGGGTGATGCAAATAACAACAATCACAATGATCCAAATCAAAGGCGACCACCACCATTGCCTTGGGGTAATAACATTGGACCTTTGGCCCTACAAGTACATCATGATTTACCAAAGGGGTCAAGGAAGCACTTTCCCTGGTTCCACAGTGATGGAACTCAACATCCTGATGAACACATTTCTTTATTCACAACGGCTTGTGCTGTTTTGTATGTATCATATGAAGATGTTGTGCGTCTCTTCGTTGAGACTCTTGTGGGAAATGCTATCGACTGGTTCAATCATTTGGAACCAGGTATCATTACAAGTCTGGAAACTATGAGTGAGAAATTCTTGGCAAGGTTCAAACCTACCGAAGACAAACATAGATTGTTCACCCAACTCTCAAATTCAAAGATGGAAAACAATGAACCAATGAGGGAGTTTGTGGCAAGGTTTAATCGCCTGGTTACACACCTTTCTCATACTCTCAATCCATCTCTACAAATTTTGTTGAGCAGTTTCATTAACGCTCTTCCTTCTGAGATAGCCTTCTTCTTGAGATCGGCTAATGAAACAGAATTATCCAATGCACAAGAAAATGCCATCAAGTTAGATGATGACATGATTACCTCTGGCAAGATGAAGACAAATTCAATCAGGCCTCTTGTTCAGAGTTCTGCAGATCCATTGCTACATAAGGTAGCAAAAGAAGTGACTATCATGAAGAGACAGTTGCCTACTCAGGGGCAACCTGTGCAACAACCCTATCAATCACCATAACAACAATACCAACCACAGCAACAGTACCAACCACAGCAACCATATCATCCTAAGAGGAACAATTTTCAGCCTTTCAATAACTACAGGCCCAGGTTGCCAGCACCACCACCAAGACAAGCAGTTGATGCTGCTCAAAATGTAGTGTTTTGTTCCTTTCATGAGACAGATGTGCATACTGGAGCCACATGTCCTAAAAATTTAAGAATGAATCAAATCATGGGATATGCTGACGCTGTACCTATTTCAAACATTGTTCCCTCCCCAAGTGCGAATGTTGTCTTACCACAGACGGACAACTTCGATGGCGACTCTACTACGAGATACTTCCAGAATGAACCCATTATAATGAAGGAAGAACAAGATGATTTTCGTCAATATTCTCTTGCAATCAATCATGAAAATCTTTCGACTCTTGTGTTTACATGTACTCATCATTTTAAAGCACAGAAGGAAGGAGAGGATAGATAAAGACCAAAAGAAAAAGAGAAGGAAGTGGCTTCCACTTCGAATGCTAAGCCACCACATGAAAATGTCCAGGCTGCTCAAAATTCGTCTTCAACAAATTTTGATATAATGGATTCCATGATGAAGACAAAGGTGCAGATTTCTCAGCTGGAGTATCTTTAGGACCATCTAGATCAGCTTGATAGAATTGTTAAGTATGTCAAGAAAGAGACTGTCGTACAACCTACATTACTTGAATCTTCCGTTCCAGCATGAGAGAAGCCAAAGCCTTTCTATAGCTCTTTGTATTTAGGAGGCTATAAATTGAGCAATTGTATCATTGATTCAGGAGCCTCGGACAACATCATGCCTTTGTAGGTGATGAACGCTTTGGGACTCTCATGCACCAAAACGCATGACAAGTGTTATTCGCTTGAGTCTAAATTAGTGCCGTTGGTTGGACAATTGACGAATGCTCAAGTACGGTCGATAGCTTGCCCAGGAAAGAAAATAATGATGACTATCTTGGTAGCTGACATTCTTGTCAGCTATGGTATGCTGTTAAGTAGAAGCTTCTGCAAAGATCTCAGAGGAGAAATACAATTGGATTGGTCATCTGTGACCATTCCTTTAAAGAAAGGTAGTTTCAAATTGGAACCAGAAACCAAATCATGGTTCATCGTGGTGAAATCTCAAGATCTTCAAGCACAAGTGCTATATCAAGAAATGGGTCCTAGTACATATGTTACGCTGTCTGAGATAATCGAAGAAAATCAGGAGGTTGTCTATGCAGTTGACAAATCAGAGAAAGAATCCAAGGAAATGTACAACTTAAAAACTTTCTTTGAGGAAGAAGTGCGACAATATTCTCAAGAACAAAATAATGATGAATCAGATTTCTTTTTCTCATCTTTTGAAGGCTGGTTTGAAGAACCTATGTCAGATATATCTAAAGGAGAGACCAAAGAAGTTTTACAAGTGGAGCATAAGCATGATCTTCTTTTTGAAGATGATTTCTTCCTGGAAGAATTTTTCAGAACTGGAGATCATATGGAAGTTTCATTATCAGATCTAAATTGTTTTCAACATCAATGGGAAAGTGATTCTTCAACGAAAGATACTATAGACTTTTCTTTACAATATAGCCCGTCTTCACCTGCATCTCAAGAATCTTTCATACACACTAGTGAAGAGGACGATGTTGAATCCATCTATGAACCTGTGCAAGGAAGAGACTTTACTGATACTATGCAACCAGTGCGGAATGCAACATATGAAGAGGTTGATGGAGAAGAAGAGTTAATGGAATTTTCAGTTCTAGTCACTAAAGAGGATGATATTGAAAAATCAGAAATTCTTGACAAATGTCTTGTGAGATACGTCGTGTGTGAGATTGATCAAGAAGAAGAAGAGGAAGCATATGACTCAAATGAAGCTGTCTTTGATTCTACTTAACAAAAGAAGAAAGATACATGAATGCTGAAGATGAAGCGATGCCGAATATCCACATTAAAGAAGATTACTCTACAGAGGATGACGAGATTCTAGGTAATGAATGGGAAAGTGAGCTATCAAGTGAATATGTTCAAGAGTTTGAGCATTCAGATCTTGATAATTCATTAGACTTTGGAGAGTGGATGGACGAAAACACAACCAAAGAAGAAGCCCCTAAAGTACTAGAAAAATGGGCAATGACAATTATGGATCCTATAAGCCAAGAATTAGTAATGAGAGTTGTGTATGAGCAACTTGCACCTTTTCTAGAAGATGATGCATTGACTGTGTACAGAGTTGCGTGTGTACAAGATATAAATGAAACTCATATTCAATATGTGGTGATAACCATTCCCACAGATATACTTTGGCCACAAGACTTTTCTGTATATCTTCAGAAGGAAGTTCTATATCTTCACCTATTGCAGAGGTTGCTTGCATTAGAGGAAGACGCTCCACCTGATCTCTGGCATATCAACCAGTTCCTCAGGAGCTTCTGGTGGCCTGAATGAGAATACCCTCCTGAATCATGGCTCTTTGAGGAGATGTTGTAGAGAAAGAAAAGTTTTGTACTACCAAGACAATCTTCACAACTAAAGAGAGATGGTTCTTACTTTTTTGAGTCGATTGATGGTTTTATGTGACAGTCCTAATTACATCTCATCCTCGCTCAGGAAAAAGAGCTCGTGAAACACTTTTTGCTCTCGTAATGTGTTTCCCCTTTTTGTAATGTGATCATTATGTCATTATTTTTTCCCCTTTCCGTAACGTGACAGTTGTGTTCCTTGTGTTTTGGGAAGTTCTAACTTCTTAGGTGATTTTAGGAAGTCTAGTTTTAGGTGATGTAGAGAAAAGTCTTGTTCTAGGTGATTAAGAATGTGACCTAACTCTATTGCCCAATGGATAAGGCACTGGTCCAAGCTTTAAAAGTCTAGAGATTCTTGGTTCTCCTATGCCATAAGTATCTGCCATGGTCTCCAAATAGAGCCAATTATTGTACCCAATCAAAATTTTTGCTTCATTAAGGCATTTTGAAACAAGTCTAAAAAAAATTTCATCAAAAAGTCAAAAAACCAAAATTTCTAAAAATAGACATCAAGTTAGTTTTTCTGGGTTTCTTGAGATATGGATGCTGGCAAAACTTTCTAAAAATAAAATCTCCAACTCAGGTGTTGCGATCGATTCTCATTGGTTGATTTTGCTTCATGATCGGCGCGGTCCAGACAAAATCTTCAAAAGATCAAGTTTTCTCTACTGGGTCATTTCTCCTTTTTCAAAAGGCAAAGCATGAGCTCTGAAGTCATCAAAAGAGTAAAGTTCATCTGTCAGAGCTCATCGACAAGTTTTCAACGTTGTTCCAACGACGCAGAACCGACGAATAGTCATCGACTCAATGATGCACGCAAAACGATGCAAGATGGATCCAAGGTGGAATGAAAGGTTGGAAAATCAGAAGTTTGACTAAGTGTGGTGAAACCAGGTGCCCCAGGTGACTTGGGGTGCCCAACTTTTCCTGTGTTAGATTTTTTTTTCACGTTTTTCAAGAAATGTTGAAAATGCTTCAGTTAGCGTGTTTTTGTTGGTCAAACTCAGTCAAAAGTCAGTCAAAGCCAGGATTTCATCACAAATATGTTCAGACTACTCAAATCATCCTCTATCCTGCCTCAACGATCATCAAAACGACTAAAATCGAAGATCGAACAGGAGCTATGGGCACGAAAAACGAGAAAAGGTACAAATTTTGAGTTTTTCAAAAAAAATTCTAAGGCATGGAAAACTAGGTGCCCTAGGTGACTTGGGGCACCCAAACTCTCCAGAGTTAGTTTATTTTTGAAGATCTTCTTGAAAAACGTGAATATCCTTTCGTAAGCCCGGTCTGGTTCAAAGTTGATCAGTTTGGCACGTCTTTTGAGGCAAACAAAAGGTACAATCAGCTTAGTTTTCATCATGCTTGCATATCTGCCAAATTATCATACTTAGTTTCATCCCATTTGAAAGAAATTGACAGCCAAATAGGGGTCCTCCGCCACTGAAATGTGCACACAAATCGAGAAATTGAAGAAGTTGCAAAAATTGAAAAAATGGCTAAGTGTTGGGAAACCAGGTGCCCCAGGTGACTTGGGGCGCCCAACTTGAGCAGTGTTAGAATATTTTCCATGTCCACAGTCTTTTCCGATAGTCTTGTGCCCAATCTTTGCCCGTTGGCAGTTTTCGGAAGGTCAAACTTGGTCAAACGATGTCGGATCATCAATTGGAGGCCGGAAATGGAAGCTCAGTTGATCAATCTCCAAAATGTCAGGATCAGTCATCTTTTTTAGTCAACAATGACATTTTTCCACCTTGTTGAAGTCAGAGACAGGCCATATTTAAGTCAAAATGAGTGTAGAAGTGTCGAAAATGAAGAAAGATTGGCTAGTACTTCTTTCAACTCGCGTGTTTGATGACATCATCAAAAGAAGATATTTTTCGTCATCTTGCATATGAAGCCATAGGCAACTACAAAATAGGGATTCTTCCTATTCGAAGACATCCACTTGGATTTGTGCTTTAAAAGTTGCTTTCTTCATGGATGAGAGTGAAGTTTTACTCTCACACAAATAAAGTTATTTTTTCGCCCTAAAGATTTATAAAGACAAGCAATTGGCTTCTTTATTTCATTATCTTTTGCAGGTTGCATCTAGAGGGAAGATTTTTATTCTTCTTACAACGAAGATTCGAAGACCCAAACCAAGTGTTTTTTCAGTGTTCTTCATAGTTTCGGGTTGAGGAAGCAGAGAGGCTCGCTTTTTTAGGGTCCTTGTTTCAAGGGGATCATTTTTTAGAAATTTGATCAGAGCTTTTTTAGTTTTCATCGAGATGAATCCATTCAGAATATTATCATCTTGAAGATTAGGAGTTGTGCTTTTTTTTGAGAATCTGCTTTTTTCCTACTTTTTCAGGAAAATCTCTGCTTTTTCAAAATCTGACAATCTGGGTTGCTTTGAAACAGAATTACCTACAAAACCCATGTGCCAGCTTTTTTGGCTCACACTCTGCTTTTTCTAAAAATCAACAAATAATTTTCAGCCATTTGTCCAAGATTTTTCTGACATACGCGTGTTCACAGTCAATTTTCAAATCTTCCAATATGCAATACTCTCCAACACAAATCAAGCACAAAATGGCGTTGGTTCACGATTACCTGAGAACTTGTGAAACATACTTGCATAAAGTACTTCTAGTAATCAATTTAGAGGATGCAAGAAATAATGCTATTAGGAATCTAGCACACTCTGGTTTGCTTGCAGCGGCATCCTTTCCCATCACAGTGCAAAGTATTGACTTTGTAATTGCTTGCATGATACATTACAATTCGTTCACAAGAGAAATCATGTCAAGAGATGGACGTGTGCTCTGCAGCCTAAGGCCAAATGACATAGAGAAGTGTTTTACAATACCTATTTGGAAAGAAAACTTAACTGTTTCACTTGAAGAATGCAAGAGGGTTTGGAACAATGATAAAGAAAAATAATGAAAAAAGATTGGTCAGAGGTGGTTAAAAAAGAAGTAGAATGTCATGCCAAAGAACGTTGGACATGGAGAATTCAAGGAGGAACACACAATAATGATTACTCTACTAAGTCAGATCATGGGTCAAGCAAATGCTAACAAGTTCCAGCCTTGGATGTTTTACATCATGTCCTAGATTGTTGATGGAACCAAATTCTATGACTGGTCGGCAATCAGCAGTGATAGTCTCCACCAACAAATAATTGATTTTCAAAGGGCTCATGAATTCCACATGATATCATACCTTGTGTATTTGATGGCTTTTCAGGGTCAATTCAAAGGTTTGAATGTTGTTGGAACTCTGGGTACTTAGCATGTGTATCATCATTTCCCGCAGTTAGAGATCTCTCAAGCTGAACAACATTACAGACAGGTGAATGATGCATTCTTGATGCATGCAGTGCGAGATATGGACAACGAGTTGCATATACGGTTTTTAGCAGATGCTAGAATAGTAATGGCAAAATGGGTTGATTGGTTTATCCAATTTTCCACTTTTTCCTACATCAAAGTATATGGCTTCTTAGGAGAGCCAGCCATGTTGCCGCGATATCCTACAGACAAAATTGTGTTTATGGAATTTTTGAGGCAAGCCTATGAAGTTCATACATTTTTGCGTAGCAGACGCAAGAGGGCTTTAAATTTTCCATTTGGGATGAGTATTTATAAATGTAGATCTGGAGCAGATGCCAAGGCAATCAGTAATGAATCATCCATCTATGGTCTTAAGTTTTTTGACAGGTGATCTTGATATGATCCCCGTGGTGTTTATACATCACATCTTGGATAAAATTGTAAGCACAAGTTTGGGGTTGAAGACTTTTGGGTTAATTGTGTTGATGAGTTTGAAGTGCGAGAATGCAGTTATTGATGGTGATAGGTTGTCATTTGATGTCAAAAGTGTGTTCAGTTGTTGATGTTGCAGATTTGGCAGGATGTGTTTAACATTTGTTCAGGATGTGTTCTCATACTCAAGGATGTGTTTGGTGATGTTTCAGGATGGATGGATACTGCTAGATATACTTATATCTGGATCAATTTGGTTACATATTGATTCTTTCTCTTTGTCATTCAGGGTAATGCAGATGCTTGGTTGATCACTTGGGTCAAATACAGATGTCATTCAGGGTAATGCAGATGCTTGGTGGGTTTCAGATCTACCACAGATGGAGATGGTTACTTGACAGGTTGATTAGTGCTTTATGTATCATGCTCATGTTGTAGTTCACATCATGCCTAATGAGGTCATAACAGGTTGTTTAGATCAGATGTGTGGTCATGAAGAATAACTCAGAGATCAGAACATAAGGTTGGTTGTGCTCAAGATAAGACTTATGATGTGATCTTCATTCTTGGTTTACTTGTTGCAAAGATTGTTGTCATGCTACCTTGATAGAAGAAGCAAGGTGTTCATAAGATGACATATTTGTGAAGTCAGTTTATGGTCATATATTCTCCATGCTTCAAGTCTGATTTGAGAAAGGGTTTGTGATGTAATGGGATAGCAAGGTCTCCTCATGTTTAAAGTCCTTCACATAAGTATCTTTATACTTCTTGTTGTTGTCCTAGAATGTCCTTTTAGTTGATGAAGAATACTTCCTCTATGTTGAATGATGAGATCAGTAAGTAAAATATTAAAGTTAATATTTGTCAAAGAAGAAAAGAAACCTAAAATTAGGTTGTAGTTCTAAAAGTTTAAAGCCCTGAAATGTTTTTTTAAACATCCTAATTTGAGCCCTCTCTGCCCATTATCTTGCAATATTGCTTTTGTTATATTAGGATGTTGACCTTTTGAGTAGGTCATATGCCACTTAAGTGGCAAAAAGAAAGGGTCGAGCTACATGGGCAACCGGCCCTCTTCCCTAGCAATATCGATACTCCAAGTTTCTTTTTAAAAGTTTGAGCGGCTAAAACTAATCAACGGTCTTATTTTAAAAGAAAAGTGGGCGCGATTGTGAGATCAATGGATAGCATTTGAAATGAGAGATCAAACCATGTCTTGAACTTTGAAGTTCATTTGACCATCTTCATGCTTTTTGAATAGCAGATAAGGTTGTTTTTAAAGCTAATTTTTAGCTATTAAAATGGAAAGTTTTATTCTTATCTTCGGTGTAATAGTGAAGAGTTTAAGAAGTTTCTTTTAAAGATTTTATTTCTTTCCAAAATTCCCTCGTGGCAGATGGAGAAAAAGGTTTCCTCTCTAACTTTTGTTTGAAAAGATTTTTATGGCTTTAATGCCTTATTTTTTGGACCGAGCATGAAAGGGCAGATTAATTCAAGATTTTTTTTTTGTGCTCATTGAAGAATTTTTTTTGGTGCTTTTTAAATTGAATTTTCTATGCAGGGTAAAATTCATGAAAGATTTTTTTTGTGATTTAATTTACTCTTCCAGATTGAGAAGAAGAAAAAGCTCAATGGTTTTGTATGTAAAAAAAACTTGGAAGTTTTTAAGAGATTTATTTTCACAGATGAGAATATGGAAGGTTTGGAGATTTTGAAGGATCATGAAGATGTTTTTATAAAAGAAGAAAATTGTAGAAGATGAAGCATTTTGACAGGAGTAAATTAATTTATTGTTTTCTTGTAGATGAAAAATATTTTGCAGATTGAAATATTTTGTAATTGTGGAGATAAAGATTTTTTTTGTAGAGGAAGATGAAAAAGACAGATTGGAAGAATATCAGAGTTATTTCTATTTTAAGATGAAAGTGTTCAGAGATTTTATTTTCTCCTACAGGGCACTGAAATATCAGAGAAAATGAAAGGTCAAGTTTGTAATTTTTGCAGATGTCAAGGGTCAGAAAAATGTGTTTTTGCAGAGAAGTGAAATTTCAGAAGTCTTGTTGTTTATAATTGCAAAATTTGTGTGATCAGATGTAGGAGAAATTTATGAAGGAATGTGAAAGGTTCCAAGGCAGTGAAAAGACATTCAACTTGTATAAATTTGTTTTCCAGGTGCATTGATGGATGAATTAAGAAGGATAGAGATGAAACATACAGTGTTGTGAAGTGTTGAATGGATTAGAATACAGATTTGATATGCAGTGTTGTTGAATGGATTAGAATACAGGATTGACATGCAGTGTTGATTGGATCAGAATAAAGGAATGTTGAGTGTATCCGGATGTCAGATTGAATAGAATGGGTATTTGATAGACATATAATTGTATTGAATGGAAACAGAGTATCCCTCTGATTTGGTTTATAACTTCTATTGGTGATTTGGTTTGCCAGTGAGGCATTGTATTAGCCAGTGAGGCTTATAGGTCAGTGTGACCTTGATATTTGTCAGTGAGACAATTTGTATTGCCAGTGAGGCATATTTTTCAGTTAAGCCAGTGAGGCAATTCTGGAGTGGTTTTTCTACCCCTGGAGGGTTTTCCACTCGTGCAATTCTTGTGTCTTGATCTTCTTTCTGTGGTTGTATGTTTTACTCATGAGTTTTTGTTTTCCATTCTCAGTTATGTGCACATGTATTTGAGAAATCAATGATAGCTCTCTCTCCTTGTACTCTGCAAGTTAAAGTTTTTAAAAAGATTAGAAATTTCACACAACACTGATTCACCCCCCCTCTCAGTGTTGCCTTGACTCCTACAGTTATAGTAGGTTCACTCTTCAACAGATGTCTGATATCCTATCAGAAGATATAGAAGGTTTGACAGAAAGTGGTGAAGTTCTACTTCCCATGTATTTTAGAGACCTAATTGAGCAACAACCTTTGCCACCAATTAATTGGTCAATTAAAGAGAGCACTTCCATTGAGGAAAGAACAAGTTGAGTGGTTAAAAATAGTTTGATATTCTTGAAGACTAAGTGGAAGGATGATATTCCATTAGCAGAGCTACCAGTTGTGCAATCATCAAAGCCTTCTACTTCCAAGCCAAAATGAAGAGTAAAAGCTATGAGTGTTCTTCATGAAGGAACAAAAATGGCTAAGTTAAAGAGGAAAAAGGATGAGTCTCCAACTTATGTCCAGTAGGAACAACCACCAGTTGAACCAGAAGTTCCTATTGAAACAACGACGCATGTTGAAGTGCTACCTTCAGATCATGTTTCTCCTCCTTCACCGAGCACTTCTCCTATCCACATAGATTCAGAGCTAGACTCGCTAGTTCGTAACTTTGATGTACACATTGATTCATCAGGAGCTGATGATGTTAGAACCGAGTTTCCAAGAGAGGATGGCTCATCCTAGCTTGAAAACATTCTAGGAAGGAAGAGGAGAAAGCCCTCATATCAGATGAATTTAACAAAGCTTACAAGCGTCTACCAAGACACACCAGATAAGAAGCTGAAGGAGCAGGTTTGCATTGAAAAGAATGCAAAGGGAGAAATAATTCTAAAACTGCAACACTGCCAGAAAATAGAAGTGTTGATGATGTCGAGGTTGATGACTTCACGGTTGTCAAAGCTAACCTTGGCAGAAGTACCTGCCATACAGATGTCAATCTCTTCGAGGTTGCAGCAGATAATTTGAAAGAAAGGATGTTGAAAGATGGAGAAGACAAAGCATCTCTCAAAGCTGAAGTCAGACAGTTGTGGCAATACATTTCCAACCTTTTCCATGGCACTTCACAAGCTAATTTACTTCTTCCACCAAATCTTGAATCACTAGCCGATCAGCGGCATTTTAGTCAGTTGGTTCTCTATGGCAGGCACATGAATGGTTGGGTGGAAGAATTTGTGACCAAAGGGAGAGTTGTGCTTTCAAAGCTTTATCAATTGAAGTACAATGCTCATGATTTATGCCAAGGCATACAGGGATTGTAGTAGACCATGGAAAAAAATAGACCGGTGTTTGAGATCATTATCTCTGATTTGAAGATTGCATTTGATTCTGTTGATTGAGCTGAAGATAAGAAGATAGTTTCTACTTGGAAAGCATAATATCTTTTCACAGTAAAAACTTATGACGGTATGATTTCAGAGTTGATAGAATACAAAGAAAAGATAGTCAACATCCTCAAGTTCGTCAAATCTTTTGTCTCTCAAATCCTATTTTCATATGAAAGAGAAGATGGTACCCTGTATGATCTCAGGGAAGTGCAAGCAGAGTTCTAGACTCTCGTCTATAGCAATTTTAATGATGATATCAATGTCGGCAAGATGAGTCATTTTGCCACAATGACAGTGAAATTCGAGAAGGCTATGGGTGAAGTTCATGAATTTCTTCAGATGGTTGCCAATGGTGAAGAAATGTTAGAGAATTAGAATATCATTCCAGAGAGTATCAATGTTCCTGGCAGATTTAGAAGATATTGTTTCCCCGAATATCAATGGATGACATCACCAAAAAGCAAGAATGTTGATGAGGATGCATTCAAAAGAAAGCAACTTTAAAATAGATGCTTTTTATTTTAAGGCATTTTCTTTCATCCTAAGCTCATCCATTCTATATTTAGAAAGAAATCACCTTGTGATAGTTGGAATCTTCTTTGCTTTAAAGCAGATTGGTTTAAAGCGTTTGTTTATTGTATCTTTGTCTTAGAATATTAATAAAGCTTGTGAGTTGGCAAGTTAGGATTAATAAAGGAGATTTTAGGGTTCCCTACTCCTTTGATTTTAGTATAAATAAGGGCATCCTTGCCCATTGTATGTAATGGTAATTGTGATAGCAGATTTGTTGTGCGTATTCTAGCCTACAAACCTTGATATTCCAAGTGTCTGTTCACTTTGTGTAATCTATTCTCCGGTGTTTGATCGCTTGTTGTATGCCCGCCTTTTACTACAGCATTATTGTCTTGGAGTTGTGCCAACTTTGTGATATTGAATAGAAGTCTCATGCCTATTTTACTTTGATATTCTATCTCGATTCATCATGTTTTCATCGTTAGATGTGTAGCTTTTGTAGCTTTCATTTCAACTTTCATTGTTAAAGTACTTTTAGTCTTATGGTGTAAATCTGGAAGGAAAATGCTTAAGTTTTTGTGTTAACAATCATTCTTTGTTCACTTTTAATTTCCTTTGCTCTAAATTTTCTCAGGAGATTAAAAGCGTCGTTAATCTTTGCTTAGTTGTAGTAGAAATTTTAAGAAAGGAAAAAACCTCTTCTATAGCGTTTAGAGTTTTATAACCTTGTTCTCGCAGTTGAGAATCAAAAAGAAGATAGGTAAAGTTTCATTTAATTATCTTTTCAATGAACATCAGCAAAAAAGGGAACCCCCCTTCCAATAGGAGAGCAGTTTATCTGTGCATAGCTGTCCGTTTCCAAATCGCATTCCAGAGGTGCGAATTGAAACACCAACATTAACAAAGAAAGGAACCTTATTAGATATAAAGTTATGTTCAAACCCTTCAAGAAACATGTTTGCATATCCTTCTTCAACATCACCAATCACCCAAGTTGATTCACCATATTGAATACTTGGGCACATTTTTATTCCTTGATTAATAGAGTTGCAAGAAGGTATAACCTCATATATCGCCTTTTGTTCAGCATACCATGTATTTGGAATGGCATGACTGTAGTCCTCATCTGCATACATTCCATCAATACATTGATTACAAACTTCATTTTCACCATTGCAATATGCACCTTTAAACTTTGCCTTACTATCTTCATCCTCATGTGACATGTCACTACTTGGCTCACACAAAGCAACTAGACCACTATCATTACTGATTGAAGACATGATGGTTCTTACATGATCACCTCTAATCTTCTCAAGAAGAACAATCCATTCACATATCTGGTCAATATTAAGAGGCTTCAACTCTCTAGGCATAGTACTCAAACCTAATCCATAGGCTTCACAAAACAAGTCAATGCATATAGAGTCTTCAGGTCTATAACACTGAGAGATTGCCAACAAAACATCTATAAACCTTGCGTGAAAATCATATGGGGACTCTCTTTTAAATGTCCTTTCCTATTAAGCAATGCTTGGATAAGAAACATATGATCAATATCACCTGCATACTTCTCACACTTTGCATGGAATTCACTATGATTTGAATGATGAAATGATGAGTTAACTGTAATAGTAGAATTGTTGCTACCTTGACAGTCATTGTTGTTTTCTGATCTACACTTTTCATCTATGTGAGTTTTTTTAACATGATCAATGCTTGCAGACCTATGTCTTTTCATCATGGAATACTTCAAATTATTCTTAATATCCATAGATATAGAATATGTTTGATGGATAGTTGTAGGATTTTTATCTCTTAGTAAGTAGCTTACCTCTTCATCAAATGCACCTAGGTATATAACCAAACACATTGCATCATTTGGCTTGACATTCTCTAGAATATCTCTTATTGTCTTTGTAAACCTCAAATTTAAAGTTGGAACTAGCTACTCTTCATCCTTCTCAATGTGAACAAGTTTATTGATCAATGAACTTACATTAACCCTTTCACCAAATTGATCAATAAAGGCTGCCATGAATTCTTGCCATCAAGAAATACAATGCATAGGCAAATCTGAGAACTAATCACTTGCATGTCATTTTAAAGACTGAACAAATAACTTCATGAAAACATCCTCTACATCAACTTCATAATCTCCCATTAGGTCACTGAAAGTTTATAGGTGTTTATTTGTTGATTTGGAACCTTTCCCACTAAACTTGGGTAAATAGTCTCTGACTTCACTGGGAATAGGTTTCGGATACCCCTGGATACCATTGAAAACTATTGGTTTCTATCTTTTCATAAAGAAAGCATTTCTTTGAGGATATTGTTAGGTCTCAAAAATGCAGGTTGCTAATCCTAAGAGGATGCCAGGATCTATGCTTAAAGTTGCAACATTTTTGAACTAACGCAACAGAATCAACCTTTAGAGTTTGATGACTCCCTGCGCTTTAGGTCCTACTAAACCTAGTGTCATGCCCGCATTTCACATGTGTTCACAACACGCAAACACGCATGTTATGTCCACACATGACATGTAGTCATGATACGTCATATCAAAAAAATTTCCCTATCTACTCCGAAAGCCTCCCTCGTACGTGCAAGCGTGCTCGGTGCATCTGTTTAAGTCATCTAATTGATTGTCGAAATGGAGAAAAAAAATCTTCTCACAGGAGCATGTCAATTTTGTTTACTATGTTTGGTGTCGGCTTTAATTTTGCAACGTTTTAGGTTTTCTCCGATAGGTGATTGGTGTTTAAAAGAATTAAAAGTTTTCTTGTTCGCTAGGGCACGCCTTTCCCTATTTTCTCTTATATAGTTTCTCTTGTGGCAAATAATTTTCAATACGTTAACTATTTAACTACTTGGTAATTAATTCGAAAAAAGATAATTTCCGTAAATACACTTTTCTTTACATATGAACGAACATGTCAGAAAAATTATATAACTTTCATTTAACCCCTTGATATCGTTTAATAATAAATTATATATATATATATATATATATATATATAGTTATATTAATTTAGAAATTTCTTTTCAATACAAGAAATGGTCTTTTATAATAATGTATTTAATTCGATTAATAATATGTTTACCATTGAAATTAAATTTCCTTTCCAGTAAATTGAAAACTCCATACCCAAATAAATGTATATATATAGTGCATATATATTTATGCATAAATATATACATTCATTAAATTAACAACTTGTATTTCATTCTAGAGGAAATCCCTCTTAAAATTTTATAGAGTATTTTGTACAAAACCAACTCATATTGTTCTCATGCTTTAAGGTTAATATATATATATAACCATAAAATATATGTTTTCTTACTTAGTACAAAACATGCACTTACAGATTAAACGTTTATATATATACCACTTACCACTTAATACCATTTTAAAAAATAACATACCAACTCATGCTCTAGGGTTAAATAACCCTAAGTTTTAATGAAGAGCTGAGTGTGTGCTTTGTATTGTTTTGCAGGTGTGGGAGGGCACAGCAGCGGTGGAGGCCGCAAGGGACTGTGGCGGAGATGGGTGTGGCGATGGCGGCGACTTCGGCAGGAGGTGAGGCAGCCCATAGTCGGCGGTGGTGGCGGACCCATGGCGAGGGAGCAGAAAGGGTTTTGGGCTCTGAGGGGGTCGAAAGAGGCAGGGGATGTGGGGAGGGGCGGAGCCCCACCCCAAACCTCACGGTTCTTAAAATATCAGCGGTGGGGTTTCAACCCCCACCGCCCAACATGTATTTTCTTATACTGTGTACAAAACACAGCGACCTCTTAATCACATTTCTTCACCTATTTCAAATTTCCATCAATATATGATAATATATATATATATATATATATCAATTAAACGAGTATACTCAAATTTTAAATTGTTAAAATATAACAATATATATATATACACACACACATATATATATATATACTTTCACAATACAACAGTATTTTCATTTTCTCAAATTCTTTTTAAATAAACCATTGATTAAATATATATATATATGTTTCAGTTTTAAAATTTCTTCCATTAATGTATCTATAAAATCTAATTTCAATTTTTTTTTTACAACTAATATATTCTAATATATATATATATATATATATATATATATGTATAATTCATTCTCTCAAAATGTGTTTGCAAATATAGATTTCAAACTTTCACAACTAAGTTAAAGGTAAATAAACATATTTATAAAATCAAGTTCATGGTAAAATTCATTTTCTATCTCTTTATGTTTGATTTGCAAAAAGACAACTACTCAGATGAAAAGAACATCTATCCATATCAAATCTGTATTTTCTATTTGTTAATCTATTGAGTAAATTGGTTCTTTTCTAATACAATTAAAAACCAGAAATAAATACTTGTAACTAATGAACTATTTACATTTCAAGAACACACATAATACTGTAAAACATTCCACTTAGATTATTTTCCAATGCAATGTAACTTCAAGTTGAAACTTGATTTCAAGTGCAAGAATGCATCATACATAGCATTTAACTAAAAATAATTTTCTTACTAGATAATAGAGGGGAATCATATATCATTTGGTTCATCAAATTAACAACAAGTCTCATAATTAAAAACTTGACAACAAGAACAATTAACTGTATTAAATTTCCACAATACTCAGACTATCAAGGGAGTAATTTTTTACTCTCTTCTCCCAACTTACACAAATGATGAAAGGTAACAATAAAATAATCTCACAACTTTAAACATAGTCAGGGAGGTTTAATCCTTTACTCCCAAGGTAACAACTCTTACAACATTTTCAAAGGAGAAGTTTTCTCAACATCTTTTACATAGTGAAACTCTAGAAACCAAGCTCTCAATACAACAGGAAGGTAAACAGATTCTTTAACAAGGTAACACATCTTCAATCACTTTTACATTGCTTCAACATTAACCTGCAAGAATACAAGGGAGACAACAAGAAACCTCTAGCTCTCCTCGCAAGAGGGTCTCCCCCGAGCTAGGGAGACCATCTTCATACCAAGGTAGAACACACAAGACAACACTTCACAACATTAAGTACAATAACCAAGCAATTAATACACAAAACCCCATGGTAGACTCACATTACAATGAACCAGCTTAGGTGAGTTCAAGAGGGTAGGGAAGTAGACAACTCTAACCCCCAGGTGTCATTTTTCATATTATACCACAAGGTAACACAAGGCCTCAAGCCAACAAGTATTTCTTTCTCCATGAGGCCTCAAACCTTTAATATACACTTCTCCACAAGGCCTCAAGCCTTCCAATAAACCCAAACACTAGGGATATCCCAATAGGCACACATGGCCATAAGTCCTCTAGGCTATAAATGAATCCAACATGCTCACAAGGCATGGAAAATAACAAGAACCATATGACACCTGGGGAGGGTCACACCTCCCCTTCCCTATACAAGATGAGCATTTCCTTCCAACTGGAAGGGGCTCTTTCTACACCCAAAACAAATCCCCAAAACTAACAGAAAAACTCAAAGAGAACTAATTCAAACTCATTCATCAAAACCAGAGACAAACATACATTTCAATCAACAATCACATAGAGAGTAGAATTGTATCACCAACCTTCCAAAGCCCAATTATGGAATGAGAGTTGATGTAGAGCTCCTCTTCCCACCTCCTTCTCCAAAAATCCCTTCTTCTCACAATAATCCAACCCCTCCACTCTCCTTCTCCTCCTACTTTTAAAACCAATTCCTCTATTTTCCTAATTTCCCAAGTGGGAATAAACAACTCAACCCCCCACTCCTCCATTAACGTAGTGGTCATAAAACAATGTACCCCTACTCAATAGGTTCCCCATTAAAGCCCACATGTAGGAATAAAATAACAAGTAAACTTAAAATAAAAGAAAGAGTGGGTGACACAACACCCTCATAAAGGGAAACCCCACCAAAAGGAGGCACATGGAGACAAGCACTCCATTATTAAGGAATCATGGAGTGGCTCTATGACTTGGAAGTGGGCATGAGTGTGGATTCCACTCATCCCATGTCCCCCATGCTTCCAAATTCGTCACTTTACTTCACCCTGAAGTTGAAGTGACCATATGGAAGTTAACCCAGGGTTATCCTAGTCAAAAAGGTCCCTAGACCCATAGGGTATAACCTAGGGTTGTTTTAAACCTAGTTAGGACTCCGAGAGTCAAATAAAACACAAAAATAAAGGGTCTAAAAGAATTACAATTTAAACAAGATTAAAAACATCATTACTTACAACACTTATCATAATAAAAGTAAATCAGAAGTTAACCCTTATTCCCTTGATTTCATGCAATACACAATATAACACTACAACATTTTCCAATACATGAGGTTGACCTTAGTTCATCATTGAACTAGATTGGCTCACACGGGATACAACATAGGTATGAGATGGTCTCCTGTATTTGTGGTTTTGTTAGCAATACCTGCACACTCAAACTCGAAGTCAATATCACATATAGATATCATAGCCGAAGCAAAACTAAATACATGCATCTTAAACATACAACCATAGAATCATATTGAGTTTCCATATCCATACATCATTTTCTTCAAAACAATATCTAACTTATCATTGCACAATTATTTCCTTAAAATCAAATAGGTTCAATAAGCAAGATTCCAGAGCAAAAGTCTCTCAACATATAAATAATAACAACAATCACTGCAAATAGTCTCACGAACAGTAGTGTAAAAAGTAGGCCTAACATCCTCTCCCCCTAAGATTGTACTTCCTCTTGGAAGTCATCAAAGAGGTGAGGGTAAAGCGTCTTCAGTCTCGTAGCATCTTCCCATGTTGCAGTGACTTCATCGTACATATCCCACTGGACTCTAACCTGGTCCATCTCTCGACCTCGAAGGCCCAGCGTCTAACGAGCCAATATGCGTATGGGCTCCAAAGCCAGCTGTCCATTTGCCTCTACCTGAAGAGCACTCCAATCTAACACATGAGACAAATCAGACATATATCGTCGTAAAACTGAAACATGAAAGACATCATGGATACAAGACAGGCTAAGTGGCAAGGCTAAATGGTAGGCTACAGGTCCTATCCTCCCTAGGATCTCGAAAGGTCCTACAAACCAGGGTGCGCGAGCTTAGAGACTTTTCCGTAACGGATTGGACTCTTATGCGGTCGCACTCTCAAGAAAACTCTGTCACCTACTGAGAAACTTCGATCTATCATTTTTGCATATGCATACTTTTTTCTGCCTATCCTGAGCTTCCTGCAGTCTCTGCCTGATCAAGGTAACCTATTGTTCCATATCCTGGATCATTTCGGGACCAATGGCAACTCAGTCCTCTAACCGATCCCAACTCAAAAGTGTTCTTCAAGGTCTGCCGTATAAAGCCTGGTAAGGAGGCATACCCAACGAGCTGTGATGCCCATTATTGTAGGCAAACTCAACTAGATACAGGTACTCTTCCCATTTAGACTGATGATCCATAACATACATACACAGCATATCCTCTAACACCTGATTAACCCTTTCTGTCTGGCCGTCGGTCTCAAGATGATACGCGGAACTGAAGTTGAGCTGTGTGCCCAATGCCTGATGTAGAGCTCTCCAAAAAGAAGATGTGAAAACAGAGTCTCTATCAGATATAATACGGTGAGGTACTCCATGTAGTCTGACAATCTGATCAAGAAATACCCTCGCCACCGATGGAGCATTGTATGTTGTGCGTACAGGTGAGAAATGCGCCACCTTGGTCAACTTGTCAACTGTCACCATGATGGCATCATGGCGTTGTGATGACATAGGTAGACCAACAATGAAGTCCATGGAGATGGTGTCCCATTTCCATTCAGGTATCTCATGTGGGTATAAGAGTCATGTTGGATGCTGATGCTTGGCCTTGACCCTCTGACACTCAAGGCATCGAGCAACAAACTCTGCAATATCACGTCTCATCCCAGCCCAATGGTATAACTGTCTCAAGTTCGTATGCATCTTCTTCACTCCTGGATGAGCTGCATAGGGTGCTCTATGAGCTTCCGAGAGTATCACTGCACGCAGATCACCCACACGGGGTACATAGATGCGCTGCTTAAGTCTAAGTAATCCATCTAACTCTAAGGAATATCCTTCAAATTTTCCCTTCAGGACCCTCTGATTTTGAATCTCCTGCTACACCTCAAGAAACCACTCATCTTCAGGCAGATGCTGTAGAATACGTTCTCTCAAATCCACTTTCAAAGTCAGAGTCAGGATCTTGTGGTGCCTTCGACTCAACGCGTCGGCGACCACGTTCTCCTTTCCCTTGATGTAGTGGACATCAAAGTCATATTCGCATAAGAACTCCATCCAACGCCACTGGTGGGCGTTCAAATTCGGCTGAGTGAAGATATACTACAAGCTATTATGGTCCAAATGGAGTTCAAAGCGTCGGCCTAAGAGGAAGTGTCTCCATCAAACAAGAGCATGACTGACAACTGCTAACTCAAGATCGTGCATAGGGTAGTTCAGCTCATGTGTTTTAAGCTTTCACGATTCATAAGCAATCGCTCTGCCACCCTGCATAAGCACAACACCAAATCCCTCTAAAGATGCATCCGTGCAGACAACAAAATCTTCTGCCGGATCAGGAACAGCTAGTATGGGAGCGCTGGTAAGACATTCCTTAAGGATTCCAAAGGCCTTCTCACACTGCTCAGTCCATGTGAATTCCTTCCCTTTTCGCTGAAGGGAAGTGATAGGATGAGCTATCTTGGAGAAACCTTCGATAAACCTACGGTAGTAACCGACTAGTCCTATAAAGCTCTTCACTTCTGTAACACTGGTGGCTGCTGGCTCATCCTGAATAGCCCTGATCTTCGATGGATCTACGGAGATACAATCACTTGATAAAATATGACCCAAATACTGCACCTCCGTCCTGAAGAAGGCACATTTCACCAAATTGCCAAACAGTTGATTCTCACGTAAACACTACATTACTTGATGCAAATGATCCATATGTTCCTCCTTGGTCTGTGAATAGATCAAGATGTCATCAAGGAATATGATCACGAACCGATCTAGGTAAGTACAGAACAGCCCGTTCATAAGACTCATGAACACTGCAGGGGCGTTCGTCAATCTGAAGGGTACCACTATGAACTCATAGTGTCCATATCTGGTTCAGAAAGCAGATTTATGAATATCTACCTCTGTAATTCTCAATTGGTGATAACCAGATTTTAGGTCAATCTTTGAAAACACTCTAGCTCCTTGCATCTGGTCAAAGAGATCATCAATTCTCGGCAGAGGATATCTGTTTCTCACCGTCACCTTGTTCAACTGCCTATAGTCCATGCATAGTTGAAGAGATCCATCATTCTTCTTAACAAAGATAACCGGTGCACCCCATGGAGATACACTAGGTCGGATGTGACCCTTCTCTAGTAATTCTTCTAACTGCAGTTTCAACTCTGTAAGCTCATGTGTAGTCATTCTGTATGGTGCTTGAGATACTGGTTATGCCCTTGGTACTAGATCAATGTGGAAATCAACTTCTCTGCATGGGGGCATACCAGGTAGCTCTGGTGGAAAAACGTCTGCAAACTCCCACAGGATGGGGTGGTCATCTAATGTAGTCTTAGGTTCATCTTCTGACCTATCACTAACTGTGATAGCAAATAATTGACATCCCTTCCGCATGCAATGCTTAAGTTGTTGAGTGGATACCGTTCGAGCAGCCGTGGGCTTCTGGATGCCCACTAACTCTACCGGAGTGGCCTGATCATCTTTGCAGCTAATTGTCTTCTAATGGCAATCTAGCTTGGCTCTATGAGCCACAAGCCAGTCCATGCCAAGAACTATGCCGTAGGTTCCTAAAGGCATCACTCTAAGATCCCATGTTGTAGTGAAAGACCCCAAGGAAACTTCACAATTTCAGACCACGGAATCAACTGACATCCTGGCCCCAGAAGCCAACTCGACCTCCCACCTAATGTCCTACCTAGAAGCCACCAGCCTGCAACGCTCCACTAATGATGTAGATATAAAGGAGTCGGTAGCTCCAAAGTCAAAAAGGATAGAGATGGGAGATCCTGCTATCATACCTACTGTTTCAATGACTGAGGCCTGAAAATCGGCCTAGCGGTTGTCAACCACTGCAAACATATGGTTGTGAGGCCTACTTTTTACAGTACTGTTCATGAGACTATTTGCAGTGATTGTTGTTATTATTTATATGTTGAGAGACTTTTCCTCTGGAATCTTGCTTATTGAACCTATTTGATTTTAAGGAAATAATTGTGCAATGATAAGTTAGATATTGTTTTGAAGAAAATGATGTATGGATATGGAAACTCAATATGATTCTATGATTGTATGTTTAAGATGCACGTATTTAGTTTTGCTTCGGCTATGATAACTATATGTGATATCGACTTCAAGTTTGAGTGTGCAGGTATTGCTAACAAAACCACAAATACATGAGACCATCTCATACCTATGTTGTATCCCGTGTGAGCCGATCTAGTTCAATGATGAACTAAGATCAACCTCGTGTTTTGGAAAATGTTGTATTGTTATATTGTGTATTGCATGAGGTCAAGGGAATAAGAGTTAACTTCTGATTTACTTTTATTATGATAAGTGTTGTAAGTAATGATGTTTTTAATCTTGTTTAAATTGTAATTCTTTTAGACCCTTTATTTTTGTGTTTTATTTCACTCTGGGAGTCCTAACTAAGTTTAAAACAACCCTAGGTTATACCCTATGGGTCTAGAGACCTTTTTGACTAGGATAACCCTAGGTTAACTTCCATATGGTCACTTCAACTTCAGGGTGAAGTAAAGTGACGAATTTGGAAGCATGGGGGACATGGGATGAGTGGAATCCACACTCATGCCCACTTCCAAGTCATAGAGCCACTCCATGATTCCTTAATAATGGAGTGCTTGTCTCCATGTGCCTCCTTTTAGTGGGGTTTCCCTTTATGAGGGTGTTGTGTCACCCACTCTTTCTTTTATTTTAAGTTTACTTATTATTTTATTCCTACATGTGGGCTTTAATGGGGAACCTATTGAGTGGGGGTACATTGTTTTATGACCACTACGTTAATGGAGGAGTGGGGGGTTGAGTTGTTTATTCCCACTTGGGAAATTAGGAAAATAGAGGAATTAGTTTTAAATGTAGGAGGAGAAGGAGAGTGGAGGGGTTGGATTATTGTGAGAAGAAGGGATTTTTGGAGAAGGAGGTGGGAAGAGGAGCTCTACATCAACTCTCATTCCATAATTGGGCTTTGGAAGGTTGGTGATACAATTCTACTTTCTATGTGATTGTTGATTGAAATGTATGTTTGTCTCTGGTTTTGATGAATGACTTTGAATTAGTTCTCTTTGAGTTTTTCTGTTAGTTTTAGGGATTTGTTTTGGGTGTAGAAAGAGCCCCTTCCAGTTGGAAAGAAATGCTCATCTTGTATAGGGAAGGGGAGGTGTGACCCTCCCCAGGTGTCATATGGTTCTTGTTATTTTCCATGCCTTGTGAGCATGTTGGATTCATTTATAGCCTAGAGGGCTTATGGCCATATGTGCCTATTGGGATATCCCTGGTGTTTGGGTTTATTGGAAGGCTTGAGGCCTTGTGGAGAAGTGTATATTGAAGGCTTGAGGCCTTGTGGAGAAAGAAATACTTGTTGGCTTGAGGCCTTGTGTTACCTTGTGGTATAATATGAAAAATGACACCTGGGGGTTAGAGTTGTCTACTTCCCTACCCTCTTGAACTCACCTAAGCTGGTTCATTGTAATGTGAGTCTACCATGGGGTTTTGTGTATTAATTGCTTGGTTATTGTACTCAATGTTGTGAAGTGTTGTCTTGTGTGTTCTACCCTGGTATGAAGATGGTCTCCCTAGCTCGGGGGAGACCTTCTTGCGGGTCAAAGGTAGGGAAGAGAGCTAGAGGTTTCTTGTTGTCTCCCTTGTATTCTTGCAGGTTAATGTTGAAGCAATGTGAAAGTGATTGAAGATGTGTTACCTTGTTAAAGAATCTGTTTACCTTCCTATTGTATTGAGAGCTTGGTTTCTAGAGTTTCACTATGTAAAAGATGTTGAGAAAACTTCTCCTTTGAAAATGTTGTAAGAGTTGTTACCTTGGGAGTAAAGGATTAAACCTCCCTGACTATGTTTAAAGTTGTGAGATTATTTGATTGTTACCTTTCATCATTTGTGTAAGTTGAGAGAAGAGAGTAAAAAATTACTCCCTTGATAGTCTGAGTATTGTGGAAATTTAATACAGTTAATTGTTCTTGTTGTCAAGTTTTTAATTATGAGACTTATTGTTAATTTGATGAACCAAATGATATATGATTCCCCTCTATTATCTAGTAAGAAAATTATTTTTAGTTAAATGCTATGTATGATGCATTCTTGCACTTGAAATCAAGTTTCAACTTGAAGTTACATTGCATTGGAAAATAATCTAAGTGGAATGTTTTACGGTATTATGTGTGTTCTTGAAATGTAAATAGTTCATTAGTTACAAGTATTTATTTCTGGTTTTTAATTGTATTAGAAAAGAACCAATTTACTCAATAGATTAACAAATAGAAAATACAGATTTGATATGGATAGATGTTCTTTTCATTTGAGTAGTTGTCTTTTTGCAAATCAAACATAAAGAGATAGAAAATGAATTTTACCATGAACTTGATTTTACAAATATGTTTATTTACTTTTAACTTAGTTGTGAAAGTTTGAAATCTGTATTTGCAAACACATTTTGAGAGAATGAATTATATAAAAAAATTGAAATCAGATTTTACAGATACATTAATGGAAGAAATTTTAAAACTGAAACATATATATATATTTATTTAATCAATGGTTTATTTAAAAAGAATTTGAGAAAATGAAAATACTGTTGTATTGTGAAAGTATATATATATACAAATATATATATATATATTGTTATATTTTAACAATTTAAAATTTGAGTATACTCGTGAAATTGATATATATCTCAAATATTAATGGAAATTTGAAATAGGTGAAGAAATGTGATTAAGAGGTCACTGTGTTTTATACACAGTATAAGAAAATACATGTTGGGCGGTGGGGGTTGAAACCCCACCGCTGATATTTTAAGAACCGTGAGGTGTGGGGTGGGGCTCCGCCCCTCCCCACATCCCCTGCCTCTTTCGACCCCCTCGGAGCCCAAAACCCCCGCTGCTCCCTCGCCATGGGTCCGCCGCCACCGCTGACTGTGAGCTGCCTCACCTCCCGCTGAAGTCGCCACCACCGCCACACCCATCTCCGCCACAATCCCTTGCGGTCTCCGCCACCGCCGTGCCCTCCCACACCTACAAAACAATACAAAGCACACACTCAGCTCTTCATTAAAACTTAGGGTTATTTAACCCTAGAGCATGAGTTGGTATGTTATTTTTTAAAATGGTATTAAGTGGTAAGTGGTATCTCCACTATCGAGCATATTAACATATGTATATATATATATATATATATATATATATATATATATATATATATATATATATATATATATATATATATATATATATATATATAAACGTTTAATTTGTAAGTGCATGTTTTCCACTAAGTAAGAAAACATATATTTTATGGTTATATATATATATTAACCTTAAAGCATGAGAACAATATGAGTTGGTTTTGTACAAAATACTCTATAAAATTTTAAGAGGGATTTCCTCTAGAATGAAATACAAGTTGTTAATTTAATGAATGTATATATTTATGCATAAATATTTATGCACTATATATATATATATATATATTTATTTATTTGGGTATGGAGTTTTCAATTTACTAGAAAGGAAATTTAATTTCAATGGTAAACATATTATTAATCGAATTAAATACATTATTATAAAAGACCATTTCTTGTATTGAAAAGAAATTTCTAAATTAATATAACTATATATATATATAATTTATTATTAAACGATATCAAGGGGTTATATGAAAGTTATATAATTTTTCTAACATGTTCGTTCATATGTAAAGAAAAGTGTATTTACGAAAATTATCTTTTTTCGAATTAATTACCAAGTAGTTAAATAGTTAACGTATTGAAAATTATTTGCCACAAGAGAAACTATATAAGAGAAAATAGGGAAAGGCGTACCCTAGCGAACAAGAAAACTTTTAATTCTTTTAAACACCAATCACCTATCGGAGAAAACCTAAAACGTTGCAAAATTAAAACCGACACCAAACATAATAAACAAAATTGACATGCTCTTGTGAGAAGATTTTTTTTCTCCGTTTCGACAATCAATTAGACAACTTAAATAGACGCACCAAGCACGCTTGCACGTACGAGGGAGGCTTTCGGAGTAGATAGGGAAAAAGTTTTGATATGACGTATCATGACTACATGTCATGTGTGGACATAACATACATGTTTGCGTGTTGTGAACGCATGTGAAATGTGGGCATGACACCTAGGTGGGTGAACCTTGAAAATTAAAGTAGGTAAAGGGTAAGTATTTTGACTAAGTAAATAGATCTATCTACAGTGGCAAATGGTGTAGAATAGATGAAAGCTTGCTAACTAATTCTAATATCTGATTAATGGTTGGTATAAATTGTATAAGCAATATCAAGGTGAATTTATGATTGTGCAAATGAAAGGATTTAAATGATGAATTAAACTAAGACCAGTGCCTTGTTCGGTAAACAGAGTCAAATGGAAGACTAATACTAGTGGTTTATAGTGGGCAGTAATTCTAACTATTTGGCACAATATTTTAGTTTATAACTTGTATGAACATGCAGGGAGATGACTGACAAACTCTTCTTAATAATCCAACTAATATAATCAGATTTCTTGTTATTCACCAGAAGGTAATTTAATCCTTTCTTGAAGGAACCAATTGAATGAAAAATGCAAGATAACATATAATATCAACTTGGAGACAGAATGGCAATCCTAATTATATGATTCTTCTTAGTAATCCAAACTAACACTTCTATGTTATTATGACTGACCAAAAGGATTTTAGTTCCTCTAATGGAAACCAATTAATCCAATCACACAGATACAACAAATGTGTATTGACAAATTAACTATCTACTTGATATATTAATTTGAATAACAAGGAAATACTGAACTGGAGACAACTATACAATTTAGTAATTTCAACAAATAATTGATGCCAGAATAAAACCATAGAATCAGAGAACTTTAATTTACTTCTTCAATTAATATACTTGTAATATGGTCTTTTGAAAACTTTGTGAACTTTATGTATTATATTCTATTGCTGATGATAATTCAGCATCATATGTTTGAACTTATATAGAAATGCTTGTGAAGAGACATAACTCTTCAAGAAGTCTTTTGGGAATTAACAAGATTAACATAACAACCATAAAACAACAATGCTCAGGCCCTATTCAACCACAAGTATAGCTGAGCAATGTGGTCTAAGTACTCCTAGCTGCGATGTGAATCAGTAAATTCAATAGCATTCCTTGTGATCACATCCATTGTAACCATCTTCTCCAAATGCTTGCAGGCTTCCCTGGATGCAAAGTCTTTGTCCTTAAGACCTCCTAAAGCTTCATGTAATATTACTTGACAGTCTCTGTTCCATTCTTCTTTGCTCTTTAATTTTTTATCGCTCTTGAACAACGTGGGCACTCCTGCTTTTGAGGCTTCAACACATTCTTTGGCATCAGTCTTAAGTTGGTCATAATACTTCTAATGATGCTCCACCAAATCTTTTGCACTAGAGGTATCTACAATGTCATAAGTATCTTTACTCTGTGTCTCATTGAGTTTCTCCTACAACCTTTTGTCAAGCCTCTCATACTCTTTGATCACTTTATAATTTTGAGAATAATTATCCCAAATTTGGTTTAGCCAATGCATCATGTTGGTATGCCTGTTTTGGAGTATTGTGACAAGTGTATCCATCTGAATTTGAGCTATCTGATCGATGGATGGTGATTGGACACTCTATGAGCTTTCACCCTGAGTTAGTCTTTTTACTGACCCCCTAAAGGTGCTCTTGACAACATCTTTCAAATAATCATTCTCTTTTGTTAATATCCCTTCTCTTAATTTGTATGCATCTCTTTCCTTGATTAACATTTGAACCTGTGCTTTATTCATCTTTGCAACATTAATGCCAATGTCTGTGGTGATCAAGGGGTCAGACTCCCCTGCCTTCAAAGTCATGACATGGCCAAAAGTCTTCTCAATGTCTATAATGGTTGTCTTTTTATGGGGGGGATACAGGGCCCATATCATTAATAAATTTTCATCATTATTATATTTGGTGCCCATATATACTTCAGTGACACCTTCTGGAGTGAGCTTGTATTTATCATCTGTATTATGTAGAAAACTATCAAATACTAGAGTAGAATTCAAATCAAGGCCACGAAAGATCATCACCCCTGCTTCTTTGAGCAGCTATCTACCCTTGCTAGGGGTCATATCTTGCAATTCATTATCCACTGTTGCTTTCAACATATCAAGTAATTGTCTCTCATTGTTGGCAGAGACATCATCAACTAACTCTCTGATTTCTTTCCCCTTGCATTTATATAAAAATGATTTGAATTCTTTAGAATGAATAAATTTATCATCGAAAATAAAAGAATCATATGCTATTTGTCTTGGGTCTTCATCAGCAGACCCCTCCTCATCATGTGCTATAACAGGAGACTGATATTGTTGCATCTTTCGTTTGGACATTCTTGTTGTCTATTGTTGTGGCTCCTCTTGTTCTGCAGGTTCTTCATCACCAGAAGATAACACCTCAATCTCTGCAAGTTGTTTCCTTTTCTCATCTAAGTCCCTATTATATTTTTCAACTACCAATTCAACATCAGCCTCTTCCAAATTCCTGATGACATCATCGTGTGGATAGGGAACATGTGTGTATCCACTGAGGTTTTGTTTTCTCTGAGCAAGGTCAATAAAACCCTCAGGATCAAACCCTTTTCTTACCTCAGCACACCTCATATTGTAATGCATCAACTTACCTAAAATGAGACCATACCCCTCCTTGGATACCACAATAAAATCTCCAAAGCAAAGAGTAGTAGGCATAAAAGACTGTTTATCAAGAGAGCTCAAGTGCATCACATTTGAACAATTCATTTGCCTAACTATTTCTAAATAGGCAATCTTGTCAGGGACAGTCTTTGGAAAGATAAAAGGAGTGTCCTCAAAACCATACACTAACCATGCTAGCATCCTCAAAACAATACCAGTCTCCCCAAATTGTGAGTAACAGTAAGACCACCAAAATCTTTTGGTCTAAGAAACCTCTTTATTTCATTTGAAATTGAATACTCACAGCGATGACTGAAATATCTATATAACACTTTCACACAATATTCTTCAAATTACACATAGTTAGAATGGGCATATCTACTATCCCATATTCTAGTCCACATCTGCACGGGTGACTTTTTCCCCCTCTAGTCTACTAGAACAACTTTGAATTCAGTTGGCCAAAACCCCACTTCCTGGCCATAATAGAGCACCATGTGCATGAGAAGTGAGTAATGTTCAAAGGAAACTAATGGAGCATTGTTCTTTATTGCAGTCATACCAGGGTCAATTCTATTAAAAATATAGGCAACATAATCAAACTACCTGGCATTGTGGCACTGAATGTCAGTGGCTATCACCATCAGAGAAATTGTCATGAAATCAGGGGCTTCTGATCCTAGGACTTGGCCCACAAAGTAGTAAGTGTATTGTATGTAAGGTTCAAATAGTGACACATGAAATGGAGAACCATCATTCTCAGTGAGGGGCACCAATTCTCCCTCTGCCCTAGGCCTGTGAATAGGCAGTCTCCATCCATTGTATGTAGTATCCATTCTCCAATATTCTTTATCCAAATCTTCATAAACTATAGGGACAATACATAAATCATCCAAGTCAAAAACTTCACAAATGGCATTCTTAGATAGGTGTATAATAGGCTCCTCTTGTGGGTTGCATATAGCCTTAAGACTTGGATTATACTGCTTAGTACGAAGTTGGAGGAGTTCAACATTCAGAAACACATCAGGAACGACCAATTTACCCAAATTTAAATGCCATGTGTTTGACACCGGGGAATTCTTGATTCTTCTATTGTAGTGGAATTTAAACAATTCATAACCTCAAATTGGGGTCCAGACATTCCCTATGTATTTACACTTGTCTTCTAATTTCTCCACTTCTGCCCTAAGTTGTGCAGACCTCCACGCTTTGGGAGTTGATCCTGGTAGTTGATCAATTAAGTCTTAGTTCAGTTTCCTCTCTTTTGTTTTATCCTCAGGGGTTTTGTCAATTTTTTGTCTTTTAGGTTTACTGGTATCTCCCTATTGTTTTCTTCCCTTTTCTTTCACCGACGTCTCCATTTACAATCTAGGACAGTAAATTCAATTTACAAGATATTGCACAGAAGTTTGTATGTATGTACCTGTTATTCTGAAGCAGTGATCGAATTCCCCTGTTTTCCCATCTGAATCTCTGCTTGCTTTCTCGCTTCAGATAATTCGTTCAACTTTAAGTGCCATATTTTCAAATGGTGTCTTAGAGGATTTCATCATTGTCTACATTTAATTGTTCCAGTTTTTCAATTTTCTTGATCGTTGTGAAATGTCACATCGTCATAACTTCTCTCATTGGCATGATTTTCATAATGTCAGGGTGTTTTAATATCTTCTTATGGTGTGAATGTTTGTTCATAGATCAATTGTTGTAACCCTTCAATTGTCTCCTTGACGTCATATTTCATTTGTGAACTTGTATCAGCAAGAGATTTACAAGCTTTACCCGATGTGGAAGTGGGCATGGTTGCCTTCAGCATGACATTCTTCATTGCTGTGTGAATAACATTCTTCTCTGATATGTCAAGTGTCCTCAATGTGACTATCAGTGAGAGTCTTGTTGATGAACATGATCCTTATTGTTATCAGAGTAAGATATGTTATTGGGATAACTTATTTCAAGTCACCCAATCATGGTTATCTCCCCGATAGCCTTTTACACTCCTCATCGGAGAGACCTTCACAACATGTCACCGACATCATTGTGAGTATTGCTTCAGCCAGACTTGTAAGCCTTGTTTCAATTCATTCACTTTCGTTGATGGCTCTTATTCTTCACACATATCAATGTAAGCTATGCCGAAGCACTTTTCTTTAATCGTTGAGACATTAGAATATCGGTGACTCATTAATCTTTCGCTTTGATGTTTATCTCCTACTGATGACCACTAATTCCCTCAATTCCATGGGATGCTTAGTGAGAGTTTTACCAAAATCTTCCATAGGTATGATCTATACCATCGGGAGAAATTGTAGAGTATTACCCGATAGTGCCGTCTTATATCAATCAGCATGACTGGTAACTTTCTCTCCAACGAAAGGCCATCGGTATCATTTTCTCCATTGGTGATTCTTGAAATCTTCTCCTAATTAGTAACCTCACACCGTTTCTCATTTAAGCTAGTTTTTATGGATTGGTATGACTTAAAATGAGGTCTTGGCGATATTAGGAAATTGGAACCCTCTTATTATTATGATTTTGGGCATAATGTTTTATGATTGGTCGGGCATAGATGGGTAAGAATGTAGGAAAATTTTAAATTTCCCTGTCCCAATAGTGGCTCTGTCTGGGATGTATACTCCTTGTGAGTATAACAAGAATTCAGATCTTTTGGGGAAGTAGACCACATGTTTTATTTATTTGGGATTGCAATTTCATAGAATTGTATGAGAATGGGAGATGGGAGTGATGACGATGGGGAACGGGAATGATCCTATACTACTGTACATGGAAAAGATTATATATATAGATTCATAGGACTATCCATGTAGTGGCAAATCCTAATCTCTTTTGATTTCCCTAGACTACTGTGCATGGAATAAAAGTATTTTGAGAACTCCTTAAGGGTTGTCCATGCACTGGCAACACTCAATTCTCTCTGTGCATGATTATGAAAAGAAAGGCTTAAGATATTTCCCATGCACAAGCAATTCCTGCTCTTCTCTAGACATGTTTTGCAAATAGTAAGAATCATCACCTCCTTTGCTAGTTATAACAACAGGACCTAACCATAAAGCATCAAACTTTCCATGCTTTCCTTTGTCCTAGCACCTAGCATTCTACATCAGCACTAAGTCATTCATCTCAAATTTCCTATCTTTGGCCTTTTTGTCAAAGAGGTATTTCTCTTGTGATTGCAACTTAATATTCTACCTTTGGGCTAATCTCTTTGTTTCATCAAGTTCTGCAAGATGTTCTAATCTTTCCTCCATTGGTTCAGGAATGTTTAAATCTTCCTGAAGAATAAATTTGTAAACTGGTAGGAGATTTTCTAATGGTATTCTTGCTTGTGTTCCATACACTACTTCAAAAGGAGATCTCCCAATTGCTCTTTTCATAGTAATCCTATTAGCCCATACAACCATTCTTAACTTTGAATCCCATGCTTTCTTATTTCCATCCAACATTCTCTTTATAATTTTCAAAAGGTTTTTGTTTCTGGATTATGCCTATCCGTTTGCTTGTGGCTGATAAGGGGCAGCATGGGACACAATGATGCCATGTGTATTACAGAAATTTTTGAATTCATTAGACCTTAAACACATTCCATTGTCCGTGATTAACCTCACTGGAGTGCCAAATCTAAATATAATATTTTCCATCAGAAAGTTAATCACCACCCTGCTTGTTGCTTATTTAGTTGGGATTGCTTCCACCCATTTTGTGAAGTAATCTGTTGCCACTAAAATCCATTTGTGTCCACCACTTGACTTCTCCATGATTTCTCCTATGAAGTCAATACCCCACTGATAGAATGGGGCCTCCACCTACATGGGTTTCAAGGGCAATGCTCCTTGATATTTCAACTTTCCTGAAAACTTCTGACATGCTTCACATTTCCTAGTGTAATGATTTGAATCATTAAAAACTCTAGGCCAATAATATCCAACCCTTAGGATCTTGTGGGCTGTAGTCTTTGCTGAAAAATGACCTCCACACATACCCTCATGTCATTCTTTCATGATATGTTTTGATTGATGCTCGTCTAGGCATAATAGTAAAATTCCATCCCTATTTTTCCAGTAAAGATCTCCGTCAATAAATACATATTTTGAGGCCTATAATTTAAGTGTCCTTCTTTTGTTATCATCATACCCCTCAAGACATTTCATGTGCTTTAGATAATATATGATGTCAGTATACCATGGAGTATGCTTAATTCTAGAACTTGTATTATCAACATCATTAGCACTACATATCTGAGAAGCCTCGAGATTAATTCAACCATTAACCTAGCAAGACCTTGTCCTCTCACTAGTTTAGTGATCTGGATTTCAATATTAAACTCCTAAATTCTATTGATCCATCTGCATCTCCTACCTGTGACTTCAGTTTGGACCAATACATCTTTTACTGTAGCATTAGGCACATATGCTATGATTTCAGCTCCCACCAAGTATGGCCTAAAAGTTTTAACTGCCTTCACCAATGCATATGCCTGTTTCTCAACAATGTCATATTTTAACTCTGCATTTTGAAGAGATTTGTTGAAAAATGAGATGGGTTGTTCATGTCTATCATTATTTTTCTACAATAGTACTGCTGCAACTGTATGATAAGAGGCAAATGAGAATAGTTGGAATGGCTTACTGAAATCAAGAGATATCAAAACAGGGACTTCTTTGATTGCCCTCTTAATAGTGGCAAATGCTTCTATTGTTTTTGTTGTCCATTTTACTTCTAAGTTTTTCGTCAACATCCTTGATATGGGACTAACAATTTCTGCAAAATTTGATATAAACCTCCTGACAAAGTTAATTTGGCCAAAAAATGATTGTATAGCTTTCACATTTTTAGGAATAGGAACTTGGTCAATTGCTTTTACTCTCTCAGGATCTATTCTCACTCCATCTTTTGAGACTATGTGACCAAGCAACTTCCCCTCTATCACTATGAAATGGCACTTCTTAGGATTCAATGAAATCCCATATTCTAGGGCTTTAATAAATATTTGCTCTAAATGTGCACAATGATCCTTAGCCCTTTTGGAATATGCTGTCAAGTCATCTTGATATACTATCATGATTTTATTAATCAATTCAACAAAGGCCACATCCATTTCTCTTTGTAATGTTGCTCTAGCATTAGTGAGTCTGAATGGCATTCTTAAATATACATATGTTCCCCATGGAGTGGTGAATGTAGTCTTAAATTGCTTTGATTCTTTGAGTTTCACCTGATTGTATCCTGAGAAGCCATCCATCATTGACAACAATTCACATCCAGTAACCTTTTGTAATATTGCTTCCATATTAGGGAGGGGATAGTTGTCCTTAAGAGAAGATTTGTTTAAATTCCTGAAGTCCACACATAATCTAATATCACTGTTCTTTTTCCTAACAGGTACCAAATTTGATATGGGACTAACAATTTATGCAAAATTTGATATAAACCTCCTGACAAAGTTAATTTGGCCAAAAAATGACTATATAGCTTTCACATTTTTAGGAATAGGAACTTGGTCAATTGCTTTTACTCTCTCAGGATCTATTCTCACTCCATCTTTTAAGACTATGTGACCAAGCAACTTCCCCTCTGTCACTGCGAAATGGCACTTCTTAGGATTCAATGAAATCCCATATTCTAGGGCTTTAATAAATAATTGCTCTAAATGTGCACAATGATCCTCAACCCTTTTGAAATATGTTGTCAAGTCATCTTGATATACTATCATGATTTTATTAATTAATTCAACAAAGGCTAGATCCATTGCTCTTTGGAATGTTGCTCTAGCATTAGTGAGTCTGAATGGTATACTTAAATATACATATGTTCCCCATGGAGTGGTGAATGTAGTCTTAAATTGCTTTGATTCTTTGACTTTCACTTGATTGTATCCTGAGAAGCCATCCATCATTGACAACAGTTCACATCTGGTAACCTTTTGTAATATTGCTTCCATATTAGGGAGGGGATAGTTGTTGTTAAGAGAAGATTTGTTTAAATTCTTGAAGTCCACACATAATCTAATATCACTGTTCTTTTTCTTGACAGGTACCAAATTTGATATGGGACTAACAATTTCTGTAAAATTTGATATAAACCTCCTGACAAAGTTAGTTTGGCCATAAAATGACTGTATAGATTTCACATTTTTAGGAATAGGAACTTGGTCAATTGCTTTTACTCTCTCAGGATCTATTCTCACTCCATCTTTTGAGACTATGTGACCAAGCAACTTCCCCTCTGTCACTATGAAATGGCACTTCTTAGGATTCAATGAAATCCCATATTCTAGGGCTTTAATAAATATTTGCTCTAAATGTGCACAATGATTCTTAGCCCTTTTGGAATATGTTGTCAAGTCATCTTGATATACTATCATGATTTTATTAATCAATTCAGCAAAGGCCACATCCATTGCTCTTTGGAATGTTGCTCCAGAATTAGTGAGTCCAAATGGCATCCTTAAATATACATATGTTCCCCATGGAGTGGTGAATGTAGTCTTAAATTGCTCTGATTCTTTGACTTTCACCTGATTGTATCCTGAGAAGCCATCCATCATTGACAACAGTTCACATCCGATAACCTTTTGTAATATTGCTTCCATATTAGGGAGGGGATAGTTGTCCTTAAGAGAAGATTTGTTTAAATTCTTGAAGTCCACACATAATCTAATATCACTATTCTTTTTCCTGACAGGTACCAAATTTGAAACCCAAGAGGAATGCCTGATGGGTTTAATGACAGCTCCATCTCTCAATTTTGTGAGTTCTTCAAGCATCTTAGGAGCTAATGTAGGATTGATAGGCCTCTGTTTTTGCCTGAATGGTTTAGCATTTGGTTTTAATGGTATCTCATGTTGAGAAAGATCCTTTCTATATGCTTTTAAGTCATCATATGACCAGACAAATACGTGTCTATACTTCCTAAGTAAGTTGATGATCCTGCTCCTGATTTTGGGGTTAAGATTCTTTCCAATATATACATTCTTTGGGGTTGCATGTGTCCCCAAATTAATTTCTTCAAGGTCATTTTGCACCACTGGTGTGTCTTTCATTTTAAATCTATCATGTCCATCAAATGCCTTTTCCAATGCTATAAGTCCCTTAGGTATTTTATTTGTTTTCAACTGAACTATCTCTTGCCCAAAAAGGGTTTCCTTCCCATCATGTTCTCCTACAAATGCATTGAAATCAATCTCTTGATTTTCATAATAATCAACACAATGTAGGAAGTTGATTATATCAACATCATTATCAAATGCTTGTCAGTTATGTATATTATCTGGGATAGTGAGTCTGGTTTTGAATTCAACTTTTGTAATGCCTCCTAATGTGATATCATCCCTTTTTAATGCGATATTCTCTAGAAAATCTACCATAATATTTTTTGACCGATCAATCCAGTTGATTGAAAAGGCATCAGATAACTCAATATCATCCCAGACTGCATTTCTGTAATGTCTCAACCTCTTATTTTTTGACAAGTATTTCTCTCTTTCTTGGGAAGTAACCAATTCAGAATCACCATATATAGCTAACTTTTTTATCTTATGCTTGGTGGCTATATTCAAACCAATGAGCAAAGCCTCGTATTTTGCTACATTGTTTGTGTATTCAAATGTTAATAGAAAGGAGTATTTGAAAGTTTTACCTCTTGGTGAAATAAATACTACTCCGGCCCCATTTCCCATTTTGATGCATGCACCATCAAAATACATATTCCATACATCATTTTCTTCTTTCTTAGATTCAACATGTATCATATCAGTATTCTACAATTCTGGTTGATTTTTCTTAACCTTGAAGGCTCCCAAATCTGTATCACAAAAGACATTTATTTGATGTTGATCCAAGCGTTTTATAATGTTCTCATATCTTGGCTCCCTACATAGCTTGATTTCTTTATCTCCCACTGGTATTCTGGCGTATGATAAGTCCAATTGGACATTTCCTCCTGCCATTGCAGCCCATTGTCTCGATAGAAGCATTCCATAATAAGGTGGAATGTCAACCACAATAATATCAATGTTATAAGTTGCTTCAGGGTATGAGGCAAGTTTTATTTCCACATCCCTCATAATACCAGCGATTAGGATGGATCTATTATCCATTGCATAACACCTACCAAATGTAGTGTCAACCCACATTCCCAGTTCCTTCATAACTACTATTGGCATGATATTCATGGCTGCACCTGAATCAATCATGTAGTTCCTCACTATCTTGTTTTTGATCAATAATGTAGTATAGAAAGGGTCCACCTGTGAGGGATTCTTTGTCAATGTATCACCTAGGTATACCTCAGGAATTTGGAATGTTTCTTGCTTATGTTTTTGATTTGGTATATCTGAAATCAGTTTAACTACTGTATTCCTGTATTTGTCTATCTTCATCATTTCCAGGAGTGGAACTAATATCTTTACTTGAGATATTGCATGAGCAATCTCAAATGAATGGCCCATAGTTTGATCATTCTTTTCTGTCTTTATATGTTCCTTTTCTTGATTTTGTGATTTTTCTTTCATTTTATTTTTATCACCCTTTTCTAGTTCTTTGAATGATGACTTTACATTATTATTTTTGTAATTATGATCCTTTATAAATACACTCCCAGGTGTTCCTTGTTCAACATTCACTGTCCCGTTTCTTAAGTTATAGGCATTTTTATCTTGGGCTATTGTAGCTATTGTAAGAGCTTCCCTTTCATTTTCAATGGGCTCTCTCCACTAATCATATGGATGATTGTTATAATAGGTAGGTTCCTCATAACCATCCCCCTGATCTGATAACACTTCTTGTTTTCCCATATTGATATGATGTCTCTAATTTCCCACATCATATTCATATCCCTCTTCCTCTGTAGAAGAATAATCTTCATTTAGCAAATATGGTATATCTTGCATCATATTTATAGTGTGATTATCTCTGTTATAATTGTATAACATTTCTTCTTGTTGTACTATTTTAGCCACCTCACAATATTCAGGTGAATGTGGTAAATTGCACACCAGACACCAAGGTTTATCTTCTACCATATGTGCCATATCTCTTTTTAGAGGATCAGGGGTATCTTTGCCATAATGTTGCTTTCTGTTGTTTTCAATGGGTCTCCCATATTTCCAATTTGTATTATATGGCATATCATGCAACCTACGCCTTTCATGTCTATGCTGACCTTCTTGTTTAGTCTGCTTAACATTTGGGTTCTAAGGATTTCTAGGGTTATCCTTCTTGCTAACCATACCTGTAGCTTTCCTATTATTCTCAATAGTTAATGCCACTTTCTGTGCTTCAGCTAGGGTCATAGGGCACTGATTTCTAAGTTCGTACCTTGTCTTGGGATCAAATGCTTTCAGATAAATGCTTAATGTTGTTGGGTCAGTCAGCTTAGATCCATGTGGTATTTTGTTGTGTAATTTCAAGAATTTCATATTGAAATCATACACTGATTCATTCTTGCATTTCTGGATGCTTATCAATTCATGCAATGCAAACTCAGGGGCATATTGATTGCCATATTGTTCCTTGAATTGATTATGGAAATCAGTTATTGAATTGATTGAAGCATCAGGTAAACTATTGAACCAATCTCTTGCATCTTCAGTCAAGGACATCATGAATAATCTCATTCTAACATCTTCATAGTTCATACCAATATCTTGTACAAAAGCATTGAAGGCTCTGATGTGATCTTCAGCTGATATTGCACTATTCCCAGTGAACTTGGGAACTATATTCCTCCAATTACTATCCATAGGATATGGATACAACTAATATCCAGTCAGATCAAATTGGCTGCATATGTTTGTGAGGTTTTGAGGTGGAAAACTCATTGGTGGTGGATTAGGATAGTAATTATATCCACCTGGGCGTTGATGATAAGCATATTGCTACTGTGGGTTTATGCGGGGATTTATATAAGGATTTTGTGATCTATAATATTGTTGACTAGGGGTGGGTAAGGATTAGCCATATGTTGAGAGGTGTTGTGTATAGGAGGTGGTCTAGGAACTTTAGGAATGGCATTTTGATGACTTCCGAATGCTTGTGAATTTGAAATACCACCTATATTTTGGTGTAAATTTTGTTGTGGATTCCTTGAAGTGTTTCCCCTATGTGGAGGTACATATTTTTTGGGGGGGTTGTTTTAGCCCTACTCTTTATCTGTTGAATCTCTTGCAGCAACAACCTCTTAGTTTCCTCTATCTTGATCATTTCAAGTTCTCCCTGGAGCCTAAGCAGATCCTGTTGTGCATGTTTCATAATTTCTGAATTCTTTAGGCTTTCATTTAATTCTTGAGTTGAGAATCCATGTTTTACTCCATCTCCCTGACGTAATGACATTTTGAAATCATATTCAGCTTGCCTTTGATCAATTTCCCTCATGGCTCGTGCTTCACATTCAAGTTGTTCTTGAGAATTAGGTCTATATTTTCCCAATATGTCATCAGTTACCCCATTGAGATTCTCATTTGATTCATGCAGAGGTGTAAACTTATTGTGAATTGTGATAGTTTGCTCTGCATTATCCTCTTGAGCCTCCTAGTTATTATTCTAGTGAGAATAATTTGATGTTCCATTTCTTTTGGAGATGTTTCTAATTGGTGGAGATGATTGCAATTTCTTGCCTTCCATCTTAGATCTCCTACCATCCATTTGGTATTAATTTTCTATTATAACAGTCACTAGAGTCGCCACCTATTTTGTAAATAGCAAAAAAGTTTGTACTTTATCTTTCTGGATTCTTCTTGCCAACAGAGTTACCAAATTAAATTTTGAAATTTATGTCTCTATAAAAGAAAGGTTTTTTACTAAGGTCTTTTATTTTTTCTAGTAGAGTCACCAATTTGTTAGGTCTCAAAAATGCAGGTTGCTAATCCTAAGAGGATGCCAGACTCTATGCTTAGATTTGCAACATTTTTGAACTTACACGACGGAATCAACCTTTAGGGTTTGATGACTCCCTGCGCTTTAGGTCCTATTAAACGTAGGTGGGTGAACCTTGAAAATTAAAGTAGGTTAAGGGTAAGTATTTTGACTAAGTAAATAGATCTATCTACAATGACAAATGGTGTAGAATAGATGAAAGCTTGCTAACTAATTCTAATATCTGATGAATGGTTCATATAAATTGTATAAGCAATACCAAGGTGAATTTTATGATTGTGCAAATAAACGGATTTAAATGATGAATTGAACTAAGACCAGTGCCTTGTTGGGTAAACAGAGTCAAATGGAAGACTAAGACTAGTGGTTTGTAGTGGGCAATAATTCTAACTGTTTGGCACAATATTTTAGTTTATAACTTGTATAAACGTGCAGGGAGATGATTGACAAACTCTTCTTAATAATCCAACTAATATAATCAGATTTCTTTTTATTCACCAGAAGGTAATTTAATCCTTTCTTGAAGGAACCAATTGAATGAAAAATGCAAGATAAAAGATAATATCAAGTTGGAGACAGAATGGCAATCCTAATTATATGATTCTTCTTAGTAATCCAAACTAACACTTCCAAGTTATTGTGACTGACCAGAAGGATTTTAATTCCTCTAATGGAAACCAATTAATCCAATCACACAGATACAACAAATGTGTATTGACCAATTAATTATATACTTGATATATTAATTTGAATAACAAGGAAATACTGAACTGGAGACAACCATACAATTTAGTAATTTCAACAAACAATTGATGCTAGAATAAAACCACAGAATCAAAGAATTTCAATTTACTTCTTCAATTAATATGCTTGCAACATGGTCTTTTGAAAACATTGTAAACTTTATGTATTATATTCTACTGCTGATGATACTTCCGCATCATATGTTTGAACTTATATAGAAATGCTTGTGAAGAGACATAACTCTTCAAGAAGTCTTTTGGGAATTAACAAGATTAACATAACAACCATAAAACAACAATGCTCAGGCTCTATTCAACCACAACTATAGTTGAGCAATGTGGTCTAAGTACTCCTGGCTGTGATGTGAATCAGTAAATTCAATAGTGTTCCTTGTGATCACATCCATCGTAACCATCCTCTCCAAATGCTTGCAGACTTCCCCGAATGCAGTCTTTATCCTTAAGAGCTCCTAAAGCTTCATGTAATATTGCTTGACAGTCTCTATCCCATTCTTCTTTGCTCTTTAATTCTTTATCGCTCTTGAACAACGTGGGCACTCCTGCTTTTGAGGCTTTAACACATTCTTTGGCATCAGTCTTAAGTTGGTCATAATACTTTTGATGTTGCTCCACCAAATCTTTTGCACTGGAGGTATCTACAATGTTAGAAGTATCTTTACTCCATGTCTCATTGAGTTTCTCCTGCAACCTTTTGTCAAGCCTCTCATGCTCTTTGATCGCTTTATAATTTTGAGAATAATTATCCCAAAATTGGTTCAGCCAATGCATCATGTTGGTATGCCTGTTTTGGAGTATTGTGACAAGTGTATCCATCTGGATTTAAGCTATCTGATCGATGGATGGTGATTGGATGCTCTGTGAGCTTTCACCCTGAGTTAGTCTTTTTACTGACCCCCCAAAGGTACTCTTGACAACATCTTTCAAATAATCATTCTCTTTGGTTAATCTCTCACAGCTCAGTTTGTATGCATCTCTTTCTTTGATTAACATATGAGCCTATGCTTTATTTAGCTTTGCAATATTAATGCCAATGTCTGCGGTGATCAAGGGGTCAGTCTCCCCTACCTTTAAAGTCATGACATGGCCAAAAGTCTTCTCAGTGTCTATAATGGTTGTCTTTTTATGGGGGGATACAGGGCCCATATCATTAATGAATTTTCATCGTTATTATATTTGGTGCCCATATATACTTCAGTGACACCTTCTGGAGTGAGCTTGTATTTATCATCTGTATTATGCAAAAAACTATCAAATACTAGAGCAAAATTCAAATCAAGGCTAGGAAGGATCATCACCCTTACTTCTTTGAGCAGTCATCTACCCTTACTAGGGATCATATCTTGCAATTCATTATCCACTGTTGCTTTCAACATATCAAGTAATTGTCTCTCATTGTTGGCAAAGACATCATCAACTAACTCTTTGATTTCTTTTCCCTTGCATTTATCTAAAAATGATTTGAATTCTTTAGAATGAATAAATTTATCATCAGATATAAAAGAATCATATGCTATTTGTCTTGGGTCTTCATCAACAGACCCCTCCTCATCATGTGCTATAACAAGAGACTGATATTGTTGCATCTTTCATTTGGACATTCTTGTTGTCTGTTGATGTGGCTCCTCTTGTTCTGTGGGTTCTTCATCACCAAAAGATAACACCTCAATCTCTACAAGTTGTTTCCTTTTCTCATCTAAGTCCATGTTATATTTTTCAACTACTAATTCAACATCAGCCTCTTCCAAATTCCTGATGACATCATCGTGTGGATAGGGAACATGTGTGTATCCACTGAGGTTTTGTTTTCTCTGAGAAAGGTCAATAAAACCCTCAGGATCAAACCCTTCTCTTACCTTAGCACACCTCATATTGTAATGCATCAGCTTATCTAAAATGAGACCATACCCCTCCTTGGATACCATAGTAAAATCTCCAAAGCAAAGAGTACTAGGCATAAAAGACTGTTTATCATGAGAGCTCAAGTGCATCACATTTGAACAATTAATTTGCCTAACTATTTCTAAATAGGCAATCTTGTTAGGGATAGTCTTTGGTAAGATAAAAGGAGTATCCTCAAAACCATACACTCTAACCATGGTAGCATCCTCAAAACAGTACCAGTCTCCCCAATTGTGAGTAACAGTGGGAGGACCACCAAAATATTTTGGTCTAAGAAACCTCTTTATTTCATTTGAGATTGAATACTAATAGGAATGACTGAAATATCTATATAACACTTTCACACAGTATTCTTCAAATTGCACATAGCTAGAATGGGCATATCTACTATCCCATATTCTGGTCCACATCTGCACAGGTGACTTTTTCCCCCTCTGGTCTACTGGAACAACTTTGAATTCAGTTGGCCATAACCCCACTTCCTGACCATAATAGAGCACCATGTGCATGACAAGTGAGTAATGTTCAAAGGAAACTGATGGGGCATTATTCTTTATTGCAGTCATACCAAAGTCAATTCTATTAAAAAAATAGGTAGCATAATCAAACTGTTTGGCATTGTGGCACTGAATGTCAGTGGTTATCACCATCAGAGGAATTGTTATGAAATCAAGGGCCTTTGATCCTAGGACTTGGCCCACAGAGTAGTAAGTGTATTGTATGTAAGGTTCAAATAGTGACACATGAAATGGAGGGCCATCATTCTCACTAAGGGGCACCAATTCTCCCTCTGCCCTAGGCCTATGAATAGGCAATCTCCATCCATTGTATGTAGTATCCATTCTCCAATACTCTTTATCCAAATCTTCATAAACTATAGGGACAATACATAAATCATCCAAGTCAAAAACTTCACAAATGGCATTCTTAGACAGGTGTATAATAAGCTCCCCTTGTGGGTTGCATATAGCCTTAAGACTTGGATTATACTGCTTAGCAAGAAGTTGGAGGAGTTCAGCATTCAAAAACACATCAGGAATGACCAATTTACCCAAATTTAAATGCCATGGGTTTGACACCGAGGAATTCCTGATTCTTCTATTGTAGTGGAATTTAAACAATTCATAACTTCGAATTGGGGTCTAGACATTCCCTATGTATTTACACTTGTCTTCTAATTTCTCCACTTCTGTCCTAAGTTGTGCAGACCTCCGGGCCTTGGGAGTTGATCCTGGTAGTTGATCAATTAAGTCTTGGTTCAGTTTCCTCTCTTTTTTTTAATCCTCATGGGTTTTGTCAATTTTTTGTCTTTTAGGTTTACTGGCATCTCCCTATTGTTTTCTACCCTTTCCTTTCACCCGCGTCTCCATTTACAATCTAAGACAGTAAATTCAATTTATAGGCTATTGCATAGAAGTTTGTATGTATGTACCTATTATTCTGAAGCAGTGATAGAATTCTCCTATTTTCCCCTCTGAATCTCTGCTTGCTTGCTCGCTTCAGATAATTCTTTCAACTTTAATTGCAATATCTTCAAATGGTGTCTTAGAGGATTTCATCATCGCCTGCATTTAATTGTTCCAGCGTTTCAATTTTCTTGATTGTTGTGAAATGTCACATCGTCATAACTTCTCTCATCAGCATAATTTTCATAATGTCAGGATGATTTTAATATCTTCTTATGGCATGAATGTTTGTTCATAGATCAATCATTGTAACCCTTCAATTGTCTCCTCAACGTCATATTTCATTTGTGAACTTGTATCGGCAAGAGATTTACAAGCTTTACCCAATGTGGAAGTGGACATGGTTGCCATCAACATGACTTTCTTCATCATTGTGTGAATAACATTCTTCTCCGATATGTCAAGTGTCCCTGATGTGACTATCGGTGAGAGTCTTGTTGATGAACATGATCCTTATTGTTATCGGAGTAAGATATGTTATCGTGATAACTTATTTCAAGTCACCCGATCATGGTTATCTCCCTGATAGCCTTTTACACTCCTCATCAGAGAGACCTTCACAACATGTCATCAACATCGTTGTGAGTATTGCTTCGGCCAGACTTGTAAGCCTTGTTCTGATTGATTCACTTTCACTGATGGCTCTTATTCTTCACACATATCGATGTAAGCTATGCCGAAGCACTTTTTTTTAATCACTGAGACATTAGAATATCAGAGACTCATTAATCTTTCACTCTGATGTTTATCTCCTACTGATGACCACTAATTCCCTCGATTCCACAGGATGCTTGGTGAGAGTTTTGTCAAAATCTTCCATCGGTATGATCTATACCATCAGGAGAATTTGTAGAGTATTGCCCGATAGTGTTGTCTTTTACCGATCGGCGTGACCGGTAACTTTCTCTCTGACGAAAGGCCATTGATATCATTTTCTCCATCGGTGATTCTTGAAATCTTCTCCCCGATTAGTAACCTCACATTGATACTCATTTAAGCTAGTTTTATGGATTGGTATGACTTAAAATGAGGTCTTGCTGATATTAGGAAATTGGAACCCTTTTATTATTATGATTTTGGGCATAATGTTTTATGATTGGTTGGACATAGGTGAGTAAGAATGTAGGAAAATTTTAAATTTCCCTGTCCCAATAGATATGATAGAGGCATTTAAGAACTTTGCATTGTGACATTTGAATTTGTAGGAGGATGGAAAGAATAGTAATCCATGTTCAAATATGTTTTCAACGAAAGCCTATTTACCTCACAACCACTTTCTCATAGCTCTACAATAGTAGCTCAACAAGACCTTAAGTCTTCCCAACAAAACCCTTATTTCTCCTATTTCTCAAGTTTATTTGTCATTAACTTCAACATATGAAGCATTTACATCAATTCTTCCTTGATATATAGGATTCACATGCCTATGAAAAATCCCATATATTTTTACAAACTATGCATCTATATGAGTCCATAACTCTACATCTTATATTTTACCATGCATATTTTACCAACACACATATATTGTGACCACATTTTCCAGAGTAGACAATTTCAAAATTCTCCCTTTGTTCAATGAAAACTCATTTAACATGGGAGACTACTTCTTCACATGAGACATTCATAAATGACCTTCATATAATGCTTTCTTTCTTTTGAAGAGAAGATAGAGAAAGATCAAATACCTAGAAAATTATTGCAGCCTTCACACATTATATTCCTTTGACTGAATCCCTTGTTGATCTATGCAATGCAATTGCACAAACAAAAAAAATTCTTCAATAATTGATCAGGTTCATTTGCAAAGTTGTCACCTCTTCAAAGGGGATAAAATCTTCAAGAAACTATAATCTCCTCAAAGATCAAATACTTTTCTAAGTCCACTCCACCAACAAAGCACCATTATTTTACAAAATATCTAGATATGCTACAATAATTACTTTAAAAACTAGGTTTTCCAGTCTTCAAATTATTTGACTCCTTCCAAATAGATATGCATCTAACTACTCCCCAACAGAGTCATCAATCTATTGGTTCCTTTACCTACAGTCCCTCACTAAGGCATTCACCATACTATCAAGACACAAGGATCAAACAAATCTTGAAAGAGGGAAGAAACATATTGTCAAATTGAGGGTGAAGAAAAGCCAATGAACAAGAAGTTAAATAAACCTCATCTACACTTTGAGCCTTGCAAAGCTCAAGAGGGTATTCCCAAAGATCTTTGAACAATTTAGAAAACAAATAAATAACAAGGAAGATCTCTATTTAAGGCAACTGATTTAAAATGGTGCCAACATATGATAAGCTAGTTTATAATCCTTGTAAATGCACTCATTGGCAGTTTCTTACAACACCATTAACCTAGAAAATATAATATGCACAAGTCCTCTGAAGATTTGCATCAGCTACAAGTTTCACATGAGGTTTAACAAGATTTACAATATTGGACTTTATACATAAGGGTAGGGTAGAAATAATTTATGGACATGGCTTCGGATTTATTATTTTAAACTAGGATTCTGGAAATGGAAACTGCAAGGATTGATCAGTGCCAATCTGTGAGGCCTACTTTTTAAACTACTATTCATGAGACTATTTGCAGTGATTGTTATTATTATTTATATGTTGAAAGACTTTTGTTCTGGAATCTTGCTTATTGAACCTATTTGAATTTTAAGGAAATAAATTGTGCAATGATAATTTAGATATTGTTTTGAAGAAAATGATGAATGGATATGGAAATTCAATATGATTCTATGGTTGAATGTTTAAGATGCATGAATTTAGTTTTGCTTTGGCTATGATATTTATATGTGATATTGACTTCGAGTTTGAGTGTGCAAGTATTGCTAACAAAACCACTATTACAAGAGACCATCTCATACCTATGTTGTATCCCTTGTGAGCCGATCTAGTTCAATGAGGAACTAAGATCAACCTCGTGCTTGGAAAATGTTGTAATGTTGTAATGTGTTAATGTTGCATGAGGTCATGGGAATAAGGGTTATCTTTTGATTTACTTTTATTATGATAAGTGTTGTAAGTAATGATGTTTTTTAATCTTGTTTAAATTGTAATTCTTTTAGACCCTTTATTTTGTGTTTTATTTGACTCTGGGAGTCCTAACTAGGTTTAAAGCAACCCCGGGTTATACCCTATGGGTCTAGGGACCTTTTTGACTAGGATAACCCTAGGTTAACTTCCATATGGTCACTTCAACTTTAGGGTGAAGTAAAGTGACGAATTTGGAAGCATGGGAGACATGAGATGAGTGGAATCCACACTCATGCCCACTTCCAAGTCATAGAGCCACTCCATGATTCCCTAATGAGGGAGTACTTGTCTCCATGTGCCTCCTTTTTGGTGGGGTTCCCCTTAATGAGGGTGTTGTGTCACCCACTCTTTCTTTTATTTTAAGTTTACTTGTTTTATTTTATTCCTACATGTGGGATTTAATGGGGAACCTATTGAGTGGGGGTACATTGTTTTATGACCACTAGGTTAATGGAGGAGTGGGGGGTCGAATTGTTTATTCCCACTTGGGAAATTAGGAAAACAGAGGAATTAGTTTTAAAAGTAGGAGGAGAAGGAGAGTGAGAGGGTTGGATTATTGTGAGAAGAAGGGATTTTTGGAGAAGAAGGTGGGAAGAGGAGCTCTACATCAACTCTCATTCCATAATTGGGCTTTGGAAGGTTGGTGATACAATTCTACTCTCTATGTGAATGTTGTTTGAAATGTATGTTGTCTTTGATTGATGAATGAGCTTTGAATTAGCCTTCTTTGAGTTTGTTTGTTAGTTTTGGGTTATTTGTTCTGGGTGTGGAAAGAGCTCCTTCCAGTTGGAAGGAAATGCCCATCTTGTATAGGGAAGGGGAGGTGTGACCCTCCCCAGGTGTCATATGGTTCTTGTTATTTTCCATGCCTTGTGAGCATGTTGGATTCATTTATAGCCTAGAGGGCTTTTGGCCATGTGTGCCTATTGGGATATCCCTGGTGTTTGGGTTTATTGGAAGGCTTGAGGCCTTGTGGAGAAGTGTATATTGAAGGCTTGAGGCCTTGTGGAGAAAGAAATACTTGTTGGCTTGAGGCCTTGTGTTACCTTGTGGTATATTATGAAAAATGACACCTGGGGGTTAGAGTTGTCTACTTCCCTACCCTCTTGAACTCACCTAAGCTGGTTCATTGTAATGTGAGTCTACTATGGGGTTTTGTGTATTTATTGCTTGGTTATTGTATTTAATGTTGTGAAGTGTTGTCTTGTGTGTTCTATCCTGGTATGAAGATGGTCTTCCTAGCTCGGGGGTGACCCTCTTGCGAGTCAAAGGTAGGGAGGAGAGCTAGAGGTTTCTTGTTGTCTCCCTTGTTATCTTGCAAGTTAATGTTGAAGCAAATGTGGGAGTGATTGAAGATGTGTTACCTTGTTAAAGAATCTACTTACCTTCCTGTTGCATTAAGAGCTTGGTCTCTAGAGTTTTCACTATGTAAAGATGTTGAGAGAACTCTTTGAAAATGTTAGAAAGAAATGTTACCCTGGAAGTAGAGTGTTAATCCTCCCTTATTATGTCCATTGTTGTAATTATAATTGTTCTTTACATTTACACCTTTTATGAGTTGGGAGTACAAGTAAATAACTCCCCTAAGTTGTATATGAGATGTGGAAGTTCTATAGTTAATTGTTCTTGATTATCCAAATGTAAATTGTGTTCAAGTCAGTGAGATTGAATCAGTTGTGCTTTAAATCATCTTTGGTATTACTTTGTGAGAAAATGTATTCTACTGTAATTTGGAGGTTGCATATCTACCTTGTAAATATGGACATTAAATCTTGATTAAAGATTGTAATAGAAATTAATTCAAACAAATGTTATGTTTGCCTATGGAGGGTTAATGAAAATAAAAGAATTATAGTTCATGTATTCACTTTTGTATTTTACCAGTAGTGTAAAAGGGAAATTTACTTGATAATTTACAATTAGCACCCACATAATTTGATTGATTAAATGCCCTTCTTTTGTTCATTTGAGTAATTGTTATTTAAAATTTAAATGTTGAAGTTAGAATGGAAGGAGTTTTACCGTGAGACATTGTTATTTTATATATATATAAATGAATTTTGATATACATTTAATATATCATTATACTTTTAAATTAGTTGTGAGAGTTGTTTTCTGCATTTATATTTACATTAAGGAAGAAAATTGGAAAAACTGAGATATATATATATATATACTTATTTAATTACTTATTAGTTCATTTTAAATGAACTTGAGAAAATGAAACTATTGTTACATTGTGAATGTTATATATATACAAATATATATATATACACATATATAAATATATATATATATATATATATTAAATAGTATGAAATTAAGTATAATCGTGAAAAGAATATATATGTATATATATATATATATTAATGAAAATTTGGAATAAAATTTTGAGATGCGAATGAGGTCGCTGTGTGTAAACACAGTCGAAGTTTATACAATGGACAGTGGGGATTGAAACCCCACCGCAATTACTATAAGCCACGAGGTGGGGGGGGGGGGGGGGGGGGGGCGCGGAGCCCCACCCACACCCTACTTCATGGGATGTGGGTGGGGCTCCACCCCTCCCCACATCCCCCTCTGCTGTAAACCCCCCCACGGACTGTTGACATTCCCGCCGCTTCTCTCTGCCGCGGCTGTCTGCCGCCCTCCACCCTTCTGACCCTGCCGCTCCCTGCGGCACCATTACCATCCCTCCTTCCGCCACCTGCGGCACCCTCACGCCCTGCTCCTTAAGTTCGGCCTCCCCTCCAATTCAGATCTGTCGCCCTCCATTCCCTTAACCTGCAACCACAACACAAAAAAAAAACTCAAGAAGTTTAGGGTTTAAAACCCTCAATGCTATGAGTTAGTATTATAACAAAGGATTAAAATGTTAGTGGAATTTCCACTATTCCACATACTAATATTTATATATATAAATATATATATGTATATACATCTCTGTATATATATATGTATGTTTATATATATACAGTTGTAAGTGCATGAGCTTGCACTAATAAGGTATGGGATGGATGAATATATATATATATATATATATATATATATATATATATATATATATATATATATATATATATATATATATATATATATATATATATATATATATTGGTTTGTGTAACTAACTCATTAAAATTTGTAAGTAGGAATTTCACTAGTATGGGGAGTATAGAATAAAAGTAAAATTAATTCATATAAATATGCATATATAAATGTGTTGAGTGCATATACATATATGTACATATATAATACCTTTATATATGTTAAATGTGAGTTTTCTTTTTACAAATTGAGAAATTGATACATTGGTTAGTTTAATATAAATGATAAATTTTAATTTAGACATTCATCTATTTATATAAACATTAATCTGTATAAATATATAAATGTGTTACAAGTTTAAATGTAGATGATAAATAAATATTTTATTTAAATATTTAAGCAAAGAGTAAATGAGACAAATTAATGAAATAAATAGAAGTTTATTTAACTAGACAAAGGTAGGTTAGAATGGGGTAAGTAAGTCCGTAATTGACATAGATCGAGAGAATCGAATAATTGTCAATCACCTACCGGAGAAAACATAAACGTTGCAAAATTAACCAATGCAATCTTAGAAAATGAAATTCACTTGCACACGCATGCAGAACTTTTTGATAACAACAGTAACTCGCCTACCTTTACAAACGCAACTGAGCATGCCTACGCATGCGAGGTGAAGAATTCAAGTAGTGAAAGAAAAATTCTTGATAGTTTGAATCATGCCTACATGGCATGTGTGGGCATAATATGTGTGTTTTGCGTGTTGTGAACGCACGTGAAATGTGGGCATAACACAATCATGGGTTAGAGAGTCATAATGTATGCATTTTATCATAGCATTTAAACATATCATGATGGTCATTTAAAGTATTATCACCTAATGATAATAAGACCTCCTAAAGCCTATTATGCAACCATACTTAGTAATCCCTTTGAAATCATAATATTCTTGTATCTCTCAGGCAAGCATTTACACTATCCCTTAAACAGAAAGCAAACCATGAGAAAAACTCAATACAGCAAATGTCCAAGAATAAATCCATAATCCTTGATTACTTCATTAAAGGAGCATTACACTTCAAAGATGGAGACAGTTACACAACAGTATGATTTTCATATATGCACAAAACAGGATACAAGACTACTGCCATAAAATGATTGACACACATATGGATTGCATCTTGCAATGGACTTAATCTGATTTCCCCTTTACAGAGCTTTTTCAATCCCCTGAACCCCTACCAAATGACATAGAAGTTACATTTTAAGAAAGAGAGGAGAAGATGAAAAACCCTAAAATCAATTGAGGCATGACACATGGTACATTTGAGCCCCTTGATTCTGCAATTGATTTGGCATAAGAGAATATGCCACAGTATCTTCTATCTTCCTCTTCATTTTGTCTTTACTTGTAAATAGGAAAGTTGTATTTCTTGTGCACAATTTTACCCTGTTGGTAAAATTAACGTACTAGTCACATTTCACTTTGCAAGTGAAAAAGATAATCACCAAGTAGTTACCCATTTCACTAGCCTGTGAAAAAATACTTTTACCAAGCATTTTACCTTTATGGAACTCCCAAATCCTTCATGTAATGATTTTGGTATTTTTGAGCTTGCATGGGCATTTTTCTAATGCTGGCAATCACAATTTATTCAAAACATTGTTAAAATGATGCATGGGTAGTCTTTGAAATAGAGAGGGCATATTTTGGTTGCAGAGACATTTAAAAAACATTCCAAGACTAAGACAAAACATCTACAGGGCATTAGACAACCTCCCTAGACATTTTTGACAAGTGTGGGTCATTTTTTGAGCTGTTGGGGTATTTTTCATCCATCTACAAGTTCAAAAATCACTACTGGGGCATTGGAAATCATGCTTGGGTGTTTTTAAGCAATGCTAGGACATTTTTATAAGTGCCATTATTATTTGTGTTAAGCTCTTCCAATTTTTTTCTAGTAATTTGGAGATTTAATTTTCATATTGCATGTCAGTTCTAATGGTTGCATGTCAACACTCGATGATTGCATGTGTGGTATCAATCATTGCATGTTATTGTTGGTGATTGCATGTCAGTTCTAATGGTTGCATGTCAGTGTTTTTAGTAGATCAGTGTTGGGACAATTTGCATCATTTGGGTACTTCATAACAACTATCATTGTGAAGTTTTGGAGTGTTCCCTTTGTTGTTCAGACCTGATAAACAGTATACTTCAATCACAAGTTTGAAATCAGTGTTGTTTTGGGTTGAATAAATCATATTTGTGGACTATTCTCTGCTGGTTAGGGTTTGCAGTGTTTTCATTTTCAGACCCATAGCCTGCTACAATTTATAGACCTGTGATTTTATTGTTACTATATGAGAAAAATTTGGACAAACAAAAAAGATAAAACAATCCAAATGCATTTACCTCGATCCAAACCCTTTGAAAACCTCAAATATCTTGAATGATAGATGCATGCATGATTGATTGATGAAGATTGATTTGATGTTGATTACTAATTTTTCGCAGCATAATGTTGAGATGAAAGATTGATAGAAGAAGATAGATGGATAGAGATGAGATGATTGGAGGAATTTTGGTAGAGTGAAGATACTAGAAGATGGATCCCAAATGGCTGGTGAGAGGCAATATTTATAGGCAAGAGTTGATATGATTTGATGGCCAAGATTAAAAGTTAATTATGTGATGTGTATGGCTAGGATTAAAAGATGATTTTAGTGCCTATGACACACATTAAGTGGGCTATAACATGAGGCTAAAATTAGGATTTAAGGGAATAAGTGAGATTCTTTTATTTATTTTGGAGGATGATGCAAGAGCATCCAGTGGTGTAAGGGCAATCTTGCATCACCAAAAAAAAGATGTGTTTCAAAATTGTTGGTGTTCTTTTCATTTTTTTTCAAAATTTGTGGTTCTGGTTCCATAATCACTTGAATAATGATGTAGAACTTTTAGTTTTTCCAAACTACTAAAAATAGTAACCTACTATTTTTAGAAAGTTTGCATTTGGGCACAGATTGAAGTGAAAATTTATAGGAAATTACATAATGGAAATATAAGACTTTTGGTGAAGGAATCACACAAAAATCATTTGTGAGCTGAAAGATATTAAAGTCTTTATTTCCTGAAAAATGCCTGAAAATTATTCAAACTCAGGTTTGAGGCACTAAACGGCCCCGTACGGGCCCAAAAATAGCTGGAACTGGCAGAGCGGATTCTTAGCATATAGAGCACTCTGTGAGCTTTCCGACGCATAAAACAGTTCATCAATCAGACACCCGGATCAAAAGTTATGGCTCCTGGAAGTTGACCTATTTTTGGAGGGAGATGCAAATTTTGAAATTAGGTTGTTGGCCACCAAAAAGGCTATTAATAACTATTTTTGGGAACCCTGGGCAGTAGTAGAGTTAAGGGGGAAAGTGTGGAGTCAAGAATAGATGGGAAAATAGAAACCCTAGATGATTTGGGGTTACAGAAAGGAGGTGATTCTAGAGTCTTGTGATAGGAAGCTGTAATGTGTTGCAGCCTGTGGAGGGTTGATTCCTCTGATTGTATTTGAGCTTCTGTAATGTAACAAGTGGTCCAAATCAATAAAAAAGTTCTATTTTCTATGTGCAATTTATGTTGTTGTGTGTTTTATGATTTACCCCCTTCATCAAGTAGTATCAGAGCTAGGTTTCCTGAATGTGTAGATAGATTGCCGACCATGAAGCAATTTGCACCAGGACCTAAGGTTGTGGGTTCGCTACGGAGATCCAGATGCCTCCACAAAGAAATCATATTGGGAGGAATGCTTTGCTGGAAGAGGGTTTTAAAGCCCTACAATGGTAAATCTATGCAATACAAGAGGAGCTATAAAGAGGGTTTGATCCAAGAATAAGAGAAGAAAACGAGGATGAAGCGGAAGAACTATCTGAGGAAGAACAAGAAGCTGCAGGAGATCTTGCAAAAGTTAGGTTGTTGAGGGCTATTTTGAAGATCAGAAAGAGGTCCAGGATAAAAGTTTCTACATATTCTAGAGATTTGAATCCAGAACAGCTTATTGATTGGATCAACGACATGGAGGAGTATTTCAAATATGAAGATGTGGAGGACCCAAATCAGGTCAAGTTTGCAAAAACAAAGTTGAAGGGCCATGCTAGTATTTGGTGGAAGGAGGTCCAATTAGAGAGGAATAGAAGAGGAAAAGGAAAGATCACCAGATGGGATTAGATGGTGGAGAAACTGAAGAAGCAGTTCATTCCTGTGGACTATGGGATGGAGCTGTTGAAGAAGCTGCAAGGACTGAAGCAAGGTAATAAGTCTGTTAAGGAGTATACAGAAGAGTTTTATAAAATTACTATCAGGACAGGTCATGAAGAGCCCAACAAGGAGAAGGTAGCCTGTTACACTAATGGGTTGAGGCTGAGTATTCAAGAGGAGCTGAGCCTAGTCAGAATGACCACCATAGAAGATGCATACCAGTTTTCCCTAAAGGTGGAGGAGAAGCTGAATAAAAGATTTGACAGCAAGCAAAGGGGAAGAGGTCAAGGTGGAAGGACTGGTGGAAGACCCTATGGGGGGTGAAATGAAGATTCAAAGAAAAGTGAAGAAGCCGGTACCAGTCAAAATTAGAGAAGAGATAATACCTACCACCCTCATGACCAGAACAATGGTGAGCAAAGAGGAAGAGGCCGACCTAGGCAAGGACCTAGAAGAGGAGGTTTCAGAGGAACTTGTTTCCAATGTGGAGAAGGACATCGAGCATACGAGTGTCCACAACATCAAGGAAGGACAAATAGAAGACCTAAAGGTAATGCACGAGTTGCACATGTCAATGAAGATGCACAATCTAAGCGCTCTGAAGATGCTGAAAGGGGAGAAACCCTAGTTGTCAGAAGAACTTTGTTGAATGAGGAGAAAGAACCAAATCAGAGGAAGAGTTTGTTCCGCACAAGGTGCAAATGTGAAGGTAAGTGTTGTGATATTATTATTGACAGTGGAAGTACTAACAATCTTGTTTCAAAGGAAATGGTTGACAAGTTAAAGTTGACAAGAATTAAGCATCCACATCCATATCGGATTGCATGGTTGTAGAAGGACCATAGAGCTTTGGTCAATAAGTAGTGTTTAGTGAAGTTGAAGATTGGGAACTACCATGATGAGGTGTTGTGTGATATCATACCAATGGATGCATATCATATGTTGTTGGGGAGGCCGTGGCAATATAATAGGAGTGTTATCCATGATGGTCGTGCAAACACATATTCCCTAACAAAGGATGGAGTTCGTCAAAAGTTGAAGCCCTTGAAGGAGGTGGAAGAAAAGGTATGTAGTACTGCTAGAATTTGCTTGGTAGATGGTAGAAAATCTTTAGAGGGTATGAAGCATGAGCGTCATTACTATGCATTGATTCCTAAGATTAGTCAAGAGAAATGTGAAGATGTACCGGCCAAAGTCTCAGAGATGTTGGAAGAATTTCAAGATATTGTCTCTGATAATGTACCATAAGGTTTACCATCAGTAAGGAAAATAAGTCATCAAATGGATTTGATACCAGGAGCCAGTTTGCCGAATAAGGAAGCCCACAGAATGACCCCTGTAGAGAATGAAGAGTTGAACATACAAGTTTAGGAGTTGTTGAGGAAGGGACTGATAAGGGAGAGCCTAAGTCCATGTGTGGTACCTGCAATACTAGCACCAAAGAAGGATGAAGAATAGAGGATGTGTACAGACTCTCAAGCCATCAATAAGATAATCATCAAGTATAGATTCCATTGCCAAGAATGGATGACATCATGGATTGTTTGAGTGGAGCCAAGTACTTCACGAAGATTGACTTGAAGAGTGGGTATCACCAGATTTGTATCAAAGAAGGAGATGAATGGAAGACAACCTTCAAGACAAAGGAAGGTTTGTATGAGTGGTTAGTCACGCCATTTGGGCTAACCAATGCACCAAGCACATTCATGCGGCTCATGAACGAGGTAATAAAAGAATTTTTGGGAAGTTTTGTTATTGCTTATTTGGATGATATTTTGATTTTCAGTAAGAATTAGGATGAGCATCTGATGCATATCAGAAGAGTTCTAGAGAAGCAAAGGGAGGAGAAGTTGTTGATTAATCTGAAGAATTGTAGTTTTACAAAGGAGTTGGTATACCTGGGATTTGTTGTCTCAAAGGAAGGTCTTAAGATGGACCTAGAAAAAGTAAGGGCTATCATTGAATGGCCTACGCTAAGGAGTGCAACAGAGGTAAGATCTTTTCATGGTTTGGCAAGTTTTTACAGAAAGTTTATTAGGAATTTCAATAGCATTTGTGCACCCCTAACTGAGACAATGAGTGGGATAGAAAAGAGTTTAGATGGACTAAAGGAGCAGACAAGAGTTTTGATACATTAAAGCAGAAAGTCAAAGAACAACCTATTTTGGCACTTCCATATTTCAATAAGGTATTTCAAGTAGATTGTGATGCTAGTGATAGTGGTATAAGAGCTGTTTTGAGCTAAGAAGGTAAGTCCATTGCCTATTTTAGTGAGAAGCTTAATGATGCCAAGAAAAAGTATTATGTTTATGATCAAGAATTTTATGCAATAGTTCAGGCTTTGAAGAAATGGAGACATTATTTGTTGCCAAAAGAGTTTGTTTTATATACTGATCATCAGGCTTTACAGTATCTTAATAGTCAAGGAAAGTTGAACCAAAGGCATTTAAAATGGGTTGAGTTTTTGCAGAGCTATACTTTTGTTTTGAAGCATAGGAGTGGGAATTCCAATAGAGTTGTCGATGCCTTGAGCAGAAGGCAAAATTTGTTGACAGAAATGAAGATAGAGGTTGTTGGGTTCGATGAACTCAAAAGTTTGTATCCTGAAGATCCAGATTTTACAGAGGCCTTGAAAGCTTGTTTGGAACCTGTTACTTTGGATAGGACAAAATGGTTGGATTTCATAATCCAAGATGGCATGTTGTTTACAGGAAGCCAATTGTGCATTCCAAGGAGTTCCATGAGAGATAACCTAATTAAGGAGAAGCATAGTGGAGGATTCGCTGGACACTTTGGTCGAGATAAGACCATTGCTATTGTTGGTGAAAATTATTATTAGCCACAGTTGCAGCAGGATATGAGGAAATTTGTACAGAGTTGCAGAGTGTGTTAGATGGCAAAAGGAACAAGTCAGAATACAGGGCTATATCAACTATTACCTGTACCAAAGAAGCCATGAGATGATATCAGTATGGATTTTGTTCTTGGATTACCAAGGACACGGAGAGGACATGATTCTATTTTTGTGTTGTTGGACAGATTCTCAAAGATGGCACATTTCATTCCTTGCAAGAAGACTAATGATGCTGTTCATATTGCTAAATTATTTTTTAGAGAGGTGGTGAGATTACACGGTTTACCAAAGAGCATAGTTTCAAATCGAGATACTAAGTTTGTTGGTTATTTCTAGAGGACAAATTGGAAGAAGTTGAAGAAATATTTGAAGTTTAGTTCTGTACACCACCCATAGACTGATGGACAAACCGAAGTGGTGAATAGGAGTTTGGGTAACCTGCTATGATGCTTAGTAGGAGTTAAGCCCAAGGGATGGGATTTGATTTTACCACAGGTAGAATTTGCTTACAATAATTCTGTCAATAGGAGTATTGGTAAATCACCATTCCAGATTGTATATGAGAATAGTCCAAGAAATGCTTTAGAGTTAAAGAAGCTAGACAAAGGAGAAAAGACAAGTGCTGAAGCTGAAGACTTTGCAGAACATCTGAAGAATTTGCATGAAGAAGTGAGAAAGCACATTAATAAGATGAATATTCAGTACAAGGCTAAGGCAGATTAGAAAAGGAGGTATAAGGAGTACCAGGTAGGAGATGAAGTCATGGTTCACTTGAGAAAAGAAAGGTTCCCAATTAGAACATTCAATAAGTTGAAAATAAAGAAATTTGGACCGTGTAGAATCCTGAAGAAGCATGATTTAGGAAATGCATATAAGGTAGAGCTGCCGAGTGGGATTAATATTTCCATTGTGTTCAACATTGTTGATTTAACAAAATATCATGAGGGTGGCATAGACGATGGAACAATAGAAGAATAGTGGAGTATTCTAGCATCTACTTCAATAGAGGAGATAGAAGAGATCTTGGATAGCCATGTGCGAAGAAGTACTCGGAATAGGCAATATGAAGAATATCTAGTGAAATGGAAAGAAAGACCTATTAAAAATTCTTCTTGGTTGTCTAAGGCAGAGGTTTATCGTTTGGGTTTTCCTCACACAAACACCTGAGACATGACAGGGTCACTTCTCAAATTACACTAGGTGTCTAATGTAGGAGCATCCAGTGGTGTAAGGGCAATCTTGCATCACCCAAAAAAAGACGTGTTTCAAAATTGTTGATATTCTTTCCATTTCTTTTCAAAATTTGTGGTTCTGGTTCCATAATTGCTTGAATAATGATGTAGAACTTTTAGTTTTTCCAAACTGCTAAAAATAGTAACCTGCTATTTTTAGAAAGTTTACATTTGGACATGGATTGAAGTGAAAATTTATAGAAAGTTACATAATAGAAATATAAGACCTTTGGCGAAGGAATCACACAAAGATCATTTGCGAGCTAAAAGATATTAAAGTTTCTATTTTCTGAAAAAAGCTTGAAAATTATTCAAACTCAGGTTTGAGGCACTAAACGGACCTGTACGGGCCCAAAAATGGCTAGAACCGGCAGAGCGGGTTCTAAGTACATAGAGCACTCCCTAAGCTTTTCGACGCATAAAACGGTTCGTCAATCAAACACCCGAATCAAAAGTTATGGCTCCCGGAAGTTGACCTATTTTTACAGGGAGATGCAAATTTTGAAATTAGGTTGTTGGCCGCCAAAAAGGTTATTAATAACCATTTTGGGAACCCTGGGTAGTAGTAGAGTTAAGGGGGCAAGTGTGGAGTCAAGAATAGGTGGGAAAACAGAAACCCTAGTTGTTTGGGGTTATAGAAGGGAGGTGATTCTAGAGTCTTGTGACAGGAAACTCTAATATGTTGCAGCCTATGGAGGGTTGATTCATCTGATTGTATTTGAGCTTCTGTAATGTAACAAGTGGTCCAAATCAATTAAAAAGTTTTATTTTCTGTGTGCAATTTCTGTTGTTGTGTGTTTTATGATTTACCCCTTCATCAGAGGAAAATATGCCTATGACGCACAATGAGTGGGGCTAAAATAGGATGTGAGTGGGAATCTCATAATTTATTTATTATTATTTGTGCATGTGAAGAGTTGTAGTCATGTGACACATGTTGCAATGTGGAAAAGGTGAGGGATTAATTCAAATATTTAATTTAAATTTTTTTGAGACATGTGAAGGGGAATTAATTAAATAAATAAGATTTATTTAATTAATTGGGAAGGTGATCAAGTGGGATTTATAAGTGGAATAAATGGGATAATATAATGACCCAGGGTAAAATATTACAAGATGTCTTACAAGGTCATGTATTGACTAGGTAATATTATGATATGGACAATTTTGGGTATCTACATTTTGCCCCTCTTTGAGATGATGTTCGAGATGATGAGATTTATGTCGAGTAACATCATTTTAAAGAAGCTAAGGTATGGATAGACAAAAATGATGGGATGTGTTGTGTCTTACACACATGCCCTATTTTTCCAAATGGAGACCCCCTCTTTTGCTTTGGCTTGGAGTCTCGACCTTTGTTACTTATGATGATGAGAAGGTGAATTTGTGCTTAGAGTGCGTGATTTGTTACAGATTTGAGTATTTTGTGTGTTTGGAGTCATTTGATGTCTTTCATGATTGATTTGGAAGTGTCTTGAGTGGTCTTGTGCTTTAGGAAGTAGTCATTTGTTGTTTTCTGCACTAAAATTGGGTGTTACTACATTTTGCTCCAAAATCTCATGTCACTGGATTTTGCCCTTGAGATTGCTTTTACAGGATGTGTCATGTTGAAATTCTTAGTTTTTAGATCTTACAGTTGCAAAATTGTGGCAAATTCTATTAGATTTCACTAAGGGGTCCATATGCTTTCACCCTGATACATGTTTCTGAAGCCCTGATTTGGCTAAGTCTGAAACCCTGAAAATCTTGAAAAATGGCTAAGTCTAAAATCTGGTGGAACCACAAAATTCTAGAATCTACATATGAAATCCTATGGATCTAGAACCCATTTCAAACATCCTGAAAGTATATTTAAAAATATTTAAAGTATAAGAAATTCATTTCTTATACTTCAATATATTTTTAAATACACTTTCACCTTAGACATTTCCAAATCTGGGGCTAAAAATGACCCCAACTGCGAAAAGTGCTAAAAATGTCTTCTACCAACCTTAGCGCTAAATATGCCTCCGACCAACCTCCCTCCAAGTTGCCACTAAGTCAATCGGACCAAAAATCCCCGCTAAGACAATTTCAAAGAAAAGCACCAAAATGGGCTTCAACCGACTTGCGCTAATATTTGCCTTCATTGCACTTGGTCGGTAGATAGAGAAACCTGTGCTAGTCGGTTGCATTGAAAATCCCCACCGACTGAGCCTTTTATGTTTTGCGCTAAAAACTGACCTATCGACTTGCGCTACAATCCACCTCAACCGACATTATGAGATGCTATTAGTCGGTCCGAGCCCAAACTCACGCAAGCTGGTGCCACCCAAAAGTAGCACAAAAGTATTTTGTACTAAAAAATAGCACAAAAGCATTTTGCGCTAAAAATGAACCTCTCCGACCTGTGCTAGAATTGCATTGCAACGACTTTTAGTCGGTAGACCCCAAAACCAACGGTTTTTGACATTTTGGCCCAAAAATTGAGTTTTTCAAAGCACAACTTGGATTTTCTTGATAGATTTGAATTGCATATCTATTTTTCACATTGTGATGAATATTTTATCAAGTTTGTGTGATTTTTGGCATGTTGTACGATAATTAATGCCACTGCACATAAAAAGTTTGTGACCCCCAAAAATCCCACTTTTTATAGAAAAGGCTAGAAAAACATGAAATAAAAGTTTTCAAATGAATTCTAATGACCACAAAAACTTCCTAGATCAATATATAGGCCAAATGGGTACTTGAAAATGGCAAAAAATGCAGAAAATCATGTGAAAATCACTAGATTTAAGAGGTTGGTTATAAGAAGGTGACATTGACAATGAATTATTTTTTACTGATCCATGACTGCAAATGGACACATCTTGATCCAAATTGATGAAAAATGACTTGTTAAAATGAAATTGATTCTTTGCATTATGAATTGCAGGTCTTGGAGGACAAAGGAGCTTGTTGGAGCCGTTTTGGAAGGATGTACACATAGATATGCAGTGCTGACCCAGAAATATAGAAACTTCATTTTATCAACCAAATTGTTGTTGCACTTGCAAGAGGAAGTCAGTATGATATCTAAGATGGTGGAGATGAGCTACAGAGCTAAATACATACAAGATCAAGTCTATTTCATAGTTGTTCTTATAGATCCAGTCCAATGTCCAAGACATGTTCACATTTGTTCATAGATGTCCCAACAGTCGAGTCGTGTAATGATGATCTAGCAAGCATTCAATTAGATATTTCTTCATCGAAGAATGTGCCACATACTCCTTTTGATCTAGTTAGCACTTGAAATCCTATGAATTCACATCATCTCAAGTTTTCAAGTGTCATGTGACTCTATTTTGGCTTTATTAGGCCTTGAAAATTGACTTATCATCATATACAACCAAATGGGTATCCATTTTGTCCATATTTAAAGTATTTGCAAGCTGTATTTTTTTTTCCTAAAGGACAAATGCAAATCTAAAAATGTAACTAACTGGTGTATCTCATTACATGCCATGTAATCTGGGCCATTGGTGTCGAGTTAATCTCCACCGTCCATTGAAAAACTCAGTATGGTGCCTTGCCAATAAAAAGGCCATCATTTTCTCCCATTTGTAAGCAAGATTTGATAATGAATTGTTGAGACTCTGCCAAAATACAGTCAATACAAAGCAAATTTTACAAGTTGCTAGGATTTTGTGATTATGTGTTGTCTCATTTTGATCTTCATGGTTCATGTCAATCTGAAATTAGTTGATATTCAGTTGTACTTGTGATTAATTATTCAGATATTTGATGGATTTCCTATCCATATCATTAATGGCTTGTTGATTGTATGTCATTGTGCATGGTTAGTCTAGGCATAGTTTATGAGATAAGTTCAATTGTATGATTTCATTGAGCTGCACTAAGGATTGGTGATTGATGAACCCTCTACAATTTGAAAATCATTACATCTCCTTAGAGGATTGCACATTCTCTATGGCATTGTGGGTTGCTTGATTAAGCATAGATTTGTTTATTGTTGGGAATCTGTCTATTTGGTTATTGATCATTTCTGCAATTGTCTATAGGATCTCTTATCCCTTCTCCCTCTCCTTTTCCTTTTGCATTTTATTTACATAAAGTTTGGTAGATTTAAGATTTGAGCAGCATTACATTGATCATCTACTAAAATTTCAGACTTCACAGTCTGAACCACCTAGGGTTCCTGCACTTGCATTGCTACCATCTTTTCATAAACCCTGCATTTTATGTAAGACCCCTTGTTGGCACAGCTAGACATTCCACTGAAGTTATTCCAAGCAAGCTAAGACCTAGCTGTATTATCCTTGGTGCAGTCCTATCTTGGGTAGGATACATTTTTCAAGAGAAATGTGAAACCAGCAATCACACCTGCGTTGTTGAGTGCAAAAACACCCATCAATAGAATGGTGCAAAGATAGGATGATGGAAAGATAGGATGAGCATGCCCCCTCAAGAGGATAGGCGGGTTGGACAACACGGGTAGGCTCTCGAAAGGAAACCGATTGGTCAAAAATGAAAAATAAGGGAATGGATAAAAAAATGAATGATGTGTTATGCTGTAATGAATGTGAGCAACCATGATATTTGATATAGCACTAGACGTTATGTACCAAAGTATAAAAACCAAGGTGATGATGTGTCTCGTGCCCTAGCATAATCCAACCTTGTCTAGGTACAAGATATGAGTATTAGCTGGGAGTGATTCGGATTTGATGCAAATGTAAGATAAAAATGATAACACACACAAGCAAGCAAGCATGCATGCACAAATAATTCAAAAACAAACAAGGTATTGCCCCTGTCAAGCTATAAATCGTTGATTAATTGATTGATGATGATGATGATGATAGTGTTGTCATTGAGGGGAATGATATATCCCTAGATCAACACAAGGATGATCAGTGATTTGATTGATTGATTAATTGATTGGGTTTACAACAAAGCTAGGATCAAGACCATTGATGCAACTGGATAATTTGGCAAGATTGATTAACTTGGTTGGTATGGTTTTAAGAATTGACTTGCAATTGGATTTATTGGATGGATGATTGATGATGAGGTTGATTGGAAGAAGTGATAGATTGATGATTTGAGGAAGTGATTTGATTGGAATGAAGTGATGATTGATTGGATTTTAGGTGTTTATTGATGATGTGGGAGATAGATGATAGAAGAAATGAGATGGATAAAAATGATGATTGGTGAAGATTAGAAGAAGGATGAAATATGGAAATGGGCTATCACCTATGCCTGAATCTGGGTACTTCCTTTGTATCTCAAATTGCCTACATATCATGTATCTAAGAGATCAAGGCATTTAACAATAAAGATAAGATGTAATTCTGATTTGTGTTTTATTGGCGGTGATGATGGTGGATGGATTGATTGGGATTGATTGCATGTTTGATGATATATGATGTTACTGATGGGATGATATAGATTTGATTGATGTGATTTTGATCGATTGATAGATTATCTTGATTTGATTTGATAATTAAATTGGATTTGATATGATGGATTGTTTGATGATGTGATTGATCTTACTGCTTGGATTTTTTGTTCGATATTTATTTTTTTTGTATTTTTGGGAATATTTGATTTTTTGTAGCTTTTTGGGATGATTTGATTTTTTTAGATTTTTAGTTTTTGGTTTTTATTTTTTTGGATTTTTTGGAATGTTTTGATTTTTTTGGATTTTTGGAAATGTTTTGATTTTTTTATTTTAAAAATGTTTTAATTTTTTTGGATTTTTGAAATGTTTTGATTTTTTTGGATTTTGGAATATTTTGATTTTTTTAAAATTTTGGAATGTTTTGATTTTTTTGGATTTTAGAATATTTGATTTTTTTGGATTTTGAAAATGTTTTTATTTTTTTGGATTTTTGAAATGTGTTAAGGATGGCATTGGATGACAATTTTGATAGCCTTTGTGTTAAGTACCAATGACAAGGGAGAGCCAAGTCTAGGTGCAAGGATAATGTAGGATTGGATTAGATAGATGGATAAAAGGATGGGCGATAGGATAAGGGATAAAAGGCTCATGATAGATGGATAGATAAAAGGATAGGCTATAGTGGATGGATGTATGCATAAGAGAAAGGATGTGATCTCAAAAGGCTATGTCGCATTGGAATAACATGCCTTGTTCTAGATAATATGCTTAGGATTTTTCATGATAATGTTTGACCATAGGATGATAGAAAAAAATGGCTAATGACAAGAGGATAATGATAGGATTGGTTTGGAAGGGATGAGGTATGTCAAGAGATACCTAAAACATGTTTCAACATTTTTTTGTTTTTGCCCCTATATCTTCATCAAGATCAATAGAGGAAGGGAGATGAATGGACTCAATAGGATAGATATATAGGTAATGGCTAAGGATGGTAAGATAGGATAGAATAAGATGAAAAATGGTAGGTGTGAGGGGGAGAATGTGAGTTAGTCAAATAAATGAAAACATAAACCCAAACACCAATGGAAGTTGAAAGCAAAGAGGAATCAAACCAAAACAAGTAAGAACATACTTACAAACTCCTTTACCTGTCGTTTTCCATTGTTTGCCTATCTTTCTTTGATCTTGATTGTGAAGCCCTCAGAAGCTTTCTTTGCTTGCTTGCTTGTTGAAGATGACAAAGGAAGAATGGCTTTGATATTGGTTTGTGTTAAAAATGAGCTTCAACACATGATAATGGAGGACACCTGAAAATAGAATGGAGAAGAGAGAATGAGAGAAATTTTGGTATAATAATTGTGCAAGATGAAGTTCCTCTCCAATGGCTTAGAAGAGGGTTCTATTTATAGATTTTTTGAAAATAGAATGGAGGGTGAGGATCAAAAGATGAGATCAATGGCTCTCATTTTTTGTAAATCTTTAATTCATAATGGATGAATTAAAAATTCTTTATTTGGGAATAGTGGATTATGACAATTGAATTAAATATTCAATTGGCAAAGGCTAATGGGGAACAATTGAATTAAATATTCAATTGGTGAAGGCTAGTGGGGAATATTGAATTAAATATTCTATTTGTGAAGGCTAGTGGGGAACATTGAATTAAATATTCAATTTGTGAAGGCTAGTGGGGAACATTGAATTAACTATTCAATTTGGAGGAGGATAATTGATTTAAAGATTTATTTTAGAAAATGGAGGATATTAGCTAATTAAATGTTAAGAATATTTAATTATATGTGCAACATGGTGAGGTGGAAAAGATGAGGTGGATTAGTGAGGTGGATTTTGGACTTTAGACTTTAGAAGAATTTAGGGAATTTAATTGATGTGAGACATAAGAAGAATTTAGGGAATTTAATTAAATAAAATGACTTTATTTAATTATGGGATAATGAGCCAATTAAATAAATTTATAATATTTATTTAATTGACAGAAGAAAATAGGAATTAAGATAAATATTAAAATATTTACTTAATTCGACCCAAGCCAATTTTAGGTGTATATAGTAGGAAGTGGTATGATAGGATAGACAGTGTAGATGAGACAAGGTACCCCCAAGTGTAAGTGACATAGAAGATCAACCTACACATGATGCCTGTTTGCTAGGTTTTCATCATGGTACTTATCCAAGGTGCCTATTTACTAGGTTTTCACCATTGGACGAGGGGATTTCTCTTTAATTTTTTTAATTTTTATTTATTTATTTATTTATTTTATTTATTTTGACTTTTTTTTTAAATTTTTGGATAGCAGAAGGATAGGAGGGACTCAAGTGTCTAGTTCCATGAAAGGTGATAGTCCCACTAGATGGATGTTGTCGCATGGACCATGTCAAGTGTGGTCATAGATGTTGGTAAGGGTTTATATGGAAGGTGATGGAGTAGGTGGATAGTGGATCATGAAAGGATTATGCAAGGATGGATAGGGGATTATGATGTGGATTATGTAGGACTTATGCAAAAGGATGGATGAAAGGCTTAAGCATAAGCATGGACCATAGGAATAGGATGAGGAAGATATGTAGGATAGTGGAAGAAGGATGTGGAGATGGAGGTATGTGGAATTGTTGCGTGATGAAATGGAATCATGACCAATGGTTGCACACACCGCGATAAACATTAAAGCTTTTGATGTGGAGGGGGTGTAGGAAGCAATGGAGATGTTTGCTTAGGAGAAGGTTGATGAAGTGCTTTAGGTACCCACATAAACTTAGTATTTTTATGATTTTCGCTTTGCTTGTGGGATTTAGGAATTTGAAACTTTTGAATGGAGTGGGATTTTTGGATGGAAGAGGATGGTTGGGATTTTTGTGATATGAATGTCTCATTTGACTTGATTTCTTTTTGCTTAGGTACCCAAATCATTTTGTTTTTAGACTTTTCTTTTGGAGGTATGGGCTTTGATTGCTTTTTGGATGTACTTGGCTTTGACTTTTTGCAATTGTATCTTAAGGCATTAGGACTTTTAGGATTTTTAACTTAATGTGTAGAGGCATCTAAATTTTTATTTTGGAATCCCATGGGTATGGTGGAATGAGTGGAAGCTTTATGTTTAGACAATGTGTGCATTTGTTGGTTGTGATTAGGATTTTTAGAAGATTTATGGATAAATGGATAAGGGGATTGGATAAGGGGGATATTAGTTGTTGGAAGTAATGGAGGTAGATATGATGGAGGGATGTTAGGAGTTGGAAGTAACGGAGGCAAAGTGGATGGTGGAAGATGTATGGTCACATGATTTTGTGATTTGTAAGATGTTAGAGGTGAAATGGCAACATATGATTTAGGGGTATGATAGGATGTATAGGATTTGGGAGGGAAAGTGGACTTAGGATGCATGAAGTACCAACATCTTTAGAATGTTTACCTTGGGGTGTGTATCCAAGGCCATATGAGCGTGGAGGGATTTTGACATGCATGGGCTCCAAAATACCTTGTTCATGGAGGCCTAGGCCTTTACCTTGGTAGTTCATGTTTTGGAGTATGCAATAGATAATGGGACTAGGTGTAGTTTGGGAACTAGACTTGAGTTCATTATTGGATGGAGAAGGTGAGGTGGAAGACAATGGTTGTTGGTGTTCTAAGGAGGAACACTCATGGATAAAGGTGGTTAGAACAAGTGGATATGATGGCTTTGAAATATGATTGATAATGGATGTGGAAGAATCATTAGGATCTTGATTAAGTTCATTATGCTCACTAAGATCCAAGGTATTTGTTTGATCTTCTATGCTAGCTCGAGAGGCACGTGTCTCATCATAACAAGTGGAAGCTTATGCATTAGGGCTAGATGGACGATGGATGGAAGGGGTGTCTTGCTCATGGATAAGTATAGGATCAAGTTGCTCATAGATAGCTTCTTCATAGGTAATATCTTGATCATAGAAAATATATAGGTTATGGATAGGTTGGATGAAAGTGATTTCATTGTGAGTAGGACTAAGGCTTGATGTTTCCACATGCTTAGGATCATACTCTTGACATAACTCTTGTGGTTTCATGGAAGTGAAAGTGGGAGACTCTTGGATAAGTTTGATAGGTTCTTGATATTCATCAATAAGAGAGTATGATGGACTTTGACTTGGGCTCATGATAGGAGGCTCTTGAATAGGCTCGATGGCTTGTGGGTCACATGATGGGCTTGAAGGGCTAAGCATGTTAATGGGGAGCTCGTTGGGAGAGTCAAGGATAGGTGTTTGATGACATGGAGATGTTTTATTCCTTGCTAGTAGCCATTGGATCACATCCTTTGCAAGAGTATAGGTAGATGGATAATATAGTGGGTGGATGATAAGGGTGGATGGAGTGGTAGGCTTAGGAACATGATAAAGTTGAGGGCTAATTGGGTTGGATGGATTAGGACTAGGTGGTGGGATCATGGAATTTGGCATATTAGGATTTGAATTGGATGGAGGAATAGTAGGATTGGATATATTAAGGTTTGGATTGGATGGAGGGATAATAAGGTTGGATGGATTAGGACTAGGAGTAGGATCATATGATGGTGTTAGGATAGGACTAGTTGACTCATGTGTTGGCATGTGATTGGATGGTGAAGGTGACTCATAGGATGCATTGGCTAGGTTGGTATCTCCCTCATCAAAGGATATTAAGTCTTGTAGCATAGGTGGACTTAAGTCTATTAGGTCTTGTTGCAAAAATGGACTTGGGCTCTCTTGATTTATGTATAAAGGGCCACTTGAACTTGCATGTGGTTCTTGTGAGGACACTTGGTTGTCTTGTGGATGGTTGGGTTGTGTGTTGGAAGATTGGAATGAGGAAATGGATAATCTTGGGGTGGACATTGATAGGTTGATATAGCATTGAAATGATATGTAGATAGATTCAGTTGGCCTGATGGTGAAGGTGACACATAGGATTGTGGTTGAATGTGTTATAAGTTGTGATGGTGTTGTGGTGGAGGGATTGTATAGGATAAAGGTTGTTGAGATATAGATTGATATGGATAATGATTGAGATTAGAAGACGTGTGATAAGTTGATGAAGGATTGATGTGACATGTGGATGGATGAGGTTGATATGAAGTGGGAGGTGATGACATGTAAGGTTGAGGTGGCATTTGTTGTTGATAGTGAATGGATAGAGGATGATGTGCTTGTTGGGTTTGTAATTGACAAGTGGCTATGAGGTGTTGGGCTTGTGCTATGAGTTGTTACATTTGAGGTGATTGACTTGCTTGAGGTTGAAGTTGTTGGATGATGCCTTGGAACCTTTGTATAGTTTGTTGGCCTAAGGGTTGTGGTGCTTGATAGAGTGATTGGAGATCTTGGAAGTTGGGTACTATGTCTTCTAATGTTGGCATGGTGTCACTTTTAGCCAATGTTTGATTAGGATTACGATGATGATTTAGAATGATTACGATGTGATTACTTGAATGACTAGGATGATTTGGCTTGGAAAGATTGGATGATGTGGCAAATGTTTATTGATAGTTTGACTTGGGCAATATCAAACATAAGATCTCACATGTAAATGCATGAACACACACACCAAACACAATGTTTAATTTTCCTTTCAAGATTAAATGTTATGATTAAGCAAACACTTGAAGACACATCAACAAGCCCTAATGATTATTCAGGTGGGGTATGGCCAATTAGGTCTTAAGCTAGGATTCGCAAAGTTGACTAAGGATGCAATGAAAGAAAAATCCTGCCACACAACCGGGAGAAAGGGGTAACCCACCCTTCACCTCACTTCCCAAAGATACAAAGTTCTTTGGGGCTTAGCCAAGAGTGACAAGATTCCAACTCCCAAGGAGGGTGTCTTTCGATTCAAACCTTGATTGAGGTTGTCCCTTGGAGTGGTGTGTCTCTAAACAGGCCTCCTAGAAGGGATATGACAAAAGCAAACCAAGTGAGGTGTTTTTGATCTCCAAGATCACCTTGCGGTGTGAGGAGAGAGCATACACACACACCCTTGATTCACACTTGCAGTTGTTAATTACCCTTAGAAGCTTGAAATGTGTGATCAAACAGTTCAAGCACTTGTTCTTTTTAGATCCAAAGCCAAATGTGTAGGAAGACACTTCTTCGTTTTAGACTTGATTTTGATGTGTGATTGAAGACAAGATTCGTTTTAAGCCTCAAATTCAAGTGTTTTGACAAGCAGTGATTAGAGATGAAAGATGGAATATGTGCACCTAATTATTTTCACTTTCCAAGTTGTTGTGTTACTGATCCAAATGTTGCTCCAGCTCCTTTGATTCACCTACAAGCTACAAAACTGAAAAAGAAACAAATAAACTTACATAGAAAAGCGTGATATGAAAAAGATGAAGTCTGATAAAATCTAATTAAAATGATCTGATACAGATGAATAGATAGCATAAACAAAAAGTACATGAAATTCTATGCACTTTTAAAAAAAATTTGCTGAAAAAGGATCAATTTTGCTCAAGATATGCTCAATTGAAGTTTGAAAGCAAGTTTGACTTTGACTGATAAAAAAGCTTATAAAATGGTACAGTCACCTAATAAAAGTTTATCCACTAAAAATTTCATCCTGTCAGCTTTCCGACGAGTCCTCATTTGCATGATTTCAATATCGTATGCTCCTGTTATAGAGAAAATAAAAAGATACCCCCTATGGCATGTAGAAGATGGAGAGTTGACTATTGACTGGTTTATAAGTTTGACGATTTATGTTTGTGGTTGCAGTTAGAGAAAACAGAGATCAATATATTTAACAACCAATTATCAAATTAAGCCAAGCATAGCTATTGAAACTTAATAAAACCCTAAATACTAAGATGAAAACCCTAAAGCGACTACCAAGGTTCTGTATGCTCAAAATCATCACTCCGATTGCCTAGCGCTGTCGGTCAGATTTTGACATGCACACGGACCCTTCCCTCCTTACCATGGGGCGATTTGCCATGTCACTCTCACTCACGTGGAAGTAGCCAGTCGAGAGGAGGCAAGACACGGTAGGGCTCTGGCTTGTTGGAGAGTTGGACTTCGCAGAGAGGGGTTGGCAAGTATTGTGGCCTTTGTTGTGTGCTAAGTTGGATGTTTTGTTCGATTGAAGTTGTAGTTGAGATAATCCTATGACCCAAAGGGTCACTAGTTTCCCTTCTCCTGTTGGGTTTTTTTAGATTCCACCTCTGTGTGGGTAAGCGATTTCTTTTGTTTATGTCTTCTTGTCTTTCTATGCGTTGAACTAGTTCCAATTATATTTAGAGTTGTCTAGTTTCTTCTAACAACAAAAGGACAAATGGGTCTCCTTGTGGTTGAGTAAAGGCTTCTTGTTGTGGTTGTGGATTGATCTCCATGATCTTTTCATGGATAGCCCTCACCCACTCTCCTCTCACTTCTAGGCATATTTGAGAGCCAAGATGGAGGTAGATGTGTGATAACTAACCTTAACTAGATTTAGGGTTTTGACCTAGGGTTTAGTTGACCTAGAGTTTGGCTATGCTTTGACTTGTTTTTACCTTGTGATGTGATTAAGGGTTTGATTGAATCTTTTAACCGCGGTTACCTCGTGATGGTATCGAGGGTTTGCAAGTTTGTCTATTTCTAGGGTTTCTATATGCATGCAAAGCTAAATGATATGCAAACGTGGTTTTTTTACTTTTTTAGTATTTTGGAAATGAAAAGTGTTATTTAATTTGTGAAAGGGAAATATGAATGCAAGCTAATATGACTTTTCCTAATGCAAGTTTAATCTATATTTTTAGGTTTTCAGTGGTTTTGAAATAATCTAATCTAAGAAAGGAAAAATGCTTCTTCTAATAATCTAGATCTAGAATTATGAAAACAACTATTCTAACATGCAAGATCTAATTATCAAGGAAAAAGCAAAGTTTTACTGTTCCCAAGAGCAAATTTAGTTTTTTAATTACTATGCATTAAATAAAACAATGAAGGAACATGAGAGAAACGAAGATTTGTGTGACTCCACTACCCTCAGAAATCCTTGATATTGGCAACCTCAAGTCCTTTTGAAGCAGTGGGAAATCCTTTTGATGACAAAACGACACAAAGAAGCAAAAAGAAGCTTTGATGAAGCTTGTATGATCTTAATGAGAGCTTTGGTTGAGCACAATGGCGTATAATGTAGCTTTGGTTGAGCACAATGATTAAAGAAAAAGGTACCTTCGTCCTGTAAGAGCATTTGAATGCTAAGTTGGAGAGCAAAAACTGGCAAGAGCTGCGTGCACAATGAATTATGCCTCCCTTTGTGCTTGAGGGAGGGGTGTATTTATAGGTTTGAGGGATGGGATTGATTGAGAAATTAACTCATTTGATTGATGAGTTAACAAGGATTTATTGGGGCATTAACAAGGTTGATTTCCCAGTGAACTCAGCTAACTAGGGAGTGATAAACCAATTATAGCTTATCACTGAAAAGGAATTGGAGATGTGAGGATGCATGAGATTGATTGAGGTGTTAATTATAGATCAAATGGAGTTAATTATGCATGTGTGGATGCATAAAATAGTCAACTTCATATTAGGCATCAAAAATCATGTGAACTAGAAAAAAAATGAGTGAAAATGGAGCAAAAATGAGTGAGAAACTTGAGTTTTCCTGCGGTTGGAAAAACGGTAGGGTCCCCCATTTGCCAGTAGGGTTGCCCAAGGGAGATCCGGGTTGGACAGGGTTTTCTGAAGAAAAGCAAGGGGAGATGAAAAAAGAGAAGAAAAGGAGGGGGTCTACCTCCGAAAACAGGTCAGTCATGTGCAAGAATCCAAATCTCTACTTGCACTTGCAAGATCTCCCGGGGGAGATCTGAAAATAATAGGGGGAGATTTGGATTGGTTGAGCGAAACTGAAAACTGAAAGTGGAAAATGGATAGAGGGACCTCTAGAAGGCTTATAGGGGGCACAGAGGATGAAAAACACAAGGGAAAGGTGAAAACTTGCCTACAAGATGCTTACAAAGCTTAGGAGTAAGGTCAAAAGCCCAGAAAACGCAAATCGACAAGTGTTGCAAAAAGTGTCGAAAAGCGTTGCAAGCGACGAGAAAGAAATCAATAAAGAGTAATCAACAGAAGATAAGAAAGAAGACATGTCATCAAGAGTTTTGCTTCTCAAAGGACATTATTTCATGCTTACATGTACGTGACAAGGATTTGAATCATCATAGGGGTCCTCATGGAAGTTGTGCGTGATTTTTGTACTTACATATTTGGTCCCTCAGGGACAGTAGTCTATATGAAAGGTAGGTACCTTTCTCGAACTAGGCCTTACTTGTTGTCAACTTTCTACGAATTTGTACCTGTAATAACTAGTATTAGTCCAGAATTTAAATATATCAAAACAAATAATAAAAACTGAAATGATGAACTCACCATAGATCGTTCGAGTTCGACTAGTTGTTTGTCTTTATCGATTTGGATCTATAGGGATGAAAGCACGCAAAACAATGCACGAAAAGGATGCATAAAAGTAAAGAACTAATCTAAAATGCATAAATGAAACTAAGCTTAGGGCAAACAAAGCAAGCCAAATTGTGAGATCGGAGTGAAACGGCGACAGAATCGTTCGCGTGAGCAGTCGTTAGAAAGGTATTGTTGAGGAGATCGCAAAGATGGCCGCCTCTTCTTTAGCCGCAGAGAATAAGGTATGCAAATAGTAAAAAACCCTTCTCTAAACACTAGTTTGAATTTTGCAAAAAACCTCTTGAAATTGTTTGTTTTGATGATTTTCTCTGTTGCATTGTATCTATCTCATTGTTTAGAGCAAGATAGGTTTTTCATTTTTTGAAATCGGCCGAAAAAAGAAGATTTTAGAGCAGATTTTGGTTAAAGGATCTTCCTCTAGGGTCGCCCCTTTTGTCAAGCAGGGTCACCCAAGGGAGATCCTGTCTGACAACAGGGTCACCCATGGGAGATCCTACAAAACACCTGGGTCACCTGGGGGTGACCCTGTTGGACTGATTTTAACTGGAATTTCATGTTGTTTGACACTCATTTTACTTCGATCTGACATGTTTTGGTTACTGTATTTGCTTGTTTATTGCAAATTTGAAGGTTATATGCTTTTTTGTGTAAGGTTTTCTCTACAATTTTATGGTTTTTAGGGATTTTTGTGAGGATATGAAATATAATCTAAAGTTCTCTTCTGATTTTGTAGGACATACATATCCGATGGAATGCCTGCCGAGAGCAAGGATGGCTCTCAGGGATGTTTGCTTCGTTGAGTAATGAGGATCATGCTATTCTGAGGAGAGCAGGTCTAACTAAAGTTTGTCAGTACCTATTATTCATCATGTGTCTCATATATGTGATATTCTGACCTACTGGGATGCAAATAGAAACACCTTCAAGTTCCCACAGATCTCTGGAGAGTGGACCATCACTCTGTATGATGTGTATCGTATACTTGGGGTTCTTGTGAGAGGATAGCCTTTAGTTCTTCCAGTTAGTGAGTCCTTCAAGGACAAAGCTTCTTAGGCTGTATTCATAGGGGTTAACCACCCTACAGATCAGACATGAGTTCAGCTCATTTTTGTGCCACACCTTCACATCTCACTTTTGAGGAGATTCTTGATCGGTTTGATTTCATCAAGGCTGTCGGGAGATAAGGCCTTGGCTCGTCTGAGATGGTGTTGGGCACCCATCATTCATGGTATTGAGGAGGACACAGTTTCTGCTTCGAGACTGGACATCTTGGCAATGGTTTACAAAGACTTCTATCGTATTTCACAGCAAGGGGCTCTAGCTTTTAGCCACTCTTCTTTAATCATGACATGGATATTTGAGCACATGAGGCCCTATCAGAAGCTCATTCTGATTCCAAATAAACGCTTATCTAGAGCAATGAGATGGATGCATGTTGGTCACTTTGATGCTTCTTTACCTACTATTGCTACTCTTACAGATGAGGACATGATCTTTGATCCTTATCGTAACATGGAGGCATCCTGGGCCCATGATGGCGAGGTCAAAGAGTACTGTCGTAGAGTATACAAGACTTTAGATTGTAATGGTCTAGTTGAGGCCCATTGAGTTGATCGTGTTTCACAGTAGTTTGGCAAGGACATTCCTGAGGACTTGCCCCCAGTGTCTACATGCTACAGGACAGTTCAGGAGATGGGTGAGATTGGATAGAGAACTGTAGTTTGGACTCCCCTGACTCCTAGAATCTTCATTACTAGAGCTTCGAGACAAGGACATAGGGGAGGGAGAGGGACTCCTTCCCGATCTCTAGTTGTGACTGTGGACTCAGAGTCTACTGATGAGGACTATGTTCTAGATGATGGTGATTCACCAGACGAGGTCCCTCCCGAGGATGAGGATTTTGATGATGTCGATGATTCTGACAATGCTCCTAATATCCCCGAGGGTCCTCCCATTGTTCCTCGACCTCCTCATTCAGATGAGGTGATGTGATAATTTGACCCTGATTGGCAGCCTGGTGATCCACGTAAGTCTAGTCTATTTGCTTTTCATACTTTTGTCCTTTCTCTTTTCATGGGGAACTAACTTGTTTTTCTCTCTCAGGTAATGTCAAAGAGTGGAGGGACTTTGTTCGTGAAATTAATGTTGGATTGGCTTCTCCCTTCACTAGGATGACTTGTGACCATCTTCTAGATGATCCTGGTGTGCCCCCTGTTGCGAGGTGGCACACTGACATTTTTGCTCTTGTCTATCATGGATGTCAAACTTCTCCCTTCACTAGGATGAATCGTGACCATCTTCTAGATGATCTTGGTGTGCCCCCTGTTGCAAGGTGGCACACTGACATTTTTGCTCTTGTCTATCATGGATGTCAAATAAATACAGAGTTAAAGACCCAGGTTAACACTCTTAAGGGTGAGAACTAGGTACTCCGAGAGATGGCTCGCCTTAATTTTGGACGACATGATGCTAGTATTCGTAGGCACATAGCAAAGTACACTGGCCTTGACTTCCTTTCTTTAAATCGTGCCCCCTCGCATGGAGAGCCTCTACTTCTTTTGAGGGTGTTGTCCTAGCTCTTTGATACTCTTGGTACATGTAAACTTTAGATGTATCTATGAAAGTTTATCTTTTATGGTTTTTGACCTATCAGATTTGTACTCATCTCTTATGCATGTTTTGGAGGTTTGGAAACTTTTTGATTATCTGTTTGACCTTTTCAACTCTTTTAACAATGCAAGTTTGATAACGATAGCATATTTTTGCAATTTTTTGGTATATATATGAGATGCAGTTCATGATATGATAATGCAGGAACACAAGAAATGTTGAAATGAAACATTTACTTCTACTGAATGTCATGAGATATGACATTTGACTTTATTGCTTTGAGACTCTTTTTATGATTTTGGCATGAATGCAATGTGGAACAAACAACATGACTGCTCTTTAGTACGATTTTCGATCCAGGAGATTGCGAGTTGTCCTAATATAAGAGACCTATTTAAAGCTGTGAGGTAGGATTTTATAACGCAAGTGGGGAGCAGGGATGAAGATGGATTATTTCCGAACTTCGGCTTTGCAAAAGGCTAAACATTGATCCTTATCTAGATAAGACAAGCTGACAAGCTTTCAACTTAGACAAGTAGCAAATTTTATTGGTATTCGCCAAACTTAGATCATAGATGGCAAGCAAGGTAGACCCAGGGTAAAGGATAAATAGGAAAGAACAAGGGTCCCTTGGTAGAAGATGATCCTAGAGAATACTAGACTCTTCGGTTTTGCTCAGTTAGTGTGTGTGTGTGTGTGTGTGTGTGCTTTGTACCTTTCTTTCTCTGTTAGAATGTCACCTTTGAGGCTTCGAGTTTAGACTAATCTCCACCCAAGAGTACGGACATTCAACAATCTTCTCTCTTTCACTCTTTTTTTTTGTATCTCTTTTTTTTGCTTTTTCACTTTTTTTTTTTGTATTTCTCACTTGATTTTTCTCTTTTTTTTTTGCTTTTTCACTTTTTTTTTGTATTTTCTCACTTGATTTTTCTCCTTTTTTTTGGATTTTTAACTTTTTGAGAAATGAATGCTTTTGGAACTTTTGATATGCAACAATTTGATCCCTCAATTCTCACTTTTTGATCACTCATTTTTTATTCACTCGAATCTTAGATTGTTTCCTTCAGAGTTTTGATCTTCCTGACATTTTTGGCCAAGAAAGATAAGGGGCTGAGCGCCACCAAAAGTTTTTTGTAATCTGGTTGGACTTTTCTAATACTAGGAAAGAATTGGAAGGGTCTACTTGCAAGCTTCCTTTGAACACTACAGGTTTAAATACTAACTTTGTTTAGACCTAATATCTTGACTTATTAAGATTGGGATCAGTGTAAATCTAAGAGCTAGGCTTTAATTAGAATCACTGTGAATGAAGGGGGAAAATGGTGATTATGAAAAATGGGGAATCTATAGGTCCTTAAAGGATGACGTATATCTTGGCAACATTAGACTCCTTACTGAAAAGAAAATAGCATAAGAGCAAGTCATTGACAGTAATGCAAGATCAATAGAATGATACAGAAATGCAAGAAACAAATTGTTTTTGACATTTTGATTTTTTTTTTTTTAAATTGTATTTTTATGTTTTATGATTTTTTTGGTTTTAAGACATAATATTTCTTGAGGTGAAAGGCATTGACTATTTTGCCAAATTCCTCTCCCTCCATTGTGCACAAGAGATAAGCACCGTTTTTTATGTCTTCTTTGACCATGTAAGGACCTATCCAGTCGGGTCTAAATTTTTGTCCCTCACCAGCGCTTTTGTCGATCAAATTGTCTATTCTGAGCACTAGATCTCCCACTTGAAAGGGTCTTCGAACGACCTTTTTGTTATATTGTTTTTTCATTCTTGCTAGATAAGAATCATGTCTTTGAACAACTCTCAAGCGTGTTTCATCCATCATTTCTAATTCGATTTTTCATTCTTGCTAGATAAGAATCATGTCTTTGAACATCTCTCAAGTGTGTTTCATCCATAATTTCTAATTCGACCAATCTTACTACTCTATATTCTTCATTGTCCAATAATCCTTGTAATGACACTCTCATGCTAGGAAACTCTACTTCCAATGGTAATACCGCCTCTAACCCAAAAGTGAGGGCGTAAGGGGTGGTTTCAATTGGAGTCCTGACACTTGTTTTGTAAGCCCACAAAGCTGGATATAATTGTAAATGCCAATCTCTTAGAATCTTTCATGATTTTGACCAGTATCACTTTCAAAGTCTTGTTGGTAGCTTCTACTTGTCCATTTCCTTGAGGATAGTAGACTGAGGGAGAATTGTGATTGATGTGAAATCTCTCACATAACTCTCTTACTTGTGGGTTTTAAATGATGATGCGTTATCAGTTACTATCACTTGGGGAATTCCAAACCGGCAAATGATTTGGTTCAGTATGAATTTAGCGATTACAGTCCCTGACACTATGGTGAGAGGCATGGCGTCCACCCATTTTGTGAAGTACTCCATCACGGTAATGATGAACAAATGTCCATCCATCGAAGGGGGAGATATCGTCCCCACCAAATCTAACTCGCAGGTCGAAAGGGGCCAAGGGGTAATGATCGGTTGCAAATTTCTTGTTGGTGTGTGATGATCATGAGTGTAAGTCTAACATTTCGGACATCTCTTTGCGAACTTAATCGCATCCCCTTGTAAACATGGCTAGAAGTATCCCATTCTTTGTATTTTTCACACCATGGCATGACCACCAAAGTGTCCTCCACAGATTCTGCTATGACACTCTAAGATTTTTCGTGCTTCTTTGTCAACACATCGAAGCAACATTCCATCCAAGGCCCTTCGATAGAGCACATCATCTATTAAAACATATCTTGCAGTGAGGACGTGTAATCGTCTTTTTCCCAAAGGGATCATGTTTTCCAGGTAAGTCTTGTTTGCGAGATAGTTCACAATATCTCTATACCAATATGAGGTTGCATACTTCTTGAGATCAACCACACAAATCTCTTCATTAGGGAAATCTTCGTTCACGGGTTCCTCTTGGGGAACCGGATTGTCTGCTAACCAATTTGTTATTATCTATCCTTTGACCGCTTTCTGATTGACGTAAGTTAGTTCAAACTCACTCAATAAAGTTATGAATCGGCCAACTCTTCTTGAGAGAATGGGTTGATTTAAGAAAGTTCTCAATCGCTCAGATCGTATCATGACCTTAGTTTCTTGATTCAGCATGTAATGTCACAACCTTTGGGTTGCAAAGACTATGGCTAGACATTCTTTTTCATCTTGGGTATAGTTCTTCTCATAGTCCAGCAAGGTTTGACTTATGAAATAGATGGCTCTTTCTCTTCCACCTTCATCTTCTTGAGCTAGCATGCATGCTACGGAGATATCGGTTGATTTGAAGTACAAGCTGAAAGGCTTGTCATGTTTTGGTGGCATCAGCGTGGGTGGGGTTAGCAGAAATTTCTTCACTTGCTCAAATGTGTTTTGGTTGTCCACCATCCAAGTAATGCCAACTTGTTTTTTCAATAACTGATTGATTGGATGAATTTTGAATGTCATATCTGGTATGAATCGCCTAATCATGCCCAATTGTCCCAGAAAAGCTCTTACCGTCGTCTCACTCGTTGGTGGGGTTGCATTCAAGACTGCTTTGACCTTAGTTGGGTCGATGTCTATGCCTCTTCATGAGACAATGAATCCCAACAACTTTCTTGATGTGACTCCGAAAACACATTTTTCAAGATTCAACCTTACTTTATATTCTCGAAGCTTGTTGAATATTTTGAAAAGATCCTCTACATGTTTTGACCTTTGTTCCGACTTAGCCAAGAGGTCATCAACATACGTCTCAACTATCTTATGGATATAATCATGAAAAATATGTCATTGCTCTTTGATAGGTTGCTCATGTGTTCTTCAACCTGAATGGCATGACTATGTAATAGAAAGTTCCCCAAGGGGTGGTGAATGTTGTTTTGTTTTGGTCAACTTCTGCAATTTTGATTTGGTTATATCCTGAAAATCCATCCATGAGGGAAAGGACCTTGTATCTTGCCATTGAATCAACAATTTGATCGATGGATGGTAAAGGAAATTCATCTTTTGGGCAAGCTTGATTGATGTCTCTAAAATTGAGGCATATTCGAATTTTTCCATTCTTCTTCAAAACTGGGACAATATTTGACACCCAATTTGAATAATCCACCGGTTTGATGAAACCAACATTTAACAATTTTTTTAGTTCTTCCTTCACCATTTCAACTACTTGTGGCTTTATGGGCCTTGGTTTTTGTTTCACGGGTTTTGCATCTAGCTTTGTCACTAAATTGTGCACCACCACTTTTGGATCTAACCCTGGCATGTCCGAATATGCCCATGTGAATATATCAGAATATTCGATGAGGAACTCTGTGTATTCCTCCAATTCTTCGTCATTTAGCTTTCCTCCTAGTTTTAGCATCCTAGGTTTTTTGGGTGTTCCAACATTGATGTTGATTGTATCTCTAGTTAGGGATGGGTGTCCCTCCTCGAACTTTTGAGGCACTGGTAGTAAATCCGAGTTTACTTCAATCTGAAGGATATCTTTCTCATTCCCAAAATAGTCCTCTGGATGAGGGAGGAGCATGTATCCTTTTTTGTGGTGTACTCTTGGAAGTCCATCATAAGCATGTAGATATTCCAAGATGGCTTCGTTGTTCTCGGCGTAATCTCAAGTTGGTCTCTCTTCTTGACCCATGGCGTAATTCAGGATATTTGGTAATTCTTCACTTTCCAAAAATGGCTCCCCGCATACTAAGACGATATATTCTAAATTTTGCAATTGCGCGTGTGGCAAAAACAATGTGGCTGACATGGCCATTGAGTCTACCACTTGATTTTCCTCTCTGGGTATGGCTTTGATGGAGAAGAAGTCAAAAAATTGAACCAACTTCTTGATGGTTTCTTTATAAGGTCGCAATCATTCTGATTTTGTCTTGTAATTTTTCGCAAATTGGTTGATTATCAATTGAGAATCCCCAAAAGCAGAGATTTTCTTGATGCCCATTCTCATAGCTACCATGATTCCTAGGGATAGGGATTCCTACTCAGCGATGTTTGTGCAAAAGAAGTCTAGTCTAAAGGCGAAGGGGAGGACTTTTCTTTCGGGAGATGTCAAGATTATCCCCGTTCCTGCCCCTATTTTGCAACTAGCTCCATCAAAATGTAAGGTCCACAAGCTTTGACAGTTTTATGATTACGATGTTTCTCCAAACTCATAAATGGAAGTCCATTTTTCTTCTTTTTCATCTCCTTCGATGATTTCAATTGTTCCAACCAAGAGGTTTTTGACATCCCATTCATTGATACATGGAATGGCTGCTAAGCCGAACAATGCGTGGGATTTGGTGGTATGCGGATCAAAGGGAAATTCCCTAAGATCATCAATTCTTTGATAGGATATGTTGTGAGTGCTTGTATTTGCTTAGACATCTTGAGTTTACTCTTTCTATTTCTCTTGCGCCTTTAACTTGTCTTTTTCTTCCTGTTCCTTTCTATAGATACTAAAGGGATCAGTGTCTGCTTTTACGACGGTAACCTTTCCCAGATGATGGAAATGGATTTCTTGGAATAGAGTGGAGGTAATGGACTTCATGGCATGAATCCAAGGCCTCCCAAGGATCATATTGTAATTGGTTTCTCGGTTGATAACATAGAAATCTATAGAGATGGTTTTACCCATCAAAGTGAGTGGTAGGTTGATTTTTCCCACTGTTTGGATGTCATGACTGTCATAAATCCTTAATGTGGCAGTTTGTTGATTGATTCTTGTTTTGCTATATCCCATTCTCTGTAGAAATGACATTAGCAAGAGATTAACTGTTGATCCTTCGTCCACCACCACTCTTTTTATAGTGACCTCTTCGACTTGAACTTGTATGTATAGAGGTGAATCCTTTTCCTTACTTCCTTCGTTTTGGGGTAGTTTGGAAACATCGAATGTGAGAGGAGGTGATTGCTCCTATGTCGAACATCCTACTTCCAATACTTCTAGGAATGTCTTGCAATGTAAGGGAGAGGCTCTCAACAAGTTTATCACTTGTGAGAAGACGTTTTTCTATTTGATCTATTTGTTCTTCCTCATGGATCACAGACAATTCTTGGTTTAATTCTATGGAATTATTTTCATTTGCCTTCCCTTTCTCATTATGAGGTTCCTTCTCCTTTCTTTGGGATTGGAGGAGTTCAAGGAAGTTCTTTTGTTGATCTGAAGTTTGGAGATAGCCTTATTTCATGACCCTTTGTCCCATGGAACCAACAATAAGTATTGGGGTCGTATGAGGGTCGGTTTGATCCTTGATTTCCCTTTTGTTGCCATTTGTCATTATCAGGGTTATTTTTTATGGTATTGATATCTTTCTCTTGAGGCACATTAGATGTACTCTTTTATGTTCCTTTGGATGTCCGGAGTTTTCCATTGGTATCATAAGTCTTTCGACCGCTGTCGATGGCAGCTTGATCAATCCTCAAAGCACTTTCTAATGCCTCTTTGTAGGATTTATATGGCAATTTTTTAACATCATCCCTCATGTCCTTGTTAAGGGCATGCAAGAAGAGGTCGCACAATTATCGGTGGTCACGAGTAAAGGACTTGCCTCCATCGAGTGACAAAGTGGGCTACAGATTCGTTCGGCTCTTGTTTCATTGTGAGGAACTCTCTAATCCTTGTTTTAACGAGTTTGTTCATGTCGAATGCCATGTCAAACTCTCCAATGAGTTGTCTAAACAAGTGAATTGAAGCTTCTGGTAAGCGATAATACCAATCTAGAGCGATGCCTCCAAGAGTTTTTAGAAAGATTTTTGCTACAACCCCATTCCAAGGGAGGAGTTCTCTTATGGCTGTGGTGTAAGCTTTAATGTGGGAATTTGGATCTCCTTCTCCTTTGAACTTTGGGAGATCTGGTAATGGCCGAGGTAGTTGCACACTTCTTATGTTTTGGTCCAAGGGTTCCTTCAAATACTCAAGATATGTTCCTAAAAAGGCACTTTGAGATTGCGGGGTTGATAGTAATAACCCTGTAGGTGGGTTTTGATAACCCATTGTAGGATTTGTTTGATTCTTCTGAATAGGAGGATTCCCATTTAGACATGTGTTGTTGCTAGCGTTTCGTGAATAGTAATTGAGGTATGGGGTATTTTGTGATGCCCCCTAGTCCTGCTCATGAGATTTCTGCCTTCTTTCTGAAGTGGCTTGCTCTGCTTCCAAGATACTAATTCTTTGCACTAGAGTTGGGATTACATCTGTAGGAGTAGCAACTCTAGGTGTTTCTTCGTTTCTAGGGTTTTCTCGTCAAGTATTTTCGTGGTGATATGTTTCTTCGCATGTAGCATTTTCTATTTGTTCTTCTCCCAAGGCAATCCTCAATGCCTCTTGAGCGTCTTTGGCTTCTTGTAAATGTTTTTCTAATCATTTAACTTCGTCAAGATGAGTACTCGATGTGCTTGTGGAAGGTTGATCGAGTCAATATCTCCGATCTTATCCTTCTTGCTTTATGTGGTGCATTTGGTATGGCCGGGTTGTTTTCCCAAGTTGGGTTGTTGAAAGATATAGAACACCTGAATTCTCTTTGTTCTAGTTCATAATCAGAATCTTCGTAGTCATAATAGTTGGTGATTGGTGCATCAAGGTGTGGCGGCACATACCTATCAAATGGAGGAGTTTTTGGTTCTCTTTAGGGAATGTTCCCTCAGTTTAAGTCAGGTTCCGTCATATTCAGGGGTGCCATAGACACCACAAAATAAATGGAACAAATGATGGCGTAAGCGATAGAAGCTGAAGCGGCTATGAAGAGCAGTGAAAGAATGTTTCAAAGTTTTTGTTAAACGTTTTGAAATGTTTGAAATCAGAACACAAAAAAAATAACCAAGAGGCTATGCCCTTCACATCAGGTTCACCAAAATATGTACACTCAAAATCGTGACTCTGATTGCCTGGGGCTGTCGAGTCAGATTTCGGCACGCACACGGACCCTTCCCTCCTTGCCACGGGGCCATCCACCACGTCACTCTCGCTCATGTGGAAGTAGCCAGTCAAGAGGAGGTGAGACACGACGGGGGTCTGGCTCGTTGGAGAGCTAGACTTCGTGGAGAGGGGTCGGCAAGTATTGTGGCCTTTGTTGTTGTGTGCTAAGTTGAATGTTTCGTTCGATTGAAGTTGTAGTTGAGATAACCCTATGACCTGAAGGATCACTAGTTTCTCTTCTCCTATTGGGGTTTCTTAGATTACACCTCTGTGTGGGTAAGCAGTTTCTTTCATTTATGTCTTCTTGTCTTTTTATGCGTTGAACTAGTTCCTGTTGTATTTGGAGTTGTCTAGTTTTTCTAACAAGAAGAGGAGAAATGGGTCTCCTTGTGGTTGAGTAAAGGCTTCTTATTGTGGTTGTGGATTGATCTCCTTGATCTCGTCACAGATAGCCCTCACAGACTCTCCTCTCACTTCTAGGCACATTCGAGCGCCAAGATGGAGGTAGATGTGTGATGACTAACCTTAACTAGATTTAGGGTTTTGACCTAGGGTTTAGTTGACCTAGGGTTTGGCTATGCTTTGACTTGTTTTTACCTTGTGATGTGGTCAAGGGTTTGATTGAATCTTTTAACCGTGATTACCTCGTGATGGTATCGAGGGTTTGCAAGTTTGTCTATTTCTAGGGTTTCTATATGCATGCAAAGCTAAATGATATGCAAACGTGTTTTTGTACTTTTTTAGTGTTTTGAAAATGAAAAGTGTTATTTAATTTGTGAAAGGGAAATATGAATGCAAGCTAATATAACTTTTCCTAATGCAAGTTTAATCTATATTTTTGGGTTTTCAGTGGTTTTGAAATAATCTAATCTAAGAAAGGAAAAATGCTTCTTCTAATAATCTAGATCTAGAATTATGAAAACAACTATTCTAACATGCAAGATCTAATTATCAAGGAAAAATCAAAGTTTTACTGTTTCCAAGAGCAAATTTGGTTTTCTAATTACTATGAATTAAATAAAACAATGAACGAACTTGAGAGAAACGAAGATTTGTGTGACTCCACTACCCTAAAAAATCCTTGATGTTGGCAACCTCAAGTGCTTTTGAAGCAGCGAGAGATCCTCTTGATGACAAAATGACACAAAGAAGCAAAAAGAAGCTTGTATGAGCTCAATGAGAGCTTTGGTTGAGCACAATAGTGTAGAATGAAGTGACATAAGGTTGGTTGGATGAACAATGAATAAAGCAAAATGCACCTTCGTCCTGTAAGAGCATTTGAATGCTAAGTTGGAGAGCATAAACTAGCAAGAGTTGTGTGCACAATAAATTTGCCTCCCTTTGTGCTTGAGGGAGGAGTGTATTTATAGGTTTGAGGAATGGGATTGATTGATGAGTTAACAAGGATTGATTGGGGAGTTAACAAGGTTGATTACCCAGTGAACTCAGCTAACTAAGGAGTGATAAACTAATTATAGCTTATCACTGAAGAGGAATTGGAGATGTGAGGATGCATGAGATTGATTGAGGAGTTAATTATGCATGTGTGGGTGCATGAAATAGTTAACTCCATATTAGGCATCAAAAATCATGCAAACTGAAAGAAAAATGGGCGAAAACAGAGCTAAAATGAGTGAGAAACACGAGTTTTTCTGCGGCTGGAAAAACGGCAGGGTCATCCCTTTTGCCAGTTCTCGGGGGAGATCCGGGCTAGACAAGGTTTTCTGAAGAAAAGCAGGGGGGAGATGAAAGAAGAGAAGAAAAGGAGGGGGTCTGCCTCCAAAACTACGTCAGTCATGTGCATGAATCCAAATCTCCACTTGCACCTGCAAGATCCCTTGGGGTAGATCTAAAAATAATAGGGGGAAATTTGGATTGGTTGAGTGGAACTGAAAATCGAAAGTGGGAGATGGATAGGGGGGCCTCTAAAAGGCTTCTAGGGGGTGCAGAGGATGAAAAACACAAGGGAAAGGTGAAAACTCAACTACAAGACACTTACAAAGCTTAGGAGCAAGGTCGAAAGCCCAGAAAACACGAATCGACAAGTGTCGCAAAAAGTATCGAAAAGCGTCGCAAGTGACAAGAAAGAAATTGGTAAAGAGGAATCAACACAAGACAAGAAAAAGAGACGTCATCAAGAGGTTTGCTGCTCAAAGGACATTATTTCATGCTTACATGTACATAACAAGGATTTGAATCATCATAGGGGTCCTCATGGAGGTTGTGCGTGATTTTTGCACTTATAGGTTCAGACCCTAAAGCGACTATAGTGGTCTAAGGGAAATAGTCTAGGTTCTAAGGAGGATTGGTCAAGGTTGAAGGAAGATTGGGAACAAATAAAGGTTGAGAGGCAAGTGGAAGCGTCCATTTCAAAGACTACGACTTGGGACAACGAAACGACGACGGTCCAATATACCAACAGCGACAAGGCAAAACCTTAGCAGTGTCAAAAACTTTAACAGTGTCGTCGAAACTTTAGGAAAGGTCAAAACTTTAGCAAGGGTCAAAAGGCAAGTGTAGTCGACAGGAGATGACATGGTAATAGACTATGACAGAGTAGAAAACAGCGACGACAAGGTATCGAATGTTGAAATGCTTCAAACGGGGCAACAAGGATATACATGGGGGATGGCAACCAAGACATGGTGGAGGCGACGACACATAGAAGGTCGACAACAAATAGACTGTGCAAGGAATGGGGTCAACAAGTGGAATAAACTTAGGGCCTTTTGATCAGTGGATCTATGAATGCACATAAACAATACCAAACCAAACAAGACTTCAAACAAGGATGCACTACACCGCTAAATACCCTGCACATGACATGGGATCTGGATCTGTACGGTATGTCATGTGCACTAAATTTTTTTTTTTTTTTCAAAAATTTCACAGTTGCCAAACCCCAACAAATTTATAGTCAAAATTCATGGAAATGGCCTCCCGGACACAGTAGTGCAGTCGATTTTAGCCCAAGAAGTCACCTACAACAATTTACTGCCAAAACTTGCCAAACAAGGGTTAGAAAAACGCAAAATTTTACATCAAAAACCTACAAAAACGATCAAGAGAAGTAGGTCCCACCGAGCGTGCCAAAAATGCATGCAAAAAATTTGAACAAATGAAAACGATAAAACAATACAAATGCATTTGCCTCGATCCAAACCCTTCGAATACCTCATATATCTCGAATGATGGATGCATGCATGATTGATTGATGAAGATTGATTTGATGTTGATTACTCATTTTCGCAACATAACGTTGAAATGAAAAGATTGATAGAAGATAGATGGATAGAGATGAGATGATTGGAGGAATTTTAGCAGAGTGAGGATACTAGAAGAAAATGGATCCCAAATGGCTTGTGAAAGGCCATATTTATAGGCAAGAGTTGATATGATTCGATGGCCAAGATTAAAAGTCAATTATGTGATGTGTATAGCTAGGATTAAACGTTGATTTTAGTGCCTATGACACATTAAATGGACTATGACATGAGGCTAAAATTAGGATTTGAAGGAATAAGTGGTATTCTTTTATTTATTTTGGAGGAAAAGATGCCTATAACGCACAATGAGAGGCTACAAATAGGATGTAAGTGGGAATCTCGTAATTTATATAATAAAATTATTTAAATTATTTGTGCATGTGAAGAGTTGTAATCATGTGACACATGTTGCAATGTAAAAAAGGTGAAAGATTAATTCAAATATTTAATTTGAATTATTTTGAGACATGTGAAGAGAAGTTAATTAAATAAATAAGATTTATTTAATTAATTGAGAAGGTGATCAAGTGGGATTTATACGTGGGATAAATAGAATAATGTAATGACCTAGGGTAAAATATTACAAGATGTCTTACAAGGCCATGTATCGACTAGGTACTGTTATGATATGGACAATTTTGGGTGTTTATAGTTACAATGTTTTCAGAAAGGTTTACAGTGATAGTTGGAGCTTTCTTCATCATCTACAATACCAGAGCTTTGTGGGTATGTCTACTTATGTTGTTTGAATGATTTTAGTGCCATTTCTTTATGATTTTCAATGCTATGATAGTGATAACAAATTTATATCTTTCTGTGAAAGGTTGCAGCAGTATGTTTAATTTGAAAATTAAAATTATTTGATGTATTGCAACTTACAATCATTTGTGATAAACATTTATATTTCATTATTGGGTGATTGTAACCCCTGGATGGTAGTACCGCCAGTGGGATTGATATTTTCTTGTTTATGTTACTCAACCCATTGAATATGTGGTTTCATTGTAAAGGCTTCCCCCTGAATAAGTCGATGTGCCTATGCTTTTCCTTTTAGTACTCCCACTGAATAAGTGGTGATTTCACACTAAACAAGTGAAAGTTGTTATTTGTTGTTCTATATTTCAATTGCCAAGTCTAAAGCACTTGTAAGGTGAACAAAAGGGTGTGCAAGATTATGATTGTTGCTTCTCATTTCAATAATGTTGATTTCAAAAAAAATCTAGGGTGTTATATTACAGTAATACTAATTAAATTTCAAGCAAAGTTATTTGTTGTTAACAAAATTGTATACTTGGTCACTTAATTGTATTGGTTAATTCTCTATTTCATTGAACCTTCTCCACTAACATATCCCATATTTCCCTACATGCAGAAAGTTCTATGCAATGCAAATGGTCTTTATACCTCTAGAAGGCATATAGAAGAAAGACATTTTCCTTGGGTAAATGGTTATAACTCATTATTGAGTGCATGCCATATTGTACATTCTAATCTATCCTTGACTCCGGCTCGTGTCTGCTAATGAATGGATAAACTATTTCTATATAATGAAATTATAATGTGAAAATCATAAGCATTATATTCCCTGTATAATGAAAAGAAATTGCTGGATTATGAACAACAAATACAAAGAGCTCTACAACATCTGAAAAGTATGGCAAAAGAGCTTTACATAAATCTTGGACTGGGAAAGGTTTGATTTATCACAAACTTAGTTAACGTGTCAACACCTAAAGAAGTACAAATTTGAACATTAAAAAAAGAAAATGCAAATATATTCCCCCTATGGGCTTCATAAAAAGCATGCCATGCACCAAGGTGGTGTTCTCTTTGGCAGTAACCTAAAAAATCACCTTACTTTATAAGAGTTCCTTCTGAAATTATAGCTCCATTTCTTTAAAAAAACGAAAGGAAAGAGAACATGTATATCCTTTTATACATTGATTGACAGATCTAACCAATCATCAAAGAAAACCATAAACTGAAATAAATACTAACAAATGAAATTAGAGAAACAGCAGATAGTTGTGCACATGAAAGTCTTCTCTAAGAAATGCATTTCTATATAATTTCCTTCGCACATGTTGTCCTTGTTATGTCTGATTCCTTTGATTTTGCATCATCTGACACGTAGCTAAAGTTACCAGGTCCGCGAATGATAAAATCCATCCCACTGAATCTTGCAGGAACCTACTCTCACACTCAAATTTGGTGCACACGTTTTTAATTTCATAAGCTCTGCTTGGGAGGATGTCCAAAGACACTTAGAGATTGCCAATACTCGAATATTAAAGCCTTGGTCCTGAAATCAGATCAAGCATCGTCAAAGAAAAGCAGTTACGATTTGTAGCAAGAAAATATGAGTTAGTTGGCTGCTTTATAAAAGGGCCCTGATTCAAGAGAGTATTTATAAGGAAAGCACAAATGCATTAATAAATTTTTTAGACCATTAAACCTAACCCCAAGTTTGTGCCTTTCATTTTAAATGATGTTGTCCAAAACATGACTCCGTACATTGTAAGGACATCATCCAATCCAGTTACATGTTGATTAACCATGTCACGTACACAAGACAATTTTGTTTCCCATACAGACCTATATTTCTGAATGGATTTACATACCAGCAAAAACTAATTTATTAGTAGAAGAATGCAATTATCCCTGAAATTTTTGTATTGTTCAATTCTACATCGGAAGTTTTTTCAGGATAAAGAAAACTATAATAGGAAGATACAGTGAACTTAAAAAACAAAGCAAAAAGGCATCAGAAAATGCCTGCAAATAAGTATCTATATTGTGATAATTCATGTTCATTTGGGCTGATCTTTTCTTGGTGCAAATTTAAGTCAATTTGATTGTCTAAATTGTCTATGCACCTTACACTTTCAGGTTTCTTCATAATGTTAAACACAAATTCCCCTTTCCCCAGCACTAACGCTTTCCAGGTTTCTCCATGACAAATAACCTATTAAAGTACATTTAAAAAGTACAAGTCCTAACAGCACCCACTAAAGTCGAAATCTTGCCATTTATGAAACTAATGTCCAAACATCCCATAGTAAACGAGTGTAATATAATTGACATTATATGACAATAGGATCCTGCTACTCATGTAGAATATGATTCCACATCTTCCCAACATAACATAGCGGTGCAATAGATGGCCTTTCTACCTCATTTTTTTTTGTCTGGAGTGTATTTTAGGAGAATAAGGAATGTGAAGAGATTAACTCTTACACTCCCGTAGCTTTTCATTCGGGTTAAGAAAAATTAAATAACATTGGCAAATGGTCTATTGGCACCCATCCTTCATCAAGCTTTGTAATATTGTTTTGATGTTAACAAAATTGTGTCCTTGCCAGCTGAAGTTTGGAGAGATCTTTGTTAAATCAACATGTGGTACGGAGTTGGATGATGCAATGTTATTTGAAACTTTGTGAGTCTTTGCACTTTGAAGGACTTTTTTTTATGCAAGCTGTGAGCAGTTTTTTTACAAGAAAGTATGAAGTAAAGTTTGAAATTTTAATATTTTAAATTAAGTGATTTGAATTCTTTTTGAAATCCATTGTGTAATGTCCCCTTCTAGACACATGGTTAGTCCATCATGGAGTTCCCGTGGGCTAGCAGTTTGGTTAGGGAACTATGGTTAGTTTGGCTCTGGAGGTCCTTGGCAGTGACAGAGTCTTGGTTCACATTTAGTGGATCCAGTTGGTATCCTTGTGGTTGGTTCAGTGGGCTCTTGGCCGTTACTATTTTTAGTAAGTTCGGGTACTATGTCGGTTCGGGATTTTCAGAGTTGGAACAGATGCATTTCGTTGAGACCTTTCCGGCGAGCTAAAGATCAGTGAATTCCGACACCGTCTTCATACTTATTTTAAAGTCCGAAAATTTATTAATTAATATTAATATGGACTTTATTATATTTTTGCCGGAAAAGTGAAATTAATGAAATAAAGACAAAGGCTTATGTCTTGACCTTGGGCGATCATCCCTAGGAGGCATAAAGTGAAATTAAATATTATTTTCCCTCCTAAATGCCCAACGCCTATCTTGGAGGAAGATAAAAAGGGTCAATTGGAGCTCATTTGGGATTATGCTATGTTGGATATTTTGTTTATGAGAGCTCTGCTAGGGTTTCGGAGTTGGAGTTTTTTGCATCAGGCTATTGGAGAAGGAAACCTCCATTAGTGACGGTATCCCACAGGTGTGCAATACCACCCAACGGTGCCATTGACGGTGGATGTATTTGGCATTCACAAATGTGCTGATAATGGAGATATTCGAAGAGTTGCTGAGCTGAATGTGATATTCTTTATCATATTGTCATTTGCTGATTAAGGACTATGTTGACAGATTTCAGAGTGTTTGTGGTAGTTTCCTTGCTGCTATCTACTTTCCCTTGGCTGGCCGTACATTTCAGCTTGGCCGTACCATGTGAAGGAGGTGTTTGCTGATTGAAGACTTCATTGTTTCTCTTCCATTCTTGGCGTGAGGGTTTATCATGTTGGTGCAGCCTTATTAGAGAGAGTGCAGACCTGTTCTTCATGTATTCCTTGCTGTCCATTGCTGGCTAGGCTGTACATTCTTACTTGGAGGGCGTGGGGTCTATGAGGACTCAATATACTCTTTAGTAGCTGGTCTATTTCCCATTTCCGGAGGAGTTTAGAGTTGTTTATCATTATTGAGGCATTGTAATACATATCTGGCATATTCTTGGAAGTTTACAGTGATTCCAGCCATACCCACTTGCTGGTCCACTTTCGGCGGTCATACCATGTTGCATATTTTCATATGGGTATGTAATAGTAATTATTTTCTGGCTATTCTACTATCTGGGTTGTGCTTACTTTCTCCGGATTCATTGTATATTTTCTGGGTTTCTGTTATATGCAAAATATTGTATGTTCCGGCAATACACATCTGCAGGAAAACATAAAACCCCTTTTGCATCTTCTGTCTATCTGAAAGAACACACAAAAATAAAAAATAAAAATGACACATGAAAAGATTCATAAAAATATACAGACAGGTATGGCACACTACAGTGGTATCAGAGCTAAAGGTCTTGCCATCCTGTGAGTTTAGTTTTGACATGCAGAAGTAAAATGAGACATGCGACCAGTTGATAGATATCCGTTCAGAAGTATAAGGGCAAGACAGGGAACACAAGCTCCGCAGTTGAATAATCCAGAGAATCCAGTTTCCGTAATAGATCCTTTTGAGTCAGATACTCAGATAGTGGTAGCAGCTACTGAGGACGATTCTCAGGTATCACGGACGGACCCATTTTCTAGAGAGCTTCCACCAGTTACAGGTCCTACAAAAGATATGGGTGACAGGGAAGAACCAGAACTTAGTGCGCGTGATATTTTGATCACACTTACTCGAGAGATGAGAGAGTCTCGACGTGAGATGGTAGAGGCACACGCTGAGTTAGCACATGCCATCGAATGGATGGGTAATGACTTAGACAATCACCGTGACAAAAACAAATACAATGGAGGTGACAGGAACAGGGACCATGGAGGTGACAGAAACAGATACAACGGAGGTGACAGGAACAAGTACCAGGACGGTGATAGAAACAGACATGATGGGGGAGAAAGGACAGGAATGATGGGAATGACAAGCATAACGGTGATAGGAATCAGGAAGAACGGAATAATGGGGACAGGTATCATGATGATAGGCGCAGAGATAGAGATGATGATGAGGCTTCGATTAATCATCGTAGGGCTTCGCAGTTCACTGCGGGAGATAGACCTAGTATTCCGATATTTGCTCCCAGGAATCAAGTTCCTGAATAGGATCATACTCAGGCAGAGTTCCAGGAGGAGATTCTGAGGGACTGGAGAGCATCCAGTGAGGGTTTCAGAAATGAGATGACATTTGCTGAATATTCTGAAATGAGGACTAGGTGTAGACCTCGGAGGGGAGGTAGATCACAAAACCAAGAACTGCAGAGGAAAGTAAGTAAGATGACACTTCCTTACTTCGATGGATCAGGTAAGACCACCGCGAGAGCTTGGGTCCAGAAATTGGACGGCTACTTGCAGATTAGTCCCATGCCAGAGGAGGACGATATTACTTATGCAGCTCTACACTTGGAGGGGACTGCTCACAAATGGTGGAGTAACGGGAAGGTTACATTGGGTCACGATCAGGTCACTTCATATGTGGAGTTTACAGCTAGACTGATCGACAGGTTTGATAAAAAGGACCCAGAGTTACAGTTCAAGGAGTTGACTCAGTTGAGACAGAGCGGATCAGTAGACTCCTACATTGTTGATTTCTAGGATATATCTGTTATGGTTCCAGATATTAGTAAGCGCAGGTTGGTTGTTCTTTTCATTGACGGATTGTCAGATCAACTTCGCGGATGAGTGAAGGGTTTTGACCCTACTACACTTCAGGAGGCCATGAAGAAGGCCCGGGACATGGAATCATCAGTATGGAGGAATAAATTTCAATCCAAAGGATTTCTGCCAAAGAAAGATAAGGAGAGGGATAGGAGACCATTTCAGAGAGATGCAGGACAACAGCATAAGAGTTCTTCTAGATTGGACAGCGATCAACTGAATGACTTGAGGAGAAAGAAACTCTATTTTCATTGTCAAGAGCCTTGGGATCCCACGCACAAGTGTGCTGCCCAAGGAAAAGCCAAACAGTTAGAGTACTTTTCAACCGACGAGTCTGTTGATGGGGAACCCCACTCGGATTACCATTCAGAGGCCGAGGGTGGAGAATCAGAGGGCTCAAGGGAAGCATCAGATAGAGAGGATGATCTAGCTCGACCCACACCCCGTATCACGAGTATTCAGAAGGAAGGATCATTCAGAATTAGAGGGGTACTGAGCGGGCAGCAATGTATTGCCTTACTTGACACAGGTGCCACTCATAACTTCATAGACGAGGGCTTGGTCGCCAAGAGAGGGCTGAAAACTGAGGAATTTGAGGGCTTTAAGGTGAAGGTTGCAGATGGTTTTGTACTCACCTGCACTAGGAGGATACCCAATCTATCAATCCAACTGAACAGATACACTTGCCAATCAGAGTTTTATGTTGTCGGTATGGGTGAGATGGATGTTGTGTTGGGTATGAAGTGGTTGAATGATATTGAGGAGTTCACTCTCAACTTGCGGACAATGGAAATGAAGTTTGAGGTGGACGGAGTTAGACATGTGCTCAGAGGCATTTCAGATGGTGGATTGAGAGTTGTTTCTCTCAAACGGATGGAGCGACTGATTCGACATGATCAGGTGGAGTGGGCAGTTGAGGTTATGGTGATGCCTGCAGTGGATAAGTAGAAGCATGTGTATCCTCCTGACATACAATCTATACTTACTAAACACACCAAAGTGTTTAGTGATATTCCACCAGGTAAACCTCCTGATAGAGGTTTTGAGCATGTGATTGAGTTGGAGGAGGGTGCTAAGCCAGTAATCACGACACCTTACAGGGACCCAAAGAGGTATAATGATGAGATCGAGAAGGCTATCAAAGAGCTTCTCGAGATGGGTCACATCAGGCCTAGTAAGAGTCCGTTTGCATCATCCGTGGTATTGGTAAAGAAGGATGGGACTCTCAGAATGTGTATCGATTACAGGGAACTCAATAAGAAAACAATCAAGAATAGGTACCCGATTCCCAAAATCAATGAGCTGATTGACGAGTTGCACGGAGCTTGTTACTTCTCCAAGATTGATTTGAGATTCGGTTGCCATCAGATACGGATCAGAGATGAGGATGTGGAGAAGACAGCATTCAAGTGTCATTATGGGCACTTTGAGTTCCTAGTCATGCCATTTGGTTTGACCAATGCTCCAGCTACCTTCCAGTCCTGTATGAACAAGGTGTTCAGAGAGCAGTTGAGGAGATTTGTGCTGATTTTCTTTGATGATATACTAATTTACAGCAGGACATGGGAAGAGCATCTGAAACCCATTGACATTGTGCTGAGCATCTTAGAGAGTGAGTCGTTGTATGCCAAAATGTCAAAGTGTGAGTTTGGGATGACCGAGTTGCTATACTTGGGTCATATCATCAGTGCTGGTAGTGTGAAGGTAGACCCGGAAAAGATTCGGGCAATTGTGGATTGGCCACCACCAAAAAATCTCTCATATCTTAAGGGATTTCTTGGCCTGTGTGGATATTACCGCAGGTTTATGAAGGGGTTCTCTCAATCAGTTGCTCCCCTTACTCATTTGACTCGTAAGGATGCTTTTAGTTGGTCTGATAAGGCACAAGAGTGTTTTGACAGGTTCAAACAAATCATGAGTACTTGCCCTGTGTTAGCCATTCCTGATTTCAGCAAACCCTTCGAGCTACAGTGTGATGCCTCGGGCGTAGGCATTGGTGTGGTAATCATGCAGGATAAGCACCCCATTGCATTCGAGAGTAGGAAGTTGAGGGGTGTGGAGAGGAGTTACAGCATATATGATAAGGAGATGTTAGCCATCATGCATGCACTGGCTAAGTTCAGACAGTATCTGGTGGGCAGTAAATTTGTGGTTAAGACAGACCACAACAGTTTGAAGCATTTCCTTGGACAGAAGGATTTGAATGAGAGGCAACAGAAGTGGGTCAGCAAGTTACAGGCCTACGACTTTGACATTGTTTATGTCAAAGGAAAGAAGAATGTTGTTGCTAATGCGTTATCGAGGAGACCTCATCTGTGTGCACTAGGTGCTATAGCTAATGATTGGAGAGAATTGATTTCAGCAGAATATGCTAAGGATGAGTGGGCTACTGGAGTGATTGATGGCACCACCAAAGATGACAGGTACACGGTGGTAAATGACTTGATCATCTACAAGGACAGGATTTTCTTGGTGTCAGGTTCAAAGATGAAGCAAAAAGTTTTGAGGGCATTTCATGACTTGCCCATGGCAGGGCATCTAGGATACTTCAAAACTTACAGACGGGTCAAAGAGAGGTTCACCTGGAAGGGCCTCAAGACCGAGGTGATGCAGTATGTGAGAGAGTGCCCAATATGTCAGTAGAACAAGCAAGAGCACTCACTTCCAAGAGGTTTATTGCAGCCCCTGCCCATTCCCGACAGGAAGTAGGACAACATTTCTATGGACTTCATCACAGGGTTACCTAGAGTCCAAGGCAGGGATTGTATTTATGTGGTAGTGGATAGGTTGACGAAGTATGCACACTTCTTTGCCATTCCTATCACTTATACTGCAGCTCAGGTTGCAGAGTTGTTCTTTCGTGAGGTATTTCGATTTCATGGGTTGCCCAGGAGCATTGTCAGTGACAGGGATAGCAGGTTCCTCAGTAATTTTTGGCAGGAGCTTTTCAGGTTGTCAGGGACAGAGCTCACACCATGTACGAGTTATCACCCCCAGACTAATGGTCAAACGGAGATAGTGAACAAGTGGGTGGAAGGATACCTCCAAAACTATGTTTCAGGGCAGCAGAAGGCATGGGTTAGGTGGCTTCACATGGGGAAGTATTGCTACAATTCCACTTACCACATGTCCATCCAGATGTAACCCTTCATGGCATTGTATGGTTGAGGCACCGAGCTTTGTTGATTTACTATTTGGTGATAGTAGGGTGCCGAAGGCCAAAGACTTCCTTCAGGAAAGTCAGGATATCATGAGGGCATTGAAGGAAAACATACAAAAAGCTCAGAATTAGCAGAAGCAGTATGCAGATCAGCAGAGGACTGAGCGATCATTTGAGGCTGGTGACATGGTTTACCTCATGCTACAGCCTTATAGGCAATCTACTCTCAAGAAGAGTGGAGCGGAGAAGTTGAAGCCATGGTATTATGGACCCTTCAGGGTCACCAGGAGGATTGGTGAAGTGGCTTATGAGTTGGAGTTACCAGCAGGGAGCAGGGTACATAATGTGTTTCATGTTTCTCGCCTCAAGAAGGCACTGGGGCACAATGTGACACCTTTAATTGAGTTGCCTCATCTTGATGATGAGGGGAAGTTGATATTGGTACCCGAGGCAATCATTGACACCAGGTATCGCAATTTGAGGAGGATTATCAGAGAGTACCTGGTCAAATGGAAAAACCTGCCGGTTGAGGATGCTACGTGGGAGAACGAGCAGATTCTGGAGCATCCTGAGCTGAGATTGCTTGAGGCAAGCAATCTTAGGGAGGGCGGACTATAATGTCCCCTTCTAGACACATGGTTAGTCCATCATGGAATTCCCGTGGGCTAGTAGTTTGGTTAGGGAACTGTGGTTAGTTTGGCTCTGGAGGTCCTTAGCAGTGACAAAGTCTTGGTTCGCATTTAGTGGATCTAGTTGGCATCCTCGTGGTTGGTTCAGTGGGCTCTTGGCCGTTACTATTTTTAGTAAGTTCGGGTACTGTGTCGGTTCGGGATTTTTAGAGTTGGCACAGATGCGTTTCGTCGAAACCTTTCCGACAAGCTAAAGATCAGTGAATTCCGACACCGTCTTCATACTTATTTTAAAGTCCGAAGATTTATTAATATATATTAATATGGACTTTATTATATTTTTGCCGGAAAAATGAAATTAATGAAATAAAGACAAAGGCTTATGTCTTGACCTTGGGCGCTCATCCCTAGGAGGCATAAAGTGAAATTAAATATTATTTTCCCTCCTAAATGCCCAACGCCTATCTTGGAGGAAGATAAAAAGGGTCAATTGGAGCTCATTTGGGATTATGCTATGTTGGATATTTTGTTTATGAGAGCTCTGCTAGGGTTTCGGAGTTGGAGTTTTTGCATCAGGCTATTGGAGACATAAATCTCCATTAGTGACGGTATCCCACAGGTGTGCAATACCACCCAACGGTGCCATTGACGGTGGATGTATTCGGCATTCACAAATGTGCTGATAATGGAGATATTCGAAGAGTTGCTGAGTTGAATGTGATATTCTTTATCATATTGTCATTTGCTGATTAAGAAGGACTGTGTTGACAGATTTCAGAGTGTTTGTGGTAGTTTCCTTGCTGCTGTCTACTTTCCCTTGGCTGGCTGTACATTCCAGCTTGGCCGTACCATGTGAAGGAGGTGTTTGCTAATTGAAGACTTCATTGTTTCTCTTCCATTCTTGGCATGAGGGTTTATCATGTTGGTGCAGCCTTATTAGAGAGAGTGCAGACCTGTTCTTCATGTATTCCTTGTTGTCCATTGCTGGCTGGGCCGTACATTATTACTTGGAGGGCGTGGGGTCTATGAAGACTCAATATACTCTTTAGTAGCTGGTCTATTTCCCATTTCCGGAGGAGTTTAGAGTTTATCATTACTGAGGCATTGTAATACATATCTGGCATATTCTTGGGAGTTTAGAGTGATTCCAGCCATACCCACTTACTGGTCCACTTCCGGCGGTCATACCAAGTTGCATATTTTCATATGGGTATGTAATAGTAGTTATTTTCTGGCTATTCTACTATCTGGGTTGTGCTTACTTTCTCCGGATTCATTGTATATTTTCTGGGTTTCTGTTATATGCAAAATATTGTATGTTCCGACAATACACATCTGCAGGAAAACATAAAACCCCTTCTGCATCTTCTGTCTATCTAAAGGAACACACAAAAATAAAAAAATAAAATAACACATGAAAAGATTCATAAAAATATACAGACAGGTACGGCACACTACACATTGTTGGTCATATGCTTAGTCTTAAGTGCTAAGAGTTTAGCACTTAATGTTTTTTAAAAGGTGTTTGTAAAGTGGAGGAATAATAAAAATTTAAAAAATGAAAATATGTTTTTAAGGTTGGAGGGCTAAGAAGCTTTTTAGTGTTTTTTATAAGATGGTGTTTTTGTTTTTATGGACCTTCACTTTGCTCAAATTTTTCACAAAAACTTCTAACAATGTGAAAGATTTCACCACTATTCACTGGCTCAGATAGGTTAAATGGCACAAACTACACAAAATGGAAATGGGTAGTAAAAGGCACACTGATCTTCAATGATTTGTGGGGGTTAGTGTAGGATAAAAATGAACTGACTATTCCAAATAATGCTATTGAAAAGGTTGCATTTGATTTTTTTTTAAAATCAAAAAGCACATGTAATTATTCATTGTTCATACACATCAAAAACATGTGTTCACATAGACTCATCAAAGAATAGTTGTGAGGCATGGCACACACTCAGTGATTTGTATGATAAGCAGCCACAATACAAGCAAATTGACCTAATGCTTCAGTTGTACAATCAAAAATAGGTGAAGTGGGTATTTGTCTAAAATGAAAAATATCCGCTTACAAATTGGCAAAGCAGGTTTTGATGCAGTAGACGATAGAACTATGATAATAATCACATTGAATGGTATTCCTCGTTCTTATATAAATTTCGTCAAAACATTGCAACTAACAGATAAATTGAGCACAGAAAAATATGACACTTTGTTAGTTTGTGTCATTAATTCAGTGTGCTAATAGTCTACCTAGCAGACAGTCTAAGTCAGAAGAAAACTTTCCCAGAAGTTCTAGCAGTTCAAACAGAGGTCGAGGCACATACGACAATGTTGGAAGAGGTAGAGGTTTCCATCATTCTAGTAGAGGTGGTAGATGCACATATGATCACCATCATGCAGGCCCTGATGGAGATAGTCACTTTAGAGAAAGAGGAAGACATGATAGAGGAAGAGGAAGAGGCCAAAGCATAAGCAAAAGAGAAATCACTTGCTATACATGTGCAAAGATTGAACATTACGCTGCTGAATGTCACACACCTTTTGAGAAGATTCCACTAGCTATGCACAATATGGCGAATACTATGAAGATTTATGAATCTACTTACACTACAATAGAAGTAGCATATGCAAAAAATTCTAGTAGAGAATTTGAAGATTTGACGTGTGGATCATGGATATGGGAGCAACAAGGCATATGATGTATAGAAAGGATTTATTTTGGGAGTATCAAAAAGCAAATTTGAACTCCATCAGACTTGCAAACAAGATTCTTCATAGAGCAGTTGGCAATGGAAGTGTGAAGGTAAAACTTCCTAATAATACTGAAACTCTGATTCATGATGTATGGTATGTTCCCACTTTGAAAAAGCATTTGCTGTCTTTGGTAACTATAAGGAAGTTGGGTTATCAAATTGTACTTGAGGATGGTTTGGTGAACGTAAATTCAGTTAAGAATGGATATAAAACTGAGTATACAGGATATGAAGATGGTGATTTTATTTGAATGTATTGCAAAATCATTCCAAGAGGAAAGGAGCATGCGGCAGATGCAGAAACAAAGAATGTGGATACTCAAAAGTTGTGGCATCTTAGGTATCAGAATTTGACTTTGCGTGGTTTGACAGACTTACAAAGGAAAAGTATAGTACATGGACTACCATACTTTGAAAGGGAGAATATTCTTTGGGAAGCATGCATAACGGGTAAGCAAAATAAAAAACTCTTACAACAATCAAGTTGGAGAGCCAATTGAATTTTGCAATTGATTCATAGTAATGTTTGTGATGTGGAAGCTTATTCACATAAAGGGAATAGGTATTTTGTACTTTTTATTGATGACTATTCTTGTATAACATCAGTGTATTTCATGAAAAATAAATCAATGGTGTTCTCTAGGTTTGTTGATGTAATGTCCCCATTTTCGTGAGCATCAGTATTCAGAGGGATTAGCCTATTTCCTGACCCTTGTAGGCTAACAGAGTTGTTCAAAGGGTCCTGTTTGGCAGATGTCTAGTCTTCTTCATTAGAGCTCAGTTTGGTTCAGAATTGGCATTCGTTCGACTCAATTTCTCACACTTACTATTTATAGTAAGTCACCATTTCAGTGGAGTCAGTATTGCTATATTTAGCAAGGCACCTGGACAGGTCTTGGATGCAGTGTCAATCTTCATGATCAGTTGGTTGGGCAAATTATTGAGCATTTAATATGTTATTATCATTAAAGGTCACTTTAATGATAATTAAATAATATAAAGTTTATAATGTCACTTTATGATCAATGGGGCCATGACCCTCAATTAAGTGACTTAAAGTGCATTAATTATATTTTTAAAGGAGAGCCTGTATATTAATGCATTTAATAAAGTCAATGGGGAAACATTAAATATCATTTTGAATGGTTTAAAAACATCATGGGGAAATCAACCTAATTGGAGATGGATATAAAAGGCACCAAAGCAAAGGAAAAAGGTATCATTGGATATTTTACATATTGGATTTTGTGCTTCTGGAGAGATTGGCTCTTGAGGATGGAAACCTAGGGTTTTCAGAATTCTTGGCTTTGGAGAACGAAGATTCTTCATTGTTCCTGCTACCTGAGAGTGTGAAAGATCACTTGAAGGCTGCATCATTGGTAGCTTCATGTCAGAGGCTGCATTTGAGCTTCATTGGATTTACAGGGGAGATTCAGAATAAGGGTTTCATCATCAGAAGTTTGTTATCCGGGTATGAATGCTTACGATGTAATTTCATGACAATAATAATTCTGATATAATATTATATTTGTGCTTCAGCTTTTCCTTTTTCTGTAAATTTTAAGTATTATCTGACAATTTTTCAAAAACTTCAAAACTAGAAAAACTCTAGCAAACTTAGGCAGATTTTCAGTTAAGCAAATATCTCAACTGGGCGGGATATTTCAGTTGAGTTCAAAAACCTAGGTGAGAAACAATCTAACATGAGGATATTGACTTTGAGATTAAATAATGGTGGTGAACACATTTCTGATGAGTTTCAGGATTTTTGCAAGGATCACGGCATAAGGAGACATTTTATAATTGCATACACACCTTTGCAAAATGGGTTACCGAAAAGAATCATCAGGATGCTTTAAGGCATGGCTAGATCTCTGTTGAAATATATGAATCTAGAAAACTATTTTTGGGGAGATGCAATACACAGCGATTTTTTTGAGAAATAGAGCAACAGCTTCAGCATTGGATGGAGTGACACCTTTTGAGGTGTGGCATGGGTACAAACAAAAGGTAAAGCATTTGAAAGTTTTGGGTTCAACATGTTATGCCCTAATTCTTGATGAGCTTAGGAAGAAACTAGATGCTAGGAGTGTGAAATGTATTCTCATTGGCTATTCTTATGAGAAGAAAGGCTATAGATTGAAGGAAGTTGGTTGCAACTATAGATTGAAGGAAGTTGGTTGCAATCAGAAATTCATTCTCAATAGAGGTCATTGTTTATTAACTAGATAATATGGATGATTCTCAACTTGAGAAAAGAGCAATGCAAGTTTACAAAAAAATAGAAAATAGAAAGTGAGGAAAGCAGGCTATGGATTGGAGTAGAAATGATAAGCCTCCAGAATCATCAAGTCAAAATGGTGATTCTAGAATGGTGGGTGGTTCACTTGATTAAAATTCCATTGGTTCTAGATCTAATGATGTAAATCCTAGTTGTTTAGGTGATGAGCAGAGTTCATCTCAATCTCATAGAGTGGAAGAAATTAGAAATAATTCACAGATACAACAGGTTGGTGAGCTGCCTCGCCCAAGTGAGTGAAACAACAAATTGCTTCATTTAGACCTGATGAAGGAAAAGAGTCACTCAGAAACTAGTGAATTATGCTTTATCAACTAATAGTTGTGAACCATTGACTTTTGCAAAGGTAGTTGAGATAGCAGAATGGAGAGATGTTATGAGGAGGGAGTATGAGATGATTTCGCAGCATAACGTTGAGATGAAAGATTGATAGAAGAAGATAGATGGATAGAGATGAGATGATTGGAGGAATTTTGGCAGAGTGAGGATACTAGAAAAACATGGATCCCAAATGGCTTGTGAAAGGCCATATTTATAGGCAAGAGTTGATATGATTCGATGGCCAAGATTAAAAGTCACTTATGTGATGTGTATAGCTAGGATTAAACATTGATTTTAGTGCCTATGACACACATTAAATGGGCTATGACATGAGGCTAAAATTAGGATTTGAGGGAATAAGTGATATTGTTTTATTTATTTTGGAGGAAAAGATGCCTATGACGCACAATGAGAGGCTAAAAATAGGATGTGAGTGGGAATCTCATAATTTAAATAATTATTTGTGCATGTGAAAAGTTGTAGTCATGTGACACATGTTGCAATGTGGAAAAGGTAAGGGATTAATTCAAATATTTAATTTGAATTATTTTGAGACATGTGAAGGGGAATTAATTAAATAAATAAGATTTATTTAATTAATTGGGAAGGTGATCAAGTGGGATTTATAAGTGGGATAAATGGGATAATGTAATGACCTAGGGTAAAATATTACTAAAAGAGTTTTGGGATACTTGTATCGTACAAAAACTTTTGGCATGGAATATAGCAGAAATACTTGTGGGCTTTTTAGACACAGATTATGGTAGTAGTGTGGATAACAAGGTTTCTATTATAGGTTACTAGATGCATTTGAGAGCGGGTACAATGGCTTGGTGTTGCAAGAAATAGGACATAGTGTCAAATTCTACAGCTAAATCAAAGTACATTGCAAAATGAGATGCTTCGAGAGAGGTGGTTCATTTTCACAAGATTCAAAATCTATAGGAAGGTACTACAATGCCAAATGTCGATAATCAAGGTGCCATCAAAATTGCAAAGAATCATGTACTTCAATGTGAAGACTAAAACACATGTATGTGAAGTATCATTATCTAAGAACGTTGACAACAACAAAGATAGCTAATCTTATTTATTGTCCCAAAGATGAACAAGCTGCAAACATATTCACAAAGCCTTTGGATCAAATCAAGTTTGCAAAATTCTAAGAAATTCTTGGAATGAAGCAAAAAGGAAGAAATAACACATGAAGATAGACTTTGGATCACAAGGGAGTATGTTAGGAATATTGATCCAAAGAAACAATAGATGAAGATAGATTTTGGATCACAGTGGAGTAGGTTAGAAATATTGATCCAAACTAGCTTTGATTTTACATTATTAAGTTTTGTACATAAAACAGGTATTTATCTGTTTTTTGTCTACACATAAGGATGGAAGTTGAAAGATCATCCACCTCATGTTTTGTCTTTAGTGTACTTTAAGAGAATAAGGAATGTGAAGAGATTAACTCTTCCAGTCCCCCAGCTTTTCATTCATGTAAAAAAAAAATTGTATAAGTGGGCAAACTATAATGTCCTCTTTTTTAGATTTTTCTAAATTTTCTGATTTTTTTGGTATTTTTCTGAATTCCGTAAAACAAAATTAAACTAGGACAGCAAACTAGAAATTAAATGGAATGTTGGTTACCAAAGTAAATGACTGGAAACTACTATATCAAACCCTCAATAACAATTATGAAACCCTCATGTGCTGAAATTAGTCAAATCTGAGAGTATAATGAGATAATATATTGTTGGATAAGTTATGACAGCACCATACAACATGGAAACATCATCATAGATACTACAAATCTGATATTTCCTTAATTGCACAAGTAAAAATGCTGATGTACAGGACTGAAACACAACTTTCAAAATTACAATGTCAAGAATCCACTCACAGAATGTCAAAATGTAATGTTACGGCTGTAGATCACATGTGACAATAAAATCAGACTTGTATGGCCGCATGGACTGCTCGTACAGCTGTTGTACGAATGGCAAAGGGGTTGAATCAAATTTGTACAACAGTGGCTAGGGCTGTGAATGCAAAACAGCAACTGGAAGTTGATGGAAACATGCAACAATCTGACCTCCTAGTTAATGGTGCTCCAATTGGTGTCTGGAAATGCTGGTCACAGCCAATAACAATGCCAAATCGCCCCCAAAATGTGTACGGACTCCTCTCCAAACTGTTGTAGGTTGTACGACGCTTCAAGTCAAAAAGGTGGCAATAATTTATGGTGTTTATTAGTAGTAATAAACGCTCCAAACTGCAGTTTCCCTTCAATATGAATGAAATCAGCGATAAATGATGTTGTACAGCTCCTCCAAATCGCTCCAAATGATCGCAACTCAATTCTCCTTCAATATGGTCCTCAAATCTAGTATGAAATGATGTTGAACAGCCACCAATAACTCTGAAAATCTGCAATGAAACCCTTCAAATGATGATCACCAAATTTGCTTGCAAATTCAATCGCCCAAATCTAAGAATGTGCATGAAAATCAACAATTGCAGCTCACATGCAATTCCCGGATGGAATTGCCCTAGGTGGAGTTGAGTGTTTTCGTCCTCAAATCCGATAGAAGAAATCCAAGAGGGGTTTCCATCCTTGGATGTAAAGAATGAATTCAAAGCTCAATTCCGAAAAGTTGAAAATGCCATATGAAGTCAAGATGATCAAAATGAACCTAGATGCCTTCCTTATAAAGCTCTCCAAATCGGGCCTTTGAATTAAAATTTCCTTCCAAAAGTATTTAAAAATACTTTTTTATTATTACTGTTTAAAAAACACTTTTTAATTAAATAAAATAATATTATTAAGTTGCTCCTTAAATATAAAATTACCGAGCCCAACTTAAAATAATATTATTAAATTATTTCCCTTGCTTTTCCTCTTAGCCTATGGGAAATGGGGATAGGCTAGAGGTCTTCTCCATGGCTCTAATTCCGAAAAGGGGGCATGACAGTCCGCCCTTCTTGAAATTGCTTGCCCTCAAGCAATGCAAATTCAACTGCTTTGTCTCTCTCCAAATGGTCGTTTCTATAATTTCTTGGATCCCAAATCAGCCTTCGGAAATTTCCAACTTTTCTTGCTTACACAACCAAGAGTGTCTTTCCCTTGCATCTATACATGTTCCACATCTTGAATAAGGGTTTCATGTGGCTCTAAGTTGTTTATAGTAGACAAACACTACAGATTCCAAAAGGAAACTGCTTTGATGCACTCATCTCTGTAAGCAAATAATGATTGCTTGGAATGTGGGCCCTTTTTAAAAGTTTCGAAAGTAAAATTTGCAGGTTCTGGCACTCCAACTACACTAACACATCTATGCATGATTTTCTTGGGGTTGTAATTTCCTTATGTACCTGCAGCTGAAACCTCTTAATGTGCCATCAGTTTTCAAACTGTGGCTTCTTGCCATTCCTTGTGAGAGCAAAATGAGACCCCATTCTTGGAGCTCTTAACAAGGCTAAAGGACCAACAGTGCCTTCAGCTCTTACACATTGAGACAAAATGGTGCCCTCCATCGATGAGGAACAGCATGCTAAAGCCTTGACCTATGGAACTACAAATGCACGATATGAAGCTACAGCAACATTACCTTTACTGCAATAAGCAACTGATATGCAAGTGTCTTGGTTTTCCAATCCGGGAATTGAATAAGACCTATGGAGGGGATCCTCAACATTCCAAAGTGCAAGCCCAACATAGGATGATGTAGATCCCTGTTTTACTAAATGAATTAAATCATTTGAAAGTCTGTCTTTTCTTAGGCAAGGACTCATAGAGTTCATGTTTGTTCCATTCATCATGATCATCAAATCATGTCATGTGACACCCACTTAGAGATCCATATGGTTTTGACATAGCAACCACCAACAATGTCCTTTGCCCATGGAATCTTCAAATTCAATTGAGCAGATTTTGTTTCTCTTCGCTGAGATGTTTGATGTCCACACATTGTGCATGTTCCTCCTTTCTTCAATGACTTCCTTCAATTAGATTTTTGTTCTTCAATTTAAGCCTTCCATTTTCTTCTTGAAGCAATGTCAATTCCTGTTGCATCTCCCCATAAAAGTACTCTTATCTCACAAATCTTACACTTTTTATAACAGTGTGGGTGCATGCCAATTCTCTTATCACCCTAAGACATAATTGTTGATGATTGTTTTTCGACAAGTCAACAATTAGAGTGAAATACTGAGTATCTGACTCCCTCTTGAGCAAAGCCTCTCGAATGCTGAACTAGGTGATCAACGAGATGACTCCAAGGTTCCTTCTGATGGTTTTGGTTAGAGACAGCTCAGCGACTAAGTATGATTTTGCTGTTTAACACAAAGGGACTTACGCAATTGTTCAAGTAACTGATTATTTCAATGATTATGGAAGTGGATACTAGAGGGTCTAAGTACTGCAACTGATGGCGTATGATTTAGCAATTGAGGTTCTTGATCCTAATTCTAACTGAATGAAAAAAAAAGGACAAAAGATATAAGGTTTAGAAACACTAATCTAATCCTAAATGCAAGGATGTTTACTACTTGAAGTGAAATCAAACCGGATCCTGTTTCGCCAAGACAAACAACTACACAAGATAGGTGCAATCTTCAAAGGTATACAAGATGTTTAAATCAATTATGCTCAACAAGCATAAAGATCAAATTGATGTTCAATTGTTCAGACTAACCATGCACTGCAATCCACAAGCCGCAGACTACAAATGGTATGAACTTATAGATTTCACCACAAAGCAATAACGAAACCTTTCATTAACTAACATAAACTCAAAGAAAACTTATAACTTAATGTTCGCTTGAAAATTGAAACCATGCAACACTCAGAAACACAAATTGAATCACCAAAGCAATGAATCTTTTATTATCTCAGAGAGCTCTTGCAACAATTTCAGAATTTTCAACCTCTCAAATGAGAGCAATGGGAGCCCTTTTATAGACCTCAAAGGAATGAAGGGTCAAGATCGGTCGGCCAAGCCAATGGACCAGATCAAGCCACATCACAAGTAGTTGTAACAAACTCTCCTTTATTAAATGAAAGAGGCTCACTTTATTAAATGAAAGAAGCTATGAAGGAGGGAACAAAGGCACGCTTTCCAAGAAGATAAGGAAGCCACATCATGTGCCCTTTATGTAGTAGTACTATGAGATACAATGAATCTAAACACAATTTGAACAATATCTTCCATTGGTACACTTGTCGCCACATTAATGGATCCTTCTGCCACTGTCACATCTGACTCATAGACGCCAAGTGTCTTCTCCCAGTCATTTATCCAAGACTTATTTTCTCCAAGATGAAATGCAAGTGTGAATATACTATCTAGCTGATTCTCATCAAGTCCATCATACTGAAAGTAGAATGCCTTAACTTGTTGCTTCATGTTTTCAATAGTAACATTTCCATAAGGATTACATATTGTTGTCAAAGCAGTGTATATATGATTCTCTGTTCTTAGAAGAACACTTCTTATTCTGGACATATCTACTTCAATTTTATCAACCAGTTGCCCCTTGTTGTGAAAGGAGAAATACCAAGTGATGAAGTCATGTGGAGTATCTCGATCAATCACCTTATCATGAATTAGATCCTCTAATGGAGTTTCCATTAAACTCTTGAGCTGTGGCATATATTGCTCCTTGATCGGTTTGAACTCAGCACAATTTCTTAACAAAGCTTGAACTCGATCCTTAAGATTAATGACTCTATCATAAACTTGCACAATTTCTGCAAGGTGAGTATATGTCTTCTCTTCTGTCTTTTCTATCCATCCTTTCATCACTTGAGATGATGTTCTCATGTTTTCAACTTGGGATACTGTTTCTTGTGGAAGAATAGACGGAGGAATTGGAGTAGCTTCCTTCTGTTGGATAGGCTGCATTACTTGTTGAATGTAGTGCTTCAATGTATTAAAATCTTGTTCAACCTTTAACCTAGCTTCTCTTTCTTGCTTTAACATGCTTCTTACACTATTCACTGACTCTTGTAGTTCCTCCTCTACCTGTTCCCTTGTGATTGGACCCATGCCAATAGTAGTCATACTGTAATCCTCAGGTGCCATATCTTCTAACTCCTTGTCAATTCTAGGAACAGCTATATGTACCTCTCTATTTCCAGCAGAATCTTGAGTGATTTTGGAAAAGACTGTTGCTTTCTTCTTTTGATTATTCTTCTGTGCATTTACAAGCAATTCCTCAACTGGAGCAGGCTGATAAGTTTCTACAATTGTACTTTCCTCAATCCTTTGCCTCAACCAAGGTGGGAAAACAGAAAAATCTTGTTGTCTTTGAACTTGACTGTGTTGTACACGAGCTACTTCCTCATTAGATTCTACTTGACCTACTTCATCTTGATCAAGAACATCATTCTCCTCAATTATGACAGTGGGACTTGAATGAATCTCCTCGGATGGAATCAAGGCAACTTCTTCTATAACTTCTATCTCTTGTATTGGATTCTGAACAACTGAAGCACCTTCTTGTGGATTAGATGAAGTAGATAGATTATTCTTCTTTTGAGGTCTCCAGCTTGATTCTCCTTGATCTTGACTAGGTCTTTTCCTTTTTCTAGCTGGATTATCACTTTGATCATTTCCACTGTGTTGTGGTTTGCTATGTGTACTATGCTGTCCTGGTTCTCCTTCATCCATCTTATTGTAAGTAAGAACTTGGCCTTCATCATTCATCTCTTGCAATAGTTGATTTATACATACTTGTGTCATGGCCAAGACTGGCTTTATCAATTCTTCTTCAGACACATCCTTTTTTGACCAATCAACAGTATAAGGCAAATCCTTTATCTTATCAAATTCATCTATCAACATAGTATCATCTTCAGTGAACTGATCTGGTATCCTGAATACTTTGGAAGCTCTAACTAAATCCCAGGTGAGTCTCGAACTTTGAAGTGTTCGGAGATCATCTTCATCTTGGGCACTGGCCCAGTGGTCTTCCAATTGCTTGACATGCTTAAATTCTCTGTTATATTTCCAGCAAACTTGAAAAGGATCAAAGTTAAGCCTCTTGGTGCCATGAGTTTGCAAATGATATGCCTGAAGCTCTATCTCAGAATATTCAGCTGCTGACAATGATGGACACTCCAGATTTTGTCCAAGAAGAAGTGGAAACTGAATCAACTGCTGACAATGATGGACACTCCAGATTTTGTCCAAGAAGAAGTGGAAACTGAATCCCTCCTTTCTTTTTCAACTTTTGCAACCTGATGAGTTCCAGGAGTTGCCTTGTAACCTCTAACATTACCATCCTGTTGGTTGGATATCTTGGTAATCTGTATGGATATGATGTAAACCCTTGGATCCTTAGGTAAGTGTACCTTTCATGCTGAGTATACCAGTGTCCATATGCTGAAATGAACTCTCTCGCTGCATTAGACAACCTTTTATGAAATTCTCCTCTTAGTTTCTTCATTATGAACATAGCAAACACATCATTGAACCTTGTATAATGATTGATACTTTTGAGGTGTAACTGAGGATAACACTGATGCGATAAGCACTTATTAGGCCCAATGCCAACTTCTCCTCTTTTGGTCAAACCTGAATAGACTTCATTTCTTGCGAGAAGGTATACCACATAGGAACTCATATAACAAGTCTTGGTCTTAGCAAAATTGATGAACTGCTCATGTATACTCTGACTGATAAGTCCAGCCCAATCAATCATCTTCCCTTTGAGAACTGACTTGATGAAAGAGTACATCCAAGGCTGAAAGGTAGTAGATTGCGGCATTCCTGTCATTCTATTTAGAAACATAATCAAGTATCCAATTTCAGGATGAAAATCTGACTTGTGAAACTGCGGAGGATTATTCATATTGAATTTCATAGCTGGATTGGCCATCCATCCTCTCCTTATTTCCTGCAACTTTGTCTTTGAATCAACATCGTATTCCTGCTGACCTTGTTGTATCGAAATACTTATCATTCTCTCCCTAGTTGGAATGTTGAAAGTCTCACCAACTGCTTCCTTTTGCAAATAAGCTAATATTGTTCCATCTTTGGCTGTAATTTGTCTTGTTTCTACATCATACTTCTTGACGCATTCAATGATCATCTCTGAACACGGCAAAGCTGGCGGAAAACAAGCAACTTCAATGGCTCCACTCCTCATGATGGCTCGAGCAAGACTACCTCCGTTGGGTTCCTCAAGGACTGACTTGATATCTTCTAAGTTGCTGTTGCCCATATTCGTGTCTCCTACATTTGTCCACCTTGAAACGAGCTTTGATTCGGGAATTTTCCCCTTAGCATCCATCCAGATCTTCGCTTGTCTCTCCTTGGAAGTCATTGCCATGATCCTGCAAACTTGATGCGAATAAGTAATTTCAAACATAATCTAGACTTCACTTCAGTTACATTAATGCACTAGATTTATGATTTTTTCCTTTATAATTATGAAATATTATTATCTAGACTCAAGGAATCTATCAAAATCCACTTATCCTCTTAAGTTTTACCAATACTTGAACAATTTTAATGCATCAAATGAAGTAAAAAGAAGAAAATCAGATCAGAAAATATTCAGATCAGACTTACTTGATAAGCTGCCTTAAATTGATACCTTGAAATCTGATCCAACACTTGCTTGGATTGACAAAATCAAATTTGTACTTTTATAAAACCTTCTTGTTGCTGCTCCTTGAAGACAAATCTGCTCTTTCAAAGTAATTCTGCTCCTTAAAAATGATAAAAATGAAAAGGAGAGGAGGTATATATATAGAATTTGCCTTAAAACTTTACTTCATACCTAGGCCAACCCTCTTTAATATAGTGCAAAACATTTAATTTTGATTGATCTTCATTTAATAATGCAATTTCCACATTTTTCAAGGCAAAAACAATTAAATGTTTATAAACTTTCCTTTGATTGACGCATTGGATGGGGTTTCCACGATCTTCTAGGTTGAGTGCTTCTAGATAGGTATTTGGAGATCTTCTTGTTGGACTAACGATGAGGCATGATGAATTCCTTTCGATCTTAAAATGCTCTCAACTTCCCCTTGGATGGAGTATTCAAGCACACTAGTCAAGGTCTTGAAGGTCTTATAGAAGGGCGCATTGGTTGAAGGATTTCAACTCTTCCTAAAATTTTCCTTTAAAAACTCCACTATTTTATCTCCTCTACAAGTCGCATTGGATGAAGGATTGAGATCCTCTTGCCTTTTAGAATTTCACTTTAAGACTTGATTCTTGATTCTTCGCATTAGATCACACCCTCAAAATCCTCATTCTCTAGGCGCTTTGGATCAAGTTTTTGATCTCTTCTAGCATTTCGCATTGGATGAGTATGTTGAAGTCTTCAAGTTGCTTTGGTTTGAACTTGTTTTCATTTGCCAGGGAATGGCGCATCACTTCAAGGTGACAAGATCCTCCTCAAGTTAGTGTTTTTCGAAATATTCTACCCTCTTCCCTCTTTAGCGCATTGGATGGGCAACTTGAATTCTTCTTACCTTTGCATAATGGATCAGCTCCTAGGTTAAGCACTTTGGATCAAGTTTTTGAGATCTCTAAAAACAAACCTCATTCTTCCTTATGTATGGCGCATTGGATACCGCCTTTGATTTCTTCCTTTTGAGCATATTGATAAAGGGTCCTTGAAGTGGCGCATTAGTTCACTATGTTTGAAGCTTCAAAACTTAGGTGCATTGGATGAACTTTACCTTTAGCGAATCATGCATGATGTTGGCGCTTGGGATAGAACTGTGAAATCCTCTAAACTTGCCTTGAAGACCTGACGTTGGATGTCTAGGACACTTGCACTTTCTTCCTTGTATGGCGCATTGGATGAGGAATGGAGAATCCTCTAAGATTTCGCCTTGGACAAGGATTTAAGAATCCTCTTGATTTTACATTGAAACCTCTTGGCGCACTAGATCATCACCTTAGAATCTCTTGAAAATTGACTTAAACCTTGTGATGCATCTCCTTTGAAGCGCCTGGAATCTTCCTTCATGAAGTCGCATTAGATGAGGGATTGGAGATCTTCTAAAATTCACCCTTAATGTGTAATAAATCTCAACTAGATCCTTCCTCCTTAGGTCGCTTTGGATGAGGGTTTCAAATTCCTCTGAGTTTCACATTGGATGCTTGATCCAAGCGCTTGGGTTTGCTGTTTGGAAGTCTTCCTTTCCTTAACCATGATGTTTTCTAGATGGGCGCATTAGATGAGGGATTAGAAATCCTCAAGTTTTTGGCGCTTGGGATAAAACTTCGAAATCCTCTAAACTAGAGCCTCCATAATTCCAAAACCCTAAGACTTCTCCTTTTCTCCAAGTGACGCACTAGATGAGCTTTTCAAATCTTTTAGATTTCCTTCAAAATTTAGATTTCGGAATCAATCCTTCTATCCTAGCGCATTGGTTGATGGATTGGAAATCCTCTGGACACTTATCATCTTTAATTCGCTCCAAGACTTGGCTTTTGATTTTCGCATTAGTTAAGTGTTTTGGAGTCCTTATCTTTTCCTTCACCACGATGTTTAGTTTAGGCGCATTACTTGATTGAAATCCTCATGCTTTAGCGCATTAGTTCAAGGCATTGAGATCCTCATGCTTTAGCGCATTAGATAGCATGTATAAATTCCTCTGGAATTCGCATCAAAAGGCATGAAAATCTTCTAAAATCGCATCACTTCAAAGCTTGAAATCTTTTAACATTTTCGTCTCCCTTCATGCTTTAGATGGGCGCATTGGTTGATCAACTGAAATCCTCATCTTATCTTGTAGTTGAAAGCGCCCTTTTCATCGCGATTTTGCGCCACTTAGATGCCCCGTCGCACTAGATGAGCTTTTTGAATCCTCTGGAAGAGTCAGGCGTTTTTCAGGGTCGCAAGGGTAAAGGTATATTGAAAAATATATTTAAGTATAAGGTATACTTTAAATATTTTTCAATATACCTTTCAGGATGTTTGAGATAGGTCTCGAATCCACCAGATTTAACATGCAAAATCTAGAATTTGGAGGATTCACCAGATTTCAGACTTAGTCATTTTTTCAGGATTTTCAGGATTTCAGGCTCCAGACTTAGTCTTTTTCAGGATCTCAAACATACTTCAAGATTGATCTCAACATTCATTATCTAGATGGGAGTTGATCAAGATTCTTCATTACTGCAAGTTCATCTGCCTCCTAATCATGAACCAAAGATCATAGAAGAGGAAATCACTACCGGGTTGGCAGAGGAAGATGAGCCAGGACATCATCAGAACCTCATGTAAAATATCGAAGCTCAAAAAAAGGGGGTCCCTATTCCTAATGGGGTGATGTGTGATTTGGTCACAACAATAATGTTGTGCACAAATTAAGTGAACCTTTTCTCTCATGCAACTCTAGGCCAATGAAGTTGCACACCATATGTCGGCTCAAGTATGCAAACATCGATGGGGATCTATGGGATCTCAGCATTACGAAAGTGATGATCTTCCTTACGAAAGTATTCTCTAGTATATAATACACACACCCCTGCAATGTCACCCTTGAACATTGTCGTGCCAAGGACATGCCCAATTGTGTAACACCAAAATCGGGTGTCATTCACCTTCTGGATCTGGTGGAGGCCGATTACCTCAATCTTATCCATTGATCAAAGAAGGTCTTGTTCAAAGAACATATCTTTCACTGAAACCTTGCTTACTTTCACGTAATCAAAAAGTAAAAGTTTGTAAATAGCTTTGGTTGCAACCATCTGAGTAAGCACTCGTGCCACTTTGTGTGAAATCCCACGATCCTTCCTATGGCTAGGATTTAAAATACACACTACTTGCCCATCACAACGTTCTACCTCTTCAACATAACTCTCGTGTGTTGCCTTTAACCAATCTTGATATTGCTCATCCCAATGATTCACTAACAATCGTTTACCATCTTCCTCTATATCGACATGTACCATTGATGAGCTAGCATCAAGATTGCGCCCAAGATTTTTTAATGCAATAGTGAATTGGCATTTGTGAGCAAGATTACTTTTAGAAGAAGTTGGTGCAAATCCCACATCCGTCTCCACAAAACATTCGACCCCTTTATAACACTATTGAGGAATTAATGCATTCTTTGTCCCCCCATGCATGGGCTCCATAAAGGGAAGTCATCCATATGTATTAAGATAACAAGCCTGTCTAACCCAGCGTGTGTAAAGAAGTATTCATCTAGTGCGCCATATAGAAACAAGGCAATAATTCTCAAAATTCTCTCCCAAACTATGTTTCTCCAAGAGAGTATCAATACTTTCTTGAAGTACGTTTACAAACTTATCCTCCACGAACCAAACTCCCTTGATTTCTTTGAGATTTCAGTGTGATCATTCTCGGATAGAGATTGTTGACCCATGACTCTATTGGACTGAGACATGTTAAGTCCATTCGCCATAATTACATCATGAATATTTAGCTTGTTTTCATCAAATGAATTGACTAATGTTGCCTCTTCTAGGGATGTCACCTCCTCTGCCCCCACAATATATTGCATATGGTGGATGTCCCAGCAATTAAAGAAAGTGCAGATGTCTAAGAACGCCTCCTGAGTAGAAGCTTTGAACTCCTTGTATATAGAATCAACTGGGCGGCTACTAAGGTTATCTTCTTTAATATCCTTTCCTTTTTCCAGCACTTCAAGCATCTAAGAACATTTCTCATCCTTGTATCCTAGCTTCTTCAAACAAACACCAACAATCTTTAGAACTAGTGAAATTCCATTGCAAATCTGCACAATTTTGTCCATGTTATTTTTGTTGCAATGAAGATTTGAGGGATCCTCACACAAAATTTTCTTTACATTGTCAGAGAGAGTATTGACATGGAACTTGTGCTGCTCAAGGCCATGTTCTAGAAGGACATCTACTACAGCCAAATTTCTTGTTGTAACAGGGATCTTGCTGTGCTGTGGCATTTCCAGTTTTATAGGCAGAAGCTCTTTAAAGTAGTCTGCACAGAGAGCATTATCTATATAAATAAATGCAGGTTTAAAAGATTCCATCAGATGATACCACCAATCTGCACATTCTCTTATTATTACTTGTTTCCCATAATAATTTGTGAAAGCATCATATAAGATTTTCTATTGTAATCTTTTAAAATCTTTCTTGAATGGGTCTTCATTTATTTCAGCTCCACAATAGTGTAATGTCCCTTTTCTAGTGGAAACACGTAAGCATTCAAAGTGATTCTCAAAGAGACATTAAAAACATTAGAGATCAATAAATTTCAATGACAAAATCAAATAAAACCATTGATAACATAAATATAACACTCTTTGTCAAAAGATTCTTCTTGTCATTCACTATTGATGACTATTCTATAATATATTCCATAAGCACATTAGGAAGAATATTAAACATATTTCAAGATCCATAACTTCCCCTCTTTTTCTTCATCAAGGAATTAGGTTTTACATGACTAGGGCGCACGGAAACCATCCCTGGACCCAGCTTCGAGAAACTTAGTCCCTAGCCCTTGGGGTCTATACACGGAGTCTCGGATCCAGCATCGGGAACTATGTCCCAGCCATTGGGATCAATACGAGATCTCTAGACCCAGCTTGGGAACTATATCCCAGCCATTGGGGTCTATACAGAAGATGGAATTACTCCGCTTTTCCCTACAATACCCATGATTCCTCATTGGATGAAGTAATAGGGGCTACGGAGATATGATCATTATGCAATATTCCCTTGTACCTTAGAATTCTATTATATCATGATATATGAATAAAAGATGTTAGTGAGATTTACTTTAAGGATGATTTGAATGAGTATTAATGTTCTTGTTGAGATGATTCTTATTTGACGACGGTGTATATGAGATGAGATGTGATGATGGTGAGATAATCAAATGAGACGAGATTATTCTACTGTATTCCTTGTTTGTTAATTGATTGAATGATGAATGCTTGCTAAATGCTCTGATGAATCGATGAGATTCTTGAATGATGATTCCTTACTGAGATAGATTGTTAATCCATGATCACTGATGAGGTGATATGATTTGTGAAGATGGATTGGTTGCTGATTCATGATTAGTTGATGCTGAGATGAATGATTAATGAGATGAATGGAATGAATGTTCTTTGATTGCTCTTCCTTGATCATGTATGAAGGATGATATTCCATGCTGAGATATGATATATTGCATTGTCAATTGAATGGTTAATGTGAGTTTCGGAGGTGGTGATTTGATGATATATATTATTTGACCATGCCCCCATTTTATGATTCCCCTCCTTGATTGCTGGCTGGATCTGCTTGTTTGATGCTGATATGCTCCAATGATTGTTGATGTCATAGACTAATGAAAATGAGTTGTGTTCTTCTTGATTGCTGATCTTATTTTATTGTTGCAAACTTAAATCAGAACTGGGATGTATCTTATATTCTATTTGCTGCCTATAAGTCTTTTCCTCCTCAATGCTGCTTTCTTATTATTTGCCTGCTGTATTATTTCTTTTATGTTTCTCCTTATATCTTATTCGCTGTACTATATATATTATTTGCATTCTCTTCCTTTCCTCCTGATGATGGATCATGGAGTATGATCCGAAATGTTGAGACAAAAAAGCATACACAGTTTTTCCAGAAGCACTAGCACTATCATCATGGACTGGAAATATCATGTCTACGGTGTACTACATCAGTCATAGCTCTCTGATTCCACTCCTTCGATGCTTCCTCTATTCCATGATCAATTGATTGTTGAAATTGCTGGTGTTGAGATCCAACGATCACTGCACTTCTGAGATAAATTGATGCTGATTGGTATTTTAAATTGCTTCATATGATATCCTTCTCATTCTTACTCTCTATCTTCTTATACAGCTCCAATTGAGGCGAGCTACGTAATAGACGTCTCCTTTCCACAATGAAGAGACACATCTTTTGCTAGTCATTCCACTTAATCATTAACATACGAGACAAAATTTACTTTTCATACTATTTGTTGATAATTGCTGCCTTTACAACTAGTCAGTGATCTATTAATTTCTTCTTTTGCAAGCATCTTTCTCCACTAGCTTTAGCGCTGCTTCCTTATATTGGCTTTTGTCAAACCATATCATATCTCATAATAGTTAAATATTATAAGCTAAGCGCTATCAATAAACTCTAATGTCTTTGCAAACTCCCAGCCAAAAACTCCACATATCTGCTCAAACTTTACTTATTACTGAGAATTAGTACATGAGGGCGGGGTCCACAATCCACTTTCAACATCATATAGAATCCTTTAGTAATTTTCTTCTTTCATTGTCAGATATTATCTCCTTATTTGCAACAATTTTAAATGCTAAAACCACAATTTACTCATCATAAATATGTCAATTACCTTATTAATAAATATATATTATATATTAGACATTATTTATATAATACGATTATAATATTACTTATTAAATATTGTATATTAATAATAATATATTATAATATTATTTATAGATATACATTATTATATAACAAATATTGTTATATAAATATTATATTTAAAAATAATAAGTATTATATATATTATATTTAATTATAATATTTATATAACGATATTATTTAATATGTAATAATATTACACAATGTCTATCTTGTCGTTTTATGTTTTAAACAATGCCTTAATATTGGGACATTACAAATAGTCATAATGTTTCAGAATTATTTTGGATTTTGTAACTTTAGCTAGTGTTGTCTTTCCCAAGCCTTGAAGACCATACATAGCCACAGCCCAAGACGTCCTTTCTGATGTGGTTATGTCCAACGACTGCATTAGCTGATGTATCTACCCCTCGAACCCAACTAGATTGCGGTGACATGCCTTGGTCCCTTGTACTTGACCCATGAGTTTCAAGGTCTTTTTATTGCTCTGAGCAGGCTCTATAACCCATACATTCTGTGGTACTTCTTTATAGGTAGATAATTATTTATCTTGGTTCCTCATATGGGTACGCATGTGTATTCATGAACCAATTAGCATTTTGATTTCTAGTTAGACCCATAATTTTATCTGGTCCTTTGAGGTAAGTAAGGATGTAAGAAAGGATCAACAAAAACCAATTGCTCCATCTTGCCCTTCTGTGAGTCCCCTACATGATGTCGAATCATACTTTCTGCTGATTTAGACTTTGTTGAGAGAAAACCACCCTTCTTATATTTCAGAATTTTAGGATCAACATTCTTCTCAATTGCATGGTTGACAATAATAGTCATTCTAATAATCAATCTTACCCGGCTAGGACTCAATTGTAGTGATGCTTGGATGATTGGTACGGGCTCCTTAGATTGGAATTTCCTTTTCAATTATGGATACTTCACCTAATGTTTGTTTCTTATTCAAGCACACATTTTGCTTATTAGAACTAACAAAATTACCTGAAGGTTCCTTACCTTTAATGGTGAACCTTTGTCGGGCCTTTGTTTCTATTGGTGTCATCCACCTCCCAGGAGCACCATCTGTAGAAAATAACCTTCACAAAATAGAGAGAAGCACACAGGCTCTTTCACCAAACAACAGTGAATAAATTGAAATGAATAATTTACATATTGTATAGCCTTTTAAAGGCAAGAAAATATATGATAGGTAATCTTTTAACGGATAAAACTACCCTAACAGGAATACCTTCCCAAACTAATTATTTAAACCTAAGTAAAACTTAAGCAAGGTAAAATCTATTTACCCTTACACCCCCCCTTAAGTGCAACTTAGGGAGAATTATTATGCAAAAAAGCAAAATGATGATGCAATATGGGTCCCGGCTACACACCCATGTTAGATACCCATTTACAATGCAAAAAAGAAATCTCTCACAAACGGAGAAAAGGTGAAAAACCCTGTGGGAAAAAACCTGTCCCCAAAAGAGAGAAAGAAAACCAAAACGATGCATGGATGGAGGACTTAATCACATCCCCCCAAGTGCTACATACATCATGTATATAATCAATGGCCCCCTCCATAAGAGGGAAAGAGAGAGACTATGTAGCCCCCCCACAATGTGTAATCACTTGCAAAAATGGTAAGTGCCTGAAGACAGAACATGATCCAATGTCGACAAACAACTTGTCTCCCTTTTGGAAGAAACAAAACCAAGTACAAATGCAGGTATGCTTCCCACTCCAGATAGGAATTGAAAGAAACAAGCATGAAGAATGAAGATGTCTCTGAGATCTGCTCATGTGTCGCCAAGACCTTGGAAAGTGATGCCACAAACCAATCAGGAACATGCCCAATCACAATAGAAGGTGACAAACAAGGTACCACTAGAAACTGATCTTGAACATTCTCCAAAGACAAAGATGGAGTGACAACAGTTGTACCACAACTATCATCAAATAGGAGGGATATACCCTCAGATATGTCTTCCAAGTCAGAAATATGAGATTCTATAAACAAGGAACCAATGTCTGACAAATAAGAATCCCAGTCAGGGAGACAATGAGATACTGGTTGTGATGAATCACTAGACGTGCTCAATGAATCATCAACACAAGATGAATGGTCCTGTTGAACAGGAATGATAGGAGCCTCAATCAATGACTCTGCACAATGAATCACTAAAGGTGAAGGTACATCAACTGTCCCTGATGGAGAAGGAGCTTCTAAAGAACCCTCGTCATCCTCATTTGAAGATTCAAAGTATTCCAAAACTTCAAACTCCTGCATAGTAGCATGATCATAGGGTATCCTATCTGAAAAATGAAGAGGCACAAGACAATCTGAAACAGGATCATCTAGGAATAACTGAGTATCAAGATCTCCATGTATTTCCCAAATTTTAGTCCAAAGAATATGAGGACACTCAAAATGATCAATAGCATTCAAAGTGGCATCATCAATATGCATTGCAATAACTCCTAGGACATGATCCCTTTTGCAATTCCATGCAAATTTCTTACTATCAGTACCAGGAAGGGGAACTAGATTATACAAATGTGGCAACAAATGAAGCCATCTAAGATGCTTTATGATATCATTTCTCCATTGTTTCTAATTTCCCCTTTTCAACATAATCACAGCAGGATGAACTGAAAACCCCATGATAAACTATGAAAAATCTCCAAAATTACAAAGACATTAACCTTCAACAACAAAAATAGAAACTCCCAGATACTACAAATGAAGCCCTCAAATCAGCAGATTTACCTATACCATTGCGAGCTTGGCAAAGTCAACTTTCCAATGATATGCGGAACGCGAAAATCTGACTCCGGATGCCCAAGATATGCTCCGTGGAAGAAAGGTCGCCTATATGGTGTGCAAAGCATGAATGAAGGGCTGAATTAAGCCCTTGGTCACCCACATGACCACCTCTTGCAAGCGAGCAAAAAATGGGGCCTTTCGGGCCAAGTGGACTCTAAATCACCAAGATAAATCGATCTTGTATCCAAACGGCCAACAACAAGCCACCAAACAATTTTCCAAGTCACAAACACATTCTCCAAGCAAAGACTCCATAAGCCATCACAATCACTTCACAATACTTTGTGAGTGCCGGCATATAAGAAGGGCAAATAATGCCTCAAGGGGAGCAATGTGGGATAAAGGATCTCAGAAGAAATGCCCAAATCATAGCATATGGGCCCACCTCCTCATGCACTACAAAACCTAGATAAATATTTGATGCAAACTTTACAGATTATAAAGTCTACTTAGAAAAATTATCTAAATCAGCCAATGTATCCACGTTTCTACTGTGCGCCCTAGAAATATTTGTTTTAAACTTTATAAATAATAAAGTCTGATCAAAACATTTGCTGCAGTGGCCTTCAAAGGAAAAAAGGAAGAATCTCGCATAGCTTCATGAGCGGGCCAATTTGGCAGAAATTGCCCACCTCATTTTTCAAGCCTCAACAAATAACCTCTGATAACACAGACAAGTAGAAACCAGAAGTATATCTAAAAGGTGAAATATAATTTTGAAAATTTTCAAATGCCAAACAACAAATTTGAGCACCTCCTACAATGATTAATCAGATTGCAAAATAAAAATGGACCTTTAGACTAAATATGCCAGCAAGGAGATCGAGAGGCACCATCACCAGCATCTTGCTCGCCTAAACAAAAAGAAAATTTGAGATTCCACTGCACTCCTTCTCTCGCCCCAAAATAATGAGCCTTCCCAAAAACACAAAAGGAAGATAGAAAACCCCAAGGCAGTGGAGTTGCTTCTCAAAATTAACAAGCCTTCAAACAAATGACTACAGCCTCTTTTCCAATGAAAAAAATGCCTTCAATGTGCCAAACATGCCTGAGCGCTAGTCATCTGGCAAATATGAGTTTTCCTCTGAGCGCCCTTGGAATTTTTGGGCTTCAAATGCCCTTGCTTACCAAAATCAACCAGAATGTTGTCATGCCCAGACTCAAAGCAATCTGGTTCTCATCTGTGCAAGTATGCACTCCAATCTCTCTAGAATTGCCTTGCCTTCTACACAGAAGAAAACCACGGCACAAAACAGAGAAATCGTGCTTCTCCAATCACAAAATCCAGCCTGTCGAGGGTAAATCGATCTACAATAGCTGATCACAGCAATGAATTGGCAATAGGCAACTTTAAAATTTGAAAAATTTCAAATGCTGGAAAAATAAGCGATCTCAAACACTCGATGAAAACTCTCAATATTTTAACCCAAACCTCTAGATCTCCTTGAACCCGTTTACTTACATTTTACATTTGTTTTACCAAATCCATAAGATGTTCTATGGAATTTTCTTTCTAATTTCTCACCATGATTCACAGGCTGGCAAGATCACTGCTCTAATACCCACTATAATGTCCCAATTTTTAGATTTTTCTGAATTTTACGATTTTTTTGTAGTTTTCTAAATTTTGTAGGCAAAATTAAACTAGAACAGCAAACTGGAAATTAAATGGAAAGCTGGTTACCAAAGTAAATAACTGGAAACTACAATATCGAACCCTCAATAACAAACCTCATGTGCTGAAATTAGTCAAATCTAATAGTAGAATGAGATAAAATATTGCTAGATAAATTATGAAAGCAACATACAACATGGAAACATCATCATAGATACCCCTGATCTGATATTTCATTCAATTGCACAAATGCAAATACTGATATACAAGACTAAAACACAATTTTCAGAATTACAATGTCAAGAATCCACTCACAGAATGTCCAAACGTAATGGAACGGCTGGTAGATCACATGTGACAATAAAATCAGACTTGTATGACCGCCTGGACTACTAGTACAGCTATTGTATGGATGGCAAAGGGTCTGAATCAGATCTGTACGGCCACGGCTAGGACTATGAATGCAAAACAGTGGCTGGAAGTTGATGGAAACATGCAACAATCTGACCTCCCAGTTGATGGCACGCCAATAACAATGCCAAATCACCCCCAAAATGTGTACGGACTCCTCTCCAAACTATTGTAGGTTGTATGGCACTTCAAGTTAGCAAGGTGGCAATAATTTATGATGTTTATCAGCAACAATAAACCCTCCAAACTGCAGTCACCCTTCAATATGAATGAAATTAGCGATAAATGATGTTGTACAGCTCCTCCAAATCGCTCCAAATGACAACAAATGATGGCAACTCAATTCTCCTTCAATATGGCGTTCAGATCTAGCTTGAAATGATGTTGAACAACCACCAATAACTCTAAAAATCTGCAAGGAAACTCTCCAAATGATGATCACCAAATTTGCTAGCAAATCCAATCACCCAAATTTGAAAATGTGCAAGAAAATCGGCAATTGTAACTTACATGTGATTCCTGGATGGAATTGCCCTAGGTGGAGTTGAGGGTTTTCATCCTCTAATCCAGTAGAAGAAATCCAAAAGGGGCTTTGTCTTCGAAGATCTTCGAACAGCCAAAAGTTTTTGTCCTTGCATGTGAAGAATGAACTCAAAGCTCAATTCTGGAAAGTTGAAAATGCCAAATGAAGTCAAGATGATCAAAATGAACCTAGGCACCTCCTTATAAAGCTCTCCAAACCATGCCCTTGAATTCAAATTTCCCTCCAAAAATATTTTTTTATTATTAAGTGTTTAAAAAACACTTTTTAACTAAATAAAATAATATCATTAAATTGCCCCTTAAATATAAAATTACCGTGCCCAACTTAAAATAATATTATTAAAAAAATTCTATAATGTCCCCTTTTAGGATATTCTTGATTTCTTAACCTGCACACAAGAATAACTCCTAGAAAGGGACATTAGCGATATTAAAGATCAATTTAGTAATGAAATCAACACATCATAATCATAATCAATAACAAATGAACAAGAATGTAATCATAATGTTAACTGTGTGTATGTATATTCAAATGTATTTCCACATACTTTAACATACTTATACTTTAACCATGTTTAGGCCTCATGATATACTTTGGGAATGGTGACATCGAGCCTAGTCGTTAATCTAGCCCAATCATCTACCCTAGCAAAGGAGGGGAAAACATTACGTTAAGGCACTGGATAACTAATCCCCACTGCCAAGGGCCCGAGGGTTTCATGATCACCCGTCAATACCACCACTTGGCCCAAAAGTGTCACAAACGCCCTTCGATACCACCAATTGGGTGTCACCCACTGTGTGAGACATTAATAACAAACTAATCTCCACTGCCATAGGCCCAAACGTTTCATGCTCACCTAGCAATACCACCACTTGGCCCAGCGGTGTCATTAACGCCCATCGATACCACCATTTGGGAGTCACCTACCGTGTAAGACATTAATAATAAATACCACACTTCCCTAACAACCCAAACGTCCTCATAGGGGCAAAGGAGAAAGATTAAAGATGTGGCAAGTCGCACTCATCCCTCGTATATCATGAATTAGGTAATTATAACTATTTATGGATAATCGTAAGGGTTAGAGAGATCATACCAATATGAGATTCTTCTCCTTACATGATTCGAAGATGCACAAATGATCTTACAATTACCAATATAATTAGTTCCTTGCTTTCACACAAGGTTATTATAAGGAATCTGAAATTCCTCTTGACTATGCTTTCGTTCCTAGACTAGGAACTCAATAAGATTAAGAATAGATCCACCAATGATGGCCGGACCAATGAATGTGTAATCTCTGCACCTCTTGCTGATATAAATATCTATATTATTAAATGGTATTGCTGTCTTGAATGCTCCTTTTATTATATTCTTATTGTATGTAGTTTTGAATGCTTTTCCTTAGCTGTTCGATCTGTTTGTATGATCACAGAGTATGGTGAAGACAATGAAATCCTCTTTGTAGAGACAGATTTGGGTGTTTATTAGCCCAAGGTTGAGGAAGTCTTGATGTTCCATAATCCAACAGAAGTACTCATAGAAAGTGATCATGATACAGCATCAGATGAGGACGGAGAAGGCATGTTTGAGAACTTCCAAAATTTTGTTATGAAGCATGTGAAGCAAGGCGTGGAATTAGGAAGTCATGCGCATGTTCAAGATTTACTGTTACCTAACTAGTGCAGGATACATAATGCTTTCCATTCTGAGTTCTCATGCACAATGTGTGAAGTAGCCCTAGAACAAGTTCGAAAAAGGATTCCAAAGGCGATGGGCCTAAAGATTCCAAAGATATTAAAGTTGAAAGAACCTGTCTCGGATGCAACCTTTATGGATGAAGCAAGTACATCAGCATCAGCAGAAGGAAGCAGTCAAGTTGAGTCCAAAGAGGTAAATGAAGATAGTAAAGTGTCAAATCAAGAAACTAACCAGGTGTGGACTTTAAGGTTTGATAGATCAAAATCCAAACAAGGATCAGGAGCTGGTTTTGAATTGATCAGCCCAGTTGGGGAAGCTTACCTATCAGCATTAAGGCTGCAGTTTCCCTGCACAAATAATGTTGCTGAATATGAAGCTCTAGTGCATGGATTGCTCCTTGCCATCAAAAAGAAAGTCAAGATTTTGCATGTGTTTGGGGATTCTGAGATAGTCATCAGGCAAGTCAAAAAGCAGTATGTTTGCCATGATAAGAGATTGAAGAAGTATAGAAATCGGGTCTGGGATCTTATCGAAGACTTCGACGCATTCAACATCAAATCAATCTACAGGTCAACAAATCAAGTGGCCAATGCACTAGCCCAAGCTGCAAGTTCTCTTGAGCCTTTAGCCATGGAAGGGTTAAAGAAGTTCACTATTGAATTGACATCAGTCCCTTCAGTACCAGATAATATTACAAATTTTTAGGTTTTTGATGATGACAAACACATATTAGACTTCTTGACTAATTCAGGTATTTTCACTACCCAAGTCATTGATGAAAGTGAAGCAGAAGTAGAATTTGATCCAGATGGGATCATGAATCTAAAGAACAACACTATTCCTAAAGGCATGATTGAACTAGAAAGACTCTTTGACTCAGACAAGTTGAGCACCCTTCACTACCACAATGAAGAAGGAAACAAGTGTGATGCAATTAACCTGGGAACAGATCAAGAGGTAAAGAATGTCTTCATAGGGAAAGTTTGTACACCCAAAGAAAGAGAAGGTATTATCAATAGCATGAAGGAGTTTCAGGACATCATTGCTTGGGGGTATGATGATTTGAAAACAAATGATACATCTATTATTACACATACCATCCCTCTTAAGCCAGGAAGCAGGTCATTTCGACAAAGACAAAGGCCAGTTAACCCTTTGCTAGAACCTCTCATCTATCAAGAAGTGAAGAAACTGTTACAGGCTAGGATAATCTTTCCGATAAGACACTCGACGTGGGTCACCAATTTAGTCCCAGTCAGGAAAAAGAATGGAGAAATAAGACTGTGTTGACTTCGGGAATCTTAATAGAGCCTCAGAAAAGGATAATTACCCTTTGCCTTCGTTGGATGAAGTACTTCAGATAGTGAACGGGTCGTAGATGATGTCCTTTCTGGACAGGTATTCAGGATATAATCAAGTGATGGTTGAAGAACAAGATCGGTTGAAAATTGCTTTCACCACTAAATGGGGAACGTATGCATATAGAAGGATGCCTTTCGGCTTGATTAATGCTAGAGCAACTTTTCAGAGAGCCATGGACATCGCCTTCAGGGACATAATTGGCAAGTGCATTATCATCTATATGGATGACCTCACTGTGTTCTCAAAAATAAGGGCAGATCATGTGGATCATCTAAGGAAAGTCTTTGAAGCTTGTAGAACATATGGGATTTCCTTGAATCCAAAGAAATGTATTTTCGAGGTAACAGAAGGAAAGCATCTGGGTCATGTGATATCAGAACACGGCATCTCTATCAATCCTGATTGAGTAAAAGCTATTAAAAGAGTCAGCATGCCTGCAAGCAAAAAGGAATTGAAGTCTTTCTTTGGCAAGATTAATTTTGTAAGTTTATCACTGGATTCCCAGAGATTGTCAAGCCTTTGAATGATATGTTGAAGAAGGATGCGAAGATAGAATGGACTCCGCAAGCAAAAAGGGCATTTGAAGAGATCAAGCAAGCAATTTCTAGTGCCCCTGTACGCATCAGTCCAAATTATTTGAAACCCTTTTATTTGTATTCTTTTGCGTCAAATCACACTTGCGCAGGAATCTTAACCCAAAGGACAGATGGTAAAGATGAACATCCCATCGCATTTATGAGTGCTCCTTTCAAAGATGCTAAGTTAAGATAACCTAGCATTGAGAAACAAGCATATGCTTTGGTGAAGGCTATCAAGAAATTCAGACATTATATCTTGCGAAGCAGAGTGTATGCAATAGTCCCAGATGTCACAGTCAAGACACTACTAATGCAAATGAATTGGGCGAAAGAAGAGGCAAGTGGGTCACCACTATCCAAGAGTATGACATTGAAATTCAACCGATGAAGCTAGTTCGAGGACAAGCGCTTACACAGACTATAGCAGTTGAAGGTCCTGGATTGGTTCAACAAGCGTATGTACTTGAGACAGTGTCCCCAAATGAGTAGTACGATGATATTGTTTATTACTTGCTGTCTCAGAAATGTCCAGATTACATGAGTCCAACTCAGAGAAGAGCACTAAGATACAGAAGCAAACGCTTCATGTTGCAAGGGTCAGTTCTGTTCAGACAAAATCATGAGGGAATCTACTTGAGATGTGTTGGCAGAAGTGAAGCTAAAAAGATTATGGAACAGTTTCATGATAAGTTCGGGACTTGTCATGGTGGTGAATTGGCAACAGCAAATCAGATACTGAGAGCAGGTTATTATTGGCCAAAACTATTTCAAGATGTCATCAGCACATCAAAACTTGTCACACCTGTCAGGTAGTAGCTTCACGGGAAAGGAATCCAGCGATGCCCTTACAACCCATTATTGAGTTCAGACCTTTTGCCAAGAGGGGACTTGATTTTATTGGTATGATCAACCCACCTTCTTCTGCACAGCACAGGTATATCCTGACCGCGACTGATTACTGTACTAGATGGTCAGAAGCCCATGCTTTGAAGTTCTGCACTTCTGAGGTAGTGATTAAATTTCTGGAAGATAACATAATTACCAGGTTTGGTTGTCCTAATGCCCTTGTGTGCGACAACGGTCCCGCTTTTTCATCGTTAAGAGTTCCAAATTGGGCCTTTGAGTATGGAATAACCTTGAAATTTTCATCGAATTATTATCCGCAGGGTAATGGCTTATAGCTAAATCTACAAATAAGAACCTCTTGAATGCAATCAAGAAGCTGTTCTATAAGAATCCGAGGGATTGACACACTCAACTGAAGTTTGCTCTTTGGGCAGATAGAACTCGTGTCAAGTCTTCCCTGGGTACTTCTCCATACCACTTAGTTTACGGCCAAGATCTTATCTGGAGGAAGATCAGAGAGTGCAAACGAGATTGTCACAACTGTTGCATCTGGAGGAAAAGCGTGACATTGCCTTGGATAAATTTATGAAGCACCAAGGGGTGGTCAAGCGTTGGTTTGATCGTCAAGCTAGGGTGAAGTCCTTTAGAATTTCTGATTTGGTCTTATATTGGGATAAAGCACATGAAAGACGATGAGACCACGACAAATTCGACTATCTCTGGAAAGGTCTGTACCAAATTGCTGAGATCCTAGGAGAAAATGCTTTCAAGCTGAAAACATTGACTGAAGAAGATATCCCATTGCCTGTCAATGGGCAATTTCTGAAACATTACTTCCAGCCATGAGTTCCCTGCGGGGTTGGTTTGTACATAGTTAGAATAGGTTTTTCTTTTTGTTGTTTTGTTTTCATAGATTAGGTTTGCTTGTCTTGATGTCATTTGACTCAAGTCTTTTCTTGCTTTCAGTAGTTTAGTTGTTTTTGTTTTTAGTGTGATTTGATTTAGATTTGTAGTTTTTGGGGGTTCTTAGTTAATACAGAGGCAATAAATCTCATGAAGGCATTTGGTATGATTTCGCTGGAATATGTTAGCTCATTTCTTAAATATTTATTCATGAAATTCCTAGGGTTGAAGGATCATAGTTTTCAATTTATTGACGAGATGAATTCTGGACTTGACTGGGACACTAATCATCTATTGTATCTTGATACTATTATCTTCTGATCATAATGTTTTAAAATGCCAAATTTAAAAATTATGAATTCTTATATGTTCCATTGAGAAACTTGGGTCATGATTGATGGATTTCCCGTGAATCCCATCATTAGTGTCAGGTAGCATGACTGTTTGCTCTTGGGAGATGAGTCATTTGTTCGGTATTGACTGAAGTATTTTGAAGTTTTATATCTTACGCATCTTAATGATCCCGAAGTTGCTAGGAAAGTCTTTCTGAGCCTAGATCAAGTGAAAATTTCAAGGTAATTCATGTTTTCATTTCCGCTCCATCATAAGCATCTCTGCATACTTCCATCCATCATTCCGCTTATCATCTGCACTTCATAATACACAATAAAATTGCCTCCATCCATTTCATTTGAAAACAGTAAAGTTTCCATCCACTTTTTCGCTTCCATCCAATAATGAATTCAAGTCTGATGTCTGAACCATTTGAATAATCTTGTTGTTCGTTGCATATTTTAGAAGGATAAATTGAAGTCCTTATGAATCATTTTGGTGTATTTCCATGTTAAATTCTTTTCCAAATAACCTTATCCACTCCATACAGTTCAAGGTCAAGATGTTGGTGTTCTCGCTCACTCCATCTAAAATCAACCATTTTTCCATTATCCACCTATTATATATGTTCACTTCGCCTTTGTTACCATGCAAAGTCTTAAAGCATGTAACTATCCATACCTTCCGCAATCCATCCTTCCTCTACTTGCCCAAATTCCCTCGCCATATTCTTCATCCATTCACCTATTCCCTAATCATGATCGATGAATGTGAATGTCATCTAGACAAGAAGCTTACAATCCTTCCATCCCCATATTTTCGCAAAATAAAATTTGGATGACCATACCCATTGAGCAAAGAAATTCCTAAAAATTCTAAAGATCTTTATGCCACATGGTACAAATGCCAAATCAAAGCAAAGCATTTTCGAATAGGTCATTTCACTCCATGCATAATTCTAGGTACTCAAGTCCAAGAAGCCGAATCCAAAGAGGCTTCTGCATTCAAAGAATCCATCCATCTATTTCTATTCCTTCCATTCCATCTAAAATATCAAATTACTTCGTCCTAAGAAACAAAATCAAAAGAATATTCTTTATGTGGGGTATGAAGTTACCACTTCACCCATTCGTAATCACCATTCCCGTCCCTTTATTTATTTCCCTTCCACTTGCAAGCTTCGAAGTTTAGGTTGATATGAACAGACGATGATCATGATTCCAATCCTTTTCATTTAAATGTTTACCATCTGTTTCCATTTGCCTTATCCTTTCATCGTTTCTTGCCAACATCTATAAGTGTAACAACTTGACATGGTTTTGCGTATGGACCCTTGTGTCATCTACAAAATCAGACTCTAGAGTTCTGACCATTTGTTACCTTGGTGAAAACCTGGCAAACAAGCGTCGTGTGTAATGGGAATTCAAAAAAAAAATGAAAAATAGTAAAGAGAAAAAATTTCGTCCACTAGTGAAAACCACCTTTGATGGCGCCTTGGATAAGTATCATGATGAAAACCTGGCAAACAAGCCTCATGATAGAGACATTCTGTCTCATTTCACTCTTTTCTGCATCATTCCATTCCAAATCATTTCCATATAGCTCTAGATTATCATTGCTTCGTCCAAAGCTATTGCATTCTATCACTGCTCATATGTATGTATCTCAATCCATCTATTTTCATGAATTTACCTAGCTTGAGACAGGTCAGCTTAGATAATCCTGGTTACTAAGGGGTGGTGCTTGCACTTCAAACCTCGAATATGGATAGTTGCGCTGGCAATTGGTTTTGATTCTTTGATTGAGTAGTCATGTTTATTTGATCTGGTGTGTGGGTGTACATGGAAATGTTGACACTTGATTTTTGTTTATCCTTGGAACATTTAAGAAGCTATTTTAATCGAAACTTATCTTTAATCACACCTCACAAGAGATAGTGTCTTGATCCAATTTATGATTCTTCTCCCTTTCGAATTCGTTTTGACTCGTTGATAGGTTGAAGAAGATGATTTGACAGTTCTGAGTTAAGATTGAATCCTTATTTTTGAAATGTTCACGAACATTTCTCCCGTGGAGTCGCCAGATGTTGTGACCAAATCAAACATCGCCCCATCAAACAGGGACTCCCTGGTTCGTTTTCTTCACCTTAGAGTCGACAATACAGAGACTTCTTGAAAGGCAAATTTAGATGACAAATTCATGAGGAGCAAAAAATGATAAGTATAGAGCTAAAGAGGTCTAGGTGCATTACATACTCAGATTCGCCTCAGATGAGCGCCCAAGGGTAAAAAGTCAAGATGTCGCCATGATAGCGCCTTAGGAGGGGATAAAATCTAAGTGTTATATGGGTGAGTGCCCTAGAAAGTCCTGAGGTTTGAGAGCAACAAGGGGCATCATTCAAATGACAAGAAAACTCTAGGCGCATTTTAGGCCTCCTTTCAATACCTTTTGGCGCCCTCATATGGAAAGTTGTCAGTTTTCGCGCCCTGTGAAGGAGATGTGGAATGAGTCAATAGGCAGAAAGTTGAAACATTTAGGCCACCTTGAGCGCTTTGAAGGAATGAAGCATATGGGTGATGTTTGATTGATAATCTTTAGGCGCATCTTATCTCTCTTTTCACCTAGTTTGGCGCTCCTCAAGTGGATTTTGGCCTATTTTGGCGCCCTGAGTTTGAATGATCATTTTTTGAATTTTTGCCTTGTAAGAAAATGTTTGCTCTTCTCCAAATGCACTTGAAGATGGTGAAGGGTAAGTCAGAGAATGAGCAAGAAGAAGGCGCACTCTATGCTTCCTAGTGTTCACCTTGGGCGCCCTTCATGTACAAAATCATCTATATGAGCGCTTTAGTTATACAGCATTCAAGTCCATCATCTTGGGCGCCTAGAAGAATGGGGTACTGAGTAATTCAACTTTGAGCGCCTTTGTTTGTAAGATGGATGACCTTGGGGCGCTCTGAGAGGAGAGGTTGAAGTCTTAAGGCGCCCTTTCAATCATAAGGTTCTTTAGGATAAGTTAGAATGAAGAAAGAGGTCATTTTGAGCGCTTCAAAGGGATAAGGTTGGAAAGCCACCTAGAGCGCCTTGAGAAGAGTGGAGCACAGAAGATATGTATGTTTGAGTTTGAATGTGAAGATAATTTCATGATAGGCACTCCTTGCTTTCAAATTCTTCCATGTTGATGCCTTGACATGAAAGAGAAGTTTAAACCAATATAGCGCCTAAGAAGCATAAGGATTGAAATGAGGTGTTTAAAAACTTTGAGGATAGGTGCCTTGATGAGGAGGTCTTTGCATAAGTTAAACTCATTTGAGAAATCTAAGCAACAAGCATGAAGTTCTCTAGGCGCCAATTTGACTAAAAACGACCTCAAATATGCGCTCAAATTTGAAGGTGTTTACTCATGATAAGGTATGATGTATTGAAATTTGGGCGCCCTTATAATTTGAATTCACTAGTTTGAATACCTTGAATCTAGCATGGAAAATGTCAAGTGTAAAGCCTTGAAGTTAAGGCACTCTTTCACTTCTAAACCATCCAAAATAAGCGCCCTAGAGAAGATCACTCAAACCTACGAATGTGTTCATCATGAGTGATAAGGAGCATTGTTAAGTATTGAAGTTTGGGCACTCTCCTTGATCTTTTGTGTATCACATTGGTGCCTAGAATTAAAGATATGCCATTTTGAGTGTAATCATCAAACTACACAAAGTGTTCACATCTATACAATACGAAGTGAATATCTTCTGGACAAGGCGCATTTTCATGTTACTTGGCGCCCATATGCACCTAAATCTTCATCCTTGGCGCCTTTCATATGAGATCTTATCAATTTTGGCGCCCAGAAAAGGTTTTAGATTTTGAAACTTTAAGACAATTTTGTTAAATGCTTGATTGGGCCGACCCTTCCCCTTAGCCGACCAGTTTTTAATATAGGCAAATTCGCTATATATGAGGAGCGCTTCCCCTTCATTCCAAGTCAAGAAGAGGAGCGAAATTTTCAAGGAGAGGAGCAAATTTTTAAAGGAGCAGATTTTTTAAGGCAGATTTGTATTTTGAGGACTGATTTCTGACATTTTACCTCTGATTTTTGTCATTTTAAGACTGATTTTTATCATTAAATCCAGAAATCTGCATTTTCTAGATCAGAAAATTAATATAAGGTATGTTTTAATCACTTTTTATTTCATAAAATTGCCGTTGATTTATTTATTTTTGCAGATTGTCATAGCTTTATCATCTAAAAATCAAGGTTGTGAAGTCATTTTTTCATTTCAAGTCACTTATCCGAGTCTTGTCTTGTAGATAGATGGGCATGACGGCGAAGGAGAGGCAAGTGATGATCAAGATGGATGCCAAGTCCACCATACTGACTCTAAGCTCGAAACCTATTGGAAGAATGTGGGAGATACTAACATGGGACACGTCAATTTGGAGGAGATGGACTTTTTGCTCGCCATCACAATGAATGAAGACATCAAGGCCATTGCGAAGAGTGGAATTGTACAAGCAGCATGCTTCCCACCTACCCTGCCTAGCACTGAGTTAGTGTTGGAATGTATTTAGCACTATGACAAACAGAAGAGACAAATTGTAGCTAAAGACGGGACTGTCCTCACCTATCTGCAAAGAGAAGCCATTCAAGAGATCTTCAACATCCCGAATCGGAAAGAGGTATTCATCTGTCCTACAACTACTCAATGTACTTTTGAAGGGAACCCCAAGCACTACATGCAAAAAGTGAGGAAGAGGTGGATGATAGATTCATCAATCAAGATATACAACTCTGAAGATCCAAAGTATCACAAGGCCGACTTCAAACAAGAGATAAGTTACTTCATCATGTTTCTAAATTGAGTAACAGGTAGGCCTCAATCATCTACTTTCGAAGGATGGATGTATACTTACTTTGATAATGTGTTTACAAAGAATAAGATGGTTGACGAGGCTGGTCTTATAAGCCATTGCCTTGATGAGCAGTTTGAAAGGTTTGATGAAACAAAATCATTCTTCATGATTTCCTATCTTGTATACATCCTAGCAAGAAATGTGGTTTATAAAAGATTAACATCTAAAGGAGAAGTTGGTACAAAGTCTGGACAAATTCTTTCACATCAGTGTTATCCTTAGCTCCATTTGAAGAACATTAATCATTACAAGAGGTTCAATGATGCCTTCGCTATGTTCATAGTGAGAAAGTTGAGAGGAGAATTGCATAGAAGACTAACAGGTGCTACTAGAAACTTCATCGAGCAATATGGAAGGTACTACATTCAATATGACAAATTTACCTATATCAAAATTCAGGGCTTCACATCCTTTCCATACAGATTGCCTAGGTATCCTACCAATAGGATGGTGTTGCTGGAAGTTTCAAGACAGTTGTTAGAATTTCATAAGATGCAAAGGGCATGAAAAAAAGCTGGAGTTCAATTTCCTCTCCAGCTTGGCAAATATTACTCTTGTCCATCACTTCAAGCAGCTAAACATTCAGAGGTTGAGTTTCAAGCATATCATCTACATCTTCATGATTCAAGGAGGGAGAACTTCGATCCACATGGAGCTATTAAGCAGTCACATTCTTCCTACCGACATGTTGAGCAGCTTAAGGATCATTGGGCTAATGCCATTGATGATGATGATATCAGGATGCAAAAGTGTTCAAGGTTGAAATGGGATCTAGTGAGAGCTACTAAGGTATTAAGGATTCCTGATCAGTTAGATGATGAAAGAACTCTTTCAGGCGATGAGTATAATAAGATCCAGAATTTGCCTTATGATGTTGACTGGACTAATAGAGAAAGAGTTTATGATGAAGAGTTAATAGAACCTATCATTGCTATCACTAAAGAACATGTAAAGGAACAAGTACAAGCATTGATTGATGAGGGAAAGAAACTTACATCAAGATGCAAGAAATTGAACAGCAGGAACAACATAGTGCACCAGGTAGGAGTTCGCGAAGTAAAGACAATGAAAGAGATTCAAGTCAAGCAAAGAAGAGGAAACAACTTGAATTTGCACAAGGAGAATCAAGCAAGAAAAAGAAAAGAATAAGTATTGAAACTGCTTCATCAAGATAGCCAGGAAATACTCCACCGAATCAGGACATAGTTGTACATGTTGTTGAAGATGCAACTCCAAAGACTCTAGTTGAAGTAGTGCCTTCAAGTTCACATGATATTGAGATCATTGATGAAGCTAACACTGAAGACAAGGATGAAGCCGAAGAAGAATCATTGCCTATACAAGAAAAGCAGATACAACAGTTATAGGATCTTTCATCATTGCCGGAGTGGCTGCAGGATAGAATCAAGAAAAGCTGTGAAGTCGAGAAATATCCTCCTATTCCAGTTGAAAAGTTACTTCTAGACATGTCTAATGAAAAACCAAAGAAGAAAGCAACTATTCTTTCAAAGATCACCAAAGATGAAGCGGGTATAAGAAAAGTACATGTAGCAATTCCCAAGCTTGAGAAGAATGTAGAAGATATAACACCTGAAGATTATGACATCAATAAAATCAATTTGGGTCCGTTGACTGGAATGCAAGTAGAAGAACTTCAAGATTCAATTGATAATGCTCGAGCTATCTTAAGGCAAGAAACAGAAGGTAGAATCAAAGCTGAGCAAAGGTGTCAAGCCTTAGAGGAGTATATTCAGCACTTCGTTCATCATGTCCGTTAGCAGGAGAGGGTTTCTACATCTCCATCCCTTCTTCCTCGAGAAATAGTTGAACATCTTGAGGGGTTGAAGTCTTCATCTCACAGGTTGAAAGTGTTGGATCTAGGGCATACAACTGAGAGGGGGGGGGGTGAATCAATTGTATAAAACTTCTTCTTCTCTCAAACACTTGATTCTTTATTGTTAGTTAGCAAAATATCAATTAATCATCCATGGAAGCATAATACATAAACACAAGAGCAGATAAGCATCAACACATTGAACACCAAGATTTTGACGTGGAAAACCCGGTTAAGGGAAAAACCACGGGGTGATTAACCCAAGAATTATTCTCTGTTAGAAGAATAAAGAAAAATGAATGGCACATGTCAATTAGGGCTCACTGCCCGAGCACACTGCTCACAAAGAGGCCCACTGCCTACAAGGAGACACACTGTCTACAAAGTGATAAAAATCACAGTCTTGAACTGGAGAATGACATCTCTACCATGTCCGGATCAGTTCCAATTAAGCCCAAAAACCTCTGTTCTGCCTTTCGCACTTCTCTTCGCTATGCCACACTCATCCACACACACCACACCTCGAAATGAACTCACAGACCGTTATTTATACAAGACATCGACTTAGGATCAAACATCTAAGTCGGCAAACAATCATAAGAGTATCCGCAAGATGAATAACACATCCAGTCGGCCACCACAAGAACATTCGCAGGATGAACAACTCATCCGGTCGGCTAAACAGAGCAAGAACTTCATCCGGAAGAATAACTTCAATTCCGGGCTCTACTATCAATGCGGATCAACAACACAACCTCAACACGATCCAGAAAACTTCACAAGCCTGCCTGAATGTCCGGATACATCCGCACTTCCTTTACTTGCTGGAATCTCTTGTCTTCCTCATCCGGAACTTCAAGAACACAGTCTGTCGCCACTGTAGAAGGTACTTCCGGACCTTCAAATCATACATTATCAATGCGGACCAATGATACAACCTCAACATGATCCAAGAACCTTCACAAGCCTGTCTGAATGACCAGGTACGTCCGCATTTCCTTTACTTACTGAAATCTCTTATCCTCCTTATCCGGAACTTCAAGAACACAGTCTGTCGCCACTGTCATAATGCAAGAGGTACTTCCGGACCTCCAAATCATACACAACTCAAGATGGCACATCACAAGGACATCCCAAATACTCTTTCCAATCCGCAGATTAGGATTGTACAATTCCGGACCTCACCGGACCTTTCTGTGATCCTCTGTCACCTCTAAGCACTTGCCGGAACCAGTTCCACACAGACAGCCATAACTTCTTCAGGTCTTCATGCGGACCTCTGAAAACTTGACTGAAGCATCTCAAGACTCATATCTGCAAACCCTTTAATCCGCATCCTCCGGTTCTCAACCTATCCAATATATTTGCCTTCTTCTCATCACTGTTCTTCACTGTTCCTGACTGAGGGTAATTTTCTCAATATCCTCAACACACAGCTCATCCAATCCTTCTTGTCAATGTAATATGAGTATGTTGACATCAATGACAACACTGGTTCACCTCATACTTGCAACAGAAAGACTAGATGAAAAGGTCAAAAGAAACTACATATAAACACCTGGAAGACATTATGCAAGTGTATGACAAGATCGTTGATCTCAAAGAAAGGGTACTTGCATTGTTGACAGTTTGTGCTGAGTACAAAGATATCAAGGAACAATACATGTCACATTTGAAGAGCTTGATGGAGACTTCAATTGATGATTTGATACATGCTGAAGTGATAGAAGAAGGTAGGACATATGACTTCTTTTCTTGGTATTATTGTTTTCGCAATAAAGGACAGTTACTTGATAAGGTAGAAACAGATATGTCAAGAGTAAGGAGTGTACTTCAAAGAATTCAAGATGGAACACATGCATCCTTGACGAAGATTTGTAATCCATTTGGAGAGATGACTCTTGATAATATGAAAGAACAAGTTCAATCTTTCTATTTCCAAGAGGATGATGTTTCTAATGAGAAGCTTGATAGTATTTTCTCACTTGCTGTCCACCTTGGCGCCAACAAAGCGAGGATGACTGATTGGGAGAAGACACTTGGCCTCTATTCAGATGATGTACTTGAAGCTGAAGGAACCACTAAAAATACGCCAAGTGTACTTTTTGATGATGTCAAGCAGATAGTGTCTAGATTCATAGAATCTCAAAATACTAGTGATGGTTATTCACATGGAGACTCCTCATAGGCTAGTGATTTGTCATCCTTATCTTCTTGGGAAACGTGCCTTTGTTCCCTCCATATACTAAAAATAGGAGTTTGTTATAACTACTTGTGATGTGGCATGATCTAGTCCATTGGTTTTGCCAATCGATCTTGACCCTTCATACATTTTTGAGGTCTATAAAAGGGCTCCTTTTGTTCTCATTTGTAAGATTGAAGACTCTGAAAATTGTTGCAAAAGCTCTCTGAAATAATATAAGACTCATTGTTTGGTGATTCTCTATATGTTTCTAAGTGTTGCATGGTTTCTGATCTCTTCAAGCGAATGTTAAGTTAGATTAAGTTTTCTTTTAAGTGTTATGTTAGTTGGTAGAAGGTTTATTATTGTTTTGTGGTGAAATCTATATGTTCACACCATTTGTAGTTTGTGGCTTGCAAATTGTAGTGTATGGTTGGTCTGAACGAATTGAGCTTAACTTTCATCTTTATGTTTGTTGAATCTTCATGAGCATAAGTGATTTGAATATCTTGTATAACCTTAAAAGATAGCATCAACTTTGTGTAGTTGTTTAACCTAGCAAAGCAGAGTTGGTTGATTTCACCTGAGCAGTAATCATCTCTTACATCTAGGAATAGATTAGTTTCACAAAACCCTTTATCTTTCGTCTTTTCTTTTTTCCATCTTGTTAGAATTTAAGATCAAGTACTTCATTGCCACATCATACATCAATAAGTTGTAGTACTTAGATAATCTAAGTGTTTGCCTCTTTCATTGAAACAACAAGTTGTTTGAACAATTGTGTAAGTCCCTTAGTGTTTATCAACAAAATCACATCAAGTCATTCAGTTATCCATCACACATCATAAGAAAAGGAACCTTGGAGTCGTCTCGTTTGATCACTTTGTTTAGTATTCGAGAGGCTTTATTCAAGAGAGAGTTGGATACTCCGTGTTTTACTCTATTGTTGACTTGTCTAAAAATAATCATCAACAAGGAGCAGAAAGGATATTAAAACTGCTAAGCATATGGTTAGAACGCAAATCACTCTATAGACTAGGATGGTATTTCGACATTACAATTCACATTGGACTGGGAACTAAAGTTTGTTTTCCAATGTATGGAGTTTATTCTTCAAAATCTGTATACAGGCTTGAAATATAAAAAACAGGAAGTAGTACGTGCAGTAACAGCTTCTAAACTCCTAAGACAATCTAAAAAAACCTTAGCATAGCAATATCGTGCATTAAATACTTCTACAATTATTGCAACAAAACAATAGTGCCAACTAATTACGAGATATAAATAAAGGATGATAGAATTATTTTCCAACATAGATTAATGCATCCTACTTTGACTTTGGTAACTCATTCAAAATCATTTGCTATTAATGTCCAAGACTCCAAACTATTGTTAAAGTGTTTATAGTTTCAAACCTCTTTGAGGAGGCATAAAGAAGCGATAACATCTTTGGTGATATTCTTGCAACCCACGAGATCAAGCAAGCACAATGAACCATTTAGCTGACGCAGAAGAATTCTGACTCCAATATCTGTTAACTTCTTGCAGCTAGAAAGATGTAAAATCTTTAATTTTCTACATCGAGATGCAAGTGCCCTGCAAATGTCCATGTAGATATCAGTATCTAAAAAAGTTGAATTCGGAGTCAAATAATTATATAAAAGTAACATGCTTTAAAATATTTCCGAATAATATAAAAAAATGCAGGTTCATGGCTACCAATAAAACAGTGTCTGTGTCAGAAAAAGAAACAAAAATACGAATAAGAAAAGCACTCAAAATATAATACACCTAATCCTACATTGTAATGTCCCCATTTTTGCGAGCATCAATTTCAGAGGGATTAGCCTATTTTTAGACCCTCGTAGGCTAAGGCAGATGGTTAGAGGGTCCCTTTTGGCAGAGATCAGTGTGTTTTCTCCATCAGAGCTCAGTATGGGTTTAGGTTTGGCCTTCGTTGGACTCAGTTCTACACACTTACTATTTATAGTAAGTCATCTCTCCAGAGTTTCTATTTATAGCAGGGTATCTGGTCTTGTGGTGATTTCAGTGTTGTTCCCTAGTTTCAGCTGGTGATAAGGTTGTTTAGAGGTCTTTGGTCCCGTATTGGATGCTCTTGCTATTTTTAGCCAACAGAGGTTGATAGAGATGGACGCCTGCTATTTTTGGTAAGATGGTTGGATGCATAGAGGGTACCATGGTGAACCTCCTTGTTCAGACGGAATTGGAAAATCATAAGTATTTAAGGAGATATTAATATTTTAATGGCATTAATGATATTTAATTATTAAAGTTATATTATAAAGTTATAAATTGACTTTATAATAAAGTGGGGGCCATTTGAGTATTAATGAGTAATTAATACCTCCTTGAAAAGTACACTAAACTTATGATATTAATTAAAGTGCACATCATAATGATTTATTTTGACTTTATATTAATGGGGCCATTAATGATATAAGTTAAATTATAAAAGTGCATTGGTTTGGGTGCCCATTTAATGAAATTTAATGAAGTCAAAACAAAAACAAGTATTAAAATATATTTATAAAGTCATTAAGCTACTTGGAGGTCGTGCCCTTTTGAGGAGAATATATATAAGGCATTGGGAAAAGCAAATCATTGATTATTACTCTCTCAATTCATGAATTTTTTTGGCTCTGGAGAAAATACAAGGGTTTGAAGAAGAAAAACCAGTCTTTGAGAACGAAATCTCTCAAGGAGTTTGCATCTGCAGGTGGCTTTACATCAGAGGTCACAATTGTGCTTATTGGAGGGTTTATACACAGAAAATTAGAAGCTTTCATTCTGCTACTACAGTGATGCTACAGTATTCTTATGATATTTAAGGGTTTTAAAGAATATCAAATAACTACTGAGTGATTACATACTTCATCTGCTGTTTGTGTATGGCAATCTCCACATGAGTTTAGGTGTCTGGATATATCAGACCATTTGCTGCCATTTTAGTAGTGGAAAAGCCTTGCAAAAGAACAAATTGATCATCTACAGGTTGTCACTTGGCTGCCAGAGGATTGCAGTATTAAAGGGTTAATGTATAGAGATCATTCCAGGTATAAGAATGATGAAAAAGGCTTTAATAATTTGATGCTGTGAATAGAACTCAATCTGTTGCTGCCAGTTAATCATTTCTAGAATTCTGGGTTGTCTGTTACATTTCCAGAATATAATATATTCAGCATCTTCTATGATTGGTATGCATTTTATATTGTAAAAGTTCATAGAGGCAATCTTTTAATAAAACCATTTCATTCGCAGCTAGTTATTTTCAGATTTCTTTCATTTCTTTTTATGTTGCAATTCTATATTGGAGGAAACACAAAAAAATTCATATATATTTCAAAAATCAAAACAAACCTTCATCATTTGCCAAGCTTTGGACACCAGAGAACTAGAGGGGTTCTTACATACATTAACATATTAAACAAGTAAAATAAAAATACGAAAAACAAATTAATGCTCAATCCTATTAGTGGTTCAGTCTACTTACAATTTCAAAAGATGTGAAGAATATGAAGACAAAGAAGAAGAATATGCTATATCTCTATGATAGCTTTGTAAACCTATGTTACCGGGTTCTCCTAGGCAGGTCACTGTACCCAGACCAATTCTTGTCTGGTTCTGGTTTGGGGCCAGTTCTCCCTAGGGTTCGTGGGTACCTGGGGCGCCCGGGCAGAACCTTAGATGAACCCCAGCCGAACCTGTTATGTGACTTTTTCCCCAAAATGGAAAAGAAAGTCATTTAATAAATAACCCCTTAAAATTATAAAAGGATAAAGTTTATAATTAAAAGGAAATGGAAAAATAAAGGATATTATGATCCTTTTGGTTAAAATGGAGATAAATAAAGAATATTTATAAAAACCCCATTTAAAAGGGAGGAATTATTATGTATGTTAATAATTATTAATGATAACCTTTGTGAAAGGGTGTGATGGTTTGGAAACGACCCCTTAGAAGGTTATATAAGGTATTATGTGAGACTTGGAAAGGGCATGGAGAACACTCAAGGAAGAAGTAAGTGGTTTGTTGGGCTATGGGCGCTGGAGTAGGAGGCACACAAAGTGTGTCCAACTCTGGGTACAGAGTACACCCGGGATTGTCCTGCCAAGGCTTGAACACTATGCAAGTAGGCACTACAGTGGTGCGAGTAGGCACATATTTGAACATTGTACGAGTAGGTACAGCAGTTGGTGCGAGTAGGCACATACTGTGTTTTTACACAGGTTCTCCAAATGTGCCATAGCTAGGGCCAAGACCACTGAAATCTTCCTAGGGTGAGAGTGGCCGATCCAAGTACTCCGATTTAGATTAGTACTAAACTTATTATTAAAAAAAGATATTGGAATTATTATATATATGGGTTTTAATGTTATCTGATTATGGATACTTTAATTTGTTTAACTCTAGCAATATGTACGTTTAAATCCACTACAAATACTTAATTAACTCTGAGGAAAGTAGCGTTAGAAAACCCGGACGTACCTGTGGCCAGCGTTGACCCACAGGCATCAAATTTGACACCAAAACAAAAAAAATTACATATTATTTAAACAAAGCTAGTTTATATTTTAATTGTATGTAATAAAACCCATATGGAGGTTACCCAAATGGCATGAGATCATAAATCTTTTGTCATTATAGCTACCAAAAAGCCCATAATTTCTTTTTTAACTAATTAAAGCATATATCATATAAATGAAACTCTGCTCTTGGGGAGAAATGGTAGTGGTGATGGTGATGGCAAAAGAGGGACTAGGATTTCAAATCCCAATGGATGAAGTAGGAAATATTTGTGGAAGAAAAAAAGAATCAAGGAAAATGTAGATCTGAGAGAAGCATAGATTGAGAAGCAGCAAATCAAAAGGGAGAGAAAACAAGAACAGTTGCTCAACTCTTTGGAAAAGATTGGATCACAATAGCAAAAGAATCAACATAAAAATATTCAGATTAGAGAGTAATGTAAGTCAATTTGGAACCTGGGGTGCAATCTTCTAAAAGAGCTTAATTTGCAAATTCACAGGAACACAGCCTGGTACAGAGGATTTGAAGAAATGAATGGAAGCCAAGTGGAGAAAAATGTGGAACAATAGATTGATGCAAGAGCATCCAGCTGTAGATTGTTGTGGGACCAGCAGTTCTTTATTTAGTCTAAATTATGAATTTCAATTCATGAGTATATTCCCAAAGTCAATGAAAATGTTTAGTGTGCTTTTGGAATAAATTGTGTGTTTTTTGCATCAATGTTTTGGCTCACACTCAATGATCCATCATCAGGACAAGCAATGTGAGGAAAGAAATAGATGTTTATTTTTCAATGATCAATGGCGTAGATGTTATTGTCATTGAATTTCAACTATTAAGAATGTTTAAGGGTGTTTAGAAGTTCAATTATAAATTTAAATATTATAACACACATAAAACATGTCATTCCCTCATTGTCTGTAATGTCCCCTTTTTGAGCCATTATTGCAAAGTGACCTTGACATTTAAAAAGTTGGCTACAATGACTAAAATGGCTTAGATATTTGGAAAATTGGAAAATAACTTAAAGCTTGGAGAATGGAAAGTCACTTTCAAAGGAAAAAGGAAAATATGACAAAATAAAATAATATATTATTTGTCAAAATGGAGGAAGGAAAAATAAATAAAATATTAATATTTTAATATTATTTTATTATTAATATTTTAATATTTATTGGATGCTCCACTTGGGTAAAATAAAGAAAAAATAAAACAAATTAAAATGTCAAAATAAATATAATATTATATTTTCCAAAGGTGACCGCCCAAGTTTGATATGGGAAAAATAATAAAATATTAATATTTTATTATTTTATTTTGGCCCCCCAAGTTGAGAAAGAAAAAAGAAAAATAAAATAAATAATATTTTATTATGGAGGTGGACTTGAAAGCAAAATAAAATAAAGTGAATTTGGACACCCAACTTGTGGCATATAAAATGGGTGTTTAGGAGTCATTTGGATTATGTTGTGAATTTGTCATTTGATACTTGGAGATTTTCTCTTTGGCTATAACTTTGTTTCAGCAGGCTTCTAAGACCAAAAACCCTTAGAATTTGGTGGTTTAGATGAAAACCCACTCCACTTTGTGAGGTGGATCCATCCAGGGTTCAACATTGGATTTAATTGCAAGTTTTTGGTGTGGATTGAAACTAGGGTTTGAACCACCCGATAATGGGCTAGTACATTAAGCTGGCTCTTCGATTAGGATCTGAAAGGTCGAGCGTGTGGAAGGATCGAGAGACCAAGGCCAAGCTGGCCAATCATCGTTAAGGAAGGTGGTCATCAGTAATCAGGGCAAGTGTTTATTTTGATATGAATGCTAGATGGCGTCTGGTAGTTTCATTTTGCCATTTCGTGTTCGGCAAAATGAAGAGTGAAGGAAAGAAGAGTGAGGCTTTGGACAATGGTTGCAAAGAGAAAGGTAAAGGCATGGCGGTGCCCCATTCTCCTCGACAACAACTACCAAGAAAGGTGAACAGCAAGACGGTTGGAGGAAGGAAGAAGAGAGCCTACAATCCTCACAGAAGGTGTCATGTCCCCATTTTCGGAGTGACTTCATATGGAGTTGACGATTAGCCTATCATCCATTCTCGTAGCCTAATGCATTGGTAAGGGAATGATTTGCTAGTTTGAGTTTGTTTCTATACATGGATAACCGGAAAGTTGGTATATGTCTATACATGGAGAACCGGAAAGTTGGCTCAACTAGTATGTTATTTGGGAAATGCAATATTGAAATTGTATTTTCAATCATTTGGTTTGATTTATTAGATGATAGAATAAAAGGGAAAATTGAATCTTTAATTGCATTTTCTCTAATCTATTTTGTGGAGTTTATATGGAATAAGGAGCATTCGCCTCATGAAGAAATAGGTCCAAAGCTAATCCCAACAGTTATCATGTATGATCGATTGGCATTGTAAATGAAGTTTCAAAGAGGATCGACTAAGCATGATGAGGTGGCGATTCCATTGGATCTTGTGCCATGACAAGGATCGAAGCAAGAGAGAAGTAAAGGCATTTAAAATTATATTTGTGCATTCAAGGAAGAGCCAACGGCTATGAGGATCAATCGATCCAATACAAAACAATTTTAAATGCTAGCAAGATAATTTTAAATGCTATGAAGGATCGATGCCGTGAGGAGATCATTCACCCAAGTCAAAGATTCAAAAATAATGAATTTTAATGCCAAGCAAGGGAGCGACGGCCAAGGTAAAGAAGAATAATTTTTAAATGCAAATTTTATTTATTAAATATTTTCATATGAGGCGATTGAGGAATTCAAATGCCAACACCAATGTGGTTGTGATCGCCCAAGCCTATGAATGATATTCAATGCAAAATGAAGATATTAAATGAATGTATGCAAGCAGCCACCGCCTATGCAAGAAGAACTCATCGCTAGATAATCGATTCATATGGGAGTAGTTGTATTTCATTTAAAATAATTAAAGATTGTTTTAAATGAATGAGTTTTGGTTGCAACTCATTTACAATTGTTCAAATCTATTGCTCGTCATTGGTGGAACTCAAATTTCCATCCAAATTGCTAAAGAGAAGGACGCCTATCCATGGAGAGGATAAATAGAGGACTTGAACATCAATTGCAAATATTGATGCATTGGTATGTTTCTTATTCTATTTGTTTTGACTGAAGATTCCAATTTTCATGTCCTTTTGCAACGAGATGACCCCTTGTGTTTGTATGGTGATGACCTCATACTCTATGTGAGGTGAGATTGTATGAATATTCACCATTGAGCTTGAATTTACAGGATTAGAGGTGTATCGGAGCATATTTGTTATCATATTGAAGCCCTTCATCCATTGGAAGCATTATCAAGGTAGTTTTAGGGTCTATGATATCATTGGAGTGAGATTTATACTAGTTGCAGGTTCTGATTTTTCATGACAGCGAGGTCTTTATATTGTTTCAGAGCTTTTTGAGCATATTGGACAAGTCTACAAGGATTCTAACAGTTGCAAGTTGCATAAGGAACCCATCGCTTAGCTTGGGAGTGGGTTATTGAAGCATTTGAAGACTATTTGCATGAGCTGATTGAAAATGCACCTACAACAGTCATGGCAGCCAACTGATCTTTTATATCAGTCAAATATAATTGTACTTCCAGGGCTATTGTGATCTATTTCAGACTTGAGGACAATTGGCTATTGTTTGTTTATGATCATATATGTTATATAAGGCATTTGGACCATTATTTGTTCACATTTTCATGATGATATCAGGTCTGATATGACTGATACAGTGACTGAAATTTTATGACTGGAGTATGTTTTGTGATGTAATTTGATGATCAATCAATGTGTATGCAAAGAGTTTGTTGGCTTCCATATTTTGTGATTTGTGTTGATGTTTGGCATTGATTTGTGCAAAAAATATTATCTAAAATTGATCAATATTTTCAGTCATACATAATAGGGTCTCTTACGGTGGTATCAGAGCCATATTCCTACCAGCCTATGGGTGGTGAGTTATAATGTCCCCTTCTAGACACATGGTTAGTCCATCATAAGGTTCTCATGGACTAACAGCTTGGTTAGGGAATTGTGGTTGTTTTGGCTTTGGAGGTTTGGGTCGGTGGAGGAATCGTGGTTCAGATTTAGTGGATCTAGTTGGCACCTTCTTATAGGCTCAGTCTTGCTCTTGGTCAGTACTTATTATTTTTAGTAAGTCCAGGGTCAGTGTCGGTTCAACATTTTCAGAGTGGCATCGGATTCGTCTCATCGTGGGCTTTCAGACGAGCTATAGATCTCTTATTTCCGGCACCGTCTTCATATTTATTTTAAAGTCCGAAGATTTATTAATGTTATATTTAATATTAATGTTGTGACCATGGGCACCCTTCCCTAAGGAAATAAAAGTGTTTTTAAAAGTTAATTTCCCCCCTTAATGCCAAACGCCCATCTTGGAGGGGAAATAAAAAGAGGTTTTGGAGCTCATTTGGATTATGCTTGCTTTATGATATTTTCTCTTTGGAGCTCTGCTAGGGTTTGAGGGTTTGAGCAATTCGAACCAGGCTTTTGGAGACGAAAACCTCCATTAGTGACGACATTCTATAGGTGTGCAATACCACCCAAAGGTGCCATTGATGGTGAATGCATTCAGTGTTCACAGTTGTGCTGAAATGGAGTCCGACAGATAAGTTATTTAGAGATTGTTGAGCATATCTTTGTAGTTTATTGGAGCATTGTGTTTGTAGATTGGAATGAGGGTGTATTGATTGATTAGAGCAGATTATATTGGGGTTTTGGGACTGCTGCAACTTTCCTTTGCTGGTCGTACACTCTAGAGCAGGCCGTACATCTTGAAGTAGCATATTTTGAGTGGATTCCGGCATTCATTCACTCTTAGTTTGGTCGTTCAGCCTTGGAGGACATTTCAGACTGTATACAGAGCATATTCAAGGTGATTTTAGTATTATATGTTGCAGATTTCTCACACAGCCATGGTCGTACCTCCCTAGGAGTGACGTGGGGGTCTTGGAATGTCATTTCGCCTTGTGGGTATCTCATATTATGCATTGTTAGAGGCGTTTGGAGCCTATTTGTATTGCTAATACCATTTGTATGCTCTTCTTTGTATTTCTGGTGAGATTGGAGTGATTTCCAGCCATACCCATTGCTGGTCCGGCTACAGTTGTTGTATGAAGTTGCACAAAATATACAAAACAAAGAACAATTTTAATGAAATCCTTTAGCCAGAAAATTGGCAAGAATAGAGCCCAAGTGCACATAGGGGAATGTGTGGTAAAACTTACAACCCTTCAAACCCAAAAGGATGCACATGAAGCACAACAGACAAGCATGATCATTCTCCAAAAAAGCTTGGACTTTCAACAAATCTGAATCCAAAACCTAGAAAAGATTTTCCTCTATAATCCCATTAACAAGCTAAATGAAGAAGACCTTACTAAACTGCCGACCAATGCTCCAGCCTCTAACCCCACAACTAGATGACAGCAACTGACTAGCAGGTTTCTGTGTTCCAACCAAGCATCAATTCCAAGAATAATGCTCAGCAATAAACAGGCACTCCAACCTCCAAGTGAAGCAAAAATATCAAAAGAATCTCAAATAGCAAAAACAAATCTCAAAAGAATCATTCTTGATCATCACTTGACAGCAATCCTAAGTTCTAACAACCAAACAGGTTTTTTCAGTATGGCTTTGGATCTTGCCATCTCATGAAGCAACAGATTAGATGAATATAGCTCTCCCAATGGATAGCACTATCAAATATAAATCGCAGTCTCTCAAGTTCACTAGTACTAGATCTGAATTCTCTTGTAATCTTGTCACCTTAATATATGGTTTATCTGTGGACCTCATTTGCTTTGGGGCATAGCTCTTTCTGGCCAACTTTTGGAAAGTTCTAAACATCAGCTGGCTGAAAAAAACTTTACCATCACTTTCTCTATAAATATATTACCCACTCCCCTCACTCATCCCTCCCACCCCCCCTCCACAAAAAAAAACTTGATGTACTTTCAAGTCCGATTAAATTACTTTCGCTATTTGTGGACATTTATGTATTTTCCACAATTCCACCAAGACACATGCCCCCCTAAAAATGCAGGGTTTCAAAAATGGGGAGATTTTGGGGATGCGGGGACAGAGACAAAATGTCCCCTTGCCACTGCCAACAAAGTGGGGATGTTTCCAAGACACCCTGCAAAAGCAAGAGACATCTCCGGGACGTCCCCCTTGTTAAGGATGTTGGCAGGATGCCCTGACGTCCCCAAGATGGCTTGGGGACTTCTAGAAGCCCCTCAACTGTCTCGGCGATGCCAGGGATTTCCCAGAATTTCTCTGTCATGATAATGATTTTGATTTGTATCAAATCTTTGAATAGATAGACAACATGATGGCATGTACAAATGGTTGACCTTGGAAGAAAGAAGGAATATTTACATGGTATTGGAGGCAAATAGACTGTTATTGTTTACTTGGATGCATGCTCTCTTCTCTTAACTTTATGAAGTTGGTGTTCAAATATTTCTTAATTCGTACATCGCCAACACCTCAGGCGTGGTAGAGTACAGAAAGTGGTGAGGATGGGGTGGTAGTGGATGTTATCAAGTTTTCATAAATGTTTGTGAGGTTCTGCTGACTGCTGTAAGGAGTTCCTAAAAAGTTAAAAACAGAGAAGAAAATAAATAAAAAGACTCGAGAATGACATTATTGATTATTCCTATCTTCAACTGTGCAGCCCTCATCATTTAGACCAATTAGATACCCGAGCTTGTCATGTCCTTATATTTACGATTGAATCGATTATATATTCAAATTAAATATATGAATATTACTATTAATAATTAAATATTCTTATAATTATAATAAATAAATAAATATAATATTGAATATCTAAATATTATACTCTGAAATATATACTATTATATTGTATAAAATAAATATAATAAATATTAATACAATAAGTATAAAAGGTGTGATGCGGTCCCTTAAAACAAGAAAAGTATTTAAGGAAGTCAACGAATCAGAAGTTAATTGAATCAGCGACTCAGCTAATAACAAAGGCCACGACCACTATGAGAAAGAATTCGCCGTTATAAGGAATGATAATATTTGAGAAACGATCCCGAAGGAAATCTGAAAGCAGAATGTGCATGACACTTGGAGCCTTTGCTATGATTTGTAATTCCACCCTCTAATGACGTGCAACAAATGTCTCAATCCAAAACGTTGCATAAGAACAGCGAACTCCCACAACACTTGAGACCAACAATGAGAAGTGATACTTAGTCACATTGGAATAAGACAAACAAAGCACCGGCTATGTTTAGAGGAGGCGCCTATTAAGGGTTGGCGATCCCATACAAGGAAACAATAAACAATGATTGTAGCAACTATCAATTAATGTAATTGATTAAGTCAATCCCCGATCAGTTAAGTTAGCGCTTATGAAACAATATCTTATGGAAGGTGGCGACTATCGATAAGTATGCAAAGATATAAAGAAAGAATCGATAGGCCTCTCAAAGGGGGGGGGATTGGTATTACCATGCAATCGAATCAGACTAGTATCTTAAAGGAAAACCCTTTATATATAAATAAGGAGTAAGACATTTGATATAATCATCATGGAATAATATCAACACAGATCGGAAGATTGCATCTCATGGAATGAAGAATAATCCATCTTATCAGCAGGGACCATCCAGCAAGTATTGATATCATCATCAACTCCTCTCATGATCAAAATCATATCATCTCATCAATGCAGATTGCTCATCTCATCAGCAGCGGATTATGATTACAATTCAATATATCATCCATCGATCAAGCATTATAAATCTGAACATTCATCATCAGCAACAGTAGATATTAAAATCAGAACTCAGTAATTAAATTCAGATCTGCAAGAAAAGAATCAATTCGTTATCATCTCACCATATCTCAAATACAATATCATTCATACAGCAGCTCTGCGAATCAGACCAGCAGTCAATTAATATCCACCATCACCCAGCAGCAGTCTAGCATTTAATATCATATATCTCATTGTGATGTCCCGATATCAAGGCATTGTTTAAATTAAAGATTTAAACGTCATAGACGGTGAAGTCGCTTTTGTGAAATGCAAGAGATAATTATGTATGTATTAATATTTAATCATTTAATAAATAATATTAAATAATCATATTATATAAATAATATTTAATTTATATATATATAAATAACAAATATACTATATTTGAATAATAGTTATATACTATATTTGAATATTATTATAACTATTATATATGATAACTAATATAAAACAAATATAATATAATATTAAATATTATTATAAAATACAATCATATTTACTAAGGCCCAATGACTAAACAAGATATGCAATCAAAGCATATTATATATAAAGCATACAATTCTAAAAACGGATAAATTCTTACTTGTCTAAAGCAGAGATATATATATTAAAAGGGAGGCCGATTTAGCTAGGAAGATTAATATGCTGAAACAAAGTAATCAACTCCTCTAAGCGGCAATCTCATGAAGCAAGGAAGACAAAGGATGTGAGGAACTGATGATTGGTAATTACTAATTGTTAAACAGCAGTGCCTACATCAAACGAACTGTCTCATTTAATAAAATAATGACGACCACCATTAAATGACAGCGAATATGAATTGGGCAGCGAATATATATAATACATAAGACAAACTAGCCATGAATTGATAAAAACAACGCTCATGATAAATATTGATTTAGTCAGCGATCATTATATATTATGCAGCAGTCAACATGTGTGAAGGGATTATATATCACATGCCATTTATAATAAGCGATTAATGATAAGGATAAGGATTATCGCAGTGGTAAAAAAAAAAAGAACGATCTGCATTTAATAATGATCAAATATCGATCAATCATTAGATAATGACAAGCACTAGTAATGTTGAAGAGTTAAGAATAGCATGAGATGACATAGAGATCATTAATTATGGGCAGCGATTGAAGAAAGAAATCAAGCATTAAAGGCACAAACTAATAAAGGGTAGCATAAAGAAGTTTGTTAACGAAAGGATGCATCTATTGGAAAGAATGCATCCTTTGTGAAGTGTTGTCTCTCTTCATGAAAGATTGAAGGTTATATAGAAGTTGAAAGGTAGATCAATTGCATCAATAATCAAGCATTCAATCTGCATTTAATCACCTTGAATCAAACTCACTAAGTAATCAGCAATACTCATCATCTCAAACATTAAAAACACAATATCATCTCTCAACACAAAAATACAATATCATTTATTTCAGCAGCCCTGAATCAGATCAGCATTCAATAAATTATTACCTTCACTCAGCAGCATCTAGAAAGCATTATCTCATCTTGAAGAGCAAATTGATATCAAGGAATAAGGTATAAATTTCATGCTTCTCCTATGTTATTTCAGCAAATGAATATTTGATTATGTATGAATATGAATGGCATTCTGTTAGTTACCATTGCACCAAAAGATCGACCTATTAATGCCCAATACAACCACTTGACTTAACAAGCACGGGAGGAGGTTAAGCCCTTGTCACAAACCACCGTAGCGTAGCGATGAACAACGAGACCAAGAGCCACACCTTGCAACAATCCCCCCCCAGCGCAAGCGCGGGGTTTGAACCCGTGACCTCGGCTTTGATACCAACTGTTAGTTGTCGTTGAACCAAAAGATCGACCTATTAATGCCCGATACAACCACTTGACTTAACAAACACAGGAGGTGGTTAAACCCTTGTCACAAACCATCGTAGCGCAGCGCTGAACAAGGAGACCAAGGGCCACACCTTGCAACACATTCAAGTGCCACAAGATTGTTAAAGGGAATGATAGACAAAGTCCAATTCCTATAAAAGAGAATATGTGCATGAAAAGCATAAATGCTATGATCCAAGAGATCATTTGAAAGAGAAGGCAAGGACCGTTAATGGTATGATTCTTAACCTTGCTCATGATATACTAGGGACGAGAATAAGTGGCCTCATCATTAATCTTAGCTAACACCCTACGAGAACGTGTAGTTAGTTAGGGAACGGCGGTTTAGTAATTTCGCACCTAGGTGACTCTCAAGTGGGTGAAGTATCGCCAGGTGCAGCTTGAAGCCCCATGAGCCAAGTGGTGAAGTATTGCCGGATGTAGCATGAAGCCCTTGGGCCTATGGTTGCATAGATAAATTCTCATTAAATGGCTTACACGGTAGGTGACTCTCAAGTGGGTGAAGTATCGCCAAGTGTAGCATGAAGGCCCTTGAGCCAAGTGGTGAAGTATTGTCGGGTGTAGCATGAAGCCCTTTGGGCCTACGACAGTGGAGTCTTGTTATCCAGCACCCTAACAAATAGATGACCGTCTCCATGGGGTTAATGGTTAGATTAGATTAATGATCAGGCACGAGGAATAACTCTCCCAAAGTATATCATGAGATCTTCATATGATAGGAATGAGAAAATATGAAATATATATAATAGTGTACTTGATATTGATTATGTTTATGATGTTACTAACCTTAATTAGGGTATTATGATTTCATAATGGATTCATTAATTACTAATGTTCTCTATAAGAAGTTACATTTGTGTGCAAGGTAAAGCTTCTTAAGAGGGGAAATTACAAGTGGTATCAGAGCAGTCATCCTACCATCCTGTGTATACTACGTATGTCTTACATGTATTTAAGTGTATACTTTGTGATTTATGTGTATTCAAGTGTATTCAAAGGTTTACTTTGTGACCTATGTGTAGGCTTTGTAACATATGTTCATGTGAATACTTTGTATATTGTGTGTACTCACATGTATGCTGCATACTCGTGTATACTTGGTGACCTTGGGATGGTGGACGGGTCCACGATGTAGTATGGGATGCACCAAAACCCCTTTCCAATTGTCCGACAGTATACTTACATGTATTAATGCAACTCATATGTTTTCATTCCATGTGACTTATGTGTATTTCAAGTGTACTCAAGTGTATTATGTATTTGAGTCTATACTCTATGATTTTGTATTTGTATTCAAGTATATACTATATGATTTGTATTTGTATTCTAGTGTATACTCTATAACTTGTGATTATGTGTATTTGAGTGTATACTCTATGACCTTGTATTTGTATTTGAGTGTATATTCTATGACTTTGTATTTGTATTTGAGTGTATACTCTATGATTGTATTTGTATTCAAGTGTATATGATTTTGTATTTCAAGTGCATACTTCATGACTATGTATTTAAATGTGTACTCCATGACTTTGTGTATACTCTATGACTTTGTATTCGAGTGTATACTCTATGAATTAGTATTTGCATTCAAATGTATACTCCATGACTTTGTACTTGTACTCAAGTGTGTACTCTATGACTTTTTATTCAAGTATGATAGTAATTGTATTCGAGTATGACTTGTATTCAAGTATGATTATGTATTCGAGTGTATACTCTGTGCCTTGTATTTATTCGAATATATACTCTATGACTTTGTATTCAAATGTATACTTCATGATTGTGTATTCGAGTGTATACTCTATGACTTTGTATTCAAGTGTATACTATGAATTTGAATGTATTGTTGGAATGAGGGCAGACAACTGAGAGGGGGGGTAAATCAGTTGTCTCAAAACTTTATCTTTTTCTATATCTAATCTTCTTTATAACTTATTAGCAGATTAATAATATAATCATGAAAGCATGAATCAACAATACATGAGCAGGAACATAATCAATACACATGACACCAGGATTTTTATGTGGAAACCCGGTTAAGGGAAAAACCATGGTGGGGGTTAACCCACAAGATTTTATACTCTGTTAAAAGTATTACAAATGGGGAAGGCACATGCCTTCGGGCACACTGCCCAGAGCTCACTGCTCAAAGGGGGCTCACTACCTACAGAATTGATTACAAGAGTTCACTGAAATGTTTGAACTGAAGAATAGCATATAACTATGCAAAATTACAGTTCTGGTTAAGCTCAGTACATTGACTTCACACACTTCAGCTCTTTCTGCCCTGCCTCACTGTTCTGTCATGATCTGGAGCTCAGATCTCCTTGCTTCGCACTTGATACTACTATACTTCGCACCTATCCCTTCATATTCGCACTCTCACATACCAAAATGCTCAAATCCATCAATCATACATATCCTCTACATGAAATTACATCAACTGTAGTTGCCTTAAGAAAACTTGGAAACTATTTCAAGAATATTGTTCTGTCGGCTAAATCCATGCACAAACATCAATGCAGACCAAGACCTATGTGTTCAAGTCACCACACATGTCGGCCAATATCACTGGATCTCATAAATTGCTCAACCAACCACTTCTATTAATCCGCACAAAGATCAAACACCAGCCCGGCCTGTTCTTCACTGGACTGAACTGTCTTAACCAAAACCCGATACTCAGATGCTTGTAACTTACAATCCCTTTATCACCGAAGGCTAAAATTTTGGATTTAGGTAGCCCTAACATCCCTTATCATTCCCTCAGATCCGCAGCATAATATGATTGCCTGTGGAGAAATGCAGACTAAGATGTTGAACCCTGTCAAATGCTCTGTTCCTGTCTATCCGGACTTAGATAAATCTGCACTTTGACTTCTGATAAGATCCACTGATACAATGCGGATGTGTAAGATAGATTTAATTGCTATCAATGACAACATCTGACATGCCTAGCAATGTCTCTTGCCAACAATCTCCCGCTTTGGCATTGATGGCAACACCTAGTGAAAAATGACTAAACGTTAGAACTGCTACCCCTTACTATGTGCACTTGTGATTTCCAATGCTCCCCTTTGATGAATTCCTCATTTTTCACTGCTTTTCTTCTCCCTCTTTGACATCAATGGCAAACGTTGGGATCCGCATATCAAAATTAATGCCAAAATTTTATGTACATGGGTCAAAACTCCAAGTATATACTTCCACATATGGACACACAGTCCTTAAGCCTTGTCCATCAGAAAAAATATATCACCAAAAATGATTTTCAACCGTGACAATGCACCATCCCAATTCTTCTTTATGCTGCCCAAAACAGATATATGCCCACTAAACAAAAATGCCTGTGATTCTGCCTTTTGCAAATCAGTAGGATCACTATTAGTAGCAACAGCTTGGGATTCTGCCAATAGATGTCATGTCCTCATTTCCGGAATGATCAACAAGTGGTATGAGTGTTTAGCCTATTCATCATTCCCGTAGGCTAAAACACATGGTAAGGGAATGAAAGTGATTTGGGTTAAATAATCTTCATTGTATTTTCATATAAGCCAAAATCACAAGGGCTTCATCATATGGGATTTGCAATTCTTATTATAATCTCTCGTATTCAGGGGGTAGGCCCTATAATTGAGGGGCCAAATTCATAAGTGTTTTCTAAGGCCAAATTGTAAAAGGGAAAATAAAATCTTTATTTACATTTTCTCTAATCTATTTCTTATGGAATTTGAGATAGGACCTATTGACAATATGTGTTGAGTGTGTTTGAAGAAATAGGTCCAAGCTAAACAAAAGGTGTTCAAATGCATCATGGAGGGAAGTAAATTCAAATTCAAAAGAACGAAATAAAGTTCAAATTGCAAATGATCATTCCAAGGGGCATTCGCATAGGAGAATGAAGCATTCGGTGGACAAGGAATGGGATCATGTGCCAAAGAACCCAACGACTATGAGGGAAGAACTCATTCATTGGATCATGCGCCAAGGAAGACAAGGTTCAAATGCCAACGGTTAAGGAAAAGGATCACTCACCTACACCATGATGCATTCGCCCAAGCATTATCATTGGAAGTGCAAACATCAATTCAATACAAATTCAAATCAGCCATCGACCAAGCATTGGAGGAGCTAAATTCACTACATAGGATCATGTGCCAATCGGTTGGATCATGGGAAAGGTGACTAGCATTTGATTGCATCTCCAAACAGCTACACTCAAAGATCTTTGGGCATTGAAGATATCATTCGCCTAAGGAAAAACACATTCACCTCTGACAAGAGGCATTCACCCAAGATGGAAGTTCGGCCAAGCAAGGATACATTCAGCCAAGAGAAGGATTCGCCCATGGAGAGAAGAAAAGCATTTAATTAAGGTTAACACATCCACCAAGAAGAATTCGCCATAAACAAGAGGAAGGCAATTGATAAACCCTATGCAATTGGAAAGAAATTAAATGCAAGGAAACATCCATCAAGGATCAAGCTCAATCGGCCATGAGAGAGAAGAATAAATAGAGGACAGCATCTTCATTTGGATTCATGTCTGATTTGGTTTTAGAAAGATCTCAAGCATTGGATATCTTAGTTTCATCATAGAGATCATTGTTGAAGGCGTGGTATCAAGCATTTGTGGAGTTTGGGCATTTCCCAGCCTTTTACATCTTTGTTACAGTCAGCCACAGTCATACTACCATCACCTACAGCCATACTTTGAAGGCTATTTGAAGATTCAAGGACAAATTGAGGACCTTTGAGGCTTTTCCCATCTTTGTTGACTCTACCGATTTGCAATTGAGGGTGGCTTTGGCATGTATAAGCCAAATCATACTTGGCTGGAGTAATACAGTGATTGCATCAGCTATATCAGTCAGTTCTTGACCATCATAGAGTGACATATTAGTGTGCTACAAGGGCTGGAACCATTTGGCACTTGTTTGTAATCAAATTCCTTTGTTAGGCAATCATTTGGAAAAGATTTGAAAGTCAATTTGAAGCTATTTGTAATCATTTGGAAGGACTGATATAAAAGTTTGTGTGACTGTCATCAGGGGCAGCAAACTATTGTTTAATCATTACATCATTTGAATAAAGAATAAGTATTGAAGTTTGGGGTTTCATTGATTCTATTTTGTATAAGTTGTATTGCATTTGAATGGGTTATTGGTTGCAAGCATTCTTAGCTAAGTTGGAATAAAATTTCAGTTACAACCACTAAGGAACATTACATAGATCATACATAGTTTCTAACTTGGGGGAAATCAGTCCCCGGAGCTCATCCAATCTGCCCAAAACTTTGACCTTTTCCTTCTCCAAATTACTCAATTCATTTCACAAACTCACTACTTGGCATTCTTTGGTTGCTACAAACTCAATTAAAGGACTATAGGACTGAGAAATGTTAGATAGTTTGAGCTCTAAGTCCTTAAACTTCTTCTCAATATCTTCAATAGCTTTAGACCGATTTAGACAAAACTTATAAATCTCTGCACCTTCAGAGAGAGCATTTTGAATACTCTTTACACTAGTGTCAAGCACTGATCTATCATAACTAATTATTTTCCTTATTTCAGCAAATCTCTTCTCATTGTATTCATTTCTGACTTTAACTTCTGTTGACTTCTCAAAAGTTTCAAAATGAGTACTTACAAAGTTTATCAGACTCTTTGACTGACCGGAGGGAGATGCTGATGAGTCCTAAAATGTAGGCATGATTTTCTCTAAAATCCCAAATGCAAGGCGAAGCAACTCGCTATCTTCTATATGGGACTTCAAAATTTCCTCTTTAGCCTTAGCTTGTGCAATAGAGGCCAACTTTATCTTTTGTACCGGTGACAGAGTATCAAAATTGATTGGTCCTTGTATTATATCATGATCTTCTGCAATTTGTTTATCTCTTTCCAAAATTTCTTTCATTGCTTCTGCAATGTCTCTTGCCCAATATGAAGTTTCAGATTTATGCTCTTCAGGACCTCCATCTTCTCCCTTTTCAAAGTCAACCACAGTGTTTTGCTCATCACTTACATTCTTTTTCTCTGCTTATGTTTTCTTTGCATCACCAGCAGAGACATCCTCTTTATCAGAAATGACTTTTGTACTCCTTTCCGGAGGATTTTGTGCATCCTCATCAGCAGCATTATCATCATTTTTATCAAATTCCTCAACATCCGGAATGGAGGAATCAATTTCAACATCAGTTTCTTCTTCAACAGTGGGAAGATTATGTCTTTTCAATGCATTCAGAAAAATTTCTTGAGTATCTTCAACTATATTATCAATCTCTCCTAACATGAGCATATTCATTCTGATCTTACTCCTGAAGTCCTCTTTCACTTCTTTGAATATTAGGTTCTTTTGATCCGGAGTAATTTGAGGACACAATTTTATCAGCACATGCTCCCGGAGCTCAAAATCTTTAGCTTTTGCATTCTCTTTTCTTATTTCTAGAATTTTTGCAAGGCTTTCTGGAATTTCAGAAGTTATTTCAATTAGAGTCTTACTATAGATATTCAAGTATTTGACTGTTGCTTCCTCCAAAACTCTCTTATCGGCATCACTATAATGATCATAAAATTCAGTCATTGGCTTCAAGTTTCCATCTATAGTGATTGACTTAATTATGTCATTCATAGAAAGAGTAGGCTTCTCAACATAAGCCTCTGTCTTATGCCTTTTATTTGACCTTTTGCTTCCGGAGGCCTTCTCCTTAGACACTTTAGCAGCTTTGGTGCCTGAGGCCTTCAACTCTTTAACCTCATCATCAAAGTCAGTTTCTTCTTCATCCACTTTCTCCACACTAACATATGTTCTTTTGCCTTTTACCTTTGTCTTTTCTCCTTCCTTACCGGTAGGTTTTTCTGCAACAGGAGAAGGTGTTGCACCGGAGGCTGAACTAGAACTCCTAGTAGTCCTTGCTTTAGAAGTGGATTCCACCGGAACACTTCCCTGTTCTCTATCCCGCTTCTCCTTCTTGGCTTTCTCTATACTTTCCCTGTTTTGTTTCACAAGTTTTGTTATTCCAATACTTTCAGCATACCTTTCAACTTGCCTTTGGACATTTCTCTTGATTTCTAGTTTTCGGAGCTCAACATAAAATTTCAAACTAAACTCTCTATATGTGCCGAATCTTTCAGCTGAGGTATCTTTTGGTTTGCTTGGAAGGTGTTGCGCATACATATCCAATACTTGCTCATCAACTTCATACCCCATGGGCATGATCCACACAGTTCTTGGTTCAACTGCTTCCATTAAACACTGATTTGTATCCACCATAAAACAGACTGTATCCTTGTATTTTTCAACAACAGATGTAGGGATTCTTTCCCTTGATTGCATCATGTTCTAAAAATTCTTGAAATATCCCCAAAGAGCAATCTTTCGGGCATTAGAGTCACCAATATTGTTCAAGTGCTCTCTTATTTGTATGGCAACAAGGTTATCATTGGTCCAACACATGCTTTTCTTGCCGGGTAACTCATTCATGAAATAGAAGAACAAACACAGGACCAATGTACCATATTTGAAAGTGTTCTTCTTATCCTTCTTAACCTTATTCAAATTTTCCATTAGCTAGTTCTGCAGCAACTCACATAAGTCATAATCAGCATTCTCTCTCAACATCTAATAAGTTGCATAGATAGCTGTACCGGATACAAAATTCTCCCTGCTGGAATGATATATCTTGTATCCAATCACTATTGATGCAAATTTGACATCCAGATCAGTGATGTCATTTATTGTCATTGCCCTTTTGTCAAACCTTGAGCTAGTAGCATCAGTTACAATTTGATTCTTTACTGACTTCAACATTGGCAGTCCACTGGATGAGTTCAACCCTATCACGGCCTTAATGGCATCCTTGGTGATCTTGAAGCGTTTCATTAACCACAAACTCATCATGCATTCGACTCAGCACATATCGGACCCACTCATCTTCATCGAAGGATGGAAACCCTATAATCTGAACGAAATGTTTATCTTGTAGTGCCTTATACTCAGGTTTAAGACCGTGAAATTCATGCCTCAGATGATTCTTGAACCAATCCACTAACTTTGAATCCCCAAATTCATCTATGCTAGCATGAATGTAAGCCCCAATATCTTCAACATGCAACACACCATGCGGAACATTTGAAAAGGCACCTAACAGATCGACCTCTACGGATTTGTGTGGATGCTTTTTGAATTTAGGTTGGGGCCTTTCGGTGATGTCAACAACTAACAGAGTAGCCATATCCAAAGATTGCAAATTCAAAGAGTTTCACAGAGAATACCTTATTTCGCCAATTAGGGTTAGATGTCGAATTCAATTTTCGCACTTCAAATCTTTGAAATTTCAACTCAGGCGCTCTTCTCCTTGTTCTCTTCAAATGCAAAGTGATTCAAATACTAAGTAAATGACCTTTTATGCTCCGCAAAACCTAATTCGCCATTGCAATAAATGCTTTGCCCTAATACATTCGGTTACACTATTTCTGCATGCAGTCAATCTTCAAATGCTTCGCAATCAATTGCATTAGCTTCTTTTCTTTCGGAATTTACTTCAATAGATCTACAATAGGCTTCTTTATCTTCATTCATCATGCCAGATTCAAGCACCCACTTACTGGCAGCGGGAATTAGATTTTCAATGCATCTCGCCCTGAGCTAGAGCTCCTGATTCAATTCCCGGAGGAATTATCAGCACCGGATTCCAGTGCGGATCCATCACTATCAGTCATCACACTTTTCTTCACCCATGTTTTGTTCATTTCATTATGGATCTCATTCACATCTACTTTGCCCTTGCCTTTGTCCAACTTTTGCTTTGTTTTTCCTTTACCTGCCTGTGAGTTCTTTTTGCTTCTGCAAAATTTAGCAATATGTCCGGATTTGTTGCAGTTGAAACACAATCTTATTTTTCTAACAATCACATGTTGGAGCAGGTTTAGATCTGCATTGCATTGCAATATGCCCAAACTTATTGCAAGTAAAACATCTGCCATTGAAAGCTTGTTTGTCCTTAGGAGGATTCCTTGATCCACTTCTGCAATCCTCAGCCTTATGACCTATCTTTTTGCAATTAAAGCATTGTCCGAAGAAAGATAATGCATTTTGATTCACTTTACTTCTACATTGATTAGCTCTATGACCATACTTATTGCATTTGAAACAATTACCATTGAAAGATGGGTACCTTTGAGCATTAGGTTGCCTTACCGAAGGTCTTCTAGAATTCCTTCTTTGATTTCTTGCTTCAGGATTTCTTTGACCGGATCCAGAACTCTCACCTTTCTCAAATCCCAAACCATGTTTATCATCTGCCTTCTTCTAACTATCAAGTAGCACTTCAATTTTAGCTAAGCTTATCTGGAATTTCTCTTTATATTCATTTGCAACTTCTAGGTCATGTTTGAGAATGACAATTTGTCTTTCAAGTTGTTCCTCATTATCCCTAGTTTCTTGTAGATTAGATTCTAGATGACCAATTATTTTGTCCAATCTGCAACACTCTTCTATTCTTTCTTTTAGAGATTGATTCAGCTTTTCTTCAGTCTTCTTCCTTTCGTCAATTTCCTTGGTTAGCCTCATCACCCCGGATTCCATCTCATGTTTTAGGACAACAAATTCTTTTGCCAGCTTCTCACATTCTTTTGTCTTTTCTTTCAGAGCCTCATCCATGTCATTGTCTTCTTTCTAATTTGCTAGCTGATGAAGTAGCTCCTTCCTTTTTTCATTAGATTTGCTCAGTTGTCCTTTTAAGGTCTCAATGAAATCTTCAACATCTTTAAGGTTCTCTTGCAGATCTCTGATTTCTGCTCTGGACAGATCAAGATCATCTAAGGCCACTTGAAGTTGTTGATTGATACCATCAGAATACTTGAATGAACCCATTGAAACACCTTCCCAGATCTTCCTCAAGCTGTTAAACTTCTTCCAAGGAACCTTGCTCTGATACCAATTGTTGGAATTAGGACAGACAACTGAGAAGGGGGGGTGAATTAGTTGTCTCAAAACTTTATCTTTTTTTGTATGTAATCTTCTTTATAACTTATTAGCAGATTAATAATATAACCATGAAAGCATGAATCAACAATACATGAGCAAGAACATAATCAATACACATGACACCAGGATTTTTACGTGGAAACCCTGTTAAGGGAAAAACCACAGTTGGGGGTTAACCCACAAGATTTTGTTAAAAGTATTACAAATGGGGAAGGCACACTGCCCAGAGCTCACTACTCAAAGGGGGCTCATTGCCTACAAAATTGATTATAAGAGTTCACTGAAATGTTTGAATTGAAGAATAGCATCTAACTATGCAAAATTACAGTTCCGGTTAAACTCAGTACACTGACTTCACACACTTCATCTCTTTCTGCCCTGCCTTACTGTTTTGTCATGATCCGGAGCTCAGATCTCCTTGCTTCGCAATTGATACTGCTATACTTCGCACCTATCCCTTCATATTCGCACTCTCGCATACCAAAATGCTCGAATCCATCGATCATATATATTCGCTACATGAAATTACATCAACTGCAGTCGGCCTTAAGAAAACTTGGAAACTATTTCAAGAATACTATTCTGTCGGCTAAATCCATGCACAAACATCAATGCGGACCAAGACCTATGTGTTCAAGTCACCACACATGTCGGCCAATATCAATGGATCTCATAAATTGCTCAACCAACCGCTTCTATTAATCCGCACAAGGATCAAACACTAGGTCGGCCTGTTCTTCACCAGACTGAACTGTCTTAACCAAAACCCGATACTCAAATGCTTGTAATTTACAATCCCTTTATCACCGGAGGCTAAAATCTTGGATTTAGGTAGCCCTGACATCCCTTATCATTCCTTCAGATCTGCAGCATAATATGATTGCCTGTGGAGAAATGCGGACTAAGATGTTGAACCCTGTCAAATGCTCTGTTCCTGTCTATCCGGACTTGGATAAATCTGCACTCTGACTTCCGATAAGATCCACTGATACAATGCGGATGTGTAAGATAGATTTAGTTGCCATCAATGACAACATCTGACATGCCTAGCAGTGTCTCTTGCCAACATGTATACTCTATGACTTTGTATTCAAATGTATACTTCATATTTGAGGGTATACTATATGACCTTGTATTTGTATTCGAGTGTTTACTTCATGATTGAGTATATTCAAGTGTATACTTGTGAATTAAGTGTATTTGAGTGTATAAAGTGTATACGTTGTGATTTATGTGTATTCAAATGTATGCTTGCAACATATGTTCATGTGAATATTTGGTGACTTACGTGTATTCATACTTGTGATTTGCGCATATTCAAATGTATATTTCTTGTGTCCAATTGTATACCTTGCGACTTGTGTGCATTCATGTGTATACTTTGTGACTTATGTGAATTCAAGTGTATATCCATGACTCTGTGTATTCAATTGTATACTTTATGACTTGTATGTTCAAGTGTATACTACTTGACTTATGAGTGTTCAAATACCCCATGACTTATGTATGTTCAAGAGCACACTTAATAACTTACTTGTATATATGTGTATACTTCATATTCAGGTATTATGTGCGGAACACACTTTTTGTACTACGTGCGTATACTTTGTGTATCAAGTGTATGCTATATGTTTCATGTATTACACACTATGATCATGATTCATGTTTCGTATACTTTGTATGTTCCACACTCCATGTATTAAGCATACAAGCTTGTGTATGCTTCATGTATTATCTATGTGTGTGCTCCAAGTCTAAGTTCTCTATGTGTGTTTAAGATCAAATCTCTAGAGTTTTAGTGGGTTAAGAAGCACTAATAAATTAACTTATGTAATAACGAAGAGTTGTAACTAGTAAAGTGGAAAGTGTGACTCCGTCGAACTTGAGATTGATTTAGGATCCTGATGGTTTAGAAGCATACTAGTTAATTGCTTGAGGACAAGCAATCTTGGGCAAGGTGGACTATGATGTCCCAATATTAAGGCATTGTTTAAATTAAAGATTTAAACGTCATAGACGGTGAAGTTGCTTTTGTGAAATGCAAGAGATAATTATGTATGTATTAATATTTAATCATTTAATAAATAATATTAAATAATCATATTATATAAATAATATTTAATTTATATATTTATAAGGATATATATATTATAGTATATAAATAACAAATATACTATATTTGAATATTATTATAACTATTATAAATGATAAATAATATAAAATGAGTATAATATAATATTAATATTATTATAAAATACAATCATATTTACTAAGGCCCAATGACTAAACAAGACATGCGATCAAAACATATTATATAAAAAGCATACGATTCTAAAAAGGGATAAATTCTTATTTGTCTATAGCAGAGTTATATATATATTAAAAGGGAGGCCGATTTAGCTAGGAAGATTAATATGCTGAGACAAAGTAATCAACTCCTCTAAGCGGTGATCTCATGAAGCAAGGAAGACAAAGGTTGTGAGGAACCGATGATTGGTAATTACTAGTTGTTAAACAGCAGTGCCTACATCAGACGAACTGTCTCATTTAATAAAATAACAACGATCACCATTAAATGACAGCGAATATGAATTGGGCAGCAATATATATAATTCATAATACAAACTAGCCACGAATTGATAAAAACAACGATCATGATAAATATTGATTACGCCAGCGATCATTATATATTATGCAGCAGTCAACATGTGTGAAGGGATTATATATCACATGCCATTTATAATAAGTGATTAATGATAAGGAGAAGGATTATAGCAGTGGTCAAAAAAAGAACGATCTGCATTTAATAATGATCAAATATCGATCAAGCATTAGATAATGACAAGTAGCGGTAATGTTGAAGAGTTAAGAATAGCATGAGATGACATAGAGATCATTAATTATGGGTAGCGATTGAGGAAAGAAATCAAGCATTAAAGGCACAAACTAATAAAGGTAGCATAAAGAAGTTTGTTAACCAAAGGATGCATCTATTGGAAAGAATACATCCTTTGTGAAGTGTTGTCTCTCTTCATGAAAGATTGAAGGTATGAAGTGTTGTCTCTCTTCATGAAAGATTGAAGGTATATATAGAAGTTGAAAGGCAGATCAATTGCATCAATAATCAAGCATTCGATCTGCATTCAATCACCTTGAATCAAACTCAGTAAGTAATCAGCAATACTCATAATCTCAGGCATTAAAAACACAATATCATCTCTCAACACAAAAATACAAGATCATTCATTTCAGCAGCCCTGAATCAGATCAGCATTCAATAAATTATTACCTTCACTCAGCAGCATCTAGAAAGCATTATCTCATTTTGAACAACAAATTGATATCAAGGAATAAGGTATAAATTTCATGCTTCTCCTATGTTATTTCAGCAAATGAATATTTGATTATGTATGAATATGAATGGCATTCAAGTGCCACAAGATTGTTTAAGGGAATGATGGACAAAGTCCAATTCCTATAAAAGAGAATATGTGCATGAAAAGCATAAATGCTATGATCCAAGAGATCATTTGAAAGAGAAAGCAAGGACCATTAATGGTATGATTCTTAACCCTGCTCATGATATACTAGGGACGAGAATAAGTGGCCTCATCATTAATCTTAGCTAACACCCTACGAGAACGTGTAGTTAGTTAGGGAAGGGCGGCTTAGTAATATCGCACCTAGGTGACTCTCAAGTGGGTGAAGTATTGCCGAGTGTAGCGTGAAGCCCCTTGAGCCAAGTGGTGAAGTATTGCCAGGTGTAGCATGAAGCCCTTGGGCCTATGGTTGCGTAGATAAATTGTTACTAAATGGCTTACACAGTAGGTGACTCTCAAGTGGGTGAAGTATCGCCAGGTGTAACGTGAAGCCCCTTGAGCCAAGTGGTGAAGTATTGCTGGGTGTAGCATGAAGCCCTTGGGCCTATGGCAGTGGAATCTTGTTATCTAGCGCCCTAACGAATAGATGACCATCTCCATGGGGTTAATGGTTAGATTAGATTAATGATCAGGGACGAGGAATAATTCTCCTGAAGTATATCACGAGATCTACATATGATAGGAATGAGAAAATATGAAAGATATATATATAATAGTGCACTTGATATTGATTATGTTTATGATGTTACTAACCTTAATTAGGGTATTATGATTTCATAATGGATTCATTAATTACTAATGTTCTCTATAAGAAGTTACATTTGTGTGCAAGGTAAAGCTTCCTAAGAGGGGACATTACACTCACCTTGGACAGCAAATTGATATCAAAGGAATAAGGTATAAATTCATGCTTATCCTATGTTATTTTCAACAAATAAATACTTGATTATGTATGAGTATGAATGGCATTCAAAGTGCCATAAGATTGTTTAAAAGGAAGGATGGACAAAGTCCAATTCCTATGAGAAAGAATATATATATGCATAAGAAGCATTAATGCTATGATCTATGAGATCACTAGGAACGAGAAGGCAAAGTCCTCAATGGTATGATTCCTAACCCTACTCATGATATACTAGGGATGAGTGTCACGATGCCGCGTCATTAATCTTCTCTAGCATCCTATAGGAACGTGTGAATTGTTAGGGAACGGCGATTCTTTTCAGCGCCTTAACAAGTGATTGTTAAGGAGCGGCAATTCTTTTCAGCGCCTTAACAAGTGATTGTTAAGGAATGGCGATTCTTTTCAGTGCCTTAACAAGTGATTGTTAGGGAACGGCGATATTATTCAATGCCTTCACTCGTTAAAGAACAGCGACTCATGGTCTCACACGGTAGGTGACCCTCAAGTGGTGAAGAATTGCCGGGTGTAGCAATGAAACCCTTGGGCCTATTGCAGTGGAGCCTTACTATTCAGTGCCCTAACATATACATTCCCCATCTCCACTAAGATAAACGACTAGGTTAGATTAGCAACCGGCCACGACGACCACCATTCCCGAAGTATATCATGAGGCCTAAACTTGGTTAAATTATAAGTATGAGAAAATATAATTAGATCTATGTATTTATTCATTATTGATTATGATTATGATATTGCTAATGATTATGAAATAATATATGTACTTGTATACGTGTTAATGTCTTTGGTTGCAAGAATTGAATATATGCACGCAGAGGTAACATTACATTTGTGTTCATTGTTATTGATCATGATTATAATGTATTGACTTCATTATGGAATTGATCTTTAAAAGTACTAATGTCTCTTTCTAGGAGTTATTCTTGTGTGTAGGTGAAGAAATCAAGGATACCCTAAAAGGAGACATTACAGAGCTTCACCATTAGTTCTATAAAGAATGAAGATTTGGTCATAAATAATGAGGATTTGGTGTCGGAGAAAACATAGTGATAAACTTCTGAAAAATGGCATGTGCAATGAAGGCCCGTGTGGTCTCAATTGGTCTTAATTTGGGGTTGGTTGCAGGGGCACCGCTCCTTGACTCCACCCCGTATCGTGACAGGGAATGCACCAAGGGCACTGCTCTGAAATTCTACGAGGGGCACTGCCCCTAGACCCCTGCTCTGCTTTTAAAATGTAAAAAAAAAAAAATTGGTTTGGGCCCATGTTTCGTATGTGTGTGTGTGTATATGTGTAAAATATATATGTATCTATGTATGTATAACTATAAATATATTACACTTGCACTGCCAGCCACCATCCCCAAATTTGGGTCCATGGTCCCCCTGTCACCTATCCCCAAAAGTCCATGGAACAAGGGTATTTTCACTCATGCTGTCTTTCTTTGAACATTAATTGCTCATTCTTTTCAGGCAGAGTTTGTAAATCCAACCTATATTTCTATTTGTAAACACAAGTTCCCAAACTGGGGGTTTTCTCCAATTTGGAATAATCAATGCATTCTTCCTTTAAGAAGCCGAAAGACTAGTTCCTAGTACATTTGAGAAATACCCTAACAGTAGATATATCTACATTTCTCATTTCGGTTTTTTAATAATATACTATCTGCTTAAAGGAAGCAGTAGAATTTGTAACAAATACCAATAAGAATGGAGAAAAAGGGTACCTTGTGGCTGAGTCAGTCACCATATTGCAACCACTTAAGCTCAATACTTCAAGTTCAGAGCATCCTTCAGCAATTGCTATCACTCCTCTATCGGTAACTGGGTGCATTTTTGTTGATTTAGAAAATGCACAACTGAAACCCTAAATAGTTTCCATAATCAAAAAGTTGTTAAAATAATAATTCATACTATCTCCAATAAATCCCAAATATTTTTGACATCCAAATTGCAATCAAACACATTCTCATTGAACAGATTTATTAAAAAAAAATCAATGCTATCAATGTAAGGGAATAAGAAGAAAACATTGTTCAGAAAGAACTTTGTAATAGTTATGTCAAAATGGAGTTACTCATAAAATGAAGACAGGACATGCCAACAGATAACTCTGTGCTGTATGGTAAAGAGAAATGGAACATGAAGATTTGATAGTTAGAATAGGCCATACAGGTCAAAGTCATCACTGAAGAAACAACTATTTTAGTCAATAACTTCTTTCAATTCATTTTATAATGAGTCAATATATGTATATATATATAGTACAGAAATCTCCATGCATGTCAGACACTTGTCACTAAAGCAACAACTAGAGAATCTGGACATAATGCACCATTAATGATTAGGTTCACAACATTTCGTTGTGAGCTTATAATATGCCATTAAGACATAATACAAAGTATAGTACGTGTAACGTACATGAAATACAAACTAATGCCAACAAAACCCACCTTAAGACTTCTAGAAAATAATCATTTCATTCATCCCCATGTGTCTTATAGTATAAGGGTTGAGGAATTGTTAGGTGGTTAAGATATAATCTATTATTAATTGTTTACTTATTTTTTTACTTTTAAATTGCTTTTCTACTTTTTTGACAGATAAAAGCCAGCACTTGCTAAGTCTCATAACTATGATACAGACAGCTCCTCACCAACCAACTAATTACTAATTAAGAGAGTCTAATTATTTCATCTTTTCAGTAACTGTAAAATACAAAATCCACTAACATCAAGAATAGCCTTTATCGTGTCAATTGTAAATCCCTTTATTCATTTCATCTCTCACCAAAACTTCATAAAAAATGAGATGTTTAAAGGCTGCTATGGCTTGTTTTTCTGAGGGTGGTTTCATATGTAAATTTTAACACTTGTCCCCGATAAGATGAATACATAGTGCAACATCAAGCTTAGAGAACCTTTGTCTTAGATGCCACATCCAAGGAGTTTCTCTTTTGCCAAAATCCACTTGGGACTTCCACCAAGCCTTGTTCCTATGGCTCAACTTATCATGGCCACATTAACACAAGGAGCATGCCCTACAGGGCTTAAACCCAGGTCATCATTAAATCAGGTAATCACTTTGTCTTACCATTAAATCAAGACTGCTAGAATTACAGCACTTAATTTCTACTATGTTGAAATCTAATTCATTGGCACTTGCTTATGCAGTGTACAAACCAACTTGGACATGTTCAACCTCTTTTATAAATCTGATTGATTTCGTAAGATGCATCTAATAAATACCAGATTAAAGACCACATTCAGTGCCTATGCATTGATCACCCAACTATAAGAATTTTGGCTGAGAATGTGACTTCTAACATGTAACTTAAACGGTTAATATTTAAAAACAGGATAGGGAACATTTATCAAACATAGTATGATGCCACAAAGTTTTGGTAACTTCTTAAATGAAGATGGCGCTTCTATTTTAGAAGACCGTGACGCCATTTGAAAAAATGTCATCCAAAAGAATATCAATAGTCCAAAATACTTAGCTTTCTCAACTAGATGCTACTACCTATTGATGTGTTTTCCTTGCACAGACAACGCAGCATAAAATACTTGCATATTTTATCCTCTCTTGAACAAAATCACTCAAATGCTGAACTTTGTAATCAAATGAGTATGACTCCAAGGTTCCTTATCTTCAATTCTCGATTTGGGATAGCTTGTTTGGCAAAGATGTGATTTACTGTTTTATACAAAGGGACTTACACTCACTGTTCAACAGCAGGGAAATATTGTTTACACTCACACAGGTGATAACAATTGCTTCAAGGCTACACGCTTATGATATGACAATTCAGCTCTTGATCCTACTTCTAACAATGTTTTTTTTTTTTTTTAAAGTGCAAAAGGTGTGGGTTTAGAGAGAACATCTAATCTAGGTGCAAGCTATCATCATCTATTCATGGAAATCTCAACCACGCTTTGCTTCACCATGAGACAACTCCACAAAGGTGATGCAATCTTCTAAGGATAAGCTAAAGGTTTTCAAATTACTCTATGAGCAATAGAAGTGAAGCTTGTAATGTGTTCAAACTAACCTTACACTACAACTTGCCAGCGACAAATCATAAAAGGTATGAACATAAAGAGATTTCACCAATAAATTGAAAGATAATGACTTCCACAAACTAAAACTAACAAACTTCAAAGAAATAAACTAAGTTAAAACATCAAATGCGAGTGAGTACTTAGCAACCATGCAACTTGCAAAGAGAACACAATACCACCATGAATGGCTCAACAATGAATTTGTATTAATCTCAGCAAAGTCTTAGCAATAGCTCTAATTAGCTCAAAACTCATCCTACAAAATGAAGAGGAATGAGGTTTATATAGACCTCAAAATACAATGAATGGCCAGGATCAATTTGGATTCAATGGCCCAAATCATTCCACATCAAAAGTAGTTATAACAACCTTCTATTATTAGAAATATTCAAGAAGCAATGAAGGCATGTTTTCCAAGGTGACACCTTGGCGCCTATGTGGACTGCCCATGTGGCATTTCTTTCTTATGTTTATTCTTTTCGACCAATGCCACAAACTTTGGAACAACCTTCGCCATGTCAACAACTAGTACACTTGGCACATTCCGAATGGTTCCTTCTGTCTTCATCACATCTCGTGTATGCTCATCAATTGTCCTCTCCCCCTCAGCTATACCAACCTGCTTACCACCAACGAATGAGATCAAGGAGTAGATGTTGTTCAGCTGTTCACCAGAAATGAAGTGAGTAGTGTTGAAGTAATGACAATGTATGTAATTCTTCATGACATGGAACGCAACCTCTCTTGAGAAATCACACATATCATCCATTACACCATCTTATTATGAGCCCTCTGAAGCACACTATCTACTCAAACACAATCCATTTTAACTTTGTCAAGAAGCTGCTCTCTTATGTACATAGTGAAGTACCAAGTAGAGAAATCATACGATGAACCTTCTTCAACCACCCCTTCCTCTAGCAATGTTGACAGTGGACTGTTCATCACATCTGCCAAATGTGGCATGTATTCTCTCTTGACACCATCAAATTTGGAACATGCTGCTGAAACTGCTTGAAGTCTTTCCAACAACTGAGCAACGGTTTCATACTTTTGGATAAGTTCATCAATGAATGTATCTATTTGATTTCTAACTCTCCCTATCCAGCTTTTCAGTTCTTGAGATTGTGATCTCATGCCCTATAATTCAGCAACGGATTCTTGTGAAAGCATGGGAGGTGGAGTAGATGTCTCTTCACGATGTCGGATTGGATTCATCAACTGCTAGATATATTGCTTGAAGGCAAGGTTTTCTTTCTCCAATCGATTTCCTCTTTCCCTTTCACGCCTCCATCTTTCTTTGACCACAAACCGAATCCTCCAACTCTTCAAACTCTTGCTCTTCTGTTGTTGGTCCCAAATCCATAGTGGTTACATCGTATTCTTCAGGAACAATGTCATCAATTGTTTTGTCTACCTTAGGCACTGCAATGTGTACTTTCCTGGACCTAGAACTATCTCTCGTAATCTTGGAGAGTCTAGTCGCCTTTTCTTTTCCTTTATATTGCCTTGTCCTGTCTAACAACTCTTGTATGTTAACCTTTGGCGCTATTTCCACAATTGAAGTCTCCTTTACTCTCTTTCTTAACCAATCTGGCAAGGCAGACAAATCTTCTTGGACACCTTGTTCTTGAGCTCTAGCTTCTAATTCTGATGACGATGCTTCCTCATCAGACATTTCAATGTGCATATCTATTTCATGTGTAACAGCTTCTTGGTTCTTGGAGGGACTTGATCGGACTTCTTCAGCTAGAACCTCATGCATATTTGCTTGATCTAATGTTTGTGGAGCTCCTTGGTTTTCTCTTTCTTCATTCTCCACTACTAATGTCACATTCATATCTTGAGAAGGACCACCTTGTCTAGAAGAATTGCTAGTCTCAGATCTTGAACTCAACTTTGTCTTCTTCTGACTACTTTCTCCACGTGAGTCATCCAGATACTTCCTCTTGCCAGGCTAAGCTTCTTCTCCGGAGCTTACACTATATCCACTAGACTCACTGTGATGTCTGCTGCTAGATTCACTATCATCCACTTCTTGTGATTGTTGCGAGTCGGCTCCTCCCATCAAGTCGTATGTGAGATCCTTGTTTGCATTCTGGAGCTTCTGAACTTGACGATCTACATACTTCTTTGTGATATGTATGACTCACCGTATCCAATCATCATGGCCAACTTCTCTTTCAGCCCAATTGATAGTGATAGGTCCTTCCTTGTCAAACATCCTTTGCACGAGAAACTTTTCAGTCTCTTCTAGCTAATCAGGAACAGGCATTATATTACACAATCTCACCAAATCCCAAGTCATTCTCGAACATCTCTTCTCTCTAATGTGCTCATCATCGTCTGCATCTGCCCAGTGATCCTCTTGATGCTCTCGGTGTCTAAACCTCTTCCCAAATGCTTTCCGAATCCTGTTGACTGGATCAAAGTGGTCTCAACTCGTGTCATGAAGCACAAGATTGTAAGCTTGGAGTTCATATTCTGAATGTTGTGCAGCTTGCAATGTTGGGCAAGTCTCCAACTTTCCAACTCCCATTGGGAAACTAATTCCAGCTTTCTTCTTATCTTTCTGAATTTTGTCCCAAGCCAACAGTTGCCTCGTCACCTCCAGTAGTACCATCTTATCGGTAGGATACCTCGGCAAGTGGTAAGGATAAGATGAAAATCCTTGAATCCTCAGGTAAGTGAATTTCAAAAATTGGATGTACCATCGTCCAAATTTGCCAATCAATATCTTTGCATCCTTCAATAACCTCTCATTCATAATTCGTTAAAGCTTCCTGACGATGAACATAAAGAATGCATCATTCACGCGCTTGTAGTGGGCTATGGACTTTAGCTGCAATTGCGGGTAGCAATCATACACGCTAAGTTATCTAGGGCCATATCCTATATCACCTTTGCAATTCAATCCATCATACTTTCCACACATCGTGAGGATATAGATGACATATGAGCTCATGTAGGACTTAGTCTCCTTTAGCTTAATCATCTGCTCGTGAATATTGTTGCTTATGATGCCAGCCCAATCAATCATCACCTCACCCTTGACGATCTCTTGCATGAATACGAACATACACACATCGAATGTTGATGATTGTTGACAACCCATGATTATGTTCAAGACCACCAGGTAGCCATACTCTGTGATGAAATCCGATTTATGAAGCTTCTTCGGCAACTTACTGTGATGACTCCTTGGTTGCTTTATCCAATTGACGTTTATCTCTTGCTTACAATCACTTATCGCTCCTTCAAACACCCTTTGAGCTTGCTCTCAAGTGTAGACGGTGACCTTCCTATGCTTTGGGATGTTGAATGTTTCGGCGATGGCTTCCCTCCTCAAGTGAGCTAAGACTTCTCCATCGGACGTTTCAATGTATCTAGTCTCTTGGTTGTAATGACTAGAGCATTCCCACATAAGCTCGGAACTCGGCAAGGTGGGCAGAAAGCATGCGGCTTGGATGATTCCATTGTGAAGCATCTCATGGATGACCTTTGAGTGGGTTGGCTTGTAGAGCTCTTTCTTGATCTCCTCCATGTCAATGTGACCCAAGTTGGTGTCACTCACATTCCTCCACTTGGACATGATCTTCGTCTCTGGCATGACTTCTTGCTTATCACTCTTGATCAAGGCTTGTCTTTCTTTTGCATTCATCATCTACCTCCTACAAGAGAAGACAACATGTGTTACTAGGCTGATGTGACACTTAAAATAAGGATTTTCTTAACATTTATCTTTTCTCCTCGTGCATGTGGGACAAAAATAATGAATTTTAAAACACTATACCTTAGAAAAATCAGAATTTTAGAAAACTTGACTCTTGAAAACACTTGAATTTTGACTTGTCTTCTTGTAAATCTGCTGCTCTAAACCTGCTCTGCTGCAAATCAGAAGTAATTTGTTTTGAATTTGATTAAAATTACAGATTTGAACTCCCTTATATACCAAACGTTGCACTTATCCAAGGCAGGTCGGCCTAGTTAGAGGTGGTTGGCCAAAACAGAAGTATATTAATGTTTTTTTTTTTGAAAACTTTTTCCACACCTTCATGTGATGACCGCCCTTCTTGGGCGGGTTTGGGAGTGTTATGCGGATGATGTGTTGTGGGACAAGACCTTGTCCGGATGAAGGACTCAAGACCACCTAGTATGGGCGGGTTTGAAGGTGGTGCAAGGAATTTCATCACTTAAAACTTGGTTTTAACACCATCAAGGGTCCTCTCTTGTGTTACTAATGGTATAACCTCCTTAAGTGCTATGTAAAACTCTTAGAAGCATGGGCGGATGTAGAGTGAATGTATGGAGTGTTTCATGTAGAAAAGATGCATACTGGTGGGAGTCTCTTAACAAGGTGGTCCTGAGAGTGTATGCATGGATAAAGAGTTGTGAAGAAGACACAATCCAAACATGATGTTGAAGGCTGCCTAGCATGGGCGGCTTGGAGGATGATGCATGGATTTCTTCCCTTAAGCTTCACTTATTGCTCATTCCTTTCCTTGTGAAGACCTTCCCCTCCAACTTCCTTAAGACTTAGCTAATTTTGAGGTATTTTTTGAAGTTGAAGGACACATCATAGATGTTAAGTAATGATCTTGTCCACATGTCATGGTGAAAACCGCCTAGGAAGGGCGGGATTGGAGGTGTTGCTTGGATTTTGCAACTTAGAACATCTTGAACCCTTCTAGACCTAATTACTTCACCTATGAAGTGCTTCATTTTCATCAATTCATTGATCTCTTCTTGCAAATTGCATTGTCTTCACTATGGGCGGCTTGAAAGGTAATGTTTGGAGTGATTGATGTGATAGGTAATAGAATCCACAAGGACCTCTTGATGCTGCCCAGGTAGGGCAGGTTTGAGAGGTAGCTGTGGAATGTTCTTATTTTGACAACTCTTACTTGATCCTGATATGACTTTCACTCCTTGCTTGGATTTGCATGTTGGGGTAGTAGATGAGTGGAGTTTGAAGGTGATTATGGAGTAGTTCATGTGAAGATCTAGAGAATCCAAGCTCTCATGTTTAGGCGGCCCAGGTAGGGCAGATTTGGAGGTGAGGCTTGGACTTTCACTTAAAATCCTTCATGTGTGTTCAAAACATGCAAGTTATCCATGTGTCTATTCAAAACTTAGTGTTATTCATCGCCGCCTTCTCTCTACACTTCCAAATTTTCATGTCATTTCTCCTAGGCAGGTTTGAGTGTGTTGTGTGGTGAGAGAAGTATGTGAGATGTTAGAGACTCCAAGACCTCCTCTCTAGGCTGCCCATGCTGGACGGGTTTGGAGGGTCTAGGCGGAGTGTGTGTTGTGGAGGACATATAGTCCATGCAAAGTGTTGAAGGCCGCCTAGCAAGCCTGGGTTTCAATGGTAGGCTTGGATTTTTCAACTCTAAACTTCATTTGATGCTTGTCTCTTCCTTATGATGACTCTTTTTCTTTAATTTGCTTAAGACAGCCATTTTGAGGTGTTTGTGAAGTGAGAAGGCAAACATTGAGATGTTAGGTGATGATCTTGTCCACTTGTCATGGTGAAAACCACCTAGGAAGGGCGGGATTAGAGGTGACCTTTGGACTTTGCCTTAAAATACCTTCAAACTTATGAACTTTCATCAAAATCTTCATGATTTCTTTGCACTTCAACTCAAAATATTGCAAACTTGGTGGGTTTTCTCCTTAAGCGGGTTTAAGGGTCGTGTCTGGAGAGTGTCATGTGCAGAAGATGGAGTTGTCCAAGTATACAGCTCAAGGCCGCCTAGCATGGGCAGGATTGTAAGTAGTGCAAGGATTTCAACCTCACTTGATTGTGTTGTACCCAATCAAAAAAATTTGCTTCATTAATGCATTTTGAGCAAGTCTAGAATTTTTTTTGTCAAAAAAGTCAAAAGGTCAAAACTTCTAAAAATAGACATCAAATTAGGTTTTTTGGGTCTCTTGAGATACGGATGCTGGCAAAATTTTCTAAAAATAGAATCTCCGATTCAGGGGTCACGCTTGATTCTCATTGGCAAATTTTGCTTCATGATCAGCGTGGTCTAGACAAAATCTGCCAAAGGTCAAATTTTCTCTACTGGGTCAATTCTGCTTTTTCAGAAGGCGTGGGCTCAAGCTCTAAAGTCATCAATGGAGGAAGTTCATCTGCCAAAACTCATTTTCAAGTTTTCAACGCTTTTTAGACAACGCAAAACTGACGAACAGTCGTCGATTCAACAAAGAACGCAAAACAGAGCAAGGTCAATCCAGAGAGGTGAAAATTTGAAAATCATCAAATTTCACTAAGTCTGGGAAATCCAAACACCCCAGGAGGCTGGGGGCGCCCAGTTTCACCTAAGCTAGATTTTTTTCACGTTTTTCAAAAAATTGCGAGAAATGTCTCCGTCAGTCAGTTCTGGGGTGAATAAAAGTAGACATTCTAGTCAACGGTTTCTAAAAAGCCACGAATCACATCAAATATACCCAGGTTATCCAGATCATCCTTCATCCAACGGCAGTCGTCCGACAAAATCATCGAAATCAGTAATGGGAAGCAGTTGTCGGCACATGAACCAGAACGCGCACACAAATCGAAAAATTGAAGAAGTTGCAAAATTCAAAAAAAATGGCTAAGGCATGAGAAGTGAGGCGCCCCAGGAGGCTTGGGGTGCCCAAGTTCATCAGTGTTAGAAAATTTCCTGATCTGCCAGTGTTTTCTGACAGTTGTTTCCATAACTTCGCCCGGTGGCCAATTCAAGAGGTCAAACGATGCCAAATCGTCAGTCCAAGGCTGGCGATGGAATCTCAGTTGGTAGGTCTCCAAAATGTCAGGATCAGTCAGCTTTTTCAATCAATGATGACATTTTGCCATCTTCTTGAAGTCGGAGATATGCCATATTTCAGTCAAAACGAGTGTGGAAGTGTCGAAAACGAAGAAAAATTGGCTAACACTTCTTTCAACTCGCGTGTTCGATGACATCATCAAAAGAAGATATTTTTCGTCATCATACACATGAAGCCATAGGCAGCTACAAAATAGGGATTCTTCCTATTCGAAGACATCCACTTGGATTTGTGCTTTAAAAGTTGCTTTCTTCATGGATGAGATCCAAATTTTATTCTTTCACAAATAAAGCTGCTTTTTCGCCCTAAAGATCTAGAAAGACAAGCATTTATTATTCCATTATCTTTTGCAGGTTGCATCCAAAGGAAGGATTTTTAATTTTCTTTCAACGAAGATTCCAAAGCTCAAACAAAGTGTTTTTTCAGCATTCTTCATAGTTTCGGGTTGAGGAAGTAAGGAGGCACGCTTTTTCAGGGTCCTTTTTTCTAGGGGATCATTTTTCAGAAATTGGACCGAGGCTTTTTCAATTTTCATCGAAATGGGTCCATCCAAAATTTCATCCTCTTGAAGATTGGGAATTTTGTTTTTTTCGAGAATCTATTTTTTTGCTACTTTTTTGGGAAAGTCCGCTTTTTCAAAATCTAACGATCTGGGTTTGCTTCAAAATGGGATTGTCTACAAAACCCATGTGCCAGCTTTTTCGGTCACAATCTGCTTTTTAGAAGATATTATTTCCTAAAATATCAATAGATGACATCACCAATGGGACAACAATGAAGATAAGGATGAGACAAAAAAAGCAGCTTTAACTAAATGCTTGTTGTTTTAAAGCATTTGCTTTCATCCAAAGCTCATCCATTCTTTATTTAGAAAGAAATCACTTTGTAATAGTTGGAATTTTCTTTGCTTTAAAGCAAATTGCTTTAAAACGTTTGTTAGTTGTATCTTTGTCTTAGAATAGAAATAAAGTTTGCAAGTTGGCAAGTTAGTTAGGGTTAATCAAGGAGATTTTAGGGTTCCCTACTCCTTTGATTTAGTATAACTAAGGGCAGCCTTGCCCATTGGAAAAGGATCGACTTTTGTGATAACAAATTTGATGTGCCTATTCTAGCCTGCAGATCTTGTTATTCCAAGTGTTTCTTCACTTTGTGTTCATTGTAAGGAAACGGTGTTCAAGATAACATATTTTGCTATGCCTATTCTAGCCTGCATAATTGTTATTGGAAGTGCTTGTTCTCTCTGTGTAACTTGTTCTCCGGTGTTTGATCGCTTGTTGTATGTTTGTCTTTTGCTACAGTATTGCTGTCCTAAAGTTGTGTTAACTTAATGATATTGAAATACAAGTGTCATGCCTATTTTTGCTCTGATATTCTATCTCGGATCATCAAGTTTCGTTGTCAGATGTGTGGCTTCTGTAACTTTTATTTCAGCTTTCATCATTAAAGTACTATGAGTCTTGTGATGTAAATCTGGGAGAAATTTACTTAAGTTTTTGTGTTAAAACAATCATTCCTCGTCCACTTTTAATCCCCTTCGCTCTAAATTTACTTAGGAGATTAAAAGCATCATTAATTTATGCTTAGTTGTAGTAGAAGTTTTAAAAAAGGAAAAACCTCTTCTGCAGCGTTTAGAGTTCTATAACCTTGTGCTCGCAGCTGAGAATCAAAAAGAAGATAGGCATAATCAGCGAACATTAGCAAAAAGGGAACTCCCCCTTCCAATAAGAGAGCAGTTTATCTGTGCATAGTTGTCCGTTTCCAACTCGCATTCCAGAGGTGCGAATTGAAACGTCAACAGTTTTCTAGCGCCCACTATGGGGCACAAGGCATAAAACTTCAAGCAAGCTTAGGCTTATGTCACAGGAATGACTCTCTAGCGTCCTATTGCTCCAGTTCAACAACCAAATCTTACACAACCTGCTATTCAACCAAATCTTGTAAGAGTCGAAGGAGAGCAAACGGACATCATTAATAGCCTGAGGAGTTTCATATTTGCTCAAAAGGAAAGTCCTGATCAGTGGAGAAACGCGCCTACTATTCTTGACGAAGAACACAAAGCAGATCTTGCGGCAGGAAGACCAGTATTACCACCTCCCACGTGGCAGTAGATAATCCTTGCTCACAACGTTTATTCAAGAAGGGGAAAAGGCGGTGCTACGGATCCTTTCTTCCAAGATCTTATTCCTACAGAAGTTGGAGAAGTATCCAACATAGTTCCTGAAGTCAAACAGGAAAAACCACAAGAAGAACCAGTAATCCAGCCTAGAGCAATGGGTGATGCAAATAATAACAATCACAATGATGTAAATCAAAGGCAACCACCCCCATTGCCTTGGGGTAACAACATTGGACCTTTGGCACTAGCAGAATATCATGAGCTTCCTGAAGGATCAAGAAAAAGTTTTCCAAAGTTTCATGGTGATGGCAAGCAACATCCTGATGAGCACATTTTTGCCTTCACCACCGCCTGTGGAATTTTTGGTGTTGCACATGAAGATGCTCCAGTGCATTTGTTTGTGGAATCATTGCAAAGCTCAACAGCTGAATAGTTTAACCACTTGGCTGCCAGCTCTACCACAAGTTGGGAGTCAATGAGGGAGAAATTTCTCGCCCGTTTCAAGCCCGTAGAAGACAGTCATGTCTTGTTTGCACAACTCTCGAACATCAAGAAAGACAAAAGTGAGCCGATGTGAGTTCGTGGCTAGATTCAACCGTTTGGTTGGAAAAATTGCAAACACCCTAAATCCTTCGTCAGAAATTCTACTAAGTTGTTTCACGAATGCACAATCTTTAGAAATTTCTTTCTACCTCAAGCAAAGACATGCTACAAAACTGCAAGAAGCTCAAGAGTATGCTATTGAATTGGAAGATCATATGATCACTTCAGGAAAGATCCAGAGAGATTCAATCAAGCCACTGGTGCCCTTGAATATTGTACCGCTTCAGCAAGTTCCATCTCCTTCAAGTATACCAGATTCTTTCATTAACTATGTTAGTGATCAACCTGCTTCACCTGTGTGTCAAGTAACACCTATGCGTCAAGAGGCAAATGTGTCTTCTACAATACAAATCTACTGTTTGTTACATGCAACAAACCAACATGATGGAGAAAAGTGCCCTGAGATGAGAAGATTCATGCAAATGTTAAAAGCATCAAATGAAAATCAAGGATTTTTGGATAATCCCGAACATCTCTTTGACGAATCCGATGGCGGCTCTATGAAGGGATTTTACCAGTGTGAATCAAATATTAGAAGGGATCATTTTCCTAAATCTGTTTCAAGCGACATCATGTGTTTGCATATGGAACATGAATTTTCATCGCAAGCTGAAAATTTGCATAATTTCTTCGAACATGAAGAAGGATCGTTGATGGAAGAACCTAAAGAAATGCACAACTTGCATACTTTCCCTAAAGAAGAAGTGCAACAATCTTCACAAGAGCAAAATTATGAGAAAAAGATCAAATATACTGCAGAGAGAAACGATGAATCCAATTTGTTCTTCTCATCTTTTGAAGGTTGGTTTGAAGAACCTGTGTCAGATACATTCAAAGGAGAAGAGACCAAAGGAACGTTGCAATTGGAGCAAGAACAAGATCTTCATTTTGAAGATGATTCATCATTGGAGGAATTTCTCAAAAATGGAGATCATATGGAAGATTCATCATTGGATCTCGACAGTTTTCTAAATCACTTTGAGAGTGATTCTTCAGTAGAAGATACTGTAAATTTTCTTTTACAGTTTAGCCCATCTTCATCTTTGTCCCAAGAAGTTTTCATACACACTAGTGAAGAAAATGATGTTAAACTTTTGAAGGTTATCCCTGAACCTGTGCAATCAAGAGACATCATAGATATGAAGTCAACGCAAAATGCAACATATGAAGAGTTTGATGGAGACGAAGATTTCATGGAATATTCAGTTTTGGTCACTAAGGAGGATGATATTGAAAAGTCAGAGATTCTTGACAAATGCTTTGTGAGATACGTCATATGTGAAATTGATCAAGAAGATGAAGAAGAAGCATATAACTCAGATGAATCTGTCTTTGATTCTGCTTATTTACCAGGAGAAGAAAGATACATGAATGCTGAAGATGAGATGATGCCAGATATCCTCATTTAAGAAGATTACTCTATGGAGGTTGACGAAGTTCAAAATAATGAATGGCAAAGTGAGCTGTCAGGTGAAGTTGTTATCAATAATGATCAAGGGATTGAGCATTCGGATCTGGATGATTTATCAGATTCTGAGGATTGAATGGATGAAAACGTGACCAATGAAGAAGAAGTTCCTGAAGCACTAGAAAAATGGGTTAACGACAGTTGTAGATCCGGTAAGTCAAGAATAAGTAATGAGAGTTGTGTATCAGCAGCTTCGACCTTTTTCAAAGAATGATACACTGACAGAATTCAAAGTTGCGTGTGTAAAAGATATAAATGAAACTCATATTCTATATGTGGTGATAACCATTCCCACAGATATACTTTGGCCAAAAGACATTCCTACATATCTTCAGAAGGAGGTTTTGTACCTTCATCTATTGCAGAGGTTCCTTGCTTTAGAAGAAGATGCTCCACCTAATCTCTGGCATATCAACCAGTTCCTTATGAACTTCTCATGGCCTGAATCGTGGCTCTTTGAGAAGATGTTGCAGAGAAAGAAAAGTATTGTGTTGCTAAGACAAATTTCACAGCTCAGGAGAAGGGGTTCTTATTTTTCTGAACCAGTTGATGGTTGTGTGACAATTTTTGTTTTTCTTTTCCTCGCTCAAAAAGAGTGTTTGTATGTGTAATGTGTTTCCCCTTTCCGTCATGTGATCGTTATGTCGTAATGTTTTTCCGCTTTTTTGTAATGTGACAAGTTGTGTTCTACGAAGTTCCAACTTTTAGGTGATTTTAGGAAGTCCAGTTTTAGGTGATGTAGGGAGAAGTCTTGTTCTAGCTGATTAGGAAAATGTCCTAACTCTATTGCCAAATGGATATGGCACTGGTTCAAACTTAAAAAGTCCACAGATTCTTGCTTTTCCTATGTCGTAAATATCCAACATGGTCCCCAGGCAGAGCCAATTGTTGTACCCAATCAAAAAAATTTGCTTCATTAAGGCATTTTGAGCAAGTCTAGAAAATGTTTCGTCAAAAAAGTCAAAAAGTCAAAATTTCTAAAAATAGAAATTTCTATTTTTAGAAAGTTTCTAAAAATAGACATCAAATTAGGTTTTCTGTGTTTCTTGAGATAGGGATGTTGGCAAAATTTTCTAAAAATAGAATCTCCGATTCAGGTGTCGCGCTTGATTCTCATTGGATGATTTTGCTTCACGATCAACATGGTCCAAACAGAATCTGCAAAACGTCAAGTTTTCTGTACAAGTTCAATTCTGCTTTTTTAGAAGGCATTGGCTCAAGCTCTGAAGTCATCAATGGAGGAAGTTCATCTGCTAGAGCTCATTTTCAAGTTTTCAACGCTTTTTCGACAACACAGAACTGACGAACAGTCGTTGATTTGACAAACGCAAAACAGAGCAAGGTCAATCCAGAGTGAGGTTAAAATTTGAAAATCATCAAATTTCACTAAGTCTGTGGAATCCAGACGCCCTAGGAGGCCGGGAGCACCTAGTTTCACCTGAGTTAGAATTTTTTTGTGTTTTTCAATAAAATGCGAGAAATATCTTCGTCGGTTAGTTCTGGGGTGAATAAAAGCAGTCATTCTGGTCAATGGTTTCTAAAAAGCCGGGAATCACATCAAATATACCCAAGTTATCCAGTTCATCCTTCATCTAGCGGCAGTCGTCCGACAAAATCATCGAAATCAGTAATGGGAAGCAATTGTCGGCACATGAACCGAAACGCACACGCAAATCAAAAAATTCAAGAAGTTGCAAAATTCAAAAAAAAAGGCTAAGGCATGAGAAGTCAGGCGCCCCAGGGGGCTTGGGGCGCCCAAGTTCATCAATGTTAGAAAATTTCCTGATCTGCCAGTGTTTTCCAACAATTGTTTCCATAACTTCGCTCGGTGGCCAATTCAAGAGGTAAGATTTGCAGTCAAACAATGTCAGATCGTCAGTCCAAGGCTAGGGATGGAATCTCAGTTGGTAGGTCTCCAAAATGTCAGGAACAGTCAGCTTTTTCAGTCAATGATGACATTTTGCCATCTTCTTGAAGTCGGAGACAGGCCATACTTGAGTCAAAACGAATGCGGAAGTGTCGAAAACGAAGAAAAATTGGCTAACACTTATTTCAACTCACGTGTTCGATGACATCATCAAAAGAAGATATTTTTCGTCATCGTACACATGAAGCCATAGGTAGCTACAAAATAGGGATTCTTCCTATTCGAAGGCATCCACTTGGATTTGTGCTTTAAAAGTTGCTTTCTTCATGGATGAGATCCAAGTTTTATTCTTTCACAAATAAAGTTTTTTCGCCCTATAAAGACAAGCATTTGGCTTCTTTATTTCATTATCTTTTGGAGGTTGCATCCAAAAGAAGGATTTTATTTTTCTTTCAACGAAGATTCAAAGGCTCAAACGAAGTGTTTTTTCAACGTTCTTCATAGTTTCGGGTTGAGGAAGTAAGGAGGCACGCTTTTTCAGGGTCCTTTTTTCTAGGGGATCGTTTTTTAGAAATTAGACCGAGGCTTTTTCAATTTTCATCAAGATGGGTCCATCCAGAATTTCATCCTCTTTAAGATTGGGAATTTTGTTTTTTTGGGAATCTGCTTTGTTGTTGCTTTTTCGGAAAAGTCTCCGCTTTTTCAAAATTCGACGATCTGGCTTGCTTCAGAATGTGATTGTCTACAAAACCCATGTGCCAGCTTTTTCGGTCAGAATTTGCTTTTTAGAAGATATTATTTCCTAAAATATCAATAGATGACATCACCAACGGGACAACAATGAAGATAAGGATGAAACACAAAAAGCACCTTTAACTAAATGCTTTTTGTTTTAAAGCATTTGCTTTCATCCAAAGTTCATCCATTCTTTATTTAGAAATAAATCACTTTGTAATAGTTGGAATTTTCTTTGCTTTAAAGCAAATTGCTTTAAAGCGTTTCTTAGTTGTATCTTTGTCTTCGAATAGAAATAAAGCTTGCGAGTTGGCAAGTTAGTTAGGATTAATCAAGGAGATTTTAGGGTTCCCTACTCCTTTGATTTAGTATAAATAAGGGCAGCCTTACCCATTGTAAAAGGATCGACTTTTGTGATAACAAATTTGTTGTGCCTATTCTAGCCTGCAGATCTTGTTATTCCAACTGTTTGTTCACTTTGTGTTCATTGTAAGGAAACGGTGTTGAAGATAACATATTTTGTTGTGCCTATTCTAGCCTGCATAATTGTTATTGGACGTGCTTGTTGTCTCTGTGTAACCTATTCTCTGGTGTTTGATTGCTTGTTGTATGCCTGCCTTTTGCTACAGTATTGTTGTCCTGGAGTTGTGTTAGCTTTATGATATTGAAATAGAAGTCTCATGCCTATTTTTGCTCTGATATTCTATCTCGGATCATCAAGTTTTGTTGTCAGATGTGTGGCTTCTGTAACTTTTATTTCAGCTTTTATCATTAAAGTACTATGAGTCTTGTGATGTAAATCTGGGAGAAATTTACGTAAGTTTTTGTGCTAAAACAATCATTACTCGTCCACTTTTAATCCCCTTCACTCTGAATTTACTTAGGAGATTAAAAGCATCATTAGTTTATTCTTAGTTGTAGTAGAAGTTTTGAAAAAAGAAAAAACCTCTTCTACAGCGTTTAGAGTTCTATAACTTTGTGCTCACAACTGAGAATCAAAAAGAAGATAGGCGTAATTTGTTTTATATATCTTTTCAGCAAACATCAGCAAAAAGGGAACTCCTCCTTCCCATAGGAGAGCAGTTTATTTGTGTATAGTTGTCCGTTTTCAACTCGCATTCCAGAGGTGCGAATTGAAATGCCAACAGATTGTTCATTCCTCCATCTTCATGACTTAGTGATTTTTCAAGCTTCCCTCTTCTTGAATGACTCTCTCTAGGATGTGAGGCATCATGGTGAGTTTAGAGAATCAAGATGGAGTAGTTGCAATGCTTAGACACCAAAACTCCAATCTCACCTCTCTAGGCCGCCCAGGTAGGGCGGGTTTGAGAATAGGTCTTGGATTTTTGTCACTTAGAAACTTCTTACTCCTTCAACTTGACTATCTCATTCTTGTGGTGTCATCTTAATAATACTCATCAAACTAACTTTGCAATTTGTGTTCTTCACCCTGGCGGTTTTGAAGGTATTGTTTGGAGTGTTTGATGTGGGAGGTGATACAATCCACAAGGGCCTCTTGAGGCCGTCCAAGTAGGGCGGCTTTAAAGGTGACCCTTGGATTTCATCTTAAAAGTCACTTGATGCTTTCAAACCTTGAAGTCTCCATTGGAATTTCATCACCTTCTAATGCTTTGTGTTTGAAACACTTCAAAACTTGATCACTCTCTCCTAGGGCGGGGTTGTAGGTGTTGTCTGGAGAGTGTCACCTGGTGGAGATGAGGACATCATCCATGACTTCATGCCAAAGCCGCCTAGGTAGGGCAGGTTGAGGAGAGACACTTGGAATGAACTTTGACTTCACTCAAACTCATAAAGCTTGCTTACTAATCATCATATCTCAGTGCTCTGTGCATGAAAACCTCAATACTTAACCATTTTTTCTTCTAGGGCGGTCTTGAGGGCAGTGTCCAGAGAGATCCTCTTGGTGAAGATATTGTCCATTACTCCCTTATGAGGCTGCCCAAGCTGGGCGGGTTGGGAGGTGATGCATGGATTCTCCTTTAAAATGCACCCAAACTCTTTCAAATGTATGAACTCTCCTTGTAATTTGATCATCATCGAAGCACTTGCATACTACAAACTTAGCAACTTATTCCTAGAGCGGGTTTGAGAGTAATGTCTGGAGACTGTCACCTGGTGGAGACATCATCCATAAACACCCTGTGAAACCGCCTAGACTGGGCGGGTTAGGATACCACACTTGGATTCTCATACTTAGAAACATTTCATCCATCTCAACTTGATCATCTCACCTTCTGAGTGTCTCTTCCTTCATCTTTCATCAAGTAAACTTGCAAATTACACCTTCTACACCCCTGAGCAATCCTGGAGGCAACATGTGGAGAGTTTCATGTGGCAGGAGACAAAGTCCAAGACCCCCACTTGAGGCCACTCAGGTAGGGTGGGTTTGGAGGTGACCTCTGGATTTTGCCTCTTGAAGCCTCAAAATCACTCAAACTCATTAAGTCTAACATGGAGTTTATCAATCTTAAGTCCAAAAACATTGTAAGCTTTCATATCAACCCTTCCATATGGAGACCCTAACTGAGGAGATGTACCTTGTTAACTCCGGTCTTGATCATTCAAAGTGTTCTATGAAACATTCTAAGGCGTGACACGTGTCTGTCTTATCTAGTGTCCCTTTCTGCATGTGTTTTGAACCAGGAGTTAGCTAGGACTCGAAAACCAAACTAAACCTAAGCAAAAATTAGGGGTCCCCATTTGCAATGGGGCGATGTGTGATGAGGTCACAACACTACCCTTACTCTTTAATATCCTTCCTTAACCTTTCAAAATGCTAGGGACATGGTAACTAATGCATTTTGATATATTTTTTGTAATGTCCCGTAGGCTGAAGATGGGTGATGTGCCCAACCGGGTGGGAGATGGGCCCAACCTCAAGGGAGATGTGCCCCTTTCCGGCGCTCATGGCCCAAGGTCTCCTCGTGGATGCTCCAGTGGGGATATGAGCCCCCACTCTTAATGCCGGGGGGCGCCATTCACCATCAATCCGGGCTTTTGGCGTAATGGTTGTCTTAGCTTGGTATCAAAGCCGAGGTCTCAAGGTCGAGACTCATCGGGGCTAGCAGACTGTAATGTCCCGTAGGCTAGCGGTGGGTGATGTGCCCCATCGGGTGGGAGATGGGCCCCACCTCAAGGGAGATGTGCCCCTTCCCGGCACTCGTGGCCCAAGGTCTTGTCATGGATGCTCCGGTGGGGAGATGAGCCCCCACTCTTAATACCGGGTGACGCCATTCAACATCAGTTCGAGCTTTTGGCGTAGTGGTTGTCTTAGAACATCAGTCCGAGCTTTTGGCATAGTGGTTGTCTTAGCTTTTGAATGGCACCGCCCAGTGTTAAGAGTGGGGGCTCATCTCCCCACCGGAGCATCCATGAGGAGACCTTGGGCCACAAGAGCCGGGAAGGGGCACTACACCAAAAGCCCGGACTGAAGGTGGATGGCACCCCCGGCGTTAAGGGCGGCGTTAAGGGCTCATCTCCTAACCGCTGTCGGAGCATACACAAGGAGACCTTCGGCCACGAGCGCTTGGAACGGGCACATCTCCCTTTGGTGGGGCACATCACCCACCGGCAGCCTACGAGACATTACAGTCCACTCACCCCGAAGAGTCTCGACCTCGAGACCTCGGCTCTGATACCAAGCTAAGGCAACCACTACGCCAAAACCCCGGACTGATGGTGAATGGCGTCCCCCGGTGTTAAGAGTGGGGGCTCATCTCCCCACCGGAGCATCCACAAGGAGACCTTGGGCCACGAGCGCTGAGAAGGGGCACATCTCCCATGAGGTGGGGCCCATCTCCCACCTAGTGGGGCACATCACCCATCGCCAGCCTACAGGACATTACATTTTTTATGCTACATAAATTGATCATACACCATGTACAAGACTCACAAAATGAATGAAGGCAAAAGAGATCCCATATATGACTAGATGTTGCTCATTATCGATAGTTTGCAATGGTATTGATGTACAACCTTATCAATGTAACCTTATTTATCATTGGTAGTTTGCAATGATATTAATAGTTTGCTCATCTATGACTAGATTTTCATACTATCAAAATCTTGGAAGCACAACCTTATCTATTACTGCCTATTGCATGTTTCGTTCATAGATAGCTTGCAATGGTATTGAGATGATCCTTTTATACACCCATGAAGGCCATCGCTTGCTTGGAGAGGACTAATTTTGTCATTTTCATGCAATCTGGGCATATTTCAGTCACTTACAGGTCTGCTACAGTCAGCATCAGTGTTGGAAGATCATTTTGAAGGCATTTAGTATATTGAAGACTTTGGATGTCATATCAACTTCCTAAGAGCCTACCAATTTGCATTTAGAGCAATTTGGAAGTGTTTTTGGCCTATATTCATCTATATCCTATTGGCTGGGCAATAACAGTGATATCAGCATTTTCATCAGTCATATACTCACTCATATCAGTCACAAATACAATGATATTTGGTGGTGATTCAAGGTTCCACTTGAGCTGAGATAATTTGTCAATCATCTTTCATTGATTAGAAATATTTTGTATAGGGTTTGGATGTCATTTTGCCTACTTTTCATGCATGTATCTAAGTCTGATATAAATCAGTACTTGACTGTCATAAAGGACAGCGAACAATCATTTGTGTTTGTCATTATTGAAGAAGTTAATAAAGCATTGGAAGTTTGGGTTTCATTGTCTATATGTTTCATGTGTTATCTTTCATTTGAAGTTGACTATTTGGTGCAAGAATTCTTATCTAATTTGGCAAAAATTTTCAGTCATATTATAAGGGGTTCTTTATAGTGGTATCAAAGCCATAATCCTGCCAGCCTATGGGTGATGAATACATAGATCCATTGCCACATCATTATAGGAGAAGACAAGGTACAATGGGTGATAGAAGACAAGCTAATCCATAGGATGCTATGGATCAAATGATTAGAGATATGGTGGAGAATCAAAAAAGAATGGCAGATGGTCAGCGACAAACAAATGTAACAAATGCAAACATTCAACGAAGCATTGATAGGCTATGTCAAATTTTGACAGGTAACAGGATCAAAAACAACAGGGCTAATCAGGATGATGCAGATAGTGTTGCGGGATCACAAAGGACAAGGAGAACATGCACGCCAACAGTTGAGAGACACATGCAACCTACTTTTCTTCCTAGAGAAGAAGAGGTAATTGAGGAGGAATTAGAGTATGAGGATGAAGAGGTTGATGATTGGGCAGCTTGGATTGATGAGTATGATGCACTTCCTAATCATGTGCATGATAGAGTGAATCTCAATAACTTCATAAACCATAAGCAGCAAAAGCAAAGAGGATGTGTATTTCAACAAAGGCAAAGAAGAGCAAGGCCAACACAACCAAAAGAGTACAAGGATGCATTGGAAAAGATCCTTCTTCCTAGTTTTGATGGCAGTGGTAAGATGAGTGCTAAAGCCTAGGTGAACAAATTAGATATTTTCTTACACTTAAGCCCATGAGTGAAGAAAAGGCTATACACTTTGCTACTATGCATTTAGAGGGTTTGGCATATGAATGGTGGCATTGTGGACTTGTGTCTCAACATCACAACAGGATTACTTCATATAATGAGTTTGTTCAAAAACTCATTAACAAGTTTGATAGAAAAGATGTGGAGAACTACTACCTTGAACTTGCACAACTGAAGCAAAGTGGAAGAGTGGATGCTTATGTGAATGAATTTCAAAAGATTGCAATCATAGTACCTGACATGTCTGATAGAAGATTCACAATGTTGTTTGTTGAAGGGTTGAATGATAGGATCAAAGGATTGGTCAAGGTTCATAGACCAAGTACACATGATGAGGCTATTGATATTGCACTTGATTTGGATATCATTCCTACATACACACCTCAAAAGAAGAGCTTCAAAGATGAAGTTGCAAATCAGAACTCCCAAGAGCAGCCCATTCCCAAAAGAAATGACAAAGGTACTACATCAAAGATGAGTTATGAAGAAAGAGATGAGTTGAGAAGGAAGAAACTATGCTTTGATTGCAAGCAACCTTGGGAGATTGGTCATAGGTGCCTTGGCAAAGGCAAGATACACTACATAGAGGTACTTGATGAGGATGATGATGATGGTGGACAGCCAACATTAGAACTTACAAGTGATGATAACAAAAGTTCTAGGATTGCATATCTTTCAGGAGGTTCAAGTTACAATCCATTCATCTTTGAAGGTACTTTGTTTGGTTGCAAAGTCTTGGCACTTCTTGATAGTGGAGCTTCACATAACTTCATTGATGAGGGTTTGGTCAACAAAAGAGAATTTGCTTTGTGATGGCTTTGAGGGCTTTGATGTGTCTATAGCGGGAGGACTCACTATTCCTTGTAAGAAGAAGGTGAGCAAGCTTAGTGTTATATCTGGTGAGTATACTCTTTGTGATGACTTCTATGTACTTGATTTGAAGGACAATGAGATTGTACTTGGTATGCAATGGCTACACTCACTACAAAGGATCACTCAAGACTTACAAGCTATGAAGTTGAGTTTCTTATATGATGGGAAACAAATTGTTATGAGAGCCCTCAAGTACACTTTGCCTCATCAAATGACAGCCAAATCTATGATTGCTATAGGCCATGATTTGTTTCATGAGGAGATATATGATGCATATGAAGAGAATTGTATGGAACTAGCATTTGATGGTAAGCACTTGATTTTTAATATGGATTGGCATGACATCATACCTGATTTGTTTAAGGACAATAGTCCTATGGACTTGCATTTTGATGACATAGACATGCTAACACCTTTGGATGATAGTTACTCATGGTCTACTAATGATAGCATACAAAATTGGAGTGTTGGATTTGGTAATTTTGTTAAAAAACAGGGCACTACACAATCTGATTTTGTATATCAGACCTCTGAAGATGTGAAAAAGACACAAGAAATGTGTGACATGTGGCTAGAGAGAGCAAGAAAAGCTAAGCTTGTATCTCGAAATGATTAAAACAAGGAAACAATCAGCATTGTTTGATCATCATGGGCCAGCTATTGATGACATACATGTGTGTGACAATGAAGATGGAGGTAATTCAAATTTGCAAAGTTCATTGGTTCCTTTTGATGAGCTAAGTCAAACCATTCTGTTGACACAGTTTCATATGGGAGTATGTGGTTTGGTCTAGTGATGGTTCATACACTTGGGATAGCACATTTTATATCATTTTGGATGATATCTTCATATTGCATACCGCTGTTATGATTTATGACAGCGAAACAAGAGGGATGGATACAATTTTGTTTGACACTCACATCTTCATGATTGGCACCTATATTGATATGGATGTATTTGCATCATTATGCGACAGTGGAAGCGATTCCAGGATCTCCTTCATCAACATCTTTGAGATGGAATGTGTGAGTTTGTATGGTCAGATTAGATGGATTTGGGATCCCGGTATTCATTGATTTTCATTTGGGACCTCCAATTGCTTAGGGCAAGCAATCTTGGGGTGGGAGGACTTCTAATGTCCCCATATTGAGCGAAGTTATGTTTTCTAGTTTGAGATTGTTTCTATACATGGAGAACCGTAATGTTGGCTCAACTAGTATGTTATTGGGTTGTTTGGAAAATGCAATATTGAAATTGTATTTTCAATCATTTGATTTGATTATGGAATAAAGGAGAAAATGAAATCTTTAATTACATCTTCTCTAATATATTTTTATGGAGTTCTATGAGTCTAATCGATGGGTGAAGTATGGCTCCAGGTGGGACCTGTTGTGACCAAATCACACATCGCCCCATTGCAAATGGGGACCCCCTTTTTTTGAATTTCAGTGCTTTGCTAAGTCCAGGATGATGTCTTTTGCATGATGAAGTTAGTGGTGTTTGAGTCTTAGAGCCCCTTGATGACCTAATCCTAATGTTTAAGACCCTGAAAATGACTAAGTCTAGTATCCTGATCCTGAAGATCCTGAAAATTGGCAAGTCTGAAATCTGGTGGATCCTCAAAAATCTAGAATCTGCATGTTAAATCTGGTGGATCTGAGACCTATCTCAAACATCCTGAAAGGTATATTGAAAAATATTTAAAGTATAAGAAATCTCTCAACTTATACTTAAATATATTTTTCAATATACCTTACCTTGGGTACTGTCAATTTTGGGCGCGAAATTGCTCCAACGTCACCTCAAAACTCCACCTAGAACTTAGGGCGCCTTTCATCATCTAGACAACCTCAAGATTGCGCCTTGGCCAAGGAGAGCTTAAAACCAAAGCGCCTTGATTGAAATTGATGTTGGGAAGCTTGAAACACTGCAAATTTGACAAGGAAGAGGCATTTAGGTCTAGGCGCCCTTTGCATGTTCAGATGATCATAAGAATTGCGCCTTAGGTTAAAGAGAATGAGTTTAGGCGCCATTTAGTGTTGCTTTTGCCATTTAGGCACCTTGGCAATGGTGTGGATGAACAAACTCCAAGTTGCGCCTAAGGATGATCCAGTCTCCCAAGGGTGTAAACAACTTCACATGTCAAAAAATGAGCAAACTTAAAAGTAGGCACCCTTCATGCATTGAATTACCTCATTTTGGCGCCTTAGCATGAAGAGATGTTCAAACTAACCCAAAGTTGCGCCTTAGCATGAAAGAGCATGATATGTTTAAACTAACTCCTATCATGATGTTTGAGATCCTGAAAATGACTAAGTCTGGTAGCCTGAAATCCTAAAACACTGAAAAATTGGCTAAGTCTGAAATCTGGTGGATCTTCAAAAATCTATAATCTACATGTTAAATCCAGTGGATCTGAGACCTATCTCAAACATCTTAAAAGGTATAAATATATTTTTCAATATACCTTACCTTAGCGACTTACATTTCTAGGCGCGAATTTGCTCTAGTACTTAGGCACAATTTTTCCACTTGCAAAGACCCCAAAAGTGCGCCTAGAGGACAATCAACCTTCAACCTCTCCTAGATGGGCGCCTTGATTGAAAAATTTCCTAAGATACCTCAAGAAGTGAAAATTTGACCAATTAAACACATTGTGAGTTAGGCGTCAATTTCACATTCAAGTGATCATCAAAATTGCGCCTTGAGTTGACATGATTGAGTTTAGGCGCCCATTCTTTGTTCCCTTTTGCCATTTTTGGCGCCTTGAAGAATTGAGCGCCTTGAGCATCAACAATGAGCGCCTAGGGAAAATTGCATCTAAAGATCCATTTGGGCGCCTTGACATGAATAATGTGAAGTGAAAGAATCTAGGCGCCATTTTCTACCTATTCAAATCTTAAGATGCACCTAAGAGGAAAACTAGGTTTGAATCCATTCACATTGAAAGTGTTGAGTTTGACAAGATCACAGGGGCATTTTGAAGTAAAGGGTTATATCAAAGCTAGGCGTCCATTCCTACCTCTGCCACCTTAATTAGGCGCCTTAGGGAAAATCAATCAAATTCATGCCTAAAAGTAGGCGCCTTGAGAAGGGAGATCATTTTATGTTATTTTAAGTGTTTGAAATCACCTAAGGTGTCAATTATGAAGTTAAGTGTGCTAGGCGCACTATCACTTATCTACCAACCTAAATGGGCGCCTAAGGGAGAAATTGCATTTAAAGGCACCTTTTGGGTGAATCTCTTAAGGGGGATTGACTTCTTTAAAAGCATTACAATTGATTGAAATCATTAAAGTGATGAATGTGGGACTAAATTTATGTTAGGCGCCCTTTTACTCCTCTTATTACCTATATGCGCGCCTAAGCTTGAAGTAAGATTTTTGTATGTTTAGAGTGTTTCCTTTGTTATAAATTGATTGATATATTGTTTATCTTGTCTTGTAGGTACATCAAAAAGGATAGGAGGAGTTTGGAATCACCTTCAAGAAGGAGTCATCATCTAAAGAATACTTCAAGATCATCAAGAGCGAGTACCTAGATCACTTCAAGTTGGAGCATTTCAAGGTCATCACCAAGATGCATCATTGAGAGAAGATGTTATCATGCTATTCACACTTGGAGGAATTTCAAAGATCATCCATTTAACTTCAAGTTCCATTCAACCTTCAAGTCCAAGAGAGATCTCTACTTCCTCTTCATCATATCATCAAGTTCAAGCATGCTTCATCATCTGCATTACGAAGGATTACTTCATCTTCAATAGTATCATGTCGAAGACACTTCATCTATTTTATTTCAAGTTCCATTCAACCTTCAAGTCCAAGAGAGAGTCTTCTACTCCATGTCATTAATGAAGCTTCATCATCTACTTTGAGTTATGAAGGAAACATCATTAGCTTCATTACCTACTCATTCTTCAAGAAGGAGCATCATCAAAGAAGATTATCATCATCAACTTACCTATAAGAAGAAGAAAGAATCATGAAGTTAGTCAAGTGAAGCGACAAGTATCATACATCCAGTCTACAAGAAGAATGAACAAGGCAAGATCTACAAGATGTATTTCCAAACATACAAGTTCAAGCAATCACATTGAATACATCACCACATTGATGATACAATTTTCAAAGTATGCTGAGGTGGCATCTATGTGGCGAGTACACATCATTTTAAATGCATTAAATGTATCATTTAATAAAAGAAGTCAAAGGGATTCCTATGTGGGGGATGTTTTAAATGATTTTGCCTTACCTTATCACATTAGAAAACGTGTCGTCATTGCCTCTCCTTTTTGTACTAAAAATAGAAAGATGTTGTAACTACCTATGAGGTGGCATGATCTGAGCCCTTGGCTATGTGAATTGATCTTAGCCATTCATTGTATTCTGGACACTATATAAAGGCCTTGTTGCCTCATTTGTAATTCAGTAGATCAGTAGTTCATAGAGAGTAGTCAGTAGACTAGAGATTAGATTTTAGGAGTAGAATAAGAGACTCTCGAAACTCTCTGAGAGAACTTGAAATTGTTGTAAATATTGCTCAAGATTAATGCAAAAACATTGGAGTTCATTATTTGGTGTTAAGTGTTATCTTGTGGAATCACATGGTTTCTTGTACTTTGATGAAGTGGAGAGGTGTTTCAAATTAGCAATAAAGTAGATTAGAAGCTCTTTGATGTAATGTTTGTTGTATTGAATATTGATCAACTCCTAGCTCATATTTTTAACATTCATTGCTGGTGAATTGTTGTGCAAAGCTAGTCTGAGCCTTATTTGTATAAGTTCGATTGTGAATGCTTGTTTGAGCTGTGTCGTCTTATGGGTGCTCATATGAACCTTCATGATTTGAAAACCATTCGTGAAACCTTAGGTGATTGCACCAACTTCATATAGTTGTAGGCATCCTCGGCGAAGTGAAGTTAGGTTTACTTAGGAGTTTGTCTATTCAAGCCTCATCATTACTTCATTGACCTTAGGTTAGATTCCTAAACCTGTATCTTTTTTCCATTTCTTCATTATTGAACCTTGTACATACATCATCCATGCTGAAAGGAGGAACAAGCTAAACATGAATGAAGAGGAGTCTGCGTAAGTCCCTTTGTGATTATCAGCAAGATCACATGTAATCACTGAGTTAACCTATCAGGAATCAAACAAAAGGAACCTTGGAGTTACTTCACTGGATCACATAGTTCAGCCTTTGAAGAGCTTTATTCAAGAGAGAGTGGGATACTCTAGTGTTTTACTCTATTGTTGACTTGTCTAAAAACAAACATCAACAGGACCTATTTTATGAAATGGAATTGGTAACACATTTGTTATAGGTCCAAGCTAATGAAGAAGAGGTTTTCAATACTCTATACGGCTACCCAAGATGGATCGACTAGCATGATATGATAACACATTGGATTATGATCCAAATGGTTTCCTAATGGCTCAATGAAGGTATTCTCCCAAGACAAAATTATTCGCCCAAGACAAGGAGTTCACGAAAATGAAGAAAAGCATAGAGGATTGTGCAATGGCTAAAGCAAGCATTTAAAATAATTGTTTCAATATCCAATGTCAACAACTAGGAGGATCAATTGCCCAAGGTGAAAAGAAAAGGTTTTAAATACAAAATGGAGACTTTAAATGTTTGTGTGCCAAGCAATTCCAGTCGCCGCCTATGCAAGAAGGAATCCATTGCTAGAGGATCGATCTATATGGGAAGTAGTTATATTTCATTTAAAACAATTAAAGATCGATTTTAACTGATTGAGTTATAGATGCAATTCATTTAAAATGTCTCAAGACTCTTGTTCTTCATTGGTGGAACTCAAATTTCATTCCAAATCGCCATAGAGGAGGATCGACCAGCTTTGGAGAGGATAAATAGGTCATTGCAAGTTCAATTGGGGTTATGTTGAATCTGGTATGTTTTCTTATTCCTATTGTTTTGACTGAGAATTCCGATTTTCATGTCATTTTGCAAGGTGATGATCCCTTGTATTTGTATGGTGACGACCCCATACTTCATGTGAGGTGATATCATTCAAATATTCATCATTAGAGCTTAATTTTGCAGGTTTTGTAAGAGTTGAAGTGAAGTTTGAGAGCTATTGTAACCCTTGGTCAAGTTGAATATCAACCAAGATTCAAGCATTGGTGATGATTATACAAAGCAATATCCTTCATTAGAAGACCATCGCTTGCTTGGAGAGGAGTTATTTTGTCATTTTCATGCAATCTAGGCATATTTCAGTCACTTACAGGTCTGCTACACTCAACATCAGCGTTGGAAGAAGATCATTTTGAAGGCATTTAGTATATTAAAGACTTTGGATGTCATATCAACTTCCTAAGAGCCTACCAATTTGCATTTAGAGCAATTTGGAAGTGTTTTTGGCTTATATTCATCTATATCCTATTGGCTGGGCAATAACAGTGATATCAGCATTTTCATCAGTCATATCAGTCACAAATACAGTGATATTTGGTGGTGATTCAGGGTTCCACTTGAGCTGAGATCATTTGTCAATCATCTTTCATTGATTAGACATATTTTGTATAGGGTTTGGATGCCATTTTGCCTACTTTTCATGCATGTATCTAAGTCTGATATAAATCAGTACTTGACTGTCATAAAGGACAGCAAACAATCATTTGTGATTGTCATCATTGAAGAAGTTAATAAAGCATTGGAAGTTCGGGTTTCATTGTCTATATGCTTCATGTGTTATCTTTCATTTGAAGTTGACTATTTGGTGCAAGAATTCTTATCTAATTTGGCAAAAAAATTCAGTCATATTATAAGGGGTTCTTTACAGGTTAGTCCCATGACAAGTGATGCAAGGGATTACTTGCAGGATAAGAGGTAGGATTACCATCATGCTGATGTGTACCTGATAGAGTTTGCCACTACAAGGTCTCAATTGGAGACAGGGCTTCAGGGAGGTTGTAGTGGCAGTGGGCATGATGGCTTGGTTAATTATCACGTCCATGGGAGTTTCACAAAGGTTATAGAGATATATTGTGTTGCGGAGGCTTCCAGATATTTTTTTCTTTTCATGGCAGATGGATGTGAGGTTCGGTTGTTTTGGGATCCAGGTGGCGACAGGTTTGGCACTGTGTATTGGACATGTCCCATTGGGTTGCTTCACCAATCTCGGCATAGTGAAGTTGGAAATAGAAGAGCACAGCGAAAGTCTAAGGATATTATGCATGACAAACTTCCATTCTAGGTTTGGGATCCGAGGATATTTTGCGCAGATGTGTTTATGCTGGTGCTACAAGATTTATTTGGTGATATGTGGGTCATCCAACAATTCTTCCCTTGGGCCTCTGATGGAATGGTGTTTTCTATTCAGTTGCAATTGCTTGAGGACAAGCAATTTCAGGGAGGGCGGACTGTAATGTCCCCATTTTCGTGAGCATCAAAGTTCAGAGGATTAGCCTATCAGTTGACCCTCGTAGGCTAGTGTTGTGGACTAGAGGGTCAAGTTTGGGCATTAGTGAGCTCTTCAGGTGGCAGTTAACAATGTTTTCCTCTCCTGATCGTTGGTATATTTTGAGGCTAAATTATTCAGGGGATTCTGGCTTCATTTGTATGCACTTACCATTTATAGTAAGTCATGTGGTTGATTGAGTCCAATGTTACTATTTTTGGACAGGGCACCTAGTTGAGTAGTGGTTTCAGTGGACGACCTCCTAGTTCTAACAGAATCGAAAAATGATGATTATTGAGGGAGATGTGTTATTTTAATTATTATTAAAGTGAGACTTTAATAATAATTAATTATGAATTAAAGTGCACATCATTAAATGTTACTTGACTTTATTAAAAAAGGTTATTTAATGATTATTAAGTCAAGTTATTAAAAGTGCATATTATAATGTTTTAATTTGACTTTATAATGAACGGGGGTTATTAATGATATGAAGTTAATTTATAAAGTCAAATTATAAAGTACCTCTCTTGGGCGCCCACTTTATGAATGCTATTAAAAACAAAAGCAAGTAAATTTAATGTTATATTAAATGATTAAAAAGCACATAGAAAATCGTGCCATCTTGGAGAGGAGTATAAAAGCATTGGAAAAAGCACAATTTATTATCTTTTGATCATTCAACACTTGTTTTTTTGAAGATATCTTGAGGAGAAGAGGAAAACCAGGGTCTCCTGCATTCTTGGGCATTGGAGAGCGTAGCTACTTCATTGTTCAGCTTCTTGAGGGTGTGAGAGACCATCTGAAGGTTGCTTATCTCGGTGGCTACATCCAGTAGTCATATTTGTGCTTCATTGGAGGATTTACATCAGATTTTACAAGGGTTTTAATTTGCAGATCATAAGTTTATTAAAGATAAATAATATAGAATATCATTGTTATTGGTTGTGCCTTTCCTTCATTGGCACATGGGAATTACTTGTGCATACCTTTAGTGATTACCTTTAGAAATTCAGAGGGGTTGAAGATTTAATATCAGATTGTGGAAGGTACTTTCTATTGAGGCTTTTATTTTGCTGTTAGCACCATTTATTATTAGCACGTGGACAATCTACTGGTCGTACCAGTATGTTAATAGGCTGTACTTATTCCCTGGCTGAGGCGTGTGAATCTCAGGGCTCAGACGCCCAACATTTGGACTTCTTTTTCATCACTCCTCGGGACGGCTAAGACTTAGCAATGGTCTAGCATCATTTTGGCTGTGAAGAAACTTCAATCCTATGCTAGGCGTCCAATATAGGAGCTTGCCAGTTCCTGCAATTAAGTTCCAGATTTGCAATATATACTTATTTGGCTTCCGGGTATGAGACATTTGTAAATATATTGCAATGTTTAAGTCTGATTTGAATAGTTATATTGTATTTGCAAACTTATATGATCAAATTGGAGATTGTTGCTTCATTAATTGAGCATTTATATACTTGTAATTTGTACATGTATTTGCATTTCTAAAATCTCCTGGTAATATTATCATTTTAAAATCAAAACCCAAACTTTGAAAGTGCAAACAAAATAACCCGAGGCAGAAATTTTAATTTTGCAAGTGTCCACCTGGGGTGGGACATTTCACGCCATCACTTGGAGGTATTTTGGAGGGTTGTTGTGCATCATTTGTCATCATTTTGGATCAGCAAGCCCTATCAGATTAAGTGCAGACCTGTGTGCATCATTTGGAGCAGCCTTTGGAGTGGTTTGAAGATCTCTGACATTAGGGTTTCCTACCCTAACTTGAGTGCCACACTTGGAGGACTATTTCCATCATTCGGAGGTCAATTTTGCATGTTATTGGTATGTATAAACCCTAGGGTTTATAGCAGATTTGTAGCTGGACATATTGGCTTGTGTGCCCATGATATTTTGATGTATTTGCAGACTTCATAATTCTGATTTATAACAGCAGACTTCTAATCTGAGTTTCCAGTCATATTGGTTGCAATTTGGTTTTGATTCATTGTGTAATTCAACTATGATATTGGCACATGTGTTGGCATGATTATTATGATGTTTTGGCATGTTTGAGTCACTGTTATAAGTGTTTGTTTAAGTCTGAAACAGAAAATCAGAACTGCAGAAATTAGGGTTTTGGATCAGATTTGAAAATCAGAAAATTAGGGCAAAAATCAGAACCCTAAAATCAGAAAAAATAGTTAATATCCTATTTGGGATATTACACTAGTCTTTTTATATACTTCAAAGGTAAATGTTACAATCAACAAACATCAAAGAAAAAAATGGCTTGATATGTTATCTTGATAAGGCTAACAAGCAATTCTAATCACTAATTCATGTTTATAAGAGTAAGGTTTAATAATAGATGACTAGCAAGCCCATAATTGGTCAAAGACTTTAATTTTGAGTACTTTGAAGTCTTGTAACTAGGGGAAAAGACCCAATAGGTGAGATAGTTCCAATGGCTGAGATAGTATATGTGCATTTAAGGCCCAATATTTTTTAAGTTTAGTACTAGTATATGTGCATTTTAAGGCCCAATATTTTTAAAGTTTAGTACTAGTAGTTGTGACTTTAAGGTTGTTAATGTTACTATAAGTACTAATAATTGAATGAAATGTGCCCTTTAAATTTAAAAAGCAACCAATCATGTGATGCCACATCAACCCACCAGCAAAACATGACTTAATACACACCTATTGGTCCACCCTTTTTTGGGGGGAACTAGTTGACACCTCAACAAAAAGCATGCTGATGTGGCATCATATTTGATGATGTGGCCCTGAAACCTTAGTTATAAGCAGGGACATTGCCAAGTAAGCTACTGTAAAAATTTTGAAGTGATTCGAAATTGCCACGTATGATTTTGAGAGGCATGAAGTTAGGGTGCACCACTACTGGGTCATCTCCCCTATACACGAGGCCTCTACTATGTTGCTCCAGTTCGATACTTTTATAGATACCCTAATATGTTATTTGTCAGTTTCCGTTTCAATGATTGTGACTTACACATATTATTGGTTGAGTGCCCAGACAGATAGCCAAGTGTAGATGACTTGCATAGCACTGAAAGATACTTGCATGTAGGTTACTATGTCAGACTTGAACATGGATATTAAAGCTTGCAATGAATATTTAGGGTTGTTGCATCAATCAGTCTGAAGCAGAGTAGTGTATTTCATCTGGAGTACCTAACGTACATTTAGATAAACAAAAGAACACTAGGAAGCAGCTAGAAGAAGCTTGAAGATCATTGAGACTAAGTATACAGATCTGGAACAAACACATTAACCTCGGGATTTCAAATTTTGTCAGAAGCTAAGTAGATGCAAAAAGCAACAACAAAGGACAATTGGACCCTTTAGCAGCAGAAAGCACTGGAGAAAAGAGTCTCAAAAGTGTTAATCAGGTGATTGCAATATGACTATCAGTGTCAAGACCATGCCTTATATTTAAGATGTTCTGCACAATATTGCTTTTGTTTGGGCAATTGTCTCTCGAAAAATGTATGTAACATGAAACTCAAACATGGTGGATGTCATGTCCCCAATTTTGGAGTAACTTAAAAGTGTTTCAATTATAAATTAATTTTGTAAAGTATTTTATTTACTTTATAAAATTAATCTTTTATTTAAGTTACTAAGTTAGTAGTACTACACTTTATTAGAAAAGTGTTGTGAACAAGCATTTAAAAAGTACAAATGCAAGCATTTAATAAAGTTTATGTAAAAGCATTTAAAATGCTTTGGTCTGATGTGTACATGTAAACTCTCATTTAATAAAATTAGGCTGGGCCTAATTAATGTAATGGCTTTAAAAGCAAGCCTGAGAGTCATTTGAAGTCATTTCTAGATGTTTTTTTCAGATACTTGGTTTCGGGTTTTTGTCTTTTGACAAATTGTATTCAGCTGATTGACAAGGTGATGTTCCCTTGCATTTGCTGAGCTGAGGAGATGTTCCCTTGGTGAATTGTAGAGGTGAAATCACTTCAGGTTTCACAATTGTGCTTCAAAGTGTGCTCTAGGTTTGCTGTTGGGTTTATTTGCGAAGTGGATCAATTTAATATATATGTGGTATTTGAATTTTGTGTGGAACTTGAATTATTGAAGACCTTGTTTGCATCTTGTCCTGCCGTATCATAAGTGTTAGCAGCGAATTTGGGATTGAGGTTTATTTCATGGTTGATTTATTATCTAATCGGGAGACAATTTCAGACGCATTTCTAGCAGGGTTCATTTGAATATATATATTAATAAAATCAGAGGCAGATCGTAGGCTCCAGCAGATTATAGAATGTGTTTAAGAAAAGTTTGATATGAAATTCGTGGTATTTCAAATGAGCTGCTCTAATTTGTAGAACTCAGGGAAACATTATTTGACAGAGCTTCTGACATTGTCTGTAGAAAGAAACATTATCAGGTTTATTTTAATATAAGTGGTTCGTGGGTCCCAGCAGTATTAAGGAATGTGCATAAAGAGAAAATAGCCAGCGCTTCCATATTGCAAATGTAGCTTTTGACATAAAGGATACAATCTCTGTCAAGCTTCAGCTATGTTTATAATTTAATATAAACTAGTATAGTCAAGAGTTTTGGTGAATCGTGGGTCCCAGTGTTTGTAAGCAGACTACACATCTGACAGTCTTTATAAATTGATAGCAATAGAAAATCATAACATTTATGAAGAGTTTTACTACCGTACCATGTGGAGACAAGGTCTGACAAGTCTGACACCTTTGTCTGCCATAAGGTTTTAATTCTGATCTGGGTTTTAACAGTGGGTTATAAGCAGTCTTTTCCATCTAAAATCAGAAATAGAGGTAGCTGCCCAGATTTGGAATACAAGGAGAAGAGTTCTGAGCGAAAGTGTCTTTAAGATAGTGAAGTTGTTGGTTATTGAAGCTGTCTGCAACAGCAATCTGGAGTTTGTACTGGAATTATCTAAACCTAATAAGACTTCAGTATCATTGGATTGTATTGTTCAGTATTGTTGGAGGTGGTGATCAGCACATGTGGTGTAGCAAACAACAATAGAGATTCCTTGACATTATCTCTAGTGGTAGACATCCAGAAGACTGATCAGCAAGGAAGCTATCTGACAGGAGTAGATAATGACAACAATCTGATTTGGTAGAGATTGCTTTTGGCAATTGACATCACTATTGGTATGTTTAGATCATCATTATTCTCTGATTTTTGTAACAGCCACACACTGAAGTAATTTGGTCATGCAATTGATGCAATGTAACATTGGATAAGTCTGATTTCATAGCAGCGGAGTTTGATTTTGATTTGGTCATCATTTGAAATCAACCTAGTGTGAAATTCATTATGTAATTCAATGAGGGTTTGACAGTTCATTTTGGCAAGTTGATTTGATGTATTTTGAATGTTCAGTTCTGAGATTAAAAAATCAGAAATCAGTCTAGGGTTTCATTATAAAATTGCAAATCATATCAGATAATCAGAGTTTAACAAAATATCCTAGAAAGGGATATTACAATGGTATCAGAGCTTTAAAATTTCAGTCCAATATCCATCAGGGATATTAAAGTGGAACTTCTAATGTTACACAGTATCCATGCAGAATTTATATGAAAGCGCCAAAAGAGATAGTAGATTCAAAACATGACAGCCAACCATATTCCAACTTATAATATTTGTAGTGGATAAGTTTACTTTGAAGTTTGAGGCAATATTTTACAAAGGAAAAAATAAAATTAGGCTGCAATTGGTGAATGCAATGAAGCAACAAGCCGACACTGACTCGATGAACAAGTGCAAGCCACACATTCCTGAAAGAAGAGGCAAACTGAAATGTCAAGTTGCTCCAGTAATCTGTAAAAGAACCATTTCTACAAAGCATTTTACTAAATTGCATTTCCTGCTCCATCTATAGAAAATGCTAGGGTTTGGCGGATTTGAATGATGAAATTACTTTGGAGGGGGGAGAGTCTTGCAAAAAGTGAAAGACCATTTGATTAAGCTTATGTGTCCCTCAATAAGTACACCAGGTCCACCCCTATAATCTAAGTTTGTGCATAATCCTGCTTAGGATGTACCAGTGTCCAGTCAATCTTTCAAATTGTTCCAAGCCCACTATGAGCTCTTTGGAGCCTATTATGACCTTGGGTCCTCAAAATCCCAACATAGCTCAAGGATATTTATGTAAAGCTTTGAAACAAAATAGTCTAGACTTTAGAGGAAAAGGAAAATGACACGTCCAACCTGCTGCAAAAGTGAGGGAAAATCTTTAATCTTGCAGAGCTCATATGGGTGAAGAATCTATTTGAGTGTGACAGAGACAAAATGACACCAACCAATTATAGGTTCCCCTATCAGGATAGAACTAGATGGAGGATGCAATGTGATGAAATTGTCTAATTCATTCAAGCAAGCTGATGGTTTAGTATCTTTAATGGCTAACTGAATCAGAATGCTAGGTGCAATTTTATCTTGGATAATGGAAGAGAAAGCCAGGAAGAGAAATGATCGAAAGTCAAATTTTGGCAAAGACCAGGAAAACTAGGATGCACACGTAAAGCTTTTGGAAGATGTAATGTCCCAATTTTTAGGAGTGATCACAAAAGAAGATGCGGGAGCCAATTTTCCACACATCATGAATTTTGGAAGGCGTTTTGAGTATGAGAAAACGCTTGTCATATTTTTCTATTAATTATGATGTAATTATTGTGAATTAATAAAATTGCTCTCTAGTGGAGCGAATCATTTAGAGATTATGAATGGATCACTCATTGACACCTTCGCTCATGTCAGCTTTTGAAAAAATAATTCATCTCCTGTGTGGGGTTGGCCTAGGAAGAAAAGGAATCTTCATTTTGCATGTCGGCCTACTTGAAGGAGATCCCTAGGTCAGCATGTGTGAGACTTTTAAACTATTTCGTATTTGGGCGCCAAAAGTTGGTCAAGAGAGGTCGGCTTCCTTGGAGGAATACAATAAAAATAAGGATAAATGAACTCTACGTTGGCCAGGATATGTCAAGCTGTTGTCGACCAGCTTTGGAAAAATGAATTAAATCAAATCTTTAATTTGATTTAGGCGCCAATATCTTTTATGGAGGTCGGCCAAAATTGGTGATTTAACATAAATAGAAATCTAGGTTGGTCAGCCAGCAAGGAGAAAAGGGTGAACTTGGGTATAAAAGAAAGTGTGGGATCATTTCAAAGGTATCATGAATAAGTTTGTTTCTGATTTTCCCATAGTGGATCTGCAACTTTGTTGCATCTATTCCAAGCACAAAAACCCTTGCGAATATTAGGTGAGTTGGACGAAAACCTAGCTCATCTTGTGGAGAGTTCGTGACAAAGCTCTAATTGCACTTCATCGAAGGATTCGAAGATTGTTTGAGCGTTCATGATACATCTTTCATAGAAGATTTGTTGAAGACATTGGTAGAATAAATTTGTTGGTGATACTTGCATTTTTGGCGTCACAACTTGAGGAATTTCATCGCATACCTTGAGCACCATTATTATGAAGGGTTTCATGCACATTTGATGGAGTTGAGTGCCATTGTTGAAGACCATTATTGCATATTTGGAGCGATCCTTTTCAGATCTATAAATCAGTCCTAGAGCGCCATTCTTGTGAAGATTGACTGCAGATTTCATATCAGAATTGATACTTGAAGTGAGCACCATCATTCGGGACCCTTAGCGCCGATTTTGGGAGAGTTATATCCAGATCTTGGATTAGTTTGATTCAGATTTTCCGATCAGAGTTGCTGCAGTCCTAAAACCCTAGCCACCGCATTGCCATTTCATCCTTGGAGTTGCATTTACCTACTTTTCATCATCTTGGAGTGGCCGATCAGCATAAGGGGTGATTTGATATCAATTTAGAGTGGCAATCTGCATTCTTGGTCATCATTGAGTAGGACGAACAGCATTGACGCATCTTGGACATCATTCTAGTGGCATCATTGAAGACTACATTCATCTTAACGGATTCGTGTCATGTCCCTATAATGATTTATAATTGAATTGTTTAATTAAATAATAAGTTAGCCTTATATAAACTAAGTATATAATATATTTATTTATAATATATTATTAATATGTATTATTTAATAAATAATATATTATAAATATATCTAATAATATAAATACAAATATTATTATCATTATCTTATATTGTAATATAAATATAAATCATATATCATTTATTACGATATAAATGATATAATATAAATACAAATAATATAAATAAACATCTTTTAACCTATCCTCTTATGATAAAGGAGTTACACATGGTTAGAACTAGTTTTACCACAAAATGGAATTAATATAAAGTAATAAAAATCATAAGAGGGTAAGTATGCCTTTTACCACCAAGCGTAATAAGAGACATGTTGCTTCAAACATATCCCTTGAAAGGGAAATAAATAAAGGTTGTGAGATAGAAGGAAAAGATCATCGGAAGATATCATAAATTAATATATAGAGATATGTACATCAGCAGCAAAAGGGAGAAATGATTCAAATAAAAATATATATATATAGTAGATAAAGGATGCGATGTCCCGATAGAGATCGGCACGATTAAACATTATTAAAAATTATATTTATGATAATACTATAATAATAATGATATTATAATAACAATAATAAATAATAATATATATATTATATAATAATTAAATGATGTCTATATATATATATATAATATTATAATAATAATAAATAAGTAATATATTATAAAGTTATGTTAATAATAATACAACAATAGAATTCAAGTGCTAGCAAATATATATACATACCTGCTGAGTGTATAGAAGAAAATAATATATTTTGGGATTTCTAAGAGTATATAGATATTCTAAAATGAATTGTGATATTCAGATAAGAACCAAGATACAATTTGAATTTATTACAAAATCATATGGATAATGATATAATAATATTGTGATGACAATAATAATGATCATTGATCATTATAATAATAGTGATTAATTATTATAATAATAATAATTGTTATCTAATATAAATAATATAAATTTTGCATAGTATATATATATATATATATATATATAATATAGAGATTATAATAAATATTATAATAGAATTATATATATATATATGGTCTAATTGGAATCTACATGTATGAAAATAACAATATAAGATTAGTCTTAGAATTGCATATAAGTAAGAAAAGATGATCCATTATGAATGAGATATTAAGGAAGAGGTCTTATTAACTCAAGTAAATATGAGACTAATAGATGTCCTATATAAATCCATGATTCTTGTTTAAATAAGATAATGAGTACAAGAAGGTTATAAGTTCATAGTTATGAATATGAAATAGATTTGTAAAGGCATGATTACCCAAGGGGTAGATAATAGTCCTTAAACATTAATCATCTTCACCATAGAGATGGGGTGGAAAACAAGGATTGTAGTTGACCAATTCATGGGATAAATCATAGGCCTTGATTGACGAATTAAGGAAGATAATAAGCCCTCAATCTAGTATTGAAGGGATAGGCCTTGGTAGGAGAACCAAGGAATAAGAGGCCTTGGTTAGAGAACCAAGGAAATAATAGGCCTTGGTAAGAAAACCAAGGAATAAGAGGCCTTGGTTAGAGAACCAAGGAAATAATAGTCCTTGGCTAGAGAACCAAGGACTACTAGGCCTTGGTTGACGAACCAAGGAATAATAGGCCTTCGATTGGAGAATCGAAGGATTAGGCCTTTAATGTAATAGTCAAAGGAATAATGATGGACCCATGAGGATTGGGGTGACATTACATCCTTAAGTATCTTCTCCCATAAGCTGGAAAGAATGATTAATAGGCTTAAGGTTATCTCACCCAAGGTAATTCATGAAGTATAAACAAGAAAAGCATATAGTTGTGAAAGAAATAATATATAGTTAAATATTAAAAGAAAAAGATAGAATACTAATGTGCTCTTTACAAGTTGAAATTGTTTGCAAGATTGCAGAAATTTTGGCTTGTTAGAAGGGGACATTACAATTCGCTCACCTTGTATTGGCATTTTGACATCTATTTGGTATGTTCTAGTTTATTCTTCAGATCTAAGTTTGTATCAGCAGATTGTGCATGCTTGTGAGGCCATGTTTGAGCCACAAACTGTCATGTCCCTATAATGATTTATAATTGAATTGTTTAGTTAAAATAGAATATATATAATATATTTATTTAAAATATATTATTAATATGTATTATTTAAATAATATTATTAATTTGATATAATTAAATATCTTATAAATATAAATATTTAAATATTATAAAATATATGAAATATATAAATTAACTAGATATATTATAAATATAAATATTTTAATATAATATTTATATGAATAATTAATAAGATATATTATTAAATATAAAAATAAATATTACAAATATTAATGAAGAGTCTTATCCATTAAAGCTTGAAAGTAAAATAATTTAGAATAAGGCAAAGTAACATATAAAGATAATAGTCTACTAAGACAAAAATTTTATCCCACGATACATGCCTATGAATAAAACAAGATAAAAGAGCTCCCAGTACTTAATAACAAATGTATTTATTTATACTATATATATTATATAAATAATATACTTTAATATATATTTATAATATACTTTAAATAATATACTATATAATATAATATATAGTATATTATATAAATAATATGCTATATATATATAATATAATATATATATTATTCAAATTAATATCACTCCTTAATATGTAAGGAAGGAGGACATTTATAAGTGCGGCAATTAAATTGGTTGACACCAGCAATCATATTAATAATATAAATAAACATCTTACGTATGGTTAGAACTAGTTTTACCACAAAAGGGAATTAAAATAAAGTAATAAAATTTATAAGAGGCTAAGTATGTCTTTTACCACCAAATATAATAAGAGACGTGCCTCTTCGAACATATCCTTGAAAGAGAAATAAATAAAGGTTGTGAGATAGAAAGGAAAACATCATCGGAGGAAAATATAAAAGAGTATTGGATAAATACATATATTTAGATCTGCATTATTATATAGAGATATGTACATCAGCGGTAAAAGTGTGTGAAACATATATTATAAAACATATAAACAACAACAACAATACAATAAAAATAATATTACGGCGGCACAGGTAATAAATCCCAGGTAAAGCTACAGCAGGTAAGTAAGCAATTATATTTACTTATTCAATTTATGATTTGTAAGAATTTATATTTACTTATTCAATTTATAAGATATAAATGATAAGGTTATAAATGTTGTGAATAATCCATTGAATGCTAGGAAGCTCTAATAATCTCATATTAGGAAAAGCTAATAATAATAAACATCTAATGAAATATGCATTCAAAGGAAAATATCAATATACTAGAAATTATTGAATATCCAAGAAAGTGAATTTTTAAATAGAAGGCATGATGCCTAGAATGATAAGTATGTTCTATCAAGGGATTGATTATGAAATCATCCCTAAGAAGCAATCAACATGACCCTGGAGTGCCAGGCTAGGATTAGTAGCCTTCCCCTTAATCCACCTACACACCTTATTAGTATGAGACTGGTGGTCAGAAGGAATCTAGTGTCTAGCACTCAAGCTGGCAAGTCATTGCCCCTCTGAGCTAAGAGCGAAGTATTGCCGGGTGTAGCATGAAGCTCTTAGACCTAGGGTAAGAATGAAGTATTGCCGGGTGTAGCATGAAGTTCTTGACCCTATGGTTGCGTAGGACCTAGATAATATTAATGGCCTAACAGTAGGTGAACCTCGAGATGGCTATAAGCCCCTCCAAGCCAAGAGTGAAGTACCTCCGGGTGTGAGGTGAAGCCTTGGGCCTACGGCCGTAGGTCTTGGAATCCTTAACCCACCCTCTCATATAAGGTGAGTGGTCTGATTAATGGGTAGGATTACGAACGTCCTCCCCGAGGTATGTCCATGACTCATATGTGATTGATGATAAGATAGATCATGAACATGTATATATGACTAGAAAAGATATGAAAGAGATAGAGTTTATTATTTTTAAGCACTTTATGTGCAGATGATGAAATGATTTGTATACTAATGTGCTCTTTTACAAGTTGAAATTGTTTGCAAGGTTGCTAAAATTTTGGCTTGCTAGAAGGGGACATTACCCAAACTTGATGTAATGTTCATTCTATCTAGTCAGATTGGAGCAGCAGACTTGCATTCAGATTTTGTATGTTTGTATGTGTATTTCATGATGTAATTCATGAATTATAGAACTGCTGTTGTAAATCTTCATTTGCCATCACTTTCCATGTTCTAGATATGTTCTATGCTTGGTGATATTCATTTTATAAGGTGCAGAAATTTAAAAAATCAGAATTCAGATCTAGGATTTCAAGTTTGAAATTTGAAAATTCAGAAAATTTGCATAAAACCCTAGTTGGGATATTTCAGAAGATGCTCAAGATGATCAAGTCACTAGAGAAACAATTGAGGATGATCCGTAACAACATTATTTGGATTGTTTGTGCAACCTTAGTCAAGAAGTATATAGTTATGACAACATATGGCAGAATCAAAACAAAATTACAAATATAATGATAAGACTATGATGCTTCCGCAGCAAGAAAAGATTAGTATAGAGTTGTAATGTCCCCTTCTAGTAAGCCAAACATTTTCACAACCTTGCACAATTTCAACTTAGTAAAAGAGAACATTAGTATTCAATTCTCCTTATATTTCAAAATATTACCATTAAGGTTAATGAGAATTTATCAATATCAATATCAAAATTTATATACTTTCATTTTGCCATTGAGGGTTAGTAGCCTCATGATCATAAACTATAATAATAATTTCCATTTCTTAAATGCATTTCACATTCACATTGCTCTCTCATATAGCTTGTCCATGATATATCTCGGGAGGGACATCACCTAGACTTGAACGTTAACCAACTCTACGTCACCACCCTATGTGAGTATGACTTCGTTAAGGCGCTAGTTTAACCACCCCATACGGAGGCCCAAAGGCTTCACACAACACCCAGTGTTCTTCGCCATTTGGCTCGAGGGACTTCATGCAACACCCGGCATTCTTCATCCAGTCAAGGGTCACCTACCGTAGGGCACATAACTATGCAAGTTATACCTTAGGCCCAAGAGCTCCACACACACCTAGTGTTCTTTGTCTCTTGGCTCAAGGGATTTCACGCACACCCAGTGTTCTTTGTCCAGTTGAGGGTCGCCTAGGTCCAATATACCACCCTTCCTTAACTTACATCCTACTCGAATAGTGATAGAGGGGTTAAAGGATAAGTCCGGTTGTCAACTCCAAGTATATCATGGGTTTGCTTGTTGTAATGTTTATTCATATCATCACCATATTTATATGGCTATTATCATTCCATAGCTTCTCATTTATCTTTCATTATATTTGGCATCACATTTGCCATAAGTTTTCAAATGATATCATAATGTAATTGTATGGTAAGACATTTCATTTTTATCATATCATTTATTACAGCTATGACTTGTATTTCTTCATTCATTTATAATTAAACTATCCTTGATCTTATCATCATTCTAACTTAAGATACTTATTCTCTTTGATCATCATTCATTCCTATCATTCAATTCATATTATGCCTATTTTAACATTTAGTTATAATTCAGACTTCCCATAATGCAGCAGTGCCTATTTATGAACACCTACTATTATTAACTTATTTAATTTATTATTATTATCCAACTAAATGCATTTACATTTCTTCTTTACATTCGATGAATTATGACAATGGCAATTATGAGACTTGTGAATACTCATACCTGATAATCTTTAGCAGATTAATATTTAGATAATTCGTTGAGGCTATAATGCGGGTTGAATGGTTTATTCACTGTGATCAATTGTCTTTCTCTTCAATGCTCTAGTTTTGACGTATCTGAATCTGCCCCGCTGATCTTACTCCAGTCTTGATGAATGAAATAGTTCCTTACTACTTTTCCTAATTGCTTCCTCTCCGTTTGGATGATGATTCATATATATATATATATAAGGGAATAGAGTTTCTCTTCCTTCGTGGCTCATGAGTGATGCGCTGGCAGATTCTATGATGGGTATTTGTTTCTGAATGTTCTTTTCTGCAGATGTATATATATATATTGTATAAGGGAATAGAGTTTCTCCTCCTTCGTGGCTCATGAGTGATGCGCTGGCAGATTCTATGATGGGTATTTGTTTCTGAATGTTCTTTTCTGCAGATGTATTTCGTTGAATGCTTGTTTCTGAATTGATGCTCGAACTATGGTGCTAGCTTTCCTTTTATAACCCCGAATGGGTTGCATTCATCCCAAGAGACGTCCACTTTGACCCTCGTGCCTCTAGCGCTGGGGTTTGTTTATTGTTTGCATGAGTTTAAGGAATCCCCGATTCCTTTATAATAGGTGCTCTTATAAATTTGTTTATTGTATGCATTTTGTCTTAATCCCTTTGTTTTATACGCCACATCATTTATCTTATTCTTTCTTGTTTTCTCTTCTTGCAATCGCTTAAGACTTAGCATTAAAATTAATAGGAAATATCATTGATAGGTCGTTCAAAGCATCGAGACATGACAGGCCTCCCCTCTTGAGATTGCTTGTCCTCAAGCAATGTTTAGATTGGGATGACTAAGGATTTCTACTCCTTCCCACATGGCATCATCCTCTAGCATATCCTTCCATTTTATCAAGTACTCAAAGATAGTTCTATGTCTTATCCTTCTTTCTCTTGTGCTAAGTATCTTTTCTAGTTCCAAGACTAGTTGCCCTTCGTCGTCGAGCAGGGTTAATTCCTCACAAGGAATAACCTTCTGTCCCAGCACCTTCGTAAGCCGAGAGACATGGAACACATTATGAATTTTGCTATCCTTGGGAAGATCCAATTCGTAAGCAACCTCACCAATCCGTCTCAAAAACTTTGTATGGTCCATAAAATCGCAGTTTGAGTTTCTCAGCTCCGCTGTTCTTAATAGAAGTCTGCTTATATGGTTGTAGTCTAAGGAACACCATATCCCCCTCATCAAAGGATCTTTCCACATGCTTCTGATCTGCATATATCTTTTGTTGATTCTGGGCGTGATGCAAATTATCCTAAAGGACTCTCATGATGTCCTCATGTTGTTGTAGGAAATCTTTTACCTTAGGCACCTTGCTATCTGGAAGAAGTAACTTCCCAAATGACATGGCTTCATACCCATATAGGGCCCGGAATGGACTCATCCCAATAGACATGTGATGAGTGGTATTATAACAATACTCTCCTCTATGTAACCATTTGATCCATGCCTTCTGTTGTCTTGTTACATAATTCCTCAAGTAGCCTTTGATCCATTTGTTTACAATCTCTGTTTGCCCATCAATTTGTGGATGATAGCTCGTGCTCGGGGTGAGTTATGTTCCAGACAACATGAATAGTTCTTGCCAAAATAGGCCAATGAACCAGCCATCTCTGTCACTGATTATATTCTGTGGTAACCCATGGAGCCTGAATATCTCCTTGAAGAACAATTCAGCCACTTGAAGGGCCTTATACTCGGATGAGATGGCCATAAAATGTGCATACTTGGTGAGTCTATCCACCACCACATAAATACAATCCCTTCCTTGCACCTTAGGAAGTCCTGTGATGAAATCCATGGAGATGCTGCTCCATTTTTGTTCCGGCACGGGAAATGGTTGCAATAGTCCCGCTGGATGTGTGTGCTCTATTTTGTTCCTTTGGCATGTGGCACACTCTTGAACATATTGGAGTACAATATTTTTTAGTCCTTCCAAGCAAACCTTTCTCGTACATGTCTATATGTCTTATAATAACCCTAGTGTCCGGCAAGAGGGCTAGCATGGAATTCCTTGATAACTCGGTCCTTCACCTTTGAACTGGCTGTCAAGTATATTCTCCCTTTGTAGAGGATGAGATCCTCTTTCACCGTATAACCCTCATCCTTTATCCCTCCATTACATCATTTGTGAAGGGATCCTTGACATACTCGGTTGTAATGCGGCTCTTCCAATCCGGGGAGATGTTGAATATAGCACATAGGTGTGGCCTTCTTGACAGGGCATCGGCCATCACATTATTTTTTCCTTTCATGTAAGTAATGTCGAAATTGTATGCTTGGAGTCTGCTCATCCATTTCTGCTACCTGTCATTCAAGTCCCGTTGTTTTAGGAAGTGTTGCAAACTATTGTGGTCTATCTTGACTGAAAACTTCCCGCACACAAGGTATTGTCGGAACTTAACCTGGGCATGCATGATGGCCAACATTTCCTTATCGTAGGTTGAATAGAGTTTTTCGGCCGCTGTCAGCTTGCGGCTCTCAAAGGCTATAGGGTGCATGTTCTGCATTAAGACTATGCCAATGCCTTCATCGGATGCATCACACTCTAGCTCAACGGGCAATGAGAAATCGAGTATGGCTAACACAGGGCAAGTACTCATGACCCTTTTTAGTTCTTCAAAGGCTTTTTCTGCTACATCATTCCAATGGAATATCCCCTTCTTGGTTAGGTTGGATAGGGGTGCAGCAATCTTGGAGAAGTTCTTCACAAACCTCCAGTAATAGTTGCAAAGGCCCAAAAATCCTCGCAAGTGGGTCAATGTTCTTGACCTAGGCCATTCCCTTATGGCCTTAATTTTCTCCTCATCAACCTTGACACCTTCGGTACTGATTTTGTGTCCCAAGTAAAAGATCTCTTCCATTCCAAATTCACAGTTGGATGCATTTGCATATAAAGATTCTTGCTCTAAAATGGATAAGACTTCGTCAATGTGCTTGAGGTGATCCTCCCATGTCTTACTATAGATCAAAATATCATCAAAGAATATCAGTAAGAACTTCCTTAGCTGCTTCCGAAATGTGTGGTTCATGCACGATTGAAAGGTGGCGGGAGTCCATAGTGACATCTAAATGTTGTTTTTGGAATGTCTTCTTCCTCATTCGAATTTGATGATATCCCAATCTTAAATCAATTTTCGAAAAATACTTTGCTCCATGTAATTCATCGATTAACTCTACTCTTGGTATAGGATACCAATTCTTGATAGTTTGCTTATTTAAGGCTTGATAGTCCACGCACATTCTCATGGTCCCATCTTTCTTTAACAATACCACAAAGGATGCGAATGGGCTGGAACTCGGTTGTATGTGACCCATCTCTAAAAGATCATTGATTGTTTTCTCTATTTCTTCCTTAAACTTTTGGGGATGCCTATAGGGGGTTGTGATGACAGTTTTTGCATCTTTCTCCATTTCAATTATGTGCTCAAACCCTTGCTTGAGAGGCAAACCCGGTGGTATGCTATCAAATACTTTTTTATGTTTCCTAAGGATGGGTTGGATATCAATGTGGATGGCTTTTCCCATTGGAGTTGATTTGTCTAATATCAAACATTGGGCTGCCCACTCTACTTGGTTGTGCCTAAATGTCCTTTCCATCCTTTTTGAAGAAATCACTCTAGGTGACCCATCGGATAGTCTGTGTAAAACAACTCTTTTACCTTGGTGCTCAAAATTAAGTTCAAGCTTGGGGAAATCTAGGGTAACACGACCTAAAGAATGTAACCATGGTGTTCCTAGGATCATATCCATGTCACCCATATTTACTACATAAAAATCATCTTGGACGGGATGTCTACCTATGTTCATGTTTAGTTGGGGTAATATTTTTCCGCAGTTTGTTATAGAGCCATCGGCTAAGTATACCCTAAAACCTTCAAAGTCTTGGGGATTGAGTTTGAGGCGTTTGGCTAATGTTTCATCTATGAAATTATGTGTGGCCCCACTATCTACTAGTGTTGTTACCTTATTGCCCTTTAGATTGCACCTAAGTCTAAAGGATGGTGCTTTGATACCTTGGATATAGCTGCTATGGTGACCTTCTCTTCAGGTTCACATTTCTTTCTTTTTGATAGATTTTCTACCTCTTCATTGGACCATGCCTCTAGATTGCAGACTTGTCCGCATTTATGTCCCGGACTCCATTTTTCTTTACATCTAAAACATAGACCCTTTTCTTTTAATTCATCTCTTAGGCATATATGTCCTTGTTTCCATGGTTCGCCACATTTACAACATGGGTTCTTGTCTTTTCCTTCATTCTTACAGTGGAAAGGTTTTTGGCATTTTCCTTTGTTAGGAAAAGGTTTGGTATAGGGCTTAGGTTTCTTGTCTTTCTCTAATCTAAAGGCCGTATCTATGGCATCCTCTAGATTGGTGGGTTTGAAAGCACTTACTAGGTTTCTTAGGGATTCATCCAAACCCTCAGTAAATAAGTATGTGAGTCGGTCTTCCTCGACTCCAGAAATTCTTACGGATAATTTCGTGAATTCTTGAATATAATCTTCCACCGTCCCACGCTGCTTTAAATGTGTGAGTTCCTTGAAATCTTCTTGTGGGTGCCTCCTATCAAATCTTTTTATGAATTTGCGTGAGAACTCTTCATAAAAGGTTATCTTTTCGTGGCCTAGGGTGTGTTTCACATGGTGCCACCATTCATAGGCCAGCCCTTCCAAGTGTAGGATGGCGAATTGTAGTGCATCTTTTTCGGTCATAGGACTCAAGTGGAAGTAATCGTTAAGCTTCTCTAACCAAGCATGGGCAGAAATCTTGTTTGACCCATCAAAATTGGGTAGATAGACTTTGTTTGCCTTGTGTTTAAGGTTCTTGTTCACTGGCCTTCTCTCTTTTCGGGCTACTTCATTCCTTTTTGAATTGCTGAAATCATTAAAAGACACTACTCTCCTCACTTCCAGCTCAAATTTGCATATGCTCGTGCTATATCTTCCGTGCTCATGGTAGTGGGTGTAGCTTCTTTCGCACTTGAAACCTCTTCATTAGAAAGGAAGGAATAGGCACTCTTGGAATGGATGAAGAATTGCTATTCTCGGAGTGATTTGATCCTACCTCTCTTCCATTATTCCCTTGTGACTTCAAGCTTTCAATAGTATTCCCCATATTTTGTAGTGCTTGGAGTAGAGCTTGGTTTGTTTTGTTTTGGTCCTCCATTTTCTTGGTGGTCATCTCCATGAATGCTCTCATTTCGTTGTTCATGTCGTTCCCCATTTGATTGTTGTTGTTTCGTGTGTTGTACCTTCTTGAGTAGGCTTGCATCAAATTTTTTCACAGGATGGCAAGTCGATAGCTCTGATACCACTTGTAATGTCCCCTTCTAGTAAGCCAAACATTTTCACAACCTTGCACAATTTCAACTTAGTAAAAGAGAACATTAGGATTCAATTCTCTTGATATTTCAACATATTACCATTAAGGTTAATGAACATTTATCAATATCAATATCAAAATTCATATACTTCATTTTGCCATTGAGGGTTAGTAACCTCATGATCATAAACTATAATAATAATTTCCATTTCTTAAATGCATTTCACATTCACATTGCTCTCTCATATAGCTTGTCCATGATATAGCTCGGGAGGGACATCACCTAGACTTGAACGTTAACCAGCTCTACGTCACCACCCTATGTGAGTATGACTTCGTTAAGGCGCTAGTTTAACCATCCCATACAGAGGCCCAAAGGCTTCACACAGCACCTAGTGTTCTTTGCCATTTGGCTTGAGGGACTTCATGCAACACCACGTTCTTCATCCAGTCGAGGATCACCTACCGTAGGGCACATAACTATGCAAGTTATACCTTAGGCCCAAGAGCTTCACACACACCCGGTGTTCATCTCTTTGCTCAAGGGACTTCACGCACACCCGACGTTCTTCGTCCAATTGAGGGTCGCCTAGGTCCAATATACCACCCTTCCTTAACCTACATCCTACTCGAATGGTGATAGAGGGGTTAAAGGATAAGTCCGATTGTCAACTCCGAGTATGTCATGGGTTTGCTTGTTGTAATGTTTATTCATATCATCACCATATTTATATGGCTATTATCATTCCAAAGCTTCTCATTTATCTTTCATTATATTTGGCATCACATTTGCCATAAGTTTTCATATGATATCATAATGTAATTGTATGGTAAGACATTTCATTTTTATCATATCATTTATTACAGCTATGACTTGTATTTTCTCATTCATTTATAATTAAACTATCCTTGATCTTATCATCATTCTAACTTAAGATACTTATTCTCTTTGATCATCATTCATTCCTATCATTCGATTCATATTATGCCTATTTTAACATCTAGTTATAATTCAGACTTACCATAATGCAGCAGTGCCTATTTATGAACACCTACTATTATTAACTTATTCAATTTATTATTATTATCCGACTAAATGCATTTACATTTCTTCTTTACATTCGATGAATTATGACAATGGCAATTATGAGACTTGTGAATACTCATACCTGTAATCTTTAGCAGATTGGTATTTAGATAATTCGCTGAGGCTATAATGTGGGTTGAATGGTTTATTCACTGTGATCGATTGTCTTTCTCTTCAATGCTACAGTTTTGACGTATCTGAATCTGCCCTGCTGATCTTACTCCGGTCTTGATCAATGAAATATTTCCTTACTACTTTTCCTAATTACTTCCTCTCTGTTTGGATGATGATGATTCATATATATATTGTATAAGGGAATAGAGTTTCTCCTCCTTCGTGGCTGATGAGTGATGCGCTGGCAGATTCTATTGTTTCTGAATGTTCTTTTCTGCAGATGTATTTCATTGAATGCTTGTTTCCGAATTGATGCATGTTGGCGTTTCAATTCGCACCTCTGGAATGCGAGTTGGAAACGGACAGCTATGCACAGATAAACTGCTCTCCTATTATGAGGGGGAGTTCGCTTTTTGCTGATATTCACTGAAAAGATAAATAAAACCAAATTTGCCTATCTTCTTTTTGATTCTTAGCTGCGAGCACAAGGTTATAAAACTCTATTTCGCTGCAGAAGAGGTTTTTCCTTTTAATAAACTTCTAACTATAGCTAGGCCTAAGCTAAATGATGTTTTTGATTGTCTGAGTAAACACAGAGCACAGAAATCAAAAGTGGACAAGGAATGATTTGTTTTAACACAAAAACTTAAATAAACTTCTCCCAGATTCACATCACAAGACGCATTGTACTTTAATGATGAAAACTGAAATAAAATTTATACAAGCCACACATCTGACGACAAAACTTGATGATTAATGAGATAGAATATCAGAGAAAAAGGTAGGCATGAGACTTCTATTCCAATATCATTAAGTTGATACAACTCCAAGACAACAATACTGTAGCGAAAGGCAGCATACAGTATGCGATCAAACACTAGAAGCAGATTACACAGAGTGAACAAACACTTGGAATAACAAGATCTGCAGGCTAGAATAGGCACAGCAAATTTGCTATCACAAAAGCAACTCCCTTACAATGGGCAAGGCTGCCCTTATTTATACTAAATCAAAGGAGTAGAGAACCCTAAAATCTCCTTGATTAATCCTAACTAACTTGCCAACTCGCAAATTTTATTTCTATTCTAAGACAAAGATTACAACTAACAAATACTTTAAAGCAATTTGCTTTAAAGCAAAGAAAAACTCCAACTAATACAAAGTGATTTCTTTCTAAATAAAGAATGGATGAACTTAAGATGAAAGCGAATGCTTTAAAACAAAAAGCATATGATTTAAAGCTGCTTTCTTTTGAATCACATCCTCATCTACATTCTCACTTTTTGGTGATGTCATCCATTGATATTATGGGAAATAATATCTTCTAAAAAGGGAGTGACCGCATCTTTGCCAAGAACATTGATACTCTCTAGAATGATATTCCCATTCTCTAACATTTCTTCACCATTTGCAACCATCTGAAGAAATTCATGAACTTCACCCACAGCTTTGTCAAACTTCACTGTCATTGCGGCAAAATGATCCATCTTGCCAACACTAATATCACCATTAAAATTGTTGCGGACGAAAGTCTGGAACTCTGTCTGTACCTCCCTGAGATCATATAGGGTACCATCTTCTTTTTCATATGAACACAAGATCTGAGAAACAAAAGATCTGACGAACTTGAGAACATTCACCACCTTTTTTTCCCATTCTGCTAACTCTGAGATTACACTGTCATAACTTTTTACTATATTTTCCAAGTAGAAACAACCTTCTTATCTTCAGTTGAATCAACAGAATCATGTGTTATCTTCAAGTCGGAGATAATGATCTCAAACACCGGTCTATTTTCAGCCATAGTCTGCTGTAACCCCTGGATACCTTGACACAAATCATGAGTGTTATACTTTAATTGATAAAACTCTGAAAGTACAACTCTCCCTTTAATCACAAATTCTTCCACCCAATCCTTCATGTGCCTCCCATAGATGACCAACTGATTGAACTACTGCTGATCAGTTGGTGATCCCAAATTTAGAGGAAGCAGTAAATCAGCCTGTGATACACCATGGAAAAGGTTGGAAATGTACTACCGCAATTGCCTAACTTCAACCTTTAGGGCTGCTTTATCTTCTCCATCCTTCAACACCCTCTCTTTCAGATTATCTGTTGCAACCTCAAAGAGATTTACATCTATATGCTGAGTACTCCTACCAAGGTTAGCCTTGACAACCTTGAAGTCATCAACCTCAATATCATCCACATCTTTATCTTCTGGCAGTGTTGCAGTTTCTAGGATCATTTCTCCATCCGCATTCTTTTCGATGTGAACTTGCCTCTTCATTTTCCTGTTTGGTGTATCTTGGTAGACACTTTTAAGCTCTGTCAAGTTCAACTGACATGAAGGCTTTCTCCTCTTTCTTCCGAGAATGTTTTCAAGCCAAGATGAGTCATCTTCTCTTGGAAACTCGGTTCTAACTTCATCAACTCCTAATAAACCAATATGTGTATCAGAGTTATGAACAGGAGAATCTGGCTCTGAATCAATGTGAATGGGAGAACAACTAGGCGATGGAGGCGAAGAAACATGATCCAGAGGCAATGTTTCTACATACGGTGATGGTTTAGTAGGAACTTCTGATTCAACTGCTGGTTGTTCCTGTTGAATATGAACTAGAGACTCAACCTTTTTTCTCTTCAACTTGGCCATCTTTGTGCCTTCTAGAAGAACGCTCATAGATTTAACCCTTTGTTTTGGTTTGGAAGTGGAAGGTTCTGATGGTTGAACAACTAGCGGCTCTGCAACCGGAATGAGTTATTTCCTCTTATTCTTCAAGAATATCAAACTGTTTTTGACAACTCGGCTCGTTCTTTCCTTGATCGAGGTGCTCTCTTTAACTGACCAATTAACTGGTAGCAATGGTTGTTGCTCAACCTGATCTCTCAAATATGTGGGAAGTAAAACTTCACCATCCTCTGACAAGCCCCCTCTACATCTTCTGACAAGATATTAGCCAACTGCCTAAGAGTAAACCTGTTGTAACTGCGTTCTCGCATTTCAAACTCATCAGCACAATTAGCCTAGAAATCTTCAACTGCATGCGTATGTCAACAATTTTGACCAAGGTGTGATGCAAAAACGCCACGCGGATCATATGAAGACCTTCTGTCAAAAAACTTAAGACCATACTTGGACATTTCACTACCAATCACTTTGACATCTGCTCCCGATCTACATCTGTAAATTCCCATCCCAATTGGAAAATTGAAAGTCGGCTTGTGTCTGCTATGCAAAAATGTATGAACTTCATGGACTTGCCTCAGAAATTCCATGAACGCTACCTCATCTGTCGGATATCTTGGCAACATGGCTGGCTCTCCTGAGTAGCCATATACTCTGATGTAGGAAAAAGTGGGAAACTGGATAAACCAATCAGCCCATTCTGCCATCGCCATTCTGGCTTCTACTGAAAATCGTATATGCAACTCATTATCCATATCTCGCACTGCATGCATCAGGAAGGCATCATTTACCCGCCTGTAACGTCGCTCAGCCTGAGAAAATTCTAACTGCAAGAAATTATGATAAACATATTGAATACCCAGAGTTCCAACAATATTCAAACCTCTAAATTGACCTTGAAAAGCCATCAAATATACAAGGTATGACGTCATATGAAATTCGTGAGCCCTTTGAAAATCAGTTATTTGCCGGTGGAGACTATCGCTGATGAGTGTCGATCAATCATAGAATTATGTTCTGTCATCAATTTGGGACATGATGTAAAACATCCAAGGCTGATATTTGTTAGCATCTGCTTGACCCGTGATCCGACTTAGTAGAGTAATCATTATTGCATGTTCTTCCTTGAACTCTCCACGTCCAACATTCTTTGGCATGATATTCTGCTTTTCCTTCAACCACCTCTGAGCAATCTTTTTCCGGCATTTTTCTTTATTATTGTTCCACACCCTCTTGCATTCTTCAATTGAAACAACCAAGTTTTCTCTCCAGATTGGTATTGAAAAACACTTCTCAATGTCGTTCGGCCTCAGGCTGCAGAGCACACGTCCATCTCTTGATTGGATTTCTCTTGTGACCGAATTGTAATGCGTCATACAAGCAATTACGAATTCGATACTTTACACTATGATGGGGAAGGATGCTGTTGCAAGCAATCCGAAGTGACCCAGATTCCTGATAGCAACGTTTCTTGCATCTTCCAAAGGATGTAAAGTGAACATTGGAAGTACTTTATGCAAGTCTGTCTCAAAAGTTCTCAGGTAATCGTGAACCAATGTCGTTCTAGGCCTGATCTTTGTTTGGAGAGTACTGCATACTGAAAGATTTAAAAAATCTTGGACAAAAGGCTGAAAATTACTTGCTGATTTTTTCTAAAAAGTAGATTCCGAGCAAAAAAACTGGCACATGGGTTTTGTAGCCAATTCTGTTTTGAAGCAACCTAGATTGTCGGATTTTGAAAAAGTGGAGGATTTCCCGAAAAAACAGCAAAAAAACAGATTCTCGAAAAAGCAGCAAAAAAACAAATTCTCGAAAAAAAACAAATTTCCCAATCTTCAAGAGAATGAAATTCTGGATCGACCCATCTTGATAAAAATTGAAAAAGCTTCGGTCCTATTTCTAAAAAATGATCCCCTAGAAAAAAGGACCCTGAAAAAACATGCCTTTTTGCTTCCTCATCCCGAAACTATGAAGAACGCTGAAAAGCACTTTGTTTGAGCCTTCGAATCTTCATGGAAAGAAAACAAAAATCCTTCCTCTAGATGCAACCTGCAAAAGATAATGAAATAAAAGAAGCCAAAAGCTTTGTCTTTATAGAACTTTAGGGCAAAAAATAGCTTTCTTTGTGAAAGAATAAAGCTTCAATCTTATCCATGAAGAAAGCATCTTTTAAAGCGCAAATCTAATTAGATGTCTTTGAATGGGAAGAATCCCTATTTTATAGCTGCCTATGGCTTCATGTGTGAGATGACGAAAGATATCTTCTTTGATGATGTTATCAAACACGCGAGGTTCCAAAAGTGTTAGCCAATTATTACTTCGTTTTCGACACTTTTGCACTCGTTTTGACTCCAGTATGGCCTACCTCTTACTTCAACAAGACGGCAAACTATCACCGTTGATTGAAAAAGCTAACTGATCATGACACCTTGAAGATTTATCAACCGTGATTCAATCCCTAGCCACAAACTGACAATCTGACATCATCTAACTACAAATCTGACCTCTGAAACCTATCGTCAGACGAAGATTTTGGAAACGGCTGTTGAGAAACACTGTCAAACATGAAAATTTTCTAAGGCATGAAATCTTGGGTGCCCCTAGCCTCCAAGGGCACCTGGTTTTAAGTGCCTTAGCCAAATTTTGGAAAATTTCAACTTTTTCAAATTTTTTATTTCTGCACACGTTCTGATGACTAAAGACCCCTGATTGATTGTCGATTTCTATCTGTCGAAGTAAAACTGAGTCTGATGATTTGGCAAACAGGCAAGCTTGATGAAAACTGAGTTGATTGTACCCTCTGACTGCGTCGGAAAACGCGCCAAACTGATTAACTGTGAACCTGACCGGGCTAACGGAGGAGGTGTTGTTGTTTTCCGTAAAAACTAAAAAATATTCTAAGGCATGGAAAAACATTACGACATAACGATTACATCACGAAAAGGGGAAATACATTACGAGAACAAAAAGTGTTCACACGCTCTTTTTCCTGAGCGAGGATGTGAAGAATGTCATATTCCCCCACAATCATATTGTATTATAACAAACCTTATAGTCCACATTTATTCCAAATATATTACAAATGTATTTTGCATACATATAATACATAATAAATTAACACCGCAGTTTGTATAAGCAACGGATGTCTCCAATCGCTACATCTCTTGGGCGATTAAACTCCCTCGTGGGTTTTTAAAGGAGAACTTTCCCTCCTCCAAAGGAGCAAAAAGAAGATAGATTCCTCTCTGCAATAGGAAATAACAGGAGCAGCATCATATACAGCCAAAGAATAATTCCAGGGCTCTGCCGCAGCCAGACACCATACACAGCAAGGTACGTCATAATACTCTTACTCCATTAATAAATGCTTTACCTGATTTGTATGCATATACCTTGCATCTAATGAATAATGTACTCTGATTTCTGAGAATAACTGTGTAAAAGATATCTTGGTTCAGATTTGAATAGGCATTAGGATTAATAAGTGTATTTCATGACTTAGTACTCTAAAATCGGCTCATTATGTTAATTAGAGTAATTCAAAGTTATGCCATATATCATTACTGTATTATATGCTTCATGATTACCTGAGATAGGGAATAATGCTTGGAAAACATGTTGAATCATGAGATTAACATATAACCTCATATGAGATGGTGAGTCTGAGATGTATAGTAGCCAACATGGGTATGTTTTGTCCCTTGTCTCAGTAGGTGCAATGGCACCCCTTGGACAAGTGGAAAGTGTCCCTTGTCTCAGTAGGTGCAATGGCACCCCTTGGACAAGTGGATATGGCCCTTGTCTCAGTAGGTGCAATGGCACCCCTTGGACAAGTGGATATGGCCCTTGTCTCAGTAGGTACAAAAAAGGTACCCCTTGGACAAGTGGAAGTGGCCCTTGTCTCAGTAGGTACAAAAAAGGTACCCCTTGGACAAGTGGAAGTGGCCCTTGTCTCAGTAGGTGCAATGGCACCCCTTGGACAAGTGGATATGGCCCTTGTCTCAGTAGGTACAAAAGGTACCCCTTCGGCAAGTGGAAGTGGCTTTTGGCTCCAGTTGGTGAAGAAGTCACCCCTCGTGCCAAAGGATTAATAGTGGACCCATGATTGGCCAAAGGGCATCCTTTCACCTCATCTCATATGAAGTTAAGAGTTAATGCATGGATAGTGATGATAAATATATATATACTGATAGAGATCATGACATTAATGATAAAGAATATCATAGTGAACTTACGAGGAATATATGAAATATAAGTGATAGAGAATGCGTATTGAAAGTAATCACAAAGATTATGGATACAAGATAGGAAATGATAATTGATGTTAATTATTGAAAATCTAAAGGCAATGTTCTTATGTGATTGAATATATCATTTATCTATTGCTATAATTGAAATTAAGAAAGTTTGGTATAATAACGTTCTCTTTGCAAGTTGGAAATGTGTTCAAAGTTTTGAAAATATTGACTTGTGACAAGGGGACATTACAAAGAACAAGACTGTCACATAAAACCATCAACTGACTCAGAAAAGTAAGAACCATCTCTCCTTAGTTGTGAAGATTGTCTTGGCAGCACCAAACTTTTCTTTCTCTGCAACATCTCCTCAAAGAGCCATGGTTCAAGAGGGTATTCACATTCAGGCCATGAGAAGTTTATGAGGAACTGGTTGATACGCCAGAGATCAGACGGAGCATCTTCTTCTAAAGAAAGCAACCTCCGTAATAGGTGAAGGTGCAGAACCTCCTTTTGAAGATATGTAGGAATGTCGTGTGGCCAAGTATATTTGTGGGAATGGTTATCACCACATATAAAACATGACTTTCATTTATATCTTGTACACACACAACTTTGAACTCAGTCAATGCATCATCTTCTGGAAAAGGTGCAAGCTGCTCATACCCAACTCTCATTATTGATTCCTGGCTTATTGGATCCACAACTGTCATCGCCCATTTTTCTAGTGCTTCATGTTGGCGTTTCAATTCGCACCTCTGGAATGCGAGTTGGAAACGGACAGCTATGCACAGATAAACTGCTCTCCTATTGGAAGGGGGAGTTCCCTTTTCGCTAATGTTCGCTGAAAAGATAAATAAATTAAACTTCACCTATCTTCTTTTTGATTCTCAGCTACGAGCACAAGGTTATAAAACTCTAAACGCTGCAGAAGAGGTTTTTTCCTTTTTTAAAACTTCTACTACAACTAGTCTTAAACTAATGACGCTTTTAATCTCCTAAGTAAATTCAGAGCAAAGGGATTAAAAGTGGACAAGGAATGATTATTTTACCACAAAAACTTAAGTAAATTTCTCCTAGATTTACATCACAAGACTCATTGTACTTTAATGATGAAAGCTGAAATAAAAGTTAAAGAAGCCACACATCTGACGACAAAACTTGATGATCTGAGATAGAATATTGGAGCAAAGGAAGGCATGAGATTTCTATTCCAACATCACAAAGTCGATACAACTCCAAGACAGCAATACTGTAGCAAAAGGCAGGCATACAGCAAATGATCAAACACTGAAAACAGATTACAGAGAGTGAACAAGCACTTTCAACAACAATTTTGCAGGCTAGAACAGGCACAGCAAAATATGTTATCTCCAACACTGTTCCCTTACAATGAACACACAGTGAACAAACACTTGGAATAACAAGATCTGCAGGCTAGAATAGGCACAGCAAATTTGCTATCACAAAAGTAGCTCCATTACAATAGGCAAGGCTACCCTTATTTATACTAAAATCAAAGGAGTAGGAACCCTAAAATCTCGTTGATTTACCCTAACTTGCCAACTCACAAGCTTTATTTATATTCTAAGACAAAGATACAACTAACAAATGCTTTAAAGCAAAGAAAATTCCAACTAATACAAATTGATTTCTTTCTAAATAAAGAATGTATGAGCTTAGGATGAAAGCAAATGCTTTAAAACAAAAAGCATCTAATTTAAAGTTGTTTTCTTTTGAATCACATCCTCATCTACATTCTTGCTTTATTGGTAATGTCATCAATTGATATTATTGGGAAATAATATCTTCTAAAAAGCAGATTTTAACCGAAAAAGCTGGCACATGGGTTTTGTAGGCAATCCCGTTTTGAAGCAACCTAGATTGTCGGATTTTGAAAAAACGGAGGATTTCTTGAAAAAGCAGCAAAAAAGCAGATTCCCAAAAAAAGCAAATTTCCCAATCTTCAAGAGGATAAAATTCTTGATGGACCCATCTCGATGAAAATTGAAAAAGCTTCAACCCTATTTCTGAAAAACGATCCCCTAGAAAAAAGGACCCTGAAAAAGCGTGCCTCCTTACTTCCTCATCCCGAAACTATGAAGAATGCTAAAAAAGCACTTTGTTTGAGCCTTCGAATCTTTGTGGAAAGAAAAATAAAAATCCTTCCTCTGGATGCAACCTGCAGAAATAAAAGTGGCCAAAAGGTTGTCTTTATAAAACTTTAGGGCGAAAAAGAAGCTTTCTTTGTAAAGAAATAAAGCTTCAATCTTATCCATGAAGAAAACAACTTTTAAAGTGCAAATCCAAGTAGATGTCTTCGAATAGGAGGAATCCCTATTTTATAGCTACCTATGGCTTCATGTGTGAGATGATGAAAATATCTTCTTTGATGATGTCATCAAACATGCGAGTTGGTAAAAATGTCAGCCAATTTTTACTTTGTTTTTGAAACTTTTGCACTTGTTTCGACTCAAGTATGGCCTATCTCTGACTTCAACAAGATGGTAAAATGTCACCATTTGACTGAAAAAGCTGACTGATCCTGACATTTTGAAGATTTATCAACCATGATTTTATCACCAGCCCCGAACTAACGATCTGATATCGTTTAACTGCGAATTTAACTTCTGGAAACTGTCACCGGGCGAAGGTTTGGATGCGGCTATCGGAAAACACTGTCACACACAAAAATAATCTAAGGCATGAGATGTTGGGCACCCCTAGCCTCCGAGGGCGCCTAGTTTTCTATGCCTTAACCATTTTTTCGAAATTTTCAACTTTTTCAACTTCTCGATTCTTGCACGCGTTCGGGTGACAAGTGACCCCTATTTGGCTGTCGATTTCTATCTACTGAGACAAAACTAAGCTTGACGATCTAGCAGATAGGCAAGCCTGATGAAAACTGAGCTGACTGTACTCTGTCTGCCTCGGGAAACGCGCCAAATTGACTTGTGAACCAGACCTGGCTTACGAAGGAAGATTTTTGTTTTCCAAAAAAAACTCAGAAAATATTCTAAGTCTAGAGAAACTGGGTGTCCCTAGCCTCCAACGGCGTCTGGAATCCAATGCCTTAGAAAATTTTTGGAAAATTCAAATTTTATTGTTGTTTCTCGATTTTCGTGCCAACAGCTCCTGTTTGATCTTCGTTTTTGGTCATCCGGATGACTGCTGAGGTAGGACGGAGGATGATCTGAGTAGCCTGAACACATCTCTGATGAAATCCCAACTTTTACCGATGTTTGAGTAAGTTTGACCACCTGGAAACAAGCTGACGGAGGCATTTTTGATGTTTCTCGAAAAACGCGTAAAAAATCTAAGGCATGAGAAGTTGGGCACCCCTGGCCTCCAGGGGCGCTTGGAATCCAATGCCTTAGCCAAATTCCTGATCTCCAACCTTCATTTGCAATTTGCTCCATTTCGCATGCCAACAGTGTAATGTCCCCTTCTAACAAGTCCAAATTTTCTTAATCTTGCACAGAATTTCAACTTGTAAAAGAGAACATTAGTAATCAATTCTTCTTATAATATCAACATATATCATTAATTCAATTATCCAATCCTTAAGTCCATTCATACTTAGGGTTGTCTATTACATGTTAATTTTATTCATTTTCAAACACTAGTGGAGATGAGGTACTATCTCTTGTTAGGTTGCATGATCATCCTCTGCGGTAGTGCCTTTGCATGATGTACCACATGCCCATTCCACCTTAGGTCTTACTAAGTGCCTTTGTATGATGTAACATATGCCCATTCCACCGCAGGTCTTACTTATTGCCCTTGTATGATGTAGCATAGTCCATTCCACCCCAGGTCTTATCCATTGCCTAAGTATGATGTAACATGGTCCATTCCACCACCGGTCTTATCTACCTTTCGATGTATTAATGCTACTTCTTCCTAACAAGTCTACCTCCAATCTCTCAATGTGTTCTATGATCTTATATCATGGGTTTCTTTCTAAGGACCTTGCCTTCATTATATAAATCAAGTATGATAACTCTTTATTGGGGCTTAGTCCTAATGATGATGGATTCTGTAAGCATTTATAATCATGTTATTCATAGATGTTTAAGCTATCTATATCATGTTAGTTATTCACTCCACCTTGACTATAACATGCTATCATATCATCTATATATATTTATATTTATAATTATAATAATATTTAATCACTAATATTGATATTTTTTAATAATATATTATCTATAATATTGCTTTCTTATATACTCAATTTATTACTTAAATATATATTTTAATATCATTCATATTATAATCCCTTTAATTAATATCATTCCATATAAAAAATATAATGAAATAACTTATATATATTAATTTATTTCTTTATTTGGGAATATAGGTGTAGCATACGTATCTTATTTTCCCCAACAATTAATATTCAATCATGTCTATAATTCAGACTCATAAATTATTAATTTTATAGCTGCTTGCTTCATTGTATTTTGTTGTGGTTCTTGCTTCCTCCACTCTCTACCTTTATATTTTCCTAAATGGTCAATGACTATACCTTTTCGCAAAGGTCATGTCTTTTTATAATATAATTGCTGCTGCCAATTGTATTTATAATAGTTTGCATAATATAATGTGATCACTACTTTTTAGCCCTTTTTGTTATAAATATATTAGTTACTGCTGCATTGACGGATTGTCTTAAAGGCAATCTAATATACTATATAATGTATGATTTATATTCATTTATATAAATATGTTTATTATATTATAATCATAATAATAATTAATATTAACATTTATATTTCTTATTATATAAAAATAATATGCTATTTTAATATTTATATTTATATTTGTATTGGTTATTTATAAATATAATATATCCATTAATATTTAAAATATTTATAGATAATATCATATAATATTATATATATTTATTAATGGACTATGGCTGGGATATTTAACATGACATTTTAAATATTTAATTTAAACAATGCCTTAATATGAAATCCCAGCTTTTACCGATGTTTGACTAAGTTTGACCACCTGGAAACAAGCTGACGGAGGCATTTTTGATGTTTTTCGAAAAATGTGTAAAAAATCTAAGGCATGAGAAGTTGGGCACCCCTGGCCTCTAGGGGCGCTTGGAATCCAATGCCTTAGCCAAATTCCTGATCTCCAACCTTCGTTTGCAATTTGCTCCGTTTCGCATGCCAACAGCTACTTCCTAATGTCGATTTCAACGATTTCGTCAGTCTACTGCCACTAGATAGTGAATGAATTGGGTAGCCTGGATACATCTGACGTGATTTCCAGCTTTTCAGGGCCTGATGACCAAAATGACTGCTTTTACGCTCACCGGAACTGACCGACAAAGATACTTCTCGCATTTTCTTGAAAAACGCAAAAAAAATTCTAACATTGGTGCAACTGGGCGTCCCCAGCCTCCTGGGCGTCTGGATTTCCCAGACTTAATCAAATTTGATAATTTTCAAATTTTCACCTCACTCCGGATTGACCCTGCTCTGTTTTGCGTTCATCGTCGAATCGACAACTGTTCATCAGTTCTGCATTGTCGGAAAAGCGTTGAAAACTTGAAAATGAGCTCTGGCAAATTAACTTCCTCCATTGATGACTTCAGAGCTTGAGCCCACACCTTCTGAAAAAGCAGAATTGACCCAGTAGAGAAAACTTGACCTTTTTGCAGATTCCGTCTGGACCACCCCGATCGTGAAGCAAAATCAGCCAATGAAAATCAAGCAGGACCCCTGAATCGGAGATTCTATTTTTTGAAACTTTCTATTTTTAGAAAATTTTGCTAGCATCCGTATCTCAAGAAACCCAGAAAACCTAATTTGACGTCTATTTTTAGAAACTTTCTAAAAATAGATATTTCTATTTTTAGAATTTTTTATTTTTTTGATTTTTTGACGAAAAATTTTCTAGACTTTCTCAAAATGCCTTAATGAAACAAAAATTTTGATTGGGTACAACACTTCAGCAGCTTCTTCATTGGTTGTGTTTTCGTCCATCCAATCCTCAGAATCTGATAGATTATCCAAATCTGAATGCTCAAACCCTTGATCATTATCAACAACATCTTCACCTGACAGCTCACTTTGCCATTCATTATCTTGAATCTCGTCATCCTCTGTAGAGTAATCTTCTTCAATGCAGATATCCAGCATCGTTTCATCTTCAGCATTCATGTATCTTTCTTCTTCTGGCAAGTAAGCGGAATCAAAGACAGATTCATCTGAGTTATATGTTTCTTTTTCATCTTCTTGATTGATCTCACATACGACGTATCTCACAAAACATTTGTCGAGAATTTCTGACTTTTCAATATCCTCCTCTTTAGAGACCAAAACTGAATATTCCATGAACTCTTCTTCTCCATCAACCTCTTCATATGTTGCATTTTGTATTGGTTGTATAGTATCAGTGAAGTCTCTTTCTTGTACAAGTTCACAGACGGATTCAACGTCGTCTTCTTCACTATTGCGTATGAAGGATTCCTAGGACAAAGGCGAAGACGGGCTATATTGTAAAGGTAAATCTGCAATATCTTCTGTTGAAGAATCACTTTCCCAGTGATGTACAAAACAATTTAGATCTGATGATGAGTCTTCCATATGATCTCCAGCTCTGAAAAATTCTTCCAGGAAGAAATCGTCTTTAAAATGAAGATCATGTTCTTGCTCCAATTGCAGTACTCCTTTGGTCTCTTCTTTGGATATATCTGACACAGGTTCTTCAAACCAAGCTTCAAAAGATGAGAGGAACGAATCAGATTCATCATTGCTCTCTGCAATATATATGGTTTCTTCCTCGTAATTTTGCTCTTGAAAAGATTGTCGCACTTCTTCTTCCTCAAAGAAGGTTTGCAAGTTGTATATTTCTTCTGATTCCTCCTTTGATTCGTCAACTGCACAGACAACTTCCTGATTCTCTTCGGTTATTTCTGACAACATTATATACCTTTGCTTGAGGATCCTGAGATTTCACCATTGTGAACCGAGACTTTGTTTCTGGTTCCAATTTGAAACTACCTTTCGTTAATGGAATGGTCGCGAATGACCAATCCAATTGTATTTCTCCTCCAAGATCTTTGCAAAAGCTTCTACTTAGCAGCATCCCGTAACTGGCTGGAATGTCAGCTACCAAGATAGTCATCATTATTTTCTTCTCGAGACAAGCCGCCAACCGTACTTGAGCATCCTTCAATTGTCCAACCAACGGCACTAACTTAGACTCAAGCGAATAACACTTGTCATGCGTTTTGGTGCACGAGAGTCCTAATGCATTCATCACCTGTAAGGGCATGACATTGTCTGAGGCTCCTAAATCAATGATACAATTGCTCAACTTATAGCCTCCTATATACAGAGAAATATAGAATGGCTTGGGCTTCTCTTCTAGTGGAACGGCAGATTCAAGCAATGTAGGCTGTATGACAGTCTCTTTCTTGACATATTTAACAATTCTATCCAACTGATCTGGATGATCCTGAAGATATTCCAGCTAAGAAATCTGCACCTTTGTCTTCATCATAGAATCCACTATATCAAAATTTGCCGAAGACGAATCTTGAATGGCTTTAACATTCTCATATGGTGGCTTAACATTGGAAGTGGAAGCCACTTCCTTCCCCTTTTCTTTTGATCTTTCCTTATCCTCTTCTCCTTTCTGTGCTTTGAAATGCTAAGCACATGTAAACACAGGCGTCGAAAGATTTTCATGGTTCACCACAAGAGAATATTGATGAAGATCCTCTCGTTCTTCCTTTATTAAAATGGGTTCATTCTAGTAGTATCCCATAGTAGAGTTGCCATAGAAGTTGTCCGTCTGTGCTGAAATAACGTTCGCACTTGGGGAAGGGACGATGTTTGAAATGGACGCAGCATCAACATATCCCATGATCTAATTCATTCTTAAATTTTCAGGACATGTCGCACCAGTATGTGCATCAATTTCGTGAAAAAGCAAAACACTACATTTTGAGTAGCATCAACTGCTTGTCTTGGTGGAGGTGCTGGCAACCTGGACCTGCAACCTGGGCCTATAATTATTGAAAGGCTGAAAATTGTTCCTTTTAGGCTGATATGGTTGCTGTGGTTGGTGCTGTTGCTGCGGTTGGTATTGTTGTTGTGGTTACTGATACAGTTGCCGCGCGGGTTGCCCCTGAGTAGGCAACTGTCTCTTCATAATAGTCACTTCATTTACTACCTTCTGTAGTAGTGGATCCGCAGAACTCTGAACAAGAGGCCTGATTGAATCAGTTTTCATTTTGCCAGACGTAATCATGTCATCCTCTAACTTGATGGCATTTTCTTGTGCATTGGACAATTCTGTTTCATTAGCCGATCACAAAAAGAAGGCTATCTCAGAAGGAAGAGCGTTAATGAAACTGCTCGACAGAATTTGCGGAGATGGATTAAGTGTATGAGAAAGACGTGTTACCAAGCGATTAAACCTTGCTACAAACTCCCTCATCGGTTCATTGTTTTCCATCTTTAAATTTGAGAGTGGGGCGAACAATCTGTGACCACCTTTGGCAAGCTTGAACCTTGCCAAGAATTTCTCGCTCATAGTTGCCCAATTCGTAATGATGCTTGGCTCCAGATGATTGAACCATTGGGCAGCATTTCCCACGAGAGTCTCAACGAAGAGACGCACAACAACATCCTCATGTGATACATGCAAAACAGCGCAAGCTGTTGTGAATGCGAAGATATGTTCGTCAGGATGTTGAGTCCCATCACCGTGGACCCGGGGAAAATGCTTCCTTGACCCCTTTGGTAACTCATGATGTGCTTGCAGGGCCAAAGGTCCAATGTTGTCACCCCAAGGCAATGAGGGTGGTCACATCTGATTCTGATCATTGTGATTGTTATTATTTGCATCACCCATCGCTTTAGGCTGGATTACTGGTTCCTCTTGAGGTTCTTCCTACTTGACTTCAGGAACTATTTGGACTTCAAGAACTATGTGGGATGCTTCTCCAACTTCTGTGTAATATCCATTGCTGACTATGGCCTCAAAATGCTAAAGATATGGTCAAGGAATATTGTCAAACACTTTGCACACAAGGTCTGATCTTGCTGATATGAATTTCTGATTGTTTTATTATGAGTTTGAATGCTACAAATGATGTTTTTTGAAAGCTTCTAATGATGCAAGATTGACTAACAACATCTCAGCAATGCTATGCCAATTATTTACTACCTTTCCATGCATATAAGTGACTGAAATTGTGCAACTACAACAACTAGGAATTATGTCAAACACCTTGAATGCAACCTAGGATAGCATATGTGCAGCTAAAGCCAAGTGGTATTAACACAAACACTTGGTATGCAATGTAATCAGATTCCAAAATGAGAACCTACAGCCAAATGGCAGATTGACAAACAATTGGCAAACAATCTCTTTCTAGCTGGTAAATGTTTTCTTGTTTTGTTCCCCCCTTTTTGAGTGATGATAAGATGCATAAAAATAACTTACTAAATTTGCCAAATGACTGTAAATGGATTAGAAAGTAATGCAAGGTAATTTTCTAACTTTCTCAAACTATATGTTGGCTGGAAATGATATGCAGCTATATGAATGAACATCTACAGCTAAGAGGTATTTTGACAAACACTTAGCATGCAATCTTCAAGACTCCAAGTGACTGAAAATGAAATGCATGTATAGCTACAGCCATATGACATTATATCAAACAATTCTCATGCGAACTCCCAACTCTATTAAGACTGAAACTTGTGCAAATATGAAGCCACAGCTGATAGGCATTTTGTCAAACACATGCCACGCAACCTTTCACTTCAACTTGATATTTAGTACTGAAATTCTGATTTCCATACAACTGATTACAATGCTCAATAATCTGATTACAATGATTTGGCATTCAGGAACATTTACATTAAACGACCATAGCAATACAACATTAATGGCAGCGATTATACCTCAAACCTTTGACTGCAATTTTGGCATGACAAATGTTGATGTAGATGCAGACCACAAAATACATCGATAGTCCTACAAACTGATATTATTTGCCTTCAAACCTGATCACCTATGTTGCTGCTGTCCACACTGTTCACACACTGTAGCATGCACTGTTCATGTTACTGTTCATGTCACTGTTCACGCCACTGTTCATGTCATCAACAATTTTAGATCTGCAAATGATTAACCTTCGGAACCCTTGTGAAACTTAATGTATTCTGCAATTTAAACACAAATTGAACTCCTGGATGAAGCCCACACTTTAGCAATAATCTCAGCTAATAGTTTCACAGCCTCAAAATTGCATAAACCAATGAGATTTTTCATTCCCAATGGCTGGAGATGGCAGAAACCCTAGCTAGCTTCCTCACCAAACAACAACATCAAAGCAAATATCAATTCCTGGATGATAATGAAACTTGGTTTGATCTTCTTTTATACATTTTCAATCCATCTCCAAGAAGCTTCTAGTAAAATAATATTATTATTTTATTTTAGTGACTTTATGTTATAATATTTTATTTAAGTCACTTTATTAAATTAATTAAATATAAGGTCACTTTATAATATTTATTTATTTAATAACCTTGCAAATAATTAATTTAATTATTATCTCCCTTAATTTTCCAATCCAACTGAATCCAGGAAACCAGCCACCGATCAAGTAATTACCTCAAGAAGACCCCCTAACCATGCACATTAGCCTACGAAGGTCAGGAATAGGCTAAACTATCCACAAACAACATCAGGCTAAAAAGGGGACATTACCATCCACCCTCCCTGAAATTGCTTGTCCCCAAGCAATCTCGGTTGCAAAGAAAGCTCTCCCCCACCTAGATCCCAAGGGAAGATCTATATAATGTCCCTGTTATCACCAAACAGCTCCTGTAACACCAGTACTAGCACAACTAACTGAACCTGCTGAATGAACTCAATCCTGCTATCAAGTGTCGCAGAAGTATAAGCCTCAAAAGGAAGCAATCCAAAAGACTAACCAGATTTGCTTCCAACCTCTGCACAAGATAAGCTATCATACAAACTGTCTATCACATGCACCACTGAACTGTGCATCTAAAATAAATCATGCACATGAGGATCAAATGTAAAGCTGTACACACTCCTCATGTACACTTCTGAAATCTCCTCTGCGAGCCCTGTTTGAAATCCCGATGCACTGGAAGGATCCCAAATGCTACCATCAATACTCATCTCGAAACTGGAGTCAAGAGAGTGGTCAACATCTAATTCGAAGAGTGGATTGTGAACCATCTCACGCTCATCCCCCTGAACCACCTCCTTTCTCTTCCTGCCCAACCCCCTACAAAAGGAGATAGAATGCAATTTCCCCTCTACAATTCCCCTCAACACATATTTCCTATTATCAACCTCAAATTTCCTTTCCATTTTAGGCACGTTGAGGGTAAATTCCTCTGTCCTAGAGCCATCTCATGCCCAACACTATGTCCATCTCACCCATGTTGACCATATAGAAATCAGTCCGTAACTCATAATCATTTAACAACAAGGTGAGATTATTAATCCGTCTAGTGCATGAGAGGATATATCGATCAGCAACTTGGACTCTGAATCCATCAAAATCCTCGGCTTGAAGTCTACATCTAGCCACGAAACCCTCATCAATAAAGTTGTGTTGCTCCCATGTCAAGCATGGCAATGCAACATTGCCCCTCGACTGTTCCTTTGAATCTGAATGCAGTCTCATCCAGTACATTAGCAAGAAATGCCAAAGGAGCCAAATTCCCATCAGCAGATGCCTTCTCATCTTGATCAACCCTTGAAGCAGCTTGCTGGTCCGCATTATCAGAATCGGAGTCCTCGTAATATGCCCACATAATACGATTTGCCTTGCCCTTAGGCCTCAAAGGGCAGTCATGATCCCTGTTATATGGTTCCTTACACCAATAGCACAATTTCTTTTTCCTCAACTCCTCACGTGACTCCTCATCCACCATGGTTGCTGATTTCTTTTTCTTATTAGCAAATTGTTGAGGATTCTCATTGCTGGTAGAAGGAACATCCTTATGTGAACCTTTGCTTTTTGGGGCTGCGAACTCCATACTCCTAGCCTTCTTCATAGCCTCCTTATGTGAAGGGAGATCAAAGGCTTTTATCCATCCCCTCAATGGTTCCAATAAACCCTCAATGAATAACACAACTAATCTCCTCTCAGATATATTGGAAACCATAACTGATAATTTCTGAAATTCACTAATGTAACTCTCCAAGCTCCCAGTCTGCTTAAGCTGAGCCAAGTCTTTGAAATAGGTCTCTGAATCTCTCTTATCAAAGCGTTCCACCAATCTGTCAACAAACTCCTGATATGAAGTGATACTATTATGATGCAATGTTTCTAATCCATGGTACCACCAATCGTGCATTGCTCCCTCCAAGTGGAAAGTAGCATATTGTATTGCATCCCTTTCTGTCATGGGTCTAAGAGTCAAGAGGGTGTCTAGCTTATGAATCCAAGCCTGAGCTGTAATCTTCCCACTACCATCAAACATAGGCAATGTAACTCTGTTGGCAGCATACATCAAATCATTATTTAGATTTCTCGGTCTTTTTTCTTGCTTTCCCCTATAGTGTTCTCTTCTTTGACTTACAAATCTATCAAAGCTTATGCGCTCTCTGACCTGTGGTGTCAATAATTCCCACTCATCATTCGCTACCATAAGAGTATCCGCGAACATTTCTTCTCCCTCTACTTCGGCAATTTCCTCTTCTTGGTCATTCATCAAAAAGCTAGGGCGTGTATGCCTATCTACGGTACGGGAATGTACACGTTGAGCCCTTGGTGTCCCAACCACACTCCTGTTATCATCTGGCACTTGATTCTGTCTTCCCTGAGGATTCATCTATTGTAGCATTGTAGTGAGTGCCCGCAAAGCATCTGCCACCTGTCATTGTTCTGTTGCTAATTGTTGCTGTCCTGCTACCATGTTTCTAAAGAGTTCACATGTTTCTTGTTCTTCATCATTTCTTCCTCTGTTTCTAATAGGGCTACCTTCACCTCTTTCACCCATAGTGTCGGATGAACCAACCTCTCACTGTCTTGCTGCTAAAGCAGCTGATAAAGTGTCTTGTTTAGGTAGTTGTGGCCATTGTTTTTGCTTTCTTTCTTCTCTAGTTGTATACCTTTTGTTCATGTCACTTTGTTGCATTTAAATGAGCCGATTTCAAAACCAAAGGATGGCAGGAAACCACTCTGATACCACTGTAATATCCCTTGCTGACTATGTCATGTCCCCGTTTCCGGCTTGATCATCAAGTGTATAATGGATTAGCCTATTCCTCATTCCCGGAGGCTAATTCTAAATGATGAGGGAATGAATTGGTTTCTGACTAACTCTATCTTTTTGTTTTGCAGGAACAGAGTTAGAAAACTAAAATTTGACTAAGTCTGTGGTCACATTGTCAAATAATGCTTTCATGATGTTTAGGCGCATTTCTAGGAAATTCAAACTCATTCTGGCGCCTAACTCTCAAATCCACTTGTAGCACTCAGTAAGAGATTTAATTGGAGGCGCTTCATGTGTTTAACTTCCTCCAACCCAGCGCCTAGTATTGAGATGAGTGGAGTGGGTATGTATGAGGCTTTCATGCTTGGGCGCCACTATCATGTTGAACTCACCTAAATGAGCGCCTTGGGTTTTGAAGGCAACAATCAAGAAGATGAAGTCATCTATTAACTAGTTGAGCATCACTGGCAACTGATCATTCACCAAACATATGTTTGTGGTCATTGAAAGAGCCTAATTGAGCTAGGCGCACTTTCTTGTTCTTACAAAACCTCAGAATGCGCCTAACCTTCATAAGGCGTCAATTCAAGGTTAAACACTCCAAAATGAGCGCCTAGCATGGATGATGGTTTGATTGAAGGATTTGAAGTTAGGAAAGTCATTGTGATGAACAATCAAAGGTAAAGAAGGAAACTTCTAGCTTAAGCGCATGTATTGGTCAAAACTCCTTGATTCTGGCGCCTAGGATTGAAACTATGTGAGATGCACATTTTCGTGAAACTCTTCCATTTTGGCGCCTAAGGAGGGAACTTTCTCAAATAGCTTACAACATTAAGTTGATTTGATAAGAAGGTCGGTAGACTCCATAACTTGCTTGGCGCACTTAATTGCCTATTTCACCCTCCAGATGCACCTAGGCAAGTAAGGCGCCTTCTCCCTTTGTCAAAGATTCACATAAGCGCCTTGATTTGGTTGTCACCCTGGATACTTGAAATGGCGCCCAAGGATTTTATCAATTGCATATGATTTTCTAGGAGGTTGAAGTGGTATAGGCGCACTTATTAGTTTGAATAGCCCAGTTTTGGCGCCTAGCAAAGGATCATGTAAACTTGCACTAAAGATTCAGTATTTGAAGGAGGCATTCCAGAGTACTTTTGATTGATTGAAAACAATGAAATGCAACAAGTATGAAGTCTAGAACTCTAGGCGCATGCTAGAGTCTCTGTAAACCTTCAATTGGCGCCTAGTAATGGTAAGGCGCAGTTTCATGAAGGAACTATTTCAAATGGGCGCCAAGACATGAAAGTAGTATCAAACCTTGTCAATCTTCATTTCTACTTTCTGGCTACTCAGTTTGAGCGCCTAGCCTTGAAGGGTATTCAACTGTGACACTAGGCGCACTTTTGTGCCCATGGAGCATCATTCTAGCGCCCAACATCAAGTAGCACTTTGATCAATTTTCAATGAGCGCCTTAGGCAGATTGGATGAGTGAAGTATCATAATTCTTTTCTGGATCTCGCCAACAACATTTAGAAGTTCTTTCCAGGATAGGCACAATCTCATGATGGGCGCACTTTGACATTCCAGACAATTCAACTTGGCGCCCAGTCAGAAGAACACTTGAAACTGCGCCTAAGTTGAGGTGGTTAAGGTAGTTACACAACTTGAGCTCTCATTAGTCGACAGAATGTCTTCGGGATCCGTGTCAAAGTCTCTCGTTAAGCTTGCCAACTCAGAATGAGTCATCAGATGGAATATTCCCTTGGATATGCTTCTTGGGAAACGTGCCTTGGTTCCTCTTTGTGCATTGAAAAATGTGCCTTCATTGCCTTTGGAAGGCCTATAAAAGGAGCTCTCTCATTCATTTGTTATCTATTCATTTTGACAAAATTCTCTCTGCAAAGCTATTGAGCTTGTAATCTTGAGGCCTACGAGTTTCAAGTGTTGGGGTGATGCTCCCTCAACAAGCAAGGTGATGCTCCCTTGTTGTAATGTGAGGTGTTGACATTCAGTTAACATCATTGAGTTTGATTGAGTTGATCAAGTATAGAAGTCATTGTAGACATCAAGGCTTCAAGGCCTTCCTTTGTATTTCCATTTGAATAAGTTTGTCACTTCATGCTATTGAAAGCATTATCCATGTAATAAGACATTTGCCAGAAGTTTGAATCAAGCAGAAGACAAGTACCCAGCTTCAAGTTTGAATCATTCAAGTGGTTATCTTTGATGTATACCTTTAAATTGTTGAGTAATTGATGAGTTGATAACAAGTAAAATTGTTTAAGTAAGGAAAAATTTTAGTAGAATTAGTTGGGTATCTTACAGACTATGGCCTCAAAATGCGGAAGATATGCTCAAGGAATATTGTCAGACACTTTGCACACAAGGTCTGATCTTGCTGATATGAATTTCTGATTGTTTTGTTATGAGTTTGAATGCTACAAATGATGTTTTTTCAAAGCTTTTAATGATGCAAGATTGACTAAAAACATCTCAGCAATGCTATGCCAACTATTTGCTACCTTTCCATGCATATAAGTGACTGAAATTGTGCAACTACAGCAACTAGGAATTATGTCAAACACCTTGAATGCAACCTAGGATAGCATATGTGCAGCTAAAGCCAAGTGGCATTAACACAAACACTTGGTATGCAATGTAATCAGATTCCACAATGAGAACCTACAGCCAAATGGCAAATTGACAAATAGTTGGCAAACAATCTCTTTCAAGCTGGTAAATGTTTTCTTGTTTTGTTTCCCCCTTTTTGAGTGACGATAAGATGCATAAAAATAACTTACTAAGTTTGCCAAATGACTGTAAATGGGTTAGAAAGTAACACAAGGTAATTTTCTAACTTTCACAAACTATATGTTGGCTGGAAATGATATGCAGCTATATGAATGAACAAGTAAGAGGTATTTTGACAAACACTTAGCATGCAATCTTCAAGACTCCAAGTGACTGAAAATGAAATGCATGTACAGCTACAGCCATATGACATTATATCAAACAATTCTCATGCGAACTCCCAACTCTATTAAGACTGAAACTTGTGCAAATATGAAGCCATAGCTGATAGGCATTTTGTCAAACACATGCCATGCAACCTTTCACTTCAACTTGATATTTAGTACTGAAATTATGATTTCTATACAACTGATTACAATGCTCAATAATCTGATTACAATGATTTGGCATTTAGGAACATTTACAATAAACGACCATAGCAATACAACATTAATGGCAGCGATTATACCTCAAACCTTTGACTGCAATTTTGGCATGACAAATGTCGATGTAGATGCAGACCACAAAATACATCGATAGTCCTACAAACTGAGAATATTTGCCTTCAAACCTGATCGCCTATGTTGCTGATGTCCACACTGTTCATGCACTATTCATGTCACTGTTCACGACACTGTTCATGTCATCAACAATTTCAAATCTGCAAATGATTAACCTTTGGAACCCTTGTGAAACTTAATGTATTCTCCAATTTAAGCACAGATTGGACTCCTGGATGAAGCCCACACTTTAGCAATAATCTCAGCTGATAGTTTCACAGCCTCAAAATTGCATAACCAATGAGATTTTTCGTTCCCAATCGCTGAAAATGGCAGAAACCCTCGCTGGCTTCCTCACCAAACAACTGTCATGTCCCTATAATGATTTATAATTGAATTGTTTAGTTAAAATAGAATGAATAATATATTTATTTAAAATCTATTATTAATATGTATTATTTAAATAATATTTATTTAAAACAATTAACAAGATATATATTATTATATTTATAAATAACACATGTAAACAATAATAATATATTATAAATATATCTAATAATATAAATACAAATATTCTTATATTTATCTTATATTATAATATAAATATAAATAATATAAATCATATATCATTTATTATGATATAATATAAATAATATAAAATAAATAATATATTATTTATAATATAAATGATATAATATAAATACAAATAATATAAATAAACTATGTTAAGGGAGTTGCGTATGGTTAGAACTAGTTTTACCACAGCTCATAGAAGGGAATAACATAAAGTAATAAAAATTATAAAAGGGTAAGTATGTCTTTTACCACCAGGCATAATAAATATCCCTTGAAAGGGAAATAAATAAAGGCTGTGGGATAGAAAGAAAAGAAGATGGGCAATAAATAAATAATATCCCATAAATAAATATATTTAGGTCCGCATTATATTTATATATATTTGAGTCATAACTAGAAAAGATATCATAAATATATATAGGGAGGAATTATTCAAGTAAAAATAAATATAATAATAATAATAATAATGTATAATAGTAAATATATATTTATTCATTGCATAATATAAGGGCATTCATAAATGGAATCGAGTCTCTTGAGAAGATGTCGATCTCACAATAAGGAGTGCTTAACTAATACAAACAAATATCAAGTATCATCAAAGTTTAATAATAATAATTTATTAAGGGTGGTGACGGGTGGTAAATTGCATCCCTTCAAACTTATAAATATTAACCGGCCCCTCTAACAAAAGGGAAAGGAATAGAAAAAGGAAGGAAGAGAATAAATATCTATGCATCCAAAAAGGTACCTACAGATCGTCTAAACAACAGGGAAAAGAGAATAGAATCCAGTGAGTAGATCCAACAAGACAAGTAGTATAAAGAGGTATGTGCACTTTCCTTATTAATAGGTTAGGCAATATAAATGTTGTAGAAGAATAATATGAATATAAATGGGCTATCAAATTAATTGATATAATTATGATGTTAATATAAATAAATGCACTTAACTTAGACAAAACTAGGAATGTGCATAACTAATATAATGAATAAATGTAATGATATATGATCAATATTAATATAAGGCATCTTGTGTTAAATGCCAATAAGAACAATTATGATATTTATTAAATCAAATAAAAAGATAAGTTGGTGGTATGCTTGGAGCTGACTCAAACTCTCCCATTAACCCCTCTATCACTTCTAAGGTATGACGTAGTTGAAATAGTTTATTTTAGCCTAGGTATCTCTCGACTAGATGTAAGTCCCTCGACCAAGTGATGAGGAACCCCGTGTGTGGGTGAATTCCTTGGGCCTAGGAGAACTCGTAAGAGTTGCTCTACGGATGGTGACTCTCGTCTGGATGAGGTACTCCGTGTGTGAGTGAAATCCCACGAGCCAAATGGTGAGGGACTCTGTGTGTGAGTGAAACCTTTGGGCCTCCGTAAGAGATGGAACTATTTCCTTAATGAAATCATACTTGGTGATCTAGAGCTGGTTAACGCAAGAGTCTACCATAAGTCCCTCACAAGTCATATCACGAACAAATATATGAACTTAATGTGAATATAATCTAATATGTGATAGTCTTAATGAATTTATATTGAAATAAAAGATGAATCGAATACTAATGTTCTCTTTTACTAAGTCGAAATTGTGTAAGGTTGAGAAAAATTTCAGCTTACTAGAAGGGGACATTACAACAACAACATCAAAGCAAATATCAATTCCTGGATTATAATAAAATTGGCTTGATCTTCTTTTATACTTTTTCAATCCATCTCCAAGAAGCTTCTAGTAAAATAATATTATTATTTTATTTTAGTGACTTTATGTTATAATATTTTTTTTAAGTCACTTTATTAAATTAATTAAATATAAGGTCACTTTATAATATTTATTTATTTAATAACCTTACAAATAATTAATTTAATTATTATCTCCCTTAATTTTCCAATCCAACTGAATCCAGGAAACCAACCACCGATCAAGTAACTACCTCAAGAAGACCCCCTAACCATGCACATTAGCCTACGAAGGTCAAGAATAGGCTAAGCCATCCACAAACAACATCAGGCTAAAAAGGGGACATTACATTCTATAGGAACAAGATCTTGGAAGGAAGGATTTGTAGCACTGCCTTTTCCCCTTTTTGTATAAACCCTGTGAGCTAGGATTATCTACTGCCACGCGGGAGGTGGTAATACTGGTCTTCCTGCCACAAGATCTGCTTTGTGTTCTTCTTCATCAAAAATAGTAGCCGTGTTTCTCCACTGATCAGGACTTTCCTTTTGCGTGAATATGAAACTCCTCAGGCTACTAATGATGTTCGTTTGCTCTCCTTCCACTCGTACAAGATTTGGTTGAATAGCAGGTGGTGTAAGATTTGGTTGTTGAACTAGAGCAATAGGATGCCAGAGAGTCATTCTCATGACATAAGCCTAAGCTTGCTTAAAGTTTTATGCCTCGTGCCCCACCGTGGGCACTAGAAAACTGTTGGCGTTTTAGATCGCACCTCTGGAATGCAAGTTGGAAACAAACAGCTATGCACAGATAAACTACTCTCCTATTATGAGGGGGAGTTCCCTTTTTGCTGAGAATCAAAAAGAAGATAAGCAAATTTGGTTTTATTTATCTTTTCAGTAAACATCAGCAAAAAGGGAACGCATCCTCATAATAGGAGAGCAGTTTATCTGTGCATAGCTGTCTGTTTCCAACTCGCATCCCATAGGTGTGAATTGAAACGCCAACAATGCCCGAACTATGGTGCTAGCTTTCCTTTTATAACCCCGAATGGGTTGCATTCATCCCAAGAGACGTCCACTTTGACCCTCGTGCCTCTAGCGCTGGGATTTGTTTATTGTTTGCATGAGTTTGCATGAGTTTAAGGAATCCCCAATTCCTTTATAATGGGTGCTCTTACAAATTTGTTTATTGTATGCAATTTGTCTTAATCTTGTTGTCTTATACGCCACGTCATTTATCTTATTCTTTCTTGTTTTCTCTTCTTGCAATCGCTTAAGACTTAGCATTAAAATTAATAGGAAATATCATCGATGGGTCGTTCAAAGCATCGAGACATGACAAGAGTAGGGAAGCTGAAAGCAGATGTCCTCCATAGCAGCTTAAATCCAAGTGCAAGATTATTAAACATGCCAAGGGACAATGTGGTTCAACAGCAGCAGCAAAGGAAGATCTGGTGCAGACAGATAAGAAGAAACAAGCAAGGCTGTCTATGGTCATTTTAGCATTGGGCTTATATAAAAAATTTACAGTTGATTACAATGACCCCATGTATTTCATAATTTATTCCAATAATATTAAAAGTTACTTGCATTAAATTAGTCTTTCAGAAATTAGTCTTTCAGAATTGAACACAGTTATTGAGGTTTGCCATGACTGATTTAATACAAGAACATGGAAACGAATTTACACTGATGGTTATCATACCTCAAATCTAAGCTCCTTAAGTTTGGGACAGAACCGACCAAGCTCCACAAGAACATCATCAAATACAAAAGGAAGAGCTATTCTTTCGAGATTTCTCAACAAGCGTGGAAGGCCACATAAAATCACTTCTTCAATCTGCAATAGAAAATGAATATATTGAAAACTATTGTACATAGTAGAACAAATGAATCTAACATCAGTATTTGCATAACATAAGCTAATTCATTGAAAAACAAACAAGAAGGAATTTACAATGAATTGTCACATCTAACAAAGAAATTTTTAAAAAAGCAAATCAGTCCTTTGGAAGCACATTTACTTTTTATACGTAATTGAATTTGTCAATATCAAAATAGAACAATAGAAAATCCCCAAAACGTGGGCCAGCAAAATTTTAAAGCATTTATTAACTAATCCTGGTGGATACATGTAAATGAGTAGATTTGTAAATGTGATGCAAATAATTGAAGCAGCATGTATATAGGCACCTCATTGTTTGTAAATCCAAGTTGAGAGTGGAAGAGGAAAGGTCACTTGGTTGGCTTTCCAACTTCTACAACTTCTTGTCTTTAAATTGGAATTGTTGTACAATACTCCTTTGAAAGATTTAATAGATTAGTGTTCACTCTTTTACTAAGAGTTTTTATTATTAATCAATAATTAAACTTTATCTAGGATTTATTAAACTCTCAATATTTTTTAAAATGACCTTTTCGTAACTTAATGTTGGAACTTCAGCACTTTTTGACCATCCCTTATCTTTCATGCTTGCCTCACATTTCATAAGCAAGTTTGTTGGCTCTAAATTTGTCCCGACCTGCCAAAATTCATGACAATTGTGTGCCCCTATGTCATTGTAGCCCTACGTTGACAACAGATTCGAGATAGGATATACTAGGGTTTAATACATCTATGGGCGATTGCCATGTGGCATCTACTCGGCATGTGGTGGGCCTGACATCTTAAAGTTGGCTTATATATGCACGGGCATTGTTAATTGGGGACACGGTGCATATGTTAGTTGGTGATGCGCATAACGATCTTGACAGCTAATGCTTTATGGCGTGCACTTTGGTCGAGCGCTATGCACTGGCCGTAGATTTGCTTCTCCTCTATCGCATGCCATTTAATTGTTATGAGCATGCTCAACTATAATGTCCCCATTTTCGGAGTGATCACCTGGCAAAGGCTGATTAGCCTATTCACCATTCGTGTAGGCTAATTCGTATGATAAGGGAATGAATAGTTGAGCCATTGTAGCAAAAGTGACTTGGAGAAAGGAAAGTCAGTTAAGTGAAACTAATTTTAAAGTCACTTGGAGAAAGGAAAGAAGTAACATAATAAAATGTCAAATAAATTATTATTTTATTATGGATGTCAAAAAGGATTCAAAATTGGCAAATTAGGACCTACATTTCCAGAGTGATCACCTGGCAGAGGATGATTAGCCTATTCACCATTCTCGTAAGCTAATTTGTATGATAAGGGAATGAATAGTTGAGCCATTGTAGCAAAAGTGACTTGGAGAAAGGAAAGTTGGTTAAGTGAAACTTGGAGAAAGGAAAGTCAGTTAAGTGAAACTAATTCTAAAGTCACTTGGAGAAAAGAAAGAAGTAACATAATAAAATGTCAAATAAATTATTATTTTATTATGGATGTCAAAAAAGGATTAAAATTGGCAAATTGGAGAGGACCTCTTGGAGGCTTTATAAAGAGGTCATTTGGAGTTTATTTCATCATATATTATCATTTTGTCAATTGCATATTGGAGAGTTTCCTTTCTGCTGCAACTTCTGGTTCAGCTTGTTCTAAGGATGAAAACCCTTAGACATTTGTGCTTTGGACGAAAACCCAGTACCACTTGAGAGATAAATCCACCTAGGGTTTACTATTGAGCATTATTGCAGGATTTTGACATTGTAGAAAAACTGGAAAGTCATTATTTTTGCAGGTTACAGCTGCTAGCGTTTCATCACCAAATTGGAAGATTTATGCCAAATACCAATTTTGGATTGGATCGTTGGAGGATTTTTGAGCTTCAAAAGGATACTTTTGCAAGATTTTGTTGGATGTTCATGTGCAGATTTGTTCTCAGATTTTATTGCAGGTTTGGGACAAGATTTATATCAGATTTTTCCATCAGATTTGCCTCATAATTCCAGCACCAAAATTCAGGGATTTGCACCAGATTTTTAGCATCTTTTTTCAAGGGTTTTGTATCAAACCCTAGCACCACCTTGGGTAGATATTGACTCCCATATTGAGAGCATATTTGGGCTTCATGCTAGCCGCCATCCATCATAGAGGATTCGCTGCATACCAGGGAGAGTCGCCGCTGTCATAAGGGATAAAAATCAGGTTTTAGGGTTCCAAACCCTATCGCAGCCCTTGGAGGAGGATTCACTGCCCTAGAACAATCGCTGCCTATTTTGAGGCATCTTTGGTGAAGGAACTAGTGCTACAGCAGTCTCTTTATATCAGAAAATAATTGCAGCAGTCTACCATTTGTATCAGACTATCAGCATTCATTCATTGGGATCTTGGCATCAATTATGTATCATTGTGTTGAAGGCAAAAGTCGGGTATGTTATTTATTGAAATGCTGATGTACACTATCTAATTTGTATTTAAATCTCTAATTTGAATAAGACATATCTCTGCTGTTGCAAATTCTATATCAGAGCTCTTATTTGTTGAGTTATCAATTGCAAATATTTGTATTCTTGTTCATTGCTAGGTCTATGTGAAAACAGATTGAAAACCCTTCAAACATATATGCAAAACAAGCATACAAACCAAAGGAACTCAGAAAATCAGTCATAATCAGCTTGCATGCTATGTGTTTAACTGAAAATCCAGAGAAGAACTAGACTCGATAGCTTAAGATAGGCTTATTATGGTGGGTCCTCTACTTGCGTGGTCAAACCCAAGACCTACACATGTCTTCGTGGTGGGGCTTGGTCCCCATGATGGCTACTCCTAACTATTCAATACGTCTTCTTTCGTGCTCCTCTTGACAACATGGCTTTGCTCATACCTTGGATCACAGTGGCTATTCTCCAACATCATCGTGACCACTTTTTTCAAATGGACTTCAAACATTTTAATAGATACCCACACCTATATAGTATTCAAGTAGTCCAAACAGCATGGCCGCTATTTTTCGTCTCTACAGTTCAATGATGGGCTTGAGGAGCCTATTAACAGGCCATATTGATTTGTAGGTACATCCTTGTGTCTTATGGACAATCCCCTTGGCAGGTGGTGGCATATAGGCTTGTCTTCCTGCCTGTATATCTATGTGTAGGTCATGCCCTAATGATTTAGGGTTTCTTCTTCATGCTTGAACAATAGCCCTTGGCTCTCTACCCAAGAAACCAGTGCTTGATGGCATCCTCCCAATGCTTGATCGATCTCCCATAAATGCAGTTTGTTGTTGCAAGTAGTTGAGCATGCTAGTAGGAGTGGTATCTTTCTTCAGGGCTGTTAGTTATGTTGTAAGATGCCCCATTCTTGCATGATACATGTCATCAAGGTGTCTAGATCTTCCTATAGTTGGTGCACTGCATTAATGAGTTAGACTGCCACATTTGGAGTGTGTTTACTCTTCTCCCCCTACTAAGATGCCTCTTTTTCCATTAATGCTCTATTGTGAGTCTTGGGTTGATATGACAAAGATTTTGTATGCTCTCATTGAATACTCTTGCTACATGTGGTCAACTCATTCTATTTTTTATCCTTTGGATGGTGATTCCAGCTGGTGCAAAGGCTTGACTTAACATGATATGATCTATTGCATGGTTGTGTGACTGTATGGAGCAAATTTAATGCTCAAGGGCAGTGTTTACACCCCTACCGGTCTAATTGTTGTTTGTATTTACTTGTGCAACTGGTCAATGGCATTCTCCACTACTCCAAGTACTTGTATGCAGATCCGAGAAGGATTTTCCTCCTCATGAAGGTGCAATCACCCCTGCCAAAGTGTGCTGACTGTGACAAAGGCTATATTCGTAATGTCCCACATTTAGTGTATTATCCCTGATGGATATTGGCTAAATTACTGATCACATATATGCTATTTGGATTGAACTGATTTGTGTATTTGAAATTGTTAGTTGGCCTGGAATTTTTCTGTCTGAATATAACACTCGAATGATATATTTTAGATGCAGTTTCTATCTCAAAACAAATAGACATTTTGACAAACAAGTCTCATGCACTTGTAAATCAGAGGTATAGCCAAACCATACACAGATTATAGAATAAAATAGATAAGTTCAAATTAAAGATTTGAACTATTCATTATTAGTTTATATTTCAAAGGAGCTCACATACCAATGATAATCAATTCAATCCCACTAATGATAGCTGACGAAATTGTAGCCTTTACTGAAATTGTTATCAGTTTGCTGAATTATGCCTCATTCCTTATTAATGATCTGCTGTCCAAGTTTCTATTACAGGTCGACTAACTGTGGGGAGCCTGACTGATAGAATTCATAGGCTCATGATGGAACGATATCCTTCAAGGAAGATACGATTAGAGTTTGTGATTACAGATGAAGCTGCTACCAATAGAACCACCATGAACTCGATGCCAAAGATGAGATAAACCAATAATGCTTTCTACAGACTGAGACGATGAGGTTGAAGATGATCCTTCTATGATTGTCCGTTTGACTGAGTGTGTGATGTCCAACACTCAAAGGAATGAAGAAACTTCGGCAATCCCAGTCTATAGCCTTCAAATATTATACCAATGAAATTGGCACTATCTACAAATCTCCTATGAATTCCGTAACATGCAACGACTGCTTCAGTGAATGCCACTTAATAATTCTGACCAAATACAATCAAACTCCACAATTTTAAAAGCTAACGCTGGGGCCACAATCCACGATTAGCTGAGGAAATAGACTTTGAATAATTACTAAGATTCACTGCTGTTTGACATTGTAGAAACCACTTGATTCTTATGAGCGGTGGCTGATCTGAAACCCATGTTTTTCTTAGGTGCCCACGATTTCTCTTCAATCAGCGGCAGGTGTAAACTGGGCCCACGACCTTCAAGAATGATATAATTTACAAACTCTTTCAGATATCTCTTCTTAGAATATCATCCGATACCTTTTCTAATTTGATCTCCATCTCCTTTCATGTAGCTAAGGGAAACTTGGCGTGGGGACCCACGATTTTATAATGATATCCTCTATATCATATGCTCATATATGATGCGATAGAGATCTTCAAGCTGAGGCCGCTTTCCTTGAGATAGTGAATGACAAGCAAATCTTCTCCTCATACAATTTAGAGCTGTTGATGGGGCCCACGAATCACTATTGAAGTCTACAAGAGACTGTCAGAGTTTGTCTCCCTCTTGGATGATAATCACTTAAGCAATGAATATTCAAAAACAAACTCCTTACAATATATATATTTAAATGTAAACCTGAAACCTGTTAGATGATGTTTCTTATCATGCAACAAAGATATATATAATCTGAAACCTGAATATACATAAATTTGAAACAAAGAAATACAAATCGATTCAAAATAGACAAATTTATATTGATTTATCAATCAATAAATTTGCAATAAAACCCTCTGCATTTTATTATCAAATCTACATCTCAATAACAATACCAAAACACAAATGTCCTGATGGCACAAATCTTTGAACCCCAAATGTGAAGTCTGAAGTAACTTCACCTTAATGTTGGTAAGGGAACATCACCAAACCAATTTCTGCAAATGCAAGGGAGCATCACCTTGACATTAGTGGAATACAATTTGTCAAAAGACACAAACCCAAAACCAAGTATCTAAAAATCATGGAGAACATACATGCTCAACAATGACTCTCAGGCTTCCTTTTAAAGCCCTTACATCAATTAGGCCCAGCCTAATTTTATTAAATGCAAGTTTATGAGTACACAATCACACTTAACCTTTTTAAATGCTTGCACTTGCACTTTTTAAATGTGTGTACAATAACACTTCAATTTATAAAGTGTTTTAATACCGACTTAAGTAACTTAAAATAAAATATTAATTTTATAAAGCAAAATAAAAATACTTTGTAAAATTAATTTACAATTAAAAAAAATTTGAGTTACTTCAAAAATGGGGACATGACAGCCCTCCCTTCCCGACATTGCTTGTCCCCAAGCAATGTGAAGAAAAACTGAACTCAATCAATCCTTGGATCCCAAATCCATCAAGGCTCCTTAAGCATGCTCAACTGCATCTCTTCAAGGCTGCTGACGAAGAAGATCCTAGGACCACTTCCATTGTCGCACAATGTAGCAAACACGAATGTATCCAAGCTATCATGAACCAGATCAGCAGTATGCAAACTGAAAATGTCTTTCAAAATGACATACAAAGTATCATCTTCAATGCATGAAGATAGGGAATCATCATGAAACCAATTGCCAACAAGAAAACATGGATTCCCATCATTATAAACTCTTCCATACACTGTTGTTCCAAAACTGAAACAACATGCTTCAATATCCAGCAATGAAGAAAAATCATCAACCCATGGATGAAAAACTATCACATCATCCACATACTTCAATAAACAAACATCATCACAATCATGAATAGGCTGATTTAGTTCACCACATGGAACCAATGCATCAATCAAAATTGAATCCTCTTCATCACCATTGTGAGATTCATGCATATCATCCATGACTTGTTCTTTCATGTTTGGAATCTCCTCCAAATGAGAAATCTTATCAACCTTACTATCTCCATCATTGGAACAATTGTTATTTCCTAATTCATCTTTCCTTGGAATGAAGAGACTTCTAATGTAGTCAATCCTTTCTTGTTTTGCAATATTGATGAGATTGATCTTTGCTTTGACTTCTTGAAGATGTTTTTGTGCATTGGCAGCCACCATCTTGGCCTCTTTGGCTCTTTTCATCCATTCTTCATTCATCTTTTCACATCTCTTTACCTCTTCTATGCCAAAGTATACAAAATCAGCCTTCTTATCATCAATATCTCCCTGTCTATCATTGGACATATGGCTGCCATCAATAGATGATGTCAAATCATTCACCTCTCCATGATCAAAATCTGCCATCTCATTAGAATAATGAGTCATCATCCTTTTGTCTTCAAACAAATCAGTAATGACATCATGCCATTCTATTGTGTTTTCTTCATCAAATGGTGATTCAATGTGTGTCTCTTTATCAACATGAAAAAGAGATGAAACAACAATGTTAGTCTCAAACCACACCTTCATCTACCTTAGCTGATTTGTCTTGTACATCTTCATCAAACTTGCAATCATCATGAAGTGTCAGCTCTTCATTTTTGCCTTCAAACTCCTCTTGATCATTAATAGGCTGCAAATCATTTGGAAGCGAATCACCTACATGCTCATCAAACTCACCATAGAATCTTTTATAAACTTCACTAGCAAATGATTTGCTTTCCACTATCCTTTGGAGAGACATCAAACTTTTTGACATACAATCTGAAAACTCCTTTGATTGTCATCTGTGATCAGCTCAATTTTTTTCTATTTCTTTCCTGCAACTTTCTGATAATCTAACCATTTTGCACTTGTCAATCTGAAACCAACAAAAACCCTCGGGCTAGTAGGACGAGGGCTTTGATACCACTGTATTATACCTGATGGATATTGGCTAAATATCTGATCACATATATGCTATTTGGATTGAACTGATTTGTGTATCTGAAATTGTTAGTTGACCTGGAACTTTTCTGTCTGAATATAACACTCGAATGATATATTTTCTATGCAGTTTCTATCTCAGAACAAATAGACATTTTGACAAACAAGTCTCATGCACTTGCAAATCAGAGGTATAGCCAAACCATACACAAATTATAGAATAAAATAGATAAGTTCAAATTAAAGATTTGAACTATTCATTATTAGTTTATATTTCAAAGGAGCTCACATACCAATGATAATCAATTCAATCCCACTAATGATAGTTGACGAAATTGTAGCCTTTACTGAAATTGTTATCAGTTTGCTGAATTATTCCTCATTCCTTATTGATGATCTGCTGTCCAAGTTTCTACTACAGATCGACTAACTGTGGGGAGCCTAACTGATAGAATTCATAGGCTCATGACGGAACGATATCCTTCAAGGAAGATACGATTAGAGTTTGTGATTACAGATGAAGCTACTACCAATAGAACCACCATGAACTCGATGCCAAAGATGAGATCAACCAACAATGCTTTCTACAGACTGAGACGATGAGATTGAAGATGATCCCTCTATGATTGTCCGTTTGACTGTGTGTGATGTCTGACGCTCAAAGGAATGAAGAAACTTCGGCAGATCCCAATCTATAGCCTTCAAATATTATACCAATGAAATTGGCACTATCTACAAATCTCCTATGAATTCCTCAACATGCAACGACTGCTTCAATGAATGCCGCTTAATAATTCCGAGCAAATACAATCAAACTCCACAATTTTAAAAGCTAACATTGGGGCCACGATCCACGATTAGCTGAGGAAATCGACTTTGAAAAATTACTAACATTCACTGTTGTTTGACACTATAGAAACCACTTGATTCTTATGAGCGGTGGCTGATCTGAAACCCACGTTTTTCTTACGCGCCCACGATTTCTCTTCAATCAGCAGCAGGTGTAAACTGGGCCCACGACCTTCAGGAATGATATAATTTACAAACTCTTTCAGATATCTCTTCTTAGAATATCATTCAATACCTTTTCTAATTCGATCTCCTTTCATGTAGCTAAGGGAAACTTGGCGTGGGAAGCCATGATTCTATAATGATATCCTCTATATCATATGCTCATATATGATGCGATAGAGATCTTCAAGCTTGAGGCCGCTTTCCTTGAGATAGTGAATGACAAGCAAATCTTCTCATACAATTTAGAGTTGTTGATGGGGCCCACGAATCACTATTGAAGTCTGCAGGAGACTGTCAGAGTCTGTCTCCCTCTTGGATGATAATCACTTAAGCAATGAATATTCAAAAACGAACTCCTTACAATATATATATTTAAATGTAAACCTGAAACCTGTCAAATGATGTTTCTTATCATGCAACAAAGATATATATAATCTGAAACCCAAATATACATAAATTTGAAACACAGAAATATAAATCAATTCAAAATAGAAAAATTTATATTGATTTATCCATCAATACATTTGTAATAAAACCCTCTACATTTTATTATCAAATCTGCATCTCAATAACAATACCAAAACACAAATGTTGTAATGTCCCCTTCTAGTAAGCCAAAATTTTCACAACCTTGCAAACAATTTCAACTTACCAAAAGAGAACATTAGTATTCCATTTTTCATTTCCTTTTAATCATGATGATAATCATAAACATAACCATATACTACTTGCCATTTCATAAATCTATTTTTCCATACATCATGATTCTCCTTGGGTGAGATAATCCTTAGGCCTCTTATTAACCTCACCTTCCACCTTGTGAGAGAAGATTCGTTAGGTAAGTGATGTCATCTCAATCCTATGGGTCCATTAATATTATTCCTTAGTTCGTCAACTAAGGCCCATAATTCCTTAGTTCGTCAACTAAGGCCCATTCCTTCGATATTTAAATCCAAGGTCCATAGCAATATCCTTGATTCATCAATCAAGGCCCATAATATCCTTGATTCATCAATCAAGGCCCATTCCCATGGATTGATCAATACCTACTATAACTATCTAACCCACCTTCTTAGTGTTAGGTGGTTAATAAGGAAGTCTCGTATCTACCCTTAGGAATTCATGCCTTTATTAATCTTTAGGTTTTACCCTAAAGCCCTCCCCTTAGGTTTTACTCTAAGGCCTTCATTAATCTTTAGGTTTTACCCTAAAGCCTTCTCCTTAGGTTTTACCCTAATGCTTTAATTAATCTTTATTTATTTAATTTCATATATTTCTGAATTCATTATTTATCTTACCAATATATACTAGAATATATTATACTATATATTTAAACACTTAATGAACAACGTACCTATGATATCTTCTTGTTGCGTCTTTGATGAATTCTAATGCTGTTGCTTCTTTATTACCTTTATTGACTTCACAGCGATTTATTTATTTCCTTTTATTACTTCTTTCTTCTGATCATCTTTTCCTTCTATCTCACAACCTTTATTTATTTCCCTTTCAAGGGATATGTTCGAAGAGACACGTCTCTTATTATGTTTGGTGGTAAAAGACATACCCTTTTATAATTTTTGGTAAAACTAGTTCTAACCATACGTAACAAGAAGATAGGTTAAAAGATGTTTATTTATATTATTATTTATTTATATTATATCATTATAATAAATGATATATTATTTATTTTATATCATTTATATCATAATAAATGATATATGATTTATATTATATTATTTATATTTATATTACAATAGAAGATAATGATAATAATATTTGTATTTATATTATTAGATACATTTATAATATATTATTTATTAAATAATACATATTAATAATATATTTTAAATAAATATATTATATATTTAGTTTATATAAGGCTAACTTATCATTTAAATAAACAATTCAATTATAAATCACTATAGGGACATGACAAATGTCTTGATGGCCCAAATCTTTGAACCCCAAATGTGAAGTCTAAAGTAACTTCACCTCAATGTTGATAAGGGAACATCATAAAACCAATTTCTGCAAATGCAAGGGAGCATCACCTTGACATTAGCTTAATACAATTTGTCAAAAGACACAAACCCAAAACCAAGTATTTGAAAATCATCTAGACCATACATGCTCAACAATGACTCTCAGGCTTCCTTTTAAAGCCCTTACATCAATTAGGCCCAACCTAATTTTATTAAATGCAAGTTTATGTGTACACAGTCACACTTAACCTTTTTAAATGCTTGCACTTGCACTTTTTAAATGTGTGTGTACAATAACACTTCAATTTATAAAGTGTTTTAATACCGACTTAAGTAACTTAAAATAAAATATTAATTTTTTAAAGCAAAACAAAAATACTTTATAAAATTAATTTACAATTAAAACATTTTTAAGTTACTTCAAAAATGGGGACATGACATTTAGCCCATTTGGATAGATGATGGAGATTAGCCTATCATCAGACTCCCATAGGCTAATGACACTGGTTAGGGGGTCTAACTGGACCACTACACAGGGATTTACTATTTATAGTAAGTCGGGTCGGAGAGACTTACTATTTATAGCAAGTCAGATTCAAGGGGCCCAGCATGTGGTCCATGGTTCCGAGAGGCCCCGAGACATCATAAATCGATATATCAGTTAAATTTAATATTTAACTTATAATAGTTGCAAAAGTAAAGTGACTTATGTGTTAAAGTGACTTTATATTATAAAGTTTAGTCACAACTTAAAGTCATGACACTAGGAGGTGGGCGCCCTCCTGGAGAGATAAGGGGTCAAGTCATAAATTAAATTAATAAAATATTACCTCTCTTGGGTGTTGGAAAAGGGAGGAGAAATAATAAGGCAAAGTGAAGTTCATTTTGCATTATGTTTGGATTATTATTCGCTCTCTTGAAAATTGATGTTGTCGTGCATTCTTGGAGCTTTGGAAGCTTTGAGGGTTTGAACTAGACTTTGCTGAGACGAAAACCTCTGCTAAGTCCCCTTCTTTGTGTGTGAAAGACCACATCAAGAAGGATCCTTGGAAACCTCACATAGGAGTTTCAGTTGTGCTTCAGTCGGAGGTATTTTGATGAAGATTTGGGCTTACTTGAGCATATTTCATCGAGTTATTTGTTGCAGCTGATAACAGAGAAGAGGAAGGCAGATTCATTTGTTTTTGACGAGTTTCCAGGCAGCTTTTCCCTTTGCTAAGCAGGTCGTACATGTCCCATTGTTGGTCGTACCTAGTATAGCAGTCCATACCTTCTTTAGGGTGACTTTGATCGGGTTTCTTACATTTATCAGGCCTATCATGATCGCCACACCATAGCAGAGGTATTCAGTACAAAACAGAGATTTAGGAGTCTAAGACTTATTTGTTTGTTGTTGTTAAATGTACCCAGCCTGGCCGTACTGTCATGTCTCGATGTTCGCTCTCCAATTCAAGATTGGAAAGACCAATTTTGTGATATCTAAATCAGCCGAGCAATAGTAGACCGCCACTATCAAATGCAAAGAATCAAATAAGTATTGATGAAAGGCACCAAAATACAAAATTATCGCAAGGCATGAGTAAGCGCCAACATGGCAGATAGGACAAAAATAAAATAAGACAAGAAAATAATAACTACGATAATTATTGATTAAGTGTGCCAATTATGGGAAGGATTGGGGCTCCTCTAAGGACCAATCATAAACTAAAGACAAAGTTACAAATGATCATCATTAAAGACTAATCATGCGCTGAAAGGAGACACCGATCCTTAGATAGTCGTGACCCTTCATGGGTGGCGGAGGTATAAAAAGTATATCGACCCAGCACTACGGAGAATAATCGACTCATCTTCGAATAAATAGCATCTGATCAGTTCAGAATATCATCAGCTATCTGCATCATTTACATTCCACAGAAAATCATAGCAGCATATCTTCACTTCCTCTAATCAGGAAATCAACTCATTTCTTCATCTAACTAGCAATCAGAATTGGAGGATAATATTATATATCATCTGGCAAATTAGAAGCAATCACCAGCAACTCAGCGGCAATTATATAGAGGTATGCAATCTCTATAAACAATTAAATTATTGGAATTGCATATAGGAATCAACATAAGTGATTTGCTAACACATAATAGAATGATGATCATTTATCTTAGGATATAATCAGATTAGCATAGTTACTAATGCATGGGTAAATATAGAAATCCAATCCTAGAATAAGCTGAAACATGTTAAGAAATTGTCATAGAAAAATGATGCAAATGATATAGTAAGTAAATAGATTAAATGTATATGAGAATACATGTCGAATAACTGATATAGAATAAATGAAGATGGAATCAAATATGAGGATTATAGAATATCATGTAAATACATGGAATAGACAGAAATCTAATATGATGATTCAAGTTATGATTAAGGCATAAACCTTGCTTATGTGTTGAACATTATTCCTATAGGGAAGCAAGATAGATATTGCTAAATTACATTATCAATAGTAAAGATAAGTTTCATAAGATGAAATATCCGGGATGAGAAAGTAGGCCTTATCGTTAATCCACCTTCACACCATACAAGTTGAGACCTATGGTTAGGGTAAGCAATTGGCCTAATGGTGGGTAATGCTCGAGCTAGTGAGATATCACCCCTCCGAGCTAAGTAAATATGCCCTTGTCTCAAGCTAGTGAAACATCACCCCTCCGAGACAAGTGGAGAGGCCCTTGTCTCAAGCTGGTGAAAACATCACCCCTCCGAGACAAGTGGATAGGCCTTTGACTCAAGCTGGTGAAGCCCTTCACCCCTCCGAGTCAAAGGAGAGAAACATTGGACGCATGGCAGTAGGTCTGGTATATTGCACCCTAAACAAACCCTCTTCTTGTTGGGTGAGTGGTCTGATTAACGTGTAGGCCCAAGTATGTCTCTCCCGAGGTAAATCATGAAACATGTATAGTAGATATAGGGAAAGGTACAATGCATATAGATTATGATTATAAGGTTTGATTTAATATATACTTGTGGTTAATGTAATTTGATAAGAAGGATTGAATTCTAATGTACTCTTTTACAAGTTGAAATTGTTTGCAAGGTTGCGAAATTTTGACTTGCTAGAAGGGGACATTACACGTACAGCCCAGAGGAAGACGTGGGTACTTTGGGAATTGAAACTACATTCATTTTGAGCTCCAATCTTGCCCATCATGGACGTTTAGAGTCCAATCTGCTGCTGCTACACATTTAATGTGAGAATCTCTTCATTGGTGAGATCTAGGAGGTGTTTTGGTGTTCATATTGTTGGCCTAATTTTAGCAGATGTACGAAGTTGCAAAACTCAAAATGGGTATGTCATTGTAATTCATATTTTGGTATAATACAATTTGGGTCTTCGATATTTTGCTCATATATGCTTTAGATTTTCTGGGTTTTGTTTACATGCTTTATATTCCATATGTTCAATGCAAAAACCTACATGCAAAACATGCACATGAAACCCTAAACAATAACATTCAGAAAACACAAAAAAAATTGATACAGAAACCCTAGCTGGAACAGTGTATGTTACAATATTGTTGCCCTATGAGCTAACATGCAATGCATGAATGCTGATATGACTGTTCCCCTATGCCCTCAAGAGAAAAAATGAAACTGTCATGCTATATATTGTAATGTCACTTACCCAACTTGCCCTAGAATTCGCTTGTGAATTAGGTTTAGGGTTTCTTCTCTTTTAATGGGGTAGCCTTGGGTTGAATAGATCACACGTTCTTTTGAATTAGTACCTACAGCATCATGTATATTCAAGTCCATATTGCTACATGTTAGTTTTACTATTTAGTATTCATCAGTCCAACATAAACACACTTGCATTTTGAAACACATAGGTAAAAGAAAACATTCATCATGCCAGGGGAGGGGAAGACATAAGCCCTTAGTAGCCTAAAGGCCTACCACAGTCCTATTGCCCAATCCCTTGACTCGAGCCTATGGGGGCTGGTCCTTTAGCCCAATCCCTCGTCACGGGCCTATGGGGGCATGTTCCAATGTGGGACCCCCATCCCTCCATGGTCCAAACCCTTGACTCAGGCCTACGGGGGCATAATGCCCAAACCCTTGTCTCAGGCCTATGGGGACGAAACCTTAGATGGGGTTTATAGGCAATCTACTAAGGTTTACGCATTCTCCCTTCCTGGTTAAATCACAAACACAATACATGCAATTTCCACACACATTTCCAAAACATACAATTTGCCTTTATTATTATGAATGGTGTTATATAGTAATATATGATACAACATGAGATATATTTGTAAAGTCCCTTTTTGTCTGCTACAACTCTTCTTGAGTTGGCCTCATGCCTATTCTTTAATATTTATATATTATAGTATTTGTTATAATATTAATAATATCTCTATATTATATTATTATATATGTTATTAATAGTATTATATATATATATATATTATTATAATATTATTTATTATTGTTATTATAATATCATTATTATTAGTGTTATCATGAATATAATTTTTAATAATGTTTAATCGTGTCGATCTCTATCTAAACATCACATCCTTTATCTACTATATATATATTTATTTATTTATTTATTTTTATTTGAATCATTCCTCCCATTTGTTGTTGATGCACATATCTCTATATATTAATTTATGACATCTTTCCTACTTATGACTCAGAAATATATATATATATATAATGCAGATCTAAATATATGTATTTATCGAATACTATTTTTATATTTTCTTCTGATGATGTTTTCCTTCTATCTCACAACCCTTTTCCCTTTCAAGAGATGTGTTCGAAGAGGCACGTCTCCTATTATGCTTGGTGGTAAAAGACATACTTAGCCTCTTATAATTTTTATTACTTTATATTAATTCCCTTTTGTGGTAAAACTAGTTCTAACCATAGGTAACTCCCTTATCATAAGAGGATAGGTTAAAAGATGTTTATTTATATTATATCATTATAATAAATGATATATTATTTATTTTATATTATTTATATTATATCATTTATATCATAATAAATGATATATGATTTATATTATATTATTTATATTTATATTACAATATAAGATAATAATAATAATATTTGTATTTATATTATTAGATATATTTATAATATATTATTTGTATTTATATTATATCATTATAATAAATGATATATGATTTATATTATATTATTTATGTGTTATTTATAAATATGATAATAATATATCTTGTTAATTGTTTTAAATAAATATTATTTAAATATATTAAATATATTCCCTTTATAATATTATTCATATCTTTAATTTGAATGAATAATATAATGGATTCAATTATAAATTACTAATATAGGGACATGACAACCCTCCCCACTCAAAATTGCTTGTCCTCAAGCAATCACAACTAAGGCCAAAGTATAAGTAATTTAATATTAAAGTATACATAAAAAAATGGTAATAATAAATTTAAAATTAAAGTATATAATTTTTTTTTAATTTTTTTATTTATTTATTTATTTTTAAATGTTATAGTTATGTTTAATAGGGTTGTGGATCTAATCACATGGTTATTATGATCACAAATTAGTTAATTTATATATGTGTTCTTAAAAATACATCTATATATAAACTATATATGATGTATTTATACAACATATGATATTTATAATATTAATTGAATTCACTATATGGGGTTATATATTATGATATAATCTTATAGCTATTAAATAACATTAAGTTAAGATGAAAATAACTTTTTCAAATATATTACTTTATGAGAACTTAGAAATATCTTACTACATATTTATTTATAGAGTATATTTTAATTACTTTATTTTACTATTTCATTTAGTATATTGACTTAATGAATTTTATTGTTATACAAGTTTTATTTTTTTTATTTTTTTTAATTAAGTATTATTCATAGGATGGCAGGATGAATGCTCTGATACCACTGTAATGTCGCTTACCCAACTTGCCCTAGAATTCGCTTGTGAATTAGGTTTAGGGTTTCTTCTCTTTTAATGGGGTAGCCTTGGGTTTAATAGATCACACGTTCTTTTGAATTAGTACCTACAGCATCATGTATATTCAAGTCCATATTGCTACATGTTAGTTTTAATATCTAGTATTCATCAGTCCAACATAAACACACTTGCATTTTGAAACACATAGGTAAAAGAAAACATTCATCATGCCAGGGGAGGGGAAGACATGAGCCCTTAGTAGCCTAAAGGCCTACCACAATCCTATTGGCCAATCCCTTGACTCGGGCCTATGGGGGCTGGTCCTTTTGCACAATCCCTCATCTCGGGCCTATGGGGGCATGTTCCAATGTGGGACCCCCATCCCTCCATGGTCCAAACCCTTGACTTAGGCCTACGAGGGCATAATGCCCAAACCCTTGTCTCGGGCCTATGGGGACGGAACCTTAGATGGGTTTTATAGGCAATCTACTAAAGTTTATGCATTCTCCCTTCCTGGTTAAATCACAAACACAATACATGCAATTTCCACACACATTTCCAAAACATACAATTTGCCTTTATTATTATGAATGGTGTTATATAGTAATATATGATACAACATGAGATATATTTGTAATGTCCCTTTTTGTCTACTGCGACTCTTCTTGAGTTGGCCTCATGCCTATTCTTTAATATTTATATATTATAGTATTTGTTATAATATTAATAATATCTCTATATTATATTATTATATATGTTATTAATAGTATTATATATATATATTATAATATTATTTATTATTGTTATTATAATATCATTATTATTATTATAGTGTTATCATGAATATAATTTTTAATAATGTTTAATCGTGTCGATCTCTATCCGAACATCACATCCTTTATCTACTATATATATATTTATTTATTTATTTATTTTTACTTGAATCATTCCTCCCATTTGTTGTTGATGCACATATCTCTATATATTAATTTATGATATCTTTCCTACTTATGACTCAGAAATATATATATATATAATGCAGATCTAAATATATGTATTTATCAGATACTCTTTTTATATTTTCTTCCGATAATGTTTTCCTTCTATCTCACAACCTTTATTTATTTCCCTTTCAAGAGATATGTTCGAAGAGACACGTCTCTTATTATGCTTGGTGGTAAAAGACATACTTAGCCTCTTATAATTTTTATTACTTTATATTAATTCCCTTTTGTGATAAAACTAGTTCTAACCATATGTAACTCCCTTATCATAAGAGGATAAGTTAAAAGATGTTTATTTGTATTATTATTTATTTATATTATATCATTATAATAAATGATATATTATATCATTTATATCATAATAAATGATATATGATTTATATTATATTATTTATATTTATATTACAATATAAGATAATAATAATAATATTTGTATTTATATTATTAGATATATTTATAATATATTATTTGTATTTATATTATATCATTATAATAAATGATATATGATTTATATTATATTATTTATAAATATAATAATAATATATCTTGTTAATTGTTTTAAATAAATATTATTTAAATATATTAAATATATTCCCTTTATAATATTATTCATATCTTTAATTTGAATGAATAATACATAATGGATTCAATTATAAATTACTAATATAGGGACATGACATATATGCAAGCTTGTTGCATGTTCTAAGGGGGGTCTTTGAACCAATTTCTTGACTACAAGTGTCTCAAGCAATTCTAGGGCATGAAATGAAGAATATCCAGCTGTGTAAGGGGTGGAATATGTGTTTTAAATCAGGGCATGGTAGTTCAAGCAGGGTTTTGTCTGCAAATGAATGTCTCCATGGCAAGCTGTAGCATATCAAGGGAATCATTGAACCTAGTTGTTAGTTGCCACTTGCCACACTTGCTAAGATGATTGTAATTAATAAATTAATGAATGACATGCATTCTAAAGCATTACAAACTTCTTTGTGATGGTCATTTCTTAGTGCATGTGGGTTGTTGCTGACTTGAGATGGAGTATTATGTATGTTCACTTGCAAGTGTTCTTAATCTTTTGGTTTGCATCCATGTGCAAGCTTGTTTCAGTTGCTGATCTGCAAGCATGTTTTCACCTTTCTTCGAAGTTGTGACTCAGTTGCCCCATGGAGAAGACATCAGTCTGATTGGTGAGAGGTCTAACATATTTCATTATGATTATGTCTCTCCTATTAGTGTAGGAATGGACTAGGTTTCTCCATGCTCTTGTTATCCATTGCTATGACTAGTGTCTTATCTTGAGCAAGCAAGAAATGATAAATTGTTGGAGGATCATGAAAGTATGTTTCCACCATGCACATGTATGCCTAGATAAGAAGATTCATTTGTAGGGGTATTACAATGTTGTTATCTTCTGCTGCATGTGCATGGATGTTGTTATCTTCTTATAGGATGTCTTATGAATGTATATGTAGTCAATGATGACATGAATCTAGAGACAACTTTTGGGATTCATAGCATCGAGTATGGTTGCTTAAAGACCTTATGCCTAATCCTTCTTTTCTCTTTAATTGTCCTGTCTTGAAGACCTCAGGGAACACCCCACTTGGCTTAGTAGATGTCTAAAGATAAAGGTGAGTTTACCCACTCACAAGCACTAGCCCATTCATGCCATAGTCTAATTATAAGTACTACCCATTACCACTTGTTCACATTCCCTGGCCTTGGATTTTGGTGTTAATCTTTAAGATTTGTGGGGATACATGTTTGAGAGCCAAATGGTGCTGTTGCTGTGGCAATTCACCTTGGTTGTGTTAATTCCCATGATGCTATACATGAAGAGTCCATTGTTGGAGTGAACCCAAAGATACATTTTGGTCCTTGAAGATCAAGATGGTGCTTCAAGGTTATCCTCAATATTGAGGTGGTCACTCTGCTGTCAAGAACCAAGTTTCTTGCTGTTGCTACCAACATGTTGTGGTGAATCAAAGAAGCATCTCAAATGGTGCAGCAGTTGGTAATTAAGGTACACATGATATTCCTCCCTCCCTTTGATGCAACAAAAGTTTCTTTCATAAAAAGAAAGCATATTAGTCTTAGATGCAGCCCTGCATATTGTAAGGTTTGTAAATCATGGACCCTTGGCATAAGGACTACACTAGGTCTATTCTTTCTTATGCCTCTAGACCTAGTTATTATGACGAGTATGAAAACCAAAGTTAATATAGTGAAGCTTCCTCTTGCTGTCCAAGTAACTTTGCATCTTCTCCACGTCCATCTCAATGCTTAGATGCATCTATGAAGAAGCTTGCTGACCTAAATAACCACATAGAAATGTTAGGACTCGAAGTGCTACATCCTTAGCCTCACCTTGCAGCCACAAAGAAACAAAAAGTTAGGCCTCCCAGCCCTCTCCTTGTTGTTGGTGAATCAGTTGGACTTATCTTGGGTTTCCAACAGACCAAATCCCATGCCAAGAGAAGTTCATGATCAGCTGCCTATGCTTGATGGGCATAACTTTTCTCAAAGAGAGACACATGTCAATAAGTTTGCAAACTTAATGGAAAGCTTTGAGATAGAAAATTAAGATTCATGGATGACTTTTTTTTGTTAAGACTCTATGTCGGGATGCTAAAGAGTGGTACGGCAGCTTTCTTAGTTGTCATTTTTCTTCTTGGGATAATCTTTGTGCTGCCTTTGGTGAAAGATACACCCGTAACACTGACTCTTCTCTTCTTGTCTAAGAACTTGCAATCATCAAAAGGCAAGAGGGAGAGCTGGTTTCAGATTTTGTCAACAGCTTATAGCTGTATTCTCTTGCATCCCAAATGAATATAGGTCCGAGGAGAAGAACAGCATTGACATGTTTTGTGAGGCCTTTCATCCTAGGACAAGCCTTATTCCACCTGAGTTTAAACTTAAGAATTTGGACCAGATCTTTGAGTGTGCAAATCTTGTTGAAGCTTCATATGCAATATATGCGACATCCCTTAAGGCTGCTAATAGTAGCTCTACAATTTCAAAGGCCCAGCTTTAAGGTTCCTATTGTATGGATGATGTTCATGGGAACATGTTGCCAATGTATATTCAAAAGGGGCTGAGAAAGGTGATGTTACATCATATGATAGATGTGCAGATGATGAGGATAGTGTATGCACTTACCTTCAGTTGGATGGGTCAATCCTTGAAGATGATGAAGTTGATAATGTGCATGTAGGTATTCAACTTAAGCAACAAAAATGTGGTCCTTTGCTTGGGGTTCATCCATGCTTTGATGCCTTTGATGATGGTGATGCCTGCTACGATGAGGAGGCTGACATATGTGATCCTGTATTTTGTGGCAACTCCACAGATAAAGAAGAGGGTGTGTGCATACATGTTCAATCAAGTGATTCAATCCTTATGGCTGCTAATGTCGATGGTGTGCATGCAAATGGCCATGTAAAAACATGTATTGCACATTGCTGGTGTCATGTCCCCGTTTCCGGCTTGATCATCAAATAAAGAATGGATTAGCCTATTGATCATTCCCAGAGCCTAATTCAGAATGATGAGGGAATGAATTGGTTTTCGACTAACTTAACTTTACTGTTTTGCAGGAACAAGTCAGAAACTTGAAATATTGGCCAAGTCTAGAAACCTAGTAAGCAGGAAATTGACTCTTGGAGTTTAGGCACTAATTTCACATCAGATTTCCTACATGAGCGCCTAAGGATTTGGAGTCTTCTGTAAGGATTTGGATGTGCAAAATAATAATCCTTTCATCCTTAAAGCCTTTCAACACATTGAATCAAGGTTTTGAAGTTTAGAAGTTGCCTAAGTAAGGTTAGGCACACCTTGTCTCTCCTACCTCAATTGGCGCCTAGGATAGAAACATTGAGTTATAAGGCACTTTTATCATTCCAAATAGGGCGCCTTGGTGGGAAAAGGGTTGATTGATTTCAAAAATGATTTTTGATTAAGTAAAGTGGAGTAAATGTCTTAGGCGCCCTTAGGCCTCTAAACAACCTCAAGGGACCGCCTAACTTGTGAAGACAAAATTCAGTATCTGGGAGTATCAAATCAAGCTTGGAGATCATAAAATCACCTAAGTTAATCTTGGCGTTAGTTTCATTCCTGCCACATCAAATATGCGTCTAAATGATCAAGGCACCACTTCCTGATCAAACAAGCTACAATGAGCGCCTAGCTTTCAGGGTGACTTCTGGCACTCAATAATGGTCTTGTGAAGGGGGTGCTCAACATGGCTAAACTCTTTCACTAAGGGTGCCTAGTTTGATGATGAAGATTGGATAACTACTATGAGATTTCCACACCCAGGCGCCAGCTCCATAATGCCAAGATCAAATGTGCGCCCAAGCAAGAACAGGAGATTCAATAGGATGAATGAATGGTGCATTGATTGGTGAAGATATTTTTAACTTCAAGAAGCTTCCTACCTTTCCAATCTAGGATGAATTTGGCCTAGAAGGCTCTAGGCGCTTACTCTAACTGAAGACCCCTGTTCTGGCGCCTAGCTATAGAGTAAGCTAAAAGAAGAAGTGGAAGACGCCTGTTGGAGTTTCCCAATCAAGGCACTCATCAAAGAAGGTTGTTCTAACACTCTAAATGCCTCAACACATGGAGGTCTATCATCCAAGCACCCTAGGCGCACATCCAAGACTCTTCAACCTTCAATTGGCACCCAGCAATGGTAAGGCGCAGTTTCATGAAGAAACTATCTCAAATGGGCGCCAAGACACGAAAGTAACATCAAACGCTATCAGAGAACCTTCAATGAACATTTTCATAAGTTTTCATACATGTTAAGGTCACAAGAAAAGTTAGGCGTATATCTACTCTCTGGCCACCCAATTTGAGCGCCTAGCCTTGAAGGGTATTCAACTATAACACTAGGCGCACTTCTGTGCCCATGGAGCATCATTCTAGCGCCCAATTTCAAGTAGCACCTTGATCAATTTTCAATGAGCGCCTTAGGCAAAATGAATGAGAGAAGTATCAAGACTCTCTTCTAGATCCCGCTAACAACATTTAGAAGTTCTTTCCAGGATAGGCGCAATCTCATGATGGGCGCACTCTGACATTCCAGACAATTCAACTTGGCGCCCAGTCAGAAGAACACTTGAACTGCGCCTAAGCTGAGGTGGTTAAGGTAGTGACACTACTTGGATTCTCATTGGTCGAAAGAAAGGAATTTGGATCCGTTTCAGGGCTTTTGGATAAGATTGCCAACTCAGAATGAGTCATCAGATGGAATATTCCCTTGGATATGCTTCTTGGGAAACGTGCCTTGGTTCCTCTTTGTGCATTGAAAAACTTGCCTTCATTGCCTTTGGAAGGCCTATAAAAGGAGGAGCTCTCTCATTCATTTGAAAACGAATCTTTTGGCAAATTTCTCTCTACAAAGCTTGTAAGCTTGTAATCTTGAGGCCTGCGAGTTTCAAGTGTTGAGGTGATGCTCCCTCAACTGACAAGGTAATGCTCCCTTGTTGTACTGTGAGGTGTTGACATTCAGTTGACATCATTGAGTTCAATTAAGTTGATCAAGTGTGGAAGTCATTGTAAACATCAAGGCTTCAAGGCCTTCTTTTGTAATTCCATTTGAATAAGGTTGTAACTTCACGCTATTGAAAGAATTATCTCTGTAATAAGACATTTGCATTGAATCAAGTGATAAGACAAGTACCCAGCTTCAAGATTGATTCATTCATATCATTAAGTTGTTGAGCAGTTGATAAGTTAAGTACAAGTACATTTATCTAAGTTAAAGAAAAATTTTGGTAGAACTAGTTGGGTATCTTACAGCTGGTGTTTTAATTTGTCACTTCCATGACAACACACTAAAACAATGGGTAGGGAAATCCTCTCTTCAAATTCACAGGGCAAGCTCCCTAATTTAATCTACTCTGAAATCTAGAACAAAAACAAGCTTGCTAATATGAACATTGTACAATCAATTCTTTGGGGTTTTAAATAAGGATAAAATTAATAAGCAAACTTGACCTATCTATTTTTGATTTCAGAGGCTAGAGCATGAGATTTTGAAGAGTTCCTATTCTCACCAATGAATTTTCTCAATTTATGATAGTTAAAATGTAAACAAAAGAACTATTCAAAGATTAAAACAAAGATCTTTGGACTTGTATCAATGATTAATTTGATCTTGAAGAAACATAACACATGGAAATAACAAGTAACAACGCCTAGAAGATGTAATATCCCCCCCAAACAGGGATAATAAAATAACAAGAATTCCTCCAAATATATGCAATAAGATTCTAATTTTTGCTTTTATAGATTTCTGAGTAAGAAAAGTAACTGAAAATGCACTCTAAACAGCCCAGAAAATTTCATACAAACAGTACAGCGATATCCTTCAAAATTTCAGTCATTAAACCAGGTGCAACATGCATGTTTTGATACCAAAATACCTCAGGTTTGTGCTCAAACCCTAGCCGACCCACCTAGTGGTGCTAGGTTCTCCAAATAGACAGTGCTAAGTCTGATTTCTTGCCTTTCTAACGCTGTCCTCAGAAAAAACCGCCCAGAATATGAAGATTTCCAGCTGTAGAAGTCCCAAACTTGTACCTATATTTTGAGTTTCAGACCCAGATTAGCCACCCAAACCTGATAAATATTTGCAGCCCAGAAAAACCAATGTGCTAGGGAATCACAGATTGAAGTCCTTCCTCCGAAACACACTCTTCTAACTTGGGGGGAGCCCATATGTCTCACCGAAATCAAGGATACTCAAGGGTTTTCAATCCTCAAGCCAAGTTGCAGCAGCTGTAGCAAGAAAATCACCAACACACAATGACCAAAAAGGAGCCTCAAAAGGGTTATATAACATCTTCTAAAAAGATGAATGAATCTCCACCCTTGAAACTCAACCTCTTAATCCAAGGGTCCCAAATAAAGTCCTAAAGCATGAGCCAATAAGCTCCAAGAAATCCAACCACCCCTTTTGGCAATTTAGCACATGTTTTTATAAAGTCACTTTAAGTCATAAAAAGGGGACAACTTAAGTTCACCCTAATAAAGTTATACTTTTGATATTTATTTAAAATAGACAACTTTAAAATAAATAATTTAATTATTATTCCCTTATAACTCCATTATTTAGCTAATGGGAATAAAATAAGCTAAATACCAATGTCTGCCATAACTCAGGAAAATGGCGACGTTACAGGTCCTCCCCACCCGAAGAGTGCTTGTCCTCAAGCATTTGAAGACTAGGATGCTTAAGAATCTCCTCTCCTTCCCATGTTGCATCCTCTAAAGGTAAGTTTTGCCATTTGATAAGATATATAGAAATCACCTTATTCCTCAACCTTTTCTCCCTTGCAAAATTGTTTCTGGAGTAAGTACCAATTTACCTTCTTCATCCATGGGAGGCAATTCTGTTGAATGAATCACATGTTGTTTGTCATGTCCCTATAATGATTTATAATTGAATCGTTTATTTAAGTAATAAGTTAGCCTTATATAAACTAAATATATAATATATTTATTAGTTAATAAATAATATGATTAATTTAATATAATTTAAATATTATAAAATATATGAAATATATATATTTGATTAACTGGATATATTATAAATATAAATATTTTAATATAATATTTATGTGAATAATTAATAAGGTATATTATTATATATAAAAATAAATATTACAAATATTAATGAAGAGTCTTATCCACTAAAGCTTGAAAGTAAAATAATTTAGAATAAAGCAAAGTAACATATAAAGATAATAGTCTACTAAGACAAAAAATATTATCCCACGATATATGCTTGTGAATAAAACAAGATAAAAGAGCTCCCCGTACTTAATAACAAATGTATTTATTTATACTGTATATATTATATAAATAATATACTTTAATATATATTTATAATATACTTTAAATAATGTACTATATAATATAATATATAGTATATTATATAAATAATATACTATATATAGAATATAATATATATTATTCAAAATAATATCACTCCTTAATATGTAAGGAAGGGGGATATTTATAAGTGCAACGATTAAGTTGGTTGACACCAACAATCATATTAATAAATAATATATTATTAATATATCCAATAATATAAATACAAATATTATTATTATTATCTTATATTGTAATATAAATATAAATAATATAATATAAATCATATATCATTTATTATGATATAAATGATATAATATAAATAATACAAAATAAATAATAAATCATTTATTATAATGATATAATATAAATACAAATAATATAAATAAATAATAAGATAAAATAAATATCTTTTAACCTATCCTCTTATGATAAGGGAGTTACGTATGGTTAGAACTAGTTTTACCACAAAAGGGAATTAATATAAAGTAATAAGAGGGTAAGTATGTCTTTTACCACCAAGCATAATAAGAGACGTGCCTCTTCGAATATATCCCATGAAAGAGAAATAAATAAAGGTTGTGAGATAGAAGGAAAAGATCATCGGAAGAAAATATAAAAAGAGTATCGGATAAATACATATATTTAGATCTGCATTATATATATTTCTGAGTCATAAGTAGGAAAGATATCATAAATTAATATATAGAGATATGCACATCAGCAGTAAAAGTGTGTGAAATATATATTATAAAATATATAAACGGCAACAACAATACAATAAAAATTATATTACGGCGGCATAGGTAAGAAATTCCAAGTAATCTACAGCAGGTAAGTATTTATATTTAATTTGTTCACTCTATAATTAGTAAAAATAAATGGTAAGATTATTATATATAAAAAAATAAATATATGCATGTTGTAAATGATAGATAAATACACTAAAACAAACGTTGAATTGCATAGGGATAAACTAATATAATGAATAAATGTCAATAATATATGGTCAATTTTGATGTAAGGCCATGAAGTCCTAATATACGGCATCTTGTGTTAAATGATAATGAGAACAATTATGATATCTATGAAATCAAATAAAAGATAAGTTGGTGGTATGCTTGGAGCTGACTCAGACTCTCCCTTTAACCCCTCTATCACCTCTAAGGTATGACGTAGTTGAAATAGTTTATTTTAGCCTAGGTATCTCTTGACTGGACGTAAGTCCCTCGAGCCAAGTGGTGAGGAACCCCGTGTGTGGGTGAAATCCTTGGGCCTAAGAGAACTTGTAAGAGTTGCTCTACGGATGGTGACTCTCGTCTGGATGAGGTACTCTGTGTGTGAGTGAAATCCCACGAGCCAAATGGTGAGGGGCTCCGTGTGTGAGTGAAACCTTTACGCCTCCGTAAGAGATGGAACTATTTTTTTAATGAAATCATACTTGGTGATCTAGAGCTGGTTAACGCAAGAGTCTACCATAAGTCCCTCACAAGTCATATCACGAACCAATAATAACAATGAATAATGTGAATGTACTTATAAATTGAGAATGTTTTAATGCATGATGACGAAACAAATATATGAACCTAATGTGAATATAATCTAATATGTTATAGCCTTATAAATTTATATTGAAATAAAGATGAATCGAATACTAATGTTCTCTTTTACTAAGTTGAAATTGTGCAAGGTTGTGAAAAATTTCGGCTTACTAGAAGGGGACATTACATTGTCCAAGTGCCTTTTTGAGGCATGACACATAAAATACATTGTGAATCTTACTTGTTGATGGCAACTCCAACTCATATGCTACTTAACCAATTCTTTTGGTCACGTTGAAGGGCCCATAAAACCTTGGTTTAAGCTTTTCTGCTCCACTTATCTTCAATGAAGATTGTCTATAAGGTTGAAGGCGCACAAAGACCAAGTCTCCCACCTCAGAAGACCTCTCAACTCGATAGCGATTGGCATATTTCTTCTACTGTTCCTGTGCAATTTGAATATTATCCTTTAGTGCCTTAAGGATATCTTGATTCTCTTTTGCCCACTCAAGAGCCTTTGGAGCTCTAGAATCAGAAAAAATTAGATCCACAAATGTAGAAGCTTCGTAGCCATACAAAGCTTTGAAAGGTGTCATACCTATGCTCATATGAAATGTACTGTTGTAACAGAATTCTGCCAAATGTAACCACTTTGCCCATGCTTTTTGCTGTCCCGAAACATAGTTCCTTAAGTAACCTTCAAGCCATTTGTTAACAATTTCTGTTTGACCATCCGTTTGAGGATGATAACTAGTGCTATGGTCAAGTTCCGTTCCAGTCAACTTCATCAACTCTTGCCAAAAAGTGCTAATGAATATGCGATCTCTGTCACTTACAATCCTCTTTGGCACTCAATGAAGTCTGAAAACTTGTTCCAAAAACAGACTAGCGACTTGTGGGGCTTTAGATTCGAAAGACAATGGCATAAAATGAGCATATTTTGTAAGTCTATCTACCACAACAAAAATACAGTCCTTACCATTCACCCTAGGCAGCCCCGTACTAAAATCCATCGATATTTGTTCCCACTTTTGATTGGGAATTGGAAGTAGATGTAGCAACCCTGCTGGAAAAGAAACTTCAGCCTTGTTCCTTTGGCATTCTATGCACTCCCTCACATGCTTAAGAACATCATCCTTCATACCCTTCCATGAAAATCTTTCACGGATGTACCTGTATGTCTTCAAATAACTAGGATGACCAGCAAGCTGACTGTTATGAACAGCAGTAAGAATCTTATGCTTTAGCTTACTTTCAGGCACTAAGTAGATTCTATTCTTGTAATAGATGATATCATTCAGCACTTTATATCTTTCATCATCAATCTTACCATCTAAAACATCACAAGCATGCTGATTCTTTGAATATTCAGCTAGTATGCGATCCTTCCAAGAGGCTGAAATTTCTGTAAGTGAACAAAATGTAGGCTTTCTAGACAATGCATCAGCAACAATGTTATTTTTACCTTTGACAAATTCAATGTCAAAATTATACCCTTGTAGCTTACTTACCCAACGTTGTTGTCTCTCATTTAATCCTTTTTGCTCCATGAAATACTTGAGGCTGTTATGATCAATCCTCACTATGAACTTGCTGCCTACAAGATATTGACGAAACTTTTCAAGTGCGTGCACGATTGCCAACATCTCTTTATCATAGGTAGAGAACCTCCTCTCAACTTTATTCAATTTTCAGCTCTCATATGCAATGGGATGCTTGTCTTGCATCAAAACAGCCTCAATACCAATACCAGATGCATCACACTCAAGCACAAAAAGTTTAGAGAAATCTAGTAAAGCTAAAACAGGACAAGTACTTATTACCTTCTTAAGATGATCCATGATTCTTTGAGTCTCATCCATCCACATGAAAGCATCTTTCTTGGTCAAATCTGTCAAAAGGAGCAGTTAATGAAGAAAACCCCTTCACAAACCGTCTATAGTATGTGCATAGACCAACGAAACCCCTTAATTGTGACACGTTCTTAGGTGGTGGCCAGTCAAGTATAGCTTGAATCTTCTCTCTATGTGCCTTCACTCCATGTAATATCCCTTGCCACTTTTGAACTCAATATGCTGATATAAAGCTCAAGGAATATTGTCAAACACTTAACATACAAAGTCTGAACCTGCTGTTATGAATTTTCTGATTGTCTTCTTTGAGTTCATATGCTACTAATGATGTTATTGAATGCTTCTAACAATGCAAGGTTGTTATAGAAATGATATACTAGTTGTTTTAGACCTTTGGCATACATATAAGTGACTATATGTAACTAGTACAACTAGTTGACATTAAGACAAACACTTTCCATACATCCCAATATAGCCAATATACACCCACAGCCACTAGGCATTTATGCAAACACTTGGCAAGCAAAGGCTCTTGACGAAATATGCAAATCACTATACAAACAACCACCTTCAGCCAATAGGCATTTTCACAAACATTTGGCATGCATACTCATGATAATCTAGAGCTCAATCAATATAAACATTACATCAAATAATTAGCATACAAATTTCCCCTTCTTAATTGAATGCAATCTCTAGTACAATGTTGATATAACTAGCCAATACTCTTGACTTACAATGAAATCCCAATACAATGCCAATCTGATATAAATGTTCATCTACAGTAGCACCTAATGCAAATTGACTTAACAATGCAAATACTCTAACAAAACATTAAGGAACCTGATACACATAGTCGATATGCCTGAGATATTGAAGCAACACTTGTTGATGATGAAATCCCACTAAAAATGGTGAAATAGCCCCTCTATGTGTGAAGTCACCCCTACCCTTGCCTGGCAATATTTTAGATAAATAAATGCAGCAATTAAACATCACTTCTTGGCACCTGAAATGATCGATAGGATGAAAGGATCAAAATGCAACAATACCCAGAACCATAGGATGCTTCAATGATGAGATATGAACAAAAATGTCTTGTCAATGGCACCCTTGCTGTAGTATATCAATCCTCAAAATTAATTAATTGCAGCCTCGAACCTCCTCAAATTTGCCCTTGAAATGATTGTCTCAGCAAAAGGAATTGATTTCTCAAATATCCAGAACGATTTGATGTTTCAACAATGCACAATGAGCAAATATCCATGTCTCACATAGGCTGTTCAAACCCCATAACAACATACTGATGTAAAATTGTAGACCTCAGAAAACCTTTCCAATGACTAAAAATAAACTCTAATTAAAAATATGTAAATCCTCCAATGTAGCACAGATTGGACCCCTGAAGTGAAGCCCACAATGAAGCAATAATTCAACTGATATTTCACAACCTCAAAATTACATAACCAATTGGGAGTTTTCATTCCCAATGGCTGGAAAAATGGCAGAACCCTAGCTGGACTCACCACCAAACAAACTTAAGTCAAATATCCAATTCTTCATGTCCAAAAATGAGCCCATAAGATCCTTTTATTTTTTTCTTGGGGAAGCTCACACACTTTCTTGTCAATGTGGGATAAAAGTTATACTTTATATTTGCACTTTATTATAATATTATAATATAACATTAAAATATATAAAGTGCAAAACATAATGTCAAAACATATCATAAGGTTTTCCAAATTAGAAACATTTGTAATAACATAGTAGAACCTCCATATAATCACCAAATCCATGAAAGAAAGCCAACCGCTGATCGGATAATTGCCAAGAAGACCCTCTAATCAAACCATATTAGCCTACGAGAGCCAGGAATAGGCTAAACCCTGTGTGAGCTGATGCTCATGAAAATGGGGACATTACAGTCCGCCCTCCCTAAAATTGCTTGTCCCCAAGCAATCTCAGTTGCAAAGAAAACTCTACTCCACCTGGATCCCAAATGACTCTATAGAGTGCCCGGAAAGATACTAAATCATGCTCAGCACTGTTGTGAGCAAATGTCATGACGAAAAGCAATCTACCAAACAAAATGATTCCTGGATTCCAATACAATCTGTACTCACACCCATCTACCAAACCCTCCTGGATGTGATAACTAATCAAGCCATCATACCTACTAACACCATAACCATCCTGTAACCATGTATCCGTATGAAATCTCTGTGATATAGGAGCAGCAATCCCTAGCGGATTCGTATCAGCATGATGGATCGCTGACTGTTGTCCCTGCAAGTAATTCCACATACATAACTGAGTCAGGTACTTGCAGGCTCTAGTTCCATCTTCTGTAGATGGCATCTCTTCATCCCACAATAGATGGTATAAGCCCCCCATCAATCCACATCGATGCATCAACCAATCCTCTACATGTGCACTAAAAGAAAGGTGATGAACTCTCCTCACTATGTAGTCATGGTAAAAAGCACCAACCTCCATTAATAGTTGACCGTCATAGTCCTGCTTTGTATCACCTGACATGGAACTAACCTTAGGGGAATAAAGTGTATTTTCAGATTCATCCCTCATTTGAATGAGGAGTCTCCTAATGTGATCTATCCCCTTTTGCCTTGCCATTTTGGAAAGATTGACCCTTCCTTTTATGTTTTGAAGATGTTGTCTCGAATTGGCAGCCAATAATCTAGCCTCCTTGGCCCTTTGTGACCACATATCGCATAAATTTTGTGTCCTTTCCACATCCTTCCAAGTCTGATATAAAAAATCAGAATGCTCATAACTTGTATTCATCCCACAAATCCCATTTTTAACCCCCCATTCTGATGTGCCGTCTATAAACAATTCCATGGTCTTATCATTCTCATGTTGAAGAAGTGTTTTCTCATGATGGAGCAACGAAATGTGGCTACTGTCATCAGTATACCTGTCATATTCTTTAGGCTTCACAAGTGCATTTTTATTGAAATTTTCAAGCCCATCACTTACACTTTGTAAACCAACACTTGTAGACTCATCTTCACAAGTTCTGCCATGTGTAAAAGTAGCAATCTCATAAGAATGAAGAAGAATATCACTGTCCCAATTCAAATCTTCGGAATCTTCTTTTACATTGTAATCATCAAACACCACCAAATTTTGATTTATCTCATCTTCTTTTCTAGGAGTAGCAGCTACAAAGGACTAATTTTCTGAATTATGAGAGGAGAGATTATGCCTACTCAAAAGTAGACAAAGGTCTGCAATCCCTCTATCTTTCACCAATTGGGCAGCCCTATCCCTATTTCTAACCATTTGTAGATAGTCTTCTTCTATCAATTCCAAAGCTGCTTTGAAAGAATGCAAATGTGTATGAGGAATGCCATGTCCCATTCCTTTTTGTCTTTTTTCTCTTTGAGCTGTCCAAATGAGGTCTTCTAGGTGTTTGTAAGTGCTGTCCATTCTTAACAAAGCATGAATTATTCCATCTTCCTTCACCACCATTTGAACTTGCAAATCTTCCCAAACCAAGGGCTTTTGTTCCAACTGTCCTTGGCTGCCATAGTCTGATTTTTCATGATCATCCAAAGAGTCCATACCATTGCTACCCATATCATTAGCATGCTCTATGCTAGCCTCCAATGTAGAAGTCTCAAGTGAAGTTCCTTGCAAAGATGATGTAGACAACTCATTCCCCATGGCTGCCCTCATATCCTCTTGAGTCCAATCAACATGTCTAACAAAGTCATCATATAGATTTCTGCATATATGTGAAGTATCTTTATCCTTCTGTTGTTCAACCAATCTCCTTAACAACTCATGTGCCATGGGTGACACATCTTGCTCGCCTTCCCAAAAAGCCCATAAGTCATTTGTCATAGCATCATCCTCATACAAAACTGAAGACATGATGGATTGCATTGAAGTAATCACAGTGCTAGGATGAACCTCATCAATAACACTCCAAAATATATGAAACGTCTTACGAATGACATCTACACAATCCATGGATAACATAATGTTTTCAAATCTAAACGTTGCAAATATTTCAAGTAGTTTTACCCTCTTAGAAAAATAAGGGTTCTTGATGTCATCCAAACCTTTGAAGCTTGCCACCATGATCTGAAGTACTTCTTTCATAATATGGCTGTTATAAGGATCATTAGGAGCTGTTATCCTCATAATTTCACTAATGCATCAGATAGCTGCAAGTTTTATCGCCTCATCATGATGTCTCATAAGTTGTGGCTTAACCAAAGAATTTACCAATGGACTTATAGCAAGTTGCATTGTTTAAGATGGATCTTGTTCAACTTTACACAAACAAGCCTCTGCCTCCTCCAAAGTACTTAGAAGAACCTCCTTTTGCTAAGATGGATGTTCTAATTTCTTCCCTGCCCTGTAAATTTGTTCTTCCAAATCTCTTTCAATTGTTGAAGCCATGCTTGTATTTGAAACTCAAGTTTTGAATGACCCAATCAGGCTGGCAGGAAACCGCTCTAATACCACTGTAATATCCCTTGCCACTTTTGAACTCAATATGCTGATATAAAGCTCAAGGAATACTGTCAAACACTTAACATACAAAGTCTGAACCTGCTGTTATGAATTTTCTGATTGTCTTCTTTGAGTTCATATGCTACTAATGATGTTATTGAATGCTTCTAACAATGCAAGGTTGTTATAGAAATGATATACTAGTTGTTTTAGACCTTTGGCATACATATAAGTGACTATATGTAACTAGTACAACTAGTTGACATTAAGACAAACACTTTCCATACATCCCAATATAGCCAATATACACCCACAGCCACTAGGCATTTATGCAAACACTTGGCAAGCAAAGGCTCTTGACGAAATATGCAAATCACTATACAAACAACCACCTTCAGCCAATAGGCATTTTCACAAACATTTGGCATGCATACTCATGATAATCTAGAGCTCAATCAATATAAACATTACATCAAATAATTAGCATACAAATTTCCCCTTCTTAATTGAATGCAATCTCTAGTACAATGCTGATATAATTAGCCAATACTCTTGACTTACAATGAAATCCCAATACAATGCCAATCTGATAGAAATGTTCATCTATAGCTGCGCCTAATGCAAATTGACTTAACAATGCAAATAATCTAACAAAACATTAAGGAACCTGATACACATAGTCGATATACCTGAGATATTGAAGCAGCACTTGTTGATGATGAAACCCCACTAAAAATGGTGAAATAGCCCCTCTATGTGTGAAGTCACCCCTACCCTTGGTTGGCAATATTTTAGATAAATAAATGCAGCAATTAAACTCCACTTCTTAGCTCCTGTAATGATCGGAAGGACCAAAGGATCAAAATGCAACAATACCCAGAACCATAGGATGCTTCAATGATGAGATATGAACAAAAATATCTTGCCAATGGCACCACTGTTGTAGTATATCAGTCCTCAAAATTAGTAGCTCACCCATTGTACCTGCTCTTCTTCTATAATGTTGTGGCAAAGGATAAACGTAGTAGCTCATAATCCATAGGCTGGCAGGATCCAAGCTCTGATACCACTGTAATATCCCCCTTAGGATAAATGCTAAAAATTTTGATTATTAAAGACAATTTTCCCAGTCTTGCAATTTTATCAATCAAACCCTAGGTCTGAAATCTGACTTTATTTCTGCACCTTCAATTTTGATTTCCTCAAGCATGAAAATAGAGCTAACAAATGCAAATGAATGATAGAACAAAGAGATATTTGCAGCCTTAGCAATATGCAATTACATCATGAAATACACATAAAGATCAAGAAGATGATGTCAAACCAAATCAGACCACTGATGTTATAAATTCAGATTATTCAAGTCTTCAATTACTTCAAATGGGATGGCTTGATCATAGCCAAATACAAATGGCAATCTGCTGTTACAAAATCAGAATGAAATGATGAATGACAAATACCAATTTGATGCTCAAATGCAATGGAAAATGAGTGACAAGTCTGCTGTAGCAATTTCAGTATGTTTGTTGTCCAACATGTTGATATTTTTGTAGTTAATCACTAACCAAAGGAACTCAGACCTATCGCAATTCGTCCTCCTTAATTGCAGATCGCTCCTTCAATATTGTCAAAGGGACCCAATGATGTGTTAATATGGTGGTGCTCCACTAAACATAGATTTCCTTCACAATTCGGAAGTCTAAACAATACAAAATCTTCAACAACTGCTGCCAAAATATTCAGATCTGCAAGTATGAAATGAAATAACAGCTGAAACTGATTTGAAAGACTGATTTTATCCTCTTATTGATGGTGCTCCAGCAAGCAAATGAAGCTCTTCAAAGTATGATGCCAAAATGCCAATGTCTTCAACCTAAATCTTCAAACAAATGTCTTCAACAAAATCTTCAATCAAATCAAAGGTCTTCAATAACAATGCAATCTTCAATAAAATCAAATCTGCAAAACAATATACTCGAATACTCTTCAAAACAAGAATCTTCAAAGTCTTGATGAATCTTCAATAATCAACTGAAATGATGTGAAATGTCTCCAATAAGCTCTATGATGAATACTGATTGCATCCACCTCTCAAAATGGGAATGGGGCCATCACCAAACCCTAGTTATCAAGGGATCATCACCTTGATTGGACTGAAATTTGTCTTCAGCCAAGAGATAAACTCAATCATTTCAAATGACTCCCAGTTGCTCATTATAAAGCCCTCACTCCAAATAGGTCTGGCCTAACTTTATTAAATAAAAGTTTTTGTGTACACAATCACTTATTAAATGGCGGTTTTTTATGTACACAATCACTTAACTTTATTAAATGACGGTTTTTGTGTACACAATCACTTAACTTTATTAAATGATTGTTTTTGTGTACACAATCACTTCACTTTATTAAATGATTGTTTTTGTGTACACAATAACACTTTATTTTATAAAGTGTTTTAAATTTTATTAAAGACCGGCCGTACCAAGTCCCTAAGCTACCGTACAAGGAAGAGAGGAATTAGCGCTTGGTTTTTTATTATTTCCAATTGCTAAAGGAATCGTGGAAAATTGGGCCTTTATACTTGCCGCCGCCTTTTGAAGCAGCTGAATGGAATATTAAAAGGAATCCATTCCCTTTAATGATTTGGAGACCATTTGTTAACCGCGGCCTTCTTTTACATATTGAAACAAGATTTAAGGAAGGCATGTGAAGTTTTAGGAAGTAAATAAATTAATAATGCTTGAGGAAATGGGACGCAACATTTTGAAGTGATAATGGGAGTCGTATAACATAAGGGAATGCATATATCATTGTATTATGATTTCCAGCATCTATTGCTATTGATCCAAGGGTTCACATCAACAAAAATATAGGTGTTTCAGAATAATTCAATGAATAGAAAGTGGCAGCAACAGCAACAGCTACAGCTGTCATAGGAGCTTGTGGGTTAATTATCTATTGGATGTATGCAAGTCTCTTCGGGGTAATTCAGCTACAGTAGCTATCTGATCAAAAGTTTAGAAGTTGATTTCAACCTATATGTCTAGATTTCACATTCATTTGATGGTATTTGAGTTTCACACTTCTGTATCAGCAATACTAAGCTCTTCAATCACAAAACTAAGAATTATTGATTGGTACAATGTTACTCCAACTGTTTGACGAAATGCCTGAGAGCTGAAAAACAAAAAAAATTGCAAGTTTGTTGAATATCTTTGGTAGGGACACTACAATCTCCTCCGTCATCTCCTGTTGCATCTACAGAGTTAAGTGTTGCTACATCCATAGTTTCCAACGATTCAGTGCAACAGGACATACACTATCTTCCAGATGTAGCTACTTGGGATGAGTACTTGACAGACATTGCAGGTTTGTTTTGTGAGTCCTATCTTGCAGGTTTGGAGGACACCATTGAGGATAATCATCTCCTCTTTGATGTTGACTCTTATGGAGTTGCATCATCTTCTTCGGATGTAATGAGGGAACCTTCAAACCCTCTTGTTCTTTCTCCACATGATCATTTGTCATAGTTTGGCATTGAGTTGGAGATCCTTGAGCAGCATTCGGAAGACTAATCTTCGTCTTTGGATCATGTTCTATATTGGTTTCCATTAGGCTCTGGATTGTCACTTTCTTCAGTTTGGCCTAGGACTCCTAATTGATTGTGGCACCTTTCGGCACCAACATGGCAACACTTGAGCAACTTCCAGAGACATCATACATCTTGAGTTTTCTTCCTTCATATTCCTTTCAGGAATGGGAAGACATCTTGCATGCATCCTTGGCTTTGTTTCTTCCTAAGGGAAGAAACGTTGTTCGGCGTTCTTGGATCATCTTCAGCATTCATTGTCGAGCATCTACCATCAGTGCAAATGATTCTACATTGAGGGGGGAATACATGGTCTCTCTTCTTCTCTCTTATTGGGGGGACTTTTTCCTCACATGGGGTTTTTCCTTCTCATACTTTTGGAGGGCATCTCTTTTGTGTTTTCTCTCTTTTGGAGAGGGTCTTTTCCTACGGGTTTTTCTCATTTTCTCCGTTTGTGAGAGATTTGTTTGTACATGGGTACCTAACATGACCTTGTAGTTGGGACCCATCTTTGATTTGTTATATCCTCCCTAAGCTGCACTTAACGGGGGGTGTTGGTGTGAACGGGGTATATTACCTGACTAATTTCACATTAGGTCCTTTTCACACTTGTCTAGTTAAGTTTACTTAGGGCATACTTAGGGTACACTAAGGATAGTTATCACTTTGTGTCTCAAGTCATAAGATTAAGACACTTGTCACAATTTTATGTTGTCCTATGTTTCACCTTATTACCTCCAAGACACTTAAAGCAAGTTCAAGGCCCTAATACAATATATACATGAACATTTAGAATTTTACAGCTGAAATAAAGCAGATTATAACAAAATAATAAACACACAACAAAAGGCAAGGGAAGGCAAGGGTTCTTTCAACCTACACCCTTGTCAATTAATTGTAATTAATGATGAGTTCAAGCATTGCACCAAGAAAATATATTATATGGAAGTATATACATGCCAAGAGACAAGTAGAGAGGTAGCTAACCTTATTGTACCCAAGTAATTGTGGTCATATTAGAAATGGAGAAGGATTTAGTTCAACCTGAAGATTATTGGAAGAACAAAATATTCATGAAAAGCTTGAGAAGAAGCATGAAATTCTCATACATGAGAAGAGGCGCTTTTCGAACTCAATATGTATTTCCTCAGAAGTTATATGTGCACAAAAAATATTACAAAGGCATATCAAGTAAAACAAACTGCTGAAAAGTAATAATGCCTTTAACTTTTGTTATTTTCCAGTAAACATATGCATATAATCACATTCTATCATTAATAAAAAGAATATGTTAAAGGAATGAAAAACGCACCCCAGTTAGGAAAAGATCCTTGTTCCTTGCATGTGACAAATCTAAGGTTTCAAGATCAGCACACCAAACTGAAATGGACTGCCAACCTCCGTTAAACACATTTTGTGCGTGCAAATGACGTAGTTGGTGGCCAAGACTCTTTAATAATGCAGAGGACGGAGCTGAAGTGAAAGATACAGAATGATGCGGAGAATGGTAGAGCCGTAATGAGGACAAACGAGAAGGAAATGAAGTACCATATAACTTGAAATCCAAAAGACAAGATGCATATTGCATATTTCTAAGACGCATTCTATTTCTCATCCTCCTCCTATCTAATAGATTATCCTCTTCATCGCTAGAATCTGCAGACTCATTGAGCTTTGACGATACAATAGACAAGTGTTGTAAATGTTCAAGTGATACAAAGATATTAGCAAGTTCTGGCCATCCAACAGCATCACAACATAAATTGAGGCCTTTGATGGACATCTTTAAATCTAAAAATCTAAACAGACAATCTCTTGAGACTTGTATGCAGCTGTCAAGATCTAACTTCTGAAGATGTGGACATCTGTGACTGACAGCATCAAGAACTCCATCAAAAAGAGCTGGTAATTTCAAGTGAAATTGGCTGTCAACATGCAAGTCAAGATTGACAAGGTGAACTGGAAGAATATTTGCAATATTTTCTAGGTAACTTGGGGCAAGAGATGGGCATGAAACAATCGATAGATCCCTCAGATTAGGGCAGGATGCTATTAGAGGAATAACACGGTTAACATCCAGCTTGAATCTGCATCACCATCCAAGAACCAGAAATACATGGATGTGTGTTAGCTACTCTCCAACATTAATTACAACCAATAGTATTTGCTGATGCTTGTCAACAGAATAACAAACAATGACAGCGAAAATGAAATTAGCAGAAATTAACAAACAACATAATAAATGTTTAAGCAACTGATGACACTCACATTATATACATGCATGAATGAACGTCTACACCATTATAAATCTCAATCTGGCCAACATTGACTAAAAACATCAAGATTATGAAAACACATAAGAGAACCCTTTGCTTAAAGATATAATGCACAGAGATAGATTCTTTAAGTATCTGCAGATTCCTAAGCATGAGAGCATTCACAATTTTGATGAACAAAAAACTTTGTATGTCCCTCTAAGACTTCCTCACCTCTGCCTTCCTCAGACTAAGAAAAACCTTTTCTGGACTCTCTTAAATTATTTCATGCCTTTCTTTAAAAGTTACACCACCTGGTTGTAAGTGACATTCTGTGTAGCTTAAAAGAAAGGAGTCCAACTAAACCACTGAGTCATTTATTATCTGTTCTCCAACCAATCATGCTAAAAGGAGTTATGCACAGATATGTGACTCTTCTACCTTTAAATTATTTATAGTTATCTTCAATCTTCAATTTACTTACTTTGACAGAAAAATCCACATACCTTTTCAATACAATACTAGAAAATCATTAACTGTACACAATTCTTAAACATACTTTCTCTTTTGTTCCTCGACACAAGATGTATACAATTCTGTTCTCAGAACAGAAACTATTACATCTTGCCACCCAATAACTCAAGACAACATCATTTGTTCTTCCTACATAGGGGGGCATCTATGTGCTGTTATATTTTGCAAGTATCTGCAAGAAAAGTAAGTCCTGTGTATCTCCTTTTGTACAGTGTGTATTTTTATGTTTTTCATAATAAAATAGCAGCATTTTCGCAAGACTTTACCATACATGAAATCTAAAACATCCAAGATGATAATGCAAGAAAAATCTAGCACATGTTGCAAAATGCATACCCATTCAAGCTGACTTTCTCCAAACTGTTACAATAGCAAGACCATAGCTCCAAGAAGTCGTTCTCCCTCTACAAAAGAAGTAATATGTCAGAAATCAAATTCAAAAATTATCTAGCTACAAATAGCAACAATAGTCCACATTGACGAATAAAACATGATAAGTCTCCTTTATGTAAATAGGTTTCTCATGTCGAATATATGATAGAAAAAGAATGGAAGAATCAAGTTTTTGCAATAATTGGCTAACAATCAAATCAGCTACAATTTGACCAGCAAACTATGAATGTCTGTTTATTAAAAATAATAAACAAGAGAGTATATAATCGAAGGTTCAGTGCAGCTTATTATTCACATTAGAATACACTCCATAAAATGCAAGGTGAGTGGATAACCTATTAACCACCACAACCGAAAAATCAACAACAATTACCCATAACAGTAAACAATTATTAAGGTGGTAAGCATATAGTTTATACTTCGAAATATAAAAGGGAGTTAGGATTAATAAAAGTAATATAAATACTCTAACAAACCATCCCTTTATCCCAAGTCACGAATAAACTGTCCAGAGTCAATCATCCTCAGTCAAAACTGATCTGAAATGAAGAGGTACTGCCTCCAAATCTATGTGGTACCTCACACTGATGATCATGGGGTTCTGAAATTTGTAAAACCATGCCTAATATCTACTCCACATCTGTACATGAAGCCAGTAGCTGATTCCAAATGCCAGAAATGAAACCTTCCCTTTATCCCAAGTCATGAACAAACTGTCCAGAGTCAATCATCCTCAGTCAAAACTGATCTGAAATGATGAGGTACTGCTTCCAAATCTATGTGGTACCTCACACCGATGATCATGGGGTTCTGAAATTTGTAAAACAACCATGCCTAATATCTACTCCACATCTGTACATGAATCCAGTAGCTGATTCCAAATGCCACAAATGAAAATCTTATATATTGCTCCAATTAAAATCGTCAAGTCTTATTTTCGTCAATAATTACCATGTAAGTGAATTTTGTCTGTGTCTAGTGAGAGCAAACCATATTCCATCATAATGGATTACTTATGCTCTAAGTGTGATGTCCCGATATTAAGGCATTGTTTAAATTAAAGATTTAAACATCATGATCAAAGACGGTGAAAGTCGTTTCCGTGAAATGCGGTGTTTAGTCAATTTGAATGATAGAGATAATTGTGTATGTATTAATATTTAATACATATATAACATTTAATAATATTATTATATAAATATTTTAATAACGAGATATATTATATTATCAATTTAAATTAAAATATAATATATAATATATCTTTTTAAATTATATTATTAAATATAAATAACAAATGAGACCCAGTATTGGAAGCACTAGCCATAATGAGACCATACAGAAGGAATAAGGACTATAGAGTATTTCCGTCGACTTGCAATGTTTTGGCGATCGGTGACAATCAACAGAAAAAAAAATAATGTTCAAAATTAAGATAGTTTATTTTTTTCGAAGACAACAATTCCAATCGGAGTTGCAGATCGAACGTGGACCCCGTCGTGAAAAAATAGACAAATTAGATTCAGTTTGACATGGAAAAGACGAAAAAAATAAAATGTTGGGAGTACCAAAACAAAACAAAACAAAACAAAAAACTGAAGGCAGTCCGTACGACGTGTGACCAGTCCGTACAACGTACGGCATGGGCCAAAAAAAAATTCAATTTTTTTTTTCAAAAAAAAAAATCAAAAAAAAAATGTACAGCCAGGTCGTACGGCATACGTACCAACCACTTCAGCCTCATAAAAGGCCATCCCGGACCTCGAGCACTCAGTTACAGTGTTGGACAGAAAAGTTTTTATTTTTCCTCTTGGAGTGCAAAGGGTAAGCATCCAGTCAAGAAAACATGGATAGAGGAAAGAAGATTGCATCGGAGAAGGAAAAAACCAAGTGCCGATACAGGAATGGAAGCCATTACCTGGGAAAGTCTGACGGGAAATGAGTGCAAGCAAGGGTAAAGGCAGCAAGAGAGCGAGAGCTAGTGGCCCAACACCAGCTGCGGCAAAGGACCGAGGAAACAAGGAAGCTACAGGCACAGTAGCGATTAGCCACCCCAACCTCCTCGGTACATCCAAGGACGTCCTTCCAACCTCCCCACTCTCAGTAGGATGTTTTTGAGTTTCTGTCATAATTTTGTTGTTTTGATGTAAATGTCATCTGGAAGACGACCAATTTTGAGGGGGGGGGTAGATGTAGACAGCAAATTAGTCAAGTGAATAAATAACGTAATAAGATGTAATTAGTTGTTGGTACCAATCAACGGGTCGGGTAGTAGTTTGGAGTCAGTACCAACGGTTGGCATCACAACCAACCTTGGCGATGAGTATTTAGAGCGTCAATACATCGTAGTCGGGGCATCGGTGATTTGACAATAGTTGATATGCAGACATTGGAGTCATAATGAAATATGTATGTTGCTGTCATGAACATTGTACTGTTTCCTGTGAATCAATGATGAATACAATCTTCCGTTCTGAGTAATTCTGTTATGTTCGTATGATGCACTATACTACTACTTATGTCTGTTTACTTCATATTCTGTGAAACACACCATATTGCAGTAAACAGGTTCTAGATTAGAAGTTATAAGCGGCTTTTTCCTTTTTTCTTTAACTATTTTGTAAAATCTTAAGAGCTTGTTGGAAATTTCTATTCACAGCCCCCTGTCAAAGAAGAAAGTGTTATTCGAGGGATGTGGACACGTTCCACCTCAGCTTTCTAATCTCATACAACAGTGAACAACAACAAATGTGGTCGTATTGCAAATTTCTGAAAAAAGGTCTCTTGGAGGATCAAAGCTTCCTTGTTTTAATGATAAGATCTAAAATTAGTTTTAGAGTGACCATGCTTGAAGTGGTCAATCTCCTTAGGCTCACTATCTTTATTAGTAACTTTCCCTTAAGATGGAATGTGGCTAATGGGAGTGTCTACAGCTCCTTCATATGTCTTATTCACCTCCCATTTCTGTCTTTGGTATGGCTGGGTTAATTCTTATTTTCCTTGCCTTGGGTTTAAGTTGTTTTCCTTTGTCCACTACAGTGTCATGGCAGACATGCAGGCTACTTGCCTTGGCTTCACAATTGGCTATGCCTTTAAAACACTTTGTGTGCATCTCAGGCCTATTCTTTCCTCTCGCCTCTTTGGCACAAGCTCTCCTACAGGAAGTGTCCCTACTAATGCAATTTGTGAGGATGACGCACTCAGCCGTTGTTTCTGCCACCCAAGTACCTTCAGTCAATCCCCCTACACTTTGAATCTCCTTTCTAATCAGTGTGGTTCTTCCAGCATGAAGAATCTGAGAATTCTTGATGACTCTATTAGAGACAGAGAGACATCTCCTCTCTCAGGTGGACATAAATGGAAAGCAGTCCCTTTGGACTCTCGCCCCAGTAAAAGAGCTCATGGCAGCTTGATTGGAGTGTAGGATAGATTGTATTTGGAGGACTCAAACTCTAAAGTTGATGTTTTGAAGGAGCTAAGAAAGGTCCTCCAAAATTTAACCATCTCTATTCAGAATAGGAATGAGGCTGACCGTGAGAACTCCTCACTCTTTCTCTCAGTTATTAATAGTATTAACCTTCATTTACAGAATATCAGTGGAGAGTCAATTGAAGGTACTCATAGGCTAGAGGATATATTTGATACCCTAATGGCCATAAATATATTTGTTACCCTAATAGCCATAAATGTGAATACTAGTGAGCTTGAACTCATCCAGGACTGCATTCATTTCCTCCTCAGTAACACCCACAGCATCCAATGTCACCTCCACCACTGGTTCTGCATCCTGAACAAGAGGAACGAGCATAATTCTGGTCATCTATATGGATTTGGAGGAAAATGGTAGATACTAGCAATTTTGTCTCTTTCTGATCAGGTTGTTATTAGATCCTGTTTATCATGTACTCTTGCTCTTATATTTTACATAAAGTTTTTAAATTTATCAAAAAAAATATCTAACCATAACTGCATTGTAGGGATTCCACGATCCTTTTGTTTCCCATTCAAAATACATATGCAAATATGGAACTAACAGAAAAAAATCCCTGCAAATGCAAAAAAATAGTTCTGACGAGTTTCCCAAATCAGAAACGCCATCAAAAACAATACTGCCATTCTTCGCATTTCCTTTAGAAATTTGGGTATATATATATTTTCTAAAAGACAAAAACAATAAGTTAAAAATTAAAAAGATAAAAACCCTAAAATTATTGAAAAGGCATACACATCTTTAGGAAGCTTACATATCCATCAAAATTTATACATATAGTTGTAGTGTACTAGTAAAAGGATGCACCACACAGGAACAAATCCCTCCAATGCAAAGAAAGGCCCCTAACCCTTTTAAATTTTAAGGACATGTAACCTCACCCAAATTTTACTAAAAAGAACTAATAAATATGTGTGTGCTTACGTATACACTCATTATATGTATGTATATAATTCACATAAACAAATATATATACATAATACACGCACGCACATGCATATGTATCTACACAAACACAAAAATATACATGCATGCATATACACACATATATACAAAGATATATGTCCTAAATCCAATACTGAGATTGATCATCTTCTTAAGCTTCTTGTACTTGAACAAACAGTTTATTTAAATGAAGAAAAAGAATATGAAAAATCATTACAAAATAAATACATAGATGAGGTGGGGTAGGATTACCAAAGATCCCCAAGGGCAGTCATAGCAGCAAAGAGCAGATGGTAGCAGCTCCTTAACCTGAAAGATAAATGAACTTGTCATCAGCTTTTAACTCAATTTTTATGATTAAAAAAATAGATCATTTGAGTTGGAAGTAAAGTTTTATTTTACACCAATAAGAACTAACCTGGAGTGTTACTTCAAAGTTGGTCATATTAGAATTTCTTCGAAGGAGTCAACTCAAATGCCAAATCAATGGGGTTTTCATAGCAGCACCCAAGGTTTGAATTCCTTGAAGATGACTTGATGCTTAGAGTTAAATGATATACATTATTGCATCCAATATCAACTTTAGATCATTTATCCCACGTTTCAACAAATGAAGTAAGTCTCAGTTAAGGGAGAATGGATTAACACACTCAACTAACTTTAGGCACTTAACCAAATTTTAAATAAGGCAAGGTACAAATCTTGGGCCACAGTAGATGGGATTTATGCACTAACCAGCTTCAATTGATTTATTCCATAACTCAACAAATGAGGTATTGTGTGAGTATTGGCTCAAAGGGGACAAAGTCTGACAGAAGTCTCAGTCAGCAAATTTAATAATAAATCCTATGTTCTAAGAGGTATTCATGGGTCCCTTGTGACTTCAATAAGAGTCCTTGTGTTTGAAATTTTATTGGAAGCAATTTGCGGGTATATGAGGAGTTACAGTGGGTCCCAAATTCCACCCAAATTGTATGTGCATCAGATGCAGCCCATTTGTATTAAAAGAGATGAAGTATCATTGCTAAAAGAGCCAACGATTTCATTGGTTGAAGACCCAACGGCCATAAGGAAGGATCGATTGATGTATAGAAGATTGTGCAACGGCTAAGGAAAGTATTTAAAATAATTGTTTTAAATATCCAATGCTAACATCATAGGAGAGGATTGGCGGCCAAGGTAAGAGAGTAGTTTTAAATACAAAATAACAAATTTAAATGCTCAACGTCCATGCCAAGTCACCGCCCAGTTATTGAAAAAGATTTGTTATTGATCAAATACCAATTTTAAATGCCTTGATGCTAACCGTCGGCTATGGAGAGAAGACATTAAATCATTCAAAGGAGGATTTTAAATGCAATCATTCCCAACGGCCAAGGAGAATTGGATCGACTTGCATAGAAGGAGATAAATAGAGTTTTCTGAGATCAATTGGCATGCTTGATGATTTGGTATGTTTTCTCTAACTATACTTTACTACTGAGAATTCCAATTTTCAGCTAGTTTTCAAGGAGATGACCCCTTGAACATTATGGTGATGACCCCATAATGATTTCTGAGATGTTTTCATAACAGATTACATCATGTTTTGAATTTGCAGGTTATTGTAGCTATTTGAAGTGATAAGATATCATTATTAACCCTTGGTTTCATTGCTTCTAAGCCAAGGTAGTAATTGTAGAGTTTGTAAGCATTATTGGGAAGCTTTGTGAAGTCTGAATTTATATAACAGTCAGCTGATATAGGAGATATACAGGGTTTTATGATCAGATATTGTTCAAGGATTGATACAAAAGGACTTGGGAGCCTTTGGATGATCCATCGCTGACCTAAGGAGAAGCCTAATTGGAGTTTGTGAGAAATCTGGGCATGTTGCAGCCTTAGGAAAGTCTGATATAAGTCTGATACAGTCATATCAGCCTACATAACTTTCATATCAGTCAATTGTTCAGGGCTGTTATAGCATGATTTGATAGCTAGCATCATTCTAGAGTGATTGGACACTATCACTATGTAAGATTTGATTAATTTGGGCACTATATATGCATGTAATAAGGTCTGATAATAATCAGACAGTGACTGAATTTTGATAACAGCAGGTGTATATGAAGACATTTCATTTCCAATTCATGAAGAATGCAAACAAATTTGACGGTTCTCATATGTGTAGAGTTGTGTTGATGATTTGTCTTAGTTTGTGCAAGAAATCTTATCTAAAGTTGTTTACATTTTCAGTCATACATCATAAGGTCTCTTACAACTTGAAACAGAACCTTTCTGCAACACAGTGTGAATATAGCAGTGAATAAATTAAACATGAACGACTCAACATGCTGATATAAATTAATTACTGTATTGCTGATAATAACTTTCATACATATACAGTGCTGAAACAAAGTGTCCTAACCTCAATAGAGCAGATATAGAAGTATAGATTCCAAGGTACCTCAAAGACAAGTCTGGAATCTTGTGAATGGGACTGATATAACTGAAGTGAAGGTCTGATATCCTCACATTTGCATACTCTCAGCTGTATGATATCATCATATCCAATGAATACAATAAGAAATTATTTCAGAATTCCCTGTAGCTGCTGAAACTGTGTGTACACTACCCGGAAATAGACCAGATATATAATATAGCCAGCGTTACACATCCCAAACTAATTTCCAACTTCCCACGATTCCTTTCCAAACCTCATGTACCTTCCTTTCCACTAATTCAAAATCTACAAAATGTGCCGGCTGATATCAACAAGGGTACGGAAGCCTTCAAGAATGTACGGCCTCAGAAAAATCTCCAAAGAAACTCCAAAATATGCTGCGTTCCACTTTCTTTAGTATTGTTTCCCCTTATCATAGGGGCGGCTGAATTTGTAGACCCCAAAGACCCTAGTAATATGCAGCGCTTCACTTCATATACCTCACACCTCCTTCAAGACTTGATAATTATGCCAATATCTTGTACGGCTTGCTAGATAATTAGGTCTGTTGGGTACGGCCAGCTTAGGAAATGGAAAGAGTAATAATATACTTCAGAATCTTTTCCACAATATTTGTTAATTTGCACTCTCACACACAGCACTGAATAATCAACAATAAGTCTCAATTTGGTATGACAGATAGAATCAACATGATCAATAAAATATACCTTAATATTTCGTTGAGATTTGCTCTGCAAATAAATTTCGATATTCTCCTAAATTACCAAATTTTCAAAATACAAATCTGGAAATGATATTCAGCACAAAGGTGATCTTTGGGTGAAATCACTCGATCAACTAGGTGGGTTTTCGGCTGAAGAATGAACCAAGTCCAATCTTAAACAATTAGTTGGGGTTTTATCAAATGCACAGAATGAACTTTTCTTCACAAAACCTCCTTTTTATACACTTTTGGGAAATAATAAAATATTATTTTCCCCAACTTTTCCATTTTCCCACCAAAAGTGAAATAATAAATTCACTTTATAATACTGACCATCCTTATATTAAAATAATTAATTAAACATAAGTTGCCATTTAATATAAAATGTTGCTTAAGTTAATTAATTAATTAATTATTTCCCGCATAATAACTAGAGTTTACGAAAAATATTAAAATAGGCCAAATATAAGTTCTGACCTCACCACCAACACCATAAGTGCATAGGACAATTGTCCATTTGAAAATTGGCGCACTCCAAGGATGATGGACTACTCTAAGAAGTTTGGAGTGCTTCCAAAATGTCGGATTCGCACACAGAAAGTATTGTTGTGTTTGTCTTGGCTCCAGGAACTTACTGCCACCATTAGAATTTCTTTTTGGAAAAACAAGTGCTCTCTAAGAAAGCTGGAATTTCCAAGAATGTTCGAATAGATCAGAAAAGGGGACATTACATCAACCCACTTCAGGTCATTTGTTCTAATCCTCAGCAAACAAGGCATAGCATATACATAACCAACTTTAGGTGAATTATCCCATATCTTGACAAATGGTGTGAGGTGCAGATGTTAGGTCAATGGAGATAGGATTTATGCATTGAACTAACTTTAGGCACTCAATCAACTTCATGTCTGCTGCATGTTGTATCTCAGGTCAAAATTCTAAGAAAACACCAAACAATACTAGTAGGTCACCTTGTGAAGGGCAGGGTATACCTTAAAAAATGGCCTCTTAAAAGTTACATAGAAATCTTGGGTAATCCAATACAAAGAAACATAGCATTTTAGGTGATTTTTTTAATTGTGAGATCAAAGTTGAAGTGGATAGCAATTACTTTTTCCATGTACCATTTTTTTTCCCGATTCAGAAATTAAATTTTCCTATTAATCTATAACTTTTATGGTGATAAAACTTTTAAATTTATGTTAATATATAACTTGTAAACAAAGATGTTAAAATCAGGATGAAGACAGAAAATTAAAATCATCCCCTAATAACTTGGGGTGATTAGGACCTAAATTGTTATAAACAATGGCACTATATGTGTCCACCCTTAAACAATTGAAATTTCTAAGACAATGCACTATTGTGACGAGATTAGGGAAAATCTGTCAAATATGGGCAAGTGGAACACCTATGAAGAACCTAAAAATAGCCAAATTCAGGAAATATAAATGACAAAAATAGCCAAATGGCGGCATGTAGCCAATAAAAAGTTCCTTGGTCAAGGGGTATAAATTTGCAACCTTAGCTCGAAAGACTCAGTTCAACAAAGATTGACTCCCAAATCCACTCCAAAATGCCAAAAATGGAAAAAAATAATTATGATCTCAGTTCAATCATAACTGCCAACATAATTTATCCATATCCCAAACCCTATTGGTCTTCATCCATAAAACAAACAACTTCTTGGATACCCAAGATGGAATGCTTTATCTTCTCCTTTGATTCTTTTCATTTCTTGGGGTGCTTCGTTGTATATAATGAGGCATTTCAGCTGAAAGATGGATTACTAGTTTCATAGCAAGCCATGTTTTCATGCGTGTTGCTATCTTTTTGTAAATAAATCTCATTTTCAACAAAGCTTTCTTTTGCAAGATTTACTTTCCTTTGCTAGCATTCGCTGAGGATGGGACAAGTTAACAGTCATGAGTCAAGGGAAATAGGAATTATACACTCCGAGTCCACTAATATTGTCATTTATCTCATACCTAACGAATGAGGTGAGGGGTTCTCAAGTGAAGGGTGGTAAAATTTATGCACTGAACAGACTTCAAGTACTCAACCAACTTTAGGTCATTAGTCTCATAAGTTAAGAAGTGAGGCAAGGTGCAAGTCTTACATCAGAGAAGATAGCTTTTATGAGCACAAATGACTTTGTGTCATTTATTCTAAACCTCAATAGATAAAGTGGGATGCAAGAATTAGGTCAAGGAAGATATGATTTATACATTCAACCAACTTCAAGACATCTATCTCATACCTCAACAACGAGTAGCAATGCAAGTCTTGGATTAACAGAGACAAGAATTTAAGCACTCAATCAACTTCAAATCATTTATCTCAAAGTGCAAATATTCAATCAATGGAACTAACATAATGCACTCAACGAACTACATGTCGTTTATACCTCAATGAATGAGACCATTTGGAAGTCTTAGGTCAAAGGACCAATTGTAGAGTAAAAAATTGCATAATTTGCACTTTTCACTATGTTTTGCACTCATTTTGGTGTGCACCACCCCTAGTCATGTTAGGACTCATTTAGCCCATTTTTGTGCCTTAAACCCATCATTAGTGTCCCAAACAAGCCAACCCAAATGCACTTTGTTGTTACAAACATGTTCCCTGCATTTTGTGGCCTTATGTCCTTCAAGACACTAGCACACCAACATTAGTGTCCAACTTGATTTTGACTCCCTCCTAGGGTCAATTACAAACCCTAATTTCACTTAGTTTCCCAATAGATACCTTGCTCGGGAAACCTTATAAAATTCCTTCTCGCCCTCATTTTGAACCTTTCTTGGCTCTCTTGATACACTCCTAGTGCTCCTATTTGTTGGGAAAAGTGTTGTGCATCTTGCACCTAGGAATATTAAATATTTTGTAAAGTTGTGGTCCATCTCAAAATAGGGCACCACACTTTGGGGGTGCAATATTTTTCCTACGTGGTTGTGTGTAACATTGGAAATGTATTTAATCTGGGTGGCACATTTGTGAAATGTATTTAATATTGAGGGTCATGGTTTAGTAAATATGTGGCTTAATGGACTCATGATTTAATGTGGAAGGAACATTGGAAATAAATGGCTTATTAAAAATTCGTGCAAATTCGCCTAGGGTTCGTACAAACAAAGGGCATGACTTTTTTAATACAATATATTTAAAAATCAAGGAAAAAGCAATTTGAAATCGTGTTCATGATAAAAATCAAGTATTTTTTAAAAAAATTGACAAATTTTGATTGATCCATCTGTCAAGGAGATCACTTGTCCAACGAGATTGAAAAGAGCATGGGAGCAACCGAACTCTATTCTATCAGGCACATACATAGCAAGCCCTGTGCCGCGGGAAGCTGCTTCAATCATCATACGCGACTACTCCTTAGGGAGGCCACCAAACAAGCCGCTTATAATTTATCATATACTAGCACTTGCACCCATAAGAGGTTCAAGGAATACGCCGATAGGAACAACCAACGAGTTAAGAAAATTTTCCGATGTTAAATTTTTTTTACGGTATGAGACAATTTTGAGCACTATAATGCTCACATATAAAAACCTATCGGCTAATTATTACTAGCACTTGCACCCATAGGAGGTTCAAGGAATACGCCGATAGGAACAACCAACGTAAAAAACTTTCCGACATGAATTTTTTTTACGACGTGAGACAATTCCGAGCACTATAATGCTCACATATAAAAGCCCATCGGCTAAATATATTATTAATATTTATATTATAATATAATATATAAATGAGCCATTTATAATTTATCATATATTATTAATATATTAATATATTTATATTATTAAGATTTATAATATGATATTATAATATATATTAATAATATATAAATGAGCTACTTATAATTTATCATATATTATTAATATATTATTATATTTATATTACTAAATATATATAAATATTTTATATAATATTTGTTAGCATTTCAATTCGCACCTCTAGAATGTGAGTTGGAAACGGATAGCTATGCACAGATAAACTGCTCTCCTATTGGAAGGGGGAGTTCCCTTTTTGCTGATGTTCGCTGAAAAGATAAATTAAACCAATTTCGCCTATCTTCTTTTTGAATCGCTGCGAGCACAAGGTTACAAAACTCTAAACGCTGCAGAAGAGGTTTTTTTCTTTTTTAAAACTTCTACTACAACTAAGCATAGACTAACGACGCTTTTAATCTCCTAAGTAAATTCAGAGCAAAGGAAATTAAAAGTGAACAAGGAATGATTGTTTTAACACAAAAACTTAAGCAATTTTCTCCCAGATTTACATCACAAGACTTATAGTACTTTAATGATGAAAGCTGAAATGAAAGCTACAAAAGCCACACATCTGACGACAAAACTTGATGATTCGAGATAGAATATCAGAGCAAAATATGCACGAGACTTCTATTCCATATCACAAAGTTGATACAACTCCAGGACAGCAATACTGTAGCAAAAGGCAGGCATACAGCAAGCGATCAAACACCGGAGAATAGGTTACACAAAGTGAACAAACACTTGGAATAACAAAGTTTGCAGGCTAGAATAGACACAACAAAATATGTTATCACAAAAGTCGATCCATTACAATGGGCAAGGCTGCCCTTATTTATACTAAAATCAAAGGAGTAGGGAACCCTAAAATCTCCTTGATTAACCCTAACTAACTTGCCAACTCCAAAGCTTTATTTCTATTCTAAGATAAAGATACAACTAACAAACGTTTTAAAACAATTTGCTTTAAAGCAAAGAAAACTCCAACTAATACAAATTGATTTCTTTCTAAATAAAGAATGGATGAGCTTAGGATGAAAGCAAATGCTTTAAAACAAAAAGCATCTGATTTAAAATTGCTTTCTTTTGAGTCACATTCTCATCTACATTCTTGCTTTATGGTGATGTCATCCATTGATATTTTTTTGTTGATTTCTTCTAAAAAGCAGATTCTGAGCGAAAAAAGCTGGCACATGGGTTTTGTAAATAATTTCGTTCTGAAACAACCCAGTTTGTCGGATTCTAAAAAAGTGGAGGATTTCTCGAAAAAGCAGCAAAAAAGTAGATTCCTGGAAAAAGCAAATTTCCCAATCTTCAAGAGGATGAAATTCTGGATGGACCCATCTCGATGAAATTTAAAAAAGCTTCGGCCCTATTTCTGAAAAACGATCCCCTAGAAAAAAGGACCCTGAAAAAGCGTGCTCCCCTGCTTCCTCATCCCGAAACTATGAAGAACGCTAAAAAAGCACTTCGTTTGAGCCTTTGAATCTTCATGGAAAGAAAAATAAAAATCCTTCCTCTGGATGCAACATGCAAAAAATAATGAATAAAAGCGGCCAAAAGCTTGTCTTTATAGAACTTTAGAGCAAAAATAGCAGCTTTCTTTGTGAAGAAATAGAGCTTCAATCTTATCCATATGAAGAAAGCAACTTTTAAAACGCAAATCCAAGTAGATGTCTTCGAATAGGAGGAATCCCTATTTTATAGCTGCCCATGGCTTCATGTGTGAAATGATGAAAATATCTTCTTTGATGATGTCATCAAACATTCGAGATTGCAAAAGTGTTAGCCAATTTTCCTCTGTTTTTGACACTTCTACACTCGTTTTGACTCCAAAATGCCCTGTCTCTGACTTCAACAAGATGGAAAACTGTCACCATTGACTGAAAAAGCTGACTGATCATGGCATCTTGAAGTTTTATCAATTTTGATTTCATCCCCAGTCTCGGATTGACGATCTGACGTCTAACTGCAAATCTGACCTCTAGAACCTGTCGCCGGACGAAGATCAGGAAATGCCTAGAAGGAAACACTGTCGTGACAAGAAAAATTCTAACACTGGATAACCCAGGCGCCCCTAGCCTCCAGGGGCGCTTGGAATCTCATGCCTTAACCATTTTTCGAGATTTTAAATTTTCATTTTTGAAGATTTGCAACTTTTCTTCGTTCCTGGAAAAACATGAAAAATAAACTAAGTCTGGAGAAGATGGGCGCCTGAGATTCCATGCCTTGGAAAATTTTTGGAATTTTTCAATTTTTGCCTCAAATCTTGAATTCCACCAGATTTCAAAGGTCCTGCCTGACATATATTTCAAAATATATTTAAGTATATGAATTTCCTATACTTTAAACATTTTGAAATATACTTTCAAGATGTTTGACATAGGTCTCAAATCCATGGGATTTGGCATGTAGATTCTATATTTTTGAGGATCCGCCAAATTTCAGACTTAGTCAATTTTTCAGGGTTCCAGGGATAGACATCAAGATGAGCGTAGACTGGATAGCCTGAGCATATCTGATGTGATTCCCGGCTTTTTAGAAACTGTTGACCAGAATGACTGCTTTTATTCACCCCAGAACTGACCGACAGAGACATTTCTCGCATTTTCTTGAAAAATGCAAAAAAAATTCTAACACTGGTGTAACTGGGCGCCCCTAGCCTCCAGGGGCGCCTGGATTTCCCAAACTTAGTCAAATTTGATGATCTTCAAATTTTCACCTCACTCTGGATTGACCCTGCTCCGTTTTGTGTGCTTCGTCGAGTCGACAACTGTTCGTCGGTTCTGCGTCGTTGGAACAGCGTTGAAAACCTGAAAACGAGCTCTGGCAGATGAACTTCCTCCATTGACGACTTCAGAGCTCATGCTTCGCCTTCCGAAAAAACAGAAATGACCCAGTAGAGAAAACTTGACCTTTTGCAGATTCCGTCTGGACCACACTGATCGTGAAGCAAAATCGACCAATGAGAATCAAGCATGACACCTGAGTCGAAGATTCTATTTTTAGAAACTTTCTATTTGTAGAAAATTTTGCCAACATCCATATCTCAAGAAACCCAAAAAACCTAATTTGACGTCTATTTTTAAAAATTTTGCTTTTTTGACTTTTTGATGAAAAAATTTCTAGACTTGCTAATGAAGCAAAAATTTTGATTGGGTACAACAATTGGCTCTGTCTGGGGACCATGTTGGATACTTACGGCATAGGAGAACCAAGAATCTCTGGACTTTTTAAGCTTGGACCAGTGCCTTATGAGTTGGGCAATAGTCAGGTCACTTTCCTAATCACCTAGAACAAGACTTTTTCGTACATCACCTAAAACCAGACTTCCTAAAATCACCTAAGAGTTGGAACTTTCCAGAACACAACTGTCACACTACAGAAAGGGGAAAAACATTACGACATAACGATCACATCACAAAAAAGGGAAACACATCACGAGAACAAAAAGTGTTCACACAAACGCTCTTTTTCCTGAGCGAGGATGAGATGAAATTAAGACTGTCACATAAAACCGTCAATCAACTCAAAAAAGTAAGAACCATCTCTCTTTAGCTGTGAAGATTGTCTTGGTAGCACAAAACTTTTCTTTCTCTGCAACATCTCCTTAAAGAGTCACGGTTCAAAAGGGTATTCACGTTCAGGCCACGAGAAGTTCCTGAGGAACTGGTTGATACGCCAGAGATCAGGTGGAGCATCTTCTTCTAAAGCAAGCAACGTCTGCAACAGGTGAAGGTACAGAACCTCCTTCTGAAGATATGTAGGAAAGTCTTGTGGCCAAAGTATATCTGTGGGAATGGTTATCACCACATATTGATTATGAGTTTCATTTATATCTTGTACACATGCAATTTTGAACTCAGTGAATGCATCATCTTTTGGAAAAGGTGTAAGTTGTTCATTCACGACTCTCATTACTAATTCTTGGCTTATAGGATCCACAACTGTCGTCGCCCATTTTTCCAGTGTTTCAGGAGCTGCTGCTTCTTCTTCTTCATCGGTTGTGTTGTCGTCCATCCAATCCTCAGAGTCTGACAAATCATCCAGGTCTGAAAGCTCAAACTCTTGATTATTATCGATAACATCTTCACCTGACAGCTCACTTTCCCACTCATTATCTTGAATCTCATCATCCTCTGTAGAGTAATCTCCTTCAATGCGGACATCCAGCACCGCTTCATCTTCAGCATTCATGTATCTTTCTTCTTCTAGTAAGTAAGTGGAATCAAAGAGAGATCCATCTGAGCTATATGCTTCTTCTTCATCTTCTTGATCAATCTCACATACGGCGTATCTCACAAAACATTTGTCAAGAATTTCTGATTTTTCAATATCATCTTCCTTAGTGACCAAAACTGAATATTCCATGAACTCTTCTTCTCCATCAATCTCTTCATATGTTGTATTCCACACTAGTTGCATAGTATTAGTAAAGTCTTTTTCTTGTACAGGTTCATAGACGGATTCAACATCGTCCTCTTCACTAGTGTGTATGAAGGATTCTTGAGACACAGGTGAAGACGGGCTATATTGTAAAGAAAAATCTGCAGTATCTTCTGTTGAAGAATCACTTTCCCACTGATGTAAAAAACAATTTAGATCTAATGATGAATTTTCCATATGATCCCCAATTCTAAAAAATTCTTCTAGGAAGAAATCATCTTCAGAATGAAGATCATGTTCTTGCTCCAATTGCAATGCTTCTTTGGTCTCCCCTTTGGATGTATCTAACACAGGTTTTTCAAACCAGCCTTCAAAAGACAAGAAAAACAAAACTGATTCATCATTATTTTGTTCTTGAGAAGATTGTCGCACTTCTTCTTCCTCAAAGAAAGTTTGTAAGTTGTACATTTTTTCGGATTCTTCCTCTGATTCGTCAACCACATAGACAACCTCCTGATTTTCTTCGGTTATTTCAGACAGCGTAACATATGTACCATGACCCATTTCTTGATATAGCACTTGTGCTTGAGGATCCTGAGATTTAACCACCGTGAATCGTGACTTGGTTTCTGGTTCCAATTTGAAATTGCCTTTCTTTAATGGAATGGTCGCAGATGACCAATCCGATTGTATTTCTCCTCCAAGATCCTTGTAGAAGCTTCTACTTAATAGCATCCCATATCTGGCTGGAATGTCAGCTACCAAGATAGTCATCATTATTTTCTTCTCTGGGCAAGCCGCCAACCGTACTTGAGCATCCTTCAATTGTCCAACCAACGGCACTGACTTAGACTCAAGCGAATAACACTTGTCATGCGTTTTGGTGCACGAGAGTCCCAAAGCGTTCATCACCTGCAAAGGCATGACGTTGTCGGAGGCTCCTGAATCAATGATACAATTGCTCAATTTATAGCCTCCTATATGCAGAGAGATATAGAAAGGCTTAGGCTTCTCTGCTGCTAGAACGGAAGATTCAAGCAATGTGGGTTGTACGACAGTCTCTTTCTTGACATACCTAACAATTCTATCCAACTGCTCTGGATGGTCCTGAAGATATTCCAGCTAGGAAATCTGCACCTTTGTCTTCATCATGGAATCCACTATATCAAAATTTGCTGAAGACGAATCTTAAGCTGCCTTGACATTTTCATGTGGTGGCTTAACATTGGAAGTGGAAGCCACTTCCTTCCCCTTTTCTTTCGATCTTTGCTTATCCTCTTCTTTCTGTGCTTTGAAATGTTGAGCATGTGTAAACACAGGCATCGAAAGATTTTCATGATTCACTACAAGAGAATATTAACGAAGATCCTCTTGTTCTTTCTTTATTATAACGGGTTCATTTTTGAAGTATCCCGTAGTAGAGTCACCATCGAAGTTGTCCGTTTGTGGTAAGACAACATTCACACTTGGGGAAGGGACAATGCTTGAAATGGGTGCAGCATCAGTATATCCCATGATTTGATTCATTCTTAAATTTTCAAGACATGTGGCTCCAGTATGTGCATCAGTTTCATGAAAGGAACAAAATACTATATTTTGAGCAGCATCAACTGCTTGTCTTGGTGGTGGTGCTGGCAACCTGGGCCTGTAATTATTTAAAGGCTGAAAATTATTCCTCTTAGGCTGATATGGTTGCTATGGTTGGTACTGTTGTTGTGGTTGGTATTGTTGTTATGGTGACTGATATGGCTACTGTGCACGTTGCCCCTGAGTAGGCAACTATCTCTTCATGCTAGTCACTTCATTTGCTACCTTATGTAGTAGTGGATCCGCAGAATTCTGAACAAGAGGCCTGATTGAATCCGTCTTCATCTTGCCAGAGGTAATCATGTCATTCTCTAACTTGATGGCATTTTCTTGTGCATTGGATAATTCTGTTTCATTAGCCGATCTCAAAAAGAAGGCTATCTCAGAAGGAAAAGCGTTAATGAAACTACTCACTAGAATTTGCGGAGATGGATTAAGTGTATGAGAAAGGCACGTAACCAGGCGATTAAACCTTGCCACAAACTCCCTCATTGGTTCATTGTTTTCCATCTTTGAATTTGAGAGTTAGGCGAACAATCTGTGACCGTCTTCGGCAGGCTTGAACCTTGCCAAGAATTTTTCGCTCATAGTTGCCCAACTTGTAATGATCCCTGGTTCCAGATGATTGAACCAATCGACAGCATTTCCCACGAGAGTCTTAACGAAGAGAGGCACAACAACATCTTCATGTGATACATGCAAAATGTCACAAGTTGTTGTGAATGCAGAGATATGTTCGTTAGGATGTTGAGTTCCATCGCCGTGAAACCGGGGAAAATGCTTCCTTGACTCCTTTGGTAACTCATGATGTGCTTGCAGGGCCAAAGGTCCAATGTTATTACCCCAAGGCAATGGTGGTGGTCACCTCTGATTTGCATCATTGTGATTATTATTATTTGCATCACCCATTGCTCTAGGCTGGATTACTGGTTCTTCTTGAGGTTCTTCCTGCTTGACTTCAGGAACTGTTTGAACATCAAGAACTATGTTGGATGCCTTTCCAACTTCTGCAGAATCAAGATCTTGGAAGAAAGGATCAATAGCACTGCCTTTTCCCCTTCTTGAATAAACCCTATGAGCCAAGATTATCTACTGCCCGCGGGAGGTGGTAATACTGGTCTTCCTGCCGCAAGATCCACTTTGTGTTCTTCTTCGTCAAGAATAGTAACCGTGTTTCTCCACTGATCAGGACTTTCTTTTTGCGCAAATATGAAACTCCTCAAGCTACTAATGATGTCCATTTGCTCTCCTTCCACTCGTACAAGATTTGGTTGAATAGCAGGTGGTGTAGGATTTGGTTGTTGAACTGGAGCAGAAGGACGCCAGAGAGTCATTCCCGTGACATAAGCCTAAGTTTGCTTGAAGTTTTATGCCTCGTGCCCCACGGTGGGCACCAGAAAACTATTGGCGTTTCAATTCGCACCTCTAGAATGCGAGATGGAAACGGACAACTATGCATAGATAAACTGCTCTCCTATTGGAAGGGGGAATTCCCTTTTTGCTGATGTTCGCTGAAAAGATAAAGTAAATCAATTTCGCCCATCTTCTTTTTGATTCTCAGCTGCGAGAACAAGGTTATAAAACTCTAAATGTTGCAGAAGAAGTTTTTTCCTTTATTAAAACTTCTACTACAACTAAGTATAGACTAACGACGCTTTTAATCTCCTAAGTAAATTCAGAGCAAAGGAAATTAAAAGTGAACAAGGAATGATTGTTTTAACACAAACTTTAACAACTTTCTCCCAGATTTACATCACAAGACTTATAGTACTTTAATGATGAAAGCTGAAATGAAAGCTACAAAAGCCACACATCTGATGACGAAACTTGATGGTTCGAGATAGAATATCAGAGCAAAATAGGCACGAGACTTCTATTCAATATCACAAAATTGATACAACTCCAGGATAGCAATACTGTAGCAAAAGGCAGGCATACAGCAAGTGATCAAACACCGGAGAACAGGTTACACAAAGTGAACAAACACTTGGAATAACAAAGTTTGCAAGCTAGAATAGGCACTGTAAAAATGTTATCACAAAAGTCGATCCATTACAATGGGCAAGGCTGCCCTTATTTATACTAAAATCAAAGGAGTAGGGAACCCTAAAATCTCCTTGATTAACCCTAACTAACTTGCCAACTCCAAAGCTTTATTTCTATTCTAAGACAAAGATACAACTAACAAACGCTTTAAAGCAAAGAAAACTCCAACTAATACAAATTGATATCTTTCTAAATAAAGAATGGATGAGCTTAGGATGAAAGCAAATACTTTAAAACAAAAAACATCTGATTTAAAACTGTTTTCTTTTGAGTCACATTCTCATCTACATTCTTGCTTTATAGTGATGTCATCCATTGATATTTTTTTGCTGATTTCTTCTAAAAAGCAGATTCTGAGCGAAAAAAGCTGACACATGGGTTTTGTAGATAATTCCATTCTGAAGCAACCCAGTTTGTCGGATTCTGAAAAAGCGGAGGATTGCTCGAAAAAGCAGCAAAAAGTAGATTCCCGAAAAAAGCAAATTTCTCAATCTTCAAGAGGATGAAATTCTGGATGGACCCATCTCGATGAAATTTAAAAAAGCTTCGGCCCTGTTTCTGAAAAACGATCCCCTAGAAAAAAAGACCCTGAAAAAGCGTGCTCCCCTGCTTCCTCATCTCGAAACTATGAAGAATGCTGAAAAAGCACTTCGTTTGAGCCTTTGAATCTTCAAGGAAAAAAAAATAAAAATCATTCCTCTAGATGCAACCTGCAAAAAATGATGAATAAAAGCAGCCAAAAGCTTGTCTTTATAGAACTTTAGGGCAAAAAAAGCAATTTTCTTTGTGAAGAAATAAAGCTTCAATCTTATCTATGAAGAAAGCAACTTTTAAAACGCAAATCCAAATAGATGTCTTCGAATAGGAGGAATCCCTATTTTATAGCTGCCCATGGCTTCATGTGTGAGATGATGAAAATATCTTCTTTGATGATGTCATCAAACACGTGAGATTGCAAAAGTGTTAGCCAATTTTCCTCTGTTTTCGACACTTTTGCACTCGTTTTGACTCCAAAATGGCTTGTCTCTGACTTCAACAAGATGGAAAACTGTCACCATTGACTGAAAAAGCTAGCTGATCATGGCATCTTGAAGTTTTATCAATTCTGATTTCATCCCCAGTCTCGGATTGATGATCAGACAACGTCTAACTGCAGATCTGACTGCTAGAACCTGTCGCCGAACGAAGATCGAGAAATGGCTGGAAGGAAACACTGTCGTGAGAAGAAAAATTTCTAACACTAGATAACCTAGGCGCCCGTAGCCTCCAAGGGCGCTTGGAATCTCATGCCTTAGCCATTTTTCGAGATTTTAAATTTTCATTTTTGAAGATTTGCAACTTTTCTTCGTTCCTGGAAAAACATGAAAAATAAACTAAGTCTGGAGAAGATGGGTGCCCCTAGCCTCCTAGGGCGCCTGAGATTCCATGCCTTAGAAAATTTTTGGAATTTTTCAATTTCTACCTCAAATCTTGAATTCCGTCAGATTTCGAAGGTCCTGCCTGACGTATATTTCAAAATATATTCAAGTATATGTTTAGATATTGAATTTCCTATACTTTAAATATTTTGAAATGTACTTTCAAGATGTTTGAGATAGGTCTCAGATCCATGGGATTTGACATGCAGATTCTAGATTTTTGAGAATCCACCAGATGTCAGACTTAGTCAATTTTTCAGGGCTTCAAGACATCAGACTTAGTCAATTTCAGGATTCTAGGGACAGGGATCAGGATGAGGGTAGACTGGATAGCCTGAGCATATCTCATGTGATTCCCGACTTTTTAGAAACTGTTGACCAGAATGACTGCTTTTGTTCACCCCAGAACTGACCGACAAAGACATTTCTCGCATTTTCTTGAAAAATACAAAAAAAATTTCAACACCGGTGTAACTAGGTGCCCCTAGCCTCCAGGGGCGCCTGGATTTCCCAGACTTAGTCAAATTTGATGATTTTCAAATTTTCACCTCACTCCAGATTGACCCTACTCCGTTTTGCGTGCTTCATTGAGTCGACGACTATTCGTCGGTTCTGCGTCATTGGAACAGCGTTGAAAACTTGAAAACGAGCTCTAGCAGATGAACTTCCTCCATTGACGACTTTAGAGCTCATGCTTCGCCTTCCGGAAAAGAAGAAATGACCCAGTAGAGAAAACTTGACCTTTTGCAGATTCCGTCTAGACCACGTTGATCGTGAAGCAAAATCGACCAATGAGAATCAAGCGAGACACTTGAGTCGGAGATTCTATTTTTAGAAAATTTTGTCAGCATCCATATCTCAAGAAACCCAGAAAACCTAATTTGACATCTATTTTTAGAAACTTTCTAAAAATAGAAATTATCTAAAAATATTGCTTCTGCTTTGTTTGTGTTGCCGCAATAAGGATGGAGCTAAGGAATTATCTAAGGAACAAGTGATTGGAACCTTCGATAAGCAAGGAATGAGAAAAGGAGAAGGCATCATGTAGCTACTCCAAGTGATCACTTTAAGTTCAACATGACGACACCCTTCATCTTCATCAACATCAAGCATTCCAAAGGCATCTATAAAGTTTCAAGAACCTCCGGTGCATTCAAGTCTCTTTGAGAAGTCATCTACTCTACATATAAGGAAGGTGTTATCATCAATATCTACGCTCCAAAGGACCCTTTCAAGTTGGAGTATTTCATCATCTACATCAAGTTCAAGTATACATGGCAAGTACACTACTTCATCTTCAATGGCATCATGTCAAGGACATCTATCCATTCAACTTCAAGACTCTTTGATCTTCAAGTCTAAAGAGAGATCTCCTACTTCTAATCATGAAGGAAGTATCATCATCATCTCCTACTACTCACTCTTCAGGAAGTATCATCCAAAGAAGATCATCATGTATCCTACCTACAAGAAGAAGGAACATCACAAAGTTAGTCAAATGAAGCAACATCTATTATACATATCCAGTTTACAAGGCAAGATCAACAAGATACATCTTAAGTGTTTATCATCAAAAGCAATCACATCGAAGACATCACATTGATGATACAATTTGGGAATAAGTCCACAAAAACAAATTGTATAAACAGTTGGAATCCATGAGAATATGCTAAGGTGGCATCTACGTGGCATGTACCTATCATCAAGCCAATCACAAGTTGCCACATCATTCAACAAGAAAGAAGCCAAAAGGACGCCTATGTGGAAGATGCTCCAAAAGATTCCATCTTATCTTCTTGGAAAATGTGCCTTCATTGCCTATCTTATGTACTAAAAATAGCAAGTTGTTGTAACTACCTGCTGAAGTGGCATGATCTAAGCCCTTGGCTACATGAAATAATCCTAGCCATTCTTTGTAATCTGGACCTCTATATAAAGGCCTTGTTGCCTCATTTGTAAAGGAGTAGTTTAGTTTGTAGACAAGCAGGAGTAGAATAGAAGAGACTCTCGAAATTCTCGGAGAGGACTTGAAGTTGTAAATATTTCTCAAGATTAATGCAAAGACATTGGAACTCATTTGGTGTGAAGTGTTGTCTTGTGAAATAACATGGTTTCTGGTATCTTGATGAAGTGGAGAGATGTTTCAAATTAGATTAAAAGTAGATTAGAAGCTATTTGATGTAATGTATGTTGTGTTGAATATTTGATCAACTCCTAGCTCATGCTTTTAACATTCATCGCTAGTGAAGTGTTGTGTAAAGCTAGTCTGAGCTTCATCATTTGCATAAATTCAATTGTGGATGTTTGTTTGAGCTGCGCCGTTCAATGGGTGCTTGTATAAGCTTTCATAATTTGAAAACATTCGTGTACCTTAAGAGATTGCACCAACTTCATGTAGTTGTAGGCATCCTTAGTGAAGTGAAGTTAGTTTAATTAAGGAGTTTGTCTATTCATGCATCATCATTCCTTCATTGACCTTAGATTAGTTTCTAAACCCTTACCTTTTTTCTTTTTTTATCATTGATGCATTATGAATACTTCATCCACACTGAAAGGAGGAATAAGCTAAGGAAGTATGAAGAAGTCTAATGTAAGTCCCTTTGTGATTATCAACAAGATCACATGTAATCACTGAGTTTATTCAGCATAAGTTATAAAAAAGGAACCTTGGAGTTACTTCACTGGATCACATAGTTCAGCCTTTGAAGAGTTTTATTCAAGAGAGAGTGGGATACTCTAGTGTTTTACTCTATTGTTGACCTGTCTAAAAACAATCATCAACAAGTGGCAGGGCTGAAAATAGGTGCAGCAGTGTATATTGCTACCAAATCAGTCCCAAAGAAGTAGTGAATCAGCTGCTACAGAAGTACAACCTGGTCTGGTTTGTATAGCCACCATGCTATCAAATGAATCAGCAAATAACAGCACTCATATGTGAAAAGAGGCGGCCAGCCAAGATGAGAAAATCACTTCAAGGAATGACTGAATGCTGCTGCTGTAGATGTACGACTAGCAAATTTAAACCTCATCTTCTTTTTGAATGGTATGACTGGTGCAATATGGTACAACCAGTCCAAGGAAATGTCACCACTTCACTAAACACCAATAAAGTTATGATTTGCAAGCAAATATAGATAGATATCCTCTCAAATCAGAAAATCACACCAAAATATGAGAACTCAGAAACACCACAAATATATTTTTGTATTTTCTAAATAAACCACACTACACAGATAAATTAGAAACTTCACAACCACATTGAAACTAGAAAACTTCTTACAACACACCAAATTGAAATAATTACCCAAATCAACTCCACAAACTAAAACTGAAAGAAACTACAAACATTCAGCTCAATGGTGATTCTTGAATGAAACCACTCAAATGGTTAAGAGGGTTTTCATCCTCGAAACCAAATCATGAAGCACATAGGTAATTCCTGGGTGGAATTACTCAATCAACTAGAAGGGTTTTTGTCCCTGAAATTGATCTTGCCAAAAGGGTTTTTGTCCTTAGGCAAAAGAAGATGAACAAAGTTCAATCTTTGAAACAAAGGTTTTCACAAATTCAACAATAGCCTCTTTATGTTCTCAAAACCTTCTTTTATAAGCACTTTTAGGGCAACCAAATATTATCTCAAAGTTGCACAGAGACTGGTACTGGTACGGGAGACTGGTACGGGTACCGGTACGTCTATTTTTTAAAAATAGGAGACGGGGATACTTGGAGACGCCATTTTTTTAATATAATTTAATAATTTTAAAAATATATTAATATGCTAACATTAAAATTGAAAATATCATGACATTGAACTTTCAAAACAAGAGAACTAGTAAAGTTTAACATTAACTTTGAACTTTAAACACACAAATGTCAAAGAGTTCATACTATGTATCGATATTACATATTGAAATTCAAAAATGTTGATAGCCTGGTAGGCTAATATGCATATACAAAACAAAAATCAGAAATCAGAAATCTATGTCATCCATCTCTAGGTCCTCAGCTATGATGCTCTCCAAATACTCATCACTCTTAAGCTCAGGTTCCTCTGATGGTAATAGAATTGGGGGTAAATCATTGAGGCCATCTGCTTCAACCGCTTCATCAACCAAGGCTGCAGCTTCTCCATTAGCTGAAATTTGGTCCCATTTTGTTGAAGGACCCTCCTTGTACCCAAGTTCTACACGAGAGAGAAGGCAAAGTGAGCTATGAATGTACACTAGGTTCTCCGCTTTCTTTGACCCTAACTGGTTCCTCTTCTGTGAATGAATAAAACCATAAGTACTCCAATTCCTTTCACAAGATGAAGAGCTGGCTACTTGTGAGAGCAATCTTATTGCAAATGATTGCAATCCAGGGGTTTCACCTCCGTGGTTCCACCACCACTCTATAGAGTCTTTCTTTGCATGCATATAATATATGGCTTCCATGGAAGAAAACTCACCATGCCCACATGAAAACTTATTCCATTGAGTTCTCATAATTGAAGCATCCTCATCTCAGCCATAAATCTTTTTTATTGCTGCCCAAAATCGCTTCATTACCTCTCTATCCTCATATGGAGCCCTCTTATTGGTCGCTTGTAGATCATACCATTTAGGATTCAAGGCATAGGCAGCACAATGAAGGGGTGTGTTAAGTTTGTTCCATCTTCCATGTATCTTTTCTTCTAGCAAGGGATATAGAGAAAGATATCTTGCATCTATTATTTTCTTAATTCTTTCACACATGGAATCTATTTCTTCATAAATTTCTCCTAAACATGGCTTGTCTGAATCAGCAAATTTGATCACCTCACATATGGGCTTAATAAAGTCCACAACAATTCTAACATCGGTCCAAAAATGCTCATCAAGGACCATACCTCTCACCTCAACTGCAGTATCTGATGTAGATTGTCTCTAAGCTACCCATGCATCACTAACTACTGTGGCACACAAAGTTCCTTCGACTTCTTGGAGACGCTCAAGAAGAATAAAATAAGAAGCAAACCGTGTATCAGCAGGTTTGAGAAATTCCACCTTGGCAAATTTTCGATAAATGGCTTGTGTGTGGTGGTTACATATGAACATCTGTATTTTTCTGCTCTTTTCAATGAGATTTGAGATCCACTGGAACTTGCCAATATCTTTGAGTGCATTATTCAACGAATGCACACAACATGGTGTCCAAAATATAGGCCTATACTTTTCTGCACCAACATGCATGTTGCCTTACAAACAGGGGCAGCACCTGTAACAACTTGGACTACATGTGATGCCCCCACCTCCTCAATGCCCTCACAAAGCTGGTTATGAAGGAACCTTGCATTTTTTTCTTGCCCTAGACAATCTATTGCCTTCAAAAAATAAGGCCCTTTGCTGCATCAATATGTTACCATGATATTAAGTAGTGGACAATTTCTAGCATCTGTCCACCCATCCATCACAATACAGCATCCTTCTACAAACCACACTCTTTTCAATGGTGCAGTTTGTTGCTCTAATCGAGTTTTTTCTTTATCAATTAGAGTAGTGCGAAGCTTTTCATACCCAGCTGGTCCATTGTTGATGGCTTGGACCATCTCAATGTAGAAAGGTGAACGAGCAACATTAAATGGGATTCCATTTGCATAAAAGAAGCGTGCAATCGCTTCATCAACTACATCTCGACCTTGCACATCAAATAATCTTCTAATGCGGTTTGAGCTGCCAATGTTTGATCTCTTGCGAGAATATCCCCTACTAAATATTCTCTTGTCACATCTCGAGAAGACGCATCCACCTTTGACTTTCTATTATGAGATTGACTTGCACCAGTTGCCCCTATTGTTGAAGCATGAGAGCTCAAAAGAGACACTTTCCCATCAGCCCTTTCTTGATCCCTAACAGCATCATGTCGTTCTACATCATTTGTACAAGGATCAACACCTTTTCCAAGTATGCAAAGGAAATGAGCCCTCACCCTCGTGTAAGTACCTTGAAATGGCTTGATATCACAAAGCTAACATTTGATGGTGGCTGTTCCACCCGACCCCTTCGCCCCTAGAATGCGATCGCAATACTTCCACAGTGGGTACAAGCCTTGTTTTCCCCCACTTGACATCTTAGCCTGCAACAAAATCAAAATGATAAAAAGTCAAGACAAAGTCAAACATTAAAATTTAAAATTACAACAATAAATAAATTATTACGGTCAAAAAAAATTATGCCTTTTTGTTCGCAAACACCCATTTCGGCATTTTATAGTCATAAACATAATTATAAATTATCCATCAAGCTTGAACAATGAAATGCTAATCCATCAATTTCCTAAATCTTTTCAAATTTTATTGATACTGCTAAGTTGAGTCATAGATTTAAATTTACTTGATTCTGCTAAGTGCTTCTATTAACTCCAGAAACTAACTCAAGGATACTGCATTTGCCATTTTAATTGCAGGTGTGGGCATGAATTTTGCTATGCATGTGGAGCTGAATATAGAAATATTCAAATTGGCATTGCTTGTTTATCTTCACATATTTTTTATCTTTCAAGTTTCACAAGATATAGCTCAAAGCCTGAATGGGATCTGTCTGCGACTCTTTAGCAGTGTCGCTGTAAATACTCCTAAGGCATATAGCCTCAAGAGTATTTACAACGACACTGCATTCTCTTTCAAGGTTAAAAAATTTTAAAATAGCAATGTCGTTGTAAATACTCCTGAAGCGTATATATGCCTCAAAAGTATTTACGACACTGCTTTCTTTTTCAAGGTTAAAATTAAAAAATTTTAAAATAGCAATGTCGCTGTAAATACTCCTAAGGCGTATCAATACACCTTAGGAGTATTGATAGCAACACTGCTTTTTTTTGCTACATCTAAGTTATGAGTGCATCTTAGATCTATGCTTTTTTTTTGCAAACTCAAAATGCCATGAAAACTTACCCGTTGGAGCTGCAAGCGTCGCGTGGGTGCTCGGAGGCTCGCGTGGGTGCTGCAAAATGCTCTCTATGTCGTTGGCCCGTCGCGATTAGGTTTAATGAGCAGACGACAAAAAAAAGTATCAAAAAAACATATTAAAAGTGTCTTATCTTATATGCAGAGTTGGGAGACGCGCGGGTACTTCGCCCGACGTCTCCTCCGTCGAGGGACATCTCCCTGCCGTCCCCGGTGCTCAGAGACGCATCCCATGGGTCAACGCTATATTATCTCCTTTATTTTCACTTTTCACTTCAATAATAAAAATAAAATGACTTTCGAATTTTTTAATTTGATAATACTTTTAATTCCAATTTTCAACGTCACTTTTATGACCCACTTTTATAAACAGCTTTTTAAATCATCACTTTGTACCCGATGCCTAGTGTTATCACTTTTGGCCCTCTTTTAAAAACAGTTTAATTCATCATTTTGTACCCCATGCCTAGTGTCATCACTTTTGGCCCTCTTTAAAAAAAAAAACTTTATGGTGTTGTGTAATATCCCCAATGGGATCTGCCCAAAAATTTCTGCCCTAGATTTCTGATTTTTATTTCTGCTCTATTCTGATTTAGTTTTCTGCTCAAACCCTAGGACTGAATTCTGATTTTTATTTTCAGAATGATAAACACTTATAGGCAGCCAATAAAACATATGCCAAACATCCATAAAAATATGCCAAACATGTAAATATCATCAACTATGATAGCAACCATGAAATTCAACCATCCAAGAGTCAAACATAGGTCCAATAAATCTAATTTCTAATTAAAGAAGTCTGCTGCTACAAAACTGGAAATTCTAGACTGAATTTACAATGAATTCATGGGCTCAAACATGCCAAACATATGCCCAGATTTCTGCTTTATAAATCAGACCTATAACTAGGATTATACATACCAAATATATGCAAAATAGTCTTCAAAAACCAAACCCTGGATGGGCGAATCCTTCCTTGGCAAGCGCTTAGGGTTTGCTGCTCCAAAAATGCAAAATTGCCCTCCAAAATGGGCGCTCAAGTCTGCTCCAAAGTGGCACTCCAAATTAGGTCAAAACCCTAATGCAATATGCAGACAAAATGCCACAAAGAAGTGCTGCTCCAAATCTGATCTTCAAATCTGAATATGCAATAATGCTCCAAACCTCCAAATGTCTCCAATGGAGTGCAAGTAGAACTCCGTTATGTGTCCTCCACAAGATGAGCTAGGCTTTCGTCCAACTCACCATATTCGCAAGGGTTTTCGTCCTTGGAATATAGCCCAACCAAAGTTGCAGCCAAGAGATAAAATCTCAAAGAGAAAATATGATATGAATGGATGATCAAATGACCTCAAAAGAACTTATATTTATAGCCACCTTTTCTCTTCTTCCACCTTGGCTGACCTATAGGAAATATATTTCATTTTATTTGTTTTTTCCATCTCCTCATGGCCGACCTCATGCTAGGCATGCTAGGCGCCCAAAACACAAATAATTTTTTTTTATTTTATTTTGTATTCCTTTCCCAAGGGTGGCAAACCACTTTAGGCATTCAATATTTCATGTTTTGACCTTCCACTAGGTCGTCCATCTCAAAGGTATTTTATTTTGATTTATTGTATTTTTCTCCTTCAAATTGGCCAACCATCCTTGGTATTTTCTTCCATTTATTTTCCTTTCTTTATTTCTTTTTTCTCTCTCCTTGGTCGCTCATCTCTAGGGCAAATTATTTTATTTATTTTGAATTCACCAATAGCTCACAAAAATATACAAAGACATCTCTCATCATCAATTTGCCCTACTAAAATTAACCAAATATGATATTTAATCAATTAGGTCATTTCCTTAGCCCTCCCGCTTAGCCTACGAGAATAGGATAGGCTAACCAACTCCATTAGGTGATCACTCGAAAAATGGGGACAATACATGTTGGCAACCCTTCTTTTAAATAAATAACTAAACATAAATTGCTTTTAAGAAAATAATATAAAGTTGCCTTAAGACAACTTAAGTTAATTATTTAATTATTTTCCACACATCATTCCCAAAGTATACGGAAAATATTAAAATAGGTTAATTATATTTTCTTGATAACTCCACCAACACCTTACATTCCGTCCACAAAAAGTTGGCACTCTCCAAGGATGATGGACCACTCCAAGAATCTTGGAGCTTTCCAAGAATGTTGGAATGGGCAAGAAAAGGGACATTACAAGGATTAAGTAGGAAATTGTTTCATATTTCCTTCCGCTATTGATCTTCTTACACTCTCCATACCATTGCATTCCTCCAATGCTGAAATCCAGCAACTCCCCTTCCGCCATAGCCAAGAACACTCACCTACAACTCCTTACACCATCTATATTGACTCTTTCCACTCTCTCCATAGTAAGTTTTCTCACTCCCTCTTGCTCTCTTCCACATGCTCCTACATTCCTCCAAGACTCCATACTAAATTTCTGAGATCTCCATTGCAAGACCTCCATTGTTGCAGATAAGCCATCCAAGAAACTCCATTAGCAAGCCCCTTGGCACACCTTGTGATTTTCCATTGCCCTACTCTTCCCTCCATAGCACCACATACACCACCATTGTTGTTGCAAGCCTCCTAGGGTTTTTATTTGTGTTCCTTGCACACATCACATTCAATTGTGTTTCTAATACTTGTAGGCTGAAACATGCCAAACCGAAGGCCTAACTGAAGCAAGCTCCTAAATACATTAACCCATTTTTTCCCCCTTCAGAATATGACAGGTGATATCTCAGCACTAACAACACTTCAAAATCATCCATGCACCCCAACAACAAGAAAAATCAAGCAAGCAACTCCAGAAAGTTGCAGAGGCACATGAGCCAAGGACACCACTGTCTGTTAGAATTGCTAGTGCCAAGTGAGGGCCACAAGCACTCAAAGGGGGTCACTAGCACCCAAAGCAGGTCATGAGCATGCCTATCAAGTTGTCGTTATCTATTGCATTTTCCAGAATCTCTGTACCTATCCAAAAGCTCCTCCAGACTACTTTCCAGCCACCTACAACCAGTTTTCAGACCTCTACACTTATCCAAACATGCTTTCACTCACCCTTTTCTCTTCCTTTCACAAGTTCTATTTTTGTTCGATTCCCAGCTCCAGTTGTTTTAATTTACTATACTTAGATCTGAAAATATAGTTCATTACTATCTTTAATTGATTTCAGATTTGATAAGGAGATTAAACAACATAAGTAAATCGAAAGTAAAACACAGCTTAAACATTTAGAAGTAGATTATTTTCATTCCACACTTATACATCCAGCCAATGTTTGGTCATTTATCTCATACCTCAATAAATGGGTGAGGCGCAAGTCTTGAGTCAAGGGAGATAGAATTTATGCACTCAAGCAACTTGAAGTTATTTATCCCATGCCTCAAAAAAAGCAGCAATTTGCAATTCTCCGGTAAAATGGAGAGAGCATTTATGCACTTTACTGACTTTAGGTAATTTATCCCACACCTCAATGTATGAGATAATGTACAACTCTAGTGTTAGAGGGAATAGGATTTATGCAATCAACCTAGTTCATGAAACCAACCAAATTCAAGTCGTTTATCCCATACATCAACAAATGAGACATAATTCAAGTTGTGGGTCAAATGGAGATAGTAGTTATGCATTTGACCAACTTCAAGTCATTTATCCCATATCTCAACCTATGTGGTAAGGTGGAACTCTAGCATTAAAAGGAGACAAGATTTATGCAGCTAGCCCAATTCATGCACCCATCAACTTTAGATTATTTATCATATAAGTCAACAAATGAACCAAGTTATGAGTTTTAGGTCAAATGGAGATATCATTTATGCACTCAACTGATTTCAAGTATTTTATCCCACACCTCAACAAATGAGACAAGGTACAAGTCTTGTGTCTAGGAATATAGGATTTATGCATTAAACCTTCTTCAAGTCATTTTTCTCTTACCTCCACAAACAAGGTGAGTCAAAAATCTTATGTCAAGTAAGAATATATTTATGAATCATGCCCTCAAGGTGGTTAACCAACTTCAAATCATTTATCACGCACCTCCACAAATGAGGTGGGGAGCAAGTCTTAATGTCATGTCCCCGTTTCTGGCTTGATCATCAAGTGAAGAATGGATTAGCCTATTGCTCGTTCCCAAAGGCTAATTCAGAATGATAAGGGAATGAAGTGGTTTTTGACTGACTCAATTCTATTGTTTTGCAGGATCCAAGTCAGAAACTTAAAGTTTGGCTAAGTCTGAGAGCCATTTCATCTGTTCAAGTTGTCAGGGCATGAGGCAAGGAGTGGCGCTATCTGTGGAGATGATGTTAGCAACTTTTGAAACATCATACACTTCAAAATTCACAGGAAATTGGCTAAGTCTAGCCAGGGGCATTTTCCATGCCAAATCCTCCCAAATGTGCGCCTAGTGGTAACTACTCTGATATGCGCCTAAATGGAGAAGTGGTCTTTAAATCTTTCATTCAATCAAGGCGCTCACTGGGAATGGTGTTCTAACTCACCCTGACTTCAAATGTAAACATTCGCAGGGGAGATGATTATTTCAAGTTTAGGCGCAAATCCCTCCTTGTGCAAGCCTAAAGGTGCGCCTAACCTAGGAGTTGCTTCCAATCCACTTGGATTAGAGGTATTTATGAAAGATGAGATGAGATTTTGACTTAAGGGAGTAAAGTCATCTTAGGCGCCAAGTTGTGATCAAACAACATTGACTGAGCGCCTAGGTATTTCAAGGCGCCTAAACAAGACTCCAGTGGGTGAATGATACTCAAGCTCCTCAAGGAGCCAGGGCGCTTGCTAAGACAAGTGGTTTATTGCATTGCAAAGACTTCAAGTATGAGCGCTCTTAAGGAAGAATTGGGCAATTCAAGGCTGGGCGCCAAACCTACATCATTTCATCTCAAACATGCGCTTCATGGATAAAATGGACTTCAAACCCTCCAAGTCATTTAGGCGCTAAAAGGCATGATGTTCTAAGACTTACCTCAATACCTCCGGAAGTGAACACTTGCATGGAAATGAGCCATTCAGGGGAGGGCGCCAATTCACCTTGCTGCAGACATCAAGATGCGCCTAAGAAACTTGTTCCAAAAAGTGCGCCTAAGTATGGAAAGATCTTTCAATCCACTCAAAATGCAAGGCGCTTGGCAGAAGTTGGTGTTGTTGACTTAGATATGGCTAGAGATAAAGGTTTTAGCAAGGAATGTCTACATCCTTCCCTAGGCGCCAATTTGCACTTTTTCCTACCTTAGAAATGCGCCCTAGTCAAGAAATCTGGAGCTCAGTTTTGGCGCCTTCAAAGAAGAACACATTAAGGCACTTGTGAGGTAAGGCGCTTGTAAAGGGGAACATATTGGAACATCTTCTAGGTGTTGAAATGATAAGAAACAACCATTGAGTTTAGGCGCACCCATCAGCTTGAATAGCCTAGCTCTGGCACCTAACAAGGGAGCTTGTAAATTTGCACTTAAGTCTCTATCTTTGACTTCATCCTGCTAGGCGCATTTCTTGGCATTCATTACCTTCAATTGGCAAGGCGCAACTTCATGAAGAGACCACCTCCACTTGGCGCCCAAGTCAAAAGAACCCTGAATTTGCGCCTAAGTGTTTCTAGAAGGAGGTAAGGTTGTTACAACACCCTGAATGCCCATTGGTCAGAAGGATAGCATTTGGGATCTGTGTCGAGGCCTCTGGATAAGATTGCCAACTCAGAATGAGTCATCAGATGGAATATTCCCTTGGATATGCTTCTTGGGAAACGTGCCTTGGTTCCTCTTTGAGCATTGAAAAACGTGCCTTCATTGCCTTTGGAAGGCCTATAAAAGGACGAGCTCTCTCATTCACTTGGTATCTATGCATTTGACAAAATTCTCTCTGCAAAGCTGTTGAGCTTGTAATCTTGAGGCCTGCGAGTTTCAAGTGTTGGGGTGATGCTCCCTCAACTGACAAGGTGATGCTCCCTTGTTGTACTGTGAGGTGTTGACATTCAGTTGACATCGTTGAGTTCAATTGAGTCGATCAAGTATAGGCGCCCATTGTAATCATCAAGGCTCCAAGGCCTGCTTTGTAATTCCATTTGAATTAAGTATAACTTCATGCCATTGAAAGCATTACTCATGTAATAAGACATTGTGAGTTGATTGAATCAAGTAATAAAACAAGTACCCAGCTTAAGGTTGATTCATTCAAATAGTTATCTTTAATGTATATCTTTGTGTTGTTGAAATAGTTGTTGAGTTGGTAGCAAGTAAAATTGTCTAAGTAAGGAAAAATTTTGGTAGAATTAGTTGGGTAACTTACACTTAAGTTGAGGGAGAAAGTATTATTCACTCAACTGACTTCATGTCACTTATCTTTTACCTCAATACATTATGGAGTCAACTGACTTTAGATCATTTATCTTATACATCAATAAATAAGGTGAGATGCAAGTCTACAGTTAAGGGACAAAGAAACAATGGAATCAACCAACATTAGGGCATACATCACATCCTCAATAAATGAGGCAAGGTAGCCTTTGATCAAAGGCAATAGCATTTAGGCACTCAATTGACTACAAGTCAATTGTTTGTACCTAAACCAAGAATGCTAAGGTACAAGCCTTGATTAATTTGGCAAAATATATATTTCTCAATTGTGTGACAAGACAAAGGCTTCTCTAGTGAACATATTTAATTTTAAAAACATAAATAGATAAATTGAGACTAAATTTGTCAAGCTAGAATTTCCCCAAGGACGAGTTACTTAAAAATATATAAGTAAATAAATGAATTTATAACAAATGTGACAATTTTAATTTAGAATATAAATAAATACACGGATTGATGCCAAATTTGTCAATAAGATTGATCGAGTGGTAAGAAGGTGCTATTGCAAGATTGATCGAATTTGTCCAAAAAACTTGATATTGTACCAACAAAAACATAAAAACCACACAAACAAATAAATTGAATCCATACCAAAGAAGATTTAGCAAGAAATAGAATAAACAAATTAATTGATAACATACAAAATAATTTAGTAGAAATTTGAAAAATTTAATTGGATACCATACAAAATAAGATTTAGCAAAAACTTTTCCTATTCATGGGGTAGTCATAGTTCAATGTTCCCTTCAATTTCAAAAAGTCATCAAGTGGATTTCTCCCCCAATTGGCATTTTCAAATTAAACTATGATGAGGCCTCATGAGGAAATTCAAGGCCCGTGGGAGCAGTATGTCTGATTAGAGACTACTCTGGCTCTTTGGTGCAAGCTGCCTCCATTAAACTGAAAGATGGAACCTATAACGAGGGTAAGGCACATGCTTTGGTTTGGGTCCTTCAAGTTGTTACCAAATGTGGGATTGCCTTGTTGCAAATAGAAGTTGATTCCATGGTGATTTTCAGTGCCATTTGAAATCATGGTTCAAAGAATCCAAAATTGGAAAATATCCTACATGAAGCCTAGCCCCTTCTAGATTCTTTGGAGTCCTTCTCTAGTCTACATTGCTTCAAGGAAGCGAACAGGGTGGCAGACCACCTTCCAAACTTTGGTATTCACTCATCTAATGCTTTGAAAATTGATAGAAATGTTGGGATGGTTTAGAGGATAAATGGGATAATGTGCATTGCATTCAAGCAATAATCACATGGCAAGCTTCCTAACTGGATATCTACGTCATTATGGTTTCTAATATCTGATTACCTTTCCGACACTTCGCATGAGCTTATGAAAGGTGAAACAATAGGAAAAATTCTCACATTTCAACAGAAAACAAAAAAAACTCTGCATTTTTTTGGTGATTGCTACTTCTTTCGAGTGATGGATCCCAAATTTCACCTATTCACGGAGAAGTGTAAAAAGTCTTTTTGTGGTTTGGTCTCAAACCTAGGTCTAGGAAATATCTTCACCCTGCAATTGGGAACAACGGAGAGCATCATTAAAGAGGTAATTGGTTCTGATTTTTTGGAAGCTGAGATGACTAGGGTAAACTCAGATATTTCATCCATGTTTGTGTCCAATTTGTTGGATTTTGTGAAGGATAAGGGATTGGTTAAAAGGTTGGCAATCCAGTATGTAAGAAAGGAATTTCTAGGTGGCTTGGATTCCTCCGTAAATCGCCACGAACCTCACTCTATTCAGCCATTGCTAGTGGTGATTTGAAGTCAAGGGATTGGTCTTCATGGCCACACTCCAAGAGCTAGAAACCCATTTCTTCATTCTATTTGGAGAAATGCAAAAAATGCAGAAATGTCTCGCTGAAGATAGGAGCACGGTTTTGTGCCGAGAGAGGACTTGTCAAAGCTAAGAACCCCTTTTTGTCCTTGATCTCCTTAGGTGGACAATGCCAATGTAGAGCAAACAAGGAATTCGGTGAATTACTTGATCAAATGGCTGGTTTGAACAGAAAGGCTAGAGAGGCACCTGGTTTAAGCATCCGTGCTATGGAAGAAGACTTGGTCTATGTTGAAGAATAGGTTTGAATATCATACTATCATCATTGCATTGAGGTAGTTCTTCTTGAATGTTATTAGTCCCTGCCTACGGCAAGGTAACTGTTGTTTTCGCTGCGTAAGTATTTTTTTGGCGTTGAAATTTGTGCAACAGCAATAATCAAACTTTAGCCTAAGTTTTGTATTCACCGTGAAATATTTTTCTGCCTCGTTCGTGGTGCAGCCAGGAAAAATTGGTGGATTCAATAAGGTTTTTTTTTTCACCATATTTTTTTCAGAGAAAATGAGCAGAAGCTAAATTTATGATTGGTTGTTTGGCTTTTTAGCCCATTCGCAGCCTGTTTTCAATTTGTAAAAATTGAGGAAAAAATTATGTCCAATGAAAAATAGGCTAAATTAAATATTGAACTGTTTCCTAATGTTCTCTGTTACAGATCTTACAAAGATGTGACAGAAATAATATTTAGATATTATTATTGAATGATACAATGCATTACAGAGAAGAGAGAATGCTCTTATAAAGAAAAAACTAGAACTAAGAATAGACAAAACAACTGTAAAGCAAACAGCTGAAAGAAAGCAAAGAGATTGACCATTAAAATAGAAAATGCTATATTTAGCTTAATACCCTCCATTAATGGTCAATCAGTCAACAACACCAAGATGCCCCCGAAATTTGAGAAACTTATCTGGGCCCAGAGACTTAGTGAGAATATCAGCAATCTGATCCTCTGTAGAAACATACTACAACACAATAGATCCGTCTTCAACCAACTGGCGAATGAAATGGCAAGAGAGATCAACATGTTTTGTCCGCTCATGGAAGACGGAATTCTTTGCAAGTTTCAGCACCCCTTGATTGTCACAATACAAGGGTGAAGGCCCCGCTGGAGGCATTTGCAATTTTGAAAGCATCCTACGAAGCCAAACTGCCTCACAGGCTGCTTTAACAGCTCCCCTATATTCAACTTTCGTTGAGGAGAGAGCAACAACCTACTGCTTCTTGCTAGTCCATGTGACTGCACCTGTGCCTAGACTGAAAACATATCCAGAGGTAGACTTCCTGTCATCAACAGAACCTACCCAATCCAAATCAATAAAGCCAAGTAGCTGAGGATCTTTGCACCTACCATACAGAATTTCAAAGTCTGAAGTGCCATGCACATATCTCAACACATGTTTTGCTGCAACCCAATAGGCAGTTTTAGGAGCAGCCATGAAACAAAAGATGTAGTTGACTGCAAAACTAAGATTAGGTCAAGTGGCAGTAAGATAAATGAGGCTGCCAACTAATTGTCTGAATGCAGATTCATTCTCTACAAGAGAGTCAAAATGGGCTGAGAGTTTCAGACCTTTTTCCATTGGGGTAGAAGCAGGTTTGCAGTCTGTCATCCAGAATTTGTGGACTGAGAAATGAAGATGCTATCAGGGTGTTGCCAAACCTCAATACCTAGGCAATAATGCAAGAGGCCCAAGTCTGTCATGTCAAAGGTTTGACTGAGATCATGTTTGATTTCGTGAATCAACTGCTCTGAGCTGCCAGTAATAAATGAGATCATCAACATTAACAACAATGTAGAGACTATCAGCAGCATACTTTTGAACATACAGATCAGAATCAGAAGGGCTCCGCTGAAAGCCATGATCCACGAGGTACTGATCAATTTTTATGTACCATGCCCGGGGAGCCTGTTTGAGGCCATAAAGAGCTTTCACCAATTTGCACACTTGATGTTCTTTACCAGCAACCTTGAAGCCAGGAGGTTGCGTCATGTAGACTTCTTCCTGCAAATCTCTGTTAAGGAAGGCACTCTTGACATCCATTTGATGGACTTTCCATCCAAACTGGGCTGCCATAGCAAGAAGAAGCCAAATGGTACTCATTTTGGTTGTAGGGGCAAAGGTCTCCTCATAGTCAATGCCTTCTTGCTGGGAGAATCCTTTGGCAACCAATCGAGCCTTATACTTGTCAACAGTCCCATCAGCCTTGTACTTGACTTTGTACACCCATTTGCACCCAATGGGCTTCTTCCCAGGTGGAAGATCAACAAGAACCCAGGTATTGTTTTTCAATAGGCTATGATGCTCAGCATCCATAGCCTTTTCCCATTCAAGTACACCTTTCGCCTCAAAATATGTTTGAGGCTCTGAGATGCTATGAATATTGGCCATGAGTGCAAAATTGGCAGTATTTTGTGGTTTGCTCTTCTTCCTAGCAGATCTACCCTCGACTAGTTCATTATCATGAAGATCACCAATCGTTTTGGCCCACCATTTAGGCCGAAGAGCAGGTGAATCACTACCTGAAATAGGTGCATCAGCATCACTAGGAGGAGCAGAAACAAGATTAGGAGGATCCTGAATATCTTGAGGGGTGGTGTTGTGATGTAATCACACATCGCCCCATTACAAATGGGGACCCCCTCTTTTTTCTTGCTTTTTGTCTTTGTTTTGTTTTAGGGTTTAGTTTTTCTCTGAGCTTGTAAGTTTGGTTGTGTATCCAAGTCTCAATAGCTTCTTGCTAAAGGTCTATATGCCTTCATCCTGATGCATGTCCCTGAGACCCTGAAAATGACTAAGTATGATATCTTGAAAATCCTGAAAAAATGACTAAGTCTGACATTAGAATCTGCATGTTAAATCCCATGGATCTAGGACAAATCTCAAACATCCTGGAAGTATATTGAAAAATATTTAAAGTATAAGAAATTCATTCTTATACTTAAATATATTTTTCAATATACTTCCATTCAGGAAAATCCAAAATCTGACTAAGGCAAGAAATTCCTCACTCTATGTCCAAACCCGCCCAGACTGGGCGGCCTTGGCATGAGGTCATGGACTCAGCCTCCTGCACATGCACTTGTCCAGACAGAGCCTCCAGATCCGCCTTAGGGAAGAAGGTTATCAATTTACAAGGTTTTTAGGATGAAGAGATGACAAAACTTCAAGGAAATCTCATGAGTTTGAATGAATCCAAGGCATCACAAGGTGGATTCCATGCATTGCTTCCCAACCCACCCAGCCTAGGCAGCCTCACAAGGTGCTCATGGATTATGTCACCACCAAGAGAGTTCATCCACACACTGGCTTCAAACCCGCCCAAGGAGATGAGTGTTATGAAAACTTACAAGTAAATGTCAAGAGAGGTGATCACAATGAAAATTTTCAAGGTTGAATTGCAAGTTGAGGCAAAGCAAGAGCATTTTTGAGTAAAATCCACATGGCATCCTCCAAACCGCCCTACCTAAGCAGCCTCTAGGGGTAGTCTTGGAGTCTTTGACATCTCACATACACTCTCTCCACACTCAACCTTCTAACCCGCTCAAGGAAAGATTGGAGAAAGTTAGCCACTAGAAGATGAGGTAAAGATGATTAAGACAATTTTCAAGTGAATTTGAAGAATTGCAAATGTAAGACTTCATGGTGGGCATGTTTAATGGAAGGCCAAGAGAAGTGGTTATCGAATCAGTGGTTCAAGCACCTATGTCATTCAACAAAAGCCTTATAAACTTCACCCATTGCTTTAACATACCTCTAAGTTCAAACAAAGGCGAAGATCATTGAAAATTGCAAGTTTTGAAAGCAAAATTCCACACATCATCTACAATCCCGCCCAACATGAGCGGCCTTCACCTCTACACATGGACAATTTGTCAAAAGCTATGCAAATCACTCCAGGACATTACTCAAATGAAGGTGACCAACAAAACTTTGAAGAGAAAGGTCTAAGGCATGCTAACGAGGGTCAAGTGATTATGAAATGAAGAACAATCCAAACACCCCTTCCAAAGCCGCCCAGCTTGGGTGGCCTAGAGCATGGAGTATGGATTTTCACACTAAACAATCCATACACCCCCTTGAAATCCGCCCATCCTCTCAAGGCTTTCCATTGCATTCAAAGAGGTCAAGTTATCGATGAAACAAGTGTAATGGTTTTAGACTATCAAAACAAAGCAAAAATGCCTAAGTCATGAAAAATCCAAGCCTACCCCTAAATCCCGCCCAGCTTGGGTGGCCCAGACCATGACCCTTCGAACTTAAACCCACCTAGGCACTTAGGCATGGATTTCATGCGAAAGGGTATGTTTTGAAATGCCATTTTTTGATCCCACATGCATAAGATAAATGTAATTTGTTATTGAAAAACCTTTATATCAAGTCTTAATTTGATGTGTTTCTTTTTGTAGGTGATGGAGGGTCCAAGGAGGTGAATGGCAAGAGCTCATACATGAGAAGTTTGGAAGCCAGAGGAAAGTTGCTCAAGTTTGTCATCATCACCACACCGAGGAGCTCCTGCATCAAGTTCATCTTACTTTGAAGACTTCGTATGTCTGGATGAGGAAGACATCAACGCCACGCATGAGAGGGAGTCATCTTCCAATGATTCATTCCACGCACCAAGAGGACAATCATCATGTAATCTACTCCAAGGACTCGTGCACAACATATCTTCTACTTCATGCAACTGTCCAGAGGCATAATCCTGCACAAGCACAAGGACATCACAAGATGAGAGATGAGCATGATCATCAAAGCGATCAATGAGTTACATCAAGACAACAAGAAGAAAATATTCTAAGTGAACATGAGGTGAACCAAACTAGTTCGTTTAAAGATGCTGAGGTGGCACGTACACATCATCAAGCCAATCACATCCTGCCATGTCATTCATTCAAGAGGGCCCACCATAAAGATGTTCCAAAGATGCTTATCACATTGGAAAATGTGCCTTCATTGCCTCTTTCATGTTCTAAAAATAGCAAATTTTATAACAAACTGCCTTGTTGTCTCAATCTCGGCCGTTGATTGCTAAATCAAGCTTGGCCCTTCATGTAATTTCTGGAGTCTATAAAAGGCTCATTCTTCTCATTTGTGAATATACATTAGAAAAGGATTAGATGATATACATTAGATTAGAAAGGAGTAGAGTAGAGGAGGCCCTTCGAAGTCATTGAAGAGATATTAAGAGATTGTTGTAAAGATACACTTCAAGATTAATGCAAGCTCATTGTTGAATGTTTCATGGTGATCTTGTGATTTTGGAATGTTAGCATGGTCTTCATTGTCTCCAAAATGGTTAAGAATTGTTTCCAAAGTAGCTTAGTTGATAGATTAGAAGTTCTTTGATGTAATGCATGTAGGTATTGAATATTTGATCAATTCCTAACTCATGCTTTTGACATCCATCGCAGGTGGAGTGTTGTGTAAAGCTAGTCTGAGCTTCATCATAATTTGCTTAAGTTCGGTTGTGGATGTTTGTTTGAGTTGCGTCGTCCAATGGGTGCTTATATGAGCTTTCATAATTTGAAAACCATTCACTAACCTTCGAAGATTGCACCTACTCCATGTAGTTGTAGGCATTCTTGGCGAAGTGGAGTTAGGTTTATTGAGGAGTTTGTCTATTTATGCAGCATCATTGCCTCATTGACCTTAGACTAGTTTCTCTAAACCCTTGCCTTTTGCCTTTTCTTTTTGTAGTTGATTAGAAGAAGTTCCATTTCACAAGGAAAGAGTACATATTTGAATGGAGTGATGAATAAATTCTGCGTAAGTCCCTTTGTGTAAACAGCATTATCACATCATATCACCGAGGCTATCCGTTGCAAATCACATACAAGGAACCTTGGGGCGTTCTTGTTTGATCACGTAGTTCAACATTCGAAACGCTTTGTTCAAGAGAGGATAGAGCACTTGGTGTTTTATTCTAATGTTGTTCTCAAGAAAACATCATCAACAGGCGGGTACAGGCATAACTTCAGAAGCCCTCCCATCAGGTGGAGCAAGAGGGATGCGAACACCCAAGTCAGAAGCCTTCAAAGGCTGATCCTCAGTATGAGTAGATGAAGTAGAGAGCAGAAAAGGCCCAGTATTCTCATCAACTACGACATCACGACTGAAGATAAGACGATCAATGTCTATATCAATCAGTCAGTAAGCCTTATGATTTTCACTATAGCTAGTGAACATGAGTTTCTGGCTTTTGCAGTCCAGCTTAGTGCGCTTGACATCTGGAATCCAAACATGAGCAGTGGAGCCAAAAACTTTCAGATAATTGATGCTAAGTTTATGTCCAGACCATCCTTCTTCAGGAGTCATTTTTCTGACTGCATAAGTGGGAGATCAGTTCAGAAGATAAACAGCAATGTAGACTGCTTCAACCCAGAATTTCTTGGGAACACTGCGATGTTCTAACATAGAACAAGCCATCTCTGTAATAGTGCGATTACGACACTCAACAACACCATTTTGCTGAGGTGTGTAAGGTGTAGTAAGCTGTCGTTTGATGCCATGTGCTGCAAAGAAATGGGTGAAATTAGAGGAACAAAACTCCCCACCATTATCAGACCGAAGAGATACGATGGGACAGTCGAACTCTTTTTCTACCAAGACTTTGAACTGCTGAAATGTACTAAGTACATCAGATTTCTTTTTCAAGAAAAACACCCACATTTTTCGGCTGAAGTCATCAACAAAAAGCAAAAAATATCTACACCCAGTAACAGAAGGAGTGTTCATTGGTCCACATACATCTGCATGAACCAGCTGCAAAACCTTAGATGCTCTCCATTTGTCACCATCGGAAAATGGGGTCCGATGTTGTTTACCAGCTTGATATGCGTCGCAAACACCAGGAAGTTGAGGCTGAATATCTGGAAGACCACCGACCAGACTCTCTCGAGCTAACTGAGAGAGATAGTGCATGTTGAGATGCCCATAACGCTGATGCTAGAGTTTGCTGGGGGAAATGCTCCTGGCTGCCAAAGCTTGTTCTGGAGAATCACCGGAATCCACAAGTCTATATAGACCATGATCCTCAAGAGCCTGAGCAACAATGATGTGTGTCTCACTGAAAGGAAGCTAGGTGTGCGGAAAACGCTTCCTACACTAATCTAATGAAGGGAGGAGAGTGCAAATTCAATTTTATATTTACAATGACAGCTATGTTAACCCACTAACAGAGATATTGTAGCAAACACATAAGCAAGAAAGTAAGACAGATAAAGAGAGACACAAGATATACATGGGGAAAACCGTTACAGGTGAAAAACCCCACACTCCAAAACACAGCTCAAATGTATTCCATAAACAATGAAGGTTACAATACAACACAGAGCCAATGCTCTTGTAGGAGTCTTCGACACTCGTATCTGGAGATGATCCGGCAACATAACAGTACCTGCTTCGTTTCTCAGTTAGGATTCTCGGTGTTTTACTGGATCAGGAAAACAAAGGTATGCCATATGCTATATTCTTCTACATGATTTCAATTTTGTAGTTTTTTTTTTAAATTTTGTTTAAATCATCCATTGCCCATCTGAACACAATGAACTACACATTCAAATTATAACCAATACCCACATTTTATATAGAGAAGCTAATTAAACACTAACAACCATGTACTCTCTTAGTAATTACTAGTGAGAAGTCCTGCAAGCTATGGGCTATAGTTTTCTCTAAACAGCAGATTGCAGCTTGTAGGTGGAATGGCAAGGTCCCATTTATGCCACAACTTTCCGACGACTGTCAAAAGGTCAATGCACTAGTTATTACTGGTTTGGAAAGCAGTGGTTCGATATTTTTATTTAGTTTGGCACCATAGTTCCATGGAGTTTCGGGTACAGGGACGGGGGGACGGCGAGGGATGCGTTTCGGGGACGGGGGGCGGGGGGTCTAATTTTGGGTGCGGCGGGGGACGGCGGCGGGGGAGCGGTGCGCTGAAATACATATAGTACTTGAAAAATTAGTTATAAAAAGATGTATAATTATAGAAGCCTAAGGAATAACTTAATAAGTAAAGTTTAGAGTTTAAACACATTGCAATGATTTATCATTTCAAACAGTTCACCTGCCTTGTCTATGCTTCCACATTTTCAGACCACATTTCTTTGAGGCATTTTGTCAAACAGTTCATGTGCCTTGTCTATGCTTCCACATTTTGCATACATGTCTAACAGGGCAGTTGCAACTACAACAGTTGACAAAATTCCTCTATCCTTTATGTTTTGATGGATGTCCATACCCTATTCCAAAGCTCCCATTTTGACATAGGCAGGAAGGATGCTGGCAAAGGTTGTGGAATTTGGCTTTACACCAGCCAGTTGCATTTGCTTTAAAATTTCTAAAGCCTTTTCAACAAATCCATTTTGTGCATATCCTGCAATCATTGCAGTCCATGAGACCACATTTCTTTGAGGTATTATGTCAAACAGTTCATGTGCCTTGTTTGTGCTTCCACATTTTGCATACATGTCTACCAGGGCAGTTGCAACAACATCTAACAAAATATGAATATCTGGAAAAAAAAAAAAAATTAATGCATTTCAAGGAGGGCGCCTGGAAGTCTCGGGGGGGGGGGGACGCCTGGAAGTCTCGGAGATCTCCAGAAGTCCCCCCCAAAGGGAGACGTTTCGGATTCGGCGGGGGGGCGGCGGGGGGATGTTTCCTTGACGTCTCCCTATCTCGGAAACGTCCCCGTATCCGCGATGGCCCCTTTTCAGGGGGGGACGCGTCCCTGTGGAACTATGTTTGGCACAGACTGCAAATTAAGACTTTCAATCAAATGCAATTGGCCAGTGGAAACCCGATTTCACCAAGGTTTGCTACCATTGTTTCAATTTTGGCTTGCAGGTTTAGGCAGGGACTGCTGCTGCAGCGCAGCCCTTGTTATCTATAGTAATAATTAGAAGATATAATCTGTTTTTGGTTTCCCTTTCTCAAAGAGATGGACTATAAAAACTGTATGTTCAAATATATATATATATATATAAACTTTGAACAAACAAATAAATTGATACCACATACAATAAGATTTTACAAAAAATTGAAATAGCAAATGATCATGCAAAATAAGATTTAACAAAATTTTGAATACACAAATAAACTAATACTATATTTAATTAAAAAATTTATAAAAAACAAACAAACAAACAAATTGATACTATACAAAAAGATTTAACAAACATTTAAATAAACAACTAAACTCATATTATAGTAATAAAATTTAGTAAAAATTATATAAACAAATAAATTGATGTAAGAAAGAAATCTAATTAACTTACAACTTAAAAACATAAAAAAGTTAAATCTCAAAAAATAAAATTCTAATAAAAAATCCATAAAAGCCTTCAATGCATAACACAAATATCCTGTTACCATAGCTAATAAGATTTTTAACTAAAAGTTAAATGAACAAATAAACTTATACCCCTACTGAATAAGATTTAGCTAAAATTTAAATAAATGAATTCTATATAGAATAAGATTTAACTAAAAGTTAAATAAACAAATAAATTAATACCATAAAAAACAAGATTTGATTAAAATTTAAATTATCAAGTAAATTGATACAAATAAATTTTATTTTAAAAAATTAAATAAACAGATAACTGGTACATGAAAAAAAAATTGATATAAACAGTATCTATACAGATCAACTTAAAATGACTTAAAAACAGGGAATCAAATCCTAAAAATATTTAAAATTCCCATTACAAACGTCTGTGGAAGCCTTCAATATTTTATCACAAATGAACTATTACCATAGCGAAGAAGATATAGCTAAAAAAATAAAATAAACTAATAAGATTCTACCAAACCGAGACAAATTTAGAAAAAGAAATTGCAGAAACAAATGAACTGATACCCTACCGAATGAGATTTAACGAGGCGAAGCCAGCGCTTGCAGACAAGAGCCAAGCGTGACAGCAAATCTCGCGTTGAAATGTGCGAGAAAATTACGAGCAACGCGTCATCCGGCAGGCTTCCGGTGCTGTCCATGACTTCTCCTGCATTTTTCCTTCTCTTCTTCATTTTTTTCTCCGATCGGGTTACCGACGTTTGGAGCAAATTTAGGAAGGGAAAACAAAAGCAGCAGCGGTTCTAAGCTATTCGTGTGTGATCTGCCATTTTTATTTTAAATTGTATAAGCGGAGATTCAAACTTCTTTTTAATTTTCTTAGGGCAGGTCCCCATGCGCTACTTAGCTTATTTTGGGTAGCAGCCACTGATATATTTGTGGAGTGATATATTTGTGGAGTAGTAATCCCATGAATATTTTATTTTTCTGTTTATTTTAATTTCTAGTTTTTTATTATATTAAAAAAAAAAATTTAATTATCTTAATTTAGAAGAAAATTAAAAAAGAGGGAGGGAAATATAGAATAGAATAACTTTTACAGGGGGCTAAAAGTAGTCTATGAGAGAGATATGCAGCGACATGCCATATTTTGGTGCATAACTTCAACCCTTTTTTTTTCACAGCTTAGAAAATCCATTTATGGAGTCCCATGGAGACATGGGGTTATCCCTCCATTTTTTTTCTAGTGTTCATTAACAAACATTTTGGCAAAATTTATTTTTGAGAAGTGTTCCAAAGGTCTTTGGAAATATGTACTTTGTTAGGGTAGAGAAGCCTCCTATCTTTATTAATTAATAATTAACTAGTCAAATATTTAAAGTTGTTATGGGATGGATGGTTTATAGTATATATAAATGCTTTACATTGGATGGGTGATAGGTATACATAAAGAGTTTATGTTTGTTAAGTAAGTACATTTATATTTTTTCTCAAAGTTATTAGTATCTCCTTTAGAGCATTGTTGTGATCAAAATCACTTAACTAATTATTAGTAGTTCTATTTATGTACCAATTAAATGTTATAATTTTTTCCACCTATAATTTATGTCTATTTTTTTATAAACTAAAGCAGGCCTTTTAACTACAAATATTTCAAAAAATAATTATCAATAATCTCATTGACTCTTATCTTTTTGCTCTTATTTTGATTGGCTCATATTTTAAATGTTATGGGTGGAAAATGTGGATAGTTTATTAAAATTTTGAAATATTCTCATTGGTTAAGCAATAGGCAAACATTTTCTTAGTTTATTTTTAAACATAGAAAATATAAAATTTTGAGTTGGTTTCATTCTAGCATAGTGTCCAATACTTGGAAAACACATTCCTAAGCCTCTGCTTTGTAAAATACTCGTGTGTTTACTAGACTCCACATTTCCATGCAACACTCCCACTCTCGCTTACCACCTATTTTGATGGGGTGCTTTCTCCCTTCACCATTCGTGTTTGTGATAGCAACCGACTAAGTTGATATTTGATCTCTTTATTTTTTATATCATTTTATATTTTGGCCGATATTGGATTGGAGAGTTTGATAAAACCTTAACTAGGGTTACAAATATATCAAGGATTATGGATCTCATTTTCTTGGGAGCAAATTTGGTAGAAGTTAAATTTATGTTTACTAAAAGAGATCTAAAATTCTCCTAGAATTTCTCTAAGGTGGTTCAAACGACTCAAGATGGCAAAGCTTGTCACTGTTGGCTCAATGCATGGCTCTTTGAACACATAGTCTCAATATACCTTTTAAGATTATTTACTCCAGAAGAAAATAGGAATTGTTATATTACTAGATTTTACACACAAACACGTTTTTCTAGATTTTGACCCTAAGGCATTGCCATGACAGGTCCATAAATTTACCGTTGTTGGGATAAGTTGTCATTAACTTTACAATCCTAACCATTTTCATGTGTCTCCAAAGTTCTTGGAAAGTATTCTCCAACACATAAGAACTTGAGAGATAAAATATTATTTAATTATATCACTTGAACATGTTGTAGTTATCTCCTATGAGGTAGGACCCAATTTGGACATCCACTTTGGAAGTGGAGCCCATGGAGACTTTGTGTTGACTTCTTGAAGTCTATGTTAACTTGGTGATACTTCCTAGGAGGTGGGACCTATCTTGGGCGCCCACTTTGGAGGTGTTTCCATTGTAGACTTAGAGTTTGATTTTTTGTTTGCATGAGTGGATAATGTTGATATACTTTGCATGAATATGATGTGGGAGTTATCAGTGGAGTTAGATATGCATGATATTTACATGTTGCTTGCATGAGCTTGCATGGACTTGCATGTTGTTGCATGTTACTTGTATGGACTTGCATGTTGTTGCATGTCACTTGTATGAGCTTGCATGGACTTGCATGTTATTGCATGTTACTTGCATGGACTTGCATGTTGTTGCATGTCACTTATATGAGCTTGCATGGACTTGCATGTTATTGCATGTTACTTGCATGGACTTGCATGTTGTTGCATGTGAGTTGCATGTTGTTGCATGTCAGTTGCATGTACTTGAATGTTGTTGCATGTGTCTTGCATGTCACTCTAACTCAGGTTCAATTTTGCAAGACTCTTGCATGACTCTTGTATGATACAAACATGTTGTTACATATTCAGATTAGGGACATCAATTATGTATGTTGTTTGCATGACATTGGTGTGTGTTGGAGCACTTCAATTGACTGAAATAGATTGGGACAACTTGGGCACCTGTCTTGAGACTTTCAATTGTGTTTTTTTATTGTGACATAATACTTCAGTTAATTAAGTTTTAATGGGACTACTTGGGCACCCATGTTTGAGACTTGCAGTTAACAAGGTGATTTCTACTATGCAACTTTGGAGTTCACTATATTGGTTGCTTGGTTTTTGCTTGAGGATTTGTATCATGTTATTGGATATAGTTTATTATATTTTGAAATCCATGGCTTCTATATAATGATGCCTTGAGTTGGTATAAATTAATGACAAGTTTTTGAAGTTGAAGAAGTAACGAAGTGCTGCCGAAATTCAGAGAGGATTCAGTATTAAATGTAAACTTGATTATAAGATTTAATACAGGCATAACATCTCTTTGGGTGTGGATTTTTTCCCGTAAGGGTTTCTCCACAGAAATTCTATGTCAAATTCTTTGATGTGTTTTTCTTCTCTACTACAATGGTTGAATGTGCAAATCACTTACACATAAAATTGGAACTCATTAATCTAATTTTTAGATTTGAACACTCATAATTAAAGTTTTATACCAACAGTTTCACCTTGATTTTCAATAACTACTTCATATATAGATTTCTATTTTTACAACAATTTCATTCATTACTAAGTTGAAACAAATTTTTTACTATCAATTGTTCATATTTTTTGGAAAGTTGATGGGTTTTTTCTATCAAACATTTTGGTTGCACTATTTTTAAATAATGTCTATGTCTACTATTTTGGCAAGTTTGTTTGTGCTATGTACATCATTTAAATTTTTTAATGAATTGAAATTATGTATCATATGAACTAATAGATACACCTTTTCATTGTGGATGTGGACCCCAAATTTAATAAAACCCATAGGCTAGATGTCTTTTGCCCACCAACTATATTATTTGAGGTTGTTAAAGAATAAATCACAAATGTTGAATTATATATGTCACTATACTCATCTATCCATATTGTTCCTAATATTTTTTTGTTAAAATTTTTTATAGGTGACAGGGTTTGTTGGATCACAAATTCAAAGCGATCCATATTATTTCTAATATTTTTTTCTTGAAATTTTTTATAGCTGACATGTTAAGATGATTTTTCTTCTTTTTACCTGACTCTCTTATATACTAAAAGCTATACGTTTTTTCTCTTATTCTCTTTTTAGCTTATTTTTTGTTAGGTACATGCTCACTTTCATAGAGTCACATAAAAACACTTAGAATTGTTATTATTTTTTAATATTTACTTCATAGGATTTAATTAATGGATTTCTCAAGCTTAAAGTTTATTTTAACAATTTAATTATACTTTATAATTGTGTAGATTTGTAGACTCTCTGAGAAGATTGTTCGCTATGTCTAGCCTATGTATGTCTGCAACTGTAAGTTTGCTCTTCCTTGTGTGTCCTCTAGACATGGAGGTATTTCTCCAAAGCCCTATGTTGTTAGAGATAATTTGCTTCCTTGTAACAAGATTTTGCATGTTAAGGTAGGACTAAATAACACGACTTTCCCTGATTTACTCTCAAAGGCTCGTTAACTTCAAAAAAAGGCCTATAAAAGCTTTTACCTACACAAAGTTGAAAAGCCCAATGTTGAAACTAAATGCAACCAACAACAGTCACAACTCACACTCATAAACCCACACACAACAGTGGAACAACATGCCCATATAGAAAAACATCACAAAGAGGGGAATAAATAGGAAAGTCAATGGCACAATAGTAGACGTGACTCACCCAATGTTTGTTTTGAAGTCATTTTGTATGTTCAAGAATGAAATTTAAAAAAAAAAACTAAATTGAAAAGTGATTTTCTAATGATTTTTTAATTGTTTTCCAAAAAAATTGTATGCATTCATATGGTTGAATTTGCAGGCAAATTGGAATGGTTTTTAGGGGCTTCTATTTATGTTAGCTAGATTTTGAATTTTTTGAATGAAAATTGGTGAACTCTAATATAGTATCTAAGGCTCTTATGAGGATACCATGTTGACAATGTGTTTACCTTCACAATTTTTGAATGTTGTCAAAGGTTGAATGTTAATTTGTCTTAAAGGAATGTTGATTATCTCAAAATTAATTTTGTTGCCATCTCATAATTCCTTCATTTGATCATTGTAATGTATGGATTTTGGAGCCATGTTTGAGGAGTTGTTTTCATCCCTCGCTCTCTAGTACTTTGTATATTGTATAAGTTCATAAATTTAAACTTTTATTTATAGATTTTCATTTTCCTACAAAAAGAAAAACTATTTTTGGTAAGGATTTACTGAAAGTTTTCAATCGGATGCCTAACAACAATGCAACAAAAGGTAACATTTGAAAAGCATATCAAATAAACCTTAATATCAGTGTCTAGGCATTACACTTTCTCTTACTTATTTTTATTTTATACTATTTTTTTTTAATTTATTCATATGTGTTGGAGTAAATATGGTTTTACATATTTACCTATGCTTAATTTTAATTAGGAATCCAACATTAATAGTTATTTATTAGGTTCATATTAGATTTTAGTTTAAAATTATCATTTTGGTAGTTGGACGGTTGGTTGCCTCCACTCAATTATTCCTTGCCTTTATAAGCAAGGTTCTATATATTATTTTTTGCATCTTGTTTTAATTATTCATTCATTTAGTGAAGTATTTATCTCTCTGTGAAGGTTTATTTGCAGGTTGTGCTCTTGGGAGGTTGTTCACACCAACATGGTATTAGGGCTTTTGGCAAGAAGTGGCCTCTCGTGGATGCATGCGAGGAATCCAACATTGAAGCACAATATAAGAACCAAGGAACTTATGTTACAGTCAAGGCATACCTGCTGGGAACGAGTGTGGATTTGAAAGGTTTGCAAACAGAGCCTTTATTCAACATTGTTCCTCCTAGTTCTCGTAGCGCCAACAATGTTGTGCTAAGAGTCTCATCCAATAACATGCTTAAATATTCTTCTATAAAAAAATCAGAGTTCACAATAGAAGCAAGGGACATGCAAATTCCTGCAGATTGAATGGTTGGTTTTCTTCATCTAAATTGTTGGCTAATACATCTATGAAGAAGAACTTATACATTCTAAAGTTTGCAGCAAAATATTTGATGCTAGGGTTTCCATCTTGTGTGCAGTGGAAGTAGTGGGCCCATTCATTTTGTTGTTTGGGCGTTGGATTGGGACTTTTGTCCCACATTGGTACTGCAAGAAAGTTTTTGGCTATTGAAATAGTCGTTTACACCCTTCATAAAAGTGAGCAAGGCTCATGTGGCTGTGAAAGGTCTCTCTCGCACATGGAATCCTGAGTACACCCTCATGGAATTGGTGACTTGGAGTGACTTGGTGATTTGGAGTTTATGTGGCACAGAAACCTGCCGCATATCTTGACTATCAAGATCCACTCAGTCCTAGGAGCCCAAATTTTAGCCTCTACTCAAGCACGTAGTCACATGGGCAACCAAAATTGAGCCCTCAAGTGCTTGTTGGTGCTTCCAAAGTGCCTTTATAGGCCTTTTTTTCATTTTTGCATATCTTTTGCAAACGAAGGCCGATTTTTGCAAACTATGTATTAATGGAAAGGTATTTCCATCACCTTCACATTGGTTGAGGTATTTCTCACATATTTTTCTATTTGATGGTTTTTTAATCCATTGAAGTTCGATATTGGTTTTGCTCAATTCTTGTGAACAAAGGGGTTGGTTGTTTATACCGTGAAGAATATTTGTTGCATTCTCTCATTTTGTCATGGATTTGCCTAAATTAGAACTTCTAACTCCAAAAAATTATCTTAAGTGGAAATTTGATATGCAGATTTTATTGTTGAAGTTGAAGTTGCAAAGGATTAATTTTGACCAAGATCCTGAACCCACAAGTGTTGTAGAAAGAGGAAATGGTTTGATCGAAGAGATGAAGCTCTTGGTACTCTCATTATGTCCATTTCTCCTGACTTGGATATCATGTGTTATCTTGTAAGCATCCGAATGATATTTGGACTACATTAGAGAATCTTTTTGGAAAACCAGATAAGATGAGGAAATTTCATTTGGAGAATGAACTAATGAATCTTGATCCTAGACATTTTGATAATATCCAAGACTTTTTCACCAAGATTAATTCTAGATCATATTGCAGTTGACTAAATGTGTGGTTAAAAAAGATGATGAGTAGTTGATTCTATCTACTCTCTAAGTTAGGTCCTGATTATTCTGTATTTGTTTCTACATTTTATGCTACCATGGATGCTTTAGGTAGTGCACACAAAATACCTTCTCTCGATGGTTTTGCCGTGCAATTCATAAGGGAACAAGCAAAGTTGGCACAGATGGGCACATTGACGTCTATGAGGTCACAAGAACTTCTTGCAAAAGATCCTAAGGATTCAAGTGGCAAGGACAAGAAACAGAATAAGGATTATAAGTCTAAAGAGAAAGTTAAGGATTCTCCTTCATAGCCTACTCCTGAGACCAAGACCTCTTCTAAAGAGGAACTATCACAAAAGAAGATCAAATGTGCTTATTGCAAGAAATTCAGACATGATGAGCATAGGTGTTATACTAAGAAGATTGATGAGCTTACTCACCTTCTTCAGAAGAACAACATCCCACTACCCTCATCAGAGTCTTCTTCTCCTTCTTCTTCCACATCACATTTGATGGGATCCTCATCTACACAGTTAGGGAATGTAGGATTTGCTAATGGGATGAAAGGTAAAGCACTCTTGGCTTCCACTATTCCTAAAAATGGGAGATGGCTTCTTGATTCAGGTGCATCTCATCATATGGCATCTTCTATGGATATGTTCTCTTCTTTTGAGCCTTGTAGTTCATCTAATATTTTGATGGGTAACAATACATACATGGAGGTTTGTGGGAAAGGTTCTATTGATATGGGTAAAGGATCTTTTAATGATGTTCTTTATGTACCATCCTTGACCACTAATCTCCTTTCAGTTTATCAAATTACTCATGGTACACAAGGTAAGATAGTTGAGTTCACTCCTGATTATGTATACATTTGGGACATAAAGACTAGAGATATCATTGCTACAAGGGTGGTGGATCATGCATCTCGCTTGTATTCTTTTTCTCATTTTGCTCTTGATGATGATATTCCTTTGGCTAATGTTCATACCCTTCCATCAAGGGTGAATCATGTTTGTGAGGAGAAGTTTGGTCACTTGAGTCTTGGTGTTTTTGAGACTAGTGTTGAGCTTCCTCCTCCTCCATCTCCTGGTTCTTCAGATTTGGGTCCTTCTCTTGAACAGGTTGATCATAGTGTTCTAGATCTTGCTTTGTGGGATAAGTATTTGGCAGGTATTTCAGACTTGTCTGTAGAGTCTCATCTTACATATTTGGGAGACATACTTAAGGGGATTTCTCTCCTCTTTCATGGTAGTTCCAACACAGTTGTTGATACGTCTACATCTTCTTTAGAGATTGGCATTGATGAGTTTTCTCCTTCACTTGATTTATCACATTTCTTGGTTGTTTTTGGTCATGATTATGTGGCAGATTATTCATGCTTGGAGACTCATACTCAGTCTTTAGAGACTTCTATTTGGATACTTCCCTCCTCCTTTCAGTTGGACATAGAGTGGCTTCTTCATCATTCGGTGGGCTTGTTTCTTCCTAAGGGGAGAGGTGTTGCTTGTAGGCATTGGATCATCTTTTATTTCCAGGCATACTTCATCGACATTGGAGCTTCTTCATTATGGGGGATATAATGTCTCTCTTTTTCCTTCCTATGGGGGGATCATTGATTATATATACATGATGTATGTAGTCCTTGGGGGGTACTAGTGAGTCCTCCATGCATCATCTTATTTATTTATTTCTCTCTTTTGGAGAGGAGTTTTGTCCCATAGGGTTTTCTCCTTTTCTTCGCTTGTGAGAGATTACATTTCATCGTATTTGCATTGTATATGGGTACCTAACATGGTTGTGTAGTCGGGACCCATATTGCATCTTGTTCATATTGCATAATAATCTCCCTAAGTTGCACTTAAGGGGGGTGTTGGAGTAAATATGGTTTTACATTTTTACCTATGCTTAAGTTTATTTAGGCATACAACATTATTAGTTATTTATTAGGTGCATATAAGTTTTTAGTTTAAAATTATCATTTTGGTAGTTGCACAGTTGGTTGCCTTCAGCCAATTATTCCTTGCCTTTATAATCAAGGTTCTGCATTTTTTTTTTGTATCTCATTTTAATTATTCACTCATTCAATGAAATATTTATCTCTCTGTAAAGGTTTATTTGTAGGTTGTGTTCTTGGGAGGTGGTTCACACCAACAATATGTGGTGATAAATTTGAGGAGTCAACCTTTACCCATCTCAAGAATAAAAACTATAGGCATGGTGCGAATCATTCGTGACAAATAAAAACTAAAGTTTGAACTCTAAATAAAACAAAATAGATTTTATTTTTATAGTTTCCATGTGGAACAAGAATTCTGGGAAACAAAATACGATGATAAATTAGATTAAGTTTGTTGTTTGTTTTTACCCATAGAAAGCTATGGCAATGTGTTTTCCTTATAGAATTTTATTAAATTTTGAATAATCTAGCTCATCAAGAGTATTGTATCAATAATAAACAATCCAGCCATGCTCAGAATTGGTTTACCTAGTCTAATTGTAGATTTGGGGATGATAGGAAACTTAGCAAGCTTGATAGGTTCTATCTATCCCCTAACCTATAGTTAATTCAGGATTCATCTTGCAACTGTGTCAAATTTGACTATTCTACAATTTTTTTGGATCATTATCCTATTTTTTGCTCTTTTTTATTAGCTAAAAAACATAGAGTTGACTATCAATTGCCCTATAAGTTCAACACTTCACATTTAAAAGATCGTACATGTATTGTTGCTTTGGCAGGTATCTAGAATGTTATCACTAAGCATAAGGAAGGGAAATCTTATAGGGGATGATGGAGTTTTGCTATTTCACAATGTGTTGAATTCCTACACTCTTTTGGTAAAAGATTAGCTTGAAAGCAAAAAGAAAAAGAAAAATCTCTTCAAGGGAAGTTGGAATATGCTAGGATAAAACTCATCTCAAATCTAAATAATATTAACATTCAAACTTCTATAGCTACTATGGAAGCTCAGCTTCGTAAAATTGATACATTAGGGTTCAAGGTGCTAAAATCATAACTAGATTACAATGGATTAAAGAAGGAAATATATGTTTCAAACACTTAAATTATTTAAATTATAAACATAAAAAAGGAGTATATTGGAGTTATTCAAGATGGAGTTGGTTTTTTTCATACAGACTAAGAAGAGGTAAAATTTACATTTCACAATTTTTATAAGAAACTATTTAGAGAGGATCCTCATTGGCATGATATTCAATCAATGTTGGAAAGCATTGTCAAAGATTGCATTCCCAATAAGATGGATTCTGAATAAAGTCAAATTTTAGACTGTGACCTATCCATTGAAGATTTAGAGCATGTTGTTTTCTTAATGACCTCTAATAAAAGTCCTAGAATTGATGGAATTTCAATCGAATTCTAGCAATCAATGTGGTAACATGTTAAAGAGGATTTTTATTGTCTATACTTGTAAGCTTTGGAGAAATGATCATTATGGCCTAATATTAATAAAAGCTTAATTAAACTAATTTTGAAAGGAAAAAATGAAGACACTATCGCAGGATGCTGACCTATTACTTTACTTAATATCTCTTATAAAATCATTGCTAAAGCTTTAGCAACAAGGATCAAACTAGAAGTGAAAGGTATAGTATGGCCTAAGCAAACAAGATTTCTTGGTGGAAGGTTTATTCTTGACAACTTAATTTTAGCTTGGGAAGCTAGTGAATGGTCTCAACAATCATGCCAAAATGTGTTTATACTCATTAAGTTAGATTTTGATACAGCTTATGATAGAATGCAATGGGACTTCATTCTCAAAATGCTTCAATGGTTGGGTTTTGGACTAAGATGTGTAAGCATATTTAGATGCTATTTAATTAGGCTGATGCACAAAATGTAATTAATAAGATCATGACTAATTCATTTCCCCTACAACAATCAATCAGGCAGGGTTGTTCATTATCTCCTTTTTTATATGTTCTTAAAGTTGATGCACTCGATTATTGTAAACACTAAAAAATGTGCATGAGCTTCCATAAGGACCCTATGATGATGTATAATCCTAATCATGTATGTGGAAGCTTTAAATTTAGCTTTAAAATTAGGGTCGAGGGTTGAGGGTGTATGGATTAGGGTTTAGAGTTGAGAGATTAGGGTTTAAGGCATAGTGTTTAGGGTTGAGGGTTTAGGATTTAAGGTTCAAGTGTTGAGGGTTCAAGATTTAGGGATAGGGTTTAAGGTTTAGCAATAAGGGATTAGGATTTAGGGTTGAGGGATTAGTGTTTAGTGTTGAGGGATTAGGGTTTAACGTATAGTGTTTAGGGTTGAGGGTTTAGGGATAGGGTTTAAGGTTTAAGGGTTGAGGCTTCAGGCTTTAGGGATAACGTTTAGGGTTGAGGGATTAGGGTTTAGGGTGGAGGGATTAGGGTTTAAGGTATAGTGTTTAGGGTTGAGGGTTGAAGGATGCGTTACGCTGCACTAAAAGTTATAGTCCCATTAGAGAATGATGTCCTCACATGGACCATGTCGAGTGCCCTCATCGATGTTGGTAAGGGATACATGGAAGGCAAATGGATTAGGCAAATAGTGGATTATGACGTGGATTCTAGAGGGGAGAAAAGTGGATTACGATGTGGATTATGTAGGGAAAATAGTGAATTATGATGTGGATTATGTTAGACTTATGCCAAAACATGGACCATAGGGATGGTATCTGGAGGGTATGTAGGATAGTGGATAAATGATGGTAGATTTATTACGGAATGGAAGGGAACCATGACCAATGGTTGCACACATCGCAATAAACGTTGAAGCTTGTGATGCGAAGGTGGTGTAGGGTGTAATAGAGATGTTTGCCTAGGAGATGGATGATGAAGGGCTTTAGGAACCCACATAGACTTAGGCATTTTATTACTTTTGTTTTGTTTGTGGGATGGAATGTTTTGACACTTTTGAGTAGAATCGAAATTTGAGATGGGAGTAGATGGTTGGGATTTTATAGAGGTAGATGCCTCATTTAACTTGATTTCTTGCTGCTTAGGTACCCATACCATTTTGGTTTTGGACTTTGATTGTGGAGGTATGGGCTTGGATAAAATTTTGGATTGATTTTTCTTTGACTCTTTGTTTTTATGTCCTGAGGCATGAGGACCCTTAGGATGTTTGGCTTTATCAGTAGAGGCATCTAAGTTTGCATTTCTAGATCCCTTAGGGATGGTGGAATGAGTGGAAGCTTTAAGTTTAGCTTTAAGATTAGGATTGAGGGTTGAGGGTTGAGGGATTAGGGTTTAAGGTATAGTGTTGAGGGTTGAGGGTTGAGGGTTTATGGATTAGGGTTTAGAGTTGAGGGATTAGGGATTAAGGCATAGTGTTTAGGGTTGAGGGTTTAGGGATAGGGTTTAGTATCTAAGGTTCAAGTGTTGAGGGTTGAGGGTTTAGGGATGGGTTTAAGGTTTTATGATAAGGGATTAGGGTTTAGAGTTGAGGGATTAGGGTTTAGTGTTAAGGGATTAGTGTTTAAGGTATAGTGTTTAGGGATAGGGTTTAGGGTTTAAAGTTTAAGGGTTGAGGCTTCAGGCTTTAGGGATAGCATTTAGGGTTGAGGGATTAGGGTTTAGGGTAGGGGGATTAGGGTTTAAGGTATAGTGTTTAGGGTTGAGGGTTGAATGATGCGTTGTGCTACACTGAAGGGTTATATTCCCTTTAGATAATGATGTCCTTGGATGGACCATGTCGAGTGCCCTCATTGATGTTGGTAAGGGATACATGGAAGGCAAATGGATTAAGCAGATAGTGGATTATGATGTGGATTCTAGAGGGGAGAAAAGTGGATTATGATGTGGATTGTGTAGGGAAAATAGTGGATTCTGATGTGGATTATGTCAGAGTTATGCCAAAGCATGGACCATAGGGATGGTATGTGGAGGGTATGTAGGATAGTAGATGAATGTTGGTAGATTTGTTGCGGAATGGAAGGGAACCATGACCAATGGTTGCACACATCGCGATAAAAATTGAATCTTGTGATGCAGAGGTGGTGTAGGGTGAAATGGAGATGTTTGCTAAGAAGATGAATGATGACAGGATTTAGGAACTCACAGACTTAAGCATTTTATTACTTTTGTTTTGTTTGTGGGATGGAATGTTTTGACACTTTTGAGCGAAATGGGAATTTGAGATGGGAGTAGATAGTTGGGATTTTTTAGAGGTAGATGCCTCATTTAACTTGATTTCTTGTTGCTTAGGTACCCATACCATTTTGGTTTTGGGCTTTGATTGTGGAGGTATGGGCTTGGATAATTTTTTGGATTGATTTTTCTTTGACTCTTTGTTTTTATGTCCCAAGGCATGAGGACCCTTAGGATGTTTGGCTTTATTAGTAGAGCCATCTAATTTTGCATTTTTAGATCCCTTAGGGATGGTGGAATGAGTGGAAGCTTTAAGTTTAGCTTTAAGATTAGGGTTGAGGGTAAGGGTTGATGGATTAGGGTTTAAGGTATAGTGTTGAGGGTTGAGGGTTTAGGGTTTAGGGATAGGGTTTAAAGTTGAGGGATTAGAGTTTAAGGCATAGTGTTTAGGGTTGAGGGTTTAGGGATAGGGTTTAATATTTAAGGTTCAAGTGTTGCGGGTTGAGGGTTTAGGGATAGGGTTTAAGGTTTAACGATAAGGGATTAGGGTTTAGTATTGAGGGATTAGGGTTTAAGGTATAGTGTTTAGGGTTGAGGGTTTAGGGATAGGGTTTAGGGTTTAAAGTTTAAGGGTTGAGGCTTCAGGCTTTAGGGATAGCGTTTAGGGTTGAGGGATTAGGGTTTAGGGTGGACGGATTAGGGTTTAAGGTATAGTGTTTAGGGTTGAGGGTTGAAGGATGTGTTGCCCTACACTGAAAGGTTATAGTCCCATTAGAGAATGATGTCCTCACATGGACCATGTCGAGTGCCCTTATCGATGTTGGTAAGGGATACATGGAAGGCAAATGGATTAGGTAGATAGTGGATTATGAGATGAATTCTAGAGGGGAGAAAAGTGGATTATGATGTGGATTATGTAGGGAAAATAGTGAATTATGACGTGGATTATGTCAGACTTATGCCAAAGCATGGACCATAGGGATGGTATGTGGAGGGTATGTAGGATAGTGGATGAAAGATGGTAGATTTATTGCGGAATGGAAGGGAACCATGACCAATGGTTATACACATCGCGATAAATGTTGAAGCTTGTGATGCGGAGGTGGTGTAGGGTGCAATGGAGATGTTTTCTTAGGAGATGGATGATGAAAGGCTTTAGGAACCCACATAGACTTAGGCATTTTATTACTTTTGTTTTTCTTGTGGGATGGAATGTTTTGACACTTTTGAGTAGAATAGGAATTCGAGGTGGTAGTAGATGGTTGGGATTTTTTAGAGCTAGATGCCTCATTTAACTTGATTTCTTGTTGCTTAGGTACCCATACCATTTTGGTTTTGGAGTTTGATTGTGGAGGTATGGGCTTGGATAACTTTTTGGATTGATTTTTCTTTGACTCTTTGTTTTTATGTCTTGACGCATGAGGAGACTTAGGATGTTTGGCTTTATCAGTAGAGGCATATAATTTTGCTTTTCTGGATCCCTTAGGGATGGTGGAATGAGTGGAAGCTTTAAGTTTAGCTTTAAGATTAGGGTTCAGGGATTAGGGATTAGGGCTTAAGGTATAGTGTTGAGGGTTTAGGGTTGAAGGTTTAGGGATTAGGGATTAGGGTTTAGAGTTGACGGATTAGGGTTTAAGGCATAGTGTTTAGGGTTGAGGGTTTAGTGATAGGGTTTAGGATTTAAGGTTCAAGTATTGAGGGTTGAGGCTTTAGGGATAGGGTTTAAGGTTTAACGATAAGGGATTAGCATTTAGGGTTGAGGGATTAGGGTTTAGTGTTAAGGGATTAGGGTTTAAGGTATAGTGTTTAGGGTTGAGGTTTAGGGATAGGGTTTAGGGTTTAATATTTAAGGGTTGAAGCTTCAAGCTTTACAGATAGCATTTATGGTTGAGTGATTAGGGTTTTGGGTGGAAGGATTAGGGTTTAAGGTATAGTGTTTAGGGTTAAGGGTTGAAGGATGTGTTGCGCTACACTGAAAGGTTATAGTCCCATTAGAGAATGATGTCCTTGCATGGGCCATGTCGAGTGCCCTCATCTATGTTGGTAATGGATATAAGAAGGCAAATGGATTAGGTAGATAGTGGATTATGACGTGGATTCTAGAGGGGAGAAAAGTGGATTATGTTGGACTTAAGCCAAAGCATGGATCATAGGGATGGTATGTGGAGGGTATGTAGGATAGTGAATGAATGATGGTAGATTTATTGCAGAATGGAAGGGAACCATCACCAATGGTTACACACATCACGATAAACATTGAAGCTTGTGATGCGGAGGTGGTGTAGGGTGCAATGGAGATGTTTGCTTAGGAGATGGATGATGAAGAGATTTAGGAACCCACATAGACTTAGGCATTTTATTACTTTTGTTTTGCTTATGGGATGGATGTTTTGACACTTTTGAGTAGAATGTGAATTCGAGATGGGAGTAGATGGTTGGGATTTTTTAGAGGTAGATGCCTCATTTAACTTGATTTCTTGTTGCTTAGGTACCCATACCATTTTGGTTTTGGAGTTTGATTGTGGAGGTATGGGCTTGGATAACTTTTTGGATCAATTTTTCTTTGACTCTTTATTTTTATGTATTGAGGCATGACAACCCTTAGGATGTTTGGCTTTTTTAGTAGAGGCATCTAATTGTGCATTTCTGGATCCCTTAGGGATGGTGGAATGAGTGGAAGCTTTAATTTTAGCTTTAAGATTAGGGTTGAGGGTTGAGGGTTTAGGGTTTAGGGTTGAAGGTTGAGGGGTTTAGGGTTTAGGGCTTAGGGTTTAGAGTTGAGGGATTAAGTTTTAAGACATAGTGTTTAGGGTTGAGTGTTTAGGCATAGGGTTTAGAATTTAAGGTTTAAGTGTTGAGGGTTGAGGGTTGAAGCTTTAGGGATAGGGTTTAAGGTTTAGCGATAAGGGATTAGGGTTTAGGGTTGATGGATTAGGGTTTAGTGTTGAGGGATTAGGGTTTAAGGTATAGTGTTTAGGGTTGAGGGTTTAGGGATAGGGTTTAGGGTTTAAGGTTTAATGATTGAGGCTCTAGGCTTTAGGGATAGTGTTTAGGGTTGAGGGATTAGGGTTTAGGGTGCAGGGATTAGGGTTTAAGGTATAATGTTTAAGGTTGAGGATTGAAGGATGTGTTGCGCTACATTGAAAGGTTATACTCCCATTAGAGAATGATGTCCTCGCATGGACCATGTAGAGTGCCCTCATCCATGTTGGTAAGGGATACATAAAAGGCAAATGGATTAGGCAGATAGTGGATTATGATGTGGATTCTAGAGGGGAGAAAATTGGATTATGACGTGGATTATGTCAGACTTATGCCAAAGCATGGACCATAGGGATGGTATGTGGAGGGTATGTAGGATAGTGGATGAATAATGGTAGATTTATTGCGGAATGGAAGGGAACCATGACCAAAGGTTGCACACATCGTGATAAACATTGAAGCTTGTGATGCGAAGGTGGTGTAGGGTGCAATGGAGATGTTTGCTTAGGAGATGGATGATGAAGGGCTTTAGGAACCCACATAGACTTAGGCATTTTATTACTTTTATTTTGCTTGTGGGGTGGAATGTTTTGACACTTTTGAGTGGAATGGGAATTTGAGATGGGAGTAGATGGTTGGGATTTTTTAGAGGTAGATGCCTCATTTAACTTGATCTCTTATTGCTTAGGTACCCATACCATTTTGGTTTTGGACTTTGATTGCACGGAGGTATGGGCTTGAATAACTTTTTGAATTGATTTTTCTTTGACTCTTTGTTTTGATGTCCCGAGGCATGAGGACCCTTAAGATGTTTAGCTTTATCGGTAGAGGCTTCTAATTTTACATTTTTGGATCCCTTGGGCATGGTGGGATGATTGGAAGCTTTAAGTTCAGCTTTAAGATTAGGGTTGAGGGTTGATGGATTAGGGTTTAAGGTATAGTGTTGAGGGTTGAGGGTCTAGGGTTTAGGGTTTAGGGTTTAGGGATTGGGGTTTAGAGTTGAGGGATTAGGTTTTGAGGCATAGTGTTTAGGGTTGAGGGTTTAGGATTTAAAGTTCAAGTGTTGAGGGTTGAGGCTTTATGGATAGGGTTTAAGATTTAGCGATAAGGTATTAGGGTTTAGGGTTGATGGATTAGGGTTTAGTGTTGAGGGATTAGGGTTTAAGGTATAGTGTTTAGGGTTGAGGATTTAGGGATAGGGTTAAGGGTTTAAGGTTTAAGGGTTGAGGCTTCAGGCTTTAGGTATAGCGTTTAGGGTTAAGGGATTAGGGTTTAAGGTCTAGTGTTTAGGGTTGAGGGTTGAAGGATGTGTTTCACTACACTGAAAGGTTATAGTCCCATTAGAGAATGATGTCCTCGCATGGACCATGTCGAGTGCCCTCATCGATGTTGGTAAGGGATACATAGAAGGCAAATGGATTAGGCAGATAGTGAATTATGACGTGAATTCTAGAGAGCAGAAAAGTGGATTATGATGTGGATTATGTAGGGAAACTAGTGGATTATGATGTGGATTATGTCAAACTTATGTGAAAGTATGGACCATAGGGATGGTATGCGGAGGGCATGTAGGATAGTGGATGAATGATGGTTGATTTATTGTGGAATGGAAGTGAACCATGACCAATGGTTGCACACATCACAATAAACATCGAAGCTTGTGATGCAAAGGTGGTGTAGGGTGCAATGGAGATGTTTGCGTAGGAGATGGATGATGAAGGGCTTTAGGAACCCACATAGTCTTAGGTGTTTTATTACTTTTGTTTTGCTTGTGGGATGGAATGTTTTGACACTTTTGAGCAGAATGGGAATTCGAGATGGGAGTAGATGGTTGGGATTTTTTAGAGGTAGATGCCTCGTTTAACTTGATTTCTTGTTGCTTAGGTACCCATACCATTTTGGTTTTGGACTTTGATTGTGGAGGTATGGGCTTGGATAACTTTTTGGATTGATTTTTCTTTGACTCTTTGTTTTTATGTATTGAGTAATGAGGACCCCTAGGATGTTTGGCTTTATCAATAGAGGCATCTAATTTTGCATTTCTAGATCCCTTAGGGACGATGGAATGAGTAGAAGCTTTAAGTTTAGTTTTAAGATTAGCGTTGAGGGTTGAGGGTTAAGGGATTAGGGTTTAAGGTATAGTGTTGAGGGTTGAGGGTTTAGGGTTGACGATTTAGGGTTTAGGGTTCAGGGATTAGGGTTTAGAGTTAAGGGATTAGGGTTTAAGACATTGTGTTTAGGGTTGAGGGTTTAGGGATAGGGTTTAGGATTTAAGTGTTGAGGGTTGAGGCTTTAGGGATAGGGTTTAAGGTTTAGCGATAAGGGATTACGGTTTAGGGTTGATGGATTAGGGTTTAGTGTTGAGGGATTAGGGTTTAAGGTATAATGTTTAGGGTTGAGAGTGTAGGGATAGGGTTTAGGGTTTAAGGTTTAATGGTTGAGGCTCCAAGCTTTAGGGATACAGTTTAGGGTTGAGGGATTAGGGTTTAGGGTGCACGGATTAGGGTTTAAGGTATAGTGTTTAGTGTTGAGGATTGAAGGATGTGTTGCGCTACACTGAAAGGTTATTGTCCCAATAGAGAATGATGTCCTTGCATCGACCATGCCGAGTGCCCTCATCGATGTTGGCAAGGGATACATGGAAGGCAAATGGATTAGGCAGATAGTGGATTATGATGTGTATTCTAGAGGGGAGAAAAGTGGATTATGACGTGGATTATGTCAGACTTATGCCAAAGCATGGACCATCAGGATGGTATGTGGAGGGTATGTAGGATAGTGGATGAATTATGGTAGATTTATTGCAGAATGGAAGAGAACCAAGACCAATGGTTGCACACATCGCGATAAATGTTGAAGCTTGTGATGCAGAGGTGGTGTAGGGTGCAATGGATATGTTTGCTTAGGAGATGGATGGTGAAGGGCTTTAGGAACCCACATAGACTTAGGCATTTTATTACTTTTGTTTTCCTTGTGGGATGGAATGTTTTGACACTTTTGAGTGGAATGGGAATTCGAGATGGGAGGAGATGGTTGGGATTTTTTAGAGGTAGATGCCATATTTAATAATATTTCTTGTTGCTTAGGTACCCATACCATTTTGGTTTTGGACTTTGATTGCACGAAGGTATGGGCTTGGATAACTTTTTGGATTGATTTTTCTTTGACTCTTTGTTTTTATGTCTTGAGGCATGAGGACCCTTAGGATGTTTAACTTTTTTAGTAGAGGCATCTAATTTTGTATTTCTGGATCCCTTGGGCATGGTGGAATGACTAGAAGCTTTAAGTTTATCTTTAAGATTCGGGTTGAGGGATTAGGGTTTAAGGTATAGTGTTGAGGGTTGAGGGTTGAGGGTTTAGGGTTTAGGGTTGAGGGTTGAGGGTTTAGGGATTAGGGTTTAGAGTTGAGGGATTAGGTTTTAAGGTATAGTGTGTAAAGTTGAGGGTTTAGGGATAGGGTTTAGGATTTAAGGTTCAAGTGTTGAGGGTTGAGGCTTTAGGGATAGGGTTTAAGGTTTAGCGATAAGGGATTAGGGTTTAGGGTTGAGGGATTAGGGTTTAGTGTTGAGCGATTAGGGTTTAAGGTATAGTGTTTAGGGTTAAGGGTTTAGGGATAGGGTTTATGGTTTAAGGTTTAAGGGTTGAGGCTTCAGGCTTTAGGGATAGCATTTAGGGTTGAGGGATTAGGTTTAGGGTGGAGGGATTAGTGTTTAAGGTATAGTGTTTAGGGTTGAGGGTTGAAGGATGCATTGTGCTGCACTGAAAGGTTAGAGTCCCATTAGAGAATGATGTCCTCGCATGGACCATGTCGAGTGCCCTCATCGATGTTGGTAAGGGATACATGTCAGGCAAATGGATTAGGCAGATAGTGGATTATGACGTGGATTCTAGAGGGGAGAAATGTGGATTTTGATGTGGATTATGTAGGAAAAATAGTGGATTATTATGTGGATTATGTCAAACTTATTTGAAAGCATGGACCATAGGGATGGTATGTGGAGGTTATGTAGGATAGTGCATGAATTATGGTAGATTTATTGCGGAATGGAAGGGAACCATGACCAATGGTTGCACACATCAGGATAAATGTTGAAGCTTGTGATGCAGAGGTGGTGTAGGGTGCAATGGAGATGTTTTCTCAGGAGATGGATGATGAAGGGCTTTAGGAACCCACATAGACTTAGGCATTTTATTACTTTCATTTTGCTTGTGGGATGGAATGTTTTGACACTTTTGAGCGGAATGGGAATTTGAGATGGGAGTAGATGGTTGGGATTTTTTAGAGGTAGATGCCTCATTTAACTTGATTTCTTATTGCTTAGGTACCCATACCATTTTGGTTTTGGACTTTTATTGTGGAGGTTTAGGCTTGGATAACTTTTTGGATTGATTTTTCTTTGACTCTTTGTTTTTATGTCCTGAGGCATGGGGACCCTTAGGATGTTTGGCTTTATCAGTAGAGGCATCTAATTTTGCATTTTTGGATCCCTTGGGCATGGTGGAATGAGTGGAAGCTTTAAGTTTAGCTTTAAGATTAGGGTTAAGGGTTGAGGGATTAGGGTTTAAGGTATAGTGTTGATTTAGGGTTTAGGGTTGAGGCTTGAGGGTTTAGGGTTTAGGGATTAGGGTTTAAGGCATAGTGTTTAGGGTTGAGGGTTTAGGGATAGGGTTTAAGGTTTAGCAACAAGGGATTAGGGTTGAGGCTTGAGGGATTAGGGTTTAGTGTTGAGGGATTAGGGTTTATGGTATAGTGTTTAGGGTTGAGGGTTTAGGGATAGGGTTTAGGGTTTAAGGTTTAAGGGTTGAGGCTTCAGGATTTAGGGATAGTGTTTAGGGTTGATGGATTAGGGTTTAGGGTGGAGGGATTAGGGTTTAAGGTATAGTGTTTAGGGTTGAGGGTTGAAGGATGCATTGTGCTACACTGAAAGGTTATAGTCCCATTAGAGAATGATGTCCTCACATGGACCATGTCAAGTGCCCTCATCGATGTTGGTAAGGGATACATGGAAGGCAAATTGATTAGCAGGTAGTGGATAATGAGGTGGATTCTAGAGGGGAGAAAAGTCAATTATGATGTGGATTATGTAGGAAAAATAGTGGATTGTGATGTGGATTATGTCAGACTTATGCTAAAGCATGGACCATAGGGATGGTATGTGGAGGGTATGTAGGATAGTGGATGAATGATGGTAGATTTATTGTAGAATGGAAGGGAACCATGACCAATGGTTGTACAGATCATAATAAACGTTGAAGCTTGTGCTGCGGAGGTGGTGTAGGGAGCAATGGAGATGTTTTCTTAGGAGATGGATGATGAAGGGATTTAGGAACCCACATAGACTTAGGCGTTTTATTACTTTTGTTTTGCTTGTGGGATGGAATGTTTTGACACTTTTGAGTGGAATGGGAATTGGAGATGGGAGTAGATGGTTGGGATTTTTTAGAGGTAGATGCCTCATTTAACTTGATTTATTATTGCTTAGGTACCCATACCATTTTGGTTTTGGACTTTTCTTGTGGAGGTATGGGCTTGGATAACTTTTTTGATTGATTTTTCTTTGACTCTTTGTTTTTATGTCCTGAGGCATGAGGACCCTTGGGATGTTTGGCTTTATCGGTAAAGGCATCTAATTTTGCATTTATGGATCCCTTGGGCATGGTGGAGTGACTGGAAACTTTAAGTTTAGCTTTAAGATTAGGGTAGAGGGTTGAGGGTTGAGGTATTAGGGTTTAAGGTATATTGTTGAGGGTTTAGGGTTTAGGGTTTAGGGATTAGGGTTTAGAGTTGAGGGATTAGGGTTTAAGGCATAGTGTTAAGGGTTGAGGGTTTAGGATTTAAGGTTCAAGTGTTGAGGGTTGAGGCTTTAGGGATAGGGTTTAAGGTTTAGCGATAAGGAATTAGGGTTTAGGGTTTAGGGATTAGGGTTTAGGGTTGAGGGTTTAGAGTTTAGGGATCTTTACTCCTAAATCTTTACTCTTCTTATTTGCATGCCAGTCCATCAATTGTGCAAGTGACTTGCAACGAAACATTCGTTGAAGTCTGGGTATAATTGGCATGTTGGCATGAGGAACATTTTGGTTTGGCATAGCTAGGTGCTAAATTAGGTGCACTTCGCATTGGTTTTGGTTACCTAAAGAGATTACATTTAGGGCTAAAAGTTGGCACTAGAGACGCTGACTTTAGCGCCGACTAATGAATCCAAAAAAAAAAAATTCCCGCCTGCGCTAAAACATACCACACAAAAAAAACACAAATTTAAGTTAATACATTTAAGCCCACAACACAGTGTACTCTGCCTCTGTTTTAGGTTTCCTGCTAAGAATTGTAGGCTGTGAAGCAACGACTTTATTAGGTCAAAAATGGAAGTTACTGAAAAGTTTCTACAATGGATCCGTGAATTTGTATTTTATTTATTTTTGGTTCTAGACATCCAAAAGATAAAAAATTGCTTTAGCTAGTTGCTAAATTTGGGGTTTCTAGACTCCTCAGCCATTCAATCAAGCTTGTTCATCTACCTTTTAGCAAGTAAGTTCCAATTGCTGAGCAATTTACTCTTGACCTAGGTTTTTATTGATTTTGATATAATTTTGAGCTCAAAGAAAGTTTTTCTAAGATGTTGTACTCATGCTTTAGGGTAAGTTTGAGTAGTAATATTGTTAATTATCCTTTCTTGCAGTATAACTTGCATTTACCATTTTTGGAAGGCCTATCAAATAAGGTCTCTTTGTACATTATACCCAAAATACGAGCTGTTAGGATTTGTTTTTTGCTACATATTTATTTTTGGCTAAGATTGGTTAAGCACGTTGTTAATTCATACCTGGCTATGATTGCCTCCACAGATTGGACGAAAATAATTTGCCCTAGGTCGCCTCAAAATGTCAAGCAATAGAGGGAAGGTAGAAAACTCTAGCCACAATCAAGGAATTCACTGTCAATTTATAGATTTGTAAATGTTTCCATTGTTTCTTTAATTTTTAGTATTTAGTTTTCTATTTCTAAATTTAAAAGAAGAAATTTATTATATATATAGGGACATGAGACTGACAAAGATAAAGAGGCATTGTCTTCCATAATGAGGGTAGAGGCAGTGAACAAATTGGATGGTGTTGACTTGACAATGCTTGCCAGATACATAGAAAAATGATCTAGTAAAGTCCCTGAAACATTTCAACCAAATCAACAGTGTCAAAGGGAATCAATTGATTCCCCAACTAGTCATGGATTGGGAAAAAGATCCAGGAGGAAATCAATAATAGTAACCTCTAATAATATGGAATAGGGAGTAGAGGCTTCCAATGTCCTAGCCACTCCTGAGACACAAACTTCTTCAACCAACATGCCATGTTTTGCATCTTGCATTGGTAGGTACGATGCCAAGATAGAATATGATGTGGTTTCAGGGAAAGTCTGAATGACAGATGCTGGAAAAATGTTTGTGAATAGGTTGAAGGAATCATGCCTTCAACGGTTCAAAGACCATCTACATTTGCCATTCTCAAAGATACCCATGCACCTGCAAAAAGTAGTTATCCATGACATGGAGACTGAATTTGGCACAGGTTGGTCTATAAAGAAAATAAAGCTGCGAATGTCTCAAAACTGCAAGAGATTTCGGTGCAACCAAACAAAGAAGATAAAAAAAATCCCTCCCGAGCTAAAGCTCAAAAAAAGGCCAATTGATGTAAGTTTGAAAGTATGGAAATAGCTTGTAAAAGCATATGAGAAGTCTGATGTACAGAGGAAATTTGGTGAGGAGAGTACACAGGTATTTGAATTTGCTCATAAGATTTTATAAAATTTATTAAACAATTTTTAAATTTTATTTGTGCATAATTAAATTGAATTTGTATATGTTTCAGGACAAGGCCTCCAAGGCTAGGCTTGACAAACTTCGTGCCATTCATCACAGTGGCTAGAAAGGTTTACAGGCCTTGATCTGTACATTTGTAAGTATATTTAATATGTTAAATGATTTTTTTTATTTCCTAGGAAAAAGTAAATGATTGCATATTAATTAGTATAACTAGTCCATGTGCCATGTTTTGATAGGAGGAGAAATATGACCAACAACCAACGCAATTTGAAAAGGAAATGTTACAAAGCAAAAAGTGGACCGATTTTGTAATCTGGATGGAGAATGAGGTATCAATAGTTAACTTTCAATAACTTAGTTGGATATTGTTGTGTTAATATGTCAATTTGCGTTTCTTGTGTTGAGTTTCAATAATCTTTGAAGAGGTTATAGAGTGATACTTGAGACAAACAGTTACAGTTGTACTCTGTTTGTTGTGTTTGGTTTCTATTGGTCTTCTTGTCTTTTTGACTCAAGTGGATTGTTATTCATAGGTCACTTGTCATTCTTGTTGATCATGTGGATGTAGTTATCATTGAGTTTTTAGGTGGTCTCCTAAGTGAACAGACCAAAGGGTTTGTCTCAAGTCTTTGTTCCTAACCTTTTATTATAAGACTTAAAGGGGGGCATGCATTACAATTACGTTGTTGGTTATATTTCAAACCTTTGAAATATAATAGTGGACATTTAAATTTTAATATGTACCTTTTTTTTTGGTTGAGAAGGAACCATCATTGGCAGTAGGCATTAACTCTCCTCTGCCATAACAGCTTTGGGAAGTACTAGTCTTTAATGTGCTTGGTTTTTGGGTATGTGAGGGAGAAAAGGAAGGAGTGGGGAACCATTTTGAGGCTTCTTTTTGCCTTGGAGTCAAGGAAGGAAGGTTGATGGTTGGACTGTAAGTGATTTAGAGGAAGGGAGACTTTGGATGTGCTCATCATGTTGGCTGAGTGTCTTACTGTTTGGGTTGGAGACTAAGGATCAAATCACCAACTGGTCTTCTTCAACTAAGCTAACCTTTCTTTGAAGTAAAGCTCCTTGTCATCCATTCTTGTAAAATTACACTGACCATTTTGGTGAAACATTTCCTTTAACATGTATAGCTATAGGTGGTCTTGTGAAAGCCTATGCTAAAGGGTTTGGATGAGGAAAATATTGTTAACTGTGAGAGTTCAGACTTAAGATCATGGGACTTACGAATTGTGGCAAACTATTGGTTATTGTGTTTTGGATTTCTATCATGAACGAAGCTACATTAATTTGGTCACAGTTTGAGGTGGAGTTTCAAACCCTGGCTAGAATTGCTATAATGCTATCATTGCAACATACCATGAGTCTTGAGGAAACCTGGCTTGGTTCATGGTTATCTTTTTTGACATGGTTGTAAACCCTAATGGTGTTGGTATTTCACCTATAAATGTCCACTCTCTCAATTGTGGATGCGAGGTCTTCTTGGGATTAATAATGCCAATCCTAGGTGGGGTTTTGGGATGGTTTTGGATCCTTGGTTCGGGTCAACTTGCCCCCAACACTCCCTCCAAGGTTATGAGGTTTGCATTACTGAAGCCACAATGGAAGACAATGTTGAAACAACACTACATGATTGTATTTGATTACCAGTTGACTCTTCGAAATAATGGGTTTTATCAATTGAATACAGTTGTGTAGCATTACAATAGTTATATTGTACTTGTAAGTAGAACAGTCTATTGTGAAGGCATTCGTTTGATGAGAATGACCTTTGAGTTCATTGTAATGACTTGCAATAACTTAGAAATGTGATTTCAAACTAGTATTTATTAAATTGGAGACTGTTTGTGAACAAATTTATCTTAGTATGGACTTCCCTGTGTTTGAATGACTGAGCACTACCCACGGAATAGTAGATATTATGTACTTGTGATCACTGTATCATTTGGATAGAGTACTCATAAATGGAATATAGGACCTTCTGTTTCATTGTCCATAAAATCCTAAGGGTTGATTAAGTTATTGTGCATGGATGTAAATGGAAACTTTAAGCTATCTAAAGGCTTGCTTATTGTTTGCAAAGTAGCAATAATTTCTTATTTTAACTGTGGAAACATCTTGTGGACACTAGTATGGTGTTGACTAAGGAATTATCTTGTAAACACTAGAAAGGTCTATGCATGTTAATCGTAGACTGTAACCCTACATTTGGAAGGAAATTATTACTGTAGATGTGATATATACTGTATAATGGTATCTGGTCTATGGCATGACATCTTTAGTATGAGGTACCTTCAGATTTTTGTAGTATCATGTCTGGGCTAAGGTACCGTAAAGTTAAGTGTGCATTGTATGGTGTTATTGTATTGGAGGTTGCTGTATGCAAATCTACAGTGATATAAGGAGACTCGACTCTCATCATTTCATTGCACAAAGTGAGTGACAAAACAACTACCTAGTTTAAAATTGGCCCTTCTTTAAGCAACATATGTATCAATGAGACTTAGGATTCTTGAAAATGAGAAGCATCCTTCTCCCCATACAACCTGCTAACTAGGGCCACTATGTTTTTTACTGAACCCTTGAGGCTGATGGAAGGGTACCATTTAGTGTTCCTAAAAGTTAATTGTCTAACTCCTCTTGAGCCAATTTCCTTGTATGATGAACTAGATGATTGGGATGACCATCTTGGAGATGTAATTGAAGACTTTTGTGCTTGTGTAGTGTTGCAAATGTACACTCCATGGGGAGAAAACTTGTAGATCTTAGTGTTAATCATGATATAGAGACAAGTTTTTTAATTGTTGGTCATGTAAATGTGAGTTTTCAGCTACAACAAGTGTACTCTTAAGGATAGTATGGCTAAGGAAAGCATGGATGTAAGAGTCGAACTTGAGATACATGATCTTGACTTTCTTCTTGGTATACCTAAAGTTTCTAATCTCTTTGTTAATGATCTAGATGTCAATTTGAACCAAGGATGTGTTTCCAACATTTGTGATGATGTTTGCATTCATGAGGATGATAAGTTACATCAAAATATTAAAAGTTACATAGCCTCTGAGATGGAGTTTATCCCATTTGCAAGGGAGTTAATTCGTTCCAGCCGTTCTGTTGAGAATAGATCGCCATATAGGCTTACAAAGTTTGCAAAAGCAGTCATGTCATAGTTTTCCAGTCCCTCTCTGAAGATCTTGAGGGCTTCTTCATTTTTCTTCTTCTTCTTGATTGCCTCCACGTCGAAGACTCCATAAATGAAACCTTTTTTTGGATTTGGGTTGGTGTGTTGGCCTGCAATAATAACATCATCCATGATCCCCTCATTGACAGGAAAACCCATAAATCTTGATGCTTTGGCAAGAGACCCTGTGGCTTGGATGACAGTCACGTAGAAACGCTCTAAAAGGACACTGTCATCCCTACAATCTCTTTGATGGCATTGCGTAGCCCCTCCTCCTCTGTACTGAATAAGCGATAGACTTGTTGGTCGACCAACTCCTCCAAGCACTCGCAGCGGACTCTGAAGTGTTTTCTGCCTGCCATTATTATGGGAGACTTTGAGCTGTCCTCCTAAAATAGGAAGTTTCTCTCGGTTACCTTCCTTGTGACTTACTCACATTGTCTGAAAGTTGCAGGTTTTACGATGCTTTTTGCCTGTCTGAACCATCCTCACTTTTGGAAAAGGAACACTTGATTTAATCTTCCCTAATTGAACCAGACTAGGGACAATCCTTCCTATCTCCTCTAGGATTTCCTATCTTGGAGAAATCCATGCTCGCCGTTGATTCTTCTGAGATCTCCTGCCTTGAGCTCTACCTACGGAATTCCTAAATCCCCATCGTCCTTGATTAACATCTTTCTCAAATCCTTGAAACACTGCCCTTCAAAAAAGCATTCCTCCCCTGTTTCCTGCTCAACCCCTTAATTTGCTAGGAGATCAGCCACCATGTTGGCCTCTCTGTATACGTGCATGGTTGACCTCCTTACCCATGTTGGCTATCTTGAAGACACTCTAAACTTTATCATTGAGATACCTGTTAAATCTGTGCTGCTTGTATGCATGTGTTTTCTTGGTACCTGTAGATCACATATGAATATAGGCTTAGGAGTATTTATAGCAACACTACTTTTTGATTTGGATCCTAAAAATGTTGCACAACTTATGTACTTCTCTCAAACATCTATCCACAAGTGGGCAGGTGTGGTGAGATAAGGAGATTGATGAAAGATAGAGGAATTAAAAAAATGCCCGGATGCAATTAGATTGAAGGGCATAAAATGGTACATGCTTTTTTTGTGTAGGAGACAGATCACATCCATAGACAAAGGAGACCTATTCAAAGTTGGAGAAATTGGGTTGGAAGATGAAGGTGGCAAGGTATTTTCTAGATTCAAGAATTTACTTAATGCTGTGGCAGAATGGGAAAAAGAATTATTTCTCTACCACCATGGTGAAAAGTTGGCAATTGCATTTGGTTTGTTAAACATGCCCCATGGAACAACTATTAGACCTTTATCTTAAGGTTACTCATGAACCTTAAGATAAATAATTATTGAAAAAAAACTGTGCATTCATTAATGACATGTAAGAGAATTTAATCAACTGCTACTTAAAAACTCTTTAATGTTTCTGTCTATTGCAGGTTATTAGATTAATAGTGAAAAAGAACATACATTGACCACGCAATTTGTGGCACTTAAGGTTATGTGATAGAATTTACAGTTGATATTAAATTGTATAACAATTTTTTTTATGATCTTTAGTAACGTTTATTAAAATTGTTGCATGTTTTACATCATTGGAATGACATATTAGCTGTAACTTTTTTGAAATTTTATTATGGTATATGCACTTTGATATGATGTAATATGATTATGGTTTTGTTTCATATGTTGGAATATTAGATATATAACAGAAAAAATAAAATTATTACATGAAATAAATAATAACTTTTCATTTTAAATGTCTTTTTTTGCAGAACACAGGTCTTCCAGAAGATTAAGATGATCCCAATGATATAGATCCAAATTATATTGGTTCTGATACAGATCACATGGTAGAGGATGATGATGATGCAGATATAAAAGACAATGAGGCCAATGACGATGATGATCATGATGATGATGATCATGATGGTGATGATGATGATGAGGAAATTGTTGGTAGTAGCCAATGACATTCATGATCATATAGACTACATCATGGATCATTGTTGATATATCGTTATGATGCCTCTTTTCATGGTTACTATCATATGTATCATTTTCACGACCTACAGTACCATATTATTGAGTTGTATCATTTTCACATGTATCAATTTGACTTATATCATTTAGACATGTATCATCTTGACTTGTATCATTTTGAGTTACATAATTTATCATTTTTACTTATATCATTTGTACATGTATCATTTTGATTTATGTCGACTATTGGACATGTATCATTTTGACATGTTATTGATCTACTGGCATATTTGAATTTCACTTGTTTTAGTTATTTATGATGATGATCTTATCAGTATTGACTTGTCAATTTTTATATATTGAAAGTGGTTGATAATTTTTGGATGGATATTTATTACATATGATAATTTTAATTTACTGCTCAAGATGGATGTTGTAAAATTCAATTAAATTATAGATATTTGACTCACTTGTTTTAATTATAGATTATGATCATGTTATAATAATTATCTTGTTATTTGTATAATAATTATGTTGTTTTTTTATATAATTATCTTGTTAAATTGGAAGAAAAACCCAAAGCAACAAAGGAGGTCATAATGGAAGCAAAACTTGGCATCAATTAGGAAGCCAAAAAAGAAGCTATTTTCGACGCCATACAAGAAGCAAAATACGAAGAACGACTAAGAGCAAAACTAGAAGAAAAAATGGGAGTAGACATGGAAACAAAACTAGAAGCTAAATTGGGTACCAAATCTGACACTAAATTGGAAGCAAAAATGGAAGCAAAACCTGAAGCAAACCTGGAAGCGAAATCGGAAGCAAAACTGGAAGCAAACTTGGAAGCAACACAAGAAGCCAAACCAGAAGCAAAATTGAAAGCCAAACTGGAAGCCAAATCTGATGCTAAATTGGAAGCAAATCTGGAAGCAAAATCAGAAGCAAAATGGGAAGCAAAATTGGAAGTAAAAATTGAAGCAAACCCAGAAGTAAAACTGGAAGTAAACTTGGAAGCAACACAAGAAGCAAAACTAGAAGCAAAATCAGAAGCCAAACTGAAAGCCAAATTGGGTGCCAAATTCGACGCTAAATTGGAAGCAAATCTGGATGCAAAGTCAGAAGCAAAATGGGAAGCAAAAATTGAAGCAAAACTAGAAGCAAACCTAGAAGAAACACAAGAAGCAATACCATAAGCAAAATCACAAAAAGGAAGCCAAATTGGGTGCCAAATCTGGCGCTAAATTGGAGGTAAAATTGGAAACAACACTGGAAGCAAAAATGGAAACAAAACAAGAAGTAAACCTGGAAGCAAAACCTGAAGAAAAATTGGAAGCCAAATTGGGTGTCAAATCCAGCGCTAAATTCGGTGCCAAATCTGGCTATTGCTTTTTGGCACTAAAGTCGGCGCTAAATCCGATGCCAAAGTAAGCATCCAAACTTGCGCCAAGTTTTGCACTAGAAAAAAGTGTCCAATTCCTGAGCTCAATTGCACTAAATTTTGGTGCTATTTTAGATGCTAATTGCCTGTTCTGTTGTAGTGAAAAGAACCATGGAAAATTCTGGTGCATCATCGTATTAATCTTGCTTTAGTCAAAGGGAAATTGCACTTAGTCAGATGGCTAGATAAAATTCTTTTGGCCCCCTTCTTCCAATTTTAAGTTGCATTCTCATTGCAATCCATTTGGAAGGCTTGGCAACAAGTTTGTCAATTCTTAAACTGGAAAAAATCTTCCTTGCAACATGGTTTCAGTTTTGTTACATATTCTATCAGGTGGAACAAACTTGTCTAATACCATGGACAACCTCTTGATGTTAGTTTCCCTAGGCAAGCTCATTATTTATTAAAATAGGGGATTCAATAGTTTGGTGATATTTGGGACTTCTCTACTTTAGTCTGGTCTACCTGGAAAATAATTAAGAGCATATTTAATCTAAATAGAATTCTAAGCACTTTTAAATTTTTGTGAAATCTCTGGTGCCTATGGACTTAGTGATGAAACTATACACTCCTATTTAATGTAATTTTTTCAAAGATTGGTTGTGGCTTTCAAAATATCATTTCTTTTGCTTTCCCATGAAAAAGATTTATTTGCATCTCCTTCTAAGACTGCCACTAAATCTAAGGCTCAATATAAAATGGAAATGCAAATTTCAAGAAAGAACTTGGAGAAAATTGAGTGCTCAAATTTGGAGGTCAAAAGATGATGCAAATGCACAATTTCTGGTATGGAAAATCTTACATAACAAACTACCTGTTGGGGATAGGTTGATATGTATGATTATTCAGCTAGTGAAATGCCCTTTCTATAAGAAGAATGAAGATTTGAAACATATTTTTTAGAAGTGTTCATAGACAAAGAAAGGAATGCTATTTTCAGGCACTTACCTGCTACTTTTGTCATTATCTAAGCTAGACAGAAGCTATATTTGATGTTGGCCTTCATAAAAAATAAACTCAACAACCCAAAATCATTCGAGTATGTCATAATTCATACAACATAATGGAATAATTTTAGGCATAAGCAAGTTAAGTTACTACAAGAATTTTCAATTTGATATGCAATACCTACTTAGTTCAGGCAAGTATATCAGACTTCAATTATTCTAATTACTTCAATTACTCTTACTACTACTCATATTCAGAAAATAAAATTGTAATTTCATTCATTCCCAATTTCATTTTTATAGGCAAAGAATTTCTAACTTCTAATGTATTAAAATCACAAACAATATCTGTTTTGAAATCTGTAATCTAGTGACTAACTTCCTGAGAGGTTTTGAACAATTCCAAGATATATTTTGCCTCAACCACTTATATCATTATTCATTCAAGCTGAAATATAATCTATTTTTTATAATGCTAAAACAATATTATTCCCTTTATAAAATCTACATACTATAGTGTCAATTTTCAACGGAAACTGGTTGTGGTTGATTCTATGAGACAAACTATTTTGCTTCACATTTGGAAAAGTAGATGTTTGATGGCATTTTCAAATCACAATGCTCATCAAGAATTAGAAATGTTAAAGTTTTACGTTGATATCTTGTTTCAATTTGTTTTTCTTTGTTTTCAACTTCAGGGGGTCTCTACGAAGCATTTTAGTGTCAGTATCCATCTAAACAATATTAAACTTCAACTCCTTCAACTTCATGAAGGTGACATCTTATGCTCAAGACAAATTCAATCCTTGTTTAGTTTCAAATTTTGATATTGTTCTCAAAGCTTTATTTTGGGACTCTGAGGACATGGACTATCTTCCTAAAGTGAAAGAGTATGTTGGCAAATTGTTTGCTGTAACAGGGTTTTTGTGCCAACATTTTCTCCCAGGGTTGCGTAGCTGAGCAAGGGTTGCTTCTATGTGCTTGGTGTGATTGAGTCCTGGTTTATAAGGACTATTCACTATAGCATACTTTTTTTCATGTAATGTCCCAAATTAATTATTTTAATGAAATATATTTTAGATTTGAATGCATAAATATAATCCCACAACCAGGCATAAATTAACACATTTCCATAAACTAGTCAAACCGCACAACATAGGTTTTGCCAATTTTATACTGAAACTTTCTAGGTCTTCCTTCAATTCATGAAATCCATTCAATAAATTAAAATAATAGAAACTAACATAGCACATCTTTTGAAAATGATCAATAATAATGTTCAAACCCAAAAATAACATAAAATATGGAAATTCAATGCTTGCAACAGACAACCAAAATTTGCAATATTTGCACCACATGAACCATAAAATCTTTCAACTTTGTATATTGATATAAATTAGATTTTTACATCATATTGGACTATTAGTATAGTCATAATAACATCTGCAATAGAAAACACAAATATGAAAACAATTGCTACTTATACCCACAAATTATTGAAATACACATTGTGTAATTCAGCCAAACATAGAAATACTCTGCCACAACTTGATTGATGACATGTTTAGCTTCTGGATATGATCATGAATAGAAAATAATAGCAACCCAAAATCTTACAATAGCAACAACACCCTACATCACACAAATCAATACCACACCAAAAATCTGCCTACAAAATCACACAAAATAAACAATAAACTATTATGGAAACCCCAATAACTCTACAAACTTTTGAATATGATATGGAAGATGTTGGAATAGTGAAATACTAATGTACCATAGAAACAACACACACAACATGAAATAGAAAAATTGAAACCCCAAACTGCAACAAAAACCTGCACACACACAAACTTTGAAAACTAATTGAAATTGCCAAACTTTGAAGCTCCAATGCAACCCCAAGATGAGTGTGCCCTTGAAAGAACCAAATGGTTTCCATCCTCTAATTCCAACAACCAATTATTTTTCATCCATGGGTCGCAAAATCCTATGGATATTCATCCACAGAATAAATTATGAATATAAGTGCTCAAGAAAATAAAATTTGATCAGTAAACAATGCCTCCAAATTACCTTTTTACAATCTTTATATGTTGCATGCCCAAATTGGGTGCCCAAGATTCCCACGCCCTTCTTGGAGGGAAAAAGCAATTAAAATATTATTCATATCCTCTAGGGGAAAAAATAATTAAATATTATTCCATAACCCCCCATAACTAGCATCTAAAATTAATATTGACAACTTGTTGAATAAAAGATGCTCCATTTTGAATTTCCACCATAATTAAATATTTTAATATTTAATTTGGCCCCAATAAATAAATTTTAAAAATATAAATTTACATGGGTCTAATAATTAAATATTAAATAAATTATTTCCTGAACTCCTTCCTTAGCCCACGGAAAATATTGGAATAAACATTTTTCCCACGAAATTAAATTAATCAAAATTGGGTCGTGACAAGTCTGCCCTTCCCAAAAATTGCTTGTCCTCGAGCAATTGCAAACCACGATGCTCAAGAATCATTATTCCAATGTGATAAGTTATGTTATATTGTACATAAAGCCTAGATCTTGAACCTAATTGATGTTGTGTATCTTGCCAAAGAATACTGTACAAACCCAAATACTCAAGTGTTTTAATGCTAATGTCATGAATCAAACTCTATTGTCCATGTAATTTAAATCTTGTATCTGTCAAGTAAAACAACTCTTGCCAAACAATATTGTAGGATCTACTATCTCTAACATGCACAACATCCTTATACAACTCATGTAATTTGATCAACTCTTTGAAAAACAACTTGTCCTCATGAGGATAAATAGCAAAGAGATGTGCAAAAATCACAATAGAAATGAGATCTTCATCATGTACCCAATAAATACTTGCGATGACATCTTTGAACACACTTTTCCAATCTTATTGACGAAAAAACAATGGTTGCAACAAACTTACTAGAAAGTCATGTTCTACTTCATTTTGTAGAGTTTCATCCTTCTCAAATTCTCCTCCACATATCCAAGGATGGAAAACATGTATGCATTTTAACTCCAAAAACACCATACCATAATTATTAAGAAAATTTGGAATATCAAAATGATATCTATCTTGCTTACCAATTTCCAAAATAAAACCTTCTATCCTAAGCATGAAATCTCCTTCCATATATTCCCTTAAAATCAAGGGTTGCCTTGAATGCACACCACCATGTTTCTATTGTTCCCAATTATTCTTTTTATATGATGAAGGATCCCAAACACTAGATTCATGGTTTAAGTCTTGGACTACAATCCATGGTCTCATAAAATTACTGTAAAATGGACTCTCCACATAATGGATCAAATCAACTTGCATGTAAGTTGAAAACAAATCATAATTGTCATAGACCTCCTTAAATCCCCTTCAAGATATTTTTATGATGGCTGGAGTAATTTTCATTATTAGAGAAGACCTTCCACTATCATCATCATGCAAGTAAACTTCTTCAAAATGCACCAACCTACAATTGTTCATAATTGAAATCATCAAAATCAACAATATAAAAATGATGCAACAACTACAAAAATGACAAGCATGTGCAACAATCATCAATGTGATGAATGTAAAATGGGTAGGCAACCATGTATGGACTGAAAATCTCTCCAAAAACATCTGCATATTTATGAAACCCTTCAAGATCAACAACCTTGAAAATACTTGTTCAATTGCATGTAGAGGATTGTAGTAGCTAGAAATGAAGATAACAACTTTCTTACAACTGGGAATCACGGTTCAAACTCGCCACATTCTTATTATGTCATGTTTTCTACCTTTGGAATTCATTACACAAGGATAATGCAACTCCAATCTCATGTTATACTAATCACCTTCTTGAAAATTTCTTATGGCGCTAATTGCTTCCTCAATAGGACAAATATTTCCCACATATCTCCTTCCCAAAGCATCACATTCTATAACCAATGGTTGTGAGAAATCCAAAATGTAAAATATAAAATATGAGCTGGTTACCTTCTGAAGCTTGTCACAATCTTCTTGAGTTCTATCCATCCATGCAAAAGCTTCTTTATTTCTCATGTTGTTTAAGGGTGACTTAGATTCTCTTGAAATTAGAGCCTATTTCTCTACAACCCTAATGATCAAATTTTGGTGTCTCATATGATCCTCGCTTGTTTTTCTACACATCACAAAATCATCAAGAGATATCAAAACAAACTATTTCAACTGATCATTGAATACCTGATTCACCAGAATGTAAGGCATGCCCATGAACTCAATGTGTTCAATAAAACATTTGAAAGTTATCTTGAGCACATCCTCCTTGTAAATAGAGACTTGAGGGAATCTTGTTGTCAAATGAGTCCTTGAGAAATATGGAACAAGATTTGAATGATTACCACCAATTCAAAATCTATGACATGTTGAAATCATTTTTCTGATAATGATCTTGGGGAGATATAACTGAACACCATAATATGCAAATTTTGTAGCATTTGAATATAAAAATTAAGACTATATTCAAACTCAAATATTTAAAGCCTACAATACATTACAAGCTTTGTTTTTACTGATTTTGCACTCTACTTTAACTCTGACATGAATTTTACCTTATCGACAAAATCTGTCATTTACAAACCACTCTGTCTTTTCTTTTTGCATATTTCATCTTCAGTTGATAACTTTTCAATTTTCTGAGCTATGGCTTGTTTCCCCCATTTTTGTCCTTATCGTTAAAAATTCATTTTTCTGAACTCTTTTCTTGATCATCTTTTGCCTTATCGACAAAATGTCATTTTTTCTAACTTTGCTTTTGGTCTTGCTTTATTGGAAAAGTCACACTTTTTCTAGCTTCAGCTTGGCTCCACCTTTTCCTCCTTGTCAGCAAAATCCTATTTAGTCGAACTTTTCCTTTGCTTCCTTTTGTTAGAAAAGTCCCACTTTTTTGAACCTTCGGCCTTGTCCCCTTTTGCCTTATCGAAAAAATGTCATCTTTATGAACTAAGATTGCTTTTTGCCTTATCGACAAAATCTTCATTTCTTGAACTCTGCCTTTGACCAACTTTCTCCTCTTTTATTGACAAAACTTCACTTTCACAAACTTTGCCTTAGGTCTTGCTTTTACCTTTGTCAGCGAAATGTCACTTTGTTGAACTTGACCACTTCTACTTTTGCTTCTTTCTCCTTTATCGACAAAGTTCCATCTTCACAAACTTTGCTGCTTTTGCCTTCTTTATTGGCGAATTGCCTTATCGACAAACTTGAGGATTTTTGAACTTGGGGGAAAAGTTTGCACTTTTACCGATTTCCCAATTTTTCTTTGCCTCAACCATTTTTATGTTTCCTATTTTTTCCTTATCAACAAAATCTCTAACTTTCGAACCAAGCCCTCCTTGTCGGCGAAATGTCTCTTCGCTAAACCATTTAGCCGATGCTTAACTTGTACTTTGCCTTACCAACAAAATCTCTGTCGACGAAACCTTGAAACTTTGAACTTACCATGCCTTAGCCAAAACTTTCTTTTATTGGCCCATTTACCTCTTTGTGAACCTTTCCCCTTCGGCTTCACCCTTTATTGGTGATTTGCCCTGTCAATGAACCAAGGAAATTTTGAACTTTTGAAGAGTTCGCGCTTTTTGAAAATCATCAACAAAGGCTTTGTTATCTTTCTTCTGCCTTAGTTGATTTCCTGTAAATCCTTCCTTTGTCGGGAAAGTTCACTTTTCCTGAACTTTGTCATCTTCTGCTCTTTATTATCAAGGAATCGTCAAATTGGCGAACTTGAGAAGTTTCAAACTTGTGAAAAGTTTGAAACTTTTGAAAATTGCTGATAAAGGCATTCTTGTGTTCCTTGTTCCTTAAACAAAATTTGAAGACAACCCCCTCTCTTGGTCCTTTGTTAGCAAATCGCCGAATCGACGAACTTGTGAAATTTCAAACTTTTGGAAAAGTTCATGAAACATCAAAATTACCGACAAAGGGAAACATGCTTTCCTTTAATCATTTTTAAATCTTTCCTGCCTTATCGACAAATTGACCAGTCAATGAATTAGCAAGTTCATGAACGTAAAGTTTTACCAACAAAGGCCAAAAGGGGCCGAAAAGCTAAGGCAAGGACCTAGCAAATTCTGGGTTTTTTGGTAAGGATTCTCGCTAGGAATTTTCTAGGTTTTTTTTGCAAGGATTTACACTGAAAACTGAAGGATATCCGACACTTAAGGGATTTCATCAAGATTTCCAAGCTGGGCTATTTGACTCTGGGAAGGGGAAAATAGGTCAATAGTTTGGTGACCTCTCAGGGATGTTTGCCTACTAAACAAATGGACTAGTGGACTTAAGCATCCATTGGGTATGGAGTCAAAAAGGGAATGCAGTAGGTCAAAACAATTGAAACCGTGCCTTCAAAACAACACCAAAAAAGGGAAACTAGGCCTACATTCTCCTAATGAGAGTGCAACCCGTGCAACAACACTTAGGAAAAGGGAAAACTAAAGCAAAAATAAAACTAAAATAGTATATATAGAATCTCAAACCAACCTTAGAGGTAAGGTTTGATATGGATCCCATTAAGTGAGATCGGTAGGACTTCACCATCCAGCTTTGAAAGAATGAAAGCATTGGCCTGCTTGCAGCTAATGATGATATATGGCCCACTCCAAAGTGCATCAAACTTAGTGTGGCCTCCAAGTTTTGTTCTGTTAGCATCCCATTTAAGAACAAGATCACCCTCCTTGAAAGTCTGAACCTTGGTCTTCTTGTCAAAATACCTCTTGGTTTACCTTTGATATTCTTCCAAGGTAGCCATGGCTGACTGTCTATACTCTTCCAGTTTAGTCAATTCAGCCATTCTTACAGACCTAACATCCTCTCCTTCTAGTTCTAATTGTTGAGCCAATTCCAATCCAAGGAGCTCAAAAGATATAGTCAATCTAGTCTCTCTTCCATACACAAGAACAAAAAGAGAGTTACTAATGGCTCTCTTGTAAGTGATCCTATCATCCCAAAGAGCTAATTTGATCTTATTGTGCTATTGCCTCTGGTTTGTCTCCTCGGTCCTCTTTAGAATTTTGATTAAGTTCTTCTTAGTAGATTTAACTAGCCCATTACCTTGGGGGTAATAGTTGAATGAAGTCTTCAAGCACACATTATATTTTAGAGCCCAATCAACAATTTTAAAACTAATGAAAGCTTTTGCATTATCATAAATAATGGTGTGAGGAGCTCCAAACCATGTCATGATTTCTTCTAAGAAATCCATGATTGCTGACTTAGTGGCCTCTTTGAGTGGGACCCTTAAACACACCTAGTGAAGTAGTTTGTTGCAGTCACAACCCACTTGTGACTAGCACTATAAGTAGGGTTTGTCATGCCAATGAACTCTGATCCCCATTGTGAGAAGGGATGATCCACCTGAATAGGATGGAGTGGGAGGGCTGCCAATCTTTTTTTTCCAGCAAAGAGAGCACACTCTTTACACTTTCTTATCCATACATAGGCATCGTTAAATAATGTGGGCCAAAAGTAATCTATCCTCATTATTTTCATTGTTATAGCTCTAGTGGAGAAGTGACATCTAACTCGGCCAACATGAAACTCACTGAGTAATCTATCAATTTGATCTTCTTCTATGCACCTCAGTAAGACTCCATCTAGGTTTCTCTTAAAGAGAACACCATCCACCAAAGCATAAGGAATAGACTGCATCCTGAAGTGTCTTCTTTTAGTTCTGTCCAATCAATAAGGATACTCACCAGTGGATAAGAACTTGGCCATATCTTTTGTCCAAGAACTCATAGTTGTTGATTCAGCTATTAGTTCTACCTCATTCAAATGGTAGGATGAATTCACTTCATCTACAGTAGTTTGAGCTAGCTATTCACACAATCCTCTACCTCTAATCAGCTTAGTGGATTTGATGATCACATCATACTCTAGGATCCTAGTGACCCAACTCACTCTCTTTTCACTAATTTCAATGTCAATTATATAATCTCACACACTAGGATGAGAGACTAAAACTTTGATATGATTATTTGCCAACATATATCTAAATTTTTTTAAGGCTATAACAATGACAAACACTTGTTTATCCATGGAACAGTTGTAGGAATACACAACACTGAGAGGGGGGGTGAATCAGTGTTGTTAACAATTTTAACACTTTTTACACCTTTTGATTAATTTAATTTCATAGTTATAGAATTCTTCAGATAGAACAAAAATTATGTAGAGTATCAACACAAAATTTGACACAAGAAATTTCCCGAGTGGAAAACCCTCCTGGGGTATAAAAACCACTCAATTGCCTCACTGGCTTAACAAAAAAAATTTAGATTACAATTGTCTCACTGACATTACAATTTTGCCTCATTGGCATATTGTACTTCTCTGCATGTCTCACGGACATTACAACATCAAAAATTTCAATGAAAAACTCAGGGGGTTTCCCTGTTTCAATAAAACAACACTTTATTTCTCCTTTTCAAAAACCAAACAAAAATATATTCTCTGCAATCAAATCAAACTTCAACTGTCATCATCATATCATCTACAATCAATCAATTACAAAATATCTCATACCTCTGCAAGATAATCCCAAAATCAATTTACAATTTCATCAAATTTCACACTGCAATTTTGAAAAATTAACCCTCTGAAAATTTGTTATCTTTCAACACTTCCACCTTCTCTGAGAAAATATTGATCCTGATTGAAAACTTCATTCATTTAATGCATCATCACACTTCTAAAATTGAACATATCTCCCTGTCCAAGAAAATGTCTCTTCATGCCTCAAACATACCTGCAATACAAAAATACATTTCTCTGCAAGCTAATGTATTGAATTGACATCATCAATTATTCATCATCTTCAAATCACTTATTTAATCTGGTCTTCAAACACTTTTCATGCCTTTGCAACACACCAAAAACTTCATTTCAATTTTACCAATAAATAAACCTTTTTCACAATTCTAACATCCTGTATCTCTGCAACAAAACTGATGTGCCATCTTTTCTGCAAAACAAAACTAACATAAACCTCTTCACAAAATGCCTCTAGTCCATTTCACAGTCGATTGATCTCTCCTCTGTCAAAATCTCTTCCACATTTTTCATGATCAACAACCTAAAAAAAAAAAAATCACATCCTTTTATTATCACACTTCGAAAGGAAAAATCAAAGTTTTCATCTTGAATACAATCATGTCGATTCACATTCCAAATCTGACAAAAACAACTTAATAAACTTTCTAACTTCAAACCTCCAAACTTCACATCTTTTGGTCTTCGCTGTCACACACAAGAATAGAAACAAGTTTACTTTCTGCTTTTCCATAGCACAGAGGCCATCAATTTTAAACTCTACAATCTGCGGCACAGTTTAAAACCCAACCACCGGATGTGGTAATCCCACCAACTGTTAATTGAATGTTGAGCGTTGATATGTGCTTCCCGCCTGTCGTGAGTATCCTTGACTTGGTGACCGGGCACCCTAGGCAATGGGGCTGGTAAAAACCACGATAATGAACCCTTAAGTTGTCACTAAAGTGACATACACCTTCCAAGCCGGTCAATTGGTGATTAAAACAAAAGTGAATGACGTTTAATTTAAGGGCTCTTAGGATATAGTTTGTGATTTTCTATTTAGAAATATGTGAGCTCATAGGATATAATTTGTGATTTTCTATTTAGAAATGTGTGAGCTCATACATGAATATTTTGAACTAGATATACACTTTCTGATCAAAACATATAAATTGCACCAATATAAATTAACACAGAAAACATGACTTGAACCTTGAAGCACCCTTTCTGATATGTCATATGATCATCAATTTTCAAGTAGGTTCTTGAAATCTTTATGCATTTTGAGCAACACTTCAAATCAAAACATTCTCTGTAACTGATCCAAGTATGAAATGTACCTCAACACTGCATAACCAAGTATGAAATGTACCTGCCAACCATATTGAAGATCAATACTGTTACTCTGTCTTGTCATGACCAACATCCTGATACATGATCAACTGTGAAATGCAACATCTTGATATATGATCAACTGTGAAATGCAACATCTTGATATATGATCAACTGTGATCAACTGTGAAATGCAACATCCTGATATATGATCAACTACTCAATCCTGCTCATGATTTGATATGAGTGAAGAGAGCTCTACACCACACATACCAAGACACCTGATCTCATGCATCAACTTATCAAGATGACAGAAGCAAACAAAAGTCCTGATTCCCAAAAAATTGATCTTTGCATTGAAGGAACCAATCTTGCATCATGATCAACCTATCAACTTCAAGAACACCAAAAAGATCAAACCTGTGAAGACCAAGAGTATAAATCCATTCTCTGCATCTGCAAGACTTTTGAACTGTGTTCCCCATATTAACGTAATCAAACCAATTCAAGAATATTAGCTCTATCTTCAAATGAGTAGTGCACACATTATTTTGCCAAATGTTACTGACCTTTTGGCATCAATGACAACCTGAACTCCATCAAGTGTATCTGACCTCATAATCTTTCAAGGTCTAAATGAAGAAGACCGGGGGCTATTCCATACCCTATTTATTTTGCTACATTAGGATAGCTGCAATGTTGCTCTCTCCTCCATGGCCATAAAGGACAAAGTCATTCTCATAATTTGGGTTCATGAGAGTAGGAGCCTGGGAAATCTCTTATTTGATCTTCCTAAAACTATCTTTTCCTTCCTTAGTCCATCTGAAAACAACATCTTTATTAAGCATGAGGATTAGAGGTTTTACCAAGCCAACACAGTTAGGAATGAACTTCCGAACAAAATTGATCTGCCCCAAAAATGATTGTAAAGCTTTTTGTGAGCAAGCAGAGGAAGAGAAATAAGAGCTGATGTTCTTTCTAGATCTATCGAGATCCCATCCTTAGACACTAGATGGCCTAGAAGCTTACCCTGAGCATCAACAAAAATACATTTTTTAGGGTTCAGAGACATCCCAAACTCTCTACATCTTTGGAAGACTTTCTCCAAATGCTCCATATGATTTTCTCCTCTCTTGGAGAAGACTGTGATATCATCCAGATAAATCAAGATGAACTTGTTTATAAAACCTTTGAAGACAATGTCCATTGCCCTCTTAAATGTGGCACCAACATTAGAGAGTCCAAATGGCATTTTTGCATATGCCATGGTTCCCCACTTAGTTGTAAATGTTGTTTTAAATCTATCCTCCTCTTTGACAGAGATTTGGTTATAACCAAAAAAATCATCAAGTAGTGAAAACCTCTCTACCCCTACAACAATTTGCAAAATTTGATCCATAGAGGGTAAAGGGTAGTGATCCTTCAAGGAAGCACGATTCAGGTTCCAAAAGTCTATGCAGAGCCTTATCTCACTATTCTTCTTCCTCACAAGTACTAGATTAGAAACCCAAGTGGAGTAATTAATGGGAAAAATAATTCTTGCCTAGATGAGCTTTACAGGTTCTTTTCTCATCAGAGGTCCAATCTTAGGGTTTATGGGTCGCTGCTTGTGGTGGACAGGTTTGGCATTTGGATCCAGATCAATGGAATGTTGGGCAACATCTGGATTAAAACCCTTTTGGTATTTATAACTCCATGCCAAAACATCACTATATTTCTAAGAAAGGCATATAAAATCTTGTTGTTCAGCATCGCCACATACCTTTCCCAGTAGTAACTCTTTATCTTGGATGACAATAACCTTTTGGTAGTCTTCCTTTTTAAACGTCATGTTCTTTCTCTCACCCTTGAACTCATCATCAAGTTTGAAAATGGACTCAAGAGTGACTAAACCCTTGGGCAGCTTGTTGCTTTTCAACTAAATGATTTGATCACCATATCCTTCTTACATCTTGGCCTGCACCATGTAAGAGAACTCAGCTTCATTCTGGATGAAGCTTGCAATCTGCTCATTGCTATAAAAAATTTGCCAATGTATATCATTGTCAGGAACAAAGGGCCTGACTACTATTTTAACATGCTAATCAGGACCTTGAAAGAGGTCTGTAGGTGGAGAAAATTGAGCCCCAACTATTGCCAATTGGTCCACCTTAGCATTTAATTTCATTGGGATTACTTGTAGGTTGATAGCATCAAAACTCTCAAACATGCCCCAAACTCTGTCTGTAATCTCTAAGAAGCTGATCTTTAGTTGCACATTTTTCTCTGACTTGGTTGACCACCAACTCAGTATCTCCAAAGATCTCTAAATGCTTGATGTTCTTCTTCTCAACAAGTAGCAAACCATCTGCCTCTTTTTTGAACTTATGTTGTCTGCAATAGGCATATCAACATTGTCCATAGGCTGATTGACAACACAAAAATCCTCAAAAGTCCATGGAATCATATTGGCATTAGAAGTAACCTCGTTTGATACCCTTGGGTTGCTATTTGCTGCCTCTACTAATGATGGCTACTGGGTATGGAAGTTTTGCACCATTAAAGATCTTTCTTGTGCTCCAAAAGCACAAGTGGTCTAATTATGAGATTGGTTTCAAGGATAGCACCAATCTGCCTCTTGGGCCAGATTGTTTTGGGTAGGGACTAAAGCCCTAACTAGATTTACAGTCAGAATCTGTTGGATAGGTCTAACTATTTGCATAGGTTGAGCAGGGTTAGGGTTTTGATACCTATTAGGTTGGTAACCCTGATTCTAGTTTTGGTTTCTATTGGGATTGTAACCTTGATTCCAATTTTGATTAGAAGACTACCCTTGGTTATAGTTTTGATGGGGATTGGGGGCAGTTTGAATAGCTATGCTATTCACTATGTTTGTCAAATTGGCCATTAGGGTTTTAAGATCATTCTCTTCTTGAGAAAGAAGTGGAATCTTTAGGCTTTGGGATGGGAGCAATAATGGGTTGCTGAAATGGTGAAGGTAGCTCTAGGAAAATTGGTATAGGAGATCTTAGAGCAATTTTGCCAGCCTGTATTAAACAATTTTTAGCCCTCAAAGTTGTCTCATAGCATCAAGTAGGGTTTGAGCAACCATAGATTGCATCATTACAATAATATCAAAATTTAAAGGTCTTAAGAAATACAAAAAAGCACCTTGTGGAGATGGCATGAGGAGAGTTGGAATTCTCTCCCATGTCCTCTGAAATATGAACTTACAATTTACCTGTGTCTCACTCAGAGCTCTCTTGATTGTTGTTAGTTGTTCCAACAATGAAACATTATCTGCCCTCTCTCCATATTTCTTGTAGAGGGCTTCTCCCAACTCATCCCAGTCATGTATTGAAGTAGGGGTTAAGCTCCTGAACCATTGAAGAGCTCTCCCTTTGAACGATGAAACCATGAGTTGAACAACAACATCTTCATGTTGAATGTGATGAACTGAACACATGTTGGATATATCTTTGATGTGCTTAGTAGGGGTTGTAGAATCATCACCCGTAAAGGATGAAATAGTCTTTAGGGATGCAGTAGGTATATCATTATGTGCAGCCAAACCTAAAGGGTTACCTCCATTAAAGGTCACAAAAGGTAAATTTCTTGCCATACTAGGAATATTTAAATTTAATCTGGGTATGTGCAATCCTCTTCTTGTCTACTGAAACCTAATAGGAGGAGGTGTAGATTGAGCTCTTGGGCGAGATAGTATAGGATTGCTATTCCTTCTTGCAAGAGACCTAGATAACCTAGACCTTCTTCTTGAAGTAGCAACAGATAATTCAATGAACTGATAATTACCTCTTGAAGAAGCTCTTGTTTGCGTAGGCATAAAAGGTTGAACTAGTAAAAAATTAGGAGCTTGTAGAGTTTTCAAGTGCATGAAAATGTCTGCCAAAGTGTTGAATATTGAGAATAACACCAATTTCTCATCTTGATTCTTGATTTAGATGCTCACGTCCCACTAGGCGTGCCAAAAACTATTGTCACTCGGATTTGCACCCTGTGTTGGAGCGGTTTAGGGCTTCAACAATCCAGTGAAACATTGAGATGATTTCCAGGTGTGGAACCCTATAGGGAAATCAAATCTCTAGAGAGAGGTTGGTTCCTTCGCTGAATGGGAGATTCAACTATTGCTAAGACTAAATCTAATCTATCCACCGTTGAGGAAAAGGGGAAGAAGGATAAAACTGAAATAAAAAGGGGTTGATACACCAGGTTTGAATATAGAATATAGAACACTCACAAAACTAAAATGCACAAAATAACTAGATACAACTAATAAATTTACACAGATGTAGTAGATTCTAACAGAGGTAAAGAGAAGAACATTGTTGAGAGGAAATAAACATTCACAAGCAAACCAGTTCTAAATTACACAAAGCTAAAAACAACATGAAGAGGTAAAAACAACCAACATATATTAATAAAAAAGGCATGGTTACAACAGAGGAGGGTTCTGTCTAGAGTAGAAAAAGTCTCTGTATCCAACCTTCATTACATCTTTCTTACATGTACATGTAGCATTTCATTACATTGACCTAAGTCACCTGTCACAATAAATTTGCCCCATGGGCCTATCAGAAAATATCTCTATCAAAAGGAATGTCTCTGCTTGCAAGGATTAATTGTAGAAAATCTCTTGGATCTTGAAGTAGCTAGGAGATATTTGTTGCCTTGAATGCATGCAGCTAATTCATCACCTGAAACAATAAATATGAAAATATCTAGAGATGAAGTAGTTGAGCAGATCTGATTCTACATTGATGGCTAAAGGAGATTTTCAAATAAACTTTCTTGCCAAAATCTCCCCACACAGAGCTTTTACAACACTTTAAATATTCAAATTCAAATATTTAAAGCCTACAATACATTACAAACTTTGTTTTTACTGATTTTGCACTCTACTTGAACTCTGACCTGAATTTTGCCTTATCGATAAAATCTATCATTTACAAACCACTCTGTCTTTTCTTTCTACATATTTCATCTTCAGTCGGCAACTTTTCAATTTTTTGAACTATGGCTTGTTTCTCCTATTTTTGCCCTTATTGGCAAAAATCCATTTTTTTGAACTTTTTTTTTAATCTTTTGCCTTATTGACAAAATGTCATTTTTTCTAACTTTGCTTTTGGTCTTGCTTTATCAAAAAAGTCACACTTTTTCTAAATTTGGCTTGGCTCCACCTTTTCCTCATTGTCGACAAAATCCTATTTTGCTAAACTTTGCCTTTGCTTCCTTTTGTCGGATAAGTCCCACTTTTATAAACCTTTGGCCTTGTCCCTTTTTGCCTTATCAACAAAATATCATCTTTATGAACTAAGCTTGCTTTTTGCCTTATCAGCAAAATCTTTATTTCTCGAACTCTGCCTTTGGCCAATATCGACAAAACTTTGCTTTTGAGAACTTTGCCTTAGGTCTTGCTTTTAACTTTGTCGGAGAAATGTCACTTTGCCGAAATTGACCGCTTCTACTTTTACTTCTTTCTCCTTTATTGGCAAAGTTCCACCTTCACGAACTTTGCCGCTTTTGCCTTCTTTATCAGTGAACTTGAGGATTTTTGAACTTGGGAAAAGTTTACACTTTTACCAATTCCCCGATAAGGCATTTCTTTTCTTTACCTTAGCCATTTTTTTGTTTCCTATTTTGCCTTATCAGAAAAATCTCCAACTTTCGAACCAAGCCCTCCTTGTCGGTGAAATGTCACTTTGCTGAACCATTTAGCTGATCCTTCACTTTTACTTTTCCTTATTGACAAAATCTCTGTTGGAAAAACCTTGAAACTTCACACTTACCATGCCTTAGCCAAAACTTTCCTTTATCGACCCATTTACATCTTTGTGAACCTTTCCCCTTTGGCCTTGCCGTTTGTCAGTGATTTGCCCTGTCGGTGAACCAAGGAGATTTTGAACTTTTGAAGAGTTCACACTTTTTGAAAATCATCAACAAAGGATTTGTTATCTTTCTTCTACCTTAACCAATTTCCTACAAATCCTTCCTTTGTCGGGAAAGTTCACTTTTCTTGAACTTTGTCATCTTCTGCTCTCCATTATCAGGAATCACCGAATCGACAAACTTGAGAATTTTTGAACTTGTGAAAATTTTGAAACTTTTGAAAATTGCTGATAAAGGCATTCTTGTGTTCCTTGTGCCTTACACAAATTTTGAATACAACCCACTCTCCTGGCCCTTTGTCGACAAATCGCCAAATTGACGAACTTGTGAAATTTCAAACTTTTGGAAAAGTTCGTGAAACATGAAAATTGCCGACAAAGGGAAACATGCTTTCCTTTAGTTAGTCATTTTTTGAGGTTTCCTACCTTATTGGCGAATCATCCAGTCAGTGAATTGGCAAGTTTGCAAACCTAAAATCTTGTCAAAAAAGGCCAAAAGGGGCCAAAAAACTAAGGCAAAGACCTAGAAAATTCTAGGTTTTTTTTTGGTTTTTTGCAAGGATTCTCCCTAGGATTTTTCTAGTTTTTTTGCAAGGATTTACACTAAAAACTAAAGGATATTAGGCACTTAAGGGATTTCATCAAGATTTCCGAGCTGGGACATTTGACTCTGAGAAGGGGAAATAGGTGACCAATCTCCGTCAAAGACCTCAATGCACTTAAAATTAGAGGTGTGTTTGATGCATATGTTATTGTCACATATAGAACTCATCTAGATAAGACAAAAAATACACTTGAGGTCCTTTGTGTTAACCTAACTAATCACAAAGAAAAAATGAGAATCGCCATGAACCTGATTGGAAATCTTGTCCAAATGTTTGAACAAAAGATGTTTCTAGGAGCAATTATTTGCATTATTGGATTCCAAATTGCTCCTTGAAAGGAAGCTAGGTGTGCAGAAATCACTTCCTACACTAATGTAATGAGAGATGTATGCAAATTCTTTACAACCTTTACAATTACAGTGATGTTAACACAACAATAGAGATATTGCAGCAATACACATACACACAGAATGTAGACAGAAGAGAGAGAGACAAGATATAATGTGGGGAAAACCCTTTTAGGTGAAAAACCTCACACTCCAAAACCTACACAATGTATTATCAATACAAAGAATGTTTACAACACACTTGCAATGCAAGTCTTCTTAGGAGTCTTCGACACTTGTATCTAGAGATATTTCGGTAGCATAATAGTACCTATCAATTACACTATGCATCTCCCATCCAAGCACCTGTTTAAATAGAGTTTACAAGGCCAAAATAGAACCTTCTTGAGATGGGCATCCAACTTGGCCTCATGGCCCAAAACCCATGCCCAAGGACACTTGTCCAACACTCTGGCATGGTTATGACACTTGTCATATCACCCCATCCCAATGTGGACACCTAGTCCCAAGATAGGCTATGACAGATGCTTTTACGCACCTTACACCTGTCATAGAATCCGTCATAACTGACATCACTTACAGATGTAAGAGAATCTATCATACATTGACTAAAAATAGTATATTCCTCTTACAACATGTCATAACCTCCCTTGGGCACCCAAAGATGTCTTTCTCAAAGATGCCTTCCTCAAAGATGCTCTTCAACACGTCCTCACCTGTCATAGGATCTTCTATTTATGACTCTTATGCGTCATAGAATCTGTCATGACCGTTACGCATCATAATTCCTTACACACTGCTCAAGATGCTGACACATGGCAGAAAACCTCTACCATAATATGGGACCCCTATATCCACAAGGAGTGGGTTGACCATCCTAGTCACCTTACAAGAGGAGTGATAACTCATCGTGCCACTTCACACTAAATGATAAAACAGGATGTGCGACTTAATTACATCATAGGTTAATAAAATAAATACATTACAAATAATAAATACAAGGAATTACCAAGGTTGAGACACCTTAATTCCCAATATTATCCCACTTGTCGAACACCTTGTAAGAGCCAATAGAAATAACATTATTTAACTGCTATAGGCTAAGAGGCCCATAGACTCCAAACACCATCTGATCTTCTCTATGCCCACTGGTTTCGTCAATGCATCTGCAACATTCTTCAAAGTGTCTACTGTCTCCAATGTCACCTTCCCATCCCCTACCATGTCTCGCACAAAATGAAACTATACATCACTATGCTTTGTTCTAGCATGGAAAGTTGGATTCTTTGCTAAGCAAATCGCACTCTGACTGTCGCAACAGATAGTAATATGTCCTGCATCAATACCAATATCTGAACACAATATCTTAAGCCAAATGGCTTCCTTGCAAGCATGAGTAGCTGCCATATACTCAGCTTCTATTGTGGACAAAGAGACCATAAGTTGCTACTTAATCATCCAACTAATTGCACCACCGAACATAGTAAACACATAAGCACTGGTGGGTCTTCTACTGTCAATGTCACCTGCCCAATCAGAATCTACAAATCCAAGAATACTAATAGAATGCAGAGGTCCTATAGGATGACCATGATAACATAGGGAATACTTGGAAGTACCCCACAAATATCTAAACACTCTCTTCATGCATCCTAATGTACCCGTCTAGGATTAACCATAAACTGACTAAGGACTCCCACTGCTTGGGCAATGTCTGGTCTAGTACAGACCATAACATATATCAAGCTACCAACAACACTAGCATAAGGTACTCTGCTCTGTCCTCCATCTCAGAAGAAGACTTTGGATATTCATTAATAGATAACTTTGTCCCCAAAGAAACAGGAACACACAATGGTCTACAATCTGCCATGCTGAATCTATCCAACATAGTCTTCACATACTTACTCTGGCTTAACCAAAGTTTTCTATTTACTTTATCTCTTCTAATTTTCATTCCTAGAATGTACATGGTTGCCCCTAAGTTTTTCATCTCAAATTGTGCTAACAACTAAGATTTCAAATCATAAATCATATTCTTACCATTCCCAATTAACATCATCTCATCAACATATAATGCAAATATGAGAATGCAATCATTGTCAAATTTGTAATACACACAATGATTTGATTTCAACCTTAGAAATCCAATGGACAACACAAAGGCATCAAATTTCATATGCCACATCCTAGGAGATTGCTTCAAACCATACAAAGACTTCTTCAGTTTGCAAACCAAATTTTCTTTACCTTTTTCTATGTAATGCTTTGGCTGTGACATGTAAATCTCTTCCTCCAAATCACCATGAAGGAATGTTGTCTTCACATCCATTTGTTCCACCTCTAAGTCATAAGATGCTGCACGAGATAACATGAACCTAATAGATGTCAGCTTTGCAATGGGAGAGAAAATTTCACCATAATCAATTCCCTCCACTTGTGAGTACCCCTTCGCAACCAACCTGGCCTTGTACTTTTCAACACTACCATATGCACCAAATTTCTTCTTGAACACCCATTTACAGCCAACAGGTTTTCATCCTTCAGGCAAAGGAACCAAGTCCCAAGTTTTATTCTTCTCTAAAGAAGCCATCTCATCTTCCATGGCCTCCTTCCAGGAACCTGCATCTTTCATGCCTATAGCCTCTATCATAGTTCTAGGCTCATCAGTGTTAATAAGCAAGGCAAAAGCACAACTAGAATCAAGGAGTGAATAAACAAACCTATCAGGTTGCTTCTTTGTTTGTGTAGAACTTCTTAAAGGCTAAGGTTGAGATTTTGCTTCTTCTTCTGAGCTTTCAGAGCTGCTAGAGCTTTCCTCATCATCAGATCTCACAGGGTCGGTCGGTTCAGTCTTCTCAGGGGTAGTGGGAAACTGAACCACATCCTCTTTCTTTTCTTTCTCTTCTGGCTATAAAACAATGGAAGAAGGTGTTAGCTCTCTAAAATAACACTTTTGCTATACAACACTTTTTTGGCCATAGGATCCCAAAGCTTGTATCCTTTCACACCAACACCATAGCCAATGAAGATACACTTAACAGCCTTGTTCTCTAATTTTTACCTCTTCTCCCTAGGCAGATGAGCATATGCCTCACAACCAAAAACACAATGTCTTATTGAAGGCTTCTTACCAGACCACACCTCCATGGGTGTCTTACCAACAAGAGCTGATGTAGGAGACCTGTTTACCAGGTAGCAAGCAGTGGCAACAACTTCAGCCCGAAAATTTTGTTCGAGGCCAACTCCACTAAGCATATTCCTAGCCTTCTCCATCAGTGTCCTATTCATCCTCTCTGCAACTCCATTTTGTTGTGGGGTGTATGGAGTTGTCTTATGTCTTTCAATCTCATGTTCTTTATAGAACTTATCAAATTATGTGGAACAAAACTCACCATTGTTGTCAGTTCTCAAACACTTAATCTTTTTACTAGTCTAATTCTTAACAAAAGCTTTAAACTCTTTGAACCGACTAAAGACTTCAGATTTGCTTCTGAGAAAATAAATCCAAGTCCTTCTACTATAATCATCTATAAAAGATACAAAATATACAGATTTAGAGATTGAAGGAACATTAACTGGACCAAACACATCAGAATGAATAAGATCCAATACACCAGAAGACTTATGAGAACTCGAGTAAAATTGAACATGATTTTTCTTTCCATATATGCAATGTACACAAAAGTCAAAATCAAGATTACAGTCATCTAACCCCTCAATGATGTTTTTATTTTTCAGGGTTCTAAGACCATTCTCACCAATGTGGCCAAGTCTCTTATGCCATAACATTGTCTTCTCAGTAGGAAGCTTGACTTCCAAAGCATGAGCACTCTTAGGTATCTAAAATGCACTACCGTCAGAATTTGATACTACAGATCTTTTCACTGCTGGTTCCAACGGTGGGGATGAAGTGACTTTAACTCTTTTCTTCGAGTTAGAAGAACTATTGCATTGTGAAATGCATGCCTCCAGCTGAAACAGAGTACCTCTCCGAGTACCCTTTGCAAGCACCATAGCTCCTCTATTCATCTTGCATCCTTCTTTCAAAAAGAAAACTTGCACACCTGCATCATTCAATTTACTTATAGAGAGCAGGTTTCATGCCAATCCTAGGATGTGCATGACCCCAGAGATCCTCTTCACTCATCCATCATGGAATCGAATTGTGACTCTTCCACAACCAACTATCTTCAGATGAGAATCATCACCAAGGTACACTCTTCCACCATTGAACTCTTCATACTTTGTAAACCAGTCTTGATGCGAGGTCATGTGGAAAGATGCACCAGAATCAATCAGCCACACATCATCAGATGCATGGGTGGCCAAGGCTGCAATGAAAGCATGACCATCATCTTGTGACTTGTCAAAATCTAAATCTGCAACATTCTTTTTCTTTTTCTTTTTCTCCTCTTTGCATTCCTTTCAGAAATGCCCAGATTCACCACAATTCCTATAGAGAGCCTTGGACTTTCCAGGAGATTTGGATCTACCCTTCTCAGTTTTCCTGTCCTTCTTTTTCCCTTTCTCCTTATGTCTTCCACAAACCCTAAGAGCCTCTTTGGTTGACTCAGATGACTTTATCCACATCTCTTTAGATAACATCGAAGACACCACTTCATCCATTTTGAAAGTGGATGTGGTACTCCCGATGGCCATAACAAGATGATCTCATGAATCTGGCAAAGAACAAAGCAAGGTCATACATTGATCCTCCTCCTTCATTTTCACACCAACGGATGTCAACGGTGCAACTAGCATGTCAAAAGCATTCAGATGGTTTGCAACAGATCCTCCATCTTCCATCCTTAGATATGTAACATTAGAAAATGTCCCCTTGGGGGCTTTTCCCTCTTAAGGTTTAGCTCCTAGGTCTTTAATCTGTATTTAGGACATCTTGCATCATATTTTGGCATCCGATGAGAAAACTCCTAAGTGTCATGGTAAATAGGACCTAGGGGGACCACTTGATATAGACCCTGCCTAAAATAGGGGGGAGGACTTGGGCACCTGCGCCCTAGTCCTGCCTATTTTAGGTCAAGCCCATATTCAAAGTGTCAGTTTGTGACCATTATTTAGGTCCTATGCTGACATGGTAAGTTTGAAATACAAAATTCTTAGCGAGAATGTTTGTAATTGCATAAATAAGCATGTTTAGGCATTCATTTGTAAGCTAGAGGATTACTAGATGAGCATTGGCATTCTAAAGGTGATTCAAGGCATTCATTGTGTGGCAAGAGCATATTTTGTCTTGTTTATGTGTTTTTATTTGCAGATTTGAGCATCCATCTCCTCATGGCACGAAGAGCTTCTTCCTTCCATGAGATCTTCACTACAAGGTGATATCATTTGTGTTTTCAAGCATTTATCATTTGGTTTTTCCTCTATCCTCCAAGGGCACGCACTCTTTATCTGACAACGGTGTTTGAAAGACTTGAATGTCTCTCCAGGGATTGACTAAGGCAAGCCTCTAAACACCACAACCCCCTCCCCATTTTCTCGTGATTACAGGTTACAGGATGAAGAAGCAGGAAAAGTGGAGTTGCAGAGGAGTGTTGCAGAGTGTTGAAATTGTAGATCAAAGCTGAAAATAGGGACCTGAACTAGGGCTCTCACTCATTAGTCCTCTGGATCCCGCAACAGAGAAATCTCTGAGACAACAGGAACAGGTTGCAGATAAAGTTCCTAGATCCTGACAAAAAACATGGGACTGGACTAGGGCATCCATTCATTAGTCCCTAATTGTTCTGCTTCCTGAACTTCAGAAACTGGAACACATTTATCTGTTATTTTACATCTTTCTGTAGCAACATTTTTTGGTATTCATCCGTTTGCTTTTGTAGTTGAACAATTAGGGTTTTAAGCATAATTGAGCATAATCAAGCAATCAAACAACACGAATCCAATTTTCCCAACATTCTAAGTGACCAAGGGCCTGACAGTAAAGTCTTACTCAACCTAAGGTCCTTGAATGCTTTAGGGTGAAAGGAGGATACACATAAACCATCAAATCAAACCCTATCCTAATTTTACACTTAACATTTTGGTGAACCCGTGTTTTTAATGAATTTGGCACTTTGTTGAGTGTTTTGATTCATATTTATAGTGATTTCATTCATTCATATCATCATTCACCTTATTGCATTGGAAAAATTACAAAAAAAATTTGAAAAATTTGAAAAAAAAATTACATTATAGGGTTTGCATTTTCATGTAATTCTCATCAATTAATTGAAATTTCACTAAATTTATGATTTTTGCATTAGATCTGAGATAAATTGTAGAAAATTACAAAAGTTCAATCACTTGCATTGCATTTTCATCATAAAATTGCTAGGGTTTTGTTAGAAATTTTGAATTTTTCATATAACCTAGTAATTTAAAAAACTAGGGTTTGTAGGTAAAATATTGTTTCAGATTATTCTACTGATCTTAGACACTCATTAAAATTTGCATTTGGCTGTAGTGTTGCATTTTTGTGTAAATTTGCATTTTTACATAGAAAATTTCAACAAAAACTAGCATTTTTCATTGATTTTCATTATATTTGCACTTGCATTTTGCATTGTAGGGTTTGAAAATTATTTTAAGATCTGATTGGAATTAATTTTCATCATAAATCAGATTTGAAACCATTCATATAACATTTTGCATTAAGATCTCATGCCCAGGGCTTGAAAAACCTTGATTTTCACTAGATTTGGCCTTATCGACTCTCTAAATTTGCACCATAGGCGTGTCGTGAAGAATATTTTTGCACTAATTAGCTGTTATCAGGGTTATTATCTTCTTCCCCTCGTAAAATTCTTCACAACACCTTTTTATTGGGCTTTTGTATTGAAAATTTGGTGAAAAATTACATTTTTTTGCTATATTTTCCCTAGGGTTTGACCTAGATTTGCACTCCAAGCATATTGTGACAAGTTTTATGGCTTTAGGTGACTGATATTTTTTCTATAATATTATGCGCCTGCTAAAATTCATTACAACACCTCTTTTGCTAGGTCTTAAGAGTTGAAAATTGTGAAAAACTGCATATTTTTGCTATATTTTCACTAAGGTTTGATCTTGAGTGGCACTATAAACGTGTTGTGAAGGATTTTTTTTGGCATTATAAGGTTGTTATTACTATTATAATTTGATTTCCATCATCATCTTCCTCACAATACCCTCTGTCATACTGTTTTCGCATTGAGATTTGGTGAAAAAATTGCATATTTTAGTGTATTTTCACTAGGGGTGGACTAGTCATCATTCTAGATTTGCACCAAGAGTGTGTTGTGAAGGATATTATTTCTGTATTGGACTGATATCAGACATATAATTTTCTGCCCTTGATCAAAATCCTTACAACAGCTTTCCTTTCACTTATTTACATTGCAAAAAGTTGAAAAATCAAGCATCTTAGATCTTACACATATCTTGCTCCTAGGGTTTGCTCTATTAGTTTGTGCATTCTGTGTTGCATGCTTTTGCATGAGCCTAATGACCTGTTTCCCGAATAAGAACATTCCTTTGAGAAGAAGCAGAAGACTCATTAGATCTAGTCCCCTTGAAGAAAATAATATCCAGACCTCTGAAAACCCATTGAATACCTTCTTTACAAAAGGAGAGACACAAATTTTGCAAGGTATCGTACCTCCTACAACCACTATGGAAGATCAAATATTTCATGATGTCGATGACACTATTGAGGTGGTTGCACATGTACCTGATGAACAAATAAACAAACTTGACAAAGATCTGGCCGAATTCCAAACATTCGTGGAAACTGAGAGAATAACATAAGAAGTTGTACCTGTGATTCATCATGTAAGAGAATTAATAAAAGAAGGACAAGATGGTATTGATGTTATTCGAGGTTTAAGGCATATTATGCAAACTAATGTCATGCCAATGATTGAATGTGCAAAAATTATTAACATGTCGTCACTGTCGCATACACAAGTATCGGCACCTATACCGACTACGGGAATATCTACCTTTACATCGACAATTTTAACAACCAATGCAAATGCTTGTAGTAATGTCACCACTGGTATTGGAATATCTAATGGAACTAATTCATAAAATTACAAAGCTGTGGGATTTCATTATCAAAATTTGGTTTCTAGGGGAACCTCTTCTATGAATAACTGTTCTCAACCACCTATCCATTCCACTTATTCTCAGCCACCTATTACCTATTTGCAACCATTTTCCACCTATCACTATATCCAACCACCACTGATCTATTCACAAGCTTTGATAACTTAGGCTCCATTACCTCCTCACTTTGGTTCTAATTCCTAGTAGCAAACCACATCTCCTAATGATGCCATCCTAAACCAACTTTTACAGGGCATGACTGCTTTACAACAAAAAGTGACAAATTTGACAAATTCTTCACAACCTAATATACCAACTTATCATGCCCGTAATCCCCTATCTTATGAAATTTTGAGAACTCCTATGCCTGAAAGGTTTGAGACCCCTTGCTTTGAAAATATGGTGGAAAAGGTGATCCTAATACTTATGTGGCAGCATTCACATCTATGTGTAGCAATTTCTACTTTGAAGAGGACTTGTTAGCAAAAAATTTTTTGCAATCTCGCAAGGATACTACTTTAGAATGGTTTTTCTCATTACCTCTGAATTCAATACACTCTTTTTCACAATTGGTTGATCAATTTTTACAACATTTTCAAGCAAATACTAGACCTCAATTTTCCTTGATTGATTTAGTTCATTGCAAGCAAGGTCCAAAAGAGAAGTTAACTGAGTTAATTAGTCAGTATCAAGCTTTATATGTGCAAATTCAATATCAAATGAAAGATGAGGATGTTTAGAAGGTGTTTATTACAAATCTACAACCTAACATTCGTGATAAGATCCTCTTGATGAAGTATAACTCCTTCCAACATTTATGCACTGCCCTTCGTGATTATCAACTTTCGTCTAGTCAGTATGAAAATCACAACTCATCAGCTCAGGTTGGTCAATCCATGGGTGGATCGTCGCAAAACAACTTTAAGAGAAATAACAGTAGGAGTTTCATTAGGATTAATGGACCAAATACGAATAACTTTTCTAATGTGTCTGCTATCACTAATCTAGAGAAGGCATCATATCAACAAAGAAAGTTTAATCCGATATCTGAGTCTTATCATTCTATCATGAATCAAGCTGTGAGCAATAATCTTCTGAAGCTTCCCCCAATTAAGCCTTTAGATCCTAGTAAAGCACAATGACCTTATTTCAATGCTAATGCCTTTTGTCATTTTCATCAGACATAAGGATATGATATTGAATGATGTATGCGTCTTAAACATGAAATACAAGACCTCATTGATTCGAATGTCATCCAGGTATCAGGTGTGAATGATAATGGAAATAAATCGGTTGCTCTGCCAAATTAGAATTTAAAAATCTTCACTAACCCTTTCCCTAAGCATACTGATAACAATATGTTGGAACAAGGTTTAGTGGAAGTAGATGATGATGATTATTTGGAATATGATAACATTGTGGGTATAATAGAAGTGGATAAGGAGAAGTTGGATAACACACCTCGTCCATGTAGAAAAGGAATTTATGTTGAGGTTCCTCCTCCGTTATCCTTACAAGGATTGGGAGATAACCAAAATGCATCAGAAGAACAAATGAAACAACTGAAACAAGAGACTATTACAAAGGAAGAGAGTGAGATAGTACAAGATGACTCTTGTAACCATGGTAGACGAAATCAACAATGAAAACTCGCTAAAAATCAGAAAAGAGTTAGACAATTATCATCAGTTGGAAATAATAATGGTTCTCCTCCTCCCAAGCAACAAAAGGTCTCACTTACACAAGGATCTAAGAAACAAGCATTACATGAATTTTATGACAATAAGCAAGACACTCATAAGAACCACTCAAACTTTGCACTAAATATGATCGAGTACCTCTCCAAGAGGTTTGTAGTCTCTAAAATTTAATTCGATAGCACTAACAGGTAAGTATTTGTAACCCTTTATCTCTCGTGATGTGTTATGTGTTGTTTAGGCCTCCTAAGATGACCCTTGATTCTCTTGTAAGGTCCAGGATGCCAAGAGACTGCCTCTATTGTGACCCTTCTTCCATTGGTATCATCATTCTTCTATATTGCTTCTCCTCTATTTTCACTATTGTGTGTTGTGTCTTATGGACATAGCGTTGTGATTGGTGACTTGGAGGCACCCTCCTATGTCACCATACCTAAGGCACTTGTTTCTCCTCTCTTGATTTATTGTTTCCCTTCCTCTAGTGTTTCTATCTAGCGGGCGGATGACGAAAAAACATTTATATTGATACAGACCTAGCATCCCTTTAGCAAGAAATAAAAAATTGAACTTATTTCCTAATATGACAATGGGGTTGTAATATATTATTCAACGCTCGGCTAGTAGAATCACTCCATTATTTTTGCGTAGTGAATTTGATGATGCTTTATCTCACTTATAAAACATAACAATATTGCTGCTCCATGCATTTTGTTTGTCTTTGAATCTCGCCTTGGTGACACTCGGTTCTAAGATTTTTGTGATATAGCCCCACAATTATCCTCAATCTCTAGATTCATAGTACAACCTTGGATCTTTGTGTGATTGACCATATGCATTGATGTTGTTGTTTATCACCATGATTATGTAGACACTAACATGTTTCTTGCAGGGATGTTTTTGTGGGAACATTTGGCAATTGTAAAGTACCTGTCACTTCTAAGGGGCATGGGCTTTGCAAAAGCTTGTGTTCCCTTGTGTATTTCCTTCCTACCTTAACGTGATTGATATCGATACCTGATATCAACCACCTTAAGGTGGGGGCATAGATAAGGTAAGCTGTTTGTTGTAGATGTTAGCAATGTGCTTGTCCTCAGGTGCAGTTTAAAGACTAGTGTGATGAGTACTTCCTACACTCTGAGTTTTGTTTCCAATCAATCAATCATCAATCATCTTAAGCCCTATGTGGAGGTGAGGATGGTGTATTTCTCAAAGAGATTGCATCTCCTGTCATTTTCAAAAGCCCCCTACAGAGGCGGGGAGTGGTTCTGTGACTAACTCAACCCTTAAGCGTGTCTTCGGCGATTGTTGTGGCAAAGCGTAATTATCAGTGTGTGCCTGTAATGTGCTTGAGATGGTGATGAACCTAGAAATAGGAACACTCCATTGCTTGTCTGCCGTGTTTTCTCCGTGTATTCCAAATGTATGTGTTTGGCATACTTGATTTGTGTGGCATGTCTATTGCCCCATATGCAGTTTAAAGACTAGTACGATGAGTACTTCCTGCATTATGGGTGGTGTGTTTACTTTTCTTGTACTTGCATCTAAATTTCATATATATATGAGAAAAAAAAGAAAAAGAAAAGAAATCATTCATGTCTTCTATGCATTCACTCTCTTCTCTGCATTTACTATCTTCTCTATGTTTTGCGTAACTGTAACTGTCTTGTTCGTGTTTTGTGTGCCTGTTAATGTCTTCTCCGTGATTGGCATGTCTTCCCCATGCTTGGCGTGTTTTCTGTGTTTGTTGACTGTACTTTAATGCATGTATTGGCCTTGCATTTATACATACAATAAAGTGGGGGCTGAATGTAACGTCAAAAAAATATCCCCTTAGGGGCTTTTCCCTCTTAAGGTTTATCTCTCGGGTCTTTAATCTACATTTAGAACATCTTGCATCATATTTTGGCATCTCGATGAGAAAACCCCTAAGTGCATGGCAAATAGGACCTAGGGGGACCACTTGAGATAGACCCTACCTAAATTAGGGGGGGAGGACTTAGGCGCCTGCACCCTAGTCCTGCCCTATTTTAGGTCAGGCCCAATTTCAAAGTGTTGGTTTGTGACCATTATTTAGGTCCTATGTCGACACGGTAATTTTGAAATACAAAATTCTTGGCAGGAATGTTTGTAGTTGCATATATAAGCATGTTTAGGCATTCATTTGTAAACTAGAGGATTACTAGATGAGCATTGGTATTCTAAAGGTGATTCAAGGCATTCATTGTGTGGCAAGAGTAGATTTTGTCTTGTTTATGTGTTTGTATTTGTAGATTTGAGCATCCATCTCCTCATGGCATGAAGAGCTTCTTCCTTCCATGAGACCTTCACTACAAGGTGATATCATTTCTGTTTTCAAGCATTTATCATTTGGTTTTTGCCTCTGTCCTCCAAGGGCATGCACTCTTTATCTGACAACGGTGTTCGGAAGACTTGAATGTCTCTCCGGGGCTTGACTAAGCAAGCCTCTAAACACCACAACCCCCTCCCCATTTTCTCGTGATTGCAAGTTACATGTTGAAGAAGCAGGAAAAGTGGAGTTGTAGAGGAGTGTTATAGAGTGTCAGAATTATAGATGAAAGCTAAAAAAGGGACCTGGACTAGGGTGCCCACTCATTAGTCCTCCAGATCCCGCAACGAAGAAATCTCTAAGACAACAGGAACATGTTGCAGATAAAGTTCCCAGATCTCAACAAAAAGCATGGCATTGGACTAAGGCGTCCGCTCATTAGTCCTTGACTATTCCACTTCCTGAACTTCAGAAACTAGTACACATTTGTCTATTATTTTACATCTTTCTGTAGCAACATTTTCTGGTATTCATTCGTTTGCTTTCGTATTTGCATAATGAGGGTTTTAAGCATAATTGAGCATAACCAAGCACTCAAACCACACAAATCCAATTTTCCCAACATTCTAAGTGACCAAGGGACTAATAGTAGAGTCTTACTAGACCTAAGGTCCTTGAATGATTTAGGGTGAAAGGAGGATACACATAAACCATCAAATCAAACCCTATCCAAATTTTACCCTAAACAAGAGAATATAGCTTCTTCTATAGGAATAACTTGTTTACCAGGGATTTGGCCTAATAAACATCACCAAGTTTCTTCCACAGCTCCTTCGCGGTCTTCTCCTCATGGACATTTAACAAGACACAGTCAGCCAAATAGAGTCTCACAAGACCCTTAGCTTTCTGATCCTTGATATCCCAATCATCTTGCGACATTGCTGCTAGTTTAACACTGGAAATTGCTTCCTATAGATCTTGATCAACAAGCATGTCTTCCATCTTAAGTTTCCATAACTCAAAATTGGTACCGTTAAACTTCTCCACCTCTACTCTTCCAGATGTGCCTGCCATCTCCTTCTTGCAACAAGATTTTAGAATACTCTGCACAGACTCCCACTCAATCTAAGATTAGCTCAAAAAACCCCTACCTAACAACTAGGACCAAAGGTGATCAAGCTCTGATACCAACTGAAAGGAAGCTAGGTGTGCAGAAATTGCTTCCTACACTAATCTAATGAGGAGAGATGTATGCAAATTCTTTACAACCTTTACAATTACAGTGATGTTAACACAACAATAGAGATATTTCAGCAATACACATACACACAGAATGTAGACAAAAGAGAGAGAGAGAGACAAGATATAACGTGGGGAAAACCCTTTCGGGTGAAAAACCTCACACTTCAAATCCTACACAATGTATTATCAATACAAAGAATGTTTACAACACACTTGCAATGCAAGTCTTCTTAGGAGTCTTCGACACACATATCTGGAGATATTTTGGTAGCATAACAGTACCTGTTGATTACACTATGCATCTCCCATCCAAGCACCTATCTAAATAGAGTTTACAAGGCCAAAATGGAACCTTCTTGGGATGGGCGTCCAACTTGGCCTCATGGCCCAAAACCCATGCCTAAGGACACTTGTCCATTATTGCAACATGGTTCTGACACTTGTCATATCACCCCATCCCAATGTGGGTGCCTAGTGCCAAGATAGGCTATGACAGATGCTCTTATGCACCTTACAACTATCATAGAATTTGTCATAACTGACATCACTTATAACTGTAAGAGAATCTGTTATACACTGACTAAAAATAACATATTCCTCTTACAACATGTCATAACCTCCCTTGGGCACCCAAATATGACTTCCTCAAATATGCTCTTCGACATGTCCTCACCTGTCATAGGATCTTCTATTTACGACTCTTACGTGTCATAGAATTTGTCATAGGAATCTATCATGACCGTTACGCATCATAATTCCTTACACACTGCTCAAGATGCCGACACATAGCAAAAAACCTCTACCATAATATGGGATGCCTATATCCACATGGAGTGGGTTGACCATCCTAGTCACCTTACAAGTGGAGTGACAACTCATCGTGCCACTTCACACTGAATGACAAAATAGGATGTGCAACTTAATTACATCATAGGCTAATAAAATAAATACATTACAAATAATAAATACAAGGAATTACCAAGGTTGAGACACCTTAAATCCCAACACTCCTAAAATAGAATATGACCATGGTGATTGTGAATCTATTTTATTGTTGAATGAGTCAATTTTAATAGAAAATATCCCTCACATTTCTTAAGAGTACACCTTTATACCAAGCACTATTATTAGAATGCTATTGAAAAGTACATACAAGTATGCAATTGGAACTGTGTATACAGAAATATGGAATCAACATAAGAGACAATGCATAAATGAAAGCTCCTATTCCATACTCAAAATAACCTCAAGAGAAAAGGACTAAAGAAATCAATTGAAGTAACAAAATGATGTTACCACAATAGCCCTTTTTGCACCATTGTGCTTAATTTTTGTCTTGGTATTTAAAGGCATTCAATGTGCATTCACTTACCATGGAATTCCCACTCAAATTATATCCATTAAAGAGAATAACCATTCTAGGAACACTTCATTTTGGAGAACTAAAAAGAACCTAACTTCTACATCAAATCATCATTTACATAACTAAAGAGTGTTGTCTTCAAATATTTTTATGATCATAAAGTTGGTCTAATCAAGGGGGTTGACTTCTCATAACATGAACCTTGATATCTAGTGATTTCCCTGAGGTATTTTTAAATACTACATGTCCTCAATAGTTATTGAATAGTTATGATTACAATGATTGGATTATACAAGAGTGCATTGTGCTAGATCATAATTGTGGTGCAAAATTAATCCATATCTACTTAATTGACCAAAATAGAGTTGTAAGCTTGTACAAAACTTGAAGACAACAAACATAACAAATTTATCTATTTTTCTATATCAAATGACCAAATTATATGCTACATCAAATTTTATTTTTATTGGTTTTAAGAACTAAGAATGCATATCCCTTTAAATATAATTTCCTCAAACAACATTGACAAGTACATACTTTGTCATTCTCTTTATTTTAAATTAAATTAGTTATACTTAATTAATTAAAAAGTGTTTTTAACTATACAATTATATATTTTAAAAACTATATAGGAATAATATTTTGGCCGATAGTGGATGTGCTCCAAGGATATTTGATGAAGATTTTTATATCTTGGTTGCTCACATTGACAGCATAACTTTGCATAAAAGCTCTTGATGATAATGACTTGGTTGATGTTTGATTTATAGATTGGATAATAGGATGAATGGATAGGATTAAGAGGTGCAATGGATGGTTGAGATTAAAATGTGAAAGATAGAAGCTTCTAGGGCATCCTTATGTGAATGGCTAGGATTGAGAGATGTAGTATGAAATGAGTGGTGGAGATGAAAAGTTAGTTTGACTTTTGAGACTCTCATTTATTATTTATGAGGATGAGGACAAGTGGAAATTAATCAAATAATAAAATTATTTAATTAAATAGATTTAATTATTTAATTTGACAAGAGGGAAAATGGATTAAATTAATTAAATAAATATATTATTATATATTTAACATCCCTCCATTGTTCCACCTTGTCACTCCTTCAAGTGGTTGGGGCATCATTTTCCAATCTTCCATAACTTCTTTGAAATGTTGTTACTTCTCTTAGTTGCAACATCATCTCAAAGAGGGGCAAAATGTAGACACTTGGAATTGACCACATCCTAACATCACCTAGACATCACCTTTCAACACTACCTTGTGTCACCTTGCGACAAATTTGTCCTAGGACTCTCCCATGTGCCCTTCCATTATCCAATTAATTAATTAAATTATATTTATTTAATTAATCAAGATTATCCCTCCCACCAAATTAATTAAATAAATTATATCTATTTATTTAATTTATTTTTTTCCATTTTATCTATTTCTCAAATTAATTAAATAAATATAATTTATTTAATTAATTTGAGAAATAGATAAAATGGATTTATTTAATTAATTTGAGAAATAAATAAAATGTATTTATTTAATTAATTTTAGAGATAAATAAAATGGACTAAAATTAATTAATAAATAGATATAATTTATTTAATTAATTTGGTGGGAGGGATAATCTTGATTAATTAAATAAATATAATTTATTTAATTAATTGTCTAATGGAAGGGAACATGGAAGGGTCCTAGGACAAATGTGTCACAAGGTAACACAAGGTGGTTTCAAAAGGTTATGTCTAGGTGATGTTAGGGCATGGTCAATTCTAGGTGTCTACATTTTACCCCTCTTTGAGATGATGTTGTGACTAAGAGAAGTAAAATCATTTCAAAAAAGATAAGGTATGGAAGATTGGAGAAGGATGTCCTAGCCACTTGAATAAGTGACAAGGAGGAACGATGGAGGGATGTGATGCCCCATCGAGAGGATAGGCAGGTTTGATGAACATAGGTATGCTCTCGAAATGGATGAAAAATATGTTATGTTGCATTGGGTGAGCAACCATATAGTTTAATATAGCACTAGGCATTATGCACTAAGGTATAAAGACCACGGTGACGGTGTGTCGTGTGCATGAAAGGACTGACTCAAAAGACAAAGGTTGCAAGCAAATATATGTCATTGGGCACCATGATATGGAAGACCATGATGTCATTTGTAGCCATATGTTGCAAAGACTTGATGGAAACACAAGATAAAACGATAAACATGCATAAGCAAGCAAGCAAGCATGCACAGATGATTCAAAAACAAACGAGGTGATTGCTCTTGCCAAGCTGAAAACTAAGGAGTGATTGATAGATGATTTATTGGAGTGATTGATTGATGATAGATTATGATAGTGTTGTTGATGAGGGAAAGACATATCATGATGATGATGATTGGATAAGTGATTGATTGATTGGTTTGACTGCAAGGTTGGAAACAAAACCAAGGTATGCTTTTGGATGACTTGGCTAGATCACTTGATTAGATTGGTATAGATTAAAGATGGCTTGCATTTAGTTTATTGCTTGGATTTTTGTATGTTTTGATTTTTTTGTGTTTTTGTGCTTTTACTCTGGGATGGTTGCATGGGAGTGGATGGATGAAGGAGTGGTGATAGTGAATGGGATGGATGGGAGAGTTTGGGGAGGCAATGGGTAATGCTAATGGTGTTAACGCCCCAAGTATACGATATGATATGTAATATCATCATACGTGTAAGGTCATGAAATGCACAAGTATGTGAAGCTCAAAAGGATGAATTTAGATGCACCCCAGACTGTAAATATTTTAACAAGAAAACCTATGTTCAAAGCAAAGGCACAATTTGTTGCCCCCATGTGTATGACAAGGGTGGAAACATGAGATGGATGCAATGGAAGGAGACTAGGACATGAAATAGGGATGGGAAAATAGATATAGGGATAAACAACTTAGAGGATAACGATATCTGTCTACTACACATGGTGCATGCGTGTAGGTTTTCACCAAGGTACTTATCCAAGGTGCCATAAAAGTGGTTTTCACCATAGGACAAATTATTTCTCTCTTTTTTTTACAATTGGGAATACTTTACAAACTAAGTATGAGACCTTGTGAGGTAGATGATATTAGGAGGATCATCTGACTCTAGATCATTGGGAGTAGCAAGTGGTTAATGATCATGATGGTGGTCGAAATATGGATAGGCCCATGTATAACCAAGTCTAGGAAGATACTTTGTAAGGATAATATCACTAGTAAGGGCACCATGGATACCATCATCCATCTCCTTCAGTATAGGATTAGCCCCTTTTGTGTTTAGGCAACACGAAGGGGAACCATCATAGCCTCTTGGGTGAATGACTTTAGTAGGTGAAGTGGAGCGAGAGGCATGGTGGGAAATGGACTTGTGGCGATTGTGATATAAGTGGGGTAGAAGTATTTGATCATGGAAGGTGGTGGAAGTGTCATGGCATGAAAGGGGCATGGGACCAATAATCTCACAAATAAGCATAGATGTAGGGAACTTCTTTGGATTTTCTTTTATGCTTGAATTAATTTGCTTTTCTTCAAGTAAATGTTCTTGTGATGCTTGAGGCAAGATAAATTTTTTTTTATCTTTTGATGCCCTGGAGATAGGGTATAGCATGATTTTTCCCTTTTAAGTCTAATATTTTTCTTTTGGGCTTTCATATTTGTAAGACCAAGGAACTCAAGATTTGCTCCATCATTTTGACATGTATTAAAAGATATTAGATTTTGCTGGTCCTGGGTAATGGAATCAAGATATGGAAATGGGGATTCAATGGTGAGGATGGCATTGCCATGTAAAAGTCATGAAATATCAAGGTCTTTGGAAGAGACATCGATGGTCCCATTGATGGTACTTTCAATGATATTAGAGGGTTTATCTAGACTTGTAGAGGGAGCATGAGGATCCTAGGTTTCCAAACCAAGAGGTGTGTATCCTTATCCATAATGATCATCATGGACCTTTACTTGTATCAGCTCAATAACACCTTATTCATGAAGGTCAAGGCCTTTACCTTCATATCTCATGTTTTCACACATATGCGAAGGAATTGGATAATTTTTCTTGAGGTAGAAGAGTGGAGATTCTTCACCATCTGATTCATCTTTGTAGAGCCAAGAGTCTTCTATATGTTCTTCATCTAAAGTTGTTGAGGATGAAAACGTAGTAGACCCAAATTGTTTAGTACTTGAAATTCTTGAATGAGGGTATTGCTGAGGATGTCCATAAGACTATGGAGATAAAAGGTAGTTGTCCCACATGAAAGGCATTATGTAGCTCATATTCTCCACAAGAATTGTCGATGATCTTGACCATTGTAACTTTAGGATCTTGTGAGGATGATGAGGTGGAAGGAAGATCATTTGGATGGATGTAGGATGAAGAGGATGTGTCCTTGTCTTGAGTGGAAATATCATTGGTAGGACAAAAATTGAATTTTTGATAAACAACTTCCATAGCCCGACATATTTAAATGGTTGGAGATCAGCTTGGATAGTAACCTCCATACCATTATGAGGGAATTTTATGCATTGATGGTAGGTGGAAGGGATATCTTGCATAGCATGGATCCATGGGCAACCAAGTAGAATGTTTTAGGGAAGATCAAGATCCGCAATGTGGCGTGTGGTGTGTTGTAGGGCAAGTCCCACTTGTATGGGAAGACATATGGTTCCTTCAAATTCTCTCTCCACATTATCATACACTTTGATAGTAATAATACATGGCTCCAAGCTAGTTTCTGAATATCCCAATTATTGTATTAACCTCAAGGTAGATAAATTCAATTTAGATCCTTTATCCAAAAGGACACACTTAACTTTGTGTTTATCAATCAGGACCTTTGTGTGAAGGGCATTATTATGAGATGGATCAATGAGAGGCATGTCATGTTGGATAAAGGAAAGTTAATAAGTGGAGGATAGGTGAGTCATAAGAACTTGGAATTGTTCAGGATCAATATTATTTGGGACTTGGGATTCTTGTAGGGCTTGATTAAATATAGCTTTATGGATGAGGAAAGCCTTGAGGAGGTCTAAGATGGCTATTTGTGTAGGGGTCTTCCCAAGGTGGTCTAGGATATTGTAATGGGAAGGTTTGGAAGATGAGGAAGATGGAGGTCTTGGGATAGTAACCATTCCACGTCTTATTGTAATAGCACAACGGAAGTGGATTTTATCTTGATGGTGTCAACTTGTGAGGGATCATAGTTAATACGCCCTACAACAAAGTCATAGGCATAAGGGACCTTATTATAACGAATATTATTGGTGTGATTATTTTCGGATTGCTTGTGATTGGATGCAGATTGCCCATGATTTGGAAGAGGATCCTGGTAAATACCCAATTTATCATTAGATGAGGAATTGAGGGTTACTTCTAATTGTCCTTGATCAATAAGATCTTGGACATAATTTTTGAGACTCATACACTTGTTTGTGGAGTGCCCTTTGGTACGATGATAGTCACAATATTCATTGTCATTATACCATGTAGGTTTGGGATGGTTGTCATCATAATGTTTAGTCACAAGATAAGTAATCATGTTGGCTTGTGCTAGTTTATGAAATATCATCTCAAGAGGTTCATCTAAGTCAAAATATGTACGTTTTTAGTTTGAATGTGACCTAAATTGTTTTGTAGGAAGGGGAATGGGATTAAGTTTATGGACTATGCGCATATTGGTTTGAGAAGATTGTGTTGTTTGTATATGCTTTAAATTGGTAACACCACTGTTAACTACATGTTTGTTCTTTAAATTTGTCATTTGATTGATTAGAGTCCTTGGTAAAGGTCTTGAGTGACCCTTCGATGATAAGGGATTTTTCAATAAGGACACATTTCTCATTAAACTCATCAAAAGTAGATATACAATGGACTTGAAGATGAAAGGTCATTTTTGGATGAAGATTTTGAATGAAAATGTTAACCAATTATTTTTCAGAAATTGGCCATGGGATTTGACTTGCAAGCCCTCTCCACCATTGCAGGTAAGTGGAAAAGCTTTCTGCAATATTTTGCTTAGCATTATAAAGATCTAGCATTGTAGTTTCATGTTTGACATTATAGGAGAAATGAGTGACAAATGTTTCAGCGAGTTGAGAAAATGTTTTGATAATTCCAAGAGTAAGATGTTGAAACCAATGTAGGGCTTGACCCGCCAAACTTTGTGGAAAGAGTTTCAATAGGTAGACATCGTTATAGGGAACTTCATGACAAGCCATGTAAAATTGGTTGATGTGGTCCCAAGGATCTCCTTTTCCTTTATATTTGTCAAATTTAGGGATTTTAAAGTTAGGAGGAAGAGGAGTCATCATGATTGATTGATCAAGAGGATAGAGACAAAACTCTTCAAATTTACAATGTTTGTATTGAGTCCCAATTTGTAATCTTTTAGCTTCATATTGTAATTTGTGGACTGTATGTACAAGGGAAGCCTCAAGAGGTGTGGAAGATGGAAAAGGTTGTGTGATAGTGTGATGACTAGGATACAATGTCATAGGATTGGATATGATATGTTGATATGTGTTTTGGGGTGCGATGGATAAGGGTATGGTAGATTGGCATGAGGTCATGGGAGGTGTGGACAAGGAATTGACTTGGATGATGAGTGGAGAGATAGTAGGTTGAGGTGAGATTAATGTAAAGACAATTTGTGGATGAATTTGATATGTGGATGGATTGGTTTTGTGGAATTGATAAATTGGTGATGACGACATGACCTCATGATGGGATATGGCTTGTGATGAAGTGGAAGATGTAGTAATATTTTTTGGCTTGATGATTTTTGTGGCAAATGATTTGGAATGACCCAATTGATAAGTGTGAGTTGAGTTAGGATCATGCGAAGGTGGAGGTAAAAAGTCAAGATCATTATTAATGAGATATTTGATTTATACCTTGTCAAGGACATCCACTTTCTCAAGTAGGCATTTTATGACAAAAGTTTTACTTGGTATGTTGTCAATGGAGTCTAGGTATCAAGGTGAATACTCCTATTGTACTTTGGTCTCACTTATGTCATTATCAAGTGAAATATCTAGAATTTCCACATGAGAATCCATGGTCTTCTTGGTTTGAGATCTAGTTATGGGGGGCATAAGATGATGATATGGATAATATGATGTGAATGAAGTTGGGTTTGGACTTTTGGAAAATTGGATGTTCAAATTTTGGAACAAGATAAGGATGAGAATATGGATGAGTTATGAATGACAAAAGGGTTGATGTGGACAAAAACTAAAATTGGGATCAAGTAAAGCTAGATCTTTTGTGATTGCAAAAGGATGATAAGGATGGGTCCTTTATTACTTTGGATAGAGAAATTCCTAAGCAACAAGAGGATTAGGATTGGGTGTCCACTAACTTAGCGGTAGAAAAATTCCTAAGCTAATATATCCAATATTGACAAGGGCTATCTTGACACCCTACTTGAAGTAGACAGTTTCTTAAGAAAAATGCAAGCTAGAGATAAATATGAAAGATCTAGATTTGACTCAAAGCAAACTTGATTTTTGGGATTGATATGGATTGGAGGATGGATGAAAATGTTGATTTTGGTTAAGGACAATGGTAGGAGAAAATATGGATGGATAAAGATTGATTATGGTAGGAAAGATCCAAAGTCTAGGTCCAAGATGAGTGGTTAAAGTCAAGTCCAAAATAAAGGAAGGTGACTATGATTATGAAAAAGGTGCTAATGAAGATTGATGTTTGGGTTTTGATGATTTGGCAAGGGCTTTTCAAACACATGAGAAGACACAATGGCTAACTTGAATTTCAAGGGTGATAAGGTTGCTTGGATTTTAATGGTATAACACATGAAAACACATCAAGCACATGAACACGCCTCATATTATTCAAGTAGGAGTGTCATATCTTGTGGACTCACAATGGTGACATCTGTTCCATTAATACCATCTACCATAGAATGGATAGCTAGGGATAGCCCACGTACATGAGAAATCTCTTACATTGGGGGCAAAAATCTTTTTCCAAAGTTAGCTCTATCTCACCCATGGAGGTACATGTGAGCACTTCTCATCCCCAACAATGATACACAAAAAGATATGATAGCCAAAAGGTCTCAAGCTAGGCTTGCACAAGCTCTCTAGGGGTGTCCCTGATATACACAAGGTACATGGGGCTTAATTAGTGAACACTAGTCCATCTACAAGCATGAGATCAGAGAAAGGCTCGAAGGATATCTTCACCTTATTTCTTGAATCACTAGGGGCCCCAAGGATGTGCTAGACATAATGATGATTAGATTGAGGTACAACTTTCATTCTTCCCCTTTGATATATCACGTCAGAACACATGGTTGAGGTCATCCATTAGGGTGATGAAATCTCTAAGCAGGCCTCCTAATGGGAAATGCTAATGTTAGGTGTTTTTAATCTCCAAGCTCATGCAAAGTGCAAGGAGAGACCATACACACACTAACACACCTTGGGTGATAAAAGTGAACCATGCGGTGTTTTTGATCCCTGAGATCATCTTGTGGTGCAAGGGGAGAGCATACACACACACTTGATCCACACAAACAAGATTAATTAACCTTTAAAAATCAATGTGTGGTGTGTGTTGGTTCCCAAAATAACTACAACCTGAAACCCTAAAACATTTTACAATCAACTAGGCCAAGGGTGTCATCAGGGTGATTAAAAGAGGTTTATCAATAGGTTAAGGGTGATTTTGGCCAACTTATAGGAGTGGGTAGACTCCTCTACACTTCAAGCTCAGCTAGACTTAGGAGGGTAATCTTGGAGGTATCCCTCAATAGGGATTGAGATCAACAAAATATATTATCTCAGTTATGACTTTGTAACAATACCCAGATCACTATTTTAATCCCAAATACTATCACTGAACTAAAATAGACTTGTTGCACTTAATAACCCCATTTTAAGTTGATGAGAGGAAACCTACAGAAGGAGGATGCTTCTGAAACTGTAACTACATTTAAGACTTGATATACAATTTTAATTTTAATGAGTTTGGGTGATCACAGGGTTTTTAGACCAGTGCCTATCCATTGGGTTGCAAAGTTTCATGTTTATCAAAGGAACACAATTAAAAGGAAATGTATGACTGCCTATTTGAAGATTCAAATACATAAAAATCAATATCAAACCATGAGAATACTTAATAATCCAATGCCATACAACATTCTTCCATATGTAATACTGAAATGACCATTTATAGATTCTAAAAATGGATTAAGAACTGTCACATTCATTTAAATCATATTTTACAATCATACCACTAAGTGTGGCAAGAGAAAACCCTAACTATGATAGAGATTTCCTAAATAAAGCACTTATAGCAGTGGAGAAAAAAAATGATTCAGTATAAAGATGAAAATACATTTTTAACATACACTTCTGATAACCACTTTCTGAATAACATAAACTAAAAATTGGTCGTTACCCTAAATATTGCCTCTAGATCTCAGCACCTGTAAAGAAAAACTGCCCAAAATGACCAACCCACAAAACATCTCTAAAATATGTATATATAGCATTTTGTTTTTTGTGCAGCTCTAGGCGTTGAAAACTCAATCAACATGTACATCCATGTTACATTAAATCTAGCACATGGCCTTGTTAGAAAATCTGTATGACTGAAAGAATGCCAATATCCTGGCATGTCTGAAAGCTTGCAGAGGAAGATTGTCCACATGCCTTAGGTACTTGGAGCATTAATTAAGGAAGGTCAGATCTGTTTCCTAGTACCTGTAATGTCTATTTCATCCACTTTGTCCTCCTTTATGTACTGGTGCATTGAAGATCTCCACTATTTCAACCACCTATATGGCCTTGACCTACAACATTAATTGTTGGGTACCAATCTGCCTATTTTATCTTGCAATCATGGCACAATTTTAGGTATCCAAGAAATACCACCTTTTAGAAGCTTTTACAACACTTTAAAGTGTTTGTTTTCATTCTCCCCTTTAGGTGCCCTTTGATTTTGCTATAATTTGGTGTCCTTGGAGAATTTGAAATTCTACTTGGTTGATGTTCATCTCTCATCTTTTGATTTATCAGGTCATTTGAATTTTGGTTTTATCTCCTTTCTGCATTTGGCACCTCCTTTTCCTGTCGGCCAATTCACAAGTCGACAAAATGCCCAGTTAGCGAACCATTAGGTTCATGAACTATCAATTTCTTTGACAAAGGCTTGCTTTCCTTCTCTTTTTCTTCCTTTGTTGGAAAAATTGCCCCGCGGCGAACTTAACAACCGGTGAACCTAACAATTCGCGAACTCACCTTTTGCTAATAAAATTGCTATTTTTCCTTCCTTCACGCTTCTTCCTTTTGACTCTCTTCATCGGTGAAAACCTTTGCCAGAGAAAGCTCTTGTCAGTAAACTTTCAAGTTCATGAACCAAAGACTTTTCTGACAAAACATTTCACTTGCTCTTTATTTTTCTATCTTTTGTTAGTAAACAAATTTGTCACCCAAAACCTCTATATATTTGCCCAATTTGGGGTGGAAAATGTACTAACAGTTGAACAAGTTGCAAATAAATTTTGTAATTGCTCTCTACATTCTTTAAAAAGGAGCAACTTCTTTTATGTGATTTTAATTAAAATGGGATGTGTTTTTAACTTGAAAGCAGAAAATGATAGTTTTTCTAGAATATAAAAATGTATTAAAAATACAATACTCAAGGTATTGTAGGCAAGAAATCAAATTTTCCTCCTAGACATATGAAAAGGAGGATAACAATGATCAAATCATAATAACTGAATCACCATATACAACATTGAATTCTGACATACGAAAGAAAGGTACTCTATTGATAATACAATTATCAAAGAAGTAGGTTGTCAATATTTTAACAGAACAATATAGATACCATAATTTCATCATGCCATACATCTAACATACGAAAGATAAATGGCCATACACAGGAAATAATAGACATGCTGTCAACTTATCCCTTATATTAATGAAAAATAATAGAACAAAATACTTTGCCCCTTTAAAATGACTTCACATATGTTGTATAAAAGTATTTCCCCTTACTTCTTCCTTCCCGCAATTACTTTTTTTTTGTCCCGAGAGAGAGACTCTTACCATCTAGTAAATTCCCTTTTAAAGATTTATTACCATGTAAAAAGGTTGGTAACTATCCGTAACCTCTTTTTACGGAACTTTGATTTTTTGAATTATTTTTTAACCTCTCCTCCACTGGAATTTTCTAGCCAAAAACAAACCACCTCACAGTTGCATATTAATTAATTCTTTTTAAAGAATTAATTCCTCCAACATTATTCCCACAAAAATAATTTTCCCACTTTTAACTCCTTTCTCTATCACATTAACGGGAAGTAATTTTACCCCTTCCCTAATATTAATTCTTAAAAAGAATTAATTGCCTAGCACTATGACTTAGGGTAAAATCATTTTTCATAGCTAGTTGAATGCGCTTTAACATAAAAGTTAAAAATACATTAATAATTCCCTTGAACTAGCTATCCTTCACACAATTTCCTTTGTGCAAAATATTCACACGTGTAGGTAAAATTTCTTAGTTGGTTCAGTTTTTAGGGTAGTGAAAGATTCAGGCCAACAACTGGCTCTTATTGGGGACTGTATTCCTCAGTGGAATGCAGAGAACTCTAGATTCTCTATAAACTAATGCCTTATCCATTGGGTTGCTTCTCATATGTGCATGTTCTCTAATAATTCCCTATATAGAAATATGCTTGACTTCTCAAATGCATCATTCAGACCATAATTAGAATAGAATATGCATAAAGGAGGTGCTCCACTAATCAAATTTTAAGCTTCATTGTATAGTCACCTCTATTCTACTTCCTAGATTCAAAAGTGACCTATAAAGATGAACCTCCCCAAATCAATTGCACCAAAAGTTGCCTGCTTGGGGACATTTCACAATTTTTTCATCTTATAATTGATGCAGGAGCATCCAGTGGTGTGAGGGCAATCTTGCATCATCCAAAAAAATATGTGTTTCAAAATTGTTGATGTTCTTTCCATTTCTTTTCAAAATTTGTGGTTCTGGTTCCATAATCGCTTGAATAATGATGTAGAACTTTTAGTTTTTCCAAACTGCTAAAAATAACAACTTGCTATTTTAGGAAAGTTTGCATTTGGGCACGAATTGAATTAAAAATTTACAGGAAGCTTTGTAATAGAAAAATAAGACATTTGGCGAAGGAATCACGCAAATATCATTTGCGAGCTGAAAGATATTAAAGTTTCTGTTTCCTGAAAAATGTCTGAAAATTACTCAAACTCAGGTTTGAGGCACTAAATGGCCCATAAATAGCTGAAGCAAGCAAAGCTAGTTCTTAGCATGTAGAGTGCTTCACAAGCTTTCCGACACATAAAATGGTTCGTCAATCGAACACCCAGATCAAAAGTTATGGCTTCTGGAATTTGACCTATTTTTGGAGGGAGATGCAAATTTTGAAATTAGGTTGTTGGCCGCCAAAAAAACTATTAATAACCATTTTTGGGAACCCCAGGTAGTAGTAGAGTTAGGAGGAAAGTGTAGAGTCAAGAATAGGCAAGAAAACATAAACCCTAGCTGATTTGGGGTTACAGAAGGCAGAAGATTTCAGAACCTGGTGATGTGTAGCTGTAGTGTGTTGCAGCCTGTGGAGGATTGATTCCTCTTATTGTAATTGAGCTTCTGTAATGTAATGAGTTGCCCAAATCAATAAAGAAATATTTTATTTTCTATGTTCCATTTTTGTTGTTGTGTGTTTTATGATTTACCCCCTTCATCAAGTGGTATCAGAGTAAGGGTTCCTGACTGTGTAGACAGATCGCCGACCGTGAGGCAGTTTGCACCAGGACCTGAGGTTGTGGGTTTGCTGCGGAGGTCAAGATGCCTCCACAAAGAAATCGTATTGGGAGGAATGCTTTGATGGAAGAGGGTTTTAGGGCCCTGGAAAGGCAAATTGATGCATTGCAAGAGGAGCTGCGAAGAGGGTTTGAGCTGAGAACAAGAGAAGAAAGCGAAGAAGAAGCTGAAGAAGAGCTATCTGAGGAAGAACAAGAAGCTGCGGGAGATCCTGCAGAAGTTAGGTTGTTGAGGGCCATTTTGAAGATCAAAAAGAGGCCCAGGATCAAAGTTTTTACATATTTTAGAGATTTGAATCCAGAACAGCTTATTGATTGGATCAATGACATGGAGGAGTATTTCAAGTATGAAGATGTGGAGGACCCATATCGGGTCAAGTTTGCAAAAACAAAGTTGAAGGGCCATGCCAGTATTTGGTAGAAGGAGGTCCAATTAGAGAGGAATAGAAGAGGAAAAGGAAAGATCACCAGATGGGATCGGATGGTGGAGAAACTGAAGAAGCAGTTCATTCCTGTGGACTATGAGATGGAGTTGCTGAAGAAGCTGCAAGGATTGAAGCAAGGTAACAAGTCTGTCAAGGAGTATACAAAAAAGTTTTATAAGATTACTATTAGGATAGGCCATGCAGAGCCCAACAAGGAGAAGGTAGGCCGTTACATTAATGGGTTAAGGCCAAGTATTCAAGAGGAACTGAGCCTGGTCAGAATGACTACCATAGAAGATGCGTACCAGTTTTCCCTGAAGGTGGAAGAGAAGCTAAATAAAAGATTCGATAGCAAGCAAAGGGGAAGAGGTCAAGGTGGAAGGATTGGTGGAAGAACCTATGGAGGCCGTAATGAAGAGCAGAGGAAAAGTGAAGAAGTTGGCACTAGTCAAAATTAGAGAGGGGATAACACCTACTGCCCTTGTGACCAATACAATGGTGAGCAAAGAGGAAGAGGAAGAGGTGGACTTGGGCAAGGGCCTGGAAGAGGAGGTTTTAGAGGAACCTGTTTCCAATGTGGAGAAGAAGGGCATCAAGCATACGAGTGTTTGCAACATCAAGGAAGGACAAATAGAAGACTTGAAGGTAATGCACGAGTTGCACATGTAGATGAAGATGCGTAGTTTGAGCATTTTGAAGATGCTAAAAGGGGAGAAACCCTAGTTGTCAAAAGAACTTTGTTGAATGAGGAGAAATAACCCAATCAGAGTAAGAGTTTATTCCACACAAGGTGCAAATGTGAAGGTAAGTGTTGTGATATTATTATTGACAGTGGAAGCACATACACTCTTGTTTCAGAGGAGATGGTTGACAAATTGAAGTTGACAAGGAGAAAGCATCCACATCCATATCAGATTACATAGTTGCAAAAGGACCATAGAGCTTTGGTCAATGAGCAGTGTTTAGTGAAGTTCAAGATTGGGGACCACCATGATGAGGTGCTGTGTGATATCATACCAATGGATGCATGTCACATGCTGTTGGGGAGGCCATGGCAGTATGATAGGAGCATTGTCCATGATGGCATGCAAACACATATTCCCTAACAAAGGATGAAGTTTGTCATAAGTTGAAGCCTTCGAAGGAGGTGGAAGAAAAGGTATGTAGTATTGCCAGAATTTGTTTGGTAGATGGTAGGAAAATTTTGGAGGGTATGAAGCATGAGCGTCATTGCTATGCATTGATTCCTAAAATTAGTCAAAAAAAATGTGGAGATGTACCAGCTGAAGTCTCAGAGATGTTGGAAGAATTTCAAGATATTGTCTATGATAATGCACCAGAAGGTTTACCACCAGTACGGAAGATAAGTCATCAAATGGATTTGATACCAGGATCTAGTTTGTCAAATAAGGTAGCCCATAGAATGACCCCTGCAAAGAATGAAGAGCTAAACAAACAAGTTCAGGCTCGTTGTTGAGGAAGGGACTAATAAGAGAGAGCCTAAGTCCATGTGCGGTACTCGGAGTACTAGCACCAAAGAAAGATGAAGAATGGAGGATGTGTATAGACTCTCGAGCCATCGATAAGATAACGATAAAGTATAGATTTCCATTGCCAATAATGGATGACATCATGGATTGTTTGAGTGGGGCCAAGTACTTCACGAAGATTGACCTAAAAAGTGGGTATCCCCAGATTCGAATCAGAGAAGAAGATGAATAGAAGACATCCTTCAAGACAAAGGAGGGTTTATATGAGTGGTTAGTCATGCCATTTGGATTAACCAACGCACTGAGTACATTCATGTGGCTCATGAATGAGGTACTAAAAGAATTTTTGGAAAGTTTTGTTATCGTTTATTTGGATGATATTTTAATTTTCAGTAAGACTTGGGATGAACATCTGATGCATATCAAAAGAGTTCTAGAGAAGCTGAGGGAGGAGAAGTTGTTGATTAATTTGAAGAAATGTATTTTTGCAAAGGAGTTGGTATACTTGGGATTTGTTGTCTCAGAGGAAGGTCTTAAGATGGACCCAGAAAAGGTAAGGGCTATCATTGAATGGCGTACACCGAGGAGTTCTACAGAGGGAAGATATTTTCATGGTTTGGCAAGTTTTTACAGAAAGTTTATCATGAATTTTTGTAGTATTTGTGCACCCCTAACTGAGACAATGAGAGGGGATAGAAAAGAGTTTAGATGGACTAAATGAGAAAATAAAAGCTTTGATACATTGAAGCATAAATTCAAAAAGCAACATGTTTTGGCACTTCCAGATTTCAATAAGGTAATTCAGGTAGATTGTGATGCTAGTGGCAATGCTATAGGAGCTATTTTGAGCCAAGAAGGTAAGCCCATTGCCTATTTTAGTGAGAAGTTTAATGATGCCAAGAAAAAGTATTCTATTTATGATCATGAGTTTTATGCAATAGTTCAGGCTTTGAAGAAATGAAGACATTATTTGTTGCCAAAAGAGTTTGTTTTATATACTGATCATTAGGCTTTACAATATCTTAATAGTTAAGGAAAGTTGAACCAGAGGCACTTAAAATGGGTTGAATTTTTACAGAGCTATACTTTTGTTTTGAAGAATAGGAGTGGGAAGTCCAACAAAGTTGCAGATGCCTTGAGCAAAAGGCAAAATTTGTTGACAAAAATGAAGATAGAGGTTGTTGGGTTCTATGAGCTCAAAAGTTTGTATCCTAAAGATCCAGATTTTGCAGAGGCCTGGAAAGCTTGTTTGGAACCTGTTACTTTAGACATGACAAAATAGTTGGATTTCATAATCCAAGATGGCATGTTGTTTAGAGGAAGCCAGTTGTGCATTCTAAGGAGTTCCATGAGAGAGAACCTGATTAAGGAGAAGCATAGTAGAGGATTGGCTGGACACTTTGGTCGAGATAAGACCATTGCTATTGTTGGTGAAGATTATTTTTAGCCACAGTTGCAGCAGGATGTGAGAAAATTTGTGCAAAGTTGCAGAATATGTCAGATGGTGAAAGAATCAATTTAGAATATAGGTCTATATCAGCCACTATATGTACCAGAGAAGCCATGGGATGATATTAGTATGGATTTTGTTATTGGTTTACCAAGGACACATAGAGGACATGATTTTATTTTTGTGGTGGTGGATAGATTCTCGAAGATGACACATTTTATTCCTTGCAAGAAGACGAATGATGCTATTCATATTGCGGAGTTATTTTTCAGGGAGGTGGTGAGATTACACGGTCTACCAAAAAGCATAGTTTCAGATTGAGATACTAAGTTTGTTGGTTATTTCTGGAGGACATTGTGGAAGAAGTTGAAGACAGATTTGAAGTTCAATTCTGTGCACCATCCATAGACTGATGGACAGACCGAAGTGGTGAATAGGAGTTTGGGTAACCTGCTACGATGCTTAGTAGGAGATAAGCCCAAGGGATGGGATTTGATTTTACCACATGCAAAATTTGCTTACAACAATTCTGTCAGTAGGAGTACCGGTAAATCACCATTCCAAATCGTATATGGGAATAGTCTAAGAAATGCTTTAGAGTTAAGGAATCTAGACAAAGGAGAAAAGACAAGTGCCAAGGCTGAAGACTTCGTAGAACACATGAAGAATTTGCATGAATAGGTGAAAAAACACATTAATAAGATGAATATTCAGTACAAGGCTAAGGCAGATCAGAAGAGGAGATATAAGGAATTCCAGGTAGGAGATGAAGTCATGGTTCACTTGAGAAAAGAAAGGTTCCCAATTGGAACATATAATAAGTTAAAAATGAAAAAATTTGGACCATGCAGAATTTTGAAGAAACACAATTCAAGAAATGGATATGATGTGGAGCTGCCAAGTGGGATCAACATTTCCTTTATTTTCAACATTGCTGATTTATCATAATATCATGAAGGTGGAATAGCAGATGGACCAACAGAAGAATAGTGGAGTATTTCAGCGTCTACTTCAACAGAGAAGATAGAAGATATCTTAGATAGCTATGTGAGAAGAAGTACTCAGAACATGCAATATGAAGAATATCTGGTGAAATGAAAAGGAAGGCCTGTTGAAGATTCTTCTTGGTTATTTAAGGCAGAGGTTGACCATTTGGGTTTTCCTTACACAAACACCTGAGACATGACAGGGTCACTTCTCAAATTACCCTGGGTATCTGATGCAGGAGCATCCAGTGGTGTAAGGGCAATCTTGCAACACCCCAAAAAAGATGTGTTTTAAAATTGTTGATGTTCTTTCCATTTCTTTTCAAAATTTGTGGTTCTGGTTCCATAATTGCTTGAATAATGATGTAGAACTTTTAGTTTTTCCAAACTGCTAAAAATAGCAACCTGCTATTTTAGGAAAGTTTGCATTTGGGCACGGATTGAAGTAAAAATTTACAAGAAGCTTCGTAACAGAAAAATAAGACCTTTGGAGAAGGAATCACGCAAAGATCATTTGCGAGCTGAAAGATATTAAAGTTTTTGTTTCCTGAAAAATGCTTGAAAATTATTCAAACTCAGGTTTGAGGTACTAAACGGCTCCGTACGGGCCTGAAAATGGCTGGAATGAGCAAAGCTAATTCTCAGCACATAGAGCACTCCATGAGCTTTTCAACGCATAAAACGGTTCGTCAATCAGACACCTAAATCAAAAGTTACGGCTCCCGGAAGTTGACCTATTTTTGGAGGAAGATGCAAACTTTGAAATTAGGTTGTTGGCCGCCAAAAAGTCTATTAATAACCATTTTTGGGAACCCTGGATAGTAGTAGAGTTAGGGGGGAAAGTGTAGTGTCAAGAATAGGCGGGAAAATAGAAACCCTAGCTGATTTGGGGTTACAGAAGGTAGAAGATTCTAGAGCCTGGTGATGTGTAGTTGTATTGTGTTGCAGCCTGTGGAGGATTGATTCCTCTGATTGTAATTGAGCTTCTGTAATGTAATGAGTTGCCTAGATCAATAAAGAAATATTCTATTTTTTGTGTTCCATTTCTATTGTTGTGTGTTTTATAATTTACCCCCTTCATCAATAATTCAAAGTTATTCAACCATATTAAACCTCTTTAACCCCACTGATAACCCTTGTCTAGCTCCTCTGACACCTGGAGGAGTATGTTAATAGCATCATTCATAAAAAAAAATCATTTTACATAAGAAACTAGAGGTTTGCGGAGTCTTGTTGGAGTTCCCGATTAATAACAATGGGTTTGGAAAATAAATCTCCAATAAAAGTTCCAATAGATGGTGGTGCAACAATAATGATATTGTCAGTCTTGAATCTCCATGGGAATCTTCTCCACTGCACTCAGGACACTTGAAACATCTAAATTCTCCCCAGGAGCCTTTGGAGATCCATTCCTCAACCATGTCTTCGAAATCAAGAGCGACAGAATCAACAGGGTCCACTCCAACCTAATCATCTTTATCCAAATCTGTCACATGCTAATTAGCCTCTAAAAGTCTTCTACTTCCAGCCATTTATGGGTACTATATCCTCTTCATAACCTTGTGCAAGCAAAGATGCTTCTGAAAGTTGAATACTAAAAGCTCAAACCATTTCTTGTAAATTCATGCGTGTCTCAAACAAGTATTGCTTTGTCATCAAGCTTCTTTCAATCTGATGAAATTGCTCCACCTCTTTCAATGCCAAAATCACGTGTTGAGCTTTTCGACCTATATTTCTATCCATCATGTAGTCTAGAGAGCCTACCTGTATGGCTATTTGTCCAAAACCACTATTGCAAGTTTTCATCCTTCACATTCTTGGACAATACTTTAGATCTAGAGAAGAAATTAAAAGATTCTTGTATGTGCTCTGTATCTTGAGACCCGCACTTCTACCAGTGATTTTTCTGGGCCCTGAGACATATCCTCTCTTCTTATAAAATCTTGAGTTTTGGAACCTGAAACAACTGAACTATCTGCTCTTCTAGATGCATTCCTGTTTTCTTCGTTAGCATTTAGAAGGGAAATCTGACAGGAAATCCTGCCTGCGCACTGCGTCCTTCAAATGATTAAAGTTAACACTTGAATACTATAAACCAAAATCACGACTCTCTCATCATGCACTATTTATTGAGTATCTGTTCCTTGATTTCATTGATATATTATTCTCAGTCCTCCCATAGATGTTGAGGATCTTGGTAGAAAAGCAAAGGTTCCATTCCCTGATTACCTAAATAGAACATATCATATGACTTTCCACAGAAATTTTTTGAACACCCCATCCAGCCATCTGCTTCAAGCAATTTAAGTGATAACTCTTTCCCCTTGAAGTCTTTCATGCTCAACAGTAGTAGGATGAATCAAACGAAAAAGGGAATGTTTCTAAGTGAATTTTATTCATGCTAGCCTCTTGATTGTGTGGTTTCATGTTCATTGCTAGTTATCATTCATATCCCTATCACACCTTTTACTTGTACATGTCCTCATGAAATGCATTGCCTAATCATACGGTTTTGTATTATTTGCCATCATCAACCCTCCAATCACATGATTCAGGTCTTAATGCTGAGCTTCAAGTGTCCAATCGCACCACTCATGCTTGTTTGCCACCTCCAGCTATGCTCTATCATGCGATTAAACTTGAAAATGGTGTTGATCATTGCTTTGGGGCGAATCGGATATGACTGAAACAAACACTTGTGATTTGCTGCTCTTGTATGCTGCTTGTAGAATGATCCAAGGGTGGAGATGTATTTTAGAACCTCATCATAAGCTTGCTAAAAGATTATCAACAATTTCTGAACTTTTAGAACTATCCAAACTACTGGTTGAATACCGTATCGGCTAATTGGCCAATTTAATAACTTTTGAACCTTGCAAAAAATTGCTGATGCTATGTCAGCTAACCAACGATTCCCATAAGTTTAAAACTTTGTAGACACTCTATCGGCAATCCAACAAAATTTTTAAGTTCCGAACTCCATAAGCAATCGGAAAATCGGAAAATTTAATGACTTATGAACCCGCCGTGACTGCGTCGGCTAATCGGCAAAATCCCTAACTTCTGAACCTTGTCAGAGAAAAGAAGGTTTAACAAACTAGTAACTCAGCTGATAACAGACTTTATTGGTCTGAAGGTGGTTAGAAAAGCTAACCGTTTACCGATAGGCTTCATACTTCATAAATAAATCCATTGGTGCATATCATGCGATCTTTTGACATTTGCCTGGAGGTATTCTTTCAACAGCTCACGACCTGTCTACATTTCCACGATTTGTATATATGTCCAGTGTTATATTTGACAAAAATCCTCCTTTCATCATGTTTTCGATGAATGTCCATACTCCATTGCAAAGCCCTCATTTCGTACAGGTTTGGGGAGCTTATGGAAACACATTATTGAGAATACAGGCTGCAATAACTAAAAAAATGTATAGGACTCTCGATGGGGTTGCTGCTAGACTGTCAACTGAGCTCATGTTACAAGCAGTCATTCCCACTATAGATTGGTCAAGCAAAAGTTACATTGTGAAAGTCATTTAGGATCTGATCCTCTCGAAGTCGAAGGTAAGTAGTAGCATATTGTTGCACATAATCTGTATATAATGCCGATGTTACAAACCAACCAAAGGAAATCAAGAATATGTAGAGTCACCTTTTGGTCGTTTAGATAAAAGTGTAAGGAATGAACAGGTGGGTAAAATGTGAGATGCGGATAGACCCCTTCTACTTTTTTCTGATATTCGTGTCCGTATAGTTTTATAGTTGAGGCGTGTACAAGTGGTAAATTGTGTCCTACTATATAGGGCTATGTACCTGAACTTCCAGCACTACAATTTCCCACTGTTTTGGAGCAGTGACCAGGCGCATGAATTCCATTGTCATATCCATTTAAACTCATGTTAAATAGTTCGTTTATTGTTACCCAATTCTTCACTCGGTCACCGAAGCTCTCAAAGCATGTGTTTGCATACGCTGTAAAATATGGGACAGTCTTGTCGCTTAGGAAACCTCCATACTCATCCTGAAAAGGTTGTGGAAGATCTCAATGAAATATCATCCAAGACAACATTAATGAACTAGGCGCCTTTAGTGTAACGCTCCTTGGCCCTCTATCATTGAAAACTGAATTTCAGTAACTCCCAACTTACCAATCGGATATTCCATCGGCAAACCAGAAGATTTCTCCAACTTTGGAACTCCTTTGATGTTCTATCGGCTTATTGGCGAACATTGTAACTTTTGAACTCCGTTGTATCGGCAAGAAATTAAGAACTTTTAATATCAACCTTTTGTTTCATTTGTGAACCAAGACATTAGCCAATAAAAGGTGGACTTCAATATTTCCACTGGTAAAAAGGCAAAAAAAATGAGAACCTTTCGTATCGGCTTTTGCTGAGTTCCTGAAGCGTAATATTCGACGATAGATCATCGAGTTGGAGAAATAAAGAATCTTATAACTTATAAACTTCATCGATCTCCTGTCAACAAACTGGCAAAAATCTTAACTTTGAAACTTGTAAAGTTTGCTGGTATTTACATCAGCGAATCGGCTCATATGATAACTTTTGAACCTTGTATAAATTGTAGATATTGTGTCAGCTTATCGGTGTATATTCCAACTTTTGAACTCCATCGGTTAAAATGAGGTTTTATAAACTGATATTTCGTCAATAACAGACAGCCTCTCTAGCGTTTGCGTCCTACACGCTAGCCATTATGACTTTAAGCTATTCGTAGGCCGCTCATATGCAGAACTTTTGCTCAAAAATTTAATGCGCCATTCAGAATAAATGTTGAGCTTTTAAAGCTTCCATGCAGACCTATCGCATATGCTGTGCTAAATACCTTAAGGTTCAGGAGGTGACGGCGACTACTGTATATGAAGTCTATGAAACCCCAACATTTTGGTTTGCATGAGCACTGGTATGCTTCAATTCTCAACCAGGCCACTTGTGCTGCCTCCACCTCAGATCCAAGTGTCTTGTTATATACTTAAAGCCATGGCCAAGCTGACTAGTGCGGAAGCTGCAGCTTAGGAGAGTGTGAATGGCTTCCTGGATATAATTCCATCGGCTCTTAATCAACTCCATACCACACACTCACCTCAGTTTCAATGTTTGGCCTACGTAGTTATTGCTGGTAAATTCATTTATTAAAATATCAGTCGCAGGATTCCCCATGCTCTCACTAAAAATAAATTGAAGAATGAAGACAATCTACGGGCGGGTTTTGAATATAACATACTCCAGACATGGGTGGTAACTCAAGTTTGCCAACCAGAATATTTGACAATGAGGTCAATGTTCAATGCAGTAGTAGGAGGCATCGTTACATGTTGTGTTACACTTTTGGGCATCAAAGTTAGTCTGATGAGATCTCTTATATGTGGAGTGTGCAATGTCCTACTTTGAAGATGTTGCTTTCTCCATTGAGAAGAAAAAGAACTCCATTATGTTGGCAAAAAAATCAGTGTCCCCCTTCGAGATTCGTGACATGGCTTAACCGCCTCCGCTGGTCCTTATCTGGGATGGTAGTAGTTTCCTGATAGGTGCGCCTTTTGGGAGAAACGGCCAGCTCAACTCCCTACACATTAGACTGTGTGTGAAAAGCTGCAATGACTCCAGTAAACTGTCATGAGTTACCACCAATTTGCATCTCAAAACTTTAGTTTGCAAACCCTAGGTATTTCTGAAGAGTATTTATAACTATTTATAAAAACCTTCAACTCTACAGATCGGCCTTCCGCATGATTCATGAACTTAAGTTGCCCATAAATGAAACTTTAAAACATTCAAACCTGGGGATGGGGAAGATATCGGTAAAAACCAAAATTTGAGAACTCCCAAACCATAGATTAGGTACCTTATCGGTAATTCGTCTCCGAAACAAATTTTTGAACTGCTTCGGCCAAAATAAGGTTTGGCTAACCGATAACCTCCTGATAGGGCAAATGTGCGTTTTGGTGAACCACCGACAAACGTGAGGTTTGACTAACCAATAATTTCCCAAGGTGATCGACCGTCTAATAAGTTAGTGAATGGTAATATTCGCCAATAAAATAAATATGTGTTCCGTATGACAACCTGACCCAACTTTTATCATGTTGTTGCTTCCGAAGCCTCCATGGTAGTGAATTGAGCCGTTGTCTTTCACATGATTATGAACTGTAATCACCTCATGATCTCCTTCACAAGTAACAACTATAGGTCCCTTGTAACACTTGTGCTTCTTCAACAACGTTGCAGGCAGCTGAAGTAGATAGAATCAATGCAAAACTGCAATCAGTGTCTGATATGACTTTGCTGAGGAGATCTACCATGATACATGCAGTTGCCATTGCTAAACATGTGGGAGAGATTATAAATGGAACTGCAGATCCAGACCTAGAGGAACGGGGAAGAACAATTGATGAAGAAAAGTTAAAGAGTGGTGTTGGTAAGTGGCCTGATCTATCCGGGGATGTTAGACTTGCAAGATATAAAATAAGCCCTCCTCTAGTTGCATAATTCAAAGCAATACTCTTATCAGAGTCACATACTTGATTTAGATCTATGCCACATGTTACATAAATTGATAGGATATAATTCAACACTTATATGCTGCCATAAAGAGAAGCAACCATCAAGGGAGTCCTCCATTCCAGGGCTATTTGATTAGAACCATTCTACCTAAAGTACCAAAAGTTAACTTCATCCACTTTTAACTCATCTTCTTCCATTGCTTTCTCAAACCTAATAAGGTCATTATTTGCAGTAAATGGCTACTATTGGACCTTCCATAATTGTATGCACATATGATTTGATAACCTAGCCACTGGATGACAGATACTTTAAATTTTTATTCTGGACACCCTGTCACAATAAGCGTCATGTCCCCAAGCGTACTCACTTCATTATTTATATTGTTAATTGGGGAAGACTGTCTCCAATGATCAGATATGAGATTTGAATATAGACAAGTCTGATCATGATTAGAATGCAATACACCTAGAAGAATATAGGAATACATCCATGTGGTATGTTTTAAGGTTTCCAAACTCTATCTGAAGACTGTTCTTATCCACAATTGCAGTGTTGTATACAACATATTCCAATTCATACCAAATACTGGTTTTTTGTAGATTTCACGGCACTCCAATCACCATTTGATAGCCCTACAATTAAATGAGCCTCTGAAACTTTCAGAATTAAGATCAACACTCTGGATAGAAGGCTGAATCTTAAGCTTGAGAGCTGAAAGTGACCAAGAAGTCTAGAGAAATATTTTGTGCAATTTGAAGCTGAAATATCCTGGGATCGAAATCCCTCTTGAGAGAAACCATAACTACCAACCTCTTATAGGCACAGGGACTAATCATAAAAGATGGGGAAAATGGCACACAACTGTTGCACTTATTGGAAACACACACGATAGAAAAACTAAAAAACTAAAAACAAAGAAAGACTGAAAAGAAACTATGTACAAGGGAAAGAGGGAAAGAACGTGACTACACATAACCATTAACAGGTTGAACAAAATATGAACCCTTTCGGGACAACTTTTGGCTAAACTCAGGAATTTCTTGCAAAGATACGAACAACAACAACGATATGACATTCATTGTATTTACAGGAAATACATCAGGCATGGGTGGGAAAATAAATAGGGATTCAAAATTTTGACCATGACCATCAGCGATACACTAGTTATTTTCTTTTACAACATAATGCATGACACACCAATTTTCCTAATGCATATAAGAGGTATATTTGGAATTGACTTCTGGATTTTGGATATCATGGGACACACCTCCAAAATATTTGTCTGACAGCTGTTCGGGTGTTTCTTCAACTGTGGATTGTTGCACTAATTCTCCCAGAGGTGACGTGGGAATAGGAACTTTAGGATGCTGAGAATTACGAAGATCTTTTTCTTGATGATTGCTATTCTATTTTGCTTCAAGACCTCTTTCTTTCTCATGTTCAATGTCATCAACTTCATCTTCTTTATGTCCATGCTCAAATGAATTGGAACCCAAAGGGAATTATTGCCTGAAGAACAACACCCAACAGAAAAAGAATTTTGAGAGGAGGCAATCAAACCAAAATCTTCATCCTCAAACTTTGATTGTATGTGCACTGGGGAAGCAATTTGTGCCTCGTCTTCGCTTGTATTCACTGCTTCATTGAAAAACATTTCTTTAGAAAATCTTTCTGCCTCTATGTTGTTGTCCTCTTTCTATGAATGATGTATAGCAACATGAGATTCTTTATTTGGTGCAACTTCTTCATAGACAAGGGTACGACTGCGAGCAAGAAAATTTGTATCTTTCCCATCTCTTTGTTCGATATTTTGAAAAGTTTGAAGCAAAGCTGGATGTACCTTATCAGGCTGAAATTTCATATTACCATATAACCTTTTTAAAAAGATCACTTGCACCAGATCATCAAGTACCTGACTATTCTGAGATGTAGATGTGGAAGAAGAGAAGTCTTTGTCATCAAGTACCCATTTGAAAGCACCTTTTAATTGTTCTCTTATTGAACAAATGCTTAACCTTTTATTGTTGCTACAAATTATTATCATGTGCCACCCTCCTAGCTTCATCCAATTATGTCAACTTGTGCATTCTTAATGCCAAAACATCATCCCCATATTCTCGTATTTGTTGCAACAGTTGATACACAGGTAGTTCTAATGACATTGGCATTTTGGCCTTTAATCCATATACTAGTTTAAATAGACTCTTGCCTATAGCACATTTGTAGGTTATCCTATCAGCCCAAACTGTATATTTTAGCTTGTCATCCCACCTTTTCTTGTTCATATCTAGAGTCCTCTTCATAATTTTCATGAGGCTCTTATTGCTGGACTCAACTTGTCCATTACTTTGCAAATGGAATGGTGATGAATGAATCAACTTTATCCCATATTTGGAACACATACTCACAATGTCTTGAGATTTGAAGTAGTTATCACATTGCTCAAAAGGTTCTCAATCACTACCTTGGACGTGGCATTCCGAGTTGGAACAACCTCAACCCATTTTGTAACATAATCAGTTGCCACCAATATCCATTTATATCCATTATTTAATCTTTCTTGAATTTCCCCTATGAAATCAATGCCCCATTGTTGAAATGGTGCTTCAGTGGTAACATTCATAAGGGGAAGAGCACCTTGAAGTTTTAACTTACCTGCAAACCTTTGACATACATCACATTTTCTGATTTATTTTGCAACATCTTTGAAGAGGCTTGGCCACCAAAAACCAGCCCTAATAATCTTATGTGTTGTGGTTTTAGCATGGAAGTGCCCGCCACATATTCCTTGGTGATATTCTACAATGATTTTCTCAGATTGTTGCTGGTACAGACACTTCAACAACAGTCCCTCATGATTTTCCACATTAAAACACCTTGAATCAAAACATATTTCTAAGACTCGAACTTAAGTGTCCTTTGCTGAGTTACATTCATACTTGGGGGACAATGCATGTTGACAAGATAGAAAATAGTATCCTTGTAACATGGATCATTTGTCAACGTACACACATTAGCAAATGGAACAACATCTACCTCATTTATTTCAGCAGCCTCCAAGTTAGAATTAGTCATCAACTTAGCTAAACTCCAGCCTCTAACCAGTTTGGTGACTTGCACCTCAATGCCATACTCTTGGATCTTGTTGATCCATCTACATCTTCTCCCATAAACTTCCTGTTGCATGGAAATATCTTTCATAGCTGAATGGGGCACATATGCAATTGTCTTAGCGCCCATAAGATATGGCTTGAATTATTTTACTACTTTAACCAAGGCATATGCTTTCTTTTCCATATTTAAATAATTCAATTCAGCAGTCACCCACTTCACACCCATCCTCTACAACTTTAAACCCCAAAGTTCCCTAGAAAATTCACAAGAAAAGAGCATATGGAAAATAGACTCTCCAGCTTTTAGACATAGAACACACCTATTAGGAAATTGAAATCCATTTTTCTTAAGGTTATCCAATGTGAGAATTTTATTGTGATTAGCTATCCAATAGAAGAAAATAATTTTAAGAATAAGTCTAAAATTCCAAACTTTATTCCAAAGTCTATCCCCAGCAAGGTCTAACAGTAGACTGCATGTTGTTTTCACAGTAAACAGACCTCTATTGTCTTTCTCCCAAACAATTTGATCCTCTATAGGGAAAAGAGAGAGTCTATAGTGATTCAATTCCCTTTGAAGCTGCAAAGCAAGTTGTCTAACCTCATTTTGACTAGGACATGAATCTAACAAACATTTCAAACTTCTGGAGTAGCCATTGTGATCAATATAAGCAAAGACAACATAACCAAAGAAATTGTTGGCTTTGTCAGCCAACCTACCAAAATTGAACTCCCTGAGAGGCTACTCCCTAACCCATATGTCCTCCCAAAAGCTAATATTCTTGTCATTGCCCACTTTCCATTTGATACCTTTGCATAGGAGCCCTCTAGATTTTAGGGTACTATTCCAAATAACATATCCCTTGGAGAAATTTTATTTTGAGAGGAAATTAGTGACATGACCACCCCTGAAGTATTTAGCTTTCATGATTTCCCCTTAGTCTTTGTTGCCCATGCTTAAGTTCTACCCAACCTTGGCCAGAAGGGCCTTATTCATGAGATGAATTTTTCTTATAAACTGTTATGTCATAAAATATCCTCTAGGACTTTTACCTCCTAAGTTTAGCTCATGGGTCCTTTAGACTTAATCATGCATGTCAAAAATGAATCTTAGAGCAAAATCCCCCGAAACCCATGACAAATGGGACTTAGAGGACATTCTTGAGCTGAAACAAGTCCCAAAATAGGACCCTGGAGTTGGGCACCCGCGCCCTAGTTCAGACCTATTTTGTTGGGACCCAAATTTTAAATGTTTGCAAAGTGACCATTAAAAAGATTTCCCTTTGTCGGCCTATTCAATTTGAATTACGAATGTTTAGCAGAAATGCATATATAAACATTATTAGGACTTCATTTTAAACCTAGATGGATAATGCAAACTTGTGATCTTGTGCTAAGAATATTCAAGGCTCTCATTGTGTTGCAAAGCTGTATTGTGTTGTGTTTGTACTTGTTTGTTGTAGATTTGTCTTCATCAATCCATGTCTCCTCATTGTGTGAAAGACCTTCGTCTCCCTGTGAGAGCTTCACCTCCGAGGTGACATCTATTTTGTGTTTCAATCAATTTATTATATCATTTACTTTTGCCTCTATCCACCAAGGACACACACTCTATCTAACAACGATGTTGGAAGACTTGAATGCTATTTATGGGGTTTGACCGAGGCAAACTCCTAAACACCACAAACCCTAACCCCTCTCTTGTGATTGCAGGCTCATGGTTTGTGGTTTAACACTCATGGCTTCACAGATTGCTTCTACTATTTATTTGGTGCTTGTGACAGAGGTTTCATAGTGCATTTTCAAGGTATCATTATGCTATCATAATCACTCTAGTTTTATATATTGGTATTGTTGGAAATTATTTTCATTGATGTCAAAGGTGATCTGATGCAAAGAATGTCATTGATGGAAAAAGGTAAATTACTGGTCCAAGAAGTCAATCATTAAAGGCTGAAGGCCATAAAAATGTTTCATTTAATCCTTAATCATGGCCGACTTTGAGATGAGTATAATAAATCAAGATCAAATGGTTTATGTTGGACGACTTGGGGAGATCAAATTTAGTTTAAAAAATAATTTAATCTATTGTTTTATGAGGCCGACCTCCATAAAGAAATGTTACACTTAAATTATATATCCTTCAAGGCTGATTTCTCAAGTTTTGGTGCCTTATTTGGTGTGGTTTAAATCAAAATAAATATATTGTTAATGGGGTCAACCCCCTAGAAGAAGCGCTCCCATATAAGGACAAAATCATCCCATTTAAGAGGGTAATGAAAAGGTATATATTTAACAAAGAGTTACCTCCTTTGTAATCATTCATGTCCTATGAATGAAGTCATCATCCTTGGAATATATAAAGCAAGTTTGCAAATGTGAAGAAGGGAGGGTTGGAATAAAAAGAATATATTAGATTTACACCTATAGATCTACACATGAAGATATAAAAAGAAGATCATTGAAGAGGATTATATAGCACATTTGTAAGAAGAGTATATGCAAATTTAAAAAGAGGAATTTATGGCAGATTTGTAAGAAGAGTATATGCATATTTAAAAGAGGCGTTTATGCAGATTGAAAAGAGGAGTACATGCAGATTTGAAGGAGATTGTAATGTCCATCATTTGTTGAAGAAGAAACATTCAAAAAGTGGAACTTTGTTGCAGAATTTGGTGATTCCTAAAGGAGAGTTTGGTTTCTCTTGCTAAGTTGGTGCTTAGTAGTGGGGATTGGTGCCTCCAATGGGTTGGTGCTCACAAATTCTACAAGTGGGAATTGGTGTCTCCAGTGGGTTGGTTCCTACAAATCATATAAAAGGGGATTGGTGTCTCTTGTAAGTTGGTGCTTACAAAGATTGTAAGAAATATTTATATATAAGCAATATTTTGTCATGGTTTTCTCTCGTAAGGGTTTCCATGTAAATCTTGTGGTCTCCTTGTGTTTCTTAATTGTTGGATCTTATGTGAATAATGGTGTGTAATTGATATTATTGTGGTTGTTGGTTTGAAAAATTAAAAGTTTGTCTTATACTGATTCAACCCCCCTCTCAATATAACTGTGTGCTCATCAAGTATAATCTCCTAATAAGGCTTGGGCTTACAATTTTATTGTAACCTTATTACATCATAGGTTAGTTTATAGTTTATATAAATAAAACAAAAGGTAGTTTGCTGGGAGTTATTCTCATAGGTTAGTTGGTTTACAGGAGAATAATTTCTTTATAAAGCCATATTGAATTGTAATATCATCAAAAAATCAAAATTAATATAATATTTCATGTTAGTCTGTATGCTCCACCATTATCAATATGGTATTAGAGCACATTGATCATGTGCCAGTGCATATATTCGTTTGCAATAAGAAGGCATTTCAGTTTTTATTGACCTCAAGGACTGTGTCCATTTACAGGTGTTTGCAATAAAAGTATTGAATGGCTACATCCATCTTGTTTTAGGTGTGTGTATTAGGTCGTTGAAATCAGGTGAATGCATAATCCATTTGAATAAGGAATGTGTAGAAAGGTAAAGTAAGAGAATTGAGGGCCGCCAATCAAAAGGAGGGTCATTGTATTAAAGCCGCAAGATATGATACAATCAAAGAGTCATTGAAGGAGAATAAATCACTAGAAATTACTTGACTAAAGTCAATCATTCAAGCTGCCAAGCTTAAGGGATCCTAGAAGTATCGTGGAGGAAAAAACCAACCGTTTGAAGCATTCTTTGGCTGAAAACACAAAGGAATTCTTGCTTTCCATGCATAAAATGTTATTGTGTGTTTGCTGGGTGTTCACAAGTAGATAGCAAAGGCATTTTGTTGCTTTGAAGGAACTTTTTTCTGCACAAAAGATTCATATGTTGCGTTTGGCATCCCTTGCTATGTATGATGTCATTTGAAGATGTTGACAGCCTTTTCCAACGTAGAAGAAGAGAATCCGTTGTGTAGAAGAAGAGAAGTTGGAAGAAAATAACCATGGTAAGATTTGAGGAATGCAAAAGTTTGCCAAAATTCTAATTTTTTATTTTGCTTTGTGCATTTAAAATGTGTCAGGTTGAATTCATTGGAAATAAGTTATAAGGTTAGTTGTTTTAAGTTGGAAGTGCTAAGGTAGGAAAAGGTATTTCTTGAGGTGTATTTCTTTTTGGAAGTGTAAAGTTTAAAAGTGCAGATATAGTTGAGGGAATTTGTCTTGAAGATTTGTCAAATACTTCAAAAGTTTAGGCGCCCAATGATGTAATCAATCCAAGTGATAGACTAATGAAACAAATACATCGGAAGTGTGGATACTTGTAAGTTGTTTGTTTTTTGTATTTGTTGGGTGAAGTTTAGGGTTATCTATCCATTTTTTAATTTTGGGGCTAGCTTTATAGTTCACAAAATGTGAAGAAAATAAGATAAATTATTTATGAGTTGAATTTTATCATGTATGGTGCTAGAGCAAGTCGGTTACTTCAATACTCTCAAGGTTAAGTGGTTGTGGGTTCAAATTTGGGTATGGTTCAAAAATAACATTTTTGAAGTTATAAGGTGATTATTGTATAAAAGGTGCAGCTTTGGTTGAATCTGACATGTTTATGCTTTTGAGGCCATCCATGCTACACTTGACAAAACTTTCAAAGGTTTGAATACTACATTTGGCAGTTAAAGTGTAACAAGAAGATTGGATTGGAGGCTGGAGGCATCAGAGGCAGGAGGTCCATTTTCATCTTGAGCTAACTTCTCACTCAGAGATGATACATTACATGAGAAGCATCAGTTTCAATTTATGTCCTTTCATGGAGCAAGGGGGGCTTGGCATTTTTGGCAATACTTGTGGGTGTAGTTAGTGTATTCACCTTGGTGCATTTCCTTTTGTACATTGAAGGAGAGATTTGGTTCCCATAGCATTGGAGGAGGGATATTGATACTTTCAAAGGAAAGTGAATTCTCAAAGGAGAGTTGTTCCTTGGAGGAGGGATTTTGACACACTGAGAGGAGATGTGGACTCTCGGAGGAGAGTTGTTCTCTCATTGTGCATGAAGGGTGGGATTATGTTCTTTCATGTGGTATAGAGGATTTTACAGGTTTGATAGTCAGGAGATCCCCTGGATAATTCAGTTTGGTGTTTCCTGGGTGAATGGGGAGAATTGCTAGATAATTGAGTAAGTTTCGATCCATCAAAGTTTTCAGAAGGGCTGCTATGTTTAGTCCTTGCAATATTTTGTGCTTTGTTCAGATTTATGTAATAAGGGGGAAATGTTAGAATTTATATTACATCATAGGTTAGTTTATAGTTTATATAAATAAAACAAAAGATATTTTGTTGGGAGTTATTTTCGTAGGTTAGTTGGTTTACGGGAGAATAATGGCTTTATAAAGCCATATTGAATTGTAATATCATCGAAAAATCAAAATCGATATAATATTTTATATTAGTTTGTATGCTCCACCATTATCAATATATTTTTTGTTAGGATAGTGTGATATTAAATTGTAAGTCTAATGTATAATGTTAGGTTTCCAACTTTCTTGGAATGGGTAACTTGGACACCCATGAGAAATTGAATGGTATTATTTTACAAATTATGTGAGATATTGTTCTAATGGCATTGAATAAGGGAGGTTACAAAAGGAGGTCAAAGACTAGGAGTTAAGGAGTAGCTTTCTCGAAATTTAGGAAATGAAAATGCAATTATTGCACTCATAAAACACCTAGAAATGGGAAAGTGGGATTAATGGCATCTTATGATAGAATTTATGACGTGTCAGTGTGTAAAAGGAGTTACTTTCTATTTTAGAGCCCACTCTCATATCATGGATCATGAGAATTTTTACCATAGTATTTTGAGACAATATTTGGGCACATGGTATTGTTTTATGGTGGTTTTCTAAGCCTGCTTTAGTCTAAATATCTAGAGTTTGGTGTGGAGGAGGTATGGTTATTATGAAGGTACTCTCATGCTGCCAAAATACTATTAGATTAAAAAAAATTATATGAGATGTATTGATGTACTTGTTTCTACTTGATTCATACAAGCTTGGTATTTCTTTGGTGGTGGAATTTTTTTTCCTAAAAGGGTTTCTCCTCATATATTTGGTTCCTTATGTGTTTGCTGATTTTTATTATTGTTATACATGCTTATCCATGTTCTACTTCAATTTTAATGGTGAATCACATGTACCTCTAATCAATTTAATCAAATTTTGATGTAGGAGCATTGTTTCCCTTTCACTTTTGGTGTTTATTGTTTTGATTTTGGGTTCTTTGTGTAGTTTGCGGGTCCTCGTGCCTAGACTTTTGGCTTGAAATACAAAGTTTAGGGAGTCCTTGTAGAGGTGTCGGCAATTATGTTTTGTAGCTAGTTTCCCAATCTAAAGGTTTGTAATGAAAAGCCAGTTTATAGGTTCAGACAACAAGTCAAGGTGGGGAATTACAATGGTTGCACTTAGGCCTTTTGGGAAACGACCTCCAGATGGTTACAACCTCACCTAAGAAAAAAAGTACTTCCACCGGGAGCAAGAAACAATTAGGTTCATCTCTGTGTTGATCTTTTGTTCTCCACACTGAAAACAAGGGACCGCGGAGTTCATCTCCTTTCCTGATGAATCTCGAGATATTTTTTGAGTAAAAGAACCAACCCAAGGAAGTTGTAGACCTCAACAGTAAGAAAGCAACGTAGGGGAATGTAAACTTGCGGTGAAGAAGAACAAAGTAAAGACGTTGATAAGGAAAAAAGCATACATTTGTTTAAAGAATCAGAATTGACATTTGGGAATAGTCATTTAAAGGGTGCAACTTCATATTCAGTATTTGAAGTTGGAAACTTTGAAGCTAAGGAAAAATAATGTGGGCCCTATCGGCCTAGGGAAACATCAACACAATGCAGTGGTTTCTTCTATGTGAATGTCATCCTAGGTTGTAAGCAACGATACATTCACTGGTTTAAGACTAGGCTCTTGCAATTTGTGGATGCCTCTGGTTTAGAGGAAGGCACCATTGAAGACCAAACTTTTGTAAATGGTGTATAAGCTTTGGTTTAGAATTTGAACTGGTCCATATCTTGTTCATTGTTGCACAAATAGATTATCTATGTGTATTTCCACTGATAGTGTTGACAAATCATGATTCTTTGACCTGTAGCATGCAATTTACATCAAGGAAAGAATGTCCTATTTCTCATGAGATTGTTTTGTTTTGTTTTCAGTCCCTCTATCATTAAGAATTGGAAAAGACTATTGAGTGAGTCTTTGTGTGGATACCAGATATCCTCAGGGCATTGAGTTGAATAAAATAGTGAGATATATTTCAAGTTGTTTAATCTTCAATCATCAATTGTTGGTAACAGAGTGTAGGTGTGTAAGAGTGTGCCATCATTTTGGTATCATAGCCTAAAAGATCTGGGAGAGTCTAAAAGAACTAGAAGGAGAAGTGGGTTATACGATTCTGCATAAGTATGTGGATGGAAGTTTGACATGTTAATAAGAAGAACCTAGGTACCAAAAGACTGAGCAGAGGAAAAGGAGAGAAGCCCTAGGTAAGGTATCAAGAAGCCAAGAAGAAAGATAAAAAGATGCAACAGTTGCCATAAAACAAAGCCTCAGGAAGATGCAGTAGTTGCCATAAAACAAAGCCTCAAGAAGAAAGACAAAATGAAACTAAATGTGAAGAAGCAAAATGTAGAGTGGGATAAAGAAATGGCAGAGTTGAGAAGAGATTTAGAGAAGTGTAAGTAGTGGCTTGAGGAAAGAAGCCAAGAATATGGTTGGTGTTGGCCAATGAAAAAGAAGTTGAAGTGGCCCGTGAAGATTATTGTTAAGAAAAGAAGAGGGCAAAATATGGTTGCCTTGAAAAGAGAAGATGAAAGAGGTTTGGATAGCAAAGAGTTTCCAGGTGAGCAACATGCATCAGAAGAGGTGAAGACAGTTTTAATTGAGGAGAACATAAGAAAACACAAGAAAGAATGGAGAGGAGAAGCGGTGCAAAAATCAACACTCGAAGGGAAAAGTAAAGGAAAGAGGAGAATGTCCATGAAGGAGGCATTCATGGAAACATTTTGGTCTCGTGTTTTATTTATTAATGTTTCATCTAAATATGCGTATGCAGGTATGAGAGACTTAATAGGAGGGGTCATGGATGAGACCTTGAAATTAATGAGAGAAGGGGCAAGTAAAACACCCGTACATGGAGATGAAGGTGAAAGAAAGCGAAAACAACTTGCAGCAGTTTATGAAGAAGGTATACAAGGACAATTTGCAGCCGTCCATCAAGAAAAGGTACATTGCAAAGTACTTAAACATGAAGATAAGAATGGTGTTGAGATTTTATTGAATGACAATAAAGATATAGAGGATGCTTTAGTATTTCATGATGCATTAGGAAGTATTGTAGAAGAAGGAAAGGAAACCTACGAAGGGGAAGAGTTGGCAAGCAAAGAAGTCAAGGATGAGGGAAAATCCAAACAATAGAGTATTGCACATGTATATGGAGGTATAAATGTTAATTTTAATCATGCATGTGGAAATGTGAATGTGGAAATGCAAGTTAATAGGGAGAAGAGAAATTTGGAGATTTCAAATATTGTCAAGGATCATGGATACAAGGTGCCAAGTTGGCAAAAGAAACCAGTTGTTGAGGGGCAACATACAAAGTGTAAGAAAGAGGGTGCATATGAGGAAGTTTATGACAGCAAACCAGTACAAAAGATGGAAGTCATGAAAGAGTTCAAGAAGAACCAAGAACATAGGGTAAATTGTCATGAGCGGAAGCATAAAGAAAATGTTTTAAGGCAAAAATCAAACCTTGGCTTATGGAGAACAAGTGCAGCAATAGACAAACGTCAGCCCACAGCTATGGGAAATAAAGTGTGGAAGGTTAAGGGTACGACAATAGAAAACAAAAGTGGTGTTATAAGACATGATAAAGAGGAATACAAGAAATAAGAAGAAGTTGATATATGATAGTAGAACTTGAAGCAGAGAAAACAAAAAAGAAAATGCAATATGGAAAGGAACATGCTAGTCAGGAACATGCAGGAGAATCTGTCGTTAAGGAAACAAAAGATGAAGATGAGGAAAAATCAAAGAAGAAGAGTGACACTTTCTGGAGCAGCTTGGGAAAAACTTGAGGAGACCGCATACAAGGTAGAAGGTAAGCAAGTTGATGATTTAAATGCTTTTGAATTTTCAAATGAAATTGTTGAAGATGAAAGGGATGAGAAATTTAATAGTGATGATAACATGTGTGAACATGAGATGGAGTTTTAGAGGCTTGCAAATTGGAAAAGCATGAGGAGTAGATACACGAAGAAAAAGGAAAACAAACAAAGGCAACACTAAAAAATCAGAATGCATAAATATAAGAAGGAATTGGATAAGAATAATAGAAAGCAAGAGTGGATAGTGAAAGCATGGCATGATGAAGACCTAAAAAGTGAAGAGGAAAAAGAAGATGCAGATGAAAATGAAGAAGCAGATGTTGGAGCAACAGTGGCTGAAAGAGATGAAGGCAAAAAAGTACCTATTGAAGAAGTTGTAGAGATGAAATATAAGGAAATGCAATAAATAATGACCATGAAGAAGATTTTGTGGGATCACTTTTTAGCAAGAGACAAGGAATGGATGGATAAATTTTCTAGTGAAGATAGGAAAAAAAATGGGACATCGAAGGATGTTGAACATAAGGAATACTGAGAGGGGGGGGTGAATCAATATTCTATAAAACCATTCCTTCACATGTTCTTTAATCCATTTACCAAATTCAATAACATGAAAGAAAAATAAACATAGGAAGAGCAACAACAAAGTCATAACACATAGATACCAGGATTTTTACGTGGAAAACCCAAAAAGGAAAAAACCACGGTGAGTGTTAGCTCACAATATATTATAACTGGTTACAAGATATTACAAAGAAATGCTCACTGCAGGTGGACTCACTGTGCAAGTGGACTCACTGCCCACTGAGAAAGAAAGATAGGAGAGAAGAGAGAATGACCCACTACCAAGAAAGAACTGTTACAAATGCATCTATTGAATGCTGGAATACAGTTCCATTGATAGCTCAAAATATAGATTCAAACGTCTTCATCATGCCTGTTCTGTTTCTCTGCTCTGCTCACATATACTTTGTTCTGCTGTCCTCTGCACTCTTATTGTACTTTTTGCATCACAAAAATCATCTTGGATTGCACACACATTAACTTCATAATGCACTTGTACATCAAACATTGAAATCCATCAAGTATTTATATCCGCAACAAGATTTTTAACTCAAGACTGGGTCGGCTTGTTAGAGATGAAATGTGTACATAAAAGGCTATACTCTGTCAGCTTGAATTCCTTACAAAATAAGTTATGCGAATTAATGAAATCCTTCAAGAACCTTCATATAGGTGTGGACCTATTATAGAACCACTTAGAATGATGATCCAAACAATATATCTTTATCGTACAACAATCCAACATGAGTCGGCTTCATTCTTAAATATACACTTAACCAAATCTACTGTCATTACACAACTTCTAATGCGGACCATATGGGACTCTAAGATTCATGTCAAACACTCATTATGCATCACCCAACATAAATTTAGAATCGTGAGTCATGATATTCTTATGCGGTAGAGTGTGGATCTCTAAATTGTTGTCTATGTCATTGTGGAATACTGTCAACCTGAATGCTGATACTTGGGAGCTTTACATGATTATTCGGTGAACCTCATGCTCTACAAATTTGGAATTAAATACTCCTATTATGTGTTTACAACACCTTCAAACCACACATCGAAACAACTAATAGCAGAGAAATGCGGATTATGATACTTAGGTGTTCTGCACTGTTCCTAACTGAACTCTGTTAATCCAGACTTAAGCAATTCAAAGTGTATCTTCAAGAGATTGCTAAGACATGATACTTGGAATATAACATCATCAGCTAACTATGTGTAACATACTAGAACCGCATACCAAAGTCTTCATCTATGGAGGAGTACCAATCAATTCTCTGTCACCGACTCAATAAGCTGCCAACACTTAGTCAATTTGACTAAGTTATTCTTACCAGACCAAAATGCTGTAAACAACTTGTCTCAAGACTTGTTCTCAATTATGTCTGACCATTTCTATCAATGACAACATCATATCTCAAGCAAATCAATAGTGTCTCTTGACCATTTGCCAACAATCTCCCCCTTTGGCATTGATGGCAACACTTAGTGAAAAATGCCCATACTGCTCCCTCTTACTATGTACACTCTATTTTTCTTCTTCCCTTTAGGTATTTAGCCATTTTCACTAGTTTTTCTTCTCCCCCTTTGACATCAATGGCAAAGGTGTGTGATACAAATGTATGTACAGGTTGCCAAAACTTCAAAATTGTTTATCTATTATCCACATATATACAAGAGAATCTGAATTACCTTATGGTTTTGCTGGGAGGATGTCTGAGTATAGTTGCCTTAGCTAAGCTACATCTTGATCCCATCAAATTTTGACATCACTCAAAACTAAGATGTGTCCATTTATCTGAGACACTATATATTCTGCCTTCTTTGGAGTAGCATGGACTTCAGTGATTTGCTTTGTTTTCTCTGCAACAACTACTAGTTTGGCTAATGATGCAAATTTGAAGCTCACTATCTCCTTGAGCTGGCCCATTCTGTGTTTGATAGTCTCTTTTTGATTTTGTAGTTTATGAATAGTAGAGTGAATTGCTTCTATTTCAGCTTGTTGAGTCCCAAAGGCATCCTTTACCGGATCATAGCTCCTAGATATCCTCATGATCTTATCTTCTAGCTCATTTATTTTCACCTTTATGTCCTTTGTTGTATCTGGCCAAGAGAGACAATGCTAGTATATTTCACTTTCTTCTTTACTTGTCGTTTGTGCGTACTCTATACTTTTATCTAACAAAACTTTCTCTTGTGAGGCTTTATTGTTTAACTCTACTAGGCTTTTGGCATCATTCTCTACCCTTACTTTCTTTTCTACAGCCTTTTCAAAGGATTCAAAATATAAACTTACAAAGTTTAATTGAATTTTGAATTGTTCAGTTGGGGCTAGAGTGTGTCTTTTTGCAGTCCGAGCATCAACTTTTCTAAAACACTGGATGCCTCACCAATGAGCTCATTGTCCTGAATATGAGACCTCAAGATTTCTTCCGGAGCCTTGGCTTGAACAATTGACACTAATTTAAATTTCTACAGAGGTGACATGGAGGATAAATTGATTGGCCCTTGTAGTAACTCAGATGAATCCAAAATCTGAGCTTCTTGCTACCTCTCGAAAAATTCTTTAACTGAATCAACAGGATCTAGTGTGACTGTAGCAATGTCTCTTGCCATATCATGAGATAATTCTTCTTCTTTGGTCTGCTCCAGAGGTGTTTGGTGCATGGGTTCTTGCTCATTGGTTTTGAGTTCCAGAGAAGGACTAACCTTTGCTTGTTCATCATCTCGATTCCCTCGATTGAAGCAGTTTCACTTTGTTCCAAAGGGGCTTCAGTATTTTCAGGGGCTTTGCCTTCTTGCTCCTTCATCTCTTCATCTTTCCTTGGGCTTACTGAAGGAGTTTTCTCTACTTGAGTCAGGTCCTGATCTAAGCCGACTTCCAGAGGAGAGGTATCATCACCAACATTTGATTCTTCCTTGTCATGAATTGTTGGGCTATTGAGCTCTCTTAAGACATTGAGATTTACTTTTTTTGTGTCCTCTACCACTTTCTCAATGTCTCTAGTCATCAAAATATTTGTCCTTGTTTTTATGTCAAACTTTCTTCCAAGTATCTTGGTGACTTTTGTTTTCTTCTCAACAGTTATATCTAGACACAATTCTATCAATGCATGTTCTCTTAATTCTAACTCCTTGGCCATTGCTGCTTCCTTTCTGGTAGACATAATACTGGCCAAGCTGTAAGGTAGATCAGTGATTACCTCAAGGAGGGATTTATTAAACATCTCCAAAAATCTAACTACTGTAGTTTCAATGATGTTTTATCTGCATCATTATACTCATCATATAGTTGTGCTATTGGCTTAAGATTTCCATGAGCTGCCATAGCATTCAAGGTATCCTCAAAGGTTATTGTGGCCTCTGCTTCCTTGGACTCTGTTTGCCTTGTCTTTTTCTTTCTTTTGCCCTTACTGGAGGGCTTCTCTTGTTTATTCTCAGAGACTTCACTGGCTTTAGTCTTCATTTTCTTTACTTCTTCATCTAATTCAATTTCCTCTTCATCTACTCCAACACTTACATACATTCTTTTGCCCTTGGTTTTCATTCTTTTATGCTCTTTTTTAGTGGATTTCTTAGCAGGTGCTTCCACACTCACTGAAGGAGTGGGACTGGAGGACTTGGATGCTGTTTCAATAGAGTTTGAACCTCTTGTTCTTATTTTTGGTGCTATAGACTCTTTTTCTTTCTTCTCAGGCTCTCCCGGAGCCTTTTCAGGTTCACTTTGCTTCTTCTCTTTAGATGCCCTTGTTTCTTCTACCTTTGCTCTTCTTTCTACAATCTATTCTTTAGTGAACCCCTTACTCTGGGCATATTCTTTTGCCATTTTCCTAGCCTTCTTTACAGATTCAGGCTTTCTCAATTCAACATGCACCTTGACAGATATTTCCTCATAAGTGCCAAATCTTTCCTTAGTAGGATCTCTAGGTTTGCTCAACATGAGGTCGGCATATTTGAAGGGATAATTAGACTCCTTGGTCTTCTTCATATTTTCCATCAACCATTGCTGGAGCAACTCAGAGGTCGTAGTCTACATTCTTCTTAACCATCTCATATGCAGTATGGATGGTGGTACTAGGCACAGAGTTCTCTCGGTTGGTAAAATATATTTTATATCCAACCACTATATATGCAAATCTCACTGCATGGTCTTCAATAGAGTTTACTATCAATGCCCTTTTGTCAAATTTAGCACCCGTTTCCTCAATTACAGTGCTGTTCTTCACGGCCTTCAATACAAGCACACTTCCAGTGGAGTTCAAACCTGTTATAGCCCTTATTGCTTCCTTTGTGATCATAAATGGTTCTTCAAGCCACATAAATTCATTATGAATTCTGTTGAGCACATATCGGACCCATTCGTCCTCTGCAAATGTTGGGAAGTCTACATATTGTATGAATTCCTTTTCTGCCAACACCTTGTACTCTTCCTTCAATTCAAAATCATCACTGGTTAGATGTTTTAGGTGTAGATCTATAAGTTGGCTACCACCAAGTTCTTCTAGGGCAACATGTATGCATGCCCTAATGTCTTCCTCATGCATTACACCAGACGATACTTTTGAAAATGCACCATTAGGGTCAACTTTTGTTGATTTGAAAGGGTGTTTCTTGAATTTTGGTCAGGGCCTTTCTTTGATATCTACTACTTGTGGGGTTAACATGATTTCACAGCAATTCAAACAACTTCACAAAGAAATTTCAACTGTAAAAACCTCTTTTCGCCGAATTAGGGTTTCATCGCTTTGAATCATTGAAAATTACTGGAGTTGCTTAGGGTTTTGCTTATGATCTCCTTGGATGCTTGAAAACTTGAATGAAAAGTGATAATTCCTTTGGATGTGAGCCTTTTAACCTTTATTTACCAAAACCTAATCTCCATGAATGCTAATTTCTAAAAAGCTATCAAACACTTCACTGTCAACCACAGTCGATCAAGATTGCTTCGTAATGCATTGCATTAGATATTTTTCTACCGGTAACTTCTTCAAAAGATTCATCAAATAGCTCATTAACTTATATCCTCGTGCTGGATCTTAGCACCAACAATCTAGCTAGGGGCTCAAGATTTTCAATAAAATCTCCCCCAGAGCCAGAGTTCCCAATTTACTTCTCGGAGGAAGTATCTGCACCAGAGGCTGGTGCGGATCCATCCTTGACCTCATTTACATCCTTCTTAATCCATATTTTGTTCATTTCCTTCTTGGTTTCTTCCGGATCAACCTTGTTCTTTCCTTTATCTTCCCTCTGCTCTGTTTTCCTCTTTTCTATAGGATTATTTCTTTTCACATTCTTGCTTCTACAGAATTTTGCAATGTGTCCAGGTTTATTGCAATTGTAGCAAACAACATTCCTTTGTCCTTGGTTCCTTCCATTGATTAGATTAATTCTTGATTTGCATTGGTTAGCCATATGCCCAAATATATTGCATGTAAAGCATTTACCATTGAAAGATTGGGTATTCCTTCTGTTGTTAAAATCATTCCTTTTAAGACTCCTACATTCATTTTCTTTATGACCAATTCTCTTGCAATTGAAACACTGACCAAAGAATGATGGGACATTTTGATTTATTCTGCTCCTACACTGAATAGCCTTATGACCAAACTTATTGCAATTAAAACAATAACCATTGAAAGATGGGTACCTTTGAGCATTTGGTTGCCTGACCAGAGGTCTTCTAGGTCTGTTTCTCTGATTCTAGACCTGGTTGCCTTTGACTCTCTTCATCTCAGTGTTAACTTGTCCTGATTTAGAACTTTCTCCTCTTTCAAAACCCAAACCTTGCTTGTCATTTGGACTTTTCTGACTATCAATCAACTCATCAAGCTTTGCAGAGCTTATTTTGAACTTTTCTTTGTAACAGTAAGCTATTTCCAGATCATGTTTCAGAAGCACATCTTTTTCCAACTTTTCACATTCCTCAGACTTGCCTTTCACAACTTGATTTAAATGTTCCTCAACCTTTTCTTTTTCTTCAATTAGCATTGATAAACTATTTAGAGTTTCATTTGCTGCTTTCAATTGTTCACTTAGCTCTTTGCTCCTTTCCTTGGATTTCTTGATTTGCTCCCTTAGCTTCAGGATGCATTCATCAGCTTCCTTGGCATTCTCCTTCAAATCCTAGATATCTGCTTCATACTTATCAAGATCTTCAAGAGCAATTTTCAGTTCTTCATTGCTGACATATATGTAATTATCAATCATAACACTACCTGGATGAATTACTTTTGGAGTAGGATATCTTTTGGCTGCCATATGTTCACTTTCCCAGATCTTCCTCAAGGTGTTAGACTTTTTCCAAGGAACCTTGCTCTGATACCAATTGTTAAACACAAGAAATATTGAGAGGGGAGGGGGGGGGGTGAATCAGTATTCTATAAAACCATTCCTTCACATGTTCTTTAATCTATTTAACAAATTAAATAACATGAAACAAAATAAACATAGGAAGAGCAACAACAAAGTCATAATGCATAGACACTAGGATTTTTACGTGGAAAACCTAAAAAGGGAAAACTACGGTTAGTGTTAGCTCACAATATATTATAACCGGTTACAAGATATTACAAAGAAATGTTCACTGTAGGTGGACTCACTGCCCACTAAGAAAGAAAGATAGAAGAGAAGAGAGAATGGATCACTACCAAGAAAGAATTGTTATAAATGCATCTACTAAATGCTGGAATACAGTTCCATTGATAGCTCAAAATACAGATTCAAACGCCTTCATCATGCCTGCTCTGTTTCTCTGCTCTGCTCACATATACTCTGTTATGCTATCCTCTGCACTCTTATTGTACTTTTTGCATCACAAAAATCATCTTGGATTGCACACACATTAACTTTGCAACGCATTCGTACATCAAACATTGAAATTCATCAAGTATTTATATCCGCAACAAGATTTAACTCAAGATTGGGTCGGCTTGCCAGAGATGAAACGTGTACATAAAAAGATATATTATGTTGGCTTGAATTCCTTACACAAGAGGTTATGCAGATCAATGAAATCCTTCAAGAACCTTCATATAGTTGTGGACCTATTATAGAACCTATTGGCACCCTCAAATTTTGCAAATTTGAAGTGCTTATCTCCTCTCAATGTGTTGACAGAGGCTTGGTCGACATGCTGCTCAATCTACCCCGAAGCCCACCTTCCCAGGTTAAAATATTACAACTTAGAGATCATCTTACAAATCCATATGGTAGAAAGTTTTTTGGTACATATGGTAACATGCCTATTCAGTTTTGTGCTCCCTGGATAAATTTTGATGGGCTATTTAATGCTTTTCTGACTTCGACCGGGCTAGATTTGGTGTTCCAAAAAGTTGCAAATTTTATAATTCTAAGGGCAACCCATTTCTCATTTTGGTCCAAAACATCTCTAGTTTCAGTTTCATCAAAATTAGAGACCATACAATGCATTATTTTAATGTATTTTGATTGTGGCGAACACATCCGGTAGGCCAGTTTACAAAGAAGGTCCCAAAAATCTTTCGACAATGCGAGTTTTGAGGAAATGGGTATGTTTTAAATAATTGATAAGGGCCCTGCACAAATTTTCACGGCCTTTGGATATCCCGTGTGTCCGCAGTGAAGATGTGTCGTTTGCCTAGGAGAGGAATTAAATAATTGTCATTTTTATAAAGTTGAAAAGTGCAAAATTTTGAAATATTTATGGGCAAAAGTAATATTTTAATGGGGAAATATTTCAAAGTAAACACTGGTTTATAATGTTTATGTTTTAATAAAGGCAAAGCAAAGGTACGCACAACTCATTCCTCCTCTCCTCATGGTTGCGACAGTGCGATAAGCTTCTCCCTACATAATTCTTTGGTCAAAATCTCTCCTGAACATTTAGATTTGGTCTGCTTTCCACTTTGGAGGCATTTATGGAGCTTTCTGGGTGAGATGTGAGTAGAGAGCATTGGCTGAATGGCTAATGTTCATGTTATTGGTTTTGCAGCAAGATTTTGGGGGTCTATTTGAGCTCAAAATTGCTGCTCCATGCTCTAAATTCATCCCCTGACCATTCTTAATGCTTGGGTAGAGATTTAAAATATGTTTATGATGGATTTTGAGTGCCAAAATGGCCAAAAATGCCTAACACTGCCATAAAAATGACCTAGCAATGGAAAAATGGATTGGATAAGTATGGTATGTGAAGCTGCAGTATTTCATTCTCTGTGCTTTTGAAAGGTTGGGTGCAATCAAGGAGCTCGTACCGCAGCATCGCAGAAGGATGAGGGGCCCTCTAGTGTGTGGCTGCGATAGTGCGAAAATAGTGGTTTGGAGGCATAGTTGGTGCTCGACAATTGCAAATGAAAGGTGGACGAGTCAAAAGGGAAAATAAATTGTAATTTATTTATTTTTGTCCTCTGCTCTTTTGTTTGTAATTTCTAATTGTTCCTGAGGCTCATGTTGCAAGTATGAGGTGAGCCTGTGTTGTCATTGATGTCAACATACTCATATTGCATTGACAAGAAGGATTGGATGAGCTGTGTGCTGAGGACATTGAGAAAATTAGCCTCAGTCAGGAACAGTGAAGAACAGTGATGAGAAGAAGGCAAATGTATTGTATAGGTTGAGAACCGGAGGATGCGGATTAAAGGGTTTGTAGATATGAGTCTTGAGATGCTTCAGTTAAGATTTCAGAGGTCCGCATGAAGACCTGAAGGAGTTGTGGCTGTCGGTGTAGAACCGGTTCCGGCAAGTATCCAGAGGTGACAGAGGATCACAAAAAGGTCCGGTGAGGTCCGGAATTGTATTATCCTAATTTGCGGATTGGAAGGAGTGTTTGGGATGTCCTTGTGATGTGTCATCCTGATTTGTGTATGATTTGGAGGTCCGGAAGTACCTCTTGCATTATGACAGTGGCGACAGACTGTGTTCTTGAAGTTCCGGATGAGGAAGACAAGAGATTCCAGTAAGTAGAGGAAGTGTGGATGTATCCGGTCATTCAGGCAGGCTTGTGAAGGTTCTTGGATCATGTTTAGGTTGTGTTGTTGGTCCGCATTGATAAGTAGAGCCCGGAATTGAAGTTATTCTTCCGGATGAAGTTCTTGCTCTGTTTAGCCGACCGGATGAGTTGTTCATCCTGCGAATGTTCTTGTGGTGGCCGACCGGATGTGTTATTCATCTTGCGGATACTCTTATGGTTATTTGCCGACTTAGATGTTTGTTCCTAAGTCGATGTCTTGTATAAATAACAGTTTGTGAGTTCATTTCAGTGTGTGGATTGTGTGGATGAGTGTGGCATAGTGAAGAGAAGTGCGAAAGGCAGAGCAGAAGTTTTTGGGCTTAAATGGAACTGATCCGGACATGGTAGAGATGTCAATCTCCAGTTCAAGACTGTGATTCTTATCACTTTGTAGACAGTGTGTCTCCTTGTAGGCAGTGGGCCTCTTTGTGAGCAGTGTGCTCGGGCAGTGAGCCCTAATTGGCATGTGCCATTCATTCTTCTTTATTCTTCTAACAGAGAATAATTCTTGGGTTAATCACCCCGTGGTTTTTCCCTTAACCGGGTTTTCCACGTCAAAATCTTGGTGTTCAATGTGTTGATATTCATCTGCTCTGAGTTTATGCATTATGCTTTCATAGATGGTTAATTGATATGCTGTTAACTAACAAAGAACAATCAAGTGTTTAAAGTAAGAGTAAGTTTTATACAACTGATTCACCCCCCCTCTCAGTTGTATGCCCTAGATCCAACAGCTCATTGGCGGTGGCTTGTAATGTAAAAACTCACCTAACCGCCTTAAATGTAAGACTTTTTGGTGCCACATCATGATGTCTATAAAGGAATAAGTGGTGTTTCATTGTGGGTTGTTGAGAAGATTGAGAAGCTTTTGAGGAGTGAATAAAAAAAAGTCCATCTTTGACTGGCTACCCTAGTTTTGGTGCTGTAAGTTTCATTTGCTGTATGTTGAATGCATTTTTATGAGCAGTTTGTCAGTTTCAGATTGTGTTAAATGAATAATGTTGTGGCATGTATTTCTATTTGCTATCTCCAGTGTTATCTATGTTTCTCTTTTGAACTGAGTTACTAAGGGTATCTAAGTTCTTGAATACACACTTGCTGTATTCCATATTTGGTTTTCTACCTTTGTTCAAGGGACAAATTAAATGTTTTAAATCAAATATGGAGAGAAATGTTTGATAGTAGGGATGTTTGTAAGAAGAGTCAATAGAAATACTCATTCTTGGGTGTTATCTGTAAGGCAGATGCAAGCTAAACCCTCTGAAGTCTATATGTGTGTTCTGCTCATGAGAAATGTACAACATGGTGAAGATTGACTCTGAACCTAAAGATAAGGCACCAATCAACTGTTGGGTAGATTTTGTGATTCAAGCCCTAATCTAACAACCAAAATATAAGAAACAAAAATTAATACATCATTTGAAAACTTTTAAGATTTTAGGAGTAGGATTTTAGATACCATGTTCTCTAACCTACAAATGAACAAATACCCAAATCTAGCCACTTTGTAATCATCATATAGTTTTGGTCTACATAAAAGAGAACATATCTGCTTAAGTATCAATATCTAGTTGACAAAAGGGTTATCATATTGATATTAAATAAGGGAATACCCCCTAGGTCTTGCAGAGCCTGAAGTGTAGAGGAGACAGAGAGTCAGTCTCCTGTTCATTGGCCACTGACCTGAGGATCCTGTAGATAAAAGATGGCTACATTTTAGGGAAACTCAGACAATTAGTTGGGAACACTAACATTGTTGTTATATGGAGCCTAATCAGACTCGGAGGTTATATTTACCCCACTTTTATCGGCGCGGTTTCCCCCCAAATTCCTACGGGGTCAAGGGGCAGCGCCCCTTGCGGGGGTTTGGGGGCAGCGCCCCCAAGACTGGGTCAAGGGGCAGCGCCCCTTGCGGGGTCTAGGGGAAGCGCCCCTGGCATGTTCCCTGTCGCGATACAGGGCGGGGTCGAGGGGCAGTGCCCCCGTGGGGGCTCGGGGGCAACGCCCCCGAAACCTCACACGGTTTTTTATTATTTTATAATGCACCGGGAGTTAATTTTTTCATTGACCGACATAAGAAAACCCTATTTTGTAACCGACAAAAAGCTTGATAAAAAGCGGCTAAGGGTTAGGGTTTTTTGATATTGTATTGTAGCATTTTGCAGCGGTATTGAGTTGCAGGGATTGCTGATTGTAATCGGTTTGATTTACTGGATAATAATATTGGACTCTCTGTTTGGTGGATGTAGCCCGAGTTTGGGTGAACCACGTTAAATCTTGTCTCTCGCTGTTATTAATTCTGTGTATTTCCATTTCTCTGTTTAATCTTTATTTGCATTTAATTTATATCTTCTGCCGGCTAACCCTAACAAACATAACCACTTAGAATGATGATCCAAACAATATTTCTTTATCGCACAACAATCCAACATGAGTGTCGGGCTTCATTCTTAAATATACACTTAACCAAATCCACTGTCATTACACAAATTCTAATGCGGACCATATGGGACTCTAAGATTCATGTTAAACACTCATTATGCATCACCCAAAATACCTTCAGAACCGTGAGTCATGATCTTCTTATGCAGTAGAGTGTGAATCTTTGAACTGTTGTCTTTGTCATTGTGGAATACTGTTAACCTAAATGCTGATACTTAGGAGCTTGTAGATGATTATCAGGTGAACCTCATGCTCTACAAATCTAGAATTGGATACTCCTATTATGTGTTTACAACACCTTTAAACCGCACATCGAAACAACTAATAGCGAAGAAATGCAGATTAGGATACTTAGGTGTTTTGCACTGTTCCTGACTGAACTCTGTTAATCCAGACTTAAGCAATTCAAAGTGTATCTTCCATAGATTGCTAAGACATGATACTTGGAATATAATATCATCAGATAACTATGTGTAACATACCAGAACTGCATACCAAAGTCTTCAACTGTAGAGGAGTACTAATCAATTCTCTATCATTGACTTAATAAGTTGCCAACACTTAGTCAATTTGACTAAGTTATTCTTATCGGACCAAAATGTTGTAAACAACTTGTCTCAAGACTTGTTCTCAATCATGTTTGACTGTTTCCATCAATGACAACATCATATCTCAAGCAAATCAGCAGTGTCTCTTGACCATGTTGCCAACAAAGGATACAAAGATGAGGGTTGCAACTAATGATCAAGAAGTTATTGCAGCAAAAGAGGAAAAATATGAAATTATATAGGCAGATTTTAATAAAGGTTGTGTTGTGAACGGTAGAGTCCAAGACAGTTTATTGAGGAAGATGTTGGCCTATGAAGGAGAGAGGTTGGAACAAATGACTGATGAAATTGTAGAATGTGACAACAAACATGAAATAGTAAGTGCAGATTTATATAAAGCTATGAAAGATTTTGATGCAGCTGAAAGATAAATGGACAGGGTGAATGAGTTTTAAGATATGGAAATCTTTAATTTCCATAAAATCATTTCTATCAATGATTGGGCAAGAATACCTTAGAGGAGGATGGTAAATGACGGTTGTAAATCCATGAGTGTAGAGACGGAAGGTGTGCAACGATGCTGGAGAAGGATGATACTTGTTCCAAAATGATGTTGGAAGAAACAGAAGAGAAAGAACAGTGAGGAATAATTCTAATGATGACCTCATGTGCAGGAGCACATGCTTTCTTTTGTCTCCGGGGGAGCTTGATGTAGGAGCATGGTTTCCCTTTCAATTTTGGTATTTTTTGTTTTGATTTTGGGTTCTTTGTGTTGTTTGTGGGTCCTTGTACCTAGATTTTTGGCTTGAAATACGGAGTTTAGGGAGTCCTTGTAGAGGTGTCAGTAATTGTGTTTTGTACCTAGTTTCCCAATCTGAAGGTTTGTAACGAAAAGTCAGTTTGTAGGTTCGAACAACAAGTCAAGGTGGGGAATTATGTTGGTTGCACTTAAGCCTTTTGGGAAATAACCTCTAGACAGTTACAACGTCACCTAAGAAAAAATAGTACTTCCATCGGGAGCAAGAAATGGTTAGGTTCATCTCTGTGTTGATCTTTTGTTCTCCACACTGAAAATAGGGGATCACAGAGTTCGTCTCCTTTCCTGATGCATCTCGAGATGTTTTCTAAGGAAAAGAACCAACCCAAGGAAGTTGCAGACCTCAACAACAAGAAAGAAATGTAGGGGAATGTAAACTTGCAGTGAAGAAGAACAAAGTAAAGATGTTGATAAGGAAAATAGTGTACATTTGTTTAAAGAATTAGAATTGACATTTGGGAACAATCATTTAAATGGTGCAAATTCATATTCAATATTTGAAGTTGGAAACTTTGAAGCGGGGGAAAAAGAATGTGGACCCTATCGGCCTGGGGAAACATCAACACAATGCAATGGTTTCTTCTATGTGAATGTCATCCCAAGTTATAAGCAGCAATATATTCGCTGGTTTAAGACTAGGCTCTTGCAATTTGTGGATGCCTCTGTTTAGAGGAAGGTGCTATTAAAGACTAAACTTTTGCAAATGGTGTATGAGCTCTGGTTTAGAATTCAAGCTGGGCATATCTCATTCATTGTTGCACAAATAAATTATCTATGTGTATTTCCACTAACAGTGTTGACAAATTGGGATTCTTTGACCTGTAGCATGCAATTTACATCAAAGAAAGAATGTCTTGTTTCTCATGAGATTGTTTTGTTTTGTTTTTAGTCCCTCTGTCATTAAGAATTGGAAAAGACTATTATGTGAGTCTTTGTGTGGAGACCAGATATCCTCAGGCCATTGAGTTGAATAAAATAGTGAGCTATATTGAGTTGTTTAATCTTCAACCATTAATTGTTGGTAACAGAGCATATAGGTGTGTGAGAGTGTGCCATCAAATTTGTACACTTTATTTTATATTTTCCTTATAATTATTCACTAATTTTCTTAGCATTTGGTATTGGAGCTAACATTCTTTATTAGAGGGATGCATTTCTATAAGTGTTGTGAGCTTTTTAATTTTAGTGGGAGTATTTGTTTTAGTGGGTTTTATAGATCCATTGTCGTGGAAGCCATGCTGGCACATCTCAATTATAAATTGACAAGTTTAATAGTTTTGGGTATGATATTTGGAAGTTGAAAATGAAGGATCTCTTAGAAGAAGGGATGAGTGGAAGTTGTAGCAAAGGAAGGAAAACTTGAAGGAATGTTTGATTAAGTTTATAAAATTTGGACAAGAAGGCATAAGGAACCATTGAGTCCTGTCTTGTAAATTCCATCCTCTTGAATATCTTAAAGGAGATGAATTCATTTGCACTATGGAAGATGATAGGTGATATTTATCAAACTAAAAATATAACTAATAAGGTATATCTCAAAAGACATTTGTATTCTTTAAAAATAAAGGAAGGTGATTATATTGCAAAATATTTGAATCCCTTTGATTTAATTTTGATCCATATAGGTACAATAAATGTTAAACTTAATGTAGAAGATAAATGTATCTTGTTGCTTTGTTCTTGGCTTGAATCTTTAGAGAGCTTATTTGTTGCTATCAATGGTAGTGTTATAGAGCCAAAGATGGACTCCCTTATTTCTACCTTACTTTCTAATGGGACAAGGAGAAAATCCATGGATGAGGGATGGAAGGGTGCCTTGCATGTTTAGGGAAGGCCCAAGGACAAAGGTGGGTCTAAAGGGCAATGAAAGAAATTAAAAGATAGGTCCAAGTATAAAGGATGGCCCAAAACCCATGCGAAAAGCAAAGCAAAGTGTTGGAATTATGGAAAGAGAGAACATGTGAAGAAGGAATACAAAAAATAATAAGATGTTCAATGATTCCTCACAAATAAAGCATCTAATGATGATGATAATAACACATTATTTAGTTATACTAATGTTACTAAGTTACTAGTGATGGCTCTTGGATAACTGATTCAATTTGTTCTTACCATATGACTTCTAATAAGGAGTGGTTCTCATGTTATAAAGCTTATGATGGAGGAAAATTTATCCTTGGTGACAACAATTTGCATCAAATTGTTGATAAGGGAAAGGTATAGTCATGTTTTAGTGATGGAAGGGTGAAAAATCTACGTAATTTTTTACACATTCCATGACTTGTGAGAAATCTTGTTTCTATATCCATGTTGAATGATTCTAGAATGCATGTGACATTTGAAAAGTTTGGTTGTAGGTCGGTCAGAGGAAATTTGGTGGTAGTGAGGGGATCACAATGTGGGACTCTATTTAGGCTTAATGCCTCAACATTTTATAATTATGCCAATGTAACTAGCACTTTTGAAAATGCATGTATGTTGTGGCATTAGTGTTTGGGCCATATTAGTGAAAAAGGTTTTCAAACCCTCATTAATAAAAAATGGTTTAGGGTTTAGGGTTTACTCTAATGAGCATTTTGATTTTTGTGAGCATTGTGTATTTGGTAAGTAGAATAGAGTCTCATTTCTTGTGAGAAGTAATAGAGCAAAGAGATTATTAGAAGTTATTCATTTAGATGGGGCTTAGATGTGTTTGGTCTAGTGGATGTTGGTTCAATGGGTAAATATCATTATTATGTTACATCCATTTATGTTTGCTCTAGATAGACCTAAGTTTATTTTTTATGTTTTAAATCTAAAGTTTTATCCAAATTAATGGATTTTATGCACTTGTAAAAAACAATTAGATACAACATTTAAAGGTTTTGAGATATAACAATTGTGGTGAATATTGTTCTAGGGAATTTGGTGATTTCTATAGATATGTATGTATTGTTCAATAGAAGATTACTCCTTATATTCCTCAGCAAGATGGGGTTGCAGAGAGGATGAACATAACCTTAATAGAAATAGCTTGAAGTATGATGAATGGCACATAGTTGGATCCATGATTTTGGGTAGAGGTTGTGAGTACTACTTATTACTTGATAAATTGATCTTGTTTGGATCTTGTAGAAAAGACTCATCATGAAGTGTGGATAGTAAGAAACCTTTTGTTTCACATTTAAGGGCATTTAGTTGTGAGGCTTTTGTTCAGCTGCTTAAAGAGAAACAATCTAAGTTGGATCCAAAAGCACAGAAATGCACCTTTATTGGTTATGATGAGAATGCAAAAGGTTATAAGTTTTTTTTTTTTAAAGATAATGTGCCTGGTAAACTTTTCAACGTGACCGGCAACACTGGTGCAACATGCCCTCCGGCTCCACGCGAATGCTTTTGCCTAGAGCAATGAACCGGTGAGGCCACAACTAGGGGACCTCATCCCCTAGGAAGAACACTTCAAACCCACGAGCTCATTGGCCCAGCGAAGGCGTAAAGCCTTGCGAGCTCGTTGGCCCAGCGGGGGTTTGAACTCTGGTGGCCGCCACTACATCCTGAGCGACTTAACCACCGAACCATGCCATCATCGGCAAAAGGTTATAAGTTTTGGAATCCTCTAACCTTAAAAATTATTTATTCTAAGTATGTAATTTTCAAGTAGATTAGAGTATTTTTAGATCATGTGTAGCTAGAGGAAAAAGAAAGAAGGAAAATAGTGCATTTGAGATCAAGGTCAAGAAGTAGGAAGATGCACATGTTGAACAAAATGATGGATTATAGGATGGAGAAGAAGATGAGGATTCAAGTGAGAGTTTTGAATAAGTTGAGAATGTAGAGGATTAGGTAGAATCCCTTAATCTACCCTTGAGACAATCCAAAAGATAATGAAACCTAGTTGACAAGTATAGCCCACCAAATTGTAGTTGTGTATTTTCTTAAATACCATCTACTAATGATGAACCAATATCTTTTAGGGAAGATTTCTTTTTAAATTATCATGATTATTGGATGGAGGCCATGAAAGAGGAGATGGTAGCCTTGAGCAGACGTGACACCTGGTATCTTGTGAGTTTTCTTGAGGAAAGGAAGCCCATTGGTTGCAAGTGGGTATTCAAGAAGAATTTGGAGTAGATGATAAGTTAGAGAGGTATAAAGCTATATTGGAGGCTAAGGGCTACTCCCAAAGAGAGGGAGATGATTTTGGTGAAACTTTCTCTCATATTCTAAATTGACTTCCATTAGATTCCTACTTTCTATTACTATTGCTTGTGATTTTTAAGTGGAGAAAATAGATGTTAAAATTACTTTCTTGAATGGGGATCATGAAGAGGAAATTTGCATGTGATAGCTAGACGGGTTTGAGTTAAAAGGGAAAAAAAAATTGGTTTGTAGGTAGAAACAATCATTGTATGGTTTGAAACAATTGTTAGGAATTGCATTCAGAAGATATCAATTAAATGCAAATAAAGGTTAAAGAGAGGAATGAAAAATACACAGAAATAATAATAGCGAGAGACAATTTTTAACGTGGTTCACCCAAACTCAGGCTACATCCACCAATAGAGAGTCCAATATTATTATCCAGCAAATCAAACCAATTACTACTAGTAATCCTTGCAACTCAATACCGCTGCAAATGCTACAATACAATATCTCAACAGAAACCCTAACCCTTAGTCGTTTTATCAAGACTTATATTGGTTACAAAATAGGGAAACTGCGCCAATAAAAGTGGGGAAAATTTAACCTCTAAGTCTGATTAGGCTCCATATAACAACAATCTCCCACTTGGAGACTGATCAGACTCCATAACATATCAACAATAACCTTGGATGTGGTATCAAACTTGTTCAATGCTTTCGTATTGACATTAGGTTTTATTAGAAGAAAAGATCATTGTTTTTACATTAAATGTATCAATGATTAGACTCTAATCATTGTCTTGTATCATGATGACATGTTTATTGGTAATAACAAGGTGATGATTAGTGAGCTTAAAACTTAACTTTTTGGTGCTTTTGACATGAAGGATTTAGGGGCAATTTTTTTTTTAATTTTGGGGATAGAAATCTATAGGGACCAAGTCCATAGAAATATTTGGCTTAGTTAAAGTAAGTATGTTAACACAATTCTATGGTGGTTTATTATGCATGATTGTAAACTAGTGAGTATTCGTTTACATGAAGGCATTAATATTTTATTGGATATGTGTTATAAATTGGATGATGATTTTTAGGATATATATAATGTGTCTTATGCCATTGTTGTCAATAGCTTTATGAATGTAATGGTATGTACTAGACTAGATATTGTCCAAACAATGAGAGTTCTTAGTAGGTGTATGTCTAACCTTGGTAGAGAGCATTGTACTTGTGTTAAGAGAGTAATTACTTATTTGTAAGGAAATTATTATTATTTATTATGTTATCGTGGTTCTATTGATGTGGCCGAGATATTGGACATATAAGGCTTTGTTAATGTAGATTGGGCATGTGACTTGGATAGTTAAAGCTCCATTAGAAGCTATGTGTTTTCTCTATTTGGAAATGTTGTTAGTTAGTTGATTAAAAGGTATCCCATGATTGCTTTATCCAATATTAAAGTAGAGTATATGGTTGCTACAAATGCATATAAAGAGGTAGTTTGGTTACAAAGATTATGTTCAAGAGTTGGTTTTGATTACAGGTGGTCTAGATTGGATGTGAGAGTCAAAGTACTATTTGTTTGCAAAGAACTCCATGTACCATGCTCGTACCAATCATATTGATATTCAATATCACTTCGTTCATGAGATGGTGGAGAGTTGTAAGGTCATTATTTAAAAAGGTTGAAACTTAGGATAGTTTTACAGTTTCACTTATGAATTTGGTGAGCATGGATAAGTTCTCTTGGTGCAAAGAAGCCATGGACCTTGCATCCTGCACTTGATTCATTTTATATTTCCTATTTATGTTATTGCAATGTATAATATCAAGTGGGAGAATCTTATGATAGTGTGATATTAAATAACAATCCTAATGTATAATGTTAGGTCTCCAACCTTCTTAGAATTGACAACTTGTATTCCCATGAGGAGTTGAAGGATATTATTTTATTATTATTCTCCAGCATATGTGAGATATTGTTTTTATGGCATGGAGTGAGGAGGGTTACAAAATGAGGTCAAAGATTAGGAGTTATAGAGCATTTTCTTAAAATAGGCAATGTCAATGCTGTCATAGAGTGCCTAAAAATGAGAAAGTGGGCTTAATGACATCTTATGATGGAATCTATGACATGTTAGTGTGTAAGAGGACTTACTTTATATTTTAGATCACTTTTATGTAGTGGGTCATGAGAATTTTTACCATGATATTTTGAGACCATGTTTGGACCCATAATATTGTTTTATCATAGTTTTTTGAGCCTCCTTAAGTCTATATATTGAGGGGTTGGTTTGAATAAGGTATGTTTATTGTGTAAGTACTCTAATGCTACCAAAATGCTATCAAATTGAAGAATATTACATGATATACATATTGATATACTTGTTTCTACTTCATTATTAAAAGCTCAACATCTCTTTGGTGGAGTTATTATTGAAAGGGTTTCTCCACATATATTTGATGTCATGTGTATTTGTTGATTTCTTATTGTTTTTATATTGCTTATCCATATTTAATTTCAGTTTTAATGGTTAATCACATGTACCTCTAATTGAGTTAATTGGATTTGTACACTTTAAGTTTATACTTTCACTATTTTTAATTTTTTTTGGTAAAAAGAAAAATTTATTAAAAGAACATAAAAAATTTATAGCATTGATATTCCTAAATGGAAAGTGTCATTATTAAGGCAAGAAGAGAGAAAACCCAAGGAAGTTTGTCATTGTCCTGCTTCCAATAGAAACTAGAATAGAAAAACTAACTACCATACTCTTTAAAAATTTGAATCCCCTTATCCCCCCTGCCAGAAAAAAGAGGAGTCAATCCTATTCTAAAGGAGAATCAAATCTATGAGGCCATAAAAAATATTTAAAGAGAATTATCTAAGAAGATGAAAATACAAACATCTTCATTCAAAGAGACAAAAAATGAGGAGACTCGAGTCTAATCATTATGAATAAGCTATAGAAGCTATGAATATTTATTAGAAGACAAGGACCCCATCTCATATATGTGCCAATTATGATTTTCCTCTGAATCCCATTTAGCAAGGCAATTTGCAACTACATTCCATTCCCTAAGGATATGAAAAAAAGAGATAGCCTCAAATTTTGTAGTGAGGCAAATGATCTATTCAACAAGAGAATGCAACCTCTAAGATGACTCCTTGAAACTTGCTTTGTTCAAAAGAGAAACCAAGATCAAGGTGTCATATTCATAGATAACCTTCTTCCAACCCAACTCACAAGTTTTCTCAAGAGCCATAAGAATGGCATTAACTTCCATCAAATTATCGGTGTCGATCCACATAGCATAAGAAAAAAGAAAAGAATTGTTCCATCACTAGCATGACCAACCCCTCCAATCCCAATAGCAATCGAGTTGCCCAAAAAATCCACCAGTATTATTTTTGAAAAAACCTAATTGGCGAGGAAACCACTCATCAATCCTATTCATCTTCCTAGAAGCCTTTGAACTAGAGCCAAACTAAACCTAGGAAGAAACTAAAAAATAGATCTAGGCATCTTGAGAGATGAGATTTAGAAGGACAAAAGAACATTTGGATTCAATAGTTTATTTGATAAAATCCAAGATCTTTTTTCAAACTTGCAAAATAAGACTCTAGGGACCTTGGAAGATTCGACGGTTTGACTCTAACTAGATCTGCCATAGAATAAAAATGGGACTAGATCCAGGGAAACTAAAAAGAAAGAAGTCAATGCAAGAGGATGACCCAATCTTGCCAAAAATTCAAATGAAGTAGCGTGAATGATAGGCCAGTTCTACCACTACCACCATTGCCCCCAAATACCCAAGGAGAAGGAACACTAGAAGAAAAGGTGAGCAATACTTTCTTCACTATTGTTGCACAAAGCACATTTTGAAGGGACTTAAATTTTCCCTTTTTGATATTATCCCAAGTGAGACATTTGTTTTGACACAATAACTAAATAAATAAATTACACTTGGGTCAACTAAATTTATTCCAGATTTTGCTCCACCAGGGAAAGTCTCTATTCACATCTTTCATATGCTCTAAAAATTAATAACCAAGAGCCACCAAATAAGCCCCTTTAGGGTCATGACCCCAGGTAAGAACATTGACTGGCTCTAAGGAACAACAAGACTGATTAGAAAGAATAGAAGAAAGAGTAGCCTAGGATTCAAGTGTTCTCCCTAGGTCAGTTGATGGAATCCTTCCAATGGTATATCTAAGAATTTACCAAACAAACACAACATTTAAAATTAACAACCTTTGATCACCCATTGCTTGAAAATTTTCACTCAATGGCTGAAGAAGGGGGGAAGAAGAGGGGATCAGGGGTGGAGATCCTAAGAATCATTCCAAAAAGGAGCTCTATGAACATTTTTAATAATCTAGAAAAGACCTTTGATAATCAAATCCCCCTTCTTAATGGTGTTTCAAACCATTAAACCTTTCCCACTCAAATCCATTTGAGGAACATCATCATTGGAAACTCCTCCCGAATACTTGAAATTAAGGATTCTAGCCCAAGGTTGCTATAGATGCTTGCACCATCTCTAGTATAATTTGGCAACCAAGGCCTAGCTATTGATCTCATACCACCTAAGGCCAAGGCCACCATATTGCTTAGGTCTGCAAACTTGATCCCAACTGATTAAACTCCATTTTTGGGAATCTAGATTCCCCACCCATAAGAATTTCCTAGAAAGAGTGTCGAATTCCTTGATAAACCTTTTAGGGGTTGATAGCACTAAAAAATTGTAAATAGGAAGGTCCTACAAAATAGATTTTAAAACCAATAATCGTTTAGCAAAGAACAACCATTGGAAAGTCCAATAACTAACCCTCATTTGAAACCTATCCAAAGTCCTCTTCTACTAGTCTCTTTTGGGGCTAGCAGTAGATAAGGGAATTCCCAGATAATATAAAGGGAGATTCCCTAATCTGAAATGTAAAATGTGTGAAATTCTTTGTTGGATAGGCCTAGGAATATTGAAGAAAAAATGTTGGACCTATCCTCATTAATATATTCACGAAATGTTGCCAAATAAATATCCAAAGCTTTCCTAAAATTTGATCGCCTCACGTATTTTTGCAACCCCCATCAAAGTAGTATCTCCACAAACTGAAGGTGGGATTGTGGATCAAGATCACATGCCCAAGACTAGCCTTGGATGCAACCATTAACTCTTTGGTGCTTAAGCATTCTACCTAAAACCTTCTGCCATCAAGATGAAGAGGTAAGAGTATTGAAAGAGATCAAAAGAGAAAATACAAAAGAAAAAAAATGTCTTGCTACATTTTCAAAATGGTTCCAAATATTAATCCTTTTCTACAAACCCTAAATGTAATCCAGCATGACATTTGAATGAATGTAGTAATAATTTTTTTTTAAGGACTTGCATAGGTTTTAATGACCTATGGAGTTGGAACATGTGGAAATTAATCTTAGCCTAAATTCATGGGAGTATAAAAGCTTTAGTATTTTGTCTTCACATGCCGAGGTAAAATTCATAAATGACATACTTTGAATTAAGTCTTTGAATTTTTCATTTGAAGGGGAATGGTTCTATGTTCTTTAAACATTTGTTTCCTCTCTAGAGTGGGTCCCTCCTCTTTTAGAGCCATGGTCATGCGGTGGATTATGTGGAAAATATTAATATGTGGGTCCTTGATTTAGCCCTTTGACATATGCAAATACTATGAATTTTTCAATTGTTGGTCATATGGATAGTCCCTAAGGGCTTAACAAACTTGCTTGATTACTTGTAGTGGAGGCAAACTTTTGGTGAGCCATATATTGATCATGTGGAGTTTTTCAATAATTTTTTTGAGATTACATATTTTTTGAACCTTACCTAGTGGTGTAGTCAGAAATTAATTTTGGCACCTCTTAGTTTGATTTTATAGGTGTTTTTTTACAAATGATGTGTATAATGCAAATAAGTGTTTGAATGTCTTCTGGTTTTGAGGACATGGACTATGATGTCTTTTAGCAAGGTACAAAGCATAAAGCAAAGCGAACCAGAAGATGGTGCATACACTATGTGGAGGTCGGAGGCAATAGGAAACACATCCCTATATGTAATAGATATATTATATATAGATATAAGATATGGGGATATAACATAGGAGCATAGAAGTATGATATGAGATAGATTCTAATGTAAAGAATGACATAGAAGTCATGTATGTAGGTGAATGAGGTAGAGACTTAGACCTGTTGGAGGATGGATGTATGAAATTTGATTGCTATCTATATATGAAGATCTGCCGGTACAAGGTATTCATGTGTTGTCTTGCTATTATGATGTGCATGTGATATTTTGTTTCTGTTATTATTTATGTTTTACTGTCAATCTCTAGCTACTTGACCGAGGTATAAACTAACTACAAAGACTTGACTGAGGATAGGATCTCCAGACTGGTTTCCCTCACCATTTCTTGCTAACAATGTCATGAGAGGCTCTAAATTATAATTTAATGGGATATTTGTGCAGGGACATAATTAGTGGTGGTAGTTTATCTTCTTGGTTTAAATATAATGATTCTACTCTTTCTTTTGGGAGCTAATGGTACAACCGAGTTCTTTGATCATGTTAAGGCTATGGATATTCTCTAGAATTTAGGAGATGTATATTTATCATGATACCATTGATATCTTTGGATCACTTTTGGTGAGAGTTTTAGCATTTATGCTGATCTATCAATTTGTGATGGACAATCTTTTATAGTGGATGTTGGTGTCATGAGAAGCTCTTAATTCAAGTTACATATGATCAATGAGTTTTTTAGAAGTTCTATATTCTACTAGTAGAGGATGATGATCTTCATGTTTTTTTGGATGTGGACAGCTTGTTGAGAGCTCTTGGAGTTCTTGGTTGAAATGTTTATGATTTTTTAGTTAGAGACATATGATCTTCTTGTTTGAAGATGTAAATCATGGAGCCATAGGGAATTCCTGGAGTTTGCATTTTTTCCTATGCAGTGGAAGCATTGGATATGATTTGGAGGTAATATGCTAGTTGAGTGTCATGTGATCCTTTTTTAGGATACCCATGTATCTTGTGGTTTTGCAATTAGATTTTAGCATGAGATGATCTATTGAGCCCCTATTGCTACTAGTTAGATTTGGTCAAGGCTAAATATCTCTATCCTATTTTGGAGATAGAGTGTTGGAATGGAGACTCTTTTGATGAGGTTTCAGTAGAAAGACCAAAGAGCCCACACGTAGATTTAGACATGAGTTTAGCATGAACTTGGTGAGGAGATTGTTCATAAAGAGAGTTGATGTGATTTAAAGTGTCTCAAGAGGAGCAATCTCATACCCCACTCTTGGTCCACTCGACAAAGAATGATTTGATAGGTATTATCTACTCATTGTTTTAGGTGCATTTTACTTTTTGTTTTGTTTCAAATGTGAATGAGTCTTAAGTTGTGGATGTCAATTCTGAGGACTAATTTGAGATGTATATTACATGGTTTCATTTTTCCTTTGTCTTCTCATATAAATGAGTCTTGAATTGTGGATACTAGTATTGAGGATTAGTTTGAGGAGTACAGGGGATGATTGGTGGCTTTAAACATATTCCCATGTTTGTGGGGATGGTTGTTAGTTTGATTTTCCTTATGTTGACATAATTATACCTTTTTAGTTTGTTGATGTTGTGTTTGACCTTTGGGTTGGATGGTTAGATGTTATGAGAACTTCTATATGAAGATTTGTATGGAGATCTACTTATCAAAACTACAACAATTGGTTTTTGTAGAAGGACATGGTTTGATTTTTAAATTTTCTCTTTGTGATCTGTTGTTTATCCCAAAGGTGTATTGGAGTTAGGATTTTTGTAGATCTAATTAGATCACTTTGTTTATTTTGGAATATGTTGGTGATCATTTACTTTTATTGTGCATTGTTTTTAGTAATAGTATGGATGATTAGGGCTCTTTAATATTTGATTTATATATGATATAGAAAACTTAGGAGAGCTTAATTTTATTAGCAAGGTGATCAGGGGAGATTTTTTTGTAATGGTTCAGGTTGCAAGTTTGTAGATTAGTGTGTGTGTGTGTTCTTTAACACTAGATGGTATAAAGAACATGAGCCACACCATTTATGTGAGTGTTGTTAATGTACTTTTAAAGGATATGGTTGGTACCAAACTAGACATTGCCCAAGTAATGGGAGTCCTAGGGAGGTATATGTGTCATTGGACTATGATACACAGGTCTTCAAGTATTTTTGCATGTCCATGTGTTCATTACTGACATTCATAGACTTTGTGCAAGATAATATATATACAGGGACTTGAAATTATAGATTAGGCTAGGTAGTAGGAGGTCTACTAGTGGGTGTGTTTACCCTATTTTTTGGTATAATTAGTTGGATGGGCTAGCAATTTGTTGTAGTCATTGTTCCAGCTACGTAGGTGAGTACTTAACAACTGCTTAGGGTTATTTGTTATAGTTTGTGTTTAGACTTTGGTTTATAGAAAGATACATTTGTGATCTATGTAACAATTAAAGTGTCACCATCATGGAAAAATTCACTTCTATTCATATGTGGTTGGTGTGGATTGATGTAGAATTTTGGCTCTTGCAGTTGCTTGGTGAAGTCTGTGAACATAGAGAAGTTCAAATGGTGCAATGTGACTATATTATTTAACCCCTTATGAAATGTATAAAAGTGGGAGAATATTAAAAAATATGTGTTGTATACCTTGCATAATAATGTAATATTGTTATTTAATAATGCATTTTTTGATCTACGTACCACACTAGGATAAGCATTCTTTGAGATACTTGTAAGTTGTATGGGATAGTGGATATGTACTTAATGTAGGTGGAAAATTGGGTAAATACTTTAATATTAGGGGTAATGGTTTAGTGAGCACATGGTTTTGTGTGCATGGTTTATGTAATACAAAATAGTAGTTTTGTGCAAGGTTGGCCTAATAAATAAAACACATGGGTAGTGGTATGGATAAGCAATTGAAACATAGGAATGTTGCATAGTGGTGATAGGGAGCATGGAGTGGGATGTGTGGATACATGATTCTTGTTTTCTCCACCACATGGAGAAGTACAACTAAATTGCTTATTTCTACTAAAGTCCTACATAGAAAAGCTCTATGAATGTGTGATAGAGTAAATGCATACACTAGCATTTTACACCTAGTTTTGCAATCGGGTGGACCTAAAATATTTATCCTTGTTAATTAGAACCTATTTTCACACCTTTTTGAACATTAAACAATTAAATCTTGATCCCAATGAATAAACCCAACAAAATAAAGTTAGGTCTGGTCTAAGCCCACTTAAATGGATACTCTCTGGAGTTTGTGGGCCTAAAGTACCAGGGCACCTAGCACCTTGGTCATGGAGGTTAGCCCTGATCCCATTTTTGTGGTGTTGGCTTAGAACACCTCCTTAACTCTTACATGTCAGCCCCATTTGGTTTTATTCATTGTTGGTGAGTGCCAGGAATGCATATAAAAGCAAGTTAGTTTATTCATTTAAACGTCTCTAAGTTCTCTAAGCTATCTAGACACACTTGCACTCTCTCTTTCTCTCTCATGCTCTCTATTCTTCTCTAAATCTCTCTATGGTGGATTATTGTTGTGGAACTAACTTCTTGTAGGTCTTGTGAAGATCTCTCTAATTCTTTGGGCTCCACCAACTTCTTAAGTCAATTTGTGACACTACATCAAGGACGCTGTTGGGTTTTTTCCCAAACTAGATGTTTCCTAGTTATCCCTACAAGGTAGCCATTTCTCATCAACAAGATTCTTGGGCCAAGGGCCAATAGTACAGGAGATAGACTCTATAAATATTTCCTCTCCTTCTTCAGGCTCTACAAAACCTAATGGGGTATTCCCTATTCAACACCCGTGAAATATATCTATGAACTAGCTGGGATGTTGACACAAAGCAGATAAATCCTCTCTTGTGCAAACCAAAATTGTAAAATAAGTGCGAAGGGGCTAGCTTTGGGCCTTATGTTCAATTGTGAATAAGAGGATTTTGGGTCCTGAAACTACTTCTAAAATCCTAAAGGTTTGTATTTAAAGTTTGATTTTGAATTTTGTGGATGCAAGACTGGGACCTTGGGCTGTAACCTTGATACATGACCTAACCAGTGCCTATTTTAGGGCTCAAAGTCAATAGACATACATATGTGAGTGGTTACCACAAACTTGAATCAATAACTGGGTTTCAAGGGGATTTTTTAGTTTCTGCCTTACAGACACTTCCCACAACTAAGTGTTTGGTCATTCATACTTACACATATCCCTATTGTAGCATATATTCCCAATGTATAACCTAAAACATTCAATTTGTTCCTTGAACAAAAGTAAGAGGTCAGACATTCAACACAGAAAATCTATGTTCTAGAATCCCAAACAATCCTTAACTATTTTGATTCAAAAGAAAGAATGCCCACAATGTGGAGATGAGTAGACAAATACATGCAACAAAGCATTTCTCATATAAAATAACATGAAACCAGTAATATTATGCATAAAATAGTCCACAAATGATTCATAAACTCATAGAACACCAAAACAGAGCCAACAACGAAGTTGTATCTTATTACTGCACCAAAAATTTTGCTGAGTCTTCTACCACTAGAATGAGTGACACGGTTCTCATATATACCAAGAACGTGTACTCAACATTAATTACATTGTCACTTCAAAATGCCATCAGATACACTGCACCATCAAAATGGTGCTGAAAACATTCAATGCAACAGGCACGAAAAGAGGAATGAGCAGGTGAAATCGGGGATTGTGCCACTGCTTGGAGATTTTCTGCCTAGATTTGGTAGTTGGTTTGTCAATCAAGATCCATACCTCTGCAAATTTGCCATTAATGGCCAACCTACCGATTTTTGGAAATGCAGCAATTCGCTATTTTGAAAATTCTTCCACTTGGAATGCAGTTGCAGACAGATAGAAATCTCCTTCATTGAACATCTTGAACAATGGCTGTCGATTCATTTCCTCCCGCCAAAATATACAGCTTCAAATAGACCGGACAATCCAGTCACCCGCCTTTGAAAAGTCATCGACCAATAAAAATGCACTACGCAGGCGGCCTTTTCCTCCTTTGACTTTTCGTAGTGTGAAGATACATTTTACACATATACAACTCTTTTCCCCTTTTCACCTGTTGTATATTCAAATTTTTGTATATGCACCTACATATACATACAACTACATTTGGACATGTGTCACCTTCTGATTGGATCACCACCGTTGAAAAATTGCATCTCTAAGTTATTGGGACCCACCACTACATCCAACTGGCCATTAAACCATTGTATTCACATTTGCATTTGTAGTTGTTCATACAATTGTATGTACATACAATCACATGCATACAAAGCGCGGACCCCAAATCCTTATAAAATAAACTGAATCTCCATTTTTTGAAATGCAACAGTTCACTATTTTGGAAATTCTTCCAGTTGGAATGCAATTGCAGACAGATAAAAATTTCCTTCGTTGAACATCTTGAACAATGGCCGTCGATTCATTTCCTCCCACCAAAATCTACAGCTTCAAACAGACCGGACAGTCCAGTCACCCACCTTTGAAAAGTCATCGACCAATAAAAACGTGCCACACAGGCGGCCTTTTCCTCCTTTGACTTTTCGCAGCGTGAAGATACATTTTGCACATATACAACTCTTTTTCCCTTTTTGCCCGTTGTATATTCAAATTTTTGTATATGCACCTACATATACATACAACTACATTTGGACATGTGTCACCTTCTGATTGGATCACCACCATTGAAAAATTGCATCTCTGAGTTATCAGGACCCACCACTACATCCAACTAGCCATTAAACCATTGTATTCACATTTGCATTTGTAGTTGTTCATACAATCACATGCATACAAAGGCGGACCCCAAATCCTTATAAAATAAACTAAATCTGCATTCGGGTTTAGACTTGTATCTTCCCTTTTGTATATCTCCTTGTATATCACGCATACATACAATGTGCAACATACAACTACCGACCTCAACCTGAATTCTGCCAGAACACACTCACTTTTTACATCCAGGTTGTACCTGTGCTTTTGTATCATCTTTTGTATATGCGCATGTACATACAACCCTGGGACATACAACTGCATGTTTCACCCATTCCATAGATACAGTTAACTCTTTGGCCGCATCTAATTTTGCACATGTTCGCTTGCATATTACACATTGTATGTGTAGTTGTATAAACAATATACGACTCGTGATACAAACCTGCACATACAAAAAATCTTTAGCAATTTTGATTCTAGTCATTGTATGCACCATTGTTATGCCATATACATGCGCATATACATACAACCCAACATACAAGGAAATGCCTTTTGACTTTTCAACTTTGTTGTTGTATCACCACCCGCCAGGCCTGATTTGATAAAATTTGGAATCTGGGATTGTACATTCCTCCTTTGTATATCCTTTTGTATATGTCATATACATACAATGTTTTTGATACAACCGTGGAATATTCCAAGAATCTGTGATACACAACCACTCTTTTACACTCAGAATGTACCTGAAGGCCATGTACAACCTGATATGCATGCAAAGATACATACAACCATTTTTCACCTTTTCAAAGGCTGATTGAAATTTCTTTTCAGGTTCGGCCTTATACATCTGCATTTGCACATACAAAGACACATACATACAACGATACATACAACAGATTTCACCGCCACATGAAAGATTTTTTGGACCTAGCTTATTTTTTCAACATGACGGGAGAAAGCGTTAATGCAATGTGAAGGAGCCGGTCAACCTACATATGCTAAGGCATGAATTTGCAACTTAAGTGATTGATGACCTGCTATAGGAAGTCAACGACAAATTAAAAGATACAATGTGCATGACCTTGGGACTTAGGAATTTTGTGGGTTTGAATGAAAAGACCTATGTATGAATGGTTGAAACCTTACTTTGAGTAGGCACCACCATTGGCTCCAACTAGGGATGTGTAGGCGCAAGGCTGCAGTGAGAACTAGACCACTCCAGGACAGACAAGGAATGTACAGACTATACACAACTATATTACAAGGTGCACACAAGATTTCCATTTATGAAAAATAAGGTTTAAGGAACTGACCGTGCACATGAAATTCCAGCAGTTCACCATTTAGGGCCTGGAGAAAGTAGGAATCTTCTCCATGAGTATTGCTGATTTGATATGGGCCCATCCATAAGGGCTCAAATTTACCATGCTTACCCTTATCCTGAACTTTTGCATTCCAGAAAAGGACCAAGTCATCTATTTGAAACTTCCTTTCTGTAGCTCTTTTATCAAACTAATACTTTACCTTTTGCTGTTTCTTGATATTTGTCTTCTATGCTTCTCTTCTAATTTCATCCAATGCAAGCAATTGATTTATCCTTTCATTCATTGAATTTTCAATCTCTTCATCATTTTCCTGTATGAATCTATAAGCTGGCAAGAGATTGCTCACAGGTAACTTGGCCTCTGTGCCATACACTAGCTCAAAAGGTGACCTTCCAATTGCTTTCTTCATTGTTATCCGGTCAGCCCATAGTGCCATTTAAACTTTGAATCCCATGCCTTTTTGTTCTTATCTATTATCCTTTTGATGATTTTCATAAGGCTTTTGTTACTTGATTCGGCCTAACCATTTCCTTGTGGATGATATGGTGATGCATATGACAAATTAATTCCATAGCTGTTGCAAAAATCAACAAACTCACCAGATCTGAAGCACATGGCATTGTCTATGACGAATTTGACTGGCACTCCAAATCTAATAATAATGTGTTCCAAAATGAAATCCATCACCACCTTACTTGTAGTTTTCTTAGTTGGAATAGCCTCAATCCATTTAGTGAAATAGTTAGTAGCGACCAAAATCTAGCTATGTCCTCCACTTGATTTTTCTAAAATTTCCCTTATAAAATCAATTCCCCATTGCTGAAATGGAGCATCCATAGTTACAGTCCTAAGGGGTAATGCACCTTCATATTTAAGTTTTCCTGAGAACGTCTGATAGGGATCACATTTTCTCACCATTTTTTGTGCATCTGAGAAAAGGGTTGGCCACCAATAGCCTGCTCTAAGATTTTTGTGAGCCGTTGTCTTGGCAGTGTAGGGTCCACCACATATTCCTTTGTGCATGTCATTTAAAATATCCTTAGCTTGATTTTCATCCACACACTTAAGTAGCACACCATCATGATTTTTCCAATATAATTCTCCTCGAACAATAATGTATTTGATAGCGTGTAGTTTCAGGGTCCTTTTTTGATTATCACTGAGATGGGAAGGACAATTCAAATTCTGCAAATAATACACAATATCCTTGTACCATTCAGATTCTAACATACTAACAACTTCATCTTGAACTACATTCACCTGGCACACTTCCAAATTTGACTGTGTCATCAGCTTAGCCAAACCTTGTCCCCTTACCAACTTTGTGATTTGTATCTCAATGTTGAACTCTTGTAATTTGTTGATCCATCGGCATCTTCTTCTTGTCACTTCCTGCTGAGTGAAGATGTTCTTAACTGCTGCATGAGGCACATATGCAACTATTTGAGATCCTACTAAATAAGGCCTAAAGCTTTTGACTGCTCTAACCAATGCATGCGCTTTCTTTTCCATGATATCATATTTCAATTCGGTTGCCTGCAACAACTTGCTAAAGAAAGCAATAGGTTGCTCAAAACCATCTTCATTTTTCTATAATAAACATGCAGCAATAGTGTGAAAAAAGGCAAATGAGAACAACTGAAATGGCTTAGAAAAATTAGGAGATTTCAACACATGAGCCATCTTTATAGCTTCTTTGATGTTCTGAAATGATCTAGTTGCTTCACTTTCCCATTTGATAGTTTCACCTTTCTTCAACATTTTAGAAATATCCTTTGTAATCTCTACAAAGTTGGGAATGAATCTTCTAACAAATTTAATCTACCCAAAGAAAGACTGAATGCCTTTCACTGTTTTTGGAATTTGAATTCTGTCAATTGTAGCAACCCTTTCAGGATCAATCCTGAATCCATCCTTGGAAACAATGTGTCCCAATAGTTTTCCTTCTATTACCCCAAAAGCACATTTCTTTGGGTTAAGTGAGATGCCATATTCCAATGCCCTAATAAAAATTTGTTCTAGATGCATGCAATGTTGCCCCTCCTTTTTTGAATAAGCAGTTAAATCATCTTGATATACAACCAGAATTAAGTCAATCAATCCTGCAAAAGCAACATCCATAGCCCTCTGAAATGTAGCACCTGCATTTATTAGTCCAAATGGCATCCTTACATATACATAAGTCCCCCATGGCGTTGTGAAGGCAGTCTTGTATTGTTTAGATTCTTTTACCTTCACCTGATTATATTCTGAAAATCCATCCATCATGGATAAAAGCTCACAACTAGTTACCCTCTGCAACATAGCCTCCATGTTAGGTAGTGGATAATTATCCTTAAAGAGGATACATTCAAATTTTTAAAATCCACACAAAGTCTTATATCACTATTTTTCTTTCTGACTAGGACAAGATTGGACACCCAAGTTGAGTGTCTGATAGGCACAATTATTCCAGCCTCTCTAAGCTTTACAAGCTCTTCCTACATTTTTGGAGCCAAAGTTGGATTAATAGGTCTTTGTTTCTATCTGAATGGTTTAGCTCCAAGCTTCAAAGGAATCTCATGCTAGAACAAGTCTTTTCTATAGGCTTTTAGGTCCTCATATGACCATGCAAAGACATGTTTGTATTTTTTCAACAATGCTATCAACATACTCCTGATGTGTGGCTTGAGTTGTTTGCCAATATATACCTTTTTGGGGGCATGGTGTGTCCCCAAGTCTATCTCCTCCAAGTCATCCTTGTTTGTAGGAGATGCCTTTGTAACAAACTAATCTCTACTGTCAAATACTCTTTCTAAAGCAACTAACCCTCTGGGGATTTTATTTGTTTTAAGCTGAATCACTTCTTTCCCTAAAAGAGTTTATTTTCCATCCACAACTTCTACAAAATTCTGAAAATCAATCTGTTGGTTCTCATATTCATCTACGCAATGCATGAACCTCAACAAATCCTTATCATCATCAAACACCTGCCAACTGCATATATTATCTGGTACTGTAGGTCTAATTTTAACTTCAACATTAGTAACATCAAATAGAGTGACATCATCTGGCCTTATGGCCACACTAGCTTAAAAATCTACCATGACATTCTTTGATCTTTCTACCCAATTTATTGAAAAAGCATCAAACAATTCAATTGTATCCCAGACAACATGCTTATATTGCTTTAATCTTTTATTTTTTGAAGCATACTTATCCCTCACCTGGGAAACTATTAATTCTGAATCTCCAAACACCTTTAGTATCTTAATTCCATGCTTCAAAGCAACATTCAATCCTAGTAGCAGAGCTTCATATTTTGCAATATTGTTTGTGCAAGCAAACTTTAACAAGAAAGAGAACCTCAGAAGCTTACCTGCTGGAGACAAAAACACAACTCCAGCACCAGAACCTTCCTTTGAACAAGCTCTATCAAAATACGTAGTCCAAAGACCCTGATGATCAAGTTCATGAATGCAAAGATCTTTCTCTTCACTTCCTTGATCATCTGAGACAATTCTAAAATTCTCATAGTTAGTAGCCACAAAATAGATATGTTCTTTTGAGTCCTGATCTTCAACTATTCCTAGTGACCTTTCTTCTCTGACTAGTTTGACATCTCTACCATTCATTGGGATCATGGCATATGATAAATCTAACTGCATACTCCCTCCAACCAATGTTGCCAATCTTCTCGACAACAACATACCATACTGTGGCTTTATGTCCACTACTGTTATGTTCATTTTATAGGTCTTTTCTGGATACGCTGCTAGCATAAAATCCACATCCTTCATGATTCCTATAACTGGCACCTCCCTAGCATCTATTGCATAGCATTTTCCACATGCCTTATCTATTTTCAATCCAGCTTGTTGCATGATAGCCAGAGGCATAATATTTTTTGATGCTCCTAAGTCAAGCATACAATTCTTGATTACCTTTCCATTGATAACAAGGGAGACATAAAATGGTTCAACTTGTGAAGGGCATTTTGTCATTGTTACTCCTAGATAGACTTCAGGAACCTCTTCCTCATCAATACACAAAGCTTGTTTCTTACCCCGATTCTCAACATTCTGCTTAGCCTGACAAGCTACTCCTGAAATTAGGGATAACGCTTTATTTTTGTACTCTTCAACTTTCATTATCTCCATCAATGGAACAACGACCTTTATCTGGGATAAAACTTGAGTTATGTCAAAGGGGGCATAATTTTGTATAATAGTTGAGCTTGAGCCGCTGTTTTATTCCTATCCTAAGCTGATCCAACCTTAGTTTTAATGGTTTTTTGACTATCATCCGCAACCTATGAATTCTTCTCTTTATTCTCGTTCTAGGCAACTTTATCTTTTGATCTTTGAGGATCATGACTTGCCTTTTGCTTAAATTTTTTCTTATTAGTGTTCCATTGCTTCTTATGTGGTTCGACCCCTCCATGATTATGCATAGGCTAATTCACAAAGGTGCCTCCTAGTTGACATGGATCACCAACCTAAGCCTTACCTCTAAGGTTATAGTTGCTCCTGACCTGAGCCACCGCTGTAGCTGTGAGAGCTCTATTTCTTCATCAGAAGGCCTTCTCAAGTTATTCAGAATGATGCATGAGTCTTGAGCATATGCATAGTTATCTTCATCATCCTCATCATAGGAAACCTGCTGGCAAACTGGAATCACGTAATTCCTATTTTCATCAGCATCAGCTTCATCACAAGAAGAATACTCCTCATTTGCAGACAACATATTGACACTATCATCCTCCACATAATGTGGCTCATTGCATTCATCACAGGCAACAACATTATTATACAAAGATTGAGAAATCATACATTGTGACTGTGAGTGAGGCATCTGATAGATTATGCACCATGGGGTGTCGCCAACAATATCAACAGCCTTCTTCAAAGGATCGGGAGTCTCCTTAACATTCTAAGCTCTTTGATTAGTGTTGTTATTTGGGAAAATGGGTTTACCATTATGCCAACTAGTGTTATATGGCATATCATGCAATGATGGTATCTTTTCTTATCTTTGGTAAACCTGTCTTTCACGACCTATCCCTTTTTCATTTTTAGCAAGTCTATAACTTAGGTCCTTAACAATAGTTGTCAATTTTTCCAATTTATCTTCAGAAGTAGATGCATTCCTTGAGTACTTGTGATTTGCTATTTGGATTTTGCAGAATTTTTACATCATCCCTTCTATTTGTCTTGCCAGACACTTTCCTATTATTTTCAATGTTGGTTGCAATTCTAAAGGCATCCTGAGGCTAGTAGGACCCTTATCTCTTAACCCATAAGCTATTTTAGCATCAAAAGAATTTATGTATAATACTATGCACATTGGTTCATTAGGCCTCATGTGAAGTGGCAATTCATTCAACACTCTAGTGAATCTAGCATTAAAATTTGCAATAGGCTCATTTGACCCTTTAGTGATACCAGTGAATTCATTTATAAAAAAGCTTGGGTCAGTTTTATCACCATATTGTTCTCTAAAAATCCTTCTGAAGTCATCCCATGATGAGACACTTTGGTCAGGCAAATTTCTATACCACTCTCTAGCTTCATCAACCAGGGACTACATAAACAGTTTCATAAAAATATCCTCATGTTCAACCTCAAAGTTGTCCATAACATTTTGAAAAGCCTTCAAATGATCTTCCCTTGACACAACATTATTTCCTGAAAACTTTGGTATCTCATATATTATATGTTTGTCTATGGGATTAGGATAACCAGGAATACCATTAAAGTCTAACTACCTGAATCTATCCAACTGCATAGGCTGTCTACCAAACTGATTAACATTTGCATTGCTATTAGCATTTTGATTTCTCACATTGTTCAATGGTACCGTAACATTGTATTTTGTCTCTGGTCATTGTGTTGATTTTGAACTTTATTTCTTTGCTAGCTTCTCAGCACATTTGCATTATCAAGGGTAGGAATTGAATCACGTTGAGCAATTTTCAGATCTTACACCTTTTGTCTCATATCATCTATGATCCTCACAACCTGCAAATATTCTAATTCAGCTCTCAGGTTCTTGATTTCTTCAGCTAATTCTTCATCTCTAGGCATAGAAGGAGATGGTCCCTCTCCATTTTGGTCATCATCATTATCTCTTGGGGATTCAGTCTCTTCAAATCTATCAAGGGGATCTAAGAAAGGGTGTTCCTGAAACACCTCAGATCTCATTCTCAATCTATCACCTTGTTGTCTTTCATATACATCTTGGATTTTAGCCTCTGTGTTTGAAAAATAGGGTGCCTGCTGCTCTGAAGATCTAGGATTGTCTTGGGTATCATCATTTTTTCTAGGGCTGAGAGAACTTTCACGAATGGCTTGAACGGTCCCTTTTCTCCTATACATCATTTTTTTTTTCTGGATAGTTCTTCAAGCAAAGGATACGTAGAGATCTTCTCCCCTGCATACAATTTTTATCTTATCGGTTGGGAGATTTGTTCGGAGTCGCCACCCACAAGGGAGTTAATTTTTAAACCAAGGTTCTTACACAAAACACTCCCCAGCAGAGTCGCCAAATCTGTTGAGTTTTTTCCCAAACTGGATATTTTCTAGTTATCCCTACAAGGTAGCCATTTCTCATCAACAAGATTCCCAGGCCAAGGGCCAACAGTACAGGAGATAGACTCTATAAATATCTCCTCTCCTTCTTTAGGCTTTGCAGAACCTAGGGGGTATTCCCTATTCAACACCCGTGAAATATATCTATGAACTAGCTGGGATGTTGACACAAAGCAGATAAATCCTCTCTTGTGTAGACCAAAACTGTAAAACAAGTGCGAAGGGACTAGCTTTGGGCCTTATGTTCAGTTGTGAATCAGAGGATTTTGGGTCCTAAAATTACTTCTAAAATCCTAAAGGTTTGTATTTAAAGTTTGATTTTGCATTTTGTGTATTTAGATGCAAGACTGGGACCTTGGGCTATAACCTCGATACAAGACCAGACCGGTGCCTATTTCAGGGCTTAGAGTCAATAGATATACATATGTGAGTGGTTACCACAAACTTGAATCAATTACTGGGTTTCAAGGGGATTTTTCAATTTCTACCTTACAGACACTTCCCACGATTGAGTGTTTGGTCATTCATACTTACAAATATCCTTGTTGCAGCATATATTCCTAATGTATAACCTAAAACATTCAGTTTGTTCCTTGAACAAAAGTAAGAGGTCAGACATTCAACACAGAAAATCTATGTTCTAGAATCCCAAACAATCCTTAACTATTTTGATTCAAAAGAAAGAATGCCCACAACGTGGAGATGAATAACAAAATACATGCAACAAAGCATTTCTCATATAAAGCAACATGAAACCAGTAATATTATGCATAAAACAGTCCACAAATGATTCATAAACTCATAGAACACCAAAACAAAGCTAGCAGTGAAGTTGTATCTTATTATGCCACCAAAAATTTTGCCGAGTCTTCTGCCACTAGAATGAGTGACACAGTTCTCATATATACCAAGAACATGTACTCAACATTAATTACATTGTCAGTTCAAAATTCCATCAAATACACTGCACCATCAAAATGGCGCCGAAAACATTCAATGCAGCAAGCAGGAAAAAAGGAATGAGCAGGTGAAATCGGGGGTTGTGCTACAGCCTAAAGATTTTCTGCCTAGATTTGGTAGTTGGCCGGTCAATCAAGATCCATACCTCTGTAAATTTACCATTAATGGCCAACCTACCAATTTCTAGAAATGCAATAGTTCGTTGTTTTGAAATTTCTTCCACTTGGAATGCAGTTGCAGACAGACAAAAATCTCCTTCGTTGAACATCTTGAATAATGGCTGTTGATTCATTTCCTCCTGCCAAAATCTACGGCTTCAAACAGATCAGATAGTCTAGTCACCCACCTTTGAAAAGTCATCGACCAATAAAAATGTGCCACGCAGGCGACCTTTTCCTCCTTTGACTTTTCACAGCACGAAGATACATTTTGTACATATACAACTCTTTTTCCTTTTTCGCCCATTGTATATTCAAATTTTTGTATATGCACCTACATATACATACAACTGCATTCGGACACATGTCACCTGATTGGATCACCACCACTGAAAAATTGCATCTCTGAGTTATCGAGACCCACTACTGCATCCAACCGACCATTAAACCATTGTATTCACATTTGCATTTGTAGTTGTTCATGCAATTGTATGTACATACAATCACCTCCATACAAAGGCGGACCCCAAATCCTTATAAAATAAACTGAAGCTGCATTCGGGTCCAGACTTGTATCTTCCCTTTTGTATATCTCCTTGTATATCGCACATACATACAATGTGCAACATACAACTACCGACCTCAGCCTAAAATCTGCCAGAACACACTCACTTTTCACATCCGGGTTGTACCTACGCTTTTGTATCATCTTTTGTATATGCTCATGTACATACAACCCCAGGACATACAACTACACGTTTCACCCATTCCATAGATACAGTTAACTCTTTAGCCGCGTCCACTTTTGCACATGTCCGCTTGCATATTTCACATTGTATGTGTAGTTGTATAAACAATATACGACCTGTGATACAAACCTGCACATACAAAAAATCTTCATCAATTTTGATTCTGGCCTTTGTATTCACCATTGTATATGCCATATACATGCACATATACATACAACCCAACATACAAGGAAATGCCTTTTGACTTTTCAACTTTGTTGTTGTATCACCACCTGCCAGGCCCAATTTGATAAAATTCTAAATCTGGGATTGTACATTCCTCCTTTGTATATCCTTTTGTATATGTCATATACATACAATGTTTTTGATAGAACCACGGAATATTCTAGGAATTTGCGATACACAACCACTCTTTTATACTCAGAAATGTACCTGAAGGCCATGTACAACCCGATATGCATGCAAAGATACATACAACCATTTTTCACTTTTTCAAAGGCCGATTGAAATTTCTTTTCACGTCTAGCCTTGTACATCTGCACTTGCACATACAAAGACACATACATACAACAGATTTCACTGCCGCATGAAGGATTTTTTGGACCTAGCATATTTTTTTAGCGCGACAGGAGAAAGCGGTAATGCAATGTGAAGGAGTCGGTCAACCTACGAGTGTTAAGGCATGAATTTGCAACTTAAGTGATTGATGACCTGCTATAGGAAGTCAACGACGAATTAAAAGATACAACGCGCATGACCTTGGGACTTAGGAATTTTGTGGGTTTGAATGAAAAGACATGCGGATGAATGCTTGAAACCTTACTTTGAGCAGGCACCACAAGAAACTATGGTTTCTATGCTCATGGTGACTCTTTTCCTTTATTCTTTGTGATAGCATTCCATTCGACTTCAAATTTTCCTCTTCCCTCCTAGGGCATGCTCTCTTTATCTTTCATCATTGCTATTGTGGAGGTGAAAACACCATTCACGGAGCTTGACTTAGGCAAGCTCGTAAATAGCACCAACCCTTTTTCTTTCTTTTGTGTGTACAGGTTGGAGTAACATGTTTCGAAAGACAAGATCTGGGAAGAAGGAAGGTTTTACAAGTACAGGTGTGGCAAAACTTAGAGTTTTTGTAAAACCCTAAATTGGGTCTAGGGTGCCCAACGCTCTGGTCTTTCTAGCCCCTGAACTTGGATCTAGGTTCCTCTCTATTCACTAGTCTCTGCTGTGCTTTTAGATTGTCCATATTTGTTTATGATAGTCTATTACACTCTGATCTTACTCAATTAGGGTTTCATGTTTTGCACTAGTTTCATTTGTTGCATTTAGTTGATTCTCCTATATACAACAAAGGGAAAAATCCCATGTAGTTTGTCTCTCCTTCAATGGTAGAAGCCAATCTCAACTTGTATTCTAATGCTGGATGGAACAGGGTTTGACCTAGTTTAACCTTTTAGGCTAGGTCTCTCTTTTCTATCTAAAATTTTGGTGAACCCATTGTTTATTGCACTCTGGCATCCTTCTTTCTTTAGATCTGAGTTATTTTCTGCCCTAGATCTAATTAGATTTCATTCATTCATCATTTGGAATACTTTCATATCTTAATTGTTATATTGTTTCAAAATTAGGGTTTACAAAAACTTTGCATTGTTAGAAAACCTAGCTAATCTTGAACTTAGGGTTTGGAGATTAGTGAGTTGTTTCAGATCTTTGTGGCATGATTAAATTGATTTCATTTTCTGTAGCATATCATCTTTGTGTTTAAATAAAATACATTCTTGCATATTTGCATTGAAAAGTGAAAAATCAAGCATTTTAGGCTTAGAAAAAGCATATTTATTGCATTGTTTTTCATTGCATAGATTTTAGATCATCATAGAAAGATTTAAGTTTATTATTTTTGCATCATATATGATTGGTATTGCAGCAATTAATTATTTCATAAGTGCTATATCTTCCATTTAAACCTCTTCATTTTTAAAACCTAGTTAATTTTGTAACCTAGGGTTTGTAATTTGATACCTTATTTCAGATTTTTCTAATGACATTTGAATTTCAAGTCTGACTTTTATTTACTCTAATACATCATTTAATAATCTCCTAGTGGTATATTTGGCATTTTCACTTATTCATTATTAGGGTTTTCAAAAAATTTGCATTTTTGGAAAAGCTAGCTAGTCTTGCACCTAGGGTTTGTTGAGTAGAATCTTATTTCAAATATTGTTGATGATAATTAGTGGTAAAATCTGATGTTGCATTGTTGTATCATTTAATAAATATTATTTTTGTTCAAAATAATTCTCGCATTAAAGAATTTTGGTTTAGGAAGAAGCATTTAAGATCTAGAGTTTGATAATAAATGCTAGCTAGTCTTGCATCTAGTTATTATAGTAGAAATCTTATTTTCAGATCTTTGTTATGATGAAGGATTGCTAAATATGATTTTAAGTTGTTGTAATTCATCATATGTGTCATATTTGTTTAAATTAGAAAGCAAGAACATTCATGTATTCATCTTCTCTTTAAAATTGTAAAGCAATAGCACAAACAAAACTATCTAGCTTCGTTTGACACTTTTGCATCTTCATTTAAAGAAAAATTTCTTAATTCCCTCTTGTGTTTACTTAGTAAAATCATTTTCACATATTTCACATCTTACATTTGCAAGACTTAGTTGTTGTGGTTACTAAGAATATCACATTTTTGAAAAACCTCGCTTCTCTTGCACTTATAGGTCTTGGATTGCAATCTTACTTTGATATTGGTTGCACTTGATTAATGAATTGTACATCGTTGTTCCATATAATACTTGCATATAGTATAAAATTCATTTTATTATGGCCTCTTCTTGTTCTTCCTCTTTGGAATCTTTGCATGCATATATCATAGATTTTGAAAAATTCTCTAAATTCATTAATATGCATCCATATGTTTTAGATCATATAGAATCCATGTATGATATTGATATTTCTATATGTTCCATATATGATATACTTTGTTACATATCTAATTTTGATAGCTTCATGACTCTCATGGGTGTGTATCCTTTGATATTAGAGGACTCTACTAATTTCATCTCTATGAATTGTCATGAGAAAGATGATGGTGATAGTTCTTCTTCTACTTCTACTACAAGCCATGATAATGCTATGTATTCTCCCATGGATCTCCTCTCTAATACATATGATGGTGAGCTATCTTTGCCTATATCACCCTATGATTTGGATCCCTCTCCCAAAATTCTTCCACTTATGAGGATATTTTGGCGCAAGAGGATAAAATCATTGATACATTTCTTAACATAACTCTACCCTCTATTCACTCCAATACTTTCCCTTCAATGGATGAAGCATTAGTGGATGAAGAGCCTTCTCCTAGAAAGGTTCCTCCATGGGTAGATAATAGGCATTCATCTCATCATCCTAAATCTTGTATTTCTCAAAAAGATAATAATGTAAATTCTATCATCATTAATAGACTTATTCCGCCTACAAAGGGGATGGTGAATAAGTGCATTAATGTTTAAAATACTCCTAAAATCATGGTACATGAGGCACCTAATCCACCTCCTTTCTGTAAACCTGTGATTACAGTTCGATGTGTTCCAAAACCATCTTGACCTCCTAGTTACATCTTCAATTTTGTAAAGAAAATAACTCAAAGAAATCAAGGTGTTCAAAATGTATCGTAACAACCTCATTATTATGTGGTTTCTCACACATACAACACCCACAATCACAAACAAAGCAAGCACCAAGTGTACCCACTTCTCTTCCACCTTCTCAACCTATTCTTCCTCAAGCACCTCATCTTCCTCAACATATTAGTAGAGAATACGATCTTGTCGAGCAACTCTATGCTACTCCAGCTAAGATCTCTCTACGGGATTTAATACAAACATCACCTACATACCACCAAATGCTCCAAGAGGCTCTACAAAAGGCAATTGTTCCACCTTCTGTTAGACCGACTAATGTAGCATCTCTGTTTAGTTATATTTTTGTGACATCATATATCTTATTTCAACAACATTAATTACCTCCCATAGAAGTGCAAAACCAATATGAACCTCTTATGATATTCATCATTATTAATAAAATGAGGGTGAGGCACACTATGATTGATGGTGGATCAGGTCTTAATGTTTGTGGCATAGACTTGTTACATAAACTCAATGTTGATACATTTTTCATCAAATTGGATAAACTCATCATTCGTGGCTTTGATAATGTTGGTAAACAATCACTAGGTACAATCACCTTAAATGTTAAGACTAGACCTATGACATTTCCTACCCTTATCCATGTCATGCCTAATTCTATTTCATACAATCTTCTTCTTGGTAGACAGTGGATTCATTCCATTGAGGCAGTCCCATCTACCCTTCATCATTCAATAAAGTTGATTTTTGAAAACAAGCTGGACATACAATTGAAGTTGATCCAATTTTGGAAAGTTTCTTACAAATGGAAATGAGATATCAAATTCCTCTAAGTAATTTGATCCCTTCTCTAACAAAAACCAAACCACTATTCCCCGTTGCTAACAACAGTGTTGGTAAGGATAGTGTTGGTCCTTCAAATGTGTTTTTCGATGATGATTACGATTTGTTAGATTTTACACCCTCCTTTAAGGGTGAATATAAAATCTTACCCTCGCACCTGAAAACCCCTCAAACGTAAATGAAATTTCAACACAATCCCATACTCCTAACAAACTTAAACTCAAAAGTAATAACAATGAAACTTTTCATATTAATGAAGATCCACTTTCTTCTAAAGAAATGGCAGCCATTTGTGATAAAGTATCATCTCAATCTAATGAATCATCTTCTTCTAATGCATGTCTTGGTAATGATGATGTCCCCTTAGATTTCAACCCCCATGGGATTGTTGAAACAAAGATGGATCCTCCTCACCATGACAAAAAGAACGATCCTTCTCCATCTTCTTCAACACATGATGACAATTCTCATTTCAAAAAATATAGTCATATGACCTCTCCTCTTCCTTCAGACTTGGAGATGCATTATGCACATGGATTCAAAATTCATTCTAAACTTGGATACATTGGAAATGGGTTAGGATGCAAAGAACAAGAAATTAAGGAACCTGTGGAACCAACAACACACTTATCTAAAGTAGGGTTAGGTTTCTAGCCTTCTCCTACATTCTCTTCACCATGTTCACAACAAAATGGGTTGTTTCCTACTCCACCTATATCTTCTCTTCAATCTCAACAAGAGTGTATGTTGTCGAGTCTACTCAAAGATCGCTTAATCACTCTTCCTCCTCCAACACACAAAAGATTCTACATAATCATCATTCAACACCTCATTATTGTTGAATGCACAAGACAACTGAGAGGGGGGTGAATCAGTTGTATCTTAAAACTTCAAAACCCTCACAAACATTCAAATCCACATTAATTCAATTAACCCTTAATCTGTTAGAATGATTAATCATGAAAGCAGATAACAGAAACATAATCAAATCAACAACATACACAAGGAAACACCATATTTACGTGGCAAACCCAAGAAGGGAAAAATCACAGTGAGGATTAACTCACAATATAAAGTAATATCAACACCGAATACAATAGGGCTCACTATTGGAGGGCTCACTACCCAAAAGAAAGAAAGGCTTACTGCCAAAGGCTCACTGTCAGAATAGAAAAGTAGATAGAGAAGAATGTTACAATGAGAAAACCATCTCAATGCAATAGAGAAGTCCACCACAACATCACCAACACCATTGCAATCTAACTGATGAATTGTAGACAACTTCTACTCACTGCATCTAGTAATCTAACACATGAAAGCTTGCATTGTAGTTCACAAATTCACACTTTACAACTCTGCAATTTGCATCTCGCTCATCACGCACATCTATCTCCGCATCCCTCAACAACTCAACACTTATTTATACTAACTTCAACCACAAAAACATTCTCCAAGGTCGGCAATGCACCTTAACCAAAACATTCTCGTGGTGGAAAGGAATGAAGGCAGACCACAACACACTTTAGCTTGGACCTAAATCCACTCATACATGCAATGCCACACTTCCACAATCACCAATGCTGATCTACAATTAGCGTAAACACCCAAGGTCAGTCGAACCTGTGTTAACACCATAATCATTTAAGTACACGGTTCCTCAAAACCAAAGATGACTCGTAGACCACACACCATGCTTGAATGCAATCTAGAATATCCCACAAACATCCTAAAATCTAGCAAATTCCTTCACAACAACTTTCACCTAAAGAAAGTACACACCCAGTATGTTGACGCCTGAATTGACTGGTGGTTTTCTGAAAAATTTTCATTCAGGCACTCTCCCTAAGTATCCAAAAAAGGCTCTAAGTAACGGACCTCCTCAGTATTTTTCAGCTGCATCATCATATTTTCTTGAGGAGGAGGTCATCATCATCATGTTTGTTTCCATGAAGGTCAGCATCATCATGTTCTCCTTCGACCGGTTTCTCATCGTCATCATCATATTTCGCTATCGGGTGATGTTCGGGTTTTATCCTGATGATGCTGACGAGCTACAGTGCGCCCTCATCTGCTTGCGAGGGTGATTTTTCAAAGTATCCGGTGATCTTTCATTTATCACCTTGCTCAAACATGATGATGTTGCCCCGGTATCCTGAAGGGGTTATTCTCTAAGTGCTCGACCCAACTTGTTTTTTTTCTTAAGGGTTGTCATCATCATGATATTTCCAGTTTTCATCCTGCTGCTTGTGGAGGTCATCATATTTTCTGCCTTCATGATATTTCGCCGGGGTGATATTTCTATCATCGGGTGATCTTGGTTATGATCATCCTGATGATGATGTTGAAGAGTTTTAAGTGCGACCCGATATTCACTAGGGTCATCATATTTCGAACGTCAGGATGATCTTAGTCAATATCATCCTGATGATGTTGTATCACTTCTTGTTCTTTGTTTTTCATCCTGATGATGCTGACGTCATCCGTATATCAGGGTGATATTTTTCTTTCTGCCTATCTGCATCATGATATTCCGAAGGAAGGGGTGATATTTTCATATCACCCGGATATATGTTTGCTCGAGCATCATGATGATGCTGATATCAGGGAGATATCCGCCTGCTGGCTTCGCGCATTATCTACTGGGGGTGATCTTTTCAAGCAGCATCATCATATTCAGTTATCGCCCCGATCTTATAGAGGAGCTACAGTGCAACCTGATATTTGAACATCAGGAGGATATTTCCAAATATCCGGTTGTCTTCCGAATATCATGATGATGTTAATATGATGATGACGTCATCCGGATATGAGGAGGTGCGCAGTAGGCAGATATGATGATGACGTCAGCAGGATATGATGATGACGTCATCAGGATGTTCATCGGCTAGACTTTTGTTATAAGCTCAGCAGGAGGATGTTCCTCCGGAGGATCAGGTTGTGCCGATTATCATGAAGGCTATATTTCAAATATCATAATGACGTCAGGGTGATTTTTCGAGCAACAGGATATCATGCTGCTGGAAGATGATGATGATGAAGTTTATACTAGTGTCGTCAGGAGCAAAAGCGCCGACATGATATATGCTCATGACCTAGTATATAAAGTGCAAAGGAGGTTGCTGCGGGGTGCATGTGGGATATTGTTATCCTGCATTTTCAAATATCATGATGATGAATCTCGGCGGGAAGCGGTTGCGACTGTCTGTTTGATGCTCTTCCCGAGGCCGCGGGTTGGTGCGCCATCAATGGCGATTGTTGCAGAGGTATGGGCGATGGCGTGAGCAGATGTAGTACCTGATTGAAGATCTGAATCCCTAGGCGGCGGCGCAAGGCTCAAAAAATCTTCCTGTCTCCTCCCCTACCTGCTGCATTCAAGTTTGAGCGCCATTTCTATGATACTGTATATCTGGCGGGAATTTTGGTCAACCTGGTAGTTGATGCTGAAGACACCCTCCTGCTATATAATGCAGATGGTGTTATTCTTTTGAGGTTGTTAAAAGTTGTAGAATTTTGGCTCTGTAATCCATAACCAGCTGATCTGGTTGCTCTGTACAGTTTTTCTTGTGAGTTTATGTATCTCCTGTTGTAGGACTTGGCATGAATCCACTGGTTTCGTGGTTGATCTTATATGAGTAATGCTGTTTAGCATGTGTTGTGTTAATTCTGTCTCCAGTATTGCATGTATCCTTCTTCTGGATCTGGATGTTTGCTTATGTTTAGATTCTAGAGCATAGAATTCCTATGTTGAATGTCTGATCTTTTAACCTCTGCTCAAGGGGCAGATTAAACTATTTTCAGGTTGAACATTGGGAAGGGTATACTGCAGTAGGGATACCATAAGTAGAGATAGCTCAACACTCTATATTGGGAGATGTCTGTAAGGCAGATATCATGTTTATCCCCCTGAAATCCAGTTTTAGCTATTTATGCTGATCATTCACAGGTGTATGTCTACCGACTCCAAGCCCTGGATAGGCACCAGTCATGCTGTGTTCTTGTATTATACACCATGTCCAGCTTTGCATCCAAATCCATATCAAACCATTTCACACCTCCACCTGTTAGTTGTAGGAGTAGGATTAGGAACCCCCTGCATGCTCTCATACTCAACCAGACATCATGTCCAAGAATGTTGCCAGCCTTGTGATCTATCATACAGATCTTGGTCCATACATGAGAGTATTCTGCCTGTTGTTGTCAAGTTAGATCCTTCTATCTTTGAGCTAGTCAAGGTTACATCTTGAGTTATAGGGATACCCCCCTTGGTGCGGCAGAACCAGAAGTGAAGGGGAGGAGCTCACGCAACCTCCTGTATTCAGTTGGCCTGAATCTGCCTGTGCATTAGAAGTGGCAAACCCTAATGCTGATTCAGAAAGAAATGTCAACAAATTGGCGACTCCGCTGGGGAAGGATTGATAAAATAAAGAATAATACTTGTGACCCATCCGAGTCACTAACAAAATGATGCTCTGCTGGTGGAATGAACCTGGAAAAGTAGCTTTCAGCTGCTGTAAATTTTGTCCTCTCTGGAGAGGTGGCGACTCTGCAAAAAAGATCTAAATGCACATGAAAGATAGATGTATGTTATTGGTTAAAAGATGTACATATTCCTGCATCTGTATGAGAAAAGGTACCTTGTTCTTTCCCCTTTATTTGCTGTTTTATTGCATAGGTTAGATGCCAGGGGAAGCCTTAGGTCTTAGACAGACAAAGGATGTCTAAGAGTAAGATTTATATGAATCCAAGTATGAAGTATCCCACACTCAGTGGTGAAATGTTGGATAAAGGAATAGAGGAGATAAGAAATAGGTTGATACTCTTAGAGGCTGAGCAGGCCCAGTTAAGAAGCAGTAACCCTGTTGTGTCTGCCTGTCAGAAAGCTAAACCTCCTGTCAGCCCTTTTGATCCTTTGTATGACCAACTGGATTTGTCATGGGTGGATTATAAAGTAGAAACTATGCCTGCTAGGATATACTGTCAGATGCCTAGATTTAGTGGTCACAATGTATGTGATGGGCATGCACATATCCAAAATTTTCAAAGTTTTATGGGAAAATATTCATTCAGAGATGAGGATATGTGGATGAGGTTTCTTGTTAGGTCCTTTGATGCAAAAGCAAAAGACTGGTATTTGAGCTTTCCAAAGAAGTCCTTTGCCTGTTGGGATGAGCTTGCTGACTGTTTCAAGGAAGAATTTGCAAAAGAACCGGCTGATCTTGTTGCAGAATTGATGAGAATCAGAAAACAAGATGAAGAGCCATGTGTTGATTTCAGTCATAGGTTTGCAGTAGCCCTTTCACATGTCCCTGAAAGTTTCAGACCTGATATTTCAGCCTGTGTTGGCATATTCTTTGAAGCTTTTGAGGAGGGCTCTAGTGCATTACTGAGGGATTTCAAGGTGACAAGTATGCAGATGGCATACAGGTTCATTGAGAATGTAGAAGAAATGAGAAATATGCACCTGCTGAAACCCCTCTCCCCAGGCCTTGGTATGAAAAATGGTTATGAAGCTGTAAATGACCAAGTCAGGAAGGCATCATGTGAAGATGAAAAGATGAATGTTGAGGATGCCAGTGAAAGGACTAATGAGGATTCCCATTGCAATGATGAGGCAGCTGACCATGAAAACAATAATGAGGTTGTGGACAGCAATGAGCAATTTTTAGAATGGACCTGTGGAGAAAATTGTGAGTATTGTACTCAAGACAGAGAAGATATAAACAAACAGAGAAGCAGTCCTATGTGTGACCCATTGCCTATCTTTCAAACACATGGAGATCATGAGGAGCAGTCAGAAATTGAAATAAGTGCTAGTTCAGAGCAGGATTGTTTTTCATTTGTTGGCTGTTTTGCTTATGACACACAGGCTGATACTCCTCCACAGAATGAATCCATTGATGATGAAGAGATGTGCTCTGCTGCCCATGAACAAATGGCATACTCTGATGAAACTGATGTACCTGGGCCACCCATTTATGACACATATGGTGATGAGGATCTGTCTGAGTGTGGTGAAGATCTAGACACTATTTTAGGCTTGGATTCTGTTTCTCATCATGATGAAAGAGGAAACAACATACATCAGGTAAGTGATTGTAAAAATGTGCCTGATTGTAAAGAGGTGTCAGAGCCTGATCTTTTCCAGCCTGGTGTACCAGATGGTTGTGTACATGATGTGCACAATTGTGATTTTGAAAGCTTTTCTTTTGATATGCCAGCATATAATACAATGAGCCCTGATCTTCCTAGTTTTGTGATGGACTCTGAGTGTTTCCTATTTGCAGTCCAGCTAGGAGATCATGTTGCAATGCATGATGATGATATAGGTGATAAGTGTTATATGCCATATGAACATGCATTGTTTGATACATTCTGCACCCACATGCCACATGATGCTGAGGGTTATCTGCACAAGGGTGGTAATGACAAGCCAAATCAGAGGGTTGAATGTGCAGATGACAAGATTTGTTTGTGGGTGGATCTTTGTAGTATCTCCAAGCCTGACCCAGTGCATGCAGATGAAAACAAGATATTTGACAAGGGGAGATACATGTTTTTCTTTTCTTGGTGGCCTTAGGCCATCAAGTGTGTTTGGTGATGCAGGTCAGTGCAGTATTTGACTCTGTGCCCAATGGATAAGGGACTGGTCTGCATCCCAGAGATCTGGGGTTCTCGCTGCAGTCTTTCACCTGCACGTCCCCAGACAGAGCCACTGTTGACGCCTGAATTGACTGGTGGTTTTCTGAAAAATTTTCATTTAGGCACTCTCCCTAAGTATCCAAAAAAGGCTCTAAGTAACGGACCTCCTCAGTATTTTTCAGCTGCATCATCATATTTTCTTGAGGAGGAGGTCATCATCATCATGTTTGTTTCCATGAAGGTCAGCATCATCATGTTCTCCTTCGACCGGTTTCTCATCGTCATCATCATATTTCGCTGTCGGGTGATGTTCGGGTTTTATCCTGATGATGCTGACGAGCTACAGTGCGCCCTCATCTGCTTGCGAGGGTGATTTTTCAAAGTATCCGGTGATCTTTCATTTATCACCTTGCTCAAACATGATGATGTTGCCCCGGTATCCTGAAGGGGTTATTCTCTAAGTGCTCGACCCAACTTGTTTTTTTTCTTAAGGGTTGTCATCATCATGATATTTCCAGTTTTCATCCTGCTGCTTGTGGAGGTCATCATATTTTCTGCCTTCATGATATTTCGCCGGGGTGATATTTCTATCATCGGGTGATCTTGGTTATGATCATCCTGATGATGATGTTGAAGAGTTTTAAGTGCGACCCGATATTCACTAGGGTCATCATATTTCGAACGTCAGGATGATCTTAGTCAATATCATCCTGATGATGTTGTATCACTTCTTGTTCTTTGTTTTTCATCCTGATGATGCTAACGTCATCCGTATATCAGGGTGATATTTTTCTTTCTGCCTATCTGCATCATGATATTCCGAAGGAAGGGGTGATATTTTCATATCACCCGGATATATGTTTGCTCGAGCATCATGATGATGCTGATATCAGGGAGATATCCGCCTGCTGGCTTCGCGCATTATCTACTGGGGGTGATCTTTTCAAGCAGCATCATCATATTCAGTTATCGCCCCGATCTTATAGAGGAGCTACAGTGCAACCTGATATTTGAACATCAGGAGGATATTTCCAAATATCCGGTTGTCTTCCGAATATCATGATGATGTTAATATGATGATGACGTCATCCGGATATGAGGAGGTGCGCAGTAGGCAGATATGATGATGACGTCAGCAGGATATGATGATGACGTCATCAGGATGTTCATCGGCTAGACTTTTGTTATAAGCTCAGCAGGAGGATGTTCCTCCGGAGGATCAGGTTGTGCCGATTATCATGAAGGCTATATTTCAAATATCATAATGACGTCAGGGTGATTTTTCGAGCAACAGGATATCATGCTGCTGGAAGATGATGATGATGAAGTTTATACTAGTGTCGTCAGGAGCAAAAGCGCCGACATGATATATGCTCATGACCTAGTATATAAAGTGCAAAGGAGGTTGCTGCGGGGTGCATGTGGGATATTGTTATCCTGCATTTTCAAATATCATGATGATGAATCTCGGCGGGAAGCGGTTGCGACTGTCTGTTTGATGCTCTTCCCGAGGCCGCGGGTTGGTGCGCCATCAATGGCGATTGTTGCAGAGGTATGGGCGATGGCGTGAGCAGATGTAGTACCTGATTGAAGATCTGAATCCCTAGGCGGCGGCGCAAGGCTCGAAAAATCTTCCTGTCTCCTCCCCTACCTGCTGCATTCAAGTTTGAGCGCCATTTCTATGATACTGTATATCTGGCGGGAATTTTGGTCAACCTGGTAGTTGATGCTGAAGACACCCTCCTGCTATATAATGCAGATGGTGTTATTCTTTTGAGGTTGTTAAAAGTTGTAGAATTTTGGCTCTGTAATCCATAACCAGCTGATCTGGTTGCTCTGTACAGTTTTTCTTGTGAGTTTATGTATCTCCTGTTGTAGGACTTGGCATGAATCCACTGGTTTCGTGGTTGATCTTATATGAGTAATGCTGTTTAGCATGTGTTGTGTTAATTCTGTCTCCAGTATTGCATGTATCCTTCTTCTGGATTTGGATGTTTGCTTATGTTTAGATTCTAGAGCATAGAATTCCTATGTTGAATGTCTGATCTTTTAACCTCTGCTCAAGGGGCAGATTAAACTGTTTTCAGGTTGAACATTGGGAAGGGTATACTGCAGTAGGGATACCATAAGTAGAGATAGCTCAACACTCTATATTGGGAGATGTCTGTAAGGCAGATATCATGTTTATCCCCCTGAAATCCAGTTTTAGCTATTTATGCTGATCATTCACAGGTGTATGTCTACCGACTCCAAGCCCTGGATAGGCACCAGTCATGCTGTGTTCTTGTGTTATACACCATGTCCAGCTTTGCATCCAAATCCATATCAAACCATTTCACACCTCCACCTGTTAGTTGTAGGAGTAGGATTAGGAACCCCCTGCATGCTCTCATACTCAACCAGACATCATGTCCAAGAATGTTGCCAGCCTTGTGATCTATCATACAGATCTTGGTCCATACATGAGAGTATTCTGCCTGTTGTTGTCAAGTTAGATCCTTCTATCTTTGAGCTAGTCAAGGTTACATCTTGAGTTATAGGGATACCCCCCTTGGTGCGGCAGAACCAGAAGTGAAGGGGAGGAGCTCACGCAACCTCCTGTATTCAGTTGGCCTGAATCTGCCTGTGCATTAGAAGTGGCAAACCCTAATGCTGATTCAGAAAGAAATGTCAACACAGTATACTCAAACATCTCTGCCATACACTACAACTCAAGAAATCAACTTGTAGAGCACCAAACCATGAACAACTTAAACTAAAGGTAGATATGAACCTTATAAACACACTTCTAGAACTGAAAGACCTGCAACCAATCTACGGAGAAATGCAGAGCAAAAACATTTCTCCTAGACACCTTTGCAATACACAATTCACACACTGGTGAACACACCTTCCTCTGCACAACAATCCCGCACACCAAATTTTGAATGTAGCACCTCTAAACACCTATGATCAACATCCAAACCACATGAGAAGATCTTCAACATAGAAGAAATGCAGAGCAAAACCAGAACACCACTCTGTATGCTAAAACACCTTTACGACACATTATTTCCTCTTTTATTCAAATTTTCTCAGAAGCACTTGGAAACCAAGCACTAGAAACATATCATCAACATCTTCAACACTTCCTCATCATCATAGACAACATCAACTCAATACCAATTTCTCACGCTCTTACAATAATCTTTTTCTCATACAGTTGACACCAATGACAACACAAGCTTGTTGACATCAATGATAACACTAACTACACATACTTGCAACAATCTCCTCCTTTGTCATTGATGGCAACACATGATGTGAAAAACCATCAACACAACAACATCCTTAATACTCTATGTCATACCAACTCTTTTTCTTTCTCTTTCTCTCCCCTCAACTTACTACTCTTCTTTTCCCAACTGACTCTTTCCTTTTTCACATTATTCTCTCTCCCCCTTTGACATCAATGGCCAAGGGTGACACATCTCTCTCTCACTCTCCCCTTTAGACATTACTCATACTTGTACCTGCTCACCACTGCTTTGCAACATCTTTTCTTTTACTGCTCTCTATACTCCCCCATAGGATCACATGACAACTGTAACAATTATCAATCACAACACATATCCTTTGACACAACCTACATACCAGCACTTACTCCCCTTGACTTCAACAACCAACAAAGCCACTACCTACTCCCCTGAGAGGTAGCCTCCAACATCAGTCCAAAACAAAGAATAAATCTTGAAATCTACTGGACTGATGCATCTCCTTATGCATCTAGTTCAAAGGAGGGGCAATAACGCCTAACTTCTCCCGAAGATACTCAAAAGTATCCTTAGGAAGAGCCTTAGTGAATATGTCAGCAACCTGATCCTTTGTAGGCACATACTAAAGCTTGTTGACATCAATGAAAACACTAACTACACATACTTGCAACAATTATTGTGCATATCATCGAATGCTTGGCCATTCCACTAAGGAATGTTGAGTCTTGGGTGACAAAATTTAGCAACTTTGAACAAGGTATGGATCTAGCACTCTTCACCGTGATTGATGAAGTCCCTAGAGATGCTTGTCCTCCATCCATTTTATAATAAGCAAGTTGGGGGAGGATGATTCTTTATAGGCTGACTCGCAAGTGTGGTCCCTCCTTCTCATTCAAGTTATGCTTGTATGTACTATTATCCTCGTATTGTGATGTTTTTTTTATTGTTAGTTCTTCTGTGGCACCCTTGTTAGCACAAAGGTACAAGGAGGAAGAATGTGTTGTGTGATTCCTCTATATGTATCTTCATTCTTCTATATGTTGTAATTTGCAATTTCCTTATTTTTATTTTTGGATGATTTAGCATCCTTTCATATTAATTCAATTTATGTGTACTCTACTTTCATGTGACCTTTCTTTTGTCATCCTCATATTTATGTGGCACCTTGTTTCAATGCTCAACATCATACCATGACTACACAAGCCATTGTGTATCATGCATGCAAGCATCACCTTGGTTTTCTCATTCTAGGGGCAACCCCTTGTTGTGATGTAGCTTTTGAAAACACATATCATTTGGGCATGTGCTTTTAGAAATCTCTCGTGCCTGTTTTTATTTCTTCCTTATTCTACCTTAAAGGCAATTGCTTCCTGATGGAGTTAGCAATCACTTCAAGGTGGGGGCATATATCATGCTATGAGCCTTAGTCTCATCTTTGTATCAAAGCACTTGTTGATTATTTTTGTTACTCCACTCTCTTGAAAAGGATTATGGCAGGCTTGTAAGCAAGATCTTGAGTCTATCTTGTTCTCCTAAGTTAAAGCTCCTTGCATGTTTGAGAGAAGGGTTGGAACCACCAACTTGAGTTTGGCTAGAGTACCTTTGGGTATGGTAGCAACACCTTCTTATTCTACAAGGCTTCATGAAAATCCTCTTGCGGGAGGTAGTTTGTGTATTCCCTTGAGTGGAAACATTTTTCTTGATGTGGATTATGTGTATGATGTGTTTGTACCCCTCTCATTCTTCTTATCTCTAACTAACCTCTTAGCATTCTTCTTATTGCATCTTGGGGAATGATGCATGATGATTGAGACACCATTTAGATTGAGGTCCCTTTTTTCATGTTGACTCAGGTTCTTTCATTATGTGTTTCTTGTGATTGTTGTATGATGCGTGTATTCTCCTCACATATTCTTATTCTCTATGTGTTCTTCATGCCTCATGCATGCTTCATGTGTTCTCTCTATGCATTCCTTATGTATGCTCCTTAAGTGCTTTGCATGTATTATATGTGTGTTTCACGTGTATTCTATATATACTTTATGCCTTATGTGTTTACTTCATGTCAAGCGTGTATACTTTGTGTATTGCATGTATACATTGTGATTTCTCAAGTGTATGCCTCATGTATGCCTTGTCTTATCTTATGTTTTCTAAGTGTTTCATGTATGTAGAAAATTATGCCTTGCGTCTTATGTGTATGCAAATCATCATAGACTCCTAGAATCCTAAACTTGGGGGCTTGATCACCCCTCAATTTTGGTGACATTCTATAGTTTCTATGCTTATTGTGTTTGAAATCTGTATTCTCCATACTTTAGTGCAAGTATGAGCGTAAGATCATACCCACACTAAAGCGGGTGCTAAATGTTATGGAGTAAAATGTGTACACTAGAATTTTTCACCTAGTTTAGCAGTGTTTGAAATCTGTATTCTCCATACTTTAGTACAAGTATGAGCATAAGATCATACCCACACTAAAGCAAGGGCTAAATGTTATGGAGTAAAATGTGTACACTAGCATTTTACACCTAGTTTAACACCTAGGTAGACCTAAAATGTTTATCCTTGTAATTAGGACCTATTTTAACACCTTTATGAACATCAAATGGTTAAATCTTGATCCCGATGAATAAACCTGACAAAATAAAGTTAGGACTAGTCTAAGCCCACTTAAGTGGACACTCTCCAGAATTTATGGGGCTAAAGGACTAAGGTGCCTAGTGCCCTGGTCCCGGAGGTTAGTTTCGATCCTATTTTGTGGTGTTGGCTTAGAACACCTCCTTAACTCTTACATGTTGGCCCCATTTGGTTTTATTGATTGTTGGTGAGCGTGACTGCATATAAAAGCAAGTTAGTTTATTCATTTAAACATCTCTAAGTTCTCTAAGCTATCTAGACACACTTGCACTCTCTATTCTTCTCTAAAGCTCTCTATGGTGCATTATTTTTGTGGCACTAACTTCTTGTAGGTCTTGTAAAGATTTCTCTACTTCTTTGGGCTACACCAACTTCTTCAGTCAAGTTGTGATGCCACATCAAGCAAGCTAGGGTTTCCATGCTCATGGTGACTCCTATCCTTTATGCTTTGTGATAGAATTTCATTCTACTTCAGATTTGCCTCTATCCTCCTAGGGAACACTCTCTTTATCTTTCATCATTGCTATTGTGGAAGTGGAAACATGATTCAAAGAGCTTGACTTAGGCACCAACCCTCTTTCCTTCTTTTGTGTGTGCAGGTTGGAGTAACAGGTTTCGGGAGACAAGATCTGGGAAGAAGGAATATTTTGCAGGTACATGTGTGGCAAAGCTCAAAGTTTCTGTAAAACCCTAAATTGGATCTAGGTCACCCAACACCCTGGTATTTCTGGCCCCCAAACTTGGATCTAGGTTCCTTTGTTCACAGGTCTCTACTATGCTTTCAGATTGTCCATATTTGTTTCCAATAGTCTGTTATGCTCTAATCTTGCTCAATTAGGGTTTCATGTTTTTCCCTAGTTTGATTGGTTGAATTTGGTTGATTCTCCTCTATACAACAAAGGGACAAAGCCCATGTAGTTTGACTCTCTTTCAAGGGTAGAAGCCAAGCTCGGCTTGTGTTCTAATGTTGGATGGAATAGGGTTTGACCTAGTTTAACCTTTTAGTCTAGGTCTCTCTTTTCTATCTAATAGAATGTATTGTAATCATGTTCTTGAGATGATAGATTGAGTTGTATAGTACTAGAATATGCATTATTGGAGACACTTGGAAGTTGTATGAGACATTGGACATGTATTTAATGTGGGTGTCACATTAGATAAAAGCTTTAATATTGGGTGTCATGGTTTTGTGAGCACATGGTTTTAGGCTCATGATTTATGTAATACCACTTAGTCATTTTGTGCAAGCTTGGCCTATTAAAGAAAGCACATGGATAGTGGTATGGGTAATCAATTGGAGCATAGGAAGGTTGAATATGTGATGTCATGGAGCATGGAGTGAAATGTGTGGCTACATGATTCTTTTTTGCTCAACCACATGGAGAAGTGCAACTAAGTTGCTTATTGTTGTTGAAGTCTTGCATGGAGAAGATCTGTGAATGTATTGTAATCATGTTCTTGAGATAATACATTAAACTACGAGGTGCTTTAAAGGTTGAGCTTTGCTCAAAAAGGTTTTCCTAAGATACTTGTAGTGTCATCTTGTGTATCTTTTGTTATTCTTTTGCATTATGGATTCTGCATACTATTTTAGCATAATTTCTCTTAGAAAGGTTATGTAGGAATTAATATTTGTGGCTTGAAATTCCTAACAATTTTATACTATGTGTATACACCTAAAAATGGATCATGTCGAATTAAGTAAATATTTTAATATTTAACTTAATTCTTATTCTTCTATCAATTAAATAAATATTCTAATTTATTTAATTGGTTCATTATCCTAATAATTAAATAAAATTAATTTATTTAATTAAATTACTCTAATGTCTCATATAATTAAATAATCCTAAATTATTTAATTAATCCTAAATTCCTCTATCCCAAAGTTCTAATTTCATAAATCCACATCACCTTTCCACCTCACCATGTTGCACACATAATTAAACATTTTAATATTTAATTAGCTAATACCCCCTCACCCATGTGTCATATTTATCCTCCAGTCAAATTAGTTAACTCATCAATCAAATCAGTTAACTAATTAGTCAATTGAGTTCACTGGTCAATCAATTCAGTTAACTCTCCAATCAACCCAGTTAACTGATCAATCACCTCAATTAACTCTTCAATCTATTTTGTTAACTCCTATAACTCATGAAAGTAGCTTGGACACTTGTCCTCTTCTGATTCACGCACATTCTCTCAAGCTTCCTCAACCGTACATGTCATAGGTAATTCCTCCAGTCATGGATCTATTGACACTTGGATTTGGTCTCTGTCAAGCCTATAAAAGCAAGGTCCTCACACCCATTTTGAATCCATCCAAGCCTTAGTAATCTTACCTTGCATAAATCCTACCAGCGTGCCTTTGGCAAAGTATCCTCATTGCACTTGCATAATCCCATTATCATCATAATCATCCAACCGTGTCTCCATTTTTCAATCATCCATCATTCTAGAGTTGCATTTGTAGTTTAACCTATATTGCACATTCCAATCATAGCCATTCTCCTATTGTCATCTTCAACAGCAAGGAAGTACAACTTCAGAAAGCTAAAATCATACACAAGATCGGTACGAGATAGGCAACAATGGAAGCTACAAGGTAAATCGATCTATGAAGGTAATATCTTTGTTTACTGTATTTACATCAATTTTATTGAGTTATTGGATATTTAGTTGTTTAAGGATATTGTTCACATTTTCCTCTAACATTTTTGGCACCCACCATGGGGCCTAGCCCCGTTTTTAATCTCCATTTGAGTGTTTTTGTGAAGCTACTGTCGTGAAGGTCATCATTTGCTTCTACATTTGTTTCCTATCAAGCCACCTCTGGTTTATGCATTTGATCGCCAACATTCAGATCTCCATCAGGTAGCATCAACATTCAACACTCGCGGTAGTCTTCAAAGATCAAGGTCACAACGTTCAAAGTTTTTCTTAGGATCTATTTCTTTCATTTGGCCTTCTCATAGTAGTAGACCAACTTCAATGGGCTTCTATCAGTCTATCAATCAACCAACATTCAACACCTTGGTTGTTGTCTGATCTCCACAGCAAATCAACCACTTTTGGCACTCCATCAGCCTCACAATCTGTAGGTTGTCATGGTGGTTTGAAATATCAGGCAGCATCATTTTAGCGTTGATCACTATTTATCCCTATTGATCACATTTTTGTGTAGTGTTACAGTTTTATTTGAACTCTCAGGGCATCATATCCACCCAACACACTACTCAGATTGTGGTTTACATTTTATTTTGCATTGGCTTAAATTTCTAGTTTTTTTTGGCTGGATTGTTAGAGATGTTGGCCTCCATTGTGGGTTTGGCAAAATTTTGAAGGAAGGGGCCATTTTTTTGGCCTCTCGGCCTACTGCATCTTCCTGATCGAAGGTTTCAAAGGCAGATTTCAGTGTTTCTGTTTGCCCTTTCTAATTTTTTTTCATGGTTGTGGCAGTTTATAAGGCTTCAAGTGTTGCAGATCTGGCAAAATGATTAAGTTCCTTCTCACAAGGTAGAGTGGCCAGCCCACATAAGACTGCGCCCACATCTCAAGAACCTGATGTCGAAGTCTCCTATCTGCTCATTTGACAAAGCCAAGTTGCTTTATCTCTTCAAAGCTTGGTCGCTGGTTTGTTGAAGCCGTAGTTTATGAAGTTAACCTTTTTGTTACAGCTAAGTCAAAGTCTCCATTCCCATTCATCTGAGGTTCAAAGCTGCTAAAGGTTGCATCGCCAATCAAGGAATCCAGCTTCACCATCAGCCTCCTGTCGGTCGTTACGGGCCTTTCAACAGCCTTTTTGACATGTTTCATCACCCTCTCTATAGTAGAACAACTTCTCACAGCCTCAATCTACTTTTTTTTAGCAAAATATCTGATCTAGGTCATTCTTTGTGGATTAGCGTCCGTGTTTTCATCACAAACATCTGTTGTTTTTTGTAGAATTCCACCAAGTCACGATCTTCTCGTTTGTTGTTTCCATTTTGGCCACGGATTCACTTTATCTACAGAGGTCAACTTCAAATGTTATAGTGGCTGCTCTTTCTTTCAAATAGACCGCGCCATATGACTGCACATGATTTTCTTTATATTGGTTGCGCCACACTTGTATGGGTTGCCACAATTTCATAAGCTGGACCTTGATCTAATATAGGCCACGTACTTTATCTGGAATGGTTGACTTTGATATGGAATGGTTGTGCAACTTATAATGGTCTCACCATCATCAGAATGCTTGATTGCGCCTTCATTTTATGTCGCAGTCTTTGAACCTTTGCGACTTTGATATGGAATGGCTCATGGATTGCATTTTATGTGTTGTTGTCACATCCTCTGCAAGCTCATAGTCCTTTCTTGAAGGCTAGGAGTCTCCAATTCTACAGAGCCCTGTTTGGAGGGCTAGCGACTTTGGTGTTTTTCCTTTCTGAATTGCTCTTCTAGCAGTCTATCAAAGTTGCAGTTCTGTTTATGTTTGCAGGACAACATTCTTCCAAACTACCTACTATCATTCTTCTACAGAATCTTGACATTTGGACTGACGTTTGGGGTATTCTGCATCAGCATCTTTAGCACATTCAGCCATATCCCTTGACATTGGTCTTCATCGGCATTATTATTGACAATTGGTTTTGCAGGTTTTAAGAGCTGATTTAGGCATTTATAGTTAGAACTTGCATACAACTCTTCATCTAGATTTAATTAGGAGGAAGTAATTTGACATCTTCATGCAAATTTTCACCTAGATTTAATTAGGAAGAAGTAAATTGTATTGTTGCATACAACTTGCACATAGTCCCAACCTAGGTGGATAAAATTGAACATATCTTTCAAGAAACTATGGCAATTACAAACTCTCATCTATCTTAACTAGGGGAAAGTAATTGGTTTGATTCTTCAACAACAATCTTTACATAGATTTGTTTAGGGGGATAAAATTGACCATCTTTTTCAAAGTTCTTACTATCTTGTCAATGGAATGTGCTTGGTAGAATAAAACACACCTAGTTTTTTTGGTTTTTAACTCTAGGGGGATAAAGAAATAATGTCTACTGTGCTTGAAAATGATGATAAGACTATGCCCTCCCCTTCTTGGGTGACCAAAATGCTAAACTCATCATTTTATTTGTGTAACCTTTAGAAGAGGCCTGCCCTTGGGATTGTGTTTCTTCCAAGCGGGACGACCTCGAGTGATAACGAGCTAAAGCCAAGCCACTTCTAAATTGCTATAAATAAATTGTGTTTGTGACAAAAGTTACAAACAATGGGTGCTGTTGTGTTACACCGACAAATGTTCCATCAAAACCCTGTAGAGCATAACCTCTGCAGACTAGGAAGCCTCCTTCTCGGAGTGAATTGCTGCATGTGTAACCACCCGAACTGATGCCCAAACCAAAAAGCCAATTGTTTTAGAAAGCCAAAAACCCCTATTTGTTGACACAGGAGATCAGACCTCTGAAGCCATCCAACGCCATACACTCATTTAGTGTGGAGACAAAAAAGTTCAACTCTTCGGAGGAATTGTAACTTGGTATACGTGAGAAGTGAGTGCCATGGAGGGGAGCAAGTGCTACCAAGTTACTACTATCTGTCATGCCTTTATGTAAGAGGTTGGAGTAAACTCCAAGTTGGAACTCAACGAATATTGTCCTTGCCATCCTTAGGATCATACTTGTTTGTTTTTACATTTTATCAAAAATTGTATTAAAAAAAAAGCAAATCCAATCATGACAACTTCTTGTTTACTGTGTTTTCTAGCAATAACTCGAATAAAAAACAATACCACAAACTTTAGAGCATCCTAGGAAAAACTTGCACAAACAAGCCAAAACTAACAAACTGAAACAAAAAGGAAAATTTCTGCAGTCCTATGCATCTATAACAGAGAGCATTTCCCAACAGTTTGATAGAAAAGCAAAATCATTTCCTGGGACCCGTTACTGCTTAGATTCAACTCCACCCACATCAAATCTTTATATGGTTGAAACCAGATCACAATTCAAGAGAAGAAAAAGAAATGGGTTCACTACATGGTAGCCACTATACTTCTAGTGATGAGGAAGAGGACATTACCCAAGAAGAGATTATTAGTGCTCAACAAGACCTCAAATTTCAAAAACTAATGGACAAAGTCATCACAATGGATCCCAAAAAGTACTTCCTTATGCTAGCACAACAAGGAGCAAAGTTACCTTCCAATTTTGACATAGAAAAATTGAGAGAAACAAGGCAAACAAATGAAACTGAAGCTCCCAAAAATAAGAAAGCTAAGGATGTGACAAATCCATTAGAAAAACTCACACAACAAATACGAGCTTTACAACAAGTTTAGGATTTACAAACCAGATCTTCCACAAAATGATATTCATTAAAGGACATATCCCCTTAGCCATTTGATAAAAGCTTGGTTATGACACCTTTCCCCTCTAGACACCAATAGCACACATCCTTAACCCGTCTTAATGATACTATTAACAAGGGAAATACCACCTTAAGTTTAGAATCATATACCCCTCCATCTACTAGTCCTCCATCACCATCCCATAAAATGCCTATGCCAAAGCATACTAGTCCTACACCAACACCTCCATTAAACTTCCCAAGCTCTAATCCATCAACCAAAGAATCCTTGAATGATTTTCTTCAAGGAATCTTTACAAAATCTAAAAGTGAAAGAAAAGCTATGGAGAAATCCAAACCCACCCATCCATTACCTCATTCATCTACCCATACACCTACGAAGGATGTGATCCAAGGGCTACTAGCAGGGAGTCAACCATCTCCCTAAATTCCTTCCAATGCCATGTCAAATCCTATGATCCCTTCATATAGTCCACAACCCCTTGAGCTTATTGAAGAACCTCCTATCATGAACCCAAGTCAAGACCCATCATACCTTCATGTTGTTGACCAAGAGCCCTTTCAAGAATCATCTCCTTTGATTCAAGTAAATCAAGAGGTATGTCAAGAACCTAATCCTAAGCATGTGAAAACATCAAGTCCTAGTCCTAATCAAGATCAAATCACTTTCACTCCACCCATCCATAACATTTATATTTTCCATGATCAAGATATTACCTATGAAGAAGATATCCATGAGCAACTTGATCCTAAACCTATACATGAGAAATAGATCCAAATCCAACCCATCTATAACCTATATCTTTTATATGATCAAGATATTATCATTGATGGAGAACCTATACACGAGCAAATTGAGCCCATCCATATCACATTTAATCCTATCTATGATTAAGATCCCATCTATGATCAAGATCCTATGTATGATCAAGCAAACCATGATGATCCTCTTAGCCAACTTTATGCACTCCATGGTCACGAGATTATTACCCCATCTATCCCTAACCCCATAACCATCTAGGAGCAAGAAAACTCCATTACTTCTATCCATCCTCCACCTAGTCCTATCCATGATCCAACAACACACACTTTCCTTGATGAGACACTTGCCTCCCAAGTGCACATAGATGATCAAACCAATAACTTGAATCTAGTGAGCATAATGATAATCAAGATCCTAATGATCCTCCACCATCCATTATCGACCATGTTCCAAATTCATTATCCTATCCCCTTGGTCTCACTACCTTCATCCATGCATGTTCTTCCTTAGGAGAGCAACAACCATTATCTATCACTTCACCTTCCCCATCAAATATTGAGATCACATCTAGTGTCCAAATCACCCATAATCACATTGTCCACCGCATACTCCAAAATATGAACTATCAAGGTAAAGGATTAGGCCTTCATGAACAAGGTATTTTGGAGCCTATCCATGTTGAAGTCCCTCCACCCTCTTATGGCCTTGGTTATACTCCCCAAGAAAAAAAATCTCATGATGTTGGTACTTCATCCATGCCTTCTTAATCCACTCATTCACATCGCACATCCTATCATATACCTAAAACATATGTTGCCATTCCACCTCCCTCATCCTACAAATGTCAAAATCATGTGACCATACACCTTCCGCCATCCACTTTACCTCCACTCCTGCCAACTCCTACTATCCCTCCATCCACTTTGCTTCCACTTCTACCAACGCCTAGCTATCCATTTATCCATAAATCCCCTAAAAATCCTAATCGTGACCAACGAATACATATATTGTTTAAACATGAAACTTTCACTCATTCCACCAACCCCAAGGGATTTAAAAATAAAAAAGTGGATACATCCTTGTATAGAGAAAAATATCCTAAAAATCCTCATGCTTTAAAGCACAAATACAAAGCGACAAAGCAAAGTACCCAGACCATACCTTCACAAGAAAAGTCCAAAACTAAAATGGTTTGGGTACCTAAGCAAAAATAAAGAATTTCAAATGAAGCATCCACATCTCAAAAATTCCAACCATCTCCTTTCATCCAAAGTTCCCATTCCATTCAAAAATTCCAAAAAACCCACAAGCCAAACAAAAATCATAAAAATACTAAGTCTATATGGGTACCTAAGTTACTACGTCACCCATCTCCTTAGCAAACATTGCCATTGCTTCCTACACCACCTCCACATCAAAAGCTTCAATGTTTATCGCGATGTGTGTAACCATTGGTCATGATTCCTTACCATTCCACAACATTTCAACATACCTCCATCTCCCCATCCTTAATCCACTATCCTACATATCTCCCCAATCACTTCCCTATGGTCCATGCTTTTGCATAAGCCTTCCATCCATCCTTTTGCATAAGTCCTCCTTAATCCACATTATAATCCACTATCTACCTAATCCATCACCCTTTCATAAAATCCCATACCAACATCTATGAGCATAATGACAATTGATATGGTCCATTTGATGACATTCATCCCTAGTAGGACTACCACCTTTCATGGAAGTAGATGCTTGATTCCTTCTTATCCATATCCACCTATTCCGTCCAAATAAACCAAAAAAAAAGAAAAAAATTTAAAAAGTAAAGAAAAATCCCTTCATCCAATGGTGAAAACTTGGCAAACAAGCGTGTTGGATAAGTACCATGATGAAAACCTGGTAAACAGGCATCATGTGTAGGTTGACTATCTATGTGTCTTACACTTGGGGGCACGTTGTCTCATCCAACCTATCATTTCCTTCCTATCTACCTCATCCTATCATATCCCACCATCATTAGCCATTATACCAATATATCTATCCCATCTATCCATTCATCCTCCATTCCTCTTTTGATCTTGATAAAGATATGGGGGCAAAATGTCGAAAGATGCTTTGGAGAAACTCTTGATGTACCTTATTTTTTTCAAACCAATCCAATCCTATTACCCTTTTGTGATAAGCATTGCCATGTCAAATCTTGAGTTATTCCTATGCGACATAGTCCTTGGAGATCAAATCCTTCTTTTCTTCCACGTGCATCCATTCTATCCCTTATCACCCATCCTTTTATCCAATCTTCAATCCTACAAACTCCAATGCAAGGGATTAAAAAACAATGTCAGTAATAAACCGCTCCCTCCATCTTTTAGGATTTCAGTCCTCATCCACTCTTTTCTAAACCGCATCCACAAAGTCCACACCCAAAACTACGTTGCCTCTGCGTCATCACGTAGGCAAGGCCATTTATCAATGAGCCCCTGAGGCACTAGGTCAGTACCTTAGGGTCCATTTCTTCGTGTCTATTGTCAGTTCATCCATAATAAGTTGATCCTTTACTTGACTGGGGGCAAAATCCTTGACCTAGTTAGTGAATTGGATTTTTGAATGCTACAACTCAGAGGATAACAAACTGGATCGTGGTTTTATCACTAGACGACAAGCAGCACAACAAGCACGCTTTAAACATCATCTTGACAAAGAGACATCAAACTACACCTGACAAATCCCAGCCTACCTAAAACATCAAACACGACTCTATCAAGTTATTGGAAGAAAACATATATCTATGGCAAGAAGGTTTGTAATGGTTGTTTAATGTCTTATTATCAGGATTTTTGTTATTATGTCTCCTATGCTACTCATGGATGTCAAAAACTAGAGATGCTATGATGGAACATAATCATTTTATTTGTCTGTTGTTTGTGGGTTTATCTCTAGTAATGTGAAACCTTGTCTAAAGACATGATCAACATAATGATCATCGAGGACATCAGCCGTCTAAACATGAAACAGGTGTAATCCTTGTTTGTTGATACGCAAGCAATACTTAGGTCATCTTGGTTTAATTATACTTAGATGCTTGTATTAACTTGCTAAATCAAAATCCATGTAAGTAATACTCAGGTCATCACGATTTAATCATACACAGATGCTTGTATTTTCTTACAACATTTTAAAAGCTTAATGATGAAACAAAGTACTTCAAAAACTTGTGTAGGAAGATGACATAATCCACTATCATACATACCAAATTGCATTTCATTTCATCTATAAGCATTTCATACATATCATTTTCCAAGTGGCTTAGGATCCAAGTCCTTTCTTTATCTACATCTCTTAATCTACTCACCCTTTTCTCTCTTTTTGTTTTGAGAGCCCACCAATTGTCCTCCCGAAGGGGCATCATCATCATCGTTCATCTTACTTGCTAACTTATCATTATCTTTCCTTATCACTCTCACTCTTGAGTAACTAGGGGTCTCGCCAATCATCAATCCAAGCGTCAATCCAATCATCAAATCAATCCAAGCAATGATCCAAATGCAAGTCCATCCTTACTCCATATCAATCGAGTAAATCAATCTTGTCAAATTATCCAATCACAATCAGTGGTCTTGATCCTAATCTTGTCATGAACCAAATCAATAAATTGTCATCATCATTGGGATATATCTTTCCCTTATCTTTGTGTTGATCTAGGGATATATCGTTTCCCACAATGAAAAACACTATCATTAATCATTATCAATTAATCATTGGTTCACAGTTTGACAGGGGCAATACCTTGTTTGTTCTTGTATCATTTGTGCATACTTGCTTGCTTGCTTGTGTGTATTATCATTTTATCTTGCATAACAATCATTTGACCCTTTCATCCATCCCTTATCTTGCATCCTCCATTTTTCTTAGCCATTATTTGTCATTCTTCCTAATCATGAGATCGTTCATCATCCTGTCGTCACATCCATCTGACCAATCTCCCGAGGGGGCATCCTATCGTCATAAAAACCTAAACCAGGGGAAAATTGGGGCATGTATCATAACCAGAAAATTTTTATTCTTTGAAGCAATGTGATAAAACACATTGCAACAAAGAGGGGCAAAATGTATACACCTAAAAATGGCTCGTGTCAAATTAAGTAAATATTTTAATATTTAACTTGATTCTTATTCTTCTATCAATTAAATAAATATTCTAATTTATTTGATTGGTTCATTATCCCAATAATTAAATAAAATCAATTTATTTAATTAAATTACTCTAAATTCCTCTAATGTCTCATATAATTAAATAATCCTAAATTATTTAATTAATTCTAAATTCCTCTATCCCAAAGTCCTAATTTCATAAATCCACATCACCTTTCCACCTCACCATGTTGCACACATAATTAAATATTTTAATATTTAATTAGCTAATACCCCCTCACCCACGTGTCCTATTTATCCTCCAGTCAAATTAGTTAACTCATCAATCAAAATAGTTAACTAATTAGTCAATGAATTCAGTCAACTCTCCATTCAACCCAATTAATTGATCAATTATCTTAGTTAACTCTTCAATCTATTTTGTTAACTCCCATAACTCATGAAAGGAGCTTGGACACTTGTTCTCTTCTGATTCATGCACATTCTCTCAAACTTCCTCAACCGTACATGTCACAGGTAATTCCTCTAGTCATGGATCTATTGAAACTTGGATTTGGTCTCCGTCAAGCCTATAAAAGCAAGGTCCTCACACCCATTTTGAATCCATCCAAGCTTTAGTAATCTTACCCTATAGAAATCCTACTAGCGTGCCTTTGGCAAAGTATTCTCATTGCACTTGCATAATCCCACTATCATCATAATCATCCAACCATGTCTCCACTTATCGATCATCCATCATCTTAGAGTTGCATTTGTAGTTTAACCTACATTGCACATTCCTATCACAGTCATTCTCCTATTGTCATCTTCAACAGCAAGGAAGTACAACTTCTGAGAGCTGAAATCATACACAAGATCGGTACGAGATAGGCAACAATGGAAGCTACGAGGTAAATCAGTCTATGAAGGTAATATCTTTGTTTACTGTATTTACATCAATTTCATTGAGTTATTGGATATTTAGTTGTTTAAGGCTATTGTTCACATTTTCCTCTAACACTATGATATATTACCCCCACTTTTATAACTATCATTTGTCTTTCCATTAATCACATTTCCACCAATTTAAAAATTTGGATAGCATATAGTTTAGCCAAATCTCCCCGCAATCTTGATGCATAAGCAATTGGTGACATTCTTAGACCTATAAACCATATATTGGTTCATAGTCCTCTATAACTATCTTACTTTCATATTTGTATTTTTATTGATCTTGTTTTACTATTTGCATATTCTATTTATTGCCTTCCCTTGGGGGGCATTACCACAGCTCATTCAATTAGGGATATGTCATATATTATCTCTTCTTTTTACCTCTATACACCTATATTATGGTTCTCCTCTCTTATACACTATGATCCCTTATATCACATACTTAAGACATTTGGTTTTCTATCTATCAATCCCAACACCTTTTACTACTATATCATGCTTACCCTTTCTCCGAAGGCATATCGCATCTATCTTTTGGAGTTAGGGGATTATGTTCCCCTCTCTTTCATCCATCTTATCATCATTTCAATCATTTATTCCCAGCCCTCAACCACTTTATGTCAATTACTTTGTTGTAATGCACAAGACAACTGAGAGGGGGGGGGGTTGAATCAGTTGTCTCAAAAACTTTAACTACTTATGAATATCACCACATCAAATGTTCAATCACTATTATTATAATTTAACCATGAAAGCAAGAAACAAGAAGCTCAACACAATAACACATCCAACACATGAGACACCAGATTTTTTATGTGGAAAACCCTAAAATGGAAAAACCACGATGGGTGTTAGCCCACAAAAATAAATATGTTATAACAATATCAAAAAATAGAGGCTCATTGCCTTAGGGCTCACTGCCCAAAATGCTCACTGCAAATGTTGGGGCTCACTGCCAAGGGTTGTTGAATTGATTTGATAGCATCTACTCCATGCCTATGTTCAGTTCCATTGAAGCACAATTTAACTCCTCTGCTCTGGTCTTCTTACACCTTTTCACTTATCTTCAGATTTTCACACAAAGACATCTTTTCCGCAACTACATTACATATTTTTATACAATTCATCAACCTTGGAATGCATATCAAGGTCGACATTAAATTCATCAACCGTTGGAACAATCTCCAAGGTCAGCATTACAAACATACATAGAAATAGGTCTGGACCTAAACAAAATTAGCTAAGGGAAAGATCTATACAGATCACATTATACCTTAGCTGGGACTCAAATGCAATCTTCCACGCCACAACATGCTTCCTCAATCTTCTATGCATCTCCACAAGTAGTGGAAACAACCAGGTCGGCCAAGACTGGTGTTAACACTAAGTCTTCTAAGAACAGTCTTCATCCACGATCCAAATTTCTCTCTGTGGACCAACCCAAAGGTAGGAACATGATCAGGAGATATCCACAAGCACATTGTAATCACCACAAACATCCGCACAACCTCTAAACACTTTATCCATAAGATTCTTCAATCAGGAACACTTGAACATAATTGTTATCCACTGTCATATAGAAAGGATTGCTTGTAGACTACCAAATCATGAGCCATTGGAGTTGAAGGCACATAACAACATTTCAAACTTAATTCCATAACCATAGACAAAAATACTTAAATGCAGACCAGAATACATTCTCCCTGTCACCACCAAATGTACAGAAAAAGCAATTTTCATTCTGGTGAACATAACTCACTCAAAACTTCATACCGAAGGCTCAAACTTGGAACATAGTATCTTCAGACATGCCTCTAAATAACTTCCAATCCCTAGACAAAGATATTTAGTCTACAGAAAATGCGGAGCAATCTATTGGACTGTTCTTCAGTAAATAGAGATACTCTTCAACAGACTATTTCCACTAGGAGAGCAAATTTTCTCAAAAGCACTTGGAAATTTAGTATCAGGAATACTTATTCATTATCTTCAACATCTAACTCATTACAAGAAATCATCAAAATAAGAGCACAGTTGACACCAATGACAACACAGATATGTTGACATCAATGACAACACCAGTTAGGCACATACTTGCAACATACTTAACCACCTATTTATGACCTTTGATTGTTTATTACACTTATCCTATGTCTATCAACCATTAACCCTCCCTCTAGGGCATATTTCCCTCCCATTGGGGGCATCGGTCATATGTTTCTCTCTTTTCATTTATTATCCCACTATCCCATACCTTGGAATTACTCATCTCTTCCCTTATTACCTTTAATTGACTGGGTGTATTCTCTCATCAATAAATTAAAATGGGTCATATCCTATATATATATATATATATAATTTAAATTAGTAATATTAACAACACCATTTTACTTGATGATGGGCCCATCATGACCCCTTTTACCTAAATTTCACCTAGTGATGGGCCTAGCCTAGCTCCTTTTACCTGGATGTTACCCAATGAGTGGATCTAACCTATCCCCTATTATCTAAATTATACCAAGTGAGTAGGCTTTTCTTGGCCCCTTTACTCAATTTACCATTACCTAATCTTACTTTATCCTTATTTAAGGTGGTTTGGCCCCTTTTTTCTTTTTTTAATCCTTTTTGGGGTGGGTTGGCCCCTTTTTTGTCCTACCCATTTTTTGGGTGGCATGGCCCTTTTTTCTATTTAACCTCTATGTTGGCCAACCTTGACCTTTTTATCTATTTTTTTATTAGCATGGCCCCTTTTTCTTTTAACTTTTACCATTTAGTTCCCACTTAGTTGAGCCATTTTCCCTAAACACCATGTCCCATGCAAGACTATCACAACCTCTTCAATCCCCTCATATTCATTTCTAATCCTATCGAGTCATGTTCATAGTAGCCATGTAGATTATAGGGTGTGTGTGTGTGTACCTAGCATTTTATTTTTCAACCATTGGCATGTTTAGTTTACCACTACCATCATTCATGTTCATATATGATTTCGTTTATTTATTTTTCCATGTGTGTGATGATTAGTTTATGTTTAGTTTATTGTTATATGTTATTTCCATTTCATAATGTTATGGTATTGCTATTGGTTTTTCATACAATAACTATGTTACTTTGATGTAGTGCATTTGTAGATATAGGTACATGTGCCTGGAAATGAATAACAATGAAGAAGTTGAAGACTTATATCATATCCTTTAATGTAATGCTATTATTATTATTATATTTTACGTTAGCATGCTTATTCAATATAGTGTCATCAACTTGCTAAAGTGGGGGTAAAATGGAATGATAGAAACTACATATCATGTAACTTTGCATTACATTTTTGTTCTCATTTTAGTTTCCATTCTTTTTGTATATTTTATGACCACTTTTTTCTTGTTTTTTGCTATTCCAGTGATCATAAAAGGATATATTGCAAATATCATAAGCCTTGGGAAACCATCCCTAGCCACCCTAGAAACTTTGAGTTGTGCTTACAAGGTTACTAGTGTCCCTCTGTGCTAGTAACCTTATCTCCAAATTAGAAAAAAGTTTTTCTAAGTGTTCATGTCGTAATCCTCACTATGTTTTTGGTTGTCATGAACCCTCAAACTTCGTATGACATCATATATAAATCATTTTTCCCTCCATTATGTCATAACACATCTTTGAGAAAACATAGTATGCACTCCATTCCACCAACATAGTGTTGATGGTGGTTTTAACACACAGCAACGCATGTGAAATGTATGTTATCTCACCTCTCTTGAAAGGTATCCTATCCTAGATAGGACATCCCCAAGGTTTTTACAGCTAGGTCTTAGCTTGTAGGAATGACTTCAGTGGAATGTTTCAGCTGTATCAATAAGGGGACTTACATGCAATGCAAACAAACTTTAGTGCATTAGGGTTTGATTGCACAAGACCTTGATCAATTTTCTGATTTGACAATGTATAAATAAACTGATATATACTCAGATTACTATAAGATATGTAATTTCAACATGCAACTAGCAATCTGCCAACTTGCATTCACCCAGTATGAAATCAGTGACAACACTATAAAAGTTTAATGAAACCTAATCTAATAGGATCTGATAAACAAAATGCAAAAGGAAAAGGGAAGAGAAGGGATAAAGAGATCTTATAGACAACTGCAGAGATGATCAACTAATAGATAGATAGATTCCAATAATGAGTGAATAACTGCTTAACTAGGCTGCCCACAATGCTACAGAGATCGTGCAATCTTCTAAGGAAACACAAGGGTTTTCAAATTGTGAAGGATTCATTCAACACCCACTTCCTAGAACAGTTCAATGAACTTACACAATCGAACTTAGCTTATATAATATGCCCAGATTAACCATGCACAATGACATACAATCAGCAAGCCATCAATGCTATGGACAGGAAATCCATAAAATATCTGAATAATTAACCACAACTACAACTGAATAACTATTTAGAAATATGAAGAGGAACTATGAAAACCATATCCAACCAACAAGATGAACTCAAATGGAAGAGGCAAATGGAATTATGTTTGTATTGATTTAGAAAAATGGCAGAATTTCAACAATCCTTCCTTCAATGCTTCCCTTATATTTTTACAATGAGAGAGGTTGCCTTTATATAGAGGAGCAAACCATATAGAGTTTTTCAATGGATGGTGGAGATTAATTCATCACCAATCACTCAGATTACATGGCATTTAATTTTGGTCGGTGACTAGTTACAATCCCAGATTTATTTTTGTATTGTAAGAAAAAGACGAAATTACAACTTTCTAGCTCATGAGAACAAGACAAAATAGCAACTTTTAGAGTTGTCTAATGGGACAAATGAATTTTGCAATGCATCGAATAGTCAAGAAGAGTATGTGGCACATTTTTTATGAAAGCATGTCCAACTAGATGCTTGTTGGATCAACATTGCATGACTGGATGACTAGGACAACTGTGAACATGCCCTGGACACTGAACAGGATCTGTAGGAACTGTAGGAATACACACAACACTGAGAGGGGGGGTGAATCAGTGTTGTTAACAATTTTAACACTTTTTAAAACTTTTGATTAATCTAATTTCACAATTTAGAATTCTTCAGAAGGAATAAAGTAAATATGCAGAGTATCAACACACAGATTTGACACAAGAAATTTCCTGAGTAGAAAACCCTCCTGGGGTATAAAAACCACTCAACTGCCTCACTGGCTTAACACAAAATTCAGATTACAAATGTCTCACTGACATTATAATTCTGCCTCACTGGCAAATTTTATCTCTCTCTGCATGTCTCACTGACATCATCAACATTCAATGAAAAATTATAACTCAGGGGATTTCCCTGTTTCAATAAAAACCAAAACCTTATTTCTCTCTTTTAAGATAAACAAAATAAATTTCTCAATCAACCTTTAACTGTCTTCAACTCCTACAGTCAATCAATTTTGATCTTCAATATATTTCATACCTCTGCAACACCATTTCAAACTAATTCACCATTTTGAGCTTTCTCTCTCTGTAAACTAAACAATTTATCTTCTCTGAAAAATTATAGTCTTTAATCACCTTCACTTTCTCTGACACCTTCACTTTCTCTGAACAAACATTACTCCATCATGATCATTGAAGAATCTCAACATAAATCCCTGAAGAATGATTCTCCATTCCTGCAAAAATCACACAACAATTCCATTCTCCAAAAGAACTTCTTCAAAAATTCTCATTCATTATCTTTCATCTGCAACTCATCTCTCTTATCTGCCATTCAAAAACAAAATCTATATATGCAAAAAGAATTTCAATCAAAAAACAAAAATTCTTCAATAACCGGTTCAACTTCATTCTTCTCAAACTTCTCATCTTCTCTCTTACCAAAAACAAAAAAAACATAAAACAAAAAATGAAATCCCTTCGTAGAATTCTGCCTTTTCATCTTCTTATTATTTAGAAACCTTCTAAAAACTTACTCTTTCCTTTTCATAAATTTCTATGTTCAAAAATCTCTTAATCTTCGGTGAGAGAAGATAGAAATAGATGCTTTACTGCCTTTTACAACAAGGAGGACGTCAAGTTTAATCAGGCCAACTGACCGTTTGTCAAAACTTTCCATTTAAAAACCCACCTTTCGATCTTCGGTGCCCGCCAACTGTGGATTCAAATATAACCGTTGATTTTGTGTTTCCCGCGGACCACACGATGCCAACCTAACCGGCAACCGGGCATCCTAACCAACGGGGCCGGTAAACTCACGACCCGATACCCTTTACATCATCACTTAAAGCCCCGATGACCACTTCTATCGGTCAGTTTAAATTTATAACATAAAGTGCATAGACTTATGACGGGCAATAAGGTAATGAATAAGAAGTGTTAAACACAAAGTTTATAACTTGTTAAGTGTTAAGGAAAAACATATTTACCACTTACATTTTTCTAAACCTCAACATATGTAAACACCTCAACACATATTTAAACCTCAACCTTGTAAACCAAGCTTCAACTGATCTGCCACTGTCATCAACTTAATATGATGCAAGTCAACTTTTATTAAATGACATAAGCCCTCCTCCTGATTCAATATTGATGCAATGAGTGTCATCTTCTGAAATGACTAAGTCAGAACAAACTCACATAGAATCAACACTGATGTGTCACTGATGTCATTATCATGAAGGACCACTGAAAGATCAAAACTGAGAGATCTAACAACCATTGTCACTGATGCAGACCATATCACTGAACTGAAAAAACATTGCCATTGATGAAGACCATATCATATCTCTGATTGCAACTTTACAACACTGATTGCATACTTCTCAAGACTGATTTCATAACCTGTCAACTGCATCTTGTGAAAACTGTGAAATGCAACATCCTGATATCCTGATATTTTGACATCAATGAAAAGACAACATCCTGAACTGTGAAATGTGCTACAAAACTCCCCCTTTGTCTTTGACATTGATGGCAAAACCATAACTGATTTCTCCCCCTTTTTGACATAAAAATGTCAAAGGCAAAAAAAATAACACCACAATCAATAGATTCCTGTTCTTGTAAATACAATCCTCTGAAAAAAATTGTCAACACCAACACTTTACTTCAAACCGATCAAATGTACAATACTATAACACTACCAACCACAAAAATATGTACAAAAACTATATACAGGCTATGTACAAATGAGATTCAGGACATTAAAATAATCTAGAAAACAACTCCCCCTGAATCTGATATCTCTGTAACTTACTGAAGAGAGGCAAGAGACAGAACTCCCAGTCTCTGTCTCAGAGTTTCAAATGTCTCCTTTGGCAAAGGCTTTGTGAAGATGTCAGCCAACTGATCACTAGTATGCACATATTCCAAAGCAACTTCATTTTCAATCACTTTTTCCCTTAGAAAATGATATCTGATAGCAATGTGCTTAGTTCTTGAATGCATTATAGGATTCTTTGACATATTGATTGAACTTGTGTTATCACAAAGAATAGACACAGGCTTTTTAACCTCAACCTTAATATCAAGAAGTGATTGTACCATCCAAAGTACCTGTGTACAACATGATGAAGCAGCAATGTACTCAGCTTCAGCTGTAGATAGAGAAACACAATCTTGTTTCTTACTCTGCCATGCAACCAATCTGCCACCTAGAAAGAAAGCTGCCCCACTTGTGCTTTTTCTGTCATCAGGACACCCTGCCCAATCTGCATCTGTATAGGCAAGAAGTGTAAAATCATTGTGTCTAGGATACCATAAACCAAAATCAATTGTACCCTTAATATATCTAAAGATTCTCTTAACAGCATTCAAATGTGATTGTTTAGGACAAGCTTGAGATCTAGCAACCAAACAAACAGCCTGCATAATATCAGGCCTAGAAGCAGTGAGATATAAAAGACTCCCAATCATAGATCTATACAGAGATTGTTCTACTTCAGGTGATTCATCATTTTTACTTAGCTTATGCCCTGTCTCCATAGGAGTACCCAAAGGTTTGCAATCATCCATTTGAAACCTTTTTAACATCTCTTTGGCATATTTATTTTGTGAGATGAATATTCCCTTTTCAAGCTGAGATACCTTTGATTAAATAGTATAAATTACTATCCACACCTCCTTTTGTGAACCCCTGTTCCTGCAAAAACTTATCCAGTCTATAATACCAAGCCCTTGGAGCTTGCTTTAAACCATATAAAGCCTTTTTCAACCTGTAAACATGATCTGGATTATCTTTATTCACAAAACCTTCTGGTTGTTCCATGTAGACTTCTTCTTCAAGATCTCCATTTAGAAATGCTGATTTTACATCCATTTGGAAAACTTTGAAATTTTTATAAACTGAAAAAGATAAAAACATCCTTATAGCTTCTAATCTAGCAACAGGAGCAAATGTTTCTTCAAAGTCAATACCTTCAATTTGTGAATACCCTTTGCAAACCAGTCTGGCTTTGTTTCTAACAACTTTACCTTTATCATCAAGCTTATTCCTAAACACCCATTTTGATCCAATGACATTCTTACCTTCTGGTCTTGGAACAATTTCCCATGTTTTGTTCTTTTCTATTTGGCTTAACTCCTCTTCCATGGCATTAACCCATGCTTCATCTTTGCTGGCCTCAACATAATTCTTTGGTTCCATTTCAGATATCAAACACACATGTGCTTGATTATGTGCAGCAGCTTGCTTTCCTCTTCTTGTTAAAACACCACTGTCCTTATCCCCAATGATCAACTCATGAGGATGATCTCTTTGAAATGCCTTTGAAAGAGTCTTTGTCTTGACATCAACAGATTTTTCAGGATCTTCTTCCTCTTCCTGAATTTCTTCTTCCTTTTGTGAATGATGATCAACTTCAATGTCATGAATCAACTGCATACAGGGCTGCAAATCCTCATCCACCTTAACATTAGTACTTTCAGTTATTCTTTTGAGCCTATTGTTAAAACATTTATATGCCTTGCTATGTGTAGAATAACCAAGAAAAATGCCTTCATCACATCTAGACTCAAAACCACATAAGCTATCATTATCTTTCTTGATGTAACACTTACTTCCAAAAATTTTGAAATACCCAACATTAGCTGACTTACCATACCATAGTTCATAAGGAGTATAATTTGACTTTACCCTTAATTGAACTCTGTTCAGAGTATATACAGCTGTATGAACAGCTTCTCTCCAATAGACATTAGGCAGATTTGCATCATGTAGTAAAGTTCTTGCCATTTCTTTTACAGTCCTGTTTTTCCTTTCAGCTACTCCATTTTGCTGTGGAGTTCTAGGAGTGGAGAATTGCCTTCTTATCCCATGTTTTTCACAATACTCCTCAAATTCCTTTGAAGTGTACTCTCCTCCATTGTCTGACCTTAGACATTTTAGCTTGAAATCAGATTCCTTTTCAACCATCTTCTTGAAGATTTTGAATCTATCAAATGCCTCTGATTTATGCCTTAAGAATGTTACCCATGTCATTCTTGAAAAATCATCAATGAAAAGCATAAAATACTTTTCTCCTCCCAGAGCTTTAGTCCTTGTAGGACCACACAAATCTGAATGTACCAGCTGCAGAGGTTTTGAAGAAAAATACTCCTTAGGCTTGAAACTAACTTTAGTTTGCTTACCCAGCTGACACTCTTTGCATATAGTATTACTTGGTTTTGAAATATGAGGCATATTTCTGACATTGTGATTCTTGCTAATTCTCACCAGATTGTCAAAATTCACATGACCAAGTCTTCTGTGCCATAACCAGCTTTCCTCAATTTGACCCATGAAACAGATATGACTATCAACACTTTTAGTTTCTGAGTTATGAAGATTGTAGATGTTACCACTAGTCCTTAGACTTGCTGCAATAACTTTACCTGATTTCTTTTTAATCTCACATCCATGTGCATCAAAAACCACATTAAAACCATTGTCACATATTTGACTGACACTTAACAAGTTGTGCTTCAGTCCTTCTACAAAATACACATCATGTAGTGGTGTTTCTTCATCAAGAAGAATTGTACCTTTACCTTTGATCATAATGCAATCATTATTTCCAAACATAACAGAACCTTCATTAATGTCTTCAAACTTAACAAATTTTTCTTTGTCTCCTGTCATGTGATTGGAACAACCACTATCAATCACCCACTGTTCCTTCTTTCTGGCATGAAAAACAGCTTGTGCAATCATAACATTAATGCCCTTATTGATTACCTTAGGTCTCCAAACTAACAACTTCTTTTCAGAACTTGAAGAAGACAAACCTGTAACAGTATTCCTTATAGTTTGCTGAATTTGCAAAGAAGGTCTACAAAATTTGGCAATATGCCCAAAATTTTTACAATTGTGACACTTCAAACTTCTTAAAAACATGAATGGATTCCTTGGAAATAAATGCATTTCTCTTCTGACTCCAAATCTGCATTCACTGGCTTTATGTCCAAACCTGTTGCAACAAAAACAATATCCGGTAAAGTGAGCATTATACCTGAAAGTATCACTTCTGTTGTAGTTTGTTGTCCTTATGATTGATTTGCCATTTGTACCAGCCTTTTGTGAACATTGTCCCTCTTCAAATCCAAGACCTGATTTATCCTTGAATCCTTTTTGTTTATCAAGAAGATCATCTAGTTTATCACTGCTTCTGCACATATCAAGTCTTCTTCTTAGATCAACAATTTCAGCTTCAAGTGTATGACATTCCTTTTCCTTGTTATTCAACTCTTTATCTTTATCAACAATAATTTTCTTACTTTCTTCAAGAGAAAGAATTAGATCAGTAATTTGTTTCTCATAACAAGTTAACTTGTTATTCATGATCTCATTTTCTTTTTGAAACTGACTTCTTTGTGCAATGATTTCCTTCTTAAGTTTCTTGACTTGACTTAATGCACACATCAATTCTCCTTCAAAATCAACAACAGCTTCACAACTGTTTGATTGTTCCTCACACTTTTCATTTTGAACTTCATTTAGAATAGCCATAAATAAAGTCTGTGCATTTTCATCAAGAAAATCATCTGAATCACTTTCAGACATATCAACATTTTTTGTGAACAAGCTTCTCTTCTTTCTGAAATTATTTTTTCTTCTAGAAACAAACTGTTTCTTTTTAAATTGCTTCTTATTTTCATCTTCATCACTGTCTATGTCTTTGTAAGGACACTGAGCTGCATAGTGTCCAATCTTTCCACATTCAAAACATTTGAATGGAAGCTTACCTTTGTACTTACCAACAGATCCCTTCTTTAACTTGCTTGCAAGAGATATTTCTTGTTCATCATCCAATTCATCTGAATCAGAAATCTCCTTTTCTTTTCTGACTGATTTGAAAGCAGCTTCTTTGCTTGAAGGTATGTCATTGCTAATCCTCATCTCATAAGCTATGAAAGTGCCATGAAGTTCATCAAAGGTAACTTTGCTTAAATCTCTTTCTTCAACAGCAGACACTTTGGATTCATATTTTGGATTTAAGGTCCTTAAGATTTTTGTAACAACTGTCTTCTCTTCCAGTGTATCACCAAGTCCTCTGATAGCATTTACAATTTCTTGGACCCTTAAAAGATATTCTGCCACTTTCTCATCATCACTCATTCTGAGACTTTCAAATTTTGCTCTGTAGGATTGCAGTTTTGCTTCTTTGATTTTATCATCTCCTTGATAGATATTTGACAATTTGTCCCATATTTCCTTGGCTGTTTTACACTCCATGATTTTTACAAGTATGTCGTTGGTAAGACCACAACATAATGCATTTTTAGCCTTAGCATTATTTTCATATGCCCTTTTCTCATCAGCTGTGCTAGGAGGATTTGTAGCAGTATATCCAGTAACAATAGCATCATACACATCATACCCCAGAGATGACAAATATGACTCCATCCTGAATTTCCAAAAAGCATAGTTAGAGCCATCAAACATAGGTGCCTTATAATTTGAGTAACCTTCTTGACTTGCCATGATAAGTATTCCAGAAATATGATCTACCCAAGCTGATTAAGCTTTGACAGGGTACCAGGCTCTGATACCAATTGTAGGAATACACACAACACTGAGAGGGGGGGTGAATCAGTGTTGTTAACAATTTTAACACTTTTTAAAACTTTTGATTAATCTAATTTCACAATTTAGAATTCTTCAGAAGGAATAAAGTAAATATGCAGAGTATCAACACACAGATTTGACACAAGAAATTTCCCGAGTGGAAAACCCTCCTGGGGTATAAAAACCACTCAACTGCCTCACTGGCTTAACACAAAATTCAGATTACAAATGTCTCACTGACATTATAATTCTGCCTCACTGGCAAATTTTATCTCTCTCTGCATGTCTCACTGACATCATCAACATTCAATGAAAAATTATAACTCAGGGGATTTCCCTGTTTCAATAAAAACCAAAACCTTATTTCTCTCTTTTAAGATAAACAAAATAAATTTCTCAATCAACCTTTAACTGTCTTCAACTCCTACAGTCAATCAATTTTGATCTTCAATATATTTCATACCTCTGCAACACCATTTCAAACTAATTCACCATTTTGAGCTTTCTCTCTCTGTAAACTAAACAATTTATCTTCTCTGAAAAATTATAGTCTTTAATCACCTTCACTTTCTCTGACACCTTCACTTTCTCTGAACAAACATTACTCCATCATGATCATTGAAGAATCTCAACATAAATCCCTGAAGAATGATTCTCCATTCCTGCAAAAATCACACAACAATTCCATTCTCCAAAAGAACTTCTTCAAAAATTCTCATTCATTATCTTTCATCTGCAACTCATCTCTCTTATCTGCCATTCAAAAACAAAATCTATATATGCAAAAAGAATTTCAATCAAAAAACAAAAATTCTTCAATAACCGGTTCAACTTCATTCTTCTCAAACTTCTCATCTTCTCTCTTACCAAAAACAAAAAAAACATAAAACAAAAAATGAAATCCCTTCGTAGAATTCTGCCTTTTCATCTTCTTATTATTTAGAAACCTTCTAAAAACTTACTCTTTCCTTTTCATAAATTTCTATGTTCAAAAATCTCTTAATCTTCGGTGAGAGAAGATAGAAATAGATGCTTTACTGCCTTTTACAACAAGGAGGACGTCAAGTTTAATCAGGCCAACTGACCGTTTGTCAAAACTTTCCATTTAAAAACCCACCTTTCGATCTTCGGTGCCCGCCAACTGTGGATTCAAATATAACCGTTGATTTTGTGTTTCCCGCGGACCACACGATGCCAACCTAACCGGCAACCGGGCATCCTAACCAACGGGGCCGGTAAACTCACGACCCGATACCCTTTACATCATCACTTAAAGCCCCGATGACCACTTCTATCGGTCAGTTTAAATTTATAACATAAAGTGCATAGACTTATGACGGGCAATAAGGTAATGAATAAGAAGTGTTAAACACAAAGTTTATAACTTGTTAAGTGTTAAGGAAAAACATATTTACCACTTACATTTTTCTAAACCTCAACATATGTAAACACCTCAACACATATTTAAACCTCAACCTTGTAAACCAAGCTTCAACTGATCTGCCACTGTCATCAACTTAATATGATGCAAGTTAACTTTTATTAAATGACATAAGCCCTCCTCCTGATTCAATATTGATGCAATGAGTGTCATCTTCTGAAATGACTAAGTCAGAACAAACTCACATAGAATCAACACTGATGTGTCACTGATGTCATTATCATGAAGGACCACTGAAAGATCAAAACTGAGAGATCTAACAACCATTGTCACTGATGCAGACCATATCACTGAACTGAAAAAACATTGCCATTGATGAAGACCATATCATATCTCTGATTGCAACTTTACAACACTGATTGCATACTTCTCAACACTGATTTCATAACCTGTCAACTGCATCTTGTGAAAACTGTGAAATGCAACATCCTGATATCCTGATATTTTGACATCAATGAAAAGACAACATCCTGAACTGTGAAATGTGCTACAGGAACAACAGTGATGTAAGCAGATCTTCAGTGTCTTCTAGCTCTTGGGACTTGTATCCATCATCTTGGACATTATACTTACTTCCTTTTGTAGTTGCATCAACAATTTGGTTGACAAAATGATAATTTTGCATATCTGGGTCAGCACTGCATCTCTAGGTTTGCATCCTTCCAAGACAAATCTAGTTAGCTCATTTGCCCTCTCAGACCTACAATTCACAATGCCAAACATCAATTTCATCATAATAACTCATTTTCCATCAATTTAGATGAAGATATATCCATTCGCAACCATGGGTCACTCAGGGACAACTCATTGTCAATTTTACTTCCTTATGACCATCTTCACAAATTCAATGATTTCACATGATTTTTTGAGTTTTTTCACCATTTTCAAGTACCTATTTGGCATATATAATGATCTGGGAAGTTTTTGTGGCCAGTTGGATCCATTTAGATACTTTTATTTTGCATTTTTATAGCCTTTTTTGCAAAAACCAAGATTTTTGGGGGTCACTGGATATTCATGTGCAGTGACATTAATCAATGCAAAACATGCCCAAAATCCACACAAACATAGTAAAAATGCCCATCATGATGTAATAAATGGATATAAATATCAAATTCATCCATAAAATCCAGTTTGCACCCTCAAAAAATGAGTTTTCTAGGTCAATTTACCAAAAAGCAGGTTTTTTAGGGCTCACTGGATATATCCAGTGGAGGTTAATTTTAGCGCTGAGTCTCTTAAAGGGTTTAGCGGGGATTTTAGGTGTCACTGGATCGACGGGGATTTGGGTGGTCACTAGACATGTGCAGTGGAGGCATATTTTAGCGCTTATCCATAGCACTCACCTTTTAGCGCTATTTGTTTGAAGTGCTTCCAGCGGGGAAAATGTAGTGCATTGGATTGATGGAGTTTTGAGGTCCTATCAGATATGTTCAGTGAATGTAGTTTTTCGTGCATATCCAGTGAGATGGAAAAAAACCTGCTTTTCTTGAAAATGCCTTAGCAAAGATTTTTAAGGTGACATGACATGTCTGGTAGGACAAGATTTTAGCGCCGATCCCATGAAGTGGGTTTTTAGCACTGAGTTGTGTGATTGGGGTCTAGTGCTGAAATCTAGTGATAGGATATTAGCACAAACCATAGTAGGAGGTGTTTTTTCCACCAAATTTTGAATTTTTCAGGGTAAAGTATATTTAAAAATATATTTAAGTATAAGTCAGATATTTATCTGACTTATACTTTAAATATTTTCAACTATATTGTTAGGATGTTTGAGATAGGTTCCATATCCATAGGATTTAACATGCAGATTCTAGATTTTTAAGGATCCACCAGATTTTAGACTTAGCCATTTTTAGGGATTTTAGGGTTTCAGCCTTAGCCAAATCAGGTTTCTAGGAACATGCATCAGGGTGAAGGCATATGAACCCCTTAGTGAAACTTTGTGGAATTTGACATGATTTTGCAACTCTAAGGCTTGAGAACTAGGAATTCTAACATGACACAACCTGCAATAGCAATTTCAAGGACCATACCTAGTGACACAAGATTTTAGCACAAAATGCAGTAACACCCAATTTTAGTGCAAAAGGCAACAAATGTCCATTTTTTAAGTACAAACCCAATCAAGACACCTCCAAATCAATCATGAAAGACATCAAAGAACTACAAACATGCCAAATGCTCAAATTTGGAACAAATCCTGCATTCTATGCACAATTTCACTTTCTCATTGCCATAAGGAAGAAAGGTTGAAACTCTAAGCCAAAGCAAAAGAGAGGGTCTTCATTTGACAAAATGGGGTGTGTGTGCAAGGCACAACACATAGGTGATCTACAAATAAGTCATTACAAAGAAAGGGCAACAAGCTAACAGTTGAAGATTTGAGGTTTTGAAGCATCCTTAGAGCATACAAGTGTCAAATCCTTGTATTTTCTCCTCCCCTTCTATCCCCCGTATCTATTTCCCTTATTTCCCCTATTTGTGAAGCCATAGAAACCCTTTGCTTCAACATAGCCACTCCTAGTTTGAATAAACCTTCCATAACCATTAACCTTAGATTTGAAATTTTTTTATCAACTTGCGTGTATCCTTTGTGATCATTTCTTTCACTCTGTTGAGTGCTTCATAAACACACATCACATGTTTTAAAACTTCTACTAGGGTTTTTGTTATAGTGCCACAATTATTGTTGACACACCACTTACATAAAGTCGATTGGGTTTGCCCATACTCCTTACCTATACTAGTGAAATTGTTGAGCTTAAATGCAAAATAGAGGATTGACCAAGGAAATCTCCTAAACAAAACTACCCATTTCATGTCCTCATGCTTTAACACATATTCTAGGAGATCCTAGAGTGTTGTAAAGACTTTGCAAGGGAAAACAAGACCTATAAAAAATCACAAAATAATCCAAAACATTTATGTGTAAAGGTCAAGAGCACCCTCTTTCATTGTTGTTGTAAGTAATGGGGTCCATGGCTTCTCAAGAAGCATAACTAATCTAGGAAAATCTAAGACACTAAAGAGTGCAGGACTCTGTCAGCACTATCACATGGCTTTTGGTGTAGTGCCCACCCATTTGTTAACTCTTGCCTTTTACTATTATTTCTTATGATTAGATTAAAGAATATAATGAGTTGATTATTATATGATATAATTACAGGATGGATGTGTGTTTTTAGATTACATGTCCTGATGACTCATTATGTGTTGCTTCGGCTACAATCTCCATTATTAGATTTGATGCTTTGTTTGGAGTGTGCAAGATATATGGGTTTCACCAATAGAAGGATGTGGAGGAGAAGACATGAATCCACTTGACCATCGCACCTTACCTAATCCCTATGGTCAGGTTATGAACCTTGTGATTCATGTGGTATGTTGGTCACTTAATCCATCCTATTCGGTTGTGAAGAGAAGGTTGTTCCTAGTGTCTATCTAGTTTGCCACTAATTTGAATCATTTATGATTCTAGATCCTCGTGTTGTGGATAAACATGTAAAGTATTTGTGTCCTTTGCATGAGTTGAGTTAACTTGAACTCTCTTGCACTTTATTGGATTTTCAAAATGCTTGTTTTGGAATGTTATTATTCTTAGTTGAAAGAACTCATTATGTTATTGCCTTTGTAAAAGAAAGGGTCTTATGCATTTTTAATATTGTATATATTCGAAAAGTGCATTAAGTTAAAGAGATAATTGGATCAAATTCATTAGTCAATTTGGCTAAATAAAATGTGTTAGTTATTTAAAAGAATTGCCTATATGCATTTAATTAATATTAATGTGGATGGTATCCCTAAGGTAAATATCTATTTGGAAATGCCTATTTTAATGAAATCATTGTGTTAGTGATTTAAATGTATTTTGGAAAAAAGTATTTGAAGAAATAGAAATGTTAAGTGATAAATATTTTTGAGAAATATCTAATTTCAAATAACCTTTTTAAAATAAATTGTGTAAAATAAAGAAAAGGCTCAAGGGGTTTTTATGAAATTATGGAAAGATAGAAAGAAAAAAAAGGGTTTCATAATTCATTAATCCTCTTTGCTTGAAAATGATTCTCTCCCTCCTTCTTGCTTGTTAGGGCTTGATTTGAAGGTGGTATTGGATTACTTTGTGGATTTCTACATTTATGAGGAAGAAAGAATTGTGATTTCTTGTCTCTTGAGTGTGTGGAAGCAACAAAAGATTTCTTCAAAACTTGTTTGGGAATATTACATTCCATTATCAAGGTATTCCTCTTTTTATATTTAAAATTGTATATTTAAATAGAATCTTTTCCATTTGTCATGCCCACAATAAGTGGGTGCATATAAGTGGGTGCATATGGCTTCATTTTATTAGGATTGTTTGAATGCAATATATAGTTTGAAATTGCATTGTTTAAAATTTTAAAAAATGCTAAAAAGATCCAAAGTCACAGCAAAATTTCCTACAATTTTATGTGAGTAAGAACTAATTATTTGAATTGAAAAGAGTGTTGGTGTGCATGTTAGGATCATGTGGATCTATTTAGATTTTGAAAATTTTGTGTAATTTGGGAGTCCTTGAGTGATGTCATCAATGGTGGATTTGGGAATTTTTATGGTTTTCCTACTTGAAAAAATGAAAATTGTGTTTAAAACATTATTTCATATTATTATTTTGCAGGACGAAAAATCTCTTGGAAAATATGATTCCCTACCTCATGGATAGAAGTCACATGCTTTGACCTCATTTTTTGTGCTTTGACTTTTTGGTCAAAGTCTACCCTTGTGGATATGAGTGTTATGTGTATTGATCTCGTTTTTCCATGCTTCGACCTTTTTGGTCAAAGTTAACTTTTGAGGTCAAACTTACTTCCGATCAAAGTTGACTTTTGGACTAATGAATGAGTAGCTAGTAGTTCCCCTTCTTATTTCTCATCAGATTGTTGGTACTTGATAGGTCCTTGTGATTCCTTGCATGAGTGAGTGGTTGTGCTAACTCATTGCTTTTATTGGTGGTTGTTACCATGTCTTCTTGTGGGTTATTGGTAGAAATCCATAACCCTTGTGCATCATTATTTTGTCTAGATTACAATATGTATGTTTATTTGATGTCATGATGTCATTTATTGTTTTCCATGCTATGACCATTCTGTGTAAATGATGATTTTAGCATGCATTAATTGATGAATTATAATATGACTTCGAGTGTTTTTCCTTCTTTGCTCAATTGCATTGGAATGGAATGGTTAGTGTTGAATAGAAAATGACATGTTTGTGAATTAGAAGTATTGATGCCCCTTGGTTTAGCTTATTCCTTTCTCCTACTTTTGGTTGAGTTGTGAGTACTCGTATGGTGATTTACGCATTGAATCCTTATGTGTACGTGTTCAAGCATGGTTGTGCATTGAAGTGTTAATATATGTTAATCTCTAAATTATGCATTGGACACTTGATATGTGGGTATTCAAGTGTGGGTGTGCATTGAATTCTATTGGATTTATTGATCTCCTTAGTGTTTGTGTTGGGTGTGTGTGAAACCCATGTCCAACCCTTGTGTGGATTATCTTGGTATCTTGCTTGAGACCTTTGTGTGTGAGATTGGTCATGCCAAAAGTGTATCCTTGATCTTCCCTCTCCATAGCTCGAGGGTTGCCTAAAGCAACATAACATCTATTGTGCTCGACAATGGTAATGTGGTTGGTAGGTGGGGAACATTCCCCATTGCTCCACTTTTTGAAGATTGCTTGGGAGCTTGAAGAGTTCTTGGCAGGGTTTACTTTGCCATCTTGGATTATGCCTTGAATTATGTAAGGTTGTAATCATGTATTATTGTAATTTAACTTGTAATTGATCTCATTTTATGTGCATCTTTGTATCCTTCAAATGTCAGTTTATAATTGTATTTTGGTAGAAAATGCATGTGTAGGTTGTTAATTCCATGAGCATTGTAGGTGTTACTATTCATGCTTTTGAAAAAGTGCTTAGGTAATATTTGATTTCATGGTTGTGTTGTAAATGTTAATTGAATTTCATGGTGTGGTTGGTGTGTTCATCGAACTTTTAGTCCCATAATTTATGATCAAATCATTGTCATTGTAGCATGATTGATACACTTGTTCCCATGCATTGCGTAGTTGAATTAGAGTTTATTTTCAAAGAAAATATTTAGGAGAATTAAGAACTATAAGATGTTATCAAAATGAAATGAAATTCTCTATTGCATCATGTTATTGCTTAGTCCTGATGCATGCAAAGTTAACCTCTAAATTGTTTTTTAATAGCATGCTAAAATAGGTTGTTAGCCATGGAAAGAGAAGAATGTTGTGATTGATCCTTGTAATAAAATGTGTAGATCATATTGTTATGAACCTGTAATAGAACTAGAAAGAAGGATTTGCTAATGTGTAACTGACAAAGGTTAGCAGTTGTATTGCTCTTGTATGTGGGTCCCATGTGGACTATGATGTTAATGCTCGTGGATTGCGTTACGTTTTTTCATTCTATTCTTGCAAAAGTCTCGCCTTGCCTCGTATGCTTATCTTATGAATGAATGAATGAATGAATGAATGAATAGCTTTTAAAGTCCACGAGGCTAAAAATAGCCTATGGGACCACCAACTTTGCAATTTTAATCTTCTGCATTTCAATCCTTTTCCTATTCAAAGAGAGGATGAGCCCCCCAAACTTCACAACATTCTCATCGCTAAATAAGCTATGCCAATAAAGAGTTGTCAAACTACTAGTATGCTTGTCTCTGATGTCCTTGAAATCCTCACACTCCATAATAAAGTGCTTTTCTGATTCAACTACCCTGGTATTGCAAAAAATACACGTCCATTCTTCCCACGCTTCTTTAGGCCTTTTCCACTGCCCTGTTTCACATCGGAGTTGATGAGAGTTAGTTCTTAATTGAGCAATAAGCATCTTTGCTCTCCATGAAATACAAGCCTCAATATACATTTTTTGTTGATGATCACAAGTGGGGTTAAATTCATCAATATAGTACTTCTTCTTCCTCCTAATCACTTTCCCCCAAAGGTGCTTGTGGAACTTATCCATAACAAAAGCCTTAACCTCTTTGCTATTAATGGGGCAAGCATTCAAAAAGATATTCCATTTGCTCATCCAATTGATGTTTTGCCTCATCCAAGTTTTCTTTCTTTCACCTATGGTGTCATGAAACACAACTTTAGGTCATCTACCTTCCTCCATTTGCTCAATTCTTTTCAAATACCTTATAAGACGCATCATAGCAATAGCTTCAATAGGAGTTGTCCCTGTTTCACACAGCATTATCTCATAAGGAACCAAACCTTTTATTTTGAACTTGCTTGTAATCAAACACTTTTGAATTTTCTCAATTTGTTTCCACTTTGGATTTGAAATGCTGCTAGCCCACAATTCACAACCATAAAGTACCACCGGAATCACCAAAAGACCAAAAAGAACCTATGTAGTGTTCCAATCCCATAATTCGGCCTCTCTGCATCTATTCTAAAGAGCATAAAATGCTTTCCACCCTCCCAAAGTTCTCTTCTTTCTGCTGCTCTCCCAACTAAGCTTGTTGTCAAAGTCAAACCCAAGGTATTTAAACTCTATTACTTCTTCCAAAATATTGCCTTCAAATTAGAACTTATGTTGTTGCCTCTTTCTTTTGTTGGAGAATAACATGATCTTGGTCTTACTGGTATTGACTTGCATCCCCACTGTACTATAGAAGTGTTCCAAGACAAAAAGTGCTCTTGCAAATCTTGGGTCGTCTTAGCAATCAAGATAATGTCGTCGGCATATAAAAGAAGCTTTATCACAAATTCCCCCAAAAGGACACCATCTCCTCCTTGCACGCTAAGCCACTCTTCAAGCTTGTCAATAGATAAACCAAAAAGAGTAGGGGAAAGTGGGCAACCTTGCTTGACCCCAATATCACTCCTAAAACTCTCTGAGATGCCTGCTGAAGTTCTGATTTTGACTCTCACTTCTTCATAAAGCCTATGGACAGTCGCTCTAAGATGTGCCAAAATCCCAAGTTCTTCCATCCTACACCATAGTTTATCTCTAGGTACCGTGTGAAAAGCCTTTTTGAAGTCCACAAAACAACAGAAGGCTTCCCCCCTTTCCTCCCAAACTTTTTCAATGGTGTGCCTTAACGTGATACCATGATCGACCGTGGAGTGTTTGGGCCTAAAACCTGCTTGCCCTTTAGCACGCTTTTCTTTTTCTTCTGCCCACTTACTGATTTTGTTTTCCACCATGCTACCAAATAATTTCGCAAACAAAGGATTGATCATAATGGTCCTGTAATTTGAAGGGTTATTGACGTCACCACTCTTAAAAAGCGGTATAGCTAGGCTGGTTGTCCAATCTTGAGGGAACCCTTGCTGAATGATTTTGTTGAAGATTATCATAATGTGAGGTTCAAGAGTACCCACTCCCCATTTAAGATACTCTGCTTGAAGCTCAACCAAATCCATAGCTTTACCCACACCCAACTTTTTAATACCAATCTCCACCTCTTGCAATTTGAAAAGCATTGTTGGGATGTTGATCAAGGGAGGAGGGCCAACCTTCGAAACTTGCTCATACAATTGTCTTGCATAGTCTAACCATTGAGATTCTGAAATGTTATTTTCACTTTGCTCCATCCTTGATTGAAGCTCCTTCCAGAAAAGCCTTAGATTATTCTTTCCTAGATAAATTAACTCTTCTCTTCTTGTGTTCAGGAACTCAACTTTTTTCTGCTTTACAAGCTGCTTGTACCGCTTTAAATTTATCTCCTTGTTAGACTCTTTCAAAGTTTTCCTTGCCAATTTGTAATCTTCATCAAACCACTCATTTAACGGAAAACAATTGGTTTTTGCTTTCTTTATTTTTGCTCTCTTGCATTCCCCAAGAGCTCTTTGGATAACGCATGCTAAATCATAACTATTGAGACCTTGGAAACTAGATTTCTCTTGCTTACTGAACCGTTCTATAGCTGTCTTGAAAATAAAACTATTTTCTTGAGTCAAAAGAATTATGCCTTTCAACTATGGTTGCCTAAGACATTGAGTTTTCCTCCCATGTTGTTTTTCTTGAAGCCAAAACAACTTTAAGTAAATTGGGTTATGGTCTGCTTTTAGGTCCCAAATATGTTCCGCTATCGAAACTTCCTCAATCTTATCAGCCAAGCTTTGCGAGCAAATTACATAGTCAACAACACTTGCACCATTGTATGTATTGCAAGTGAAATTTCCTAAATTCTTCCATCTATCGACACCATTGCAAATAATTAAGTCAAAAGATCCACATAAAGTAAGCAACTCTTCCCCAAAAGAATTACAATCCTTGTTATTTTTTTAATGTCTTGACCACTGTCGACTTCCTTCTTCTGTAAGCCAGATAGGATCATGATCCTCCTTACAACATAAAATACTAGCTTGCTCATTTGATGTCCTAGCATTGAAATCGCCAACTAAAATAACTTCTCCTTGCTGAGAGTATGCTACAATATCTATTGTCAAGACTGCAAAAAGGTCCTTGTTGTCTAGCCCATTGTTTTTGTAAGTTTTTGAAACCTACGGTGCAAAATAGCACGCTGCAATTCTTATGTGATTTTCATTTTCTGATATTTTGAACCAAATATACTACTTATTTGTATCTTCTCTTTCTAGCTGAATAAAACGCCTTTCTTTTTCCTTCACTAAGACCATTATTCTCCCATAACCTTTGTCATTACTTGCAGCCTTGTTCCAAGTAATCTTTGCCATTATCATGTGGTTCATTGTGATGTTCATGTTAGATACTTGAGTTCTTGTTTCTTGGGAACCATGCCCATTTTGGGGGTTCTAGTATAGCCAATTTAGAGCCCATAGGTGCTCAAGCGTTTGGTCCAAGTCATTTTCTTTTAGCATGAAATCGTGAAAGTTATGCTTCGTCGAGCAAGAAATGAGCTTTGTTGGTTTCTGCCTTGTCTTTTTCTCTACGCGTTACAAATCAAACTTTACAGACCGAATTGCATGTGATTCAGGGTTGCTAGTCTGAACTATAAGAAGGCTAGAGTTTAAAGTCCCATTTGCATTTTGCATGGTGCAGAATACACATCGGAACCCGAAGTTTAAATTTGTCAAAGGGTCAGAGTTCGAGGTTGATTTGGCAATTTGCATGATGCAAAATTCAAGTCAAATCCTAAAGCCCGAACTGTCGAAGGTGCATTGGTTCGGACTTGTGTCGAGGTTCTGAATAGTGAGTTACAGTTCGAACCCTAAAGCTTGAAATGCATGTTGTCATTTAGTCCCCAAAGTTTGAGGTGCTCGGTGCACGTAGGACCCCAAGGTTCAAGAGGTGTGTAGTCCATGTTCGATGCTAGTCGGATTCGAAGCCCAAGATTTTGAGAATTCGGCTTAAAGGCCCAAGCAGGTGGTGCATGATGCAACTTGCATCTCGAAGCCCAAACTTCGAGAAGATGCTATAGGATGTAAATTGCAACCTGATATTGAAGTCTGAGGTGTTTGTTGAAGTGTTAAATGTAGTCCGGGGGCCAAAGGCCAAGTTGCCAAGCTTAGCTGCAGAGCTAAGTTGCAAGGCTGAGTGGGAAGTTCGAGCCTATGCGTACTTGTTTCTAAAGCCTAAACTTTTGGCAATTTGGGCTATGTGCTTCCCATGCCTTGAGATGTTAGGAGAGTGGCTTGGTAGGCAAGTTAAAGGGGTTCATAGGTGGATTTGGAAACCCTAACTCTCCTCATTTCATTTTTAGTGTTGACCACAATGTTTTGTCTCATGGTGCTTTTAAGTCTTCCACTTGAGTCGCCTTGTGTTGTGTATTAGTGTGCGTGCCAAGTGTCATTGCTTGGTTCTATGACACCTTATACACGAGAGTTAGAGTTCTTTGTGACTGGTTGATGTCACATTTGTATCCTAAAAAATCATTCATCCCATTTTAGCATTAATGTCTTGGGCATAAGCCCGAGGCTTTACATTTGGTGCTCCATTATAATTTTGTCATCAGCTACAAAACATGTCATAGTAACATAAGAATGTAACTCCTCTTCAATCTTGCCACACACATCCAATGGCATCTATTCTAACAAAATTGTTCTAAATTGCTAGTCGCAACACCATTCTTGAGTAACAACACAGAGGAATCTCATCATTGGAACAAGCATGCATCAAGGCTATAGGCCGCCTTGTAACTGGCGAATTGCTCCTTCACCCTCATGTATATTGTTGTAAACTATTCTTTATAAAGTCATAAAGTAAGAAGTCAGCAAAATAGACAAGACGATAGCATAGGCATTTAATACATTCAACCCCTCAAATCATGTACAAGACTTTGCATATAGTCATGATACACTGCATGTACCAAAATTACAACATAATCTTCTGAGTGTTGGCTAGCTTGTAGCAAAAATTTACAAAGTTATGTTTGAAGATAATTGCTACAAAATATTTGATATATTAGACAATTATCATCTTATAATAAAGGCTTCAATGATCAAGAACATGATGTTTTCTTGAGTATTCAAGGATTGAGCTTGCTTCACAAGAAGCAAATGATGAAAGGATTTCCAGTAATCTAGGCAAGGAAGAAGCAAAGCGTGCACCTAGCAAGCAACACCAAGATAAAATATCATGCAAATGGTTTTGTGAAACAACAAAAGGTAAGACTAGTTGCCAAGGGGTGTGCATAGACACTCGAAATATATTACTTTGAAACCTTCACACCAAATGCAAGACTACACTGTCAAAATTGTGTTGACAATTGTTGCACAATACAAGTGAACTATATGTTAAATGGATGTGAAATCAACCTTCCTCAATGGATATATAGATGAGGAAGCACGTAGAACAACCAATGAGCTATGAAACTCAAGGCAAAGAACAAGTTGAAGAAAACCCATGCTTTAAAGCAGGGGCCCCATGCTTGGTATACAAGGATTGATAGTTATTTCCTAAAGAATAGAAGCAATTCAAAGCCAACCTTGTATGTTCAACATGTTGGTAATGAAATTCTTATTGTTTGTCTTTATGCTGATTTTATTCAAGTAACAATAAAATCGAATAGTGAAATTTCAAGCAAAAATGCCACAATAATTTTAAATGTTAGATCTAGGGCCAATGCATTATTTTCTTCATGTGGAAGTACAACAACAATCAAAAGGCTTTCAAAATCTACAAGTGGTTGATATTGTTGTAACTTTTGCTTTGTACAAGGGTTTATAGTCCCTTTAAAACAAACTTAATCTTAATCAAAACAACAATCAAAAGGCATATTCATTTCTCAAGCCAAGTACGTAACAGATCATTGGATAAGTTCAAAATGAAGACATGCTCGACAATTACATCTCTATTAGCACTCGGTGAGAAATTGACAAAGGGAGATGCAAGCTCCACAATGGATACTACTATTGTGTATGCAATGATCCTAACTTCTCGGTTCATACAAGATCTACGTGATTCCATTAGCACACCACAAAAAAAATATTTAAGTATGTGAGCAGTACCCCAAACTTAGGTATAAAGAATTATTTTGATAATTAACTTTGTACTAGTGCATACAAGTTAGCTCAATGAATAATCAAAAATCAATATTTTGCTTATTTTCTCAACATGGTGTGAGCTGATCAATTTCATTTTGATTTATTAACCCTCCTTCCCCTCATTAATAGCACTTTGTTTTTATTCTGAACATCTATTATTCAATACTTACACTTTGCCATAGCACATTTAGCCCATTAAGAGTATCTATAAACTAGGTTCCATCTTGGCTCTAGATCATCCATTTCACCATGTCATGGAACAAATAGTCTTCTAACAACAAATTTAATAGAAAGCTCAACATAAGCTAAAATTGCACCATAGATAGATATCATGGTGAGACCAAATTCTCATCAACGGATATCCTGCTGTTCAGAAAAAAGCTTACAAGTTTTACTTAAATAAAAAATCATCAAACAAGAAGGGAACCCTTTTATACAAACACCTCTAAAAGATGATAATAAAAAATAAGTCACCACACGGTCTTGGTTCCAATTTGACTCAGATTTAGTGCACGTGCCTTGTAAGCCTTATTTACCTCAAACAGTTCCAATGTCGGCGAGACATTTTTTTCCTTTCACACATTTTTTTGTATAGCAATAAAACCCTTGAAAAGAATACGGTCACTTTGTTAAGAATAAGCTCATACTCAAACTAATCATGAAGACCCCATCTTAGCCCCAAATAATATACTTTACACTTAAAAAACCATTAAAAGTTCATTCTCAATTTCTCTGAAGTCCCACATACTCATCTAATGCTCAAATACACTATTGTGCATGTGAAGTGTGAGTTGAGTTATCTTTAGTGTTTCTTCCTCTTTTATTGAGGCAGGAAGAGGGAACTCGATCTTCTTTGCTACAAAAGTTCTAGTAATATTGCATGTTAGGCTTTATCAATTCATTTTGTGCTACGTACTATTGCAAGCTAAAATGGCGCCATCAAATATTTCCAAGCTTAATGTTAAAAGATCAAATCTGAAAATTTGATATTTTTGGAATTGAACTCAAATATTGCACGAACCATCATGGCATTTAAAGCAAATACATTAAATTGTAGCTTAGCAATGACCTTCCAAGCTATGTTAGTCAAACTAATCTCCATGAAATCCTGGGAAATCAAACTTGGGAAAAACTATTTACACAGTGCCTGGCAATATGTGAAGAAAATTCCTGTTGAGTTCATTAAATTGTAAGAAGCATTTATCATCCAAACATGCAATAAATTACCAAATGCATACATTCACTTGCAGCAGAAGAGCATTCTGCCAACATCTCATCCTTGATAACACTGGATTTTTGTTCCTTTTACGAAATCACAATCCACAGTATTTTTACAGGGTGTCAATTCATTTGAAACAAGGGAATAATGCTCAAAAAACAAGAACCAAAGTGACTAGCTGAATAGCAAAGCAATAAAAGATTTCATAATCAGAACCAACGCAAATGCTGTAAAACGACTCCAAAAGAAGCTTTTGGCTTCCTATTCCAAAAATCTTAATGTTTTACCAATCTTATTACGCATCCATTTTCACAGGAGATTTACATTTCATTTGGTATGAAGATGCAGCTTCCAAACAAAATTATATGAAATTTACATTTAATTTCTTTCTGGTTGAGAAATAGCCTGAAAAAAATAATGGGCCTTTACCCAGTCTTCTGATTAATACATAAAATTGCACTAATAAACAGCCTGAGAAAAGCTTTGGCTTTAATCATATGGAGTTCTTAAAAAATAATAATACAGCACTTGGATTGAAGCTAGAACAATATTTATTACTGGCCTTGAGAATCATCTCTTGTAAAGCCACGTCCACGAGCCAAACCAACTCCTCTCTGCAACATGCAATTAAAACACAAAACGCTTAACATCACATTAGTAATCTCAAATATAACAGTAAAAATGACAATACAAAAGCTGCTTCAGTTTAACCTCACTCCAGCAGATACTTAACTTTATTATAATGTTCAAGAACAATGAACCTACAGTAGTATACTTGCTATAGATAAAGATATATTCCTGGAGGATGGCATTGAATCATTGCTCAAACGAAGGGGGAAAAAATCAATAGAAACTGAAACAATAGAACTTACTCTAGAGCAATTCACTATTTTAGTACTTTTGATTAGTCATGTGCAGCATGGGTTACATTGAAGTTTAATAAAGTTCTAGAGGCTGTAGTTTATAGTTAAATATTGTTATGATCATCTTTCATTTGGTAGCATATTTCATGATGCTAGAATTTAATGCGGGTCTAGCGCATGTGCAGGGTCATATGTTCAGGTGGTCACATTGTCTAAAGAGAATCTAGGTTCAGGGAGATAGGTTACTTTTAACAGGCATAAAATGGGTTTTCTTATTTCTGTCAAGTATGTATAAGCATCTTCTTTCTGTGGTCTTGTTATTGTATACATTATCAAAGTGGTGTCATGAAACAAATTTGGAGGAGTAAACAACCAGTTGATGAAAAGGTTCATGATGGAGGTGGTGTTGATTACATTAAACAATTAAACAGTTTACCAGAAACATTTCAAGCATTGATAACAAGAGCAATGATAAAAAAAAATACATTTGAAACCTTTGTAAGGTTGCTCCTACAAGGGGAATAGATGACTGAACAAGCTGAAGAGTATCAGTACGGAGTAGAAACAGGAAAGGAAAAAGACAAAGATAAATGGTAGATATCATAATTATGGGAAGCCTGGCATCTGAAAGGAGATAGTATTAAATTGTCCAGCAAGATTTGATGACCACTCAGGGTCGAGAAGAACCAGCTGAAAGGAATTTAACATGGCTTCATAAGGACTGCAACTGCAACCCACAGACCACAGAAAGTCAACTCCTATAGCTATTAGGGACACAAAGTCAACTCCTATAGCTATAAGGGTTGAAAATAGTACCAACCAAACTCTACTTCACTATATAGATTCAATATAAATATTCTTGCAACCTGAATCAAATGTGTCGTCAATACCATTTGCATATATGAAGAGGCAATTTGCGTCACATGAAAGTTTCTTTATATGGTAGCATTCATCCTTGTTATGTCTGTAACATAAAACATTGGTTACAATAGTTATTCTTTTTTTCTGCTTTCTTGCTGCTTCTCTAGTGGGGGAATACTCTTTGTTGGTGCTTTTCATTTTGCTTGTTTAGTGTCAGAGTACTCTTTTGCAGTGAATATTTTGGCACTTTTTATGTAGAATACCTCATTTGAGCATTGGAAATTCAACAGCTATGTTGCCGGTTCTGGTACGGGAACGGGATTCTGGTACACCGGTATGGCGATTTTTTTTTCTTTGATTTGGGTACGGTTGGGTATGGCTGTACTATATATATATATATATATATATATATATATATATATATATATATAAAATATAATACATAATAATATATTATATATTATAATATAATACATTATTAATTTATTATAAATATTATATAGATAATATATGATAATATATTATAAATTATAATATATAATAATATATTATACTATATTAAATATTATACATTATTATAAATACTAATTCACTCCAGGACCGGCCCCATATTTCAACAGTATTAATTATATCTGAATTGAGGCATATGATCCCTCACTATAAATCAGAACGGATGGACTGTTACACAACACACTCCTTTACATAGTCGCCCACACCTTCTAAAGGGTTATAAAAAAAATTCGGCTAATTTTCCATCACTAGAAAAACCAAGGTTATTCGTGTTGGAAGAAAAATTCTGTTGGGGTTCCACTGTCCTTGAATATACTCATGAAAAGGACATTGGAATCATTTAATATTGTAAAGTTACATAAACTGCTTCCAATTTCAACTAAGTTGCTGGTTTTGATACGGTTGTACCATATATATATATATATATATATATATATAAATTTCAACAATCAAGATTTCTGAAATCGAATGGTTCATATTGTCATAATAGGTGGAGTTCCCCTAACGAGAACCTATCAAAAAAGGACTCTTTTCCTGATCAAATATGCCAAATGATTTTCTTTCAAGAGGTTGTATAGGACTATAATAGACAACTAGGGCTCCAATTACCTCCTTTCTACATATCTCAGATACCTCCTAACAATACATACATGGATCTAGATAGATCAACGAAGTGGCATTATCATCGCATGCTCCTAGAATGTCCTAGCCCTCTTAATCTCATTCTAGGCATAATTGATTTGCTTCCTTTCACCACCAATGTCCATATAGAAGGTATACACTTTTAACAGTTTTCTTTCTAGCTCTGAAGGAATGTCAACCTTCGTTGTCAGAATATTTCCTCATGGAAGTACCATAATTCCTACAAGGCTTCTCCCACCTGATCCCCTTACTTGTGGACTCTTCTTCCTACTAGGATTGTCTAGCCTACCCCCCCCCCCCCCCTTGCCGTGGACATTTCTCTATAGATAGAATTGAAAAAAAATTGAGCAAACAAAATTGAAATTGCAGATTATATCATTGCAGAAACAAACACCAAAATATATGACAATGTTATTACTGCTAATCGGGATTTCAATACATTCAACCTGATGATATTTTATATTGCTCAACATGGCTTTATAAAGCCTTTATTTCCCGTACTAACTACCTAAACTTTTTTACCGGAAAGTAACTTCCCAATACTTATTATCACATCAATCCGAACAAAGGACGGAACACTGCATGGACTAGACACAACAGCCCATCTGGAAACTTGATGAACCATCTCAACCAAATCTCCTTGCTCACCGATGACACACCAAACTGAATCAATCAACAGATGTCCTGACTATCAAACCTGCAAATTCTCAAAATACCTGTGAATTGAGACATACTCAATTATTCACAAGTACACCACTCCTCTTGTGAATTGAGACAAACCCAATTATCCACAAGAAAAACACCAACCGACTGTGAATTGAGACTTACTCAACTATACATAGTAACTCTCCTCCCTTTGTGGATTGAAACAAATTCAATTATCCACAAATAAAAACCTACAAAGCTATGGATCGAAAGATATTCAACTATCCATATGTACAATTCACCCAAGTCTGTGGATTGAGACATACTCAATTATCCATAAACCAAAAAATCATTGACATGCCCCCCCTTGCTCCATGTAGGGACTCAAAATGAAACTGGTGCTTCTCATGCAAAGTATCATCTCTGAGTGAAAAGCTAGCTCAAGATGATAATAGACCTCCAACCTCTGATGCCTCCATCCTCCAATTTGATCATGTTGCACTTTATCCATTTGATGTCGCATTAGACTCTCCAATAGCACAGGCATGTGAATCTTTGAAATATTTATCAGGTATAGCATGGATGGCTTCAAGAACACAAACATTTGGTGATATGATAAAACTGAGCATTGACAAGGTGTCGAATTCAACCAAAAATGTTCCTTTACAAAATGTATACAAATTTGACTTCATCCTACTAAGTCTTCACACTATCTCCAATTACAAAAGTCATTTTGGGTGACAAAAATATAGGCCTTATACCTCCCAAATGAATAGACATGTAGTTTTTATGGTGCATAAAACATCATATACAAGTTTTAAACCATACACCAATATATTCCAAATAACTACTTGTCACCAATCGAGCAAGCTTCACTTTCATCAACTCTAACAGCCTTTGTTTTAAAACAACTTTGAGAGATGGATTAAAACAAAAATAAATAAATAAACCCTACAACCTCCACTTGTTTGCTCTTTGTTTCTAATATGTTAAAACAAATCCAGACAACTTACTACTGTCATGGGCCCAATCACATTGTGCATAAATGGGTTAAGGAAGAAGAATTTATTCTATCTTATCTGCAACATGCTTACAAACCAACTTCCATGTTGCACCCATCATATACTTCAACCATACAGCATAGGTTATTAAATAAAACCGAATATTGTTTCCTTCTTAAAATGAAAAGTAAATCAATGCGCTTCACCTTTGAAAACCATAATAACATGCCTCCAATACGTTTTTGGTTTTTTTTTTTTTAATGAAGTTTTGTATATTTCACCAACTCCCAATACTTCAAAGTTGAATCCTCATTCGTTGTATGAAATTGCTCCTGTAGGTGACCCAATGTTGGCCAATAGCTTCACATAGCCAAATCCTCCAATGCAGCAGGAAGAAAAATATCTTTGCCTTCTACAAAGTCAACAGATCTGTGGCTTCTTCTCCACCCACATGACCTAAGAAAGGAGATCCAATATCACTTACGTTTTCATTCTATTGAAATCTTCAAATGCATTTGTAATGGTGCTTTGCACATTCAGCAGTGGCTCTGCAACAATGGTGCAAATACCAAAAATCACCACTGAAAGTTTTATTGGATTGTCCAACTTCTTCTGTACTACTACTCCTCACGACTTCACAGGACAGGATTAAAATGCTCTGAGATACCAAATTGAAAAAAATAGAGCAAACAAAACTGAAATTGCAGATTACATCATTGCAAAAATAAACACCAAAATATATGACAATGTTATTACTGCTCATCGGATTTCAATACATTCTACCTGATAATATTTTACATTGCTCCAATATGGCTTTATAAAGCCTTTATTTCCCGTACTAACTACCTAAACTTATTTACAGGAAAGTAACTTCCCAATACTAATTATTCTAACTATTTTATTTATTTATAACTATTAACTAACCTAACAATAGTTTTATTATTTTCTTATGATGTAATACTTATTACAACAGATAATATTGGAACCTGCATATGCCCTTCCATGGTGGTTGTGGACCATGGCTACAGACACATGACAGCAATGATTTCCAGCATTGATTTTCATTAGCTCATTGTTTCTTGGAAGGGTCTCCCTATTGCATGGCAGGCTATTTGTTTTGGGTCTACCTCCTCAAGTTAACATTGTTTTAATGTCCAGTTTCTTTTCCGATACTGGGTCTTTTTTAATTCTTTCCTATTGTAATTGGATGTACTTTCGAGTACCATTGACTGGTCATTTTGGAGCATTAATTTGATTTCTTCCTTTCCTTCATCCTCTGAAAGTAGTATTTTTACTTAAGAGTCATTATCTACAGCCAACAGAGGAAACAATCACCCAGCTATTTAATTTCATAATTAAAATACCTCTAATGCTTGGACTACAGGTATACAACAATTTGGCACCCGAACATCCTAATGTGAAGTTGTAAGTCACATCGTTGGAACTCGAGGTTATTTTTTGTTATTCTGATGTGTCTTGGCGAAGAACATAATCTGATAACTTGCCATCTAAGATCTAAATAACAGAACAAGTTTATGTTACAGAAATTGAAATATATATTGTGAGCAAAAGATGATGTACATGTGAAATGGTCAGCCTAATTTTAATAAAACAAGATTTGAAGAAAGAATATCTTCACATAATAATTAATTATTTAAATTGTTCTCCTCTGTCAAATATATCTTTTCCAATATTTTCTATCTCAAAGTTATCTTTGAAGTAAAGATAAATTTATAGATCTTGAGAATTCATGTTTGCAGGATAGCCTTCGCTCACATATCCTGTTGAAGCTTTATAATTATAATTACTAGAACCAATGCATTAGTATTGTGCTCTGCACCAAGGCTTAGAGCTATTTGAATCAAGCTATAAGTGATACAATAATTCTTCTCTATTCTGTTAAATAGCAAAACTTAAACTGGTAATCATTTGTGATGGATCAAATTAGTAGGCACATCCCTCTTAAGTAATAAAATATCAAAATCACTGACAAACTCAGTTACTTTAACATTTTTCAGTAAAATCTGCTACACAAGTGAAACTAAGAAAATCTTATGATCATTTTGTGAAATTTAGGCACGAGATAATATTTTATTTTAGAGCAAATCCAAATTCTTATGAAAAACTAGTGGCACAAAAATACATTTTGGACTAACCTTGGTACCCCTCGCATTTCTTCCTCGACCTCTAGATAATTGAGATGGAGATACTCCAATATTCCTTCCCCTTTCTCGTTCTCTAATCTGTTTCCCCTCTTTTGCCCTATCAGTTAAGTTTATGATCCTTGTATTAGCACGTGTGTTTTCCTGTACTGCTTCACTAGATGTGCTTCCTACATCAACCTTGTTTTTATCTTCAACAATTACATCTGAACCAGTAGCTGCCAATGTCTGTTGTGAATTGTGATCCAATTGTGTATCAGATATATTAACTCCCTGAGCCTGCTGAGAACTCTGTTCTGGCATTGCTGCATCAGAGATATTAACTACAGAGGCCTGCTGAGAATTTTGATCAAAGTCTGTGGATGTTTGATTTAAATTTTCTGTAATTTCTTCAGAGGACAAGACAAATTCCGGCTGTGTAGAACCTTCACCTTGTGTTTCATGCTTATCTTCATCATGAGATGCAAGCTCAATATCTCCTGTGAAACTATCCAGATTGCTTGTAGCAATCTCAACATCATCTAAGTCAACAGGAATCTCTCCCTCTTCAACATCTAGTGTATCAGAGATTTGACCACCTTCAATGGCTTCAACAGAAAAGTTATCTGTCACGATTTTCTCATTCTCAACATCAAGACCAGAATGCACCCCCTGAGACTCTGGTTCTTTAGAAGCAGAAGCACTAGCATCAGTCCCATCAACCAGCTCCACAATTAGCAAACCTTCATCTTGCTGCTTCCCACTACCATCACCCCCAGACAGGATCTCAATTGATGATTGAACCATGGTTGAAGATTCCTGCTTTTCCACCAATTGCATGTCAACCTCTTCATTTACATCTTGCTGTACTTGAGTATCGAATTTTTCCAATCTTTTTTCACTGGAATCAGCCTTATCTAACTGGCATCCATCTTCCCCAAGTGATTCGTCCATTTCCTTTGTTTTTTCTAAAGAATCTGGTTTCTCTACTTCACCAGGTTCCTCAGTGTCAAGTTTATCCTGAAGTTTATCCTGAGCTTGTAGTTGCTTCCCAAACTTTGAGTCATCAAACCTATTTATTCGGGGCCGTTTTGACGTAGGTTCCTCTAGTTCTAGATTCCTTTTACTACCATTACCAGTCATCTCAGACAGCTCTTCCTTAAGACTATCTTTTAACTCTGCTTCATTTGCAACATTGTCCATTTCATCCATCTCTTGTGTAGTCTCTGTGGGTGGAATCTTTTCTATCTTTTCAAATGAAGGATCACCTTGATCAACAATTTCTTCTTGCATGTTCATACCTCGTGCCTTCTTTTGAAACGGTGCTAAATCCAATTTGGTATCTTGTTCAGCAGATATTTCTTCATCAGCATGTGATGTAGAGGCAATATGAACACGCTTTCGAACACCAATACCTGCTGATAATGTGCCGAGCACAAAGGGCAAACTTGCACTTTCTGATCCTACTACTGAAGCAGATGGAGCATGAAGAGCTCCTTGGGATTCTACTTCCACAGGTATTCCACTTTTCCCTTCCTCAACAGTCTCAGCTTCCATTTCAGATCCATCAGCTTCCATTGCAGGATCTTGTTGATTTGTTCGTTCTATTCGAGGTCGAATTATCCTCCTACCTTTTCGAAATTTCTGTACAGCATACAAAGAAGTCATGCGGAGAATATTACAAGCTCAATGCACAATAGACGATTAGAATCAAAATATATGCAACTAATAATCAATTTTCCTTACCTCTTTATCATCTAGCATAGATTTGGCCTGATGCAGCTTCTGCTCTTTGTCATCACTACCTTTTACCTGTGATGGAATACTTGTGCCTCCACCTGATCCTTGAGTAGAATGTTGATACAAAGGATTAGTTGCAACAGGCTGTCGAGGGATCTGCCGAATGGCAGCTGCAGTACTTGAAATACTAGGTCCACTAATGACTGGTACTGTACTAATTGCAGTAGTAATACTTGGAGAAGATAGATTCGATTTGCCAGGAGCTACAGTACCAATAGTTGACAGACTGCCTGAAGAAGAAGCTATTATAGGTAAAACGTCTCCTGTTCCAACAGACGGCGCAACCAAGGATGAAAAATCAATAGCACTTGAACGAACAGTTGGCACATCAGTGGCTACAGCATTTGAGGCCTCTTCAAGCTGGTCCACTGCAGAAAGATAGCTCACAGCTCTCTCATCTAATTGAGCCTCGGCAGAAAGCTCACCAAGGGATGAAGCACTTACCTGTGACAGACCATTCAATCTCATTCTTCAGAATAATCATAACCTTAATTTTACCCTAATATTAACTGTCATAAAAGCCGCACAAAAGTGCACATAATAGGTATGTGAGAATTTGGCATCCCGAAATTTCCATAACTGAGCCCAACTGCTTGATAAATGAATTGGCTCTTGACAAACAAAGGTAATTCTCCTGTACTAAACAATAATTGTTTGATTTATTTAAAAAGTATGATTATGAAAAGGCAAAATTGATAATCTATATTGTTTGGCAAGTTCTGCAAAAAACCTTAAGACACTACCTACCTATCTTAAGAAGATAAAAGAGGCAGGCCAAATAAGTGTCTTAGAACTGAAGATAATGAAGACGTATTAGATGCTCATCAAATACCTCTAGATTATTACCCCGTAGACGTTTATAGCTTTCAAATTCATCTTGGAACTTCTTCTTTTCCTGCAACACATATATAACACCAATTTTAAGTTTCATTACAAAGAGAAGAGAGCACATTAATTTCCTTGGGCCGGACAAACTTGTAATTAAAATCTATCAAGTCAAATGATGATATACAGCTAATACTATTCCAGTGTATACTAATAGACACTTCTGACAAATAAGGTAAGAGATAAAGCAAAATATTAATTTTTGTAAAATAGGATTAACAGGACAACGTTATAATTTAAGCACATGTACAGGGCAATAAGTATTAAGCAATCAACCAACCATCAAAAAGAGTTTTGAGAACAAGCTCTTGAGCTTGATTGCACATCAGACCTAGTGAACCAGAAAGAAAATATAGTAGCAAATGAACAAGGGTTAGCTTCTTGCCTTACAACCTGAAACAAAAGTTTACACACCGAACTCTTTAGTGGTGACACTGATCCGACCACTCCATATTCCTTTCTAGAATATAAAATAATTGCCTTCGAATAACATTGATGTACCTTGTCTAGCAATTCACAGATTTAAAGGCAAGTCACTGTAAGTATGCTTCTTAATCCTCACACTTCTAAAAAGTTTCTGTCCACAAGGGATGTATACAAGACATGCAGAGATGTAAATTAAATTGAGATTCAATAATGAACTGGATTTATGCACTATTCATTTATTGTTATTAACCATTATTATTCTTAGAATCTCTAACATAAACCTAGTAGAAATCAAGGGCCCATGGGTATGCTTCCCTGGCACAAGGCCCCGCATCACCAGATGGCTGAATCTGGACAAAACATCCCTTTGTCACCCTCGTCCCTAAGCCCCCATATTCAAGGACAATGACATGGGAGAAAACAGAGCTGATGCCCCAACAAGGGGTCAACCCTGCAAAGTCAAGGGTTCACAGGGACGCATCCCCAAAATAGCAACACGATAAAACATCCATTTGTCATCCCCAACGTTTGGGCCCAAAATGCAGGACATCCTTAGTATACCTTCCAAACCCAGCCTACCACATAACGCCCCGTATTGGGGGGATGCCCTGCCATCCCTGAGACAAGCTGAGGGACCCTTGATTGTCCCTGAGAAGTCACAGTGTTCCATGAACAGAACAACAGAGAAAAATATGCTAAAATACCCTAAACACTAATGTTGAGCCCACTATGTGTCCCCAAATCCTATAACTAAACCCTAAACCCTTCCCATTTTACATTGCCATTTGGAAAGAGGAAGAAGCAGAGGAACAACACCAATACCAACTCGAGTTTATTCCCAATTCCTATAGATCATTCATTTTCCTATTTTCTACCTCAAACTCACTCATTCAAGATGCTGTTTTTTTCAATTTCCATGAACAATAAATAATGCTAATTTTTTACATGTAAAAAATTTACATGTGCTGATTTTAAAAAAACTAATCTGCAATTGGTTGAAACTTCTATGTATCATTTGTTCATGCGCCTCATGCAACCTGGCATAAGAAAAAATAAGGAAAATCCTAGCATTTGTAATAACTAGTAATTTAGTTGGGAGTGCCACAAACCCCTTCTAAGTCGTTGTCAAGGTATGCCAAGTGTCCATTCAATAATAAGGGGTTGGGATGTACAGTAAACTCACCTAAAGAGGGAGCTGAGATAATAAAATTGTAGAATGTAGCATATCTGCACCTTATATTACCCCGGCCCAGCACCTTCTTCGAGAACTACCAGTACTTGACATATGCAGGTTTCAATTTTTAAGTCGAGCGCAGTAGAGACTAGACTCACAGAAAATGTAATGCCATATGTTTAGTTCCAAAGCTAGTGGTAGATATATTCAATCTATACATGACAATGATGAGGCAAATGATGTCATTGACAAATTCTTCTTACTCAATTGAATACGATTTCATATTGCTCACTCTCCTTAATTTAAGAGGCCATGTCCAAGATCGCACAATCAAGACCCTCAAATAGGGCACCAAGGGAGACAAAACTGAAAACTACTATCTTGGATAAGTACTATTCCTAGATAAATGTACAAATAGGGGAAATGAAAACCACATGGTATCACAAGGTGTATCATTATCATGGATTGGGCAAAAATTAGACACTGTCCTGTTGTGACCAAATCACACATCACCCCATTAGGAATAGGGACCCTCCTTTTTTTTAGAGCTCTGTGCTTTCAATGAGATTTTAATGAGATTTTAATGATATCCTGGGTCATCTTCCTGTCCTAACCCGGTAGTGATTTCCTCTTCTATGATCTTTGGTTCATGATTAGGAGGCAGATGAACTTGCAGTAATGAAGAATCTTGATCAACTCCCATCTAGATAATGAATGTTGAGATCAATCCTGAAGTATGTTTGAGATCCTGAAAAAGACTAAGTCTGGAGCCTGAAATCCTGAAAATCCTGAAAAAAATGGCTAAGTCTGAAATCTGGTGAATCCTCCAAATTCTATATTTTGCATGTTAAATCCGGTGGATTCGAGACCTATCTCAAACATCCTGAAAGGTATATTGAAAAATATTTAAAGTATAAGTTGACTCAACTTATACTTTAAATATTTTTCAATATACCTTTACCCTCGCGACCCTAAAAAACGTCTGACTCTTCCAGAGGATTCAAAAAGCTCATCTAGTGCGACGGGGCATCTAAGTGGCGCAAAATCGCGATGAAAAGGGCGCTTTCAATTACAAGATAAGATGAGGACTTCCAATTGATCAACCAATGCGCCCATCAAAAGCATAAAGGGAGACGAAAATGTTAAAGGATTTTAAGCTTTGAAGTGATGCGATTTTCATACCTTTAAGTAATGCGAATTCCAGAGGGCTCCAAAACACTTAACTAATGCGAAAATCAAAAGCCAAGTCTTGGAGCGAATTAAGGATGATAAGTGTCCAGAGGATTTCCAAACCATCAACCAATGCGCTAGGATAGAAGGATTGATTCCGAAATCTAAATTTTGAAGAGAATCTAAAAGATTTGAAAAGCTCATCTAGTGCGCCACTTGGAGAAAAGGAGAAGTCTTAAGGTTTTGGAATTATGGAGGCTCTAGTTTAGAGGATTTCAAAGTCTTATCCCAAGCGCCAAAAAACTTGAGGATTTCCAATCCCTCATCTAATGCGCCCATCTAGAAAACATCATGGTTAAGGAAAGAGACTCCCAAACATCCAACCCAAGCGCTTAAATCAAGCATCCAATGCGAAACTCAGAGGAATTTGAAACCCTCATCCAAAGCGACCTAAGGAGGAAGGATCTAGTTGAGGTTTACTACACATTAAGGGTGAATTTTAGAGGATCTCCAATCCCTCATCTAATGCGACTTCATGAAGGAAGATTCCAGGCGCTTGGAAGGAGATACATTACAAGGTTTAAATCAATTTTTAAGAGATTCTAATGTGATAAACTCGTGCGCGAAAGAGGTTTCAATATAAAATCTAGAGGATTCTTAATCCTTATCTAAGGCGAAATCTCAGAGGATTCCTTATTCCCCATCCAATGCGCCATACAAGGAAGAAAGCGAAAGTGTCAACCAATAGGGAAATCCTAGACATCCAAGGTCAAGTATTCAAGGCGAGTTTAGAGGATTTCAAAGTTCTATCCCAAGCGCCAACATCATGCATGATTCGCTAAAGGTAAAGTTCATCTAATATACCTAAGTTTTGAAGTTTCCAACATAGTGAACTAATGCACCACTTCAAGGACCCTTTATCAATATGCTCAAAAGGACGAAATCAAAGGTGGTATCCAATGCGCCACACATGAGGAAGAGTAAGGTTTGTTTTTGGAGATCTCAAATTACCTATCTAAAGCGCTTAACCTAGGAGCTGATCCATTATGCAAAGGTAAGAAGAATTCAAGTTGCCCATCCAATGCGCTAAAGGTGGAAGAGGGTAGAATATTTCAAAAAACACTAACTTGAGGAGGATCTTGTCACCTTGAAGTGATGTGCCACTCCCTTGCAAATGAAAACAAGTTCAAACCAAAGCAACTTGAAAAGAGGTTTTGAGAAGACTTCAACATACTTATCCAATGCGAAATGCTAGAAGAAATCAAAAACTTGATCCAAAGCGCCTAGAGGATGAGGATTTTGAAGGTGTCATGCAATGCGAAATGCAAGAAGAAATTCAAACACTTAATTCAAGGTATACAAAGAGGATCTAGAAGATGTCATCTAATGTAAAAGGCAAGAGGATCTTAATCTTTCATCCAATGCGACTTGTAGAGGAGATAAAATAGTGGAGTTTTAAAAGGAAAATTTTAGGAAGATTTGAAATCCTTCAACCAATGCGCCCTTCTAGAAGACCTTCAAGACCTTGACTAGTGTGCTAGATCTCGAAGAATTTGAATACTCCATCCAAGGGGAAGTTGAGAACATTTTAAGAGATTGAGTTTCGAAAGGAATTCATCATGCCTCATCGTTAGTCCAACAAGAAGATCTCCAAACACCTATCTAGAAGCACTCAACCTAGAAGATCGTGGAAACCCCATCCAATGCGCCAATCAAAGGAAAGTTTATAAACATTTAATTGTTTTGCCTTGAAAAATGTGGAAATTGCATTATTAAATGAAGATCAATCAAAATTAAATGTTTTTCACTATATTAAAGAGGGTCGGCCTAGGTATGGAGTAAAGTTTTAAGGCAAATTCTATATATATACCTCCTCTCCTTTTCATTTTTATCATTTTTAAGGAGCAGAATTACTTTGAAAAAGCAGATTTGTCTTCAAGGAGCAGCAACAAGAAGGTTTTATAAAAGTACAAATTTGATTTTGTCAATCCAAGCAAGTGTTGGATCAGATTTCAAGGTATCAATTTAAGGCAGCTTATCAAGTAAGTCTGATTTGAATATTTTCTGATCTGATTTTCTTCTTTTTAATTCATTAGATGCATTAAAATTGTTCAAGTATTGGTAAAACTTAAGAGGATAAGTGGATTTTGATAGATTCCTTGAGTCTAGATAGTAATATTTCATAATTATAAAGGAGAAATCATAAATCTAATGCATTAAAGTAGCTGAAATAGAGTCTAGATTATGTTTGAAATTACTTATTCGCGTCAAGTTTGCAGGATCATGGCAATGACTTCCAAGGAGAGACAAGCGAAGATCCGGATGGATGCTAAGGGGAAAATTCCCGAATCAAAGCTCGTTTCAAGATGGACAAATGTAGGAGACACGAATATGGGCAACAGCAACTTAGAAGATATCAAGTCAGTCCTTGAGGAACCCAACGGAGGTAGTCTTGCTCGAGCCATCATGAGGAGTGGAGCCATTGAAGCTGCTTGTTTTCCGCCAGCTTTGCCGTGTTCAGAGATGATCATTGAATGCGTCAAGAAGTATGATGTAGATACAAGACAAATTACAGCCAAAGATGGAACAATATTAGCTTATTTGCAAAAGGAGGCAGTTGGAGAGACTTTCAACATTCCAACTAGGGAGAGGATGATCAGTATTTTGATACAACAAGGTCAGCAGGAATACGATGTTGATTCAAAGACAAAGTTGCAGGAAATAAGGAGAGAATGGATGGCCAATCCAGCTATGAAATTCAATATGAATAATCCTCCGCAGTTTCACAAGTCAGATTTTCATCCTGAAATTGGATACTTGATTATGTTTCTAAATAGAATGACAGGAATGCCGCAATCTGCTACCTTTCAGCCTTGGATGTACTCTTTCATCAAGTCAGTTCTCAAAGGGAAGATGATTGATTGGGCTGGGCTTATCAGTCAGAGTATACATGAGCAGTTTATCAATTTTGCTAAGACCAAGACTTGTTATATGAGTTCCTATGTGGTATACCTTCTCGCAAGAAATGAAGTCTATTCAGGTTTGACCAAAAGAGGAGAAGTTGGCATTGGGCCTAATAAGTACTTATCGCATCAGTGTTATCCTCAGTTACACCTCAAAAGTATCAATCATTATACAAGGTTCAATGATGCGTTTGCTATGTTCATAATGAAGAAACTAAGAGGAGAATTTCATAAAAGGTTGTCTAATGCAGCGAGAGTTCATTTCAGCATATGGAAACTGGTATACTCAGCATGAAAGGTATACTTACCTAAGGATCCAAGGGTTTACATCATATCCATACAGATTACCAAGATATCCAACCAACAGGATGGTAATGTTAAAGGTTACAAGGCAACTCCTGGAACTCATCAGGTTGCAAAAGTTGAAAAAGAAAGGAGGGATTCAGTTTCCAGTTCTTCTTGGACAAAATCTGGAGTGTCCATCATCGTCAGCCGCTGAATATTCTGAGATAGAGCTTCAGGTATATCATTTGCAAACTCATGGCACCAAGAGGCTTAACTTTGATCCTTTTCAAGTTTGCTGAAAATATAGCAGAGAATTTAAGCATGTCAAGCAGTTGGAAGACCATTGGGCCAGTGCCCAAGATGAAGATGATCTCCGAACACTTCAAAGTTCGAGACTCACCTGGGATTTAGTTAGAGCTTCCAAAGTATTCAGGATACCAGATCAGTTCACTGAAGATGATACTATGTTGATAGATGAATTTGATAAGATAAAGGATTTGCCTTATACAATTGATTGGTCAAAAAAGGATGTGTCCGAAGAAGAATTAATAAAGCCAGTCTTGGCCATGACACAAGTATGTATAAATCAACTGTTGCAAGAGATGAATGATGAAGGCCGAGTTCTTACTTACAATAAGATGGATGAAGGAGAACCAGGACAGCATAGTACACATAGCAAACCACAACACAGTGGAAATGATCAAAGTGATAATCTAGCTAGAAAAAGGAAAAGACCTAGTCAAGATCAAGGAGAATCAAGTTGGAGGCCTCAAAAGAAAAATACTCTATCTACTTCATCTAATCCACAAGAAGGTGCTTCAGTTGTTCAGAATCCAATACAAGAGATAGAGGTTATAGAAAAAGTTGCCTTGATTCCATCCGAGGAGATTCATTCAAGTCCCACTGTCATAATTGAGGAAAATGATGTTCTCGATCAAGATGAAGTAGGTCAAGTAGAATCTGATGAGGAAGTAGCTCGTGTACAACACAGTCAAGTTCAAAGACAGCAAGATCTTTCTGCTTTCCCACATTGGTTGAGGCAAAGGATTGGGGAAAGTACAATTGTAGAAACTTATCAGCCTGCTCCAGTCGAGGAATTGCTTGTAAATGCACAGAAGAATAATCAGAAGAAGAAAGCAACAGTCTTTTCCAAAATCACTCAAGATTCTGCTGGAAATAGAGAGGTACATATAGCTGTTCCTAGAATTGACAAGGAGTTAGAAGATATGGCACCTGAGGATTACAGTATGACTACTATTGGCATGGGTCCAATCACAAGGGAACAGGTAGAAGAGGAACTACAAGAGTCAGTGAATAGTGTAAGAAGCATGTTAAAGCAAGAAAGAGAAGCTAGGTTAAAGGTTGAACAAGATTTTAATACATTGAAGCACTATATTCAGCAAGTCATGCAGCCTATCCAACAGAAGGAAGTGTTGATGTGTTTTCCTTGCACAGACAACGCAGCATAAAATACTCGCGTATTTTATCCTCTCTTGAACAAAATCACTCAGATGCTAAACTTTGTGATCAACTGAGTAGACTCCAAGGTTCCTTATCTTCAACTCTCGACTTAGGATAGCTTGTTTGGCAAAGATGTGATTTGCTGTTTCGTACAAAGGGACTTACACTTTGGTGTTCAACGGCAGGAAAATACCGTTTACACTCGCACAGGTTGTAACAATCGCTTCGAGGCTACACGCTATGATAAACTTATGATATGGCAATTCAGCTCTTCGTCCTACTCTTAACAATGTTTTTTCAAAAAAATGCAAAAGACTGGGTTTAGAAAGAATATCTAATCTAAGTGCAAGCTATTATCATCAATTCCTGGAAATCTCAACCACGCTTTGCTTCGCCATGAGACAACAACTCCACAAAGGTGATGCAATCTTCTAAGGATAAGCTAAAGGTTTTCAAATTGTTCAATGAACAATCGAAGTGAAGCTTGCGATGTGTTCAGACTAACGTTACACTACAACTTGCCAGCGACAAATCATAAAAGGTATGAACATAAAGAGATTTCACCAAGCAATCGAAAGGCAATGACTTACATAAACTAAAGCTAACAAACTTTGAAAGAAATAAACTAAGTTAAAACATTGAATGCGAGTGAGTACTTAGCAACCATGCAACTTGCAAAGAAAACACAATATCACCATGAATAGCTCAACAATGAACTTGTATTAATCTCAACAATGTCTTAGCAACAGCTCTAATTTGCTCAAAACTCATTATGCAAAATGAAGAGGAAAGAGGCTTATATAGCCTTCAAAATACAATGGATGGCCAGGATCAATTTGGATTCGATGGCCCAGATCATGCCACATCAAAGGTGGTTATAACAACTTTCTATTATTAGAAATATACAAGAAGCAATAAAGGCACGTTTTCCAAGGTGACACCTTGGCTCCTATGTGGACTGCCAACGTGGCATTTATTTCTTATGTTTATTCTTTTCGACCAATGCCACGAACTTTGGAACAACCTTCGCCATGTCAGCAACTGGTACACTTGGCGCGTTCTGAATGGTTCCTTCTGCCTTCTTCACATCTCGTGTATGCTCATCAATTGTCCTCTCCCACTCTGCTAGACTAACCTGCTTGCCACCAACTAGTGAGATCAAGGAGTAGATATTGTTTAGCTGTTCACCAGAAATGAAGTGAATAGAGTTGAAGTAATGAGAATGTAGGTAATTCTTTACGTCATGAAACGCAATCTCTCCTGAGAGTACACACATATCATCCATTACACCAACTATCTTATTATGAGCTCTCTGAAGCACACTATCCACTCGAACACAATCCATCTTAACCTTGTCAAACAGCTGATCTCTTATATCCATAGTAAAGTACCAAGTAGAGAAATCATATGATGAACCTTCTTCAACTACTCCTTCCTCTCTCAATGCTGACAGTGGAGTGTTCATCAAATCTTCCAAGTGTGGCATTTATTCTCTTTTGACAGCATCGAATTGGGAACATGCTGCTGAAACTGCTTTAAGTCTTTCCAACAGCTGAGCAACGGTTTCATACTTTCGGATGAGTTCATCAATAAATGTATCTATTTGATTTGTAACTCTTCCTATCCAGCTTTTCAATTCTTGGGACTGCGATTTCATACCTTCCAACTGAGCAACAGATTCTTGTGAAAGCATGGGAGGTGGAGTAGACGTCCCTTCACGTTGTCGAATTGGATTCATCAATTGCTGGATATACTGCTTGAAGGCGAGGTTTTCTTTCTCCAATCGATCTCCTCTTTCCCTTTCACGCTTCAATCTTTCTCTGACCACAGAAACTGACTCCTCCAACTCTTCAAACACTTGCTCTTCTGTTGTTGGTCCCAAATCCAAAGTGGTCACGTCGTAATCTTCAGGAGCAATATCATCAACTGTTTTCTCTACCCTGGGCGTTGCAATATGCACTTTCCTGGACCCAGAACTGTCTCTTGTAATCTTGGAGAATCTAGTCGCCTTCTCCTTTCCTTTGTCTCGCCGGGTTCTACCTAATAACTCTTGTATATTGACCTCTGGCGCTACTTCCACGATTGAAGTTTCCTGTACTCTCTTCCTCAACCATTCTGGCAAGGCAGACAAATCTTCCTGAACATCTTGCTCTTGAGCTTCAACTTCTAATTCTGGTGACGATGCTTCCTCATCAGACGGTTCAATGTGTATATCCATTTCAGCTTCTTGATCTTTGGAGGGACTCGATCGAACTTCTTCTTCTAGAATCTCATGCATGTGTTCTTGATCTAATGCCTGTGGATCTCCTTGGTTTTCTCTTACTTCATTCTCCACTGCTGATGTTACATTCATATCTTGAGAAGGACCACCTTCTTGCCTGGAAGAAGTACTAACCTCGTGTTGTGAACTCAACTTTGTCTTCTTTCGACTACTTTCTCCATGTGAGTCATCCAGACGCTTCCTCTTACTAGGCTGAGCTTCTTCTCTGGAGCTTATGCTATATCCACTAGACTCACTGTGATGTTCGCTGCTAGATTCACTATCATCCACCTCTTGTGATTGCTGCGAGTCGGTCCCTCCCATCAAGTCATATGTCAAATCCTTGTTTGCATTCTCGAGCTTCTTTACTTGACGATCTACATACTTCTTGGTGATCTGTATAACTCGCTGTATCCAATCATCATGACCATTTTCTCTCTCAGCCCAATTAATAATGATAGGTCCTTCCTTGTCAAACATCTTTTGCACAAAAAACTTCTCAGTTTCTTCTAACTGATCAGGAATAGGCATTATATTACAAGACCTCACCAAATCCCAAGCCATTCTGGAACACCTCTTCTCTCTGATATGCTCATCATCATCCGCATCTGCCCAATGATCTTCCTGGTGCTCTCGGTGTCTAAACCTCTTCCCAAATGCCTTCCGAATCGTGTTAAATGGATCAAAGTGATCTCGATTCGTGTCATGAAGCACAAGATTGTAAGCTTGAAGTTCATATTCTGAATGCTCTGCAGCTTGCAGTGTTGGGCAAGTTTCCAACTTTCCAACTCCTATCGGAAAATTGATTCCGGCTTTCTTCTTATCTTTCTGAATTTTGTCCCAAGCCAACAGTTGTCTCGTCACCTCTAGCAGTACCATCTTGTCGGTAGCATACCTCGGCAAGCGGTAAGGATAAGATGAAAATCCTTGGATCCTCAAGTAGGTGAACTTCGGAAATTGGATGTACCATCGTCCATATTTGCCAATCAATCTCTTTGCATCCTTCGATAACCTCTCATGCATGTTTCCTTGAAGCTTCCTTACGATGAACATGAAGAATGCATCATTCACACGCTTGTAATGGGCGATAGACTTTAGCTGCAACTACGGGTAACAATCATACACGCTGAATTGTTCGAGGCCATAACCTATGTCACCTCTGCAATTCAATCCATCATACTTTCCACACATTGCGAGGATATAGATGACATAGGAGCTCATGTAGAAGGACTTAGTCTCCTTCAGCTCGATCATCTGCTCATGAATATTGTTGCTTATGATGCCGGCCCAATCAATCATCACTTCACCTTTGACGATTTCTTGCATGAATACGAACATCCACGCATCAAATGTTGACGATTGTTGACAACCCATGATTCTGTTCAAGAAGATCACCATGAAGCCATACTCCGTGATGAAATCTGATTTATGAAGTTTCTTCGGCAATTTGCTATGATGACTCCTTGGTTGCTTTACCCAATTGACGTTTATCTCTTGCTTACACTTACTTATCGCTCCTTCAAACACCCTTTGAGTTTGCTCTCGAGTGTAGACGGTGACCTTCCTATGCTTCGGGATGTTGAATGTTTCGGCGATGGCCTCCCTCCTCAAGTGAGCTAAGACTTCTCCATTGGATGTCTCAATGCATCTAGTCTCTTGGTTGTAGTGATCAGCACACTCCCACATAAGCTCGGCACTTGGCAAGGCTGGCGGAAAACAAGCGGCTTGGACGATCCCATTGCAAAGCATCTCATGGATGACCTTGGAATGAGTTGGCTTGTAGAGCTCCTTCTTGATCTCCTCCATGTCGATGTGACCCAAGTTAGTGTCACTCACGTTCCTCCACTTGGACATGATCTTCGTCTCCGGCATGACTCCTTGCTTGTCGCTCTTAATCAAGGCTTGCCTTTCTTTCGCATTCATCCTCTACCTCTTCCTACAAGATAAGACAACATATGTCACTAGGCTGATGTGACCTCTTGAAATATGAATTTTTTACTATTTACCCTATCTCCTTGTGCATGTGGGATAAAAAAAACAATGAATTTCAAAATAGCATACCTTAGAAAAAGCAGATTTTATGAAAAAATCAGAAATTTAGAAAAATTTGATTTTGAAGATTTCTTGAAATTTTACTTTTCCTCTTGAAATCTGCTACTACTCCTTGCTACTCTGCTGCTCTGCTGCAAAATCAGAATTAATATTGTATTTGTTTTGATTTAAAATGCCAATATAATCCTCCTTTTATAGCAAACTTTGCCTTTACCTAAAGCAGGTCGGCCTAGAAAGAGGTAAATTTATTGTTTTTAGACATTTTCCATGTCTTTGTGCTCAGAGCGCCCAGCATGGGCGGGTTTGGAAGGTAAGTGTGGAGGATTTCGTGTGTAGACATGAGGTGACATTATCCAGGTGTGGGGTCTAAATCCGCCTAGGAAGGGCGGGATCCAAGGATGTGCATGGATTTTTTATCTAAACCTCCATTTAGATGTTCAACTCCTCCATTGAAGTTGAATGACACACTTAGAGTCTTGAATGCCTTTGTCCATGAGGCATGATGAAACCATTTGATAAGGGCGGCTTTAAAGATGATAAGTGGATGAAATGGTGTGGATGACTTGGTGTTGTCTTCGTGGAAGGCTCAAGGCTGCCTTGCATGGGTGGAGTGAAAGGTAGAGTGATCATTGGCTGTTCATTCCTCCCATTTGATAAGTCTTCTCTATCCATTTAAACACCTAGTGAGGCTTGAGATGCTTATGAATTGAAGAGATATCCTTGATGTTGGAGAGTGATGTCCATGTGTCTTGGTGAAGTTCACCTAGCAAGAGCGGTCTTGAAGAGGTTGTATGGAGTGGATGATGCAAAAGAGGTGAATGAAGATGAAAGTCTCATAGTCTTGAGAATGTATATGGACTACTTCCCTTAACTCATCCTTATGAAGACTTCCTTTCAGCACCCTGGGTGGTTTTGAATGTAGTACATGGAGTGATGCATATGAGAACATGGACTTGACCACCTGTCATAGTAAATACCGCCTAGGTGGGGCGGGTTTAGATAGGTGGTAGGGATTTTGCAACATTTGAACACTTCTCTATCTTAACCCTTAACACTTTGCCTCCATCTTCATGATTTAGTGACTTTCAAACTTCCTTCTTCCTGGAATGTCCTTCATTATCTCATCTCTTGAGTATGATCAGAACTTGCAAGTTATCCATATGCCTTCTTCTCTCCTAGGCGGGTTTGAAGTTGATGCATGGAGAGATGTATGTGAAGAAATGAATGAATCCAAGACCCCTTCTTGAGACCGCCCAGGAAGGGCGGGTTTGGGCACATGGTGTGGATTCACTGTCTACAACATCTTTTCCTAACCTTGATGATCTCCTTTCAAACTTGTCCTTATCTACCCTTAAGGATTTCCACTTATCATAGTCTCAACCTTGCAACCTATGTCATTCTTCACCTTGGGCGGGTTTAGGCATGTTAGGTGGAGAAAATCATGTGAAAGGTGACATTATCCACAGACACCCCTTGAGGCCGCCCAGGTAGGGCGGGTTTGAGGGTGTAGTGTGGATTTTGGCTTGAAACTCATTTGATGCATTCAAACCTTCATGTTTTTCTTAAATTCCATCACCTTTTAATGGTTTATGCTTGGCTTTTGAAACATTCAACCAATTTGATCTATTTTGTCCTAGGGCGGCTTTGGAGGTAGTGCATGGAGAATTTCATGTGAAAGGAGGTGAAGTTGTCCACCTGGGGCTCTTGAGGCCGCCCAAGTAGGGCGGGTTTGAGGGTGTAGCGTGGATTTTGGCACTTAAGAACTTCTCACCCCTTGAGCTTGACTCCAACTTACCTCTCCTTGGCATACCTTGATCAAACAAACCTAATAGTGTGTTATCTTTCATCCTGAGCGGTCCTAGAGAGAGTGCATGGAGGATTTCATGTGTTTGGTGATGAAATCCACAAAGACCCCTTGAGGCCGCCCAGGAAGGGCGGGTTTAAGGGTGTCCTTTGGATTTTGCCTTAAAACTAACTTGATGTATTCAAACCTCCAAGTATTTCATTCAAACTTCATGATATTCCAATGCTTTGTGGTTAAAGTCTTCAAAACTCAATACTTCCTCCAAGGGCGGGTTTGGAAACACTGTCTGGAAAGTTTTATGTAGAGGAGGTAAAGTTGTCCATAAGACCCTCTGGAGGCCGCCCAAGTAGGGCGGGGTTGAGGGTAGCCCTTGGATTTTGACTCCTAAAGCACTCTAAAACCTTCAAATTTACATCAATCATGATCACCTTCTAATGTTTTGTATTGAAACACTTTGAATTTTACACAATCTCACCTAGGGCGGGATTGGAAGCACTGTCTGGAGAGTATCATGTGGTAGTGATGACAATGTCCATGTGACCATGCTAAAGCCGCCCAGATAGGGCGGGTTCAAGAGTGACACTCGGAATATTGCCTATCATTCACTTGACTTCACTCAAACTCATAAACCTTACTTGCAGTTCACCATACCTTAGTGTTTTGGACATGACAACCTCAACACTTAACCATTTTTCTCTAGGGCGGTTTTAGGAGCATTGTCTGGAGAATTTCATGTGGCAGGAGACATCGTCCATGATGACCTTGTGAAACCGCCCAGAATGGGCGGGTTAGGACATGACCTCTGGATTTCCATACTTGAAACATTTCATTCATATCCATTTTGATAATCTCACTCTCTGAATGTCTCTTCCTTCATCCTTGACCAACCAACTTTGCAAATTGAACCATTTACACCCCTGAGCGGTTCTGGAGGCAGCAGGTGGAGAGTTTCATGTGGCAGGTGATATTGTCCAAGACCACCTCTTGAGGCCGCCCAGGTAGGGCGGGTTTGAGGGTACCCCTTGGACAACTCTTCCAAATGGTATGCACTTTCATCAAAACCTCAATAAACTTTATAGAATGCTCCTTGGGCGGTTTTGAAGGTAATGCTTGGAGTATTTGATGTGGGAAGTGAAATAGTCCATAAGGACCACTTGAAACCGCCCAAGTAAGGCGGGTTTGAAGACACTTTTTGGATTTTACCTTGAAAAGACACTTGATGCCTTCATCTTTATGTTTTGTGCTGAGATACTTCAAAATTTGCACATTTTCTCCTTGGGCGGGATTGGACACTGTGTGTGGAGAAATCCATGTGGCAGGCGAAATTGTCCAAGACCCCCTCCTGTGGCCGCCCAGGTAGGGCGGGTTTGGACATGACCCTTGGATTTTGCCTCTTTTAGCTTCAAACTGACTTAAACTCAGAGCCAAACATAAAGACCTTCCTTCATAACTCAAAACATTACAAGCTTTAACATCAGTCCTTTCGCATGAAGACTCTGACCGAGGAGATATACTTTGTTTACTCCGATCTTGATCACTCAAAGTGTCCTATGAGACATTCTAAGGTATGACACATCTGACTTATCCAGTGTCCCCCCCTGCATGTGTTGTGAACCAGGACCTAGCTAAGACTCAGAAACTAGACCGAACTTAAGCAAAAAAATTAGGGGGTCCCCATTTGCAATGGGGCGATGTGTGATGAGGTCACAACAGGAAGCTACTCCAATTCCTCCGTCTATTCTTCCACAAGAAACAGTATCCCAAGTTGAAAACATGAGAACTTCATCTCAGGTGATGAAAGGATGGATAGAAAAGACAGAAGAGAAGACATATACTCACCTTGAAGAAATTGTGCAAGTTTATAATAGAGTCATTAATCTTAAGGATCGAGTTCAAGCTTTATTAAGAAATTGTGCTGAGTTCAAACCGATCAAGGAGCAATACATGCCACAGCTCAAGAGTTTAATGGAAGCTCCATTAGAGGATCTAATTCATGATAAGGTGATTGATCAGGATACTCCACATGACTTCATCACTTGTTTTTTTTCCTTTCACAACAAGGGGCAACTGGTTGATAAAATTGAAGTAGATATGTCCAGAATAAGAAGTGTTCTTCTAAGAACAGAGAATCATATATACACTGCTTTGACAACAATATGTAATCCTTATGGAAATGTTACTATTGAAAACATGAAGCAACAAGTTAAGGCATTCTACTTTCAGTATGATGGACCATAGTTGCAAAACTCGGACTCGGCAAAAACTCGGCAGACCCAAAATTTTTAAAAACTCGGGACTCGCCAAAAACTCGGCGAAAAACTCGGCAATAACTCGGCAAACATAATTTTTTATAAAATATTCTTAAAATTTTAAAATAACTATATCATATGAAAGAAGAGGGTTTGGACGGATTGTCAAAATTTATATGGGATTATGATGATTTAAAATTTTTTTTTACAGTTCGTACTTCGTTCAAAAACAGTGAAAAACTCTCCAAAATGAAATTTTAAAAAGACTGTATCATATGAAAGGAGAGATTTTGGACGAACTGTCAAAATTTATAATAATATATTAAAAAAAATCGAAATTTTAAAAAGACTATCATATGAATTTGAAAGGAGAGATTTTGGACAAACTGTCAAAATTTATAACTGTATCATATGAAAGAAGAGGGTTTGGACGGATTGTCAAAATTTATATGGGATTATGATGATTTAAATTTTTTTTTTACAGTTCGTACTTCGTTCAAAAACAGTGAAAAACTCTCCAAAATGAAATTTTAAAAAGACTATCATATGAAAGGAGAGATTTTGGACGAACTGTCAAAATTTATAATAATATATTAAAAAAAAATCGAAATTTTAAAAAGACTATCATATGAATTTGAAAGGAGAGATTTTGGACGAACTGTCAAAATTTATATAAATTTTGACAGTTCGTCCAAAATCTCTCCTTTCATATGTATTGCAGACTTACAGTATTACAGTTTACTACCATCAATTATGATACTGGAAGTGGATACAGTCTTTTTAAAACTTATAAATTTAATATTTTTAATGGATCATCACAAATTTTTCAATTCGTCGGCGTCCAACTCCAAACTCCAGAGTCCAAGACTCCAAAGTCTCTCCTTTCATATTATACAGTCTTTTTAAAATTGCGATTTTTAAAACTTAACAGTTCGTCCAAAATCTAAACTTTCATATTATACAGTCTTTTTAAAATTTCGATTTTTAAAGTTTAAAGATTTAAACCTTAAACCTGAACCACTGAATCACACGATTTCCTCTGTGAATCGCGCCGCCGTCGGGAGAGAGATTCGCGCCGCCGCGGGGAGGAAGTTTCGCCAGAAAGGGTTTCGCACAGGAAGTTTACAACTTTACACTTTACTTTTTAGGTTTTTGTGTTTTTACGTTTTTAACTTTCTAACATTGTTTATTGTGCCGATTTTTTGCAGGAAAACTCGCAATTTAGGGCGAAATTTTGCTCAGAAACTCGCCGCGAGTTTTTCAAAAACTCGGGCCGAGTTTTTGAGAGGAAAACTCGCCGTCCATTTTGCCTCGCGAGTACTCGCGGGTTCGGCGAGTTTCCTGCGATTTTTTCATCTATGTGATGGACTTGATGAGGGTCAGCTAGATAGTATATTCACACTTGCATTTCATCTTGGAGAAAATAAGTCTTGGATAAATGATTGGGAGAAGACACTTGGCGTCTATGAGTCAGATGTGGCAGTGGCAGAAGGATCCATTAATGCGGCGACAAGTGTACCAATGGAGGATATTGCTCAAATTGTGTCTAGATTCATTGTATCCCATAGGACTACTACATAAAAGGCATATGATGTGGCTTCCTTATCTTCTTGGAAAGCGTGCCTTTGTTCCCTCCATAGCTTCTTTCATTTAATAAAGTGGGCCTCTTTCATTTAATAAAGGAGAGTTTGTTACAACTACTTGTGATGTGGCTTGATCTGGTCCACTGGCTTGGCCGACTGATCTTGACCCTTCATTCCTTTGAGGTCTATAAAAGGGCTCCTATTGCTCTCATTTGTACGGTTGAAATTTCTGAAATTGTTGCAAGAGCTCTCTGAGATAATAAAAGATTCATTGCTTTGGTGATTCTATTTGTGTTTCTGAGTGTTGCATGGTTTCAATTTTCAAGCGAACATTAAGTTAGATTAAATTTCTCTTTAAGTTTATGTTAGTTAATGAAAGGTTTCGTTATTGCTTTGTGGTGAAATCAGTAAGTTCATACCATTTGTAGTCTGCGGCTTGTGGATTGCAGTGCATGGTTAGTCTGAACAATTGAACATCAATTTGATCTTTATGCTTGTTGAATCTTTCATGAGCATAACTGATTTAAACATCTTGTACACCTTTGAAGATTGCACCTATCTTGTGTAGTTGTTTGTCTTGGCGAAACAAGATCTGGTTTGATTTCACTTTGAGCAGTAATCATCCTTGCATTTAGGATTAGATTAGTGTTTCTAAACCTTATACCTTTTGTCCTTTTTTACCATTCAGTTAGAATTAGGATCAAGAACCTCAATTGCTAAATCATACGCTATCAATTGCAGTACTTAGACTCTCCAGTATTCACTTCCATAGTCATTGAAATAATCAGTTACTCGAACAATTGCGTAAGTCCCTTTGTGTTTACCAGCAAAAATCATACTTAAGTCACTGAGCTATCTCTTACCAAATCATCAGAAAGGAACCTTGGAGTCATCTTGTTTGATCACATAGTTCAGCATTCGAGAGGCTTTGCTCAAGAGGGAGTCAGATACTCAGTATTTCACTCTAATTGTTGACTTGTCGAAAAACAATCATCAACATGTCCACTCATCAATATCATTGTCACTGGCAAGTTAGGGCATTACTTCCTTGGTGCAATTAAATGCTCAGGCAATTACAAAGATGCAGAGTTCCAATTGAAGATCGTCAAATATGCCATTCAGAAGATTGGCCCTCACAATATAGTGTAGGGTGTAATAGATGCAACGTGTATGCAGAGAAGCCAGGATGTTGGTTCAAGCTGCCTACAAGTATATATATTGGATTCCTTGTTGTGTGCATACCACGAACAATAACTCAAACATCGACACAATTGATGTGAGATGTGGAATGTTTATTTGCAATCACCACATAAAACATCTACTATTTCAATCATTCTCCAAGAAAAAATTCATCAAAATTACTGAAACCAAATATGCATTCTACTTTATTCTATAGAGTGGATGATTGAGTTGCAAGAGCTTTTGTAACTAATGCTCATGACACATGAGGGCTATTCATAGGGCAAGTCCAAGATAGAGCAAGGTTTAAGGGTGAAGGAAGTGGTGAAGAGCAACAATTTTTGGTCAAATGTCAAATACATAACCTGTCATATCCCCAATTTTCACAATTGATACCATGCTTGGCCAAATTGAATGAATGAATGAAAAATTTTAATAACATCCACGGGGTTCGCTGTACTACACAACCTTGCCTCTTCAAACAGAGTGCCAAGGTTGGTGACTTTCAAAGCATCACCATAACTGCATCGGATGTCGTATGCTTCGCACTCCAAAAGAAAATGTCGTTCCATTTCCACCACGCCTTTGATGCAAAAAAGGCATATTCTCTCTTCCCATTCCTCTTTAGGAATTAGCCATCTACCTGTTTCACACCTAAGATGATGCAAGCTCATCCTAAGTTGAGCAACCAACATTTTTGCATTCCACTTAATGTCTGCTCCTATATAGGCTTTTTCTTCATGAGCATATTAAGGTCACTATTTGACAAAGTGACCTCACCTTGTAGTTCTACAATGAGCATATTAAATAATAATTGTAGGTTTATATAAACATAATAATGTTTGTTTATATAAGCATGTCGATAAAACATTCCTGCTATAACTCTAAGTTATAACTGCTTTGTAACTCCCATAATATAGTAAATAAATAATTACACCAGCACACATTGTGTAGTACCTCATTCCCCTCTCATTCTAATTTCTTCATTCTCAATCCATGGCAACATTGGTACCAAACAAGGTTGATAGTGTTGAGGAAGCCTAAAAACGAGGGTACAGCAATACAATACTTGTCGCTTTAATAAGGCAAAAAGAGAACAACTAGAAAAGCCATGTAAAGGAAAAGGCTGTAATCCTAAATGCAAGGTGAAAGAAACTCCAGAATGGGCATTTCCAAAGCAGGCATCTAAAAGACTGAGCACCTAGAAGGAATTTGCAGTTGTGAATACCATCCACAATACGCAGTGAAGGAAAATCCATCACAAATATTATCCTAAAGACACCATAACAAACAAGTTCTGATTTACACATCACATTATACCACTCACGATTTGCAAATAAATTCATGGGCATTTGTTTGAACCATAGTGTTCAAGGCATTGCATGATTTTCAGTCACATTTTTTAAGTCTAAAAAAGGCATTTGTAATGGCTAGCAATTGCATTCAGGAGAAAAACAAACAACTTGTGATTTGCGTTCATTTACAAGAATGGTACATGTAAACTAGTGTTTTGTGCAATCGTGGGTATCTTTCTAGTCTAAGATTCGCAATTTGCAATTACGATTTGTGTTCATTTTATCTCTAGTTGTGAGAAGACAATCATGGGTATTTTTTCTCCAATATGAAAATGGTCAAGTTTGTTTCTCAAATTCGTTGTAGTCCATTTCTCAAATTTGTGTAAATATAAACAATCTTGCCTAATAAAAAAATAAAACCTTGGTATGGTCTATGAAAACTTTCATATATGGCCTATGTAAAATCTCATATATGATAAGTGAAACACTTACAAATAAAAATATTTGGTCGGAGAAAATTTCTCATATTTTTTGTATAGTTGGTTTGTGAAAAATCCTATTTTTTGTGGTAAAGAAGTCTGGCTTAAGAGTCTGAAAATTTTAAAACTTTTTGTAAATATTTGTGTTTGCCTTGCAATGGCAAACACCCGAAATTTAGTTCTATCGAATGCCCAAAAGTTAACTAAGCAAAATTGTAATATTTTGAGTCACAAGGTATTCACAATTACTAAGTACTGAATGTGTGATCAAATTATTTTAAACATTGATAAAACCGACCAACAAACAACCTTGAGGATTAAAGCAAACGTCATAGGGAAGCCGTATTTTTAAAATTTTATGTTTGATGACCTAATCCCTGAGGTCTGTAATTCTACACTTGCAAGTCCATTGTAGGATAGTTTAAAAAATAAGTACCAAACTTAAAAAAGAGATTGGTTGTTATATTTGAAAAACTTCTTGTTTTCTACCAAACTCAATGAGAGTGGGTCTCTATCAAAGCATCTCTTTAAAAGAAAGGATCTAAGGTGACAACACACCATTGTAAACAATAAAGTAGATGAAGATGATATGGTGGATTTGATCATCAATAGCTTGTCACCTTCCTTTGAGTCATTTGTGGAGTCTTTAAACCTAATCAACGCATACTTCTTGCAAAAAGAACGTGGCCAAACACAAATTGGTGAATCTACTTTTGGAAATTTAGAGAGTACATTTGTTGCACAATACAAGGGCAAACCCAAGAATTTTTCTCCTCCTAGTTCTTCTCCTTCCACTTCACAACCACAAAAAAATAAATAAGTGCTATAATTTCCATAAAACTAGACATGTAAAGAAAGAATGTCAGAAATGACAACATGACATATCCCACAATGAGAAGTCATATGTCGAGGCTAATGTGGCTGTTATTAAGGCAAAGCATGATACAAAGGAAGATTATGCACTAGTGGCATTCACTCGTGGCATTCACTCGAAATAGTGCTACTATTAGTTGTCAACTCTTTGATTCTAGTGTATTCAAACACTTCACATGTCGAAACGACTGCTATGTCAAATTTATTGTAGATTCTAGCTACATGGATTTGGTTTCACTAGGTGATGAAGATCGCGTGCACTTGAGGGGATAGGTGATGAATTGTCCTAGGTGATATTGTCAAATATAGAGTTCGTGATGTTAGGTATGCTCTTCGAATGAACAAAAAATTATTGTTAATCAACCAACTTACAAGCAATCCTGGCATAAAAGTGTGTTGTTTTTTATTTGAAATAGGCTAGAGTGGTAGAAGACAATGCTAGTATTCTATGTCACAAAAGATATGCATACCTATACCTTCAATATTTGGCCAAACTCAATAGAACCAACATGGTTCAAGGTTGCCTACTATCCAAAAAAAAAAGCAAGACAAATGTAGGTTTTTGGTTGTGTTGTGATCGAGAAGGTTGATATTATTTCTTTCTTTGTGTTGCAGGAGCTAAAGGCTGGAAACACTTCCATGTAGGAAGGAAAGTCAGGAAGCAGTCTTCAAGAAGAAGGCATCATAAGCTGCTCAAAGTGATCACTTCAAGCATCATGTAGCTGCTTCAAAGGAACCTTTCATCATCCTTGTGTTGGAATTCTTCATCAAGTGGCATCAAGTTAAGATTGTCTAGAAGACATCCATCCGAAGGACATCATCTTCATCAAGACTTTCTAAGACATCCAATCTACTTCAAGTTCCTTCGAGCTTCAAGATCATCTTTAAGGAAGCATTTCATCAACTACATCATGATCATCAAGAGCAAGTGTTTGAATCACTTTCACCTTGCAGAGGGAACACCACTCCAAAGGATCATACCTCAAGTCTCTACATCAATGATATCATGTTAGATCACATCAAGTTCAAGTATATTTCATCAATGGCATCATCAAGCAATGCACTTCATCCATCCAAGTTTCAAGACTCTACAATTTTCAAGTCCAAGAAATCTCCTACTCCTACATGAAGGAGGCAGCATCATCATATACATTATCCTTCAAGAAGTTGCATCCAGAGAAGATCATCATGAATCCTACAAGAAGAAAGAATCATGAAGTTAAATCAAATGGAGTAACATCTATCAACATCCAGTTTACAAGAAGATATACAAGGCAAGATCTACAAGTTGTATTCCTAAACATACAAGTTCAAGAAATCACATTGAATACATCACACAAAGATGATACAATTTTCAAACTATGCTGAGTTGGCATCTATGTGGCGAGTACACATCATTCAATTTTGATTAGCCGCATTATTTAATGCATTCAATGTATCATTTAATGAAAGAAGCCAAAGGGATTCCTATGTGGAAGATATTTTAAATGCTTTCGTCTTAGCTTATCACATTGGAAAACGTGCCTTCATTGCCTCTCTCTTTTGTGCTAAAAATAGCAAGTTGTTGTAACTACCTCTGAGGTGACACGATCTAGACCCTTGGCTATTGAATTAATCTAAGCCATTCATTGTAATACTGGACACTATATAAAGGCCTTGTTGCCTCATTTGTAAGATATAGATTTTAGATTTTAGGAGTGGGATAGGAGAAACTCTCAAAATTGTCTGAGAGGATTGGAAATTGTTGTAAATATTTCTCAAGGTTAATGCAAAAGACATTGGAAGTTTATTTGGTGTTCGAGTGTTGTCTTGTGGAATCTCATGGTTTCTTGTACTTAATGAAATGGAGAGATGTTTCAAGTAGAAAGTAAAGTAGACTAGAAGTTCTTTGTTGTAATGTATGTTGTATTTGAATATTTGATCAACTCCTAGCTCATGCTTTTAACATTCATCGCCGGTGAAGTGTTGTGTAAAGCTAGTCTGAGCTATAATTTGCTTAAGTTCGATTGTGGATGCTTGTTTGAGCTGCGCCGTCTTATGGGTGCTCATATGAACCTTCATGATTTGAAAACCTTTCGCGTAACCTTAGGAGATTGCACCAACTCCATGTAGTAGGCATCCTTGGAGAAGTGGAGTTAGGTTTACTTAGGAGTTTGTCTATTCAATACCTCATCATTACCTCATTGACCTTAGATTAGTTTTCTAAACCCTCACCCTTTTCTATTTCTTTGTTATTGAGACCTTATATACATATCATCCACACTGAAGGAGAGATAAGCTGAATGAAAGAAGAAAGATCTAATGTAAGTCCCTTTGTGTTTAACAGCAAAATCATACTTAGTCACTAAGCTGTCTCTTACATAATCATCAGAAAGGAACCTTGGAGTCATCTTGTTTGATCACTTCGTTCAGCATTCAAGAGGCTTTGCTCAAGAGGGAGTCAGATACTTTGTATTTCACTCTAATTGTTGACTTGTCGAAAAACAATCATCAACAGGTTGGAAAGCAGAAGCGGAAGCCTTTTCCTACTAAACAAGCTTGACCTGCAAGGGGGCTCTTAAATCTCATTCATGCAAATCTATATGAGCCATCCTAGAAATCTCCCTCTATTCTCAACGAGGGGTATTTTTTCTTGTTGGTCTACTTCTTGAAAAGAAATTAGACTATTTTGGTGCATTTAAAAAAATTCACGGTGTTTGTGGAAAAACACACATGTCACATCAAAACTCTAAAACCTAACAATGGAGGTGAATTCATTTCCACACAATTGAAAGATATTTTTGACAAAGAAGGTATTCAACACCAATTGATTGCACCATACACTCCACGATAAAATGAGGTGGTAAAAAGGTAGAACAAGAGTATCATTGAAATGGCACGGTGCATTACGCACAACGAAAGTGTGTCATACACATAGTGGGCAAAAGCTATGAAACAACAGTTTATCTTCTAAACCTTGCAAAAAACTTGGTACCGGTGGCATATACTTTGGTTTCTAACAAGAATGAGACTAAACTAGACTCCAAGAATAATTGATATTTCTTTGTTGGATATAGTGATAAACTATGGCCCATAGACTCATTGATGTGACAGGAACAGAGTCGTTCTTTGATTGTGTTCAACAAGTGGGCAATTAAGTTCCAAAGTCTAGTGTTGTGGTGCCTTCAAAAGATTAGCCCTCCAATTCATCTTGCACTTCAATCTTTGACTGAGTCTACACCATTGGTCTATAAAAGACACAAACCTAAAGAAATTCCCACATCGGCTCAATGCAAAGTTTGCCTAACGTGCATCAAAGGCCTCAGTGGTTTTATTCCACTTTAGAAAGTCTATGTATAGACTTTAACAGGCTCAATGAGCCTAGTATATAAAAATTGACCAACATCTCAAAGACTTTGGATTGAAAAGAAATCTTTTGGATCCAAATATTTATCCAAAGCGATGGTAATGGCGTTGTGATCCTTAATATATATGTTGATGAACTTGTCATCCCAAGTAGTGGGGCCTCTATTCTTCAACAAATGAAATCATAGTTGTGTGCAACTTTTGACATGATTGATCTAGACCTCCTACACTATTGCCTAGTTGTTGATTTCTAGCAACATAACAATCTCATTTTCATGGTTCAAATAAAATATGACAGGAGTCTAATGGAGAGGATTGAGATAGTAGATTGCAATTCCTCTTCTACACCTATAAAGGTTGGGTTAAAGTTGTTAGCCCATTATGATTCATCCTTGGTCAATAAATCTCTATACAAATAGTTGGTGGGCAACTGATTTATTTTACATCCAACCAACTAGATCTTATCTTTGTTGTCAAAGATCTTTCTTGATTCCTGTTAAAACTAAAGCTCACTCATTGGATAGCAACAAAGCAAGTTTTGTGATATGTCAAAGGTGCTCAACTTTGAAATACTATATCAGATGACAACAAATTTTGGATTGATAGGATATATAGACTCTAATTAGACAAGATTGATGGATACTCAACAGTCTACTATGAGGTACATCTTTTTCTTGGGTACAAGAGTTGTTTTGGACAAAGTAAGCTTCAACACATTGTGGCTTTATCACTAAAGCAGAGTACAAAGCAACCGTCAGTGCCACTTGTGAAGCAATTTTGCTATGCCAAATTTTGGTTGATTTTCGGCACCCTTAGCTTACACCTACTCCACTTTTCTATGATAATCAAGATGTATCAAAGTTGGTGAAGAAGTCGATCTATGATACTCACAACAAACACATTGAAATTCACCATCACTACATTTGGCAATTGGTTGATCTTAAAGACGACATGTCTCTTCATTACAACACATCTCAAAAGCAATCTCTTGATAGAATGACTAGACCTCTTGGTCTTGTTTGCTTTGTCAAATTTTGGAACAAATATGTGGTTGTTTCTTATTTAGTCACTATGGGTGACCCATAAACCACTAGATTCATAACCCTAGTGATGAATCAACAACGGATTTCTAAGCTAGCTCTTCTAAAACAACTATCAACAATATGCCTTAATGGCTTTCCAATGTGTAGTTGTATTAAGTATTCGAATACCAGACAAAACGTTTCAGCTAGAGAAAACTCAAATGGGTGAAAAACTCCAAGAATGGTACGCAACAAGCATCCCATCACTAAACTAATGTCAGTACATGGATAGCTTAATGGACTTGTAAAACACTACTACAGCATCCTCTACCTCCACCCTACTCTTGCAACTCGCAGGAACCCTGAACACTTAATCAGCAACTGAAAGTGTCTTGCACAAAATAAGCACCACCACAAAATGACTCCTTTGTCCCCTTAAAGTTTAAACAAGTTATACATAGTATGCAAAACAAATGACACAAGATTTCATCTATAAAAAACCCAAAAGGGTGAAAAACTCCAATAAGGGTGTGCAACAAGCATCCCATCACTAAACTAGTGTCATTACATGGAGAAAACACCATAACAATAGTCTTAATGGACTAGTAAAACATGACTGCACCATCCTCTGCCTCCACTCTACTCTTGCAACTCACAGGGACCCTGAACACCTAATCAGCAACTGAAAGCGTCCTCCATGAGATAACCGCCCACATAAAATGACTCCTTTGTCGCCTTAAATCCTTCATTTGCTATGCTATAAAGGAAGATGGACAATTGCCCTAGGATGGCTACAATCGTCCATTTGGAATTGTCCAACCATCTCCAAACACTTCTATGGGAATCCCAAACAACCATCATCCAAGCCCTAACCACTACCAACAAAGAATATGGAATGTCGCTTGCCAAAGGGAATACAAATTGTCACATCTTTCATGAAATGAGCAACACACCACAAGACAAAGTGGACTCTGCCCCAACTGATGCTGCACTAAAATGCCTAACCAAACATGGCCAAAACAAAGTCATACGACTGTTTATAAGAGACAAGATTGCCTTTTTAAATCCTTCTTCCCTAACGACATTCCAACTGATGCAAATTGCATGGCATTGACCTACAACAAATGTGGATATGAATGGTTGATTCTACAAACTTCATGATGATGTTCCAAACCACCACAAAGATGCTTACAGAACCAATTTCCAACCATGAATTTGCTGTCCACCTTATCTGAAACTTGTAGCATTACTGAAAGCAATATGAATCACCTGCAATAATGATTCCAACAAAGGAAAGTACTCCCAATGGCCTGTACAATATCAGTATTGAACTGATGAATGATCATGTGTCATTTGGATGACAAACAACACCTCCAACATGTTTATCAATCACCTAGAATAGCTGCTAAAAGGGATCTTCCTTTGTTACATTTGTATTTGCAGCATGTGCCTAACTGCGAAACCAACCCAATCTGAACGCCTCAACCGATTTTTGAATCACGCCTCCCCAACCAAAAAAAAGCCTCAGTACATTATTAAATCTGGAATTTTTTTTCCCACATCCTCTCAAGACATCCACTTAACCTTACTAGGGAATTGCCCCTTTTCTCCAATCAACCACATTTTTCATTCCCCTCACCTAGTCTATCTCAACTTCTTATCAAGAATGACATCTTCCTCCAAATCTTCCATCTCCTCAAGTGCAAAATCATCCAAAGAAGTACGACATCCTCCTTCTCTTCATCCACATAAAAGATTAGAACAAGCAACCAGTCAAGATTGATCACAAAAAATATTTTCTTATGTTTTGGCATTCTAAATGGAAATCATTCTACCCTACCTGCCCAGTGATCTAAAACAGACCAAATCGCAGAGGATCAAACTTTCGTGAATTCCCTTGTTGTCCCTACTTGGCTAAGTAGACCCAAACCATGTCACCATCATGAAATTTGTGCTTTATTCTGTGTAGATCATGTCATCTTCTATACTTGAGCCGAGACTCCTTCAGTATCCCTTGATCTCAGAGGTGTATCAGCCTCACTATATCTATGAACATGTGTGCTTTATCAACCTTAGAGTCTCCATTTTTCAGCCCCTTACTTGACTGTCCAAACAGATATGAAGTGGGCTTAGTGGCATAAAACCAAAATAATCCTCAAAAGGAGACAGAATTAATGAAGAATCAATGGCCCTATTATATGAGTGTTAAATGTACACCAAATTTTCATCCCGGCCCTTGGGATACCTCTGATTAAAGCCCTCGACAGCTGCACCAAAGTTTTGTTCACACATTCTGTCTATAGACCGTTTGAGCTTCATGTCCATTCTCTCCCACAACATGCACCAAACTTGCTCAAGAATCTAGAATCCTTGTCAGATATGATGTTTTCTAGTATTCCAAAATGCATCCAAACATGTTTAAAGAACAATTCTGTTGCATCACACCCCATCAATGTCTTTTTGCAAGCTATCAGGACACACATCTTGCTGAAACAATCCACAGTCATAAATATATAATCATTCCACACCCAACAAAATCCATGGAGATACTTTCCCGAGGCCTCTTAGGTACATGCAATGGTTGGTACAACCCCAACTTCTGATTGTTCGGTTTACTCACACTGAACAACAACTATGAACAAACTATGCAACATCAAAGTGAAGACATGGCCAATACACATATAGCTGGAGATTACTTATTGTTTTATTCACCCCAAAATGCCTTGCTGCGCATGATGCATGCACCTCTCTCATCAACAAAAGTCTTTGCTCTTTTGGCACAGAAAGTTCACCTGCCTTGTATGAGTCCTTTGCAGAGGTAGTAGTCACGATGAGGCTCAAACCCTTCATTTTTTCCACTGCATATGGTCTGATCATTAACTTCTACGTACACCTCCCAAGAAAAAGGCTCCAGCTTAGACAAGCTACTTACAATGAATAAAAGAGGCTGTCTTTATAATATATCAGCCACCTTATTCGCCACACATCGATTATATTTGACCACGAGATGGAACTATTGAAGAAATCCCATCCATTTGTAATGTCTTAACTGCTGCAATTGTCTGCACGTATTTCAAGGGCTTATAATCTGTATGCACCATGGTCTCCTTTCCCATGCGATGATATTTCCACTTTTTCACTACACAAACCAGAGCATATAATTCCTTGTCATATGTGTTGTAGCTCAACACAGCCCCTCTGAACATTTCCGAGTGATAACAAATAGGCCTACCTCCTTGCGAAAGCACTGTACCCATAGTACAATTGTCAGCATTTGTCTCTACCTCATATGTTGCTTCCAAATTAGGTAAAGCTAAGACCAATGTCTTGCTTGTTTTCTTCTTTAACTCCTCAAATGCTCATTATTTATTGCCCCACTACAACTTTCCTCATTTTCCCATGAATTCATGTAAAGGAGCAGCAATATATGGAAGTTCTTCACAAATTTCCGGAGGCACTATGATACACCTACAAAAGCTTCAAGTCTCACTCATGCTAGTGGCTTTGGCCAATTAACAGTGGCTTCAACCCTAGTTGGTTCTATCCTTCTCTCCATCACCCACCACGTGACCAAGGTACACCAAAGAGGTTTTGGCATACTTGCACTTCTTTCTATTTAACAACAATTTATTCTCCCTCAAAATTTCTAATACCTTTTCAAGATGAGAAAAATGCTCTTCATAAGACTTAATGTACACCAATGAGAGTGATTCAAAACATTGATGCAAAAAAACACACTGTTGAATCCAAAAGCACTGACTCATCTTCATGGACTAGGAAAAATTCATGCCTATAATAACACAACAGTCAGTTAATGGTCTCAATACCTTGTTTATAAGGCACATAAAGGTGGCTGGTGTGTTACACAACCAAAGTGGAAAATCCAACCACTCGAAAAGACCTTCGCATGTCTTGAAACTAGTCTTCATCATGTCCTCTTCTTTGACACTCACTTAGTGATATCCAGTCTTAAGTTCTAGCTTTGTGAAATATTTGGCATGCTGCAATTGATCCAACAGATCATCAATTTGGGGCAGCAGATACCGGTTTTTCATTGTTATCTTATTCAGTCCCTGATAATAAATGCCATTCCACCATGTCCCATCCTTCTTCAGCACAATGACAATGGGAGATCTGCATCGAGAAATATTAGGTCTGATTACCCCTTCCTCCAAAAGTTTCCTAAGCTGCTCTTTGACTTCTTTGACCAATTTCCAACCACAAATTCACTGTTCACCTTTTTTCTGAAACTCATATCATTGCTAAAAGCAATATAAATCACCTACAATAACAATTCTAGTAGAGGACAGTACTTCCACTGACTTCCCCAAGACCAGTATTGCACCCACGAACAATAGCAATTCCAATAGAGGAAAGTACTTCCAACAACTTGCCCAAAGATCTCCTCAATAACATGTCCAAAGATCTAAAAGTAGAACTTTGCATCTTTGCAGTTCTCTGAACAATCAATTTCTCTAAATAAGGCCCCTTCTAACATGTGACCATGATATTAATGAGTAGACAATGTCTAATGTTTGTCTATCCATGCTAATCCTACACCCATGTAACTTTCTTTGCCATTAATACACTTATATTAGAATAGTTCTTATCAAACATAAGATCCCTTAGTTTTGTCTCCCCTAGTGCCACATGCAAAGGCTCTGCTCGTGCAACCTTGGGCATGGCCTTCCTATAATAAGAAAAGCGGCAACATGGAAAGGGATGCCATTGACAAAAATGAATTTGCCAACAACATCATCTTCTTCATCTTTAGCTTGCACATTGAAACTACCTACCATCATGTTTGCAGCTTAAGTAGTGGCCTTACATTTCCCCTAGGCTCTACTATTCTGGAATAAAATATAAGAACTTGCACATGTTGAATACTAGTACTCCTAGAAGATGTTGGTGTTGAGGTAATAGAAGGTGTGGAGATGTCACCATTATACAAGTTCATTATCTAAACCCTCTATTCACGTCAAAGCTTACCACATTTAAAGAAGCAAAAATGGCATTTCCATTAACAAGGATTGAAATAGAGCGTGTGATGATCTAGCTCTGGAAGCCAAATTTGTTATGTACCTTTAAAAAACAAATCCCATTGAACCTATAATCATTGTTTAAATCAATTTTTATCATTATTCCTTCTTATATTTATGAGTCGGATTTATTGCTTTGTACGCCATAAAAATTCCATAAAAAATTAGTGTTCATGCTACAAATCCTCCCAATTCTTCTCCCATCTTTCTAAGGATCGATCTCCACAATTGATTTGCATCAAAATATTCTGCCTTGTTTTTGGAAATTACGAATAAGAAAGTGTCATTTCATTCTTCAATAACCACTCTATTTTTTCTTGATTACACAATTGTCTATACCACATTGTAACCATCATGTTCCAAAATTTGTAAAATAAACTTTATTGGAAACCATCTTTCACTAGAGCTTTGTTTCCTACTTGTCTAACTAAAGCCTCTCGTATTTCTTTTGATTATATAGGTTTCATTAAACATTATTATCTTCCATTATGATAACCTCTGAGATGTATCCTTATGGTGCTTGTGCATCTATTCTATCCTGGTCCCATTTTGTAAGTAATTATTGTAGAAAGTTGTTGCCTCCTTATGTCTTAATTGTTTTCAATTACCCTCCCATTTGATAGTTTTAGAATACTTATTCTGTTTATATCTGTTCTTAATATTGTTTAGCATTTGGCATTTCAATCTCTTATTTTGACATTTTCTCCCATAGCTTTTCCTTCCAAAAAAAAATTCTGTCTAAAGTGATCTCTCCCTAGCTCCTCCAACTTTTCTTTTCCTTTTCGTGAGTTTCTTCAGTATTGCTTTAGTTCTCATCTTCTCATTGCTTCTTCTATATATTTAAGAAACTCCTCTACTTTTTTCCCTTTTTTTCTGAACATGCCTTCCAAAAGTCTATATTCCATTGTTTCTTTTTGCTTTACATGGGAGAACAGAGAGCCCAACTACCACTTCATAATTTTTATGCATTTGAGAGTAGGGAATTTCTATGCTAGTTTTTTGTTAGATACATGCATATCATATGACAACCATTTCAAAAGTAGTTTCTTGCAGCTCACTTGGTTAATCCAGTGGAATGGATTTTTTTATAGATCCTGGTTGAGTTGGTTGAGCCACTACTTTATGATTGTTCATAAATTGTGAATGTTTATTTGTTTACTTTCCTTGCTTCTTCCTAGGCATGATATATTCTTAGTTTTATGTCATCAAATTTATACACCCATTTACCTTGCCCTTGTCTATAAAACCTCTGGAACCATGGAGTATAGAGATATCAGACTTGTCCATTGTACAGTTTGCAGTGGAGAGTGGTATGACACAGACAGTTGGGTTGATTTAGTAGTGGTCAACATATTCAAAAAATTAAGTTGATAATTTCTCTTTACCCCTTATGAGCTCCTACACCCACTATAAGGGCCGTTGGGTGGATTCACATAGCAGCAAAAATCTTTTAGGGAAAAAATCGGCAAATCAAAAGTATAAGGTTTTTTCAAAAAATCGGGGAAAAATTGTGAAAAAATCGGATCTCCAAAAAACGTAGAAAAATACAAAAAGGAAAACCCTGTTGTTTTTTAAATGAGATAAATTTTCTAATAGAATAATAAATATTATATTTTAATATTATAATATATAACTATTAATAATATAATATATAAATATAATAATACTTATAATATATTATTATATTTATAATAAATATTAATAATGTAATATATAATATATATTACATTAATATATTAATGTAGAAAAATATAGATTAATGATATAAATATTATAATAGAATAATAAATATTATATTTTAATATTATAATATATAACTATTAATAATATAATATATAAATATAATAATATTTATAATATATTATTATATTTTAATATTATAATATAGAACTATTAATAATATAATACATTATATTATATTATTATAATATATATACATTAATGGCATAAGTATTATATAAATATTATAAATAAAATAATAAATACTAATAATATATTATATATTTAATATTAATAATATTATATTAAAATATATTATTCATTAGTTAATAGTTAGCCGATAGGCTTTTATATGTGAGCATTATAGTGCTCAAAAAATTGTCTCACACCATAAAAAAATTCACATCGCAAAATTTTCTAAACTCGTCGGTTGTTCTCGCCGGGAAAAAATCGTGTGAAAAACAATCTCATGTCGTTTAAACATCGGTGTATTACTTGAACCTCCTATGGGTGCTAAGTGCTAGTATTTATATTTGTCGTAAACTGGCTCATTACGGGATAACCTAAATCTGCTAAGTGCTAGTATTTATATTTGTCGTAAACTGGCTCATTACGGGATAACCTAAATGAAAACGAAATCCATACAGCAGGCAAAACGAATACAAAAAAACCTAGACGCCTGCTAGTCGTTGGAAAATCCTAGACGCCCACGATTTATATAATAAATCCCTATTTTTTGGGGTAAAAAATCGCATAACTTGGCGATTCACGATTTTTTGGCGATTTTTGCTTCTATGGGGTGGAACGTAACACTTACCATATAGTAACATATATGGGTTGAGAGTTGACTAGATGAGTTAACTTTGTCGCCCAACTACCAGGTTTTGCTGCACAAGTCCATTTCTCTTTATTACTTATTTTATCTCATTGTTGTTTAAATGAAACGTAAAATATTTGTTTTAAAGTCTATGCTAAGAAAGAATAAATTTTCAACACTGCCTTCCAATTAATTGGATCTACATCAAAAAATTGTTTTATGTCATACCAATATTAAGAAAACTGTATCCTACATGGAGAATATATATCACAATTATTTGAAATTGAAATGTAGAAAGAAATAAATTATATTAATGTCCACCGGTTACTAGAAGGGTCCACAAGATTCATAACATACAATCAGTTTTAATCTGTGATCCACGGGCACTTCCCAGGTGTCAATTCCCTAGGGAATGCATGACACATCCCTAGGTAATGGTTTGGGCATTCTTACAACACATACCCCTCCTTTCCTTTGTAGACTCATCCCCGACATTAAGAAGAATGAAATATTTTAAAAGATGAGTTTAAAAAACATAAATGAAAAATTTTAGATCATGAAAATAAAGCATAAGAAACATTTCTAATAAATAAAAGCTCAAAAATAAAACAAAAACAACGACTGTCTCAAAAGACATGTCTAACATAGGTCTTAAAAGAGATGTATGTACTAGGGTTATGGGGTCCTAGGTTACTAAGAAGTATCTAAATACAATGCACTAAAGATACATAAGATCAAATAACGAGGTAAACCTAAAAATGTTTAAATCCTGAATCATAAGAGCCCAGTATCAATAGTCTTTCAAGGAAGCATGTAGCTTTCAAAGATGAAAGTAGGAAATCATCAAAGCAGCCGATTAATGCCATATAGTTGTATCAAGGCTCGGCTGAGAAGCACCAAAAACATCACATCATTTATCACCACAAAAGGGCTCATAAAGGACAGGAAAATGCCCATGGCTGAGTAAATCACATTAACATTAGACAATCCGAGGATGAACTAGACTACATCAAAGAAAACTGTTTTTTTACTAATTAGTAATTTTTCCCTTCCTAACATGCAACAATTGCTAAATCTACTAAAAACATAGTGCTTAAGAGAATTATAGAAGAAACCGGACTAACCTGGACTACGTTCTGAGCATGATTAACAAATGCTTTCCGATCCTTGAGACACCTGGATTTTAAACTTTTATTCTCATCTCTTTCTTTTCGCAATTCTTCCCTTTCTTTCTGCAATGTTTCTCTTTCTCTTTCCAATGTTTTCTCTAATATCTGTGATACATAAATGGGACAAGTTTATGCGTGTCAATAAGAAAAGTAATGTCAAAAGATAAATAATTTCTTTACCCCCAATCATTAAAATTTACTATCATAAACACAATCCTTCAATCTAATTCTACAGTTGATTGTTATTTGAATAACAAAAGTGATGCTAATAGTTCTTTAATCTAAGTAAAGCTTGTTAAATCCATGATACTTTTGGATTTTATTCATGATTTTATCTTCTCTATTACAAAAGTGAAATGCCCAAGTATTATTAAGACAAGCTTCTTTCAGTTATGGAAGTACTTACTGTCAGTGGTTGTAGACTTGTAGTGTTATGTAACTAAAGACTTAAATTGTTTAATATCTATTACTTTTCGTTGAAACTAACCTGTATCCTCCAATCTTTTTCCTTTAACATGTTTTCAGACTCCTTCAGAGACTGCTCATGCTGAGCTACCATCTCCTGACGAATAATAGATTCTTGCTGCTTGGAAAGCTCCCCCATGGCTTTTTTGCCTGTGAATAACTTTCATGGTTCACTTTTCTATAACAAATATCAACGAGCAGGCATTACAAATAGCAGACCAGAAAATTAGAAGATTTTGTCAGACCTGTATTTGATCTCAACTCTTCAATCTGCTTTGCCAGGGCCTGTTTCTCCTTTGTTAGATCATCAATTTTTCGCTGCAAATGAAACCAAAATCAACCCTTAAACAAGATAATCACACTTTCCCGATATCCACAACTTCTCTCACCATTCCTTTTCATTAGTTGTACCAATAATAAAGCCGGCATAAAATATTATTTCATGTACATCATTACATCAACAAAATTTGTGCCTTATCATCATCTAGCAATCAACATCAATTCCACCATGAGAAAATATTCTCACTGTTATAAATGTGCTCCAATGTGACATCAATTATCCTTCTTTTAGATGTAATAATTCACCAAAATTTTAGTATCACACAACACACAAGTATGATTCAACGAAAAATGAGAGAGCATAAAAAGAATATATTACCTTCAGTGATATAAATTGCTTCCGAAATCTGTCAACTTCTGTTTTAAGGGTTGCCTGCAACAAGACAAAGCATGCTTAGGTCAACACAATCAAATATAAAACTCCAGTCCTCAAATTTTGGACCTAAATGGATACCTCAGCCTGGGAGGTTTCCTGTAGCTTCTTCTCCATTTCAGCCAACCTATTATCTTTAGAAAGGATCTCATCCTCCAAATAAGATATTCTCTCTTGCTTTTCTGCTATCAATTTTTTACCCAACTCCAGTTCTGATATTGTCACTTCCAACTTCTCCTGCATGATTATTGACTCTACAGTTAATTAGGAGAAGGAACGGGATATATAACATGCTTTCTATACTAAAATTTCATGGTCATTGGTCTCATATTAGGAAGGATTTCTGCGCATTGTGAAAAAATTAAGAATTACAACTTGCAAGAAACTTTTGCACATTATAACTTTCTATGCACACATTATTTACATGTTTTCTATCTATTTATGTAAAAGAAAATGTGTGCACCACTTCACAGCTTTTTTCAGACTGAAAAGTATTATTCCAATAAAAATTACAAAAAAATTTATCAGCAAACCACACCCAAAAAAATCTTATATTCATATGAAAATCATTCCCATGAAATTGCAGAAACCATCAAAAATCACATCTTAATCACCTGAAGTTGCTGGAGCTCAGATTTGACACGGTCATAGTCCTCAGCATCAATTGACTTATACTTTTCTAACAACTGACAACCAAAGAAGTAAGCCCAAGTTGTTAAAATAACTGAACATAGTTCTACTCTATAATAAGTCTGAGTATAATAATGCTGGTCTACAAACCTTAGAAACTCTATTTTCCCAACGTCCAATCTCCACTTTCTGTAATTCCAACTCTTTTTGAGATGCATCCAGCTCAATTTCTTTCTCTTGCAAAGACTTGCGTAGTTGGTCAATTTCGGACTGTGCATGATGAGTTCTTTCTCGCAATTCCTACAACAGAAATAGTTTATTTGTCACAGAGAACAATTTAAATCATATTTTCATAATATTCTAGAAGAAACAGTATAAATATGGTACAAATTTTATAAAATGAAAACTAATACAAAAAACTGCATTAAACTGAACTTACCTGGCATTCCTCAAAATTCCTCTTATTTTCTTCCCTAAGCTGTGTATTACTTTCTCTTAACAAGTTCATTTCTGTCACCTATATAGAAGACAACAAGCACTCAAGATGAATAGCCTGCCAATACAATTTCATTTTATCCACAAATATAAGAGCAGAATTGACACTCCCCACACATACCTGGCATTGCAGAGACCTGAATTCCTCATCTGTATAGATATTAGTGCGAAGATTTTCACGTTCTCTACGCAATGCAGCTTGTGTTGTTTCAGATGCCTGGAGAGCACTTTCCAGCTAGAAAAAACCACACAAATAACACAGCAACAAAGATTAGTACCAACTTTGTTTCAAGGTACCCAAGATTCATTTCAAGAGTATTGCATTAAAAGACTAATAACCATTCATTACCATTGCCTAGCTCCAATTTATCTTCAACTTTTGCATCAAAAAACAAAAAGAATCAGGGCATGCAAGGAAAGGTGTAAAGTGAAGAGAGCTGTGTTCAGAGTTCAAAAGTCATGTGAATTCATTGTCGTAAGCCCACCACGCTATTATTAGTGATACATTTCTGACCCACCATTATAGGGAGTAGTAGTTCTCTCGATCCATATGCCAGCAATGGGTAGTGTCTGTGTCTTAATTTTACTTAATCCTAATTTTCCTTTCCTGCTTATGCATCCGTTGTGCCTTAAACTAAGAGTTGCTCCAAAGTATCCTTTACTTGGGACCTCTATCAAAACTGCCTTCTTGAATGAGGACTTGGATGAGGAAGCCTGTGGATACTGAGTGGTCTACAACTGGCTACATCTTCTCCTTGGGGTCGGGAGTGATTTCTTGGCAAAATAAGCTTTCAACAGACAGTAGCTTTATCCTTTACTGAAGCTGAATAGAAAGCAGTTGTGAGTGCCAGTTGTGAAGCAGTTTGGTTATGCAAAATCTTGACAGATTTTCAGCTTCCTCAGCACACTTCTACACTGCTTTTTTGTGATAATCAGGGAGTATTGAAGTTGCTGAAGAATTCATTTTATCATGCTCGAAGAAAACATATCGAGATTCATCATCACTATATTCAACAACTGGTGGACTGTGAAGACACCTCTCTTCTCTTTTGTTCTTCTCAGGAGCATACTACTAATCTAATGATTAAACCACTTGGTCCTGGTTATTTTGTTAAATTTCGAGACAAACTTGGTGGTGTTTCTAGTTTAGTCATTAAGGGGGTAATTAGTATAATAATGTAATAAAGTATATTTAATTAGTGGTCAGGTGTAGGTCCTTAAAAAAGGTAGTTACAATAGTTGTTGTACCATTTAATATGGTAGTTGTAATAGTACTTTTCTAAATCTATGTAATGTTGTTCTCACTCTTTGTGAAGCAACCCATTAAAGCCTTTCTAGCAAATTTCTCTGATCTCTTCTCTTTGCATTTTTTACTAACAAGTTGTTGTGCATAGAGCTGCAGGATCAACTGCCTTTCACTGCACACTTAATTCTCATATGCATTAACATGAATTAAAACTGAAGCTAGGGACAAGGAATGGAGTTTTGATGCTAAAGAAAAATAGTGCTTGTGCTCTAATACTAATGTCAGGCCGGAAAATGGACAGTAAAATGGAAGTGAAATTAAAATGCAAACCCAAAATTGTATTCATTCAACAAACTGTTGTGGAGTACAGGTTTATCAACAATATGGCCATTCAGTTCATCTCCAAATGACTAAAGTTCATCTTCAGGATGACCGTTCAGATTCTACCAAAGATAAATATATGTAACAATAATATAAAATAAAAGGATTTACTATAACCTAGGATTATATACATAATGTTACACTTTATGATCCAATTCAGATATAATTAGATCAAAAACTGCAAAACACTGCTACTAGTCTTGTAGCAAATCAAAATGGGATTTAGAACTCCTACATAATCTCTGATTGCAAAGCAAAAACCATCATTTAGAAAACAATGGAACAAAAAATCATGTGACCTTGTCCTACTTTGCTAAAAGGGGCAAAAAAATATTTTAAAATATATTAAATTTCTGCCACGGAAACAATTCTGCATGCAACGCTATATTCAATTTCTTTAAAATTTGTTCGCCTTACCTAGACTCTTATCAACATGAAAAAAAGCTTTTATAGTGTAAAACATTTTGTAAAAACTTTATCCATAAAATTAAAATGCCTTGGACTAATACATTTAAAACAAATAAATTACAAATTTATATATATATGTTGGATTTTAAAAAAATAAGACATTCAAGCCAAAACTAAGGGAAGGTAATAGTTCCCATCATTCTCCATGAGAATGCACTAGCAAGTTATTTAAATTAGCTCTACTATAATCTACCTACCACACATAACAAAAGTGGTCAATGCTAAGCACCACAAAGCTCAACCTCATAGCTCTACTACATTACCTCCATCCTACTTAACCGCCATCAATAATTACATATGCAATTACTAATTCTAAGTAACTGGATCAGCTACTATACAAGTTCACCCACTTCATAGCTGAAACTTCAAGCCATGTGCCAGAAACAAGAAAGATACTGAACATGCTTTCACACACCTTCCAGCAATACATTAACAAAGTGCTTAGTTATGGAGGCCTAACAAGGACAAATGAATCGTGGTGCGATCCTATTTAGGATATTTTGCCAAGGATCTTGCCATACTACTTAAAAATCCAAATGTTCTAACACATAAGATCTTTATTTGTTCATAATCAAAGGCCAAACAATATTAAAAAAAGATGTGTGACTATGCAGTTTGAAGTGCCCATTGACAACCCATGTCATAAGATGAGAGGTGGAGGGTACCATAGACACAGAAATTAACAAGGACACCACAAATTTTCTTCAAAATTAGATAAACTAATCAAAACATAGCAGCTCCAACTTTGAATTTACACATTTTTTAATGCAATTGCTAAATTTTACTTTTCTCTTAAACTTTTTATCCTGCAATTTAAATCTCTTCTGGTGAAACCAAACATATATTTGAGAATGTGAAATCTGATATTAAAAGTGCAAGATCAAGATCAAGATTCACAAGAGTGACAACTAATGCACAATCTGAATTATGGACGTTAAATTGAGTAAAAATAATCATGAACTAGAAAAAATTTATCATGTAAAAATATATATTAAAGGTCATACAACTAAACAAGTACATCTTGCACTTTTATATAATTGTCACCAACCTTGCCATGCTATTCTAAGCACTCCCTCAAAAACATACTAAGATTTTCCTTTGCTGTTGAAATGTGATTAAGTAACGAGCCTCCATTCTAGTGTAACATTCTTATTTGCAAAGGAATGAGACAGGCAATTTGACCAACTGTAACATCTACTGATATAAGGAAATTGAACAAACATAAATACTCTTAAAAAGAAAACCTCTTAACAATTCCATAAAAAACTTGATTACCTAGAAAAATAAATGAATCATAGCCACAGTGCATTAAACGAATTTACATGCATTCTAAAGAGAAAATGATTCCAAGGGGATGATGCAGACCAAAAAACAACATACCTGCTTCTGAAGTCGCATGCGCTCTTGTTTTAATAATGAAATCTCTGTGTCTGCCTGTAAAGTGAATTGTACATAAGAATTAAAAAATCCAACAAAATTTGAAAGTGACATTATAACAATAGCAGATGTTGACAACTTACAGTCTCCTTTGATCGTCGTAAATAGCGTATTACATTTTGCAGATCACTTTCACCTTGATTATCATAAACCTGACCTTGTATAGTAAAGCCAATGTCAATTCTTTCCTTCTCTGCTATCTTTATATGCATGGCTTCCAAGCGATCAAGTAAAAGCTTGTTCTGTAATTAAAATCAATAGAAAAATCAGCTGTCATGTTAAGCAAACTATACACAAGTGTTAAAAGCAAATGAAACAGAAATGTCATATGGTTTTCTTAAAACAGGTTTTATCCTGTCCTCTAATAGTGTCATAAAATTAGGTTTTATCCTGTCCTCTAATAGTGTCATAAAATTAAGAGTTCACAAGCATGTACAAAACAATTATGTTGAGAATTTACAAATTCCCTCACCAAGACCGTGAAATTCATGGATAAGTAACATGTTTGCATTTTTCTCTAGATCCCATCATAAGATTGCATCTCTCCATGTTGTACATTGTTTATTGTCTTTAATAAGTTTTGTCATCTAGATCAATATTCTTGCAAAGATGACGACATATCCCTCCTACTGGGGAACATGTTACATTTTTTTCTCACGAAAAAACTGACCACTTTTTGAATCAGCCTCAACAAGAAGCCATAAAGAAAAAGTTTTCCATCTCAAAACTGCCTTATCCAACAAGAGGCAGTACAAAGACACAAATTTTATAAAAGTTCGTTAATGCTTGTTACTATTCTAAATTAGCCTCCATCTTTTGGTCTGATAATCTAGTTCAATATTCTTGTAGTTATAGCATAGTTTAAAAACTCGTGACTCCGCAAAACCCTGCAGGCCCAAATTTGACTCAAACTCAGCAAAATCTCTGAACATTAGAAAACACATAAATTTGTAACATAATTTTGTCCAAGGGGTTGAGCTTAATTGGTTAAAATGTTGGGTTGTCATTGCGGAGACCCAAGTTCAAATCCCCATGGGCACATCTAATGTGGAAATCTAATTTGTGACTCCTGGTCTTCCATAATTAGCTTCTAATGTGGATGTGGGTGCTAAATAAAGTAGATTTCAATTATTGGCTCTTGCTCTTCCATAGGTGATTTCCAGTGTGTTTGCTCATAAGGAGCTTGTATTAGTCTCTACCAAGTGCTTCGAAGAGCTTGTATTGGTCTCACGTTGATGCTCATATGACCTGAATATTTGTAAACGATATGCAATATAAAAATAACTGTGTTACCGGTTCGGCCTCCTAGAGCTGTCGGTTCGGGTCCGATCCGGCCCGGATCCCGATCCGAGTTCAGTTCAGCAGGGGATTCGGGCAGGGTTCTTTAATTTCCCTGTGGGTTCGTCTAAGACAAACCCGGGCGAACCCACCACGGATTTTGCCCCTTTCCTTCATTGTTGCGACGAACCCGTCGACTTTGCCTGCAAATCGAGTTTTTTTTTTCATCTTCAGAAGGGTTTCGGTAATCTGACTAGATGTGTGTGTGATAATCCATTCCCACGGTTGGCGCGATTGTCTTCCGTCGAGCTCGTCACTGCTATTTATTCACAAACTTCGTCCATAATACTACTGTTAATTTTATACACTGAGTTTTATAAACTATTTTTTTTAACTTGTTAAAGTATAATGCGATTTTCACAGTAATTTCAAAAAGCCTGCACAATAGTTTATTAACATATAAAGATTTTGGGCATCCATAAATATAAAATATACAAGACATATAAAAAAATAGTCTTGTATTATATATAATATATTATACAAGACATATAAAGATTTTGGGCATCCACAGCATATAAAGATTTTTATTTTCGTATTCATATTAAATTTTAATATTAACATTACTACATTTATATATTTTATATTCATGTTAATATATATACTGTATTCATAATAATATTAATATTAATACATTTATAATTTTATATTTATATATTTTATATATATTAATATATAATTATATTTTTAAATTTTTTTTTATATTTATATAAATGGATATTAGTCATTAGGTATTAAGATTAATATATTTTTATTTCTATATATAAATGATTCATATATATATTAATATATTTCTATTTATATATTTATATATTTCTTATATATTAATATATAATTACATTAATATATTTATCATTTCTTATTAATATTTATATTTAAATATCTACATAATATATTTATAAAATATAATATATATAAATGGATATTAGATAGGTTTCTTATTATATATATATATATATATATATATATATATATATATACTTAATTACTACTGCAAATATATATATATTTTTTATTTTTATATGTTTTTGTATGGACGAACCCAAAACGAACCCACACCTAAATTTTTTTTGACCGAACCCGCGAACCCGAACCCGAACCCGTACCAGAACCGGTAACTTAGAAAAATAATAATAATCTTTAAAAAAATGCATAAAACTAAATTTACAAAAGTCATAAGTAGTTTTTTCTTCATTTATAGAATAAAAAACGAGTTCAATGACATACTATCACGTGATTTTAAATATTATATATATATATATATATATATACTTAATTACTACTGCAAATATATATATATTTTTTATTTTTATATGTTTTTGTATGGACGAACCCAAAACGAACCCACACCTAAATTTTTTTTGACCGAACCCGCGAACCCGAACCAGAACCAGAACCGGTAACTTAGAAAAATAATAATAATCTTTAAAAAAATGCATAAAACTAAATTTACAAAAGTCATAAGTAGTTTTTTCTTCATTTATAGAATAAAAAACGAGTTCAATGACATACTATCACATGATTTTAAATTTAAAATCATGTGATAGTATGTCATTGAACTCGTTTTTTATTCTATAAATGAAGAAAAAACTACTTATGACTTTTGTAAATTTAGTTTTATGCATTTTTTTAAAGATTATTATTATTTTTCTAAGTTACCGGTTCTGGTACTGGTTCGGGTTCAGGTTCGCGGGTTCGGTCAAAAAAAATTTAGGTGTGGGTTCGTTTTGGGTTCGTCCATACAAAAACATATAAAAATAAAAAATATATATATATTTGCAGTAGTAATTAAGTATATATATATATATACAAATCCATATTATTAGTCTATTATTTTTACAAGCTTCATCCTTGGAAAACATGGGCCCAAAACAAGTTTTATTTTTTGGTAAAACCAAAGCAGGGGCCTAGGTGAGGCAGCCCCCAACGGGGTCGGTAGTCAAGACCACACAGACCTTCAAACATGTGAGTTTTTCATGATTTTATCAACGTGTTGAAGGAGTGAGAACCAAAAGAAAACTTGTGCGACTGTGGGGAAGTTTTTCCCACTAATTGATGCTTTCGGAATTCAGTTCTGACCTCTTGGGTGCTCTCCAACTTTCTTGGAGAAACATGCTATTTTTAAGCAGTCACCCGACAGCGTCCGATTTTCATTCCAAGTCTTCAATATCTTATTGGTATGATCAGAATTGCAAAATTATATCATTTGGATGCTTTCCTCAACTTGGGTCTATTATTGAGTTATTTAATTATTTACTCACTTAAGTTGTCTAAGGATGGGAAATATTAAAAGATAACTTAAGTGTAATAGCTCTTTGGAAAGGTGTTGAAAAGTATTATTTGATGCTCACATAAAAAGAATGTTAGGCAAGGGAGACATAAAGTGATCAATTAAAAAGGTTATTTTTATGTGAGGAAATTAAAAGACAAGTGAAATTATTATTTTTATTTCCTCTTGTTGCCATAAAAGCGCTTATGTAAAGGGGTTTTGGGCTCATTTGGAGGTTTACGTTGTTGATTATATTTTCATTTCTTCTAAAAACTTGTGTTGCTAAGCAAAGTTTCTTCTTGGGGTTGTTTAGCCTCAACTTCTCATCTAGTTTTGGTTGTGGAAGATCAACCCTAGCTGGATATCTGGTGATTTTATTCAAAAATCACAAGGAGCTTCAATGGAGTCATCATGCCGAGATTTTGGATTGACTAGTTTTGATGTATTTTGATGTGTGAAAGTTTGAGATGTTTTTTAGTGATATTTTTGGAGTATTTTGTGCAAAGTGTTGGGGTGAGTTGTGGTGTGCGAAGAGTTTTGGGGTTGTGAGAAGTATTTCTATGTATTTCTAGTTTGTTAGGTTTTGTATCAAACCTGAGTATTTTGCTGTTAGAGTGCTTTTAGAGGTGTATTTTCAATGTTTGAGCTTCATTACATCCATAATCAGCAAAAGCGTTTCATGGGTATGTTTCAAGGTGATGTTTGGTAACTTTTAAACTCCTCATATTCTGATTTTTAATGCTACAGCAGTTTATTTCAGTTCTGATCAGAATTAATAAAATATTGCAGTGTGCCCTAACTCTTGTGTTTCCTTTATATGTTGCAATAAATCTGTGTTTGTAATACTGGATGGTAGTACCACCGGTTACTTCATAAAATTGTGCTTCATTTTGTAATATTGAATGGTTTACAGCCAATAAATTATAGCATGAACTCAGCCCGTTTTGGCATGAACAAGCTGGCATATCGACCTTATTGGTTTGAGTCAAGCTTAGAAATTCTGCCAGTGGCCTACACACATTCCCACAATTAAGTGGATGCCCGCTGCATAAGTGGATGCCCGCTGAATAAGTGGAAGTTGTTATTATTGCATGTTGGTTTTGAATGCTAACTCGGAAGCACTTGTATGCTCTCACCTTGCCCGCATATGGATCTGGGTGATCAGAAGAGTGTGGAAGAACTTAACCATTGCATCTTTCTCTATGTGTGGAATTGGAAAAAAAAACCTGGGGCTCTTATTACAGACTGCTTATATCAACCCCCATTATTGTATTGGCTTGTGGGACACCCAACTGGGAATGCCCACCAAATGATGCTTAGGGGACATATCCACGAGGTATGCCTACACCAAAGGTGTTGAAATGCCCACCCACTCACACACACATTTGAAAGCCAAAATAAGTAGGTCCATCATTTACAGTGGAACATATTTCAACTTAACAAGGGGCAATGTATCTTGCACAGGCCATTTCAAATTATGCATATTTCTACTGTAATTTATCAGAATCTTCTCGACCTATCAAACTTTGATCCTGATTTATCATTGTATTCTTGTTTTGTCTAATCCTCTAGAGGACAATAAAATCATTCACCTGCCAACTCTAAAATTTAAGACTTGTTTCAATAGCATTGAATTTTTTGGTGCTTTATAAAATCATTTACTTCATTCCCCATTATCTTTCATTCTTTCTAATATCATTGAATCGATGAAAGATCAACAGATTGACAGGCCATAGACATTCATAATTGTCCAGGATCCATCCTAGATCCCACTGCACGACAACATTCAGTCAGACACTAACCCCTTGTAATATGTTGGTAAAATCCTAGAATACCAATTCCTAACAAACTTGATCCCAGATTTAATTATGCAAATGGGCAAATGCATCAAGCTATAATCAATCCCTCGAGTTAAAATCAAATTTTATAGTTACACCTAAGTACATTCTTATTTTTTACAGAACATGATTACCTGCTCATCACTCTCCTTATACTTTTGCTCCGCATCAGCTTTTAGAGACTGCAAAGATTCCTTTTCCATCTCCCATGAAACCTTTGAGGATTCCTGAAAAAGAAGCCAAAGCAACAATCATTGACAATGAACAGGGAACCTTCACCATCCACCACAAACTACCTTTACCAAGAAAGTTTCTGCCTAACAGTTATGAAATTAGAAGAACAAATGTAAAAACTACATATCAGAACTGAAGTTCATATAATTATATATCCTCAATACAGAGAATAGTCAATACTATAACTAATATTCGAGGCTCCGAATGAGATTTGCAATGTGTATTTAATCTGAATTATTGGATGCAGAGCTGCACCAGTTGACACATAAACATTGTTTTCCAGGACCAAATTACGAAAGTTCAAACAACCTAAGAAGCAATATTACAAAAACCAACAGACCTGAGTTAAACCTTCCCATAAAAGCACCAAAACAACTTTCAAAACCTTTACACTGAGTGATAATGATGAAACACTTGAATTGGTGGTTCAGATTGAAAGAATAAGGTCATGACAAAGTTATCCTACTTGAAACCTATATAATACTAACCTTCATGTACAGGATAACAGGGGATATAGTACCAACTTCTAGGAACTATGAGAAAGTAGAGAAATTTGTATTTATACTTACCACAACTGGGTTTACCCCCATCTGGCTATCATTACATTTGTATAGTTTTTAGCTAAGTCACAAGGTTCGAATTCGAATTCGAATTCGGCAACAATGAAATTCGTAATAAATTCGGCAAGGAAAAATTTGGAAAAAAAAATCGTGATTAAATTCGCCTTACATAAATTTGAATTTTTTTAAATATATTATATAAATAATAAATACATGAAACATTGCTAAATAGACAACACATTTATAAACCATAATAAACTTTAAACCATTTTTAAAAATAAAAATAAATAAATAAATACTAGGTTTTATTTTAAAATTGTAAAAGTAAAAATGTATTAGTTTTTATTTTTAATTCAAAAAACAAAATAGAAAATACTACATTAAAATTTTATTTAAAAAACATAAAATAAAAATACTAAATTAAATTTTATTTAAAAAAACTTATAACTATTTATAAAACTTAAAAATATTATTTATTTTTATTTAAAAACAAAATAAAAATCTTATTAATAAATTTTTTTATAAGTAATAAATCTTATTAAAATACATACAAATAAAACTAGCACTTGCACCCATAAGAGGTTCAAGGAATATGCCGATAGGAACAACCGAGGAGTTTAGAAAATTTACCGGCATGATATTTTTTTACGGCTTGAGACCATTCTGAGCACTCACATATAAAAGCCTATCGGCTAGATACATTAAATTTTATTCAGAAAATAAAACGTTAAATAAAACCCTATTGTGCGTCTGATAAAATACATTAAATTTCATTTAAAAAACAAAGACGCCCGCAGCAGAACCAGAGATGTCGCCCGCAGCAGAACCAGAACCTGTGCCACCCAACCCTCACGATGAAAAAATTCAGCGGTGAAAGAAGCACAATTTCTGAGGGGGCGAATTAAAATGCGAATTTCAATGAATTTTTTGCTATGTTTAAATGTTCGCCGAATTTCGAACTCCGTGCCAGAAATTCGGCGAATCCTGTGACTTAGGTTTTTAGTTAGTTTTTCAACCTAAGACACAAGGCTCCCATTCATTTGTGAGTTTGGTGACAAAAAACAAATTGCAAAGAGTTTGTCAACTGATAAAAAAAGGGGGAAGAAAAAACGTAATTAACTTCAAAAGAGCATAAATCTGCATTTTTTAATTTATTTTTTTAACTTTGAAATAAATCCACAAGATTGTCAAAACAGATAAATACTACTACATAGATTTGAAACCTAATAAAATATTTAAATTATAAGAAAATAATAATAAATAAAAGAAATATTAAAATAAAATCTTAATAATATAAAGACTTAAGCTAATAACTTAAGAGGAGATTTGGTGTTTAAATAATAACAAAATAAATATAAATATAAAGAAAAAACATAAAATTAAAATAAAATCTAGTTACTATTATAGATTAAAGGTATAAATTTATTTAAGATTTAGCAAAAAAAAAAAAAAAAAAACGTAAAACGTAATAAAAATTAAATATTAATAATTACAGGTTATTCATAAAACTTAATAATAACCAAAATTTATCATAAAACCTCTCAGAGGATTTGTGGAATGGCCATCGCCCCTTCAGGACGTTGGAGGAGCTGCAAGATGCTAAAGCCATCCTTTCCATCACTCAGGGAAAAAAATTTGTCGCTACTTTGAACAACAAAGAGAGAGCAGCATAGTATTCCAGAGGATTAGAAAAAGATGCTGGGTGATCTGCTAGCAGGAAGACAGATTAATTATATAATGAAATCTGATGACATTGATTGGGCTGTCTTGAATAGAGGCAGATATTCAACAAAATTGGGGTATCTAGTGGCCATTGGCCCCACAGTTGAGGCAAACTGACCAGCAACCTAGTGCTGGAATAACTCATGTTTACCCCAGGCAAGCACCTTTGCATGGATGGCCTTTCATGGGAAGATTCTAACACATGACAGGCTCAAAAAAGGTGGGAATAATGGACCCATCCAGATGCATCTGGTGCCTCAACGATGAGGAAACAGCTCTTCATCTTTTAATTCATTGCCCTTTCATGGTGAATTATTGGCTGTGGCTTCGAGCTAAACTCATTTGGTCACGAGATCTTCCTCAAACTCTCCTCAAAATATTCTGGGACTGGCTAATTCTTTAATCAAAGGCAATCTTTTCAAGTATTGGGTGTTAAGTGCTTCAATGCTTATCTGACATATCTGGAGGGAAAGGAAGAGGCATATATTTCAGGATAGATAACTCTCCATTGAGGATGTTATGAATTAGTTGGAAGTTCTTATTTGTGCAGGAATGAAGTCACATCTCATTTGCGCTTCAACAGATGATACTGAACACTGTTTTTGGTCCATAGATAGCAGATGGCGACCTTGTTTTACCTGCACAAGAGTCTTCTTTGTAAGGGTTGCCGTAGTTGGTATAGGTAAGGGCAACCCCAGTATATGAAGAAAGTTTTTGTTACTAAGTGGTAGTAGTGATTCCAAGGATTGACACTCTCTAAAGCTCGGCTATTGTTTGTTATATGTAAGGACTGGAATGTAATGTTTCTTATTATGGAAGTTAATAAAAATGCTTAAGGACCCATATCAGTCAATTCACATATCCCAAAAAAAAAATCATTAAACTTAATAACAGCTAAATATTAATAGTTTTAAATCAATCATATAAATTTAAACTATTAAAAATTAAACATAAAAATATCATAAAATTTCTAAATAAAATGTGTGCTTGAAAGCAGAAAAAATAAAAGTTTTTAAAAACAACAAATGAAATATAACCCATAGCAAATTCAAATAAAATATGGTAAAAATAAAACATAATAAATCTTTTATTAATAAATAAAAGATTTAAAATCTTTTAAAACATTTAACGAGGCATGAACATAAAGTACAAAACTTGGAGTCAGGCCATGTAATGAAAAAGCTGCAGCTGACAGCTTTCAAAGACACCCATCCCGCAATCAAACACAAGCAAACAATGGCTGCTACAGTGATTGGCGATGAAACAGCTACAACCAATGGGCGCAATAAATGGATGAGTAGCAGCAAACAAACAGCCACCGTGATCATTGTGGCCTTTAACCTGGACATAATCTATAAAGCAGGAATTAACCTGGTTACATAGGCAGCTAGCTATAAAATTTTAGTACAAAGAGTGATTGCAGTTGGCCCACAGCAATTTAATAAATTCATTGAAAATCAAAGCCCTAACAATAAAAATCCTTCTGTATGAATATCAGGGTAATTGTCAATGAATTTTATGTTTCTTAATGAAGTTTGTTAAGTTTTGAATTTTTCCTAAGAAATTTGGTAAACTCTGTGACTTAGATTTCAACTAATAGTGTATTTTAACCTAGTACTTGCCTACTGTAGCCACATTCGCCTACTTTGGTCCCTTGCGAACATTAACAATTTGTTTTCTTTCTATCAGATATCATTCAAAAAAATATGCTTGTAACATACTCTACAAACAATGAGTTTTAATGGCCATTCATTATTATTTAGTGCAAAATTAATAGTTTATACTAAAAATTATTTTTTCGTTTGCAACACATTAAATGTTGAGATGAAACCAACTTTCAAGCAACCAAACATATTCAACTTAAAGCCCATTATGGAATTGTTAAAATATAGATGACGATACTTCTTGTGTGGGCCAAATGGAAAATTCAAGATTCCTTCTTAAAGAGAATTTGGTATGGTCCTCTCAATGTTTAAGCACTTTAAATAATTATGAGAGATACATAACACCTATCAAAATGTTATTCAAAATGAAAGCTGTCCAGGAACACTGCTAGAGACCAACAAAATTTGTACATAACAAATATAGCACAAGATTCCATTCTGGTGTAATCCAATAAAACTGGCAAAATACATGGTATGGATAGCAACTAAAGATCATTATCAGTCTAGATGGATATTTCTGCAACAGTCAATTTGTAGGCCTAGCCTGCCGCATGTGGTAGAAAAAACTTCTTCTGCAGAGATATTTTGATGGTATATGTGCTAATTAGAAGAAATATGATATATAGAGTAAGTGAATAAAAGTCATGGGTCATGTGTTATAGTATTAAATTGTCATAGCAAACAAAAAAGATGAAGTGATAAAATCATATTGCGACAAATCTATTAAAGTTTCTCATGATAAGAATTATCATGTTAAATGATGTCTATATATCAAATTTGGATAAGAGTTGGGAACAATCATGATAAAATAAAATGTAAAAACCCCTCTATAAAATCACTTATAAAATACTGAACATAAAACACGACACCCTTAAACTTTATAAAAAAAGACTAGAAAAAACACTCATTAATGCAACCAAGGAATTTGAACTTACATATTCATTCTTTACTGTACTTGAAATTTTCCGCAACTCTGATACTTCCTGTTGTAGGATTTCCAGAGATTGAGAGGTTTTGCTCAACTCCTGTATAGTTTCTGCTTGGAGAACCACCTGTAACCAAAAAGAAATTCTCACCATGAACCAAATCATGATCATCAACAAACACATTTGATAAAAAGAAACCAAACAACATCCCCCAATGAATTTGAATATACAAAAGCAGATCATACACTAAAATGGCTTTTAACATATAAACATCGGGATCATAAACTAAAATGGCTTTATAAATCTTAGATTTGTTGAGACTACTTGATTTCAGCTTTCAAACCTACACAAGTGATAATAATTTAAAAATCCAGATCAATAAAACAAGAGTAAAAAAGAGAAGAATGCATATAATTTGTATAGGAAACACGCATTCCATTTTTAAGATGCGATAAGCAAAAACTAATAACATATACTGTAGACCCTAAAAAATGACCATGATTTCAAAAATAATGGTGATATTGTGCAAGTTACCCAATAACAAATAGATATATATTAATGCTTCAAAATTGAGTAGGCCATATATCATGTTAATGTTCCCATCATATTACAAGCTTTTGAAAAACCAATTTCGTGAAGCATCTTGATCCTTTCATATTACAATTTATCTAAAACTAAAATATATATTTATTTTATCATCACACCAATATTAAAAGATTTCTATAAAAGCCTTTTATAGTAGTTGGCACAAACACCGTGGTGATTGCAACAGAAATATCCCAATTTCCATTTCTGCTATATAAGTTAAAATCTTTTGGTAATGAATTGTAGCACCAACAATCTTCAGGGAATGACACAAATTTGAATGCAATAGATACCCTTCAGCAAATCATAGCAATGCATGTTTTACATCATATCTATATTAATTTAGGTAAAAAGAAGCCTCCATTCAAAACAATGCTAGTAAACAATTATTAACATCAGCCTTATCTCTCTGTACCTGTCTCTCATAGTTGTTCTGAGAGGAACGCCAGTTCTGATGTTCCTTTTCCAAATCTTCTTTTAAAGCAGTGATACAAATCTGAGCTTCTTCAAGTTGCCGTCTGCATACCAGCATAAGCAAAACATTTTACTACTTATCCATAGATCATACCAATTCTGAATTATAAGACAAAACAGCGATTTCAATTTACATACATCTTTAGGTAATGTTCATCTGCAAAGTCTGCACTTTCTTTTGAAGAATTGATAAGTATACTTTCTTTCTCCTCAACTGCTAATTTCAACGCAATTTCTTTATCTATTACTTCAGCTTCTAGGTCTGTTATCCTCCTTTTCAACATTGAGATTTCATCATCCAATGACTGCTTCAGTTTATCCGCCTGCGTAAAATGTAGCATCCTTAATATTTTACTGTACAAGAAAATTAGAAATAACTTTATACATTTGCAATGAAATATTAGATTCAAAATGTACCTCAGCCTTGAAGTGTTCATGAGCACTTTCTATTTGCTGGAGTGCATCCTCATTAGCCTGAGCTATGCACTTAAACTGCAAAATAAAACATTAATTAGGAGAACAAGTATAGTTAAAATATCTCATGAAAAAGTATACAACATAAATATGCTGGAACCATTCAAACTCTCTATAGAACTCCCATGCTCACCAAACAGACTAACTGACCTGTTCCGTATGCTGATGTGAACCTTGAAGGTCTTCTTTGAGTCGTTCAATTTCTTCCCTTGCTTTTTCCAGTGCCATAACAGCCTAAAGAATAGTTCTCTCATCAGTCAACCAAAACGTAATTTACATGGGAATATTACACAAGAATTCAAATCTATCATACCACATCATTTAATTCAATGTACCACCCAATGCCTCAAATGGGAATTTAAGTTAGAAATTCAATTTCCGTAAAACGTTCAGATATACAGCTTTACATTAAAAATGACAGAAAGTATTGGTAATGTGAATGATAGCAACAAAAAGCATCAGTTTGTCCATGTGCAAGAAGGATACTTTTCAGGATAGGCAGCCGAAAAATTGAATAAGGATAAAAGTTTCTCTAAAAGCACAGACTCTCAACACATCGCAAAAAATGCTTACAAATAATTTAATTAAATATTCTTAATAGCTTAACCCAATCCATGTTTCAGAGAACAACTCAAACAGAACCTAGATTCAGATACAAAAATATTACTGAACACTTACGGATATGGAAAAAGATTTACCTCCTCATCATCAACTAATGAACTGGTATCCATCTCTTTGCCAGATGCCTGTAACAGCAATCAATTTTTAGTTCCACATGAATACGGTTCTTTACATTAGTCTACAGATGCAAAACAAAATTATTAATAAACAAAATCCCAACCAAGGATATGATAAGTGATATAACATGTTCATTCAACAAACAAAAACCTGACCCAGACTACAGTCTCACCAATTTTGTCTCAGTAAACCCGTATACAGCTTTAGCTTAATTGGAATTATTTTCAAGATGACATATGCAACCCGCATTCTGTAATACATTATAACTTAGGCCAAGGATGCTGCTCAGTGCTTTTCTAGATTTATTACAAAAAACAATCTCTCAACCTTATGATAGATTCCCTGCTTTAGCCTCTTAATGTGAGACTCCCTAAGTTCAAATGGCATCACACATTGTACTTCTATATAAATAATATGCTTAAGAGTTAAGTTATATTTCTTTGGATAAATCTTTTAATACATGGTACTTTATTTAAAGTAATTGCTTAAAATGATTGAAAATTAATATAGTTACAGCCCACATATTATGACCTCTCACAATCGTTTCTGGCTAAAAACAAAATTCTACATTTTCTTAAAATTGTTAGTCAATACATCAATGGGTATATAAAAATCTTGATAAATATTTTGTATAAGTAAACAAATATCTTGCACAGTAAGCAATGCAGACTATTCACAGAGCCTTATATTGTTCTTTAATTATACAGCTCAAACATACCTTTCTAGAACAGATCAGTGTGCAAAATAAAACCTCTTCAAATTCAACGGGAAAGCTCCCTAATACCTAAAACTAAACATAAACCTAAGGTAAACTGACCTTAGACTAAAAACTATAGACAAGATATATAGATATGCACACTATACAAGATTTTCTGAGGGGTTTGCATAAAAGAAATGACTACCTGCCTATATTTTTGCCTTGGATTCAGGCAACAGACTATTAACAGTTGTACCTTGCAAACATTCAGATATTGAAAGAAAGCAAACAAGCATAACCAAACACAAAAACTTTTTACTGCCTAAAAAAGAGACCAGTAATCTGCTGCAAACAAGATTTGAAGGAATAACAACTTGGATAAAGAGCAAAAATATGATTCAAGAAAATAAATTGTTAAGTCACATACAAAGCTACAATTTACTGAATAAACAACATCAATACAAAGCTTGAAAAAGTTACTCAATTTCAATTTAATCAAAGGAATTACTGACAAAGGTAAACCAGTTGAACAACAGTTTTTACAACATAAGCGTAGCATCCACTATCCTCTCTTGTTTATGTGCAATAAGTACTTATTTATAGGTTACGAATGCCCAATCTTTGGGACTTTAAAATAATCATTTTTCTCTCAAAAAGTGAGTTTTAAAGTGAAAAGCTTAAAGGTTGCTGAAAGCTGGCAAAACAGGAACTTTAAAGCAAATCTAATTTAAACAACTAAAAGAAATGAAAACACCTCAAAATAGTGTTACATTTTGGAACAGAATAATATGCAAATATTATTATTAAAATGAGATTCTTTACAAGAGAGTGAATGCTCTATTTAAAGAGATTACATAGACTAAAAATAGAATGGGAGTTTCACAATGGAAACTACACCCACTAAAGCAGAAAAGCTACAGCTAATAAAGCAGAAGAGATAAATACTAAACTAAAGACGGAAAAGGAAACTATCCTATATTGACCATTAGAGAACTAGATTTTATCTTAATACCCCCCCGTAATGGTCAATGTACTAACAACACCAAGATGCCTCCTAAAACAGACTGCCTTCCGAAACAGATGTTGATCGCTGGTCCTTCTTATGATGAGAAGGGGCTAAGCGTTGTAGGCGCGGATCAAAGAAGCCCTCAAAACTATGAACCACGGCAAAAAGGCAGATTAAACTCTCCAGAAACATCGACTAGGCAAAAACATTACCAAACAAGGAAGTCGTCGATCAAGAAAACAGAACCCCATTCAAAGGGCTACGAAATAGGAACCCAACGCTGACGAGAACCTGCAGAAAAACACCTACGATCAAAAAGTTTACTACCATTGAACTTCCTACTACTTTCCAAAAAGATGCCATACTTCATGTTTTTCAAGGCACGAAAAATGGATTATAAGCTGATAGCACGAATACCAAAGAAGATAAACGGCATAGATTCTAGAATACACAGGCTCAACAATCCTGAACACAGACGTCGAGGCACAGATCTCGAGACAAATCCAAATCACGGATTGCAAAACACGGATCTCAAGAGTACATAATGCATGAGCTTAGAAAATCCGAACACAGATTTCAAAAAAATATTTCTTCATGTCTGCTAGAAAAAGAACAACTCCCTTTGCAATACCATGACAAAGGAGCCGAAGAAATAAAAGATACCCCAATGCACTGCAGGCTGGAGCAAAACACACAAAATATGTGTTGAGACACCCGTAAATAGAAGGCGCCAACAGAACAAACGGTGACTTGAGAGTTTAACATCGAACATAATGCATGAGCTCAGAAAATCCGAACACGGATTTCGAAAAAATATTTCTTCATGTCTGCTGGAAAAAGAACACCTCCCTTTGCAATACCCTGACAAAGGAGTCGAAGAAATAAAAGATACCCCAATGCACTGTAGGCTGGAGCAAAACACACAAAATATGTGTTGAGACACCTGTAAATAGAAGGCGCCAACAGAACAAACGGTGACTTGAGAGTTTAACACCGAACACCAACCACGAACCCAGACGCCGATGAGACAACAGTTGAAGGCGCAAATAACACAGGAGCAAAGAAATCGCATATCACAAAGAGACTTATGAAAATGCAACCAGAAATGTTGACTGAAGGAATCGTGAGTAAATACGAGCATAAGGAAACCCGCAACCTCCGGCAAAAAAATGTGAGCAGATATAGACGCCGACCAAGAGGGAATGCAGAGAAACCTTGCAGAAATCGCGAATCTGCAAATCGCGAGCCCAAAAATGCCAAACAAAGTCGCAAATTTATCACGCGACCAATAGAAGAAACAGAAGAATCTCACTCCAAACAGATTCAAACCTTTAAGTTTGAGTACTTTAATCTTGGTTTTTGCCTTCACAGTTGACTGGTCTAAGTGTGGTGCCACCTTTTGTGTTTGGAAACATGGTCAATTTGAACAAATGGCGTGCCCAATGAGGATTTCCGCTGGTACTAAACATAGGAGTTTTTTGGTGTTTTTGCCAACTTGGACAAATGGGTGGAGGTTTGCAATGGCTCAAACGTCTTAAAAGTGGGCCACTTACATTTTAGCCATTCTTTTAAGACTTGGGTGAAGTTTTGAGGCACTTGAGCAACTATTCTAAGTTGGGAAAAACATTCTGATGGCTCAACCATCTCAATTCAAGTTAGGCAAAGATTGAGCCAATTCCAAAGTGCAACAAGTATTTTTTAGTAATGAGGCAGAACTTTTGTGTATTTCAGCCAAAGATATAATCCAAGGCGGCAATATTTAGTGGCTTAACCACTATAAATGTGTGCCATAGATCATGAAGCGGAGGTTTCCTTCACTTGCACCAAGCAGAAAAGTTAAGTCACTTAAACCAAGCCGAAACTTTCATGCACTTGAGCCAGATGGAGATATTTCCCACTCAAGCAAACTTCAAGACCATGATTGGAGTCTCTATGTAGTTGAACCTCGTTGAGCACACAAGCTTTGGGTGTCTTCACCAGCTAAATACTAGAAAAATGCACCATCCATTTTTCCACTTATCCTTTGCCAATGCCACTGACAACCTTAAAACTCTGTCATTATTTCATGTTGAACACCCACAACCTCCATCATCCTACGAAAGTTATTCGAAAAACGAAGACAAAGACATGACAACCGTACCAACTAACAGGGAAGACAACAAATTGAATTGGGTTAACGCACATTTATGATCAATCATGAAGACAAATGAGAAAAAGGTAAGTACAAACATTGAGTTTCGAAAGGGTGTAACAAAACCAATGTAACTGTTTTTCCAAAAGGTTGATATGAAAAATTAAAAGCCTTATCCAGTTTGCCATGTCATTGTAGAGATCAGAACGAAAGAAATAAGGTATATTGATATCAGCAAAAGACCGTGAAAAAAAAAATTGTAAGACTCAAGTCTACTAGTGCAAGCCCTATAGGGTGTAAAGACCCAGCTAGAGGACAAAAGAAAAATATATTGTATCAGAAAATTACAGATGTACACCAGTTCAGATTTGCCGAATAACAAAGGCAATGAAGTTGGACAAAACCCAATTAGTTCATGAGATCACTGTTACAAGCAGATAAGGAAATTTGAAACGATCAGCACCTCCCCGAGAAAGAACTCACTTACCCAGCATACATGCAATATTGCAACTTTGGGAATGTCACTCTGACAAAAATGCTTAGCAACCACATAAACGCCTTGTACTAAACAGTAGGGAAGGATACATAAGATGTGAAAAATGATCATTAAAATACTTGACATGTTTCAGTAATTTAATGTCTGGCAGAAACATAACTAGAGACCACTCGACTTTTACTATAGACTTCTACCTTTACTCATAAAACCCAATAGAAGATTCACTAATCATATCGTTCATAGCAAAACAGAATAAATTCATGCTTGCTTAGGTATGTACTCCTAAATAAAAGATATATGACCCTCCCCATTCTTTCAAAATAAATCCCTTCAATATTCCATAAAATGGAAACAATCACTAGATTCTCACCTCCAAAGATAAGCCATATAAGAGCAAGAATATGCAAAACATAATAATCTTGTTACTAACTTCTATAATTAATAATATGACTATCACAATCTAATATGGCTAGCTTCTATAATAATCTTGTTACTAACTTCTATAAATGCCCAATTAATAGGGTAATCATAGATAAACAGAAGAGCCACAATACCAAATGGTCCTCACCCTTCGATGATTGGTGGAAATTGAATTTTGAAAGTGCTTCTCAAGGAAACTGGAGTGAAGCTGGGGCTGGTTTTATTTTGTGTTCTTCTACTGGCAAAATGATAAAAGGCGGTTCGTTACTTTTGGGGCATTCATCTAATAATGAAAAAAAATGGGAGGCAGTCATTGATGGCCTTTCTATGGCACTTGCAGAAGGTGGTAAGAAATTAGATATAAATGGTGATTCCTTAATTGTCATCAATGATCCTAGGAAAGGGAAAAACCTGAATTAGAAACTTAAAAGTCTGAAGGAAGAAGCTTTATTATTACGTCAAAAGTCTGATGTGGTTCGAATTCTGCATTCTTATCAGAATGCAAATCAAAGCAGCGGACCTCGTAGGCAACCATGGAATCGAATGAGGCTTTTATAGACTTGTGATATGGGGAAGGGCTTCATGAAGCTTTTAAAGGACAAAGCACAATGATTGATTGGTTTTGTATCTGGTGCTCATTACATGTATAGGCTAGTATTCTATTAATGTGAAGTGACAGGCAGGCACATGTACAATCAAGCCCTCATGGAGCAGAGGTGTTATAAATGTTGCACATGTGTGCAAGACGTTTGCAAGAAGTGTTCTGGCAGCCACTGTGCAAATTGGAGTTAAAGATTTGTTGGGTAGTCCAGTTGGGTGCTGTCATGTCCCCTTTTTTAGAACTCAAAAATTAATAATATTGGGCCTGATCACTTTATATTATTATAGGTCCTAAAAGGGGACCTACAGATGTAATTCAGAAAGTATTTTTAAATACTTGGAGGGAAAATAAAATTAAAATAAAAATAAAATAAATAGAAGGCCTGAAAAAGGCAACTATAAAAAAAGGACTAAGGCATCAGGCAAAACATAGGATCATGTCAATTTCACTTTCCTTCCAATTTGGAGTTTGAAGCATTCGAGGACGAAAACCCTTGATGTGCAGGTGATCGGAGGACATAAACCCTTCGATTTCCATTGTGGGCTTGAAGACAAAAACCCTCTCACTCATCAGAGGTGATTCCATTCAAGGATCACGACTATGTGGAAACGATTTGGATTTGCAAGCTAATTTTCATATAAGTGTTGTAGTTGAAGAATTCTGATTTTCAGTTGGAATTTGTATGTATGAATTTACAGACTTAAGCATTATATTCATATATATTATATCAGGTGCTGCTGTATGGAGTTGCTTAATATTATATTTCATGATATTTTCCAGCGACTCATTTGAGATTATCATATTATAACATATGCCTTGTGAATAAAGCTATTGCTGCAGTTGATATTGATTTAAGATAGTCTCTATTGTTAGATCTATATAATTGGGTGCATCACTTATATTTATTTGCAGCAGAATCGGACATATTTCAGCATCTTCATATGAGACAGAGTATAAAAAGTGCTGTACCAAGTGCCGTACAAGATATTACAGCTATGTTCCATTCAGAAGGTTGCACCTTTATCTGAGAGGCTGCCGCACTATGTAAATCCCTGCCGTACATATTATGAAGAGATCACCATATTATAGGGCTGCATTAATTAATTAATACTGTTTGCTGTTTATTATGTTATCTTGAGTGGATCACGTCAGGTTTAGCTGGAAGCCACTTGTTGGTTCTTCCGTTTTGCATGGTCTGCTGTTATTGTGGGTCCCAAAGACTGTTTTTGGTCTCATGGACGTCGTTAAAAACTTTCATTTCATTTCATATCTTGCCAAAGCTACTGCTATGATTTGAACTGCTGCATGGGACAAGGTCTGCAAGGTGGGACCCAGCACAGTAGAAGTGTGTCTTCCCTTGTTTAGTGTAGAAAATAATCAACCGTACACACAAGTAATAGCTGCTACTCATGCCGAAGTGCATGGTGGGGGCCACCGTACAAAGCCAAATATTTGATAATTGAAATCTGCTGAATAGTATTTGGTGCAGCCCATAATATACTAATTGCTAGAGACAAGAAGTTGAGTCATCAGCTAATATATAATAATTGTAGTCATGTATGTATGTACGTACATATGTATGTATGTATGTATGTATGTATGTACGTACATATGTATGTATGTATGTATGTATGTATGTACGTACGTACATACATATGTACATACATATGTATGTACATATGTATGTATGTATGTAGGTATGTACGTAGGTATGTATGTATGTATGTACGTATGTACGTAGGTATGTACGTATGTATGTATGCATGCATGTATGCATGCATGCATGCATACATGCATGTATGTATGTATGTATGTATGTAAGCATGTATGCATGTATGCATGTATGTATGTATGCATGCATGTATGTATGTATGTATGTATGTATGTAATAATTGTTGTTACTGATTATTAATTGAGGTATCAGCTGGTTACAATATTGAAGAGGTTTCTGCAGTGTTCGTGTGGTTTCATTGATACTCAAATTTCCACGATTGAGGTGTTATGTAACTAGATTTTGGTTTTCAGCTATTGATAGTCCAGTATGTTGTATTTATTTCAATTCGGAAGGTAGGGTTTATGTACTACACAAATGAAAAATAAAAATGCATAAAAATCAAATATACCAAAAATTGAAATTGGGAACATTACAGGTGTTCTGCTGTTTAAGCTGTGTTTTTATGGTGTAAAGTGGAGCTCAATGATAGGATTTCTTTTAGGTGCTAGTTGCATGACTCATAGGCTGGCAAGTCATGGTTACCACCCTTTGCATCGTGGCCCAGTCACTGACCATTGGTGGTTAAGAATTTTTTGTGCCCTAGTCAGAAATTGTTAAATTTGGTTAAGATCATAATAGGGGAGGAAAGGCTGATGGATAATGGAGAACCCAGAACGCGTGCGATAACTTTGGAGGATTTCATGCAAAGTTGAGCGCAGCAATTCCATCCTCAGAGGTGTGTTGTTGGGTTGAGATGTTGCCTTTGAAGCCTGATTTAACAGCCATGTAGGAGGACATTCGACATTTATCAAGATTTTGTGGCTCTTTTTGCTTACTGTGGGACATGAGCACCATACTGAGGAATATGTTGGTGTCTCACCATCAGAGCACCTTGGAGGTATCCAAAAAATACACTCTTCACAGTTGGAATGGAGGGAAGCTTTACAAGTGTAAAAAGTGGGCTGAGATTATCCACAGCATGCAGTTTGTTGAAATGGGTGACCCTGCATCTCAGGGTAATGTACAGTTGAGGTCTCTGGTAGTTGTTGTTAAGGGATGGCCTGAAAGTTTTGTTTGTGTTCTGCTGGTGGTTTGGCTTTAGGGTGTTGTCATTTGTTCTGTTTTCTTCTTGCTTTTACCTGTTACACTCTTGTGTGGGTAGTTGATGCAGGTTTTAGTTTGCTTTGTAGTTGTGCTTCTTTTGCTTGCTTCTTCTGCTGAGGCCACTTAATAGATGCCCATAAAATTGACTACAACAATGCCAAAGTTGTTCTCAAACATTTTCTACCAGATAACAATTGACAAGATCATACCACCCCTTTCTGACATTCTTCAAATTTTACCATATATTTGCAATGCAAATGCTCTATCTTATGAACACAAAGCTGAAGAGAAATTTCCTTCAAACCTTTCATGTCCAAACAGACATCAAAGTAAGTTTCCAGTAAACAGGTGTTGTGCGTTACAATTTGGTGTATTTCAATATGTTATGGGTTTAATTATATCAGATTTTCAAAAACTCACAAGCCATATTTATATTAGTTCAGTCTGAAGGTCAATAATTATAAATCTCTATTGTGATTTATACTACCTGATCAAAACTAGCTAATTATAGATCTTTGCCTCCTACATTTATTTTTATAACTAAGGCTTTTGGAAAAGCAAAGAATAACAAATTCCTATCACAACAAATGGCACATGTGCAAGCAATATTAATGTTGGTGCAAAATTTAAACCCTAACTTATGTATCCAAAAAGAATCAAGGAGATCTATAGGCTCCAAAAAGTTGATTGGTTCAAAAATTAGGCATGGAAAAATACTCTATGTTTTGTCACAAACAAAACCACCACTTTCAGCAAGGGGCGACGCTGTAATCAACAGTCGGGAAAAGCAAAACTGTTGGTGCAATTCTGTAGATGAGAGGCAATTTTGAAATCGACAGTAGCGATTCATAAAAATATTAAAATGCCATGACAATTCTGAAATCGACAGTGGCGATTTTGTCACAAGAAGCCAGAAAAATATAAGGCACAGGAGTAGAGCTGAATCCTCAAGTTCTAGAATGGTTGGGCTACTCCAATGCACAGGAGTAGAGCTTGGCAACATACAAAAGTGAAGAGAAACACACAGAAGATGTTGATGGATGAGTAGGGAGCACAGAGCAATTGGCACAGACCAAGAAGGATGCATAGTTCATTCAACAGAACAGACAGGAAAGATCGCAAAAGCATAGATCGTATCCCTCTTTCTCTACTGAACATTGGTTATTTATAAACTAGATAGGCTTGCTATTGGCACCTATCAAGCTGGGTTTTTACTCACGAATTGGGTGTTTCCCAGGTGAAAATTTTGTGCAGAGTGTGTTGAATGTGTTGCTTGCATTTACCTATGGAATTAAGTTTAATTTCACTATTAGATTTAAATTGAAAGCAATCAGTTGTAATTTTAGCAGTTGAATGTATTCTTGTACCAATGACGGATCATTTTTGATATTAGAGCAGATTCAAACTCATGGGAATTATGGTTAAGTGGACTGTGTGACAATGACAAGGTCTTCAAGTGATGGTAGTTTAGTTCTGAAGAATCTAGAGATAGGAAATCGTTGTTGGAATCAAAAAATCAGAATGGGAGATTTGAATACCATGGTTTCAGCCTAGAGAGCCAAATACAAGAGGTAAAGCATCAACAATGAACAACCGAACAACAAGAACAAATAGCTAAACAACAAGTCCAAATGAGGCAAAGAAGTTCAATGATGGAGACGATGGGGAAGAAGAAGAAAAGGGTGGCCATGACCAATTTTGGGACAAAAGAGAAACTGAGATAAGAGCTGGACCTAATCCATTTAAATGTAAAACCAAATAGAAATCAAAACCTTTTAAGGTGAAATAGATGCAAGAACTCTAGATACTCGGATTAAACAGATGGAGCTATATTTTAGTGTCCACAATGTGAGTGCAGCACAGAAAAATTCATTTGCTCATTTAAAGATGAGTGAGCATGCTCTTGTATGGCGGAAAAGCTATCTATCTCCATGTGAGAAGAAAAAGAAACCAGCAACTTATAGTTGAGCAGGTTTTAAAAGTCTTCTTAGAAAGATTTTTTTTCCAATCGGGTATGAGACTGATCAAAAAGGCAAAATGGCTCTTTTTTACACCACCAGGTTTCAGAGGCAAGTCATGATGTGGAGTATGGACTTTGAATAAGGAGGCATCCTCACCAAATATCTTTGTACGTTGCATACCAACCCACAAAGGAAACTCATCATACCCAAGCCAACTGAATTAGATGAGGCTTGTATATTGGCATATTTTATTGATGATGAGAACAGGAAAGCTGGAAGAGAGTCTTCTAAAAAAGGACAACAACAAGATAAGGAACAGACCAAAGACAAGAAAGGCAAACCATTCGAGAAGTGGGAACGAAAGATGACCAACACTGCTGTCCATGTTGGAAAAGAACCAAAGAATCATTATTCACATTGCATGATTGATGGTCACACAGATAACAAGCATTGGAAGCTGCACCCCGAGTTGCACCCTAAAAAGAGGCCCAAGGAGGACACAAAGAAGTCTGTGGTTAGCATTTGTGAAGAAGTGGAGATAGAGGACAGCTCAGATACAGATGAGAAATTGGGTTGCATGGCCACAAGAGCCATCATGAGTGAGAAAGAACGAGAAGCAATGAACCAGCTATTCATTCTCAAACTCTAAGTGAAGAAAACAAGGGTAAGCCCACTTGTAGATCCCAGCTAACATAAAATTAATTTCAGTTCATATATTTAAAAAGCTTGGTTTGAAAACTTATGATCATCCTTAGCCCTATTCTTTGGGTTGGCTTAAGTAGGGTGTACAAATTCAAGTTAAGAAAAGGTAAAAAATTCAGTTTGATATAAATTCTAAATACATAGATGAAGTAATAGCAGATGTGATTTCTCTTGATGCATTTCACATCGTGCTTAGGAGTCCATATTTGTAGGTGTGAAATGCTATTTTCATGAGAAAGGCAAACAAATATCGATGTGTCAAGTACGGAATCAAATATATTGTTAAGGGCCATAAAGCAAGGTAGAGATAGTCATGGTAAGTCCCAACGAAACACTTAAGCCATACATCACTGGATTGTTCTTCATTTTGATTTATGTAATGCTAGCTACATTTATGTGTTTGATGAATGATGTGTTGGGAAAGTTCATAGATGCATGTCATATGGTGTATCTAGATGATATATTGATATTTAGTGCAACATGAAGACATGTCAGTTTGCCAAAGAATCATTGACATGTTTAGGCCATGTGGTTGGAGGAGGTGAGCTAAGAGTATATTTTGGCTATAAGAATATGTCCACACGAAGGTTTGTAGGTGCTACACAATATATGTGTAAGTTCATTCCACCCTTCTCTTCCATAGCTGCCCCACTATCTTCAATTGCAGCATTAGGTAAGCACTTTCATTGGAGTGATCTACATGATAAGGCTTTTGAAACATTGAAGGATAAAATTTGCAATAATCCAATGTTAGCCCTTCCTAATTTGCAGCTGCCCTTTGAAGTTGATATGGATGCTAGTTGGTATGCCATGAAAACCATCTTGTTAGAAGTTGGTAGAAGGTATGCTACCATTCAAAGGTCTTCACTTCAGCAATGAGGGACTATCTAGTGTATCTATATGATTTAGTCTAGGCAATCAAGAAATGGAGACACCATTTACTTGGCAGAGAAACGGTTGTGCCATAGATTGCAGACTCGGCAAGTACTCGCCATTTTTTTGGCATGGTGAGCAACTCGTTGAGTTTTCTCGCCAAATTCTTGGGGAATACTCGTCAAGTATTCACCAAAAACTCGGCGAGTTCAAGCAAAAAACTTGCCAAATACAGCAGCAGAGGCAAAAAAAAATATAATCAAAATTTTTTTTTTGGATCTTCATGCTAGTAACCCTAACCCTAATGGTCTATGGGCCCCACCCACCCCCTAAGCAATCACAGAAGTGAAAAAAATGAGAAAGGCTAAAGGCTACAAGAGTGTGAGTATTAGGCTAGGAAGAGTAAGGACTTGGTATTGCAAAAAACAGTGATAAAATTGTGAAAATGATGTGCACCATGAAGGTTTGTATGGTTTCAAAGGCCTTAATTTGGTCTAGTGGTGTTCCCCTAGGCTCATGTAAATGGTGCTACCCCTAGAACCATGCAAAGGGCACTGCCCCTCGACCCCACTAGGGGCTCCGCCCCCAAACCCCCACGCACCACCATCCTAACACTGTCTTGCCACCATCCCCCCATCTTCCCCAAACATAGGCCCTTGGTCCCCCTGTCCTCAAAACCCATCCCCCCATCTCCCCATCAAGAAACTGCATGGAACATACATCAAGTCTAATAGAAAACACTTTTGTACTCATTTATGGACTCATTGGATACATTTTGTCGTTGAATTTTTGTAACATGCACCCCTCTGTAGATGTTTGCCTCTGACTGATTTTTTTGTGTTTTTTGCTGTTTTGTTTTTCAGAGTTTTATGGGTTGTTTTTGCATGTTTGATTTTTACATTGCATTGATGAAATATTTAGCACATGAACAAACCCAGAAAACCTAAAAGAGATATTAACAAACTAACAACTACCCAGATTGTATTTAGCTAAAATATGAATTACAGAGTCATACCCGTATCAAGATTGAACACTTCATGTCGGGCCTATGCCGGACTAGCAACATAAAACACCATAGAAAATGCTTACAACTTCAAAATATGGAATGAAATGGTATTACAATCAGGTGCAGCTCAAATATAACCTCCCAACTCCTAGATTGAGGTAGATTTGAGCCACTAAAACGGAGAAATTACAATGTATGAAGACCCACGTCCTTGGCTGGGAAGTATGGCCTCTTCGGAGCAATGATCAGCAATAACTCACGCCAAAACCCTTCTATTCTCCTCTGTATCTGGTCTGTTTATATTTGCAACCTCCAATCGACCTTCTATGATGAAGTCTAGCCACTAAGTGTGAAGAAAAAGCAGAAATGAGGATGTATGGCCCTGCACAAGAGGTACGGCCAACAGCAGATGGTACGGCCTCCTTAAAGCACTTAAACTCAGCCGCAAACCCTTCAAAAATACCTTCAAAAATGTGTTTCCTGAATGCACAATTAGAACCCCTGTATGAGGCTCCCTCAATCCTCTCCTGATGCAATCTTTCATGCACGAAGAAAGGCAAATCTACAAAGGTTTTCGTCTCTGCAAATCAATATTCAAAACCCTAGAGCCAAGCTCAAACCCTATGCATGGGCAAAACTCAATATGAAAGCAAAATATCATAAACCAAGCATAACCAAATGACGTCACTTTTTGGTCTTTTATTTGCCTTCCTCTTCCAACACCCAAGGGAGGGATTTTTAATTTTCATTTGTTTTTATTTTTAAAACATCACCTTGCACCACCATGAGGGGCACCCATCCCTAGGAGTGTCACTTTTCAAGTTATGACTTAATATATAAAGTGACTTTATAATATAACTTAAAGTTATATTATATCTCATAAAACCATAAGTTAAATCTTTAATTTAACTTATCTCATATCCATTAGTGCTCTCAACATCTTGAACTATGAGTTATGTGCCAAGGACCATCCACGACTGCCCTGCCAGAAATAGTAATTGCTCGGCTCACGACTTACTATAAATCGTAAGTCCCTGGAATGACTTCCTAACCAAATCCATTAGCCTACAGAAGTCGAATTATAGGCTAACCCTGATCCCCTAGAGTGATGAGCTAAGTGGGGGGCATTACAATTTTGCAAAAAAAAATGTGTTTTTAAATTAATTTAAGTAATTTTTATTTTAAGTTGTCGAGTTTTCGCCAAGTGACAAATTTTGAGTCTTCCAAGGTTTTGCCGAGTCCAAGTCTGTGAACTATGAGTTGTGCACATGAACCACAAACCTTTATAGTGTTTTCCAGCTCAGAATAAGTTGTGGCAAGCAAAAACATTACAAATGAATGAGTTTTCTACAATAATTTCATTTGGTGACAAAGTATAAAAAGTAAAGTACAAATGTAGTGGCAGACAAACTAGTGCAAAGCCCATATCAGCTCTAGCTACAATCATGAAGTTGGAGCCATTCACTGTAGAGGTCTACAAACAAGAACATGAGAAAGACTCAAATTTTGGGGAGAAGTACAAACAGCTCCAAAAACAAGCTATTGCAAAAGAACAATATGACTTCTACCTAAGGGAAGGGTTACTTTATAGTATAGGCAAACTATGTGGGCCAAAGGCACAATGTCTTCTACTTATGAGGGAGGCACATTCCTCCAAAGTATTAGGTCATTTGGGGTTGGCAAAAGAGTGCCTCATTTGCAAACATATGTAGATTGGTCTTGAAACCAAGTAGAAGTAGCAAAATTCATTAGAGGATGCAAGATATGTTGCTCTTGGAAATCCAAGATGTAGAAAGAAGGAATGTATATGCCTCTTCTAGTGCCTATTAGACCATCGGAAAGTCTGTCCATGGATTTTGTGAGTGTATTTCCAGTTAGCAAGCATGGAAATGATTATTTATTTGCTATGGTGGATAGGTTTAGCAAGATGTGCATCATATCCCCATGCAAGAAGACAATAATCAAGCCAAGATCGATTGTATCAAACAAGAATGCTCATTTTCTAAGTAAATTTTGGTCCACTTTATAGAAGACAATGGATTCTAAGCTTCAAAAGAGATCAGCCTTTCATCAACAATTAGATGGACAAAGAGGTAGTGAATAGGACGTTGGTATATATCCAACACTCAGAGAACAAAGCAATTCATTCCTCTATAGGCTAGTCGCCATTTGAGGTATTTTTGTTATATCTACCAACTAGTCCACTGGATATTGTACTTGAACAGCAAGGTGAGCAAGAAGGATTGCACTCAAATGTGACAAAAGCAACAAGATTTGTTGAGAGCATCCATGAGATCCAACTCAAGGTAAAGATGCAACTAGAAAAGACACGGTCGAAGCAATCATTTGGAGTACAATCTCAAGGTTGAAGGCAAGGTATGGCTGTCCCTAGGCAAAGAAAGGATGCAAGGACGAGCCAAGATAACTAAACCTTTAAGGTATAGGCCACCTATAATCTTTAAGGCAGTGAAGTGGAAAGAATTTAGGTTGGATCTCCCTCCCAAAATAAAAATGTCAACATCTCCAATTGTATAAACCATCCATGTTGGATAAAGAAAAGAGTTGACGCTACAATCAATGGAAGAGCTAGTGTATGACAAGAAGGCAGTACTCCTCGAGGATGTGGTACTTCAACAAAAGTAGAGAGAGACCAAGAAGGGGCTCACAAGTCTTAGCAAGTGGGTCTCAAGGGACAAACTATGGACACCACCTACTAGTACTATAAAGAAAAGGGGGTAAATTGTTTCCTTATCTTATGTCTCATTAAGTTTTTGAGGGTCCAAAAGCCTCTTTACGAAGGATGGTATAATCTGAAAAGGATCAAGGAGACTTGTTGGTTCCAAAACGTTGACAGGTTCAAAAATTGTACATGGCGAAACACTTGTTTTGTCATAGAGAAAATTGTCGCTTATAGCAAGGTGCGATTCTATGAGCGACAATGGGCAAAAGCAAAATCGTCAATGCGATTCTGAAGATGAGTGGTGACTTTAAAATCAACAATGGCGATGCTAAAAAACGTTCAAGCAATTCTAAAATCGACATGGTGATTTTGGTCAAAAAATGGTAATTTTGTCACGTGAAGCCAAAAAAATAAGAGGCAAATGGAAAGGCCAACTCCTCAAGTTCTAGGATGGTTGGGCTACTCCAATGCATGGGAGTAGAGCTTCACAACTTACAAAAGTGAAGAGGAACACCTAGAAGAGGTTTCTAAATGAGTAGGCAACATAGAGCACTTGGCATAGACCAGGAAGGACAAATAGTCCATTTGACAAAACACATAGGAACGAGTAAAACACCATATATTGTATTCCTCTTTTTGTATTGGATATTAGTTATTAATAAACCATATAGGATTGAGATTGGCACCCATTAAGACAAGTTTTTCCTTCTGCATTGGGGATTTCCCATGTGCAAAAATTTGTGCAGTATGTGTTGAATTGTTGTTTGCATTTACCAATGGAATTACATTTAATTTTAGTATTAGAGTTAAATTGAAAGCAATTAGTTAGTTGTACTTTCAGTAGTTGAATGTATTCATACCCACAATCTTAGTTATTTGTAGTGGTTACAGATCACTTAGTGGACTGAATGAGTTACCGACTTCTTGTACATTCAAGATAATTCTCAACTAGGACCCAATGAGGTGCATATTTGTGGTATTCTTTGAATACATGTTTAGGTCAAGCCTCCCTACTATAGGGTTGATTAACACTCCCCAAGTTTTTAATTGTTGGTGTACATGGTATACACAAATGGGCTTTGCACCACATTCTATCATCACAACCCAACATGTTGATTATAATTTTCATGTATAGAGTGTTTTAGATGGATTCCTATTCATACACACCAAATATCTCTAAGAAATGCATTGTAGATCTTATAAATGAAGATACAATTTTGCATTGGCATCAAAAACTAGAGATTAAAGTCCCCATGTTTTGATCCAATCACAAGCAACTTTGAAATGGGCTTCAACAATCAGCTATTGCAAATGAATATAAAATATCAAGGCACAATGAGTGAATGGTTATTGTGTAGTTGTAGCAATATATACAATGGATAGTTGGAAGACTATTCAGAACCTACTAACCAATCACAACTAACTAACTTCCTTACAATCAACTAACTCTCGTATAACCGACTAATATTGTCTTATTATAATTTTGTAATATTTATTCTAACAATGCCCCCTTATTACGTCATTTTCCCAAGAGTACAAGTCAAGAAGCTCAAAAAGCTTCAAATTTTACAACGGCAATAGATTTGATGAAAATATCTGCATACTGCTCTTAAGTGGAACAATAATGGAACTATCCTGCTATTGCACACGCCCAAAAATGTACTGGTACTGAACCTCAATATGCTTAGTGCGCTCGTGAAAAACTAGATTGCAAAAAATCTTCAGCACTCCCTGATTGTCGCAAAACAAAACTGTAGGATTGTGATTGGAATATATCCACACTATTTAATGATCAAAGGAGCAAGCTGAGAAATAAGCAGCAAAATCAGTTCACTAAAGGCATTGGAAAGCATAACTTCAGGTATAGTCGAGGAAAGGGCATAGGAGATGAGGAAGCAATGATGGCAACAGCAATCATGGCAACAATAGCACTCATGCTAATGACAGTCAGCAGCAGCAAAAGCATTAACAGAGGATGAAATCTTGTTCCTATTGACCATAGCATTAAAACCCTGTGAGACATTGTCAGACTGGCAGGGTTCTAAGCCAAGTGGACTGGCACAAATTTTGCCAGCTCAACTCAGCAGAACTCGTGAGTAATGTCCTTTAAGGAAGGATGAATCCTTGTTCCTATTAAGCATAGTATTAAGATTTTATAAGTCATTGTCAGAATCACAAGGTTCTGAGCTGAGCAGCCTACCACAAGTTATGCCAGCTTGACTCAGCAAAACTCATGAGCAATGTCCTTTTTTACTGCACAAAAACTAGCATAGAAATTGTTGCACCTGCCCCAAGCTCCTCCACTTTCATTCTGCCTCCCACACTCCACTCTGCAAATCAATTTCTTTCCAAACACTACCTGCACTGTTGCTGCTCAAATTAGTCTTCTATGTGTACACATTTATGTCCTACTTGGTGTTTACTTCAGATAAAAATCAATCGTCAACGCTATCATTAATAAACTTTTAGCATCGTAGAATGCAGGCTCTCTGGTGTTCTTGTAACATGCATTTATGAAAGCAATCATCTTTCAGGTCTTTAATTTTCTTTCCTTTATACAGACATGTATTTTTAGCTTCCAAACTCAACAACCTTCAATATTTTCTATTTCTTCTTTTCATCAGGTGATTCTTTTATGTACTTTCCATTAAGATTTTTCTAAAAGATGGTACTTTATTGTCCTCCTAAATTACTCTTGTGGAGTTGTGATATTAATTAGTGATTCTTATTTCTGTGGACAATAATTTTTAATGACCATTTCATTAGCTAAATCCATGAATGCAGTGAATATATAAAAAAAATCTCTTAGCATTTGTAATTTCGTAGATGTACGACATTGATTAAGACTGAGTTCAACTATTTTGTAACTCCTTCCATTTTCTCTGATTACATTATCAACAATAACATACATATACTAATTGTATATATTAGTAATGTTATCCTGCTTTAGAATATATCAAAATGAAATTTTATTAAATGAAAAACATGTTAATATTTACAATTTTTTAATTTTCCAAGTCAAGCCAAAGTTTTTGCCTATGTAGTCAGGTTCTCCTGATCTGGGGGCCGGTCCCACACCGGCCAGGAGCAGGTCCCGGAGCGGCAACTGGGGCGGCAGGACCGTGCGCTGTCCACTCCCAAGTGCTCCCACGGCCCCAAACTAATTTTTTTTTTATGTATTTTTAATGATTTTTAATAAAAACAAAACCTCTTATATAAAATTTAATATTTATAATAATGTATAATATATAATATAGCATAATATATTATTATATATTATAATTTATAATATATTATCATATATTATATTATATTATATATATATAGTACAGCCGTACCCAACCGTACCCAAACCAAAGAAAAAAATCTCCGTACCAGCATACAAGAACCTCGTTCCCGTACCCCCGGCTACTTAAAAACTTTTTGCCATTTTTTCCCTGTCCAAGTCTCAATCTAAATGTCCCTGATGAGTCCACACCGAATCCAAGCCTCAATACTATGCTATCAAGAGAACACAAGACATCATAAGAGAATTTGTCGCAAGAAGTTGTGTAATCAGAAGCAAGTCAAACAATAAAATGTCACAGAGGTGTCCTCAACAAAATGGCAATGGCCACAGCATTGGCAATGTTAATATGAAATTATACTTGTTCTCGTCAAATGGCTAGAGATGCTTCATTATTCACTTCTCTTGATAAGGCTTACAATTCAAAAATTTTGATGCAGATAATTCAGCCCTACCAGTTAATGGTATTAGGAGGTTGATGTTGATAATGGTCTAATCCATGTTGTTAACCATGTGCCTCAACTTAGTGAAAATTTGGTATCTGTATACCAGATGACACATGTAGAGAAGAAAGATCAATTTTCACCTAATAGGATTGTTCTAAAGGATATTAAAAACAGCTTTTAGCCAGTGTTTCTCCAACTTTCGGTGACAGGAGCAATTTTCAGATTTTGCGAGGTTGATGTTGATAATAGTGTAATCCATGATGTTAACCATGTGCCTCAACTTAGTCCAAATTTGCCATCTGGAAGAACGATCGATTTTGCCTGATATGATTGTTCTAAAGGATATTAAAAATGGCTTTTAGGCAGTCTTTCTCCAAGTTTCAGGAACAGGGGGGATGGTTTTGGCAACAACAAAAAAAATTCCAGATTTTGGTGATGGCAAGAGGATTGCTAATAAAATAATATATAAAATTTATATTGAATTTTTTAAAATAAAAATAAATCAAAAATAGTTTTAAGAAGCGTAACCCAACCAAAAGAAGTAGAAATTCTAAGTAGCAAGTACAACAACAATTTATTGATTCAAATAATCTATCTGATAGACAGATAATCATAAATACAAAACTTGATTTATATTGCCAAATGCCAGCAACAAAAATTGCATCACGAATTGTACATATGTACGTTGAGCAACAAGCATAGAAAACAAAGTTATCATCCAATTGATATCTTAGAAATTGCTCCTTTTCCTCTCTTTTCCTCTTCCTCCTCTTCCCTTTTCCTCTTTCTGTCTTCATCTCTTCTCCTCTACTCTTTTGTGAATGCAAAACAGCAATGGGCATGAGTTTTTTAAAAGATTGGGCTGGGAAGCATTGGTGGTGCCTCTTTGAGATTTTTTTTATTTGTTTTGGTTGTTTTGTACGTGTTAGATGTGGGGGATGCCCTGAAATCTTGGGGACAGCCACAGGGAATCAGGAGGTCCAGTGGACACCGAGAGGTTCCAAAAAGGACGGGCTAAAGACATCCCAAAGTCTCTAGGAAGCCACCCAAATCCATAGGGATGTGAGTCATGTGACCCCAAAGAATACTACTTTTAAAGTTGTTTCTTCTTTTTATCTTGATACTAAGGAAATATTGTCTATGTTTGCTAAATTTCAAGTTCTGTTAGCTTGTATTGTTAAGACAGATGCGGAGAGTCCTCCATGGTATTGGTATTAGCTTATGGCACACATGCAGCTGATATGTCTGTTGCATATGGCACTCAACCTACCTTCCATAATGACTCAAAAGGGAAAAGGGAGCTTGCAAGGGATTTCTTCTTGGGAAGTATACTAAAAGAAGTTTAAGAAGGGAAAGGCATGGGATTCAAATACCAATCTCAAGATTATTCATAGCAACTTGTGCCAAATGAGTAATCCATCTCATGCAGAAGCCACATATATGATAACTTTCATTGACTGTATTTCTAGGAGTAATTAAGTCACTAGATAAATTCAATAAGCTTAAAGTTCTTCAAAGTCAATGTGGTCACCCTATTAAAACCTTGAGGTCCAATCGAGATGGTAATTATGAGAATAATACAAATGAACACTTTCATTGAAAATGGTATTACCGTGGTATATACTCCTCAATAGAAGAATGTGGGAGAAGAAAAATCTGCAACCTCGTCAAGATGGCTAGGAATATGCTTCAAGCCAAAGTCTTGGAGGACAGGCATTTCCATGAGTTGTGGATCATGCTTGAGCACAAATCACAAATAAGAAGCAAAAGAAGTTGGATCCCAATAGACTAAAAGCACCTATTTGTGGGTTATTCTGAGGGATCTAAGGTCTTGTATTAATCTAATCCTCATGCCCCAGAGGTTATTAATGGGACTAATGTGTCTTTACGTGTCCAACAGGCTTTTTATTAGGCTTCTGAAGAGTCTAATGTAGATAATGGAACCAATGATTCAATGTTGTATGGAACCAGATATGGTATCAAATTCGAATCTGACAAATCTTCCAAGACCCCCTATAATACCAATATGGCTCGATATGGCAAATATAAAATAACACATATATTCAATTATTTATACATCTAAAGGCATTCAACATAACACTAATAATATTTATTTATATATATTTTTAGTTTATAATATTTAATTTGTTCTATTATATGTGTCTTTAGTGATTTAAATCCATGTGTCAATAATTTGCTTTGAATGTTGCAATTTTTGAACACTTATTCATGAACCTAAACTAGGTATGATGATACCAGACAGTGTAATACCATATTAAAATAAATTAGATGAAGACTATTTAATGCTCCGTTTAATGACATAAGGACTCGCATTAGTAAATGCAGTTCAAAATTAATCTCAAATCCCCAATACCAAATGTGTCATTAACAAATGCCAAGCACGGAGGAGAAAAGGGAACATTAAAATGATCAATGCAGTGAGTAAAATCAAAATGAAACCTTCCGTGTAAACACAAATTGAGAAGTCTAAAGCTTACTTTGTCTTCAAACTTCTTCAGATTTGCCTCCAGATTGGAACATCGAGCCTGTAATAACACTTACAAATAAGTTACTCTTAATACATACATTTAACAAGATAAATTCCATGCAAAGGAATCAAAACTAATAAAGACCTCTGCAACCATTGCCCTTGCTTCTGCTGAAGATACTGCCCGTAAGGCATTGGCCAAATCCTTGCTCATTGATTCAATCTGTGACATTGCCTGCTTTAAAGTTTGCTCTTTTTCAACTGTAAGATTCCGAACATGTTCTCTCTCTAACTGCAGCTCTTGTTTTGCTTCTGCCCACTCTCTCTACATGAAGAATGGCATCTCAGTTACTTTGCAGAAAGCCAGTAACATAGTTTAGAATATAACAATCTAACAACACCCAAATGAGTAAGATACATACATAGAATACAATATGACAATTCAATTAGTCGAACAACTTAAATATGGTCATAGTTTTTGAAATTTGGTGGTAAGTTTTCTAAATTTTTTACAATTTCATAATCTTTCCAAAATAAAAGAGAGACATCATCTTAATGTCCCTGAGTAATCATAATAGGTCAATGGAACTCTAAAAGTACAATCCATTATAAAAGATAAGTACTAGAGTAAAAAGACCCTAGGCTATTAAGTACAGGAGAAACATCAGTATTTTCCAAAGCAAATGAAAATCACTACTTAAAAGTTCTAAACAGACATTCAGTACCAGCCATGAAAGTCACTAGCTCTTCATGCCAATACACCAGCTTCACTGTACAACTAAACATTTCATAACCTTTTTATAATGAATGTTAAAAGCAAACAAAAATCAGTAGAGGCATAAATTCTGACCAAAAAAATCCTATAACAGCTAGAGTATTACAAACACATTTGAAGCTCTACTGTAGATTTAATGTCTAAAAGAGATTTTCATTGTGTAGAGAGAACTGACATAGAAAACCTAACTTTTTTAAAGTGTGCAAGGTTAAACCTGATAAATTTTACCTGCAAATGATTCAACTTATCTTCTAATCTCTTTCTTTCCTCTACCCTTGAACTCTGCATGTGGAAGAAACATTGTAAGCCATTTGGAATCAAAAATGAAAAGTAATTTTGCACATTTATAAATAATAAAAAGGAAACACTGAAATAAGAACAAAAAAAATCAAAACATTTGCAATGAAAAATATTAATGTTTTAAAGAATCCCAAGATGAAAGCAAAACGTAGAGGGATTCACTCCACATCAGTGTAATTAGATACAGCAGTAACATACCTCACGGACCTCCTCAACGTTGTGGACCGTCTCTAGAGATGCCTGATATATAACAATATATTAAAAAATTATTAATTAAACTCAAGAATATATCAGGATAGAATTTTTTATAAGCGTTACCTGTAACCGATACACTTTATTTGACAGTTCAACTACTTCTTCAGATACCCTCTTCTCTGCATTGGAAAGAATTTCCTTTTCGCGTTCCAACACAGAAACCTGTGCAAGAGTATCACGCTTAAACCTACACCAGAAAATTCAGTAAAGACGATTTCATTCCCCAGAAATTGATTCATACCTCTACAGAAAGCTTTCGAGCAAGTTCTTCAGATGCCTGAGTGCTCTGAGAACTTTCTCGTAACCTCCGCTGATACTCTGTTATAAGTTGGGAGAACTCGACATTCCTTGCTAGAACAGCATTCATTTCATTTCGCTGGTAATTTAGCAGAAAAAGTTTCATTCATTATAAGAAATAAATGTCATATGAAACACAGGCATAATTTTTTCAAACAAACACAACAAAATTTCCAAATATATATTTACTTGGTTTTCAGAGTCCTTCATAAATGAGTCTAGCCTTTCACGAGCATAATTTGTTTCCAAAAGGAGTCTGTCACGCTCAGAGCGTAACGTATATGCTTCATGTCTGGTCAAAGAGTAAACAGCTCTTAATAGAAAGTACAAAAGGTTGTTCAAGGTCAAAAACAACTGAACCAAAAAAAGCATATGTTTGTCTAAAGAAATATACTTTCATCACCCTAATTCAATAGTAAAAACCCTAATTTTTGACAATCAGGTGCATTTGGTTTCCAGAATTCATGGATACAAGCCACTGCCATGCAAGACCCATCATCGAAATTAGCACTATTTGAATAAAATACATAAATAGACATGAACAGATTGCAGTTCTACTCCTTAAACCAAACAAAACATGCATAAGGTAGCATGTGACAAGAGCCTAAGCACAACAAAAATGCTCTATGCAGCAAATCCTGAACAGAAAAATTAAACTAATATAGTTTCACTGATTTTACAGTTATGACCAAGAAACTTGTTTATAGGATTCCATTGACAGGATGACATACAAGGTTAAAAAAGCAGACACTTTTGAGGTTTTGGCCAAACTAGATGTCAAGTTGGTTTATGAGTCCGCCCCTTGCGCAAGCCCAAAAGAGGTGCTCTACATATTGTTAAAAAATTTTACCACTCGGGTTTTAATCTCATGACCAAAGTTGGAAGTAGACCTTGCCAAGTGACCACACGTAAAAATATCTCCAACGGGCAATGTCAAGTGAAAGCCTGACACTCTAACAAATGAAATAGTTGATAGTTACGCAAGATGATATCTTCAATAATTTCCAAATCCAAATCCGTAGACATGAACAGATCATAGTTTCAATCCTCCAAGTAAATTAAACATGCATAATATAGCAGGTGAAAAAGAGCTTAATCGCAACAAAAATCATAGTTTTAATCCTCCAAGTAAATTAAACATGCATAAGATAGCATGTGAAAAAGAGCTTAATTGGCAAAGTTGGGAGTAGACCTTGCCAAGTGACCACACATAAAAATATCTCCAACGGGCAATGTCAAGTGAAAGCCTGACACTCTAACAAATGAAATAGTTGATAGTTATGCAAGATGATATCTTCAATGATTTCCAAATCCAAATCTTAGACATGAACAGATCGTAGTTTCAATCCTCCAAGTAAATTAAACATGCATAAGATAGCATGTGAAAAAGAGCTTAATTGCAACAAAAATCTTTAATGCAGCAAATCTTGAACAGATAAATTAAAGGCAAAGCTAGTGAACTGGTAAACCTTCAATGCTTTCACAGTACTCACCAAGAAACTTGTTTTTAAAATTCCACTGACAGGATCACATACAAGGTAAAAATAGCAGTCACTTTTGAGGTTGTATACAACCCAGACACCAAGTTGGTGTATGAGTTCGCCCCTTGTGGAAGCTTAAGAGAGGTGCCCTATATATTGTTAAAATTTTGTCCCACCTGGGTTTTGATCTCATGTCCAATGTTAGGAGTAGACTTTGCCAAGCAACCTACACCTAAAAACATTCCCTTTCAACAGGCAATGTCGAGAAAGTCTTAACACTCTAACAAACAAAATAGTGAACAGTTATGAAAGATGATATTTTCAATGATCTCGAATAATAAATCAGGTTCGGCAACTTATATGTGACACCAGCTAATTCCATTAAATATGATGTGTTAAGATAAAGCAGACATAATTCTACTGACGAAAACAAACCAAGAACATCATCAATATGCTCAACAATGAAACCCCCTATAAAAGCAAAGATTATATATTTTCTATTTTATTGTAACAAGGGATAAAAATAAATACTTTGCAGTCTTTATTTCTTCTTCAAGGCATCTAATGCGTTCAGCAGCCTGCTCTTGTGTCTTCTGGGCAGTTTCCTGCAATTTATTTTCAGGAAAAGACATGCTTTTCACATGTAAACACAAAATTGTCTTGAAGCATAATCCATTGTGGATAAGAAATTCACCATACCTGAGAAATTTCTACAAGCCTTCTGAGGTCTTTCTTCCCATCACCTGCAAGGAAAGCATCCAATTTTTCATCAGTCCATAACTTTTGAACAATTGCAACAAGCAAATCCAACTAATTCATAGAATAGCTATACTCTTCAATTGGATCTCCATTGCTCATTGATTCAATAGAAGAATGTGGGAGAAAGAAAAATTAACAATAAAAATAAATGTCTCATTAATTTACAAACCAGATGAACCCCCAGTAGGGTACTGGAAGAAAGAACGATTTTTGAGTTCCTCCTCATAGAGCCTTCTATACATTCCCAACTGTTTCAAAATGGTATTAGACAACATGCTATCCAAAACAGAAATATACAGCACACCAAGTCTGTCTCATATTCAAAAGACAAATTCTCCTGTTAAAGAAACACAGAACTGTTGTCCCCCATCCAACAAGTAATGAGATACAAAATCTCAAATACTGATTCTAGCCCATAACTTACAGTTCCCTGGAGGGACTCGATCATGCCCGACTGCTCTTCAGACTTCTTTAAAATGGCTGAAACTTTGGAGACAGCCTCATCAGTTCGCATCTTAAGCTCGGAGTCAAACGCCTCCTGTGCAATTTATCAACAACTATTCCGAAGTAAGTACCAATTATTTGATCATCAACGGAGAACCAAATTATTAGACAAGCAAAAGAAAAGGGAAATGAAAATTTCATCTTCGTTTATAACTAATTTTGCAAGGGATGAACTTTCAAAAATAAGTATTGATGACAGAATTCATTTCAAGCTTTTAGGAATAGAAAATACAGATAATGTCAAAATTCAAATCTCGTTGAAACCAAGAAGCATGTATGCAAGGGTCACCTCTCAGATAGTAAAATATCTGTTGTAAACAAAGAATCCGTACTACATAGATCATAAAAGATGCATCATTCCATATGATCTTAGTGGAGTCCAAATCTTGAAAATAAACATATTGTTTGAGTAATCTTTGAGAAGTTGGTACATGAGGGCTAATTTATAAAATGCATTTGAAAGCTAAGGAATAGTTACAGATCAGTTACTTGGGTGAGAGGATTTAAGAATCTTGAAGCTTAAGAGAAAGACATTGAATTCTTATTATTCTAGGTTTATCATAATGTAAGCTCATTTGCATCTTTTGCCCTTTTCTCTGGTTTCATCTTTTACTCTCCATATTTCTGCACATATGCTGAACTATCTAAAATAGAAAAACGAGATAATAGACGCTGTAAAAATTCTTAGGCCCTGTCAAATGGTTAAATAGATAATTGTAAACCACCAAAGAATCTCTAATAAATAATTCATAAGAGATACATCATTCTATACGCCCTTTGAGGTGTCCATATCTCCAAAACAATCCATCTTGTTGAGGTAATTAATCTTCAATGGCTTGGTACAAAATTACAACATTGTAAATTGCAATTAAAAGTTAAAGGATTAATAAGAATTTATATGGGTGAGAAACAAAGAAAATTTTGAATCTCAACAGCAAGACATTATATACTGTTTATTTAGGCTTCACATAATGTAAACTCATTTGCATCTTTTGCCCTTTGTTCTGATTTCATCTTTTATCCTCCATATTTCTGTACACATGCTTTGCTGTTTAAAATACAAAACAAGGTATCACAGCAAGTAACTATTATTAGGTCATGTACCTATTTTTAGGTTATGTAACTAATTGAGAATATTGGTAGATGGAGAGAAGTAGACAATATGAAGAATGTTTATAGTCTCACATTCTAGCTAGAAGTTTACTGTGACAATAAAAATGCCAATAAACATGGAAGAATTGGCTACAGATTGAATCATTTATACAGTATCCAGTGGAAAATATTAGGGAGGCTTTAACCATTCTTCATAACTGGAATTTGACTACATGGGGGTAAATTGGTGGATGGATACCAGACAATAGAAAATATTTCATTCTGTAATTTATGTTTTGACTCCAATGGAAGCAAGCAGGGCAAATTTGGGCACTCAAGCATACTTATTACAACGGATAAAATAAGAACATGAATGTTGCAGAAATAGTGGACAACTTCAAAGATTGAAAACAATTTCTTTTGATTCAGCAGACAACAAAAGGGAAGGAAGAATCATTACATGAAAATCGGTTAATAGCAAACATCTGCAAGTAAGACAGTGACAGCGTAGGGAGCCTGAAAGAAAGACATTATATTAATGTCCATGAATAACCAAGAATAAAACAAAGGGTCTGGAATATACAACAGGTACTACAGCAAATATCAAGAACAAAAGGGACCCTAGACTCTGTTAAAATAAAGCAAGAAAAACAGGAAAAAACAAAGAAATATAAATAAGAGGGTTACCCTAAAAAAGGGTAACCCTCAAACTAGTACAAGAATAAATACATGTGCCAAGGGAAGAGCCTGCAAAGCAGTGGAAGCAGACAAGGAACTAACATCCTCAATTGACAGCATTCTGGACTGTGTTGGAGGAGTAAACAATATTATTATCGATCATCTCTGGAGGACAAATGCAGAGTCTAATAACGCTTGTCTAGGAAACTCCAGCGATAAGGACAGAAAACTCCTAGGATGACTAATAAATTTTCTGAGTTTATCGCAGAGTTTTGCTGAGTCCATAGTTATTAAAAAAATTTGGTCAAATGAGCAATTGCCGAGTCCAAGTTTTAAAACTATGGAGCAAAGTACTATATATTGTAAGTGGTCATATTGGATTACCTAGCAAGGCTATAATGTTACAATATACTGTCCTATAATTCAAGTCTTTGAATATGTCAGATTTGTAGAGTTTATGCCCATGTCTATCAAAGGATACATAAAAGAGCTTAGAATATATAGTTAATGTTATGTTGTCAATTCAGGTGCAGGTTCAATAGTTCAACATTTTTTTCCCTAAGACCTATATGGCAAAGTTCATTTGTATAACATATTCTGTGTTTGTGTGTGCGTGTGCGTGTGTGTCTTTCTTTTTACCCACGTTGGGCGATGGCTACTGCTCCTCCCATTAACCCTGTTAGTATGAGCAAAAAATAATATGAGAGAAGAAGCTTGTCTATCTCACAAAGAGATGGCAACCTTACATTATTGAAGAACATCTAATAATAAATGACAATTACATAAGGCATAATGATGGCAGTTACAAACAAAAGATGTTAATAGACAAGTGTAATAGGAGTTACACTATCACATTTGTACTTATTATTCTGATATACTATTAATGTCTTGATACCCTCCAACCCTTAATGACTAAACCGGAAGGATTTGGAGGTTTAGTCATTAAATTACACAATGTGCAGAAACAAGGAAAAATATCTGCATGAGCAACCTTCACGGCAGTAGGCACAAGATAAAGATATGCAAAAAGAACATAATGAACATGCTCTGTTGCAGAGTTATCAATTGGTTTGCCTGCCTTCGAAGGCGACGCATCTGATTTGGTGAAGTCATCATGGGTTGAACCTCAGCTGGAATGGAGTCACCTTCACTTCTGTGTTGCTAAGACATGGGTGGTGAAGAGCCACCCCAAGGCTGACGCATTGGAACACCCCATGATCTCAGTTAGTGAACAGATTTGTCGCTATACTTTTAAATATAACCCTTGCCCAACAAATAGCCACAAATAAACTAACTGTTAACCTTCCTATGCGTTTTGAGGGGCAGCTCCCTCTTATGATATAAACAGAAAAAGTAAACTGGGTATGCTTTTAACCTGAAAGCGGGAAAGGACATTTTCTACCTAAACTTAATCAAATCTTAGTACAAAGCCTCACAAAACAAATCTACTCACTGCAATAGATATTTATAAGCTGAAAACTATAAAATCACGACTTGAAGTCTTCAACATATGGAAAAGAAACTACAAGCAATGAGTGAAGAGCACACGCTTATACTGTGGGGGGTGGGGGGTGAATCAGTATAAGAACAATTTTAAATCCGTTTTAAAAACTGAATAGTGCACATAAACCATACGCAAGATGAACACCAGTTTTACGTGGAAAACCCTTTCGAGAAGAAACCACGGCAAAGTAATTGCTTTTATTAATAAGTAGGCACCAACCTATAGAACATACCACATTCGAAAACAAAAGTCAGCTTCAACTCACTGGAAGCACCAACTCCCCTAAGCACCAACTCAATACAAGGCACCAACCTTTGATACAATAGGCACAATATCTTCTTGTGACTTTTCTTCAATGAAAGACGAAAAACAGTCACATACAAAATTGCAAGCTCTCCTTTTTACTCAGCTGATATTCTTCTCATAGATCACTCATCATATTCTCATACCAATCTGCTTCTCTTTTCTCGCTATAAATCTGCAACTTAAATCTGCTTCACTGTACTAATTTTCAGTCATTCTTTTTTTTCAACACCACAGACCTTAACATCCAAAAATCTGTCCTTATAGTGTTTCCATTCGCGGTGCATAATATCTTGGAAAAACTCTTTAATATGGGGTCGCTGCAATTACCACATTGATCGTTGTCTTATCCTTATGAATATCAATGCATAAATTATTACGTTTAAAAAAAAAGACATTGTCTTTTGTATGTAGCACCTTTGAAACATAAAGCATGGCATTTCTTTTACAAGGATAAAGCATTGTTTTTTAAAAAACAGATATAAATCATTAAAGATATCGTTTTGCTTTCTTTTGATATACAATCTGTTTTTCTCTTTGCATGTGAGCTTTATGCTTTCTGATTTTGTGTATGCAATCCTTTTTGCATGCTTCTTTTATGACATCTATTGTGTTGTTTGAAGACATAAATCAGATGTGCTTTAAATCATAGTGACGCCCACAAAGAAACTTGTTTTAAATCAGATCTTGCGTTGTTTTAAGACGATTTGCTTTCACATAGAAACTGTGCCAACATAGAGACTTAGTTTCCTTTGACATCAATGACAATATTCTAACAATTTCCCCCTTTGCCATTGATGGCAACTTCATACTTTCTAAACTGCTCCCCCTATCTCCAATTCTCCCCCTTTGGCACCAATGGCGAAGGAATAAACTTACTTTTCACAGAGCTATATGATATGACAATGATCAGAACCCTCTAAAAACTAGACTTCTTCTCAATGACTGGAGGAGAGTGATATCACTCCCAACTTCTTCCACAGGTACTCAAAAGTTTCCTTTGGAAGTGGCTTGGTGAAGATATTTGCAATCTGTTCTTTGGTGGATACATACTCCACCTTCACCTATTGATCAGCAACTTGCTCTCTTAAAAATGATACTTAATCAAAATGTGTTTTGTACTGGAGTGCATGACTGGATTCTTGGAAATGTTAATCGCACTCGTATTGTCACAGAAAATAGAGATGGGATGGTCATATTCTACTTTGATGTCCTTAAAAGTCAGATTCATCCATAAAACCTGTGTGCAACAAGAAACTACTGCAATGTATTCCGCTTTGGTTGTAGACAAAGAAATAGATGCTTGTTTCTTACTCAACCATGAAACATGATTATCTCCTTGAAAGAATGGACCTCCACTCGTGCTCTTTCTATTATCAATGCCGCCAGCCCAATCTACATCTGTATATGCTGTGAGGGTGAAATTGTCACCTTTTGGGTACCACAACCCAAAATCCATAGTGCCCTTAAGATATTTGACTATCCTTTTTACTGCATTCACATGTGTGTCCTTTGGTGTAGCCTGAAATCAAGCCACATACCCAACCGCTTGCATAATATCAGGTCGTGTAGCTGTTACATACAACAAACTTCCAATCATAGATCTGTACAAAGTTTGATTTATCATCCTTGCTCAACTTGCATCCTGTAACCATGGAGGTACTCACGGGATTGCAGTTCTCAATCTTGAATTTCTTCAACATCTCCTTAATGTACTTGGTTTGGGAAATGAATGTCTCTAGCTGATTGTAAAATTTGCAAACCAAGAAAGAAAGACAACTCACCAAGCATAGACATTTCAAACTCCTTCTACATGTTAATGGCAAATTCTTGACACATTTTCACTATTACCTCCAAAAATGATATCATCAACATAAAGAACAATAATCAACATGTAATCACCTTCATTTTTGACATAAAGATTGTTGTCCGCAATACCTCTTTTGATGCCTTGATGCTGTAGATACTTGTCTCTTGCATCCCAAGCCTTAGGGGCTTGATTCAGCCCATAAAGTGCCTTCCTTAGCTTGCAAACATAGTTTTTTTTTTTGAAATAATAAATCCATCAAGTTGTTCAATGTAAACTTCTTCCTCCAAGTTTCCATTCAGAAAGGCTGATTTTACATTCATTTGATATACTTTGAAATTTTTGAAACTGGCAAGGGCTAAGAACATTCTTATCGCTTCCATCCTAGCAACTAGAGCAAAAGTCTCTTCAAAATCAATCCCTTCAAATTGAGCATATCCCTTGCATACAAGTCTTGCCTTGTTCCTTACAACTTGGCCATCTTCATTTGGCTTGTTTTTGAAAACCCATTTTGTACCGATGACATTCTTGTCCTCAGGTCTTGGAACAAGTTCCCAAGTTTCATTTTTCTCAATTTGATCAACCTCTTCTTCCATCGCCTCTATCCAATGCTTATCTTCAGCTACTTCTTCGAAACTCTTAATTTCAATTTTGGACAGCAAGGATATATCTTCATCTTCTAAATAATTTACCATCCTTCTTGTTGTTCTTGTTCTACCATCTTCTATTATCAACTCTTCTCGATGATTCCTTTGTACAAACTTAGACGGTGTCTTTGTTGGTGCTTTTGATGGTGTCTTCTGCTCAACTATTTCAACTTCGTTTTCATCTACATTTTCTTTGTCTTCATTGCACTCCTCATTTTGATCATCAACCTCGTGTATCGTTTCTGGAAGATTTCTTTCTTCATCAACTTTTATGTCTGCACTTTCAACAACTTTGTGCAACCTTTTATTATAGCATCTGTAGGCTTTACTCTTTTAAGAGTATCCAAGAAAAATTCCTTCATCTGCTCTTGGATCAAATTTTCCGAGATTGTCTTCATCTCTTCTAATATAGCATGGGATACCAAACACTTGAAAGTACTTCACCAATGCTGGCCTACCTTTCCATAATTCATATGGAGTCTTGCTGCCATTTACCCTTATTAGGCCATAGTTCTGAATATAAACAGCAATATGAATTGTTCCTCTCCAGAAAGAATCAGGAGCATTGGACTCATTTAGCATGCTTCGAGCCATCCCCTAAACTATCCTATTTATCCTTTCAACTACACCATTTGGCTGTGGTGTTCTTGTAGTTGAAAATTGTCTTTTTATACCATGCTTTTCACATAAATTTTCAAATTCACTTGAAGTGAATTCTCCTCTTCTATCTTATGTGGTGTCCTGACCAAGAATCAACTACGACCCTTGACATTCTTTTGGCCTTTTTAGGCTGAGGGCTGGCTTGGAGAATTTTGGACACAGTATGGAATACTGGGTCTACCATAGGGGTGTACTTTCTCTTTTTACCTACTACCTTTTTAAGCCAAGAGTGGGATTGTAAAACAGAACGGTTATCAACAACATTTCAAGTGGTATTAACTGGAATAGAGTTTGACTTTGCTTGATCAACTTGTGGCTGAGGCGAGGGGGTAGATACATTAAACATAGCATTAAGAACACTATCTTGACCAATCTATTGAAGAGACAGAGATAGGGTACCTGAAGGAGATGGAGTGGGGGAAGCTTCATGATCAGCCTGGAGCTGCTATAGAGAATCTAGGGCATCTATTTCAAGATTCTTCTTCATTTAATATCATGGTATTTTTTACTCACATGTGCCATCTACCTGCACACTTCAAGAAAACAATAAAATCAAGAAAACAATAAAATCACTAGCATATCTGGGAAGCTTATACGATGCACTTTCAAAGCCACCTATCCTCACATAAGAGAATCTATCAAACTAGATGAAGAAACTCTTGTATTGCATCACAAATTGTGTTGTCTCTTAGGATATCCTAACACCAAGGTTACCATCAATTCTTTTCACGTTGTACATTAAGAATGCGTCACTAACCGACCTAAAATCTTTATTTCCAATCTCTTCTTGCAACTGTTGGAAAATATGCACACACTGGCGTGTCACTAGAGAGAGTACCAAATGTTCTCAATCCCAACCAGACCACATGAATATCAACAATCACATAAAATAAATATGAGCACACGTAAAAGGTTCCTTTTTTGTGGAAATTAACCAGCTGATCATCAATGTGGTCACTAATAATTCCAACCGAATCAATATGTTGGCTTTCACTACAAATCACAAGAATAAATTGGCACATCCACTTCTCAAATGAATTGGACTCATCATTTCCTACCACTCTATGCAACAGGGTAATCATATCAGATATGTCTTCTTTGAAATGTGCTCGCTTCAAATTTTGTGGGACTTGTCATTTAGCCTTCTCATTCTTGAGCTAATGTTTAGCTATGGTCGTAAGACACCAATCTTTTCTATTGAAAAAGCAATTCCACCCAACCTCAAGAGACATACTAGCATATTCATCTCTGTCTAGTAATCTAAGGGCACAACTAATTGATTCAACGTCAAGTTTTGTGACAACAGTCCCATCAAAAGTCTTAATTTCCCTAGTTTCTGCATGATAGCTTTTGACACAAGCAAGCACCAAATCAGGGCATTGAACAGCTGGCAGGAAACCTCCTACATGGGCGAGACTACTAGAAAAGGTCTTTTTTGCCAGAGGTGACCTAGGGTCTTCGTTCATTCTGTTCCAAAAGTCCTTCAAATCTATGTGCCCCAACTCTGTGTCTCTAATACCCACCAAGTTATTATCTATGATTGATGCAACATCGAAACCCTGATATTTGTATTTCATTTTAACTAGTCTAATTGCCCACCAAATATACAAATTGAGGACTCTTAGCAGAATTTGGCAAGTAAGAGGAGGTTTCAAATGGGAAGTGTGTGTGGTACTCATGAAACCTTTAACTGATAAAATGCACAATTCCCAAATTGAAAAGTATTCACATAAACAAGAGTACAGAGTATTCACAAATCCACTAACTTGATTACCCTACAACTATGAACTGACTAGAGTGCCGCCAAGACAACTTTCTCCAAACTCTTGAAGGCTAAAAACTTAGATACTTCCTACAGCTACTTCTGCAAATGAAAAACTTTACAATAATAGTTTGTGTAATGCCTTAATAAATCCCATTTATGTTGGCATTTGTGGTGAAGCCAAATTTCATAAATAAGCTTCAAGGATTTTGAATGTGATAAGACTGTTCATGCGTGTGAAATTACTCCTACTAATAATGATGCAATACAGTGTCTTCATTTTCGCGCCCATTGGTGAGGATAACCTTTTTCAAAAATAAACCGACAAGCAGATGAATTGGAAAACTTGAAAACTCAACGATGTAAACAAACTTTCCCTTAATGATGAGTCTTCAGTCAGTGGATTGCCGAATTGGCAAAAGTGAGAACGTTGAAACATATTATAGGCCAAAGGAGCAAGTTCAAAATTTAAGATATTCACCGATACATTTGCTTTTTGAACTTTCTATAGGAACACCGGGAGTCGCTACGTTCATAAGACCTAAAACTTGTTGACCAAAGGGTTCAAAAAAGGCTTAAGTTAGCGATTGACGAAAATGGCCAATGGGAAAACAAAGTGACACCAAAGGAAAAAGAAAAGATCACTTTATCGGTAGGTTTTAGAAGATTGTTGCAAGACAAACATAGGACACTTTTTTGGTCACCTTGTGAAGCACATTGCCTTGACCTTCTTTTGGAGGACATAGGCAAACTTGATTAGGTGACACTGGTATTAGATGATGCAAGGAGCATCACAAAATTTATCTACAATCACCCTTGGATTCTTAATTTGATGAGATCACACCCAAGGGAAAGAGTTGGTGCAATCGGGTGTCACAAGGTTTGCAACGGTTGTCATAACGTTGCAAAGCATTATTGGTTTGTTGAATGCTTTGAAATAAATGTTTGAGAGTCCACCATGGCTAAAATCATCATATGCAAAGAAACCTGAAGGAGAGAGGGTTACAAGCGTAGTCTTTGACAACCTTTATGCACAAAGAGCTAAAGAGATCGTGAAGGTTATTAAGATATTCTTTTATACTTAGAATCTCCTATTTTTAGTTAATGCTCAGTTTCTTGTAACGGTATGTAATTATGACAAGATCGTGTGTCGATCTCTGGCAGTCTTTGGAAGTTTCTAAATATAGAAACTTGCTTTCTTTGTAATTACTTGTAACCTATTTAAGAGCCTTTGCTCTATGTGAATAGCATCCAGCATTCTGCCATTTACCCGTGTAATATGGTATCAGAGCTTGCTTCGACTTCGAAAACATAATTTCATTCGAAATTATTCAAGTTTTTTTTGAATCTTGAATTTGTTTTGGGCTCTTTGGTTGGTTCTTGTTTTTTTAGGTGAGGCCGGATTTTTTTTCTGCACACTTCCTGTTTTTCGAATTTGCTGAGTGCCTAGGGCACGGGAATTTTTCGTCTAGGGTTTTGACCCTCAAAAATTTGACAAAAAAAATTTTCAAAGACATTCCTGATGGGTTTTTCAAGCAGATTTCTGGGTCTTCATCTGAATTTTTTTCTAGTTTTCTAAAATTTCTGAATGCCTAGGGCACGGAATTTTTTCGTCTAGGGTTTTGACCCTCAAAAATTTGACGAAAATTTTTTTCTAAGACATTTTCCTGTGGGTTTTTCGAGCAGATTTCTAGGTCTTCATCCATTTTTTTGGGTGCATCGTTTTCCATGCACCGTTTTTCGTGCAGCATACATGTTATGAAATTTGTGCCAGTTCAGTTCTGTTCGGCATACCTACAGTGTTCTGTCCGGAATTTCAGTTCGCATCCACTTCTATTCGTCGTTTTTTGTGCCTCAAAAAGCGTGTGGAATGGCGAGCTTGTCCAATATTATGTTGGAAGGCAATCAACGGTTCAACGGCCGCAACTACAACACTCGGAAGCAGCGAATGATGACCATCTTTCAATATCGCTGCCTCGCTCAGATCATTCTAGGCACTACCACTCGTCCAGCAACGGCGGGTAAAGACCAGGATAAGTTTGACGAACAAACCCGTGAAGCAGTCATGTTCATTAAGCTATCAGTCACAAATGATCAGTTACCTCAGATTCCAGCTGGAAAGACAGCAAAGGAGATTTGTGACCATCTGAAGGGTTTGCATGAAACCTCCGACAAGAGCTGTGCGTTCTTCCTGAAAAATATACTGTTTTCTATCATGATGGAAGAGAAGACATCTTTGCAGACACACCTGAACAAGATCCAGGAGATCAGAGATCAGCTGGAGGCTATTGGTCGAAAAATGGAGGAAGAAGACCTGGTTGTGATCACTTTGAAAAGTCTACCTAAGTCCTATGAACATTTTATTGAGACTCTCAACATTACATCAGCTAATGTTGATCTGAAGTTTCCAGAACTCTGTACTATCCTCTTGCAGCAAGATCGCTGGAAACAACAGTTTGGTAGTAGTGCTTCTTCGTCCTCTTCAGAGCAGGCTTTTGCAGCCAAGTTTCAAACTCAAAATAAAGGCAAAAGCCAGCCTCCACAGCAGAATCATCAGCCAGCGCCATCTCAGAACAGCGGTAAGAACATTCAGTGTAACTACTGTCACAAGTTTGGACACATCAAGAAAGATTGTCGTGCACGTATCGCTTCTGAACAAAAGAAGTAGGGAGGGTCTCAGCAGAAGGCCAACAGTGCGGAGCACACTGAGCAGAAGGAGTGCGTTTTACGCCTTCATGGCTAAAAGACCTGCAGACCATGCAAAATCCTCTGCCTGGTACATTGATTCAGGTGCTTCGCGTCACTTCACTCATTGTCGTGACTGGTTTACAGAACTCTCCCCTTTTAGTGATTCAGTGGTCTTCAGTGGTGGAGAAGTGTACACAGTTGCCGGTAAGGGCACTGTTCAGCTTCAGTCTGGTGGGAGGAAAATCATATTCCTCAACGTATATTATGTTCCTGGTATGGAACTTAACTTGCTTTCAGTCAGCCAGATCATGAAACACTCTCCACAACTTGATGTTGTGTTCAGCACTCACAAGTGCTCGATCATCGACCGGGAAACCAAATCCACTGTAGTTGTTGGCATTGAGGACAATGGTCTTTATTGACTTGTGGATTCGGATGGTCCTCCTGAATCAGCCCTAGCAGCTCGACACTCTTCGATTACCAGTCTCTGGCATCAGCGGTATGGGCACCTGAATGTGCACTACCTATCTCAGCTCTCCCGACAGCACCTGGTAGATGGGCTCCCTGAGATTCAGGCTCAGAACTTCGGTGTGTCTGCGGATCGTGTCAAGCTGGGAAACAACACCGCACGCCATTCCCGACTGGCAACACCTGGCGAGCATCCAAGGTACTTCAGTTGGTTCATGTTGATGTTTGTGGCCCTATGAATACTCTTTCAGTTACTAGATGCAAATACTTTTTACTGTTTGTTGATGATTTCGGTAGGAAAATGTGGGTTTACTTTCTTAGACAGAAATCAGATGTGTTTTCAGTTTTTCAGAAGTTTAAGGCCTTAGTAGAAAAAGAGTATGGTTGTTCCATTGTAACTCTTAGGTCAGATAATGGGGGGGAATTTTGTTCAAATGCATTCTCCAACTTCTGTGATACACATGGCATCAAACACCAATTGACCACACCCTACACTCCTCAACAGAACAGTGTTGTATAGCGGTGCAACCGCACTATAACTGAGTTAGCCCGTTCCATGATGGAGCACAGATGTGTTCCTAAGAAATTTTGGGCCGAAGCAGTTTTCATTGCAATTTACCTTCTTAACCGGTCTCTGACCTATGCAGTTAAGGATAGAACTCCAGAAGAAGTCTGGACTGGCCGCAAGCCGTGGGTCAGTCATCTGAAAAATTTTGGCTCTCTTGCCTATGTTTGGATTCCCGATGCCAAGCGCTCTAAACTGGACTCCAAGAGTCAAAAATTAATGTTCACAGGATATAGTGATAACCACAAGGCCTATCGGCCCATTGACATTGAGACAGACAGTCTCATCTTCAATCGTGATGTGGTTTTTGATGAAGAGCGGGGACCCTTCTTCTCTCCCTCTTCTGTGCAGCAATCCGAAGATCAGCGTCTTAAGGCTCCTAACTTGGGTGTCCGTCTTCCATTAGGTCCACCTTATGGGAGGGATACTGATAATTCTTCAGATTCCGATGATTCTCAATTTGACATCCCTGAGGATGATCCTGAGTATCCTCCTGATGCACCTGTTCTACATGATGCACCTGTTCTACCGGTTGCACCTGTTCCAGAACCTCCGCTGAACCTGACGTTGGCCCATCTACCCGTCGCCCCAAATGGTGGTCTCAAACGATTGCCGATCTTCATGATGATGAACTTGTTGAGGGTAGATCCTCCCGGAATAAGAGTAAACAGCAGCATACAGTAAACTTTGCTCTCATGGCCAACCTGCACAGTGTCTATGAGCCTCAGACTCATTCTAAGGCTAAAGGTATTCCAGAGTGGTATACGGCGATGGAATTCGAACTCCAGAGCCTTCAGAAGAACCACACCTGGGTCCTTTCAGACCTTCCTCCAGGGAAAAAACCCATTAGCTGCAAATGGGTGTATAAAGTTAAGTATAAGGCTGACGGAACCCTAGACAAGTACAAAGCACGGCTTGTTTCTCGGGGTTTCTCACAGAAAGAAGGCATCGACTATGAGGAGACTTTTGCTCCTACAACCAAGATGAGTACCATACGGCTCGTCCTTGCCTTAGCAGCCCAGTTTGGATGGAAAGTCCATCAGATGGACGTCAAAAGTGTCTTTCTCAACGGTGAGTTGCAAGAAGTCTATATGACGCAGCCTCCTGGTTTCAAGGTTGCCGAACTAGAACAAAAAATCTGTAGAGTGGTCAAAACACTTTATGGCTTGAAGCAGGCTCCAAGAGCATGGTACATCAAAATCGACAAGTACCTCACAGATCATGGCTTTAAGCGGAGTCCATCTGACCCAAATTTGTACATCAAACATACTAGCAATGATATATTGTTGCTCGTTGTCTATGTGGATGACTTGCTCATTACTGGTAGCTCAGCACACCTGATCGATAAGATCAAACAGGCCCTGTGCAAATCCTTTGATATGAGAGATTTGGGACTTTCACACTATTGTCTAGGTGTTGAGGTTTGGCAAACTCAAAACAGCATCTTCATCTCTCAGTCGAAGTATGCTCGCAGTCTTCTGGATAGGTTCCGAATGCAGGACTGCAAACCAACCTCCAACCTGATGGAAAAAGGACTTAAGCTGTCCGCTAAGTCTGCCTCACCAGTGGTTGATGAGTCCCTGTTTAGACAGCTAGTAGGCAGTCTTATCTACCTAACTGCTACTAGACCCGACATTAGTTTTGCAGTCAGCTACATTTCACGATTTTTGACAGCTCCTAAGGCTGTTCATTGGGTAGCGACTAAGCATGTGTTGCGGTAAGTGAAAGGCACTTCTGACTTTGGAATTCTTTACACAAGGAATTCTAATCCCAGCCTTAGAGGCTTCACAGATTCAGATTGGGTAGGTTCCGTTGATGACAGAAAATCAACTTCTGGGTATGTGTTCAGTTTGGGATCCGGTGCCGTCACAAGGACCCGTAAGAAGCAGCAAGCTGTAGCACTCTCCTCCACAGAAGCTAAGTATTGAGGTGCAGTGAAGGCAGCTTGTGAGGCAGTTTGGCTTCGTCAGATGCTTGCAGATATGCGACTATCTCAAGCAGGTCCGACTCCCCTGTTTTGTGACAATCAGGGAGTTCTCAAACTTGCCAAGAATCCGGTCTTCCATGAAAGAAACAAGCATGTAGAGACGCATTGTCACTTCATCAAATCGTTGGTTGAAGACGGATCAATTCAGTTGCTGTATGTTCCAACTGAGGATCAGACAGCTGATATTCTCACCAAGTCCCTTAGTCCTGACAAGTTTGTAAAATTCAGGGGGTCTCTTGGTGTAGTGAATAGGTTGACCATTAAGGGAGGGTATTAAGATATTCTTTTATACTTAGAATCTCCTATTTTTAGTTAATGCTCAGTTTCTTGTAACGGTATGTAATTATGACAAGATCGTGTGTCGATCTCTGGCAGTCTTTGGCAGTTTCTAAATATAGAAACTTGCTTTCTTTGTAATTACTTGTAACCTATTTAAGAGCCTTTGCTCTATGTGAATAGCATCCAGCATTCTGCCATTTACCTGTGTAATAAAAGTAACCTCAAAACTTTGATTTTAAATTCAAATTGAATATATTATTTCTTAATTCAAGTCTTTCATTATAAATTTGTAACTTTAATCTTTTGTATTTGTAAGTTGTAGGTGTTGGAGCCCTTGGTTAGAGTTCTCCATTTGGTAGATGGAGATCAAAACCCAATGGGGTATATTTACGAGGCCATGGATAGGGCCAAAGAGTCTATCACAAGGGGGACAGCCTCAAATTTGATCCCATATGGGAGATTATTGATAGGAGGACAAATAATCAACTCCACCAACACATCCATGCAGCCTGGTACTTCTTGAACACCTGTTTTTTCTATTCAGATACTAACGCAAAGGCTCTCTGCCCACACTCACAAACTAACACACCAAATAAATATAAACACAATCTCATGCTTCATTTATTTGAAAATCAAAACTCACATACAAGTTACATCAATTAACAGATTACAATCTGCAACAAATTACATCAATGGCCATCATAGCCTCTCCTCTCAATCCACAGGAAACAACTCAACTCCCTCCTTTCTACATATTTTCAGTATTTTATTTTTTTGTTGTAGGTTGGGTGGCCAGCTCTGCTCTTTTTCCTCATGAATGGTGTCCCATTTTGCAGCTATTTTCTTCAATTTTAAGTGCCCCTTCCTCTCACAATACCACCACTTCCCCCTATTCCATTTGCTGCAGATACTTCCATAGGGTGTGGTGCAGGAGCACCAAGATATCTATGACTTGTTCAAATCTTCAAGTTATTTGTTTTGGTTCAATAAGGTCCTTGAGACCATTTCCATGATGTAATAAGGCTTGCATACCATGACTATAAATGACTATGTCCAAATGACTAAAACTGCTGTCATATTGTAAGACTTGCTCCTAGGGGACAGTCATATAAGTTTTCTTGTTTTGTAAGCCTTGTCAAGGCATAGGTAAGGAGTTTAAGGCATGTGAGAGTCTTAGGAAATTGTTAATTCTCACATAAATCATAACCAAATCATAAAAACACCGATGACAAGTGTATATGATAAAACAATGTGTTTGCTGTCCTAAACAAGGTGGTTGCAGAAGGTATTTTGTTGGTTGTGGATAGCCCATCGACCAACTACCTTGATAACCACTTCAAACTATTGAGAAGTCTTCTTAATACCTCAAGGATGATGAGTGTATAGAAAAGAGAGAAGTTTTAATAACAATACAAATCAGTTCTGCTGTCCATTTTTTCTGTTTTTTCTGATTTTCTGAACTTTTTGGAAAAAAAGTCCGTACCTCTCAATTGTACGGAACTGTGGTGTCCTCCTTGCTGTTGGGAAATGAATAACACCGAATCACCTTTCCTTTGAATGTGTCTTGGATCAGTAATCTTATGTTATGGGGAAGTTATAGCCTAGTTTCATAAAACTGTTTTTTTTGAATTTGCTGTCTCATTTGGAAAGGCTTGTAACAGTCCGTACTAATGCAATGTACGGCTCTGCCAAGAAGTCTAGCTTGTTTGTGGTTGAAGTATAGTGGAATACCTTTATTTCAAGAGTGTTTTGAGGCTTTGAAACTGGAAACAAAGGAAGTTATGATAGATCATTGAAAGGCTGCTCTTTACATTCCTGTTTCTAGTGAAGTTGCTGTCCCAGGCCGTACAAAGAGAGTACATTGAGTTTTTGTCATTTCTTCTTTCTTTGAGTGGTTGGAACATTGAATATACTTGCATTTGAATAGAGTTTGGTGTTTTGGATTTGCAGTCTAAGAAGGTTATAGGAGTTCATTCAAAAACAGTCCCCATAGACTCTTAAACAGGGATTTGCCTCTCACAATGAGAAATTGACCATCCCACAGTCTTTCAAAACCATAAGACCTGTGGGATGGATGTATTTGATTGCATTTTGAATGTTTTAGTTGTCTACAGGGGTGGAAGGACTGATTTGGGCAAGATTTGTGGAGTGGCTTAATAAATCCATGTATTAAGCCATTGAAGAAGCTTGTATGAAGCAACTGAAGTAGGGAATTTGAGGACAGTCAACTCTAACAGCAAATGAATGGTGGATTCCATGGTTTTGGCATGCCATTGATATGTCTGGGTGGTCTAGAGAGTTTCAAGTTGCCATTTGTGGGTACTTGCTTCACAAACTAGGCTTAATTAAGGCATAAAACCACTAGGAGGGTATTGGTTGAGACACATTTTCCAAAACAACCCAAACCCATTCTGGAGTATGTTGTGGGGAGGCATAATGGGTATCTAATACATGTCTAAGATTTGCATTTGGGTGTTTACACAGAAGGTTATTGGGACAGTTCTCTGTTTGTAGGGTTACTAGCCTTTCTTGGGTTTTGTGAAGGAACTAGTAGTTCGAAGTCTGATCCACCTTTGCCAACAGATGAGATGGGCTCTAATATATATCCAAACACCATTTCCAAGAAGAATTCAAGAACTTTAACTGCTGTTCCCACTTTTCCATGAAGATCCTTGTTTTTGGGCTCATTGGTGTAGCTGAACCTTGCCGAATTTGTCCTTCTTCTTGTATCCGATTTGCCTCTACATCAGGGTGCAGCCTCATGTAAGAGGCATTATTTTCCTTCTTTAGCGTTCCATATAACTCTTTTTTTTGTTCCATATAACTCTTTTAATTTCTGTTTTGATATTCATAAAATCTGCAATTTCTTTCAATATTCTAGCGCCTCTTCTTCTCTGCCTGGCACATCATTTCCTTGACGTTTTTTATTGAAATCTTTAAGCTGCAAGTTTGGTGGTTTTTCACTGTTGTTTGAGCCTCTGAAGAGGCATTGAAAAGTCATAAAAAAACACCTATTTAAATGATGTGTCGGGGCAGCCTTAACAAGCTGCCCAACCTCATGTGGAAGCTCAAAAATAAGCGCTAACCATTTCATAAGTTTAACAAATCCTTTTATGTTGTCCCTCCACGTCCTCACAGTGGCGTTAAGAATTTAACTTTGGCTGAAGATTTATGTCTTAACAATTTTAATTAGCCTCCATTTACAAGTTGTTCCTTCAACATTTCTTGTTTTACCCCGGAGAGCGACTTTGAAGAACAGAATATTTCAATAAAAACAATTTAAATAACAGGTTAAATACCTCGTGAAGCTATATAATCAATTTTCAGAAAATTTCATATGCATGACTGTCAATCTGCGGAATCGGGTGTCGACAAGGGAAAAATTCAAACTTCTCTGAATTGAATGAAAATTAGCGAGTTGGCTTGCAATGATGTCCCAAGGTCCCCTACAAAACAATTTCGCTCTAGCTTTCAAGAATTGTGAATTTTTAAACTTTCCATAAACCCGTCAGCACAAATTACCGTAATTAAATTATCCCAAACGGTGAGGAATTTTGCACTAATTCCTTTTGCAAATTAGGGGGAATACTTTCAAAAATCTTCCCCTAAAACAGTTTTTCACCAGCCCTTACGAAATTCCGAAAACAATTGTTTCCGTAAAATTGCCCTATTATGTGTCAAGAGCGAAATTGGAAAACACTGAAATTTTGCATTCCTGATTGTACCAATCACATTCTATGCAGAGAAAGCCATTAGAACCCAAACAAGCCAAACAAAATTGAAAGATTAAACCTGCACTTTTTTTGGTTGATGTCAATTGCTTGTTCGCTCGGGATGCTCCTGCATAAGATACCTTCTCAGATCCTAATGGAGAGGTCATGGAGGGGCCCACGACATGCATTCAGAGGATGACACCTAAGGTTGAGGTGAGAGACCTCATTGTCCAAGAATTGGAAAGTTATAGGGAAGGAAGGGGTAGGCTCTTTTCTTCGGAGCTAGCTATCCAAGGAAAAACCACTCAAACACAAAGTATAAAATTTGGAGTCTTTCACATGCTTCTTACAAGTTACAAATTTCAAATTTACAACTATTGATAATTTGATAAAATATGTTTTGACTTTGCTTTCTAACTCTTCAATATTTTATTTTGTAGAGGCTTGGTCGAAAATTGGGGTGTAATACCCCAAATTTGCAAAGATTAGCCCTCCGCATTTTGTGCCAACATTGTAGTACATCTAGTTGTGAGCGCAATTGGAGCTTGTTTGAGGCCATCCACACAAAAAAGAGGATCAAATTAGCTCAAAAATGCCTCAATGACCTTGTCTTTGTGCAATACAACCTTCAGCTGCGCACAAGTATGAAGATTAAATCAGAATGATATATTATTTACAAAAGAGCAACGCTTTTTATAAAGGATTACAAACAGAATTTTCTAAATATACAATATACAAATGTTTCTAAATTAGATTAAAGCTAATCTAAATAACAGAATAGCAACAACCTAATATATTACAATAGATGACCATTAATATAAACTATCTAAATTTATTTTAATACCCCCCATTAATGGTCAATCTATCAACTACACCAAGGTGCCCCCTAAATCTGAGAAACTTATCCGGGCTCAGAGACTTGGTGAGAAGATCTGCAGTTTGGTTCACGATGCTGAGATGCACCTGAATCAATATACCAAGCAAAAGAGTTGATAGGATCTGCTGGTGTCTTGGCCATAAAGGCGTAGAAAGTAGATTCCTTTTGCTCAGTGTGCTCTGCAACATGGGTTGATGGTGTGGACTCTCCTTGCTTGGACTGTGCAGAAGCCAAGCATTTCCGACAATCCTTCTTCATATGGCCATACTTATGGCAGTAATTGCACTGAATGGTCTTCTTCTTGTAAGGGTCCTCGGATTGACCCTAACTGAATGGCTGAGAGGGCTGATTGTTGCCCTTATTCTGCTAAAAGGACTTGGCAGTAAATGCATGCTTCGTGGAGGACGAACTAGCAGCACTTCCAAACTGTTGTTTCCACCGATCTTGTTGCAGAAGGGTGTTGCACAGCTCTGAAAACTTCAAGTCAACATTAGTCGAAGTAATGTTGAGCGTTTCGATAAAGTGCTCATAAGATTGTGGTAGAATTTCATAGTAATGACTACCATATCTTCCTCCATCATCCGACCAATCGCTTCAAGCTAATCACAAATGTCCTTGATTTTCGTCAAGTGCTCCTACAGAGTTGTCTTCTCATCCATCATGATGAAAAACATCTTCAAAAAGAACGCTCGGCTCTTGTCAGAAGTTTCATGAAGGTCCTTCAACAAATCTTAGATTGCTTTTGCTGATTTTCCAGACAGAACCTGAGACAGCTGATCATCAGTGACCGATAATTTAATAAGCATAACCGCTTCCTGATTCTGCTCATCAAATTTATCCTTATCTTTACCCACCACTGGAGGGCGTGTAGTTTTGCCCAGAAGCTGGTCAAGGCAATGATACTCGAAGATTGCCATCATGCGCTGCTTCCAGGTGTTGTAATTATGGCCATTGAACTTCTGACTGCCTTCCAACATGATGTTGGACCAAGATGCCACCTTTCACATTTTTCGAGCCACGAAAAAATGGATTACAAGCTGATGGCACAAAAAAAAGGGTAGATTGACGGCACAGACTCCGAGATTGAAAAATCCGAACTTGAAACCCTAGCATAGATTTTGAGGCACAAATCCCAAGAGTATGAAAAATACAGGCTCAAAAAACCCAAACACGAATTTTGAGACACAAATTCCGAGGTAAACCCGCCAAAAGACGCCTTCAACAATGATCAAAAGACGAAGACGTATGCACAGGTCATGGCGAGGACATGGACAGGATGTGGACAGGGTGCGAACAGGATGCAGACGGGCAAAAAACTTGCACAGGAAACCTGAGGTCGGAACACGTACGTACGTATGAATTTTACAGAGAGCCGAAGGCAAAAAAGATTTCCCACCCAACCGGCTTTGATACCATGTGAAGATTAAATCAGAACGATATATTATTTACAAGAGAGCAACGCTCTTTATAGAGGATTACAAATGGATTTTTCTAAATATACAACATACAGATGTTTCTAAATTAGAGTAAAGCTAATCTAAATAACAAAATAGAAACAACCTAATATATTACAATAGATGACCATTAATATAAACTATCTAAATTTATTTTAATAACACGGGTAGAGGACAAATCAGATGATCCAATTGATTTGGATGAGATAGATCCTTACAGTGATTGCACGGGGCGGGATTATTAAAATAATATTTAGATATGTTATTAATGGTCAATATTGTAACATTAGTTAGTTTCAATTTCTGTTCTTTAGATTAGTCTTAATCTCTTTAGAAACTTCCATATTCTTTATTTTAGAAACATTTGTATTGTAACTATATAGAGCCTTGCTCTTTGTTAATAAATCATCGAATATTTACCATATTATGGTATCAGAGCAAGATTTTTGAAAAAAGAAATTATGGCGCCTTTGTCTGTACAGTTCCATACGCGCCATTCAATTCTTGCCTCTACAAAAAAATTCGTCCTCTAAAAATCGCGTTCTTCTCTGTTTGGTCGCAATTTTCTATTTTTTCGTTTGGCATTTTGTTTTTGTCGGGGGATTCTCTCTATTTTTTATCACGAGTTTTGTGGTCACGGATTATGAAGGGATCGTGGCTTTTTCTGATCATGATTTACATCCTAGAGTTGCCATTAGGCTTTCGACAGACTCTACAAAAGTTTCAATACTTTCTGGCCGTCGTCTGAGATTTCTAGCGCCTTTTGCGATGTGGCGGATTTATCAAGTTTCTAGTCGCCATTTAGTCGCAATCCTGGCCGCAATTTGTTTTTTCCCTGATCGTGGATCCTGGTGTGTTTCCTTGTGCTCGCAGTTTCTATGAGGTCGCCATTTGATAATCATTAGCGAGTTTCTATCTGTGGTCTGCACTAGCGCTTCAAGCGCTTTACCCACCTCAGCCTATGATTTGTATCAGAATCGACGGTTTCTACTTTTTTGTTTTGTTGTCTTTTGGCGACATCTTATTTCTACATTTTGGCGCTCCTTTGTTCTTCGATCACTGCCCAAAGCGCTTAAACTTTGTCTTGTGGTCACGTAGAGCTCGGACCCAGCACCTAGATTTGCAGATAGTTTTTTTTCACCTCGGGATTTGTGCAGACCGTGCTAGGGTTTTGCAGAAATATTTCATTTGTGCCATGAAATTCGTTTTGAGCCTACTTTTTTCCTGTCTCAGAGTTTGTGTCGTCTATCTGCCTCAGAAAGCGTGCAAGATGACGTCTTTATCCAATATAATGTTGGAAGGCAGTTAGAAATTCAACGGCCGCAACTACAACACCTGGAAGCAACGCATGATGACAATTTTCGAGTATCGGTGCCTTGACCAGATTGTTCTGGGCAAAACTACACATCCTCTACTAGCGGGTAAAGATCAGGACAAGACCGATGAGCGGATTTGACAAGCGGTCATGCTCATTAAATTATCGGTCACCGATGGCCAATTGCCTCAGGTTCCTTTAGGCAAATCAGCCAGAGAAATCTGGGGTTCGTTAAAGGACCTTCATGAAATGTCCGATAAGAGTCGAGCGTTCTTTTTGAAGAACATGTTTTCCATCATGATGGATGAGAAGACAACCCTGCAGGAGCACTTGACGAAAATCAAAGACATCCGTGATCAGTTGGAGGCGATTGGTCGGAAGATGGAGGAGGAAGACATGGTAGTCATCACCCTGAAAATTCTAACAAAGTCCTATGAGCACTTTATCGAGACGCTCAACATTACCTTTACTAATGTTGATTTAAAATTTCCAGAGCTATGGAACACCCTTCTGCAGCAAGATCACTGGAAACAACAATTTGGGAGTGTTGCTAGTTCATCCTCTACAAAACAGGGGTTTGTTGCCAAATCATTTCAGAAAAATAAGGGCAAGGGTAAGCCCTCTCAACAAACTAGCCAAGGGCAATCCTAGGATTCTTCCAAGAAGAACATTCAGTGCAATTATTGCCATATTGCCATAAGTATGGCCATATGAAGAAAGAGTGTCAAAAATGCTTGGAGTCAAAACAGTCCAAGCAAGGAGAATCCAAACCAAAAGCCCATGTTGCAAAGCACACTGAGCTTAAGGAGTCTGCTTTCTATGCCTTTATGGCCAAGAAACTAGCAGATCCTATCAAAACTTCTGCGTGGTACATTGATTCAGGTGCATCTCGACATTTCACCCATCGGCAAGATTGGTTCACGGAGTACACGCCATTCAGAGATTTTGTTATCTTTGGAGGAGGCGAAGAGTATAGTGTTGTTGGAAAGGGCAACATGCAAATTCACTCTGGAGGGAGAAATTTAATATTTCTCAATGTATACTTTGTACCTAGCATGAAGCTGAATCTCCTTTCCGTCAATCAAATTATGCGGCACTCTCCTTAGTTGGATGTTGTTTTCAGCATGCACACATGCAGCATAGTGGATCGTGAGACACACACTACAGTTGCCCAGGGACTTGAGGATCATGGTCTGTATAGACTTGTTCATTCTGAGGATTCTCAAGAGCACGCCATGGCAGCTAGGAGTATTACCATCAACAAACTCTGGAATCAGCGTTATGGGCACCTGAACATGCACTATCTCTCTCAGTTAGCTCGAGAGGGTCTAGTTGGTGGTCTTCCTGAGATTCACACTCAGATTCATTAAGTATCGACGCATGTCAGGCTAGACAGCAACATCAGACTCCTTTTTCGAATGGTGATTCCTAGAGAGCATCCAAGGTATTGCAGTTGGTTCACGCTGATGTATGTGGACCAATGAACACTCCTTCAATTATTGGATGCAGGTATTTTTTGTTACTTGTTGATGATTTCAGCAGAAAAATGTGGGTGTATTTTTTGAAAAACAAATCAGATGTGTTTGGTATATTTCAGCAGTATAAGGCCTTAGTTGAAAAAGAGTCAGGCTGTCAAATAGTCACTCTTAGGCCTGATAATGGGGGAAGTTTTGTTCTACTGACTTCTCCAAATTCCGTGCTGCACATGGCATCAAACGCCAACTTACCACACCTTACACCCCTCAGCAGAATGGTGTCATTGAACGTAGGAATCGCACCATCACTAAAATGGCTCGTTCTATGTTGGAGCATAGAAACGTCCCTAAGAAGTTTTGGGCTGAAGCAATCTTCACTATTGTTTATCTTCTGAAACGGTCTCCTACTTATGCCGTCAAGAAGATGACTCCTGAAGAAGCTTGGTCTCGACGCAAGCCTAGGGTCAGCCACCTGAAAGGTTTTCGCTCTACTGCTCATGTTTGGATTACAGCTGCCAAGTGCACCAAGTTGGATTCCAAAAGCCAAAAACTCATGTTCACTGGTTACAGTGAGAATCATAAGGCATACAAGCTAATTGATGTAGACACAGATCGTCTCATATTAAGTCGTGATGTTGTGGTTGATGAAGCTACTGGGCCATTTTATCTGTCTTCTTCTGTGAGCCCTGAGGATCAGCCTCTGAAGGCTTCTGATTTAGGTGTTCGCCTTCACCTAGCTCCACCTGATGGGAGGGATTATGCAATTGTAGAGGCACCTCAACCTCCTGTTCCACCACCCGCCCCTCCTTAGGATGATTTGGATCCCCATCCAGATGATTTGATTCCAATTGCCCTAGTTGATGTTGTTCCTCCTGATTCAGATGTTGGGGCATCTACTCTCCGGCCTAAATGGTGGGCTAAGACCGTCGGTGATCTTCATGATGATGAATTGATTGAGGGTAGATCTGCTCAGAAAAAGAGCAAGCAACAGAATACATTCAATTTTGCTCTTATGGCCAACCTTCACAACATCTCGAAGGCTCCGACATATTTAGAGGCTAAAGGTATACCTGCGTGGGAACAGGCTATGGAAGCTTAACATCATAGTCTTCTGAAGAACAACACTTGGGTCCTCTCTGATCTTCCACCTGGGAAGAAGCCCATTGGCTGCAAATGGTTGTTTAAAGTTAAGTATAAGGCTAATGGAACCCTTGATAAGTATAAAGCTCGGTTGGTAGCCAAAGGGTTCTCACAGAAAGAGGGCATTGACTATGAGGAGACTTTTACTCCCACAGCCAAAATGAGTACCATTCGGCTTGTCCTCGCTATTGCAACCCAGTTTGGATGGAAACTATCAAATGGACGTCAAGAGTGCATTCCTTAATGGGGATTCATAAGAAGAAGTCTACATGACGCAACCTCCTGGTTTCAAGGTTGCTGGTAACGAACACCAGGTATGCAAACTGGTGAAAGCACTCTGTGCCCTTAAACAGGCTCCACATGCATGGTACATGAAAATTGATAAGCACCTCGTGGATCATGGTTTTCAGCGGAGTCCTTCTGATTCCAATTTGTATGTCAAACAGTATGCTGATGATAGTCTTTTTATTATTGTTTATGTTGATGATCTAATCATTACTTGCAACTAGGAGCAATTGATTGAGGAGATCAAACATGATCTCAGTCAATCATTTGACATGACAGATTTCGGACTTCTGCATTATTGCCTAGGTTTTGAGGTTTGGCAGACTCATGATAGCATCTTTATCTCTAAATCCAAGTATGCTCGATTTGTTCTGGATGACAGATTGCAAACCTACATCCACACCTATGGAGAATGGGCTGAAACTTTTAGCCAACTTTGATTCACTTGTGGAGAATGAATCAGCATTCAGGCAACTAGTGGGCAGCCTCATTTATCTCACTGCCACTAGACCTAATCTTAGTTTTGTAGTGAGCTACATCTCTCGCTTCATGACAGCCCCAAAAGCTTAACATTGGGTTGCAACGAAGCGTGTGTTGAGATATGTGAAAGGCACTTCCGACTTTGGCATCCTATATGGAACGTGCAAAAATCCTAAGCTGATTGGTTTTACAGACTCAGATTAGGTAGGCTCTGTTGATGAAAGGAAGTCTGCTTCTAAGTATGTTTTCAGTTTGGGCACAGGTGCAATCACATGGACCAGCAAGAAGCAACATGCAGTGGCTTTCTCCTCGACTAAAGCTGAATATCGGGGAGCTGTTAAAGCAACATGTGAGGCAGTTTGGCTTCAAAGGATGCTTTCTGACAAGCAAATGTCTCAAGCAGGGCCTTCACCCTTGTATGGTGACAATCAAGGGGTGTTGAAACTTGCCAAAAATCTTGTCTTCCATGAAGGGACCAAGCATGTTGAACTACATTGTCATTTCATCTGCCAGCTTGTCGAAGTCGGATCAATGGTGTTGCAGTATGTTTCGACTGAGGACCAGACTACAGATATTCTCACCAAGTCTCTATGCCTGGATAAGTTTGTCAAATTTAGGGGGCACCTTGGTGTAGTTGATAGATTGACCATTAAGGGAGGGTATTAAAATAATATTTAGATATGTTATTAATGGTCAAATATTGTAACATTAGTTAGTTTCTATTTTTGTTCCTTATATTAGTCTTAATCTCTTTAGAAACTTCCATATTCTTTATTTTAGAATGAGCGACCTCCATTTTTTTTACTGAAGATGAGATTCTTGATTTTAAGAGGTAGGCATTGGAGGTGGGTGCAGGAGGAGATCTAGGATTGGATGGCATTGATGAGGCTGAGGAGTCATTGCTATCTAATACCAGGATGGAGGTTGAGCCACTGCCTTCCATGCCAAGCAAGGAGCCACAGCGGACTCCAAGGACTAGAACCTCTACCTCTCCACTAGTTTTCAGTAGATTAGGAAGAGGAAGATGTAAAATGTTGTATTTACTTTTAGTTTTACTATTTTCATTTTGTCAGCTATCTATTGTATCAGACTATCAGGCTATCAACCATCAGGTTTCCACATGAGGATGCAATTTTGTACTCAATTTGCATTCAAATCAATCAATTTTAATATAAAACACTTTAGTACTCATTTATGGTCTCATTGGATACATCTTGTCATTGAATTTTGCAAAAAACCATGTGTTTCTAATGAAATTTAAGCAATTTTTTAAGTTACCAAATTTTTTGCCGAGTTTTTGTCGAGTCGAGTTTTTTGGGCCTGGTGAGTTTTTGTTAAGTCTGAGTTTTCCAACTATGATCTAGCTAATAGAGAGTTAACCTATGTTCATACCTATAACATACCTAACATTCCATAAAACCTTCGATGCCATTATTGAGTGCAATCCTAACATCACTTACTATTGTGACTACCATCAACAGTAAACCTAACATACCAATCCTTTTGACACATGAAGTGTCTGGATGCACTTGAATCAAATAACCAACAATTGTTTTTAGCGCTATCTTCTAAACCCATCAATGCAAACTCCTCCTTATGGTTTTCCTTAGCAGTATTCGCCACATTAGCTTCATTTTGTTACTTGTGGGATATATCAAAGTACCATTTTTTGCAATCATTTTTAACATGCCTAAATTTCAAGCAATAGAAGCATTGTAACATTCTCTGTAGTTGTGAAGTGGATGAGAGAGAACTATGATTTGTACCCTCAAACCATGCAACAAGTGCACTTTTTGAACTCACAAGTGCACTTTCTAGACTCCCAAAAGAAACTTCACTCATTTCCTCATCGTCATTCCTTCTACAACAAGTATGAACTGACCTTGTCAAAAGTCAAAGTCTAGCTTTCCACCAACAAGTTAATCCATAAGATCTTTGATTTTCAAAAGATGCTCTAACAAAGACCCACCCTCACGCAATTTAGTAGAAAACAATATTTTTTAAAATAAAAGACTACTTTTCTTGGAGACTTGATATTTACCTTTTAAGCTATACCACAGGGTATGTGCAAATGTAATGCTTCGGACTTCGAGAATTAACTCATTTGGTACTAACAATTTGAGAATCAACAAGGCTTCCCTATGACGTTTGTCATAATCACCAAGGTTATTGATGATCCTAGTTTTTGTGCCTAACAAGATTCTGTCACATTCCAAGTACTCCACAATAGCAAGTTTCTTGTTACTCCACATGTCATAAGTTTTACCCATTAATTTCTATGACTAGCAATTCAAGGTTCTGAATACCAGCCATTTACTTAACAACCCAAAAAATACTTTTCCCGAAAGAATTTTAAATGTGAACCCAAAAATCTTCAAACCTATCAACCTCAACTTCAACTTTAATATCGGAAATTACAAATAAACTAACCAAAAAAAAGTTGCCTAAAAATTTTTCGCATCCTTTGAAAGGTTATTTGAAAAGCCCTTTAAAAGATATTTTCGGGCTTAAAGAAATTTGAATGCAGATTTTAAATGAAAACCACTAGGATTTTGCAAAAAATAAATAAACTGAAATTACTAATCCACATACCCAAAATTGTGACTAATAAAAAATTATGTGCCCTAGCTCCTTGCATTGCCTTTTTGTTGACTATGATTCTTTTTTGGCCCATCATGATTGCATATAAAACTCTGCAAATCTCATTCAACTACTGACAAAAGGTGTTCGAAAACTCTACAATTCCTACTTCGACTGCAACTCTGATGATTGCCCTTTCTGCAACTCATGACCCTTCTAAAAACCCTCAACGTGACTGTGTGAAATGTTTTTGCCTGCAATCTTCTATTTCCGACTCAGCCACAACTTCAACTATGATCTCTGTGATTTTTCTTTGCCCTAGCCAAGCAATTTCTCCTACAGATTACAACCATGATTCACCTTGAAATGTGCTCCAATTCTGTTGTGCCTATGACCTTCTCTTCCCAATTTTCTTCCACCAGATTGAATCTTATTGGCTCTTATACCAATGTTAGTACGAGCAAAGAATGAGAAGAGAGAAGAGGCTTGTCTATTTCAAGGAGAGATGGAAGTCTTCTATTATTGAAGACTGTCTAATAATAGATGACAATTACACAGGCCATAATGATGACAGTTACACACAAATGATGCTAACAAACAAGTGTAATAAGAGTTACACTATTACATTATTACATATTATTCTAATGTACTATTAATATCCTAATAGAACACCTATCAACCACAAAGTTGTTATCACTAGCCTAAAGAAGAACTTACTAGAGGCATAGGAGCAATTATGCTAGATGGAGTTTTCGACACAGCTATTGGATCTGCTTGAGCAATGGCTCCTGTAATGTCAGGTAAGCAGCCATTAGGTTTCCAAAAAATGCTTCTGGTATGCTTTCTTCAAAAAAATTATTTCCAGCTATTGTATAAGGAACTTCAAATGTTGCAACAGCCTTTGAGGAAGAGGATTATGTGAGAGCGAAGGGCTCACAAATTTGTGAAGCCTCTTCCTTTGAATGTCATCAATGGGTTAATAGCTATAGGATGGCCAGTAAAAGATTAAGAGGAAATTCCATTTTCGAATTGGGGATAGATGTAGCGAAGGAAGCTGAACACTGTCGTGTTTGGGTTGATAAGCAAGTTTAAGAATCTTTGGTCCACACTAAAGTTGTTCTTATTTATCCCTATGCTCAAGGATTTTTTATCATTGCTTGTGAAATGAAGGCCAACAGAGATTTTATTTTTGCATAAGTTTTGTGCGTCTGGGGAAGAGCCTCTCACAGAAAGCTTCATAATTTTACCAATCTCAGTAAAGCTGCCTAATCTTCCACTACATTTTTTGCTTCCTTATTGTTTTGACAGTATTGCTAACTCTCTAGGTAAGTTTATTTTCCTCTCTTTCAAAACATTCTATCGTTCTCATCCTACCTATGCTCAATTTTTGGTAGAGATGGATCTAGCTAACGATCTTCCAACTGAAATTTGGCTTAAAGTGGATAGCAAACATTGGAAGCAGCAACTAGATTATGAAAGGTTGGCTTTCAGATGTCAAAATTGTTTCCTCTTAAGACATCTATTAGATTCGTGTCTTGGAAAAAAGACATCCACTAGATTGGCATCCTGGTGGCAGGACACTAAACCATTTCATCAGATTGTTGATAGCCCCATAGAAGAGGCTCTTGTAGACAAAGGTACGGAATCCTTAGGGAAGTCACATGTGGGTGTTTGCCCTTCTTCTACTAAATGCCCAACTTTGAATGTGATCTTGTCCTCTCCCATTAATCTTGTATCTCAAGAAGTGGAGCTTTTCAAGCCTTTGGCTGATCAAAAGGAGACTGAAAGTTCAATGGAAGTTGTAAATTTTGAGCCATCCTGTGAGGTTTCTACAAAAGAGTTCATGCTCCCCAAGCACTTGCCTCAATGACTATGCTTTCAAATTCTTTGGAGGAGGATTTCCTCTCTGGTGAGGGGCATGGCGATTTAGAGCCTAGGGATGTATCCTTGGGGAAAGAGGGATGGACAATGGCTCCTATAGTAAATCTCTTTCATGTAAGAAAGCCTCCTCACATGAGTCTTAGATCTCATAAGGAAAAAAGGTCGGAAAGCATGTTTAGTATTGGGTAGATTTTTGACAAGTTTTGTTTAAGCTTTCCTGATTTTGATATGTAACTCGGGGACTTGTCCCCTGCAAAAATGGACATGTTTCCTATAGGGGACGTTTTGAGGACGGGTAGGACAAATGATGCAATTAAAAATCTCAAATTTAAAAAAAAAAACACAAAATTGAAGGTTTGTGTGGTCTCAAAGGACATAATTTGGGCACTACCCCTCGACCCCACATACAACTTCATATAGTCAATCAGGAGGAATAGGCTACCTCTCAATCATTAAAGAAGTTGTGCATAGTGGCTTGTGACTTCAGGATCGACAAAGTCGAGTACCATCAGACTCCAACCACATGTTGGGATGTTAATCCCGAAGATGCCACACAAGGTGATGAGGAGACACAAAAGAGATTGGTCAGGATTCCATTAGATTAGGCAATCCCTCATAATGGTAGTGACCTAGACTTAGACTCTGATTTTGATGCAATGTTAGCAGATGTTGATTATGGGCAACGACATAATTATTTTATTAATTTGTTTGTCGCTCTCATATGAAATCTCAATTCAACTCTAATATTAGGTGTTAAGGTTCTATGATGTATATGGAGTTTCCTCAAATGTCCCCAAGACGTTTTTGCAAAAAAAAATCTAAAAGGGGACGGCAGGGCATTTCCAACCTGTCCCCGCATCCCTGAAACATCCCCTGTTGGGGATGGCCCTGATTAGGCCGGGGACGCATCCCTGGGTACATAGCTATCTACTTCTCATACGACGTTACTTATGAGAGCTATTGCATGCTTCTACATGTTACTTGATGTCATATATGATTGCATGCTTCAATTACTCTACTGCTTTATCATATATCCTTTTCCCTCTCCTCCAATTCCTTGCATCTTTTCAATGCAACAAATTGAAAGGGGGGCATATATTGTTACTAATGCTTTTCATGGTTAACATTTCAGGTAGTGATTTGTGCTTCACATAGACTTGTCACCATACCTAGATAGATCTTGATCGCACTGTACATTTATTGGAACTACATTACATGGCCGCATCAAACTTGCCATATCACATTTTCCACATCGAGTGGAGTCACATTACATGGCCATATCAAAAGTGCCATATCGCATTGTTGCATAGAGTGAAGTATTATCATCACTTTCCAACTATTTTTATGTTTTCTAGGTCTCAATAGAGCATCCTCACCAAAGAGCATACACAAAGGATCCAAGAATGATCTGTTACTTTTATCCATAACCATTTACTCCCATTTGCCATCTACCCCTCATTATCATACCCATGTTCACACTCACTTACAGACATTCATCAATATCACTTCCTTGTCCACGTTCATTCCCGCGCCACTTGAGATCAATCCCAAGGCACACAAGAATGAACCTCAAAATAAAACTTAAATTCAAATTCCAACTTTCCTGCCCCTTTCTACTAGCCATTATGAGCCAACTTGGAACATGTTCATGCAACGTGTTATGTTTTGGTATTTACAAACATTCAATGTGCAATAAATTCAAATTCCAACTTTCCTGCCCCTTTCTACTAGCCATTATGAGCCAACTTGGAACATGTTCATGCAACGTGTTATGTTTTGGTATTTACAAACATTCAATGTGCAATAAATTCATATGAGAATACAAAGAGAAAATCATTAGTACACATTTCAATTTCTAAAGGGAAAAAGAATCGGATTCACTTTATCTACTTATAGATCACTTGCATGTTAGTGAATATTGTCTTTGAATCTTCGCTCCAAGCCATAAAATAACCTCATCAAGGTGTCAACCTAGTGATCCAGCAGATTCCCTTAAGGTGTTTATAAACACCACAATCCTTACAGGCAATTTGGATCAAACCCATGGTGCTCAGGGTTGAACCTTAGGAAAATCTGCATTTGTTCAGATTCTGAGACATTCATCAAACAAAGGCTATTGAATTTCTAAAAGTAACAAATCAATTATGTGCACCACCAGCATCATTCTTTTGCCATCAATTTTAGAGCTAAGTACCTCTCACATCTCACAAGTAAATTAAAGCAAGAAAATTATGGAGTAAGTTTTAGTGACTGATCAAAATGATAAATAAAGCAAGCATTTACCTTAAGCTCTTGTTGCCTTTGTTCAACCTGCTGGGAAAGAGTATGGACCAGGCTACGAAGTTGACAATTTTGTTCCACCATTCCATGAATATCTTTGAATGTCAACTGGTTATAACAAAAAAAAAGTATAAATTGTGTAATATCCTACACATCCAGTGGTAGCCAACTACTTTTACAGGCCCTAATCTAACCATTCCTCATAAATTATATCAGACACTGCTCTACTAGAATTATTTATCTTACAAGCCTATTTGAAATCACTTTGTCCACAGATGTTTCATCAGATGCCAAAGGTGTGGTGTCAATAATAGTATCATCATTGGAAATGCCTTCACCACCTCCACATCTTAGCTGAATGTCTCTGCATTCTTTTAAAAGCACTGTAACCTACACCCATAGCAAAAGGTAAATTCAACACATGTTTTATCAAAATTATCTTGCACTACACATTATCATGACTATGTTTTGTAAAAATAGACAAGATCCAATCCCATTTCAAATGACATCTGTAAAACTGTACCTGTGTTTGAAGATCTTGTACCTCCTTGAGGACAATACCATAATCACGCTCTCTCTTACGCAGATCAGCCTACGCAATTTTTGTTTATGTAAGAACAGGTAACTTGTATCTTGAAATGCCCTACAGGGAAATTGATAGATTGCTATTTCTATGTACCTTCAAATCCCGTATTGTGTTCTCTAAGCTTGCTTGATCCGACATTGACTGCTGTAACTTCTCTTCCATTATAGCATATGCCTCAATCAACCTAGTGTGTTCAACTGTGGAAATACAATGATATTAGCCAGTTGCAAAGTCTTCACATGCAATATTTATGTTAGATACATAGTGTTTCCACAGTCCATAGTAGTGAGATCACGAAGGCTTTTGGATACAATTGTGTGAGAGTTTTTGCATCAATGTTTTGGATCGTACTTCATGATCATCTTTCCTCTCTTCATTCTGATGATGGATCATTGAGTATGATTCAATGCGTCGATGCAAAAACTCACAGTTGTATCCAAAAATGATGTTAATTATTAGACACAGGAAAGCACAATATTATATTTGCAGCATAAATGTTAACCACAACATAAAGCTAATATACCTCTTTCATCCAGAATAAATTCTGCCTTCTCTTCTATCTCGCGTAAAACCTGCATACAGAGTGAACTCAACATTATCTTAATTTTATTCATTTTACTCTAAATTACACCCAAAAAAAACTGTCTAGTGAACATTGTTGCCATTCCTCCCAGATATAAATACTACAAAAAATTCAATCCTGAGGGAATTGGGATCCTGTATTTCAATGCTTCTCATTTCAGAATCTGACTTGTTAGTTTTTTGGCTTTAAAAACCTAAGAAAATAGATGCACTAAAAAAAATACATCTCACGAATACACAATAATGTGCCTTCAAATTTTCATCTCAAAATTGTGCATACGTTCCACCTTTAAAGTTCAGATAATAACATCCACGATCAATACACAACAAATATTTACTCTAGAAATTAACTTCCTGAAAAGTGAAATGAAAGACTCGGCTGAATTTGCAACTAGACTAATTACCCGATCTAAAATAGCTTGTGATTGTTTACGCCCTTGCCTCTCATGCCGCCATGCGTCAATAGCCTCTTGATACTTGGTATATATTTTGGCTAGCTACAACAGAAAGCATAAAGATTAGTGCCTTGACTAAGACATTGGACTCTTTTGAACAAAGAAAGATGGTACTCACACTCCAACCATCTCTAAGTAAGGAAGCTGCTAAAGCTGTTCCCGATATTCCTGGTGGAATCCTTGGTACAACCAGCCCATCACCATGCAGTTCCAAAGCAGTGTCAGGATCATTGCTCACCCTGTAGGAATGAAACATGCACTCAGATTTGCATCCCACAAAGATAACTAATAAAAACTTTATAAATATCAATTTCAAGAACTAGGCTTTATGCCATTATCATACAAGAATTAATTAATCTTTGACAGACTTCAACATTAATCTGCTTCAGATTGTCATAATATGAAGGTTTATAAATTATATGAAACATCTATGCACTCCAATCTTTCATATTATGAAATATCTCAACCATCTGACGCTTCTTGCTCGATTAGCTCTCTGCTGGCTTCCTGCTACAAACATATCACTTGATTTTTGCATAACTCAGGTTTTAAGTAATGTCTAGTGAAAGCCACTCAATCTTGATATTCCATTGATTTCGTGAACATTTCTGGCCAAAAATAAGAGTAAGACATCATTTTCTGAACTCTAGAAGAGGGAAATAAAAATCTGCGGGCCAATGCAAGAATCGACCCAGGGATCTTTTCAAAGATAAATACCTGAGTACCTTCAGATCAACCTGGCTTGGAAGAGCTCCTCTGAAACAACAAGTAAGGATTACTCTCCCCATAGAAAGCTATGACCAGTGATGCATAGACCTTCCACTCAAGGAAACGCTCACATTGTCATCAAAAGTTATTTTGGAAAGAAACTAAAACTCCCAATCATGACTTGGATAGGCAAAGATTTTTGGTAAGCAATTTTTGTGGCACCTTGAAATTTGCAAGGAGCTTTCAATGCATAAGGACATGCAAAAGGCAGATAACATTTATCAAAGGCTGTCCTTTCATCCTCTCTTGGCACTCACTTCGCATCCTCCACCTCACACCTCCATATTTTGCATTTGCAAGTACTCCAATGGCGCACCCCTCCAAAATAAACCATTCAACTATAGAATTTGGCAGAGCAATTACATCTACAATAGTCATAATGCTTCATAATTCACAAAAGATTGGGTGAAGGCTTTGTGTGGCAAATGAGATCCATAAAGCAGATCAAATTTGTTGCAAGAGCAATAAAAAATGTCACATTCAATCAAGAAGTTGCAAAAACTGGTTTTCTTGCTAATATTTGGCTTTGAAGCCAACAGTCACTTCTCTGTACTGAAGATGACCTTAGGGTGGTCTAGAACATCACTGAGAAGTCTAAAAACAAAGAAGCATATCACAAAAGTATTCTAAAGTTGATGACAAAATCACCATTAACAGCAAGAGGCAATTTCATTTTCGCTCCAGCAGTTTAACTTTTAACCCAACGACTTCATAACTGCCAGCTGCTGAAAGTTGTTGTTATGTCATTTCGGCATGTGCGCGCAGAGTAAGGGTCAGAGACGATGTCTCTTCCATTTCCTTCCATCATTTTCTTGGAAAACAGCCCATTCAAGGCATGGAGGATATAAACAAATTGGAAAACCCTTCCAAATGCTGGCACTTAGTAGATACCTCATGTTTTTAAATCAGTTTTGCTCAAACAGCAAATCTGGGAGTAGATTTCAAAGGAATTGAGGCGCATTTGTATGTGAGCTCAGTTGTATGGAGCCATCAGCTCATTTTGATGTGCTGGAGGCATTGGCATACTTGTAATTACCGAATATTAGTGATTTAGGAGCTTAAGAAGATCACTCTTGTTGGAGTTTCACCCAACTTAAATTTCAACAAGGTAAATTCCCTCTGTTGCCAGGTTCTCCTGCCTGGGAGCGGTGCCGGGAGCAGTGACAGGAGCGCCCAGGGAACCTGGGCAAGCAGAGCCGCTCCCTGGGCACTCCCAGCAGATTAAACAAAAATTTTAAACATAAAAACATTAAAAAAACGTGATTTTTTAAAGATTTTTTAAAGTTTTTTTAAGTATTGGGCAACTGGAACTTAGAATTTTAGAATTATTTGAGGCAATATATAAATATTGGGCAACTCGCAACCGGCAACTTAGAATATATATTATATACTAAGTTGCAGGGTTCGCCTGCCAGAGGACCGGGTGCGGGTGCGGGTGCGGGTGCGGGGATGGTGGAAGGGGGCTGGGTGCGTCCCGAATGCACCGGGTTCGCTGGGTTCGAACCCAGCCTAAAAACAAAGAACCCGCATGGCACCTGGAACGCACCCTCGCCCCCATTAATTTTTTTTAATTTTTTTAATTTTTCAACTTAAACATCAATTTTATAATTTTTTAAACATTCTAAAATCCAAATGAAACCCTAAAAAGACATTATAAACACAATTTTGCCATTTTCAACTCATTTGTTTCATTCCAAAACACAAAAACTCTCCATTGTGGTTGAACTCAAAAAAAATTTGTGGTTGAAGAAAGAAGCTTGAAGATTGAATCCTGAAGGTTGGAAATCCATTGCTCGACCATTCCTACTCATTTCCAACGGTTTAGAGGCTGCCAAGAAGATCAAAGGAAGAGATTTTTGCAAAGAAGTAGGTTTTCTATTCATTTTTTTTTTTGCAAACAAATTCTTTTCGACTTGTTTTTTTTTTTTAAACTATTTATATGAATCATGAATGTATCACCATGCTTTTGTTTTTGTTTTGATTCTTGAAAGTTTTGAGTTTTCATTGTTTCCATTTTGTTTACAAAACTTATTGCCACACCCACAGGTGACAGGAATCACAATGGCAGCTAGTTCTAGCTCAGTATCACAATCAAACTTCAAAATCAATCCACACTCACCTCTTTGGAAGCATGTTGAAATGATTCAACAACAACCAGGTGGTGGGGGTTACCTTTGGAAATGCAATGGCTGTGATGTGCAATATAACAGTTCATATAGTTGAATGAAAGCCCATTTGTGTAACATCCTTGGGATGGGGATCAAAGCTTGCCTGGGAAAGAATAATAAACCTATACCACGAGAGCAAGTGCTAGCATATATCATGGACCAAGAAGCAACAGATGAAGCAGTAGGCCGTAAATCAGTAGCAAACATGTCAAGGAAAAGAGGCAAAAATCAAAGAATGGATCCTCCATCTATTCCTAGTTCCAATGTTGTGATAGAGAGCCACCCATTTTTGGTCACTCCTCAAGAACAACCCACAAGCACTACAAACAAGAGACCAAAGGGACCTTTGGAAACATCATTTCAAAATGAGGCTTGAGATATTGCTGACCAACATATAGCCAGATGCATTTATGCAAATGGTATGTCATTCAATGTTGTTCGCTCACCATATTGGCAAGAGATGGTGAGAAAAACTAATGAGGCTCCAAAAGGGTATAAGAGCCTAGGTTATGAGAAGGTGCGTGGCACCTTATTGGAGAATGGGGTGAAGAGTATAGATGATGCATTGAAGCCCTTAAGGGATTCATGGAGTGAGACAGGGGTGTCGATTGTCTCTGATGGATGGAAAGATGCAAGAAATCGGCCTTTGATCAATGTCATTGCAGTGTCCCCTAAAGGGGCAATGTTTTTGAGAGCTATGGATTGTGAGGGATAGGTGAAGGATGGTGAATTTATTGCTCAGATCCTCATTGCAGCCATTGAGGATGTGGAACCTCCTAATGTTGTTCAAGTGATAACAGACAACACAAAATATTGTAGAGCTGCTGGGTTGTTGGATGAGGAACGATATTCACATATCTTTTGGACGTGTTGTCCACTCTCTCAATCTAATGCTACAAAAGAATGGGAAAAAAATTGATTGGATTAGAGAGTTGTATGCAGAGGCCAAGGAGATACGAATGTTCGTCGCGAACCACCACATGTCCCAAAGCATATTTAGATCATTTTCTACATGGGAGTTGTTGAAGGTAAGTGAAGCAATATATTTTTAAATTTAAATTTTTCATAGTGCTTTAAATTCTTAATTTCACATATTCTATTTCTTCTTAAAGTTAGAGTTTGTTTTCAATTTTTTAAATGTTTAAATTAAATTTTATTTATTGTACTTTTTATTTTTGATATTTTAATAGGTTGCCGAGACCCGTTTTGCCTCAAACACAATTGCCTTGAGACAACTTGTGAAGGTCAAACAGGCTCTTATCAGCACTGCTTGGTCCGTATGGAGGCAAAGCAGCACTGAGAGGGCAGCAAATGTTAAGGGGATGATCCTAAATGACTATTGGTGGGATCGTGTGGAGTATCTCCTTAGTTTCACTGAGCCCACTTTGAGCATGATTCGTTATACAGACATGGACAAACCTTGCATGGGAGAGATATATGATGGCATTGATTCAATGATAGAGAAGATAAAGAACATCATAAATGAGAAGGAGAAAAATCCTCAAGAAATTCCCTTCAAGCAAGTGCATGAAATTATTGAGGCTAGATGGAACACAATGACAACCCCGTTGTATCTTCTTGCATTTGCATTGACTCCAAAATATTACAGCAGTGAGATTCTTTCGGTGACAAATAGGATTCCCCCATGGAGAGATTTAGAAGTGTCTGATGGGTACAAGGCAGCATTTCCTAGACTCTTCCCTGATCCAGATTTGCATGATATGGTCACTGATGATTTCACTGATTTTGTACACTCCAATGGTCTAAGCATTGAGGCTCTTCGTGATAGATTCAAGAAAGATGCTCACAATTGGTGGTACTTTCATGGCCAACAATTCCGGTGCCTACAGTGTCTTGTAGCCAAAGTTTTATCACAAGTAAGTTTACTAAATTTTTATATTTTTTATGATTTATAATTTTATCTTAAAGACTTTTAAAAATTTGAAGTTTGAAGTTCCATAATTTTATTTTTAACTCTCTCTCTACTTTGTCGTCATAGGTTGCTAGTTCCTCTGCATCTGAGAGGAATTGGAGCACGTACTCTTTTATCCACTCGATAAAGCACAACTGATTGCACTCCAAAAAGGCGGAGAATTTAGTATATCTGCATTCCAACTTGCGCCTCCTTTCGCACAAAAAGCAAGACTATAAGGAGGGGGAATCAAAGTTGTGGGATGTGGAGCCAGAGCAAATTGACATGGATGCTTCTACTTCCCAATCCAAACATGTTGCACTTGAGGGATCAGAGAGCGAGCACACTTTTTCAACGAGTGCCGCGAGTGGCAGTGGTGTTGGTTGTGGTTCTTCAAATGATCCTGCTAATGTCCACGATGATGATGATGATGTGGAGGATTTAGCAAATCCATATGATGATTGACACTTGTCATTTGACATTGAAAAAATGAAAATTGATTGTTGAACATGATATTATTATTTTGAATCTTGTTATTGAACTTGAAGTTTGAGTTTCATGTTTTATGATATTCAAGTTGATGGTGGTTTTGTTGATTATATGATGCTATGTGGTGTTCTACACTTTATTCTTGCAATTCTAAACTTAATTCTTGCTTCTATGCTTAATTTTTTTGCATATACATATATTTATATATATATATATATATATAAAAAAAGAACCCAAAAACGAACCCAACCCCCAAAAAAAAGTTTGGACGAACCCATGAACCGAACCCGCAAACCCGAACCCCCACCCACACCAGAACCAACAGCGTAGATTATATATATTCTATAATTAATAATATATTATAATGTTATATTATTATATTATATTATATATTATAATGTTATATTATTATAATATATATTATATTATATTATATTATTATATTATATATTATTATAATATATATTAAATTATATATATACTAATAATATAAAAAAAAAAATTGATGAATATGTGCTGCCAGTATGACAGCGGATACTAATAATATAATTATTATATTATATATGATGATATTATATATTATTATACTATATTAAATTATATATAATTATATCTACTAATAATATATATTGTTGTATATAAATAAATATATATAATTAAATATATATTTATATAGTACAGCCATACCCATCTGTACCCAGAGCACAAAAAAAAAACCGCCGTAACGGCATACCAGAACCCCACTCCCGTACTTCCCTTTCCCGTACCAGAACCGGCAACTTAGTAAATTCCATTTCCAGTCTTGTATGTTTATTTTCTTTGTTCCTGTGCTATGTGTATCTTATTGTCATTGTTCTATGAATGAAGTACATGTGTAGCTTTAATTTTCTGAGTTTTAGCATATCATATTTCAAGAATGTTGTTGTGCTAGAAGATATATTTGTAATTGATAAACTGTTAAATGGCTGTCCACAGCAGTTTAGAGATCAAATGCCATCGGATCAGGTACAAAATTGTTGCAAAAATCAGTTTTGTATGTTCAATAAGGTAGAAAAGAATGACTACAGGTTACGCCTGTGACTAGAGCAAGTGGGAATGGTGATCTAGAGCCACTTGAGCCTGAAATTGGAACCCAGAATTGCTATAGGAGAGTGAAGACAGAGTCCATAGACATGGTCAGGGATATAGAAGGGATATAGACAGAGAAATGGATGAGGATAAGGCAGGATCGTAGGTTGGAAGATGTTGCCAAATTCTCCTTTCAATGGGCAAGTTGGATAAGCTGGAGAATATCATTCTTGCTTTATCTCAGAAATTGAGTTATGTTAAAGTGCAAGAGGACCAAAAAGAAGAACCCAAAGCCAAGAAAACTGAGATGGAAAAACCCTCTTCCAATGGGAATATCTCTCTCTTCAATGCAGAAGCAAAATCATCATTCAATCATTTGATGCGGAAGTTAGTGCGGAGAAATTGGACCAATGGATAGCACAAATGTAGGTCTATTTCAGTTTGAATGGATTGAGAGTACCTCAGCAAATCGCTTTCGCAAGTCTGAAATTATCCAGACATGTTCCGACATGGTACCAGCATTATGCCTCTTCTTTACAGTAGCATAGAGTTCCACCTATTTCAAAATGAGAAGATTTCAATGTGTTGATTAAATAACAGTATTACCAAGGGCTATGAGGAGGAAAGGGGCATCCAACGGCACTTTTATCAGAAAATCCAATGACAAAGTGTACAAGAGTTCACTAGTGAATTCCAAAAGAAAATAGGCAAAAATGTGATGGATTGGGAAATACTGATGAAGTATGTTGGAGGGTTATTTGGGCAACTCAAGAGGCATTTTTTAAGGCCGAACCAAAAGATGTTAATGAGGTGTGTGCCCAAGAACATTACCTTAAGATGGACAACAAAAAGAATGCATCTTTTCATCAAAACAGCAGGGGAAAATGGAGCAACAAGGTGGCGAAAAGAACGACAAAGGAAAAGGAAAATGGAAGGGCAAGAAAACCACCAATACCACAGTCAAGAATAAGGGCAAGAAAAAACAATTTTGCACTCATTATGACAAAGAAAAACACACTAAAGTGACTTGTCGGAAGCTACGTCCAGAGTTGAACCCATTCAAGAACAATAAGAAGAAAAAAATGCTTCAAATGGGGCAAAAAGCAAAGAGATAGAGTGTGGCTCTGAAGTAGATGACAGCTATCGTGCACCACCATGACAAAGGGTGTATGTATGGATGAAAACAGACTTCACGATGAAGGTGAGATGACCAAATTACTTCATATCAAAATTCAGATCAAAGGACAAAAGATTGATGCCCTTTTTCAACACATTTGCAAGTAAATTTGATCTCTCGTAAACTAGTTATCAAGTTTGGTTTGCAAACAAAGAAGCATCACAATCTGTATTCATCGGGTTGGTTGAAAGTTGAAACAGGGAGTGGAGACTTCAGTCCAATGTTGAAAAACTCGCGAGTCCTCGCGCATTTTTTTCGCAAGCGAGTTTTACCTTGAATAACTCAGCCCAAGTTATTGCAAAAACTCGCGGCGATTTAAACTGGTAAAAATTGCAAGCAACATCAAAAACTCACCATTAGGGTTCAGAAAAACTCATTTAAAATCGAAATAAAACAAAAAAAAACGCGTTTCATTTTTTCAGCTTCGTTTTTGAGAGAAAACCCTCACGGCGCCGAGCACGAGTTGAAGACTTTGGTGTTTCAACTTTCAAGACTTTGCATTTTGATCTAAAGACTTTGGAAGCCGTAGAAGATCAAGGTCATGATTGTTGTTTGCAAAGCCGAAGTCACAAAAGATCGTGACTGGGGACTCTGTGACGACGTCCAAACGCATTCAAAACTTCAATGTCTTATATTTTTATGCATCTTATTTTCTATTTTTTTTCCTTTGCTCTAAATTTCTAACGTATTAAACTATTCAAATTTCATATATTGTTAGGTCATACATGACGAGATATATTTTTTATATTACAAATAAATAATTAATATATACAATTAAAAATATATAAAACATACTATAAAAAATAGTATTAAGGAATATATTAAAATTATATATGTATTGAAACTTGACTTGTTTCTTTATATTAATAAAAAAATTAATATAAAATAATATTAAAAATATATATAAATAAATGATATTAAAAACATATTAAAAATTTATATATGTATTGAATCTTTAAACTCGTTTTTTCATTTTTTATATTAATAAAATAAACTTTATATATATATAAAATAATATTAAAAAATACTGCCTTCTAAGTATGATTGTACATGGAGTTACTGAGATTGTACATGGAGTTACTGAGATTCTTAACTCTAGAATTAAGGAGCATAAGAGCTACTCCTTTGGACTGTGGGATGATAAGCTAATGTTGAAATGGAAAGCATTGAGGCTTCCTCCTGCGGGCTTGTTCCCTTCTCCTTTGACCTCTTCCCGCAATAAAGCAAAATGGACCTGTCCGTCAAGAGGGAGGCTCAAAATCAACTTCGATGGAGCGGCTCGAGGTAATCCGGGGGAAAACGGACTAGGTGTTATCTTTAGGGATGACTGTGGAAAGTTGATTTGGGCTTGCTCAAAGAAGATAGGCTTTGGAACCAATAACGAAGCAGAACTAGAAGCGCTGGCTCTCTCTCCCCTGGTCTTCAATTCACTCTTTAAAGCCCCGGTTGATATTGAAGGTGATTCTCAGCTAGCTATTCGTGCAGCGATGGAGAAGAAGACCACCAGTTGGAAACTGAACAGCTGGGTATCTATCATAGCAAAGGAATTGGAAAAGTTGACGGATTACACTTTGCGCCACATCTTTAGGGAGGCGAACTCGGTCGCAGACCGGCTAGCCAACTTCAGTTTCTCTCAAACTGTTTCATCAATTGAAGGTTTTGAGGCAGATTTGTGGGCAGATTTAACATCTTTTTTGGACGTGGATTTGCAAAAGATTGACAGCTCTGGGGGCAAGTAACTTTGTGACTGTGTTACTTTTCCCCATCAGCTACCCGAAGGTTTCATTGCTGGCTTCTTTGATGCAGCATTGTCTCTCTCTAACAGTGTAACCAGGTAGGCCCCCTGCTTCTTTTCAGGGATGGCACCCCAAGGCAAAATGTGGAAACCCTTTTATTTTATGTTACCCACTATGGGGACCTAATCTCCCCAGGTCAATTAGAGAGGCTTGCTGTTGTGAGTGTAGCAATGTTGCTCATTGCTGCTCTATAATAGCTCGTCCAAATCTCTGTAATGTTTCTTTTTCAATGGTTAATATAAGGAGCTGCCCCGTATGGCAGTGCTTAATTATCAAAAAACTAATAATAATAATATTAAAAATATATAAAACATAATACAAATAAATAATATTAAGAATATATTAAAAATATTTATGCACTGAAATTTGTAACTTTAAACTCCTTTTTTCATTTTTTGGTTAATGAAATGTATTGAACTCCAGATTTCATCACTAATATGCATGTTTTAAAGCATATGTTTAAAAATTAATATATTTTTTGATGTTCGATAAACTTGCCGAGTTATTGAGTTTTTCCCCGAGTTTTTGCCGAGTCCCGAGTTTTTAAAAATTTTGGGTCTGCCAAGTAATTGCCAAGTCCGAGTTATTCAACTATGCTTCAGTCAATAGACAGTGCAAAATCAGATTTGGACTTATCTCAAAACTTACAGATGAGGCGATGGTGGATGTGATTCCATCAGATGTATCTGGGGTTGTATTTGGTAGCCCATACCTCTATAATCAGGATGCCATATTCTAAGGGAGGGAGAATTAGTATAGGCTGCTCAAAATGGCAAAAATTTATTCATCAAGTCTTATGTTGGCAAGTCCAAAATCTCCATGGTGAATGCTTCAAAAGCTAGGCATTTGATTAATGCAAGTAGCAAGTTTGTATTACTCAAGTCTAGAGAAAAACAAGAAAATAAGGCAGCTGAAATGAAAACAGTTCATGAGCTGCATTGTAAAAGGGAAAGAAGGGCGTAGATGAATCAGTACAACAGTTTGAAGAGTTATTTCAAGAGGCAACAGGGCTGAGACCTATGAGAGCACTTGAGCATGAGATCCAACTACTACATGATTATCTTCTTCCAAACATAGGGCTCTATCAGCAAAGCATGGTAGAGGCTAATGAAGTGAAAATACAGTTGAAGTGACTTCAAGACCAAGGAGCAATCAGACCCAGCACCTCACCATGTGGCTCTCCTATAGTTGTGGTGCCTAAGAAGGATGGAACATGGTGGACATAAATAGACTATTGGGCTTTGAATAAGATTTCCTTCAAAAAAAGGTACCAATAGCCCACGGATTCTTCAAAGATTTCTCATAGGCTGGCATGGATGCTTTTGGAAAAGTTTTGATGAAACAGCAGATGTGAGCAGATTTTGAAGGAGTTGAAGCACATTTGTATGTGAACTCCATCACATAAAGCCATGAACTCATTTTGATGTCCTGGAGGCATTTGCATACTTGTAATTGACCAAATTTTAGTGATTCAGGCGCTGGAGCTGCTCATTCTTGCTGAAGTTTTCACCCAACTTGGATTTCTTGAAGGTAAATTCTGTTTCCAGCCTTGTGTGCTTATTCTCTTGTTCCTATCCTTTGTGTATGTTGTCTTCAATGCTCCATGCATAAAGTAGATGTGTACCTTTAAATTTTCTGAGATATAGCATTATATCTGAAGAATGTTGTTGTGCTAGAAGAGATATCTGTAATTGATGAACTGTTATGAGTACTATCCTCAGCAGTTTATGAATCAAAGTGTTGAGGAATCACATATGGGAGAATATTCTCAGAATCAAGACAATATACTCTTTTCTCAAGAAGGATCTCTTCCTGAAATATACTTATTTCCTTCTCTCTCTGAACCAAAATCCCTCTAGTGGTCGGTCACCTTACTATTGTCCTCTTGGTAATGGCTAGAGACATACAAATGTTATCTTCAGATACTCAAACACAAGCCCCTTCCAACAAGAGCCTGAGTCCTTCCATTGATGGATACACCTTGTTCTTTAAAATCTACATTCTAGCAATTTATTAGGTCGCATGTTTGTTCTGGCAGGTGGGCTAAGGGGCATGTCGAAGTGATGTGATCCTCTTTTTTGTGTTGTGGGTAACAGCATCTAGGTGATGTAGGGGCTGCTTTCTAGTGGAAGTGGTAGTATGTCGTCCAGTGTAATGGTGGCAGCATCATTGGAGCAGCAGTAGGCAGAGGTAGTTTGCTTGACGTCTTTGCACAAATGAGCACTTTTTGGTTGGTCGCGGGTTGTCATTCCAGGCAGATGTGCATGGCCACCCTTCTTCCGTCAGGCACTATATCACACTTTTCAGTCCATCATAGTCATCAATTATACTATGTAATGTTAGTTAATCATTTTTTATAATGTAATGTAATCTTTACCTATTGTAAAATGGGTGAGGCTCCCTAATAAAATCCCTCGTTTTTTTTTCTAAAACATTTAAAAAGTTAAGTTAAAAAACGTAGCCTTGCAATTCATAACCCAATGGTAACAAGAACAATACTCAATATAACATACACATGTGAAGACCATAATGCAAATAAACATACAATTGTTCTCTATTTCTGTCCATTGAGAAATTGACCAATGCAAGTGTATCCGATTCCTTTTCAGTGCTGCAAGTTTCTATGTCAGCTCGAGCTTTCTCCAGCTTCTCCTTCAATTCTGCAGCCTCCTGTAATCACAAAAAACAACATAAGGAAAAAAATAACTAATTATATTTTCACCATCAAATCCTTAGAGAATTCACCTATTATATTAAATATGTTTAAAGCTTGGGAATATATTTCTAGAACATTGACAATGATTAGGACCATAAATCTGGAGTAAGTTCCAAAAATCCTTTCATGACCCAAGAATGGCCTTGTATTTAGTAGAATTCTTAAACTATTAACCAAAGAAATTAAGCAAAAGTTGAGACCTGGCACATCAGCTTTCCAAATTAATACCTTCACTAAATCCTCTCGTGTAGAAACTTCTTTCCGAAGCTTCTCTTTGTAATCAGCTTCGACCTGACTCAAATGTGTCTGCAGAATAAATTCTGTGTGAGAAGCCAAATGTTCTTTAATTAACCAAAGACTGCAAACTCTTTAAGTTTAACAAAACTAGAAACTGAGTAGTTTTCTGTTATGAAGCATTGTACTTACTTCTAATGCTTTGATCACACCCTCAAGTTCATTTGCCTTTTGTCTCCACTCATCAGAAGTTTGTTTGTACAAATCTGCAAGCTTAGAAGCCTGCAAAAAATGCACTTTAAATATGGAACATGATGCATTTCTCTTCATACACATCATAGACATTGCACTAGAACAGGCAAAATACCCAATCAAGGTAAATGAATATCCTCCAGTGGATTTAGACCTTACGCCATCACAACCAATTGTTTATAACTTAAAAAAGACTGAAACTGTAATAAAGACTGAAAAATTATTAATTACCTTTCATTGCAACTACTACTTTATCCAAAATTGTCACCTTAAGAGTTCAAAAGAGTAAGAAATCAACAAAAGAAATCAAAAGGTGGCCCACATAAAATTTTGAGAAAGAAAGCAAATTATCTCTGAACCATACAATTTACTTTCTCTTTGCTGTTATTCTAACACTACACATATGACTGGCAGAAAAATATATTTCAGCCATGTAAGCTAGCTGTTTAGGTGCAAATATTTACAGCGAACAACAATATGCTTCTATAGCACTTGAAAACAGAGTGACATGTAAGAAACAAAATAAAATGTTACTTTCATCTCCAGTGCTCTTTGAATTCCACGATTCTTTTGTTTCTGATAAATTTGTAAATAAAAGTTAAGCTGGTGGAGAGGGAAATGTAATATTTGCCAATTTGAATAGCCATTTCTAATACCTTCATTTCATGCCCACTTCCATCTATTGTGTTTATCAATTATGGCCTATGTTACTGGATCCATAGCATATGCAGCCAGATCCAGGTCCAGTTCGAACCGGAATCGGGATCCGATTCGGTGCATGAGGGGGTGACAAATATTAATAATAAATATTTATATATTATTATATTTATATTTAATATATTATGTTCTTAATATTTATATATTATAATACTATATTTATAAATTATAATATTTATAATATATTATTATCTCTTGGCCAATCATCCACAAAAGAGCAACTTTTCCCATCCTATGGATTGTCAGCCCTTCAAGGTTGATACGGAAACTTTGGAAGGAGAGAAATCAGAGAATTTTCCAAGGTAAAGAAATGCCCCTCCACTGCTTAGTAGCGAAAACAGAACTGACAACTGAGGAAAGTGTCAACAATGCTGCAAGACTAACAAAGCCAAAAAAAATGCATTCACATTTTGGTAATGAGATTATAAAAGATTGGAAGGGCCTCAAGATTCCCCCCATTCATAGGAAGAGTGGAGATAATCCTAACAATACACAAAGCAGAAAAGAAATATAATGGCATCCTCCTGTGGTAGGATGGCACAAACTAAATTTTGATGGGGCTTCAAGGGGTAACCCTGGACTGTCTGGTGCTGACTACATAATTCGGGATCATTAGGGCAGACTCGTAGTGTTGTGGCAAAGTGACTATCAAAGGGCACAAACAACAAGGCGGAGGTCCAAGCCCTTCTTCCCGGCTTGGAAACTTGCAAATATTATGGCTCAAAACAAGTCATAATCGAAGGGGACTCTCTTAATATAGTCAATGCCATAAGGAAAAGTTCATCACACAACTCGAAATTAAATAATATATTGGACAAATGTAGACCTCTATTATATGGACACGATCCTTCTACATCTCACACATATAACAGAAGGCTAATGTGGACACAGACAACATTGCCAATGTGGCAATCAACTCCCCAAAAGATTTTCATAGGGACAGCAACGTTGACACATGGTGTCACTTGGCACCGAAATTAGACATACCCACAATTCGTGTGCAATAAATGGGTGTTTTGATCCACTACGGCTTGAAGGATTTAGATACAAGCAAGAGAGTACTCCAGAAGGATTGAATCCATTATGATGAAGAATAGGGGGAATTTGTTAAATGCAGCCAAATTCTGCCATATGTTTCCATTGCAGGAGACAAGCAGCATGGACACCACGATGCGTCTAATAGCAAAGAAGCACCAGACAACATTCATGGGTGCGATAATGGAACAGAGACTCAAGAGTATTTTCAGGATTAAGGGTGGTGTGATGTCTTATGACATTCGCATTACATTGGGAGAACTATTCATGTCAACTATGCACCGGTATAAGGTTAACACTGACATCTCTTCCATGTTGGTAGCGATCCTCTTGGAAGCCGAAGAAAACAAAGAAATAGTCAGAATGGTGGTTGAGTCACTTATGAAGCCTAGGTTGAGGCAAGGGCTTGGACACATTCTAGAGGTGGCGATCATGCGTTGCAACTTCTGTCCAAGCGAGGTGGCATGGCCATTCCCAAGGCTCACCATGAGTCAATAGATCCCCCATTGATCCCAACAGCTAGATATAATGAAGAGGCTTGTTGCCACCAAGTGAAATGGCGGATTGATTTTCCAAAATCTGCTACAACGGTGGCCCCAACACATGGAATTGACTGGTCCTTCGCCTTCAACACAGATAGTGCAAGATGGCAGTGCGAAGAAAATGCAAGTTATTGATTTTTAATTTGCAATAAACAATAGTATTCACAGGAAGATATAGCCCAGTAGGGGTTTGTTTTTTGATGGAATAGGCTTAACCATATGATATTGCTGGTTAATAGTCTGTACGTAGCAACTAGGCAACATAGTATGGTTCCCAGGTTGGGAATTTTGAAGATGTATTAGCCCTCCTTCAATGGAGCAAAATATATTATTATTTTATTATATTTATATTGTTAATACTTATATATTATATTATGTATTTATATATTTATTATTATTCGTATATATTTTAATATTTATATTATATTATTAATATCTATATATTATACAGTGGGTGGTAGGGAGGGAGCCTTGCCACCCCATGATGGGTGGCAAGGCCTAGACAGCATAAGATTTAATGATGGTTGATAGTCGCTGCGGGGAGACACGGGCTGAAGCGACGTCACATTGAATTTGGCATGCGGCAGGGCAGGCTTCAACTGGAAGAAAAGATGGCTTTCGAGAAGCTTCGGACAGCTATATCATAAGCGGATGACGGAGAAATCAGTTCATTCCCATTCGGTTGCTAACAAATGCCTTCATATTTCGCGGTTATCATCTCTGCAGAGACAGTCCAGTGTGGTGGTATGGAAACACCGGTCCGTCTCACCAGTCGGAAGCGGCAGATGGCTTTTCTTGGAGCCATAACGGATCTCCGGTTACAGAGGATGCTGTGGCGGCCTGATGCACTGATGTTAGGGACGGTGAAATTGATATTGGGTAGGTCCTTTCTGGTGAATGATGAACGCCACAGAGTAGATACAGATATTACCTCTAGGACCCTGGCGATGCTGTTGGAACTAGGAGTGGACAAACAAGTGATTAAGACTATCATGCAGGGGGTTTTCATCGCAGAACTGTTGGGGGATTTGGAGATTGCATTGCAGATGGCGAAGGTGGGGTCTGGGATACCATGACCGAAGGATTGGAATCAGTTCAACGACCCGGATGGAGTTATTAGGCTATACCCCTTCATTCTGGACGTAAAAGGCTTCGACCTGATTCTGCTTAAAGATCAAGTGGAATTGGTAGTCGGATTTATCAAGAAAGCTTTGGGTTTGGTGATGGTGGACAGTCTAGAATGGCTGGAGGACTTCAAGAAACTCCTGGATTCGGCTTCTATCTAGTGGGTATATAATCTTCCTGCTCCATTTTGTATAGCTGGGGCTTAGCTAGAAGGTATAGGGTATAGTGTTAGTTCTCAAATTCGAAGTCTGGTGACCCTGCGTGGTCCTTCTCTTAAGCTTTCAAGTCTGTTAAGATAAACAGTATATCTCTGGCCAGCCATGAAAGGCTGAGGAACTGTAGCCTGTTTTGTTTATATTAATATAAATCTAATATTACGAATCAAAAAAAAAAATATCTATATATTATACTATTATATTATTAATATATATTATACAAATATTTATTAAATTAATTTTATTATTATATTATATTAATTTTATTAATATTTTATAAGGTTTATAATTATATTTGTATATAAAAAATACTAAGAAATATGTATGTTGTTTCTAATATTCCTAGCCAGCCTCCAACCCCCCAAAAAAAATTTGCCAGAACCTAAACCAAGAACCGAACCAGAACTGGCAACATAGATTATGGCCAATACAATCATTGGCACCTGTGTCTTTTCTATTTTAATCTTGTGGTTTCATACAATATTCTGTTTACTTTTTTAACTAGAATTGTCCCTGCCTTTTACAGTAAAACGTGATAATGAAAAGCTGTTTTAATATTTAAACAAACTTTGTACTATCACTGTTGTCATTGGTCGAAAATTAAAATGTTTCAATTATAATCCATCCTCAGTATATATAAATGACAATACAATGAAACCAATGTGGAAGACAACGGGCACAATTTCAAAGTGCCTGCAATTTGGCACTTACAGTTGCAACTTCTGCTGAAAAATGTTCTTCTTTGGAAGCAGCATCTTCTTTAGTGAATCTTAGCTCCTTGATAGAACACAAACACCAAATCAGAACAGTTCCACCTTGCATAAAAATTAAGACAATCAAACCATACAAGTCACCAAAGTTTATGTCCTACCTCTCTTGTTGATGCTAGTTTTTCCTCCAGCTCCTTAACTTTTTCTTTACTCCTCTGTAATTCTCCCAGGGATGCATTCCCTTTCTTCTCGGCCTGAAAATGTTTAGACATGCCTCAGACAAACTTAGAAGCATTATGTAGTTTTGAAGTAAATAAGATTACAAGCTTACCTCTGATAGTTTAGCGGAAAGATCTGCTTCCACTTCTACACTAGTTTGGCGTTGCTGGAAGACTGTGTTAACTTTAGATGTTAATTCTTCATTCAACCAGGTGTTGTGTTTTTGAATTAACTCCTTCTCCTGTTCATACATGTGTTAGAGTTAATCCAATGATACAATTGAATCATGATTATTACAATGATAACATACAAAAAAGATAAAATAAAATTAAGACCTGCGAAAGACGAGCCTGTGCTGCTTGTGAACGGGCGAGTTCAGCTTCAATTTCATGTATTTTGGCTTCCAAAGAACCGCGGTCATCAGTTAGGGCAAGCTGCCCAAAGCAGAAATTAAGTTATTAAGATTTAGAGTGGGTTGAATTTACTTCTAAGTTCTAACCACATAAGTTTACATATTTTACATGAATATCCAAATTGAGATCTTCCTGCCTGTTCATTGCCATCTTGCCCGATTCAAGATCCATTTACTCATATTTTGTGAAGTTTTTACAGTATCCGAAGGTAACTAGAAAAGCAAATTTCCTCAATCCTGCTTTTATGGACAGTTTAGATAGCAACTGATTTAGGCACTGGCAAACTATGGCTCAATATCAGGACAAATCTTCTATATGATATGCCATTAGTTTGGATAGATTTCTCAAAAAGGGAAATTGAAGGTCATTACCACCTCGGAGGACAAGCAAAATGGTTTAACCAAATTTTCTTTTGCCAATTTTCCTATATCTGAAGTTTTCCTGCAGAAAATGTATGAGGGGATAAGATGGGAATATCACTTCATCCCCTACCTTCGAAAGCTAACAGCCAGGATGTCCCCAAACATAAATCCCTGCCGGTGAACCCAGATGTTCATCCCATCACCTGCCACTTGCAACTTCTACACAACACATACAACAATAAAGTTTTCTTTCTTTCATCCCCAACATAATTGATTGATTATATCTTTCTGCAAGACGTTTCATCCCACCTAAGATGCCTAAAACATAGAACCTACAACAAAATTGAGGTCCTCAAGTGACCAATGGACCCTTATGCATTCCCAATTCTCATGCCTCTATGTCATCCCAGGAATTTGGCACTATACATCACCTTGTCCATATCTCTGGACCTCACTTTAAAAATGGATTAATCGGTATATTTTATCCTTATTAAAAGGCTAAAAAATGAATATAGCTCTGTTATTTCCAGTCATTCCCAAAGCACATTATTTCAAACCCTCAATGACCATTTCTCAAACACTAAGGCGCATGCATGTTTTGAGCAATTTGAAACCTACACTTTGGTAGAATAATAACTAGTTGCCTTTGTCAAGCTACCTGGCAATGTAAGCCAAAGACAATACAAACTAACCCAATCTTTTTAAAAATATTTGAACTTCTTTTTATCATCTCTAAGGCCTAATTGAACCCACCTAATATATAAAGCAAAACCTCAATCTGTCTTCACTTGAACAATCTAAGTATTGTTTGTTATCAATTGTACATCTAATTACAATGGATTTTATGTTTATCAGTGGACGATGTAAAGTAAAAGAAGCCACTCAAAGACAGATGTCAATATGTTAAGGGAAAAGACACACATAACAATAGACAAAGATTAATGCCCTTCTGTAGAGGGAAATTATAAAACTAGACATTGATCCCATCAACCAACTTATTCCTCATTAATTATGACACTCAAATTTAGCTCTCAGAGTTTTTGCTTTTGAGAATAGAAGTGCCACTAGTTGCGGACAACATAAGCATAATAAAGGGCTTGTTGATAAAATTGTCCATTCTTAACTGAGTTATTTTTCACAAAACTGCAAGCATGCGAAGTTTCATCCGCCCAACTAATAAGGATCTCTATTGCATCCTATGTGATAGTCCAGATTTATGAAAACTTATCTTGGTCTTGATACATTCCAAAATAGCTGCAGAAAAATCATAAATATAAATCTAATAAATCTGGAAGCAAAAACTTCGCTAATACTTTATAAATCAACACACATAACCAAAGAACTTATGAGTATGTCATAAGTAAATTTCAAATAAATATGGAAACATATATTCCGAAAATGAAAGATAAATACGTACAATCTTGTCCAAATATATTTTAATTGAGTTATTCTTCTCGTTGAGTTCTGTATTTTTTTGCTCCATAACTTCCAGTAACTCTCTCTTTGATTTGTGCAGCTCACTGACTTCAAGAGATAAGCGCTCAGCTTCACTATCCTTTTTAATCTGTAATAAATGTTCAATATTAAAAAAAACCATGAGCAAAAACTAAGCTTCAATGAGCAAATCTACAAAAATATTCTCTCACAAAAAGACTCGCCATTCTAAATATATTAATGAGAGCAAAAATAAAGATATATTCTAAAAGAATATAACTATTTTACTAAAGGATTGAAGCACAAAAATCATGCACCAAATATTGCAAAATTTGGAGTTTAGGGAAGGCAAAATGTTAAATAACTACTTATTCTACTGTTTATTTTGTGAACATATAATAATTTATTAGGTGTTAATAGTTGTAACAATTAGCATTACAAAGCACTTATACATCAAGGGTTATTGTTTAGTTGAATGCTAAGAATTAATCTTGTTTCCAGCCCTCATCAAAGCAAAAAAGAAATAAAAAATAAAATTTATTGAAGTTCACTGATAAACAAATAGGTAAATGGAACTCTCAAGTAAACCCTATTTAAAACACATCAGGGAATAAAGAATAGCTCCAAAGGGGCTACAAGCCAAAAACAGCTACATCTCAACAACAGAAAAGATTATAGCCAATAAAAAAGAGTGTAGGACTGATGAGGGGCACAACTAAGGTGACTACTGTGCTGAATCTGAAACATTCAATGAAAGACCAAACCCCTCATGATCACAGATCAACTACTATAAATAAGCAAAAACAATATGTGCTGATTGGAAAATGGCCAACAGAGAGGGCCTGACTCATTGATCTTAAGAAGGCACAGAGAATGTCTCTTAAAAACTCTCCTAACATCCATGGCCAATGATCACTTACTAGTATCAAGGAAGCCACGTATATGTGTCTGGTCATATCCCTTGAAATATGGATAAGGAGTTGTTGACCCTTCAAACCAAGGTGCATTGTATCTACCAAGTCTGGAATGAGAGAGAGGATTTGGTCACTCTAATTGGAATACCCAAAGAAGAACATCATCACAAAGATAACAAAATGATATGAGAGAAATCAGAAATCACAGATCAACTATAGTTAATAACACACTTTTCAAGGTAGCAAACTAAGAAGTTCAATGGACGGACTAGGCGTAGAGGTAAAGATGAAGTGACATCACAAAGATGGGTGATCGTCAGTGCCTCATCAAGGCTAAGCTCCCTTGCATTCATGTGAGACCAAATTAGCAGGGATCAAAATAGTTGAAGTTGGAGTGCAACCCCAAGGTAAGTGACTATGTAATTTATCCTCTGTCCACGGCACAATATGCCAAATGGGTCCAAGGATTTAACAATAGTCAGGAGAAACTTGACAAGGGAGCCTGCCAATGTTATTTTTATCTCAATCTTGCTATCCACCACACCCATCTTTTTGAATGCATGCTTGACACTTTCAAATCATGGGTTTTTTGCCTTTTCCAAGGAAATAGTAACAACGATTCAAAAACTCCCAAACATTTATTAAAAAAATTATAGATTTTAACCACGTACTAGCAGACATGTCATTTAGAAGGGCCTCCTCCAAGCCAAACAGTCAATGCACCTCCTCAAGCTTGTCAAAGGTTCACAGGTGGGCAGAAGGGGATGGGGCAAGGACAAAAGGGGTCAAACAACCCGAATACATCTCAAACGAACTCAGGTCATCCAAGCCTTGCCTAGGGAGGGACCCAAGGGGAACCCATCCCTGGATCCGTTCAGGCCAGATACAAGGTTGAGACAAACAAACCAGATAACTTAATTTAATAGGAATTCAAGAGACTAGGTTAAATCAAAAGGATGCAATTAACACTTGGAGATCTATTTGGAATAGATCTTAAGTTGAAGCCATCGGTGCCCGAGAAGCCTCTAGCAGCCTTCTAACATCATGGGATTCAAATATCCTTACAAGGATTGAAGAATATCAAAACGAACACTAGCTCTCACTAAACCTATTTGAATGTCAATGCTACTAACTCTCCAATGAGAAAAAAACATTGTTGGCTCTCAATCTAATCCTTAATTGAGGACAACAAACCATGCAATCTGATTTTAGGAGGACACCACCATTTTTCTTTTCGCTTCCAAAAAAAGAGGTGGTTTTAGAAGAATAGATCTTTGTGGGGAACATGTGGCGGATATTATATCTTTCGCTGGACTCCAAGATATCAAACCCACCAAAGGGATCACTTCATAGCTGGGAAACTTCGTAGGTTTTTGATCCAGCGAGATATTCTTATGTACTTCTGCTCAATTGATAGTAGAATTATCCAAAGCACAAATTCGAATCATAAGCCAATTCTTTCGGACAATGGTTGTAATAAAAACACTAGCCCTATCACTTACAAATACAATCTTGATTGGATCCATTTGGATGGATTCACAATAGAGGTAGAATAGAATTGGAATGTTAGGTGTTCCCTCGAAATGCTCAAGATAAATGGAATGTTAAAATATCCAGATTGAAAGTTGGCCTTAGAAAATGGATTAAATCTCATCTCAATTTCAACATATTAAAACAATCCCTTTTACTTGGGCTAGGAGAAACTGAAGATCTTTCAAAACTTCAATCTCCCAATAAAGCTCTTAGATCTGACCGAGAATCTATTCTTTCTTAGCTGCATGAAAAAGCTAGACAAAAAGAACAATTCTAGAGGCTGGAATCCCACATGACATACCTTTGTGAAGAAGACTCCAACACTAGGGTTTTTAGTGTTCCCCCAAGAAGCATCCCCACGAAACCTCAGGGGGATGCTAGGTCATCCTTGATGTACCTGTGATGTTACACAGATATCTTGACGTCCCTACACTGTTTCAGGGACGTGGGACAACTTGTCGTCCCCCGCAACCAATCAAACTTCAACATGGAAAATAATTATAAACCTTGACATTTTCAAAAATCATTAAATATTGTGTAGGCCCCAGAAGGCCTTTCAACATAAAAAAAATATATTGTTTATCTCTATTTGCCCTAACCACTATCATTTCATTGTTTCTATTTGCATTTTCATTTTTTGGTTCCTTACAATCTAAAAGAGAGTTCAACAAACTGAAAGTTGATGAGAGGTGAAGGAAAATGAAGAAGAATGAAGGAGGAAAAATAAGGAAGAGGAAAAGGAGGATGAGGAGAAAGGTATGTAACATATCCATGTGTTTTCATGGTTTTTCTTTCATTTTTACTTGCAAAATTTTATTTGTTCAAGCCTTCAAACATTCAAACTTTTTTAACATGTTCAAACTTGCAAACCTGTTGTTTTTAGCTTTTTCATTACTTTTGGCATACAAAGACTGTTTTATTGTTTTCTGCAAGCACATCCTTCTAACTTTTTTTTAGCTAAAATGTATTTGAAATTATCAAATTACAAATCTGTTGTTTTATATTCTATTGTTATTTTTTGTCATATCCATTTCCAAAGTTAAGATAAATGCATTCAATGTCAATGATAATCTTGATTTAGACAATGAAATCGATGGGGAATCAGCTCAAGGCAGTCAAACCACAACCACAACCACAACCATAAACAATTCAATTGAAAATGCATTGCAATCAATTTGCCCTTCAAACTTGTTGGATCGATATGCCAAAGGCCCATTTAACAACAAGCCAATTTGCAACAATGCTTCACACAAAGAGAGTAGCTAATTCAAGTGGAAGTCAGCTTTGGAAATGCAACATTTGCCCAAATGGCTCGCAATGCAACATTACAAGGGCTAATGCACACTATTTACATGCCCCTAGTAAAGGGGTTGGGTCTTGCTCGAAGCGCACACTTGAGAGGGCTGAGCTGATCAAATTATTTTGGGGGAACATCATTGCATCAACAATTTCTTCTACACCATGAGGTTCAGAACCTTCTAGTAGACCACCTTCATTTCTATCATTTGAGGTGAGTGCAGTGGAATCAAGGAGGAAACGAAAAAGTTGCAGGTCCATCATCACTGAACCCAATCACAAATATGTTCACTATGTAAGCAAGGGAGGTTGCAGATGAGGTCGTTGCCAATTTCTATTTTGGTTAACCCAATCACAAATATGTTCACTATGCAAGAAAGGGGCGTTGCATCGGAGGTCATTGCCAATTTCTATTTTGGTAATGGCATTCCCTTCCATGTTGCTCAATCTCCTTTGTACAAGATCTTATCGACAAGGTAGGCAAAGCTGGCACAGATCATGTGGGTCCTAGCAAGCCTAGATTGAGAACCACTCTCTTGGAAAAAAAAAGTTATTCCAAACCTAAGCTATTGATGGAGGAGAGTAAGGTCAAATAGATAACACATGGTTTCAGCATAATCATGGATGAAAAGACAAATATTGGACACCAACCACTCATTGACATTGTAGTTTCATTCATTGACGGACCTTACTTCTTGAGGCCAACCGATTGCTTAGGAAAACACAAGATGCAAAATTTTAGTTTCAGATCTTGCAAGAAGCCATTGAGAAGATTGGTCCCCAAAACGTAGTTCAAGTGATTATTGATGCTACGTATGTTTGCATGGCAACAAATAGCATATTCTATCTACATATAGTGACATCTATTGGACCGCTTGTTGTGTGCATGCTATGAAAAATGCACTCAAATACATTCGAAAAATAAAGTGGGTGAAATAGGTGGTGGTGTATGCAAGGGAGGTGCAAATGTTCATTTGCAACCATCACACTTCATTGGCATTGTTTTGGAACTTTGCAAATAAAGAATTCCTCAAACCAATAGAGACTCGATTTGCTTCATATTTCATTCTACTCGAGAGGATGCTTTAGTTGCAAGAGCCATTGCAACTTATGATTATGAAACGCTATTAGATCAAGTGGAAGGTATGAAAGACTAAGCAAGGTAAGAGAGTTACGGAGCCTACGATCAATGAAACGTTTTGGTCAAATGTGAAATACATCACATTTTTATATAACTTGTTTTTATTGTCATCAAATTTGGGGATTCTAATAGTATTAGTTTTGAGGAGATCTACAAGTGCATTGATAGCATGCTTGGCCAAATGAAGGTTGCCATTCATGAGAGAGATCCCAACCTGCAATTGCGCAATAAGCATATTCACCCTATCATCCGAATAAAGTGGGAGAAGTTAGACACCCCTTTACAGGTGGTTGCATATGCTTTCAATCGAAAATGCCATGTGGAATGACTTGGTAGAATTCTTCCCATTAACAACCACAAGGTTGGCCTTACGAAGGCCTTCAAAAAAATGTACACTCCAAAGAAAGTTTCATTGATCATAGTTGAGTGTGATTAAGTTTACAAAACTAGATGGCTACAAGACATCCACAAGGATTGGCTGGCACACTTTGGAATAGGCCAAGCCAATTGGATGGTGGACAATCTATGGAACCTCCAAGACTATTGCACATACTTGCCATTTGTCTGCTCTCACATGTTTCTAGTTCCTCTGCCACTAAGAGGAACTAGTCCACATATAGCTTTATCTACTATCTAAAGAGGAACAGGCTTACCTCTACAAGAGGGGAAAAGCTTGTTACAGTGCATAAAGTCTCAAGTCTGATTGATTGCAAGACACCTGACTATAGGTAGAGCCCAACAACATGATGGGATTGCTAGGGTTAGCCGGAAGAAGATATCAATTAAATGCAAATAAAGATTAAACAGAGGAATGGAAATACACAGAAATAATAACAGCGAGAGACAAGTTTTAAGGTGGTTCACCCAAACTCGGGCTACATCCACCAAACAGAGAGTCCAATATTATTATCCAGTAAATCAAACCGATTACAATCAGCAATCCTTGCAACTCAATACCGCTGCAAAATGCTACAATACAATATCAAAACCCTAACCCTTAGCCGCTTTTTATCAAGCTTTTTGTCAGTTACAAAATAGGGTTTTCTTATGTCGGTCAATGAAAAATTAACTCCCGGTGCATTATGAAATAATAAAAAACGGTGTGAGGTTTCGGGGGCATTGCCCCCGAGCACCCACGGGGGCGCTGCCCCTCGACCCCGCCTTGTATCGCGACAAGGAACGCGCCAGGGGCGCTGCCCCTTGACCCCGTAGGAATTTGGGGGGGAAACCGCGCCGATAAAAGTGGGGTAAATATAACCTCCGAGTCTGATTAGGCTCCATATAACAACAATCTCCCACTTGGAGACTGATCAAACTCCACACCATATCATCTCCCACTTGGAGACTGATCATAACACCACTGACCCTGTAGCTCCCACTGGAAATAAGCACTCTGGACTCTGCTGTTCTGTTTTTGGTTGTTTTCAGTCGAGAAGACCAACCAAAGCTGAAAAGGAGCTCAGCTTCTTCCTTGTTACTGCCTTTGTAAACATATCTGCTGGATTGTCATCTGTATGTATCTTTGCCAGCTGTAACTGTCCATCATCCAACACCGACCGAATGAAGTGATACCTCAACTGTATGTGTTTGGTCTTTGAATGCAAGGCAGAATTCTTTGCAAGATGTATGGCACTCTGGCTGTCTGTAAACAAATAACTGTTAACCTGTTGTGTGCCCAATTCATTCATGAAAGATTGCAGCCATATCATCTCCTTGCTTGCCTCTATTGCAGCTACATATTCTGCCTCTGTGGTGGATAAAGCAACCACCTGTTGTAACCTGGAAATCCAACTCACCGTTGTTCCACCTACAGTAAAGACATAACCTGTAGTACTCCGCCTGGTATCAATATCCCCTGCCAAATCTGAGTCTACATAACCTGCTAAATCAGTATCAGAGCCCCCAAAACATAAGTGTTTATTAGATGTACTTTTCAAATATCTGAGAATCCATTTTACTGCATTCCAATGCTCTAATCCGGGAAGACTCATATACCTGCTAACGACTCCTACAACATGTGCAATATCCGGTCTCATGCATACCATGGCATACATTAAACTTCCTACAGCTGAAGCATAGGGTACCTTGGACATTTTCTCTTCCTCCTCTTGTGTCTTAGGACACATCTCCTTGGTCAATTTCAAATGACTAGGCAAAAGTGTGCTGATAGCTTTTGCATTCTCCATGTGGAATATCTGCAACACCTTTTCAATATAAGCAGCCTGAGATAGAGTCAATTTTCTGTTCTTCCTATCTCTACAAATTTTCATACCAAGGATTTGTTTTGCTGCCCCCAAATCCTTCATATCAAATGACTGTGTTAAATGCTGTTTTAACTCTCTTATGTGATCCATGTTAGACCCAGCTACAAGCATGTCATCAACATATAAACATAAAATAATGTAGCTGTCATTATCCAAGCTCTTAAAATAAACACAATGGTCAGAATTACACCTGTTGTAGCCTTGCTCAGCCATAAAACTGTCAAATTTCAAATACCATTGTCGAGGTGCTTGTTTCAGGCCATACAAACTCTTCTTCAATCTGCACACCTGTTTCTCCTTAGCTTTGACCTCAAATCCTTGGGGCTGTTCCATATATATCTCCTCCAAATCACCATGGAGAAAGACAGTTTTAACATCTCGCTGTTCCAAATGTAAATCTTCAACAGCCACAATACTTAAAACAGTACGAATAGAAGTCATTTTGACAACCGGAGAAAATATCTCATCAAAATCAATGCCCTTTTTTCTGTGCAAATCCTTTTACAACTAACCTGGCCTTAAATCTTTTCTTACCTCCATCTTTCTCTTTCAGCCTGTAAACCCATTTATTTGGTAAAGCCTTTTTACCTGCAGGTAACTTACATAATTCCCAAGTCTGATTTTTCAGCAAGGAGTCCATTTCTTCTTTCATTGCAAGCTCCCACTGAACTTGTGTATCCACTTGCATAGCTTCATCATACCCTTCTGGTTCACCAGCATCTGTTAACAAAATAGAATACAAAGAGGGAGAAAACCTTTCAGAAGGTCTACTTATCCTTGTGGACCGTCTAACATTCACTGGAGTTTGTGGTATTTCTGGTTGCTGTTGCGGAGCATGAGGAACCACTGGAACATCACTATTTGGAGTATCATCCAACACCACATAATCATTTTCTTTCTTCTCATGCTGCTGCAACTGATCTTTGTACAACACCTTCTCATTGAATATAACATCCCTGCTTCTCACAATTTTCTGATTTTCAAAATCCCAAAGCCTATAACCAAATTCATCAATGCCATATCCAACGAAGGTACATTTTTTTGATTTTGCATCCAGCTTGGTTCTATTTTCAGAATCTATATGTGCAAATGCTTCACAGCCGAAGGTTTTCAGAAAAGAATAACTCACCTTCTTGCCTGTCCATGCTTCTTCTGGAATACCACAACCGAAAGAAACTGAAGGACCTCTGTTAATTAAATATACAGCAGTGTTGACAGGCTCTGCCCACATGTTTAAAGGCAGTTCAGCATGCAATCTCATGGTCCTTGCACGCTCCATTATTGTCCTATTCATGCGTTCAGCCACTCCATTTTCCTGTGGAGTCCCTGGAACCGTTTTCTGCCTACGAATTCCATTAAAGGAACAATAATCTTCAAATTCTTTGCTGCAATACTCACCGCCATTATCAGATCTGAGACATTTTAATCTGTTACCTGTCTCATTCTCAACCAAGCTTCTCCATTTTTTAAATGTTTCAATACATCAGATTTCTGTCTAAGGAAATAAATCCAGACCTTTCTAGTTGCATCATCTATAAATGTAACATAATACCGAGAGCCACCGAGAGAAGATACCTGAGCTGGTCCCCATATATCTGTATGCACAAGCTCCAACTTTTCATTTTTCTTTTGCTTCCCATCCTTGAGAAAACTGACTCTCTTTTGTTTTCCATACACACAACTTTCACAGAAATCCATATTAATACATTTCAGACCTGGTAAAACTTTCTTAGAATGAAGTACCTTCATACCTTTTTCACTCATATGCCCAAGTCTGTTATGCCACAGTGTTGTCTCAGAACCTGCAGCAACTTTTCCAGTCTCTTCCTGCAAACCTGCAACAACTGTTCCTGAACCTGTTTGTTTTTTCTCTGTAACAGCTAAAGTAGAAGGAACAGTATGACCTGTACAAAGATATAAGGTGCCTACTTTCACACCTTTTGCTACTACTAAGGCACCTTTTGAAACCTTCCAATTTTTATCAATAAATGTAACAGTGCAACCTTGTTCAGTTAGCTACCCTACTGAAATTAAATTCTTATTGAGCCTTGGAACATGCCTTACCTCTTGTAGTAGCCAATGATTTCCATTCTGCAACATAATCTTGATTCTTCCCTTTCCAACAATCTGATAGGGTTCGTTATCTCCCAAATAAACCAGCCCAAAATCCCCTTGGACATAATCAAGGAAATAACTTCTATGGGGCGTAGCATGAAATGAGGCCCCTGAATCTAAAACCCATGAATCATCAACATTATCTAGGGAAAGAATCAAAGCATCATCTTCAGACTTATTGCTTACCACATTTGCTTCCTTATTGCCTTCTTGTTTGTCTCCTTCTTTGTTCTTCCGAGACCAGCAATCTTTCTTCAGATGACCTGGTTTTCCACAGTACCAACAATCATTCTGTCCTCTGGTTTGGGATCTTTTGTCCTTTGATTTTCCTCGTGACTTCCCATGACCTCCAGAACCTTTTCCTCTCTCCTTTGATCTGCCCCTGCTTTCTGCATTCAAAACACTGCCTGATTTGGATCCACCTGAGCTTTTCTTACGAATTTCTTCACTCAGAATAACACTAACAACATCATCAAATTTTAGGGTATTTGAACCAGAAACAGAGTTACTAACCGCCATTACCAAACTACCCCAGCTTTCAGGCAATGAACATAATATCAAGAGAGCTCTAACTTCTTCATCAAATTTTATATTTACAGAAGTCAATTGACTGAGAATCGTATTAAATTCATTTAAATGACCTGTCACAGATCCACCTTCAACCATTTTCAAATTAAACAACTGCTTCATGAGAAATACCTTATTTGAGGCTGAGGGTTTTTCATACAATTTTGCCAAAGCTTTCATCAGACCATCTGTTGTCTTCGCTTCCGTTATATTGGATGCCACCGACAGTGCCAAGCACAACCGAATGGTTCCCAGTGCCTTTCTGTCAAAAAGATTCCAATCCTCATCAGACATTGTTGCCGCTTTCTTGGCTACTCCTTCCAACGGCCTCCATAAATCCTTTTGATAGAGATAATCCTCCATCTGCATCTTCTATAACTAATAGTTCTGCCCATTGAATTTATCAACCTTCATTTTACCCTCGTCCGCCATTGCTCCCACTCAATCGTGAGACTTTCCTGCAGATGATAATTGAACACAACCCGCTCTGATACCACTTGTTAGGGTTAGCCGGAAGAAGATATCAATTAAATGCAAATAAAGATTAAACAGAGGAATGGAAATACACAGAAATAATAACAGCAAGAGACAAGTTTTAACGTGGTTCACCCAAACTCGGGCTACATCCACCAAACAGAGAGTCCAATATTATTATCCAGTAAATCAAACCGATTACAATCAGCAATCCCTGCAACTCAATACCGCTGCAAAATGCTACAATACAATATCAAAACCCTAACCCTTAGCCGCTTTTTATCAAGCTTTTTGTCGGTTACAAAATAGGGTTTTCTTATGTTGGTCAGTGAAAAATTAATTCCCGGTGCATTATGAAATAATTAAAAACCGTGTGAGGTTTCGAGGGCGTTGCCCCCGAGCCCCCACGGGGGTGCTGCCCTTCGACCCCACCCTGTATCGCGACAAGGAACGCACCAGGGGCGCTGCCCCCAAACCCCCGCAAGGGGTGCTACCCCTTGACCCCGTAGGAATTTGTGGGGGAAACCGCGCCGATAAAAGTGGGGTAAATATAACCTCCGAGTCTAATTAGGCTCCATATAACAACAGGGATGTAGAGCTTGAGAAGCTGCAACAAGTTGATGATGACTACAATGTGCAAACAAGATTGGATGATACAATTCCTTCCTACAGTTCCAATGATGAGGAGTTTAGTAGATATGTAGATGAAGATGATGATGACTCTAATTTTTAAGCTTGTTGCTCAAACAAAAACAACTACTAAGATCTTTTTTGGTAATTTGATTTTCTCATTTTGATGCTTGTCACTTGTAGACTAAGACTCTAGTTGGTACTTTAAAACTTTCAGCTTATTAGTTATTTATAATGGATTCTGATTTTCAGCTACTGTGATCATTGATATTCAAATTATTATATTTTGATGTATGATTCTATAATTGGCATTGTTTAGTTGTTATAACTTATAGTTATCACTTATCAATTTGAATTATCAATTTGCTATATATATAATTTGAATTGTTGTATTGTGTTCTCAATATTGTATTCATTATTTAATTTTGTACATTTTGTCTAAATTATTATACATATATAATATAGCCATTCCCCATCATCCCCAAAATTTTGGAAAATTTTTGCCATCTCCCCATCAATGATACCAAAGAAACATGTTCAAAGAAATAAAACTTAACAGTGGTGATTAAGTCTCCAACTTAGCAGATATCAAAGATGCAACTCATGATCACTACAAAGCTCTCTACCAAAAATCTGATAAACATTCCAAAGGAAAAGAATCTTACATTTTTCAAAAGGTTCAGACCTACATCATTATGCAATTCCTTATACAAGTTCATGACAAAAATCATTTCAAATGAGCAAGGAGGCTCTATACTAGGTACACAAATATATGATAACATAGTGATTGTTCATGAACCACTACATTCTAGCAACAAGGAAGCAAAGAAAAAGACTGTTGTAAAGCTTGACATGGCTAATGCCTTTGAAAGAGTTAACAAGGAAGCAAAGAAAAGGATTATTATAATGCTTGACATGGTTGATGCCTTTGAAAGAGTTAATTGAGAAATTTTGGCTCGAATTTTGCAGTGCTTTGGGTTCTCCCTAACCTTTTTGAAGTGGATCTTAGGATGTATCATGGATCCTTGGGTGACACCTATTGTCATTGGATCTCCAACTAGGTTCTTTAAGGCTTCCAAAGGTTTGTGCCAAGGTTGTCCCCATATTTATCTATTATTTTAGGCAAGGCTTTGGGCAGATCTCTGGAATTGAAATTGTCAATGGGGACAGGGAGATACCTATGCACAATTTGCTGATGACATAATAATGATGAGGAAAGCCACTAAATTGAATGTTAGTAGGATAAAGCGGTACTTAGACAAATTCCTTAATGCTTTCGAAACAACAATCGTTCCCAACAAGCGCAGATTTGTCATGTCCCCTTTTCAAAAATAAAATAATTAGGTGACCCAATGCCTATTTATTTCCCATAGACTACGGGATAAAGTTAGAGAAATATTTTAATAATAATGTTTTAAGTTAGTCCTAGTAATATTATTTGAGAGCATTGTAAAAGGGAAACTTAAATATTATTACTAATTGGATAAAGTGGGCCGTCTAAATGGGGCATAATAAGGCCTTTTATAATCTTTTATTCAAATGTTTTTAAGTAAGCACTAATGGGGAGAAAAGGGAACTCAAAATATGGGTGCCAAAAAGGAGTCTATAAAAGAGAGGTGATCACTCAAAAAGAGATCATCCAATTTATGAAATCAAATCCCTTCTTTCATAGCTTGAGCATCCATATTCAGCTATTGCACTTGAGGACAAAAAACACTTGGGAGTGCGGAGATTTGAAGGACGACAACGCTCTTCATTTCCAAGCAGGATCAGAGGACGACGACCCTCTTGTCCTTTGAGGCGGTTTCACCTAGAAATCACATTTTTGCTGAGAAGTTTGCAATTTGATTCTAATTTCCAGTTCGGTGTGTTTCAGCGCTGTTGTTGTGTGGATTCAATGTTTTGCTGTTGTGCAGCAGTTAGCATAGCTGCTTGCATTTTCTATCGGCCGCCGCACAGTGTTGGAGGTGATCATACCAATTAGTACATCTGGCCGCACCCTTTTCCTGCAGTTCACATAGAGAAATCATCCCCAGCAGCCATAGTTCGCAGTATATTAGTTTGCATCAGTCATTGCAGTTCCTTCATTAGGGTTTCCATTATATTTTTTCTTTTCCCTAGATTTGATGCTGCTATAATTTATTAAGATATTGAAACCAGCAGTTGCATTCAGTTATAGACTGTCTGATAAATGGTGGGATTGGGAATTAATTGTCATTGTTGTTTACATGAGAAATTACAATGATTTATGAGTGTTCAGTATTGCATATAGATAGAAATCCAAAAAATTGCAGGGTTCTTACAAAATACTGAAAATGGACATTGCAAGATTCTACACTATAAACTCTTCTACAGCTGAAAATAGAAGTTTTTTCTCAAATTCTCTAGTTTGCCCTTGGAGGTGTTGGTCCTTCGAAATATCTACATGTTCCTATGAGCTTTAAATTGAATTGCTCTGGCTGTTGGTAAAATCTGTTGGAAAAGATTGATAAGAAATTTTAGTTTTCAGCAATTAGTACTTAGTCTCACTGGCAGATTGATCCTAATTAAATCTATTATCTCTTGCCTTCCCATTCACCAGCTCATGATTTACCATGATCCTCTCTCAATTATCGACGATTTAGATTAAAAAATAAGGATTTTTTTATGGCAAGGAGGAAGGCAATCTCACAAAAGAAGATCCCATTGGGTTAGCTAGAGCCAAGTAACAGAAGAGAAGTCTCAAGGAGGTCTGGGCATCCAATCCGCTGTCACCATGAGTAATGCTCTTGGGGCAAAAGCTTGTTTGGACCTTGATAAATCCCCCAATGAACCTTTAAAAACAGATTCTTGCCCACAAATAAGGTGAAAGCAATCATGGATGACTCTGCTCAATGCCATTCGCCAAAAATTGAGTGTTTCTAAAATCTGGTGTTTGATTGTCGAGTCAACAAGGTCAATCAAAGATAATATCTCTTGCTAAATGTTGGGAAGAGCCTATCCTCGGTTAAAAGCCCTTAAACTTTTTCATGCTTTGGGCTCTTCTCTTGTCCATGAGCCAACTCAGAATTGACAAGCTTGCCCATCTCCTCAAAAGGTGGAACCTCTCTGAGTTTATTAGCACTTCTCCCCTAGCTGCCTAACTCCTGCCACCAAATCCATTTCAATTACCCAGTACTCTTTCTCAATGTGCCTTCAAAGTCACAAGCTTGCCCATCTCCTCAAAAGGTGGAACCTCTCTGAAGCACTTCTCCCCTAGCTGCCTAACTCCTGCCACCAAATCCATTTCAATTACCCAGTACTCTTTCTCGATATGCCTTCAAAGTCAAATCCAGGTATTGCTGCCGCTGGAGGCATTCTTTGGTAACTTACTCTAAGATTTTAGATTAGAGCATGAACTTAGAACAGGCTTCAAATAATGAAGCTGAACTGACGGTATGGAAGTTGAGACTTCTTCTAGGCACTAAGGAAAAAGTCGAAAAGATTACTGTGTATTGGATTTGGGATTCTAAATTGATAATTCAATGCTTTTCTAGTAACCAGGTGGTCAGGTCGATCAAGCTTCGACTTTTGCTAGATCAAGTTACTAAGTTTTGCAAAGATTCGATCAGATCAATTGGCAGCACATTCCTAAAAAGTTGAACCATCTTGCTGATAAAGAAGGCCAATGGTGGCATTCGTCTGCATCTGTTTTCAGCTAATGTAAGTAAGTTCAGAAATAGAAGGGCTGAGACCCCTCATAATGAATATTTTTATCAGCTCACCAGCACTTTTGGAGCAATACAAGGGCAACAATGTTCAGAGAATCATCCTCCCCCCGTTGTGAAGGATTCATTGTTTTGATTCAGGGTAATCTTTTCCTTCGGATCTGCCTCTTTTATCTTTTGGTATCATACATTCTCATTGATTAAACCTTTACTTTTATGAATATGAAACATCCTCCAATTAAGACCACTTCAACTGTACAAAATCAACATTTAGGTTTCAAGCTATGATTCAAGGTTTATAAGCTATACTATTTAAGGTTTGAAAAAACTTAAAGCTCACCCCAGTTAAAGGGCTAAGAGATGTAAAATCTGAAAGTAACAGAACTTCATCTTGTTCTTCAAGAAGCTTAAAGAGTGATTTTGGTGATAACATGGTGTGGAGGACTTCCCCTCCTAATTTTGTAAAAATGAACTTCGATGAGGCCTCCTGAGGTAATCTGGGTAATGCTGATGCTGGTATGATGATCCGCAAGGAGGATGGGAGTTCTGTTCACAGTTCGTCATTATTTCTAGGCTTCTAGACAAACAATGAAGCAGAGTAGGAAGGTGTGGTACCTGGGATGCTTCTTGCCTCTTCAGTGAGTGTGCAACAACTAGCAGTTCAAGGAGACTCCCTTATGCTTATCAATGCACCAAAAAAAGGCATTTACCCCAATTGGCAGCTCAGGAGGTTTTTCGAAGCAGCTCTCACTCTTAGCAAGCAGTTCAAAGAAGCTGTTTTCTCTCATTGCCATAGAGTGGCAAATGCAGCAACAGATTTTACAGCCAATTGCAATGTTGATCATGAGCCATTGACGGCTCTTTACCGTGCCCTTCATTCCTCCTAGGATAGTTTAAATTCTTTTTTTAATTATAAACCCCCTTAACTTGTCATTGAGATATTTCCGTCTTGGACTATTTGGTTAAAATTACAGCAGAGTTTATTTCTTATATGCATTATGTCATAGGCCAGATGAGGGTGCAATTAAGGCTTTTTCATGTGAGCTCTAGCAATCTATCTTGCATTTACGAGGTACATGAGAGAAGCTTTGATATATTCCCATTATAGAGTGGTTTTTGATTATTGCTTTTGTTGGTGGGGGAGTTCAACTGGGTGGTTTCTGTGTGCAATACGTGTGCTTGTCATTTGGGAAGGCAGTTGGCTGGCTGACACCATGACCCACAGGTGAAAATCTCACAAGGCCAACACACTCTAAAGCCTCCATCTGGAAGGATTTTATCGCCAAAATGGCAGCTGCCATCCCAGATGCTTCCCAAAGAATCCAGATTCTTCGTTTATTCTTCCAGGGCAGTTTGGTGACATGGCTGTTCTAAATTCTGGGTTGGAGGAGGAGGTTAAGAAGAAAGCTCGGACAGTGGGTAACAACGCTCAAGACCAGAGGAAGGAGCTCCAAACTGGTCTGTATGAGGATAATGAGGAGATGAAGTGGGTGAAATGTGATCTTTTGGTGCTAAGAGCTGACTGCATTGACATGGGTAAGGTGCTGGCAGGCCTCGTGGTGACCCACAATAAGGGCCATCTTGAGGTCTCCAGTGACTTCACAATTCCCATTTTCTGTGCTAAAACTGCATAGGCCTCAGAAAAGAAAAAAAAATCTTCCATGGCGTTCATTTCGCATCGCTTGATCCTTTGACTGCAGGGGTGGATGTTGGCCAGCATTCTATCATGGTGGATGTTGAGGATTTGGCAGGATGGGGAGTAGCAGAGAATTCTAGTGTTGATCATTAAGAAGTGTGTTAATCACTCTTTGGTTTCTTTTGCTGGTGCCAGTTTCAGGTGCTCGGGTTGATAGGAGCGGCATTTTTAGTCTGTAGCTCCACTGCTGTAGTTTTTGCTTGCTAGTTATGGCTAGATGGTTTCTTGGGGTTTTTCTGTAACTATTACTTCTTAACTGACTGTTTTGGTCATTCTGCTCAAATGTATTGTACTGCTTTCTATATGCTTTCCATGAAACCCCCACTAATTAATCTAAAAAATAAAAATAAAAAACTTAAAGTTCAAGCAACTAAGTCAAAGTTATCTCGAAAAAATAGAATTTACCACATTAAAGAATAGCTTATTCTCTAGATAGGGCAACTGCAGCTTTATCAACTAAAAGCAAAAATTCAGGTTTCAAGCAATAACTCCAGTTTTAAACTACAATTCAAGAGCTCTGCACTATTTCACTTATTTTGTAATTAGTAACACCACAACTGTATCAAATAAGAGTAGAATTTGGGACTTCACACCATTCTTTTGGGGTTTTAATCTTCAAATAAGGATTTCTAAATTATAATTTTAAATTTAGGGCTTTTGAATAATTTTAAATTTAGGGTTTTTGAATACTTACAGCTGTAGCAACTAGGACAACAGTTACCCCTTAAAAAAGAGAATTTACCCAATCAAAAAAAAAAAATATTCATTTATCCTCTTGTTGAGACCATAGAAGCAAATATCGTTCTCGGGAATTTCTCGGCATCCCAAAAGATAAAGATATTTTCAATTTCTCGGGGTATTATTGGAAAAAAAGGGGGGGAAATCAGGTAAACCCAAAAAACGCAGTAAATTTTTTTAAAAAACAGAAATAATTGATGTTTTTTACATTTAAAGCCATACTAATTGCATAGAAATGCATAAAAAGTTAGCGTGAAAGTAAACAAGAGTGTACAACATGAATTTTGAAATTTCTGATTAATTTTGATCGCTAATTACAGATAATGTAATATAAATCTTTTTAACAATGTTAGTAAATGACTGCCAGAATGATAATGAACCCTTAATGCAATAGAACACAGCTAGTGTAAATACAACCTGTTAACCCTACCGTTCTCCTTAACTTTCAAGACAATAAGACTAATCTATACACAAAATGGCAAGTACAGTTCACAACAACAGTCTCCCTAACCTCTTCAAATACCTCTTAAATTTACAGTAGTGGCAAGCATTTCAGGACAGCAATGTCTTGTCTCAACAACGTTTCATATTAATCATTTTCATCTCTAATATTTCCTATAATGTTGACTGCAGTACTGATGCCCATATTAATTGACCACAGTACTAATAAGGATGTTACTAAACACCGTACTGATCAAGAATGCATAGGTCACAATAATAACAGAATGCTACTGATCAGTGATCACAAGAAGATTACTAATCACAAAAACATGATTATGTCAAAAGACAATGATGACGACAACAATCATAATTGGTACAACATTATTAACAATTGCAATGTAATTATGAAAATTGCCAAACAATTGCCTCAATAATACAACTATTTACAAATGAAATAACGACAACAATATCCATTGATAAGTACAAATGACAGGACTAACATTTGTGATGCAATAATAATGACAAGTTAAAGGATAGCATAATCATTTGACAGTTTTGTCTAGTAATGACTATGCCCATGTGTAATATCCCCTTTTTACCCATTGTCGGAGTTTGGTGGGTTAGCCTATTATCATTGGTTCCCCGTAGGCTAATGTGGTGATTAGGGGGCCCTTTGAGGGTGATTCAGGGTTATTCAGCTGACCCTTTGGGTGTATATTTCAGTACTCTCCTTCTTAGTGCATCAGTTTATTTGTGGTTTGCCTTCTAGAGGTCTTTCAGGCTCATTTTATATACTCTTACTATTTTTAGTAAGTCACCTGGACGTTTGGGTCCACACTTACTATTTATGGAAAGTCATCTGGATGGTCAGAAGGCACCACAGTTATATCTGGGAAGTTGGCAGGATCAGTTGTTGGTTTGATATTTGGCATTTAATGAAGTTTAATGATTTAATTTAATTAATTAAGTCTAATCTAACATTGACTTTGATATAATTAATTAAATTAAATATCTTTATAATTAAAGGGGATATAAGGGGTCAAGTGTGCATTTAATATATTAATGTCATTAAGTATTTAATTATTATGCCAAATGGGGTGCCAACATATGGAGGTATAAGGATATTAAGTGACTTTATAATGATGTCAATGACAAATTATAAAGTAAGGTCACTTTTGAGGGGAAAAGTAAATTAAAAGAGGAATAAAATAAAATATTACTTTTGAAAGGGAAAAGAAATATAAAAGGAGGAAAAAGTGCAATGAGGATTCATTCTTGATATGCTATTTTGAAAGAAACTTTTCCTTGAGAGCTTGAGAGCTTTGGCTTGCAGGTTCAATAAACCCTAGGACGAAAACCCTAGAGGTTTTGGCTATTTGGACGAAAACCCATATCAGTCCACTTGGTGAATTCATCTCAAGATTCACAGTTGCATTAAATTGTTTAGTATTTGTGTTGATATTGCTGGTTCATCATTGTGGCAGCCATTGGAAGGGTCTGATATTGCTGATTTCTACATATGATGGAGGCTAGGGTTAATGGGTATTGAAGATTATTGCATATTCTTTCATGGCAGCCCATTAGCAACATTTTGGTATCATATTTGTGGCATTTTGACAGAATTTGTGGAGATTTTTGGCTTGCATGTTGGTAATTTGGTGTGCATGTTTGAAGAGTGATGGATTTTGAGGTTGTGTCGCAAATAATCCATCTGGGTATTTGAGTTTTGTAGATTTGAGCAATTGGGCGTTGCTGCAATTTTCAGTTTCAGCTAGGGTTTGACATGGGTGCTCACAGAAATCAGTTTTGGCATATGGTATTGATGCAAAATGGTTGCCATGAGGTTGGAATAACATATGCACTTCTGGGTATTCTTCATTTCGTTGCATGATTCCAGAAATTATCAATCTCGACCTCTCTTGCATTGTAAGTGTCAACAATTTGGTATGTTACAGTCACCATTTTGCTTCTGATATTGTAACAGCAGTCCATTGTATTTTGGCTGCCTTAGAATAGGGGTTTGTTGTAATTGGAATGATGAACAAATCTGAAATTTCTCTCAGTTAGGACTGATTCCGTTTTAACATCACTGTTATGATCATTTCGAGTTGAAATTAATATTGTCAATGCTGCCTATGTCTATTTCGTTCTTTCATCAAGTTTTGCATGTGCTAGTACTTGTTCATGTTGAAGAAGATAAATTTGAAGGTGCAGAAATAAGTTTCAGATCTCAGACCTAGGTTTTCATTAAGAAATTGGCAAAAATCAGAAATTTGATTTACATTCCTATCAGAGTTCATAAATAATCAGAATATCCTTAGAAGGAATATTACACCATGAATCATAAATAATGACATAAGTGTTTGTTGTTGTCAAAGGTAACAACGATTATCACTAATCACAATAACAATAGTGATAGTCACATTCCCTATTCACAAGGTTTTCAAACACAATTATACCAAGTGTCTTCACAATTGTAGATAACTACGTTCATTCTTTAAATAACTACAACAATAATTGCTGTCCTTTGCAACAAATCTAACTGCTATACAGTAATGACACCTTGAAATCTTAACGGCTACTTACACCATTCAAGGCGTATAACCTATTTATAAAATTTAAAGATAAGAATGATCCAAAAATTGCAGGCTTGATGCTTATATAGAAAAAAACTAATTTATTGTGATATATCACTGATAATGTTGCAATATATTGGTGAAAAGGTCAAAGCCATGGTCAAAGACATTTTGAAAAACTCGTGATATTTTCAAGAAAATGTCGGGAACCCTGCCGAGAAAAGAAATATCGGAATATATCGGGATATTTTAAAGATATCCGCTTCTATGGAACTTGAGACCACTATAACTGTATAAAACCAAAACCATCTTTCAGATTCTAAGCTATAATTCAGGGTTTATAAGATAAATTTTCAACTCACAGCTCAAGCAACTAAGCCAAAGTTATCCAGAAATTAAGAGGAACGACCACATTGAAAAAATAATTTGGTTATTCTCTTACTAGGGCCACTGCAACTGTATCAAATAATAGCAGAATTTGGGGATAAAAACAATAATTTGGGGCTTTAAGCTATATCTCATGAATTCTAAGCTATACTTAGTATTCTGAAAACTTACAGCTGTAGCAACTTAGCCAAAGGTTCCCAAAAAAATGAAATTTTAGTATTTACACAATCAAAGAATGCAATTCTTGAGAGTGTTGTGTTTGCAATATAAAATTGCAATGTTCTTCTAGGATCAACCATGTTTTACCAATGTTTTGGGTCTAGTAGAGAGACCTGAAACTGAGAACCTAATCATACCGTATAGTCAATGCATAAGAACATTGCAAAATGCAATTCGATTATCCTCCAATTAAGACCAGTTCAACTTTATTCAATCAAAAGAAAACAACTCATTTATGCTCCAATAAGGTTACTTAAAAGTTAATATTTACCCAGTCGTAAAAAACCAATCCACTTCAATTGCACAAAATCAAGCTATAAGTAGGTTTTAAGAAGTAATTTAGAGTTTCTAAGATACAATTATGGATTTATAGGCTATAATTTAGGATATTTCTAACCTTAGATCTATAGCAACTACGTCTATGGCTCTAAAGACAGGACTAACTAAACTTTCACAGCTGGCGCTGCAAGTGCTCCCATAGAATTTTTTTTATTCTTTGTTCGTGAGAATTGTTAGGTTAAAGTTTATAATTTTGGATGAAAACTTATAGGAACTACATGCCCATACATGGTTCGGATTTTTATCTGGATTTAGAATCCTAAAAAATGTCAAGCAAGACGCCAGTAGGCATAAAACTTAAAAGTCCTCCCTCCCTCCAAAGCACCAGCATAAAGTTCGTAGGATAAAATTGAGAGGCTCATATTGTTTAGGAAAAGATTCGTTTTATTCCTGTATATCATATTTTTTCAATTCTATGGGACTGGCTCAAGTAAAAATAGGATCTGGAGCCCATTCGATGGGACCACATCCCAAACCAGTTCCACTGGAAAATGTGCAAATTTACACTGATTAAAAAAACAATTCATTTATCTTTCAATTGAGGACATTTCAACTGTACAAAATCAAAACCAACATTCAAGGTTTCAAGCTATACTTTAGAGTTTTTAGTAATGTTCTAGAGGTTTGCAATATAATTTGATGTTTTAAGCAACAACTTGGAGTTTTAAGCAATAATTTAGGGTTTCAAGCTATATTTTAGGGTTTCAAACAATAAATTAGAGTTCCTGAGCTAAAATCATGGGTTTCAATTTGCATTTTTCTTCTGGGATTGCACCGACATTTGGGATCCAGTAGAGAGACCTGAAACATCAGAACCTAATTTTAGGTTGCTGTTTGACACAGAAGGCTACTTCAACTTCACCGAATTAGTGAAAACGGTTTATTTTATCCTCCAATTAAGACCAAATCAACTTTAAACAATAAAAAAAGCAATCAATTTCAACTGTATGGAATCCACCTATAATTTTTAAACAATATTTAAGAGTTTCTAAGATATAATTTACAGAATTTCAAAACTTACAAAAATAGCAACTAGGACAAATGTTATCACACACAAAAGTGAGAAAGTATTCAGCCGAAAAAATAAAAAAATACAATACACGTATCCTCCAATTGAGATCAATTCAACTGTACAAAATCAAAACCAGCATTCAAGGTTTCATACTACAGTTTAGGATTTTGCGGAATATTATAGGGTTTCAAGCTGTTATTTAAGGTATCAAACTATAATTTAGAGTTCCGAGCAATAATTAAGGGTTTTAAGCAATATTTCCAGCTATAATTCTGAGTTTCAAGCTACTATTTAGGGTTTCTATGGTAAAATTTAGGGCTTTCAAAAAGCTCACGGCTGCGAGCTCGAGCTTGTGCATCTGCGCCTGTGCCTGCGCGAGTTCCGTCGCCCTCCTATCCAAAGCAGAGGCAAGCCGCGCCTTCTCGTTCTCTAACTGCGTAAACTGCCCGGAAAGCGAGATATATTTCTGTTCCAAAAGTGCGCAGCTCTGCTCGGCTGTTATAGACGCGGCATCCGCCCTCGCTCTGCACGTCTCCACCTCATCCTGCAGCTCCCGAATAAAAGCGTCCGCCTTCTCCACGACGAAAGAGACGTCCCCGCCCGAGTCGCGTAGCTCTGTATCAGTAATAAACAGCGGCATTTTCTCCTCCTTCCTTTACCTCCAAATTCCTAGCAGAAACAAAACCCTAGATGGATGTTTTTTTAAAACCGTGGGTTTCGATGGCTTTTTTACAAAAACCTACTAAGTTTCGATGGCTTCTAATGGCTTCCCTGAGCATTACAAACCCCTTTGCATGCGAATAAATATGTTTGAGCGGGGAAGACGGAATTGGTTGCCAGGGTGGGAAAAGAATTAGAACTGTATGTTCTCGCGAATAATCAAAGTGGAAGGGGGAAAGTTCCTTAATTATATTGTAACTAAATTGTTCTCTCTTTCAATTCAGTTTTCAAACAATAACTAATTCTAGATGAAACTGGGCAACCCTTGGTTTTTGGTGTTGAGTGGAAAGAGGTTGATCATTCATTTGTTTATTTGGCTTTTGACCCACCAATTTGAAGTTTAAAGGGTAATCACATGGGTATTATAGGAGTAATATAGTAATACAGGTAATGGGTTCACCAACAAGGCAGAAATAAGATTTTAATGGGGAACGGGGAGGCAAGAATGGGCCAGAGAACACAGAGGAGTATATAAAGGCACCATAGACAGATATGCTAGTGCCATATGGCATTCCATATCCCGTAGGTAAACAAGACACTTACTCTTTCATAACAATAGGGGTTTTGGAGTCATTCCTGCACTCTCAAAAACAAGGTTACACTCAAGTCAAAAAATCAAGCACATGAGAAACCCTAGCATTTGTAAATTCCAAGCAATATAGGAGGATTTTACAACACAGACAGGTTAAAATAGCAAGAAAGCTAAAGCGATTGGGAAATAATAAATTCGTCACAATCCTACCAAAGTTAATGAATTTTATTCGTGCAACAACTAAGTTTGAGGCAACGCAAGAGCAAGTAAAGCCATCTGTACCGAGACAAGATAACCAAGAAAACCATGAAAACCAGTTAGGGACAATGACACAACTGGGCAGCAAGCATAGTCCAAAGAGGAGTACTAAAAGGGGGCGATCAAGGAATCTCCACACGAAGGGCAGTAAGAATATGAATCAGCGGGAAGTGGAAGCAAAGCTAGAGGCTTAAAATGGGGACAATCATGATCAAATTCAACTCCGCTAATATGGTCATCAGGCTTGTATGTTAGTGAGCTAATGGGCCTAGAGAGGAAACTTGAAAGCATAGAGGTGTTGGGGCTGATGAAAGATAACAAACTGCAGGAGATCATGGCAGCTAATTGGCAAATCACTCTTGAAAACAAGCTGCTTAAGGATGAAATAACCCAATTGCAAGCCATTACGAAAACAGGCTAGCAAGAAATTTTGACCATAAAACAAGAAATAAAGCAAGTTAACAGTAGAAATATTCCTAATGCAGCAGAGGAGAAAGACAATACGCCGTTAAAAGAATTTCAAACAGCCATGGCAAACATAGAGATCAAGGAAGCTAAGTTAAAGGAGCAACTCAAAGAAGCTAAGTCATGGGCACAACTAGCAAAAGGGCCAGTAGTGAACCAAAAGGAACTCATAGAGAAGCAGGTCAAACTACAACTGTGGGAGGAAAAAAATCAACATGATAAAGCAACAAACATAATAATAAAGGGTTTGAAAGACCATGGGGAAGGTGAACACACAAACAAGTTAATATAAGACTTCTTGCAGACAAGCTGGAGTGGACAAGGCACATTCATCAAGCAAGCAGAATTGGAAGAATGACACAAGAGGGTAGAAATAGGAATGTAAGAGTAACATTGAAAAACATGGAAGAGAAGAACATAATTTTAAGAAACAAGAGGCTCCTTAAAGGCACACAATACTACATATATGAGGATTTAACTCCATCACAGTTAGAAGAAAGGAGTGGGAGAAATTTGTAGCAGCAAGAAATGCAGGGAATGACACGTGGTTGTATAGAGGAAAAGCCCAATTTAGCAACAAAATAGCGCATGCTAAATAAAAAGGTGGGGCCCCCCAGAAACACCTCTCAATGGTAAGTTGGAATTGCCGAGGTTACCCTTGGAGGAGAGGTCCTGGGCTAGGGCCCATAACATAGTGAAAAGACTTTATTGTCCTCACTGAGACACATGAGCATGAGGGCTGTAAGGTTCTGAATTTTGAGGGTTATAGGAAGTTTTCAATTTGGAATGAACTCACCAAAAGTAGTGTGATAATGTTGGTGAGAGTCTTAAGAGAGAGTCATACAAATTGAAAAAGAAGATCCAAAAAAATAATACATATGGGCGAAAGTGAAAGAAAAGGAAACCACAATATATCTCGTTGCATGTTACTTTGCTCCTCGTGGCTCAAAATTTTATAAGAGGAACCTAGACAAAGAGGACCCATATGCAACTCTATAAAAGGACATACATGCTTATAGTAAATTAGGTGACATCATTTTAGTGGGAGACTTCAATGCAAGAACAACAAATAGCCAAGCTCTATACCTTAGCAATCAGGAAGGAGTAAAAGATAATCCTTTATGGTTAGAAGAAGAAGAGAACCAAATGTGGGAAAGAGACTCTCAAGACAGAAAAGGTGGTATCATGCAGTACGAGGCAAAATTGTAAGGGATATGTAGCTTGTATGATTTAATTATTTGTAATGGCATCAAAACATGGCCAAGTTCATGGAATATTACGTGTTAAACGTACAATGAGTAAAGTGTGGTAGATTATGTTATTTGTTCTCAGAATATTTTGGCAAGGCTAACAGAAGTCGGGGTGGGAAATTGTCCCATAGAAATGAAATCTAATCACAATCACATTTATGTAAAGATCAGCATGCAAAAAGACTCAACATCAAGATAGATCACAACATAACCAAAAGAAAATGGTTCCCAAGGCACAATCCTCTTGACACAAGAGAACTAAAAGATCTTTCGAACAACACTTGAAAAACAACAACAAGGAATATAAGATACCAGGACAACCAATATAAGTAGGAGAACAATAGGCTTTGATAAGTTAACATTGATAATTTACAAAGCTCTCAAATTGTGCAAAAGGTTTAAGCCTAAAAGAAGCAACAAAAATAACTTTTCGGCTAATTTGTGGTATGACGAAGATTGCAAGACAACAAAGAGAATGTTGAAAATCCGTGGAAATAAAAAGGAGTATGGAAAGTTAGTTAGAATGGAAAAAGAGGCCTACATGCAGACAAGAAGAAAAGAGTTGATCTCTCTTGGGAAGCACAACCTGAGAGGCTTCTGAAAAGAATTGCAACAAAAAAACACAACTGTAAAAACAACATTACAAATTCCCAATGGTTGGATTATGCAAAGTTGTTGTATGAGCACGATCAAAATAAAGATGCCCCCAGTTACCAACTCAATGGCCAAACTCTTTTCTACAAAAGACATTAAAGAAGGAATTAAAAAGCTAGCGGTGGGTAAAGCACGTGACATAGATGGTTTACAAGCAGAGTAAATAAAATGGGGCATGGAAGTCCTCACACCACAGATCAAAAGAATATTTAATGGAGTCATTCGGAATGGTTTCCCTACAAATTGGACAATGAATGTCATCATTCCTTGCTTAAAAGTGGAGATGTCAATAACCCTTCGAATTACCGCACTATAATGATCAATCCTCTTTTTGGTAAACTCTTTGGGAGTATGGTTGAGTGTCGTATCAGTGTGTGGGTAGAAAAGGAGGGAAAGAGGGCGAAAGGACAAGCAGGTTTTAGACCAAAGCATTCTACAATTGATCATTGCATTACCCTTAGACACTTGATTGAAAAGGTTTGGGATAAACAAGGAGAAGATGTCTTATGTTGTTTTGTCAACTTCAAGAAGGCATTTGACACAGTTCCTAGAAGCAAATTATGGAGTAGAATGGAAGAGCTAGGAATTTCAGAAGAGTATAGAGCTATTGTTCATAGGTTGTATGATCAGGTTCATACTAAAATTAGAACCAAGCAAGGATTATCGGAATGTTTTGGGAGTGACATTGGGGTCCAATAGGGTTGTCCACTATCTCCTACCCTATTTGGTATGTACATTGACAAATTAGAGGAGTGATTAGACAAGTTTGGTGGAGGAGGTGTTTACTTGACCGATTATGTAATAAAGCTACTCTTATATGTGGATGATCTTATTCTAATGGCAAAAACAATGCACAATTTGAAGGAACACTTGAAAGCTCTATAATTGTTTTGCCAAGAGGTTGGGACGCAAGTGAACACCAATAAAACAAAGATCATGATCTTCACCTTGAAAAGAAAGAAGCCTTCTATGGAATTTGTCTTTGATGGCAGCCCCCTACAGGTGGTCAATGAATACAAGTATCTTGGCCTTGATTTCCACAATAAGCTCAGTCGGGGGACATGTAGAGATAAAAGGATACAAGGGGGTTGGAAAGCTCTATACTCATTACAAAATCGGTGCAGAAAGCTAAATTGTCAGAAAACTAAAAAAACTCTTTTTGGGCTACTTGTGGTACTGGTGGTGCTTTATGGCTGCGAGGTTTGGGGTGGTAACACGTTTGAGGTGATGTGGAGACAGATAGAGAGGCTACAAAAACATCTAATCACAAGTAGCTTTAAAACAAAAGCATCAGTTCCTTATGAGATTGCGCTAGTTGAGGTTGGGGCCTTTCCTATGGAGGCATCAGTGCTAACCCGGATGTTAAGTTATTTAAAGAGGCTTGAGAGCATGGAGTCGTCCTGATAGCCCAAAATGGTAGCGGAGGAAAAGTTAGAAAGAAGGAAGAGTACATGGATGAAACAAAATGACAGGTGGATGAATAAGTGGGGTATTAGCATAAAAGAGTGCCCAAATACTAAAGAGGATATTAAAAAATACGTGCAAGAAAAAGTCAAAGTAAGCATGTGGACAAGGCGGCTGGGAAGGAAAGAGAATACTACATCACACAATGCAATCCCTCATATGACCACACAAAAGAGCTACATAGGAGCGGACATAAAATGGAAAGCAAAATTGTTAATGGCCCAGCTAAGGCCTAGTTTGCACCAACTTAGATGTGAAACCAAAAGGTGGACGAGGCCTAAAGAAGAATGAGCGGAGAGAATATATTGCTTTTGCACTCTGGAATTAGTGGAGACAAAATAGCACTACATTGTGGAGTGGCCAACTTACAAGGATATTAGGGCCAATTATAGCGATACTTTGAATGTTGACTCCTTGACCAACTTGTTCGAAGAAGAGAGGTTAACTCAGCTTGCAATCTACTTGATCAGGATTCATAGCAAAAGATCTCAAATCCAAAAAGAAAGGGAGTTTAGTTAGGCATTGTGTGGGCGGTCTACCTTTTGTGGCTCGTGGTTTTCTTGCAGGTTCTGGTTCTCTTTGTAGCGTGTTTTGGTTTCTAGTGGTCACATAGGTCGTCTGGCCTCATGGACATTATTAAAAGCCTTCATTCATTCATTCATGGTCCCATGACATGCTATTGCATAAGAGAATCTTTGCTTAAATTTGAGGCGAGGGTAGTCCCATGCAAATTTTTAATTATGTGAAAAGGATAATTATAATTTTTCCCTATTTTAGTGGAGCAGTGATTGCTTAGGAATTGAAAATATGTTGTGTAAAAAAGGAGGGTTGAAAATAAGCAGCAACTTCATAATGGGAAAAATGCCACATGGCTCCATACATATTTTCTCTCCTTTTTTACATGTCCTTCTAGATGTGGAAGTGTTACATAACAAGGATTTCTGAAAATTTTATTTTAAAAAAAATATATAGTTAAGAAAATAAAATTTAAGATGATTGCTTAAAAACAAGCCAAAAAAAATTAAATATTCGCGAGACCACTAGCTCCACAAATAACTCCTTAAAAAATTGAGCAATGACTACTAACCAAAATAAGCTAAACAGTCGCATGGGGCCTTGACCTAAGTTAATTCTCATTTCAAAAGGATGTTACTCTTCAAAGCTTAAAATTATTTCTTAGAGGTTCATTGGCTGCTAGAATCTACTGATTAATTGCCCCACAAATGGATTTTTGTGTTTCTTAAAAAATATGAGATAATAATTGTTTAGTTTAATATGAGCTTTAGTGGTTCAATGTTTGTTTATATATGGGAGACACACCTCAGTGTTTCTAGGTTAGAGAATGAGTTTGAGCTCAAAATGACATACATAAAATCTAATTCAAATTCTATTGTGAATCCTACTCTAACCTAAACTAACTAATATTTTAACAAAAAAACAAAGAGAAGGGTAGGCAGAAAGAAATGGGCTTGTTCATTATGAATAAGTATTATTGGTTTATGAGCCCCCACACAAACATTTGAATCATTCAAGCAATCAATTGAATATATAAGTGCCTAAAAGTGAATAAGCATGCATGGCAAGCCTGATGATCATATGATAACCCAACTCAAGACCTTGTGTGGCATGAAAATTAATAAACTTAACCTTCAACTCATTGCTCCATGATGAAAATGTTATGTCATCCTTTTAGAGTCTCTCATTTGTCATCGTTGATTAGCCTTAGTCATTCAAAAAGCATTAACATGGCCTTCTTAATTAAAAACATTTATTTTTTCCCAAAAAATTTAGGCCTACCCATTGGCTTATTAGTTCAACCAAGCAAACTATGAGTCTACCCCATCAAAAAAAATTTATTGAAAGGGGCAAACACTTATTTTAAGGGCTAGTACATAATTTTTGTTATGCATAAGCTTTTTCTTTTTTTTGTTAGTTTTAGCTATAGTTGGTGCCAATCTTAAGGTAATTATATTTACCTTTTCTTGTATCTATCTTGAGATCAAGTCCTAAACCATGTTTTCCTATATATTCACCCTTCTGCCATGAGATTAATGGTCCAAAATTTACATAGAATGACTCTAGCTTTAGCCAAAGTTTATGACCAGCAACAGCTTCAAGTCTATGGTTTTATTCCTTCCACATCTCAATTCAACCTTTGCAATCTTTTACATCAACAATTATAGCCAATTGTGTCTCCCCATTTCACCATGAGAGAAGTTCCACTAGTTGAAGGAGGAGGTGGATAATGTTAAGTTAGGTTCACAAGAACTTTTTTAATAAACATCAAATTTGCTCTAAGCTTTAGATGCATCTGACCCCAAATGTAGAAGTTTTAATTAAATCTATTTTTTATTAGCAGTAGAATTATTTTTTTAGTAATTTGTTTCCTACCTGTGAAAGACGTATAAAAGGTAATAGTACATATTTAGTCTAGGATTTTAGGTTTAGTTTCATTGTAGGGGTTTAGAATTCTCTCAAGATTATTGTTTTTGGACTAGGGAAATATCTTCATCATCTTTACTTTGAAGCATATTTAATGTACTATTGAAAAGTCTTTCTCTTTGCTTCAAAGCTCATTGGGAAATGTTGAGAATTAAAAGCTTTAAAGTTCTAGCAAAACAATGAATTAAAAGATTCACTCATTCATCACATAAAGAAGATTTTTAGATTTATATGCTCATAATTGTTAAGGTCTAACACATATATCAAAGACATAAAGAGGATAGTATTTCAAATTTATACATTCAAATAAGCAAACTTGAACACATTGGAATATTTATTAAAACGAGCATAAAACAATCTTTTGTTGTTTACATCTTTGATTAAAAAAGATAAACTTTTTCCAAAATTATTGCTCCTCCCTTTGTCTCTTGCTTGCTCATCATTGTTGAAAGTTGTGAAAAGAGAGAAAGAGCCCCATCTTTACTATTGTATTGGAATTGTAGTTTGTAGTTTTTACATTATTGCTTTGCAAAAGGAAAAAAGATGTGTTTATTGTTTAAAAGAAATAACTTTCAAAAAAGGATTTAGATTTCAAAGTTGGTTTTCAATTCATTATTAGTTGTATTTATTTTATAAAAGAAAAAAACAATATTTCATTTAAATTAATTAGCACTTACATTCATCAATCTTAATTACAAAGTTGGTTAACTAAATTAAAATACTAGCCTTTTAAATTAGTTAGTTAACTATTGTGATTATTGTTAGTCAATTAGATTCATTAATTTGGTTCATTAAAAAGAGAAAATCCCAAAAAAAAATCATTAGCGACATTCTATTTGCATTTAAAACCACCAAAAACACTCAAGATATAGAATAATAGAAAAATATTTACATCATGGACATTCAAAATATCGGCAAGCAACCAATGCTTTGTACTTGAAACAAACAAACATCAAAGGATGCTTTATTTAAAAATCCAATTGAGAATTAAACAAAGGAAGTGGCCAACAATTTACTCCTAATTCAAACAAATCAAATAATCAAATCCAAACAAGCCAAGAGGACCTTGAAATTTGTATTTTTGACTTTATAGGTCACACTTGGATTTTCACTCTTATGTGCCTTTGGTTGAAGCCAAATCTAGTAAGGAAAATCTTAGGAGAGTTGAAGAAAGTCGTACCTACTCTTGTAACCATTGTTCAATCTAAACAAATGGTTATTTTCAAAGCCAACCAATGCAAGAATGCCACTAAGGAGCTACTCTATAAGCTAATTTTCTTGAAGTCCTTCAATGTGCAAACATTAATTTAGAAAGACATTTAAATGCCAATCAACAATGTCTTGATGTTTTATGCATAGCCTACTTGCCACAAAATGCACCTCCATTAAACACTCAACAAAATAATCCACCAAACACTACATGTATAACACTTGTCACCCTTGCACGAGTTGTTAGGTCTTCTCCAAGAGAGCCTCTTCCCCCAATTATTTGCTAGTTGCTTCCTTGTGAAGATGAAACTTCCAACAATGAGCCCCAAATGGACCAACTCTTGTTGCATCTATAGTTATGAGTTGCCACCTCGTTCGTATAACAAGAGCGATCACAAGTGAGTTGATTTTGAATCATACAAAACACAATGCAAATATTAGAAGAGTACAATCTCGAAGGAAAAAGAATAACACACACTTAACACAACAACCACCACAATAATGTGTAAGTCATCATTGATATATGACACCCATAATATAAGAAAGACACGTTCTTTAAACTTAGAAAAGTAACCACAGTTAAGAAGAAAATACTTGTGTATAAACTGCAATGATTAAATCACAAATGCACAAAACCCATATTGGAAATAGAAAAGAAAATGAATTTATATAAATATTTGATTAAGTTCAAAACATACAAGAGTTTCCAACTCTATGCTTTCCAACCCTTTACGTAGTAAGACATCTAGGTATTTATAGAATTTCCCAAGTTATAAGAATTAAATTTAGTGATTAAAACAAGCAGAAAGTTTTCTAGATGCACACCCATTTCTTAACAATTATTATATATTTTGATTTATCTTTAAAGTATTACTAAATAAATTAATTCTCCTAGTGCATTGTCCAAGATGAAAGTTGGATTAGTCCATCCTTACCAATAAACCACTATTAACTAATTTTGCTTCTTGGTGCTCTTCATATTCTCATCAAAATTTGATTGCTCTATCAAAAACTGTCACCTCCTTGACAAATCCCTAGATGCATCCAAAAGGCTTCTAGGAATTAATGGCACACTACTGCCCCTTTCCTTAGGTATAAATGTCCCCCTTTAGCTTCCCTAAAAAATCTAGTTTATAATTAGGATTAACATGTAATCATGACTAGATTTAATCTCAAAATGGCCCTACTTAATGCCCTGCAACTTTACGACCTACGAACAAGAAAATAAAATTTTTTGAGTCAAAACCAAAGAAAAATATTAAATTTTAAATACCTAGTTTATATTCTAAAGTGAAATCAATCAATTAAGCAAAAATAATGCATGTTGTCACATCTCAAACTTTGATGCATTCTAAACTTACTACAAGTGGAACTATTTTATGGATAATTGTGTGTGGATTAAATAAATATTATTTTATTTTGAAAGGATAAGATAAATGAATATTATTTTGTTGTGAAATGATGAAATATAGTGAATATTATTTTATTTTGAAATAATGAAATATAATGCTTCAGTTATTTGGACACTAACCTATTAATGGAAATTTTGAGTTTCATGAGTTACAGGTTGTAGAAGACAAGGGTGTGGTTAAGGTAGAGGGGGGGTTAGTTACCTAACAGGGTTAGGATGGAGTGGACTCTCTCTTGCACACACAGAGACTTAGATGTCATGTAATTGCATTATTATTGCATAATTTAATCATAATGATATATTGCTTTCTTATTTTACTAGAAAAGAAAATCATATTTTTATTTATATAGTTGTTATTTAATTAATTGTTAGTTAATATTAAAATAAAAAGTAATTTGAATTTTATATTTATATATATTGATTTTTATTTGAAATTGTATGTGAGGGAAATAATTATATTTTATTAATTATTATTTTAGAAATAATTGTGTGGAAAATTTATTTATTAAAATTATGTTTAGTTATTAAATTTATGCCATTTCAAAATTAGAATTATTATTTATAATCGTGTTGCAAAATTTAGTAATAAAATTAAATTAGTCATTAAATATGTCTTTTTGAAAAATAGAAATATGAGTTTTATTTGATAAATTAGAAATAAATCTTAGAAAAAAAAAGAAAGATAGAAACAAATAGAAAAATAGAAAAAGACAAAAACAAAACAAAATTAGAAATTGGAAAAATATAGAAAAAAGGAAGTTTGAGAAGGAAAGAATTACATTTATTATTTTTAGAGATAATTGTGTGACCAATTAATAAATAAAATTGTGATTGGTTATTAAATTCATGCTTTTTCTAAAATAGAATATGTATTTGAGATAATTCATAGAAAAAAAAAACTAAACTTAGAAAATAAAATAGAAAAAGATAAAAAAAAAAGTGTTGGTGTAAAATTGACTAATTTTTTAGGCACTACAATCTTTATAGTTATGCCGAGAGGCATTCTACACTCATAGCAAGGGCTGAAAGATTCAGATTCCCGTAAACATTTATATTCTATAAACAAAAATCATAAAATATTTAAATAAATAAATATATGTAAATAAGAATCATTGGAAAAAAATTCTTGTCTAATTTCTTTTTGGTTCCATAGTTTTTGTGATTTTCTTATTTTCAATTTCTTTTTTGTTTTTTAGTTTTTTATTTTTTCCAATTTCATTTTTCATTTTTATTTTTTCTAATTTTTTTTTTTTTTTCCAATTTCTTTTTCAAATAAACTATGGAAAAGAGATATCCCTTGGCATACTTTAGATGTATTTTTTAAAATATAAATATACTAGTTGGTAACAGTTCAGCCCACTTCTCCCTCTTATTGCATCGACCTCTGCATGCCATTTCTTCCATGACGGGATTAATGTTAGTGGGGATATTTTTAGCTGTCTATTGTTAGACCGTTGGAGGAAAATGAATTTATTTAAAAAGAAAACTCTCTCATTCTCACACACGCATGAGATTCATTCTGAAAAAAAATCAAGACACAGAGACAAGAGGATTGAGAGATTTGAAAAAGTAAACTGAGGAAGATTAGAAAGGGGAGAGGAGAACCAAGAAGATTTGATCACTGACCAGCATATTTAACAGGTTTTTATTCCATTCCATAGTGTTAGTTTTCCAATATGTGAAATAAAGAAATCGTATGGATGTTTGCTGTCTGTAAAATCATAATATGGCTATACTATATTGTTGTTATTATCAATATGATATTCTTGATCATAAGTTTTGTATGTCTACTGTTCATATTAGTAAATCTAATCACTGTATAACTAATTTAAATACATTCGGTGGTTGTTAAATTGATATTTTTATATATACCATGTATATATGTGTTGTTCATATTATTTTATACTGTATCTGTAGCAGTCTATTGCATTAGCCACAACTCTATATTCACGAACTGAGTTTTTTCTAAATTTTTTATATAAGGTGAGAAACCTAGTTATGTAAATCATATCCGAAAATTAGCCCTACCCAGTTTGTCATTTTTGAGATATGTAATTTTTAGTGACCGTCTATCTCTACCCATTTTGTCTCTATTAAAACAGTCTATTGCATCAATCATAACTCTATATTTACGAACTGGGGTTTTTTGAAATTTTTATATAAGGTGTGCCACTTAATTATGTAAATCATATCCAAAAATCAACCTTACATGTACTAACTAGTGGCTATCTACCTCTAGTGTGAAATCAACACCCAGCTCTACATTTCTCCTCAGATATCCTTTAAATCTTTTCAGAGTGGATTCTTGTTGAAAGCTTGTATAAATTTTAGATTTACTCCAGATTTAAATATATAAACCCATTAAAGAAGGAGAAAAATATGTATTTCTATGATAACAAACCAATTCTTTTTTCTGCAAAATACACCGGAAAATATGAAAACAAAAATAAACCAACATTGATCAAAACTAGTAGATTGACTTATGGATGAAACATATATTTTAAATCACAACTAAAAAGCAACTTATACTCTTTTATAGATTATTACATATCTTTGAATCTATAAACTTAGACAAAACATGTAAACCAGGATAATATAAATTTGGAGTAAACTCTATCTTTCCAAAAAGTACACAATATTAGTGAATGCTTTAAATCTAAAACAACTATTTTTGGAATTATGTGAAATGGTATATTTATTCTGTATAATTACTTCTTGGACAGGATGCCAAATGTGGGCTCCTAGAGACGGTAATTTACTTTTTCTAAATTACCACTTTTGTTATGTAATGCTTTGGTCAAAGCGAGATGTACCATTGAAATAGATGGATTTAAAAAACCTAGAGTTTATGTTATATGTCTCTACCACATCCTGCATGCAAGAAATATGGCATTCTTGTTATTAGGAATGCATATAGGCATCAGGCTTGCATCAAGAGTTCCCTCCTACCTTTACCGTTCCAGGTTGCTAGGCTCCTCGTGCAGGGTCAGTGCTTTCTACGAGCTAGGAAGAAACCTAGGGAAATCCAGTACTTCATGGTTAGGTGGAAAAAGCGCCTTAACCACACTCTTGACCTTGGCTTGCGGAAGACCAGTAGGGCCATGGTGGTTGAGGACAAAGTTTCTTATGTTATATGATTCTTGATGTATATTCCATGGTATTATTCTTTGTATGGATTGCATAGCCAATTTGTAATTGTATAAATACTCTTATTGATGTAATATCTTGTACTCGTAACATTAAAACATATGTAAAGTAACACCCTTTTTGGTGTATGTAATTGTACTTCTATGGATATTCCGATTATTAATTGATTCACTTTCCTTATTTGGAATGAGCAATGCTTTTTGGTATACTATTTTTAGTATGTGCATTTTTTGTGCTTTACACATGTCTTGGTGATCCATACTTGATTATCATCATGATTATGCTTGATATTTGCTTCCTAATAGTTAAAGCTTGTTTTTTGGAAACTAAATCAATTTTAGAATAATTTATAAAGGTTAAACACAATTTTTTTCATATCATATTTATTTGTTTTTTTCTCCTTTTAATGGTATGACTACATATCACAAATCATTTTCATACACTTAGGTCCTACATGGATACTGACAAGCTAACAAGTGGCATCATTTGATTAGTCATAGGTTGTTGTTTCATCACCACACCACTGAGGGCTTAATATACGTGGTTATGACACAACTTTATCCAGAAAAAATCTCTAAGTTACATTGTTTTGAAATCTAAACCTAGTTTTGAATCAAAATCTATTTTCATGGTATATCAAATTTGAGAAACATTAGAGGTAAATTGGCCATAAAATCACTCACCACGCTATGATGGACATCTAAATGTGAAATTTTATTAAATTCAAATGATAGGATTTTAGAATATATGTTAACTTCGATGAGAAACATAATTTAAGATTAAATCAATTTCAAATACACATCAGGGTCATGCAAACATTAAAGGGGAAAAGCATAAAATAGCAATAAAAGTCCTCTTATGTAAACTTGAATGTGATATATTTGATTAAAATATGGTGTATAACTAACTAAATAATCAGAGATATTACATTTAGACTTAGCTCAATTTTGATAATGCTCAATTAGGGTGATAACCGACTTTACCTTTAACTCATGGGGTTTCCTCTCTCTACTTGATGAATGCAATATATTATAAACTAGATATATTAGATCAATATTGAATTTGTAAAGATTTTGGACATCAAATTTGTAAATAAACATGTTTCCTCACTAATATTATTGTGCCTTCTAATCTTAATTGATTTCGATAAATTCATTAAGTGTGAGATTTTACTTTACCTTTAATTACTTAAATGACAAAACTCTCAAATTTGTGTATCATCATCTTGCACCATCGATGGTCCAACTAGACATACCATATGTTTTCCTCTTGCACTATTGGTTGTTTAATAGAAAAGATAAAGGAAACCATCTGCAAGATAATATTAAATTGAGGTGAATGTTGAAAACAAGTTTCTAAGGAAATCAAAGTCCAAAAGGTAAAAAATGGAGATTTAAGATCTAATAATTGTTTAAAGATGTGATCTTTTATAAACTCAATTTAATCTGATTTGTAATGGTTTCCCCTCAACTTATGTTCAACCCAAATGTGTTATTGGATTAGGCTCCTTTTAAAGATACATTAGATCCAGAGAATCATCAAAGGCCAAAAGTCCATAAAAAGACATGGAGGAGTTTGATGTAAACCTGAATGTGATATCCCATCAACTAGGATTTATATTAAAGTGATGTCTTGCTATAAGAGAAACCAAGTAAAGTTGTTTCGGATGTCATTTCCGTAAGTAAAATGAATTATATGATAAAATCAAGTCCAAAAAGGAATTGGAGGTATAAAGGTGAAAAAAAGGAAGCTCTTTGATGTTTATCTAGAGTGATGTAAAATTCATTAAAAAATGAGACAAGTATGAAAGTGGTAAAAACTGAGGTATTCACAATAAAATTTAGACTTCATATGAAATCTCAACCCAAATAAAAGATAAAATTAGGTCAAAGATGCCATTGGAGGAAAGACTTGTAAGAGATGATTAGTCTGGATTTGGTATAACACCTATGTTTGATGTATTATACAATAGGTTTAATAAAACAAGCGGCGTTTAAAATTAACCTAGGCACACTAGGTGAGAAAAACATAATAGACCAAGTTTGAATGACTATAACTTTGAAACCAACTATATTAAACATTGAAATCACTAGGGAGAAATCAAGAAATTTAGAATTCAAAGAAGAATAAGGGATGCCCCAAGATCCTTATGAAAACTTAGGCAAGTTGCGGTGACAAGCCACAACAAATGGTGACTCTTGCGGGAAAAACACTTTTAAGCATTTAGAAACCAAAATTTTCATTTAAAATAAAACCACAAATAAACCAAAATCACTTCACAATGAATGTTATTCAAACCAAGAAAGATTAAATGTTTCCTAAATATGCACTAAGTATCAATTGATCAAACTTTGTGTGTATGTACATTCATTTACCCTTCCAAATTTTGTAAGGATTAACCCCATGGGAAAGGAATGAAAAATATAGTTGATTTAACCCCTACAAAAATAGTGGTCTTCAAATGATAATTAATTATGCATAGGTAGACATGTCAATTTCTAAGCATTGTTCTATTGCTAGCTAGCATCTATGGCCCTGACAAAATTTTCTTTGGTCCCACCCTAGGTATTTCTCTATTTCTAATAAAGCATCTGTAGTCCCAATGGAGATTCCCAAATCACCTTAATAATATTTTAATTACTTTTTTTTAATTTTATCTTGTTCTCAAAATTAAGATTTGGATATTTTGTTGCATTATTTTTGTAAACAAGCTCATAAAACCTTGTACTGGGCTGGGGAGCACCATAGCAAATAGAGGTTCAAGCATAGTGATTCATTATGATTACCTAGACCATAGTGTAAAACCCTACAAAACTTGAAAGTTTTAATATGTGCTTACAAAATATTTTGAACAAATGAAATGGTTGTACATTAAAAAGACGAGCCAAACTTGTTTGGTTTCATTAACAGATATTTAAGCAAATTACAACTTATTTGAAATCTTCCTACACCTAAAACTTAGTTTTAAACAAACAAGAAAATATTCTCATCAAGGTGGTAGTTTTGACCTGGTTATCACAACCGTACAAAAAAAATATAGAACTAAACTCAAGGGGTGCCCAAGACAAAATTAAAAGCACACTAATGTCAAACAATATAATCAAAGAGGTAGGATGGTGTTGAAATTAAACACCAGAATCCATATCCTGCTAGAAAACTGAAACACAATTCTAGGAAATGCAAAATGAAGTAAAATTAAAAAGACAAAACTAAAAATCACACCAAATTTTCCTAATCTATTAACTACATATATATAATAGGACTGGGAATATAATTTTCAACAATATTTACCCATTTTCATTTAAATATGTATAGAAGCAACATTCTAATGTAAGTTAAGGTAATAAGTCATACTAGTACATCTTTGAATTTGGAAATGAAAATATTATTCATTGTTTTCTCGGACTCTGGGTGTCTATCATGAGATTAATAATTGCAATGATTCATTATTATCATGTTTAACCCATATGTAAGTTTTCCTAGCTAAACCAACATAATCAAAATAATAAGAACAAAATAATAAATATATATGAATGATGAAATCAATCAAAAGTGTTTGCTCATTATCTATCACTATATCTTCATCATCTGATGTGTTCATAACCTAGATTTCCTCATTAGCTTCAAATCATTATTCGTTATGCTTGTTACATTCATACACATGATCATCCATTAAAAGAGAGTTGCACTACTCATTATCTTTATTTAAACTAGTAGTTGCACGAGGTGAATGCACAACAATTCTGCCGATAGCATGTTTGTAAAGTAAAATTTTTTAGAAGTGTTTGTGTTTTATGACTTGTTGGCATTGCATTGTTTGAGGAAGGTAGTGTAATTTGTGATTTATAGGCATTGCAAGGGAGTATCGATTCTTAAAATATATTGGCTTCTCTTGCATATATTTATGTAGCTATTTTTTTGTTGCATCCTTCTTGAAATTGTATATGGCATCAACTATCATGCTATTTTTTGAAATTTAGAAATATGGTTTTTCAACTACATACTATTATATAAATCCTTATTCTATTAACTTGCCCTGCCTAAAAATGGTAACATGGAACCAGAATTATGGAAAGCTAACATTAGGTTTGTTCCACAAATGTCATTAAAAAACTGCTCAAATTGCAATTAGTGCCAGTTGTCATGCTATGTTTGCAATTTAGAAATATGGTTTTTCAACTACATACTGTCGTGTAATAAATAGCTATGTAATAGTTTGAGTGACTACATACTACTATTATGACAAACTTTGACACAAAATTGGATGCACCAAATGGATTGTTGAACAAATCTTTAGAACTTCCAAACAAAGCATTCAAGATTGTAAATCCTTATTCTATTAACTTGCACTACATAAAAATGGTAACATGGAACAAGAATTATGGAAAGTTAACATTGGGTTTGCTCAAAAAATGTAATTTAAAAACTACTCAGATTTCAATTGATGTAATGCTTCAAATAGATTGGGAACAATTTAATCTCTATACAAGTATTGCTTGGGAATGCACAAAGAGAAGAGATCTTATGGATTAACAAAATTCCCTTGAAAAACAAATAGCCATAAAAGAGTATTTGAAAAACACAAGATCTGTTCAACAATATTCCTAAATAGACATTGACTCATTAAGAATTCAATATAAACATATCATAAACAAGTCAGATCAGTAAAAATATTGGGCTTCTTAAATTTTATCAAGTTCAGAAACAAGACGTTGGCGCTTCCCCATGTACAAAACACTTCCAGCTTTAAAAAAAATAAAATTTCAATGAACTAAATATGCTTTTGCTAAGCAAATATCAACGATGAAGTTATTTTTCTTTCTTTTACAATGAATTGTAAAATTCCAAATAACTCGAGGCCAACACATAACAAGAATATGAAAAATGAAAACCTTACTAATTAAAGAACAAACATTTCACCTTAGATTCGAACACTTTCTCGATCAAATGTGTTTGAAATCACCCTACTACCTTAGTTTTCAAATATCAACAAATGTGGAAAGGTTCATGAAACCCCTAGATGAATGTTGCGATGAGATTATTTACCCACTAATATGTCCACCTGTTTTGAGAGTAAATGAGTGAGGTAGAGGTGTCAGGTTTGAAACCACTCTGAAGCTGTACTCCAACAATTTCCACCACTTCGTGTGGTCTACCTCCCTTCCAAGGTAACCTGAAGGATCTCCCTTTGAACAGTATTTTTTTTCGCATTCACAGTTTGCCTTCCCTATACCTAATGTAATTTAAACTATATATGGCACCAGGAATGAAAAAGAAAGAATAGATCATCAATTAAATTTAAGCTACAATTAGAGAGTAAGAAATAAACTACAATTATAGTATTTTAATATAGTTTTACCTTTTTCCTACGGTGCAATATATATTTTTTATGGTCATTCAATAAAGTAATAATTGTCTTTGTATTCAACTTGTTTTAACTTGCAATCTAAAATTTTAATTTGGTTTTCTTTTTTTAAGATCTTATGTTATTTGTCAGGTATTTGCTTTTGCCTTCTTGGCATGCTTTTGCAACCCTACAGCTAGTAGGGACATTAGTTGCATTGCGGCTCTTGTTAATTATGTTTTCTATCACTTACTCTTCATGTATCTTAGGTTTGTTTTTTGCAAGGATGCCGAAATGCTTTAAATTTGATGGTCATTCATGAATTTTAATAAAAAAATTATTAACTAAGTTTGAAAAGAAAATTCATATGCAATGAATTTCAGAACAAACCACTAATTATTTTTCAATGTATCCTTCATAGTGCAAAAGAATAAAGAGAAAACCACCATCTATTTTAATAGTTTCCTAATAAATACATTGCCCAAATCAAGGGAAATGAAGCAATAATAAATTTGCAAAGTGATTGTACTTTAAAACAAAAAATGTAATAATAGTGAATTTTAAAGCTTAACAATACCAACTATGTTGTAAGACAAGTAGGATTTTATTCATGAGGAAAATGTATTTTATCTTTTGAGCGATTAATTTAATATGATAACTATAATTTATTTAGTTTTGCCATTGATCTGTTGGTGACATTTGGCCATCATCGGATTACAAAACTAAGCTTGACTGTATAAACATAGTGGCAGAAAAGTGTTACATTGTGTGATATACTTGGGGCTATGGTCAAACATTGTAATGGAAAACCCTTTTGATCGATTATTTGCAAGTGATAGTGCCCTTAATCAGTCCTCTTCTTGTTTCCCAACCATGTTGAGAGCCCATCCAGTTGAAATGGTATGCCTAGGTATAGAATTGACAATACTTGCCATTCATCAGGACTATTGTCTTGCATTGCATGTCCCCAGTCAAAAGGAGTTTCATCACTAGTGTATGTCAATGGATCTAGAAATGTACGATGGAAATTCCATGGATGGTAGTCATTTGAAATTATTTCCCAATGGGATGTAATATACTTCTCTAATGTACCAATATCATTGTGAATGTTTCTGAATCACTGGTATAGAAGCAGTTTACTCCAACATAATTATTGAAAACATCGATCATTTGCTACTGGGATGGTGATGAAATGAGGGGATACTTGAACAATAGCTAGTGTTAAGTGTTCTTTCAATTTTTTGGACTTCCGAGATGCTACAAATGTCCTTTTTTGAGCCACTTAAATAAACAACATTGTTTTCAATTGTATTGGTTGTACCATGTATGAATCAATGAATCTTGGAGATGATATGTTGTTGTTGTCATAGATAGATACACTTTAGTGTGTAATGGGTACACTAAAGAGGTCTTAAAGGTGAATTATTAGGCCCTTAAGCAAATTATGTGTTTCCCTAAGTGTAGTTCCCAATGGACAGATGTCATCATTGGATCATTGGCATGAAATGACTGATTGAAAATCACTCTCTTTTATTTATCTCTTTTTCCCTTTATATCTCTCATCTCTATCTCTCTCCCCCACCTACCTCTCTTTCTCTATTCCTGTCTCTTTATTTTTATAAATGTACCATTTTTTAATGTAGGGAACTATCCATTAGAATGCTTGGCCAAAGCCCCCAAGCCTATCACACAATGGAACACTTTTTGCCACTACATTTACGTAGTTAAAATTAGTTTTATAATCCTGTGATAATAAAAGATTTTTTGTTTTAAGAAATGCCTTTTCAATTGTCATGGGTGGTAAAGGTAAAATTTGAAAATAATTATTCATAGGAAGGTTATGCATTTAGCCATATTTTCTACTTGAAACTAAAAAGTACTTTGAATCCACTAATTTTAGTGCAACATCATACATAAATAAGATATGGTTTGTCCATACACCCTTTGACATACTATACACATATTCAAAGTAAAAGCATGGTGGGCCCTACTCAAATTCTTTAAGCCTCCACTACTAACCCACGAAGTGATCTGGAACTTGAAATCCAGTCAATCCTTTAACATGGTGTGTTAAACGAAATTTTTCAAAAAAGGCATTCTTAACATCCATTTGGTGAAGAGATCGCGTGTAATGAGTTATCAATACTATAGTAGTCCTGACAATATTGATCTTTGTTGTTGGCCCAAAAGTGTTTGTGTAGTAAATTATGTCCTTTTGGTCACTAATCTTGACTTATGTTTTTCAATGCTTCCATTAGACTTGAACTTAGTTTTATACACCCACTTATTTTTGTACTGTATTCTTTCCCTTAGGTAAGTCCACCAATTCCCAACTCATATTATTTATCAAAGAGTCATATTTATTTTGCATAGCTTGTTCCTATTCATATTTTCCCTTATATTCACCATAAGTTTGAGGATCATTAGTCTTCATTATTGTGGTCATTAGGGCATAATTAACTTGTTGAGTTCTTTGATAAATTTCTTGAGGACTTTTGGTCTTCTAAGAAGGGTTATATTCTTCAATTGTATTGGAAGTTGACTTTGAACTTTTCTTGGTTTCAAAAGTACTATAGGATATGTCATTACTTGTGACCACTTGTGGGATAGGATTTGGAGAGGATTTTATCATATCCTTGAACCCTTGATTAAACTTGACATCCCTACTTGTGAACACATCCTCCACACTAGGATCATAGAACCTATATCGTTTCCTATGATCATCATAGACAACAAAGATACACTTAACACTCTTACTATCAAATTTATTTTGTCTAATCTTATTAGGTATCTGAGAAAATGCTTCACATCCAAATACCCTAAAATACTTAACATTTGGTTTCTCACTGCTCCAAGCTTCCTTGGTATTTTGTAAACAAGTTGTAGTAGATCTATTCAAGACACGAGTTTCCATATTGATAACCTCAAACCAAAGAAACAAAGTAAGATCCTTAGATTGTAACATCTTCATGCCATTTCTATTAAGGTCCTATTCTTTCTTTCAACACCGCCATTTTGTCAAGGGGTATATCTATTAGACATTTCTATCTTGATCCGATGATGTTTACAAAAAACATTCCTCTATTTTATATGAATTTCCATGAATTGCAATATATTCAAGTGCAACTTGATAGAATAATGAAATCTTCACTTTGTACTAATTTGGACTTCAATAAATTATAAATTCCTTATTTTCATAACCAAGTTCCTACCAACAGGAAGTATTGAAAATTATGGACACTATTTTTATTTTTATTCTATATATAGAGAATAATTTAAAATAGGCATAGAGTACAAGTATTGAATATTATGGACATTATTATTATTTAACTCTATGAAATAGATATAGAGAGGGAGAGAATGATATAGATAAACACCATCCATTAAAAAAGACTTGAAAAAATAGTATTGATTTCGAGGAAGTTTGTATGGATTTAAACTCCATACAGAGAGAGAGAGAGAGAGAGAGAGAGAGAGAGAGAGAGAGAGAGAGAGAGAGAGATTTTATGGTATACTTCATATCTATGTAAGTTATAAATTTTTTTCCTAATTTTAAAATTGAACGACCTTTTTGTAAATCTTTTTTGAAGAAGACATAGCCAATAGGAAAGTAGTGAAAATCATATTTGCACATTTACTTCACACACTTACCTTCAATCACTTGCATATAAATTTAAGTTACTTTCAATGAAATAAATAAAATAAACTAAAATAAGGGCACGTTATAAATTTTTTACATACTCATGCAATATGCTTTATGAAGGTGAAAACAACTATTTGATTAAGATATAATTCACTGCTCTTTTGTATTGCAAATGTATGTAGTAAAAGATAATGGAAAGATGCATGCTTTATTTTAATCTTGTGAATAAAAATTAACTAAGAAGAGCAAAACATTTTAAGATAGACAAAATATGGGTGAGTATTATAAAGTAGATGACCTGAACAAAATCCTTCAAAACTATGAAAATTGTGTCTATTATGGATCCAAATTCTACAATTTTCTAGTGCACAATGAATTCAACAATGAACTTTGCCAAAAGAATGCTTTGACATGTTAATTAGTAGAAAACCACTCCAAACCTTTGACAGGAGTAAAATATCAATCCCAAGGAAACTTCCAACTACCTTATAGAAAATCACTTCAAGCCTTTGACAACACACAAAGACTAATGTAGAGTTTTTTGTTGCAATCTCTTCTCATTACTATAGGGGACAATATCCAATAGTAGTGCGGGTACCAATAGCCATCATAGAATTGGTACATTGAAAGCCCGATACTTGAAAAGTATGGTATTGGTACATACTTGTGCAATATGCTTTGCGAAGGCAAAAAAAAACTATTTGGTTTAGATATAATTCATTGCTCTCTTGTATTGTAGAGATATGTAGTAAAAGATAATGGAAAGTTGCATGCAATCTTTTTAAATCTCGTGAATAAAATTTAATAAGAAGAGCATAACATATAAATATATAAATGGAAAGGATTATAGTTGCACAAATTTAATTGGTAGTAAATTACACATGCCAACATAAATAGAAAGGATTAAAGTTGCGCAAATTTCCTTGGCAGTAAAATTACACATGCCCATAGAAATAGAAGGAATTAAAGTTGAACAAATTTCCTTAGATGATGAGGCTTAGGGTCCAAATGCAACTAACCTCTGGGTTTGGTTGTGCAAAATTTCTCAAGAAGGGGATACACTGCTGCTCAAGAGGAATTCTCCAACTAGATTGGATGTGAGTTTGAACCATTGTGCACATAAATATTGGGCTTCTTAAATTTTATCAATTGTAGGAACAAGGCGACGCTTCGCTGAGTACAAAACACTTCCAACTTAAAAAAAAATCAATGAACTAAATATGCTTTTGCTAAGCAAATAACAATGATGAAGTTATGTTTCTTTCTTTTATAATGAATTGTGAAATTCCAAATAACTCAAGGCCAACACATAACAAGAATTTGAAAATCAAAAACCTTGTTGGTTAAAGAATAGAGAGTTCACCTTAGATTCGAACACTTTCTCGATCAAATGTGTATGAAATCACCCTGCTACCTTAGTTTTTCAAATATCAACAAATGTGGAAAGGTTCATGAAACCCACAGATGAATGTTGCGATGAAATTACTTACCTGATGCTCTATCCATATGTTTTGAGAGTAAATGAGTGAGGCAGAGGTGCCAGGTTCGAAACCACTCTGAAGCTGCACTCCAGCAATTTCCAGCACTTCGTGTAGTCTACCTCCCTTCTAAGGTAACCTAAAGGATCCACCTTTGAATAGTATTTTTTTTCACATTCACAATTTGCATCCCTATACCTAAAACTACACCTAATGTAATTTAAACTATATTTTGCACCAAGAATAAAAAAGAAAGAACAAATCATTAATTAAATTTAAGCTACAATTATAGAGTAAGAAATAAACTGCAATTATAGTACTTTAATATAGTTTTACCTGTTCTGATGGTGCAATATATTTTTGTTATGGTCATTCAATAAAGTAATATATGTCTTTGTGTTTAACTCATTTTAACTTGCAATAACCCTACAACTAGTAGGGACATTAGTTGCATTGCGACTCTTGTTAGTTGTGTTTTCTATTACTTACTCTTCATTATATTTTAGATTTGTTTTTACAAGGATGCCAAAATGCTTTAAATTTGATGGTCATTCATGAATTTTAATAAAAAAAAGTATTAACTATGTTTGAAAAGAAAATTCATACACAATGAATTTCAGAACAAAGCACTAATTATTTTTCAATTTATCCTTTATAGTGCAAATAAATAAAGAGAAAACCACCATCTATTTTAATAGTTTCCTAATAAATACATTGCCCAAATCAAAGGAAATGAAGCAATAAGAAATTTGCAAAGTGATTATAGTTTAAAATAGAAAAATGTAACAATAGTAAATTTTAAAGATTAACAATACCAACTTTGTTGTAAGACAAGTAGGATTTTATTCATAGGAAAATGTATTTAGCAATTAATTTAATGCGACAATTATAATTGATCTAGTTTTGCCATTGATTTGTTGGTGACTTTTGACCATCATGGGATTGCAAAACTAAGATTAATTGTGTAAACATAGTGGCAAAAAAGTGTTACATTGTGTGATACACTTGGGCATTTTAGCACTTATTTTGACCTGGGGTTGATTTGTCATGATCAGGAGGTTTCTTCATCTGAAGCCTTTATATTCTTGCCCATTTTCTCTAAGTGTTGGACCTCCTCAGCGTTTTTCAGCTGCAGCATCATATCTTTCTAAGGAGGAGGTCGTCATCATCATCTTGTCTTCGATGATGATCTTCATCAGCATGTTCTTCGTCGACTTGTTTTTCTCATCGTCATCATCATATTTCAACTGTCGGGTGATGTTTGCTTATTATCCTGATGATACTGGTGAGCTATAGTGCGCCCTCAGTTGCTTGCGGGGGTGATCTTTTCAAGTATCCGGTGATCTTCGGAATATCACCTTGCTCAAACATGATGACGATGTTGCCCCGATATCTTGAAGGGGTTATTCTCTAAGTTGTCGACTTGACTTGTTTTTTCCTAAGGGTCGTCATCATCATGATATTTCCAGTTATCATCCTGCTGCTTGCGGAGGTCATCATATTTTCTGCCTTCATGATATTTCGCCGGGGTGATATTTTATCATCGGGTGATCTTGGTTAATATCATCCTGATGATGTTGTCGAAGAGTTCTAAGTGCGACCCGATATTCACTAGGGTCATCATATTTTGAACGTCAGGATGATCTTAGTCAATATCATCCTGATGATGTTGTATCACTTCTTGTTCGTTGTTTCTCATCCTGATGATGCTGACGTCATCCTTATATCAGGGTGATATCCGGTTCTCTGCCTATCTGCATCATGATATTTCCGAAGGAGGGGGTGATATTTTCATATCACCCGGATATGTGTTTGTTCGAGCATCATGATGATGCCGATATCAAGGAGATATCCGCCTGTTGGCTTCGCGCATTATCTACTGGGGGTGATCTTTTCAAGCGGCATCATCATATTAAGTTATCGCCCCGATCTTACAGAGGAGCTACAGTGCAACCTGATGTTTGAACGTCAGGAGGATATTTCCAAATATCCGGTTGTCTTCCGAATATCATGATGACGTTAATATGATGATGACGTCATCAAGGTCCGGGGGGGTCATATTTCTAACACTGATCATCTTGAAGAGACCTCCTGATATTTGCAAACATGATGATGACGTCATCCGGATATGCGGGTTGGTGCACAGTAGGCATATATGATGATGACGTCAGCAGGATATGATGATGACGTCATCAGGATGTTCATCGGCCAGACTTTTGTTATAAGCTCAGCAGGAGGATGTTCCTCCGAAGGATCAGGTTGTGCCGATTATCATGAAGGTTATATTTTCAAATATCATGATGACGTCAGGGTGATATCTCAAACAACAGGATATCATGCTGCTGGAGGATGATGATGATGAGGTCTATACTAGTGTCGTCAGGAGCAAAAGCACCGACATGATATATGCTCATGACCTAGTATATAAAGTGTTATTGAGGTCATCGCGGGGTGCATGTGGGATATTGATATCCTGCACTTTCAAATATCATGATGATGAATCTCGGCGGGAAGTGCTTGCGATAGTCTGTATGATGTTCTTCCCAAGGCCGCGGGTTGGTGCGCCATTAATGGCGATTGTTGCAGAGGTATGGGCGATGGCGTGGATGGATCCTGTACCCGACTGAAGATGTACATCAGCGGATGGTGGCGCAGGGCTCGAGAAATCTTCTTGTCTCCTCCCCTACCTGCTGCATTCAAGTTTGGGCGCCAATCTGGTTGTGTTTGAGCGCCATTTTCCTGATACTGTGTATCTGGCGAAATTTTGGTCAACCATGTAATTAATTGCTGAGCACCTACCTGGCTGTTATAAGCAGGTGGTCTTGCTCATTTGAGAGGTTGTTGAAAGTTGATGATTTTGGCTCTGTAATGCATAACAAGCTGATCTGGTTGCTCTGTACAGCTTACCTGTGAGTTTATGTATCTCTTGTTGTTTGTTTTTGGCATGAACCCACTGATTTCATGATTAAACTTATATGAGAAATGTTGTTTGGCATGTGTTGTGTTAATTCTGTCTCCAGTATTGCATGTATTCTTCTTCTGAATCTGGATGTTTGGTAATGTTTAGATTCTAGAGCATAGAATTCCTATGTTGACTGTCTGATCTTTTAACTTCTACTCAAGGGGTAGATTAAACTGTTTTCAGGTTGAACATTGGGAAGAGTATACTGCAGTAGGGATACCATAAGTAGAGATAACCTAACACTCTGTATTGGGAGATACCTGTAAGGCAGGTATCACATATATCCCCTTAAAATCCAGTTTTAGCTGTTCATGCTGATCATTCACAGGTGTATGTCTACTGACTCCAGGCCCTGGATAGGCACCAATCATGCTTTGTTCTTGTGTTATAACCATGCCCAGCTTTGCATCCACACTTAAACTCCAAATCAAAATCTAAAACAACCATTAGGACATTAGTGTTAGTTTTAGGATCCTCAGTCCTCTGTCTACAACTGCTAATAGGCCCAAAGCTAGCCCCTTTGTTCTTATCATTCAGTTTTGGTCTACTTACAAGAGGACTATCTGCTTTCTGTCAGCATCCCAGCCTTGTATGCATATCCTCATGGATGTTGAGTAGGGAATACCCCCCTAGGTCTTGCAGAGCTTGAAGAAGAAGAGGAGATAAAATATAGAGTCTATCTCCTATACTGTTGACCCCCTGGCCCAGAGATCCTGTTGATCACTGATGGCTACCTTGTAGGGAAATCTGGGAATAAGCATCCAGTCTGGGAAAAAGTCAACAGAAATTGGCGACTCCGCTGGGGATTGAGAAGTAAAAGTTCTATCTAATCATCTCCAGCAATACATGTGACCCATCTGAGTCAGCAACAGTAATCTACTCCGCTGGGGAACCTTGTGAAAGAACCCTGGTTTTCAGAAGAAAACAGTTCCTAGCAATAGGTGGCGACTCCGAAGTAATCTCCCAACCGGTCACAGTAAAATTATATGCAGGGGAGAAGATCCCAACAAAATCCTCTATTTGAAGAGTTACCATTAACAAAAAGAATGATGTATAGAAGAAAGGGAACTGTCTCAGCTAGTCATGAGAGCTCCCCCAGAAAAAGTGATGAGGTACAAGATAACCCTAGGCCATCAGGACAGCATGCTCCTTATTTTTCAAGTGCAGAAGCTGATATCCAAGGTGCATATGAGAGGCAACAGGGTGGTAGTATGAGAATGAGGTCAGAGGTGTTCCAAGAACGCCCTTTTCTAGACCCAAGTGAAAGGTTTGAAGAGGCAGAGTCTCTAAGGGATGATGAAGATGATGACCCAAATGGTATGAGACCATCTACCTCCAGACCTAAGGATGAACAGCTAGCTGAAGAAATCAAAAGTCTAAGAGCAGAACTAGAATACTTACAAGCCATGAAAATCAGAGATGATATAAGGCAGAAAGTGCAAGCCTTGAGAACTGCCCAAAATGATTCAGTTCCTACTCTAGAGAATGCAAATATGCAAAGACATCAGCAAAGATATGAAATGCAACATCAGCATCATGATGACAGACAAAATGTGAATGATGCTAGGATACCACTGAACCATGCAGGAAACCAGAATGTAAACAGAAATGTTAATGTTAATCAGCCAAACAGACAGCCCATGCAGCTAGATAGATTCAGGCAGCTGGTGTTTGATGGTATTCCTGGGTATCCTAACCCCATTGACAAGCATCTGAGGCTGCAAGTGCCTAAATTTTCAGGAAATAACACAGTGTCAGGAGAAGATCATCTAAAGGCCTTCCAAAATGTCATGGATAATTTTGAGGTTGAGCATGAGGACGTTTTCATGAAGTCATTCATGCAATCCTTAATAGATGAGGCAAGAGAATGGTACAGGAATCTGCCTGACCGGAGTATTTCATCATGGGATGATTTTAAAAGGATTTTCAAGGAGCAATATGGTGATAAAACTGACCCTAGCTTCTTTGTAAATGAGTTCACCAACATCACCAAAGGGTCAAATGAACAGGTTGCAGACTTTAATGCCAGATTTACTAAAGTGTTGAACAAATTGCCACATCACATGAGGCCAAATGAACCAATGTGCATAATTTTGTATATCAATGCCTTTGATGCAAAGACTGCATATGGACTAAGAGATAAAGGTCCTGCCACTCTCAGGGATGCTTTCAAAATTGTAGTAAATATTGAAAACAATAGGAAAGCATCAGGCAAGACAAATAGAAGGGATGATATAAAAATTCTGCAGAACCCAAACAAGCCTCAGAACACTCAAGGTAGTACATCTGCTCCTGAGGATAAGATAGACAAACTGGCAAATGTTGTCAAGGACCTGAGCTATAGATTAGCTAGAAGTGAAAAAGGGATGGGTCCTGATAGGCAAGTCTATCAAAGGCAGGAAAAGAGGCCATCATTACATGATATGCCTTATAACACCAATTGGCATGATGGTAAGCCTGTATTCCCACGTAACAACACAAACCAGAGGGCTCAACATGCCAAGGAAACTCCTGATCCCCTGAAGAAAACTATAAATATTGCTGATGATGCTCCGTGGTGTATAATCTGTCAGATGCCACATTCACAATCATAGTGCATGATTGCTCAATCCTTGTATGATAATGCTACATCTTGTAATGAATGCAATGAGCCTCATCATGTGCAGGATGATGATGTTAACATGATGTCCGTGGGCAATGGATACACTCTTTATGATGCTGATGAGAAGACAGATCATCAACTTCAGGCCTGCTAACAGTCCCCAGATGATGAAGATAATGAAGATAATTATGTGTATGCTCAGAACTCACACAATTTTCTGAGTAACCTACAACGACCTTCTGATGAGGAAATCAGAGCCTTCACAGCTGCAGCAGTTGCTCAGGTCAAAAGCAACTACAATCTCAGAGGTAAACATCAAGTTGGCAGCCCACATCAGCCAGAAGATATTTCTGCAGGTCAGCTGGTGCATGGTCATAGAGGAACTGAACCACAAAAAAGGCAGTGGGTGAATAATAAACAGAACTTTAGATACAGAACAGGTCATGAATTTCTAGGACCAGAAAACAAAACCCCTCAGGCTGAAGATCAAAGTAGAGGTTCCCAAGACAAGAGTAATGATCAGGGAACTATGAAAATGAAAACTAAATCAGCTCAGGATAAAAGCAAGATTGTGGAGCAAGCTACAACTGTTGTACAAAACTATGCTCCATTTGATATAGCCCAGATCCTCTCTCAGGTAAAGGTCTCTGTTCCACTTATGGAACTCATGAAAGTGGAAGAGATCAAGAATAGGACAATATCCCTAATCTCAGGGGTACCTTTTCAAGCTGAACAAAATGATCAGACCCAGGGTGAGAAACATGTCGTGTGTAATGAAGAAGATGAGACTCCTGAAGTCTATTTAGGAATGACCATGACAAAATGTCCTTCACAGGTGGAACCATTTTATGTTTCCCTGGTTATAAATGGTAAAATAATTAGAAATTGTATGCTTGACTCTGGAGCATCTACAAATGTCATGCCTTTGGCCATCATGCAACAAACTGGATTAAAAATTGACAAGGCATGTGGAAAATGTTATGCAATGGATGCCAGAGAGGTACCAGTCATTGGAATCATGAAGGATGTGGATTTCAAACTGGCAGCATTTCCTGAAAAGAAATATAAGATGAATATAACAGTGGTTGACATCAAGCCACAGTATGGTATGCTGTTGTCAAGAAGATGGGCAGCACTAATTGGTGGAAGTATGCAGCTGGGCCTATCATATGCCATGATTCCAATGAATGGCAGGGATGTCAAGCTAAGCAGAGAGCAAAGATCATCAGAGACAGTGGAAGACCAAGAAGCAAATGAACAGATATGCTTTGTAGACACTGACTGTGATAACTTCAAGGTTGTCTCAGATGATGCAGAAGACATAAAGAAAAATGCCTGTATTGATGAGCTGGATCAGCAGGGCTTATGGACCATGTTTTTTGATGGAGCTTGTGCAAAAGAAGGCTCTGGAGCTGGAGTTGTTTTCCTGTCTCCAACTGGTAAGCTCCTCAAATCCTCTTTCTTGCTGAGGTTTGATTGCACAAACAATATTGCAGAATATGAGGCTTTACTCTTAGGCCTGAATATTGCTCTCAAACATGGAATTAAAATGTTAAGAGTATTTGGAGACTCTGAGCTGATTGTATCCCAAATCAGAAATAAGTATGCTGCAAAGAATAAAAGGTTGAAACAATACAAGCATGTTGTTTGGGATACTATTGAGTTATTTGATGCATTTTCAATTGGCTGGGTAGAAAGGTCAAAAAATGTTATGGCTGATTTCTTAGCTAATATTGCAATAAGGCCAGATGACATCACTCTGTCAGGTGTCACAGATGTAGAAGTTAAAATTAGGCCTGCCATACCAGAAAATATATGCAGTTGGCAAGTATTTAATGATGATAGGGATTTGCTGAAATTTTTGCACTGCATAGATGATTATGAGAACCAACAGATTGATTTCCAAGCTTTTGTAGAAATTGTAGATGGAAAAGAGACTCTTGTGGGAAAGGAGATCATTCAGTTGAAGACTAACAAGATCCCTAGAGGGTTAGTGGCTTTGGAAAGAGCCTTTGACAGTAGAGACAAAATGGTCACAAGGACATCCCCCACAAATAGGGAGGATTTAGAAGAAATAAATTTGGGGACATCTCAGGCCCCTCAGAAGGTATATATTGGCAAGCAGCTCAAACCACACATAAGAAGTATGCTGATTGCATTACTAAAAAAGTATAAACATGTTTTTGCTTGGTCATATGAGGACCTAAAAGCATATAGAGAAGACTTATTCCAGCATGAAATCCCACTGAAGCCTGAAGCTAAGCCATTTAGACAGAGGCAAAGGCCTATAAATCCTACCTTAGCTCCCAAGATGCAAGAAGAACTCAAAAGGCTCAGGGATGCTGGAATAATTGTGCCAATAAGACATTCAACTTGGGTGTCTAACCTTGTCCCAGTCAGGAAAAAGAATGGTGATATTAGGCTGTGTGTTGATTTCAGGAACTTGAATGTATCCTCTTTGAAGGATAACTATCCATTGCCTAATATGGAAGCTATGTTGCAGAGAGTGACTGGTTGTGAACTCCTATCCATGATGGATGGATTTTCAGGATATAATCAGGTAAAGGTGAAGGAATCAGAACAGTATAAGACTGCCTTTACCACTCCATGGGGAACATATGTGTATGTTAGAATGCCATTTGGACTAACAAATGCAGGTGCTACATTTCAAAGAGCAATGGATGTTGCTTTTGCAGGGCTGATTGATTCAATCCTGGCAGTATATCAGGATGACCTGACTGCCTACTCAAAGAAAGAGGAGCAGCATTGTATGCATCTAGAGCAGATTTTCATAAGAGCACTAGAATATGGTATTTCTTTAAACCCAAAGAAGTGTGCCTTTGGAGTAGTTGAAGGAAAGCTTCTGGGACACATTGTTTCCAAAGATGGAGTCAGGATAGATCCAGAGAGAGTGGCAGCTATTGACAGGATTCAAATGCCAAAAACTGTGAAAGGAGTTCAGTCCTTCTTTGGACAGATAAACTTTGTTAGAAGATTTGTTCCCAACTTTGCAGAAACTACAAGGAACATCTCCAAGATGATGAAGAAGGATGCAACTGTCAACTGGGAAAAGGAAGCAGCAGAATCATTTCAGAATATCAAAGAGGCAATCAAGATGGCCCCTGTTCTTAAATCTCCTGATTTTTCTAGGCCATTCCAAGTGTTCTCATTTGCTTCCTTTCATACTGTTGCTGCATGTTTGTTACAGAAAAATGAAGATGGTTTTGAACAGCCCATCGCTTTCTTCAGTATGTCCCTGCAGGCCTCTGAGTTGAAGTATGACATTATGGAAAAGCAGGCATATGCACTGGTCAGAGCCATCAAAAGTTTCAGACCATACCTGGTAGGGTCATATATCATTGCATATGTACCTCATGCAGCAGTCAAAGACATATTCACTCAGCAGGAGGTGACTGGAAGAAGGTGCAGATGGATAAACAAACTGCAGGAATTCAACATAGACATACAAGTTACTAAGTTGATAAGGGGACAAGGATTAGCCAAGATGATGGCACAGTCAAACTTGGAAGCATGCCAAGTTAATGCAGTCCAAGATGAGAGTGTAAATGTATCAGGATCTGAATGGTACAAGGATATTGTCTATTATTTGCAAAATCTGAATTGTCCTTCCCATTTCAGTGACTGTCAAAAGAGGACTCTAAAGCTACATGCAATCAGGTATGTCATTGTTAAAGGTGAGCTGTACTGGAAAAATCCTGATGGTGTACTGCTGAGATGTGTGGATGAAGACATGGCTAACAATGTTTTGATAGACATGCATAAAGGATTGTGTGGTGGCCATTATACTGCCCAAACAACAGCTCATGAAATCCTTAGGGCAGGATATTGGTGGCCCACTCTCTTTTCAGATGCACAAAGGTTAGTAAGGAAGTGTGACCCTTGCCAGAGATTCTCAGGAAAGCTGAAATATAATGGTGCTTTACCCCTCAGGACTGTACCTGTGGATGCTCCATTCCAGCAATGGGGAATTGACTTTATAGGGGAAATTACAGACAAATCAAGTGGGGGACACAGTTGGATTTTGGTGGCAACTGACTACTTTACCAAATGGATTGAGGCCATCCCAACTAAAAGAGCTACAAGTAAGGTGGTGACAGACTTCATACTAGAGAACATCATCATCAGGTTTGGAGTACCATTTAAGATTATCACTAATAATGCTATGTGCTTCAGATCAGTTGAGTTTGTTGATTTTTGCAACAGGTATGGGATAAACCTGTCATATACATCACCATATCACCCACAAGGAAATGGTCAAGCAGAATCAAGCAATAAGAGCATCATGAAAATTGTCAAGAGGATACTGGACAAGAACAAGAGAGCTTGGGACTCAAAGTTGAACTTAGCAGTATGGGCTGACAGAGTGACAGTGAAAAGGGCTATTGGGAAGTCACCTTTTGAGCTTGTGTATGGTGCATCAGCTAGACTGCCCATAAATAATCTCCTACCAGTTTACAGATTCATTCAGGAAAATGATGAGGAGATTGAAGATCCCATGACAGAAAGAGTGAATCAGCTGGTTGCATTGGATGAAGACAGAAGGAAAGCCCACCAGATCAATCTCAAAAGACAACAGGATATGAAATATCAGTTTGACAGGAGAGCTACAAAAAGGAAGTTTGAAGTCAATGATCTGGTGCTTATTTGGAATGCTAAAGATCAGGAAAAGGGTAAACATGGTAAATTTCAGCCCTTATGGATGGGCCCATATCAGGTTTGCAATACTCATGGGGAGGATTCTTATTTCCTCCAGGCCCTAGATGGTGAAATTCTGGAATTGCCTGTGCATGGCCAATTCCTTAAGTTCTATTTTGCATGAATATCTGGTTGCTGTGCACATTTGTAAAATATGTATGTAGTGTAAATGCCTTGTACAGCTCGCGTTTTTTGCTTTTTGTCAGGTCTGCCCGGAGATCTGGTTCTCGCTGCAGGTTTTCACCTGCACGTCCCCATTCGGAGCCACTGTTAGCACTTATTTTGACCTGGGGTTGATTTGTCATGATCAGGAGGTTTCTTCATCTGAAGCCTTTATATTCTTGCCCATTTTCTCTAAGTGTTGGACCTCCTCAGCGTTTTTCAGCTGCAGCATCATATCTTTCTGAGGAGGAGGTCGTCATCATCATCTTGTCTTCGATGATGATCTTCATCAGCATGTTCTTCGTCGACTTGTTTTTCTCATCGTCATCATCATATTTCAACTGTCGGGTGATGTTTGCTTATTATCCTGATGATACTGGTGAGCTACAGTGCGCCCTCAGTTGCTTGCGGGGGTGATCTTTTCAAGTATCCGGTGATCTTCCGAATATCACCTTGCTCAAACATGACGACAATGTTGCCCCGATATCTTGAAGGGGTTATTCTCTAAGTTGTCGACTTGACTTATTTTTTCCTAAGGGTCGTCATCATCATGATATTTCCAGTTATCATCCTGCTGCTTGCGGAGGTCATCATATTTTCTGCCTTCATGATATTTCGCCGGGGTGATATTTTATCATCGGGTGATCTTGGTTAATATCATCCTGATGATGTTGTCGAAGAGTTCTAAGTGCGACCCGATATTCACTAGGGTCATCATATTTTGAACGTCAGGATGATCTTAGTCAATATCATCCTGATGATGTTGTATCACTTCTTGTTCGTTGTTTCTCATCCTGATGATGCTGACGTCATCCTTATATCAGGGTGATATCTGGTTCTCTGCCTATCTGCATCATGATATTTCCGAAGGAGGGGGTGATATTTTCATATCACCCGGATATGTGTTTGTTCGAGCATCATGATGATGCCGATATCAAGGAGATATCCGCCTGTTGGCTTCGCGCATTATCTACTGGGGGTGATCTTTTCAAGCGGCATCATCATATTCAGTTATCGCCCCGATCTTACAGAGGAGCTACAGTGCAACCTGATGTTTGAACGTCAGGAGGATATTTCCAAATATCCGGTTGTCTTCCGAATATCATGATGACGTTAATATGATGATGACGTCATCAAGGTCCGGGGGGGTCATATTTCTAACACTGATCATCTTGAAGAGACCTCCTGATATTTGCAAACATGATGATGACGTCATCCGGATATGCGGGTTGGTGCATAGTAGGCAGATATGATGATGACGTCAGCAGGATATGATGATGACGTCATCAGGATGTTCATCGGCCAGACTTTTGTTATAAGCTCAGCAGGAGGATGTTCCTCTGAAGGATCAGGTTGTGCCGATTATCATGAAGGTTATATTTTCAAATATCATGATGACGTCAGGGTGATATCTCAAACAACAGGATATCATGCTGCTGGAGGATGATGATGATGAGGTCTATACTAGTGTCGTCAGGAGCAAAAGCACCGACATGATATATGCTCATGACCTAGTATATAAAGTGTTATTGAGGTCATCGCGGGGTGCATGTGGGATATTGATATCCTGCACTTTCAAATATCATGATGATGAATCTCGGCGGGAAGTGCTTGCGATAGTCTGTATGATGTTCTTCCCAAGGCCGCGGGTTGGTGCGCCATTAATGGCGATTGTTGCAGAGGTATGGGCGATGGCGTGGATGGATCCTGTACCCGACTGAAGATGTACATCAGCGGATGGTGGCGCAGGGCTCGAGAAATCTTCCTGTCTCCTCCCCTACCTGCTGCATTCAAGTTTGGGCACCAATCTGGTTGTGTTTGAGCGCCATTTTCCTGATACTGTGTATCTGGCGAAATTTTGGTCAACCATGTAATTAATTGCTGAGCACCTACCTGGCTGTTATAAGCAGGTGGTCTTGCTCATTTGAGAGGTTGTTGAAAGTTGATGATTTTGGCTCTGTAATGCATAACAAGCTGATCTGGTTGCTCTGTACAGCTTACCTGTGAGTTTATGTATCTCTTGTTGTTTGTTTTTGGCATGAACCCACTGATTTCATGATTAAACTTATATGAGAAATGCTGTTTGGCATGTGTTGTGTTAATTCTGTCTCCAGTATTGCATGTATTCTTCTTCTGAATCTGGATGTTTGGTAATGTTTAGATTCTAGAGCATAGAATTCCTATGTTGACTGTCTGATCTTTTAACTTCTACTCAAGGGGTAGATTAAACTGTTTTCAGGTTGAACATTGGGAAGAGTATACTGCAGTAGGGATACCATAAGTAGAGATAACCTAACACTCTGTATTGGGAGATACCTGTAAGGCAGGTATCACATATATCCCCTTGAAATCCAGTTTTAGCTGTTCATGCTGATCATTCACAGGTGTATGTCTACTGACTCCAGGCCCTGGATAGGCACCAATCATGCTTTGTTCTTGTGTTATAACCATGCCCAGCTTTGCATCCACACTTAAACTCCAAATCAAAATCTAAAACAACCATTAGGACATTAGTGTTAGTTTTAGGATCCTCAGTCCTCTGTCTACAACTGCTAATAGGCCCAAAGCTAGCCCCTTTGTTCTTATCATTCAGTTTTGGTCTACTTACAAGAGGACTATCTGTTTTCTGTCAGCATCCCAGCCTTGTATGCATATCCTCATGGATGTTGAGTAGGGAATACCCCCCTAGGTCTTGCAGAGCCTGAAGAAGAAGAGGAGATAAAATATAGAGTCTATCTCCTATACTGTTGACCCCCTGGCCCAGAGATCCTGTTGATCACTGATGGCTACCTTGTAGGGAAATCTGGGAATAAGCATCCAGTCTGGGAAAAAGTCAACAGGGCCTATGGTCAAGCATTGTAATGGAAAACCCTACATTAATGATTAGGCTATGGGTTTTCATAAATGTCTCAACAACACATATCACTACATTCTTTCAATTCTATTGATGGATGGACAACAATCATTGCCCATCAACAAAATTGCATGCTCTCTTCTCTAGAAATTACTTATTGCTTTTATCTACATGTTATCTCAATGTACCCATTGCACACTAAGGTGCGATTGCTAATAGTGTTTTTATATCTCACGGGCTTTAAAGTGTGGTAAATATTTGTTATATTTTTATTGGTTAAAATTGACATTTTTTTTGGATTAAGGATTGATAATTCATATTACCAAAAAAGGGAGCTGTATCAGTACATATATCGTGGCTAAGCTGGCCACCATCTCAGGACTCACAGCTATACAACTTAGTACAAAAAGATATCCAGTTTACAACTTACAAAAATAAATTATCATATACACTGCATTGTTCATTATGCTAAAGTGTTGTTCCAAAAAAACTAGAGAACTATCCGTTCAAACTTCTTCTATTCCTTTGGGCAATAGTCCAGCACTGGTTCATCATTTGACAGGGCAATCTCTGAAACATCAAGATCTATTTCATATTCTATGTGACCCACTCCATCTCTATCCATATAAGTCTTTTGCCCTTCAACAACAATGGGAGTAACATGAAGCAGATTTGAGCCCTGAGTTTTGTCATCAATCCATGTTTCTAAAAGATGTTGGTCCTTGAATTTAACATGCAATTCTTCTAGCCTCGAGTTAAAAGACTAGCAAGCCTTGTCAGTATCTAGCGGTCCCACCACTAGAAGATCAGACTCAATATCTTGTAGCGAAGAGAGCTCCTTTTCAGCCATCTTGGACAGATTAGCCAATTGATTCTCCACTGAAACTACCACTTGTATGAATAAGTCAACCTGTGTGAGTCTCGAGTCAGACCCAGTACGAATTTTTGACTTGCCTTTAAATTGGTCCTCATTCCTTTTTTTCCACAAAATTCATAAAACTTCAGTAGTTAAAGCTAACCAAAATAATTTAGTTTTAGAATCAAGATTAGAAACGTGACCAAATAAAATCCCAATTTTGTACTTAGAATCACATAAAGACTAGTTAGGAAGACTATTAAAAAAAAATCCCAAACCTGACAGGCAAAAGGATAATAAAAAAAAATGATCACAATTTTCATAGACATTGCATAAACTACAAATGTAGCTGTTGTATCCTACTGGCAATTTCTTCAAACCTAATAACCATCTAAAGCATCCCTTCTTGGGCTCCAAGGGATTAGACCAGAAGGACTTAAAGAGATGACCTAGGTCCCTAGGGTTCGCACCACAATCCCAAGCCTTGACACAATGCTCGAAGACCTCATCTGAGTCCCCAAGAAGCTTATAGATCCTTTTGGAATCACAACTTTTAAATTGCCACCGTCTTTCCATTTGAGCACACTCACCCAATCCTGCACACATAAAAAACTTGGCTGGGCAAGATTGATTGAATATGTAGAAGCCAACACAAAAAAAAGTTCTCCTTTGAGTATCTTTTAGCCTAAATCCAGATTTTAAATTTTCCCAACTTTTTAAGCCACTAGAAGTGATCACTTCTTGAAAGGTAGACAGGCCCAGTTTGTGCCACTTAAGACCAGAGCAACCTTGGATAAGAGCCAGGGGCTTCTCCTTATATTTCAAGGACCACCATATAGAATTGTGTTTTCCCCATTGGACCAAGGCATTGTCTCTTCCAGGGTAGGTAATAAGAGTTTTGCTAACTTCCCAAGCATTCCAAATGGAAGCAAATACTATTGTCCCAAAGGTCTTCACTTTGAAATCCACAAAAAGGAGGTTTAAAGGATGCAAATCTTTCCAGCCTGGGGCTCCTCTTGGCCTATACAATTTAATATTATTTCTCACTAAGACTTTCCATGGCTCATTACCCTCTATTGAGTTTACAATCCATTTAGCTAGTAGGGCTATCCCATGCAACTTCAGATCCTTTAATCCTAAACCTCCATGATCTCTGCTAGTACAACACTATTTCCAGTTGACATGATGCCTTTTTCCTTTCCCTTTTCCATCAGACCATAAGAAGAATCTGATTACTTTTTGAATGCTCTCTATCTTCATGTTAGAGAATAGCCACATGGATGCATAATACACAGTGTAAGCAGATAATTTTTTTTGGCAAACTTGAAATCTCCCAACTAGGAATAAGGCTTGTCTATTCCAATTTTTAAGATTAACATCAATTTTAGTGAATAGCCACTCCCACATATGCTTGAGAGAGGTATCAATACCAAAGGGAATGCCTAGAATGCTGACTAGTTTTTTCGGTCCTCCCCATTGCCATTCATTTTCACCAAGCCAATCTAGGGGGAATCACACCAACCAATGAGAATAGATTTATTGAAGGAGGCCTTAGCACCTGAGGCAGAGCAAAATTTATTGAATCTAAGCTTTAAGTTTTCTAGATTCTCTTTTTCTATTACAAGAAATAATGCAGTATCATCAGCAAACTACATGTTAAGTAAAGGATTGCCATCTAGGAGCTCAATACCTTCAAATCTACCTGGGATTTTGTCAGTTCTTAGCATATAGAATAAAGCTTCAGATGCAATAACAAATAAAGCAGGGGCCAAAGGACATATTTGCCTAATGGACCTCCCCATTAGGAAGGAAGAGGAAAGAACATCATTGACTTCAACTTGAGCTGAAGCATCTCTAAACATCATTTCTACCATTCTTACAAACTCCCATGGAAACCCAAAAGCCTTGAGAACACAGATTATGAATGACCATTCCACTTTGTCATATGCTTTTTCGAAGTGTAACAGTAAAATCCCTGCATTCTGCCCATATTCCTTAGCCCAGTGAGTAGCTTCCCCGCTAGTTATAAGGTTTTCAAGGATATATTTGCCTTTGATCAAGCCTGTTTGAGTCACATTGATTATTGAGGGTAGTATGTTGACTAGTCATCTTGCCAACACTTTGGCAATAATCTTGTATGTAACATTGAGCAAAGTAATAGGCCTCCAATTTCTCAAATTAGTTTTATCACCCCCTTTGGGCAACAGTTTAATTATTCCTCTATTAATGTCCTTCCGCAGGGATCCATTACTGATGGCCTCTTGATACACCTCAAAAAGATCATCAACAACCTAGTTAATATTAGCTTTATAAAATTCTACTGGAAGCCCATCAATTCCAAGAGATTTGCAATTACACAAGGATAGAATGGCATTTTTAATTTCCTCTTTGGATAAGTTTTGCTTCAACTTCTCTGCCATTGCCTCATCAATTTTCCTAGGATAGATCAAGGAACAAAGCCTCTGCGCATCAGCACATTCTTCCTTTCCATCCTCTGCTTTAAAGAGATTTTCATAGAAGTTTTTAATAGGCTCTTAATGTCATGCAGCTCCAAATAAGTAGTGCCCTCTTCCACAATAGATTCTATGTGCTCTTGTCTAAACTTGCTCCTCAAAAGATTGAAGAAATGCTTAGATCCTCTATCCCCATCCTTAATCCAATTCAGTCTGGCCCTATTTTTGGCACTTTGGGCTCTAAGGGTTTCAAACCATCTGAGATTGTGCTTAGTGGCACTCATAATAGAGTTCAATTCCTTATCAAACAGGGTTGATTGTAATTTCTTCTCATAATCCAGAAAAAAATTACTGAAGCTCTCTCTCCTCCATTCCTTCTATCCATAGCAAATTTCTTTCCACAGATTTGAAACACTTTTTGGCATGCCTTGATAAGCTCAGACCAATACCTAATAGGACTGTCATGGAAATGGGTTAATTTGATGATGTTCCTTACTAACAAAATTCCTTGCATTCAATCATCATTGTCTAATAGTCTGATATTAAGATTAAATGAGTTAGATACTTTAGTTTTAGTAGCCATGTTATGATCAATGAGGAAAATATCTGCACAAATCGGATGATGATCAAAGAGAGAGCTTGGTAGGACTTTGACTGCATTATCTCCCTTAGAAAATTTGAACTGGAAAAATTCTTTGTTTACATACATTCTATCAAGTCTACTATATATTCTTCTATTACCAGCTTGGGCATTGCACCATGAGAACCAGATTCCATTACTTCTACTTTTGGCACCTTCCAAAGGATCCATCAACCTAAGAGACTTCTTAAAGCTGAGCCAGAAAAAAAATTCATTTCCTTTCCAGTTTGCATTGTTACCTCCTATCTTCTCTTCTCTATTCTCAACCATATTGAAGTCCCCTGCAAAAATCCATGGTATTTTAGGGAGATGAATAGTAAGCCATTCCCAGAGCTCCCCCCTTTCTCTATGATCATTTGAAGCATACAGAGAGCAAATGCCGAATTTCTCACCATTCTCGTCAAAACAAGCCCATGCCACCCTATTATAGGGGGCAAAATTTGACCTTTAATTATTAACCTTTAATTCTATGAAATGTAGTGAGAACTTAAAATTTAATTCCATTATAATATATTTTTGTAAATTATACTTTTATTCAATTAAATGCTACATTGATCATAGGTTCGTGTTAACAAATAGAAATGAAGTGTAGACAAGTTTTAGTTGAAAGGCTCGCAAAAAAAAAAATAGTTATGGAGAAACCACCTTTACAAATATAAATAAAAATAACTCTTCAAATAAAAAAACTAAAACTATAATTTTTTTTTAAAGTAACATATAAATATATAATATTTATTAAAAACAAAACAAATAAATTACCCAAATAATGGTTGGTGGCTTTCAAAAGTAAAATTAAATAAAATAACTCTTAATAAACAAAACAAATAACTCTTAAATAAGGAGTTATTTGTTTTGTTTATTAAGAGTTATTTTGTAGTTATTTAATTTAATTTTAATTTTATAGGCCTTTACATTTTTGAATAATAATAATCTAATTAATATTATAAATTAATTATCATATTAAATGTTGTATACAAAATTTTAAATATTTTATCAATACTAATATAATATTATTTTTATTCAAACTATTCAATTCAAATATATTATTAATATACATAAATATAAAATACATTTTATAATATTCATATTGATAATATATTCTCTTTGAAGAAATAGTAAATGTTAATAGTCCACAAATTTACGCATAGAATATTATGTGGTAAACAAAAATATTATGCATATATCCCTAGAGTTTTATATTATAATTAGCAATCTTCCCGAAAAAATTAAAGTCTATTGGGGTGCTGACAATTGAAGGGAGGAAAACCTCCCACATATAAGCATATCGACTAATTACAATACAGTGAGTGATGTCATTCATTCTATATTATCATCATGTTTTCTCCTTTTATTAATTTGACCGAATGAACCACAAAAAATCTGCCCACACAAGCCGAAACAAAGGAAGATCATCTCTACATACCACCATGGTACTCAATATATTTGGGCAATCATTTTAAATTTGTTTGATGTCAAAGGTACAGTTGAGAATTTATTGGTTTGATATGACATTAATACATTGCCTCGCATTCACAATGCTTGCTTGTATGTGTTTCCCCACCGCAAAGGTTGAAAACATTTGAAGACAGATAAATTAGCATTTGGTGAATGATTACAGTTTCCAGTAGGGATTTTCTAGCGCATTCGACAATTTAGAGGGAGGAAAACCTCCACATATAAGCCTATCAGCGAAAAATTAGCATGATCACTATCCACATGAATATTCTCTACACTATTAAAACTTAATGAATCATCATCAAACTTATATCCAAGTCAAAGTAGTGTATGAAAATTTTTACCTATTTGCACGCATCTTCAAGTTTTGAAATTTGTGACATATCATCTTGAACATAAACATCAAAACTGTCAATGCAAGCATTTGTTTCATTAATTTCAATTGTTTCATATGTTTCACCATGGGAAATAAAATCAAGGATTTTTTCTTCTATATCATCATGTGAGAGGTGTGTATATGTCATATCTAACTAACATGAATAAATATATTTAGTCTTTTATATATGCAATGTGGTTTATTCACTATTTGGGGTGTGTGTATGTCATATCTAATTCACGTTAATAAATTTATTTACTCTCATATGGATGCAACATGGTTTGTTTTCTATTTTAGTTTATAAAAGATCCAACACAATCAACTCTCTCTAGTCACATTTAACTATCTCCATTGAATGCAAAAGGGTAGTAATCTCACTCATAATCACATCTTTAGATTCTAAATCACATGGCTAAGGATCTATAGTTTTTGGTAAGATTCGACTAAATGTGCCTCGTGGGAAACCAAATCTAATATATAATAATTGAATGTTTGCTTATATATTGATAAGCCATCCAACTATGTTGGAAAGCATGTCATTTGATTATGTTGAGGGTTGTGGGTTAGCGAATTTGAGATATATGATAGAGATGAATAATGTGTTTGTTGAATCTATCAAGTTTCTTTCAACACTCTTGTGGCATTAGCCAAGGTTGTCCCCTTGCCCCCACCTTTAAAATTCTTATGACAAAGACTCTTGGCATGCTTATCCTCAGATATCACTCTAATGGAAGGCCTTTGAGCATATGTATTTATCCTCAATCTATGCTTGTTACTATAGACAATTTGTGGATGAAATGATGTTTTTTGGGAATTCAACAATGGAAGATGCAAAATACTCAAAGGATATTTTAGCTAGTTATGGTGTAGCTTATGGGCAACTAATAAATGAAACAAATAAATCTTTTTCTTTAATGAAATAAATAATGCTTGGAGTGGTAGCTAGCTTAGTATGGGAGGGCATCTACTCAAAATCAAAATAATGTTTTTTATTATATTGGTAAAACAGGTTTTGAAGGGACCCCGAAACCCTTTACAAACAGTAGCAACCTGAGAACAAAAAGCAAACCGAATGCTAATAGACAGCTACCAAACTAGATAAAGCATAAAAAAACCATAGCAAAAAAGAAGACACAACAGATTATATCAACTTCTTTAAAGTCTATGCAGCTTCCAGCTCTTGCTCGTAGAATTTTTCATGCAGCTTAGCGAAGTTCACCAGGTCTTTCTTCTCATCTTCAAATTGTTTCTTCCTGTTGCCTCTCGTACAGGTCAAGGGACCACCAGAGCTCTCCTGCGTCACCTGTTTACCTTTGTCTTTATTACCCTCACCTTTCTCCTTATCAACACAGTCATCCACCTTCAAGTTGTCCTTAGCAGTACTATCCCTCATCTGCTCCTTTATGAGATCCTTGAGTTTCTCAGTGAGCATTTTCATGCCTTCCAATCTATTCTTGGTAGTCAACTTACTAATCTGCAACATTTTCTCCAAGTTATCATTGATATCTATCATTTTCTCTTTCGGGTATTAGATCTTGGTCCCAATCTCTTCTCTCATTCTTTCAATTTCACACTCCATTTCTTCCATCTCGGGGATAGCCTCCCAATTCTGAAAGATCCACTTATCCTACTCCACCGTGGTAACACCGCCTTTGTCAAGACTCTCCTGCAACAGCTTCATCTTAATGTTAATTCTGTTAATCTCCATGAAAAACTATTTAATCATTTTGTGTTGGGAGTTGACTACAATTTTCACTAGCCCAATAGCTTCTTCCAAATCATCTATGTTCTTGGCCTTAGTCACCCAATTTTCAAAATCCTCTGGGAGATTCTAAGAAGGGTCAGGGATCGCCAAGAAGCAGGACCCAATGTTAGGCTCCTCAACATGAAGACCACCACCACCATGGGTTCTTGGTTAATACCCCCAGTTTCCACACCTTGATCAACAACTTCACCATGAAAACCCTGATTTTTAGCACTTTTTTCTACACCCTTAGCAGTAACCAAATCTGACACCTCTTTCCTAGGGTTTTGTTTCCCCTTCTTTGTCGTCGATGTAATCTTGGATTTAACAGATACTTTCTTTTTCCCTTTACTCACTCTCCTAGAATTGTCAAACTCTTCCCTTGTTTGCGATCCCTCTGACCAGAAGATGTCAACCTTTCCTCTTTTGGCCCTTTTTCTCTTCTTACTAGCTCCTTCCTCATTGTCCTCTTGGTCTTCATCTGGCATCCATTCCTCCTCCTCATAATGGGATTCCAAGTCACTAGAGACCAACAGAACCCTCTTCTTGATCGAATGCTTGCCCTTCAACCCACCCTTAGGGGAATTAAGTTTTATATGATCCATGATAAGGAGGATAAGACCTTCATGGAGAATGGTTAACTTAGGGTTCCTAGAATTTTCTTTCAAGGAAAACTCCATAGAAGCAAGAAAATAAAAAGGGAACGAAACATGTAACTAGTGGTGAAATTGATTTAACAAATTGAAATGATACCCATACACTACAATGAATATCCCATCCAAAGTAATATAACGCATAATTACCTCCACCACCTCAGCACAAATCAACTTGATGGAAAGGCGATTGTAGTCGCCAAACTGCAACTTCACAAGCTTACTTCACTCATTACCCTTGAAGAACTAGTTCAGAGCGACCTCATTGGTTTTCTTTTCTCTGAAGAACTTCTTCCCGTCGATGAACAACCCAGTTATCATAGCAATGAAATCTTCAGTGATTGAGAGCTCCCAACCAAATGTCGTCACCCTCCTATTCCTCCAATTTTTGGCAAATGCCATCGTGACATTGGGGTCAACCCCATACAATCTTTCCATGAACAGGGTTAAACCCCCACCTTCCAGAATCTTTGAAACTCTCTTGTTTTGGAGGACTCCTTTATAGGAAGAGGGCTCCACTCTGTTCCTTTCCCCACCCATGTTTTGATTCAAACTCATGAAATTCTCATAGAAAAACTAGAAACACAATAAGGAAATAAACAACTTTCTAAGAATGATCTGGGCCTTAACCATACCCATAATCCGTGTGTTCTGGACTATAATAATTCTACTGCCTTTTGAGACTTTACAATTCATCGTCACCTCATTAGTGAGCCTTGTGTCTCATTCCATGTATGCATTCATTAAGAATTATCGATTTAGCCTTGCTAGGAATTGAAGCCATGTCTTCCCATATGATTTTAAGCTAGTGAGCAACCCTAAAGTTTGCAAAGACATCCACCACGCTATTCCCTTCATGAAATATGTGGGTTATAACAATTTGATCAAAGGATTCCATAAGCTTATAAGCTTCATTGATAAAGGTTTCAATTGTCCAGCAAGGACTTTGGGTCCTATTTAAATAATTGACAATATTACTAGAATCCCCTTTAACCCAAACCTTTTTATACCCTTTAGTATAAGCAAGTTCAATAACGTGATAGGCAGTTGCCACTTTGGCAAAGTGGTTTGTCTAGGTACCCAGAGGGAGTGCCACTACCACCAAAAACCTACCATAGTCATCTCTCATCACTCCCCCACTACCAACAACACTCGAGTTTCCCTTGGTTGCCACGTCAAAGTTAATTTTTATCCATCCCTTCGGGGGAAGTTTACAAACCACCTCACCCCAAGGATGTTTCATTTTTTAAAGGGGATTGATAAATCATCAGGGATATTCCAATTAATAGCTATAGACAATTCTGAAGGAGACACCTCAATCCTGTTTCCAAGGGATAGTTGCTACTCAATCCTACTAGAGAAGTTATCCTTGATGCATCTAACCACCTTGTAGAATAGGCCTTCGGACTCTAGACTAACCTCCCTAAAAATCATGTTATTTTGTTCTTTCCACAGGTTCCAAGCATTGTGCAGTAAGAGCAGAGACCAAAGGAACTTAAGGGAGGGATTAGAGACAGGGTAAAACCGTTGAGAGACCAAACCTTGAAAAGAATTAGGGAAGATCTAGCAAAGATTCCATAAAGAAAAAACTTTACTCCAAACTTCCAAAGAGAAGGGGTAAGCAAGAAGCAGATGGAAGGAGTCTTCAACATTCTCAAGGCATAAAGGACATCTATTCGACAACAAGAATCCCCTTTTACAAAGATTATTAGTAGTCAACACCTTATTTTGAACAAGCAACCAAAGGAAGATATTAATCTTTGGAATGAGTTTAGCATCCCAGAAATTGGCCCAGAAGGATAGATCTACTTGAGGAGGAAGCAAACCTTTGAATCCATAAGCAACTAAGAACAAACCAAAAGAGGTAGCTTTCCAAATGAGTTGATCATCTTTTAGGTAAGAAGGGATATGAAACAAATTCAATCTAGCTTGAAAATCCCCCATACGACTATCCAACACCAGGAAATTCCTCCACCCGCCAACATCAGTATAATCCACCACTAACCTGCCATAAGTTGTAGAGCATAAATCAACAAAAGGGCTAGCCCACTCCTGTTGCCTAAGAGGGGTATCACCATACCAAACATCGTCCTAGTCAATTTGCATCCTGTCCCCCATCTTTCATTTAGATCCCTTTTTAATAATTTCTCACCTGAGAGATATTTTTCCAGATTTCAGATCTAACTGGCAATTCAATGCTATCCAGAGTATCCCTAAAATTGTTAAACCCAGTAAGGTATTTGTTCTTCACAATCTCCATCCATTTTTTCTTTTCATTCATGAGGTGCCACGCATTCCCAGCCAGCAAAGCAGAATTGAACTCTTTCAATTTCCTCAAACCTAAACTACCCATCCTCTTCGATTTGTAGACCATATCCCAAGCCACCAAAGGAATCCTCTTTTTTTTCTTCAGTTCCCGACCAAAGGAACCTTTTCTCAACTTGTTCAAATTTCTCTCTAAATTTCATTGGCATTTTAAATAGGGTCATGGAGTAGACAGGCAAATTTTGAAGAGTCGCCTTAATTAGTTGAATTTTTCTAGCTTAGCTGAGAATCGCACCTTTCCAGCCAGTAAGTTTGGATAGGAATTTATCCAACAGACTCAACCAAAAAGAATTAGGGAATTTTTTCTCAAAAAGAGGCAAACCCAAATAAATACCTGGAAAGGAATCAATTTTACATTGCAAGATCTGAGCAATCTTCTGCTACCTAGCATCAGGAATGTTAAGAAAATAGATCAAACTTTTAGGCAGGCTAATTTTCTGACCTGAGGCCAACTCATAATTGATCAGAATGAGTTTCAACATCCTAGCTTCCTTAACAATAGATTCACCTAGAATAATGGTATCATCCACAAATTGTTGATGAGAACAAAAAGGGCCTAAGGATGAAGGACGTAACCCCTTAATCTGACCATTACTCAAAGCTTTTTGATTATTCCTCCCAAGAACCTCCACCATCAGCACAAAGAGGAAGGGCGATATAGGGTCCCCTTGTCGTAAACCTCTAGAACTCTCAAATAAACCTGATGGGGATCCATTAACAATGACAGAGAATTTCAAGGAGGAAACAAGCTACTTGAAGAGGACAAGGGTCTTAACATTGCATGCGAACCTTTCCAACACTTTCAGAAGAAAGTTCCATTCCACCATGTCATAAGCCTTCATGAGATCCAGCTTAAGAAGAAAGCCCTCCATTTTATTCACCCCTAGAGAATGGATATTTTCTTGCATAGAGATAATGGAGTCAAGAATTTGTCTGCTTGGCACAAAACTGCTCTGTTGCAATGAAACAATGCCTGGAAGAAGAGTCTAAAGCCTAATAGCCAGCACCTTAGAGGTGATCTTATATAAGGAGTTACAAAGGTTGATAAGCTCGACAAAAGAATTAGCCCCATTCTTTTTAGGAATTAAGACCAAAAAGGTGGCATTAAGCTCTTTAAGCAAATTTTTACATCCAAAAACTTCCTTAGTGGCATCACACACATCTTTAGACACAATCTCCCAGAAGGTTTGGAAGAAGAAGTGGGGGAACTCATCTGGTCCCGGGGCTTTATTGCCTTCAAACAAGAAGACCGCAACTTTGATTTCCTCCTCTGAAGGAATCTTTGTTAGCATCTTATTATCTCCATCATTAAGGACTTTGGGAATAGCCTCGAGCATGAGATTTTCCATATTTTGATTGAGAGGGCCCTCAGAGCTCAGAAGGTTAGTATAAAAGGCAACCACCTCCTTTTGAATCTCCACTTCCTCCAGGAAAGGCCTACCATTGGAAGATATTTCCTTAATTTTGTTGGCATCCCTATTCTTCAAGGTAGTCATATGGAAGTACTTAGTGTTGCAGTCTCCACTTTTCAACCAAACTACTCTAGATCTCTGTTTCCAGAAATCTTCTTCCATAGTTATGATTCCATGGAGCACATTGAGAAGATCTATTTCTTTTTCCCTGGTATCAGTGGACATACCTTCTTTTTGGAACTCATGTTGGATCTTATCCAGGTCATACTTAATTCTCTCCTTTTCTTTAAATATATGCCCAAAAGAGGACTTATTCCACTTCTGCATATTAAGCTTGACATTATGAAGTTTCTTCAAAATTTTGTACATAGTAGTTCCTTCCACCATTATGTTCCACCACTCTCTGATTTTCTCCTTCAACTATGGATGGCGCAACCACATCTTTTCAAATATGAAAGGGATCCTTTTTCTCTTTCCAATTTTATCTACCGAAAAGACAATAGGAAGATGGTCAGAACCAATTTTGGTAAGGGCCGAGAGGGAACAAGAACAAGAAGCAAACCAATCCATATAAATAAGCACCTTATCCAGCTTAACTTGGACAAGGTTATCCCCAGTTCTTTGGTTAGACCAAGTATACTTAGCTCCCTTGAGATCCAAATCAATCAAGGCTTCATCATTCACAAAGTCCATCAGATCAAATATGCTATTAGGGGGCTTGAGAGCCATCTTTCTTTTTGGCCTCCCTAAGAGTGGAATTGAAATCCCCCATAACTAACCATTTATAATTAGGGTACTATCTTCTAAAAGCTCCCATCTCATTCCGTAGTTTTTTCCTTGCATTCTTGACATTGGGAGTGTAAATATTGGAAACGATCTAGGACGTCTCCTCCCTCTTATGGGCAAACTTAACCACCTGATTAGAGTCCATCAGAATAGGAGTTCCAAAGGCCATCTTAGGGTTCGAGAGGGTAGCCACGCCACCCGAAGCACCTGCAGAATCACAACCCTATAAACCACAATCCATAAAGAAATTATTTTTGATATTAATCTATCTATTAATCTGCATCTTGGTTTCTTGAATTAGAACAATATCCAGCTTATGGTCCTAGACTAAATTGGACAGGAGGCCATGTTTATGACTATTATTTAACCCCCTAATATTCCAGGATAGCACCTTCATGAGAAATTATGGTTTGTGCTCTTACAACACATCTCCATAAGGGTCTTCTGCATCCCTCCTGCAATCCCCTTCTTATTGTCCCTTTCTCTAGTAGCTAAGCTAAAGGGTCATCCAGGTTTTGTTTTCTTCGAGCCAAAGTCCACCTTAGCAGAACTTCGAGTTGCCATTCCACCCAGGAAAGAAAGGCTCGCCTATTTTTTTTCTTTTTCCTTCCTTTAACCTCTTCAAAGGGCATTTCCTCCCGAGTCTTTGCCTCAACCAGTTCCTCCCACGAAGCTTTCACAGGTGTGCAGAGTTTACCAAAGTTCTCATCATTTCCCTAGGGAGTAGGATTATCTTCCTCTTTTGCCACAAGAACTATCCGGTTACCCGAAGCCATGGACCTTTCCACCATGGTCCCCAAGTTTGGAAGTTCGTCCTTAGAGGGACTAAATGGAACAATCTCCAACCCCGAAGGGATTACATCTGCACTAGCCTTTTCACTATTCTCTGAGGCATCAACATCGAGAGTCTTTTCTCCTTCATGTTGGGAATGAGATTCCCTCAGATCCTTCACCTTTTTTTCCTTCCAAAACTTATGGTTCATCTTAGGCTTCTTAGAAGGGCAATTTTTCGCCTAGTGTCCCACCTTTTTGCAAAGAAAGCATGCAAAGGGGATAGATTCAAACTCTACAGCTTGATCCCACTCTCCCAACTTGGATTTAATCATAGTGGACGACAGAAGGCTAGTAGTTTGATTCACCAGCACACAAAACCTGGCATACACCAATCTCTTCCTGGGCAAAGTGACCGGGTCTACTGTAAGTAAACTTCTAAAAGCACTTGCCAAGCCTTTAAAGACTTCCTCATCCCAAAATTCCATTGAAAGACCTGGGAGCCTGACCCAGACCATGGTCACATTAAAGGAGGTTTTTGTAGCATCAAAACCTAGTATGTCAATGACTACATAGGCAACATTACTCAAATCTCATTGCATGTTTGTATCTGTATCACGTGATGGCAAGTTCTTCTGCTTTGATACCACTGTAACATACACCCTTGGTATATGTTTTGCCCTGTAGGTTTTTTTTTGTGTTTTGTTTGTTTTGTTTATTTAGGGTTTTACAGGTTTTGCTTACATGTTTGATATTGCATGAAATACATAGAATATGAACAATATATTGAAAACCCAGAAAAACTAAAAGAGATATCAATAGGATAACAATGACTCAATTTGTATTTAGCCAAGATATGAATTATGGTAACATACCCATATCAAGATTTACAACTTCGTCTGGATGCTATAGTCGGACCGACACTATGCACATCAAATGTATTCCTTCTACACTCAGCTGATGAAGAGATCCTTGCATACAATGTTGGAGGATATAATAGGAAACCCTAGGTGCTCCAAATGAACCTTTCTTGCAGCCACAACAATGAGAAATGACATTAATAAACCCTGTTGTCCTCTATGAAGTGTACGGCCCAACTGAAAGGAACAAACCCCAATCAAATGCCTCAAATCACCAAAGTTTATCACTGTTTTGCATCACATGGGACTGCAGCATCAAATCAACTTTGCTGGAGTGAAGAAACAATACTAACAACACATACAAACTCTTCAAAAAGGCAACTGTATGGAGGTATGAACCTGCTGTAGTGGTACAACCTGCCTTGGGAATTGTGTGTAGCTAATAAACTCCTCCTAAATGCATAAATCTGTCACTTATAACCTTGTTCTCCTCTACAAATCATAAACTCCTGAAAATATAGTCATTTCATGCTCGAATCATCTCCAAAATGTATCCACTGAATGCGAAAATGAGACCCCTGGATGAAGCCTCCACAAATCCTCTCTTGATACAATCTCTCACGCATAAGGAAAGGGACCAATGCCGGGGTTTTCATCCCAACACAGCCTACATAAACCCTAGAGCCAAGCTCCAAATCCAAAGCACAATAAACTCATAAAGAGAGCCAAAATCAATAATCTTCGCATATCCAAATGAGAGTACTTTTTGCCTTTTTGTTGCTCTCCCAAGCCCAATGCCCAAGATGAGAGTTTTTTTTTTAATCTATAAATCAACCCCTTATTGCTCCACGAGGAGCGTCCACTCCTAGGCATGTCACATTTAAGTTATAACTTTAATTTATAAAGTGACATTATAATATAACTTAAAGTTATATCATGTCTAACAAAATACCATAAGTTAAATCTTTAATTTAACTTATATTGTCTCTAACAATGCTCTAGATATGTCGAAACCATGAGTCATGCGCAAAGGTCCTCCACAACTGCCCTGCTAAATATAGCAAGTGCCAGACTCCCAACTTACTATAAATAGTAAGTCCCCTAAAATGACCCCCTAAACACATCCATTAGCATACAAGAGTCTGGTCATAGGCTAATCCCTGTCCACTAATCCAATGGGCTAGATGGGGGACCTTACAATCCATACCTCCACACACCAAACTCTCTACCGACAAATAGAACATAAACTTTGCCATTTACCTGCCTTACTTAGAATTATAAATTTCTTATCTTCACAACAAAACTACCAGCCTTTCTAGAGTACTGATTGTTTAGTTGGCTCTATTTCTTAATTAGTAAGGTTCATGTGGAGACATCCTAACACTCACTAACTCCTCAGTTCCAGTTGTTTATGCTAGGTCTGGATTTCCTTACTAGATACAGGTGGAGAGATGAAAGTCATGACAAGAATACTCCTTCACTTCTTCTAATGACTTTCCCACGCGTGATACATCTTCCCAATCTTGTCACCACTCTTGGGAGATCCAATCTAGTTAAACTTACCTTTGGCCCACATAGAATTATCATTATATCTTGATGCACTTAGAGAACAGCCCCGTACTTCCATGTTGAATTGTCAGAGTGAGCTCGGGGCCCAGTAGCAACCACGAAGTTCTTGATGTGTCTCCTAGCTGGCTAAAAATTACTCCAGCTCTACTGATCGTGTGGGACTACCTGTCACTTTCTACAGAAGATATATTCAAATGGACCCACTAGATTATGAGGATCCTATCTTGCAAATCAAATCGCAAATATTGATTCTCTAAGATCAAGCCCACTTGTTACAATTCTTTACAAATTATATGGAGTATTAGCACTCCTCTATTTAGGACCCACAGGATTCTGAGGATCGGATCTCCACAAAAAAGTATCTAATTCCTTTAATTCCATCCCATTGACTCCTCTGTTGGCTAGAGAATTTGCTTCTAAATTACCTTCTTGGTAAGTATGGTTAACTCTATAAAACTCCAACTCTTTGAGGTGAAGGATTGATGTTTCTAACATTGCGCCCAGATGCCAGTTCACCATTTTCTTGGCTCTCAAAGCACTTATGATTAGGGTCAAATCCCCTTCTATGATTACCTTTTAAGTTTGAGTTCTATACACATATCCAGACTAGAATTAAGGCTTGCATCTATGCTACATTATTTGTTCCTTCATGAAGGGACTTAGCGAATCTTCTTAACACCCTTCCTTGCTAATCCCAAACAAGGCATCTCACCCCTGAAATGCCAGGGTTACCTCTGTTAGCCCCATCAAAGTTCATTTTAAACTACCCTGGTTCTGGGGGAAGCCAAGCAACTTGGCTTCTATCTATTTTTTATTTATTTCCTCCTTCCCCTACAAAGGAGGGAACCCTCAGCCCATGCCAATTTATTGTCATGACTGCATCCCACTCTGTGAAGTTTGAATTCTTCTGATTTTGCTTGCCAATTCTTATATTAGCAGCTTCTATTATCACAACTTCTACTTTGTTAAGCAAGGAGATTAGGGGCATCTCTTTTTCTTTAAACAGTCTTCGATTTCTTTCTTTCTAGATCTCCCAGACCAATAGGGAGGGATAAATTAACCAAAAGATTGAGAATAAAGTTGATCTATTTAGAAGTGGCCAAGCCTTGAAGAGGCTTATAATGTATTGAGGCAGGGCCATTTTCTAATTTAATTTGGCACAAAGCTAGGTCCAACATTTTTGTGTGAAAGGACATTGTAAGAAAAGGGTGGTTTCCTGATTCCTCTTCATGTTTGCACATAACACACCTTGAAGGACCAAAGTAGCCCATCTTTAAAAACCTGTCAACTGTTAGGATTTTGTTTTGCAATATTTCCCAGGTGAAGATCCCTACTTTGGGGACGCAATTCTTATCTAGCATAGATTGAGTGGGAGATGAGATGCTACCTCTGAGTGCTACACCAAAATCTCGTATCCTTCTTTTGCTTTGTAAATTCCCATTTTGGAGCCATTCCATCTTAATATATCTCTGCCTTCTCTAATGAAGATAGACTTGTTACTAATGGCCGCTTCAAAGACTGCTGCTTCCATATTTGAAAAGTCTAATGTTCTCACATCATTCCATTGCCTCACTTTGTCTCCCTAAACTTGTTTGGTCATGTCTTTAATTGCATTTAGCTCAAGTCTATTTACCAATTTAGGAAACACTCCCCAAGATTCTTCCCAAAACAAAGCTTGGCTCCCATCTCTGCAATCCCAAGTCAAATGATTTACAATCAGATCTTTGTAATTGTTCATGAAATTCTAGATTCTGGAACCTACTGGGAGTGTTCTGGATGAGAAGATACTCAATTCCCCTTCATCTAAATATTTGGCCTTCACTATTTTTACCCATTTGAGACCTAGGTTTGTGTAGATGTTCCAAACCAATTTTGCTCCTAAAGCCTTGTTCTGAAGAGTCATATTTCTTAGACCCACTCCTTCTGCCATCTTTGATTTGCATATTTTTTCCCAGCTAATGAGGGGGAATTTCTTTTGTTCCAACTCACCTTGCCAAAAGAACTTCCTCATTCTTTGGTTAATTTTTTAGCATGCACTATCTAGGAGAGGGAGGTGAGACATCATGTAAACAGGGATAGCAGCTATCATTGCCTTTAGCATCAAAGTTCTACCAGCCTAGGAAAGCCACTTGCCTTTCCAAGAGGCCAACTTATTTTCTATCTTAGAAATCAGGGAGTCCCATAATTTACTTGATTGAAGGCCAGTGGCTAAGGGTAGCCCCAGGTATTTGCTTGGAAGAGTTCCTTTTTTGAAGTCCAACACTCTGATGATCTGATTCTCTAAACTTGGATCAATAAAGAAGAAAAAACCTCTGATTTTTCTCTACTAACCTCTTGACCAAAGGCAGTCGAGTAATTTCCTAGTACTTCCTTGAAGATTCTTGCCTCTCTTACCTTGGCCTCTCTAAACAACATTTGTGTCGTTTACAAATTGCTGGTGTGAAATGGCTGGACAACCCCTGGTGATTTGGATTCCTGTTATCCTGCCATCCTGAAGCATCTTGTTTAGAGTTCTTCCAAGTGCTTCTGCCATGATGATGAACAAAAATGGAGACAGAGGGTCCCCTTGTCTCAGACCTTTGGAAGCCCCAAAGTATCCTTCCAGAGATCCATTAATTAAAATGGAGAATCTCAGTGTTGCCACACAATTGAATAACCACTGTAACCATTCTCTTCGGAAGCCAAAGGCCTCAAGAACCTTGAACAAAAACCTCCAGTCTACTCTATCATAGGCTTTCTCGATGTCTAGCTTTATCAACATATTTGATTTCTTGACCGTTTGGGTGGAATGTATAGCTTCTTGGGAAATAATTACCCCATCAAAAATTGATCTGCTAGGTACAAAACTAGTTTGTTCCTCTGATATAATGTCAGGGAGAATTCCTTTGATTCTATTTGCTACTGCCTTTGCCATAATCTTGTAGATGGTATTGCAGAGGGCAGTAGGTCTATATTCCTCAAGAGAATCAGGTTTTTCCTTCTTGGGGATGAGTGCAATAAATGTGTTATCTCTTTTAGCACCTTCCCTGAGCTCCTTGAATCTTCAATAGCCTCCACTGCCTCTCCACCTATAATGTCCCAACATTTTTTAAAGAAAGATGCTGGGAATCCGTTAGGCCTAGGGGCCTTGTCGGGATGTAATTGAAAGAGTGCTTCTTTGATCTCATCCTCAAAGAATTTCCCCATTAGCATTTCATTTTGTGGGCGAGATTGATCTTCACTTGTTTCCTTATCCACTTCTATCGTGTCAACTATTTCATCATAGTCGAGATAGTCATCTTCAAGCTCTATTGTATTTTGTTCCACCATATTATTGTCGCTATGTTTAGGAAAAGGATCAGTGAAGATTTGTAGATTTTGATTCAAAGGCACTATCAATTTATTTCCATTGTCATTCACACTAGTAACTTGTATCATATTAGAATCGATGAGGCCTTGAATTTCATGTTTAAGATGCATACATCTTTCGGTATCATGTCCCGACGAGCGGTGATAATAACAATAAGCATTAGCATTGAATGAAGGTCCTTATGGCTTACTACGGTCGAAAGGATGAGCAAGAGGAAGCTTCAAAATATTGTTGTTCATTACTTGAGTCATTACCGAATGAAGAGAATCTAATAATGGAGTAAATTGTCTTTGTTCCTGTCTGAATTGAAATGGTGCCTGAGGAGGCTTTGTAATAGCAAGCACTTGTGAGTGAAAACTATTCAAATGTTGCCCATTGATCTTGATGAAATTATAGTTTTTCTCCTTGAATGAATTTTGAGATGAGCCAACTACGAATTGACCAACAAGAGCCGATGAGTTACGATTCTCATATTGACTAGCCGAAAGTTGGTAATCTCATAGAGTTGTGCATAAGTTTTGAAAAGAACTATATTTCATCAACAATATCTTGTCATGTATGTTTGGTGATAGATTCGTAATGAATACCTTCTAAAGATCCTCATCTTCAATCAGATACTGTATTTGCGAGATGAGACCTTGATATCGACTGATGAATTTTGTTAATTTATTTTTTGGACCTTGTTTACAATGAACCAAATCAATCAAGGAGACAACAGGTCCATTGTGTGCTTGAAAATGTTGCAAGAATTGATCAACTAGATGTGAGAAGGAATTTATTGAATTAGGAGGTAGAGAGCAAAACCATTCCAAAGCAGTATTTTGAAAGATCAAGGAAAGAGTTTTGCTAACAATGCCTCGTCAAAGAAGAAATCATTGCACATTGCTGTGAATGCTACCACATGACTATTAGGATCACCTTTACCACTATTCTTTTCAAAGTGAGGAGTCTCAATTGTTAGGCATTGGAGTTCTTATAATTGCATAGGATAAAGGATTGCGAGCCTGATATGTTGGTAAAGTAGGCTGAGAAGAATCATTAGTCAAGTTTGTTACTTTTGTTGCACCAAAGACATGCTCTACAAAGGTTGGTTTAATAGAGTATCATTGGATGAAGAGGTGGCTTATGGATTTGAGAGAGGTGGATTTGATGTAGTATGAAATTATAGGGTTGATGGCAATGAGTAGAGGTGATAGGTGGTTGAGAATAGGTATGCATTGGTATTGATACATGAGGTGTGGAGTTTTGATAATTGAATGCAACAACTTTGTAATTATTTCCAGTAGATGTTCCCATGGTAGTGGTAGCATTACTACAAGCATGTGGATTGGTGGTGACATTTGATGATGTAAAAGTGGATATTCTAGTAGTCAGTATAGGTGCTGAGATTGGTGAAGTTATATATGCCAGTGTTGATACATTTTAAATGACATTGTGCGGCTAGCTGCTGGCATAATGTTATGTTCCACTACGTGAGCTAATCCTCAGAGCATATCACCATATTCTCGACCTTCTTGTAATATCCCTCTTATTCCTTCAACAATATGTACCATCTCTTGAGCTAGATGTGCATGTTCTACAATTTGTTGGAATTCAGCTAGTTGTGTGTCCAATTTCTTAATTTGTTCATCAGGCACATGTGAAACTACATCAATCACACCCTCAACATCATGAAAAGTTTGTTCTTCCATTGTATTAGTGTTTATGATATCTTGCAAAGATGTTGATTCACCCTTTGTAAAGTAAGTGTACAATGGTTTTTCTGATGTTTACATATCGTTGCTATTGAAGGCATTAGAACCCATTCGTCTATGACTTCTTCTTACAAGATGTTTTTATTAGGGCAGTGGGCTATACAACTCATGCAAAGTCCTATAACACTCAATGCACAAACCAATAGAATAATCAAAAGTATTAAGGTAATTATGCTTGTTGAAATACACAATGCGTAATTGCAAAATTTAAAATTTGAATGCAATAGCACACAATGAAGCAACACTACAACTCAAAATCAGCTTTGAATGAGTGTTTTCTAGAGGGTGTACACACCTAAAATTGACCATATCTTTCCTACACCTTTGGCAGGTTTTGAATACCCTTTTTACCTACATATCTTCTCCAAATTAATTAAATAATCTCCCCTCTTCACCCATCTAAAACTAAATAAATAATCCTTTCATTTTATCATTTCCTCACCTTTCCATAATCTTCTCACATAAATAAGCCTTTTATTTATTAAATCCCTCATAAATCCCTAATAATTGCCTAATAATGTCTAATAATGTCCTAATTGAGACTTAATCCTAATTACTCCCTAATCCAAAACTACCTCACAACTACCCAACTACCTATCCAACCCTTTAAATAAACCTATCTCCACCAACTCAAAAGGAGGAATCTTCTAAGCAAGTACATGCTATCAAAAAATTTCTTCTTCCAATCTTCTCTTATCCAACTAAATCCTTCATCATCACTGGTTATTGCTGATCTTTGAAGGCAACCCACATTCAATCCATGATCAATCAAAGAACAATCAAACAAGGTATTGGGTGCACTTGTTTTGTTCTATCCTATGTGTAAGAATTCAATTATTGATTCGAAGATTCTTAGGTTGTATTGTTTTATCTTCTTGTGTTTCCATTAACCAATTTTTGAGAATATAGAGGGCAACAAAATCTGAAATAAGATTTTGACTACCAACCCTAGCTTTTGCAAAAACTAGGTTATCTGAAAGATGCAAGTTTTCAACAAAACCCTGATAAATGAGATTTGCAAATGGAAGATGTGATATCATGAAATGATTAATTATTGTAATTTTTTTCAGATCTGATATAAAAATCAGAAAATCCAATGTTTCCAATGATATACAATGAAAATAATGCAAAACTATGCCGTTATGCAAGCCTAAAATACTTTTTTATTTTTTTATTATTTTTTTAAATGTATGCACAATTTTTCAAAGTATGATATGAATTAATGCAAGATCTGATTTCAACACTTAGCAAGATGTAAATTCTTTAAAACACATGTTCACCAAAATGTTAGGTAGAGAAAAGAAGGGGTTGAATGCAAGCATGTAAGTACACTAGATCAAATCCTCTTTCACTACAACATTTAAGGACAAAACCAAGCTAAGTCACTACAAGATGCAAGAGGACTCATCTATTGATTTTGTGCTCCTATTTGTTAAGGAAAAATGTGATTCAACCAAGCTTTTTATCAAACCCTAGGCCAATCAATGCACTAAACCCTAGAATTGAGACAATCAACTTATAACAGACAAACAACAATAGAAAACCAAGATATGAAAGTACCAGGATGATTAGTGAGATGTTGTAACTTGTTTCACATAAGTTGAAATGTCGAAAGACTCGGGGGCTAGCACCTGAGTCCAGAAAGTCCTGATATTTGGAAGCTCAAAATTGGAAAAATGATATAAATGATGTCCATATGTTGTATCTAGTGTCTAATTTAACTGGTGGACGTCGGGGCGGGTGCCCAAGTCTTCTATAGAGGAATTTTTGCACTCTATTTTTAGATTTTGAAACTCTATCCCTTGAACAACCTCTCCATACTTTCACTTCTTCAATCCTCACATCTGTAACCTGGACACAAGAAGAAAAGGGATTTGGGGGTTGTGGTGTTTAGGGATTTTGCTCAGTCAAATCTCGAGTTAGCATTCAAGCTTTCCCAACACCATTGTGTTGTTATATGGATCCTAATCAGACTTGGAGGTTAAATTTTTCCCCATTTTTATCGGTGCAATTTCCCCCCAAATTATTTAACGGGTGTTTGGGGGCAGTGCCCCTTGCAAGGTCCAATGGCAGCGCCCTCTGGCACATTCCCTGTCGTGATATAGGGCAGGGTCGAGGGGCAACACCCCTGAAATCTCAAACGATTTTTATTATTTTATAAAGTCGTCAGGAGTTATTTTTCTATTAGTTGACATTAAAAAAAACCTATTTTGTAACTGACATAATGTTGGCAAAGGACACTGTGTTGCTTCATGATTGTTGTCATTGATGGCAACAAAGTCTATCCCACACATCCACAGAGCATAGTATGCCTATACCGGAAGTCAGATTGAAGAAGTTCTGGTCTGGTGAACAAGAATAGAGCATGTAGCAAGGTCCGACAACCAGGTTCAGATCTCTCAAAGGGTGCAACTCAGCAAGTTGCGGACTTGGACAAGTCAAGAGGAGTACCACGACTACTTCATTCCAGAGATTAAGCCTCCGGTGATGAATGAGTCGAAAGATATGAACATCTAAGTGTTGGGTTCCTGACAGGCAGAGTAGACTGAAGAAGAACTGACCGACAGAGCATCAGACTTTAATCTGGATGAGAAATTGATTGTGATCAAGCTATTTGAGGGATCATACATGGTTGACCAACATGATTGATGACTTATATGTCTATGTTTTTGATACGCATTACATATTAAGCATGGAATCAGCCAACAGATCAGTGTTTTGTAAATATCTTGAATATTCCGGTTGCCGACTAGAAAGATGTTGAAATCCTTGGTGCAGATATATACACCAGATGGATTTCGATATGGTGTGTGTGTGTAGATATAGTATGTGAGGAAAGGCAGAGTTAAGTGTGGAAGCAGCAATACAAGTCCAGTATGTGACAGGACAGTAGCACTAAAAGCAGAGGAAGAATGAAGTGCATTAGATCGGTATATTGAGACTAACCGAAACTAAACCTTAGCATATATGGATGCCTCTCATTAGGTCAAACACCTGGTTACCTTCTATAAACTTTGTAGACAGTGAGTCTCTTGTAGCAGTGTGCCTCTTGTGAGCAGTGTGCTCAGGCAGTGAGCCCTAATTGGCAAGTGCCATTTTTGTACTTTTTATTCTTTTAACATAGAATACAATCTTGGGTTAGTCACCCCGTGGTTTTTCCCTTAATAGGGTTTTCCACGTTAAAATCCTTGTGTTATGTGTGTCAATTTCTTTTCTTCTCTCATGATCATTTATGCTTATGTGTTTTGATGTTGCTCAAATTATAAAAAGAAAAATAAAGTAAAGTTATTAGATATAACTGATTCACCCCCCTCTCAGTTATCTACATTGTTTCCAACAATTGGTATCAATGCTAAGTTCCTCTAAACAGAGATTAATAGCTTGAGGAAGATCTAGGAATCTCAATGGATATGTATGGCATGAAGGAACAACTTCAGTCTACCCTAGATGATCTTGAGCAATCTCACTCTGAAGTCAATAACTTGAGAGAAAGACTCAAACAAGCTAATGATTTCATAAATGAGCTAAAAGAAAAATTGAGTATCTTTGTGAAAAAGAGAAAAGAACTACTTCAACAATTAGCAAGTCAAAGTGAAGCCAATGATACTAATGAAGATCTGAACGAGAAAAACAAGCTATGTGAGAAGCTATCAAAAGAAGTCATTATGGTAAGACATGAAATGGAATCAGGGGTTATGAGATTCACCAAAGAAATTGAAGAGAAAAAAAAAATTGAAGATAATCTAAAACAAACTCTCAAGGAGAAGTCAAAGGACTGCCACAAAATGGATAGAATAATCAGGTATCTGGAATCTGATCTTTAAGAAGCTAGAGATAATGAAGAACAACTTGAAAATCATATAGACACTCTCAAACAAGATCTTCAAACAACAAATGAATACAAAGAGAAACTCAAGATAAGCTCTACTCAACTTGAAGTTCTTCTTGAAAGCTAAAAGAGGGTAGATGACAAGCGTGGCTTGGGATATGAGAAAGGTGAAAGCTTCAGATCCGGTCAGAAGAACTTTGGATAAGGAAATCCAAGGAACAGGACTAGAAGACCTCCAGTAAGGCAACCAAATGCTCAAAGATATCCATCCTTCAATGGATACTGCTACAATTGCAACAACTTCGGTTATAAAGCAACTCAGTGCAGAAGAAGAATGAATCAGACTAATTCATCCTTCTCTGGACAGTGTTTCAACTGCAAAAGGTATGGTCACAAATCTCATGAATGCATAAATATGCAAATAAACAATTCATTCAATGGTAGATGCTTTGCATGCAATAGAATGGGACATATGACTAATCAATGCAGATCAAGAGGATATCAGTCAAATATGCAAAGAAATGTTGTTTGCTACAATTGCAATAGATCTGGTCATATTGCCAAATTCTGCAGAAGTAAGAATCAGGATAAAAAGGGTCTGTGCATCATAATCAAAATCAAGATAAAGGAAAAGGTAAAGTGAATGCGGATGAAGTTCAAAGGGAGATGAACAAGATTTGGGTGAAGAAGAGTACAAAAAATGTTGGGGATGGATCCGCACTAGAATCTGGTGCTGATATTCCTTCCGAAAACTAAACAGTTGAGCTCTAGCTCAAGGGGAGTCACAAAAGAAAATAAATTCCCCCAGCCAGTAAATTGGTGCCTAAATTTGGCACATGGAATGTTACAGATTGAAGGGTTTTCAGAGAAATATGCAAATAATCCTCAGTAAAAATATGAAAGATCCGCAAGGAGTTTTGAAGAAGTTTAATCAGCCAAGATTAATCTGGTTTGACAGCCATCCAGTAAAGTAGGATCTTCATAAATAGATCTGGTATCATTCAAAATTGAAATATCTTGATCTGCGGATTCATGACATGATTGGAGGAAAGAAGATACATTGTAAATTATCACTGAAAATGATTCTAAGTGCATCTCAGTGATTTGGAAAGATCTCTCTCAGAACAAGGTAACCGGATGACTTAAGTTGTGCATTTATTGCAAAAGAAAATTAGGGTTTGCACAGAGATAAAAGGGTTCTTTTACTCATCATTTGCACATTTGCATTCAAAAAGAAGAAAGGAAGAGCTCTGCATCAAGTTTTCACAACTTTGTCAAAGATCAACCTCAGAATCTGATTCAACCAGCGACCTATTCTGGTTCTCATTGTGAACCCTAAAAGCACAAAAAGGTATTTCTATTTCTGAATATCTCTCTCTGAATCTTTTGCAAAAATGGCTACTCCAATGGTTGTTAAGATCACTGATAGGTCGTGCCCAAAGTTTAAGAAACACCCCTACAAGTCCCTAGAAGTTGATCCCTTAGGCGCTTTTTCTAGCATTCCGCATGGGGTTCTGCACGTAGAAGATGTTAGGGTGTACATCCATGCCAATATTGAGGAATTTGGAGAATCTAAGTTGATGGATATCTACCATAAACAATTAATAGATGAAACTTTTGAACTCAAACTTCAATACAAGGCCATCCAGGATAAGCATTTTGGACATTGCATCCACTTTCCCTATTTTGTAGAAGATGAATGGGTCTGGTATGTTCTTAGCAAAATACATGACAACTTCATGTGGTTGATGAAGCCCTTTAAGATAACAAAAGATTCAATTAAGACAGTAACTAGATTGCACTCATCCGGTGGGTTGCCTGCACTCAAATCTATCAAGAACCAGACAGTAAGTGAGGCTACCGGATCTAAGTTTGACAAAAGAGCCATGACAATAGAAGATATCACAGATATGGATATCAAATTCGCCTCTATGATAATTGGTTATAAAATCTATCATTCTAGTAGAGAGAATTTTGTGTCTGAAACTGCAATTTATATAGCATATCAGATGCTAAGGGAAAATGCTGACTATGACCTATGTGATCTTCTGAATCAACTTTTAGAAAATTTGTAGAAGATCAAGAAGGATAAGAAGAACTCATTCAAGTATGTTGGCTTAATACTATGTTTGTTCTTTTATTATATGAATGAGCTACCCGGATCAAGTGGTTGGGTATGGCAAAATGACAGACCGGTTGCCATACAAATCAGAGACTATATGTATGGGCTTGGTGATGCCAAGGCTCAAAGTACAGCACTCTGGGGATACTTTAAAAACTTCCAAAGTTTGATACAGGCTAGAGAAAGAATTCCTCAAACAATAGTTGAAAAATATAAGGATACAGTATGCTTCATGGTAGACACTAATCAATGCCTAATGGAGGTAGTTGAGCCCATAACAGTTTGGATTATGCCAATGAGATATGAGGTAGATGAGAAAATCATGGAGCTGCATGTCCAACACTTGCTGAGTCAGCCTAAGGACCCTAAGGCAGAAAGGTTTGGAACCTTTCAAGAATTAAGTGTAAAGATACATGTTGAATTGAGACAACCAGAGATGAAAAGAAAAGTGAGAAAGGAAGTAGAGGAAATTGCTAAGAAATATAGCATATCAAAGGAGGTTGTTGATGCAAATAGAGAGAAAATAGAAAGAGCTGAGAAAGAGAAACAAGAAGCAGAAAAAGAAAGTGTTTTGGTACGAGCCTCCTCCCGAACTAGATCCTCCAAGAGCTCTACACCTGCCACCTCTAAGAGCTTAAGAGCCTCAAAACTGGAAGCCAAGACATCCGGAAAGGGAGAAAAGAGAACAAAAACAAAGGCCACGAGGTCATATATAAGCCAAAAGGATGATGAAGAAATAGAGTCTGATGAGGAAGTAAAGAAAATGAAGAAGAAGAAGAAAATATCTAGGGAATCCTCTTCCGGTAAAAACAAAGAAGAAGAGGCAGAAGAATTTGTTGAAAGGCCTACTCTCTCTATTGATGATGTCATCAAGGCAATCACTGTGGATGGGAATCTGTAACCAATGACAGAATTTTATGATGAGTATAGTGACACAGACAAAAAGATCTTGGAAGAAGCTACAGTTAAGTACCTAAATATTTATAATAAAGCATTTGTTGAAATCATTTCTTTAATTACCAAAAGTCTAGAGAAGGTACTTGAACTGAGAAAGGAGAATGCTAAGGCAAAGGACATAGAGATATGAGAACAGATTGCTATTCAGCTCTATCCTTCCATTAATCCAAAGTAAATAAACATGATCTTTAAGGACTGTAAGGATGAATTCCGGAGCAAAGCAAGAATGAACAAACTAATTCTTGGAGAGACTGATCAGGTGGTAAAAGAAACAGAAGACATCCTTTGGAATGCCTTCAAAAGATTCAATCTTCCTGTTATAGAGGAAATAGATGAAGAACCTTCTACCATGGATGTCGAAGGATTAAGTGCATCAAAAGAAGAATCTACTGAGAAAAATATAGAAGAGTCAAAAGAGATAGCTAAAGAAAAGTCTAAGGACTTGGATTCCTCTGTTCTAGAAGAGGAAGTCCATGAAGAAGTTAACATCTCTACTTTGGATCTCCCTACAGACTTAGGAACTTAAGGAGAAGGAAGAAAAGAGGAGAAATTGAGTCAAGAAGAGGAGGTAAAGGGAAGAGAAGAAGAATAAACAGAGAAGATCTCTAATGATAGTTCTAAGGCTGCAAAAGGAAAGAAGACTCTGTCTCCGGCAAGAGACACTGCAAAAGTAGTGAAAAACTTCTTGACCAAAGAGATGATGGAGATAGATGAACCGGAACTATTCCAAGGACCACTAAATTTTGATTCTCTCTCTGGTCCAGACAATGAAGGTAGCATCTTTTGCTCAAGCTAAAGCAAAAGAAAAGCTTTTGAAGTCTCACATGGAAGACTGTGAGCTGATATAGATTGCATACGGTGTGTTGGAGAAAATCATGCCATCCTTCCAAAATGATCTTTCAGCCTCTCCATCCAGTAACTTGAAATCTCTGGTTGATTCTGTTAGCACCCATTTTGATTCTTTGGAGAAATCGGCAGAAGAGAAAGTCTGAAAAGAGTTTTTGGGAAAGAGATTCTCTAAAGTACAGGGACTCGTAGCTAATGATAGGAGGACCTTAGATATTGGGATAAAGAGCCTAGAAAATGCTCTTAAAGATGGTGGAGAAATGTATAAGTTTTGTCTATCCTAGTCTAAAGTGGCAGAGGATATTGAAAAGAAGGTGAAAGAACGAGAAGGTAAACTGTCAAGTTTATCTCAGAATTTTGATCCCCTCACCACATCCATAATGAATCAAGAGTGCTAGGCTATTGCCATTATAAATGAAATAAAGAGGCTTGAAAAGGAGAGGAAGAATATAATAAGCAGGATGAGTGAACTTAGAGGGATAATTATCCCTAAGTTAGAGGCCATGCATGAGGCCTCAACTGATGCTCAGACCACTGCCTAGACTAGTGATCCGGTAGACTTAAGAAGGGCAGAAGCTTATGCATTTTTGTTGAGTGGTCACATCTCAATTTTAGACAGGATGAAGTAGAGTTGGGTGACAAAATTTGTACAGTTGAAGACCACCTTTGCGGATATACTTAAGTATATGTAAGTATAACATGTATATATACTTATGCGGCTATGTATAGGTTAATTTTTGCAAATTTTGGTGTGTGGATTCCACCCTTTTCCATTTATGTCAAAGGGGGAGTGAGGAGTAGTGAAAAATGTGGAATCTAGCTAAGGGGGAGCTCTGGTAAAATAATGCATAAGACAGAGCATCAACCAAGGGGGAGTTTGCTATGACACTTAGTCATTTTTCACTCATTGTTGCCATCAATGCCAAAGGGGGAGATTGTTGGCAAGAGACACTGTGTGATTTCATGATTATTGTCATTGATGGCAACAAAGTCTATCCCACACATCCACATAGCATAGTATGCCTATACCGGAAGTCAGATTGAAGAAGTTCTGGTCCGGTGAACAAGAACAGAGCATGTAGCAAGGTGCGACAATCAGGTCCAGATTTCTCAGAGGTTGCAACTAAGCAAGTTGCGGACTTGGACAAGTCAAGAGGAGTACTATGACTACTACATTCCAGAGATTGATCCTCCGGTGATGAATGAGTGAAAAGATATGAACATCTAAGTGTTGGGTTCCTAACAGACAAAGTAGACTAGGAAGAACTGACCAATAGAGCATCAGATTTTAATCTGGATGAGAAATTGATTGTGATCAAGCTATTTGAGGGATCATACATGGTTGACCAAAATGATTGATGACTTATATGTCTATGTTTTTGATACGCATTACATATTAAGCATGGAATCAGCTGACAGATCAGTGTTTTGTAAATATCTTGAATATTCCAGTTGTTGACTAGAAATATGTTGAAATTATTGGTGTAGATATATATACCAGATGGATTTTGGTATGAAGGTGTGTGTTTGTAGATATAGTATGCGAGGACATGCATAGTTAAGTGTGGAAGTAGCAATACAAGTTTGGTATGTGACAGAACAACGGCACTAAAAGTAGAGGAAGAATGAAGTGCATTAGATCAGTATATTGAGCATAACTAAAACTAAACCTCAGCATATATGGATGCCTCTGATCAATTCAAACACCTGGTTACCTTCTATAAACTTTGTAGATAGTGAATCTCTTGTAGGCAGTGTGCCTCTTGTGAGTAGTGTGCTCAGGCAGTGAGCTCTAATTGGCAAGTGCCATTTTTGTACTTCTTATTCTTTTAACAGAGAATACAATCTTGGGTTAGTCACCCCGTGGTTTTTTTCTTAACAGGGTTTTCCACATTAAATTCCTTATGTTATGTGTGTTAATTTCTTTTATGCTCTCATGATCATTTATGCTTATGTGTTTTGATGTTGCTCAAATTATAAAAAGAAAAATAAAGTAAAGTTATTAGAGATAACTGATTCACCCCCCTCTCAGTTATCTACCTTATTTCCAACACATAAGTCTTGATAAAAACAACTAAGGGTTAAGGTTTCCGTTGATATTATATTGTAGTATTTGCAGCGGTATTGAGTTGCAAGGATTGCTGGTTGAAATCGGTTCGATTGTTGGATAGAAATATTGAACTCTTTGTTGGTGGATGTAGCTCAAGTTTGCGTGAACCACGTTAAAAATTATCTCTCGCTGTTATCATTTTTGTGTATTTTTCATTCCTTTGTTTAATCTATATTTGCATTTAATTGATATCTTTTGCATGTAATTCCTAACAAGTGGTATTAGAGCAAGTTGTGTTCAATTATCGTCTGCAGGAAGGTCTCGCGGTTGAATGGGAGTCTCACGGTTAAGTGGGAGCAATGGAAGACAAGGGTAAATTGAAGGTAGATAAATTCAATGGGCATAACTATCAGTTATGGAAGATGCATATGGAGGATTATCTCTATCAAAAGGATTTATGGAGGCCATTGGAAGGAATAGCCAAGAAACTGACAACAATGATTGATGATGATTGGAATCTTCTGGGCAGAAAGGCATTGGGAACCATTCGGTTGTGCCTGACACCATCTGTGACATTCAATATAACAGAAGCAAAGACAAAAGATGAATTGATGAAAGCTTTGGATAAATTGTATGAAAAACCCTCAGCCTCAAACAAAGTATTTCTCATGAAGTGTTTGTTTAATCTGAAGATGATTAAAAGTGAATATCTGAAAGATCATTTAAATGAGTTTAATACGATTACCAGTCAGTTAACTTCTGTAAAAGTGAAATTTTATGAAGAGGTGAGGGCTATCTTGGTTTTATGTTCTTTGCCAAAAAGTTGGAATAGCTTGGTAATGGTTGTAAGTAACTCTGTCTCTGGTTCAAATACTTTAAAATTTGATGACGTTGTTGGTGTTATTCTTAGCGAGGAAATGCGACATAAAAGCTCAGGAGGGTCCACATTAGGTAGTGTTTTGAATGCAAAAAGTAGGGGTGGATCAAAGGAGAGGAATAGGTTCTTGAGGTCATGAGAAGTCATGAGGAAAATCAAAGGACAACATGTCCCAATTAGAAGGACAAAAGGATTGCTGGTGCTGTGGGAAACTGGATCGTTTGAAGAAAGACTGTTGGTCTCGGAAGAATAAAGGAGACAAACAAGAAGGCAATAAGGAGGCAAATATGGTAAGTAATAAATCTAAAGATGATGCTTTTATTCTTTCCTTAGATAATGTTGATGATTAATGGGTTTTAGATTCACGGGCCTCATTTCATGCTACGCCCCATAGAAGTTATTTTTTTGATTATGTCCAAGGGGATTTTGGGTTAGTTTATTTGGGAGATAACGAACCTTGTCAAATTGTTGGAAAGGGAAGAATCAAGATTAAGTTGCAGAATGTGAATTATTGGCTACTACAAAAGGTAAGACACGTTCCAAGGCCGAGTAGGAATTTAATTTCAGCAGAGCAGTTAGTTGATGAAGGTTGCATAGTTACTTTCAGTGATAAAAATTGCAAGGTTTCGAGAGGTGCCTTAATAGTAGCAAAAGGTGTGAAAGTAGGCACCTTATATCTTTATATAGGTCATACTATTCCTTCTACTTTAGTTGTTGCAGAGAAAAACCAAATAGGTTCAAGAACAGTTGCTGGGAGTTCGCAAGAAGAGACTGAAATAGTTGTTGTAGGTTTTGAGACAACACCGTGGCATAAGAGACTTGGGCATATGAGTGAAAAAGGTATGAAGGTACTTCATTCTAAGAAAGTTTTACCAAGTTTGAAATGTATTAATATGGATTTCTGTGAAAGTTGTGTGTATGGCAAATAAAAGAGAGTTAGTTTTCACAAGGATGGGAAGCAAAAGAAAGATGAAAAGTTAGAGCTTGTGCATACAAATGTATGGGGATTGGCTTAGGTATCTTCTCTTGGTGGCTCTCGGTATTATGTTACATTCATAGATAATGCAACTAGGAAGGTTTGGATTTATTTCCTTAGGCAGAAATCTGATGTATTTGAAATATTTATGAAATGAAGAAGTTTGGTTGAAAAGATTAAAATGTCTCAGATCTGATAATGGTGGTGAGTATTGTAGCAGAGAATTTGAGAATTATTGTTCCTTTAATGGAATTCGTAGGCAGAAAATGGAGTGGCTGAGCGCATGAATATGACAATAATGGAGCATGCAAGGAGCATGAGATTGTATGTTGGGCTGTCTTTAAACGTGTGGGCAGAGTCTATTGATACCGCTGTATATTTAATTAATAGGGGTCCTTTAGTTCCATTGGGTTGTGGTATTCTAGAGGAAGTATGGATAGGTAAGAAGGTGATTTATTCTCTTCTCAAAACTTTCAGATGTGAAGATTTGCACATGTAGATTATGAAAATAGAACTAAGATGGATGTAAAATAAAAAAAGTGTATCTTTGTTGGATATGACATTGATGAATTTGGTTATAGGCTTTGGGATGTTGAAAATTTGTAAATTGTGAGAAGTAGAGATGTTGTATTCAATGAGAAGGTGTTGTACAAAGATCAGTTGCAACAACATGAGAAGAAAGAAAAGGATTATGTGGTGTTGGATGATACTCTAGATAGTGATGTTCCAGTGGTTCCTCATTCTCCGCAACAGCAACAGAAAATACCACAAACTCCAGTGAATGTTAGACGGTCAACAAGGCTAAGTAGACCTCCTGAAAGGTTTTCTCCCTCTTTGTATTTTATTTTGTTAACAGATGCTGGTTAACTAGAAGGGTATGATGAAGCTATGCAGGTGGATACAAAGGTTCAGTGGAAGCTTGCAATGAAAGAAGAAATGGACTCCTTGCTAAAAAATTAGACTTGAAAATTATGTAAGTTGCCTACAGGTAAAAATGCTTTACCAAACAAATGGGTTTATAGGCTGAAAGAGGAAGATGGAGGTAAGAAAAGATTTAAAGCCAGTTTAGTTGTAAAAGGATTTGCACAGAAAAAAGGTATTAATTTTGATGAGATTTTTTCTTCGATCATTAAGATGATTTCTATTCGTACTGTCTTAAGTATTATGGTTACTGAAGATTTGCATTTGGAACAGCTAGATGTGAAAACTGCCTTTCTCCATGGTGATTTGGAGGAGATATATATGGAACAACCACAGAGATTTGGGGTCAAAGGTAAGGATAAATTTTTGTACAGATTGAAGAATAGTTTATATGGCTTGAAACAAGCACCTCGACAATGGTATTTGAAATTTGATAGTTTTATGACTGAGCAAGGCTATAGCCGGTGTAATTTTGACCATTGTGTTTATTCAAGAGGTTGGATAATAACAACTACATTATTTTATGTTTTATATGTTGATGACATGCTTGTAGCAGGGTCTAACATGGATCACATAAGAGAGTTAAAACAACAGTTAGCACAATCATTTGCTATGAAGGATTTAGGGGCAGCAAAACAAATCTTTGGTATAAAAATTTGCAGAGATAGGAAAAACAAATAATTAACTCTATCTCAGATTGATTATGTTGAAAAGGTGTTGCAGTGATTCCATATGAAGAATGTAAAAGCTATTAGCACACCTTTGCCTAGTCATTTGAAATCGATTAAGGAGATGTGTTATAAGACACAAGAGGAAGAAAAAATATCCAAGGTACCATATGCTTCAGCTGTAAGAAGTTTAATGTATGCCATGGTATACACAAGACTGGATATTGGACATGTTGTAGGAGTCATAAGTAGGTATATGAGTAATCCCAAATTGGAGAATTGGAATGCGGTAAAATGGATTCTCAGATATTTGAAAGGTACATCCAATAAACACTTATGTTTTGGGGGCTTTAATACTAATTTAGTAGGTTGTGTAGACTCAGATTTGGCAGGGGATATTAATACCAGGTGGAGTACTACAAGTTATGTCTTTATTGTAGGTGGGACAGTGGTGAGTTGGATCTATAGGTTGCAAAAAGTGACCTTGCTTTATCCACCACGGAGGCAAAGTATGTATCTGCAACAGATGCAAGTAAGGAGATGATATGACTGCAATCTTTCATGGAAGAATTGGGCAAACAATAGGATAGCAATTATTTGTTTATAGACAGTCAGAGTGCCATACATCTTGTAAAGAATTTTGCTTGCATTCAAAAACTAAACACATACAGCTAAGGTATCACTTCATCCAGTCAGTGTTGGATGATGGATAGTTATGGCTGGAAAAGATACATGCAGATGAAAATCCAACGGATATGTTTACAAAGGCAGTGACAAGGGACAAGCTGAGCTCCTCTTCAACTTCGATTGGTCTTCAAAACTGAAAACAAAAAAATTAGAACAACAGGGTCCAGGGTGCTTATTTTTAGTGGGAGCTACAAGGTTAGTGGTGTTATGTATAGTCTTCAATGGGAGATTGTTGTTATATGGAGCCTAATTAGACTCAGAGGTTAATTTTTTCCCCTTTTATCAGCGTGGTTTCCCCCAAATTATTTAACGAGGGTTTGGCGGTAGCGCCCCCAAGACGGGGTCCAAGGGCAGCGCCCCTAGCGCACTCCCTGTCGCGATACAGGGCAGAGTCAAGGGGCAGTGCCCCCAAAACCTCATACGATTTTTATTATTTTATAAAGGCGTCGGAAGTTATTTTTCTATTGGCTGACATAAAAAAAACCCTATTTTGTAACCAACATAAGTCTTGATAAAAATGGCTAAGGGTTAGGGTTTCAGTTGATATTGTATTGTAGCATTTGCAGCGGTATTGAGTTGCAAGGATTGTTGGATAATAATATTGGACTCTCTGTTGGTGGATGCAGCCCGAGTTTGGGTGAACTATGTTAAAAATTATCTCTCGCTGTTATTATTTCTGTGTATTTTTTCATTCCTCTGTTTAATCTATATTTGCATTTAATTGATATCTTCTGCATGCAATTCCTAACACATTATTAGAGAGAGAGTGTCCTTACAGGATAGAGGCTAAAGATAATCCAAATGATGAAATGACTCAAATAATGATGATGTCACCTTGGTGGTGAAGTCCTCAAGAGGATGAAGATTCTTCAACTCATAAGGATGTTGATGATGACTCCAAATATGCAACAACACATAAATACAAGCACAAATCTGCAACAATAACATAATGAATGCCTTGAATGCTCCTTTGTTCAATATCATCACTTTGCTATCATCAACTTATTTCAAAATGAATTCAAACACTCATTTATATATGCTTTCTCATTAAACATTCACAAATTAATTGAAAGATCCGACAAGGAGAGACCCATTTAAAGGTCCTATGCCAACATGTGTTAAATTTTACCCCGACCAATTAGGGTGGACTTGGGTACGGGAACCCAAGTCCCTAGGTGTCTTTTTGGTTTAGACTTAAGCATTAAGTGGGCCCCTAGTTCCCATTTGACATGGGTTTCAGGGGATTTCTCATCAGGATGAATATTTTTGCTTGTAGCGTGTTAACATGGGGACCTAGGAGCTAAACTAGGAGGTAAAAAGGCATGTGTCCACTTTTTACTCCATAACAATATCCATGGTTATGGGGAGAGTAAAGCATTTTAAAAGGCTATATCAATGAGGAATCATCCTCATGGATGGGGACGAGATCATTTAGTTTGAAATGTGCAAATAAAACAACCAACAATGCCCATTAGAGAAGTGGAAGGAAGCGAAAAACTTTGCTAAAAATATAGAGCCTTGTTCGTAGGAAGAATCTGAAAGGAAGAGAGAGGATCGCGTGAAATATAGAGCCTTATTCGTAGGAAGAATCCACAGGGAAAGATAGGGGACTACATGAAACACAAAGCTTTTGTTCTCATCAAGAATCTGTGGTGAAAGAGATACAAATGCAGAGGAATGTGAAAGAGAGAGACACACAGAGGAAGGTGGAAAGATAGTTTGGGTAGCAGTGGGAATATGGAAGAAAACCAGCTCAGAATTGGGAAATCGTCGATGCTTTGAGTTAGGATATCTCTTAAAAGCAATTAAATTCAATATTAAACTGTAGTATTCCATTTTTGTATGAACATATGGAGATATGATTTCTTATAGCAAAATATATAGAGTTATACAAAGTAGTGATAATTAAGTTCGAATCTATGAGAGAGAGATAGTAAAAATGCCATTAAACAGTAGTATCTTTGTATACTCGAGCAAACATAGGTTTTTTTTAGTTGTCAAAACACCAAAACTGTGTACAAATCTAGCATATAGAATGTAGAGAAAAGATTATTTCTTTTATCACTTTTTGAATACAAAGTATAGTGGTCATTTTCTATTAATGCCATAGTGATGTAACTAGATAAGTTATATATATCAAGTGCAGAGATTGAACTTTATGAGAACTCAGATATAAACCTAGGAGTTGAGATGAGTAAGATTTAAGAGAGTTTAGACAATGATAGATTCACAATTCACAATGATTTATATGTTTAAGTTTTAATGTTTATTATCAAAAGTTTTGGTGATAGATATTCACTTATATAGAATATATATAAATGATATTGATATCATTGAAAACACCTAAGTATAGTGATATAATATCACATATACATTATACAAATAATGATAAAGCATTATCATGATATACAAAGGATGTTAAATATGAGTTCATAACCTATTCTATATTGAAAGTCGGTGGACTTAAGAAGACCAAGAGGTCGAAAATATTATATTATTATTTTAGACTCAAACCTATTTAGGTTGAAAGATTGAACTTAGTCAAAAGATTAGTTATGATAATGATAGTATTCATTAAGATTTTATATATGGATGAGGATATACCTCATGTACTATGTTTATACATGTTATGAGAAATGTGAATTCGAACAATGCCCAAGTGGTCAAGAGAAGACTAGAGGTTATCGTTTCCATGTTATATTATTATAAATTTTTACTTTTGGAAAACAAGAGTATTTGATATTACAATGTGTTGGGATAGAGAAGTTAAATCCCTAGAATCAACCTAGAAGAGTTAAGAAAACTTGAAAATTTTTAAATCGGTTAAACATTGAATTAGTCTATTGTTTATTATGGTCGACAGTGAATGGTCGAGAAACCATGAAGCACTTATGATAAAATAAATGATTTCATGATAGAGTCGGAAACTTGATATATTACACAAGAGTGCTCAATCTTTGGGTCATTGAGTAGAATGACAAGAAGTCATAGACCCTAGTATTTACAAGTATGCAAAGATGGATTCTCTGAAAGGTTAAAGTCACCTAAACCCATATATTACATATATCCTAGATTAAGGATTAAATTCTAAGTCAGATTGACTAGGATTTGAGTTTAGTCAAGACAATTCATGTCTAGAGATATTAGTCAAGCAAGTCAAACTGTAGGATGTGGTAGTTTCCAATTTGAGTTAGAGGTGTGTGAACACATGACTATGTTTATTGGAAATGTCTATTATAGAGAAACTTTTCCCAAAGCGATGCATTTGTCTCTGCATGCATTAGTCGGTTCACCATGTCTAGATTGCGTAACCTGTAAGAGTGATCATACTTAGCTAGAAGATTGGCTAGAGTTGTATGGTCGATTGAGTTATGTAGAACACAACACTAGGACTCAGATGACAACCTGTTGGTTCCTTATGTCTATACTCTTTGTGAAGGGTAGGGCCACTTCCAGATGGAAGATGAGTGGTTTGTGGTTGAAGGAAAAGCACTCGGATGGTGCTCTCCCTCTACAACAGAAGACTCATCGAGACTTGTGAGACAGATACCAGATTTTAGATGCAGTATACTTCATGTTATGACTTATGATTTTCAAACTTTTGTAAAATTATTCATATTGCCAAGTACAAATTATTTGTAAATGTAAAGTGAAATGATTTCACTATGATTTTATCTTTGAATATATTGTGATTTCAAAGTTGCAAATATTCAGAAAAGATATACATTTAATTCTATGTGATTATGTAAATGTTGAAAAAAAAAATTCACTCATGGTTAAACATGTTTTTTTTTTTTACTTTCTTAGTAAATTTTGTGAGTAATTCCAAGTTGTATGAGTTGGTATGTTACACTCATCTTCTCTTTGCCTGGTTTTTTCAAAGTTCTCCTTGCAATTTTACAATCTTCATTAAACTAGACATTTATTGGAAAATAGGTTGTTATTGACTTCTTATTTTTTGCCCTTTTGCACTTCTCAAGCGCTCCTTGGATTACACTGATTAGCTCATGACCGTTGAGGGCTTGCGAACTAGCTTTCCCCTTTTTACATAATTGCTCTAGTGCTGCCTTGAAACTATTATGGTTTTCTTGAGTTAAAAGAGTTCTACCCATTGTAGTTGGTTGCCACGGGGTTGCATTTTTTTCGCTTGATGTCTTTTTTCCAGCCATGAAAGACTTAAGTATATTAGTCTATGACCAGATTTTAACTCCCAAAAATGATCACCAATTGTGCCCCCCTTTATCTTTTCAACCACGCTTTTAGAACAAATTGCATAGTTAACAACACTTCCCTCGTTGTATGTGTTGCATGTAAAATTGTCGGATTTCTTCCATCTATCCATATCATTACAAATGATTAGATCAAAGGTGCCACACAGAGTAAGCAATTCTTCGCCATAGTGATTGATGTCCTTATTGTCTTTTGAACATCTCACCCAGTTTTGATTCCCTTCTTCCATAAGCCAAATAGGATTATAATCCCCCTTACTGCATAAAACACTAGCTTGACCACTTGCTCTCGTAGCATTGAAGTCTCCCAAAAGAAGTAGTTCACCTTGTTAGGAATACACTGAAATATCTTTTTTGATGGCCGCATATAGATCTTTGTTGTCCAAACCATTTTTTTGGTAAGTTTTTGAGATTTGAAGAGAAAAAAACATGCTGCAATGTTTATGTGGTTCCCAATTTTTTGATATTTTGATCTTGTTTATTTATGCGTCCTTCAAATTTTTTTTTCACTAAAACCATTATGTAGCTGTACCCTTTCCCATTGCCCACTACTTTGTTGATACGCAAATTTCGCCGTTACTAACACTAGCACTTGTATCCATAGGAGGTTCAAGGAATACGTCGATAGAACAACCACAAGTTTAGAAAATTTTCCGACGTGAGCCAATTCCGTCCCCTATAATGCTCACATAAAGAAAAAGGCCCATCACACTTTTTTCTTTGAGGGAAGCATTCTTGAAGAGGTAAAGGAGTACAAATATCTTTGGATCGACTTTAACAACAGGCTTAGCTGGGATACTTGTAGAAAGAAAAGAATTTTGGGAGGTTGGAAAGCATGTTATGCCCTACAAAACAGATGTAGAGCAACTAAACTTTGGGACTGGAAAACTACGACTCTTTTTGGGCTATTGGTAAGTCTAGTGGTTCTTTATGGGTGTGAGATCTGGGCAAGCGACATGTCAGAGTCCAAGTGGAAGCAGGTTGAGAGAATCCAAAAGCACATGATCATTAGCAAGTTCAGGATGAAAACTTCAACTCCGTATGAGATTCTACTAGCTGAAACAGGGGCTGTTCCAATGGAAGCTACTGCTATGGTGCTTCTCTTAAGGTACCTCAAAAGAATTGAGCAAATGGATACAAGCAGGGGGCCTAATGTTGTCTTTAATGAGGTGATAAGGGAAAGAAAGAAATCATGGATGAAACAAAATAGTAAGTGGATGAAAAAATGGAATATATATTTCAATGCATGCCCTACGGATGTAAAAGAAATTAAAACTTATGTCATGGAGAAATTCCATAAATCTATGTGGGATGGTTCTCTAGGGAGAAAGAAGAGCTATTATCTTTAGGTGTTTAATCCCGCTCGTGATCTCTCAGAAAAAGCGTACATTGGGGCAGATATCTCTTGGAGAGCTAAAATTTTGATCGGTCAGCTTAGGACTAACTCTCATCAGCTCCGTTGCGAGACAGGTAGGTGGAAGAGACCTAAAGAAACTTGGGAGAAAGAGTTTGCACTTTCTACACCTCGGGGGCTGTGGAATCAGAAAAACACTTTATTTTAGAATGTGACGCTTACACCAACATCAGAGCAAAGTATGCTGATATCCTGACAGCGGTTTCTTGGCATGATCTTTTTGTTGAGAGTGCTTTGGTGAAGATGGGGGAACTCATAATATCCTTACACAAACGCAGAATGATAAGACAAGAACAAATTTGATGGGGTTAGCTGTAAGCTACTTTTAGCCTCGTGGATGTTAAAAACTATTCTATTCTAAGCCTATCGGCTAAATATGTTGAAGAACTCGGAACTCCACAAATTTATTTACTAATCAAGTCTTGTTGCAAAAAAGAATCGTGATTTCTGGATAAAACTCAAAACCTCAGAAATATAAGGCTGTTGGCACGAACCATATCATATTTGCAGGGGGGGTTTATGCTTTGGCTGAAATGCAATAACTAATAAGATGAGGACTTTATCGAATACTTCAGTTTCAGGCCTGCCCCTCCCGTCCTTCCATGAGATAACAATATTCTCTATCCCATCTGGGACTTTCAAAAGCAGCAGTTTCAATGTACACAGGAGTAGCCACCTCTATTACAGAAAATCTGGTATGACTAAATTTAAAACATCCTTCTTGTTAAAGATTTAAGATTTTCACAGTTAGACATATTAACATTTAGCTGATACAACCGTGGAGTGTTTTAACTTCGACGTTTCAAGTCTCCTTGGAGACCAATAATCCATGGTTGTTTTTTCCAATATTGACCGAAGAAACCCGATTGCTTCCTTTTGCTGTTTGTCGAGTTTCCAAATATTAACAGAGCAAAGCCAATTGCCTCCTTTGTTGTTATTTTGATTTTTTTCAAACAGTAACAGAACAATTACAAGTGCCTCATTTTTTGTTTTATATTAGTAGAACACACCCAATTGCCTGTTAGTTTTTAAAATAAAATTCCAATGTTAATAGAACACACCCAACTGCCGCATTCGTTGGTTTTTTGAATTTTCCAATATTAATAGAGCACACCCACAATTGAGTCTTTTGTTGTTTTTCTTTCAAAATTTCAATATTAACAGAACAAACCAAATAGCTCTCGTCGTTTTTTGAATTTTCCAGTATTAACAGATCAAACCCAATTGCTATCTTTGTTTTTTTTTTTTCCCTATTTCCAGTATCGACTGAACTAACTCAATTGCCTCCTCCGTTGTTTCTCTAAAATTTCATATATTAATAGAACAAACCCAATTGGTTTTTAAGAGCTCTGGACAATGGCCTGTCGAGAAAATTTAGCACGTTCAGTTTCAACATAATTTAAATCAAGAAAGGAAAAGCATATAAGATATAGTAACTGCCTCAGCCAAGACTCAGTTTGGTCTATTGGCGTAGATATACGTTGACAAGTAAACTGTTTTGAGTTCACATCATACGGCTTGTTCCATGCCAAGAAAGTCTAAATCCTTCCCTTGAGAGAGGCTTAAAAAAATTGCAAGCGTCTCGTTAAAGGTCTTCATTTGGTCTTTTTGTCTGGAGTCACACTTTGATTTACAAGAGTCCGTTTAGAAGTAGAAGAATTTGGATATGGGAGCGAGAGATGATGAGACGACTTTTAACCTCCTATAAGTGAAAATGATCTGTATCCTGACATCAAATATTACATTACATTTCCCACAGAGGGAATTGAACTTGGGTCACCCCAAACCGAGTAAACATGCTCTCATCAATGGTCCATTGTCTCACAGACCCAGGCTTAAGATTTCATCTATTGAGTTATGACTACAAATGTCTGCACAATTGTGCCTAATATAATTGTGTGTTTAATCTTTAGAAGTTTCACCATGTTTTGTGTGAACTTGGCAATCATGATTTTTGTAAAGCTATATTATACCACTAGGTGGGATGCCTTAATTTGGGATTAAACATATTCTTATAGATAGTATCTGAGCTTCTTCTTGTCTTGAGATCTTTTGTTTTTCCGAAGGCTGTTTGTGATTTTAGTTTGGATGTTTGATTTTGGGTTGTCTAAACCTGGGAATGTGAGATCATCTTATGAGATGTCCCAATGCTTATGTTTGTAGGGGGCAATCTTTCTATAAAGTAGATGTCTACTGTTCCAAAGGGCTCTATAAAGATGTCTCACTGCGGTTGGGATTTTTTTAATTTAGGATTTGTAGATGGCAATCGATTTTTCTAGGTCTGGCTTTATATTTGGACCTGAAATATTGGTGAATATAGTCAAATTTTTTTGTTGCTTTGATGGGTCAAAATTGACTTTTAAGATGTGCATCTACTTTCTAGTATCTACAAATGGGTTTTTATATTTTGTTGTGATATCAGCTTCCAAAATGTTCATGCTACATGTCATAAGATACAAATTCAGAGCTACTATGGGCAACTTATTGTAAACTGGGTGCAATTAGTTTACAATAGTGGATGAAGGGAAAATGGGAATCAAAGAATGTAAAGCAATGCATCTGGAATAGGCAATGGTTGTTTTTTTGTCAAGAATGTGTTAGTTTCCTAGTAAAATGGCCAGTGGAAAGCATATTGTAGTCAATTTTCTATTATCATTAGCTTCTTTCAGTTAAATAAAGTTCAAAGTTGATGCCATATGGATGTCATGTCCCACAGCAGATCTCCTATTTTGCACTTGATACATATGTGTTATAAGTTTATAACCATGATTCATTTGACTTGCATGTTTTTTTGTTTTTGGTTTAACCTCCAATTTCAAATTTCTGCCAACTGAATTTAAGTCGCATTGCTTGTACATTCTTCATTCTTTGAAAATGAAACATTACGATACTTGTCCAGGGCTTCTAATCCTTTTGGTCTCATCAATTGCCCAAACAGATGAAGAGAGGCTTTTGGGACGTGTTATACGGCTTAGGGCTATAAAATGCTTTGATCCTGTGATTACCAAGAAATATGATGCTGGGCATCTTGAAAAGGTACTAAAATTAGTACTTAGTGTGATAAATGCATGCTTAAAATTAAATATCGTTAAAACTTAAAACTGATGAAAAAGTAAGGCATGCCTTTCAATTGAATGCATACTATATATACGCACAAACATAATATATTTATGTATATATTTTATTTTTGGGTCCCAGTCTAGCCACTGTGCTAGCCTGTGCTTATTAGACTCTCCTTGGGAGAACAAGGGACCTTTGCACTTTTCCTTATATGTCTTTGTTCAAAGTTCTCTTTTGATCTCATAACCAAACTTAAAACTAAATCAAGCCTTGCCAATCCATCTACACCAGAAATCACAGAAATTTATTTCTTACCACATTAGGATCAATTTTTCTTAAAACTGACAAGACAGTAAGTGATGCCATTTTCTATATATATATATGTAAACACATAGACACACATACTCACATATATATGTCTATATAAATATATTTATAACTTATATATCCATGTACACACACACACAGATAGATGATTTTTTAGGTTCTTGTCTAGTGGTAGGAAGAGACTTTTTCACTTTACCTTATATATATTGTTTAAATCTCCTAGTCCATTTTATGAACCCACAACCAAGCTCAAGAGTAACTGAACTGTTCCAATCTGCTTACATCAGTGCTGGAGATACTCGCCTAGCATTCAGCAACTATGGATTCTTGCTTGTTGACCCTGCAAAACACCTTCAAAAGCACTGTATCTCCACTATGAAAAGGATGTACTAACAGTATAACATGTTCATATCAAGTGCAAACACACAAGGAAACATAAAACAAGAGCAAATAAATCAAGAATGAGACACATGGTTACACCTGGAGATCCAAGAAACCCTTTAAAGGGAAGAAAACTCCAAAACAGTGAGCTTTTGCTCCTCATGCCATTATCATCCAGTCCAATACAAGTGTTTACAATGCCTCTAGGGCAGATTCGAGCTTCAACCATAGTTACAACCGGCTCGAAACACCTGCAGCATGCCTTTGAACCAAGAAAAACCCCTGTTCATGTGCTTACAACAGTCAAAATGAACATAGAATGAAGGTTATAATGAGAGCCAACCCCTCCAACATGTTTTACAAAGTCTTTTTTGAGGTCACAATGAGATCTAATGTCGAGAAACTGAATTGAAATGTTAAAAACCCGTCACATTCCATGCTCTTTCTGCACTGTGATGAATTTGCCACTTTCACTAGGAGGCAAATTAAAGAATGCCACGGTCGAGACACTTTTGCTGTTTTTGCTAGGAGGCGAATTCACAATTGCCGTATGACATGTGCCGTTCTAGGTTGGATGTGATATTGCTTGAAATCTTTTAATTATGCAATAAACTGATCTACCTTTGTTTTGCAATTACAATGTCTCCGACACAAAACTATAAACTAACAAGTGCAGAATCTAAGATAACACAGATATATGCAGCCTTCCACTTTCGATTTCAAATATAGAATGCAAGCAATGAGCAAGGATTTGACTGAAAATTATAATCAGATCTCACTGTTTCAGATCAGACATCAACTACCTCACATACAATAGCAATTCGTGGCTCTTTGACAGCCTACTACAAGTAATTACTGCTGTTACAAAAAAATCAGGATTACATTCAATGTTGACATACTGGTTTCAATGCCCAAATGATGATGGAATTGGCCAGACCTCTGCGGCTGTTATAGAACCTTCAAATTCATCAAATTGCTTTAGCAATCCTTCACTAGTCTGATCACTGGCCTCAAATGCTGATCGCCTCACTCCAGCTGCTAACCGATGCCACTTCAGTGATGCAATCGCCTTATGATATGCTGATTGATACTCCTGTTCGCTGCTCTTGTGATTTCCAAATCGGCCTCCAATTTGCAGATCGTCCCACCGTAATGACTCTTATTGCTCTAATGGCGGCGGCAAGGATTTGAGGAAGCCACGCCTAGACTGTAGGATGGTGCTGTGATACACAGGATAGCAGTATAAATCGGTGCTCAGGAAATGGCCGAAACAAGGCCTGCAACAACCTTCGAACCAGCGATTATCTCCAACAGTGCAAGCCTCCAACAATAAGCAAAACCTTCAATGAAATCGCCAAAGGTCTCCAACTAAGTAATGAGATGTGAACTGTGAACTTAAGCTAAATTCTCCATGAAGCACAAACGCGAACTCCGTATGAATCCGCCTCTTCGATGTGTTTGGGTTTTCGTCCAACACACCAAATCTTCCCAAGGGTTTTCGTCCTTAGAAGATCGAACAACAACGCCAAGCATATGTGTGAAAGTTTGCATAAGATTCGTGATGCCGGAAATGAGACACCAATGCTTCCTTTATACCAATTCAAATTAAAGATTTGAATTGCAAATTTCCCTCCAATTGAGGTCTTGATCCAATGCTAGGACCCATTTTAAATTTCATGCTCCAATTATATTTTATTCCAAATATCAATATCTTTGCCATCCCAAGGTGAGTGCTCAAATAGGTCCAGACCTATTTATTTTTGTTTTGCTTTTAATTAAATAATATTATTTAATTTATTATTTTCTCCATGGCGCTCAATTAAATAATTAATGCAAGTGCATTAATTTCATTTACCATCTACGCTAGATTATTCCCTTGCTCTGATGGGCTAGCCTACGGGAATGAGATAGGCTAACTTAGTTTCTCACTGGGTGATCATGTCGGAAATGGGGACATGTCACCGTAGTTGATGTGTTTTTGCCACCTGTAGAAACCGGCAAAAACATCATTCTTAGTTTTCTGATGACTTTAGACACTTGCATCCCTTTCTTGAGGCATCCCTAAGATGCTCTAGATCACCCTAGTCATTTCTTTGACATGAGTGCAGTCTCTTTTGCATGGTACCACACTGAACATCAACAAACTCCTGATTCCCTGGTCTAAGACTGGAAATGGCAACTTTTGATCCCTTGGTGTAGCAACGTTGATTCAATTTTTCAGATAAGACCTCCCCATTGATGAGAATTTTGGTTACCAAAAGCTCAGGGACTCATCAAGAGAGGAAATTTCTTCCCCACATCTTCTTTGGGATACCACTTGGCTTTCCTTGGAAATTATCCTTTCAACCCCACTAACCATGTTTAGCATTCTTCTCTCTCTGTCTTCTTCACCTTCTTGTCCAAGACTATATCACCCTCCATCTCATTTTGATCACTGGGAGGTAAGTCATCAATGGAAAGCAAGTGCAACACTACGTCCTCCTCTTCAGCCAACATTGAAGGGTCAAACAATTGGAGTTTGTCAACATTGATCACCAAATACATCTTCATGTAGGGAGGCATGTCTATCTAGAAAACAATATCTCCAACTTGTTCTACAATTTGAAATGGACCATACTTGATAGGTTTCAACTTCTTGGCTGGTCCTTGAAGTCTTTCTTTGCCCAAGTACACCCGAACTCGGTCTCCAACTTGAAACTTGTGCTCAAATCTATGTTGGTCATGACGTTGTTTGTACTTTGCTTGTGACTCCTTTAGCTTTTCTTGCACACAAAGATGGATTTGCTAAACTTTGTCAATGAAACGTTCAGCCCTGTGGACCTCTGGATCCACTTTTACCAGCTCTTCTCTTGACCGTCCCAACAAAACATCAGAAGGACTAGGAGGTAGATATCCAGACCATGCTTCAAATGACAACAATTTGGTAGTTGAGTGGACTGCCCTGTTATAAGAATGTTGTGTATACACCAAATTTCATCTCAACTCTTAGGGTACCTCTGATTATAGCCTCTCAACAGCTGCATCAAAGTTCTGTTTACTATTTCCATTTGTCCATCGGTTTATGGATGGAAAATGGCGGAATGCTTAAGTGGGTGTCCATCTTTTCCCACATTGTCCACCAAAACTTTCCCAAAAACCAAGCATCCCGATCTGATACAATGCTCTTTGGAAGTCCAAAGTGAACCCACACATGGTTGAAGAACAATTCAGCTGCATCACTTCCCTTAATGTTCTTCTTAGATGATATCAACACACACATCTTACTAAAACGATCCACCACCACAAACAAGTAATCCTGCGCACACTTGGACATTGGAAGATGACCCACAAAATCCATGGAGTGCTCTCTCATGGTCTAGTAGGCACTGGTAGTGGATGGCATAGCTCAAGTTTTTGATTGTTTGGCTTGCTGATGTTACACAACTTGCAGCTTCTAATGAATTTTGACACATCCACCTGCAGGTAGGTCCAATAGACATAACACTGAAGGTTTGCAACAGTCTTAGTCACTCCAAAATGATCTGCAACTCTCGAGGTATGAGCCTCATGCATGAACAAAAATCTCCTCGCCTTAGATATGTGCAACTTACCTGCTTTGTAGAGAAGCCGATCCATGAGGAAATATTCTAGATTTGGTTCAAAAGCATCCACTTTGCCTATTTTAGTTCGCTGGTATATATCACTGAAATCTTTTCCAGTAGCATAACCTGCAATATATACCTTCTTAGCAAAAAGTTTTAACAAAGTAAGAGTACTAACCACTGAAAGAAGAATCGGTCTAGACAACATATTAGCCACTTTATTGGTCGCACCCAAATGAAACTGTTGAAGAAATTGCATCCACTTGTAGTGTCTAGTTTGTTGGAGTTTCATTTGAGCCTGCAAGTATTGGAGTGATTGATGATCCGTATGCACAATTGTTTCTTTGCCTAAGAGATAGTGTTTCCATTTCTTCACTACAGAGACCAATGCATTGAACTCTTTATCATATGTAGTGTACTTGAGGACAGCCCCTTTGAACAACTTTGAATGAAAACACACCGCTCTTCCTCCTTACCAGAAAACAGCCCCTAGAGCGTCATCACTAGCATTGGTTTCAACTTCAAAAGTTTGCTGAAGATTGGGTAAATCAAGCATGGGTGCATGGCTATTTTTGTACTTAGGTTCTTTGAATGCATGCAGCTGTGTTTTGTACCCCAACAAAAGCATTTCCCAGCCCTTGTAATAGCATGCAAAGGAGTGGCAATATAGGAAAATTGAGGATAGTTTACTTAAAAGAAAAAGTAGGTTACAATATATGGTGGCCTCTAGGACAACACACGAACAAAGACCAATGTATCAACAAAGGATATACCAAAATGAAGACCCAAAACAGGAAATATCCCTCCACATGCAACAATACAAAAAGCCTAGGAGTGTAAAGTCAGCACAATGGTCAACAATTTCACAACCTGTTGGTGTATGCACAAAAATCGCGTCAAGCCTACGTGGCAGTCCTATGATGAGATGGCGGTCACAACTCACGACCCTTGAAGGTATGATTTTTTCTCTTCCCAGCAGTTTTATCTCTTTGTGACTTTGTTTTTCGTTTTGTTGTCTTTTCCCCCTCTTGACTTGCCTTTCTTTCCACTCTTTTTGCCTTCTTCGTTGTTCACCTGTCCCTCCTAATTTCACTGTTTAGGGTCGCCCCTGATCACTTTAGGGTCGCCCTTAGTGATCTAGAATCTCCTGGGCGACCTGCTAGGATCTCCTAGGCGACCCTGATTGGCAAAACATGCGACCCTCTCGTTTTTCATCCACACAAAATTTCGTCTTTTTGGCTTTATAACTTGATTTTTAGCTTGTTTTAACTCACGTTTTTCTGTGCCAACTCACCCCACACCTTGCTTTCTTTTCATTTTGAACTTATGATTTGCTTTTATCTTTTTATCTTGATTGAATTATCTTTTATTTATCTCTTTAATTTCTCAATTATCTCTTCGTTTATTCATGGATTGTTTCGTTCTTTTTCTTCAGTTAACTTATTCTCTTGATCTTATTTCTTCTCTCCCTTTCCCTCCCATTTTCACCTATAAATACAACCATTCTCCTCATTGTTAAACATGCTCAAACCTCCGAATCCACTTTTTGTTTCGAAGTCACATCACAAGCTTCTTGCAAGCTTCTATACAAGCCTTGAGCCTTTTGATTTCTCGCATTTAGTATTAGTTATTCTTTAAGCTTCTTAGCTTCTATACAGGCTTCGAGCCTTTTAATTTCTTGTTTTAGTTTACATACTCTCATACGCTCTCAATTACTCTTGAGTTCTTCACATCTTCTTTGCGCTTCCAAGCTTCTCGCAAGCTTTTGCACAGGCTTCGAGACTTTTATTTATTGTTTTAGTTTAGATATCTTCTAGCATAGGTATCTCTAGAAGCTTTAGTCTACCTGAGCTTCTCACATAGGCCTCAAGCCTTTTCTTGCCTTTTAGCTTTACAAGCTTAGAGCTTTCATCATCTTGATTTAATTCACAAGCCGCAGAGCTTATTGGTATTTCGGTTTATTTGCATTTTTCTTCTTCTCATTGCGGAAGAGGATGTACGGATTTTTGTTGGACCTATGAGGATGATTTGTCAGGCAATAGTGCAATTTATATATACAGGTTCCTTTTTTTTTAGTAGTTAGAAGATACATTTTGCATATAGAAAATCAACTAACTTGCATTTAGAAGAAAGATTGCATACAGATTACTTGTATTTCCATTTCTTAGATTATTCTGCATTTAGGAAAGTAATTACATTTCATTAAAAAAAATCATCAAAAAGAGCAAAAGAAAGTTCATAGCATAGGTTAGAAAGATTACTTTTTGCATTCAGTAGTTAATTTACATTTAGGAAGGCAAATTTGCATTACAGAAGAAAGTTTTAAAGAAGATTATTTCTTGCATTCATTAATTTTGCATGTGGAAAAGTAGAGTTGCATTTAGAAAAGATTGCTTCTTCCCTTTGCATTCATAGACTAATCGAAAGGTAGATTTGCACTGAAAAGCTTGTTTTCAAAGTAAATTTACATTTCTTCTTTAAAAATAAAACTTGCATTAGAATAGGGAAAGATTGCATGCCATTTTAGATCTAGATTGCTTTTCAGTTGGTTAGCTATTAAAAATCGAAACTGCAAAAACATAGCAAAATTGCATTAGGGAAAAGACATATAGAGATTGCATACAAATTTTCTTTGCTTAGTAATTAGATCACATCCAAAAATTAGAAAAGAAATAAAAAGGATGCACATGCATGCATATAGGATTAAACTGCATATAACTACGCATAACTTTCATTAGCAAACATACAAGCTCTCATTTCCAACAAAGAGGTAAACAACTCAAGCATCTCAAACAGAAACCAAACATAGGCATTCAAGCCCGTTCTCATCACGAGGCATGAAAAGCAACATCGTACAAAATCAAACTTTTTAAACATCCATATTCTCTTCGCCAAGCATTCGATGTGCTTAGGTGTGAGAGAGAATTGGATTGAACAAGAACTAGAGGAGATCAGAGAGAACCTCCCTAAAACATAAGTTCTTGAAAACATAGAAAACCAAGATCTTGAACAATTGCTTGAAGAACAAATCCAAGAACAACAAAATATCCTCAGGCAGATCTACTTGGAGAATGAAAGAAGAGATTTAGAACAACACAAAAATTGAGTGTAGACTTCTCGAGGAAATCCTTGAATTGGAGCGAATAAGATTTGAGGTTTTCCGACTCTACGCTGCAAATGAGCTTGATTGACTTCGAGCAAGCTACACTCCTAGACATGTAATAATCACTACAACAACTATCTTACAAAGAGTCCAACATCCATTAAACCAACAACAAGAAGAAGAACAAGAACAAAACAAGAAACATATGACGACGACTGTAGCGAGGGCAATGAGGATGCCCCATTGACAGGTGCGACCATTGCGAATGAGGCCCGCAAAGTTCCGCTATCCTTGGAGCGAGACAACCCCTCAACTCTGCCCTCGCTTCACTGGCTACTGCCACCAGAGCGGGATTGACTGGAGGATTTGCCTCTGCGAGGTTCTCGGTCATACGTGTGTTGCTCCATAGCTTGACTCATTTGCCTGGCCCTTGGGTGTTGTTTTGGAATATCTCAGTTGGGGCCCGATCTAATAGTGCAAAGTTGTCTAGGTCTTGTACCTATATGTTGCCTTGGCCTTATTTTGCCCATCTTTAATATCCGATCAAAGAAATTCTTCTATGGGATCCTTTGGTAAAAATTGTGTGAAATCTTGTATTTTGCCTCCCTTCACACCTTTGTTATACCCTTAAGTCTCCAAAATGCAAAAAACTATTAAGTCTTAAGGGTCATTTTGTATCTTTTGAAAGCTATCGGGAGTTCGGGCTTTTCTTTGCCTGAGTACCCAGTTGCAATGAATTTCGTTTCCTCGTGCCTTGCACATCACCTTTCTCTATTCCTCCTCTAGCATATTTTCAGACCTTTTGTTACCCGTCTCCTTGGCATCATGATCCCCACTACCTTGGTTCCCTGTGCATTCGTTTTCCTTGCCTCTCGCCTACCTTCTGTTATTGGGCTAGGGCCTTCGGACACAAAACAAACCTTGTACCTTGCAGATGGTATTTTTGAGCTTCAATCCCCAATCTTTGCCCTATGACGGCCTCCCGAACTTTTGTCTACCACCTTACCCCAAAAGGATGCCATATTGTGTATCCTTGAACCTCAATCTCTGACAAGCTTTCTTTTCCTTTAGCACGGATGGCATTAGGTATCTCCAAGTCTTGATCCCCGCTCCCTTCCCTCAAATTCGTTCGTGGACTTTCAGACTTCATCCTTGTCATGTCCTCTTTTCAAAACTAAAAGAATTAATAATATTTTAAAGTTGGGCCCGATAACTTTATTCTCAAAGGGGCAACTTAAATATTATTATAGGGCCTATATAATATTTTAAAAGTGTTTTAACACTTAGCTTAATATGTAATTTAAAAAGTATTTTTAAATACTTGGAGGGAAAAGTAAATTTCAAATGGAGGTCTCGAAAAGGCAACTATAAAAGAAAGTCATTTGCTCAAAGCAAATAATCTGATTATCTCATTTCACTATTCCTTCCATTTGAAGCATTCAAGGACAAAAACCCTTGGTGTAGGAAATTTGGAGGATGAAAACCAATGTTCCATGGGGACGTGTCCCCCCAAAACACGGAGTTTTCGGGACGGGGACGTCCCCGGGACGTGGGGATGGCAGGGAGACGTCCCTCTGCTGCACTGCCACTGTCGCCCAAGAATTTGAGACGTCCCCAAGAAGAATTTCAATATCATGGTGGACGGACATTAGGCATCGTCCACTCAGCAATATCATGGTTACATGTACAATGGGCCCTTATTTACTTAGGGCTATTGATTGTTCAGGGCATCGCAAGGATGCTGATTTTTAGTTTCAGATCCTCAAAGATGCTATAGAGGATGTTGTGCCATAAAATGTGGTGCAAGTAGTGACAGATGTAGCCCATGTGTGCAAAGCTGTAGGGAAGTTAATTGAGGCAACCTATAGACATATTTGGTGGACTCCTTGTTGTGTGCATGCCATGAATAATGCACTCAAGGACATGGGAAAAATCAGCTTGTCAAAACGATTGTTAGTGATGTTAGAGATGTGCAGATGTTTTCTGCAACCACCACACTTCACATGCACTCTTTAGGACTTTCTCCAAGAAGGAATTCTTGAAACTTGTAGAGATTAGGTATGCATCATACTTTATTCTCTTGGAGAGGATGCTTGAGTTGCAAGAGGCATTGCAACTAATGGTTATGACAACATAATGGAATTGATGCCCTGAGTCAAAGACAGAGCAGGGGAAGAGGGTGAAGGAGGTGGTGAAGAGTGATGTTTTTTGGGTTGATGCTAAATATATAGTCTCCATCATTACTCCAGTCTTCAGAGTGATTAGATATGGGGATGCTAATGCACCTACCCTTGGAGAGGTGTATGAGTGCATTGATACTATGCTTGATCAAATGAAGGCTGTTGTACGACAGAAAGACCCCACATTGCAATTCTACACCGAACAAATTTAGCTGATCATTCATCACAGATGGAGAAGCTCAACACTCCCTTGCACATGGTTGCCTATGCATTGAACCCGAGGTGGTACGTTCAAAGGCCTGGTAGAGTTACACCTATACAAGATGCTAAGGTGAAGGCAGGATTCGTGAAGGCCATTCAGAAAATGTATAATTCTACAGAGGCCAGCATCATTCGTACTGAGTGGACAAGATTTGCCACTCTTAGGGGATATTCACAGGAGGCCGAAGTAGATAGGGAGACTATGGCACAAGAGGACCTTATTTTGTGGTGGACTATGCATGGGCCTGCTTCTATGACTACCGATCTAGCCATTTGTTTGCTGTCCTAGGTTTCTAGTTCTTCTGCTGCTGAGAGGAATTGGACTACTTATAGCTTCATCCACTCCGTTAAGAGTAATAGTCTTACCTCTAGGAGGGCAGAGAAGCTTGTGGTTGTACATAGTGCCTTGCGTTTCATTGATCGCAACACACTTACATACAAGGAGATTCCAACAGTCAGATGGGATGTAGGGCCAGAGGAGCCAACAAAGATTGATGATGATGCTACATAGACAGGGCTGGTTGGTATTGGTTTGAAGGAGCTTGAGCATGTGGAGTCCAATAGTTCTAGTGATGAGGAGTTTGGCGAGAACCTTGGGAATGATTAGAGGCATCAGGCCATTAGCCATTGACTCATTAGTATTTACTATTTCGTTTTGAAGATTGTTGATTGTAATCATGAATCACCATTATGAAAATTTGAAAATTCCGAATTCGATATTTTGATTTTCATTTTCAAATTTCAATGTTAAATGTTCATTGGTTCAATGGTTCAAACTTCATTGTTAAAAACTTAAATGTTAAATTGTTAATGTTCAATGCAATATACTTATTCCTTATACATCTTTGTATAACTAATTTTTCAAATACTATATGTATTTGCACTGCCCCCCTGCCGCCGTCCCCCACCATCCCCAAACTTAGGCCCCCTTTCCCCCCGTCCCTTTGTCAGGAAACTCCGTGGAACTATGATGAAAACCCTCTTGGTTTCCATATTTGGATTTGAGGACGAAAACCCTCTCTTCCATTAGAGGTGATTCCATTCGAGGATCACAATTGTGCTGATTTGTTGAAGATTGATTGAAGATTTGAAGTCATTTTCAGTTTGCTATATTGGCACTACAATATTGAGTGTGTTTATTTGCTGATTTCGAGGAGATTTAATGCTATTGCTGCTAATAAGGGTTTAGATATGCTCAAATTGAATGTTTCCAGCCATCATTGCAACTCCACCATACAGTTGAAGGATTTATAGGTTTTGAAGGAGTCTTGTTGTTGTTGTTGTTGTTGTAGGGTTTGGAACTGCTATAATAATTGATCTTCAGTCTTTATAACTGCTGTGCCCAATCTTTTATCAGCGTTTCCAGTTAAAACAAGTGCTGTGCATAGGGTTTCAGCCCATTTGCTGCTGTTTATATCATTGGATCTGCATAGAAATCATATCTTGCCACCGTACAATCATGTTGTAGTTGATTTACCAATGTTTTCCAAGACATAGATCCATTGTTCAGATGTATTGCTGCTGGTTTGGAGGGTTTTCAGATATTTGTTGAAGGTTTCATTATCATCCCTAGACCGCTGCATGAACCCTACTTCCATCACCATCCTCTATTGCCAAGCGCTGTACAATATTGCCCATTCCGTACCATCGAGGGCTGCCAAGACACTTGCTGCTGTCAGCATTTGCATCAGTCAGATCTGTACCTTTGTGAGTTCATTTATTGTGGACTTTGTTGAAATAAAAATAAATATTCTAGGTGCCAAATCTGCAGTTCTAGTTTGAGTGATTCTATTGTAGTCGGCCAAGTAAATAATCATGAATTAATTAATGTTGTGCACAGTTAAGTTTAGGAGTGTTATTGGGCTAACCCCGACGCTTGGATAGTTGTGGAGTCATTGCCAACGGTTGGTATCTCAACCAACCTTGGCATAAGTTATAACTTATATATTGAGTTGATACTTGTAATCGGGGAACGACATTGTGACATTGTAGTGTAATACTGATATATTCAATGAATGGAAACAATGCTTTATTCTATGCAATTCTGGTATGAATCGTACGCCTTATAGTTATTTTTGTATATTTCCGTTTACTCCATGCCATATTGCGGGTAAACATTTGGCGCCGTTCCTGTTCGAAAACGGGTCGAGGGTAACAAGTCGATGACAAGAGGAGTCGTCAGTCGATGACAAGAGGAGTCCGATGACAAGTTGTGTCGTTAGAGACAAGTGAATCGTCAGACATACTTGACGCCGAAGAAGAGACGATGACAATGGCTGCATAATGGGTCAACCGATCCAATCAGAAGAAGAATCATACACCAGATATCAAGTTGAAAGAACAGAGGAGGAAATACGAAGAATACAGGAGGACAGTGACAACGAATGAGAGCCGAACGATCGGGAAGACGATCTGACACAAGACCTCATCTTCTTGTGGGATTTATCACTGAAACAACACATTATAAACGAGGCTATTCGTCGAGATATTCTTGAAGATATCATTGAAGAAAACCTAGAGGTTAATTCTGAAGTGCAACATCTCCTGAGTCATATATCGAGACTACTGGCAAGAAATTTTCTGATCCTACAAGACCTCCGAGAGGAAAGAGACCGAGAACAACGTAGACAACAAATTCTCAGGAGGTATGAAGAACGTATGAAACAAGAGGAGCAGGAGCGTGACGAGAGCCGCCGTCGCACACCACAGAATCGACAATAGACGAAGTATTGATTCAATAATCGACAAGGATAAGAATAAAATACCGACTGGGCAAGAAACACCTGAAGAAATATTGAGAAGATCGCGAAGGTTAAGAGAACAAGAACGTAGGAAAAGGTTGAAACAGATTATTGAAAAAAGGGAATGAACAAAATGAAGAAATAAATCAAGACATTGCTGAGTTTCACAGCGAGGGAGTTGATGAACAAAACTTCAGAACACCAATAGCAAATAGAGAAAAAGAAAATGGAAGAGCTTGAAGATAGCATACGCTGTATTGTAGCATTGTCCATTTCAGACAGAAGGCCGAGGATCAGAGGACCTGAGCTCAAGACCCCTGCACAGAGGGAGCACCAGAGGAGACTCAAAGTGTAGAGGACGCTGAGAACGGACGTGGGAAGGAACCGTACGTGGCCGAGAGTGCAAGGAAGACACCGGAATGTCACGGTAGAACCAGTCCAATCAGGTCGAAGACACAGAGAGGGCATCCTAGGAGAAAGATGGTGACTCCACCATCAAGCGAGAGGCAAAAGTTGCCAAAGTTTATGGGGAACGGGTTAGAGGATCCTATGCGGCATTGTAAGACATGTGAAACTATATGGGGAGCAAATGGACAAGAAGATGAAGATTACTGGGTGAAAGCCTGTCCAGCCACACTAAGAGGCATAGCCATCGATTGGTACACAGATCTAGAGGCGGCATAGAAGGCCTCATGGGATGAATTGAAGAAATCCTTCCACAATGAATTCAAACTACTAAGAGACGATAATGAAATCATAGCAGAAATCTACAATATAAGACAAGGAAAAAATGAGAATGTGAGAGCATATAATCGGAGACTCAAGGAACTGCTGGGAAAATTGGAAACCCAACCAGCAGATGGACTAAAGAAAAGGTGGTTTATTGAAGGACTACTTCTGTCCTCAAGGAAGAAGATGAAAATAGTACCCCCGTCATCCTATGCGGAAGCATATAATCGGGCGATGGACATAGAAAGTGAGAATAAGACATCCTCCCGAAGTAAGAGAAGGACTGAGGATGACGAGAGTACGGATGATGATAGCAGTGACAGAGAATCAAAGACCATCCAGGCACTAAGGAAAGACATGGTTCGCATGATGAAAGAATTGAAGGTTGATAAGGAAACAACGAAAGAAGGCCGAGAACTATGGTGTACTGATTGCAACGGAGAAAGACACATAAAAGCAAATTGTCCAAAGAAGCTATTCTGTGATATCTGCCAAGTGATGGGACATTCAATCAAGGAATGCCCATTTAATCTAAAACAAGAAATACTCAGGTGCTCTTCACACAAGGAGAATCGTCAACTCCGCCGACTACACCTCCGAAAATCCAGAATCCCAATGCATCCCCTAGAGTTTATCGGAATAATAGGAGTAACAACAATAGCCCCAAAAACAGAATATAGTACGACTGCAAGGGAAGGCCTATGATATAGTGCAGGAAGTGTAATGAATGGGGCCACTTCTCCCGAGAGTGTCAGAATGACCAAAACCCTGGGGGAAGACTATGCAAGTGGTGTGGCCCAGGCGACCATGAAGATAATGATTGCCCGAAGCAGAAAGGCATTAACATGCTGAATGTGGAAGAGCAGAATCAAGTACTAGCGGTCACTACCAGAGCATAAGAAAAGAAGCCATCTATCCCGACCCACTTACAGAAAAACAAACAATGAAAGAAGCAAAAGCAGAAGTGGAACGGGAAATGATGAAAGAAAACAAGTTTGCTTTGGATATTCCAAGTACTTCCCGGCGAGCACAGGCTGAGAGCAACATCGTACCACAGATACTGCAAACCACAGTACCTATCAAGGTGACGGACCTTCTTCGTACTATGCCACAAATCGAAATGGCAATCACAAATGTAGTTGGTAATGATCAACAATAGCGACAGGAAGGTCGAAGGAAGGAATTAATAGTAGAGCCTCCACTGCAAGGTGACGAAGTCATCGACCCAATGTTACTGTCGGTAAACATCGGGAAAAAGCCAGCAATTGTACAAATGGAGATTGGAGGGAAAATCCTAAACACGATCATTGACGGAGGAGCAGCAGTCAACGTACTACCTCAAGACACATGGAAGAGTCTTGGGAAACCTACACTCTGGCCACCGACATTCCAATTGGTGGGCGCTGACCAACATGGCATCAAGTCGTTGGGAACATTGATGGCGCAGAAGGTGACGATCGGGACACAACTGTTCTTGCTGAACTTCGTAGTTATCCCGGTGTAGAACAGGGGGTACGACGCATTGCTTGGAAGAGGATGGCTGGTGGCAGCGAGAGCAGATCACAACTGGAAGAGAAACACATTATCCGTAGAGAGCAACGGGAAAAAATGTGATCGACCTAGTAAATTAGGCAGTGAGCGAAGAATTGGCATCATCAGATTCAGAAGGTGAGGAAGGATGCGAAATGGAGGGAGAAAGAGGAACCATAGAGCCAAACAAGGAAGGTATTCTCAACCTCCATGAATGTTCGGAGGATGAGACAAATTCACTGAACGGGTTATTTCATTGGCAGATGGAAGACTACGAATTTTTCCAAATGGACTGTAACATGATTTCAATAAGAGAAAGTGGCCAATGCTCTCGGGCGACTAGTGAAACACTCGGCAACATTGGGCCGAGTGCACTTGATGGATGGACAAACACACGATCACTTGGCAAGAGGGAACCAGTAATGAGTGACAAAAGGGAGGAAGGTAATAATCAGGAGGAAGTAAGTAAAGTTGTTCTAGAAGCATATGAAGAGTATAGAATAGATAGTACACTAGAGCAACTAGTGGCAGAGACAAGCCGACCAGAACAGACAAGTCGACCAGGAGAGGCACAGAAAGAATGTACAGAGGGTGAAGCCAAGATAGATGATGCACTTATACATAAAATTGAACCAGACAAAGTGATCAGCTATGAGGAGCCATTGGCAAGCAAGGTGAAACGGGGTGATGGAACTAACGACAAGAATCTAGTATTGGAAGCACCGGCCAGAAAGAGACCATACAGAAGGAATAAGGACTATAGAGTATTTCCGTCGACTTGCAATGTTTTGGCGATCGGTGACAATCAACACAGAAAAAATGATGTGAAAAAGTCAGACAGTTTATTTTTGCCGAATGTAGAACATCGCTCTTGAAAGACAATAGTTCCGGTTCCAAGAAAAAAGCACCGGGCCCTGCATACGACCCTACCGACGATTACAAAATCAATAAAGGTATGTCTCCGAAGAATGAATTTAAAATAATTAAATTGGAGGATATGGCTACTTGTACTGTGAAATCACCCTCGCAGCAAAATTTGTGAAAAAGAGAAATATTATGACACAGAGAAATATTACGAGACAATTTACGCGAGAAGAAAGTTCTATAGTCGGAGTGGTAGATCGAACGTGGACCTTGTAGGAGAAAAATGGAAAAACCCCATTCAGTTGGCTATGGAAAAAATAAAATTGAAAAAATTAGGAAAATTGAAAAATATACATATATATATATTAAAAAAAAAAAAAAGGAGTAGAAAAAGAAAAGTTGTTAAAATTTTAGAAAATAAGTGAGGGTCGTACTCCTTAGGCCGTACGACCCCCACCCCATCGTACACACCATGCAGTAGAAAGGAGAAGTTGTAACCGTCAAAGATAGCTTTGTGCAATGAAGATCTTGGGCGATGAAGATAAAACTAGTACGATGAAAAGGAAATGGCAATCGGCATTGCATAGTCCCCAGGATACCACTAAAACAAGCCTCTCGTATGCAATACAATCGACCCTCCTTACCTCATCGACAACAGCTTAAAAGAGAAACCGGCAGGATTTATGGCAATTGACAGAGACAAGGAAACTAAGGGTGAACAAACACAAAACTTTCATTCTCCTTTGCATTAATAAGAGGTTCTTTCATCAACGCCCTTCAACTCCAGGAAAAAAGGAGAATCGATGGGAATGGTTAGAGTTTACATCGACAAGCATTAGTGGAAGAATTACAAGATTCAAATAACCCGCTTGACCTCCATCAACAAGGAGAATTGACGGCTCAAAAGCAATTAAAGTTTTGCAAAATAAGGAGACATCTGAAGCTAAACAAAGAAGGTGCATCGACAGTATTGACATCCCTAAAAGCGTAATTGAAAGTGGATTTTTTGTCAAATGGAGCGGTTGCAAGTGCGCCATCCTTCTGTGCAGTCACTTCTTCTGCATTTTTTCCCGATTGAATTGAATCAAGGTTACATCCAATTATGGCAAGCATAGGTACAAGAAGTACAAATGCAAGCAGTGTTTCCAATGCCAATGCCAATGTGAATATGAATGTAAGTGCGGGGGGAACATTAGATGAAAGCCTCTTCACTCAACTCACATCGGAGATGATCTTCACTCAAGAGCGCCAAGATGAGACCCTCCAAGAGATTTCTGAGGAGCTAGGGATAGGAACAAATGACCACAGAACAAAGAGGAGAGAGAGGACCAAACGTCCTCATCTGCCACGTCCTCTGTCTTGAGATTGTTTGGATATAAATTATTGAGTTGGCTGTCTGCTATGACAGATAGAGTGATGCACATTGCCTTCAAGACTATTCAAGTCATCATCCAAGAGACATATTGTCACGAACATCCTTAAAATCCCCAACATTGATGTTGATAGTGGTACGGGAATTAGTATGAGATATATGTAAAATGTGGAACCAGAGACATCATGAATAGCTTGATGATGCCCTCAAACGATATGGTCTGACGAATTACAGTGATGGCAGGATATACACAAAATATGTTTATTGAAAAGCTTTAGAAACTTTTAAGCAAATGCAATCCATTGGTGTGAGGCCAGACCCACGACTTGCTAAATGACGTCTAAAAAGGATATGGAATCCACAGAAAAATTAGACTGAGTCGAAGACACTGGGTGGTATGGCAGTGAAAATCACTAAGGAAATGGGATAAATAATGTTACGAGTTATTTGAAATCACATCAAATATGTGATCACATAAGTCATTTGAAATCATCTGAATTTAATCGCTAGGTTATACGACAAGCGGCCGTACGACTATATATGAAGTTTCGCAGACACATTGGTCCTCTTGTTCACATAAAACATTGATCCGTTAAGATTATGCAGTAAGCTATTTGGCTCGTTATGCTTTAGCAATCCAGTCCGTTTGCAACAACACAGATATTATGATCAAATAGGAGCCCAAATTTATATTTACTCCAATGCCGGCCACACCCAGCGACGATGGAAATTCTAATCAACCTCTCAATGTACGACTAAAGCACATGACCGTATGATATCCATCAGAACTGAGGCAACTAAAAGTGGTTAAAGCCGTACGACTGGCAGAAGATTCACTTTGGCCGTCATATGATTCACACTTCAAAATCCTATGGGCAGGCAAAAGAAATTACTTGGAACGAAGGGAAATGAATCAATAAGGAAATCCGAAAGGAACTTGGAAATTCTTTGAAGTTTTTCAAACATTAGATAGGCTGGACCGTACGAGTCATCACTGTACGAGAACCCTTGCCGCCGTACGCTAACTGAAGGACGGCGAACGTCATGTTTTCACGTTGTCTGGAAGACAACTAATTTTGTGGGGTGGATGATGTAGTCGGTCATAATTGTAGTCGGCCGTAGTTGGCCAAGTAAATAATCACGAATTAATTAATGTTGTGCACAGTTAAGTTTAGGAGTGTTATCGGGTTAACCCCGACGGTTGGATAGTTGTGGAGTCATTGCCAATGGTTGGTATCTCAACCAACCTTGGCATAAGTTATATATCGAGTTGATACTTGTTATTGGGGGACGACATTGTGACATTGTAGTGTAATACTGATATATTCAATGAATGGAAACAATGCTTTATTCTGTGCAATTCTGGTATGAATCATACGCTTTATAGTTATTTCTGTATATTTCCGTTTACTCCATGCCATATTGCGGGTAAACATCTATGAGATTTTTTTGGCTGTTAATTGTGTATCGGCTGAAATAAATAATTATATTAGGCGCCATCATTGCTGGACTATTATTTGCTGCTGTAAGTGATTTAATTGATGCTTATTTGATTACAACCATTAGTGATTAGCGTTAAATTATCAAATTTGATGTTCATGATTGATTGTGAGGTATATGTGAAGGTTTCATATTGTTATCAGCTGTTAGTACATGAGATCTGCTTCCATATTTGTCATATTTCCGTCATGTAAGGGTTTCCAATTTGTATCAGCCATCAATAGTTGAGATCTGTTGTAATAATTGATTGTTTTGGCTTTTGAGGGTTTCTAAATTCATAACAGCATTGTGGAAGGTTGGGTCTTCTATTTCATAGTTGAATAATTTGATCAATAAACATTTCCTAAATTAATTTCTGCTAATTATACTACTGATCAACATTTATTTCAATAGAATAGGTCTTGGGGTTTGCCCATTAGAATAGGTCTCTTTAGATGTCCAAACTCCAAACAATCCACCTATCTATTTCATTAGCACCTCATGGTCCAAAATATCCTTTCCCAATTGAACTGCTCTCTTTCTAAGCTTGCTTGTGTATTCTCGAACACTATGTTCTTGCCTTTTTTCTGAGGTTATGCCATTGCATCACTCTCTCTTCTTCGTAGCAAATAGGGTAGAATTGCTGAGATATCCCTAAGTTCTCCCCAAACTGTAAAATCTGAATTTCTGATGAAGACTTCTGAATGTGTGTTTGATTTGTTTTTGGGTTTTATACTTTTTTGTATTTTTGAGATGTATTTGCTTTTTTTTGTTTGGTATTTTCTTGAATATAATGCCAGGCATAAAGAAAACTAAGAAATAAACCAATTGCTGAAAGGAATGATTGCTGCAAAGAAAGATGTGATTTATTGATTACTATTATAGACTTCTACATTCATAATGCACACCCGGAAAGTAGAGAAGACAAATACATGTAAATCTGAAAATGCTGGCAGCCATGGCTAAGTCTGATTAAGAATTCGATCTGCAGCAAATACTGACTTTCTCCACCTCAGTAACTTCACCTAACCTCTTCAATAAGGAAGCCGCCCATAATGGAAAAGGAATCCCTCAAAAAAAACAAGGCAATTCATGCATAAGGTTCCCACGCCTAGGGTTTAATGCTGGTACGGCTCAGAGTCAGCAGCTTGTACGGCCTAGATGTGTGGGTATTGTTTATAGAATGCAGCTCCATTGATATTCTCCTTTGCACAATGACAATCTGCCTGAAAAACCCCCGATAACTTCTCAAATCGGCTCCATATTAGCCTTTGAATGAAGCCAACTCACATGCAAACCTTTAGATGGTATTGCACACCCTCAGATTGCAAAATACAATGAAGAATGCACATTCTCCAATGCTGGTTTGAAGCCAATCTGCAGAAACCCTTGGTCTCCACACAAATTCCCAATCTTCATGCACGACAAAGTTTCACAAAAGCCAAGGGTAATAATGATGAATGAATGAATGCCTTTGCTCTTTGGAAAAAACTTTTATACTCCCTCAAAAAGGCACAACTCCCCATGGGTTTTTTAAACTTTAAATCATTTATTCCATTTGCTTTTTGATGTGACTTTATTAATTCTTATTAAATAAGTGCTCTAACCAAAGTCACTTTATTATTTTACTTTAATATTATTAATGACCCCTTATTATAAAGTCAACTTAAGACCTTATAATATGCACCTTGAATAATAATTAATTATTATTAAAGGTTACCTTTAATAATAATTAAAATCACATATCTTCTTAACTAAACATCATTTCTCAATTCTGTCTGAACCTGGGAGTTCACCTTTGTATCCTCTGTGCATCCAACCGCCTTACTAAAAATAGTAAGGGTCCCTCTCTACATCCACAAACTTACTATAAATAGTAAGTGTGCCAATCTGATGTAGTGTACACCCCTGTTGTGTATATTTTGATGCCAATTTTTGTTTTTCTGATTGTTCTGAGTTTAGGGTTTCATTGAATATATTGCATGTTTGATATTTGCATTGAATACATGAAATTAAGAGCATATAGCATAAACCTAGAAAATCTATAATGGATATCAACAAACTAACAAAGACCCAGATTGAAGGAAGCCAAAATATGAATTATCATAACATACCCATATGGAGTTTCACAACTTCATACAACTACTGACGGAGGGCCAGCCATACAAGACATAGGAATTCACTCAACTTCTGGGAATGCAGCAATTAGCTTTTGCAATGAAGGGAAACTCAAAGCCTTGCCCAAGTCGCCTCTTTTGGCGAGTAGAAATGTCCCAAGAAGCAGCTTTTTCAATTACTAGAAAACCCACAAATTGTCTCAGCTGGTACGTCTTATGTAGCAGCATAAATCAACAAACATTCAACTGAATCTCCTTCAAATACATCTGTGATATATCAGCAAGGTATTCCCACTAATGGCGACCAACTTCTAACTCCATTCGAACCCACACAAGCACCAAATCTTCACTTGGGAAATGGTACGGCCTCATACACAGTATGGCCTGCAGAAATGATGGTACGACCTGCTGTAACAATGAATGGCAGCTCCAAAACAATGCATAAATATCATAAAATTGTTGGTAACTTGGTCCTTCTCAGCTGCTCATGAATTCTTCATCAAAAGGAATGTATTCTTCTCAAACCCTTATCAAACTACATCCGGTGAATGCATAAATGAAGCCTCCAAGAATTGACCAAGTGGGTTTTCGTCCACAAAGCCAAAGATAAAATCCTATCTTGTAGAGGTTTTCGTCTCAGTAAGACAATACCCAACTAGGGAGCCAAGCTCCAAAAACCCTCACGGGAAAATCTCAACAAGAGAGAAAATCAATATCCAAGCATATGCAAATGAGAGCACTTTTTCCTCTTTTATAACTCTCCAAGAGGGGTGTTTCACTTTTTGAGGGAAATATTCTTTTAATTTTACTTTTAATATTTCCCAAGGTGAGCGCTCCAAAAAATGACTTAAGTGACTTTTAAATATTTCTTTTTTCCATCACTTAACCAATAAAACCCAAAGTCCAATATTAAATATTAATATTAATTTACGGACTTTAAAACGGAGGCCCAAACGATGTTGGAATGCCATGATCTATAGCTCGTTAGAAAGCCCTCGACAAGACGAATCCAACAACACTCTGAAAATCCCGATCTGACACTGAACCCAAACTTACTAAAAATAGTAAGTAACAACCATAAGCAGACTGAGCCAACACAGAGGGTGCCAACTGGATCCACAAACCATCTGATAACTCTGAGCTCAATGCAACGTCAGGGAGAGCCAACAGCTGACTGCCAAGTCACCAAAACAGCGCCAAACTGACACTTACTAAAAATAGCAGTGTTCCTCGAGGACCAAAGAGAACAAACCCAGAAAAACCTAGAAAGATTGTCGACATGCAAGCACTTACTATAAATAGCAAGTACGGACAAGTTGTCCGAAATCCCTCTGGTAAGTGTTAACCAGCTCCACTGGGTCACTCGAACACCTTGGTGACATCGAAATACTCCTCTAATTATGCTATCACCAACCCAGAAAGTCAGCTCGAACTGTGCTGCAATAGGACTAAAAAATGGGGACATAACAGTCCGCCCTTCCCAAAGATTGCTTGTCCTCAAGCAATCTGCATCTGCATGCCCTGGTTGAACACCAGGATCCCAAATCATTCTGAAGAATGTCAAACATCTCCACTGTATCCACTGGGTAGAGGTAAAACATGCTCAGCATCAATGTAGGTAGCTACCCCAATGCAGAACAATCTGCTAGACATAGGAACCCCTGGGTCCCAAAACCAATATGGAAGTCTGCCATGCATAACATCCCCTGACTTCCGCTGCACTACTCTGATATCAACTTCACCATGTAGAGAGCGGTGAAGCAACATATCGGAATCCAACTGAACTGTCATGCCAAACCTGTTCCCACCTGGATCCCAACACATCAGAACCTCACATCCATCAATCATGAAGGGGTAAGTAAATCTCGAAGTGTCTGAACCACAACATCCCCTATCATCCCCTGCCAAACTCCTATGGATGTGCTGACTAACCAAGCCACCATGCTCACTGCTACTCCAACCTCCCTGAAGTCCTGTCTCCAAATGAGACCCAGCAGTGACAAACTCTATCAGGTACACTTCAGCATGATGGTAATCCACTCTCTGATCTTGCAAGTAATCCCCTGCAAACAACTGAGTCGAGTACTTGCAGCACTTAGTCCCATCTGTAGATGGCAACCCTTCATCCCATAAAGGATGGTATAAATCCTGAGCCAATCCACACTTACACATCATCAAATCATCTGTGTGTGGACTAAAGGAAAAATGATGAGCACTCCTCACTATGCAGTCAAAGTAAAAAGCGCCTGCCTGTGTCAACGGTTGACCGGCATAGTCATGGGGAACACACTCCTCATCACTCACATCACTCGAATCAGATGATGGCTCATGTCTTTGATCCTGAATAGCTAACTGGGTAGATACTCTGGCAACCCTCTCTGCATACCCAATAGCATACTCCCTATCATGAAACAATTGGAGATATTCTGATTTTATCTCCTCCAAAGCACTCCTGATGAACTGCAAATCATGAATGTGAGTACCAGCCGAGACCCCATACCATCTCTCCTCTAACTTTGTTGTCCAAGGAAGGTTCTCAACATTCTTATGAGTGCAATCTAAAGGAGATAAGGTTGAATCAACCTTCTCTCCTGTAACCTTCAGCTGATCTCTCCAACCCTGTGGTCTAGTAAGTTGTCGATCACCATTAGCTGCATCAAATGTAATCTCTGATTTGTTTCCAAGAGAGGGAAACAAATCAACATGAGAATCGATCTCCCCACTGAAAGATGCCCTGCATGTCTCTTGTGAAAAGGATGGAGTAGTGTGGTTATTTGTCACACAACTCTCTGGAAAATTCACTACTACAACACGAGAGCCATCAATCAACTGCTCTACATCCTCTGAAATGGGACTATCCTCAGAGACCCCTGATGCAACATCTGGTTCTTTGCTGTTCTCAACCAAAGCAGCCATCCTATCTATATCACCTACACCTGCAACTGTAATGGGTATAGCCACATCCTTAAAGTACTCCTCACCACTATCCGTGGGTGTATGCTCAACACCAGTGATTGTCATAAAAATCAGAATTGTAACTATTGGAGATGAAGACTATGCTAAGCTCAACTCCACGGTAAGCTCATCTATCCGTAGCTTTGACTCTTGAAGGGCTGATTGAGTGCTCTTCAAAGAGTTTGTGGTGACCTCAAGCTCATATGTGAGCTCATCAACCTCCTCTTCCTTTCCCCTTCGAGCATCATGATAAATACCGTCGAGCATGAGAAGATGATCTCTATCTGATAACAGCTGTAGGTAATTGTTCTTCATTATCCCAACTGCATCTCTAAGTGCCTGAAACTCAGCAAGGGAAAGTCCACTATCAAGGTGCTCATATATACCTGGAGTCCAACAACAGTGTGTCACCAGCTACTGAGCAACATCAAAGTGTTCTAAGGCTGAAGCAATCATGCCTTCGTTCACCTTCAATTGCCCTACCAAATGATTAGCCCCCACCGACAAATTGTCTCCACACAATTTTTTTGATGTATAATCTACACTATGGGAAGAGGCTGAATCATCATCACTCACCGATTGGTAAGCATCCTTATGTGTGCTATCCACTTCACACACATCTTCGTCAAGTGTACTACTGTTATGAATCTTTTGGATGGCTCAACTGACATCCTAGAGGCTGCTGGATTACCAATATCAATGCACACCTCCCCTATCAAAATAGATGCATGCACATCCGTCAAACAATCCTCATAATCATCTCCATTACTCTGGTCAAAGGTTACGGCAGCATCAAATTTGTCACCCATGGTGGATTTAAAGTCTTTATCCGCATACTTTTCACCTAGGTCCTTTGAGGACTTAAGACTTTCAGCATCAATGCTCTCAGGCTCGCTTACAATGTCACCCTCGAACAATCTACCAATCATTTTTAATTCATTCTCAGAAGTAGTATCTTCAAGATCTTCATCAAAGCGAGGCCCAGCTTCACAAATTTCTGTTGTAGTCTTCCCCAAATCAGCAAGCTCTTCTTCGCATGTCTCTTGATTAATGATCTTGTTTTCATCACACAAAGACTTAGACTCATTTTTCCCAGCTATCAGGTCTTCATCTTCTTTGCTCTTATCATGACTTGGCTGCAATAAACAGGTGATAGGAGTTTCTATTTCACATTCTTTGTTGTTCCCACATCTGTGACTAGATGTCCAAGCTTTTTGGCATGTGAAACAACGCTGCTCTCTTCTCAACTAATTCTTACTCATCCTTGTAACCTGTAAACCGCAAGCAATAGCTTCTTCCTTTTCGACCTTTTCTTCCACGGACATTTTGGTTTTGAACCCTCTTTGAATTTTTCAGCTTTTCTTCCATCATCATTATCCCTGTATCCATTCCTATCTCCCTTATTCCTATCATTATTGTTATCATCGATACCAGGATTCCTGAGGAGATAATTGGTCACCATTTGTATCAGTTGATTAGTATTTTGTTGTATCTCTCTGTCTCCTATCCCAATTATTCAGCATTTTTTCCTGTTTCCAGTACAAATTATTCAACATTTCCTCGATACTAGGCTCTTCCCGGTCTTTATCACCCATTTCCTCTATCACTACTGTATCTGTACCTGCAAAGGGATCAATATGGGGAACCTGTATGTGTACCAACCTGCATGCCTCAGTTCATCTTATATGTCATGTTTAACCTCATAGGATGGCAAGATAAAACTGTGCTTTGATACCACCCTAGTATACACCCTTGTGTATATTTTGATGCCAATTTTTGTTTTCTTGATTGTTCTGAGTTTGGGGTTTCATTGAATATATTGCATGTTTGATATTTGCATTGAATACATGAAATTAAGAGCATATAGCATAAACCTAGAAAATCTATAATGGATATCAACAAACTAACAAAGACCCAGATTGAAGGAAGCCAAAATATGAATTATCATAACATACCCATATGGAGTTTCACAACTTCATACAACTGCTGACGGAGGGCCAACCATACAAGACATAGGAATTCACTCAACTTCTGGGAATGTAGTAGTTAGCTTTTGCAATGAAGGGAAATTCAAAGCCTTGCCCAAGTCACCTCGTTTGGTGAGTAGAAATGTCCCAAGAAGCAGCTCTTTCAATTACCAGAAAACCCACGAACTGTCTCAGCTGGTACGACTTATGTAGCAGCATAAATCAGCAAACATCCAACTGAAATCTCCTTCAAATACATCTGTGATATATCAGCAAGGTATTCCCACTAATGGCGACCACCTTCTAACTCCATTTGAACCCAAACAAGCATCAAATCTTCACTTGGGAAATGGTACGGCCTCATACACAGTATGGCTTGCAGAAATGATGGTACGACCTGCTGTAACAATGAATGGCAGCTCCAAAACAATGCATAAATATCATAAAATCGCTGGTAACTTGGTCCTTCTCAGCTGCTCATGAATTCTTCATCAAAAGGAATGTATTCTTCTCAAACCCTTATCAAACTACATCCGGTGAATGCACAAATGAAGCCTCCAAGAATTGACCAAGTGGGTTTTCGTCCACAAAGCCAAAGATAAAATCCTATCTTGCAGAGGTTTTCGTCTCAGCAAGACAATACCAAACCAGGGAGCCAAGCTCCAAAAACCCTCACGGGAAAATCTCAACAAGAGAGAAAATCAATATCCAAGCATATGCAAATGAGAGCACTTTTTCCTCTTTTATAACTCTCCAAGAGGGGTGTTTCACTTTTTGAGGGAAATATTCTTTTAATTTTACTTTTAATATTTCCCAAGGTGAGCGCTCCAAAAAATGACTTAAGTGACTTTTAAACATTTCTTTTATCCATCACTTAACCAATAAAGCCCAAAGTCCAATATTAAATATTAATATTAATTTACGGACTTTAAAACGGAGGCCCAAACGATGTTGGAATGCCATGATCTATAGTTCATCGGAAAGCCCTCAACAAGACGAATCCAACCCCACTCTGAAAATCCCGATCCGACACTGAACCCGAACTTACTAAAAATAGTAAGCAACGACCATAAGCATACTGAGCCAACACAGAGGGTGCCAACTGGATCCACAAACCATCTGATAACTCTGAGCTCAATGCAATGTCTGGGAGAGCCAACAACTCACTGCCAAGTCACCAAAACAACACCAAATTGACACTAAAAATAGAAGTGTTCCCCGAGGACCAAAGAGAACAAACCCAGAAAAACCCAGAAAGATTGTCAACATGCAAGCACTTACTATAAATAGTAAGTACGGACAAGTTGTCTGAAATTCCTCTGGTAAGTGTCAACCAGCTCCACTAGGTCACCCGAACACCTTGGTGACATCGAAATACTCCTCTAATTATGCTGTCACCAACTCAGAAAGTCAGCTCCAATTGTGTTGCAATAGGACTCGAAAATGGGGACATTTTATCCGAGTCTAAAAACCTCTGTAAAGGCCTAATCGAGAACCAACCAATGCTCTGGAGAGGAGTAATGTCTCCAACTGACCAAGTAACTGCCTCAGTGGACCCTCTATCCAAGTCCATTAGCCTACGAGGGTTGAAATAATAGGCTAACCCCTCTGCAACTGGAACTGACTACGAAGGGGACATTACAATTGCTTCTTGAGCCACCCCTTGACATCCTCCTATTTGGAGATTGGTAGCACTTTTTGAAATTCCAAGGAATGTGCATAACTCTCATATCACATGAGAGCATGCATGGAAAGCTTGAGTCTTACAAATGCAATTTGTTAATGAGGAGACATTTTATGGAGACTAAAATACACCTCCATTTGTGAAACGGAAACCCATTGGTCCAACTTCTCAGCACTTATCTCACAATCAAAAGGTTCTATGTCAATCTTGGCTTCAACTTTGAAGAATCCTCCATGAGATGTTTCTCCTACTTGCTTGGTTCTCTTGGGTTCTTTATCTTCTTCATGACCTATTGCCATACATAATTTCTTAGTTAAGGCCAACATTATGCTTTCAAGTCTGTCAATCTTTTCCACCATATTAGAGATTCTTGCAACATCATCCCCCAATTTTTTGAACTGAGTTTCTTCATCATCTTCTCCTCTTTCAATTGACTTAGCTGTCCTTGTCCACTCTTTAGTCACAATTTTGGACTCAAATGGGAATAAATCTCCATTTCCACTTGATCTTGTTGATGGCATAACATGTCGCACACTTGCAAGGATGTCTATAGCCTCACACTGATACCACTCGATCCATAAGGTGTTGGAGATACTATCCTAGCATTCATCAACAATGGATTCTTGCTTGTTAACCTTGCAAAACACTTCAAAAGCACTGTATCTCCACTCCTAAAAGGATGTACTAACAATATAACATTTTCATATTAGTTGCAAATACATCAGGAAACACGAAACAAGAGCAAACAATGCAAGAGAAGCATACACACAGATTGAAACACATGGTTACACCTAGAGAAACCCTCAAAAGGGAAGAAAACTCCAGAAGAGTGAGCTTTTGCTCCTCATGCCATTATCTTCCAATTCAATACAAGTGTTTACTATGCCTCTAGAGCAAATTAGAACTTCAACAATAGTTACAACCGAATCTAAACACCAGCAACATGCCTCTGCACCATAAAAACCATCTTCATGCACTAACAACAGTCAAAATGATCATAGAATGAAAGTTACAATGAGAGACAACCCCTCCAACATGTTTTACAAGTCTTTAATGATGTCCCAACATCCTCCCATGGCGCCAAAATGAAGATCTAACATTGAGAAACCGAATTGAAATGTCAAAAAACCTTCACATTCCCTGCTCTATCTACACTGATGAATTCACTGCTTCCGTGAGGGGGCAAATTTGAAAATGCTACAGTTGAGACATTTTCACCATTTTACCAGGAGGCAAATCCACAATTGCCATGATCAATGCATTTTTGATGCTTGCAGAAACTGGTGAAAATGTCATTCTTAGTTTTCTGATAGATCACCTCAAACATTACTCTGACATGAGTACAGTTTCTTTTGCATGGTACCCACTGAACATCAACAAACTCCTGATTCCTTGATCTAAGACAATCTTCACAATTGGAAATGGCAACTTTTGACCCCTTTGGTCCAGCAACTTTGATCCAATTTTTCAGAGCACACAAATGTGTCCTATAGCTGCCAATATCAATTGTAGGGTTGGAGTTCTCAAGGTCTTCTTTGCTATTCATTATTGTAGGATGTTATTGGAGGTTTGTTTTCCTGGCCTGGCTTACCTATACTGTTTGAGGAGGAACTGAACATGTATAAGGAATTGATTTCTTGTGAGTAAGCTTTAGTCTCTTGCAATGCTAATATATCTTTTTGTGTAGGAAATTTTTATGTTCATATAGAATACTAACTAGGTCTGGGTTATTGCTTCTGCTTTTAACTGGCAGTGTGAAAATGTTGCTCTTAAAGTTGTTGAATGGTGTAATAATCAAACAAAAGTTGGTGCAAACTTGTCATCTGCATGGTTGCCACAATGGAAGTAAGTGTATCAGTTCTCGAATAAATATTTTTGTGATGCTTTTCTCCACCATTCATTATTGTTGAAAACTACTTTTCTTAAACTACAGAAAACTACTAACGGATTCAATTTCACTGCTACAGTAACTTCTGTAAGCATCTTTTCCCTTTTATTTTTCTCTACATAATCTTTACTTCAAACAAGAACCCATTTTTATGATACCTCTCAAGATATAGCTTTGTTGGGGATTTGCTTCCATGTCACTGTCCAATGGCAATAGCTGAAATAATTTTTGAAATTTTGTTGTTGCTAGTACAAATTCTTTTTTCCTCCACTGAAGATGGGAACACTCTGTAATTTGGCTTATGTTGAACCTAAGAGAAAATATATAACTGATTGCAATTAGTAATCCAACAGAATAGTGAACCAAATACAATATGTCATTTCATATTTGTGGCCTGAGATATAATACTTAGTTTTTATAGTGGCAGGTGTCATTATAAAATATCAAAATGCAATAAAATCAATTGGGTTCATCTTAAAGTGGCGGGTCTGTACTGATTGTTTGTCATGAATTTTGTTCCCATTATAACTTCTTTTTAGTTTTGCCTTTGGTTGTTAGAAGAAGAACGTGATGCCATCGAACTGTCACAAGCTGTGAGGCAGCCATCTGAAGCAGGATGTGACCGCTAGCCATCTGCCTGAACAATCATTCTTGTCATTTGCACATGGTACATTGCTGATTTAAGGGAGAAATTGGTGCCAGAATAAATTTTGAGTAAGGTTTACTAAATAATTGTAGAGTAATTGTGCCAGATTCAGGACTTGGTATTCTCATGTTTTGAGTAAAATTAACGAAGGAAGTGAGTACGAGTTCTTAACAATGAATTTGAAGAAGAAGGTTTCACTGGAGAATCTGAATCATTACATGCTGAGTCAAACTATTGCCAGCGTACTGAGAGAAGCCTAATGCAGGGCACAGTTCCAATATGTCTAACTGATGCCTATTTTGAAAATCAGGAAAATTGATATTTTTTTGGTGTATTTGTTCAAGATTTATAATCATGGTGTATGGAGAGAGGAGTTTTTTTTGATCTATAAGATTATTTACTTTCAAAGATATATGAAGTTTGCATTAATGGGCAAAAAGTGGAGATGAACAAACTTTGATGCATAAGATAAGATCTCTATAGATGAAACCTGTATGAGCACCATGGTCAAATGCCTTAAGGATGCTTTACTTCATCATTGCAACAGAGATTGAATATCAAACACGTGAAGATGCTTGAAATGCAATACCCACTGGATCTGATACTGAGCAGAGTGGCAGGGAAGCCAAGGGTTGATGATTTTCCTGTTTGGTTGGTGCTCTAATTGAAGGGCCTTTTGTAGGGTGTAGTCTACAATTGGTCTGAGCATTCTTTTGCCAAAGTCAAAAGTAATGTTGGATCTGTTTTAAGGGGTTGACCCCTGTTATTTCTTTGATGCAGTTTTTTGGGCTACTGCAATTTTTCCAAGAGATATTGCCTTACCATCTGTTGAAGGCATGGCCACTATTTTCAAGTGGAAGCATATGGGTATTGCTGTTCCTTCTCTTACAACCAGGTCGACTCTTTAGATTCTAGAAGAACAAAAATATAGTAGTAATTGGAGGAGTAGATGATGGACTAATTTACGAATAATCTTTGCAGAAGAAGAAACCCCACAGAAAGTTCCAACTGGAAGAGGAACAGAAAACAATATATATTAATTTAAATTCTGAGAAAGTTGAAGAGGAAATTGAAGAAGGTGATGATTCTTATGACAAGCATGTACTTGGAAAAGAGGATATTAATTCCAGCATGAAATAACTCTGAAAGGGATGATCATCTTCTAGGTGCTCCTTGAGGAATCGAATTCCTCAGGTCCCATCCCTTTTTGTCACTTCTACTCATGTTCTTGATGTTTAAATTGTTGTTCATGAAATTGGGTATTTGAGGATTAGTGGACTGGTCTCTTGCTTATAACTCTGTAATGTCCCCTTTTTGAGCTAAAGTGACTTCAAGCTTGGAAAATGGAAAGTTGGAAAATAACTTAAACTTGGAGATTTGGAAAGTTGGATAGTCACTTTAAAAATAAAGAGATTAAAAAATAAAACAAATGACAAAATAAAATAATAATTTATTTATTAAAATATTATTTTTGGAGAGTGGAAAAAAAAGAGAAAATGGGAAAAAGGACAAATGACAATTAATATAATATTTTATTAATTAAAATATTATATTTTATTTCATGAAGTGGCCACTCAAGGGTAGAAAGGCAAAATAATAAAATATTATTATTTTATTATTTTATTTTGGCCGCCCAAGTTGAGGAAAAAAAAAGAAAATAATATTTTATTATGGAGGTGGACTTGAAAGCAAAATAAAATAAAGTGAATTTGGGCACCCAACTTGTGGGTTATAAAATGGGTGTTTGGGAGTCATTTGGATCATATTGTGAATTTGTCATTTGATACTTGGAGATTTTCTCTTTGGCTGTAAGTTTGTTTCAATAGGCTTCTAAGGACGAAAACCCTTAGAATTTGGTGGTTTGGATGAAAACCCATACCACATTGGGAGATGGATTCACCTAGGATCCATCGTTGAGCTTACTTGCAAGTTTTCTTCATTGTGGAGCTTCATATCAGCTAGGGTTTGAAGCTTTTATTGCAGGTTGATGGCTAAATGATGTAGATCTGAAGGTTATTATGGTGTATTTTCATCATGGCATGTACATCTAGGGTTTGGAGTTGAAGCACCATACCTTGGAGGGATTTTGGTGATGGTTGTCACACATTTGTGGGCAGATTTTCATATCAGATCTGGTAAAATTCATATCAGACTTCAGATCGGGTGATTTTGTGACTACATTTGGTGTTGCAATGCATTATATTTCATTTAGAAACTAGCCGTTCCATCATAGGATCAATCGCTGCCATATTTGAGGAGTTTGGAGGCGTGGAGAGGTGCATTTCAGTCACCTAGGGTTTGTGACAACAGCTGCAGACAATTTCAGATTGGTAATTGGTTCATTTGCATCAAATCTTGACATTAGAAATCATCCCAGCATAGGTGATTAGCATTGAAGTTCATCACTACACATTTGGAGGTGGTTTTTGGCATGTTTCCTCATTGTCTTCATTCTGAAATTTCATATCAGCCACTCAGAATTTCATATCAGCAAGGTACAATCAGATCTGGGTGAAAATCAGACCTCAACACTTCATTATTTGTCATCAAAATTGTTCCAAAGTGGAGGGATCAATCGGGTATGTTTGTACAACATTTGGATGATGTAAACATTTCAAATCTTTAATTTGAAACCATATATGTTGTTGTTCTGAGTGAAATCAGATCTCTGATTTATAATTTTCAGTCATTAGTTTGATGTTATTTCATTTCCAATTGGTTCTATATTGCTATTGTTATATGGCAAATGCATCATTACATTGAAAATTCACAAAACTACTCAAAACAAATAAGAAACCCTAATCAGAAATTCAGAACAGCATTGAGAAATCTAGGGCAGAATTGGTAAGGGTTCTTACAAACTCTCTACTTGGCCCTTCCCTGAACCTCCTACAATTCAGTGTCCAGGTCTGTACTTTTATGTTTACTGAGACTATTCCATTCACAACCACACTTCAGAAAAATGCAGATCATCCACCATTAGTGTAAATTGACAATGATTTGCACTTGCTCTAGGAGATGACCCTTGATATTTTTCCTGACGATAGTAATGAAGCTGCTAGTTCTCCTCATCCTCCTTCAGTTACTGCCATACACGGTAATAGAAGTTACAAAAAATTGTTCCAATGGCAGATAGTGGTTTATATGGGCAGCTTGAGCATAGGCAACCTCAACATGCACATCTTGAGTCCTCAGAAAAACAGACTAAAGAATGGTACAGGTTACAGAGTTACCTAGGTGTTCCACATTCAATATCATTGTCAGTTGCAGTTTCAACCTCTACCTTGATGACAATTCCAGTTTTAGCCACTCAGTTTCAGTTACATCCCAGATAAATGAGTCAGGTACATGATGACAGTATGCTTCTGCCTATCAAATTTAATAGGGGAAGAAAGCCAGTATTCAATCCCTGGAGCAGCATGCAGCTATGCATACTTACCTGTCTCAATTTCATGCTACTATTGGTCAGAAATTGGATACTACAGATTTGGTTGAGTGACAAATATTCTTCCACATTTTTATAGGTAATCAATTATGCACTGTAATTTTGCAAGTACAAAGATGTAGGAATGCTACGAGCTGACTTATTGGTCTAGTAGTCATAATTGTGGTACTTATGGTGAAGTAGATCAGAGGTGGAAAGATTATTGGAAGAGATGTTCATGACAAACACATACGGCCAAGATTCAATCTGTTGGCATATATGAAAGCAGAGGTATGAAGTTAAGTACATACCTCAAGATTAAATAAGGACGGTTCTGATCAAAATATTGCAGATCTTGAAGCAAGATTAAGAACTCAACAGGATTGATATAGTGAAAAGAACATGATGAATTTTTATAATGTAAAGTTAGGGTCCAATCTTTGGAAGACTAGATGCAGCAGAAGGACAAGGAATTGCATTAGAAGCTTTTGTTATGATTAAGAAATTGGCACAATGTGTTGAACAAATGACCATTGAAGCAGTAGGCCTTGAGTTTGGCACCTAGCATGGTAAGATGACAACACCAAATGTAGGAATGTCATCAAGAATTGAAAAGGTTTGGAGAAGGATAAAACATTCTTAGAAATTAAGTATTGCAGATCCGACAGATTATAATTTGAAACAGAATAAGGAATTGCCTGAAAAACATAAGGCAGCAGGAAGCATACAAAAAGCCTTTAAGAGATTGGAATAAGACTATAAGAGAGCCATTTTGAAGCTTTACACCAGAAAAGCAGCAGTTTGCGAAGGTCTCCAAGATAAATTCATCAAATATGGTGTGGATTCCCTTTCCTTTCCCCTTGACACGCTCTTCAATGAGGTGGTGTGTTTAGGTTTTCCTCAGTCATGGGCCCAACACATCATTCACCCTATTCACAAGTCTGGGGATCTCTCTATCCTTGGAAACTATAGAACAATTATGATTGCGCATACATTTGCCAAACTTTATGCCACGGTGTTGGACATGCAACTATTTGGGTACTTGGAAAGGAATAATATCAGAGCTAGGGGCCAGACTGGCTTCAGGAGGGACTACCAGACTATTGACCACATTTTTACAATCTGGTCATAGGTCTTCTAAAATCTTTTGCTGTTTTGTTGACTTCAGAAAGGCCTTTGACTTGGTTTTGAGACTCCTACTTTTCCAGAAGTTGAGAGATATCGACATCCTAGATTCTTTGAATACTGCTGCTTGGAGGCTTTATGAGACAATTATTGGGCAGTTTCGTACTTCTCACAATTTCTCTGACTTTGTGAAGAGTACCATTGGGGTCAAGCAAGGATGTCCTTTCTCACTGACCCTATTCAACATTTACATTGATGGGTTAGAGGAGTTTACCCATTTAGATAACAATTGTATTTTACATGAGGTGGTTATAGCTATTCTTGTTTTGGTCAATAATGTTGTTCTCGTACATTCTATTGATGGCTTATAGTGACAACTTGACGCCCTTGCTCGTTTTTAACTTTTTGTGAACTTCAATAGCTTGTGGTCAACCTTAGTAAAACTAAGGTTATGATTTTCAATATCTTCAAGTGCTCTCTCTCTAGATTCCAGTTTTTCTACAATGGGGAATTTCTATAGATCACATTGGCCTACACATACTTGGGTGTCCAATTTTCTAGTCCATCCTTTAGAATGAAGTTCTTGTAATGTCCCCTTTTTGAGCCATTGTTGCAAAGTGACCTTGACATTTGGAAAGTTGGTTACAATGACTTATTTGTACAAAAGTGATTTAGATATTCCTTGACATTTTGAAAGTTGGAAAATAACTTAAACACGGAGATTTGGAAAGTTGGAAAGTCACTTTAAAAAGGGAAAAAGAAATTAAAATAAAATGACAATAAAATAATATTTTAATTGTTAAATTGGACGTCCCAATTGGAGAAGGGAAAAATAAAATAAAATAATATTTTATTATGATGGTGTACATGAAATGCAAATAAAATAAAGCAAATTTGGGCGCTCCACTTGGGCATAATAAAAGAAGGCTTTGAAGGTCATTTTTCATCATTGTGTATTTGACATTTGATATTGGAGATTTTTCCTTTGAGCTGCAACATTGGTACAACCATTTTTTGAGGACGAAAACCCTCGGAAAATTAGTGGATTGGACGAAAACCCAATGCCACTTGAGAGGTAAATCCATACGGGGTTTACTATTGAGCATATTTGCATTTTTGCATCATATTGGAGCTACAAGGACATATCTTTTTCTGCAGGTTATACTAGCTAGGGTTTGAAGGTCAAATTGACATGATTTGTGCCAAATTGTCAATTTGATATGATGAAGATAGAAGGATGATAGATTGCAGGTTATTGATGATTGAATTTGCTTTGATATCACATGGTTTAATGAAGGAATTGATGAGTTTTTGAAGGCAGATCTGAATTTCAACATTGCTGACCGCTAGGGTTTGTAGAGTATTTGCTATCATCAAGGCGAATTGCAGATCTGGGCAATCATTTAGGCAGATCGTGGAGTTTGGAAGGAGAAATGCCATATATTCTCATCGCCTAGGGTTTCTTTCATCATCTAGAGTTTGGCGGCCTCATTAAGAGTCAAGCAATTCATCATAAGAGGAGATTCATGGCATGTGGATTTAGATTTCAGTTGTTGTAACAACATCAGAGATTTCATATCAGACATTTCAGACTTGGCGGATTAGGGTTTTGGTGACAATTTTATCATCCATTGACATCTAGGGTTCAAGCACTCCATCCCAAGTCTAATCGCTGCCCTTTTGGAGGAGTTCCTGGCCATAAGGGAGATTGTAATAGGCTGTTTGCATCAGGGATTTCATAACAGCAGTCATATGTTCTTCATATCAGACTTCTCCATCTTCTATAACATCATATCATTGGCATGTTCTCAATCGGGTATGTTGTAATCAGTCTAGAATTCAAATCTTTAATTTGAATCATCTTTGTAATCGCTGTCATATGATGTTATCAGCTTGATCTGAGTTATACCAGAGCTGATTTTATTGTAACCAGTCCTCTTACTTTGAGAAATAAAGTTATCTTTGAAGTGGGATATTGCTGCTATACATTTGGGTACATTTGTTTTATGTTTGTCAAAATTGCATTGAATAATATTGAAACAAACACACAACATCAGTATATCAGATTCAAATCAGAATTCAGATCAGAATTCAGAAGGTTTTGAAAACATTTATGTTCTAGAACATTCAAGGAATCAAAACTGAAATTTTGGATTAGAACTACTAAGGGTTGTTACAGTTCTCCTCACTCGCACCTTTGCAAGGGGTATGCCACTTTTTCTATCTTGGAATGTTAGTGTTTTTAGATCCATTTCTAGGACATACTCTCCAAGTTACACCTTTTTGATACAATCATCAATCCTATAGTTTTAAATGGTTCAGAGGTTTGGGGACCTAACTTTGGGGCCATTGAATGGGATCGTATTGTGAGGGTCTAGACTCTCATGCTAGAATGCATGATCCATTGCAAGTGGATAGTTCCTAATCCTCAATGTATTGTCCAAGTTGAATTTGTAGCCTAGCCACTACGCCTTGAGACTATCTTTAGGCTTACTTTCTACATCCATAGACTCAGATCCACAAAGACCTCACCTTTTGGTTGTGAGAGATATCGATACTTAGCACTCCCACAGCTTCATTGGTCCTCATCAAACATCAACATTGTTGGTACTCAAAGACTAGGTTGCTTCTTTTTGTTGGCATCTTTATTGATAGACTACCTCCTTTCATGTATTCCTTGGACACTTCTACTCGACTCCTTTTAAAGGAAATCATCACTAGAGATGCAAAGAGGGCATTTACAAATAGTACATCTAGGTCACCTAGACCTCCCCACCTGTGCCACTTAGCCTGAAGCTTGCTTTTTATGCTAAGCATTTCTTATAGCTGGAAGATGATATCTTATGTTGTCCTCACTATCCCCAACGTCATTGGTCACATGGTGTGAGGTTTTCCCTTGACCAATTGAGGGTGTGTACCCACCAGCTACAAGTTAAGATAGACCACCGTATTCTTTGCCAGGACTGGATTTGTCACCCTTGCTCCCTCCAAGAGGTTGAGACTGAGGAGCACTTCATCTTTAGACGCCCCATCTAATATAAGATTCGGAGGATATACTACTACCTCTATAGGGACTCAAGCAACACTCTCTTTACTTTATTTAGATATTTAGACTAGTGGTGTTCGACCCTTTATCTATAGGTCATCACCCTTCAGCGTAGATCCTTGTAGGAGATCTCTAGGAGTCCTAGAGCCCCTAGGTTGATCACCCCCTTCCAACCCATCCAGGAGACTAGTGGCTCTAAATGACCCTTGGATACCACTACTTCACACAGATGCGGATAGACTTGTGAGGCAACGTTTCTCACAACTTTTGTCCTAACACGTTCCCCCTCAACAATGTGGTTTTGTTGCTTCTTGGCGGCATAGGTCAAGTCCTTCTCAACGACATAGATCTACTCCTCTTTGGCCTCCCCCCAACCACAGGGACAAACACATAGTACAAGCTTCTTCGCTACTACGAGAGTTACTTTGGCCTTGGGTGTTAGGTGTGATTCTAGAGGGAGTGCCTTGCTTCCTCTTAGAATCCCCCAGCTTGGCCTTTTTGGCCTTAGACACTCCCCAATGAACACTATTAGATCTTGTATTGGTTCTTTCATAGTGATCGACGATGACATTGGTGACTCCTACATTTCGAGCCTAGACTATATACTCGATGAAACTTTCCTATCTCTTCAATACTTCTCAGTTTATGCCCTTTGGAGTTCTTGGTCCCCCCTACTTGGCTCTTTGTATTGGTTTCTTGATCACATGTGTTGGTGGTCTCCAGTGGTATTGTATTTTTGTTTTTGATTCTTCCTCTTTGTGGACCTCTTTAGGTTTCTCTTCCTAGAACTTTATATTATAATCTGATGTACTCTCGAGTCCCACTGACCTACTTTTGGTCATCTGTGGACATTAATATGATTTCTTTCTTTCTTTCTTTCTCATTTTATGGGGCAGCGTGCATGTTCTGGCTGTCTGCACTTGCAGCATTTGTTTCACCTAAATGCAATCTTGTTTTTCTCAGTACCCTATTGTGTCTACTCTAGCAAGTCACATCTATATCCTGTACTGCTGCTCAACTGTTGTTGGCAGGGAACCTTTAGCTTAGAGAAGGGATGGATGTAGAGGGAAATTTTGGTATTATGTTTTGTTAGACCTATAAGCATAGTCAATAAGTATACAGTTATCAATGAATAAAAGGAATGATCATAATCTAATGTACAAGACCATTTAACCTTTTGTTTTTATTACTTCTTGCTATTGTATGGTTACAAATTGACTGTCGTGATCAACCATTGTATCTACTATGAGTCTTTCACAGACCCACTCTTTGGGCTGATATTTTAGACAATCTTCAAATGTCACGTGTGCTGCAGTATTTGAGATCAGTTACATTACATTTCCATATAATAGAAACATTCCTGTTTCCTTCCATCAAGCAATGTTCATTATTCAAGCATTTCCAGTTCAAGTGTTTAAAGTAGATTAATGTGTCATCTTTGTTGATGAACATTGCTATCTATATCCCATTATATCAATATGATAGTCGTAGTATCAAAATAAACTTTTGTTTACTTGATTGGCAATCTCAAAGTGCCTTTCTTGTTTCTACTTTGCCCAAGATTGTGCATGACAAAGGATTATGAGGTTCTTATGATTTGATTTAGTAGTTATATTTGTATTTCAGTACATTTGCGTTTGTGTATTTTACTACAGAAATTGATTAGTAGATTTTCCTTTTTACTCTACAGTACAAAAACCCAGGTTTCCTTCGACCCTAGTACTTAATGTAACTAAATGGTTCGAGTCCCATCAATCAAATCATTTATGGACATTAATATGATTTCTTTCTCTCCTTGTATGTAAATAATTTTAGCCTTTAGGGATAAGAAATAATGTTTTGTTGGATATTTTTACAAATTGAGAAAAGAGATCTCAAAGCCATAGAAATATAATGGGTTTGAACTTAGAAAAATATGATAAAAATAAAACAAGATCAATGGAAATTTTTAACAAGTTTGATAGCCTTGATGGTGCATCAATTTTCCTCTATTTTGAATTCATGCATGCTCTTGTTTTACAATAATAATTATTTTCATATACTTGAGAGATATGTTATTTTAAGTGTTCTTTCATCTTTCTATCTAACAGGAATTTTGACAAGACATTTGATGAACTAGAGCTTCTCATAAATGGCATTTACTTTGTTCCTCCCACAAGTAGGATAAGCGCTGCATCTTGGGTAAGATTTCTGATATTTATAACATTTAAATCACACTCATTGATTATTGTATGAGAATGCTTGGCTTGGTTTATATGGACTTTAAACCACCGCTATTCATAATTATATTTCTCCCATTTCAATACTCAAGTAGCATCTAGAAATCAATGTCTAAAATGCTTAGTAAATTTGTTCATCAGATTTTCTTTAATAAACATTCAGTACATGTAAATAAATATTTTATGCTGATGGGTTAAAAAACAACAATATCATTACTGTTACAACCCTAGTTAGGAGTATGCATCATAAACAGTCTTAAACTTATGAAAATTGTTTATAGGTTACTACGAAGGAGAGACCTATGAGAACCTATAATGAATTCATTAAGGAGTTTGTTATGATGACATAACTCATTAATACAACATAATAATACATATACAGCATCACAAAAGTATCAATTTGAAAGAAAATCCTTTAAAGAATTATATCCCATTCAGAATTGAATGTTACACATCAAAACCCTTCCAACAATGTTTTAAGACACCTACGTTCAATCAGAACCCTCAAAAATTGCATTTTTTTTTCTATATTTTACCACCCACCTCTAATGACAGGGTCAATCTGATATCAAATTCCCATGTTAAGTAATTAATTCTGTTAATTAGGCTGACTTTGTAACCAAGTCAGCATCAATTATTGATAGGGAACCCTATAAATACCATCACCTCACCTCATTAAATGTGCTATTCACGTGTTTCTCCTTCCTTTGACTTGTGTTAACTTCTATAGTAAAAAAGGGACTTGTAGGCAGTCCGTACTAATGATGTTAGCATTAACATCACCAGAGAACAAACAATTGATCAAGGCATTTCTTTTGAGCATTTAGTCATTCCAGTTATTCATTGTGCTTGTGAGGTTATGCAGCATTTGTTTCACCTAAATGCAATATTCCACACACCTACTGTAATGTCCCCATTTTCGTGAGCATCAAAGTTCAGAGGATTAGCCTATCAGTTGACCCTCGTAGGCTAGTGTGGTGGATTAGAGGGCCCAGTTTGGGCGTTATGGAGCTCTTCAAGTGGCAGTTGTCAGTGTTTATCTCTCCAGATCTTTCATATGTTATGAGGCATTGATATTTAAAGGTTTTTGGTTCCGTTTTGAGGGACTTACTATTTATAGTAAGTTAGTGGATGTTAGAGAGGGACCCTTACTATTTTTAGTAAGGCAGTAGGGTGCACAGTGGATACAATGGTCAACTCCTAGGTTCAGACGGAATGGAAAAATAATAAGTATTTATGGAGTTATGTCATTTTACTTATTAATAAAGTAATACTTTATTAATAATTAATTATAAAGTGCATTTTAAAGTTATATTTTAACTTTATGTTAATGGGGCCACTTTATGACTTATAGTTAATTAATAAAAGTACTTTTAAGTGAGCACCTAATTAATGTTTTATTATAAAGTCAACATCAAAAAACATTTAATATTATTTAAATGATTATTGAATGCCTCTTGGAGAATTCGACCTAATTGTGGAGAGTATATAAGTCACCAAAAAGCAAATGGAAAGGCATCATTTGATCATTTTACAAATTGAAGTTGAATGTTTTGGAGAGTTTGTCTCTTGAAGGTGGAAACCTAGGGTTTTCAGATTTATTGGCTTTGGAGAATGAAGTTCTTCATGTTTATTGCTACCTAAGGGTGTGAGATATCGCTTGAAGGCTGCATTATTTGGTAGCTTCACATCAGGAGCTGCATTTGAGCTTATTTGAGAGAAGAAATTATAACCAGCTAGGGTTTGAAGACTATTTGTAGATTAAAGGCATTTTGATCAAAGTTTGAAAGTCTATTTGATACATTTCTTCCATTTCCATCCACGGCTAGGGTTTGGCAAATTGTGGCTAGGGTTACAACTCCAAATTGATGAATATTTGTAACAAATATCAATTTGTAATGGCGATTTGGAGTCTATTTTGATGCTGGCCGCCTAGGGTTTGCAGGTTATTGTCATTGGAATCATTCTATGGTGAAATAGTGGACTTTGTGAGGACATATCGGATTATATATCATTGCTGGTTCATGTTTAATTCCAACGATTTTTGGCAATTTGGGCACATATCTTTGTGGGTGTTGAATATTATGTTTGGTGCATCATTTTGAGGCATTGTGGAATACATATCAGACGTGGGTTTTGCATATTAAGGGCAGACCGTGGCTTGTTGAGGCTTGTTGAAACCCTAAGTGCACTCCCAAAAGCTATCACAGCCTTCTAGGGTTGGTGTGCTACCCTTGAGGGAGGTTAGTGGGATTGTTTGGAGCTATTTCAGTTTGCATACTTCACATCAGCATTCTATATCAGACATCAGTCCTGTAGCAGCCACTTTTGTATTCCATTTCGGATATCTTTCATCGTCATATCAGCAATACCTTGTATACTTCATGAAGGATTGATCACGGGTATGTCATACATTGTTATTTGATCAATTGGAGATTTATTTTATTGATTGTAATAGACTGATATAACCTATATCAGACCTGTCATAAGTGTATACAGAGTGTAATTAGACTTGTTATATGATCAATTAAGGCATATTTGCAAGTGGGTTCCTTGATATATGAGTATGCAATCATTTGTCTGTCATTTCTATGTTATTGTCTATGTTTTGGCATTGAAACATCTTTCAAACCAACATTAGAACACTCAGAAATTTATATTAGACTTAAGGAATCAGAACTTAGACACTTTTCATGCCAAGTGTTTGACGAAATGTCAATCCATTCAAACTGAGTTTTTGAACAGAATAAGATAGGGTTCTTACACCTACTATGAACTTCTTACATTAAATAACTAAATAACTAACTGATTATTACAATGCTCATAATAAAAGGTTAGTGTATAAAGGTTCTAACATGCCCTCCCCCTTTGGAAAGCCTTGTCAAACTGTGGAAATTGCAGTTGGAGTTGGTGGCGAGGTTCCCAAATAGCGTCTTTAGGTTACAACCCTAGCTGCTGGACCAAAACATTTGTGATGGTGCATTATGGAGTTGGGGCAAATGCTGGTCCACAATAGCTTCTAGCTCGAGGATGATGGACCCTTTGTCGTTCGATTCGGGAAGTATTGAATGAATGTGAATGTATTATCCAAGGACCTTCTTCAAACAAGAGACAAGGAAAACATGATATATGTTGGAAGATGCAGGGAGATCCAACTTGTAGGCAACTTCGCCAAGCTGATGTAGTATCTAGAAAGGTCCATAGAATTTGGTGCTAGCTTCTATTTGCCTACAAGCTTGAGGGATGCTTACTTCTATGGTTGAAGACGTAGAAAGACCAAGTCCCCTTTAGTGAATATGCACTCCGAATGATGTTCATCTACTTTTTGTTTAATGCAGTTCTATGCCAATGCCAAGTTGCCCTTGAGAGTGTTGAGATTCTCTCGATGGCTGAGAATGGAATCGACATGTACCTTGGAATTGCTTGGCAAGTAGGATGTGGGGAATGGTGGAGGTTGGCCTGTACCTTTGTACACAATTTCATAATTTATTAAAATAAATTAGATAGTTTATATTAATGGTCATCTTTGTAACATATTTAGATTGTTTCTATTCTGCTCTTTAGATTAGCTTTAATCTAATTTAGAAACATCTATACTTTGTATATTTAGAAACATCTTTTGTAACTCTATAAAGAGCGTTGCTCTCTTGTAAATAAATATATCATTCTGATTTAATCTTTACATGGTATCATAGTGCCTAGGTTCGAGCGGGAAAGCTATTCGTTTGAAATTTTTTTCCTTTTTTGGGCTCTTTCCATACTTCGTATTGGTCGTACGACCTACGGATCTGTGTTTTTCAGCGCTCACTACAGACTTAGGCTTCAAATCGCGATTTCCAGTCGGGGGATTTTTTTTCTGGTTTTTATCTCCTAATCGTGATTCTTTTTGGATGTGTCTTTTGGCTGGTTGCATTTTTAGAAATCACGTTTTGTTTTCCTTCCCAGTCGCGATTCAGTTTCTGGAGGTTGTATTTGGTTTTTTTTAGGGTTGGCGTTTTTTGTTTTGCTGTAAAATCGCAATTTCCATCTTCCTTCACAGTGACGGGTTTTGCTCTGTTGTTTGAAGTCACCTTGAGTGGTTGTGTTTTCCTTCTGTCCTATTGGGGTCGACTTCCAAATATTTGAACGTCGGTTGATGGTATTTCCTTTGGAGTTGTTTTTCTTTGATCGCGATTTGCTGTATGTGGTCGGTGCTTCAATCATCTTTGGTGGCTGTTAAGGTTTCTTTGGCTTTGGTGGCGTTTGTTTAAGATGCAAAACGCGCCAATAACTCACCTAACTCGTGAGTATATGCGATTTTTATCCGGCGGCGAGTTATTCTGGGAATAACTTGGGACGAGTTTTCCCTAAAACTCGCCACGAGTTTAGTTGCAAAAAATCGCGAGTCATAGGAAAACTCGGCCAGGGGGGGAAAAGTCACTTAAAGTCTTAAACAAATAAAAAAACGCTAAAAACATTTTGCCTTCATTTTCATTTTCGGGAGAGGAGAAAAGTCAGAAAACGGCACCCTAGAAAAACGACGCCACAAAAAAAAAGGCGAGCGGCCAGAAGTTACGACGACGCCATAGAAAGTTGAAACCCTAGCTTGCGCTAGGGGAAAACGAGGTAAGTTTCGGTTTTATTTTTTAAACTTTTTTTTTTTTTTTTAGGTTTTATTTTATTTTGTAAAATACATTTGAAATTTTAAAAAGACTGTGATATGAAAGGATAGATTTTCGACTCTTTGAGTTTAAAGATTCGAAATTTTAAAAGACTGTATCGCATGAAAGGAGAGATTTTGGACGATCTGTCAATATTTATATAGGATCATCCAAAATCTCTCCTTTCATGCGATACAGTCTTTTAAAATTTCGATTGTTTTATTCTTTATTAAAAAGACTATCGTATGAAAGGAGAGATTTTGAACGAATTGTCAATATTTATATAGGATTATGATGATAAAATAATATCATCATAATCCTATATAAATTGACAGTTTTTCCAAAATCTCTCCTTTCATATGATACAGTCTATTTAAAATTTTGATCATAATCCTATATAAATTTTGACAGTTCGTCCAAACTCTCTCCTTTCATATGATAGTCTTTTTAAAATTTCGATATTTTTTAATATTATATAATATATATCATCATAATCCTATATAAATTTTGACAGTTCGTCCAAAATCTCTCCTTTCATATGATACAGTCTTTTTAAAATTTCGATTGTTTTTTACAGCAAAAATGTCAAAATACAGCTATACAATAGTCAACTGTCAAATTAAAATTTTTAATTGAACTTTTTTTGTTGTCTCTCTTTTGATAGGTTAACCATTATGGCTTCTGCAAGTGGAACTGGAGGTAGAACTGGTGGTAAACCTAAGGACCCTTGCTGGAAACATGGGACACCAGGTCCAAAGCGAGGAGATGTCATTCGTAACCATTGCACTAAACCTATGACCGGAGGCATTAATCGACTTAAATACCACCTTGCACAAGTCCCTTGCCATGATGTTTTGGTATGTGACAAAGCTCCTTTGGAGGTTCAGAGGGAGGCACAAGTCCTTATGGCATATCAACAACAGAAAGAAGCTAAAAAGAGAGCAGCAGAGGCAATGGCAGCCCCAAACCCAGGTTTTAGTTCTACAGGGTCAGATTATAGAGGTGTAACTATAGAGGCCTCTTCTACGCCTTCCATTGGGCCACGGATATGAAGATCAGGCAAAGGGATTGATGGTTTTTTGGTTCCTCGGAACACTCATGGTGCGCAACCTTCATTGGAAGGTCTTGTATGGAATAAAGAGGTGCATCATGAGGCGAAGTTGGCATTTGCACGATTTTGGTACTACAACAATATTCCCTTCAATGTCATTTCGAGTCCTTATTGGGAGCACTTGGTCACTGCATTGACTGTGGCAGGTAAGGGGTTCAAGTCCTCAAGTCATCATGAGTTGAGTGGACCATTATTGTAGGAGGAGGTCGAACACACACATCTACTAGTACAGGATTAAAGGAAAATTTGGGAAAGAAAAGGCTGCATTATTTTATCTAACGGATGGACAGATGCCAGGAACAGGACTCTCATCAATTTTTTAGTGGCTTCAGCGGGGCAACTAGTCTTTTTAAAGTCAGTTGATGCCTCCAATGAAATAAAAAATGCAGAAACCTTGTGCAACATGTTGGATGAGGTGGTGATGGAGGTGGGAGTGGACCATGTCGTCCAAATAGTGACTGACAATGCAACTGCATATGTGGCAGCCGGTAGACTTCTAGAGGTGAGGCATCCAACATTGTTTTGGAGCCCTTGTGCTGCACACTGTATTGACCTTCTTGAGGACATTGGAAACTAAGCTGGGTGAAGAATGTGGTTGAAGAGGCAAGAAATATCATAAAATACATCTACAACCGCACATGGGTCCTATATCTTATGAGAGAACACGCTAGTGGCAAGGAGCTAATGCGATCAAGTGTCACACACTTTGCCACTAATTTCCTTGCCTTGCAGAGTATAGCAACATTATTGCTCCACCTTAGGTGTATGTTTGTAAGTGAAAGGTGGTTGGAGAGTCCTTATCGTAGGAAGCCAGAGGCAGAGAGGGTCGTGAAGGTAGTTTATGATGATGGCATAGAAAAAGTCATGGACGAGATCATCAAGGTAAGTTTTCAAACACTAATTTTTATTTATTTATTTATTTGCTAATGTTATAATTTGTTGCTTTTGTAAAAAAATTATATTTTTATTTGTTGAATTTCAATTACTATAATTCTCTAATTTTATTTTCATCCACTATTGATTTATCATTTATGTGTCAGAACCGTTGGTTAGGGTTCTACGATTGGTGGATGGGGATCAAAAGCCCATGGGGTGTCTATATGAGGCTATGGATAAGGCCAAAGAGGCAATTCAGCATTTGTATGGGTCGAATAAAACAAAATATGAATCCATATGGCGCATTATTGATCGGAGGTGGAACCGACAACTCCACAAACATATTCATTGTCATGTCCCCATTTCCGGCTTGAGCACCAAGTGATGAATGGATTAGCCTACTCCTCATTCCCAGAGGCTAATTCCGAATGATAAGGGAATGAAATGGGTTTTGACTAACTCTGTGTGTCATTTTGCAGGTACAATCAAGGAGTTTCAAGTCATAATCCACTAAGTCAAGTTTAGGGCGCTCATTCCTACAGTTACACTTCAAAAATGCGCCTTGGATTTTGAAAGCAATAATCAAGAGGATGGCGTCATCTTTGGATATGTTGAACATCAATTGGGCGAATTGACTCATCAAACTTGAGTTTGGGATCATTGAAGAAGTCCAAGTGAGTTAGGCGCACTTCCTAGCTCTGATAACCCTCAAAGTGCGCCTAGTCCTCATAAGGTGCAAATCCAGGATAAAAACATGGGTGTTTGAGCTGGGATGGTTGATTGGATCAACAGGAGTGGATGAAGTGAGTAGTCCATGCAAAGAGGAGTCTTAATGCATCTAGGCGCCAATTTCTCCACCAAATTCCCAATAGTTCGCCTAGACTCTATTGCACTTCAAACAAGTGATGAACTCCTTCAAGATTGATCAAGTGAAGCCTCACCTTCAATAAGATCAAGTGGAAAGATGAAGTGATCAAGTAATGACATCTTGTTATCTAGGCGCACTTTTCCTTTAGCAACCTGTCAATGAGCGCCTAGCTATTTAGGTTACTTCTGGCACTCAATAATGGTTTTGAGATGGGGCGCTCAACATAGCTAAACTCCTTCAATAGGGCGCCTAGCTTAATGATGAAGTTTGGACAAGTATATGAGGTTTCCATGCCTAGGCGCAAACTCCATGATGCCTAGACCAAATGTGCGCCCAAGCAAGAACAGGAGATTCAATAGGTTGAATGAGTAGCACATTGATTGGTGAAGATACTTTCAACTTCAAGAAGCTTCATATCCTGCCAATCTGGGATGAAATTGGCCTAGAAGGCTCTAGGCGCACATTTTGACTGAAGACCTCAGCTCTGGCGCCTAGTTACAGAGTGAGTTAAAAGATGAAGTTTGAACATGTGAAGTAAGGCGCTCACTCCAGGATGAGGTATTTTACCTTCCAAGACAACAAGACTAGAAGACTTGACAGAGAAAACAACCATGCATGCAAGGCGCACTTCCTGCCTGTTTCACCTCCAGAATGCGCCTAGCTAAGAAAGAGGTTTCAATCCATTCATAGTGAAAGGCGCTTGAGAGAAGATAATAATTTTGATTCAGTTGTGACTTGTAGCAAAGCAAAATCATTCTCTTCCTAAGGCGCTATAGAAGACTCAAACAAGATGTAATACTTCAGATGAGGGCGCTAGATTTCAAGTGTTTGAAAGTGTGAATTATGCAGATGTGCGCCTAAGATTGTTGCTAGTCCCCAAGACCTGTTTTGAAACAAGGCGCTCCATCAGGAGATAGCGCCTAGGGTCCAAAAGATCTTTGCTAAAGTTCTAAGTTTGCATGGAGTCATCAAATTCTTCAAGGCGCATATTCAGGCCTCTGCTACCTCAGTTGGGCGCCTAGGTCACATTGGGCGCCATTCCATGATCATACTACTCCAAATGGGCGCCTAGTCAGAAGATAAGGTAGTTGCATCTACCTGAGCTTTCATTGGTCAACAGGACGTCCTCGGGATCCGTGTCTAGGTCTTTGGGTAAGTTTGCCAACTCAGAATGAGTCATCAGACGGAATATTCCCTTGGATATGCTTCTTGGGAAACGTGCCTTGGTTCCTCTTGGTGCATTGAAAAACGTGCCTTCATTGCCTTTGGAAGGCCTATAAAAGGAGGAGCTCTCTCATTCATTTGGCATCTATGCATTTGACAAAATTCTCTCTGCAAAGCTGTTGAGCTTGTAATCTTGAGGCCTGCGAGTTTCAAGTGTTGGGGTGATGCTCCCTCAACTGACAAGGTGATGCTCCCTTGTTGTACTGTGAGGTGTTGACATTCAGTTGACATCATTGGGTTCAATTGAGTTGATCAAGTATAGGCGCCATTGTAATCATCAAGGCTTCAAGGCCTTTCCTTTGTATTTCCATTTGAATGAGTTGTACTTCATGCTACTAAAAGCACTATCCATGTAATAAGACATTGCAAGTTGATTGAATCAAATAACTAGACAAGTACCCAACTCTCATTCAAGTAGTTGTCTCTGATGAATATCTTTGTATTGTTGTAGTAGTTGATGAACTAATAGCAAATAAAATTGTTTAAGAAAGGAAAAATTTTAGTAGAACTAGTTGGGTATCTTACATTCATGTTGTTGGTTACTTTTTGAACCCCAAGTTTTTCTTCTCTTCATTTAGAGCAGATGTAGAGGTTATGCTTAGCATGAACACGTGTATTGAGAGGTTCATCTTTGATGATAACCTTCGAGACCTCGTACTCGATGAGTTACAAACCTATAAGAGTGCAGATGGGCCTTTTTTTTCTTCAAGAGATTCCATTCGTAGGAGATCCACTCTGCAACCAGGTAAAAAACATATGTTTATTTTTAATTTACTATTTATTTTAATTTTTAAGTTTACTAAAATCCTTACAAAGTTATAAATGTTATCCTTGTAGATTTATGGTGGGAAGATTATGGTGCCTCAACACCTAATCTTCAAAAGCTAGCCATTCGGATTTTATCCCAGCCTTGTAGTGCATCCGGTTGTGAGTGCAATTGGAGTGTTTTTGAGGCCATTCACACAAAGAAGCACAACAGGTTGACTCAAAAGCGCTTGAATGACCTTGTCTATGTGCGGTACAACCTTCGGTTACATGAGAAGAAAGTAGAAGGCTAGGAATCACATCAGGCATTGGACCTTGACGACATTGATCCATATTCAGATTGGATTGTTGAGGATGTTGATGTTGATCCATCACATGATGATGATAAAGCTGCTATGGAGAGGGATACAGCTGAATGGCAAGCGAATGTGGCAGCATATGAGGATTAAGAGACAGAATCAAATAATGATATTGACGTGCCACCAGGGGTGGGTTCCTCACATGTACCGCATGATCCTATAGTTGAGGCTCTTGTTGAGGATACCGTAGCTATACCAACCACTTCCACACCACCCCCACAGAGAAACAAAACTCTTTTGAGCTTTAGTCGTAGAAGAAATTTATGATTTATATTTTCTAGTGATAATCAAACTCTTTTTTTGGTCTATGATATGTATTATCAAACTGGAATTTCATATGTATTCGAAGATTGAACTCTTTTTTTGTCTATGATATGTATTAAACTCTTAATTTTGATTTATATATGAAGGAAATCAGTAATGCATCCTACAATTTCAGAAATGTGTGTTTTTTAAGAATATTTTTAAAAAATTATGCATTTTTAAATGTTCGATAAATTTGCCGAGTTATTGCCGAGTTTTTCCCCTAGTTTTTGTCGAGTCCCGAGTCTTAAATTTTTTTGGGTCTGTCGAGTTTTTCAACTATGGTTCAACTTTAAACCTTCTATCGGCATTATTTGCCTGAAGTTGCCATCTGTATTGAGGGTTCTGTCGGTGTTTTAAATGGCAGTTTAAAGTACCGGTGTCTACAGATTCGTGGATGACTGAAATACTTGATCGTTGTTTGTATTTTTGGTTGCTGTCTTCAAAGTTCTTGATCAGTAGTTAAGGTGTTTGCATTTTTTAACCTTCCTGCAGGGTCGTGATTTCATGCTATGGTTGCGGTTTACATCCCTGATGTCGCCATTTGAATCTTTAGCAGAGTTTGCATTTTTGGTGGGTGTTTGATTTTGGCGTTCCTTTCAACTGCATTTGTGGTAGCCGTTTTTTGGTTGCCATGTGTCTTCCGTGGCTTTGTTAGTAGCGCGTGTGCCTAGCGCTCAAAATTTTGGCCTTCAGTCACGTGAAGACCAAGGACCAGCGCTCAGCCTATTCTAGTTTCGGCCTTCGGTCACATGAAGACCAAGGACCAACGCTCACCATTTGTTTTTGGTAGACGACCATTTTGATCAACTTCGGATTCCTCGGGATTTGTGTTTTGGAACCCGTGCTAGGGTTTGAGTTTTGTTCCAGTTTGTGCCGTCTATCTGCCTTGGAAAGCGCGCAAGATGGCGTCTCTGTCCAACATCATGTTGGAAGGTAGTCCGATTTAGGGGCACCTTGGTGTAGTTGATAGATTTACCATTAAGGGGGGGGTATTAAAATAAATTAGATAGTTTATATTAATGTCATCTTTGTAACATATTTAGATTGCTTCTATTCTGCTCTTTAGAGTAGCTTTAATCTAATTTAGAAACATCTATACTTTGTATATTTAGAAACATCTTTTGTAACTTTATAAAGAGCATTGCTCTCTTGTAAATAAATATATCATTCTGATTTAATCTTTACATAATCATAGCCTTATAATTTGGTGGCCCATTTTTGTTGTTCTTGTGAAGTGAGTTATTGTTCTAGGAAATACTTGCATCTTGCATAAATTCAACTGCAATACCAACACTTGGAGCATCACTTTCGATTAACAATGGTTTTGAAAAATCTGGCATGGCAAGTATTGGTGTGGTACACATGGCATGTTGCTTGGTTGCTTTGGACAACATGAAGGCATTTTTCCTAACATACCTATTAGAGGAATTGTATTTTACCATAGTTGGACAAATTTGTGGTAATGTCCTGTGAGACCTAAAAATCCTCGAAAACTTTTAAGGGTTTGTGATTTGGGTCAATTTTGTTTGCACGCCCTCAGTTTTCTTGGGATCAACCGTAACACTTGTTGTTGATGTTTTTTCTTGACAACAATAACATTAGAATAAAACACCAAGTGCTCTATCCTCTCTTGAACAAAGCGTCTCGAATGCTGAACTATGTGATCAAACAAGAACGCTCCAAGGTTCCTTGTACATAATTTGCAATGGATAGCCTCGGTGGTATGATGTGATAATGCTGTTTACACAAAGGGACTTACGCCGAATTTATTCATCACTCCATTCATATATGTACTCTTTCCTTGTGAAATGGAACTTCTTCTAATCAGCTATGAAAAGAAAATGACAAAGGAGAAGGGGTCAAGAAGGCTATTCTAAGGACAATGATGTGATGAACGACGCTATGGTAGACAAATTCCCTTAGAAACCAAATTTCACTTCGCCATGACAAGCAACAACTACATGAAATAGGTGCAATCTCCAAAGGATAAACCAAGGATTTTCATATTGTTGACACACTCCAAAGTACCCACAGCTGGCGCAACTCGAAGAAGCATCAACAATCGAACTATTTGCAAGATGTGGTTCAGGCTAACTTTACATGATGACTTACCGTCGACAAACCATCAAAAGTATGAACCAACGGGAACTTAAAAAATATCATTGCATATATCCATTACATCAATGAACTCTATCTACTTTATCATCTAAGCTACTTGGAACCACATCTCAACCACCTTGGAGAATAAGAAACCATGCGAACATTCCTTGATCATACAAGATCACCATGTGAACAACAACAATGAGCTTGTATTGACTTCAAAAGTGTTTTGTTTACAACAATCTCATATATCTCTTCAATGATTTCGAAGAGTTCTTTCTACTCTACTCCTATTGCCACAATATCTACTCGTACTCTATCATCCTCTAATGATTCTCCCCTCTAATGTATATTCTAATGTCCCTTACAAATGAGAAGAATGAGCCTTTTATAGACTCCATAAATTACATGAAGGCCAAGATTGTTTTAGCAATCAATGACCGAGATTGAGACAACGCAGTTTGTTACAAAATTTGCTATTTTAGAACATGAAAGAGGCAATGAAGGCACATTTCCCAATGTGATAAGCATCTTTGGAGCATCTTTATGGTGGGCCCTCTTGAATGAATGTCATGGCAGAATGTGATTGGCTTGATGATGTGTACGTGCCACCTCAGCATCTTCAGACGAACTAGTCTGGTTCACCTCATGTTCACTTTACTTAGATATATTTTCTTCTTGTTGTCTTGATGTAACTCATGGATCGCTTTGATGATCATACTCATGGATCGCTTTGATGATCATACTCATCTCTCATCTTGTGATGTACTCTTGCAGGACTCTTGACTCTTGGAGTGTTGAGGTGGAAGATGTCTTGTGTGTGACTTGTTGTAGTAGACTGGCATATGATGGATGCACATGAAATAGACAACTCTGGATGATGACTCCTTCTCATGTGTGGCGTTGATGTCTTCCTCATCCAGACATACGAAGTCTTCAAAGCAAGAAGAACTTGATGTAATAGCTCTCCTCCATGTGGTGATGATGACAAACTTGAGCAACTTTACTCCACCTTCAAAACTTTCTTATGTATGAACTCTCGCCATTCACCTCCTTAGATTCTCCATCACCTACAAGAAGAAACACATCAAATTAAGAGTCGATATAAAGGATTTTCAATAACAAATTACATTCATCTTAAGCATAAAACATACCCTTTCGCATGAAATCCATGCCTAAGTCTCTGGAGTGCCTATGTTGGGCGGGTTTGGAGGGTGTGTGCAGAGGGTGTGATGTGAATTCCAAGGGTCATGGTCTAGGCCGCCCAGGCTAGGCGGGCTGGAAGAGGGTGTGAAGATTTTTATACTTAGGCAATTCTTGCTTCCTTTTCATGATCTTTTCCTTCCTCCTTAGCATGACTTAGTGTTCTCTTCATGTTCTTCATGTAAATTACCTTCATTTGAGTGAAGTCAAGAAGTGATCTGAATGGCATTTGAGGTATTCTCCATGTGCAATGGTGGAGACCGCCTATGATGAGCAACCTTGAAGGTGATGTGTAGATTTGACTCTCAATACTTATGATTTTCACCTCCTTATTGGACTTGCATGTGTGTGGAAGCAGATGGGTGGAGTTGGTAGGCAAATGATGAGTGGCATGAATGCTCAAACACTTCATTCCATGCTCACCTCCCTAGGCATTCCATTAAACATGCCCACCATGAAGTCTTACATATGCAATTCTTCAATTTCACTTGAAAGCTGTCTTAATCATCTTTACCTCATCTTCTAGTAGCTAACTTTCTCCAATCTTTCCTTGAGCGGGTTAGAAGCTTGAGTGTGAAGAGAGTGTATGTGGATATGGATTGAATCCAAGACCTCCTCTCTAGGCCGCCCATACTGGGCGGGTTTAGAGGTGATAGGCGGAAAGTGTCTTGTGAATGACATGACATTGTCCAGGTGAAGTGCTCAAGGCCGCCTAGCATGGGTGGGTTGAATGATGGTGCATGGATTCCTTCACTCAAACTTTACTTATTGCTCATTCCTCTTCTTATGAAGACCTTTCTCTCCAACCTCCAGACTTAGCCAAAATTTTGAGATGTTAATGAAGTTGTAGGATACATCTTGAATGTCAGGTGATCTTATCCATATGCCTTGATGAAACCCGCCTAGGAAGGGCGTTTTGGAGATGTTGCTTGGAGAATGTGTTGTGAACCCTTGTAATCTACTTAATTTCCCTCCAATTCGTCATTTCTCAGTGTTTTATGCATCAAACCCTTAAAACTTAACCATTTTCTCCTAGGGCGGGTTGGAGGGTGTTGTCTAGACAAAGTGTCCCGAAAGTGATGACATTGTCCAGAAGGACTCTGTGAGGCTGCCCATGCTGGGCGGGGTTGGGAGTGTTGTGTGGAATTTCACTCAAACTTGTTCTTTTTCGCCTCAAAATGAACTACTCTTCCTAACTTGCAACTTTTCGTAAGGGTTTTCCTGGGCGGGTTTGAGGTCTTTGTCTAGAGAGACTCATGTGAACGACGTGGAATCCATGCCGAGGTGAAATTTCTGCCCAGGCTAGGCAGGTTTAGAAGGTATGCTTGGAATGCAAGTCTTGTCGCCATATTGGAAATGTCCTGAATGGAAGTATATTGAAAATATGTTTAACTTATACTTTAAATATTTATCAATATACTTCCAAGATGTTTGAGATAGGTCCTGGATCCATAGGATTTAGCATGCAGATTCTAGATTTTTGAGGATCCACCAGCTTTCAGACTTAGTCATTTTTTCAGGATATCAGACTTAGTCATTTCAGGGTCTCAGTGACATGCATTAGGATGAAAGCATATAGATCTCTTGGCAAGAAACTGTTGAGACTTGGATACACAACCAAACCTACAAGCTCAAAGCAAAACAAAGAAAGCAAGAAAAAAGAGGGGTTCCCCATTTGCAATGGGGCGATGTATGATTACATCACAACACCACCTTTGGTGGAGACAATATGGTTGAGATATTCCACCTCTATTGTACCAAAAGAGCACTTGGAGCGCTTTGCAAATAAGTGATTTCCTGATAGAAGTTGCAGGGTTTGATCCAAGTACGTGAGATTTTCTTCCCATGTCTTGTTGTAGACAAGAATGTCATTGAAAAAGACCAATATGAATTTCCAAAGGAATGGTTAGAAAATGTGGTTCATCAAACTTAGGAATGTGGATGGAGCCATAGTTGGCAGACTCCGACTCGGCAAAAACTCGGTAGACCCAAAATTTTTGACTCGGCAAAAACTCAACAATTTAAAAAATTGATTAAATTTCACTAAAAACACATTTCTTTTGCAAAATTCAATGACAAAATGTATCCAATGAGTCCATAAATGACTACAAAAGTGTTTTCTATTAGATTTGATTCATTTGAATACAAAATGAGTACAAAATTGCACCATCATGCAAAATCCTAATAAGCTGATACACTAGTTTGCTAACAACTATTATGAATTGATGATTATTTTTGAAAATTATCATCATAATTCATAAATTGCATATTACAACATTTTACATCTTCCTCTTCCCTAATCTAGTGAACACTAAGGGAGCGTTTCTAGTCCTTGCACTTTGTTGTGGCTCCTTGCTTGGCATAGAAGGTTGTGTTTGATGCTGCGACTCGACTTCCATTCTGCTGCTAGATGGCAATGATTCCTCTTCCTCATCAATGTCATCCAATGACAATCCAGTAGCTCCTTTTGCTGTAGCCACATCTTCCATTGCTTGCCTCTCAAAATCAAGAATCTCGTCTACAATAAACAATGGGGTCTCTTGACTCTCCTCATCCCGCCCTGTCCAGTCACTATAAGGATCAATGTCAACCAAATCAGTGACCTCCTTTGCTTTGTCCTCTACCTTTCTTGTGCGAAGTCGAAGGTTGTATTGTACAAAGACCAAGTCATTGAGACGTTTTTTAGTTAACTTATTCTGCTTCTTTGTGTGAATGGCCTCAAACAAACTCCAGTTGCGCTCTTGCTAGAAGCACTACAAGGTTGACACAAAATGCAGAGGGCTAATCTTTGGAGATTTGGGGTATTTGCACCCCAATCTCCCCATCAAGAAACTACAAAATAAGATATTCAAGAGTTAGTAAGCAAACCATATTTTATCAATAGTTGTAAATTTAAAATTTGTAACTTGTAAGATGCATTTAAAGAATCCATTTTTTGTTACCTGGTGACTGAGTGGTTCTTTCTCGGATAGCTAGTGATGAAGAAAAGAGTTTCCCCCTATGTAATGTCCCCTTTTTAGCGTGATCCTGTTTTACGATGGTTCAGCCTATCACTGGCCCTCGTAGGCTAACTCAGATGGTTAGAGGGTCCATTTTGGCAGAGATCAGTGTGTTTTCTCCATCAGAGCTCAGTATGGGTTTAGGTTTGGTCTTTGTTGGACTCAGTTCTACACAGTTACTATTTATAGTAAGTCATCTTTCCTGAGTTTCTATTTATAGCAGGGTATCTGGTCATGTGGTGATTTCAGTGTTGTTCCCCAGTTTCAGCTGGTGATAAGGTTGTTTAGAGGTCTCTGGTCCTGTATTGGAGGCTCTTGCTATTTTTAGCCGACTGAGGTTGATAGAGATGGACCCCTGCTATTTTTGGTAAGATGGTTGGATGCATAGAGGGTGTCATGGTGAAACCCCAGGTTTAGACAGGACTGAGAAATGATGTCTAAGTATGGAGATAAGTGATTTTTAATTATTATTAAAGGTAATCTTTAATAATAATTAATTATTATTATAAGGTGGGAGTCATATAATGATATTAAAGTCATGGATTAAAGTGCTAAGTGAAGTTATATTATAAAGTTTTTGAAGTCACTTTATATTCAATGGGGCCATGACCCATCATTAAAATCACTTAAAGTACATTTAAATTTCATGGATTGGAGCACCCATTTATGAGACTTATAATAAAGTTTTTATTAAAAACCTAAAGTGGATTTAAAAGCTATTAAGGAGATTGAGGTTATAAAAGGACTCAAAAAGCAAATCAACCTCATTATTGAATGATCATTTGACTTTGCTTTGGAGGATTTCTTGAAGTCTGTGCATGAGACCAAGGGTTTCAGCAGATTTTCTTCATATCAACATTGGAGAACGAAAACTTTTTATTGTTTGTGCAATCTTGAGGCTGTGAAAGATCAGCGGAATCATTGCCTGAGGAGAGCTTCATTCTGGAGTTCTATTTGTGCTTAAAGGTGAAAGATATCATTAAGGGTTTGAAGATTAATGAAGAATAATTAATTGCAGACTTGTAGCTTCATTCTTGGCAGCCATTTATATCAGATTTCAAGCTTTTTTGTTGGCTGCTACAGTGCCGTGAATAGTGCCACTACAGTACCATGAATAGTACCGCTACAGTGACACGCTACAGTAATGCGCTACAATAAATGCTACAGTGCATTAACAATGTTGACAGCAGCAACATAGGTGATCAAGTTTGAAGGCAAATAAGGTTTCCTTCATTCGGGTATGCACATAATTGTAAAAAGCTTTTGGAAATAGTTTAATAAATCATTTGCAGCAGATGTCTTTATTTAGTTGATTTGCAATTTCCTTTGTTGCATTGTTCCTGGCATCTTATTGAGAAAACACAAAAAAAACATATATATTTTAAGAACCAAAACAAACATTCATCATTTGCAAAGCTTTGGAAACCGGAGAACTAGAGGGGTTCATTACACCCTACCAGTCCTGTAATTCTGCAATTCCTGAACAATGAGGTCTCTCACCTCAAGCTTGGGTGTCATCCTCTCAATGCATGTCGTGAGGTCCTCCATAACCTCTCCACTAGGACCTACGAAGCTAGCCAAATAGAAAAACCAAGGTTGAGGAAGTACCCCGCTGCATGAATGGGTTGGTGGAGTCGATTGTTCCACCTCCAATCAATGATTTCCCAAATGGAATCAAATTTGAGTCTATCCCCCTTGCAATAATTTTGGATGGACTCTTTGGCCCTATCCATGGCCTCATAAATGTACCCCATTGGGTTTTGATCCCCATCTACCAAGTGCAAGACTCTAATTAAGGGCTCCGACACCTACAAATACAAACAAATCAAAGTTACAAATTTTTAATGAAAGTAAATACGTTTAAAGTTTAAAAATAAACGATTTAATTTGAATTTTAAATCGAAGTTTTGAGGTTACTTTGATGATCTCTGTAGCTCTTTGTGCAAATAGATTATCAAAGACTATGCTTGCAATCCTCTCTCCTTTAGGCTTCTTTGAATATGATGAGTCTAGTTATGCTTGACTCAAACATTTGTTTCAAAGAAGTCAACAAACCAATAATGCTTTGCAACGTTAAGAAGATTGCTGCAAACCTTGTGACACTTGATTGCACCAGCTCTTTCCCTTTGGTGTGATCTCTCATCAAACTAAGAACCCAAGGGTGATTATAAATAAATTTTGTTATGCTTTTTGCATCTTTGATGTAGGAGCATCTAGAGGTGTAAGAGCAATCTTGCATCACCCAAAACAAATTTAATGTTGTTTTATCTTTGGTTTTGTAGGCTTCTTTGGTTTTGCTGGAGCCCACGAATCTTATTTCCTCTAAAACGTGCTGTAAAATGGTTTAGGACAGTGAAAATTTCCAAAAGGCTAAAAATAGTAACCTACTATTTTTAGAAAGTTTGCATTTGAGCAAGTATGGACTTGAAAATTTACCCAAAGCTACAAATTGTAAGTCATCCTATGGTGGAAAAATTAGCTAAAGATCATTTGCAGATAGCAAGATATTAAAGTTTTAAGGTCCAAAATCCTATAAGAAATATTAAATTTGAATTTTGGACCTTTAAATAATTGAATGAGGCTCTGATCAATTCTTGATCTGGACAAAGCGTCGCGTAGAGCACTTTGAGCTCTTGAGCTAAAAAAAAATGGGGTCCCAATTAGGTACCTAGATCAAAAGTTATGGCTTTCGGAAGTCGAGCTAATTTTGGGTATTTTCGATGATGGAAATTAAAGGCCCCAGAAGAGTGGAATAAAAAGGAAAAAGGCCTAAGAGGAGAGGGGGAAGTAGTGAAAGAGTGGTAATGGAGTTATTGACATGTTTTGGTCGTGCAAATAAGGAGGCCAATGTAATAAACCACCCCTAAATTTTTTCGAAAAGCTGCAACAGATAATAAACAGTGTCCTCAACACTTTCTGATCACCCAGTTCCCAAAGAGGGCAAGGTGAGAGCATACGGTGTATTGGACTTCACACAAGCAAACAACTAGTGCAACAAGAAATAAACATCCACTTATTTAGTGGGAACTTCTACTTATTCAGTGGCTAAACTGGAAGTAAAATGCAAGGCACATCTGCCGCTTATTCAACGGGAAGCCTATTACAATGAAACCACTTGTTCAGTGGGGTGAGAAACATGTTACAAGAGAGAAAACAATTCCCATTGGCGGTACTACCATCCAGGGTATTACAAAAAGTGATTATTGCAACTAAAATAACAAATAACAATGAGTAATGGCTGCAATAATAATCTTAATATTCTAATTTCAGACTGAAATATACTTCTGCAACAATTAATCATTGTGTAGAGGTACATAAATCCATTCCAAACATTATTAGGAGCATACCCATTAAAGATTTGATGTTGTCGATGAAGGAAAATGCTGAATCACAACTCAAAAACACTCAAGATACCTCTTAATTCACTGAGGATAGGTATGATATGAATTTGCAGCAGCATGAGGGTTTGTAGATGACACAATGAAACCCTAACCAGCCAGAATAGTCCACCAAATCTGATTTATTCAACCCAAAACAACACTGATTTCAGACTTGTGATTGAAATATACTATTTATTAGGTCTGAACAATAAAGGAAACACTCCAAAACTTCACATTGATAGCTGTTACGAAGTACCCAGATGATGCAAATTGTCCCAGCATTGATCTTCTATTGAAACACCGACATGCAATCACCAATACTAACATGCAATGATTGATCCTGCACATGCAACCATTGAGCATTGACATGCAACCATTAGAACTGACATGCAAGTGTTGTCACTAACATGCAATATGAAAATTATATCTTCAAATTACTAGAAAAAATTGGAGAGCTTCACACAAATAACAATGGCACAAACCATTCAGCACAATGGTAGTATCTGACATGAAACCACACCTAATCTGTAAATTACTATAAATTAGCATAAATTAGTATAAATCAGCATAAACTCAGTGTAATCTAGTAATTTTATTTCAAAAAAACAGTATAAATCAGCAAAATAATTCATTTTTAGAAAAAATAGTGATTTCATAAAAAAATCACTATAAATGAACAAAAAATTGCACATAAATCCATTTGTTTGCAAGTAAAATCGTAATACTACTAAATACTATGTCATTATGAATTGTTTACAATCTACATGCTAGATTTAGTAGCTAAAATGAATTTAAATGCTTGGAATTTTTTTTACTAACCTGCCCTTGAATTTCTTTGAATTGCTCTTCAAAATTGCCTAAAAATCCTTGCAATTAGCTCAAAGGAATGCAAGAATGCTATGTGATGAAGTGAGAGGGGTTTATTTACATTTAAAGGCCAAAAACCTGTGGGTTTTCAACGTTTTCCCCATGTCCCAGGCGTGTTCGGCGAGTCTTTTCGTCATACTCGCCGAGTTTTGGCACTTAACTCACCAAAAACTCGGCGAGTTTTCATCAAAGACTCGTTGTAGAAAACTGCAAGTTAAACTTGAAAAAATTCGCCACCAAAAACAACTTGTGAGTTTTTTAAAACTCGGCGAAAACTCGCAGAGTCTGCCAATTATGGATGGAGCATATGTGAGGCCAAATGGCATCACCAAGAATTCTTAATGGTCCTCATGAGTGCAGAAAAAAGTCTTAGGAATATCTTCCTCCTGTAAGCAAATTTGATGGTAGCCAGATCGTAAATTGAGCATGGAGAAGACATGGGCACTATGCAGCTCATCTAATAGGTCATCAATTACAGAGATAGGAAACTTGTCCTTGATAGTGACTTTATTGATCTTGTGAAAGTCCATACACAATTTCTAGGAGCCATCTTTCTTGGGAACTAGAAAGACCGGGGAGAAGGCTAACACTTGGTCAATTGTCCCTAGCATAGAGCAACTCTTGGATTATCTTCTCAATTTCAACTTTTTGCATATAGGGTTAGCAATATGGGAGAATGTTTTGGGCTCGACTACCAAGAATTAATTTGATTGCATGATCTTGTGAGTGTTGAGGCGGTAATCCTTGGTGTGTTATAAATACTTGCGAATGCTTGTCGAGGAGTAATTGCAAGTTTGGAGAGTTTGTTGAGTCATCTAGTGGTGTCATTTGTCCAAGAAAAAGTTGAGCCATGACTCTTTGAGCCCCTTTTTTTAGTACTTCTCCATGCCATGTGAGCTAATAAGTTGGGTAGGCCCAGTTGTCACACCCTTTAGGGTATATTGTTGCCCATTAGTAGAGGATTACATCCATAGTTTAGAAAAATCCCACAGGGTGGGTCCCAAAGTGCAAAGCCATTGAGCACCCAAGACTATGTCATAGCCTCCTAACTATGTTAGATTGTAAATTGTAATCACCCATTGAAATGTTGATAGTTCAACATTTGCCTTTACAAGCCAATGTGCCTCCATTGGCGATTGGTGATCAGCGATCGTCACCTCAAAATTGTTGCAAGGATAAACAAAACACATTGCTTGCTTGATTACATGAGGGTCAATGAAGTTATGAGTGCTGCCTAAATTGATGAGGATGGTTAAGTGATGGGCTTTGAAGTAGTCTGACACCTTTGTTTGCAGTGTGGTGATTTGAGCTAAGACATGCATGGAAATTTTAGGGTTGAATCATCACTCAAACTAGTCCCATTGAGTGGTTCCTGAATTTGACTATCTTTTGAAGCATCCAACATGTTAGACGAAAAAAGTGCTTCCTCATATAGGAGATAAATTTTTTGTTTAGTGCATTTATGCCCCCGGAGTATACTTCTCATCACAATTGTAGCACAGCCTCTTCACTTGGCAAGCGACCATTTTCTCATGTGTTAGGCACTTGATGGGTGGTGGTTGTGTACTTGGATTTGGTGTGGGGCAGGTTGCCTTGATGTGGTGTGGGATGAAATGTCTATTGAGTGGTGGCCTGTGGTGCTTTATAGGGGCACAATGTTGGGCTATACATTTATCCTTAGGTAATTTAGCCAAATTGAGAGCTTCCACAAATGTGGCAGGCTTAAGCATTTAGACTTCTGTATGAATGTCTTCCTTCAAGCCATTGGTAAAACAACGTTTGAAAAAGTTGTTGAGTCCACTTGTTCAATTTACTATTTTTTCAAATGGCATTTGGTATTCATGGCTAATGTGTTTGTTATAATTTGTAGTCATGGGCCCCCATGAAGTCATCATACTCACTTGTGCCAAATTGAGTGAGGAGCTCTTTACAATATTCATTCCATGTGAGAAAACCATGTGTTTTTTCTAGCCATTGATATCTGTTAGCATTTTAATTTGTCTTTTGCAAGACAACACAAAAATGAAACATGTGAGGATAAAACCTCTCTTCAAATTATGAGGGGAGGCTCCTTAAGATCTAACTAAACCTAAACATTAAGCTAAATTGACCCTAGCCACCAAACTATAGACATGATATACAAATATCAAAACTAATATCTTCTTGTGGCTTTTCCATTAATGAAATGACTACTTGCCTATGTTTTTGCCTTGAATACAAGCACCAGATTGATAATAGTCTTGTCTTGCAAGTGACATTTTATAGATTTTACATATGAAATAACTAATCTAAACGCAACATGGACACCTTCGTATTGGCTAAAAACAAAGACTAGCATTTCAGTGCACACAAGATTGAAAGTAAGAACAACTACTTCAACACGACACAACATGTGATTTCAAAGACTAAATAGCTAGCTTGCATGCAAAGTTACAACCTAGATGAATAAACGATATCAATACAAAGCTTGATTGACACTTTTATTCATTCTCAATCCAATCAATGAAATTGCAAACATAGTTAAGCAGCCTGCATATCAATTTCGGTAGCTTAAGTATAGCATCAATCATCCTTTCTTATGTCTTGTGCCCATAGCACTTATTTATAGGCTACAAAGAATATAGGTTCTAGGGATTTAAAATAATTAATTATCCCCAAAAATCAACATTTTAAAGCACAAATGCTTCAAGCTGTGAAAAAACAAGGAAAAAATAAACTTTAAAACAAAACTATATGTAAATAAACAATAACATAACACTAACTAAAGCCAACCTAAAATTAGACCCTTAGCTCTCTACTTGGAAGTAAAACATCGAAAATAACAACTACTAGAAATAGTTGTTGCTAAAAATAGCAATTTGCACATGAGCATCCCCTATGATTCTGGAACATTTCGTCATTTTGAAACCTTATGGATTCATCAAAAGACCACTGAAAATCTAAACCTCCCACGAGACTTACCAACAATCTTGGTGACTTGAATCTGATACCACTTTGCAAAAATAAGGAGCATCTAGTGTTTCAAAGCCCAGATCTTGTTGCTGATGATTAAAAACCTTTCACGAGACAAATCTAACACTTGATATTTTGGAAACCCCAAAATATGATCATGGCCCCATGGAACACTACGATACATGAATATGGTTGAAAGTTTGTTGATGATACTGTTGGAAATGTTGTCATTGATGTCAAAGGTGGACAAGGTCGTCATTGATGTCAAAGCTTGTTGTGGAGATTGTTGCAAATGTTGTCATTGATGTCAAAGGTACAGACATGTTGTCATTAATATCATTGTATGCAAGGAGTAATTGATGTTAAGAATTGCCTGTTATACATTCCTGTTGGAGAGATTGTGAAAGTGAAAGACCGACTTAGAGATATGTCGACATTCCCGTTGGAGAGATTGTGAAAATGAAAGGCCGACTTAGAGATATGTGGACTGTAATGTCCCCTTTCTAGTGGAAACACTTAAACCTAAATCTGCATTCAAAGTGATTCTCAAGGAGACATTAGAAACATTATAGATTAATAATTTTTGATGATAAGATCAAATAAGATCAATGATAATATAATTATATCATTCCTTGTTGACGGATTATTCATTTCACAATTGTTACTTATTATTGATAACTATTCGATAATACATTCCATAATTCAATCATGCATATTTTCCTTATTACTTTTCCCCATGGAACTAGGCTTTACATGTATCGGGGCACTGAAACCATCTCTTGACCCAGCCTACGGGAACTATGTCCCAGCCTACGGGCTTATCTCTTGACCCAGCCTACGGGAGACTTTGTCCCAGCCTACGGGCCTTCTTACGGATGGGATTACTCCGCCTCTCCCCACAAGACCTAACATTCCTTTAAGGATGAAGTAATAGAGAAATATAGAAGTAATAATCGAAGTTCATCTTCCCATATCATCTTCCTTCTATTTCTTAACCATGGATGGGGAAATTACATGTCTAGGGCGCATTGAACCCTCTCCAATGCGATTGGGAATGGAATTACTCCGCCTCTCCCTAGCATCTTTGTCTAGGGCACGTTAAACCCTCTCCAATCCATCGTGATAGAATTACCACGCCTTTCCCTAACAAGACCGCCTCTCCTATAGTTATAGGAAATGGAAGTGATGGGATGGTTATGTTTTTCTTTTCATAATGTATATATATGTCTCAATCATGTTTCTTTATTTAAGAATGTACTTTCAATCAACTATTTGTTCACATAGTATAGTTCTATTTTGATATAGGGATAGCATACATATATATATTTATTCTTTAATATATAATAATCTTACTATTTTGATATAGGGATCGCATACATATATATATTTATTCTTTAATATATAATAATCTTACTATTTATTTTTACCAATTATAGATTGAACAAATTAAATATAAATACTTACTTGCCTGCTGTAGCTTTACTTGGAATTCTACCTATGCTGCCGTAATATAATTTTTATTATTTTATTGTTGCCGTTTATATATTTTATAATATATATTTCACTCCCTTTTACTGATGTACATATCTCTATATATTAATTTATGACATCTTTCCTACTTATGACTCAGAAATATATATAATTAATGCAGATCTAAATATATGTATTTATCCGATACTCTTTTTATATTTTCTTCGGATGATGTTTTCCTTCTATCTCACAACCTTTATTTATTTCCCTTTTAAGGGATATGTTCGAAGAGGCACATCTCTTATTATGCTTGGTGGTAAAAGACATACTTACCCTTTTATAATTTTTATTACTTTATATTAATTCCCTTTTGTGGTAAAACTAGTTTTAACAATACGTACTCCCTTATCATAAGAGGATAGGTTAAAAGATGTTTATTTATATTGTTTGTATTTATATTATATCATTATAATAAATGATATATTATTTATTTTATATTATATCATTTATATCATAATAAATGATATATGGTTTATATTGTATTATTTATATTTATATTACAATATAAGATAATAATAATAATATTTGTATTCATATTATTAGATATATTTATAATATATTATTTATTTATGTGATCGCTGGTGTCAACCAACTTAATTGCTGCACTTATAAATATTCTCCTTCGGCCTCCCTTAATCTTTTTAAAGTACATTATTTATATAATATATATAGTATAAAATTTAAATAAATACATTTGTTATTAAGTATGGGAGCTCATTTATCTTATTTTATTCACAAACATATAATATGGTGGGATAATGTTTTTGTCTTACTAGACTTCTATCTTTATATGATTTTATTTTGAATTTGACCTTTTGTTTAACCGTATTATTTTGCCCTATCCCAAATTACTTTACTTTCTAAATTACTTTACTTTCTAACTTTAATGGGTAAGACTCTTCATAATATTTATTTCTATATATATAATAATAAATCTTATTAATTATTCACATAAATATTATATTAAAAATATTTATATTTATAATATATCTAGTTAATTAAATATATATATTTCATATATTTTATAATATTTATATTATATTAAATTAATAATATTATTTATTAAATAATACATATTAATAATATATTTTAAATAAATATATTATATATTTAATTTATATAAAGATAACTTATTATTTAAATAAACGATTCAATTATAAATCATTATAGGGACATGACAAATATATAAAAATAAATCTTATTAATTATTCACATAAATATTATATTAAAAATATTTATATTTATAATATATCTAGTTAATTAAATATATATATTTCATATATTTTATAATATTTATATTATATTAAATTAATAATATTATTTATTAAATAATACATATTAATAATATATTTTAAATAAATATATTATATATTTAATTTATATAAAGATAACTTATTATTTAAATAAACGATTCAATTATAAATCATTATAGGGACATGACATGGACATTCCCATTGGAGAGATTGTGACATTGAAAGGCCAATTTAGAGATATGTGGACATACTCGTTGGAGAGATTGTGACATTGAAGGCCGACTTAGAGATATGTGGATGTTTAAGTTAAAGATTCAAACATAATGAGAAAGATGTTGGAGGAATATTTAGCCAACCTCCTTAAGTTTAATACCACCGTTGAAGAATTGTGGAGAACAAATAAATATAGGCAATATAGTTTAAATATAATTTAAATTAAAGATATAAGTTATAGTGCTGGCCGACTTCCTAATATATATTGTTTAAATAAAATAAAATAAATTGTGAGTTTTGAAGGTGGCCGACTCTTCCTTGATAATAAGACAAAACGTCTTATTTATAAGGTGTGTAAGTGGTGCGATTCATAAATATGAAGCAATACGATTCATCAAGGAAATGAGCGCTTGATATGGAGGTACGATTTGTTTAAAATAATAATTGTTAAGGGAGTGTAAAATAAGAGATGTAATGACATACATTAAGGAAAGGCAGCGATGAAAATCAAGTAGAGTCATGACTATTTACAAGGAGATGTGATTTGGGAGTCGTGTGATTAAGGAAATAAAAAGGCAGCGATTTTGTTTAATAAGGGACAGCATTTTGTATTGAGAAGATGTGTCTATCCTAAGTATGGTGTCTCTGAAATGAAAGATTGCATTCTTTCATAAAGCTATGAAGATATATATTTGGCTTTTGTGATTGTATGTGAGTGAGTAAGAATGTGATAGAATAAGTACTCAAGCAGATTTAAGGAAGAGAATATGAAGAGCAAATCAGATTTATATCAGCATACATGAAGAGAATGTTTTTGATATTATAAGGCGGCAAATCAGATTGATATTATAAGGCTGGTCCCTTAAAAAACAGAACCCAAAAAGGGCAAAAAAAGGCTCAGAAAACAAAACGAGCCAGAACCACCACCGTTAGCCTACATATAGCCGAAATACAGTAAAAAGATACTAACAACAAAAAGCCAGCTAATAGAAAGCATAGAAAAACTAGGAAGGGATGTCCTCCTCTCCCTTAGAAAGAAACTCCAGCATTTTGTCAAATTCTTTAACCCTGTCATTATCAGCACCATGAATAAGAACTTCATGTTCCCTCAGCAGGGAGAGATTGGCCATAGCAGTCCTGCATAACATGCTAGTAATAAAATTACCAAGAGAAAAGACTCTTTTTTCCAGGAACTCCATACATGAAGAGAATGTTAATGTTGTGAAAAGAAGAACAAATGATAGATTATTAGAAAGCAAAAATTCGAAGGAAGACAGCCATATTTGTGATCAGATTTTGAAGGTATTAAAATAATGTTTACATAGTTTATTTAATGGTCAATATTGTAATATTACTAGTTTAGATTGTTTCTATTTCTATTGCTTTGTTAGCTTTAGTTTCTTTTAGAAACATATGTATTGTAATTCTTTATATAGAGCCTTTGTCTCTATTGTAATAATATTAAGATTTTACCATAACATGGTATCAGAGCGGGTTCGAGCGGGATTTTTTTTTTTCAAAAACTTTTTGGCGCTCTCTGCAAAAATATCCGTACTGTCCGTACATCGTACAACCCTTTGCGCAGGCTTCGTTCGTTGGATGCTTTGGTTCCTTCGTAGGTTCCTCGGCGGTTTGAATTCCTTTGGCTCCGGCGGTTTTGCATTGGCGAGTTGCAGTTTGCAGGCCTTTGGTCGTCGTTTTGTTGATGATCGCTGTTTAGTGAAAGTCTCTTGTGGTCGCTATTTCATCCTAGGCCCGTCGGTCTTTGTTGTAGGGTTTATACCGTTCGGTCACCGTTTTAAATCTTCCGTTGGTGTTTGGGCAGTGGTCGTGGTTAGCAGACAACATTGGATCGCTGTTTGAATAACTTCGTGGTCGTAGTTAATAGCCATGGGTTTCCTCTGCGGCATGGTTGGCATTTGCTTCGGCCTTTGATCTTCTGCGGCGGTTTCAAGAAGGCGGTCATTGTTTTGGTTTAAAACACTTGTATCGGCGTCGACTCTCAAATCCTTGGTCGCCGTTTCACAGTGGTTTTTGGTCGCTGTCAATAGTTGGCTTAGTCGCACTTTGGTGGCCTTGTTCATTGTGGTCGTAGTTAACTTTGGTTCCATTTTGGCAGATTTATCAGAAAATCACGCCTTCTGCTGCCATTTCTGTCTTACCTGTGACCTAGGGTTGATTAGATTGATCTTGGTATTTGTGATGGCGTCTTTGACCAACATTTTGTTGGAAAACAGTCTGAAGTTCAATGGCTGCAACCATAGTTGGCAGACTCGCCAAAAACTTGGCGAGTTTTTATAAACTCGCGAGTTTTTTTCGAAAAGAGTCTTTTTGACTTTAACTTGCAGAGTTTTTCTGCCGCGTTTTTCCGAGTTTTCGCCAGAGACTCGCTGAGTCCGTGCAAAAGACTTGCGGGAGCAGGTATATGTGGATTTCGCGGCCAGAAAAGGTAAAACATAATCAGAAATTAGATTTTTTGAGCTCTACATAGCAAACCCCCCCCCCCCCCCCCCCAAGCAAAAATAGTTCATTTGCAACGTTGTGGCATCGAGAAGATCAGATTCAAATGCCATTTTTTGTGGATTTTGAAGGCACAGGTACCACGCACTTGCAGGACTAGAGCATCTGCCTCTTCCCTAGCTTTGGCTAAATTAGGGAAGAGGAAGATGTAATATGTTGTATTTACTTCTAGTTTTACTATTTTTATTTTCAGCTATCTATTGTAATTTGTATCAGACTATCAAGCTTTCAGCCATCAGGATTCCGCATGAGAATGCGATTTTGTAATCAATTTGCATTGAAGTCAATCAAATTTAATAGAAAACACTTTTGTACTCATTTATGGACTCATTGGATTCATCTTGTCATTGAATTTTGCAAAAAAAAATGCATTTCTAATGAAATTTTAGCAATTTTTTAAGTTCGCGAGTTTTTCGCCGAGTTTTTGCCGAGATTTCTCCGAGTGTTTTTTGACTCTCCAAAAATTCGCTTCCCGAGTTTTTTGCCGAGCCAAGTTTTCCAACTATGGCTGCAACTACAACACGTGGAAGCAACGCATGATGATGATATTTGAATATCCTTGCCTTGATAAAATCGTTCTAGGTACATAATCTCGCCCTGCAACATTCGGAAAGGACCAGGACAAATTTGATGAGCACAATCGGGAAGCCGTAATGCTTATCAAACGTTCAGTTACTGATGATCAGCCACCTCAGGTGCCGTCTGACAAAACTGCTAAAGAAATTTGGGATCTTTTGAAAGATCTTCATGAAACATCCGACAAGAGCCTAGCGTTCTTTCTGAAGAACATGTTGTTCTCCATTATGATGGATGAGAAGACAACTCTGCAGGAGCACTTGACAAAGATCAAGGATAGCCGTGATCAGCTAGAGGCTATTGGTTGGAAAATGGAGGAAGATATGGTGGTCATAACTCTAAAGAGTCTGCCCAAATCATATGAACACTTTATTGAGACGCTCAACATTATATCAACGAATGTTGATCCGAAGTTTCCTGATCTGTGCAACAAACTTCTGCAGCAAGATCGTTGGAAACAACAGTTTGGAAGCGTTGCTAGTTCATCCTCCACGGAACAAGCATTTACTGCCAAGGCATTTCAAAAGAATTAAGGGCAAAAGTCAACCCTTTCAGCAAACCAACCAAGGTCAATCCCAGGACACCTCCAAGAAGAAGAATATCTAGTGCAACTATTGCCACAACTATGGTCACATGAAGAAAGATTACTGGAAACGCTTGGCTTTTGAACAGTCCAAGCAAGGAAAGCCTAAACCTAAAGCCCATGTTGCAGAGCGCACTGAGCAAAAGGAGTCTGCTTTCTATGCCTTTATGGCCAAGAGATCAGCAGATCATGTTAAATCCTCTGCCTGGTATATTGATTCAGGTGCATCTTGGCATTTCACTCATCGTCAAGATTGGTTCATTGAGTACACGCCATTCAAATAATCTATTATCGTTGGAGGAGGCGAAGAGTATACTATTGTCGGAAAGCCCATGTTGCAGAGCACACTGAGCAAAAGGAGTCTGCTTTCTATGCCTTTATGGCCAAGAGACCAGCAGATCATGTTAAATCCTCTGCCTGGTATATTGATTTAGGTGCATCTTGGCATTTCACTCATCGTTAAGATTGGTTCATTGAGTACACGCCATTCAAATAATCTATTATCGTTGGAGGAGGCGAAGAGTATACTATTGTCGGAAAGGGCAACATACAGATTCACTCTAGAAGGAGAAGTTTAATATTTCTCAATGTATACTTTGTACTTGGCATGGAGCTTAATCTGCTTTCAGTCAGTCAGATTATGCGTCACTCTCCTCAGCTAGATATTGTTTTCAGTTTGCATACATGCAACATTGTTGATAGAGAGACTCACATTACAGTTGCTAAGGACTTGAGGATCATGGTCTTTATAGACTTGTTGATTCAGGTGATTCTCAAGAGCACGCTATGGCAGCTAGGAGTACCTCCATCAGCAACCTCTGGCATCAGCGTTATGGGCACCTGAATGTGCATTATCTCTCTTAGTTATCTAGGGAGGGTTTGGTTGGTGGTCTACCTGAAATTTAGACTCAGAACCATGGAGTTTGCGGAGCTTGTTAGGCTGGAAAGCAGCATCGGACTTCATTCTCAGATGGTGACACATGGAGAGCTTCCAAGGTATTACAGTTGGTTCACACTAATGTATGTGGACCAATGAACACTCGTTCAGTTACTGGGTCCAAATATTTTTTGTTATTTGTTGATGATTTTAGTAGAAGAATGTGGGCGTATTTTCTTAAAAACAAATAAGAGGTGTTCAGTATATTTCAGCAGTTTAAGGCTTTAGTTGAGAAAGAGTCAGGCTCTTAGATAGTCACTCTTAGGTCTGATAATGGGGGGGAGTTTTGTTCTTCTAACTTCTCTAGTTTTCGTGTTGCACATGGCATTAAGCGCCAACTTACCACACCCTACACCCCTCAGCAGAATGCTGTCGTTGAGCATCAGAATCGCACCATTACTGAAATGGCTCGTTCTATGCTAGAGCATAGAAATGTCCCTAAGAAGTTTTGGGCTGAAGCAGTTTATCTTCTGAACCGGTCTCCTACTTATGTCATTAAGAAGATGACTCCTAAAGAAGCCTGGTCTGGATGCAAGCCTAAGGTCAGGCACCTAAAAGTCTTCGGCTCTACTGCTCATGTGTGGATTCCACATGCCAAGCGCACCAAGCTAGATTCCAAGAGCCAGAAACTCATGTTCATTGGTTACAGTGATAATCATAAGGCATATAAGCTGATTGATGTAGATACAGATCGTCTCATCTTCAATCGTGATGTTGTGGTTGATGAAGCTAGTGGGCCCTTTTATCTATCTTCTCCTACTATGAGCCTTGAGGATTAGCCCCTGAAGGCCTCTGATTTGGGTGTTCGCCTTCCCCTAGCACCCCCTGATTGGAGGGATTCTGCAGTTGTGGAGGCACCTCAGCATAATGTTACACCACTTGCCCTTCCTCAGGACAATCTAGATCCTCATCCAGATGACTTTGTTCCAGCCACCCCAGGTGATGTTGTTCCTCCTGTTTCAGATGTTGGTACTTCTACTCTCCGACCTAAATGGTGGGCTAAGACCATAGGTGATCTTCATGATGATGAATTAATTGAGGGTGGATCTGTTCGGAAAAAGAGTAGGCAACAGAATATAGTCAATTTTGCTCTTATGGCCAACATTCACAGCATCTCTAAGTCTTAGACATATTCAGAGGCTAAAGGCATACCTGAGTGGGAACAGGGTATGGAAGCTGAACATCATAGTCTTCGGAAGAACAACACTTGGGTCCTCTCGAATCTTCCACTTGGGAAGAAGCCATTGGCTGCAAATGGGTGTATAAAGTTAAGTATAAGGTTGATGGAACTTTTGATAAGAATAAGGCTCGGTTAGTAGCCAAAGGGTTCGCACAGACAAAGGGCATTGATTATGAGGAGACTTTTGCTCCCACAGCCAAAATGAGTACCATTCGGCTTGTCCTCGCTATTGCAGCCTAGTTTGGATGGAAATTCCATCAAATGGACGTCAAGAGTGCATTCCTCAATGGGGAATTACAGGAAGAAGTCTATATGACGCAATCTCCTAGTTTCAAGGTCGCTGGTAAAGAACACCAGGTATGCAGACTGGTGAAAGCACTCTATGGCCTTAAACAGGCTCGTCGGGCATGGTACATGAAAATTGATAAGTACTTAGTTGATCATGGTTTTCAGAGGAGTCCTGATTCTAATCTATATGTCAAACAGTTTGGTGATGATATTTGTTTTATTGTTGTCTATGTTCATGACCTGATCATTACTGGTAGCTTGGAACATTTGATTGAGGAGATCAAACATAATCTCAGTCAATCATTTGACATGACAGATTTGGGACATCTGCATTATTGTCTAGGTGTAGAGGTTTGGTAGACAAATGGTAGCATCTTTATCTCTCAGTCCAAGTATGCTCGAAGTTTGCTTGATAGGTTCCGGATGAATGATTGCAAACCTGCATCTACACCTATGGAGGAAGGGCTGAAACTATCAGTCAAATCAGATTCACCTGTGGAGACAACTAGTGGGTATCCTCATTTATCTCACTGCCACTAGACCTGACCTCAGTTTTGTTGTGAGCTATATCTCTCGCTTCATGACAACCCCTAAAGCTGAACATTGGTTTGCAACGAAGCGTGTGCTGAGATATGTGAAAGGCACTTCCGACTTTGGCATTCTGTATGGTAGGTGCAAAGATACTAAGCTGATTGGCTTTATAGACTCAGATTGGGCAGGTTTTGTTGATGACAGGAAGTCTACTTCTAGGTATGTTTTCAGTTTGGGTATAGGTGCAGTTACATGGACCAGCAAGAAGCAGCAGGCAGTGGCTCTTTCCTCGACTGAAGTTGAATATCGGGGAACTCTTAAAGCAGCTTGTGAGATAGTTTGGCTTCGAAGGATGCTTTCTGACATGCAAATGTCTCAAGCAGGGCCTTCCCCCTTGTACTGTGACAATCAAGGGGTGCTGAAACTTACCAAAAATCTAGTCTTCCATGAACAGACCAAGCATGTTGAACTTCATTGTCATTTCATCCGTCAGCTTGTTGAAGATGGATTAGTGATGTTGCAGTATGTTCCAACTGAGGACCAAACTGCAGATATTCTCACCAAGTCTTTGAACCCGGATAAGTTTGTCAAATTTAGGGGGCACCTTGGTGTAGTTGATAGATTGACCATTAAGGGAGGGTATTAAAATAATATTTACATAGTTTATTTAATGGTCAATATTGTAATATTACTAGTTTAGATTGTTTCTATTTCTGTTGCTTTGTTAGCAGATGTTTCTTTTAGAAACATCTGTATTGTAATTCTTTTTATAGAGCCTTAGTCTCTATTGTTAATATATTAAGATTTTACCATAACAGAAGGAAGATATTGCCATATTTATAATCAGTCTTGTGAAAGGAAGCTGTGCATGATTGTAATCAGAATTGTGAAAGAAGGTTATTGCTTGAGTTGTGATCAGATTTGTGAAGAAAGGATAGTACATAAGTTTGGATCAGATTTGTAAAGAAAAGACATACATCATTCGAGATCAGAGGTTGTAGTTAGATTGTGAGGAAGGGAGAACAATATCATCCATTGAAGTATTTGGAGGTTGGTGCTTATCAAATAAGAGATTGGTGTCTTAGTAGACTATATACCAGACTTGTACTTGAGCAGTAGTAATGGGTATGTCAAAATAATGATAATTGTATGATTATGATATTCACATTTGGGTATTTGAGAAAACTACTTTATCTTGTTTTTTCATGTATTTGCAATGAAAAGAATAATATATCAGCGTGTTATGCTTCATGGTTTGTGAAATTACTGTGTAATCAGAATATCTCTATTAGCTGTTATTATTATTCTATTTTCAATTTTTTTTTTAGGGTTGGACAGTACAGTAGTATTAAAGCTTAGAACATCTTGCCATCCTGTGTGTGTTGAGCTCATCTTGCATGTAGTTTACTTTCTATGAGCGGTGGTGAACAAGGACCACAAAATCCTAAGGATATCAGTCCTTACAAATTTGTCTACTCACAGATAAGACCAACAATGGGTCTTGGGATTGAAGAGCCTCATCTAAAGATAGAATAGGTATTAGAAACAGTTGCAGGTTCAATGGGGGATAGAGAGGGAAGATCCAACAGAGATCCTTTTGATGGGGAGAAAGGAGACCGGAATCTAGTGTGGAGAACATGTTGAGTGATCTTGCTAGGGGACAGCGAGATTTGTTACAGCAGATGGCCCATTCACAACAACAATTAGCTCACATTTGCTCAGATGATGCAAAATAATAATGGGAACAATGGTAATGCTGGAAACAATGGTAATAATGGCACAAACGGGGATAACTCAGCCAATAACATGGCTGCTTATCAGTGGACTTTAACCGGGTCAGCTAACACTAGGCCTCTTATGCCAAATTTTCCTCCAAGAAACAACCCTCTAGAAGGGAATGAACCAACTAAGCTAGAAGCTCACAGGCTAGCATGGAGAGATTGGTTAGCATTAGGGGAGGAATTTCAGGCTGAAATGTCATTTCCGGATTACTTGGCTCTCAGGAATAGGAATAGACCCCCGCATAGGTGGAGGTGCGAGACCACATAATCATGATTTACAGAAGGAGGTGGGTAAGTTGTCAATCCCATATTTTGATGGATCCGGTAAGACTTTAGCTAGAGCTTGGGTGCAAAAATTGACTCTTATTTCAAGCTCAACACTATGCTTGAAGAGGATGCCATTACATATGCCACTCTACATTTGGAAGGAAGTGCTCATGAATGGTGGCACCATGGGTTGATTACTTTGGGTCATGCTCAAATGATTCTTATGCTGATTTCACGGAGAGGTTAATTGATAGATTTGAAAAGAAAGATCCTGAACTGCATTTTAAGGAGTTAGCATAGCTGAAATAGTGGAGTTCTGTGGACACCTACATTACTGATTTAAAGAAATTATCAGTGATGGTTACTGATATTTCGGAGAGAAGACTGATTGTACTATTTATTGATGGGCTATCCGAACCTTTAAGAGGATGGGTTAAGGCTCTTAATCCACCAACTCTACAAGAAGCAATCAAGAGGGCTAGAGAAATGGAATCTTCCACTTCCAGAATAAATTTTAGTCAAAAGGATTCCAACACAAAAGACCCAAAGACCAGAGATATCTCCAAAAAGATTCAGTTCATCCCAAAAAGGAGTCAACTAGGTTGAATGATGATCAACTTAATGAACTCAAAAGGAAGAAATTATGCTTCACTTGTAGAGATCCATGGGACCCAACACATAAATGTGCTGTCAAAGCAAAATCTAAGCAGATTGAGTACTTTTCAGCTGATGAATTAGCTGCTGAAAAATCAGACTAACAATCTGATTCAGAGGGAAGTGAAGAAGAAAGTTCATCCGAATGGGCTGAGGAGGAGCAAGGATGTAAGGGTACACTTGCCCAATTTTCTATCTTTTAGAAAGTTCGATCTTTAGAGTTCGGGGAATGCTTTGTGGACAGCGGATAGTCACTCTCATTGATACAGGTGCTACTCACAATTTCATCGATGAGGGAGTTGTATCCTGGAGTGGAATCAAAACAGAAAAATTTGATGGGTTTAAGGTAATGGGTGCAGATGGGTTTACACTTGCATGCGTAAGATTCCTAACTTGAGCATACAATTGGGTGACTATGAGGTGAGAGATTACTTCTATGTGGTGAGCATAGGAGATATAGATGTGGCACTTGGTATGCATTGGCTGCGATCTATTGGAGAGTTCTACATGAACCTGCGTACTATGGAAATGAGATTCGAGGTGGATGGTAAGAAGATAGTGCTCAGAGGCATGTTTGATGGTGGGCCCAAGGTAGTCTCTTTCAAGAGAATGGAGGGATTAGTTTGACATGATTAGGTACAGTGGGCAGCAGAGTGCATCATGATGCCTACCATTACGGAACAGCAGAAGAATAGTTATGTAAGATACCCAACTAATTCTACCAAAATTTTTCCTTACTTAGACAATTTTACTTGCTATCAACTTATCAACTATTTCAACAACACAAAGATATACATCAAAGATAACTATTTGAATGAATCAACTTTAAGCTGGGTACTTGTTTTATTACTTGATTCAATCAACTCACAATGTCTTATTACATGAGTAATGCTTTCAATGGCATGAAGTTACACTTTATTCAAATGGAATTACAAAGCAGGCCTTGGAGCCTTGATGATTACAATGGGCGCCTATACTTGATCGACTCAATTGAACTCAACGATGTCAACTGAATGTCAACACCTCACAGTACAACAAGGGAGCATCACCTTGTCAGTTGAGGGAGCATCACCCCAACACTTGAAACTCGCAGGCCTCAAGATTACAAGCTCAACAGCTTTGCAGAGAGAATTTTGTCAAATGCATAGATGCCAAATGAATGAGAGAGCTCCTCCTTTTATAGGCCTTTCAAAGGTAATGAAGGCACGTTTCCCAAGAAGCATATCCAAGGGAATATTCCATCTGATGACTCATTCTGAGTTGGCAAGCTTATCCAGAGACCTTGACACGGATCCCGAAGACCTTCTGTGGACCAATGAGAGCTTAGGTAGTTACAACTACCTTATCTCCTGACTAGGCGCCAAGTTGAGATGTCTGGAACATGAAAGTGCGCCCTGCTTGTTCTATGCGCCAGTTGAGGAGATTGCACCTGGAGATTGCGCCTAACTTGGAAAAAGCTCTTCAATGTTATCAAGAAGAGTGCCTTGACACTCAACTCAGTCAATCCTCATGAGGCGCTCATTGGAGTTGAGGTTAGGCGCTACTTTGAGGTTAGGCGCTAGATGAGGTAGGAAATGCCCAAGAAGTGCGCCTTGCTATCACTAAGCGCCAATTGAAGGTTGACAGGGACTCTAGAATGCGCCTAGAGTTCTAGACTTCCTACTTGTTGTTTACAACCTCAACCACTACAATTTTGGTGTTCTTCTAACTGGGCGCCAACTTTGGAGAGTTCACAAGGGTTTTGGCGCCTTGGTAGCAGCTTATCACCCCCTTTCAAAGAACTTTGACAACAACTTGACTTTGAATGATGGTCATCTTACCTTATGATGAAGCGCCCTGTTCCAAAACTTGTTTAGAAGACTTGCAACTATCTTAGGCGCATCTTTGGAGTAGCATCAACTGATACCAGCGCCTAATTCCTCAATTCACCCTTGCAATCCAACTTTTGATGCTCTCTCAACCTAGCGCCTATATCTGGGGTATCCATATTTTGTTTAGCCTTCAGTTTCACCTAGGCGCACTTGGTGATAGGAAAAGGTCCAGATTGGCGCCTTAGGGAGAAAAAGGGAATTTGTCTTGCTAAAACCTTCAACTCAAACCACAACTGAATCAACAAGACTACCTTCTATCAAGTGCCTATCAGTTGGAATGGACTGAGAACTCCTTAGGCGCACTTTTGGGAATAAGTCCCTTAGGCGCAACAAAACAACAGTGGAGGTGAGAATTGGTGCCCTCCCTTGAAAAGCTTATCTTGAATGTACTTGTTTGTCTTGGCGCCTAACCTTGTTTCCTTTAGTCAGAAACTCATCTCTGCTTTCACAAACACCTTACCAAGTGCCTTGACCTCTTGAGGAGTCTGGATAGCATGTTCTTACTTAGGCGCATCTTCAAGGTTGTCTGAGCAAAAGCTAACATCAAAACACCTAGGCGTACTTTTGAAGATGCATTCTAAACCATCAATTATCATTTGACATAGGGCGCCATTTAAGGTTTACTTTGTCATGCTCTAGCACCTAGGCGCTTTGAGGAGATAACTTCAACAAGAAATGGCGCCTAGATAAGGAGAAGTTCTCCTGTTGGATGATGTAACTTGATGCTAGCGCCTAAAGTGAATAGGCCTTCTTCCTTGTTCCACTCACTTAGAAAACTTCGTCATGTTGATTAATCAATCATTTCCACCGGATCTTTTGAAGGCAGGATTTCACTTGATCAATCCTTCAAGGAATTCACCATTTGCAAAGGAGTCTAGGCGCAATATGAGGACTAGGCGCACTTTGAGTGTTGTGAAGGCTAGGAAGTGCGCCTAACTCACTTAGACCACTTCAGTGATTCCAAACTCAACACTGGATGATCCTTGCTCAAGTCCATAACTGCTCAAGGCGCTTGGTTGGTGGAACCCATCCAGGTGGAGCGCCTTCTGTTTGAATCCTCATCTTCACTGCCAGAAGTGACTCTTGAAGCTAGGCGCCAGAAGGGAGGAGTTCTGCCAAAATGGGCGCCTTGCTCATGACTTAGTGGATTTTGACTCAAAACTTCTTGATTTTACCTGCAAAATAACACCCAGAGTTAGTCAAAACCCAGTTCATTCCCTTATCATTCAGAATTAGCCTCCGGGAATGAGAAGTAGGCTAATCCATTCATCACTTGGTGCTTAAGCCGGAAATGGGGACATGACAAGTTACCATCCAGACATCCAAGCTTTGTTGTCTAAGTACAACAAAGTGTTCAGTAGCATACCTCCTGGAAGGTCTCCTCAGAGAGGCATTGAGCATGTCATAGAGCTAGAGGAGGATGCCAAACCTGTAAGTACCACACCATATAGACATCCGAAGAGGCATAAGGATGAGATTGAAAAAGGGTTATTAAGGAGTTGCTTGATATGGGACATATAAGGCCGAGCAAGAGTACCTTTGCTTCTTCAGCGGTGTTGGTTAAGAAGGATGGGACAATGCGTATGCGCATTGATTACAAGGCACTAAACAAGAAGACAATTAAGAATAGGTATCCCATCCCACGGATTGACGAGCTTATCGATAAGTTGCATGATGCTTGTTACTTCTCCAAAATTGATATGAGATTGGGCTACCATCAGATTCAGGTCCGAGAGGAGGATGTGGAGAAGACAACTTTCAGGTGTCATTTTGGACACTTCGAGTTCCTATTATGCCTTTTGGCTTAACCAATGCTCCTGCCACTTTCCAGTTTTGTATGAACAAGGTATTTCGTAATTAGCTCCAAAAGTTTGTTCTTATATTCTTTGATGATATCTTGATTTTCAGCCAGACTTGGGAGGAGCACATGAGGCACCTTGATGAGGTTGAGCATCTTAGAGAGGGAATCATTGTATGCCAAGGATTCTAAGTGTGAATTTGGTATGACAGAGCTTCTCTACCTTGGCCACATCATTAGCTCTAAGGGTGTTAAGAGTAGATCCTGATAAGATCAAAACAATTATGGATTGGCCTCCACCAACTAATCTCTCACAGCTCAAGGGATTTTTTGGCCTATGTGGATTCTACAGGAGATTCGTTAAGGGATTTTCATAGATGGCTGCCCCACTTACAGATTTGACCAAGAAGGGGGCTTTTGTTTGGTTTGATGCAACATAACGATGCTTTGATCACTTCAAATAGGTTATGAGTACTTGCCTAGTTTTAGCCATTCCTGATTTCTCCAAATGTTTTGAGTTGGAGTGTGATGCTTCGGGAGAGGGGATAGGTGATGTTTTGATGCAGGATAAGCATCTGATTGCTTTTGAGAGCCAAAAGGTAAGGGGGGTTGAGAGGAGCTATTCTATATATGACAAGGAAATGTTGGCCATTATGCATGCCTTAGCCAAATTTAGACCCTATCTTGTTGGAGGTAAGTGCATTGTTAAGATTGACCACAATAGTCTCAAGTACTTCCTGAATCAAAAGTATCTTAATGACAGACAACAAAAATGGGTAAGCATGTTTCAAGCATATGACTTTGACATTGTTTATATCAAAGGAAAGAAGAATATTATTGCTGATGCTTTATCGAGGAGACCTCATTTGTGTTCTTTAGTAGAGATTACAGCTGATTGGAGAGAGATGATTTCAATAGAGTATGCTAAGGACTCTTGGGCTACATGCATCATTGAGGGTACTATACAGGATGACAGGGATACTGTGATTAATGAGCTGATTATTTACATAGAAAGAATGTATTTAGTACCCAATTTTGAGCTTAAGGTGAAGGTTTTGAGAACCTTCCATGATGCATCGATGGCTGGTCACCCGGGTTTCTTTAAGACATATAGGTAGGTCTGAGAGAGGTTTATTTGGAAAGGACTAAAGAATGAGGTCCTTAAGTATGTTCGTGAGTGTCCCACATGCTAGCAGAACAAAAATGAGCATACATATCCAACTGGTTTGTTGCAACCCCTGCCTATTCCCAAGCAAAAATGGGAATGCATCTCTATGGATTTCATCACAAGGCTATTGAAGGTGCAGGGTAAGGATTGTATTTATGTTGTTGTAGATAGATTGACAAATTTTCGCATTTCTTTGCCGTTTCAGCAACATATACAAAAACATAGGTGGCTGATTTATTGTTTAGAGAGATATTTAGACTTCATGGGATGCCTAGGAGCGTTGTTAGTGACAGGGACAACAAGTTCCTGAGTCTCTTTTGGCAGGAACTTTTTAGATTGAGTGGGATTGAGCTCACTCCTACTACCAATTATCACCCACAGACAGATGCGCAGATAGTGATTGTGAAGTGGGTGGAAGGGTACCTTAGAAAATACATTTCAGGGCAACAAAAGGCATGGGTGAGATTGTCATGTCCCCATTTCCGGAGTGATCCACATCGAACAATGGTTTAGCCTACTCATCATTCCTGGAGGCTAATACCAATCTCGAGGGAATGAACTTGGTTTTTGGCTAACATATTATTTTAGTTTTACATGATTAAGTCAAAGACCATTCCAGTTGTCTGTATTGATTTTGGCTAAATTGGCTAAGCCTGAGAACCATTTCATCAATCCAAGTATCAAGTTGTCAAGAGATCAGTTTGATTGAGTCTTCATGTTTAGGCGCAAATGTCACATTGACCAGCCAAGAATGTGCGCCTAGCTTGGAACAGGGGTTTCAATGACTCCAAGGAGTGGCGCTACCTTTGGAGATGATGTTATCAACCTCTAAAAACATCATACATTTCAAATTTTGGAGGAAATTGGCTAAGTATAGCCTAGGCACATATTCCACATCAAATCCTCCAAATGTGCGCCTAGATAAGAATGAAGACTAGGAAGTGAACTTGGGTTTTCCCATCAAGGCACTCACCAAGACATGATTGTTTGTTACTCCTAATGCTACAGGAATTGAAGATTTGGCAAGATAATCCTTCAAAATTCTCAGGGCGCAACTTCCTCCTTGCAACACCTTAATGTGCGCCTAGTGGTAGCTACTCAAATATGCGCCTAAATGGAGAAGTGGCCTCTAATTTCCTCATTCAGTCAAGGTGCTCATTTGGAATGATGTTCTAACTCACCTCAATGACTTCAAATGTGAGCATTTGCATGGAGGATGATCATCTCAAGTATAGGCGCAAATTCACTCTTGTCTAAACCCAAAAGTGCGCCTAACCTAGAAGATGCTTCCAATCCACTTGGATGTGAGGTGTTTGGGAAAGCAGAGATGAAATGTTGTCTAAAGGAGACAAGGTTAGGTGTTAAAGGAGTAAAAATCATCTTAGGCGCCAAATTGTGATCAAACAACATTGAATGTGCGCCTAGGCATAGCAAGGTGCCAATTCTTGTTCCAACTTCCCAAAATTGCGCCTAGGAAGGAATGGAGCTTTCAATCCACTCAAGTTGAAAGGTGCTTAATAGGAGATGGTGAACTTGTCTTAGAAATGATTTGAGTTGGAGGTTTTAACAAAGAAAGACTATACTTTTCCTAAGGCGCCAATCTAGACTTTTCCTACCAATAAGTGCGCCTAAGTGAAGATGAGGACTAAGACAAGGTTTTGAATACTATGGATATGAGCGCTTGGATAAAGAAGCATCATAAGGTCTGCAAACAAATGTTTGGAGTCTTGAATAGAGTAGAAAATCATCACAAAGGTGTTAGGAGCAATACCAAGTCTCTAGAACACTAAATGTGCGCCTCAAGTAGACTGACTTAGCATTGGAGCTAGTAGACTTCCTTCGGAGAAAGAAGACAAAACAAGGAAGCATTCTCTAGTTGCCTTACTTTCAATTGGCACCTAATTCTGAGTTAGGCGCAAGTTCATGATCAAACTACCTCAATTGGGCGCCTAGAGTAAGTTACAAGCACCTGAGCTCTCATTGGTCAACAAGATGATATTGGGATCTGTACCTGTTCATTGGGTCAGGTGGCCAACTCAGAATGAGTCATCAGATGGAATATTTCCTTGGATATGCTTCTTGGGAAACGTGCCTTGGTACCTCTTTGTGCATTGAAAAACATGCCTTCATTGCCTTTGAAGAGCACTATAAAAAGAGGAGAGCACTCCTCATTTGGCATCTTACATCTTTGACGAATTTTCTCCCTGCAAAGCTTTATGCTTGTGATCTTGAGGCCTGTGAGTTTCAAGTAGCTGGGGTGATGCTCCCTCAACAGTGATAAGGTGATGCTCCTTTATCAAGTTGTGAGGTGTTGACATACAGTTTAAAATCGTTGTGTTCAAGAGAAGTTGTTCATGTGTGAAGTCATTGTATACATCTAGTCTTCAAGGCCTTTCTTTGTAATCAATTGAATAAGATTGTATATTCATGCCATTGAGGGCATCATCTATTGTAATAAGACAATTGTATTGAATTGAATCAAGTGATAATACAAGTGCCCAACTTAAAGTTGATTCATGCAAATTGTCATTGTTATCTTTCATGAATGATGTTAAGTAGATTGAGCAATTGAAGAGTTAAGTGCAAGTAAATTTGTTTAAGTAGAAATTTTTTTTGTTAAGTATAGTTGGGTATCTTACAGAGATGATTGCACCTTGGTGAGTACTGTTATAATTCTACTTACCACATGTCTATTAAGATGTCACCATTTATGGCATTGTACGGATATGAAGCTTCGAGTTTCATTGACTTGTTGTTTGGAGATAACAGAGTGCCTAAGGCCAAGGATTTGTTACAAGAAAGTCAGGGCATAATGAAATCCTTAAAAGAAAACTTGCAGTAGGCACAAAATCAGCATATGTACATTGACCAGCACCGCATAGAGCGTACTTTTGAGGTTGGTGACATGGTTTACTTGAGGTTACAACCCTACAGGCAGTCCACTCTCAAGAAGAGTGGGTCGGAGAAGCTTAAGCCATGGTTTTATGGCCCTTTCAGGATCTCCTATTAAGATATTCTTTTATACTTAGAATCTCCTATTTTTAGTTAATGGTCAGTTTCTTGTAACGGTATGTAATTATGACAAGATCGTGTGTCGATCTCTAGTAGTCTTTGGCAGTTTCTAAATATAGGAACTTGCTTTCTTTGTAATTACTTGTAACCTATTTAAGAGCCTTTTGCTCTATGTGAATAGCATCCAGCACTCTGCCATTTACCTGTGTAATATGGTATCAGAGCTTGCTTCGACTTCGAAAACATAATTTCATTCGAAATTATTCGAGTTTTTTTCGAATCTCGAATTTGTTTTGGGCTCTTTGGTTGGTTCTTGTTTTTTTTTTTGGTGAGGCCGGATTTTTGTTTTTCTGCAGACTTCCTGTTTTTCGAATTTGCTGAGTCCCTGGGGCACGAAAATTTTTCGTCTAGGGTTTTGACCCTCAAAAATTTGACGAATTTTTTTTTTCGAAGACATATTCTTGGTGGGTTTTTTCAAGCAGATTTCTGGGTCTTCGTCCGAATTTTTTTCTAGTTTTCTGAAATTTCTGAATACCTAGGGCACGAAATTTTTTCGTCTAGGGTTTTGACCCTCAAAAATTTGACGAATTTTTTTTCGAAGACATATTCCTGGTGGGTTTTTCGAGCAGATTTCTGGGTCTTCGTCCGTTTTTTTGGGTGCATCGTTTTCCGTGCACCATTTTTTCATGCAGCGTACCTGTTTCGAAATTTGTGCCAGTTCAGTTCAGTTCGGCGTACCTGCAGTGTTCTGTTCGGAATTTCAGTTCGCATCCACTTCTGTTCGTCATTTTTCGTGCCTCGAAAAGCGTGTGGAATGGCGAACTTGTCCAATATTATGTTGGAAGGCAGTCAGCGGTTCAACGGCCACAACTACAACACTTGGAAGCAACGAATGATGACCATCTTTGAATATCGCTGCCTCGCTCAGATCATTCTAGGCACTACCACTCGTCCAGCAATGGCGGGTACAGACCAGGATAAGTTTGACGAACAAACCCGTGAAGCAGTCATGCTCATTAAGCTATCAGTCATAGATGATCAGCTACCTCAGATTCCGGCTGGAAAGACAGCAAAGGAGATTTGGGACCATCTGAAGGGTTTGCATGAAACCTCCGACAAGAGCTGTGCGTTCTTCCTGAAAAATATACTATTTTCTATCATGATGGATGAAAAGACATCTTTGCAGACGCACCTGAACAAGATCCAGGAGATCAGAGATCAGCTGGAGGCTATTGGTCGTAAAATGGAGGAAGAAGACCTAGTTGTGATCACTTTGAAAAGTCTACCTAAGTCCTATGAACATTTCATTGAGACTCTCAACATTACATCAGCTAATGTTGATCTGAAGTTTCCAGAACTCTGTACTATTCTCTTGCAGTAGGATCGCTGGAAACAACAGTTTGGTAGTAGTGCTTCTTCGTCCTCTTCAGAGCAGGCTTTTGCAGCCAAGTTTCAGGCTCAGAATAAAGGCAAAAGTCAGCCTCCACAGCAGCATCAGCCAGCGCCATCTCAGGACAGCGGTAAGAAGAACATTCAGTGTAACTACTGTCACAAGTTTGGACACATCAAGAAAGATTGTCGCGCACGTATCGCTTCTGAATTGAAGAAGCAGGGAGGGTCTCAGCAGAAGGCCAACAGTGCGGAGCACATTGAGCAGAAGGAGTCTGCGTTTTACGCCTTACGCCTTCATGGCTAAAAGACCTGCAGACCATGCAAAATCCTCTGCCTGGTTCATTGATTTAGGTGCTTTGCGTCACTTCACTCATTGTCGTGACTGGTTTACAGAACTCTCCCCTTTCAGTGATTCAGTGGTCTTCGGTGGTGGAGAAGTGTACACAGTTGCCGGTAAGGGCACTATTCAGCTTCAGTCTGGTGGGAGGAAAATCATATTCCTCAACGTATATTATGTTCCTGGTATGGAACTTAACTTGCTTTCAGTTAGCCAGATCATGAAACACTCTCCACAACTTGATGTGGTGTTCAGCGCTCACAAGTGCTCGATCATCGACTGGGAAACCAAATGCACTATAGCTGTTGGCATTGAGGATCATCCCTCCCATAAGGTGGACCTAATGGAAGACGGACACCCAAGTCAGGATGCCTTCTTTCTTTATGTAATTGTTGAGCTACAGCTCATATGGACCAGCTAGGACTCGAACCTAGGACCTTCCATTTGCTGCTGGAGTGCTCTACCAACTGAGCTATTGGCCCCTTATGGCTAGCCCATCGTCGGTCCGGGTGTGGCTTACTTCCAACACCCCCCCTTAAGCCATACTGCAGGTGCTTGGGGCTCCTAGCCTGGCTCTGATACCAATTGTTGAGTTACAGCTCATATGGACCAGCTAGGACTCGAACCTAGGACCTTCCATTTGCTGCTGGAGTGCTCTACCCACTGAGCTACTAGCCCCTTGTGGCCAGCCCATCGTCGGTCCGGGTGTGGCTTACTTCCAACACAAGCGGATTGGAGAAGTGGCTTATGAGTTGGAGTTGCCGGCAAATAGTAGAGTGCATAATGTTTTTCATGTATTATGCCTTAAAAAGGCACTTGGGCATAATATGGTTCTCTCTTCTGAATTGCCAACATTGGATGAGGAAGAGAAGCTTATTCTAATTCCTGAGGCTATTATTGATTCCAGAGAGCACACTCTACGGAGGATGGCAATTAGAGAGTATCTTGTGAAGTGGAAAAACTTGTTGATTAAGGATGCTACATGGGAGAGTGAGCAGATTTTACTGCATCTAGAGTTGCAATTGCTTGGGGACAAGCAATTTTGAGAGGGAGGACTGTAATGTCCCCTTCCTAAGCATTGACAACTTGGTGACCGTTAGCCTATTCCTTGGGTTTCTGTAGGCTAATGTGTTTTGATTAGGGAACTCCTCGGGTCTTGGAGACATTGCAGTTCAACCTTTTTGGCATTTCCAGGTGTTGCACTAAGCTCAGTTTGCTAGGAGATACATGGTGACGCTTTTAGAAGCATTTTCGGACACTCGGTCCGCTCTCCACATTTCGTGGAGTACACGCCTATTTTTAGTAAGTCACCTCTTCGGCACCGACTTCGTCACTTGGCAGCGATTACACCCTGGCATAGCCGGTTTCTGCATCTGATGTCTGTCTAGTGCTTGTTTTGATCAAAGGCGTTATTTTTTAATAGACACTAATGTTATAAAGTTAAATTAAATATTTAACTTAGCGTTTATTAAAAATATTAGAAAGGTGATTTTATAAAGTGGGCGCTCAAGGGAAATATTAAAGTTAAAGTTAAGTTATATCTCTAGAGGGGGCGTCCAAATAGGAGACATAAGGGATTAAAAAAATAAAGTAAATGTTTTATTTCTCAAAGGAGGGTGTGGGTTTTTTGGGGAAGTATTTAAGCCCTTTTTTGAGCTCATTTGCAACTTCACGCTTGAGGAATTTGATAACAGGATATTGCTGGTTAGAATTGTGTTCATCCAAGGGCTTTGTGAGGACGAAAACCCTCATAAAAGACATCAATTGCGGTGGTGAAAGATCCTCCTTGGTTGATTTGCAGGTGGTTTTATTCAGGAACTACACTTGAGCTTCATTGCAGAGATTTCAGTTTATGGTGTAAGGGTTTGAAAGGCAAAATATTGGGATTCTTCGAATAATATTTAGAAAAAAAAGATTGAAGGAGAAGCTTGGAGAGATTGTTGCAGATTTGTGAGTGATAAAGACAGATTTTGACACCATTTGCTGGCTGTACCACTTCCCAGGCAGGCCGTACCAGTTTGCATTTGTCTTGGGCACGATTGGTGGTTGTTTGACATTCTTTCTTGGTCGTGGAAGCTTATTATCTTGGCGCAGAGGTGTGAGGAGGTGTTTCAGCCAGATTTGGAAGGGGTTTCATGCAGGGTTTCAAACTGAAGTGATCCCAATGCAGGCTATACTGCTGTACCAGCAAGGCGTGAGCTTCCTAAGTCCAAGCGCTTAGGGTTTTGGGAGTTTCTTTGCAGATTTTGAGGGGCCAAGGGGTTATAATCACATTGCCAATAAATATTGAAGGGTGAAGTGCTGTTTGGAGGCGTCCTAGATCATTTTGTAAGCTCCAGTTTGCTGCAGCAGACTATAGACCAGACCTGTACTTGAGCAGCAGTAATGGGTATGTCAAAATAATGATAATTGTATGATATTCACATCTGGGTATTTGAGAAAACTACTTTATCTTGTATTTACATGTAGTGGGCAATGAAAAGAATAATATATCAGTGTGTTATGCTTCATGGTTTGTGAAATTACTGTGTAATCAGAATATCTCTATTAGCTGTTATTATTATTCTATTTTCAAAAAATTAATTTGTTTTTTAGGGTTGGACAGTATATAAAAGGAGACATTATTATAACTCTAATCAGACATACTCATCAACTGTCTCAATCACATGAAATGAAGTTTATATGGAATTAATAACATGGATCCTCTAAAAAAATTTAATCTCATCATCAAGGGTTTTGCTATATAGTTTAAGGTTTCATACGTAAAGTGAAGATATTAATGAGTTTGCCTTGAAATTAAATAGACCCAGAAGTAGTGAAGGGGTTTTAGTGGGAGATGCCACTTTTGTTAGAGACAAGTCACTGTCAAGCGTGGCTTGTTGATATCTTTATTGAAAAATAAAGTGACACATGTACAGAACAATTGTTGTTTTCAGAAAACTTATGTTTATTCCATTTTACATTGGTGCATAAATACCTTTTTGTTGCAATCTTTTAGTTTTTAAGCATTAACCATTTCCTTATAATCTTATGTACCTAATCGAAATATTATTTTTGACAGGTGTGTTTTGCAAAAGGGCCAAGGCCAAGGAAACCTCGAATATGGAAAACAAGGACAAGGATAGGTACTGTATCGAAATCAGAAAAACTTGTTCAACATGTGAGTTCTCTCTTTCATTGGCATTGATATATATATATTCGTTACACCATAATACACATTACATGCCCTTCCTACGCAAGCAAGGAGAACAAATATTTCAGATTGAACCACAACATCAGCTTACATAACATGCTATGTTATCACTAAAGAGTTGAAATCAATCTTACATACTTTTTGTAATTGCTTAAAACCTTGTTTAAAAGCTTGTAGTCTAGATAAAAAAGATTAGTGTAGAACTAAGGACAAACCATAAATTCCATGAAACATCTTTACAAAATCATGGTTCTTGAAGAGTTGCTTTATGATGCACATTGTTGAAGATCTTCTGAAATATCTTCAACAGCCGTCCTGTAAATTTATGATTCCAAAAGATGTGCTCAATATCTTCCTTTTTTTCTTTGAACAAAATCCCAATTTGATAATCATTTTGGCAGTAACCCCTTGTTTTTGCAATAGAATATTTATATTTTTTACTTTCTCACTTAGCAGCATTTTGTAATGTCCCCCATTTAGCCCACTGGATCAGTGGACAAGGATTAGCCTATGATCAGATTCCCGTAGGCTAATGGAGGTGATTAGGGGGTTAGTTTGGGTAACTTACTATTTATAGTAAGTCGGAGTTGAGCACTGGTTATTTATGGCAGGGCAGTTGCAGTTGATTTGGGCACGAGAATTCATGGTTTTTCCCCTCAGGGAATTAATCAATAAAGTATAACTTAAATCTTTAATTTAACTTACATTTATTTTATGGGGTATTGTGACTTATGTTATAAAGTAGCTTTATAACATATCATTAAGTTATAACTTAAAGGTTGTACTCCTAGGAGAGGGTCGCTTCATGGAAGACATAAGGGGATGAAATTAAATTAAAAACAAATTAAAAATCCCTCTTCTTGGGCGTTGGAGAGGAGGAAACAAAAAGGGAAAAATGAACTTCATTTGGATATGCTAAGTTTATGAAATTTGCTCTCATATTGAGATTTTCTTGTGCTTTGGCTTGGAGCTTGGCTCTAGGGTTTGGAGATTGATTTACTGGGACAAAAACCCTTGCAATATCACCTTTCTTTGTGCGTGAAAGATCGCATCAGGAGAGGACATCAGAGGCTTCATTCAGGAGTCTCATTTGGGCATTCGAATGGTACATTTTGGTGAAGTTTTGAGCACAAACGAATCATCTTTCATGGAGATTGGTGTTGCAGATTTGAGGGATAGGAATGAAGGCAGGTTTTAGAGTTTTGGAGGAGTTTTATTTGCTATGCAAACTTCCCTATGCTGGCCGTACTCCTTCAGCAAGGCCGTACATCGTGTGGGACAGCTGAAGTGTTTTATTGGAGGGTTTTTGTTGGTCTTTTTCCGCCTAACAGGGTTGCCTATTTGCTGCAGTCAGGTTTAGCACAAAACAAAAGTATAAAACAAAGATTTGGTGATATTTATTGCTAGTTTGTAACCCCAGCTGGGCCGTACAGCCTAGAGGGAACAACAGATGATATTTGAAGCATTTCTTCTCCGTTTGTGGCTGCACATATGTTGATTTGGGGTGTCTAGGGTATATACTTCCTTTCAATATCATTGTATGCAAAGAGCTATCCATTTGTTGAGTGTAGAAGGGACTCATTTGATGCACATAGTGCTGGTCCGGCAACAACAGTTGTATGAAGTTGCAAAACTCAACATGGGTATGTTATTATAATTCATATTGTGGCAAAATACTATCTGGGTCATTGTTATTTCATTGATATCTCTTTTAGTTTTTCTGGGTTTTCATTCTATGCTTTAGATTCTATGTATTTCATGCAAAAACAAACATGCCAGCAAAACCCATGAAACCCTAAACCTCAAACAAACATACAAAACAAAAAATACAGAGCAAAAAACATATATCAGGGGGTGTATGTTATAGTGGTATCAGAGCGGAAGATCTTGCCATCCTATGAGGTTAGATCGAACATGCAGACAGGGTTTTGAGACATTCAACCAGGGACTAGCAGGTATTATCTTAGACGGAACAGGTCAAGATCTGATTTACAAGTCCTTCATACAAATCCTTCAGACACAGAGTTAGAGGTAGCCGCAGAGGAACAACCTGTAGTCTTTTATAGTGAAGAAGACATTGAAATACCTAGGACAGACCCATTTTCAGGTGAGATTCCAGTACAGGTTGAAGAAATGGGTGACAAAGAAGTTAAGGAGCCTAGCATGCGGGATATCCCGAATTCGTTGGCTAGGGGACAGCTCGCCATAGAACGAATAATGCAGGAATCTCAGAGGGAGTTGACACAGATCCTCACCGGGTTATTACCCCAAGATGACAGGAACAACAGGAATGACAATAATGACCATGACAGGAACAACATGAATAACAACAATGACCGTGACAGGAACAGAAATAACATGGGTGATAGGAACAAGGCCAACAATGGCGGTGATTGGAATAACGGTGACATAATTAATGCAGATAGGCATAATGGTGACAGGTATAATGGAAATACATATAGGGACAGAGATGACGAGGGTGAGGCCTCAGTTATCCATAGGAGAGCCTCTCAGTTGACCGCAAGAGATAGACCAGGCATTCCCACCTTTGTTCCTAGGAACAATGTTCTTGAACAGGAGGCCACACAGTTGGAGTTCCAGGATGAGATCTTGAGGGATTGGCGAGCATCCAGCGAGGAGTTTAGAGCTGAGATGATGTTTGGGGCGTATTCAGATCTCAGAATGAAGCATAGACCCCGTAGAGGAAATAGGCAACATAATCAGGAGTTACAGAAGAAGGTAAGCAAAATGACATTGCCTTATTTCGATGGGTTTGGTGAGACTTCAGCTAGAGCTTGGGTCCAAAAGTTGGATAGTTATCTTTAGATCAACCCTATGCCAAAGACAAATGCCATAACTTATGCAGCGTTACACTTGGAGGGTAGTGCACACAAATGGTGGAGTAATGGCAAAGTCACTCTGGGTCATGATCAGATTACCTCATATGTGGAGTTCACTGCCAGGTTGATAGACTGGTTCGATAAGAAGGATCCGGAAATGTAGTTTAAGGAACTGGCATAGTTGAGACAGGTGGGTTCAGTGGATTCATACATATTTGAGTTCCAGGACCTATTAGTGATGGTTTCAGATATCTCAGAGTGTCAATTGATCATGCTCTTTATTGATGGGTTGACAGATCCATTACGTGGTTGGGTCAAGGGATTGGACCCTTCTTCACTACAGGAGGCCATAAAAAAGGCCAGGGATATGTAGTCTTCAGTGTGGAGAAGCAAATTCCAGTCTAAGGGTTTTCAGCATAGGAGGGATAAGGAGGACAGGAGACCCTTCCAAAATGACTTTGGGCATACAAAAGAAAAATCAAATAAACTAACTGATGATCAGCTCAATGAGTACAAAAGGAAGAAACTCTGCTTTCACTGCAAAGAGCCATGGGATCCTTCACACAAATGCCCTCATAAGGCAAAGGCCAAATTGATAGAATATTATTTAGCTGAGGAGACATAGTCAGAGGCATCAAATTCACCTTCAGATCAGCCTTCAAACCACGAGGACAGTGGGGATGAGATTGCTTCACAGCATAGCACTGGTAGTAATGGGAACCTCGCCTAGCTTTCTAGTTTTCAAAAAGTTGGCTCTTTCATGGTGTGGAGTACTTGGAGGTCAGCGTATCATCACTCTCATTGACACAGGGGCTACACATAACTTTATCAATGAGGGGTTGGTAGCTAGACGTGGATTGCAGGTAGAGGAATTCAAAGGCTTCAAAGTTATGGTAGCCGATGGGTTCAAGATGACATGCAATAGGAAAATTTTTGGGTTAAAGATTGTTATGGGTGAGTATGAGCTGGTTGGCGATTTCTATGTTGGTATTGGGGATATAGATGTTGTGTTAGGCATGCATTGGATGAGGCAGCTAGGAGAGTTCACCATGAATGTAAACAAAATAGAAATGAAATTTGAATTTAAGAGGAAGAAAATATGTCTCAGAGGTTTGTCAGATGGTGGACCACAGGTAGTGTCACTTAAGAGAATAGAAAGAATGCTACAACATGACTAGGTAGAGTGGGCAGCAGAATGCCTTATCATGCCAGAGTCCCCACCACAACCAAAGAGCAGTTACCATCCAGACATTCAAAAGCTTTTGACCAAGCACAACAAAGTGTTTGGAGATATACCTCCAGGCGTGCCACCAGACAGAGGTATAGAGCATGTCATAGAGTTGGAGGATGGGACCAAGCCCATCATGATTACTCCCTATTGACATCCTAAGAGACTTAAGGATGAGATAGAGAAGACGATCAAGGAATTACTGGAGATGGGACATATTCGGCCTAGTAAGAGTCCCTTTGCTTCTGCAGTTGTTTTGGTCAAAAAGAAGGACGGGACAATTAGGATGTGTATTGACTATCGAGCATTGAATAAAAAGACTATAAAGAACAGGTATCGTATTCCCCGCATAGATGAGTTGATTGATGAACTTCATGGGGCTTGCTTTTTCTCTAAGATAGATTTGAGATCAGGGTACCATCAGATTCGTATGAGGGCATAGGATATAGAGAAGACTGCTTTCATGTGTCATTACGGCCACTTTGAGTTTCTGGTGATGCCGTTTGGGTTAACCAATGCCCCTGCTACCTTTTAGAGTTGCATGAATCAGATTTTCAGACAACAGCTTCGGAAGTTTGTATTGATCTTCTTCGATGATATACTGATTTTCAGCAGGAGTTGGGATGAAAACTTGAGACATCTGGAGGAGGTGTTGAGTATTTTGGAGAGTGAGTCCCTCTATGCCAAAGAGTCCAAATGTGACTTTGGCATGACTGAGTTGCTTTACTTGGGCCACATTATCAGTGCTGATGGTGTCCGGGTAGACCCGGAAAAGGTTAAGGCAATTGTTGATTGGCCTCCACCTACAAACCTCACACAACTTAAGGGCTTCTTCGGGCTTTGTGGTTTCTACAGGAGGTTTGTAAAAGGCTTCTCACAAACAGCTGCACCATTGACAGACTTGACCAAGAAAGGAGCCTTTGAGTGGAATGACATAGTTTAGCAGTGCTTTGATCACTTCAAGCACTTAATGTCTACTTGCCCCGTGCTAGCGATTCCTGACTTCTCCAAACCTTTCGAGTTGCAGTGTGATGCTTCAGAAGAAGGAATAGGGGCAGTGTTGATGCAGGAAAAGCACCCAATAGCATTTGAGAGTAGGAAGCTTCGGGGTGTTGAGAGGAGCTACTCGGTATATGACCGAGAAATGCTGGCCATCATGCATGCATTGGCCAAGTTCAGGCCTTATCTAGTTGGAGGCAAATTCATAATCAAAACAGATCATAACAGTATTGAGTATTTTATGAACCAGAAGGACTTGAACGATAGACAATAGAAATGGGTAAGTAGACTTTAGGCTTATTGTCATGTCCCGATATTAAGCCATTGTTTAAATTAAAGATTTAAACATCATGTCCATTTGAATGCTTCTAACAATAATAATATAATATTTAATAAATAATATTACATAATATTATATGAATATTTTATTATTATTGTATTTATAAATAATAAATCTAAGAAAACAATTATGATATTATATATGATATATATTTATAATATAAAAATAAATATAAATAGATATTATTATATAATTATCATATATATATATAAGACAAATGTCTTATGATACATAAATATAAATATAATTAATAATATAAATATTACTTGTCTAAATATTATAAGAAACATGAAATAGAATTAATCAATAAATATTATTAATCATAATATGTATATGGATTCATTAATCCATATAATATTTTAAATTATATTTATTAAGAGATAAAGAGGTGTATCTCTTCAATGAGAACGCATAAAGAGGTATAAAGAATAAGAGAAGAGTATGGGGAGAAATATAGAGAAGAATCATATCAGATTTTAGAAGAAATGAATAATAAATATGTCTGGAATATGTTATATCTAGATTAATAATTCAGACCTGTATAAACATAAAAATGATCATGCTTAAGAGATATAAAGGAAAAAGATACAGATCAGAAAAGTATTCAGCAGTAAGAACAATTCAAAGATTTAAAAATAAAATTAGATCTGCAGCAAGAACTAAGGGAAATAAAGGTACAAAGTAAGTATTATTAAATCATTGATAGTTTAATGTAAATAATAAATATAGAGAGCTATGAGATCACATATTTATATATATGTATATATATCTTAATATGCACAATTTAGAATAGATTTATATACATGACAATCACATCATTACACAAATATATGAACATATATATATTATGAAACTTGATGAGAAATGACATAACCATCTCATCACTTCTATTTCTTATAACCATAGGAGAGATGGTCTTGTTAGGGAAAGGCGGGGTAATTCCATCACGATGCATTGGAGAGGGTTTAACGCGCCCTAGACAAGGATGCTAGAGAAAGGCGGAGTAATTCCATTCACAATGCATTGGAGAGGGTTCAACGCGCCGTAGACAAATAATTCTCCATCCATGGTTAAGGATTAGAAGGGAGATGATATGGAAAGATGAACTTAGATTATTACTTCTATATTTCTCTATTACTTCATCCTTAAAGGAATGTTAGGTATTGTGGGGAGAGGCGGAGTAATTCCATCCGTATTAAGGCCCGTAGGCTGGGACATAGTTTCCCGTAGGCTGGGTCAAGAGATGGTTTCAGCGCGCCCTATACATGTAAAGCCTAGTTCCATGAGGAAGAGTAATAAGGAAAATATGCATGATTGAATTATGGAACGTATTATAGAATAGTTATCAATAGCAAGTGACAATTAGGAAATGAATAATCTTTCAACAAGGAATGATGTAAATACATTATCATTGATCTTATTTGATCTTATCATTGAAATTTATTGATCTCTAATGTTTCTAATGTCTCTTTGAGAATCACTTTGAATCGAGATTCAGGTTTAAGTGTTTCCACTAGAAAGGGGACATTACACTTATGGCTTAGACATTGAATATGTTAAGGGGAAAAGAAACATAGTTGCAGATGTTTTGTCGAGGAGACCCCACTTGTGCTTATTTAGTGAGATATCTGCTAATTGGAAAGAGATGATTTCAACAGAATATGCTAAGGACTCTTGGGCAACAAGAGTCATTGAGGGCACCATTAAGGATGATAGGTATTATGTAGTGCAGGATTTGATTATATACAAAGATAGAATACTTCTGGTGCCTAATTCACAGTTTAAACAAAAGATCATAAGGACTTTCCATGACACTCCCATGGCTGGTCACCCCAGATTCTTTAAGACATACAGGCAAATTCGAGAACGATTCACGTGGAAAGGACTTAAGGATGAAGTCCTCAAGTATATTCGTGAATGCCCCGTTTCTCAACAAAATAAGCATGAGCATACTTATCTTGCAGGACTGTTATAGCCACTACCAATTCCCTATCAAAAGTGGGAATATATCTCCATGGATTTTATTATAGGGCTACCTAAGGTGCAGGGGAAGGACAACATATTTGTTGTGGTCGATAGGTTGACCAAATTTGCACACTTTGCCATTTCAGTATCACACAGCTGTACAGGTGGCTGATTTGTTCTTTCAGGAGATCTTCAAGTTGCACGGGATACCCAGAGGGATAGTGAGTAACAGGGACAACAAGTTCCTAAGTTTGTTTTGGCAGGAGTTAATTAGATTATGTGGCACTGAGTTGACTCCCAGTACCAGTTACCACCCACAGACAGATGGCTAGACAAAAATAGTGAACAAATGGGTGGAAGGGTGTAATGTCCCCTTCTAGTAAGCCGAAATTTTTCACAACCTTGCACAATTTCAACTTAGTAAAAGAGAACATTAGTATTCGATTCATCTTTATTTCAATATAAATTTATAAGACTATAACATATTAGATTATATTCACATTAGGTTCATATATTTGTTTCGTCATCATGCTTTAAAACATTCTCGATTTATAAGTACACTCACATTATTCATTGTTATCATTGGTTAGTGATATGACTTGTGAGGGACTTATGGTAGACTCTTGCGTTAACCAGCTCTAGATCACCAAGTATGATTTCATTAAAGAAATAGTTCCATCTCTTACGGAGGCCCAAAGGTTTCACTCACACACAGAGTCCCTCACCATTTGGCTCATGGGATTTCACTCACACATGGAGTACCTCATCCAGACGAGAGTCACCATCCGTAGAGCAACTCTTACAAGTTCTCCTAGGCCCAAGGATTTCACCCACACACGGGGTTCCTCACCACTTGGCTCGAGGGACTTACGTCCAATCGAGAGATACCACGTCATACCTTAGAGGTGATAGAGGGGTTAAAGGGAGAGTCTGAGTCAGCTCCAAGCATACCACCAACTTATCTTTTATTTGATTTCATAGATATCATAATTGTTCTCATTATCATTTAACACAAGATGCCTTATATTAGGACTTCATGGCCTTACATCAAAATTGACCATATATTATTGACATTTATTCATTATATTAGTTTATCCCTATGAAATTCATAGTTTGTTTTAGTGTATTTATCTATCATTTACAACAAGCATATATTTATTTTTTTATATATAATAATCTTACCATTTATTTTTACTAATTATAGATTGACCAAATTAAATATAAATACTTACTTACTAGCTGTAGCTTACTGGGATTTCTTACCTATGCCGCCGTAATATAATTTTTATTGTATTGTTGTTGCCGTTTATATATTTTATAATATATATTTCACACTTTTATTGCTGATGTATTTATCCGATACATTTTTTATATTTTCTTCCGATGATGTTTTCCTTCTATCTCACAACCTTACCTTTATTTATTTCTCTTTCAAGGGATATATTCGAAGAGGCACGTCTCTTATTATGCTTGGTGGTAAAAGACATACTTACCCTCTTATAATTTTTATACTTTATATTAATTCCCTTTTGTGGTGAAACTAGTTCTAACCATACGTAACTCCCTTATCATAAGAGGATAGGTTAAAAAATATTTATTTTATCTTATTATTTATTTATATTATATCATTATAATAATAAAATATTTATTTTATCTTATTATTTATTTATATTATATCATTATAATAAATAATGATATATTATTTATTTTGTATTTATTTATCTTATATCATTTATATCATAATAAATGATATATGATTTATATTATATTATTTATATTTATATTACAATATAAGATAATAATAATAATATTTGTATTTATATTATTAGATATATTTATAATATATTATTTATTAATATGATTGTTGGTGTCAACCAACTTAATCGCTGCACTTATAAATATCCTCCTTCCTTACATATTAAGGAGTGATATTAATTTGAATAATATATATATTATATTTTATATATATATAGCATATTATTTATATAATATACTATATATTATATTATATAGTATATTATTTAAAGTATATTATAAATATATATTAAAGTATATTATTTATATAATATATATAGTATAAATAAATACATTTGTTATTAAGTACTGGGAGCTCTTTTATCTTGTTTTATTACAAGCATATATCGTGGGATAATATTTTTGTCTTAGTAGACTATTATTTTTATATGTTACTTTGTCTTATTCTAAATTATTTTACTTTCAAGTCATTAATATTTGTAATATTTATTTTTATATATAATAATATATCTTATTAATTATTCATATAAATATTATATTAAAATATTTATATTTATAATATATTTAGTTAATTTATATATTTCATATATTTTATAATATTTAAATATTTATATTTATAAGATATTTAATTATATTAAATTAATAATATTATTTAAATAATACATATTTATAATATATTTTAAATAAATATATTATATATTCTATTTTATAGGGACATTAATAATACATATTAATAATATATTTTATATAAATATATTATATATTCAATTATAAATCATTATAGGGATATGACAACCCTCCCCACTCAAGATTGCTTGTCCTCAAGCAACTATAATTAGGTATCCTAAAGTAACATTATATTTTATTAGGTTTCCCTTTACATAAAATAACATTACACTCACCAATAAAATAACCTCTATAAAATGTAACCAATGAATGTAGCTAATAAACTATCGTGCCATAAATAATATGGTGCTCTAAAATAATAATTTATAAATTTGGGTTTTATCTTTTAAATTTCCGGCACTAAATTTTATTAATAATTTATTTTATAACTATATTTTATTAAGGTTTATGTGCACCATAAATACTTTAGGTTAATTTGTTTTTTTTTTTTCACTCATTTCACCTTGGCTGTAGGTTACCCATAGATGAAAATAACTTTGTGAAATATATTACTTATAAGAACTAAATAGAGATGTTTAATATTTATTTATAAATTATATTTTAATTATTTTATTATACTATTTCATTTAGTATAATTTTATTGTTATTCAGAGTTGTTTTATTTTTATTTTATTTTTTTATCTCATTTATTCATTATTTATTACATATTTGTAAGTAAATTTTAATTTTTTAATGTTGCATCATAAATATATATTTAAAATTTTTTTTTTTAGCAATGTATTAAACAACATTATTCCAGCAATTCATGAAATTCATACCTACGATTTTCATTGATTTTTTTATTATTTTATTTTATTTTTATTTATTTTATTTTATTTTTATTTTTATTTTTTCACAGGATGGTTGCTTTGATACCACTGTAATGTCCCCTTCTAGTAAGCCGAAATTTTTAGCAACCTTGCAAACAATTTCAACTTGTAAAAGAGCACATAAGTATACAAATCATTTCATCATGTTTACATAAAGTGCTTAACAATAATAAACTCTATCTATTTCATATCCTTTCTAGTCATATATCCATGTTCATGATCTATCTTATATCATTAATCACACATGAGTCATGGACATACCTCAGGGTAATCCTACCCATTAATTAGACCACTCACCTAATATGAGAGGGTGGATTAAGGATTCCAAGACCCACGGCCGTAGGCCCAAGGCTTCACCTCACACCCAGAGGTACTTCACTCTTGGCTCGGAGGGGCTTATAGCCAGCTCGAGGTTCACCTACCGTTAGGCCATTAATATTATCTAGGTCCTACGCAATCGTAGGGTCAAGAACTTCATGCTACACCTAGCAATACTTTGTTCTTACCCTAGGTCTAAGAGCTTCATGCTACACCCAGCAATACTTCGCTATTAGCTCTGAGGGCAATGACTTGCCAGCTCGAGTGCTAGGCACTAGATTCCTTCTGACCACCAATCTCATACTAATAAGGTGTGTAGGTAGATTAAGGGGAAGGCTACTAATCCTAGCCCGGTACTCCATGGTCATAATCAATCTCTTTATAGAACATACTTATTATTCTAGGCATCATGCCTTCTATATTAGCTTTTCCTAATATGAGATTATTAGAGCTTCCTAGCATTCAATGGATTATTCACAACATTTATAACCTTATCATTTATATCTTATAAATTGAACAAATAAATATAAATTCTTACAAATCATAAATTGAATAAGTAAATATAAATACTTACCTGCTGTAGCTTACCTGGGATTTCTTACCTATGCCGCCGTAATATAATTTTTATTGTATTGTTGTTGCCGTTTATATATTTTATAATATATATTTTACACACTTTTATTGCTGATGTATTTATCCAATACTCTTTTTATATTTTCTTCCAATGATGTTTTCCTTCTATCTCACAACCTTTATTTATTTCTCTTTCAAGGGATATATTCAAAGAGGCACGTCTCTTATTATGCTTGGTGGTAAAAGACATACTTACCCTCTTATATTTTTTATACTTTATATTAATTCCCTTTTGTGGTAAAACTAGTTCTAACCATACGTAACTCCCTTATCATAAGAGGATAGGTTAAAAAATATTTATTTTATCTTATTATTTATTTATATTATATCATTATAATAAATAATGATATATTATTTATTTTGTATTTATTTATATTATATCATTTATATCATAATAAATGATATATGATTTATATTATATTATTTATATTTATATTACAATATAAGATAATAATAATAATATTTGTATTTATATTATTAGATATATTTATAATATATTATTTATTAATATGATTGCTGGTGTCAACCAACTTAATCGCTGCACTTATAAATATCCTCCTTCCTTATTAAGGAGTAATATTAATTTGAATAATATATATATATATAGCATATTATTTATATAATATACTATATATTATATTATATAGTATATTATTTAAAGTATATTATAAATATATATTAAAGTATATTATTTATATAATATAATAAATACATTTGTTATTAAGTACTGGGAGCTCTTTTATCTTGTTTTATTACAAGTATATATCGTGGGATAATATTTTTGTCTTAGTAGACTATTATTTTTATATGTTACTTTGCCTTATTCTAAATTATTTTACTTTCAAGTCATTAATATTTGTAATATTTATTTTTATATATAATAATATATCTTATTAATTATTCATATAAATATTATATTAAAATATTTATATTTATAATATATTTAGTTAATTTATATATTTCATATATTTTATAATATTTAAATATTTATATTTATAAGATATTTAATTATATCAAATTAATAATATTATTTAAATAATACATATTAATAATATATTTTAAATAAATATATTATATACTCTATTTTATAGGGACATTAATAATATATTTTATATAAATATATTATATAAAGGGTATCTTCGAAATTATGTGGCGGGGCAACAGAAGGCTTGGGTTAGATGGCTACACTTGGGGGAGTACTGCTATAAAACAACATACCACATGTCGATTAGGATGTCTCCGTTTAGGGCTTTGTATGGATATGATGCCCCATGCCTTGTAGATTTGCTACTTGGTGATAGTCGGGTGCCGAAGGCAAAAGATCTATTACAGGAGAGTCAGGATATAGTGAAGGAACTTAGAGATAACATCCAGCAGGCACAGAATCAGCAAAAGCTTTATGCTGATCAGCACCGGGTAGAGAGGAGTTTTGAGGTTGGAGATATGGTGTATTTGAGGCTCCAACCCTATAGGCAATCCACTCTCAAGAAGAGTGGAGCAGAAAAACTGAAACCCAGGTTCTATGGTGCGTTCAGGATTATTAGGAGAGTGGGAGAAGTGGCATATGAGCTTGAGTTGCTAGCTGATAGTAAGGTGCACAATGTTTTCATGTTTCCAGGTTGAAAAATTTCTTGGCCACAATTGTTTACCCGCAATATGGTGTTTTAGACAAAACTTGGAGTAAACGGAAATATACAACAATAACTATAAAGCGTATGATTCATACCAAAATTGCACAGAATAAAGCATTGTTTCCGTTCATTGAATATATCAGTATTACACTACAATGTCACAATGCTGCTCCGATTACAAGTATCGATTCAATATATAACTTATGCCAAGGTTGGTTGAGATACTAACTGTTGGCAACGACTCCACAACTATCCAACCGTCGGGGTTAACCTAATAACACTCCTAAACTTAATTGTGCACAACATTAATTAATTCATGATTATTTACTTGGTTGACTACGGCCGACTACAATTATGACCGACTACATCATCCCCCCCACAAAATTAGTTGTCTTCTAGACGACAGAAAACCATGAAGTATCAAGTGACATTAAGTAAGCTCTGCCAAACTGACGACAATGCTGAAGTAGGAGCTGTGTAAAAGTAAAACCAACACATTCGGAACACCTGTGAGTAGACAAACCAACCAAGGGACCCAATCTGATAGCACATTGAATGCTGCAAATGTTGCACCCCATTGATCACTGAATCAAGATAGTACTGGTTTGATGGGGGTTTGGGGGCAACACCTCCAACGGGGTCAAGGGGCAGCGCCCCCAGCGGGGTCGAGGGGTAGAGCCCCTCGTGGGGTTTGGGGGCAACGCCCCTGGCGCACTCCCTGTGGCAATTCTCTTTGTACGACGGCCAAATTAAACTCATACGACAGATGCAACTTCCTTGTGCAAACGTACGACCTCGCTACAGTGGAATCGTACGGTATTTAGTTTCCTGTTATCTCCTTTCTCTTTTTTCACTTTACCCTTCATTCCCCTTTTTCTAGTCGACGATTTCGAGATGTTTTTTCTTTTGAACTTTCACCGCCGGATGGGTCGTACGGCTGAGGTCATATGACCAAGTCGTACAGTCTTGGTCGTACAACCTAGTCGTACGTTTCTGATCGTACGACCTGGTCGTACGGCGACACTTTTTTTTTTTTTCCAATTTCTCCCGACATTTTATTTTTTTCGTCTTTTCCAATTTTTCCTCCATGTCAAACTGAATCAGATTTTTCTATTTTTCTTCGACGGGGTCCACGTTCAATCTGCAACTCGGACTGTAGCACTTTCTTCTCGCGTAAATTGTCTCGTAATATTTCTCTGTGCCATATCCTTCAATTTAATTATTTTAACTTAATTATTCAGAGACATACCTTTATTGATTTTGTAATCGTTGGCAAGGACCGGAACTGTTGTCTTTCTTGGAATCAGAATTGTTGTTTTTCGAAGCCGCGTACTACATTCGGCAAACTGTCTGATTTTTTAACATCATTTTTTCTTTGTTGCTTTTCACCGATCGCCAAAAAATTGCGAGTCGGCGGAATTACTCTATAGTCCTTATTCCTTCTGTATGGTCTCTTTCTGGTCGGTGTTTTCAATACTGGGTTCCCATAGTTAGTTCTATCACCCCGATTCCCCGTGCTTACCAATGGCTCTTCATACCTGATCACCTTGTCTGGTTCAAATTTATGTGCAAGTGTATCATCTATCTTGGCATCACCCTCTATATATTCTTTATGTGCCTTTTCTGGTCGACTTGCCTCTTCTGGTCGACCTCCCTCCCCTGGTCGACTTGTCTCTACCACTAGTTGCTCTGGTGTACTGTCTTTTATAGCCTCTTCTTGCTTATACTCTTCATATGCTTTTGGAAAAGCGTTACTTCTGGCTGATTATTACCTTCCTCTCCTTTGTCACTCGTTATTGGTTCCCTCTTGTCAAGTTGTCGAGTGTTTTCCAATCCGTCAAGTGCTTCATTTGTTTCACTCGGCCCAAGGTTGCCGAGTGTTTCACTGGTCGGCCGAGAATTGTTGAGACTTGCACTGCTACCAGAACTTGCACTGTCCGTCCAAGAGCTTTCGTCGACTTCTTTTATTGAAATCATGTTACACTCTTGTTGGAAGAATTCATAGTCTTCCATTTGCCAATGAAATAACCTGTTCAGTGAACTTGTCTTGTCCTCCAAGCATTTATGGAGGTCTAGAATACCTTCGTCGTTTGGCTCTATAGTTCCCCTTTCTTCCTCCATTCCGCATCCTCCTTCAGTTTCTGAATCTAATGATGCCAGCTCTTCACTCACTGCTTGATTTACTAGGTCGATCACATATTTTTTCCCGTTGCTCTCTATGGATAACGTGTTTTTCTTCCAGTTGTGATCTGCTCTCGCTGCCACCAGCCATCCTCTTCCGAGCAATGTGTCGTACCCGCTCTTTTGCACCGGGATGACTATGAAGTTCAGCAAGAACGGCTGTCCCGATCGTCACTTTCTGCGCCATCAATGTTCCCAATGCCTTGATGCCATGCTGGTCGGCGCCCACCAATTGGAATGTCGGTGGCCAGAGTGTAGGTTTCTTGAGACTCTTCCATGTGTCTTCGGGTAGTACGTTGATTGTTGCTCCTTCGTCGATTATCGTGTTTAGGATTTTCCCTTCAATTTCCATTTGTACGATCGCTGGGTTTTTTCCGATGTTTACCGATAGTAACATTGGGTTGATGACTTGTTCACCTTGCGGTGGAGGCTCTACTATTAATTCCTTCCTTCGACCTTCCTGTTGCTGTCGTTGGTCATTACATCTACGTTTGTGATTGCCATTCCGAGTTGTGGCATAGTTCGGAGAAGGTCTGTCACCTTGATAGGTACGGTGGTTTGCAGTATCTGCCGAACATATTGTTCTCCGCCTCTGATCACCAAGAGGTACTTGGAATATCCAGAGCGGTCTTCTCTTCCTTCGTCATCGCCCGCTCCACTTCTGCTTTTGCTTCTTTCATTCTTTGCTTTTCTGTACGTAGATCTGAGTAGAGATCCTTCTTTGCCTGGGCTCTGGTGGTGATCGCCAGTACCTCTTGGTTTTGTTCTTCCACATTCAGCATGTTGATGCCTTTTTGCTTTGGGCAGTCATTGTCTTCATGATCACCCGGTCCACACCGTTTGCACAGTCTTCCCCCGGGGTTTTGGCTATTTTGACATTCTCGGGCGAAGTGGCCCCATTCATTGCACTTTCTACACTATATCATGGGCCTCCCCTTAGTGTCATACTGTATTCTATTTCTCAGACTTCTATTGCTTTGGTAACTTCCAGGGGATGCATGGCTATTGTACTGGGGCTTTGGTGGTGTGTTCGGCGGTGTTGACGGTTCTCCTTGAGTGAAGAGTACTTGCGTACCTCTTGCTTTCAGATTGTATGGGTATTCCTTGATGGAATGTCCCATTATTTGGCAGATATCGCAAAACAATTTCTTCAGACAATTTGCTTTTATATGTCCTCCATTGTAGTCAGTGCACCATAACTCTCGGCCCTCTTTCGTTGTTTCTTTGTCGGCCTTGAATTCTTTCATCATGTGTAACATATCTCTTCTTAATGCTTGGATGGTTTTTGATTCCCCATCGCTGTTGTCGTCGATACTCTCCCATCGTCGGTCTTCTTCTTTCCTCGGGAGGATGTCTTATTTTCACTTTCTATATCCATCGCCCGATTGTACGCTTCAGCGTACGATGACGGAGGTACGACTTTCATTTTCTTCCTCAATGACGGGAGTAGTCCTTCGATGAACCATCTCTTCTTCAGTCCGTCGGCTGGTTGAGTCTCTAGTTTCCCCAACAACTCCTTGAGTTGGCAATTATAGGCTCTTACGTTCTCATGTTTTCCTTGTTTAGTGTTGTATATCTCTGCTACAATTTCATTGTCATCTCTTAGCAGTTTGAACTCATCTTGGAATGCCTTCTTGAGTAATCTCCATGATGCCCTGTGTACTTGGTCCGGTTCTGTGTACCAGTCAATGGCATTGTCTCTCAACGTGGTTGGGAATGCTTTTAGCCAATAGTCCACATCATCTTGCCCATTGGCTATCCAAATCGTTTCGCACGTCTTGCAATGCCATACTGGATCTTCTGACCCATTCCTCGTAAATTTTGGCAACTTTTGCCTCTCGCCTGGCGGAGTCACCATCCTTCCTCGATGCCCTCCTTGTGCGTTGGACCTGACTGGACTGGTTCTCTCGCAACGTCTTGGTGCGTCACTTACACTCTCGGCCATGTTCGAGTCCGCGTCCTCTGTCGGTGTCCTCTACACCTTGAGTCTCCTCGGGTTCGTTCCGGTACTCCCTCTGCCTTGGGGTCTTAGGCTCAGATCTTCCAAATCTCGGCCCTTCATCGTCCGATATGGATAACTCTATGATGCGGCATATGCTATTTTCAATTTCTTCTGTCAGTTCATTTTCATTCCCTTTTTCTTTATTTGTCAGTGGTGTCTTGAAAATTCCTTCGTCGGTCTTGTCGACAAGGTTTTGGTGTAACTCGGTATCTTGATTTATTTTATGACGATGTTCATTGGCTTCTTCGGCAATTTGTCTGTCTTTTCCTTCGTTCTTCTTGTTCCTTTAATCTCAATGATCTTCGTGTTCTTTTCTCTGGTGATTCTTGCCCACTTGGTACTCGGCTCTTGTTTTTATTGAGTTGTACGGGCATTAATTATCGATCATACGAGCTCTAGTTGCTAGACGTATGTCTTCGGCTTGTATCTTGGCTTGGCAGTCTGGTGAGGAGATGGTCGACCTCTTGGTTGACATGCAGTCGATCCCAGATGACTAACTGAGGGATCTCTTGCGTGAGAGCCTCCTTCCGTACGTGGTCCTTCAATGAGATTTTCCACAGACCGTAGAGGTCTTCTGTCAGAGCGTCTTCATGATCCTCATTTGCTTGTACTGGCTCTTCGGTCGGCTGCCCCATCACGACGCCATTCTCCCGTCTGGATGTTCACTGAATTCGCTTAGGCAACGGCGCCAAATGTTTACCCGCAATATGGTGTTTTAGACAAAACTTGGAGTAAACGGAAATATACAACAATAACTATAAAGCGTATGATTCATACCATAATTGCACAGAATAAAGCATTGTTTCCATTCATTGAATTTATTAGTATTACACTACAATGTCACAATGCTGCTCCGATTACAAGTATCGACTCAATCTATAACTTATGCCAAGGTTGGTTGAGATACCAATCATTGGCAACGACTCCACAACTATCCAATTGTCGGGGTTAACCCGATAACACTCCTAAACTTAACTGTGCACAACATTAATTAATTCATGATTATTTACTTGGTCGACTACAGCCGACTACAATTATGACCGACTACAACAATGTGATTCCTTCAGCTGAGCTTCTCCCATTGGATGAGGAGGGGAAGCTAATTTTGGTACCAGAAGTTATTATTGACACTAGAGTAAGGAATCTAAGGAAACGGATCATCAGGGAGTACCTGGTGAAGTGGAAAAATCTACCAGTTGAGGATGCCACTTGGGAAAGTGAGCAGATACTACAGCATCCTGAGTTGAGATTGCTTGAGGACAAGCAATCTTGGGGAGGGCGGACTGTAATGTCCCCCATTTAGCCCATTGGATCAGGGACAGGGATTAGCCTATGATCAGACTCCCATAGGCTAATGGAGGTGATTAGGGGGTCAGTTCGAGTAACTTAATATTTATAGTAAGTCGGAGTTGAGCACTGGTTATTTATGGCAAGGCAGGGGCGGTTGATTTGGGCACGAGAATTCATGGTTTTTCCCCTCAAGGTATTAATCGATAAAGTATAAGTTAAATTAAAGATTTAACTTACATTTATTTTATGGGGTATTGTGACTTATGTTATAAAGTAGCTTTATAACATAACATTAAGTTATAACTTAAAGGTTGTACTCCTAGGAGAGGGTCACCTCATGGGAGACATAAGGGGATGAAATTAAATTAAAAACAAATTAAAAATCCCTCTTCTTGGGCGTTGGAGAGGAAGAGGAAACAAAAAGGGAAAAATGGACTTCATTTGGATATGCTAAGTTTATGAAATTTGCTCTCATATTGAGATTTTCTTGTGCTTTGGCTTGGAGCTTGGCTCTAGGGTTTGGAGATTGATTTGCTAGGATGAAAACCCCTGCAATATCACCTTTCTTCGTGTGTGAAAAATCGTATCAGGAGAGGACATCAGAGGCTTCATTCAGGAGTCTCATTTGGGCATTCGAATGGTACATTTTGGTGAAGTTTTGAGCACAAACGAATCATCTTTCATGGAGATTGTTGTTGCAGACCTGAGGGATAGGAATGAAGGCGTTTTAGAGATTTGGAGGAGTTTTATTTGCTGTGCACACTTCCCTATGCGGGCCGTACTCCTTCAGCAAGGCCGTACATCTTGTGGGACAGCGGAAGTGTTTTATTGGAGGGTTTTTGTTGGTCTTTTTCCTCCTAACAGGGTTGCCTATTTGCTGCAGTCAGGTTTAGCACAAAACAAAAGTATAAAACAAAGATTTGGTGATATTTATTGCTAGTTTGTAACCCCAGCTGGGCCGTACAGCCTAGAGGGAACAACAGATGATATTTGAAGCAGTTCTTCTCCATTTGTGGCTTCACATATGTTGATTTGGGGCGTCTAGGGTATATACTTCCTTTCAATATCATTGTATGCAAAGAGCTATCAATTTGTTGAGTGTAGAAGGGACTCATTTGATGCACATAGTGCTGGTCCGGCAACAACAGTTGTATGAAGTTGCAAAACTCAACATGGGTATGTTATTATAATTCATATTGTGGCAAAATACTATCTGGGTCATTGTTATTTCATTGATATCTCTTTTAGTTTTTCTGGGTTTTCATTCTATGCTTTAGATTCTATGTATTTCATGCAAAAACAAACATGCCAGCAAAACCCATGAAACCCTAAACCTCAAACAAGCATAAAAAACAAAAAATACAGAGCAAAAAACATATATCAGGGGGTGTATGTTACACTTTTGCCCTAGAATTATTTGTAATAAATTGTGTCTATTCGTATTGTTTCAATTTTTTTTAACTCTATGTATTTGAAGTTGGAGATAGAAAATAGCAGTGATTCATTATAGGATCCATTGAGGAGCCTTGGAAACTTGATGATTGTTAATCATTTTTGTCAGTTGAATAGATTTGGTCCTATACATATATGAGCAAGGTGTTAGACAAATCATCAAGATGATTTTGTTTCTTCTTTCACTTAGGAGCCATGTGAGATGAAAGCCTCGTGCACAGGCGTGAATGAGAAAGGGAAAGGGGCAAGGGATCCTTTTTTCTCTATGTTACTTGGATAACAGTTGATTCAGCTTTAAGCACTTGAACTCTAAATATTATTTTATATTTTTCATTGAGTAAGCAGCTTCTTCTTTTGAGAACAGTAACTGTTCCAAGAACGATATTAGCCAATTTAATTACTATTACCAAACAAGCATGAAATATATGCTTGCATATTCATCCATGGGTTGGATTGGATATATTCTTATTGGCATCATGGATGCTATCTCATCATGTATATCCCTATCTTTCTTCGTCTTTGTCGCGTGCACTTGGATTATATTGTCTTTTCATGATATCCAATAGGCTTTGCATTTTCTTTGATTACTTCTGTAATGCTTGGAATAATTATAAGGATGTATTTTCCCTAAGGTTTATTGTTGTTATCCATGGTGCAGGCAAGTGGTAAAAAAATGAAGTTGCTTGTATATTACTTTTATGGACTCCCCCTGGGCACTTGCACACAATGGCAAAATCTGAAGGACCTCCGTGATATTACTCAAGTCAGTTTCCAAAACACAGTTGATCCGTGAAATGGATTGACATTGCTGGACCATTAGGGTCATGGTTGGAGGTCACTAATCAAGATGAGTATGTAAGTTTGCTGTGTTTCAAGGCAAACCGCTTATAAAATCCATGGAAATGATCTCCCATGGCCTCTTAGGTGTTGGCAATGGTTGGTACAGCTCAAGATTCTTGTTGTTGGGCTTACATACACAACATAGCTGGCAGCCCCTTATATACCTAGACACATCCACCTGCATATGCAGCCAAAAGACATACTGCTGAAGACTCACTATGGTCTTTGTCACTCCAAATTGACCAGCCACGCATGAGGTATGTGCCTCTCTAATAAGCATGACTCCACACCTATTAGGCATGCAATGCTTCCACACTTTATACAAAAGACCATCTAAGAGATAAAAATCTGATTTGGCTTCAAAATGCTCATACTGGCCTTGATTTGCTGATTTATTAATCTTGCTGAAAATCTTCATCTTCTGCATAATCCTCCGCTTATACCTCTTTTACAAATGGTTTTGTCATTGACAATGTGCCAACCGCAGACAGAAGTCGTGGTCTAGAAAGCATATCTGCCATTTTATTAGTTACCCCACTCTTATACTTGATCACTAAATGGAAATGTTGCAAAAAACTCATTCATTTATAGTGATGAGATTGTTGGAGCTTATTTTGAGCTTGCAATTATTGTGAAGGTTGGTGATCAGTATGCACAATGGTCTCCTTGCCCATTAAATAGTGTTTCCACTTCTTTACTGCTGAAACCAAAGCATGCAACTCCTTATCATAGGTGCTATAATTCTCATGCTTACATTATGTTGAAATTGCTATTCATTGAGTATTCAGTATTATTGTGAATTTGTTATCTGTTCAATAGAATTTATTAAGCCTATCTTGCTTTTAGTTACTGTTGAATGGTTTTGTCATATGTGCTGAAGTAGATTAAATTGTTTCTACCAAATTTGCAAGCTTTGTATTGCAGGTCTATTTGAAGTTGGAAATTGTAGCTTTGTACCAATTCCTCTAATTAATTTACCAAAGCATTTATGTTGTTATGTTTAAATCTATTCAATCCTTGTGTTCTTGAATTGTCCAATCTTTGACTTTAGCTAAACAACGCAAGCGCATAGTTATAGGATTTAGTTTCAGTCAAAAAAGCGTAAAATCATTTGCTGCGTTGAAAGAGCATTTTAGCCTGTTACACTAGGCAAACCTAAAAAGATATGCATCTAAATTTTATCTAGCATGAATGTGAAATCACCCCCTGACAACATTGTAGAGTTTGTAAATTGCAAGTACATATTGTTCATAATAGGTTAGTTTTCAGTTTACAAAGAGCTTCCTCTTTAATTCGAAGCGCGATTTTACCACACATCTGTTCCGCTGTGTCACACTGAAAGGTGTGAATTCAAACACTAACAAGTTTGTGTTGGTGTTTTAATTTGCCACTTTTGTGACAACACAAAACAAAACAGTGAATACGGTAAAACCATTCTTCAAATTAGAAGGCAAAGCTCCCTGAGATCTAACTAAACTTAAACTAACATAAACCACAAATATTGACATTGTACAAATCTTCAATTGGAGTTTTGCATTTAATATAAAATGTTATTTTGAGTTTGACTATGTTTTTGCCCCATTGAACTATCAATAGTTAAAGGTGTAGCGAGATTTTCAGATTTACAACTCAAGCACGAACAAATGTAACTTCCCACTAGTTAAAACATAGACAAATGTTCAGCCACAAACAAAGTTCCGATTGAAGAACACCAACAGATATTGTTTATTGGCTAAATTAGAGACCAATATGTTAGCATCAACACAAGAAATGATACAACGAAAGATCACCACATGATTCCATGAAGTAAGTTGTCAAAGGAATATACAAAGTTATCACTTTGATGAGCAACGGATATTAGCACAAAGTTTGACAAGATTGTTCAATTCAATTGAACTCTATGGAATTACATATAGGTAAGTGATTTCCACAAAGCTTCTGCAACATAGGCTTTACATTGACGTACATAAGTTCATTCATTAAACATTACACAATCACTTGACTGCAACCTTCGAATGACAATTTCTGCAGCATAAGTCTGGTATCAACTCTCATTACTGTGTATGTGTAAATGACATATTTATAACATTCCAGCTGCAACTACTTGAATCTTCAAAAATAAAATAAAAAAAATTGTGTTGAAAGCAATTCTATCCTCATCCTTCAAAAATAATATAAAATATTACTTTCTTTACATTTTTTGCTTCTCATCTTGAGTGTTTATCTGAATCAAGGGCTCTGATCTTCATATTTTGTCTTTAATTTTCTTTAACTGATCGTCAATCTTGGCTTGGGTGTCACTTTGAATGAAGGGCTTAGATTCATCGCTTTTTCTCCTGTATTTCACTTTATTTTCCTTCCAATCTTCACTTGAGTGCATATACTAATCTAGGTGCCCTTTTCCTTTGTTTCTATCTTCGTTTTGGCAAGAAAAACATACTATTTTGGTGTCCAGAAGAACTTAGGCACTCAATTGTTTTCTTAACTTGATCTTAGCATTATAAAACGTTCTAATTTGATTCTCATTGGAAAGTTTTGCTTATGTGGACACCACTTTTGAGTTACTTTGATTTTTGCACTCATCAAGGATTTCCTTCGATGGACACCAAATCAGGGTTATGGACAAATTAACGCCAAATTGGTGCTCATTGGGGATTTTCCTCGATGGATGCCAAATTGGGAATTCCAAGCCTCAAACGCCAAAAACAAAAGTTGGCACTCATTGAGGATTTTCCCCAATGGATGCCAAGTTTGGGATTTTGATCACTTAACGCCAAATTGGCGCTCATCGAAGATTTTCCCCAATGGATGCCAAATCGGGATTCCATGTCTTGAATGCCAAAAACAAAAGTTGGCATTCATCGAGGATTTCCCTCGATGGACGCCAAAATCAGGAAATTGAGGACTTGGATGCCAAACTGAAGATTTTAAAATGTGACACCAAAAATGAACAAGGAATGGGCGCTTGAAGTGCTTTTTGATGAGTTTTCAAAAGATTTTGTAGAAATTTTAAATTTTTCATTTAAATTGCTTCATTTTTTCATTCTTGAACGTTGCGCCATAAAACCTCCAACTTCAACAAATTTTCCATTGTTTTATTGCCTCTTAAAATCAATTTTGCCCAATGAAGCTTGAATTTATATTGTTGACCTTTTTCCATTGCCATCTATTGCTTTTTGTTGAAAAAGCAAAAAAGCAAAAAAACTTTCTAAAAATAGAAAGTTGTGATTTTCGTGCTTATCTCTCCAATCCGAGACACAACGAAAAAAGTAAAAAGCAAAAAACAACTTTTTCTAAACATAGAAACTGATCTCTGGAATTCATTGAAAATGCCCATCTTGAAATTTGGACCCTTCGAAGTGACAACTTTATGTTTGGAAGACAATTCCCATATATGATTTTGTCTCAATGCCCCAGAGAAGATTTGTCTTAACCACAATCCTTTTTGCTTGTGCTTGGTATTTGCCATCACAGTCTTTCTTTGAACTTCACCCTTTTTTTCCTCCACTGGTGCTAGAGTTGAAGCCTCCTTGAGGATTCATAGCTTGATAATCTTTGTGATGAGCAACCTGCATACATCGTTAGTAGACCAAACATAGTTGACATTGATGTGAAAAGAATGACCTGACATTTGGCTACAGATATGATCAAACATAAAGTTTTTTACGGGTAGCAAATTTAGGTACTGACAATTTGTAAATTGGGGAAGAGCTAATAATTCATAAATTGGTGAGAGACTTGAGGCATAGCTTCAGCTCTTTACAGATCAACAATAGGTCTAGAATGAGTGAAGACTGTCACCCAAATACATCATATTAGCAAGCATATTTTGGCATTCATTATCATAAAGCATCACTAATTTGGGACTCAACCAACTTTGTTTCAATCACCCAGCCTTATTACTACTTACATTAAATGCAAATCAAATATGTCTTCTCAAAATAAGAATTTATCATTTCATTTCTATTAAATTTCAATAATGATTTTGAATTCTGTGACAATCCCCTTGCAAGACTGTTGGCCAAAATTGGCCACATTCCTTATGGGGTTGTTGGCTAAAGTTGGTCACTATTCCTTATGGGGGACTATCTGCTTAACTCAGTCGTTATCACTTATGGGATTGTCTGCTAAGTTTACTGTTACCATCCCTTCAGAACTCTTGGCTTCATTTGGAACCATTCTTTACAAGATCCGTGTCTAATGTTCTCAGTTGTCATTTCTACCATTGCTTTGAGGCCTTTTGGATTAGGATCTCAGTCATCATTGCTACCAATCCTTGCAGGACAGTTGTCTTATAATCTTATTTTGCTTAGTACCTCATGAAATTTTTGGAACAAGTCTTATAACAAAAATCAATCTTAATGGCAGTCGACTCCAAAATTACAATGGTCAACATTCGACATCTTACAAAGAAATGCAGTCATTATAAAATCAACAGGGCCAACACACTTGCAAAATCAATAAAAATTGTCAGTTCAAACTTCAGAGACCCAGTCAACTAACAACAGCAAAGGCGAACACAGCAGGAGATTCTTCTTTAAACTTGGTCAATGCAGTAAGAAAGGCTGGAAATTCGATGGCCAACACTCAAAAGTCAATGCTGGTCAGCTTCTGCTCAACTCTAGGGCTGGCCAGAACAACATGGACAGATGCAAAATAGAACATTAAGACTTAACCTATATCTTATAGGTTGATAGGCCTAGAATGGTTCTAAATGATTGTTTTACTCTTTCCATCCTCACATGTTTTGTCATGCCTAAAAGACTTTTGAATTTCAAAATTTATTCAAGTATGTTTTTCAATATTTCCTTTTCTAATCATATTTAACCAAAGGTTTAACTGTCATTAATTATATAATAAAATATAAAATACTGATATAATATAAGAGAGCAAACTTGTGTAGGATATCAAATAAAATCATTACTATAAATCGTTGTTCCACATCCTAGATGTTTTGGGCACTTGGTAGGATGTTAGGGACTTGGGACTTGGAGGAGTCGTCCCCTTTTTTCAGGACTAGACAACTTGCTCCATATGGTGTGTAAGAATAAAAAAGGTATCTTGTAAGGGAAAATAATGCTAAAACCCCTAAAAAGCATAAAGGGGTAGGTTGTCATTGCAAATTCAGCAAATTGTATTTACTTTTTAAAAGTTGAGCTGCTTTTAACTTGTTTAAGTCACAGATTACAAACTTGCGGAGTACTCGCTGACTTGGCAAGCACTCGTGAGCAAAAACATGAAATGAAGAACTCATGATTGAACTTGCGACTTGGCATAGATGTTTTATGGTGTGTCTGCTATGTGGATTCACTGTGAGTTCTTGGTGAGTTTGCCATGGAGACTTGCTAAATGTTCTTCACTATCTCACGTGATGGAAAAACATAGAAAAAATGTGGAAAATCTGCCTTTCTTGGGCGTTTATAAGCAAATTCGCCCATACCATTTCCTCACACAAAATTTGTAATTTTGCATGACTGAATTCGAATTGGTTTGAAGTGATTTTTTTTTGGGAGTCTAGGTCAAAATTTTTCTTTTATTTTTAATTTTTTTTCCCAAGCATTGCAAAAATGTAATATCTTTGCAAAATGTTATATTTAGGTTTTCAAACATGTTTTGACGGCATTGAATTCAATTTGCATAAATTTTAATGCTGATTTTAGCTATTGTTTATGAATGAAAATGCTGTTTTTTTTCTACGTAGGGTTTAGGGTATAAAAAAATGTTATTTTGCTTAAATTATTTAATGCTATTACTATTCAATTACGTTTAGAATGCATTTTATGTTAATAAGTTAATTTAATTCTATGTTTTGACCCTTTTGGGTTCAAATCAATTTTTTAAAATTTTAAATGTTTCTTTTTGTACTTAAACATGTTGCATTATAAATTGTTTTTCAAGTTTTATGAATGTTAGGTTAGCATACAATGGCATTAGCATTAGGAAGCGGAAGCCAACCTGTGGATGTTGCTTGGAAACATGGCACACTTAGACCACTCTTGGGGAGTGTTATTTTAATGTTATTTGACCCTTTGAATGAATGAATGAGTTTTAATAACGTCCATGAGACCAAACAGTCTAGGGGACCAAGCACCAACACACTACGACCTCAACAAGTTCCTTTCGATGTCTTCTCTTCTCTTATGAATCTTGACCAAGAGACGGGCAGTATTGTGAATCCTCTTTTCCTCAAATAACTCACTGAGACTGCCAACATTCATGTCATTATCATGCTGCATGCGGATATCCTTGTACGCCTCGCAGTCCGTGACGAAGTGCCGCTCAGTTTCAACCACTATTTTACTGCAGAAAATGCAGGTCCTATCTTCCCACCTTTCCTTGGGAACCGTCCATCTACTAGTTTCACACCCAAGATGGTGCGAACCGATCCTCAATTGAGCAACTAAGATCCTAGCCTTACCTTTCAGATCGGCACATAAGTAGGCTTTATCCCCATGCTCCCCCGTGGGATTGACCTCTTTAATATAATGCGCTTTTTTCCGCCCAATCTGATTTGCCCACATGGCAGTCTTGAATTTTTCTAACACAAACTTTTTTATTTCATCTTTGGTGTTAGGACATTCATGTAACTTAATGTCCCATCTTTCCAACCACTTGATGTTTTGCTTCATCCAAGTCTTCTTCCTTCGATCTAACACCTCGCTCACCGTTATATTGGGCCACCGATGATTCCCCATGTTTTTAACCTTTTTTAGGCAACTTAGTAACCGAGTTATCGTTGTTGCCTCCATCGGGTAAGCACCGGCTTCAGCCAAAAGGATCTCATACGGAACTGTAGCTTTGACTTTTAGACTACTACTGATGAGATGTTTTTGAATTCTTTCCAACTGTCTCCACCTGTGATTCAACATGCTGCTCCCCCAAATCTCACATCCATATAAGACAATCGACGTGACCAACAACCCAAAAAGGGTTTTCTTGGTTTTCCAATCCCAAAGTTCTGCTTTCCTACACCTATTCTGGAGAAGGTAAGAGGCTTTCCATCCTCCTTGTATCCTTTTTGCTCTGCAAGTTTCCCAATTGAGTCTATTGTGAAAAATAATGCCAAGGTACTTGTATTCTTCGACAATTTCCAACGGGCTGCCTTCATTAATTAAATTAATCTGCTGCTGCTTCCTTTTTAGAGAGAAGATCATGACTTTAGTCTTGCTAATGTTCACTTGCATCCTGACATCTTGACAAAAGAGCTCTAAGGCCCTCAAATGACCCTTCAAACCATGAGCTGTTTTAGCAATAAGAATAAGATCATCCGCATATGTTATTAAAAAAAAGTTTTGGTAAAAAGGGAGATTAAAAAAAAGTTATATGTTATTACACTAGAGTTAAAAGAGGGGTAAAAGAAATACCTATGAAGTTACCTTAGAAAAGGTATGAAATAATTGATTATCGGGTGAAAAATGAATATCAAGAGAAAAAACAAGGAAAAAGAATTAATTAAATTAATTCTTTATGAGAGGGTGTGATGGTTTGGAACCACCCTTTAAAATAGTGTATAAACTATGTAAGAAACTTGGAAATGACATGGAGATCACTCAAGGAAGAAGGTGGTTTGGTGGGCTATGTGCATAAGACTTGGGAGACAGGGTGTATAGTGTGCATCCAACTTGGGGTACAATGTACACCTGAGATTGTCTTGACCAGCGCTGTGATGTATGGCATTAGCGGGGTGCATGGGCGCATGTTATGTTATATTACACAGATTCCTTTGCAAGTATGCCATAGCTAAGAGGGCCTAAACCATTGAGATCTTCCCTAGAGCGAAAGTAGCCATTCTGATAGTTGATCTCAGATAAGTATTTAATCTCTTTTCATTGAAAATAATGGAAAATCAATATATAAATTTGATTTTTATGTTAATTTGATTGAATTATATGAATGTGTTATCCAATTTACTGTGTTAGTTATTTACTTTAGACTTCTTATTAAATTACCACATGCTATAATATACATTGGTTATTTACATCTATTTTTGGTATCACTGCATATTTTAAATTATTTTAACTATAGTAATAGCTATATTAAATTTATTTCAATATTAAATTAGCATTGATAACTTTAATCCTTTCGATTTTATATACTTTGGGAAAAAGTAGTGTTATGACTTATATCTTACATTCATTACTACAAGTTACAATTATTGCTTATTACAAACTTTTAAATATCTTATTTGCAAGTTCTTGGTGGGAAGATTGGGATGGAAATATCCCAAATCTTCAAAAGCTAGACCTTCATGTTTTGCCTCAATCTTATATTGCTTCTGGATGTGAGCACAATTGTTGTTTGTTTGAGGCCATTCAGACAAAGAAGTGTAATAAGTTGACTGAACGATGCCTAAATGACTTAGTTTTTGGGTAATACAACCTTCGCCTTCACACAAGAAAGGTGGAGGACACAACTGCTAAGGAGCCTATAGACTTGAATGATATTGATCCATATAGAGATTGATTCATATAGAGATTGGATTGCACAAGATGAAGACATCCCCACACATTTACAAAAGAAGAGATTGTTGAATTTGAGAGGCAAGCTATGGAGAGTGTAGTTGTAGTAGAAGTAAGAGACTTGATTGAATGACATCATTGCAGATGATGTTGAACATGAGGCAAAGGAGTCATTGCCATCTAGTTCCAAGGTGGAGCCGCAGCTGACTCCAAGAAGGATTTATGATGATGATTTTTAATGACTATCATCATAAATTCATAATACATATCATATTTATTGGTTGGCTGTTGTATTCACATCGTGATGTGATATTGTACTCTTTTTGTATTCAAATCTAATAGAAAATACTTCTATAACATTGTACAGACTCATTTGATACATTTTCTAATTGTATTTTTCAGAAAATGTATGTTTTTAAAGGATTTTAAGTATTTTTTTAATTTGCCAAGTTTTGCCGAGTTGCCGAGTCCAAGTCGAATTTGGGTCTACCGAGTCCGATTTTGGAACTATGGTTTAATTTATTTTAATATCCGTCTGTCCCCAAATTTTGGGAAAATTTTTGCTGTCCCCAAAACTGTGTCCTTGCGCTCCCTCATCCTGGAAACTTGGGGTCCAGCCCTCAGCCTTTTTATTATCACTCAATTTAAAATCATTAAATTTTATCCCTGTGAGTTTTGTGAGGTTGGTCAAAAGTGTGGTCCATAGCAAATTGTCTTTTTTAATTTTCAACCTAGGTTTTTAAATGTATGCCATTGAAATGGGTATATTCTATGGAACTTGGCAGATAAGTGCCCTTGAGGAACATGTTTATAAGTGCCACATTGTTTATTTTTGTCCGTTTGGTAACTGTACATATGTTGCTTTATGACAGATAAAGGCGTTGTCCAATGTTAAGGAAGAAGTTTATGCTGCATTGGATTCTTTCATTGCATGGGAGGTGGAATTTCCTCTTATTACTGTAAAGAAAGCTTTGAAAACACTTCAAGCAGAGAAGGAATGGAAGCGAATAATTCAGGTAATCACTTCAATTTCTCTTGCGTTCATTCTTACCATGAAATATGTACTAATAGTAAACAAACCACAGCTTAAGAAACTGAAAAAATATTATTTCTTTGCTGTCACTTTCTTCTTTCTTTGAAGGCTTTGAACCTATTATTTTACTCACATATTTTTATATTTTTGTTTGTTTTTTAATTAAAAAGCTCTCTAGTCCTTGACATGTGATCATAAAAATGATTATTGTCCTTCTTATGAAACTAAGTAATAGTTGGATGTCCGGTTTGAGAGAGTCTATGTCTAATAATTATCTAGAATTGGATATCCACAAACAAGATAATTCCACACACAATGAATCTTTGACGGCTTATGGGACACTCATAAATAATATCGATTTGGTAATATTATTCCTATTTGTTATGCTTGGTATATATTATTACTTCCCCTTGCAAATGCTTTCACCTCATGCATTTGTCAAAATCAAATTGTAAGATGTCCTTATATTTGCATGAAATTGTTACTGATCATACATTTATAACTGACCTTAATTGGTGTTGTGCTATGTCTTCTTGGATTGCATCTATTTTCCATATCTTTGCCATTTTGTTGTTTGTCTTAGCCTTTAATAATTCTTGTGAAATATTAGCCTTCTGATTCCGTGAGTCCCTTTTCCAATAATTCTGCTGAAAATAGTGATGTTAATTTTTTTTTGCTATTGTGATTGTTAACCTTAGTTGAGTTTGTTTGTTTGCATTCTATTTACTTGTATGTTGGCTTTTATGATAGTTAGAATGTTGTTCAACTTTTGTGGGCATTGCATCTTGAAACATATTATTTCTAGCTAAGGACTTGCAAGGTTCTTTGTTTACTTCGCATAAATGTGCATTATTTTGACACATGTTGGAGAAGAAAGAAAGAACTGTCCTAACATACATGGCTCCCTCTAGAGGGAGAGGAAAAACTGGTAATCTGTGCCTTTGTAATAGCCGATTAAACATTCAACATTTGTACATTTTAAGCATGTAACATTTCTATCAGGGATTTGAACATAGGTCTCCAATATGGAAGACCTGATGATATACCACTTGAGCTCCACCCATTTGACATTTGGACAGGAATATATATCTTCCCTTTTGATTTTCATTTAGACAAGAAATTCTCACTTGCCCTTTTGATTTTCATTTAGACAAAATTTTCACTTGCCCTTTTGATTTTCATTTAGACTAGGAACTTTTGTCTAAGCTTTTACCGCTTTTATTTGGACATAAAATAGTCTGCCCATTTGATCTTCTTTTAGACCATGAATTATATCTAGCTTTTATTATTTTCATTTGGGCAAGGAATTTTAAGCAGACATTTTGTCTATCCTATCGATTGTCATTTAGGACAGGATTTTCTTCTGGCCTGCCTTTATTAATTTATTTTGGCCTAGTCACAACCATGGCTTATTTTTTAAAAATTTTGGCAATAAAATTATGTTATAAAGACAAAGTATGCAATAGATAGCTGAAATTAGTCATTTTGGTAATAAATGCAGTAGAAGAATGTCATCATACCTGATGTAAAGATAGTCAATATTGACACAGTAAATTATATATGTTTAGGTGGAATATGGAAATTGGATGCTTAAATGCTTCATCTGCACATATTTGGCAGCTTTGAATAACAAATACAAGCTGTACCACATTCAATAGTGTTTTCAATCCTTGTGACACCAGACCACATAGTTGTTCTTTGAGCTATCTTTGCACTTTGGAGAACTGCATTTAGGTTGAAATGTGCTTTTGAAATATCTGTCATGTGCAAACTGAACATTCTAAACTCTTTAAGGTAATTCTCTAGTTATGGAATTGTTTTCAAAATTGATGAACTTAATTGCAACAGGCCTTTTCGGAAAATGTGAGTCCTTTTTATGCCTCCTCAGAATATCCCTTTCAATGTGTTATGCAACCTTCATGCACTACAGCATCCTTTGCCCTGATAATTTAATATGGCCATTTAATCTCCTTCACAACAAGCAGACTAGGAAGGCATTTCCAATATACAACTCTTAATGGCAGTTCATTTTCTCTCAGGATCCTCACACAGTTTGCAAACTCCTCTGTCCTCCCCTCAGGTAGAATCTATGCAGTAAACCCTAAATAGGCCTGTATGAATTGATACTGAACATTTTCACCAGATCCCAGGCTCAGTGGGTGCAGGTCACACATTGTTTTCAACATTTAACAGCAACATCTCGCCAAAAAAGGAAGAGGACAGTCTGTAATGTAGGAGGCAACTCATTTGAAAGCCCCAGACCATTCTGCAAGATCTTCCCATTATGGTTGAGCTTGAACTCTTCTTGCAGGAACGAAAAACTCAAACAGCCCATGGTGCTTGGCACTTATGCTGAATATGAGTGTTTCCCTTATGAGGCAAGAATGGAGCAAACCCACAGCAACAGAGGACGGAAAATAACTCACTGATGAAAAATGTGGGGTCCCTGATACCAACCTGTCCCTTTCCAGGAGTGTGGAAAATCAGAGCTAAGGGCACAGATCGAAGTAAATGCCATTCACATGGGTGCAGATCTTTCTCTTTGTACTCCCTGTGTTTTCTTGGAATCCTCATAAACACAAACAAGATTAGATGATTTCTTGCTATTTCCTGTATGTGCTGTGTTTTTGAATGCCATTTTCAAAAAATACGTGAGAATTTAGTCATAGTGGTTTTTCCTTATTACTAGTTCTTTCTATGCGCTGTATTAGTTTCTAAGGTTTGTGTTAAACTTAAAGCTTTTAGATTTTGTTGTATTTACTGGATTGACTGTCTTCTGACCTTTTATTTTCTTTTATTTCGGTTGTTTTGGGTGAAATAAGTTTCTGGTTGTTTTTGTTTCTTTGGTTCACAGGCAGTGGCTGTCTATGTTTTGAACTTATATAATATCTAAGTTGCCAGTTTGGGTTCGGGTTTGAAGTTCAGATTTGCAATACGGCAGATTTTTTTTTTTTCTAGGTTTGGGTTATGGTATGGCTGTACAATATATACATAAAATATTAAAAATTTAAAATATATAAATATACAATTTTTTAATATAATATTATATTAAAAATATATAATTCTATAATATTATATAATATCTATATTTATAAGCCGGCACGGGTAGCGGAGTTGGCTCTTGACTTGGGATGGCTCCTCAAGCTCATGGGTTCGATTCCCTCCCGGGATTACCTGGTGTATGCGGTTGCCGGCGTCGACATACACCTCCAGGGATTAGTCTCGCCCCCCCGCTCACCTCTAAGTGTCATTGGGCAGGGGGCCACAGGGATACCCTGGGTTAACAAAGAAAAAATCTATATTTATAAATTATATTATATAAAATATAATAATAGATATAATTATAATATAATATATTATCTCTAGTCATATACTATAAGCTATAAATAATAGTAGCGACTGGGGTAATAATAAAAAAGCTCATATTTTTGTTGTTGTAAAAATACTTACTACTCAACCATATTTTTATTGTCGTAAAAATGATGAGTCGTGCACATCATATTGGTACCACCCTCTCTAGGCCAACCTCACCCTCTTGCATGCTGCCACATCTCCTTGTCAATTATCCCTTTGTGATAGTGAGAGCTCGTTCACAAATTTCTACTTTTTTTTTTTTTTTTTTACATGTCTCCACTTCCACCATCTACTATTGTTTCAAGCCTTTGCAAGTCAAGCTGAGATGACAAGGAAGGGAGCAACTCACATAGGCTAAAATTGCTTTCACATGGTAAACATAGTGGCCGGGCAACTGTATTGGCCATTGGAGCAAACACCATATGGAGTCTGGACCACGAATAGAAGGGAGGTTGCAGTTGAAGCATGTCAAAAACATCTTGTAGTGTGCAATGAACCATTCAATGCTTTTTTAGACTATTTTAGGCATTTTTTTCTAATTTTTCTATTGGGATGGCTTGGGGTTTGCCTAGGGATCCACAGGGGACTTAGGATGCTCGGGTCAGACCCTGGGCAAACCCCATGCCATCCCGGACTTGAACCCAAACCAAGATTGAATTTTTGCAATATGGGGGGCAAATTCAAAGAACCTAGTAACTTAGTAAATGAAATATCCCCCCTGATAAGATATTTGATTCTCAGAATGTTTGCCTATCTGTTTAGTTTGTCTTTGGGTTTTCTTAGACACTTGCAACAATATAATGCAAAAAGAAGATATTGCAATAATATTATTTTATTTAAAACCGAACAACACATAGGGAGTTAATGGCTGAAAAATTCCAGATTTTTATATTGACAACCCAATTCATAAAATAACCCCTATTATCTAAAACAACAATACCCAAAAAATCTAGGAGTTACAATTCATGAACTCACAGGTAAACATGCCTTGAAACCCTCTGAAAATGGATGCCAGAATAAAATATGAAGTTTGCAGCAGTCATACAGCAGAGAGAATAATCCTCACGCCACTGAAAATGGAGTCTTCAATAAGCTATTTAAAAACCCCTGCTAGTTTTGGAGATAAATACTCTAAATCTGCACCAATATGATTTCCACGTGCCAAATGAAGAAAGCTCTAACAGCTGGAAATGTAACAGCAGCGTATATCTTAGTTCTTCAAATGATTAATCTTCAAAACCTTGTAAAGTTCTGAAATCTCTTCTCCCATTAAGCACAAACTTGACCTCTGGATGAAGCCAACAGTTAAGCAATCCTTCAGAAGATCTTTCACCAAATAGTGCAGAAACCCTAGCACTTCTTCTCCTCACAGCCATCACACCAAAAAACATAAGTATCAAATGATTGAATTAATGTTTTTGTGCTTTTGATGAGCCAATATATACTTTTTCCAAGTAGGTGATCCCCTCTAGAAGTCTCTTTTAAATCATTTAAATGATATTTAATATATTTCATGTGCACTTTATAACATTAGAATAAATCCTCATAAATGGGCCCCCCTTTTAATAAATCATTATTTGTACTTTAAGTGACTTAATTGAGGGTCATGGCCCCATTGGTCATAAAGTGAACTTAAAAACTTTATAATATCCCTTTATAATATTTTATTATCATTAAAGTCAAATTAATGATAATAACTCCATAAATACTCATTAACTTGCCAAACCAACTGAACCCAGGGATCAACACTGCATCCATGATACGTCCAAGTGCCTTACTATAAATAGTAACACTGGACTCCATTGACAAAGTGACTTACTATAAATAGAAAGTGTGTCAAACTGAGTCAATGAATCACCAAACAAAGGCCAATCCTGAACCAAACTGAGCTTTGGAGATCAAAACACTTAGATAATTGCCATACAGGACCCTCTAACCATCTGCATTAGCCTACGAGGGCCAAATAATAGGCTAATCTACCAAAATCGAGAACAAGCCAAAATGGGGACATTACAGTCCGCCCTCCCTGAAATTGCTTGTCCCCAAGCAATCCAAACTGCAAGAGAACACCTTTCCACCTGGATCCCAAAGGAAGTGCTGTGTAATGTCCCTCATATCATCAACCAACTCCTGTAACACCAACAATTGAACTGACGAAACATGATGAACCATGTCAACCTCAACATCAGGTGTCGCAGGAGTGTAAACCTCAAGAGGAAGCAACTCAAAATGCTGACAAAGTTTGCTTCCCATATCTGCGCAAGGTAAGATGTCATACAAACTGTCCAACACATGCACATCAAAACTGTGCATCTGAAACAAATCATGTCAATGAGGATCAAAAGTGAAACTGCAAGCAATCCACATTATGTACACACGACAATACTCCCCAGTAAACCCTAACTGGAACCCTGATGCACACGAAGGATCCCTCAGCACACTGAAGAGTGTCCAACATATTTTTCCTGGATCCCAGATCCAAATGCGAGTCTGCCATACATATCTCTCTCTGAATTCCGCTGTGCTAGTTTGATATCATCTTCACCATAAAAATGGTGAAGTAATTCACCGGGATCTAACCACACTGTTGTGCCAAGCTTGTCACTACCTAGATCCCAACACTGACAATCATCCCCATATAAATTGTGCATGAGAATCTCCATGGCATGCAACACAAATCTTTGAAGTAGAGCAGCTACACACTCTGCCACAGAACCATCGACATGATCGGATTGTGCTTCATTAAGTATGCCATGAATGCTCACCAACCCATACAAATCTATCTCACCCATGATCCCATCCACAAGTGTAGTAGTGCCACTAGTGGCTGATCCACTAAGTGTATAATCCACTTGTTCACCCAACTCTAGGACTTGAGCCTTAATTGGGCTCTCAACTAGAGGTATCTCATGAGACTCAAGATGAAAGCTAGGTATACCCATAGGATTTTCTGAATTACATCTCTTCTCCTGCTCATGCATAACTACGCTTTCTTCTTGCTCCTTTATCTCAAGAAGCTCATCCTTTGAATGCTCAACCCCTACACATTCCTCCCTTGGTAGAATCAAAGATCTAAGGGTTGACTCACTTTGCTTCCTTGCCCGATCTAGCTGGTTGCAGCATTCCTTGACCTCTTGCAAACGCTGTTTTGCTTGGGCAGCCAACATCTTTGCCTTCTTAGCTCTTTGTAGCCACCCATCACACAAAACTTGTGTTATGTTCACATCTTCCAAGGTCTGATATATGATATCAGACTGTTTGTGACTTGAATCCACAAAACATTCTTCATGTTCAACATGCAAAACTTCAATGCTAATGTTAGGAGATTCCATAACATGATTATCTCCATGTGATTTATCTGTCACTTTATGATTTTGTGGAGGTAATCGACTGCTGTTCATAAAATCAGAATTATTTGAACTTGTATTCTCTGCACATTCCTCATCTTTGACACTCCCAACTTGCGTGCCAACCTTTGTAGATCCTACCTCAACATTTTCCACTTGTACCATCACATCCACATCATGATTATTCTCCATAGTTTGGCTGCTGTTACAAAATTCCGAAGTGTTGTCATTCCTATCTGCAGCATCATCAATGAATTCAACCAAAACTTCATTAATTTTTTCCTTATACACCCTCTTGAAATATTCTACCAATCCAATATTTTCAGGATGCAAAGTGACAATAAAGGTCAGGTAATCATTAAGTGAGTACTGTGCTTTGAAATCATCAAGTATACATTGATATCCCTCAAAGAGTTGAGGGGCTTCCCGCTCATAACTTTCCCTCATCTTGATGGCATCCTGTTCAATCTCTTCCCTGGATTTTCCTTCAATACTGTAGTAACCCACAACTGAAACTAATGAGTGTTGGTCACTCAAATGATGCAATGTGAGCTCTCTGAATATTTAATTCAAACTCCAACAGGATGGCAGGAATCCGCTCTGATAGCACTAAAATATCCCCCCCTGATAGGATATTTGATTCTAAGAATGTTTGCCTGTCTGTTAAGTTTTTCTTTGGGTTTTCTTAGACACTTGCAACAATATAATGCAAAAAAGAAGATATTGCAATAATATTATTTTATTTAAAACTGAACAACACATAGGGAGTTAATGGCTGAAAAATTCCAGATTTTTATACCATCTTAAATACTCAATATTTTCACAATGTATTGACAACCCAGTTCATAAAATAACCCCTATTATCTAAAACAACAATACTCAGAAAATCTAGGAGTTACAATTCATGAACTCACAGGTAAACATGCCTTGAAACCCTATGAAAATGGATGCCAGAATAAAATATAAAGTTTGCAGCAGTCATACAGTAGAGCGAATAATCCTCATGCCATGAAAAGGAGTCTTCAATCAGCTATTTAAAAACCCCTGCTAGTTCTGGAAATAAATACTCTAAATCTGCACCAATATGATTTCCACGTGCCAAATGAAGAAAGCTCTAACAACTGGAAATGTAACAGTAGCGTATATCTCAGTTCTTCAAATGATTAATCTTCAAACCCTTGTAAACTTTTGAAATCTCGTCTCCCATTAAGCACAAACTTGACCTCTAGATGAAGCCAATAGTTAAGCAATCCTTCAGAAGATCTTTCACCACCTCAGGAATGCAAAAATCAAAGAGGGGTTTTCGTTCTCAATGACCAAATAGTGTAGAAACCCTAGCACTTCTTCTCCTCACAGCCATCACACCAAAAAGCATAAGTATCAAATGATTGAATGAATGCTTTTGTTGAGCCAATATATACTTTTTCCAAGTAGGTCGATCCCCTCTAGAAGTCTCTTTTAAATCATTTAAATGATATTTAATATATTTCATGTGCACTTTATAACATTAGTGTAAATCCTCATAAATGGGCCCCCCTTTTAATGAATCATTAATTGTACTTTAAGTGACTTAATTGAGGGTCATGGCCCCATTGGTCATAAAGTGAACTTAAAAACTTTATAATATCCCTTTATAATATTTTATTATCATTAAAGTCACTTTAATGATAATAACTCCATAAATACTCATTAACTTGCCAAACCAACTGAACTCGGGGATCAACACTGCATCCATGATACATCCAGGTGCCTTACTATAAATAGTAACACTGGACTCCACTGACAAAGTGACTTACTATAAATAGTAAGTGTGTGAAACTGAGTCCTAAATCACCAAACAAAGGCCAATCCCGAACCAAATTGAGCTCTGGAGAAGAAAACACTCAAACAACTGCCAAACAGGACCCTCTAACCATCTGCATTAGCCTACGAGGGCCAAATAATAGGCTAATCTACCAAAATCGAGAACAAGCCAAAATGGGGACATTACAGTATATGATACTTTTTTGCTGAAAAATATCATGATCTTCAAGTTTGTTCTTTTAATTTGTATATCATGCCATTGACTAGAAGTCTTATGATTTTGCTACACCATGCAATTTGGTCCATGTGGGAACTGCACTGGTGAATTCAAAATGATATTGTGGTACAATGAATTATCCTTTCCAACCTTAAGAATTCCCATATAATCAATCAAAGCAATGGTAATGGAGTTTTGGTGGAGTGGGAACAAATTCTAGGCTCTATTACTGATTTAATGGATTGGATTCTCCATTCACCTTCCTCTTACACAGGCATAAAATATATTGATATTGTGTGTTTTGATTGTCAATATACTCTCTCTCTCTCTCTCTCTCTCTCTCTCGACAATCAAAACACAATATCAATATATTTTATGCTTGTGTGTAAGAGGAAGGTGAATGGAGAATCCAATCCATTAAATCAGTAATAGAGCCTAGAATTTGTGTGTGTGTGTGTGTGTGTATTGATACCCAAGAATCGGAGCCTTGCAACTTGGATCAGACACTATGGCAATCAAGTACAGGGTGAGGCCCTATATACTAGGCGATGCACAACAGCCCCAAGCCATGTACCACAGGCGAATGGATTTGAACTTGACACCTAGTGGGGGCTCAATGCTGCCTGCTCCACCGCTTGAGCCAAACCCCGGGGGCAGTTTGTTCTATATTTATAACAGTAATATTATTTAATTTCCTTAAGGAGTTGGCTTTATTATTATTAAATCATATTATAGCTTTTATATTCTACTTGTTTATACTTATCTTTTTGGAAACATAGTACCCCAGGGCCATAAAATGCAGTATGACCATAGCAAAGAGAAGCATGATATCCAAACAGTGCATTAACACGAGGTTCTTGTGCCTATTTTTCCACTGGAATTTCAATGTTTTTTTCTCAAGCAGGCCATTGCTCATATTCATTTCTGCACCAATCCATGTGGAAGTTGAAATATTATTAGGATAATAAGACAAATTTCCACATAGTTACCTATAATATGAAAGGTTTCAGCCCTCTAAAAGTGTAACAAGAGGTTGGGTAGTTTTACTCAGAAAGATTGAACAATCCACCAATTGAGCACTTTAAAAGTTGGGAATCATGATTATAGTAACTAGAAGATTGCGATAAAAATTTCTTTGCTCCTGCATTCAAACTTCAGTAAGAACAAGTTTAATTCTCATATCTAACACAAATCTCCTTGTTTTTGCAATGAATTTTCATGTCTTTTTATGGTTAACAAATAAAGTATGTCTTCTGTTCAAATTGGTCAAACTAGTTTTTCTCTTTTGAGACTCTATATGATCTTTTGTGCAGATAACAAAGTGGATGCTGAGCAAGGGTCAAGGCAAAACCATGGGAAACTACTACTTATTATTGGATGCTCTTGCTCAAGAGCAAAGAATAGAAGAAGCCGAGGAACTATGGAATCAAATCTTCAAAAGGCATCTAGAGTATGTTCCTAGGATGTTTTTCACTCGTGTCATCGCCATGTATGAGCAAAACAACATGCCTGATAAGTTGCTTGAGGTATTTCATCTTTCTGTCCTCTGTCTCTCTAAATAGTCAATATATTGAATATTTATTCTCCAAGGGGTTGTGCTGATGTGCAGAGAAATCGATGAACACTGTGCTTTTGTGGTTAATGGTTTGGTTTCTTAAAAAACGGAACATTGATTAAAACCTCTGTTATGTTATCAATTTCAGTTTGTTAAGAATAATTGACTCATCAACATTTGTAGCTGCTTTATAATTATAAGTCAAATATGTGACATGCTTTGTGATTATCTATTTTTTTGGAAAACATGCATTTATAAAACATTGTGACTTGACAATCCATGCTGAGGCCCTCTTCCAACATAAGTAGTAATGCCAACATATCCCGGTTACCTCCCATATCAATAGGGGGACAAGGTGATATCTTTCTTACATACTTCCATTGGGCTAGAATCTGATTAGCCAATCCAGTTTCTCAAAAAGGAAGCCTTACACCTGTGCTTGAAAGTCTGGAATCTGGATAGCTGAATTGCATTTGAAATATTGTTGTTGCTGGATTATATTTCTTCTTTAAATGATAGTTATGTATTCTTTTATGCTAATTGTGAATGATCTACTTAGATCTGTAAGCTACATTATACGTGGGGCCATAAATAGGTTGAGAATACTCATCTCTCCAAGAAACATCCAACCATGTTCATTTATTTACTAGAATACTTGCAAGCGGTTTTAGAAACACAGAAGGTTGAATTGACACATATATCCACAATATCCATATTTTTGTATGTTCATTGGAGCAATATTCAAAAAGTTGTTAACAACTAATGTACATATGCACGAAACTAATGTATTTATAATGTCCCCTGTCCTGGTAGGGTTTTATGCCAATATTTTTTGTTTCTCACTACTGATTGTGTTTAGGGTTTGTTTTATGTTTGCATATGATTGTTTGACAAGATAACAATGAAATATATGGCATGCAATGATAACCCAGAAAAATTATAACAGATATGCGTAAAATAACAAAGGCCCAAATCATAATATTGCTTGAAATGAATTACAGTGACATACCCATTTGCATTTCTTTAACTTTGTATGTCCGTTGGACATGGATCAACGATACAAGTACTATGAATCACCTCCAAATTGCATACAAATGAATGATTTCACTCAAACGGATGTAGAAATGTGTTTTGTAACCCTAGGCGCCAATAATGAATGAGATAGAAGCCATAAAGGAGGTTGAACCAGTCCAAAATGGATCCCACTTTCCTCTAGCTGCTGTACGGCCAAGCTGAAGGTTGTTGCAGCAGCAAATCCACCCTAAACTCTTGTAAAATCTCCTTCAAACTCACAAGTAAAGCCTGCAGTACACTTTCCAGTCCTTATCCATAATTATCGTGGCAATAAACTTGAAATATATCTTCGAAATCCCTTCCGCGACAACCTGTGAATGCTTCAAATCAGCTCAACGTAATCCCTGAAATGAGATCACCCATAAATCCTTCAAACTGAAATAAATCTTCACAAATAAATCCAGCTGAGATTTCCATAATGAAACCACCAAGAAATCCTCTAGATTTTGTCTTTCAACAACGTAGAGATTGTTGCTTGTAAGGGTTTTCGTCCTCACAAACCTGAGATGAACCAAGTTCAATCTCCAGAACCACAAGGGTTTTGATCAGAGAAATAGAATAATCTTCATAATCCAAATGAGCCCCTCAAATGCCTTTTTATACTTTTTCCTCCAAACTCTCAAGAAGCTTCTATTTTAAAATTCACTTTTTAATTAAAACTCCATTTTAGCTCCGAGAAAGACCTTTTAATTAAAATAATAATAATTTGACACACAAGGTCCTTGTTTAATGCATCCATAATTTAAAACATTTCATCCCGGTTCTAATGAGCTATAACACAAGGTGCTTTTAAAATATTTTAAATAATATTTAGCAACCTTAGTAAAATAATTAAAATAAAGCCATTAATACACTCATTTTGTGGAAACTGTCGGAATGCATCGGAATCAAAAACTAACTGCATTGGAGTGATCCCGATGAAAAATAATGATAAACGGAGCCAATCGGGGCGACTTACTATAAATAGACGCTCTCTCCAAGATTCTTGGAGAGCACACCAAAAGCCGGAAATCACCCTGGAAAGCGGCATATGAGTCCTTTAGACCAACTGAGCTTATCGGAGTCCTTAAATAACCCCTCTGATAACGATAACACACACCCACAAGGTTAGTGCCAACTGCACTGCAAGAGAACCTGAAAATGGGGACATTATAGTATTCTTCTTAAATAACTGAAAGATTATTGGGGAGATTGCCCTTATCTGAATTGGAAGCATACCCACAACAAGGTATAGATAAACTACAATATTCAAAGGTAAAAATACAAGGAAGCAAATGCATGTTGATTGAAATTTGAAGGAAATCTCACCGTAGCTATTTTTGTTTTTGGTTGTAAAGGCATATCTGGTCTGTCAAGGAAAGAGCTTTCATTCGAAGGTTTACTAGCTTCTATTCTTCCCCTCAAAAAAATTAAGAATGGAAAACTGGATGGAAATCAGAGCTAAAATTGAAATTATAATAGGACCTTCACCTAGGTTATACTTTGGATTACTTGGTGCCTCTGAAGGGAGTTATACTTTGGATTACTTGGTGCCTCTGAAGGGAGCTTTTGAGACTAAACAGTAAAGAGGACCTTGGTTAAGAAGTCCAAGCCACCAAGTTCCGTGTGGGGAGCATCCTCAAGTATTGTTCATAATACATATAGAAGCATGCTTGTACACTTGCAATTGAAGTACTATTTCAGTTACCCCCAACCTGACCAATTCCCATGGAGCCCATGACCATGTCAAACCAGTGCCTAAAAAATTGCTATTTCCTTAAATGGGCCCACCGTAATGTCATGTCTCTTTTTTCAATTAAAGTAAAAGAAATAATAAAGTCAATATTTTTAAGTTGTCTAATGATTTACTTTTTTTTTATTAAAAAGTGACAACTTAATATTTTATTAAAATAATTTTAATAATAATGTTTTAAGTTTATCCTTATATTTTATTCTAAAATATTAAAAAGGGATAACTTAAGTATTATTATTATTATTTTAGTTAAAAGATCATATTAATGAGATATTAAAAGGCTTTAATGAGATATTAAAAGATATTGTAAGTGGGAAACTTTTGTGAGGGAAAAGAAAAAGTAGAAAAAAAGATCTATAAAGGAAGGAAATTCCTCATAGTTTTGCATGTTATTTTATTATCAAAAACCCCTTTTGGCAGAGCTTGGACATTTATGTTCATCTTTTACAAGAGGACGAAAACCCTCATGGTTTCCAGAGGATTGAAGGATGAAAACCCTTGAGGTCTATGAGATTAAGGAACAAAAACTCTTAGGATTCCAGTGGGTGATTCCACCCAGGGATTGCACATAGCTTCATAGTTCAGTTTTAGAAGTTGCATGTTAGTGATCAGCACTTGCATGTCAGTGTTCAGTGTTGCATATTAGTTTTAATGGTTGCATGATAGTATTCAGTGATTGCATGTTAGTTTCATTGCATGTCAATGTTTTGTGATTGCATGTCAGTTTTAGCAGTTGTATCAGAGTTGTCTTTGTACAGTTGTACTAAGGTTTGTGATTTTTTATGCAGCAGTTGGTGTATTGGGTCAGTAAATTATTGAATCATTTCTATCTTAACAGTTGCTATCTTATGGAATAAAAATGTAGTTGATATTTGTGAATCAAATTTTTGGTTTATAAATGATTTGTTGTCCATAATTGCTGCGAGTTTCAACGATATATTTGAAAAATAATCAGTTTAATCAGTTCTTGAGCAATTCAAAAAATTATTGAAACAAATTTAATTTTGGAGTAAATATCATATAATATTCCTTTGGGGATATTACACATAAGGGTGTGTCTTCCTGGTGCTCTTCTCTCTTTATTTATAGTGCTTTGATGATGATCTATATTGGGTTTTCCAGAAACATGGTTTAAACACACTAGGGATGGCGTCTTCCTCTGTAACAATTTGTTTTGTCCATGTTTTGACCAGGTATTGAAATCCTTTATTTTTCGCCACATGAGGTTTTCTGGTTGTAACTGCAATTTTGCACTCACAAAGGTTGAGCCTGGCAGTTGAATGTTTATTGTTAACCAGTACATCCTATTTAACTTTAAAGTAGTTTATGTTGTTTCTTATTATTAAAAAAAAAGAGAGCATCCTGGGTTATAGTCAACCATTCCTTACTCTAAGTCTCAAGAAGTCATGGAACACCATGAATATCATATCGCATCACTCATACACTGTGTCTACATCCACAAGCCATAAAAACTTGTAACTCAATCCCAAAATAGCCAAAGAAAATGACTAAGTATGAACATGTCAAATTCTAAATCTAACTCATACCTACTTGGAACCCATGACGAGTTCACAAACATATTGACACTTCCTGCTGAGATCCCAAGGCATTCCCACCTCCCAATCTGATACCTGTCCTGTTGCTAGGATGCGCTGCTGTCCTCATGGGGTTTCTCTGTTTAAGCTTGAGGGGCATCTGTAGTATAACCTTATCTAATTAGTTTACACAGTCCATTTGTGATAGCTCAGTCTGGGGTATGTATTATATTATGTAACAGTAATATAGATGTCCAGCTCCAAACTCTGCAAGTCTTAAGCATGGCACTATAATCTACTAATGACCCTAATCTAGCAACTTTATGCAGTATTTAATGAGAATGCTAGACAAATATGACCAGTAGATTGATATTGTTACTAAAGCCTGATTTTCACCTCCTGTATAATTTCTTCCCAACTGACATGGAGTAACGTCCACTAAACAAAGTTATCAGATATGGCCCCCCATGTGTCAGTAAGCCATTTTTTGTGTCTCAGGTATGGGTTTGCATACAATACATCCCAGATATGGCCCTAATATGGACCAAATAAGCCAACCTTTCTGTTATTCCATATTTACAAATGGTGTTTCATTTTTGTTTTAAATATTGTGCATTTGTCCATGAGTCACATGATATGTATGTGACTTATGTATATTTTCTTGTATCCTTGTCGTAACCATATCCTCGATGTTTAAAATATGTTGTATCTGTGCCGATACTGTACTTGTATCAGATATTGTACTGAATTTGTGCATTTTAGGAATTTAAACCATAGCTTGCAACCTGCCCCAGGTTGAACCTGACAATTGCCACAGTCACAGTTTTGCAAATGCTGCCTTGCACAGAGGCATGATAAATGATCTATACAAGAGTGTCCCCAAGAATTATATTAAGACATGGATGTGAAAATCTCTTGAAGCCCTCTTGTGGCACCTTTGGATGTAAATTGTTGTGATATTATCTTCTCCCGATTCTATTGATTGTCAATCTCATGAGCCATAAGCACTGCTCAATATTAGATGTCTATATTCTTTCAGAATCATTTTTTCTAATAGCCACTCTTTTGGCTGCAACTTAGGTAAATAATTTGACTTCTTTATTGACACAGTAGATGATAAGTTTGAGCAACTGGATCAATGTTCTACAGCTTGCAGGAGAACTTCATTGGAATGCCTTTTTAAGGAAATGTAATCTATGAATAATAAACTTGCTGTCCTCTTTTCCAAAACATTCAAGAGCCTCCTGCTGGTTGTTACATAGACAACCCCAGGTATTTTGATGATCCATATGCTTGTACAATTCTGGAGGATTCGCCTCCTACCTTCCTTCAGCGTCACTATAACTATTGTGCTGTTGTGGAGACAGCTTCATTGAGTGTGGATGATACTGCAGTGTTGCAAAGCCAACCTGGTTGGCCCAACCATTGTTTCTATTGACTTTGGCTTATCATGCTGTAACTGTCTGCTACTCAGGAATTGTTTCTTTGATTCCATCAGTTTATGTATGTTCTATTTGTTTTAGACTAGTTTAACATATGGTTAAAAATCCATTGACTGTTAATTTTATCCACTTGTTTGATTGGCTCTCTTCTAAGGACTTTATTCTAATGCTCTTTGTTCTTGTCTTGAATCTGTCAGTGATCCTTGAATTCAGTGTAATTATCAATGCTGTGCTTTTGTACTTCATAGTTTACTCCTGGAACTACATTGTAATTTTTTTAGGATTTAGCAGACATTAAAATAGTTTTAACCTTTTCCAAATTAAATTTATGCAATTTAATTTATATTATATTCTGTTTTGTTAAAATTAATGTTATCATAAGGCTTGATGATTATTTTCTTTTTACACTAAAAAATTCATGACATTGAAAGTTAGATTTTTCTTGAAGGTTTTCGCTGATATGGAAGAGCTTGGGGTCAAGCCAGACCATTTGTCTATTACTATAGTTGCCAGTACTTTCAAGAATTTAGGTAAGTTGGACAAGTATGAGAAAGTTTTGAAGAAATATCCCGAAACAGAGTCGAAGCAATTCTATCGTAATGGCAAGCCCTATCGAGCTCATGTGCATAAATCACAAAACTATGGTAAGGAAACATTTTAAAAAATAAGAAGATTTTTTTTCTGCATCTTGTTATAAGTTCCAAATGTAATGATAAGTTGCTGCTTTTCTGCATCATGTTATAAGTTCTATACAAAGTAACAAGTTTCTGTTTTAAGGACTCCTAGAAGTACTTTGGTTTGGTTTCCCCTTTTCATTTGAATTATCTGCAATTGATGATACAAGTTTTTTTTAATTTTCCAAGCTTGAAAGTGGCTCCTATGCATAATTGCTGATCATGCATGCTATAATGATATCAAGCCGACCTGTAACCCATTATTTTCATCTTGTGGCCTATTCCCCTAAATGTAAACCTAGTGAAGTCACAAAGTGACAAGCAATATATAAGTTGTATTCCTCTTTGCTACATGGGGCCAATTAGAGGATTTGTGGTTTTCACTATAGTAATTTGAAAGACGTTTAGCACACTTTAGAAACTTGATGCTAATTTTCATGTCTCTACATTTTGCAATGGAGAACATTTGGCTGTAATTTTTATTAACTTCTATGCAAAGCCAAGTAATGTTTAACAATAGAAGTTACAGGAAGCCTTGGGGACAATTTCTTATTAAGTGAAGCCCTGCTGTCAAGTGAAATGTATGCAAGCAAACAATAAATACAACATATAAGAGAAATAGATGATAGATTTCAGGTATCATAAATCTACTTTGGGTATCATAAACCTTTATAATACCAATCATATGGGTTTTAGCATTCTAATTGTCCTATCCAATTTACGTGCCTTCTAATTGCTTTATGAGTTTCACGAGGTTTGTGAAGTCTGAGCTATGTTCTGAACATCTTTCTTCACTTTATGCTTTCTTTGCCACTTAATATTGTAATAGTGCCATGTCTCTTAAGCAAAGACATGGGATTATAAAAAATGAAAGGATAGGAACAAGAACAAAAGATAGTTCTGATTCTTCTGTTATCATTCTCTTATTCTGACCCCAATGAGGGTTCTCCCACACCCTTTCCAAGCTCTTTATACATTTCAATTGTTTACTGCCAAATAATAACACTACCTTTTGCAATATAAATGGAATATAACAGTACATACCAGATAATTGTGAATGAAGCCAGTGAATACTTTATTTTAGAGTAGTGCTTGTACAATCCAAATGTAGACTAGGGAGGATCACATATAGTCATATACAATCAGGTTGCCTTCCCTGACTATGAGAAGCATATTTAAAGTGTCTGACAGTTGCCAAATGGAACACAACCATTGACAACCACTTACAACCAACTCCTAATGGCTAGCCACAAGACGACAAGTAAATAATACATAGTCAGATACAAACATACTAACAAAACATAACAATTTAATGTATACGATCTACATCACCCGCCCCCCCCCCCCCCCAAAAAAAAAAAAAAAAAAAATCAGTTTCCTAGCTGACAGAAAACAAAAAGAATTAAATCACTGAACATCAGGGCAGTAGATATCCCTGAGGGTGTTGATGCTTTGCTAGATGGAGCTGTTGGTTCCCTATTTCCGTTTCCCTTAGGTCCTATGAGTGGGATTTGAAGTTGGTAATACTTGATCCTCCCAATTTGTGCCATACCGTTTAAATGAAGTTTTTCAGATTCGTGGCATTTGTGCAAACAATGCAGCTCCAACTTGTGGGTGTAGACGGAAAATTAGTTATAGTATATAATTATGTTTTGGTTTGTTGGGGAGATTAGTTGTCATCTCGCTTGTTGTATGTAGTTACTTGGGTAGTTGCCGACGGTTGGAAGTAACTAGCAACCGTCGGCCACTTATATATACTTTCATTGTCATTGAGAAAGGGACCGCATATATAGTGAGAACTCCCTATACTACTTTTGTATAAGAGCATATTAATGAAGAAACTGTGATATCTTTTTGGTATGAATCTTTTATGAGCATTGGCTATGAATCTATTATATTCCTTTGCATAGTTATATTCTGTTTACTCTGTGTGGTTCAAGCATATTCAATTAGGCAATAAACATTTGACGTTGTTGCCTACACGGAGTCGGGTTGAATAGTCGGGTGACCAAGATGGTTGTTTAAATGGGACAACTGGGCGAAGAACCAGTAGAGTCTAACAAACAACAAAAAAGTGATCTTACACAAGAGCTCGTACATTTGTGGGACATATCGGTTAGGGAGCATGTACTAGGGTGTAATGTCCCCATTTTTGGCATGATCACCTAGAGGAGTTGGCTAGCCTATCCTATTCCCTTAGGCTAAGCCGGAGGTCTCAGGGAATGACCTAATTGGCAAGTTTTCACACTCAGCCAATTTTGTAGGGCAAAATGAGCATGGAAGATGACTTGTTGCCTACACGGAGTTGAGTTGAATAGTTGGGTGACCAAGATGGCCGTTTAAATGGGACAACTGGCCGAAGAACCAGTAGAGTCTAACGAACAACGAAAAAACGATTGTACACAAGATCTCGTACATTTGTGGGACATATCGGTTAGGGAGCACGTACTAAGGTGTCATGTCCCCATTTTCAGAGTGATCACCTAGAGGAGTTGGCTAGCCTATCCTATTCCCATAGGCTAAGTCGGAGGGCTCAGGGAATGACCTAATTGGCAAGTTTTCACACTTAGCCAATTTTGTAAGGCAAAATGAGCATGGAAGATGACTTGGCATATTTTTGTTGGAATTTTGATGAAGTCAAAACAATTAAAATAATTTTCCCTAATGTAGAGCGACCAAGGAGAGGAATGGAAGAAGAAAATGGAGGGAAAATACCTTTGGAGATCTTGTGATGTCAAGGGAAAATATTGTAAAATCCAAATAAAATAGCATTGAAGGTGGAAGACCAAGAAAGAACTTAAAAATGTAATATCTAGTGCCAAAAGAGGTTTGCCCCTCTTGGAGAAGAGAATAAAAGAAAATAAAGGAAAATATTCCTTTTATGTGGGTGGCCAAGATGTGAAGGAAATAATAGACAAATGATCCTAAAGTGAGCGCCTAGGAGGGAGTCGGCCTAGAAGGAAGGAGAAAAAGCAAGATTAAACATTTAATCCATATTTTGGGCGCCTAGCATCACTTAAGGAGGTCGGCCAGCTTTGTGAGATAAAAGATTGATATGAAGGAAAGTAAATTGCAAGCCATTCAATCATATCTTACATTTCGGAGTTTTACTCTTGGCTGCCTTTTAGGTCAGCATATTCCAAGGACAAAAACCCTTGAGAATATTAGGTGGATTGGACGAAAACCCAATTCCATCTTGGAGGTGAATTCATAATTGCACTTCATTGGAGATTTGTGGAGGTTTCATCACAGAAACCTAATTGTACTTCATTGGCATCATTTGGAGGAGAGAACTACATTGCATATTCAGATTGAATGAATGAATGAAAGTTTTTAATGACGTCCACGAGACCAAAACAATCTATGGGACCCACAGTCACAGCAGACCGCATAAAAACGAAAGAACCGACAAGTGGCCTCCAACTAATTCTGGCTGCTACTCTCAATCTCCTTGCTGATCGTCATTCTTCTTCTATGGATTCTGCCCAAATAATCAGCCACTTTGACTATATTTGTTTCTTCAAACAAGGCCATTAAAGACAACATTTAAAATATCCTTATATTTGATACGAATGTCCTCGTATGCCTTGCACTCCATGATGTAGTGCCATTCCGTTTCCACTAATTCTGACGGACAAAGATGGGAAATCCTATCTGCCCACTCCTCTTTGGGTGTCTTCCATCTTGTTTCACACCTAAGATGGTGTGAACTAGTTCTGAGCTGGGCCATTAACATTTTAGCTTTCCACTTGATATCCGCCCCTATATAGCACTTTTGTTCGTGATCACATGTGGGGTTAAAATGTATGACATAATATTCTCTTTCTCCCCTGAGTTGTTGAGTCCACATGGCAGCTTTGACTTTCACTCACATACTTTTTGATTTCCACGTTTGTGCTTGGGGATTCCTGAATGTTAATGCCCCACCTGTTCAACCACTTGGCATTTTGTTTCATCCATGTATTCTACCTTATACTTAAATTTTCCTCTGCTGCAATTTTGGGCCAGCGGTGTATCCATGTTCTCAAGTCTCTTTAGATAACCTAGAAGCCGGGTTATTGCCATCACCTCGATTGGAAAAGCACCAACTTCCGCTAAGATAATCTCATAAGGGACCTTGCTTTTTATCTTAAAACTGCTTGTGATTTGAAGATCTATTTTGGAACAGCACCTTGGTGGCATTGCGAAGATTGTTGCATTAGGGTTTCACCCTACTTGAGCGCCACACTTGGGCAGATTTGGAGCACCCATCTTTGAGGGCATTTTCACTTGACTTGGAAGCAATTTGGAGAAGCAAACCCTAGGCACACCTCTTGGAGAATTCGCCCAGCTAGGGTTTATCATTTGCCCTCTAATTTGCATGTATTTGGTATGTACAATCATACTTTATAAGTCTGATTTATAATTCAGAAATTCTGGGCATTGTTTGGCATGTTGTGCCCTAGAATCCATTGTAAAAATCACATCAGAACTTCCAGTTTGTAGCAGCAGAGTTTAATTCAGAAAGTCAGATTTATTGTTGCAATTTGGTGGCCCTACATTGTTTAATTCATGGTGGAATTCATGCTTAGTATGTTTATCAACTTGTAGTATCACTTTCCATGATTATTTGTCAAGTTTGGACATGTATAAGTTCTCTGTGATTATTTGTTTAAGAGCAGAAATAAAAATCAGAATTCTAGGGTTTTTAGCCGAATTCTAAAGTGCAGAAATTTAGGGCAGAATTCAGAAAATAATATTCAGAATTTTAGGGCAGATCCCATTGGGGATATTACATAAGGGAAGTGGACATGAGAGAAGTACCAGAAGACAAAATCTGGGACAACCTGAGAATGAACGACGAAGTAGATAACCTCCTTAGCCGCCTTCCAAGACTCTTGGCATGACATTTTATAATTTTACAAGATCTGCATGAGGAAAGAGAAAGAGAACGTCACCGACAGAGAATTCAATGGTACGAAGACAAAATAGACGGGAAGAACATAATACTGACTGACGCCGCACATTGAGGAATTAATGCCCTTATACTCGAATAAGGATAGGAAGCAACCACAAAGCAGTCACAAGACACCAGAACAAGAAATTAGGAGGTCCTTGAGAATAAAAGAACAAAGAGAAAGAAGTAGAAGATTGAAGGAAATGGTTAAAGAAACCCAAGGATTACTACTTGAAAGTCGAAGCCCATCCCGAGAACATAGCAAGAGTCTAAGTGTCAATCAGAGCCGTAGTCGGGAAGAGAAAAACATTTCCATGACAAAGAAATGCACAAACATAGAGTGGGAAAAAGTAGCAAGGCACTTATCGCTTCGAGACGAAGCGTACGTGGACCTTGCTGACCAAATAGACAAACCTTCAGTACGACTACCACCAACTGAAGAAGAGGAGTGGGAAGTCAGGTCTAGAGACTCACTGTCGGAAGCCTACAAAAATAATATCCGATGTATTGAAGAACTGGTACTGGAAGAAGAATTGCCAATCGGAGGATCTGAGCCTAAAACCCCAGTGCTAAGCGAGCACAGGAAAGAACTCGAGGGCAACAAGAGTGTGCGGTTTGCTGAGGTAGGACAAGTAGAGGATTCCTACGTGGCCGAGAGTGCAAGAGACGTACCGGAACATACGAGTCAGAACTCTCCGATCAGGTTCCAAGCACAAGGGTTGCATTAGGGAAGAAAGATGGTGACTCCCCCGACAAGTTCGAACGTGGAAAGGCAAAAACTTCCAAAATTCCTAGGCAATGGATCGGAGGATCCGGTGCGACATTGCAAAACTTGCGAGACTATTTGGGTAGCAAATGGTCAGGACGATAGGTCCTACTGGTTGCGAGCATTTCCAGCAATGCTAAGAGGAATAGAAATAGATTGGTATTGCGAGCTTGAAGTAGCTGCCAAAACCACTTGGGAAAGCCTGAAGAAAGCATTCCAAGAAAAAATTAAATTAATCTGTGACGATAATGAGATAGTAGTAGAAATTTACAATACAAAGCAAGGTAAACGTGAGAATGTAAGAGCTTACAATCATAGGCTCAAAGAATTACTGGGGAAATTGGAAAAGGAGACGTTAGTTAGAGTCTTGTGCTTGGTAGATGGGGATCAAAACCCAATGGGGTACATTTATGAGGCCAAGGATAGGGCCAAATAGTCCATCTGAAACTATTACAAGGGGGATAGACTCAAATTTGATCCCGTTTGGGAAATCATTGATCGAAGGTGGAACAATCAACTCCACCAACCCATTCATGTAGTGGGGTACTTCTTCAACCCCAATTTTTTCTATTTAGATAGCTTCGCAGATCCTTGTGGAGAGGTTATGGAGGGCCTCACGACATGCATTGAGAGGATGATACTTGAGCTTGAGGTGAGAGACCTCATTGTTCAGAAATTGCAGAATAACAGGATTGGTAGGGGTAAAGCTCTTTTCATCATTAGCTATCCGAGGAAGAACTACTCAGTCCCCAGATAACCAAAAATGGAGTATTTACATGCATCATACAAGTTACAAATTTCAAATTTACAACTATTGATAAAATATGGTTTGCTTACTAACTCTTGAATATCTTATTTTGTAGTTTCTTGGTGGGGAGATCGAGGTGCAAATACCTCAAATCTTCAAAGATTAGCCCTCCGCATTTTTTGTCAACCTTGTAGTGCTTCTGGCTATGAGCACAATTGGAGTTTGTTTGTGGCCATTCACATGAAGAAGCGGAATAAGTTAACTCAAAAATGTCTCATTGACTTTGTCTTTGTACAAGACAACCTTTGGCTTCGCACAAGAACGGTATAGGACAAAGCAGAGGTCATTGATTTGGATGACATTGATCCTTATAGCAATTGGACAGGGCGGGATGAGGAGATTCAGGGGACCCCTTTGTTTACTGTAGACGAGACTCTTGATTTTGAGAGGCAAGCGATGGAGGATGTGGTTATTGCAGGAGCTACTAGATTGTCGTTGGATGACATTGATGAGGAAGAGGAATCACTGCCATCTAGTAGCAGAATGGAAGTCGAGCCGTAGCCACAAACACAACTTTCTATGCTGAGCGAGGAGCCACAACAGAGTGCAAGGACTAGAACCCCTCCCCTAGTTTTCACTAGATTAGGGAAGAGGAAGATGTAAAATGTTGTAATATGCAATTTATGAATTATGATGATAATTTTCAAAGGCAATCATCATGAATTCATAATAATTGCTAGAAAACTATTGTATCGGCCTATCAGGATTCCGCATGATGATGTTTTGTACTCATTTTGTATTCAAACGAATCAAATCTGATAGAAAACACTTTTGTAGTCATTTATGGACTCATTGGATGCATTTTGTCATTGAATTTTGCAAGAAAAAAGTCTTTTCAATGAAATTTAATCAATTTTTTAAGTTGCCGAGTCGAAAATTTTGGGTCTGCCAAGTTCTTGCCAAGTCAGAGTCTGCAAACTATGCTGTGACCCATATGATACTGGTAGTAGAACATTGAGGTCATACGATGTGAGAAGTGGGCATTGGGTGAGTGTGTCATATGATAGGAGTTGAGGTTCTAAATTTTAATCATACAACAAAGTTAGGATGAACATTAGACGAGATGGTGGGTGATTGAAAACTACAAGATTTTTAGGCCGTATGGAGGTGTTTGGAGTTTCAATCTCTATTGAAGATTGTATGGTAGAATTTGAAGGGGGATGTACTGTACTAATGAAACTTTCACAAGCTTGTGCAGATCGTATAGTAGACAAGGATCCCACAAAACTGTATGGTGGAGTATTTCATTTTGTGGCATATAGTAGGAGTTTCCTTGGTAGATTGTATGGTGAAGGAGACAGAGTGAATTGGGGATACCTATACGATAGGGAAATGAAGATGCGAGCATATGGTAGTAGGTATGCAAGGGCATATTGCAAAGTCAACTGTACAACAAGATTTGTAAATTGAAAAGATGATGTATGGTGGATTGTTTTCAATTTCCTTCTTTTCTACCCATTGCCAAGTGCTTTTCTTTTTATTATTTCCTTCATTTTTCCATGTGGGGTCCATATTGTATTTTGCATTCCATTGCATTCCAACTTCATTATTTTGTCTTGTGTTTCTTTTTCCAACTTCATTAATTTGCCTTATATTACTCTTTTCAACTTCACCAATTTGCTATACTTGTTGATTTACACAATATTAGTAGGCTCCCTTATAACATCCGTTAGCACATGTATGAATTGGCTCAGGGTCAAAAATTTAAATAATTTTAACATTTTTGCTCATACCGTCACCCATTGAGTTTATTTTAGACAGTTCATTTGGGCCTACATAATTGATAGTTTCCTACCTTCGAGAATAAACTTTTAATTTCAAACCATGTATGTCTTTCAGCACACATGAATTTTTAACTTTTCGGAATCATTCTCTGGGGTTTCCTAAACTATAAATGGTTTCTTCATTTTCTGCTTGTCATCTTGTAGTCCATGTTCATCTTCATTCAATTCTTGTGGCTTGAATAACATTGCCATTGGCAAGAAATACTTCATAGTCTTCCATTTACCAATGGAACAAACCACTAAGGGAACTTGTTTCATTTTCTGAACATGACTACAATTCCAAGATTCCTTCAGCATTTGGCTGACCCTAATCATGCTTCTATGTCCACTCTTCTCGGGAGGTAGAATCTGAGGAAGCTATTTCCTCACTCATTGTTTGATTCTTCAGATTAATTATATATTTGTGGCCTTTGTTTTCAATGGAGATTATATTCTTTTTCCAATTGTGGTGCACTTTGGCTGCTACCAACCAACCTCGACCTAACAATGCATCATATGCCTTCTTGCATAATGGATGCCAATGAAGTTGAATAGAAATGCTTGAGTGCTAGTAATTACCTTCTGCCCCAGGAGGACTTCAAGCACTTCTATTCCTTGTTGATTTTCTCCTACCAATTGGAAAAGTGGCGGCCAAATAGTCGGCTTACCCAGGCTTTTTGTAGTATTCTTTGGAAGATTGGAAGAACATTCACGTTAGACCTGCTATCACTAATCGTATTTGTCAAGTTCTTCCCAAGAATCTCCATATGTACCATTGTTGATTTCCTTGCCAAATTCACCGTAAGAAGCATGCTATCAATTACCTGATCTCTTAACAATGGAGCTTCAAATATTGGGTCTTCATTATTTCTAGATTCTAAATGGGCTGTAGCATGCATTGTCTCATTCCTCTTAGGTACAATATTAGTTATAGCATTTCTAAGTTTGAGATTACTTTGCAATAAATCCACTACTTTAATTGGTATGGTGGTTTGAAGTACTTTCCTTGCAATCATTTTATCTAACTTCAATTAATTTGTTACCGTACTTGTATTTGCATGGAGTTGGGACATTCATTATCCATGATTCCATAGCATGCTCCACCTTGGCTCTTGTTTCGTGAAGTTACTCTTTTTAGTATGTGGGTCTGGGTGCTTAGCCTTCTTTGCTTGGGCTTGAGTAATGGACAATACTTTGTTATATATGAATCATATTGATGTTTTCCTTTTACTTTAAATATCCAACATCATCATGGGAATTGGGTCCAACCATCTACATAGTAGTCCCATACTGTTATGACTTCTTGGGTAGTCCCTTGCGAAATGGCCCCATTCATTGTACTCTCAACATTGTATAATAGGTTGACCTTTGGAGTCATATTGGATTCAATATCTAGCTCCCCCACTATTGGTATTGAATCTATTACTCCTTGTATTCAAATAGCTGCCAAGAGATGCATTCTTGTTGTTTTGTGGCTTTGGTGGTGCATTGGGTGGAATAGATTGCTCACCTTGCGTAAATAGTACTTGTGTTCTCTTGCTTTCCAAATTGTATGGGCATTCCTTACTTGAATGGCTCGTTATCTGACAAATATCACATAACATCTTTTTAGTTCAGTTTGTTTTGGTGTGGTTCTTAGCTCTATAATTTGTGCACCATAAATCTTTAGGCTCCTTGTTGGATCCTCCGTCTACTTTTAATTCCTTCATCATACGAAGCATATCTCTCCATAATGCTTGCTCTTATCTTGAAGGACAAAAACAAACAAAATTATATCAAAAGTTTATATATTATAATATAATACAACCAAATACTGTCTGGTACCACATAGATCCACTAACTTCAAAGACTATACTTGTAACTGTCACACATATAGACAGTAGCAGGAATAGCTACCCTTGCTTAATTGGTCACCCTGCAACCAAAAACTGAATATCCTATGCACAAAGGAAGAACTGCAATCTTAGTCTTCATTTGATGGCGGAGGGGAGGAGACAAAATGTGGCTTCTACTGTCCTGCTCTTGCCCCCCAAGATAGATGCATTATATTAATATATCTGCAACCAGATCGGTAGATGCTGCTGCCAGTGACACTGAAAATATCAAGCCAAGTAACTGCAAGCCACTTGCAAAATGCAGCAGAAGAAGGATGCTCAATCAATATCATTGGTTGACATTTCTGCATGCTAATTGTTGACACTTTCCCACATTGGAGCAGCTGTATTACATCCTCCATTGAGAAACGATGTATCAGAAATTCAACTAATTATGCAATGTCTGTATTGCAATTTTTGCTAGGGGAATTAATCAATATTTATGCGAGCCCAAATTCTGTTATCTGGCACTACATTCTTTTACCCAGGATGCAAAGATAACATAATTAAATGATATTTTTCTGGAATGTATTTGAACCTCTGTTAGGTTTGTGTTCTACTTCTCTTAAAAGTGGATTCCGATGTCTTAAATGTATGAGAAGATAATGAAATATGAAAATAGCTTTAAAAAAAAACAATTGGGTTGAATACGGTTTGTTGGATTCTGATATCTATGAGTTACAGATTTGTTGTATAGTGATACTGAGACATGAGTACTGGATCACAAGGACATTAGGAAGTAGTGTATGCAATTAACATTATGTTCTGGGTGGGATTCATTTGGTTAAGTAGCAACTCACTCATTTGTTTTTGTTCTATTAAATGCTTTTCTTTTCTTTTCTTTTCCTTCTTTCTTTCTTTCTTTTTTTTTTTCAACAGAATTTGCAGTTGTATTGAGTAATTTTTGAGATTACAATCTGTTGCTATAGAATTAAACATGTTAAAACGTATAAACTGCTGTCGTCTTCCTTTTCCGTACACAGGGGAGTCTACAGTAGAGCAGAACCACATTAGATCTAATGGGAGAGAGGAAGATGAATCTCCTACAGATGATTTTCCAATTGCTGAGGATAGAGAACGGCAAAATGAAATGTTCAAGTCACTTGGCAAGAGAGATCATACTATAATGCCAATCTCAAATTGACAAGTTTCAATTCACTGAAGGAACAGACACTTAGATATTTTGCATCAAATGTTTATCAGTCAGGATCTTTACATCATAATACTGAGCTGCAGTTCAGTTGTTAATTCCTTGTTTCTGGAATGTTGTCTTTATTCTGTGCGTTGCATTAGAAGAATTTTATGCTGCATTTACTATTTTATGCACAGGGCTTCATTGTAATGGTTTTAAGTGTAAATGAGCCTCCATCAAGTGTAACTGATATATAGCATGCTACAATAACTATTGTAATTGTATGTGAATATTGGTTATGCCATTGGTCCAGAGATGTTAAAGACTGAGGATTATGCATTAATTGCATGTAGATATTTGGTTATGCAATCAGAGATTAAAGCTTGTAAATTTGTAATGATTACAAGCTAGAGCATCATGCTTTACACTGATTTTTTATGACAACAAGGTTACTGTTAGGTTTCCTTGGTTGGTAAGCAGCTGTATCACACTTGCACAATTGTGCTTTGTGCAGTGAATGAGGTAACGTGTGTTGCTTTCTTGTTATATCATCAGATTACTATGGTCATGGATCTTGGTGTCCATCCCATCTACTAGTTTCAGTCTTGGATAGCTACTCATTTTAATGTGTAGAATCCTTTACTATGCTGGCATATTGCATGGAAGTTTATTTCGCATTTGATGCCTTTTGAACTAGAATAACCTTATGATAGATGTTAGTGGTTATAATGGCATATTTAAACGAGGGATTTGTTTGGTTGCTTAAGTAAAACTTCATGTAGAATGCCATTAATATCAAGATTTTGAGACCCGCTCATATTTGAGATCAATATTTAGATAAAAATATGGTAAGCGTTATGTCCATTTTAATATTTTATCAACCAAAACTTAAAAGTAAATTGTAAGTATCATGATGACAGACATACTATCTAGGACAAACAATATCTAGTCTGTTGTTCTTAGTCTCTTAAGCAAACTTTATCTTACTCCTGGGTTTTGGGCAACCGCATACAGGAAAGTGAGCAAAGAGAATAATTAGGGGATGTTGGAAAGGATACAGTAGTATCCTAACACATTGAAGTAAACAGCCTAAGATCACTAAAGTGGAGCAAATTGGAGGATACCATCTCAGAACCTGGGGCAAAACCTGCAACAAGGAAATTTAAATCATGCTCAGGAGCCTTATGGACATCGAAGGCAACATTTTGTCAAAGTTAGCTGATGAGTGTTTGCCTTACCGTCAATGTCAAGCTAGGAGTTCCCACAAGCTTGCACCAAAGATCTGTACTACGCTTGGCAACTGCAAGACTAGATATTATGGAGAACATGAAACGGATTATTGTATTGATTTTGAATAAAACCTTAGGAAGTGCCTATAAATAGTTTCCCTCTCAATACAAAGACTCAAACTTCTTTCTCAACTCCAAGGGACCAAACATGAATTTATGAATTTTGGGCTTGTAAGCATACTAAGTCTCGAAAGATATCATGTTGTACAACCACAAATTCTCAAAAAATGAATTTATGATTTTTGGGCCTGTAAGCATACTAAGTCTCAAAAGATATCATGTTCTATATGTTGGAATGTTTGTCATTGATGTCAAAGGTGAGAAGACATATAGTCATTGATGTCAAGAAGGTGCATGAACAAGATTGTTATCCCTAATGTCAAAGCCTGAGATTGTTGGTGAGATTAATGTCTAAAAGATCATTGTGGAGATTGTTGGATTAAGATGTATAAACGAGATTATAGGAAATAATTGTCAACATAGTAATATCATTGAATGCACATTGAATGCAAGGTGTAAATATCGTCATTGACGAGATTGTTGTCAAGGAAGTATAAATGAAATTGTTGGAATATGGAGTCATTGATGACAAAGCAAAAATAAGAAGTTATCCGTTATATCTTTCCGTGTAATGTCCCGAACTAGGTTTTGACCAAAATTTCTAAATTTTCAATTTTCAATTTCAAAACCCTGATCTGAATTCTGATTTTATTATCTCAGATCTGAACATACACTTATTTCATCCACTTATCATGCAAAATACATCATAATCAACATGCCAAAATGTACAAGCAAACCCTAGTTGAATTACACAATCCACACGAGGAAGATAGCCAAAATGATGGACAAATGAAATCAGAATACTGCTGCTGTGAAATGAGATTGATCAATGACACAATTACATCAATTTGCAAGGCTCTTTCATAGCCAAATTACATCCATAGGCTGCTGTTACAAATGCAGAGATGAATGATGAATATGAACATACCAATGTGATGCCAAAATTGTTAAAACAAGGAGAGCGAACTCTACCAAACCAGATCGGCCTTCAATGAAATGATGAGTGATGTCAAGGAAGACTTCAATGATGGTTGATGATGCCACAATGCTGTTCGGCCTGCTCCAATAGTGCCAAGGAATGCAGATCGCCCTCCAAATTGATGTCAAAATCGTCCTAATCAGAATCGGCCACTCCACAATGAAAGATGATGATGAATGTAGCTCCAAGATGGCGGCGGCTAGGGTTTTTTGGGCTTGCTACAAATGCTGGTCTGCAGATCTGAAACAAGCAACTCCAAGATCTGAATTTCACTCTCCAAGAATTGGCGCACAAGATCCTCAAAGTTGGCGCTCACTTCAATTGCCAATCATGCAAGAAATCGATCAACAACTAGTGCTCCAAATCTGATCTCTAGGTCTGAAATAATCATTCCACAAATCTGAAATCAATGCTCTCAAGGTGGCACTCGAGGTATGCAAGAAAACTCTTCAAGTTTGGCGCCTAAAAATGCAAGTACTCCAACAAAGATCTTCAACAAGGTGGCATCACAAATGTGCAACAAATTGTGCATGAAACCTTCACAAGATGGCAATCCAATCTGCAAGATGTCTTCAACAAATGTCTTCAATAAATCTGCTGCGAAAGATGTATCATGAATGCTCAAGAAACCTCCAAAACTCTCCAATGAAGTGCAATTAGACTTCTGTTATGAAGCCTCCAAGAGATGAGCTAGGTTTTCGTCCAACTCACCTAATATTCGCAAGGGTTTTCATCCTTGGAATAGTTGCAACAAAGTTGCAGATCCACAAAGGGAAAATTCAGAAACGAGCTTAATTCATAATGCCCAAAATGATTCCACCACACATGCTTAAATACATGTCTCCCTTCTTTTTTCCTCTTGCTGGCCGACCAGCCCAAAATGGTCGACTTCATGAGATATTCGCGCCCAAAATTTAATTTGAATTCCTTTTATTTTATTGTCTTAGGCCGACTTAACATTGTAGGCTGACTTAGAAACTTTGAATTCGCCCTTCATCAAATGGGCCAACTTAAACAAGGTCTTGGCGCCCAAGAAACATTTAAATTTCCTTTTTTATTCTTTCCCTCCAACTTGGGCCGACCAAGGCAATTGACTCCTTTTATTTTATCATTTTCAATTCACAATGGCTGACCTAATGCATCATTCCTTGGTGCCCAAAATGTCATCTTCTCCTAGGCCAACCTAGCCTCAACATGGCCGACTTATCTTAGTTTTTGACTAAGCCGACCTGATTTCAAATTAAAGATTTGAAATCATTCTTTTCTCTTGAATTAAATGTTATTTTTCCTTCTCCAAAGGGTCGCTCCTCATGAAAGCAATTTTATTTGTTGAAGGTGAAAACATTGAAACACTTAGAAAAATATGACAAACGATTTTCCAAACTCAATTGGCCCAACAAAAATTCTAGAGTGTGACAAGTGGCCTAAGAGTTCTTCTTCTGTGAACATTTTGAAAATTGGGGACATGACAATCCTCCCTTCCCAAGATTGCTTGTCCTCAAGCAATGACAAACCTGCATCTTGCAACATATTGTCAAAAGACAAGTATCTCCATCCAACCAAATGTCTTTTGATTATACAAGATCTCAAGCCGTGGTTGCAACTCCCAAGAAGAATATGAAGAATGCCTTGCGGAGTGAGCTTCGGCGGCAGGAGCCATACACACTCGAACTCAACTCAGCCCCATCCTCCAAAGAATGCAATGCTTTCAACCACAAGCACCGAAACCTTGAAGTCTTCAGAAGCTCCATCCTCAATGAGTGCTAAGTCCAACAAAGACCAAACACCATGCCAAACCCAAGCCTTGAAGGAACCCATGCCTGTCAACAAGTGATGAAGAGTGTGAACTCTCAAACACAACCACAAGTCTCCAAGCTTCTACTACTCTACTCTGTCAAAATCAACACCAACACCCCGTGAGTTGTGAAGCAACTCATCAAGATCCCAATGAAGTGATGTGCCAAGCATGCCACCACATGGATGTCATGTCCCTCTATTAATTGAATTAATTATTCAGAATCATAAATTAAATATATCTATTGAATGTATTTACATTCAATATCATAAGTTAAATATATATACATATACATATTAATAATTAAATGTTATTATAATTATATATATATATATATATATATATATATATATTAAATATAATAATAATAATAATAATAATAATAATAATAAGGGGCCGATTCCACACATATCGACCCCTCCCAAAAGCACCAAAGACAAGCTTTATGCAAGCCACGATTGATAGTAGAGATAAAAATAAATAAACAAAAACTTAAGATTAAAATACTAAAGATCGTATAGAATCCAAGCAGTGAATGACAAACATATCGAATCATGATTATCACTAAATCTATAGTCAATGGTAATCTATAGTCTAAGACAATGATATGCAGCGAATAAGGGAAACATTCCATATCAACCCAAAAAGTAACCAATAACTATCATTAAGGAATTGTCAGCTTGTAAAGGGAACATCAGTGAAAGATAAGCAGTGATCCATGTACTCCAAAGCGATTATATTAAAAGAGAACAAAAGATCTGTTAAGCGCCGATTATCACCAAAGAGGCGCTACTCAAAAGATACGTCCCTCTTCCACAAGGCGCCTTTGGAAAGTATATAAGGATTGTGGAAGAGACAACATAAGGCATCACGGAAGAGAAAAAATCATCCAATTCACAATATCAATCAGCACTTATCTGCAGCACATGGAACATCTCATCTAAACAATAAGTCCCTCATAAATTTATTCCGGATTATCTAACCAATGAGGCATCATCAAGCATCAATCAAACATTACACACAACGTCAACATAGCAATCCCACTCAGCAATTCGACCCAACATAACTCAGAAATTATTTATATGTAATATCAACCAATCCTTCATAGAAGAGTAATACCATTCCAATACGATTGAAGCACAAACATTCAGTCCAACATCAATCATTGAATCACTCACAGTCAATCGATTACAATTCATACCCCTGCGTTACAAATTAGAGCAGAGCAATAGCAACTAAAGGACATTACTCTCTTGCAACAACATTTGGTCATCCATTTGGCAATAGCAGATCAACATCCAAATAAGATCACTAGATCGAGAGGACGAGCTCCTTATTGGTATGCATTCTCTAACCTTACTCATATTGTACTAGGGACAAACATGTCATGCCACGTCCTTAATCTTATCTATTTCCCTAGGAGGACAGTTAAGTAAGAAAGTGCGGATTATTATGATCAATCTCGCATAGGGTAGGTGTCTCTCAAGTGGATGAAGTATTACCGGGCATGTAATGAAGTCCCTTGAGCCAAGTAGTGAAGTATTGCCGGGTGTGCAATGAAGCACTTGGGCCTATACCTATGGAGATGACTTACACGGTAGGTGACTCTCAAGAGAATGAAGTATTATCGGGTGTGTAATGAAGTCCCTTGAGCCAAGTGGTGAAGTATTGTCGGGTGTGCAATGAAGCACTTGGGCCTATGACAGTGGGGCAACAATCCTCAAGTAGTGAAGTATTGCCGGGTGTGCAATGAAGCTCTTGAGCCAAGAGGTGAAGTATTACCGGGTGTGCAATGAAACCCTTGGGTATTATTATCCCGCACCTTAATAACATACACCTATCCTCCACTAGGGGTAGATTAGATTAGTGACCAGGGACCATCATTCTTGAAGTATATCGTGAGGCTTCATATGAATAAATATGAGGAAATAAGTATGAATTATATGATGGTTCATGTTATTACTAATCCAAGTTAATGCTTTGATTTTATTATTAATTTACTAATTACTAATGTTCCTTTTAAGAGGTTATATTTGTGTGCAAGGTGAAAAAATAAGAACTTCGCAAAGGGGACATTACACTGGATCCCAAATCACCATGTCATCACATCTAGAAAACATGAAGAGATGGAAGTATCTCAAAGTGCTAACAACACCAAACCAATCTCCCACTCCTGTAGATCTCCTATGGATGTGAAGAATACCCAACATAGGTGCAAGAAAATGTATAACAACTCCTCCCTAAGTTGCTGGTATAGAACAAAACAACAACCTCATGACTGAAAATCAGACCTATGTGGATGTAAATAACATTGCCAAGGCCATAGGATGATAGAGAATCAATCCTATACCACTCTCCAATGATGAGGAGAAGATTTAACTCTCCTCCAACTTCTCGAATAATCGTTGTCCTCCCAGAGTTATGTTGGAAATCCATGTTCCATGAAGTAGAACAACCAACTCCAAACAAAGTATGGAATAGAAACTCCATCATCAAGGGTTAGAACACCAATGCCATCACGCTCACTTCCAAACCCTACACCTCGATCCAGCTGAAACAAAAACATTAGTGACTCAAATTCAATTATCATAGCAATGCCTCCATACCTTGTGTCATAGTTCAGTTGTAATTCCATTCTCCCAAAAGCATGCCAACAAAAGGCAAGTGTCACCATCAAAATTCTCTGAAGTAGGGCAGTTGCAAACTCTAGCAAAGAGTCATCAACATGATGAGACTCATCACAAGCAAACTCTCCCTCTTTCTCTACATATGTAATCATAGCACTAGTAGCTGAAAACATCCTTCCAAAAGTCACCAACACAGAAGAACTCCAAGATTGGCTTAAAATCTCCCTCCAATCCACTTGCAGGAATGAACTCATGAGATGATTGCAACAAGATATAACAACATTATCATTGCTCCATGGTATGCTTCTTCCATCCTCATTAGTCACCAATAGTCCACAAAGATGACCTTTTGCATAGATACTTACTCCAAAAGAAACTCCACCACGCCGATGTCGGGCTACTTTGATTTTCATGTGAACTCCACCTAGAATGTATCTGATGATGCTTGAAGCTTCAACACCAAGAGTCTCCACCCCATCAAACACTAAACCACAATAGTCCTCCTTTCCTTGTGGTAAACCCACAAAGTCAACCATCAAACCATGATGATCCAATCCAATCAGGTTCATTGCAGGAAGCAAACCATCAATGATCTTAGGTGGTCCAATTGGCAATTCAACATGTTCCATTCCATAATTACATACCACATCTAGAATCCACATCTCTCCTGTATTATCAAAATAGAGAGGTGTTCCATCATCCAACTCAAAGAGTGGACTATCAAAAGTTATTTCAACATCCATCTTAAACAAGGGGTTATCAGCAAACTGAATACTATCATTATCCTCATGCTCAACCCAATCTTCCCGTTGATATAAACTTCCACTTTCTAATTTCATGGAGAAATCAGCTAAATCAAAATACTCTTGAATGTTGTCAAGGTCTTCAATCACTTGTTTAATTTCCTCAACCATTTCCTCATTCTCTTTCTTCCTGGATTGTTTGCCTACATAAAGCTGACTTTTTGCTTCTTCAAGGGCCGTTTGCGTATTCTCCAAGGCCTCCATAGTATCCCTAAGGTCCAAGGTGAGCTTATTAACTTCATCCTCTTTTGCTTTCAAAGCATTAGCATACACCCCAACAATCTTGAAGATATGATCCCTGTCTAAAAGTAATTGCAAGAAATTTGATTTCATTGGTACCACGACTTCTTTGATTTCAATCTAGGCCTTCCAGTAGAGATCTTCAATGATCTTGTGAGTGTCATCAAAATGTGCTAGGGCTGCAACAATCATATTCTTTGTGACTTTCAACTGATCCTTCAAACTCTAAATCATCATCTTGAAATACATTTTATGATTGGTCCACATAATCATACACCTCCAAATCAACTTCCATCATGGCTTCTTCTCCATTACACCCATGTGTAAAAACTAGACCATCATACTCCATCAAAGGGTCACCACCAAAGTAGTGGGCAGAATCTTCCACCACATGACCTTCTACAATGGCTGATCTAGGAGTATGCACTGCTATATCCTCCTTAACCACCAAGGGATCCTTCAAATCTTGCAATGTCAAAGCAATCTTATCCAGTTCACTTTGTTCACCACATACTGAATTTCCTGAATTGTTCACATAGGTATGAGCAACGTCCCACTCAAGGACACCCAAACCACAATTTGATTCCTTGCCAAAATGATGTAATGGCGATGAAGCAATGCTAGGCTCAATCATCTGAACATCACAAGAACCCATATCTTCATGTAGTTGATCTAACTTGGCTGGTTTGACAAACTCCAAAGCGGTATCTTCTTCAGTCTTCATGTGTAGCTTCAAAAGGTGACTCTTCTTCAATATTGTAGTCATCTTGAAGTGTCATGTGCTCTTCACTTGTGGCTTCAATAGGTGATTCTTCTTCAATCTTGTCCTCGTAGAGTGTTGTGCCAAATCAAATTTTTTTTGCTTCATTAAGGCATTTTGTAAGAATCTAAAAATTTGTCGTCAAAAAGTTAAAAAGTCAAAATTTCTAAAAATAAACGTCAAATTTAGGTTTTCTAGGTTTCTTGAGATACAGATGTTGGCAAAATTTTCTAAAAATAGAATCTCTGATTCAGGAGTTCTATTCGATTCTAATTGGTTGATATTGTTTCACGATCAAGGTAGTCCAGATGAAATCTGCAAAAAGGTCGAGTTTGCTCTACTGGGTCAATTCTGCTTTTTTAGAAGGCGAAGCATGAACTCCGAGGCCATTAATGGAGGAAACTCATCTGCCAGGGGTTAGATTCAAGTTTTCAGCGTTGGTCAGAAGGCGAAGAACTATTGAGTGACTGTTGACCGATGAAGAACGAAAAACAAAAGCATGGTGAATCTGGAGAACAAAGAAAAGTTGAAAATCATTAAATTTTTCTAAGTCTAGGAATCTGAGGCGCCCCTGGAGGTTAGGGGCACCCAACCTTCACAGAGATAGATTTTTTTGGGCGTTCTTCAAAAAATGTTAAAAGTCCTCATCAGCCTGCTTCCGGGTGGTCAAAATCAATCAAATTCGGTCGACAAGCTCGGAAAAGCTGGAGATTCATCTCAGATATGCTCAGGGTATCTAGATCACCTCTCATTTAGCATCAACAGTCAGCGAGATGGCTAGAAACGAAGATCAAACGGGACCTGCGGCACGTAAAATGAAGAAATGAAGGAAAAATTGAAAATTTCCAAGGCATGAAAACCCAGGCGCCCCTGGAGGCTAGGGGGGCCCAACATCACCAGTGTTAGTTTATTTTTCATGTTTTTCTGGAAAATTGCAAATCTTCCTCCGTCAGCTCGGTCTGATTCATAGAAAATCAGTTTGACCCAGTTTCTGAGGCAGGCAAAAGGTACAATTAATTTAGTTTTCATCAGGCTTCCCTGATTGCCTGACCATCAGTATTAGTTTTTCTCTGGCAGGCGAGATTAAGTATCCAAACAGGGGCCCACAATCACTGGAATGTGCATGAAAAACAAAAAATAGGCAAAATCAAAAATCTCAAAAAAATGGCTAAGGCATGATATCCCAAGCGCCCCTGGAGACTAGGGGTGCCTGGAGTCTCCAGTGTAAGAAAATTTTCTTATCCTGACAATGCTTCCTTCAGCCGTTTCGCGATCTTCGTTCGGTGATGGTTTTAGAAATCAAAATTGCAGTCAAACGTCGTCAGATCGTCAGTTTGAGGTTGGGGATCAAATCAGGGTTGGTAAAACTTCAAGATTCCATGATCAATCAACTTTTTCAGTTAATGATGATAGCTTGCAATTTTGTTGAAGTCGGAGGCAGGCCTTGCCGGAGTCAGAATGAGTGCAAAAACTTCAAAACGAAGGAAAATTGGCTAACACTTTTGTAGCTTCGCGTGTTTGATGACATCATCAAAGAAGCAACTTTTTCATCATCCTCACACATGAGCCATAGGCAGCTATAAAATAGGGATTTATCCTATGCAAGCATATCAACTTGGATTTGTGCTTTAAAAGTTGCTATCTTCATGGATAAGCTTCAAGTTTTATGCTTTCATAAAGAAAGTAGCTTTTTGTCCTAAAGTTCTATAAAAACAAGCTTTTAGCCTCCATTATTCATTATTTTTGCAAGTTGCATCCAGAGGAAGATAACATCTTTTTCTTCCATGAAGATTTGAGAACCCAAACAGAGTGCTTTTTTAGTGTTCTTCGTAGTTTTGGGATTGGGAAGCACATAGGCACGCTTTTTCAAGGTCCATTTTTCTAGGGCGTCATTTTTCAGAAACAGAGCCAGAGCTTTTTCAATTTTCATCAAAATGGGTTCATCTGGAATTACATCCTTTTGAAGATTGGAAAATTTTAGTTTTATCAAAATCTACTTTTTTGCCACTTCTTAAGGAAATCCTTTGCTTTTTCAAAATTTGATGATCTGGATTGCTTTAGAACGAGATTGTCTACAAAACCCACATGCCAACTTTTTCGCTCAAAAGCTGCTTTTAAAAAGAAATCAGCAAACTTCTACATTCGAAAAATTGGGATGGTGTTCTCAGACTCTTGGTGCTGAGCTAGGGCAATCGTGCCCTAGCTCAATCCTTTGTTTGCTGCAAGCTGTGCACTGGTAGGGGGAGTAGGAGTTGTGCGGGTTGGCCAGGGAGGCTAGCTTGTTTTTTTCTCTGTGTGGGTTTCTTTTAACTGGTGCATGTTTTATTTCGTGGGGGTGGTGTTTCCTGAGGCTGCGGATAGGCGTTTTGGTGGGAGCTGGCTGTGGGTTGAATGATCGACGTCTTTAGGAGCAGGTTTGTCTTTGCATGCTTCTTAGCTTGCTTTCTCCCTACAAATCGGTGGTGGAGGTTGTGTTTTGCTTAGGGCTATGGTTGGTTGGGGGGTGCGCCCTTTGTTACATACCCGTCTAGGGTACTGTCGGCTTCTATGGCTCATGAGGAGACTTCCGAGGTTAACAATATGATGGAATTTTGCTCTGCGATTGGAGCAAAATCTCTATCACATGCTTTGAAGGTATATGATAACAATTTGTTCTTTTCTGATTCGGGGTTTGACAGATCGGGCCCATCTGGAGGAGCTCGTATTTCAAAGATCAATGGGTGTCTCGAATGGTACAAAGAGAGGCCAAAGCTGGTTATTCAGCCTAAAATAATTGTCAATGATATTCAATATTATTCGAAGCATTCGTTGTGCAAATTTTTGGGGATGCGAGTCTCTCTGCAATTCCTAGAATCTTGGGCTCAGCAAACTTGGTTGCTGGAGGGCGAGATGGATATTATGCTCTTGGCGAACAACTATTTTATGGTGACTTTTAATTGCATGGCTGATAGCTATAAAGTCTTCGAAGTTGGACTTTATTTTTATAACCAGATTGGGTTATTTATTAAACCTTGACATGTGGGTTTCAACCCTTTAGAGGAGCTCCTGAACCGGGTTCTGGTGTGGGTTCGGCTCCCTTGATTTCCAGTAGAGTGTTGGCGGGATGATATCTTGCATATGGTGGCTTCGTTGTTGGGAAAACAAGTTGGTTCCTCTTAGCAAACTCAGGTTAAAAAGGTAATGACCTTTGCTCGTACTTGTGTTGAATTGGATTTGAGTAACCCTTTGCCAGATTCTGTGGATATTTGTGCGGGTTCATACTTCTGGGTGCAGCAACTGGATTATGAGACTTTACCCTTTCACTGTCATCTATGCCATGAATATGACCATTTGCAGAGAAGGTGCCCAAGGTCTAAACCTATTGAGTCCCAGTCTTCTCAGCCTCCCCGCAACCCCCTAGGGTTGACAAAGGGAAGGATCCCATTCCTGGTGATGTGGTTGGTTTGAATGGTTTTGCTCCATTTAAAGCTTGTAATAGGAACCGGGGTCAAAAGAGGACCTTGAAGGAGAGACAAGATGATACGTTTAATAGATTCGAGGGTCTGGATGATCTCAGTTAGCAGGAGGTGAATCCAGGGCTATTGAGTATGGATCAGGGTGCTATGGTAGCGGTTCAGGATGGTCTTATTTCTTGTGTCACCCAAGCTCCACAGGATGCTGGTGCTCTGCAAATGGGCACTGATCTTAACCTGGAGGTTTAGGGGAGGTCGGTTCCTGGTGCAGATGTGGGGGTGGGTGATGGGGTGGATTCTACTCCAGTGTTGAAAGCGGGTTCTATAGCGGCTAAGGGGAGCAAGGCCTCTCCACAGTTGGGCCTCCTTCATAAAGATCTAAAAAAAGGATTGGTGGAGAAGACATTCAAAGTTGGCAGAAAGAAGGATATGGAAAAGATTAAAATGATGGGGAAGAATTTGGTGGACTCAGGGTCAGTAAAGACTCTGGACTCTCACTTCTCAAACCCTCCAAAATGATCGTTCTCTCTTGGAATGTAAGGGGCTTGAACAGTGGCCCTAGACAAAAAGTTGTTCGTGATTTGGTGAGAATTCATTCTTCTGATGTTCTTTTTTTACAAGAAACTAAGTTATCTATTGAGAGTATGATTGGTTTGCTGCCTAAGTTGTGGGGAAGGGGTGATTGCCAGTGTATTGGTGCTCTTGGGTCTGCGGGGGTTATTGCCTGCTTGTGGAACCCTTTGAATTTTCGCCCACTCTGGTGCATATCCTCTAAGTCCTCTATCTTTGTGGTTGTTTCTAGCCTTGAGATGGGGGAATCTATCCTCCTTTCAAATATGTATGCACCTACTGATTTTCTAGGTAAGCAGCGCCTGTGGTCCCACATCAGCTTTATCTGAAGCTTGGTTCTTTATCATCCGTGGATTATGGCAAGTGATTTCAATGCTATTTCTGAGTTGGCTGAGAAGAGAGGTGGTGTTGCAAGGTTGGAGCCTTCTGCTCTCTTACTTTGCAATAACATCATGGCATTGAACCTTGTTGATATTAAGCCCAGTAATGGTTAGTTTACCTGGTGCAATAGGAGGATAGGGGAGAATTGTATTGCGAAACGACTTGATCGATTTTTGGTCTCTAGTTTCTGGGTGGGTGGCCTGTGGTCTACTGGCTCTGAGATTTTAGACTGGCGGGGATCGGATCACTAGCCTATTAAGCTTTCTGTCTCTTCTGCTCGTGTGCCTAGGACCCCTTCCTTTAAGTTTCAACTTATGTGGCTGCGGGATCCCTCTTTGTAGGATTATGTTGCTGATTGGTGGAGGATTGGTAGACCAACTTATGGCATGGCTATGTATACATTTTCCAAATTGTTACAATTTGTTAAATATCAGCTTAAGAGATGGAACCGACAGTGTTTTGGAAATATTTTTCATGCTAAAAATGCTGCTCAATGTGAGTTGGATGACATTACTAGAGAAATTTGGGAGAGTGGTTTGTCTGAGGAGTTGCTCCATGAGGAGGCTAGGGCCTTGAAAGCCCTGGAAGAATGTGAGGTCGACTGAATGAATGGTGCATGGTTTCACCCGGGGCACATCACTTCAAATATGATTAGTGTTTTTACACCTGAATCAGAGCCGAACTGACTCTACCTATCCATATGAAATGGAGACGTGAGGAAATTTACTGGAAACAAAAGGCTCGGGTTGAATGGCTTCAGGAAGGTGATAAAAACACTATTTTTTCTTCAACACCGTTAAAGCTAGGAGACATGGTAATTCTATTTTGATTCTTGTGAATGATAGGGGTGAGCAGTTTTCTTCCTTGCATGACATATCTAGAGAGGCTGTGTAGTACTTTGCTTTATTTAGGGAGGATTCTCAGGTTGGCTCTGTTGAGGAAATTCAGGTTCTATCTTGTATCCCTCCTTTGGTTACTAGGGAGATGAATGAACATCTTAAGGGAGATATTACTATGGAGGAGTTGGAGGATACTATTTTCCAAATGAAGAAGGGGAAAGCTCCAGGCCTTGATGGTTTTCCGATTGAATTTTTTCAAGAATTTTGGGATATTATTAAGCTAGATTTATTGGAGGTGGTCCATGAGTCTCTGAGGAATAGACAGATGATCTGCACTTTGAATTCCACTTTCCTGGCTCTCATTCCGAAGTGTGAAGGGGCTGACCGATTAAGTCAACTCCGTCCTATTTCCCTTTGTAATGTGATTTATACAATTATTTCCAAGTTGATTGCTGAAAGGTTGAAAAAATAGCTTAAGTGGCTTATTTCTGAGGAACAGAGTGGTTTTGTGGTGGATTGGCAAATTTTGGATGGGGTGGTTATTGTTACTGAGGCTATTCACTCCATGGCGGCGTCTAAGGATAAAGCTATGTTCATCAAATTGGATATGGCAAAAGCTTATGATAGAGTGTGGTGGTCCTTTTTACGCAATATTCTGGTGGCTTTTGGCTTTGCTGAGGAGTGGATACAGTGGGTTATCTGTTGTGTTACTTCTACCTCCTTGGTGTTGATAAATGGTGAGCATACTGAGCTTTTTGGTGCTTCTAAAGGCCTCCGACAGGGGGATCCCTTGTCTCCTTACCTTTTTACTCTTATGGATGAAGGTCTGGGGAGATTAGTGAAGAAGAATGTGGAGTTAGGTCTCATTCATGGGTGGAGGTGGGGGAATGTTTTGCCTCAATCTCATTTGCAATTTGTGGATGATGTTGCCTTGATGGGTATGGCTAGGATCTAGGAAGCAATAAATTTGCGAAAGGCTCTAGATGTTTATTTTGCAGCTTCTGAGTAATTGATTAATGAAGATAAATCCTCTATTTTCTTCTTCAATACGTCGAGGCCTATTCAGTAGAGGATTGCTTGTATCTTGAGGTTTCAGATTGGGTCTCTCCCATTGATGTATCTTGGCATTCCTATTTCTTCTGGTAGTCTTCCTAGGGATTCTTGGCAATATATTCTTGACAAGTTTTGTGTGAAGGTTAATCAATGGACTCATCAATGGTTGTTATTTGCTGGATGTGTTCAGTTGCCCAAATCTGTGGTGTAGGCTCTTCCCATTTATAGGTGTATGATCCAGGTGGCACTGATAGGGTTTGTTAAGGAGTTGGACTCTTTAGCGAGATAGTTCTTATGGGCAGGGAACTTGTCTTCCTCTAAATGGAGCCTTGTCCAGTGGGATATTGTGTAACCTGAGGTAGTTGGGTGGCCTTGGTTTAAAGTAGTCGTCTTTGTTTGGGATGGCTCTAGCGGCAAAGCTATATTGGAGGTGGTGTGTGGAACAGGATCATATTTGGGCCAGGATTTTGGTACATAAGTACATTCAGGGGGTTCCGAAGGACGAAATTCCCATGTTTCCTCTGATGGGGAAAGCTTTGGTGATTTGGAGCACGCTCAAGAAGGGGGTTGCTTTGATTAAGGAAGGTTTGTTTTGGATTTGTAAGAGGGGGATGGAGGCTCTCTTTTGGTCCGATTCTTGGGATGGATTTCCTCCCATTGTTTCTCAGTATCCTAATTTATTGAATCTCTATCAACGGTTCCTAGAGGCTGGGTGGTCAAGGGTAAGTGATTTTAAATCCTTCATTCCTTGTGGTCAATTGAAGGTGGTTGGGTGGAAGGCCCTTGGTGATTGGCTTGTTGTTGGTATGGAGGAGGAGTGTGTTGTGCTTCATAGCATTTTGTCTAGCAGGCAGTGCAACTCTCTCAAGGATAAGGATAGTTTGGCTTGGTCTCCGAATCCTAAGGGTGTTTTCACTGTTGCTAGCGGGTATCAGGAGTTGTTGGCTCGCCAGATGGATGGGGTTGAGGTCCAGTGGTGGAAGTATGTGTGGAATGAGTTCTCATGGCCTAAATGTAATTGTTTTGTGTGGACTCTTGCTTAGAATAGATGTCTGACTTGGGATAATCTTCAGAAGAGAGGTTTCCAGGGCCCTTCTATTTGTGTTTTGTGTGGCGCTAGCGTGGAGGATTCTGCACACTTGTTCTTCAGGTGTCCCTTCTCTTTGCAGATCTGTCACTTTTGGTGGGGTGTGTGGAAACATCCTTGTGTTCATGCTTCCTCCCTGGTGGAATTTTGGAGTAGTTTGGGTAGGCCTCCTAGTTTGGCTTCTTTCCTCTAGATTGTGTGGTGTATTGGGCCTACCTTTATTCTTTGGTAGATTTGGCTGGAGCGGAATTGCATAATTTTTTGTGGAGCAAGTTTATTGGCTCAACAAGTTTGGCATCATATTGTGGGTATGATCCAGGAGACGATGGAGGCTAAATGTGAGGTGGTGTTTCCTTGGGTGAGGGAGGATGTTGAGATAGACTTGGTATTCAAGGCTTGTCTTTGGCCTTTGCATGTGTCGGAAGAGGTAGGCATGTGAAAAAGAAGGTTCAAAGGGTTGGTAGATGGTTGCCTCCTCCGGAGGCTTTCTTGAACATTAATACGGATGGTTCCTCTAGGGGTAATCCAGGGCTTGCTGGAATTGGTGGTGTGGGTAGAGATCGGACGGGTGCTGTTATTTTTTTCTTTTCTATTTATAAAGGGATGCAGTCTAACAACTTATGGAGGGGTTGGCTATTCTCTGCGCTCTTGAGCGTGCTTATGCTTTGGGCTGGTGCAAGATTATTTGTAAATCTGATTCACAAGTCATTGTTAATTTGCTAATTGAGCAGAAGGTGATGAAGGTCAATTGGTAACTGGCATTGGTTGTTTGCCAGATTTTGTAGATTTGCTCTATGCTAGAGAGGGTGTCATTTGTTCACATTCCGTGTGAATGGAATATGGTTGTTGATTGTTTAGCTAAGTGGGCTTCAGAGCATGATGATGGATGGCGGATTGAGGGTTGGGGGTAATTATTCCTTGAGTTCCATCATGATTTGGAAAGGATCTTGGCAGATGATGTGGATGGTTATGGTGCTGGGTGATGTTTCTTGTCTTGGTTGGTAGCTTGTGTTTGGTTTTTTCGGGAGCCTTTTGCCCTTAGGCTTTTTTGTAATGTTCTTTTCTAAATTTCAATAAAGTTTTACCCTTTTTATTAAAAAAAAGAAATCAACAAACAATTTTCAGCCTTTTGTGCAAAATATTCCCAAACATAGGCGTGTTCACAAACATTCTTCAAGTTTTTTAGTGTGCAGTACTCTCCAATAGAAATCAAGCCTAAAATGATGTTGGTTCATGATTACCTGCGAACCGTCGAGACAGATTTGCATAAGGTGCTTCCAACATTCAATTTGCATGCTTTAGAAGACGCATGAAACATCGCCATCAGTAATCTAAGTCACTTCGAGTTGTTTGCAGCAGCTTCATTCCCCGTCACAGTGCAAAGCATTGAATTCGTAATCGCTTGTACTAAGCATTAAAATTCAGTTACAAGGGAAATCCAATCAACAGATGGGCGTGTATTCTACAGCCTCATGTCTAATGACATTGAGAAATGTTTCTCAATACCATTGTGGAAGGAGAATTTCGTCATTTCTATTGAAAAATGCAAGAAGGTGTGGCACAATGACAAGGAAAAATATCAGAAAAGAATTGCTCAAAACTGGCTGAAAGAGAAGCATAATGTTTTGCCAAAGAACATTGGACGTGGAGAGTTCAAGGAAGAATATGCGATAATAATTACTCTGCTGAAACGGGTCATAGGTCAAGCAAAGGCCAATAAATTTCAGCCTTAGATGTTTTACATCATCTCCCAGATGGTTGCAGATGGTGAAGAGATGTTAGAAAATCAAAATATCATCTTGGGGAGTATCAATATTCCTGGCAAGAAAGCGGTCACTAGCTTTTTGGAGGATATTATTTCCCAAAATATCAGTGGGTGATGTCACCAATGGAGCAGCGATAGAGATGAGGATGTGACTCAAAAAAAACGGCTTTAACTCAATACTTTTTGATTTAAAACATTTGCTTTCATTCAAAGCTTATCCATCCTCTAAGTAAATTTTTTTTCACTTTGTAATAGTTGGAGCTTTCTTTGCTTTAAAGCAAATTGTTTTAAAGCGGGTGTTAGTTAGAATCTTTTGTCTAGAATAGAAATAAAGCTTGCAAGTTGGCAAGTTAGTTCGCTAGGATCAAGGAGATTTTAGGGTTCTCTACTCCTTTGATTTATTTATAAATAAGGGCAGCCTTGCCCATTGTTGAGTAACTATAATTGTGATAGCATAATTTGCTGTGCCTATTCTAGCCTGCAAATTGTTATTCAAGTGCTTGTTCACTTTGTGTCTTTTGTAATCTAGTGTTTGATCGCATATTGTATGCATGTCTTTGCTGCAATATTGTTGTCCTGGAGTTGTAATAGCTTTTGATATTGAGAAAGGAAATCCTACGCCTTCTATTGCTCTGATTCTCTGTCTTATGTTCATTTAGTTAACGTCATATGTGTTGCTTGCATATTCTTACTTTCAGTTTACATCTTAAAAGTACAATGAGTCTTTAGATGTGATTTGGAATAAGTTTATTTGAGCTTTTGTGTTAACAAATCATTCCTTGTTTACTTTTGATTCCTAAGCTCTAAATTTACTTAGGTTGTCAAAAGCGTCATTTAGTTTAGGCCTAGATGTAGTTAGAAGTTAAAATAAAAAACCTCTGCTGCAGCGATAGAGTTTTATAACCTTGTGCTCGCAGCTGAGAATTAAAAACATAGGCAATTAGTTTATTTATCTTTTAGGCAATCATCAACAAAGAGGGAACTTTACCTCCTAATTTGAAGAGCAGTTTATTTGTGCATAGTTGTCCATTTCCAACTCGCATTCCAGAGGTGCGAATTGAAATGCCAACATAGAGTTGGCGTGAACTTGTGTCTACATCTTCTTTAGGGCTACATGTTGACTGATTTTTGTCCTCTTTATGCAATTCACAATCAAGTGATTCTTCTTCATCCACATGTTCCACTTGTTTCTCTTTAACCATGAAGGGATTAAGCTTATTCTCATACTGAACAACCACCTTTTTGGCTAAGGTCCTTTTGACATGGTTTTCCTTCTTCCTGTTAGCCAATAGAATAGAAAGAGGTGATTGGGGCACCTCATCACACTCATTAATAGTCGAAACCATGATGTCTTGCATGGTTGCAATAACATTATCAACATGTTCTTTTTTGACCGCGGCAAAAAAATGGAGAAACATTATGTTGATCCAAACATTCAATTCCAAATCCAACATGATATTATTCAATCTGGCCTTTGCAAAGATTTCCAGTATAGCAATCCTTTGGGGAAAGTGAGAACATGTGATATCATCACAATTTTGGAAACTATCCACCATCAGTTGAATTACCTCTTTCAATGTGTTATTGTATACATCTAAAAATGGCTTGAGTCGAATTAAATAAATATTTTAATATTTATTTTATTCCTATTCTTCTATCAATAAATAAATATCCTAATTTATTTATCTGATTCACATTCATCTTAATCTTCCAAAAATTAAATAAAAATCAATTTATTTAATTAACTCATACAAATTCCTCTAAATCATTCCTAATTAAATACTCCCAAATTATTTAATTAATCATCATCTATCCTAAGTCCTAATTCAATAATTCCACATCACTTCCATCTCACTTTACACCTGACCATGTTGCACACATAATTAAATATTTTAATATTTAATTAGCTAATTATCCTCACCCACATGTCCTATTTATCCTCTAATCATCCCTATTTCTTCTCCACATGTGTCCTATTATTTCTCAATCATCTCCATGGTCAAAGACACTTGTCTTTCAAATCCTAGTTTATCTCTCACATTCCAACAAATCAAGAGTCCTTCCACAATCTGCTCATAGTCTTCCACTTTTAACTCATAGGTCTTTGTGAGCACAATGACATGTGGCTTATGGATCCACATATTCCTCTACCTTGTAAACGTAGTAGGAACATTTCCCATGATTATCTCTCTCATCCCCAACCAACTCCATCTCAACCGTACATGTCACAAATAACTCCTCTAATCGTGGATCTTATGACACTTGGAATTGGTCCATCCTTATCCTATAAAAGCAAGGTTCTCACACTCATTTTATACCACTCAAACTTTACCAAACTTATTATGCAGAAATTCCACCATAGTTATCAAGTGCGCCTTTGGCTCCCCTCATTTGCATTATAATCTCATCTAGTTGCATATCAATATTAGTATCATGGCTTCATATCATTATCTCCATCATTCATCTTAGTGTTGCATTATAGTTTATCCTCATTGCATAACCCTCCATAAAGCCATTCTCTCTTTGTCATCTTAAAACAACAAGGAAGTACAACTTCTGAGAGTTCAATTATAATCTACAAGATCATTGAAGAGATAGGCAACAATGGAAAACACAAGGTAGATCAGTTCAACAAGGTATATCTTTGTTTTATTGCATTTGTCTCATTTTCATTGAAGTTATTGAATATTTAGGTAGTTTCTACCATAGTTCAGAAATTCAATCACAATTATCACTATAAGGAGCTTTAGGTGTTGAAATCCTCATGATTTCGCTCAAACATGAAGTAACAAAAAGTCTTATCTCCTTATCATTATGTCTTAACAACCTTTTCTTAACCAAGGAATATTTTGCAGGGACCAAGGTTGCTCGAGTGTGACTGATCTACCATGTGTAGATATTCCTCCACTTCCTCCAAAGTGCTGAGAAGTGCATCTTTTGGCTGGGATAGATTTTCAAGTCTACTACCTACTTTATGAAACTTCTTTCTCACAACTTCTTCACTGAATGATGCCATAATTCATACCCAAATAGATATGCAACCAAGTTGATTTATAACCCACTAGCTAGGTCAATCCTTTTCTACATAACGCACAAGGATAAAATCGAGTCAAATCACATCCAAGTGTAGGAGGATTTAACTTCGGATCTTATGCTCATGAATGCTAATAGGATAGATTTTTCCAAACCCTCTAGGCTGGTAGGATCCAAGATTTGATACCACTGTAATGTCCCAAACTAGGTTTTGACCAATATTTATGAATTTTTAATTTTCAATTTCAAAACCCTAGATCTGAATTCTGATTTTGTTATCTCAGATCTGAACATACACTTATTTCATCCACTTATCATGCAAAATACATCATAATCAACATGCTAAAATGTACAATCAAACCCTAGTTGAATTACACAATGAGTTACACAATCCACACTAGGAAGATAGCCAAAATGATGGACAAATAAAATCAGAATACTGCTGTTATGAAATTAGATTAATCAATGGCACAATTACATCAATTTGCAAGGCTCTTTCATAGACAAATTACATCCATAGATTGCTATTACAAATGCAGAGATGAATGATGAATATCAACATACCAATGTGATACCAAAATTGTTAAAACAAGGAGAGCAAACTCTACCAAACCAGATCCACCTTCAATGAAATGATGAGTGATGTCAAGGAAGGCTTCAATGATGGTTGATGATGCCACAATGATGTTCGACTTGCTCCAATAGTGCCGAGGAATGCATATCACCCTCCAAATTGATGTCAAAATTGCCCTAATGAGAATTGGCCACTCTGCAATGGAAGATGATGATGAATGTAGCTCCAAGATGGCGGCGGCTAGGGTTTTTGGGCTTGCTACGAATGCTGGTCTATAGATTTGAAACAAGCAACTCCAAGATCTGAATTTCACTCTCCAAGAATTGATGCACAAGATCCTCAAAGTTGGCGCTCACTTTAATTGTCAATCATGCAAGAAATCAACCAACAACTAGGGTGTGTGCAAGAAGTTGTGTCCACTTATTGGCCAAAAAGTGGAAGTGTTTTCCCTGATTTTCAGAATTTGTCACATTTGACCTAAAAATTTGAAGCACTTAACGGTGGAATCTTGGAAAAAGTCACTAAATATGAAATGTAGTATTCGGAATCTAGTTTCCAAATATGTAATTTTTTTCAATACCCAGATGATAGAAAGTGATTTTGAATAGGTGTTTCTAAAAACCACTGTTTAAAAGTCACTTTTTTTTTACTATACCATGTACGTGTACGTCATTCATATTTTGACCTAAATAATCATATTTTTTAAAATCCTTTTGAAAAAATATTTGTAACTCACTGAAGCACGTTTTCCATATTTTTTTGTAATTTTTTATTGAATATATTTTTTTTTATTAATTTTTTATTGGCCATTTTTGGTCTTTTAAAAAATCATTGTGTACGTCACGCATAAGATGACCTAAACTTAACATTTTTTGAAATTTTTTTTTTAAATTGAAAAGAATTGTCTAAAGTACGTTTTCCTACAATTTTTTTTACAAAAAAATATGTTAATAAAAAGTTATTAAAATACTAAAAAACCCTAATAATTCAAGTTTATGGACCTATTTCATCAGAAATTGATTAAAAAATAGAAAAAATAATCCAATTGTAAAAAAAATTACATATTTAGAATCTACACTGTCTCATCTATAATGGGTTTTAATTTCGTCAAAATATTCTGCAAAATAGACCTTCAGATATATGCCCAAAGTCACTATTTTGTTGTGACATTGACAGGACCTTCAAGTTGCAGGTCAAACCTGGTCCAGAGGTCAGGTTCGGGTCCCCAAACCATTTCCCGAACCGGGTTACAAAGCAAAACGCGAGCTTAAAATTCAAATTTTAAATAACGGGATCCCGTTTTAAAACGGGATCCCGTTTCATAAAAGGTTAATATTTTAACCTTTATGAAACGGGATCCCGTTTTGAAACGGGATCCCGTTTTGGAAACGGGATCTCGTTTTATAAAGGTTAAAATATTAACCTTTTATGAAACTCAAAACGGGATCCCGCTTTTGGCTCGGGATTCCGAAGCAAAACGGGATCCCGTTTTTAAAAAGCGGGATCCCGTTTTATAAAAAGCGGGATCCCGTTTTTGTTAACCCGATTTCGGATTTTTTTCTAACTCCGAAACTTCCACCTTAAGTGGACACAACTTCTTGCATTTACCCACTAGTGTTCCAAATCTGATCTCTATGTTTGAAATAATCACTCCACAAATATGAAATCAGTGCTCTCAAGGTGGTGCTCGAGGTATGCAAGAAAACTCTTCAAGTTTGGCACCTAAAAAATGCAAGTAACTCCAACAAAGATCTTCAACAAGGTGGCGTCACAAATTTGCAACAAATTGTGCATGAAACCTTCACAAGATGGCAATCCAATCTATAAGATGTCTTCAACAAATGTCTTCAATTAATCTACTGCGAAATATGTATCATGAATGCTCAAGAAACCTTCAAAACTCTCCAGTGAAGTGCAATTAGACTTCCATTATGAAGCCTCCACGAGATGAGCTAGGTTTTCGTCCAACTCACCTAATATTCACAAGGGATTTCATCCTTGGAATAGTTGCAACAAAGTTGCAAATCCACAAAGGGAAAATTCAGAAACAAGCTTAATTCATAATGCCCAAAATGATTCCACCACACATGCTTAAATACATGTCTCCCTTCTTTTTTCCTCTTGTTGGCCAACCAGCCCAAAATGGCCGACTTCATGAGATATTGGCGCGCAAAATTTAATTTGAATTCCTTTTATTTAATCATCTTAGGCTGACTTAACATTCGAGGCCGACTTAGAAATTTTGAATTCACCCTTCATCAAATGGGCTGACTTAAACAAGGTCTTGGCGCCCAAGAAACATTTAAATTTCCTTTTTTATTCTTTCCCTCCAACTTTGGCCGACCAAGACAAATTGACTCCTTTTATTTTATCATTTTCCATTTATAATGGCCGACCTAATGCATCATTCCTTTGCGCCCAAAATGTCATCTTCTCCTAGGCCGATGTAGCCTCAACATGGCCGACTTATCTTAGTTTTTGACTGGGTCGACTTGATTTCAAATAAAAGATTTGAAATCATTCTTTTCTGTTGAATTAAATATTATTTTTCCTTCTCCAAAGGGTCGCTCCTCATGAAAGCAATTTTATTTGTTCAAGGTGAATACATTGAAACACTTAGAAAATAGGACAAACCATTTCACAAACTCAATTGGCCCAACAAAAATTCTAGAGTGTGACAATTGGCCTAAGAGTTTTTCTTTTGTGAACACTCTGAAAATTGGGGACATGACATTTCATTGGTAAAAGATGTGAAATTGGAAGACCTATTTAAAGAGATTTGTGTTTAAATTAAAGATTTAAACATAATAGAAAATTATGTTAAAAAACATTGGAGAGATAAGTGTCATGGGCTGACCCATATGCATAAATATGAAATTCAAATTTGAAATAAATACTCTATCAAAAACTAGCTGACCTAGAGAATAAAGTTCAAATTTTAAATTAAAACATACTTTCAAAAGTGGCTCACCACTCTCCCAAAAGGAAGCGCCGCATATAAAGACAAGTTTAATATGAAAAGTGCAGTGATAAAAGACAAAAAAACAACGATCAACACATAAAGACAAAAGTTTGATTAAGAGGAGTGATTTAAAAAGGAGGTACGATTTATCATTAAAGTGCAACGATTTCTATTAAAAGGTGCTATCTGTATTTACCAAGGGACGAAGATTACATATCATAAAAAGGTGTGATTTAGTAAAGGTCAGCAATTGATATCAAGATGTGTGCTTTATAGAAGAGACAAAGCATGAAATAAAAGGGTGTGATTTCATTTTTGTTTGTTATGAAGAGAAGCATTGTATTATGAAGGGCAACAATCAAATGAAGAGTCATATTGTTTTGTGAAAAGTGGTAACTTTGTGGAAAGGTATGTCCATTGCCTCCATTTGAGAAGATATATAAGATATAAGCTTTGTGATTTAGAAAGCAAGCAATCAATGAATATTTTTTGAGTATAAAGGAAGAGGAAGAGTAGAAATATGAAAAGTGAATCTGACGTATATTGAAGATATTTGTGTGATAAAAGGAAATGATATATGTTAGAGAATTGAATTGATAATATTCAGATTTGAGAAGGAAGAAATTTGTGATTAAATCATATTTGTGTAAAGAGTAAAGTTTGAATCAGATTTGAGTGGATTGTGAAAGGATTTACAGTTTGGATCAGATTTGTGTAAGGCATATATCAGATCAGCCATTGAAGGGTTAATAGGTCGGAGCCTATTAAAAGAGGTTGGAGCCTCTTGCTGTGTTGGAGCTTAGTTTGTGTGGGGGTTGGAGCCTCCAATTGGTTGGTGCCTATATTTCTGTCAAGTGGAGATTGGTGTATCTTGTGAGTTGGAGCTCACTATTTGTATGTAAAGTAGGTTGGAGCTTACAAGGAAGAAGAAGAAGATCAATATAATATATAAGCAATCTTTTGCTGTGGTTTTCTCTCGAAAGGGTTTCCACGTAAATCGTGTGTTCTCATTGTGTAATTAATTCTTAGATCTCGCATATGCGTAGTTAATGTAATTAATTGAATTTGAAAACTAAAAGATTATTAGATACTGATTCACCCCCCTCTCAGTATCATCATGTGCTCATCACTATAAAGACGAATAAGGGGATCAATTTTCCAAATACACAATTGTATGTACTATTGTATCTCACTATCTAGTATCCAACTATTTGTAGTAGGCAATAAACCTAACACCCACAAGGGCTTTAATCATGCTTTCTGCAACCCCATCTTGTTGATGATATGAGAGGTAGTATACTGCCTTTTAACTCCTTTCTAAAGGCATTAATAATTAGATTCATAGGAAGTGTACTCACCTCCATTATCATACCTCAAAGTTCTCATACTAAAACCAAACTAATTGAAAATCATTTGATGATTTTTTTGAAATGTCCAAAGATCTCTAACTTGCTTTTTAGGAAGAAAACACAACTCATCCATGAAAAATCATCAATGAACAACAAAAAATAGCAACACCCTTTGAAAGAAAAATCTAACACACCACATACAACACTCTGAACCAACTAAAAACATCTTTGGCTCGCCATGAAGAATTTGTGAGAAACCTCTCTTTGCTCTATTCCCAAGTATACAAGATTCACATAAATCACTTGTCTTCTTATTAGTGGGAAGACCTCCAACCATTTGATGTCAATGCATATCAACAAGCGAAGGCACATTCTTGTGCCCAAATCTCAAATGCCAAATTCATTGTGAAAACATATGATCAGTCTCAACAACATTAGGAACCTCGTGATATTTGGGGATGACTTTGCAATGCAAACTAACAAGAATTCCATCTTCATATACACAATTTTGTAACCATCTTTGATTGAATTAAAATACGCAAGACCCTTTTCTAATACAATTTGGTACCCCAACTTTGTGATTGTGATTAAAGAAAGGACATTCTTCTTCAAAGTGAGAACATACCATACATTAGGTAAAAATTTTACATTCCCATTCCAAAAAAGAAGCTTCATTGTCCCTATGTCTAGCGGGGTATGAGGAGAATTATTAGCAAGTCTTATTGGGAGGAAACTCCTTATCTTGATTTCTAGAATAAATTATTTTTGTATGTAATGTGTTTCATGGCACTAGTGCCTAGTAACATATTTGTGAACTCGTCATTGGCTTCCCCATCAACTGAAGTAATGAGAGTCCCTTCAAAATCATCAATTGTAAAAGAAAAATTGGCATCCCCTTCATGAGCAAATTGGGTATACTCTGCATATTGGGCACTATTTGATTTTTAAATTTTATCATAGGAGCTCTATAGATCAGTGCAATATGATCTTGTTTTCCACACTTGTATACACCATTACTTATGTCTTGACTTTGGCCTAGGCCTTTACCTCTAATGAGCCATGGATGGAGGATCCAATGAAGGATTGTCCAACCATGCAGCAAAATCCAAACACACAACAAACACAATAATAATTCAATGAAACAACATGATCTTTAAGTTTTCATAGTTGTAAAGGATTACAATCTGTTGCAATGGGATCCCTACATGCTAGACTGCAATTGTTTAATTACTAACATGAAATTATACCACTAAGATGAAACTTAATACATTTTAACATTCTATGCTATTGCATCCTCATTATCACCATCATACTCCATTCTAAACCTTCATCCTTCTATTCGCACTCAAACCTTCAACTCTTTCCTAAATTCTTCCTAACTCTATCTTGATACCTTCAAATGATTATGAGTGACATATCTATAGTAATCCTGAACCTCCAAGATGATCTTACGCCAGCTTCAAGGTTGAACAAAACTCAATGCCTCATGATGTGTGTAGTTGACCGATGTTAATAGTGCCTCAATCAATGCAATGATAACATAATGGGGGATTTCCATGTGGTACTCAACGTACGTCTTCCTGGGTCCAATGAATCTTCACATGTATTCCTTTGCTAGCATAAACTCTAAAAAAACTTAGGCACATGTGGGAATAGTTGTAACCGTGCAAGTCTGTCAACTTGATAGATGTTTACGAACCAAGTGGTGCTTTTCTTGTGATCCAATTATTCTGAGACATGGATATGTTGTGTATGTGCCTTGATCAAACATAATCTCAATGCTATGAGACCAAATGTAAATTTATAGTGATGTGTGGTAACTTCTTTTGCAAGTAATTGATGAATGAAATCTTGCCAACAAATAATTAAAGTGAAAACAAACGTTTTTGGTTGATGCAAGATTGTTCTTGTTTCCTTGGGACACTCCTGCATCAAACACCCAGGGTTATTTGAAAAGTGAGCCCCTCACTTTCTAGAGATTAGAGGGAAACTAAGATGGTCTACCTCAACATTGGAGATCTAACTTGAGTCTTCTTCCGACCTTCCTCTCGATTTCCCCAATTATTCCTCATACTACTTATTCCTAGTGCTCCTTCCAATTCTATTGTCTAATATCTCTTCAATCTCCTCTTTTGGCTATGGTGGTATGTGGCTTTGCCATTTTTCTTTTGTGTTGCTGCCTATTGAGTCTCCCTCATGATATTGGTATAGGTCTACAATGTTTAAAATTGGATCTATATGTGCAATCCTTCTAGTAGCTCTACTTGATATGCATTTCTCGAATCAAATCTCCTCACAATTCTACAAGGGCCAAACTTCATCTTTAATTTAATGTATGTCCTAATTGGAAATCTTTCCTTTCTGAGGTAGATAATTACTTCATCTTCGACCGCAAAATCTTTGTCTTCTTGTTTTATTAACCTTCTTTTGTATCTATCATTCGTCTTTTCCAAGTGGCTTCTTACTTCCACATGCACTTTCTTCATGTGTTTTGTGAATTCTTTTCTCTCCACACTCCTTTTGTTTTCCTTATTGATGTCCCTTAATTTTGGTACATCCTTGGATTACTGCCGCATACAATTTGAAATGGTGTTTTTCCTGTACTTCTATCTATTGAATTGTTATATGCAAACTCTGCCTATGATAGAACCATGTCCCAATTTCTTGCCTTCTCTCCAACTAGACACCTCAGTAAGTTCCCCAAGTTCATGTTCACAACTTCTATTTGTCCATCAGTCTTGGGTGATATGTTGAATCAAATTTCAAATTTGTCTCCATCTTTTTCCATAATGTCCTTCAAAAGTATGCAACAAATCTGGTATCCCTGTGTTAAACTACGCTCCTTGGAAACCCATGCAATCTTACAACCCTCTTGAAAAATAAATCATCTTTGTATCACATCATTCCTTTGCTTACATGGGATAGAATGTGCCATCGTAGAAACTTTGTACTACTAATATTGAATCATTCCCCCTTTGTGTTCGTGACAATCCCAATATGAAATCCATACTTATGTCTTGCCAAGGTTTCTCCAGTACCGGCAATGATTGATACAATCCAACATTCTGATTGTTTCCTTTGGCAACTTGACAAATTCTGCAATCTTGAAGAAATTTTCTTATATCTTTGTATATATGTTGTCAAAAATAGTTCTCACTAATCAAGGCAACTACCTTATCTACCCCAAAATGTCTAGCTAAATCACCACAATGCTTCTCCTTGATTAGATTTTCCCTTATGGAACTCCTTGGTATACACAATTTACTACCTTTGAATAACATCTCATTTTGGATCAAATAGTACAACTATCTACTCCTATCCATGCTTATTGGTTCTTTACATGCTCTCCATGCCTCCACAAAATTAGGATCAACTTCATAGAAATGCTTTAGTTCTTCAAAACCAACCACCTCTACTCTTATCTCTATCAGTAGATTCTTTCTCCTATTCAACACATCAACAACCTTATTTGACTTCCTGCTCCTATGTTTCAACACAAAAGTGTAAGTTTGCATGAATTCAACCCATCGCATGTGTCTCAACTTACCTTGGTGATTTAAGTACTGTAGTGCTTAGTAATAAGTGTACAACACAAACTCCTTGGGCAATAGGTAGTGCCTCCATTTTGACAATGCTTGGACTATGGCATAAAACTTTTGGTCATGGACTGAATATCTTCTTCTGGCATCATTCAACTTTTCATTGAAGTAGGCTACTAGTCTCCCTTTCTAGCTTAGTATTGCTCCAATTGCATTTCTACTTGCATCACAGTCAACTTAGAATATCTTATTAAAATTTGGTAAAGCTAGCATCAATTGTTTTGCCACCTCCTTTAGCAATTCAAAGCTCTTGTTTACTCCTGCTGTCCATTTGAATGCTTTCTTATCTCCCCTCATTGTCTTAGTTAGCAACACACATATACTACTGAAATTTTTGATGAACTTTCCATAGAAATTTGTCAACCTATAAAAAGATCTTACCTCTCCAACATTTGTTGTTGTTTCCCATTCCATAATGGCTTTAACTTTCTTTGTATCCATCTTCAAACCTTTTGCTAAGATCACAAATCCCAAATACATTAATTGCTCTTTCATGAAGTTACATTTCTTCATAGTGATCATCAACTTTTCTTCCTTTAAATATCTATAATACTAATTTGATATGCTCTAGGTGTTCTTAGTCTTACTGAAAATCAAAAGATCTTCCAAGTAAACAATCACAAACTTACCCAAAAAAATTTAGTACCTCATTCATTAGCCCCATAAATGTACTTGGCACATTAGTCAATCCAAAAGGCATAACTAACCACTAGTACAGTCCTTCATTAGTCTTGAATGTTGTCTTCCACTCATCTCCTTCTCTTATCTTGATTTGATGATAACTGCTCTTTAAATCAATCTTTGTAAAGTACCTTGGTCCACTCAAACAATCCATTATGTCATCCATCCTTGGCAATGGGAATTTATACCTTACTATGATCTTATTGATTGTTTTGGAATCAATACACATTCTCCACTCACCATCCTTTTTGGGTGCTAGTACTGCGATTATCATACATGGGCTCAAACTCTCTTTGATCAAACCTTTCCTCAACAACTCTTACATGTCTGTTCAATTCTTCATTTTTTGTTGGTGTCATCCTATGCGGTGGCTTGTTTGGAAATTTGGCTCTCAGAATCAAATCCATGTGAGGACTTATACTCCTTACTGGCGGCAATCCCTTTGACATGTTGTTTGATATGATGTCCTTGTATTCAATCAACAATTTTGAAATCTCTTGCAATACCTTTCCATCACTTGTGGTGGTACTCTTTGCATCTGTGATGTTGCACACCTTAGGAATCAACACAAAACAAACATTGTCATGTCTCAATCCATCCAATAACCTCCTTCCATCCACCAAACATATTCTAGCATTACTACAAACTTGATCTTCTTTTTCTTTTAGTGGCATTAACCAATGTCTTCGACCATTACTTGTTATTGTGTGTCTTCCCATCCATCATATATAGTGTGTCGGTCAAATTACCAGGGTCTTCCCAACAATAGGTGGCATAAATCCTTCAGTATTATATCACATAAGACATCATCATGGTATCCCCCTATCTTGAATTTTACCCAACATTGTTCAATGACTATCACCTCATATTCCTTTTGTAACTAAGCAATCCCATATGGGTTTGGATATTTCAGCCTCTTCTGATTCAATTTCTCAACAATTTCCTAAGATACCAGGGTATCTATACTCCCACTATATATCAATTATAGCTTTTCAACACTTGCCCTTTGCTTTGCACCTAGTTTTGAACAAATTTTTTCTTTGTACTAGTCATTTTTCCCCATAGCATTTTAGCAAGGCCTTCGTCATGACTAGTGATTCTCTAGGCTCAAGGTCATCCTTTGACTCATATGATCTTTGGGGTTCCTCATCCCCAAATGTAACTCTTGCACTACCTTCTGCTCACCTCCTCTAACCTTGAGAACACTTAAATGTTCGGTGCCCTTTTTCTCCACACTTGAAGCATGTTCCTCTAAAAGATCTTCTTTCATTCCTCTCATATCCTCCTCTACCCTGTTGATATCCATCATTGTAGTGTGTTTCATGGTCTGCCCTATTCTTGGGGTAAAAATCACCATCCTCCTAGTCTTTGCAGTAGGTATCATGACTCCTTTTGTTGCGGTAAGTATTGTTGTCCCAATGGTAAGTATTATCAATCCTTTCGTCTCTGTATGGTTTCCTATTGCCGCGTCTTGATCATTCTCTGTAGGGTCTTTCCTCTCTTCCTCTCTACTAATTTTGCTTGCTTTTGAACCTCCTATTTAACTTTTCTTCCACCTTGATTGCAAATTGGTATGTCTCCTCTATGGTTGTCAACCTGACTAAACTTAGTCCTTGAATGCTTTCTCTCAATCCATTGATGTATCTTGTAACCTTTTGTAATGAAACAACTTGCACAATAGAAGAATATAATAGGAAATACATTGTAAATACTTAATAATAATATGCCACTTCGAAAGGGAAACCTCCTAATCCACTTCGAGGGGGATACATTCAAGAGTATTCAATAAGAACACAATACTCAATATGATTATAATAACTAACCTCTACCTCCTATATATACCATACTTATGCCATGAATGCCACCCAAGCCAACCTAACTACTTATATGACTATATTAATGTTTATATAACTTAAATAAGAGTTAAGGTAGTCACAAGCCGACTACTCATAACCATATACACACTATAGGATTAGAGTGTAACACCTTTTATTTGCTTGCTTCACCATGCCCTATTCTAATGATCAACTTTTGAAATTCTTTGGTATACTTCTTCATAGTCCTATCCCTTTGTCTTAGACTACAAATGCTTCAATAATTCCAGTACGGTATAAACTATCTCTTCAATTTTGCCCATCCTATCCCATTTCGTTATTCTTTCCTTTCCCCTCCTATTTCCTTCCAACTATACTTCTTTCTACCAATCAATAGAACACCCTTTCAATTTGGTCTTTACAAACCTAACCCTTTTAGCATCTTCAATTTTCTCAGACTCAAAATATTCATCCAAATCATTTATCCAGTCTATCAATTCTTCAGGATTTAAATCACCATAATAGTTAGATATCTCAATTCTAGGTGTCTTACCAATTTTGGAGATAGCCTTCAACATTTTCACTTGATCTAATTCTTCTTCTAGGTCTTCCACATCGCTCTCATCATCATTCCTTAGGCTTAGACTTGTCTTCCTATCTTCCTCTTAAGCTTTTAGTCGGATTTTGTTCTCTCTTACCTCTTTCTTGATACCTTATCCAACTTTCCAACAATGTTAGCAACACCTTGGACTCATTACGACATCTTTCCTGGGATCTGCTGCAAATTGCCTCAGGTTGGTCTACCTACAATCACCCCATGCAACTATTAGATTTAGGACAGACAACTGAGAGGGGGGGTGAATCAGTTGTCCAAAACTTTCTTCCAATTAAAAACTTAAATCCACTTTGTAATTCAGCAGCATAATAATAAATCAATCATGGAAACACAATGCATTAAATCAAGAGCAGAAACACATTAACACATGAGACACCAAGATTTTGACGTGGAAAACTTGGTTAAGGGAAAAACCACGGGGTGACTAACCCAATAATGTATTCTCTGTTAGAAGAATAGAAAGAAACAAAATGACACATGCCAATTAGGACTCACTGCCCGAGCACACTGCTCACAAGAGGTCCACTGCCTACAAGAGACACACTGTCTACTGAATGATAAGTATCATATACTTAAACTAGAGAATAGCATCTTCACCATGCTTGAATCAGTTCCATTTAAGCCCAATACTTCTGCTCTACCTTTCGCTCTTCTCCTTGCTAGCACACTCTCATCTCCACAAGATACACTTTGAAATGACTTTACAATTCCTTATTTATATAAGACACCAACTTAGGAATGATCATCTAAGTCGGCAAACATTACAGAGAAAATACATAAATACACCATGACTAATTACAAAAGACTTCATGCGGATCAACACACTATCAGCCACACAGATTTGTGACTTCAATCTTCTTCTAGGAACACGCCAATCTTCACACATCTTCAAGATCATCCGCAGGATGTGTAACTCATTCGGTTGGCCTGACTTAGAAAGAACACCATCATCCGGAAGTAATTCTTCAATTGCAAGCTCAAACTCCAATGCAGACCGCCAACACGAACTGGACACGATCCAAAGACCTCTACAAACTAACCTGAAACACCAAGAACATCCACACTATATTTGCTTACTGAAATCCTTCTCTCCTTCATCTGGAACCTCAAGAACACAGTCTGTCATCACTGTCACAATGGAATAGATGCTTGTGGACCTCCAAATCACAAACCATTTGAGTTGTGACTCCACATAGACTTCCTAAACACTCCACCAAATCCGCAGAACAGTATAATGCATTTCCAGATCTCACCGGATCTATCTGTGTCACTCTGTCACCTCTGAACACCTGCTAGAACCGGTTTTACTTGAGCGGCCACAACTTCTTCAGATCTTCATGCGGACCTCTGAAATCTTTACTGGATCACCTTAAGACACATATTTGCAAACCCTTTGAACCGCATCCTTTGATCTTCATCTTAGCTAGGATCTTTAGCTCATTGTCTTCACTGTTCTTCAATGTTCCTGATTAGAACTAATTTTCTTAATATCCTCAGCATACAACTCATCCAATCCTTATCATCAATGTAATAGGAGAATGTTGACATCAATGACAACACCGGTTAGGCCCATACTTGCAATAATCTCCCCCTTCGTCATTGATGGCAACACATGATGTGAAAAACTGTTTTGACCAACAAGACAAGAACTTTTCTTTACTGACACAACTCCCCCTATCACCAACAACCATTCACATGTCTTCTCTTTACTACTCCCCCTTTGATCAGCAACCACTTGTTTTTCACATGTCTTCTCTCTCCCTTTGACATCAATGGCAAAGGGCACATCCTTGCAACTCCAACACTTCAGAATCATACTAGCTGCTCCCCTTGAGTAGCAGCTTCCCAAACATCAATCCGGACCACAAGATGTGACTGTGATATCCACCGGACTGATGCACATCAGTGCACCTTAGTTCATCACCAGAGGGGCAATAACCCCTAACTTCTCCCTGAGATACTCAAAAGAGTCCTTGGGTAGAGGTTTAGTAAAGATGTCTGCAATCTGATCCTTGGAAGGCACAAACTCCAGTCTGACTTCATTCTTGTTCACTTGCTCTCTCAAAAAGTAAAACTTGATGGATATATGTTTAGTCTTTGAATGCAACACCAGATTCTTAGATATATTTATTGCACTTGAATTATCACAGAAGATTGTGATAGGCTCTTCATATTCCACTCCTATGTCTCTTAGCATTTGCTTCATCCACAAAACTTGAGTGCAACTACCTGCTGCTGCAATATATTCTGCTTCTGTAGTGGACAGAGATATTGCCTCTTGTTTCTTGCTCAGCCAAGAAACCAATCTCTTTCCCAAAAAGAATGCTCCACCACTAGTACTCTTCCGGTCATCCACATCTCCTGCCCAATCTGCATCTGTATATACATGAAGAGAAAAATCATGATCTCTGGGATACCACAATCTATACTCAACTGTCCCTTTTAGATATCTAAAAATCCTCTTGATTGCCTTGACATGAGATTCTCTAGGATCAACTTGGAATCTAGCAACAAGACCAACAACATTCATAATGTCAGGTCTAGTTTGAGTGAGATACAATAATCCTCCAATCATTGACCTGTACTTTTTCTGATCAGCCTTAGGAGAGTCATCATCTTTGCTCAATTTACATCTGGTTGCCATGGGAGTATTCATTGGTTTTGAGTCTTCCATCCCAAATTTCTTCAACAATTCTTTCACATATTTGGTCTGAGAAATGAAGATTCCTTTCTTTGTTTGAGTGATATGTAGACCCAAGAAGAAATTCATTTCCCCAAGCATGGACATCTCAAATTCACTTTTCATTTGATTTGCAAAAGTTTTACACATACTATCTCTTCCTCCAAAAATGATATCATCAACAAACACTTCAACAATCAAGATGTTTTCATGATCAATTTTGAAATACAAATTACTGTCAGCAGTACCTTTGTTAAAACCAATCTTCAAAAGATGCTTATCCAATCTTTCATACTAGGCTCTTGGGGCTTGCTTCAGTCCATACAGTGCTTTCTTCAACTTGCAGACCATATCACCATGATCAAACAATTGAAATCCATCCGGTTGCTCAATGTATACTTCTTCCAAGTCACCATTCAGGAAGACAGACTTGACATCCATCTGATATACTTTGAAATCCTTGAAAGCAGCAAAAGCAAGAAATAATCTGACTGCTTCAATTCTTGCCACCGGAGCAAAAGTTTCTTCAAAATCAACTCCTTCTATTTGAGAGTAACCCTTGCAGACTAATCTGACTTTATTTCTGATTACTTCACCAACTTCATTCAGTTTGTTCCAGAAGACCCATTTGGTTCCAATCACATTCTTGTTTTTAGGTCTGGGAACAAGATCCCAAGTGTGATTTTTCTCAATTTGCATCAGCTCTTCCTCCATTGCTTTAGTTTAGTTTTTATCATTGCAAGCTTCATTCACTGTCTTAGGTTCAATCTTTGAAATCAGACAATACTCTTCTGAATCTTGAGCAATCCTTCTTCTTGTTTGTACACCTTTGCTTTTATCACCTATGATCTGATCTTCAGAGTGGTTCAGTCTTACATACCTGGGAACTTTTGGAGTTTCTTGCATTTGTAATTCTTGATCAGGCTCATTCAAACTCATCTCTTCTTCCTGATTTACCGGATCAGTTTGAATCTGAATTTCAGAAGGGGCTTGGGCTCCTTGAATTAGAACACCATTTTGATCATCTTCATCATATTCATAAAACCTTGAGGGTTTTTCAATCCCTTCATCAACCTTCACATTAGTACTTTCTATAATCTTCCTCAATCTCTTGTTATAACACTGGTATGCTTTACTTTGAGTAGAGTAACCCAAGAAAATTCCTTCATCACTTCTAGCATCAAACTTGCCTAGATCTTCATCTCTTTTAATGTAACATTTGCTACCAAAGACTCTGAAATACCTCACAATAAGAGTGATGCCAAACCAAAGTTCATAAGGAGTCTTACCAGTATTGCTTCTGATTTGTACTCAATTGAGAGTATAGACTGCAGTGCTGATAGCTTCTCTCCAATAGATTTGAGGAACATTTGCTTCCATCATCATGGTCCTAGATGCTTCCTAGATGGTTTGGTTCTTTCTCTCCACTACTCCATTCTGTTGTGGAGTCCTAGGAGCAGACAACTGTCTCTTTATTCCATATTTCTTATAGAATTCTATGAACTCACCGGATGTGAATTCTCCACCTCTATTAGACCTTAGACATTTTAGTTTTAATCCGGTTTTATTCTCTACCATAGCCTTGAATATTTTGAATTTTTCAAGAGCCTTTGATTTCTCCTTTAGAAAAGTTACCCACATCATCTGGGAGTAGTCATCAATTAATAGCATGAAGTATCTATCACCTTGCACACTTCTGATTCTTGCCAGACCACATAATCCAGTATGAACTAAGTCTAATAATCCAGTAGAAGATTGTTCCTTGCTTTTGAATGAGACTCTACTTTGTTTACCCAACTGACATTCTTTGCACAAACTATTTGTAGGTTTCACCAATTTTGGAAGATCTCTTACAACATGAGTGTTGCTTATCGTGATGATATTATCAAGATTCACATGACACATCCTCCTATGCCATAACCAACTCTGATCAATTTGCACAAATAGACAACTTTTACCAGTACCAACTAAATGGAAGATATTACCTTTTGTTTGAGTACCTGATGCAATCTCTATTCTGGAACTTTCAAAGATCTTGCATTTTCCATTCTTGAATCGAAGATCATAGCCTTTGTCCACCAACTGTCCAACACTGAGAAGATTGTGCTTCAATCCTTCAACATACAATACATTACTGGTTTTGTTCCTTCCATCAAAAGAAATAATTCCTCTATCTCTGATTCTACCAGCAGAATTATCACCAAACTTTACCACTCCTTCATACCTTTCCAAATCTATGAACTTATTTTTATCACCTGTAATATGGTGAGAGCATCCACTGTTAATGACCCAATCATCCTTTTCTTCAACTTGGGCAGCCAGAGCTCTTTCTACAACTTTATGATTGACAGATTCAGAGGGCATTGGATCTTCTTCCTTGATGGCAATAAACACCCAATCACTTCCAGATTTGTTTCTTGTCTCTGATTCATTATCTGTTATTCCTTCATTATCATCTTCTTCATGAACATAGTAACAATTATTCTGGAACCTAGATCTGTTAGGATTTGGCTTTGAAAATATTTCTGGACATCTTGAGGCAAAATGAACAATCTTATTGCAGTTAAAACATTTAAAAGGCAATTTCCCTTCATACTTACCGGATCCTCTTGGCAGTCTTTTTGTAATAAGGGCTTCAAGTTGAGCAGTTTCTGCTTTTTCTTCTAGGTTTTTTCTTGCTTTTTCATACCATGATAATTTCCTTGAAGAGTTCTCTCCCGGATCAAACCTTTGTTTACCTTTTATAGAGGCACTGTCTTTGAATGCAAATTTAGTCTTGGGGGGGCATCTCCAAACTCAGTCAATTCAAATGCAGCCAATTTACCAACCAATTGATCTCTTATGACACTTGAATGTGCTCTGAATTCTTCAATTGCAACAACCTTGTATTTATAAGAAGCAGGAAGGGATCTGAGAACTTTGCCAACAATATCATCTTCATCCAAGACTCCACCAGCACATCTAATGCCATAAACAAGCTCATTTACTCTTGGCATAAAAGTAGTGATATTTTCATCTTCTCTCATCTTCAAATTTTTGAATTTTCCTTTTAGACTCTGTAACCTTGCACATTTAACATACTTGTCTCCTTCATGCAGAAGTTCCAGTTTTTCCCAAATCTCAAAAGCAGTTTGTAAGTCAACAACATTTGTCAGCTATGAATCAGACAAGGCACTTAGAAGGGCTTCTTTAGTTCACAGATTGTTTTCAGCATCTGTGATTTCACTTGTGGATTTCGGGCCATTCTGTGGAGGCGTATACTTCGTTATAGCCATGGTCCAGTATTGCATTCCCATACATTGCAAGTGACATTGCATGCGACTTTTCCAAAGATTAAAATTTGTTCCATCAAACTTCAGACTATCCTTCTTGTAGGACATCCTGGATCTCCTCAAGCGATTAAGCTCTTTTTAGAGGAACTTGGCTCTGATACCAATTGTTAGATTTAGGACAGACAACTAAGAGGGGGGATGAATCAGTTGTCCAAAACTTTCTTCCAATTAAACACTTAAATCCACTTTGTAATTCAGCAGCATAATAATAAATCAATCATGGAAACACAATGCATTAAATCAAGAGCAGAAACACATTAACACATGAGACACCAGGATTTTGACATGGAAAACCCAGTTAAGGGAAAAACCACGAGGTGACTAACCCAAGAATGTATTCTCTATTAGAAGAATAGAAAGAAACAAAATGGCACATGCCAATTAAGGCTTACTGCCCGAGCACACTGCTCACAAGAGACACACTGTCTACAGAATGATAAGTATCATATACTTGAATTGGAGAATAGCATCTTCACCATGCTTGAATCAGTTCCATTTAAGCCCAATACTTCTGCTCTGCCTTTCTCTCTTCTCCTCGTTACCACACTCTCATCTCCACATGATACACTTTGAAATGACTTTACAATTCCTTATTTATACAAGACATCGACTTAGGAATGATCATCTAAGTCGGCAAACATTATAGAGAAAATACATAAATACACCATGACTAATTACAAAGACTTCATGCGGATCAACACACTATCGACCACACAGATCTGTGACTTCAATCTTATTCTAGGAACACGCCAATCTTCATACAACATCTTCAAGATCATCCGCAGGATGTGTAACTCATCCGGTCGTCCTGACTTAGAAAGAACACCATCATCCGGAAGTAATTCTTCAATTGCGAGCTCAAACTCCAATGCAGACCACCAACACGAACTAGACACGATCCAAAGACCTCCACAAACTAACTTGAAACACCAAGAACATCCACACTATATCTGCTTACTGAAATCCTTCTCTCCTTCATCCGGAACCTCAAGAACACAATTTGTCATCGCTATCACAATGGAATAGATGCTTGCGGACCTCCAGATCACGAACCATTTGAGTTGTGAGTCCACATAGACTTCCTAAACACTCCGCCAAATCTGCAGAATAGGATAATGCATTTTTGGATCTCACCGGACCTATCTGTGTCACTCTGTCACCTCTGAACACCTGACGGACCTAGTTTTACTTGAGCGGCCACAACTTCTTCAGATCTTCATGCGGACCTCTAAAATCTTTACTGGATCACCTTAAGACACATATCTGCAAACCCTTTGAACCGCATCCTCTGATCTTCATCTTAGCTAGGATCTTTAGCTCACTGTCTTCACCGTTCTTTGTTGTTCCTGATTAGAACTAATTTTCTTAATATCCTCAGCATACAGCTCATCTAATCCTTATCATCAATGCAACGGGAGAATGTTGACATCAATGACAACACCGGTTAGGCCCATACTTGCAATAGCAACTGCCTCTCAGCCAACGATCAGTTGACAAGATTATTGCGCTACCTCCATTTAAAGATCTGTTCACAAATAGAACCTTTGGAATACCGACTTGCTATCCTCAAAATTTCAACTTTATGCTCTAATACCACTTGATGCATCCATGGATGAAGGATCTAATAAAGAATTATCTAACCATGTAGCAAAATCCAAATACACAACAAACACAGTAACAATTTAATGAAACAACATGATCTTTATTGATTTCATAGTTTTAAAGGATTATAATTTTCTGCAATGGGCTTTCTACATGGTAGGTTGTAGTCGTTTGATTACTATTTTGAAATTATACTACTTAGATGAAACTCAATACATTCTGACATTCTATTCTATCTGCATCTTCATTATCTCCATCATACTCCATTTTGAACCTTCATCCTTCTGTTTGCACTCATACCTCTAGTTGGTTCCTAAATTCTTCCCAACTTTGTCTTGATACCTTCAAATTATTGTAAGTGATGTATATATAATAATATCGAACCTCAAAGATGATCTGTGTTAGCTTCGAGGTGGTGCAAAACTCAATGCCTCATGATGCGTGTAGTCAACCAGTGTTAACAATGCCTCAATCAATGTGGTGATAATGGAATGAGAATCTTTGTGCAGTGCTCAACATACACCTTCATGGGTCTAATGAATCTTCACATGTATTCCTTTGCTGACACAAGCTTTGAGAAAACTTGGTGCAAGTGGGAATAGTTGAAACTGTGCAAGTTTGTCAACTTGGTAGATGTTTACAAACCAAGTGGTGCATTTCTGATGATCAAATTATTCTTGAAACATGGATGTCATGTATGTGCTTGATCAAACATAATCTCAAAATCGTGAGACCAAATGTAAATTTGCGGTGATGTCAAGCAGCTTCTTTTGCAACTAATTGACAAATGAAAACATGCAAACAAATATTTAAAACAAATAATTAAAGTGAAAGCAAACATTTTTGGTTGATGCAAGAGTGCTCTTATGTTCTTGGGATGCTCTTGCATCAACCTCCCCTACAATAATGTCTCTAAAACATGTTTTGCTTGGAATTGTTTATCATATCCCCCAAAATTGTTATTATTGCCCCACCTACTTCTATTACCTGTACCTCGGCCTCCTTTCTATGTGTGACCATCCCTTAAGTTGTTTTGTGAAGTACTGGCCCGTTTGCTAGAACTAGTAGTGAATGCATCTTTAGATTTTGTAGCTTTCTTAGGAAGAGAAAGGTCATTTTGAATGAGAAACTTTGCCAAGGTTGCAAATTTGATTCTTGTAATTTTGTCTAATAGAAGAGGTATCTCAATTAAATCCTTGTAAGATTTAGTAAGACTCTTTAGAGTGGTGGTGATGAGAAGATCAATATTAAGTGTTCCAAAGCTAACTTAAAATTCTTAGACTGTAAATTGTTTGTTTTGGAGATTAACTCCCCCATATCATTGCCATATGTAAGTGAAAGTGAAAACAATGCATGTGGATGTTGACTATCTTGTGTTTTTGTTTTTGTTAGTGTTTTAATTCACACCTTTCCAATGTGACACAAAATAAAATGGTGTACAATAAAGCTATTCTTCAAATTATGAGGGGAAGCTCCCTTTTAGAAGAGTAAAGGAAATTATAAGTTTTTTTATGCTTTTTGTAGACACCTAAAAATATATTCCCGCATTCATGTCGTCATCACGTTAGATTCATCCCGCATTTCTCCTTCCAACATTAATTAAATAAATCATATTTATTTCATTAGCCAATTCAATCATTCTTCTAGCATTAATTAAATAAACCTAATTATCCCTCTAACATTAATTAAACAAATTTTATTTATTTAATTAATTAACTAATGAAACCTATCTTCTAATGTTCTAGCATTAATTAAATAAATATTTATTTAATTAAGTCAACCTTATTCCCCCAACAATCTTCCAAATGAGTTAAATAAATACACAATATTTATTTAATTCCTCCAAAATCCCCTCATCATTAGCTGAATAAACAAATCAAGTTTAATCACCTAATTAATCATTTGCACATTCCTCCACCACTTTGATTAAAATAATCAGTCAACTTGCACATGGCTCCAATCCTCACCCTCCATCCAAATAAGAAAATCTTCACCCTTCATCTCCTTCAATCTTTGCCATAATCATGAGCACCTATCCCAAGCTTACATTTGTAAGTTTATCATTCTCCGATGCAAATGGATCAGCCCCCTCTCTCCATTACACAAGATCAAATCTCCACCATCCATGACTCGCACCCCAAACCTATAAATCCATCATCTCTCAAGCCATTTCCAACAAGTCCAAGTTGAATCATAACAAGGTTATGTTTTATTGAGTAACCAACACTCTTAACACCTCAACAACACTTATCTTGAACACATCATGGCATTGAGGGAGTATTGGTGAGAAGCATTATCTTTCTCATCATTGGTTTTCTCTCTTTACTCTATTGAAGGTATAGTTTAGTGAGGAATAAGATAGTTGTTTACATGCATTTGTCTTGTTTTGTTCCACATTTTGGCACACCCAATTGGACCATGTGTAATGTCCCCTACCTGGTTTGCCCTAAAATTTACTTGTGAATCAGTGTTAGGGTTTCTTCTCTTCAAGTGCTTCTAACGGGGTAGCCTTGGATTGAATGAATCACGTGTTCTCTTGAATTAGTACCTGCAGCATCATGTATATTCAAGACCATATAGCTACATGTTAGTTTAATATCTAGTATTCATTAGTCCAACACAATCATACTTGCACTTTGTAACACATAGATAAAAGAAAAAGAACATTCATCATGCCAAGGGGAGGTAAATGCATAAGCCCTTAGTAGCCAAAGGCCTACCACAATCCTATTGCCCAATCCCTTGACTCGGGCCTATGGTGGTTGGTCCTTTTGCCGAATCCCTCGTCTCGGGCCAAAGGGGCATGTTACAATGTGGGACCCCCATCCCTCCATGATCCAATCCCTTGACTCAGGCCAAAGGGGCATAACGCCCAATCCTGGTCTCGGGCCTATGGGGACGGAACCTAGATGGGGTTTTTAGGCAATCTACTAAGGTCTATGTATTCCCTCTCCTGGTTGGAGTCATACAATGCAATACATGCAATCTCATACAATTCAGAATAGATACCAATTTACATTCATTATTTGGTGAAATCATACAAATATTCATAACATGGTGTATTCCAAAGAACTGAAAAAAATCATTAGAAGTTGATATGCAGTCATTATGAACACTGTCTAGTATATGCAGAGAAACAAATAATCTAGTCATGATCAGCATAAATAAAGTCTAGTATAAATTACGATCTGCAGAAAGATATATATAAGGATCTACAGAGGTTTAACCAGCCTTTCATCAGTCACATTTAAACACTATTAACTGAGATAATTCTATAAGTCTATGATGAGTATTGATATTGCTAAAGACTGTTGATTTTATTATTCTTCTAGCTAGTCCGCCAGTGTCTCAGACTGGGCAATATTCCTACAATTCAATCTTCTCATAAGGTGCCGTACCACAGTATAAAATATATATATAAAAGAATGAACATCAATCATTGCAGAGAATGATATGGACGGAGGAATGTTAGATATCAAACTAAGTAAGTTACCTTACTTGCTGCGGATGCTTTCTCTCGTCTTTATTTTTTGTGCTTTCCATCTGTTTAGTGTTTTTCGTATTTCTATGCATCTTAAACAAGGTGTCTCTCTTTCTAGTCATGGGACGTGACCCTAGCCAAGGAATCACTGCCCTAATCGTATTATATTGATCATAATTAATTTTAAACTTTTGAGGATAATTGAAACGTAGTGTCTATTTTCAGGGTTATGACAGTCCTCGCCGCCCAAGATTGCTTGTCCTCAAGCAATTTTGGTTTTAGATGACCGATACTTGATCCTAGGATTTGTTATAGCTTTTAGTTCTTTAAGGTTGGCACTTAGCTTTGCCTTATGTGATATGGCATAATCTTTGTACTTTGATGGATTGGATTATTGTGAAATCTTATATCAAATCAACAGAAATGTGACTGATCTATAGTATTTAGCTTTGAATGAAGATATTTGGTATCTACATGAAGAATATGGAGTATAACTGGATTAAAACTATTATTATTGATTTGTATGATTTTGGTACTTATTCATTTGTATTGAACTTGAAGATAAGATAATAGCATATCATTATGCTACTTTGCTGGATTCTCCTCTTCGATTCTAGCCCTCTTGTTGGGATACTCATCATTTGGATGTGCTTCAAGTTGGTGGGCTTTGCCACTACATTTGTGACCCTTTCCCCATGGTTGTTGGCATCTAAAACATAATCCATTCTTCTTCAGCTCTTCCATATTTTTACACCAGTGATCTTTGTCCTTTTTCCCCTTGCACCATTGGCAAGTTCTAGTTATTTCTTCCCTTCTATCTCTTTCTTCTCTTTGAGGGGATTTAGAGGAGGAGGAGAATTTCTTGGATTGGTCTCTTGACCAACTATCCTCATATTTCATTGCCTTTTGAATGGCTTCATCTAGGCGGGTAGGCTCTAGTGCACTTACCATGCTTCGGATCGATCCTCTTAGGCCCTCTATGAATAAATATGTGAGTCTTTCTTGGGAAATTTGTGGGATCATGATTGCCAACTTTTGAAATTCGGTGGCATAATCTTCTATAGTGCCTTGCTGCCTTAATTGTGTCAATTCCCTAAAGTACCATTCCGGGTGCTTTTGATCAAACCTTTTTATCAATCTTTGGGTAAAGTCATCGTAGGTAGTAACTTGTTGATGGTCTTGAGTGATGAGGCCATGATGCCACCAATCATGGGCCATTCCGGTTAGGTGTAAGACAGCGAACTTGATGGCTTTTGCTTCGGTTGTTGGGCTTAAGGATAGATAGGTATCTAGTTTTTGAACCCATGATCGGGCTGTGGTCTTGCTTTCTCCATCAAAGTTAGGGAAAGTTATTTTACTTACCTTGTTCTCAAGATCTCTATCTATTGGGTCCCTTCCCTCTCTCCTAGGTATGACTCTTTGTTTGGCCTCACAGTAGTCTTTGAAAGGCACAAGTTCCCTCAATTCAGGTTCTAGCTTATAATAGGCTGCAGCTATCTCGTCCACATCCTCTACGGGAGGCCTATTATTATTGCTTTCTTCATTTGACAAGAAATTGGGTCGGGTGGGTCTAGAGCTTGTCTCTTGAAAGGGTGTAGGATGGTTGCTCTCGGAGTGGTTAGAGGTGGCTTCTTTGGTGTTGATATTGTTTAGGTTTTGGAGGGCTTGAAGTAAAGCTTGGTTAGTTTTTTTCACTTTGTTCCAATAAGGCTTGGGTTTTTTTATCACTATTCTCCATGAAGGCCCTAAGTTCATCTCTCAATGGGTTATCCATGGAGTTGTTTCCTTGGGTGTTCGAGCCTCTTCGGTGGTAGGTTTGCATTTTTTTCCACGGGATGGCAGGAAAGATGCTCTGATACCACTGTAATGTCCCCTACCTGGTTTGCCCTAAAATTTACTTGTGAATCAGTGTTAGGGTTTCTTCTCTTCAAGTGCTTCTAACGGGGTAGCCTTGGATTGAATGAATCACGTGTTCTCTTGAATTAGTACCTGCAGCATCATGTATATTCAAGACCATATAGCTACATGTTAGTTTAATATCTAGTATTCATTAGTCCAACACAATCATACTTGCACTTTGTAACACATAGATAAAAGAAAAAGAACATTCATCATGCCAAGGGGAGGTAAATGCATAAGCCCTTAGTAGCCAAAGGCCTACCACAATCCTATTGCCCAATCCCTTGACTCGGGCCTATGGTGGCTGGTCCTTTTGCCGAATCCCTCGTCTCGGGCCAAAGGGGCATGTTACAATGTGGGACCCCCATCCCTCCATGATCCAATCCCTTGACTCAGGCCAAAGGGGCATAACGCCCAATCCTGGTCTCGGGCCTATGGGGACGGAACCTAGATGGGGTTTTTAGGCAATCTACTAAGGTCTATGTATTCCCTCTCCTGGTTGGAGTCATACAATGCAATACATGCAATCTCATACAATTCAGAATAGATACCAATTTACATTCATTATTTGGTGAAATCATACAAATATTCATAACATGGTGTATTCCAAAGAACTGAAAAAAATCATTAGAAGTTGATATGCAGTCATTATGAACACTGTCTAGTATATGCAGAGAAACAAATAATCTAGTCATGATCAGCATAAATAAAGTCTAGTAGACATTACGATCTGCAGAAAGATATATATAAGGATCTATAGAGGTTTAACCAGCCTTTCATCAGTCACATTTAAACACTATTAACTGAGATAATTCTATAAGTCTATGATGAGTATTGATATTGCTAAAGACTGTTGATTTTATTATTCTTCTAGCTAGTCCGCCAGTGTCTCAGACTGGGCAATATTCCTACAATTCAATCTTCTCATAAGGTGCCGTACCACAGTATAAAATATATATATAAAAGAATGAACATCAATCATTGCAGAGAATGATATGGACGGAGGAATGTTAGATATCAAACTAAGTAAGTTACCTTACTTGCTGCGGATGCTTTCTCTCGTCTTTATTTTTTGTGCTTTCCATCTGTTTAGTGTTTTTCGTATTTCTATGCATCTTAAACAAGGTGTCTCTCTTTCTAGTCATGGGACGTGACCCTAGCCAAGGAATCACTGCCCTAATCGTATTATATTGATCATAATTAATTTTAAACTTTTGAGGATAATTGAAACGTAGTGTCTATTTTCAGGGTTATGACACCATGTCCCTATCTAATTTTCATGTTTGTAGGATTGTTTTGAGTGATTTTTGTAGGTTTTTCACATTCTTTTGTCATTTTTCACAGTTTTACGCACTCGCTCTATCAAACGACATATGTGCTCTTGACCTTGGCATATCTGCTCATAGTTTTAGCATATCTACTCTATTCATAGGCTTAAACCCTAGACGCTAGTGGTGTAGGCGCTCTATTCAATGGTGTATTTGTGCACCTTGTAGTGTATACACTCTCTAGGGTTCTTCTAAATTGTTTTAGCACATTATGTTTGCGTAACAAAGTATTTGGGTTTCTCGTAGCATATGCGCTCTACCTCATAACATATACACTCTCAGGTTTCTCCTGGAATTGTTTTAGCGTTTGTGGTTTGTGCATTAGCATATTTGTATTTCTCATGGCATATTCGAATTGTTTCTTGACGTATTTGCTACTGGGATTTATCTTAATTATTTGACATATTCAGATTGTGTAACAACGTATATGCTCGTCCTGTAGTGTATGTGCTCTGGTCTTTAGTGCATCTTCTTTCAGGTTGCCTATTTAATTCCTTATTGGCGCAAGCGCTTAGTCGAACAACGTATACTCACTCTTTGAGCATATGTGCTATGTGTAAAAAATGTATGTGCTTCTAGTTTGACATTTTCTTGTGTTGTCAGATTTTTCTTGCTAACCATAATTATTGCAGATTTTTATATTGATTATTAGTGTTGTTTATTGACCCTTTGCTCAAGGTTTGCATGTTTAAACTAGTAAAAGCACCAAAGGTGCTATCAAATGGTCGATAGGCACAAATATCTATAGGCCTATCACTAAATAGTGTATATTTATTATTTGATAGTCATTACATATAATAGTTGGTCGACAAGACTATAAATACTATAAGAAATTCTTTTATTTTTTGCAAATAAAAATAATGGAATGGTATAAATGAATAGACACATGAACTAAATCATGAATGGACCATTAGAGAAATAAACCATAAGCAAACCATCAAAGAATTATGACCTCCCATTCAACCAAGAAGTGGCATGGCATATCTACTAGTGCCCCATATTCATCCACTAAATAAATTCTAAGCAATCAAGAAATTAGGTGAACCACAACACCTAAATTTTGTATTAATTGTGAATCTAAAATTTTATTTTGGCATTCAATTTGTGTGGTGTGTGTGTTTACACTTTACCATGTTTTATAACTTTGGCACTCACATTATGTGTGTGTACTTTAGCATGTTTGAAATTAAGTGTTTTGTACTAATTTTGTGTGAATGAATTATGTTTGAACATGTCATATTCACTTTTTGTTTATGCAAAATGTATGTGTGTGTGGGGGAAAGTTAATTTAGGCATTCACTTTGTGTGGGGTGTGTGTGTGTGTGTGTTTAAAAATTAATTTTGGTATTCAATTTGTGTGGTATGTGTGTTTAGACTAATTTTGGCATTTGTTGTGTGTGAGGTTTGAAAGAACTTTGACATTTAATTTTTTTGGTCTATGAATGAGCTTCAACTATTACTTTTTGTGGAGTGTATGGATAAACTTTGATTTTCACTTTTTGTGGAATGCAATCAAAAGATTTGACATTCTTTTGTGTGTGTGTGTGCAAATGAACCTTGGCTACCATTTTTGTGGATTGTACACTTGAACTTTGATGTTCACTTTATGTGGAATGTGATTGAAAGAAATGACATTCCTTTTTTTGTGTATGTGTTTGAAAGAACTTTGGCTTTCACTACATGTGTGTCAGTGGGTTTTAAAGTTAGTGTTGGCATTCACTATGTGTTCACATGTGTGTGTGAATTAACTTTGGCATTCATTTTGTACACGTGTTTGAATGATCATTGGATTTCAATGTGTGGGTTGGTGGGTTTGAAATTTATTTTTGACATTCATTGTGTGTGGACATGTGTGAATGAACTTTGGCATTTAGTTTGTGTGTGCATGTATGTGTCTATGGTTGAACTTTGGCATTTACTTGTGTGTGCATGCATGTGTGTGTGAATGTACTTTGGCACTCACTCTATGTTTCTACAAAATATCAATGCTTACTCTATGTGAATTGTATGTGTGTTTGTTTTAATGAACTTTGGATAGGTTTGAAGTTAACTCAGGCATACATTGTGTTTACACATGTATGCGAATAAACTTTTGTATTCATTGTGTTTGCACGGTATGCAAATGAACTTTGGCATTCATTGTGTGTCTCTATGTGTGTATAAAAATACTTTGATGTTCACTTTGTGTGAAGTATGTAAAAAAATACTTTGAACTTCAATGATGTTCACTTTATGTGTACACATATTTGGATTAACTTTGGCTTTCACTGTATGTATTTGGGTTTGAAAGTTAACTTTGGCATTCACTATGTGTGTGAATTAACTTTAGCATTCACGGTGTCTATGCAAATATTTTTATGTTCACTTTGTGTGAAGTGCATGTACAAAAATAGGTGGGTGGGTTGAAAGTTAACTAAGTGAGTCAAAAATTGTTTGCGAGAGGTCTTTTGAATTGTGAAGCCTTAAGAGTAATCATTTATTTTTCTTTTATTTTATTTCTTTGTAGTAGGAGACTAAGCTTGTGCGAGCTCTTTTGAATTTTAAATTTTTAAGTCTTAAGAGTAATCATTTATTTTGCTTTTGTTTTATTTTTTGTAGTAGGAGCTAAGGTGCAAGAATAGTAATTTGACTTGATGAGACTTAGGAAAATTTACATCCAATGCATTAGAGTAGAGACTCAATCCAAAATTTAAAGCCAAGTGCAAATCACTTCCTTCTTTGGCTTTCAAAGGATTATTTTCCATCTACTTTTTGACAGTGTTTACACAAACTACACATTGAAGGCACATGTATACAAGAGTTTTAGAAATTTTATCTTGGTGAAGTTTCTTCTCTCTAGAATACTCAATGAAGAGATGTAGAGCCTGATTAATCTTTTGTAGTTTTCCCTTTGTGAGAATTATAATCAAGATAAAGTTACTAGAATAGACAAAAATCATCAGAGGGAAGGTATCAAATTTGTAGTATTTGATAAGTTAACTAATTTGAAACCCAAATTGACCATGAGGCACTTAAGATTTTGAATTTTAAATGTAGCTTAACAATTGATACTTTTTTTTTGAATTTAGCCAATTTTTAAAGGATCTTTATTTTTAGTGTACTCACATCCATATGCCAAAGAAATCATAATAAAATAAAAATAGAAGATGGATGATTGAATTATATGAATAACAACTAAGAGTAGAAGAACTCACAATGATCGGTAAATAGGAAATAAAAATAAAAATATTGTCCAATCATTATACTCAATAAGTACTTTGTTTCCTCAGAGAGATAGTTGTAGAGGAGAAGATGCCCCAAAAATATCAAAAGCACCAAATCAATTTCTATAAAACCAAACTGTATGACCTCAAACTATATTGTCCTAGGTAATAAAAAATGAGTTGATCTTACCACAACCAATAAAAGACACAAGTTGAAGGGCAAGCATTGGAGCATACAGAGAGGGGAATAAAAAATGGAATACTATTCGAAAACTAATGCTTGAATGGTGAAGAAAGATCAAGTCCATCAAAGATGCCAATACATATTCACATGTCAAGAAATCCTCATAGTAAAGAGTGGGCTCAAAGATAGGAGGAAGTCTGGTAAAAATGATTCTGGAATTGAAGTGGCAAGCACACACCATTATGCATTAAGGTTTGTGCTACAATCCTTAATGACTCTAATTCCTATTAGTCTGTTAAGCCCTATTGGTTAGCTTACAGGGCAAATCCTAAATTGACATTATTCCATTTTCCACTATGAGTTCAAAATTTCTAAACACCTACAAATCAAATGCAATGCAATTTCTATAAAGCATAAATCAAAAAGAATAAATTCATTTTACCTTTCAAAGTATTTTAAATTTAAACAATAAAACTTGAATCAATTTACACTAAATTTAAAATGTAAATACTAACATCCTAAATCTGAAATGACAACATTTTGTATTCTTTTATATAAATTTAGATACTAAAATCCTATAACATTAGCAAATTAATTGTAAATCCTATAATTGTTTTAGCTAAATTTAAATTTTCATTATACAAAGAAATGGAAAAGACTTAAGTGATTGTTGTGCATGTATAACTCTACACATGATTTTCATTATACAACAAACTTGGATCTACTTGAAGTAGATATGGAAATTTAACTTATATTTGTATTATGACAAAGCAAAAATTTTCACACCATATACCATGGGGATATTTTAGTTGCTCCCATATTATTCTCAATGGTACTTACAAACAGTAAAGAAAGTTGTGTCATGCTCCCTCCATGAGATGAATAGATTATTGCTTTTTATGAATTATTTAAATAGAAAACAAAAAAAGCTAACGATATAGAATTCCATCACCATTTTAAAAAGAACAATCTTTGTTTATTCATATTTGTGTAAACAACAATTAAACCAAAAAAAATAAGACAGTTCATTCAAGTTGAGAAATGAAGAACCTGCATGACTTACACAAATTTTGTAAGCATAAGGTGTTTGCTGATCAGTCCTTGCCAATTGTGCTCTTCTCGTTTACCTTATTGATAATTCTTATCACTATACCTATGCATCTGGCATGACAAGCAAGTCATTACCATGAAAGGGAAATTAAGGGTTGTACAACTAAATAAGTCACAATCCCAATAAAAGGTGTGAAAGAATAAAACAAAGATCTATCAGGCCTAGGTATAGATATCCATATCTTCCCGATGCTGCAAATGGTTGAAATAAAAGTTAAAAAATTTCATAGCCATCCTTTAAAATAAAAACAAGTTCTTAGATTACATAAGTTTCATTAAATGCTATTGTAGGTTAAATTATGTCCAGTTTTGATGTGTCTTGAACTTGTATTCTTAATTCATGGTTTGTTTCAACAGATATATCTCCGTTTTCGCCAGATCTAAATGAGCTGTTGCCTCAAAATAGTCAATCCACAAAATAAAAAAAAACGCTTTCGACTCCTGTTTTCACTGCTCCTATTTATATTTCTGACTTGTGTAAAAATGAGAGGAAAATGGATTAGCGAAACCAGCCAGCCAGCCTCAAAATGGCCCACGCCTTGTTTTGACTATTTGCGGATATATTTTCTGAGTCGACGTCCAGTGCTCGTCACGTAACACGTTATCCTCAAGTTTCACCCTACTATTGTTTTAATAATAAATGCGGAAACAGAACAGAAAGGGAAACGCCGACTTAAAATCCCTTTGTACTGAGAATCTAGTGATGCTTTACTGTGCCACCACAAAAATCACGAAATCAGATTAGAATCTAGTGATATATTTGCGGATTAGAAGTCCAGTGCTCTTCTGATACTTCCAGAATTTCACCGATGCACACAAAAATCACGAAATTAGATTTGGAAATATGAATCTACAAAGCAAGTTTTAAAATTAGAAGGCCTATCATGATAAAAGAAAGCTAAATAAGAATAAATAGATCAAATTAAGTCTAATTTTTAGATTCAAAGCAAAAACAAAACTAGATACAGAGTTCATCCGCTTCTGCAGGAGAGGTAGGGCCGATGATCTCCTCTGAACAGAGCTCGGCTCCGGGTGGTTCATTCCATAGGCCGGATAGATGGGGACAGCGAGACAACCAGCTCTGTGTTAGTGTGTAGTCATTGACAACGGGGAACAGGTCAGACCCAATCCCATTGAAGAGCCCTACTATCTATAGGGCTACGACGGATACAGAGAGTAGACATCATTGATTGGGAGCCTTCACTCTGTCGAAAGGGGGAGTAGAGCCGCTTGGGATAGACCTGTGAATAAAAGAAACCTAAACTGATTTAGTAATTAAGCTACCATAATCTATTATTGAAGTTAGACATGAAAATGTTGAACTTTTCTTGTGACAAAAGTTGTAGAAGATCAAAATCAACCTCCAAGAAATGATTAGAGTAATGGACTGATTCTAGGGTGTAAATAAAGGCAAATCTTGGAAAAGATTGGGAGATAAAAGGCACCAAGAGGGCAAGAAGAAGTTGAATCGGGGAGCTAAAGAAAAGGAAACCACCACCATGAACAACTGCCCCTGTCTCTTCCTTCGGGGACACATCTTTATGTTGGCAAGAGACATTGTGTGGCTTCATGAGTATTGTCATTGATGGCAACAAAGTCTATCCCACACATCCGCAGTACATAGTATGCCTATACCGAAAGTCAAATTGAAGATTGTTTTGGTCCGGTGAACAAGAACAGAGTATGCAACAAGGTCTGACAATCAGGTCCGGATCTCTCAGATGGTGTAACTCAACAAGTTGTGGACTTGGATAAGTCAAGAGGAGTATCATGACTACTATATTCTAGAGATTTAGCCTCCGGTAGTAAAGCATGGAAAATATATGAGCATCTGAGCTTTGGGTTCCAGTCAAGTAGAGCGGACAGAGGAAGAACTAACCGGCAAAGCATTAGACTTCAATCCAGATGAGTAAAAGGTGTTGATCAAGCCATTTGGGGGATCATACATTGTTGGCCGACATGATTAATGACTTCTATGTGTATGTTTTTGATACGCATCACAAATCAAGCATGGATTCAGCTGACAGATCAGTAACTTGTAAATCTCTTGAGTATTCCTGTTGCCAACTAGGAAGTTGATGAAATCCTTGATGCGGATATAAATATTAGATGGATTCCAGTATGTAAGTGTGAAAAAGGTGAATTAGGGGATGAAATAAAGTGCGAAGAAAAGTAGGGATAAGTGTGGAAGTAGCTATATAAGTCCGGTATGTGACAAAGCAACAACACTAAAGAAGAGGAAGAATGAAATGCATCAGATCAGTGTATTTTGCCTAACCGGAACTGAATTCTAGCATTTGTAGATGCCTCTCATCAGTTCAAACACCTGATTACCTTCTGTAAGTTCTGTAGACAGTGAGTCTCTTGTAGGCAGTGTGCCTCTTGTGAGTAGTATGCTCAGGCAGTGAACCCTAATTGGCAAGTGCCATTTTGTACTTATTCTTTTAACAGAGAATGCAATCTTGGGTTAGTCACCATGTGGTTTTTCCCTTAACAGGGTTTTCCACGTAAAAATCCTTGTGTTACGTGTGTTGATTTTATTTCTGTTCTTATGATCAGATATGCTTATATGTTTTGATGTTGCACTAATTATTAAAGGGGAAAAGAAAGTTAAGATACTTGAGATAATTGATTCAGCCCTCCCCTCTCAGTTATCCGCCTTGTTTCCAACACTTTAAATGATGACGATTTATGTGTAGCAGGTTTTTTATTTTTATTTTAAATTTTGGAGGAAAAAAAATTGAAAGACTAGCAAAAAATGAAGGACTACCAAAATTTAAATTTGTGGATGACGAAAGTAGTGGGACTACCAATTTTTTTTAAAAAAATTGTGGACGACGAAAGTAGTGGGACTACCAATTTTTTGGCAATTACAAGATGTGTGCACATATAGAATGGCTTATCGGCCAAAAAATAAAAAATGGCATGAAACTACTGATGTGTGGGTTGTAGGTCCATTAAGAAATAAATTTTGACCTCTTTTGTGTGTTTTTATCATTTTGTTCAAGGGCAAATTAACTTGCTTTCTTGACTTGTATGCTAAAGGGTGTGTATGCTCTTCCCTTGCACTGTAAGATGACCTTGGGAATCAAAAGCATAATTTTTTCACACGTGTCTTCACATCTCACATTGTCGTTTTCTAATATGTATTGATTTATTTGTCATGATTGTGTGATAAAGGATGTGTATGCTCTTCCCTTACAACACAAGTGACCTTGGGAATCAAAACCTCTATTCACTTTTTGTTTCTCAAAAGACTAGTTCTCGCATAAGCTCTTTCTTAACACCACAAGGCAATCTTGGAAATAAAAAATGACTAGTCCTTTTTTTATTTCTTTTTAGTGAGCATGACTTGGATTTCATCACCAAGTGGCAACTCAAACCCATATGTTTTGACAGAGTATACAAATTAGGGAGAAAATCGAAAGACTCTCCTTTCGAGGTACATTTGTTGTTTGGCTAAGCTTGCAAGAAACTTTATAGCTTGCAAAATGATGGATGAGAATGAGTTACCCTCTCAAGCCAATCTTTTAGACATACACTTTATATCCTCACGCACTTTTGGGTATAACGAGGATACCCCTTAGAAATCCTTGTTCAAACCTAGCTAGAGAACCCTTAACTATTCGTAACTTATGATGTACCAGTAAGTGGTTAGCCCCAGGAAGTTACTCACCACATACATTTGGAACCAAAATAGTAGGCCACCAACAGATAAAAATGAATTTGTGGATAGCGCTTTGAGATCATGCGCTAATACTATTCACAACCAAGTTCACGTATATTCATGAGCTCATAAGATGAATAATTCCACTTGAATAATTAGGTTATTCTTGTGTTTGCATTGTTTGCACCTTTGTGTGAAACCTGTCAAAAATCCAAAAAATTCTCAAAAAAGCCAAAGTTTGATAATCAAAAAATTCAAATCTTAAAAAATCTTGAAATCCACAATCCAAGAAAAATCTAAAAGTCCTGCATCCTAAAGTCAATTCATCCAAGATCCCAAATCTTGTGAACCAATCCCAATTCCCAAAATCAAACATCAAACCACTCAAAAAACCCAAATCAAAGATTGTCCTTGAATCACACATCCCAAAGTCACAAACATCTGAGCTAGTTCAATCCCCCAAATCAAACAACCCTAATCCTACATCCAATCAAACATCATCCCAAATGTCAAAGGTATCCAAAAAATCCATCCCAAGTCAAAACGTTTGAGGACCTAGATCCATTAAACCAAATCCTAAATCCAACATCAAGTTACCTCCCAATCTAAATCAACATCAATCTTCATCAAGTTACCTTCCAATCACTATCCAAAATTAATCAAAGCATCAAGCTACTCAAGGTCCTCAACCTTAATCAATTCCACCATCAAGTTACCCATGGTCATAGACCTTCCTCAAAATCAAAATTGAAATCCAACTCAGTGAAAATCAATCCACCATCATCTAAGCAAAGCCATCACTTTATGCCCCCAATCACCATACTCCAAGAAAAATTGAAAATGGGGTTTAGCGAAAACAACCCCTTTGGATAGGGTTTAGTTCATAATTCCCAAGTCGGTACAACCTCTTAACAAGGGTTCCCCAATAACGTTATGAAGCTAGAAGCCTACATAATCAAAGTGAATACTTGTAAGGGTATAAAGACTTACATCTAATCAAACCCAAATCTTGGTCGATCAATTTGTGGATAGTCATAAAGACCTCCTGCTCCAACACCTTATTGAGGTAGGAGCTAAGCTCCCTCCCTATTATAATTTGGACAACCTCAACAACATCAAAAATGTTGAGACATCCATTGAGGACTTTGACAATCCTTGGGCTTAAGGAGTCACCCAACTAAATCAAGGCCCTACTGCCATATCAATCAAACTAATGAGGATAGTGCTCAAGCATCCCCTGCCATTAGAAACACTACATCATCCAATAATCCACCCAATCAAGATAAACCACAATCTTCATCACTTAAATCTTTGCGGCATACTTATCAATGCACTCAAGAAAATCCAACATCCCAATCAAATAAAAATCCCCATTCAAACCAACCTAAGGAAATATTACCCAAACTCAACCCACAACCCAAATCAACAAATCAGTTTGTTGGTGCTCAGACATGTAGCTCCACAAATCCCAAAGACTCAACACCAAGACCTAAGGCCAGGGACACATTGTGCTTAGGCAATGTCCAAGACTTATAATCAGGTCATGGCATGAATGGCCAACTTGCCGTGAGTGGGAAAACTCACCTTCATCTTTAGGCTCTGCTAAAACAAGGGGGGTGTTCCCTGAGGTTCGATAAACTAGATGAACAACTAAAAAGCATAAGATACCTAAGAAACCATACCCAATGTGTTATGAATCCAAAAATGTGTCACTAAACTCATGTCAACACTGGTTGCATATAGACCTACAGACCTCCAATAAGTAGGTAAAACTCAGTCTTATCTTGCACCATGAGATGACAGCTATACTATGTTTTCCCCATATGATAATTCATTTGGCATTACATAGATAGGTGTAAGAGAGAGAAAATCACATGCATGCTTTAGGAGTGGGAGAGATATTCATATTTAAATAGTTTTGAAAGTGTTGGCCCTTCCCCAATCAGATCGGTGCCTATTCCATTGGGCAACATAGTCACAAGTTTGCAAAGAAGGAAAAATGCAATAGTGAAAGCATAACTGGAATCTCATGTGCATCATCATACAATGCATATATCACATCTCATGCCATGGACATCCTTAGTGATCCAAATTGAACTAAAAATACCCATATAAAATAGAAAGGAAGATCATCACAAAGCATTGCAATGATTTAAAGCACTGTCACATGATTCTCTAACTTCTGTTTCATTCATACCAGCAAATGTGGCAAGAGAGGATGAGTAACTAGGTTCAAACACCCTCCTAAGCATTTACAAACATCCTGGAGACATCCATCACATGCATCTATCTTTAATCAACATTCCTCTGCTTTACAAAGTACTCATTTCCCCTTTACAAGATTGGACTGCATCAGTTGATGCCCTAGAACGCTGCAAAGGTGCTTATAGTCCAGAAATTGGTTCAATGACCAACCACCTATTACATCTCAAAAACATGTCTATATAGCAATACATTTACTGTGCATCTTGGGCATAGGTGTTAGATTGGTCAACAAATTTCCAAGTCAACCATGTTGGTGCCACGTCCATATGCAGTTTGGAGTAGGAATAGGAAAAATCAATCGAAATGCCCATGCCTTGATGACAAAATCACGTCCTGGAGGGGTCCACAATAGTCCATAGGTGAATGGAGGCCCTTAGATCTTCAATCGGGTCAAAACTGGACCATAAATGACATCCTGGGCCGTGTAGAGGAGTTTCTAAACAATGTGTTTCAAACCTCATGCCACTAGGAAAAAACAAAAATCTGAGGGTGTCAGGGATTTGTGGAAGATTGGGAGGCTATAAGATTTGCGGCTCTAGAGGATTGATCAGCATATGTGGGTCGGGATATGCTAGTCGGGAGGGTGATCTGCATATGTGGAGGAACTAGGAGCATCCATATGTAGAGGATGAGGGGGTAGGTGGATATGTGGGAAAATAAGGGGGGATTGACATATGCGGGGTTTGAAAGGGTAAAGGGATGTGTGGAGGTTAAGGGCATCTGGATAGGATAGGGTAAGGATATGATGTGGATATGCGGCTTTTGGGAGGATTTAGATAATTCAAATCCAGATCAAAGGTCCACAAGAGGGATGCGGAAGGAAATGTAGAAGTTGAATGGGGGTTTGGGATTTGTGGGGGTTCAACGGGCAAGGGGATATGCGGGGGTTTGACGGGCAAGGGGATATGCGGGGGTTCGGCGAGCAAGGTGATATATCTCGATCTTGAGGAAATCCCCGCATATCCGATAAGGGGCTAGAAATCTTGCAAGGGAAAAGAGTGAGGCGATAGTGGAAGAAAAGGGGTGAATTGGATGGGCGGAAGAAGGAGGGGGGTTAAGATATATCCTGAACTAGCTGAAAGTCCTACCCATCCTGATGGGGACCAAACCTTTGCCAGAAACAAAAAGGCCAAGGAAACATAGAAATTTCTAAGGATCTTTTGTAATCTTCATACCTTCTAGGGCACACAAAACAAGGAAAATACATAGGGACTCCCTAGGAAGTATGATGAATTTGACAAGATTTTTACAACTATGGAGCTTGAGAATTGGAGTCCCAACATTGGCTCTAGTTGGGGACGTGTGCCTTTTGCAGGAACAACAAGGATCCAACTATCTCCGGGTAGACTGAAAAGCAAAAAGGGATGAGGAGGGAGGGGAAACAAAAGGAGACAACATATGTACATGGAAAAACACAACAAAGGGACTATGTACAAACTCAGCTGTAGCCAATGACATGGAAGCACAAGGAAACAGATATATGATTGCAACAAGCCTCCAATGCATGTAGGTCAGATCTTGTAGAGAAGATCCATGGCACTGGGCCATGGACAAATTGATGCATGCCATTTGCCTCTATCAAAAACAAGCTTGCTGAAAATACTTGATACCCTCAAACTAAAATTGCACTTTTCCATTAGCTGCATCAAATGAGGTCTCCTCCCATCATGCACCTGCAAACTGCAACTATTCATATCACCATGCAAGAAATGAAAGTGTCTGCCATTAAGACATGGCAACCACAAAAAATATGAATCTCCATCATGTTGGCCCCCATTGTAAATATCACTTTCAAGATCCTTGGTAGCATGATGAATATCCAGAACCACACACAAATCAACATGAACAAAAACATCTTGAACACCAAGTTGAAGTGGATCCAACTCAAATGCAACATCAAACTGAGTTGTGTCATCTGATTGTTCAAGATTTTGCATCCTATCCACACCACAAATGCTAATGTATTATTTCATGATTGAATCAAAGACTTGATTCAAGTCCAATTCATCCCTTTCAACATATAATTCAGAATATGAGGCACTTCAAGTGAAGAATCACCATCTTTAGATTGCCTCACTGTTTTGCATCCTTCCTTGCAACCTGCTACAACAACTCTGTTGTTTAAAAAAATCAATAATTTGTTCTTCATCATCTTCATGCAAGAAAGAAACATGATCTTTATGAGAACACCTAGCACTACAATCAACATGCTCAATCAATGAGCCAAGAAAAGCATTCTCAATGCAATCTGCATCAACATATGACAGTTGTTCCAAACCTACTCTAAAAACTTATCAAGATTCACAACCTCTTGCCTTGGGATAGCAACAAGGGCATGCACACCTTCACACTCATCCTTCTTATTTGCATTAATGAAGGTGTGGGCATCATCCTCAACAAAGCAAGGAAGCATCTAAAGAATAAAAAAAAAAATTCATTTCAACTTCCTTATGTAATAACCTACCCCCTTATGGTTTTCTGTGGTTTAGATGAACCTGGTGCATTTTGGTGCTTTTTGCTCATAACATAAAACTTGCATATATATATGATAACAACATGAAATAACAATATCCAATTCCTTATTTTCAATGGAAATGCATTATAACTCACAAATAAACAATACCCACGTAGAATATGAGAAAATACATCAAAGTACTAACATACCCATTCGTTGTCCTATGAAGTAAAGAGTTGTAACAACAAGAAATAATTCATAGATGCAAGTCTGGTATAATTAATGGAGTACAAACTTAATTTTCTGACGAAGGGTTGATCACAACCAAACCCCAATGTAGGCACCTCCAAACAAAGACCAAACTGTATGTGTTTTTTGTTCCTTTACACCCCATGCCTCATCCAAACATGGTACGACTTGCTGGGTAGACAAACAACAATAAATACTATCAAAAAATCCTCCAATAATTATTGTAATCTCTGTATTGTGACAACAAAAAACCCACGCCCAGCTGGGTAAAGAGCTCCACTACAAATCCCTTCCTCAAACACTATATCTCCCTCTATGCAGTATAACCCTGCCTGGGAAGGTATGCCCTGTCTTGGAAGCTAAAACCGCATCAAATTTCCTCCAAAAGATGCTAAGGCCTACAATATATTCTCAGATGTTCCTCAATAATTATCAAGCCAAATAACTCAAGATATATCAATGAAAATCACTCCGCGATAAGTATGCAATCAATCATTGAAGCACAAAAAAGACCTTTGAAGTAAGATCACCACAAACACCCTAGAGATGTCTTCCAACCCCGCAAGTGTCCACCATTTCCTTGTTCAAACCCTTGGTACAACCAAATACAAAGCTCATTTCAAGAAAATATGCAATGGTAAGAATGAAGAATGACTTCACTTTTCTCTTTTATTTTTCCATTGTTTCCCAACGCCACTTTTGGGGATTTAATATTTTAATATTACTTTCTCTTATTGCCTTGGGCGCCCACATTCAAAAAGACACGACTTTATTAATATTAATATTCTTTAAGTCCCCATATTATAATAGAGTCACTTTAATACAATATAACACTAAGTTAAATATTTAATTTAACTTAGGTATATCAATTAATAAATACTAAATCCAACGGTCTCTGTAGGTGAGTTTCGTAGTATTGCCAAGTTGGCCAATAGGAAAGGAATTAAGTCCAAGACCATTGCATCGACTCGCACCGAGTTCCATGAGCCCCTGCAAAAAATAGTAAGTTTGGCCAAATGGCCCAAACACACTCCAGAAAGTGCCATGTGTGACATCCCACCAAAAGAAGTCCAAATCACCTCTCCATAAAAGTTGACTAAGCCTCGAAGAACCAAATCAACGTGGGTCCCCTAACCACCCCTTGTTAGCCTATAGGAACTCGAGTAGTAGACTAACCTCATGAGATGTGCTACCTAGGAAGGGGACATTACACCTTACTTCAGCAACATCAAGATCATTGCCAGGAGGAATGAAACATGGGAGTTCACCAAATAAGCACACATCAATCTCAAGACCATGAACTAACCCCACTAAGCATGAATTGGTGGCTTCATCATCTATATTACTATCACACAGTGTTGCACTATCATCAACTTCACTCCCCTTGACCACACTATCAAACTGATCCAATGTTGTGTGCACACCACCATCACCATGATTCACCCAACACTCTGAACAACAAGAGTCATAAGCATATCCCCATTAGCATTGGGAGGTGGAACAACAACATCAAGTGCTGACTGAGTAGCACAAGCCCATTGAAATGCCGGCTTTATACTTCTTGGTTTATATTCAAGGGGAAGTTGTCTTGCACCAGGGTAAAAAGTCTCACAATACAAGTCTATGCACACACTCTCATTAGATCTGCACTCATCTAGAAGGGAATCGATTGCATCAACAAACCTATCATGAAAATGTGAAACTAATTCATCATCTAACTGCCTAAGGCCTTCTAAACATGGGACAAGGGAGTCAGGGTCATGGATATGTGCATCTAACTCACTAAAATCAGCGATAAAACCATCTTATTCATCATCAAACATTGTTGTTCTGACCTCTTATGCACTTGCAAATGTAGGATGTATGTGGAACTACTCTGATGCAGAGCAAACACATTGATAGCACTTAAAACAGGTTAAAAACCCATTAAACCCAGAAAACCAACAGTACAAATAGGATAATATTCTAAATGCTTTTAAAACTCTTCACTTATTCTCTAATATCCATATCACCCTGAAATGCATAACACTAAACTTTGACTTTGCATATACAATGCATGACCTTCTATGGCCGGTTCTCCTTTACCACTCTTACCGGTCACTACTTGCATCTTTTGACATGCACATTTGCTTATGCAACAGCGATATACTTTTGCAGGATACACACAAACTGCTCTCTCATACAAATGCAGTATATATACAAACTGTTCTGACATACAAATGTAGGATATACATGAAATGCTTTCACATACAACTGAGGTATACACATACACTGTCTGCGACATACAATTGACAGATATTCACAATTTGTATCTTCTCAACATGCAACGGTAGGATGTACACATACATCTACGATATACACAGGAAATGTTCCTGACATGCGACTATCATATATTCATAAAATGCATAACTCCAACATACAAAACCAATGTGCATTTACCATATACATTCAATAAACCCAATAACTTCCTCAACAATTTCTGTAACCGAACAGCACACAGGAAACAACAAAAATTTAATAGAATAGAAAATAAACTAAATACACAGAGGCCATTCCACTGATTTCACAGAAATCCACCAGTGGAATGACCCCAATCTACATTTCTGTAATTAGGCCAAAACACCCAATCTAGTTTTTTTTCCTCTCTCTCAGAATTATATAAAAAAACAGATCCATTCTTTCTTCTCTTCCTCCCTTTTAAATCCGATTGTCTACTACTTCTAATAAATACAAACTTTAGCTATTTTAAAGACACTTATTTGGACAGTTACACATGTGGTGGAAGGTGAACCACCAACAACCACCGATTACAATACCAAATAGTTTGGTTACATTCTTTTTAATCTTTCTTGACACATATAAACTTAAGATTACTCGGCTAATGACATTTGGACAAAATAGAATATGTAAGGGAATCTTTTAGATTCGTTATGTTTTGAGGTGCTCCTACACCATACAACCAACCAAGAAAATTTCCAAGTCCCTTGGAAATGTACTTGCAATATAAAACTTCTTTTTCTGCATCTCTTTTTGGCTTCAGCTTCTGTCTCTTTAGCTTCAGACTTCAAATCTGCACATCAGTGACCAACCAACCAACAAAATCAAACTACCATCTTCAGCTCCTTCTACTCCTATCAGTGGAGTACTCTTCAGGCTGCAACTTCAAGTGCTTCTTCAGTCAGGTATCCATCTTTCTACTGCTTCACAACACCAACTCACCAAACCATTCATCTTACCCAACAACAGATTCTGGTGATGCACCTACCACTCTTTCCTCAGTGGTTTCTCTCTGCACCCTTATCCAGCCTAATCTCCATTGGAGAATGGTCACGACAGACCTCATCTTGTCTGCCCACACACACAACCTCAGAAACCTCCTTCTGCAGCTAGATGGAACAAGCACCTGCAACAGTCAACAACTTTGTCAACCTTTAAAATACCTTCTACAATCTCTGACTTTAAAAATGGTCACCAACAAAACTTTAACTCTTCATCTGCCTTCAGAAATCAAAATACAGAACACCTCCTCCCAGAGCTTTCGCTAGCTCTGATACCAATTTGATGCAGAGCAAACACAGTGATAGCACTTAAAACAGGTTAAAAACCCATTAAACCCAGAAAACCAATAGTACAAATAGGATAATATTCAAAATGCTTTTAAAACTCTTCACTTATTCTCTGATATCCATATCACCTCGAAATGCATAACACTAAACTTTGACTTTGCATATACAATGCATGACCTTCTATGGCCGGTTCTCCTTTACCACTCTTACCGGTCACTACTTGCATCTTTTGACATGCACATTTGCTTATGCAACAGCGATATACTTTTGCAGGATACACACAAACTGCTCTCTCATACAAATGCAGTATATACACAAACTGTTCTGACATACAAATGCAGGATATACACGAAATGCTTTCACATACACTGTCTGCGACATACAATTGACGGATACTCACAATTTGTATCTTCTCAACATGCAACGACAGGATGTACACATACATCTACGATATACACAGGAAATGTTCCTGACATGCGACTGCCATATATTCATAAAATGCATAACTCCAACATACAAAACCAACGTGCATTTACCATATACATTCAATAAACCCAATAACTTCCTCAATAGTTTCTGTAACCGAACAGCACACAGGAAATAACAAAGATTTAACAGAATAGAAAATAAACTATATACACGGAGGTCATTCTACTAATTTCACAGAAATCCACCAGTGGAATGACCCCAATCTACATTTCTGTAATTAGGCCAAAACACCTAGTCTAGTTTTTTTTCCTCTTTCTCAGAATTATATAAAAAAATAGATCCATTCTTTCTTCTGTTCCTCCCTTTTAAATCCGACTGTCTACTACTTCTAATAAATACAGACTTTAGCTATTTTAAAGACACTTATCTGGACAGTTACACACGTGGTGGAAGGTGAACCATCAACAACCACCGATTACAATACCAAATAGTTCGGTTACATTTTTTTAATCTTTCTTGACACACATAAACTTAAGATTACTCAGCTAATGACATTTGGACAAAATAAAATATGTAAGGGAATCTTTCAGATTCGTTATGTTTTGAGGTGCTCCTGCACCATACTCAGTGTCTAAATCAAGCATGATTATGTAGCTCACCAAGTCTATAAGTTCTTATTTAGATGGGTCAGAGGAGTGCACTACCAGTGTGCCATTTTGGGTTTCAAACACATGATCATGTGTGCATTCAAACAAGTTATCACTATAGTAGTCAGAATCATACTCATGAGCATAGCTTACTAGGGATCTAATCTAATATGAGTCAAGTGAATGCCTTGATTTTGACTCCTCTTTAAACCAATGATATTTGGTACAAATCTCATCATTTTGGTGTGAAACCCTAGCCGTCCATGGATGGTATAAACCTGCATAAATAATATGTCTTTGATGTTCCAATCTATGCCAAAAAAATTGCAAATAAGCTCTATAGAAAACCCCAAACGGATTCACTTGTCAAGTGGCATTGGGTTTTTGTCCAATCCACTAATTTCTAAGGGTTTTCATCCTTAGAAATGGTTGAACCTGTTGTTGCAGCTCAAAGGAAAATATCCAATATGTAAAATGACAATACAATATGATGAAATGAACCTCCAAACACCTCATTTTAAAGCATCCAAGAGGATCGACCCCTTTTGTCCAATTTGATATAATTTTGAAGTCCACAAGAGGTGTGCCACCATGAGTAAATAAAACATCATTTTTAATTCACCTTTTTCTCCTTCAAATGGGTCAGCCCACTTTTCAAATAAAATAATATTTTATTTATCATTTTATTATATTTTACTTTTCCTTTTTATAAAGTGACTTTCCTTTCTCCAAGTTTCACTTAACTGACTTTCTTTTCTCCAAGTTGTTATAAAGTCACTTTATAAATTACTTTTCAAAATTGGCTCAACTTAACTTCAATTTGGCTTAGGTGAAGTTGGCTTAGCTAAGGAGGACAAAAAGGGGACATTACAAGTCCTCCCACCCCAAGATTGCTTGTCCTCAAGCAATCAAATGAGACAAATCTACATTAGGCCCAAACACTCCAACCACTTCCTGGATCCCAAATTAATCTAGGACTTTGGTATGACTTCTCATGTGGTATGTTATGTTGCACAAGGTTTGCAAAAGAGAGTTTATGCAACCTTCTTGCTAAAAGTGCCACAATCCTCCACATATATTTAGCTAACTTCCTAAAATTTTGTGATTCCTTGTCATGCTTTTGTTCCTCCATGTTGATAAACACTGAAAAATCCACATAAATGTCCTCTTTTTGCATAGCAAGTACTTGTGAGTTATCAAAATGAAGTGTTTCTTTGTCCATAACTCTCATACTCTTGGTTGTAATTTGGTGTGGCGGCATGTGCTTGAGTGCTTTCATTGTAATTCATTTCCCCTCATGTTGGAAACTCAACTCCATGGTGTGTAAGTCTTGAATGACTATATGAAGTGAGTGTAACCATTGCATCCCAAGAACAATATCATTATCTTTCAAATCAAGAACATAGAAGTCATCACAAAGTGTACATTCACTAAAGAGAATACTAAGCTTGCTGATTTTCTTCTTGCATGGAATAATTAAACCACTTGTTGTTGTCACATCAAATCCCTCAAAATCATCACTATGCAATCCCCTCTTAACCACCAAACTCTCATCAATGTAGTTATGAGTAGCCCCACTATCAAGAAGTGCCATGACCTTACACCCAAATAAGATGCCTTGAAATAAAAATGGATTATACCTTGGAGCTCCTGAAAGATAAGTGATCATATTCCCTTTGTTACCATCACTCTCAATATGTGGTGCTGGCTGTCCATGTTCACTTTTCGAACTAGTGTCGACTTCCACATCATCATTATCAGAGGTGACCTCTATATAGTGCACTTTATCTTTTCCAAGACACCTATGACCAGGTTCCCATGGTTCCTTACAAGAAAAACATAACTTTTTTTCTGCGAAGATCACTCTTTGTCTCAAGATCCATCTTCGGTGGTGTTTCATTCTTTGTAGGCTTGGGCTGATCAAGTAAATTCTGATCTAATTTTTCATGCTTAGAACTCTTCTTATATGGTTGATAGGTAGAAGGTGATATTTCTTAGTCAAGTGCTAATTTAACTGCTTCTTGTAGTGTGCTAGGCTTGAAAGCCTTTACCATACCTCTCAAATCTGCATTCAATCCTTCTATAAACAACATTGCAAAACTCTTTTCAAGAAATCAGGAACCATAACAACAATCTTTTGAAACTCATTGATGTATATATCCACATGGTCAATTTGTTTCATATGTGCCAACTCCCTATAGTAGACCTCCACATCTTTCCTATCAAAGCTAGCAATGAGTTTGCTTGTAAATTCTTCATAAGAATTAATTATTGCATGGTTTTGAGTCACAAGACCATGATGCCACCAATCATATGCTACTCCCTCCAAATGCATGGTTGCAAATTGAATTACTTCATTTTTTGGCATGGGTTTGAGTGTCAAGATGTATCCAATTTGTGTATCCAAGCATGGGCTATACTCTTCCCATTACCATCAAAATTAGGAAGAGAGAGTTTGTTCAAGGCTTGATTATACTCCTTATGATGCTTCTTTGGTCTTCTTTCCTATTTTACCATCTTCTTGTCCTTTTGCTGATTCATATATTGATTCAAGGTCAGTTCATTTCTAACCTCCTGTGGAAGTGTATGGTACTCATCATAAGCAACCATTACATAATCAGTCATATGTGTCTCTTCCTCCTCTTCAAAAGCTTCTTCTTCCTCCCTATGCACAAATGTGGGTCGAAATGGCCTATCTGGAACACTTGTAGTAACTCTACCTACATTATGATCTCTTGTATTGATGTCCTCTCCTGCAATAGGCTGATTTATTCTCATTTGTGACATTTGCCCAATGGTTGTAAGCAACTGTTGTTGTGACTGCATAAAAGTTTGTATCATTTGTTGATGTTGTTGGGAAAGATTATTAAAGATATTTTCAATGTTTAGCTACTCATGTCTCCTAGGACTCTCATTACCAACACCACCTTGCGATATCCCTAATGGGATCTGCCCTAAAATTTTGATTTTTAGATTCTAATTTCTGCCCTAGTTTTCTACACTTTTGGTTTTCTGTTGAAACCCTAATCTTTGATCTGATTTTATGCTCTTATTTAAAATATTCCAGTGAACATAAAACACATCCAAATATGGCAAATAATGATGGAAAATGATATTACAAGTTGACATTCATCAGAAGCATGAATTACACCATGAAATACACAATGTAGGGCAACCAAAATGGCAACACAAGTTTGATTTTCCTGAATTAAATTTCTGCTACTACAAACTAAAAATTATAGAAATGTAATTACATCCAATGCATAGGCCAAACATGCCAAAATACCAATCATATCTCTGTTGTTACAAATCCAACCATAATTAGGTTTGTACATACCAAATTATGGTGAACAAGAAGCTCCAATACAAACCCTAGCTAGGTGAATTACATCAGCTAGGTTATGATGACAAATCACATACAAAAGATGGAGAATGCTACTCCAAAATCCTCTCCAAAGGTGGCACTAGGTTTGCTGCAAATAACTAGGGTTTAGGAAACCCTAATCAAGATTAAATCTGCCCTCCAACACCAAATTCACCCTTCACAAATCAAATTGCCTTCTCCTCAGGGTGGCGCTCAATGTTAGGGTTAAACCCTAGGCCAAGAGATGCACAAATATGCCACAACTCTACTGCTCCAAATCTGATCTTGAAATTTGAATATGAATTTCTTCCGCTTCTCCTTCACAAATCTCCAATGAAGTGCAATTTGGCTTCCGTCATGAAACTTTCACAAGATGAATTAGGTTTTCATCCAATTCACCTAGAATCACAAAGGTTTTCGTCCTTGGATTCAAGCCCAAATTTTGTTGCATCCAAAAGAGATAAAATCCAAGAGAAATATGAATGTAGGATATGATGGAATTGCCTCCAATGAACTCTTATTTATACACAAGCTTTACTCCTCCTAGGCTGACCTAGGCAAGATAATTCTTTTAGTTTTATTATCTTTTCTTTCCAAGTGTGGCCGATCACCTCATGAAAATATTTTATTTTCATTTTTCCTTCAATCTTGGTCGACCTCTCTAATGCAAGATTGGCACTCAAATGACAAATTAAAGATTTTCCCTTTGTGTTATTCCTTTCTTATGCCTACCTCTATTTGGGTGCTCATACATGTGAGTTATCTTTATTTTATTTTATATCATTTTTCTAACATTCCATTCTCCAAGGGTGAAATACTTGTACATATAAGGCATCACCAAATTGACCTCAAACGAAGTCGACTTCCTCATAGAAAATATTACAAATTGTTCTTTATTTTTCCCAAGGCAAAATTCTATATTTTCCTCCATATTTTATTCTCCAAATGGGTTTCTCTCCACTAGGGTAAATTATTTTATTAATGATGACCACATCAAAAATACCATAAAATATGCCAAGTCATCTCCCACACTCCATTTGCCCTACAAAATTAGCCAAGAGTGAAAACTTGCCAATTAGGTCATCACTAGGTGATCACTTTGAAAATGGGGACATTGTAGTCCTCCCTTCCCAGAATTGCTTGCCCACAAGTAATTGCAAACTTGTATCCTTCAAAACACTATCAAGTGACAATTATCTCCATCCAACCCAATGTCATGTGAACACAGTACTCATCAACCTATGGCTACCTCTCCTAAGAAGAATATGAAGAATGATATATGAAGTGAGCTTTGGTGGAAAAACTAGCCATACACACTAGAACTCAATTCGGCTCCATTCCCCAAATTCAGAAATCCTGCTCCTCTATGTGCCCTACTTGTGAAGCTGTAGGAACAAGAATGCAAAAACCTTGACCACAAGTGCCAACAACTCCTTTCCTACGAAGGCTCTACTGTCCATGAATGCTAAGTCATCCAAACACAAAACACTATACAAAACCAAATCCTCGAAGAATGCAATGCTCAATGACAAAGTGATGTATGATAGGATCTCTGAAACACGACCACCTGCACCAACTCTTCCACTGCTCTACTCTGATATACACATCACCAAGCCAAGAGTTATGAATAAACTTGCCAAGATCCCTGTGACATAGTGTACCTGTTACTAATTTTTTGTTCACACTTAAAATTAGTTAGACCTAAGTATAATTGTTCAGAAGGAATAATAGAAAACTTCAAAGTTATGTATTTCTTGAATGGTTGATGCCTTGACAAAGTAGAGAAGAAGATCTAATTGTCAGGATAACCCATCAGTCCAATCAGGATTGATAAGTTATCATAACAAAAGAATTGATTATCAAAGCATCAAACATTCAAGGAGATACAATTGTTCTACAAAGTTTGATCTTTCAGGAGTTATAAGTTAAGTTGATTATTCAGTTAATCAGTTTTGAATAAAAGAGAGAAAGTTATTGTATTACACTATTTTTTCATGTCATGTTTTAAACATACATCCAGGTATCTGTTACTTTATCTCATGCATTGATTGAAAAGGAAATACATATGCATCAGAGAAACTAATTGATCATGTTTAAAAAAAAGTGTTCAAATGTGTCCCACACAAGCCGTGTGAGTAACTAGACTGAGCAATTGTAGACATGCAAGCTATGTATCTATTTGATAAAAGAAAAGAGAAAAGAACATATGATAAATCTAAACATCCATCATTGCCCAATGATGGAGGTTGCTATTGAAGCCAACCTTCAAGTCTTCAGCCTTTTGTCTTCACTCCAAGCCATCATCAAGTTGAAACCTGTAAAATTTTGGGGATAGCCTTATTAGTGCTCTGGATGTTTACAGTTATCACATACTTTTATCAAACAGAGACATCTACTTATTATATCATGCATTCATATAGGAGATCAGATCAGATATATGACACAAATTAGGAAGAAATCACGAAGGAGATCAATCAATGTTATCAGGTACTTTTTATGCTAATGTGTTTGTTCACTGTGCAGGTATAGGACAAATTTTGTTGCTGATTTGAAGACAAATAACCATGTGGATTAAATGTGGCTCCCACAAGGGTTTGAGCCCAACATGTTTCTTTTCATTTTTGAAAAGAGTATCAGAAAAGAAAGCATGCATCATTTTGAGCTATATCATGCATCATCTAATCAACTTGCAGAAAGGATATGTCATCATGGCATTATTACAGTTGATTAGAGCAAATTAGATTAACATGACTGAATGCAAACAATCAAATTACAGTCATCCAGGCTACAAGAGCCATCTAAGGTACAGTATCATTAGGAATGCATGTATTTATTTCATCACAGCTAATAAAGAGCAACTGACAGAGTGCATTCATAGTACAAGGATATGATACAAGTTTTAAGATTAATGTGCCTGATAAAGAGATGAAAGATAGCATAGAGAAAGATACAAGTTATGTCTTTAAAGAGACAAATCAAAACATCAAGGCATTATTAGCCCTAGGCTGATATATGGTAGGTGAAAATGCAGTCATGAAATATATCATTGTCTTGGACCAGGAGCTAAGAAGTCATCATGCCTTGAAGCTTCAAAACCATCAGGATACATGGATATACAGTGAAACAATTCAAATGCAAGCAGCCAGGACTTAGTTTTCAAAGATGAGGCAACACTCTATACCAGGTATTTCTCTTTTTACCTCATATTGTCAAAGATGTTCAGAGTTTAACAGTTATATCACATTCAAGTTGCAAGTGTGTCATAGAGACAATCAAACAAGATGCTACATGGAACAACATCCAAGACAAGAGATACAGTGCATATTGAGAATGTGGCAGTCACATGCTAGGGGCAAAGATGCAAATGATAGATGCATATAGCATGCTCTCTGAAGAGCACTCATCAAGTGATAAAGACTGTCACTTAGTATCAAAGATCTTCGAAGAAGAACAAAATAGGAGCAACATTCATTTATCATCATTGTCATGATAGTCAAGTATAAATCCAAAAGCAAGAGATTGTCGTGTCTAGAAATGGAAAGGTGCAAATACAGTATGCACAGTAGAGTATTAAGAATGCCACAACCAAAGATAGTAAGGTGGTTTCCATACACCTCATCAACTATTTTGATCAAACAAACTCTACCTCGTACACCTTGGAGCTACGGTGATACCATGATACAATCAACAATGCCATAAAGAAAGATACCATGAAGAACAAAGACAAGTTTAGTCACCTTCACCATGGATAATCAAAGGCAAGATCAATAAAGTGGCTTATACAAGCAAGAAATAGTCAGAGTAGATCACAATTACCATATCCATCTATAGGAGTAAGTCAATGATGAAGGAGAAACAACAGAAGATGCTACAGTAATGGTGATTGACAATTCACAAAAGTAAAGAGCCCTCTTTCTTTTATGCCATCATGATGTAGTCATAGTAAACAGACAGCCAAGGGGAAAAATCCATGATACATTTGATACTATAACATTCAAGTGATGAGACAAACAATGAGTGTATGAATATGTTTATCTATGCTATAGGTATACCTTAAGAATGCCACAAACAACAAGGAGGAAAATACATGATGTCTAGAGCATCGAAGAATCCCAATACATATGATAGTCAAGAGAAGACAAATGATATCTATGCCATAGTATAAATCAAGTTGCAACAAAGACAGTACCTAGTCAAAGATGATGCCACATAACAAAAGTTCATCATACTATAGTTTGTAAGTTGAAGAGTACAAGTTATCATATGCAAACAAATAAAGAGACCATCTATGCTACAGGAGAGTCTCACAGAGGTGCCAAGAATATAAAGACTTGCTTATGCCAAGTAGCTACAATGAGACCACAGTCAAGGAATTGATCTATAGAAAGAGAGACTACTACGATAAAGAGTAAACCCATTTTACAGAAAATCAAACCCTAGTGCTAATTTTTGCACCCACAGTCAAGAAGACTCAAATAAAAGAGAAATACAGTCATATTCATTACAGAAAAGTAGCATTTTTCATGACAAGTGTGTACCCATCTACATGATGAACAAGGTCTTTCAAAGATCTCAAACCCTTAGGTTTCTTTCACACCATACATGTAAAAAGAAAGAGCAGTGAAAGATACAAGAGAATGGCCATAACAATTTGAAGCCTTGAAAGTACAAAAAGAGCAAACCCTTGATAGGAAATTCAAAACCTGGTTTCTCTTCTTCATTTACAGTCATAAGCAGGAAAATAGTGAAGAGCATGGTCGTGGCAGTATGAAGGATTTTTGTGCATGAGGGGTTGAAACCCTAGCTTCCAAACTGAACAAACCCTCCACATTCTACAATTTTGGTGATTGTATTCAGATAGAGCATGACCATAAAAGGTAGAGGCCTTAAAAATGTAAAAAGATGTTAAAAACCCTCATCTCAAAACCTTGAACCCTCAGGTTTTCTGCATCTATAGATAGCTCAAAGAAAAAAGAAGATATATGCAGTCATGGCCGGAAGTGATAGGCCATTTTTTGCCAAAGAATGCAATACCCATAACCTCAAACAACCCTTGCCATCTTTTTCTTTTTAAACTGTGAAAAGAGACAAAAGAAGCTACATAAGATGAAATGACAAGAGCTTACCTCATTTCGTTGACAGGAAGGGTCTACCCACGGCCTCACAGTGGCCTTAAAACTTTCAAGAATAGGTGAAGGTTGCAAGGAAAGATACAGAGAAGAGAAAAGTGTTAAAGAATACATAATGACAAAGAGAGAGCCATAAAGGAGGAAAGGAGACCGAAGCCATGAAAAACTAAAGCCACAGAGATGAGTAAATGCCTTATATAGAGCAGAAAGCAATGTTACCTTCTCTATGAACGATGCAGAGTTCCAGGATGCAACCAAGGATGCCTTTGAAGGGAAGAAGACCAGAACCATGATGAAAGCATTCAAACCCTTGGTCGGCAGATCAAAAGTTGCAGATCTCGAAGAAGGTAATCAAAATGAAGAATGAACAAAATTAGGGTTGTTTCCTCACTTTTCTTCGAAGGTTCTTTTTTCAAGTGTGTTTTTTGACTTGTAAAAAACAAATAATTACATTATCCAAAAGAGATGCCATGGTCAAGACTTTGGTCTTGAAAGTCCCTAGTCATCATAACATGGAGTGGCCGACAACAGTTTTTTAGACTTGATTTCTATTAAGTCAAGAGGGCCAATATGATGAAGGGAAAGGCTTCAATGCCTTACAAACTTCTTAAAGATTCCTTGGTGGTCGGGTTATGCATAGACAAGGTTTCACATGCTATGTTCCTTGTCTTATTCAAAACATCAAAAGGTAATGATACTTCAAGATTATGCATGGTGTCTAACAAAGCCAAGAGGGTGTAATTTTTGACATGGCATATGTTCAGGACTATGCATGGAGTTTTCAAAGGTAGGCATTTATGCATGATGGTGTATGATGGTGCAGTGATGGGTCATGGAGTTGTTTTTCTTTCTTGATCTCAGATTGCATATGGGGATATAAGGTGGTTTAGAAAATGTAATGTATGTGCACTAAGATGACAAAGGGGAGTCATAAGGAGGTTTATGCATATTATTTTGTGCATAGAGTGTCATGATGCATGGAGTGACTCAGATTACTTTTTTATTTTCTTGCAGAAGAAGATAAATATTTTCTCATTGATCTTGGAGTGATAAAGGTAAAAAAATTTGCCTTAAATATATTTGCATCATGCAAAACAGGTATATTTTCTTACAATGAGTTATAAGGAGTTTGTATTTGCCCCTAAGTCCTATTTTTTGCTCATATCATGCAAAATAGGTGATTTTTTTCCTTCTAGTCATGCACAATTTTACATACAAATCAATTGTAAATAAATAATAAAGTAATATTCTATAAATTACTTTATTATTTTTCACAAATTGTAAAATTGAAAATAGAACAAATTGTAACCAATAATAGAGTAATATTCTATTACTTTATTATTTACTCACAATCAATTTTGCTCATGCAAAATCATGCAAATTGATTAGTGGAGTTAATTAGGCCACCTAGGAGGTTTTGCATGACTTTTAGGAGTATTTTTAGGGTCCTTAGTCAACTTTTTATGGAGAGGCCCAAATTGAAGCTATTTTTGCTCAATTTGTGGCAGTTTTAGGCCCTAATTTTGAGAATTTTTGAGGTTGCTCGGGAATGAGTATTTTTAGAAGCAGTTATCTGCAAGTCTTTTTTTTTGCATGCGTCTTGGAGAGAGCAGACCTATATATTATAAGGAAAAAGTTTGTTTTTGCTAGTTCTTAATTGTCATTCTGATTCAAACATATTGGAGAATTCTTGTAGCTCACTTTTATAGTTTTATTGAGAGATCGGTAGGTTACATGTTATCTTTTGTCTTATTTGCAAAGCTTTCCTTTATTTATTTCAGATCAGTTGAATTACCTATCCTTTTTGTGCTGAATGTTGAAGTGATATGATGAAATTTTTTTGTGTTTTATTATTAAACCTTTAAAATTATTGTCTCACCTCCTTGTTTGTAGCATTAAAGCATATATTCATCACAGGTCGTAGGTTGTGTTAACCATAAATAGTTTTTTTATGCTGTGAAAAAACCATTTCCTTCATAAAAAACTTGTTTTCAAACCTTCCTTGGAATCACTTTTGTGGTATTTATGCCAAGTCTGGATTGTGTAAAAGTTAGATTTCTGGGTAAACATCGTGGATCAGATCGCATTATTTTTATCCATATCAGGTGCATCACCATTTTACCTTTAGCATTCATTTAGTTTCTTTCTTCCCTTTTCCCAAAAAGTAAAAACATACTTCTCAATAGAACATTTGAAGGGAACCAGCCCATAATCTAGAGGTCTAATCTCGTCATAGGGCACCCACAACCTAAGATTAGTCCCATGTTACATGAAATTGCCGTGCTTTAACTAGCCTTGCATACGGGTGCAATTCCCAATGATAACAGTACCAATCATACCGATACCTGGATCTCAAATCTTCATACTATCACATCCATTGGGAGTGGAGATGTAGATTCCTCTCATCGGTCCATCACCACCAATGGTCCATCTAAACATGAATTACCTTCTATGGATGTGCAAGATGCCCATCATAGGTGCATGGAGAAACATGCCACTCCATACTATACTCCTAGTATAAATCAGAATAGCATCAAACAAACTGGAAACTATACCAATGATGGTGTCAAAAGTACCTCCAATGACATATGTTGATAGGATCTTATCATCATGCCAATCTCCAACACTAAGGAAGTGATCCAAACCTCTCCAAAGCATCCAAACAGCTGTTGTCCTTAAAGTATACCCTGATAACTCCATGACAAGCAAAGTAGGACATCCATCTATCAACAATGTATGAGGTAGAAACCAATGGGCTAGGGTTGGAGCACTCCTACCCTCATGCTCATCTCCATACCTTAGCTAAAACTCAAGCATATGCCACTCAAAATCAAGTACCTCTATGACATCATATGCATACCTTGGATCATAGACCAACTGAAATTCTACACCTCCAAGTGCATACCAATCAAAGTCAAATGTCTCCATGGTACATGTCTCATGTCCTACAACTAGGGCAACCTCATAATCCGTCAAGGAATCATCATGATGGTGTTGTGCCTCAACATAAGTAGGCTCCTCAAGCTCTCCAAAAGTAGCTAGACTCCCAACCAAATCTGAACTACAAATATCTTCATCTTCACATGTAGGCATAACACTAGTGGCTAGTCCACAAAGTGTATGCTCAACTATCTCATCCATAGCCAAGACTTGAGCATTCAATGGGCTCTCCAAAATGTCTGACTCATGATCCTCATGATGAAAACTACTTGCACAAACTGAAACTTTTGAATCATACCTCTCATTAAGTCCATGCAAATTTGAGTGCTCCTTGTGCTTGTCCATCATAAGAGGCTCATCCCTTTCATCACACATGCTTTGAGTCTTCTTTACCTCTTCCATGCCATGGTATACAAATAAGACCTCTTGTGACTTGGATCCACAACAAATGCCTCATGTTCGACTCTCAAATCTTGAGTTTCAACAATAGAAGAATTCTTCCCACTATCATCTTCATGTGTAAGGGCTGTCATATCTTGATTATGCAAAGGTAAGGGACTGTTGTTCCAAATTAGAAAATTAGAAATTGTCTCATACCTTTGTGCAGTGTTCTCAACATCCTCAAGAACCTCTTCCTCCTTTGTTGCATGTTCTTCATCAAGTGTTGATCCAATATGTGTCTCCCAATGAAAATCACATGCCTCAAGGCTATCTGAACCTCCATCCTCTTGGCTATCATGTCATGATTATGTAAAGGTAAGGGACTACTATTGCAAATTAGAAAATCAATCCTTACCTCATACCTTTGTGTGATGTCTTCATAGGTCTTAATCATCTCTCCTTCCATGAGTGGGTGGTCAAGAGATGTATCAATTTGAAAATCAATTGTCATAAGTTATGTCCCATGGCTGTGAAAGGAAGCTGGGTGTGCAGAAATCGCTTCCTACACTAATCTAATGAGGGGAGGAGAGTGCAAATTAAATTTTATCCTTACTATTACAACAATGTTAAACCTACTAATAGAGATAACAGAGATATTGCAGCAAACACATACACAAGAAAGTGAGACAGCAGAAGAGAGACACAAGATATACGTGGGGAAAACCCTTATCGGGTGAAAAACCCCACACTCCAAAACCTGCACAATGTATTAACAAAACTGAAATGTTTTACAATACACTTGCAATGCAATCTCTCAGAAGTCTTCGACACTCATATTTGGAGACAAACTGGCAGCATAACAGTACCTGTCAAACTTGTAATACATCTCCTCCTCCAAGCACTTGTTTATATAGAAAATATAAGGCAAAATTGCCTCTATCTTGGAATGGGTGTCCAACTTGGCCTCATGGCCCAAAACCCATGCCTATGGACACTTGGTCAGCATTGTAAGATGCTTCTGACACTTGTCCACACACCCCATCCCAAAGAGGTCGCCTATTTCTAAAATGGGCTATGACAGATTCTCTTACGACTCTTATGACCGTCATAGAATCTGTCATAGTAGTTACAACATATAGCTGTAAGAGAATCTATCATACACAAGCTATAAATAGCATATTCTCTTACAACATGTCATAGTCCACCTTGGGGTGCCCAAAGATGCCTTTTTCAAAGATGCTCTTCGAAACATGTCTTTACCTGTCATAGAATTTCCTATTTCTGACTCTTACATGTCATAACTTCGTCATAGGAATCTGTCATGACGTTACGGTCAATATTCCCTTACACAACATCCAAGATGCCGACACATGGCAAAATATTCTTACCACAAAGTGGGATGCCTATCTCCTCATGTGAGGACAAAATTACAAGTTGCAATCTTCCATGTAGGATGACACATCACCATGCCACATCCCACAAAATGACAATATGAATTTACAATTTAATTTACAACATAGGCAATAAATAAATAAATACAATGACAATGATACAAGGAATTATCAAGGTTGAGACACCTTAATTCCTAACATTCTCCCACTTGTCGAACACCTTGTAAGAGCCAATAGAATTAACAGGATTTAAATACTATAGGCTCAGAGGCCCATAGACTCCTAACACCATTTGAACTTCTTTGTGCCCACTAGCTTCGTCAATGCATTTGCAACATTCTTCAAAGTATATACCTTCTCCAAATTTACCTTCCCATCCTCTATCATGTCTTGGACAAAGTGAAATTGTACATCAATATGCTTTATTTTGGCATGGAAAGTTGGATTCTTCACAAGGCAAATTGCACTCTGACTATCACAACAAATCGTAATCTATCCTACATAACACCAATATCTGAACACAATCTCTTAAGCCAAATGGCTTCCTTACAAGCATGAGTTGTGGTCATATACTCAACTTTTGTAGTGGACAAAGCAACCACAGGTTGTCGCTTACTCATCCAACTAATTGCACCACCAAACATTGTGAACACATATGCACTGGTGGATCTCCTGCTGTTAATGTCACCTACCCTATCAGAATCCACAAATCCATGAATACAAATTGAATGTAGAGGTCTTGTAGCATTTCCATGATAGCAAATGGAATACTCAGAAGTACCCCTCAAATATTTGAACACTCACTTAACTGAATCCCAATGTACCTGTCCAGGATTAGCCATAAATCAACTAAGGACTCCCACTACTTGGGCAATGTCTGGTCTTGTGCAGACCATGGCATACATCAAACTGCCAACAACATTAGCATAAGGTACTCTGCTCATGTCCTCCACCTCACTAGGAGATTTTGGACAATCACTAACAGATAACTTTGTCCCTAATGAAATAGGAACACACAATGGTGTTCAATCTACCATGCTGAACCTATCCAACACGATCTTCACATACTTACTCTGGCTTAACCAAAGTTTTCTATTAGTTCTATCTCTTCTGATTTCTATTCCTAGAATGTACCTGGCTGCCCCTAAATCTTTCATTTCAAACTGTGCTGCCAACTGAGACTTAAAATCAGAAATCATATTCTTACCCTTCCTAATCATCAACATATAATGCAACAATGAGAACATAATCACCATCAAACTTATAATACACACAGCGATCCAATTTCAATCTCACAAATCCAATTGACAACACAAAGGCATCAAACTTCAAATACCACATCCTAGGAGACTACTTCAAACCATACAAAGAATTTTTCAATTTGCAAACCAATTTTTCTTTACCTTTCACTATGTAATGCTCTGGCTGTGACATGTAGATTTCTTCCTCCAAATCACCATGAAGGAAAGCTATCTTCACATCCATCTATTCTACCTCTAAGTCATAAGCAGTTGCAAGAGATAACAGAAATCTAATGGATGTCAGCTTTGCAATGGGAGAGAAAATTTCACCATAATCAATTCCCTCCAATTGTGAATACCCCTTCACAACCAATCTGGCCTTGTACTTTTCAACACTACCATCTGCACCAAATTTCTTCTTGAACACCCATTTGCATCCAACGGGTTTTCGTCCATTAGGCAAAGGCACCAAGTCCCATGTTTTATTCTTTTCCAAAGAAGCCATCTCATCTTCCATGGCCTCCTTCCAGGAACCTGCATCTTTCATACCCATAGCCTCTGACACAGTTCTATGTTCACCAGTGTTAGTAAGTAAAGCAAAAGCATAACTAGAATCAAGTAATGAATAACCAAACATATTAGGTTGCTTTCTTGTTCGTGTAGACCTCCTCAATGGCTGAGGTTGAGGTTCTACTTCTTCTGAGCTTTCAGAGCTGCTAGAGATCTCCTCATCATCAGGTCTCACAGGGTCTGTCTGTTCAGTCTTCTCAAGGGTAGAAGGAAACTGAACCGCATCCTCTTTCTTTTCTGTCTATTCTGGCTGTAGAACAACAAAAGAAGGTGTTAGCTCTCTGAAGATAACACTTCTTCTATACAACACTTTTTCAGCCACCGGATCCCAAAGCTTGTATCCTTTCACACTGACACCATAGCCAATGAAAATACATTTAACAACCTTGTTCTCTAGTTTAGACTATTTTTCCCTAGGCACATGTGCATATTCCTCGCAATTAAAAACACGAAGATGTCTAACTAAAGGCTTCTTACCAGACCACACCTCCATAGGTGTCCTACCAACAAGAGCTGATGTAGGAGATCTATTTACCAGATAGCAAGCAGTGGCAACAACTTCAGCCCAAAACTTTTGTTTGAGGCTTGCTCCACTAAGCATACTCCTAGCCTTCTCTATCAGTGTCATGTTCATCCTCTCTGCAACTCCATTTTGTTGCGGGGTATATGGAGTTGTCTTATGCCTTTCAATCCCTTTCTCTTTGCAGAATGTATCGAACTCTGCTGAATAAAACTCACCACCATTGTCAGTTCTCAAACACTTAATCTTTTTACTAGTCTCATTTTTAGCAAAGGCTTTAAACTCCTTAAACTGACTAAAGACTGCAGTCTTGCTTCTGATAAAATAAACCCATGTCCTTCTACTGTAATCATCTATGAAAGATACAAAATATACAGATTTTGAAATCGAAGGAATATTAACATGACCAAACACATCAGAATGAATAAGATCCAATACACTAGAAGACTTGTCAGAGCTAGAGTAAAATTGACCACGATTTTGCTTTCTATAAATGCAATGTTCGCAAAAGTCAAATTCAAGATTACAATCATTTAACCCCTCAATGAGGTTTTTATTTTTCAGGGTACATAGACCCTTCTCACCAATGTGGCCATATCTCAAATGCCATAACATAGTCTTTTCAGCAGGAAGCTTAGCTTCCATAGCATGTCCACTACCATCAGAACTAGTTACAACAGATTTCTTCACTACTCATTCAGATGGTGGGGATGAAGTGATTGCAGCTTGTTTCTTTGAGTCATAAGAACTATTGCACTGTGAAGTGCCTACCTCTAGCTAAAATAGAGTACCTCTCTGAGTACCCTTCGCAAGCACCATAGATCCTCTAGTCATCTTGCATCCATTATTCGAAAAGACAACCTGCACACCTGCATCATTCAACATACTTACAGAAAGCGGGTTTTGTGTAAGGCCTAGAATGTGCATAACTCCAGTGATCCACTTCACTTGTCCATCAGGGAATCAGATTGAGACTCTTCCATGACCAACAATCTTTAGATGAGAGTCGTCACCCAGGTACACTCTTCCACCATCGAACTCTTCATACTTCGTGAACCAGTCTCGATGTGAGGTCATGTGGAATGATGCACCACAATCAATCAACCACACATCATTAGATGCATGGGTGGCCAAGGTTGTGATGAAGGCATCACCATCATGTTGTGACTTATCAGAATCTGAATCAGGAGCTTTCTTCTTCTTTTCCTTCTCCTCTTTGCATTCCTTTCAGAAATCCCCAGTTTTACCATAGTTCCAACAAAGAGCCTTGGACTTTCCAAGAGATTTGGATCTCCCACGGGATTTGGATCTACCCTTTTCACCTTTCTTGTCCTTCTTCCCTTTCTCTTTGGGTCTTCCACGAACCGTAAGAGCCTCTTTGGCTGCCTCAAAAGACTTTCTCTGCATCTCTTCAGATAACAACGAAGATACTACATCTTCCATCTTGAAGGTGGTAGTGGTGCTTCTGATAGCCATGACAAGATGATCCCACGAATCTGGCAAAGAACAAAATAGGGTCATGCATCAATCCTCCTCCTCCATTTTCACACCCACAGATGTCAACTGTGCAACAATCATGTTGAAAGAATTCATGTGATCCGCAATAGATCCTCCATCTTCCATCTTCAAAGCAAACAACTTCTTTTTCTAAAAAAGTTTGTTTACCAAAGACTTGGCCTGATAAACATCACCCAACTTCTTCCAAAGATCTTTCATTGTCTTCTCCTCATGGACATTCAATAGGACAGAGTTAGCTAAACAGAGTCTTATGAGACCCTTAGCCTTCCGATCTTTGAGATCCCAATCAACTTGTTGCATTGTTGTGGGTTTTACACCGGATACCATTTCCCATAGGTCACGATCAACAAGTAGGTCCTCCATCTTCAATTTCCACAACTTGAAATTAGTGCCATTGAATTTCTCAACCTCTAACCTTCCAGATGTGGTTGCCATCTCCTTGCTACAACAAGATACAGAATACTTTGCACAACACTCTCACTCAATCTAAGATTAGCTCAAAAAACCCTTACCCAGCAGCTAGGACCAAAATTGGCCAGGCTCTGATACCAATTGAAAGGAAGCTAGGTGTGAGGAAATCACTTCCTACACTAATCTAATGAGGGGAGAAGAGTGCAAATTCAATTTTATCCTTACTATTACAGCAATGTTAAACCCACTAACAGAGATAATAGAGATATTGCAGCAAACACATAAACAAGAAAGTGAGACACAAGAAGAGAGACAAGATATACGTGGGGAAAACCCTTCTCAGATGAAAAACCCCACACTCCAAAACCTGTACAATGTATCAACAAAACTGAAATGGTTTACAATACACTTGCAATGCAAGCTCTCAGGCGTCTTCGACACTCATATCTGGAGAAAAACTGGTAGCATAAAAGTACCTGTCAAACCTGTAATACATCTCCTCCTCTAAGCACTTGTTTATATAGAAGATACAAGGCAAAATTGCCTCTATCTTGGAATCGGCATCCAACTTGGCCTCATGGCCCAAAACCCACGCCTATGGACACTTGGTCAACATTGTAAGATGCTTCTGACACTTTTCCACACACGCCATCCCAAAGAGGTCGCCTATTTCCAAAATGGGCTATGACAGATGCTTTTACGACTCTTATGACTATCATAGAATTTGTCATAGCTGTTACAACTTACAGTTGTAAGAGAATCTGTCATACACAAGCTATAAATAGCATATTCTCTTACAACATGTCATAGTCCACCTTGGGGCACCCAAAGATGCCTTTTTCAAAGATGCTCTTCGACACATGTCTTCCCTGTCATAGAATCTCCTATTTCTGACTCTTACATGTCATAACTTCGTCATAGGAATCTGTCATGACCATTATAGTCAATATTCCCTTACACAACATCCAAGATGCTGACACATGGAAAAATATTCCTATCACAAAGTGGGATGCTTATCTCCTCATGTGAGGACAACATTACAAGTTGTCATCTTCCATGTAGGATGACACATCACCGTGCCACATCCAGTAAATAAATAAATACAATGACAATGATACAAGGAATTGCAAGGTTGAGACACCTTAATTCCCAACAGGCTGCAAGTTATATCCTCGTGAAGACATGTCTCTTCTATCCTCAAGACTTCATAATGAGATCCATAAAATTCTTCATCCATGTGTCCACTCTTTACATTCTTCATGTTGAATTGTTGTTCTTTGGATGTGGTTGCCATAGAAGTCTGAAGTTCTATTGTAGATGATGAAGAATGTGCCAATCTCAACTCCAAACAAAGCTTATCAACTTGATTCTCCAATTCTTGAAGGGGGCCATTTGAGTGCTCTTCAAAGAATCCATAGTAACCTTAAGCTCAAAGGTAAGCTTATCAACCTCATCTTCTTTTCCTCTCAATGCATCAAAGTATATCTCATCAAGCTTGAGGAGATGATCTCTATCTGAAAGTAGGTGTAGGTAATTTGACTTCATTAGAACAAAAGCCTCTTTGAGTACCTGTAATTCTACAAGAGATAGTTCTCCTTCAAAGCCATTATGTCTCCCTTGAGCCTTCCAACAATAATCTACCATCATCTTATGAGTATTGTCAAAATAAGTTAGGGCTGCAACAATAATGTCTTCATTTACCTTCAATTGACCTTCCAAATTATGTGACTCGTAGGGCCTATCATCTTCATACCAATTCAGTGATTGGTCTTCACAATCATGCCTCCCACAATCAACTCTCTTCATGACATTTTTCCCACAATATCCATGTTTGGAAGCTAGGTCACCATCATGCTCAATCAAGGTATCACCATCATAATAGTAAGTAGAATCATTTTCATCATGCTTTTCCTTAATGGCCGGTCTATAAAGTGTATGCACAACTATGAATTCCTTAACCACAAAGTGATCTTTCAACTCTTGCATTACTAAATCAATCTTATCAAAGTCTCTTTATTCACTATATAAGAAAATTTTTGAATTGCCTTCATATGTATGAACAACATCCACTTCAAAGGACCACCCAAACCACAAATTGATTCCTTTCCAATATGATGTAAAGATGGTGAAGCAATGCTAGGCTCAATCAAGGGAACCTCAAAAGAACTCATACCTTCATGTAGCTGATCCAACACTCTTGGTTGTGTAAACTCCGTGGCAACATACCCTTCAACCTTGTGATCACTATGAAGACTTATGTGTTCTCCACTTGTAGATGTAATAGGTGATTCCTCTTTGTCCAAATCATACCTTTGAAGTGAACTTGTGGTTTCATCTTCTTTAGGGCTTCCACATATATGGCTGGATGTCCAAACTTCTAGGCATGTTGACTGATTTTTTCCTTTCTCATGATCACTTGTAGGCTGCAAATCACAAATAAGTAATTCTTCATCCTTTTCTCTGCTTTCTTCAATGATAACTTATGATTTTTATTTCTCTTTTCTCAATTTTTTGATGTAGATATAGAGATCCTTCTTTCCCAAATTCCCATCTTCATGTATTCTCAAATGAACATCAAAAGGAGTTGCATTCTTGAAATCATCTGATAAACCTTGGTATTCCTCAATGATTTTTGTGCCTTCTTCTTTATACCTCCATCAATCCAACTTCCTTTTCAAATCAGCTTGAGTTTGTCTAAAAGATTCAAGCAATGATTTTGTTGTTTCTCTACCTTCCATGATTCATACACAAATATACACCTTCTCAAAGAAGTGATGCTCACCTTAGGGTCAAACCTTTGGCAAACTCCACAAGATATGGCATTGAAAGTATCTTTTTCCTTTGGAATGATAAAACCCTTTAGGCTGGCAAGATCAAAGCTCTGATACAACTACAATATCCCCAATGGGATTTGCCCTAAAATTTTGATTTTTAGATTCTGATTTCTGCCCTATTTTTCTACACTTTTGGTAATCTGTTGAAACCCTAATTTCTGATCTAATTTTTTTCTTTTATTTAAAATATTCCAGCAAACATAAAACATATCCAAATATGGAAAATAATGATGAAAAATGATATTACAAGTTGACAGTCACCATAAGCATGAATTACACCATGAAATGCACAATGTAGGGCAACACAAATATGATTTTCCTAAATTAAACTTCTGTTGCTACAAACTAAATTTTTTAGAAATGTAATTACATCCAATGCATAGGCCAAACATGCCAAAATACCAATCAGATCTCTGTTGTTACAAATCAGACCTATAATTAGGTTTGTACATACCAAATTATGGTGAACACGAAGCTCCAATACAAACCCTAGCTAGGTGAATTACATCAGCTAGGTTATGATGACAAATCACATACAAAAGATGGAGAATGCTGCTCTAAAACCCTCTCCAAAGGTGGCACTAGGTCTGGTGCAAATAACTAGGGTTTAGGAAACCCTAATCAAGATTAAATCTTCCCTCCACTAGTAGAGAAACAAAAAAATAAATGACTAAAAAAACTACCAAAAATTGGTCATGTGACCATTAGTTTGGTTACGTGACCATTGGTAGTTTTTTGCCAGTCATTTATCTCGCGACCAAATTTATGACTAAACAAATTTTAGTCATTAATTTGGTAGTATATTTAGTCATTGATTGTTGTTAACTGGTCATTTATTTAGTTATTGTAATCATTAATTTGGTAGTATATGTAGTCATTAATTTGGTAGTATATTTAGTCATCAATTTGGTAGTATATTTGGTAATTTGGTAGTTTATTTACTCATCAATTTGGTAATATATTTAGTAATTAATTTAGTCATTGATTGTTGTTAACTGGTCATTTATTTAGTCATGGTAGTCATTTTTATTTACTGGTTTCCATTAATTGGTAGTAAATTTAGTCATGATATGAATAATTTATTAAATACCATAAATTTTATAATGCAAAAAAAACATATTATTAAATTTGAATTAAAACATAAAAGCAAATAAAAAATTACATATACGAACAAGCTACAACATGCTAGAATTAAAAGATTGATTCAACATTGTGATAAAGAAAGGTAATCTGCAATAAAAAAATATAATGCAAATATATATATATATATATATATATCAAGTTATAAGATATCAAAAATGTCTAAGAGTATATATATAAATATAATAAAAAATGTCAAAGTTGTCTAAGAGTTTCCAACTCTTTCAAATACACCATGAAAATTAAGATCCCTAAACAACACATTCAAAATACTGCATAAAGCAGTGGGCCAAGATGTCTAACAATTAGTACATGATAAACATCAACTATGCCATTTTTTGCAAATATTCTAGTGGCCACTGTGTGAAGGTTCCTTCTTTCTCTCTCAGACAGACAGCTCCATCTATTTTGTCTTCATAAGCAAGGGGTATGTTACTTGTGACCTTTAAAATATTTACATTTGCATCTCCTGTTCCTTTCAAGTTGACTCCATGCACAATAGATAGTGAGTGAATCCGCCCAATGCCCACAGCAACACCATCAAATGAATCCAACACCCTAACTTTATCCCCTTCTTGGAGTTTATCAATACATTTATGCAAAAACAAAAAAAAATACACATTATATTGAAATACATAATAATTATTACATAGGTAATGATTACCCTTATTTACATAATAAAACAACCATTACTTGTGTTGGAACAAAATTTTAAAACCCTAAAATTTTGTTAATTCCCGCCATTATTCCAAATAAACTATTCTCACAATGTTATTTTAATTTTTCAGTTGAAACAATAAATCCGATTGGCTTATATCCTAGCCTTAATAATCCCACGACATCCGACTGATACCCAAAAGGAATAAAATCATTAAAGTTAACCCAAAAATCCCTTAAATAAAAAGGCCATACAAAGGGATATCATTGGGAGAATGCTATGTCGAGAGGACTCAACGTAGTGTCTCTTCGATAGCCCGAAGTAGTAACTATAACTCGTTTTGCATGTAAGGCTGACGTCAGAAAAAAGAGAATAAAACATTTCGAGGAGACTAAAGGGTATTGGAATGACTCAACCGCATATCTCTTTGATATCTTGATAATGCCAAACATATCGATGGGACCAATGCATATCGGTGTGACACCTAAATGTGTCACACTGATACAACAATATCTATCAATAAAAGCATATCGGGAGGACTTAAGGATATTGAAGTGACATAATTTTAGGTCCTACCGATACACTGATAATGCTTATTAAAGGGCATTTTGAAGGAAGTTAATAAATAAAAGGGATCATATAACACATAAAAGATATCGATGGGACATAATGATATCGGTGTAACACTATCTGAAGTCATCCCGATAGCCCAAAGAATGATGAAATAATGTTGAAGAAAGAAAAAGCGACCATCCCGATAAATTAGTGACATGACTATTTTACATGAATTAGACGGCTCATGTTTGAAAGAATTAATTATGTAAGGAAATGAGTGCAACTTGGAATGAACATCTAAGAACAGTGGTGTCTTCAGTAACTTTAAATTTCATTAGATTACCTCAAAAACACTCACAACTATGCCACAAAGCGGAATCAGACATAGTTCATTTCCAACATTAACTCTTAGAGGAAAGTACAAGCAACATTAACCAGTTTCAACAACAAGAATTCTACAGTTTCAATAATAGAACCATTAAACATGAAAGATGGAACAAAAGAGATGAACACAGATTTACGTGGGGAAAACCCTTTCGGGTAAAAAACCCCACACTCCAAAAGCCCAAATCGCCATTGTATTAATCAGCAATAGAAAATACAGTTACAATACAATTTAGGCACTAAGCCTTTCATGGAGATTAACATCCTATTCCATCTGAAGATTATTCGACAGTCACTCCTCTTCTCTCTATCTATCTTGCCCGGTTCTAGGTATCACACTCATCCAGCATTCAGAACTACATGTCCATGCATGAGTGTCGAGATTGCTCTTCTTCGTCTCTAATAACCAACCAAACATAATAGCCCGAACTCTCTCTGTCTCCCTCTCTTCGCACACTTGCCCTCTGTTACGATGCGTTTAATATATCACATTACAAAAGAGAACATTCAGTTTGACTACCATAACGGACTAGACAGTTACAAAAGGCAATCATTCAATTCACAATATTTGTGATATGCATTGCCAATACAACATTGGCAATTTTGTCCTTCCACCATGTCAAGGAGCCACGTCACCATTGTCAAACCAATTCCCAGCATCCCAACTCATAACCATTTCCACGACTGTTCATATTCGTGAGATCTAATTATCCCACATTCATAAGTCAGTGATCCTTTGATCGATTTATATACAAGACCACGGGTATACTTAATGTCACACACTTTTGCCTGACACGACCAGTGATCCACCTGCTAATGGTCTATCACTCCATCGTTGGGCCAGCAACCTAGTTCCACCGAAATCATATGGTTCCATCGACGATCAACACAAATAGATCATGTTGGACCATCGGTGAGACCCATTTCGGGGTCTCGCCGAAATGTCAATGGCTCACCGATGCCAAGACCTCATCAGAGTAACCCGAAGTGTCGGAGAGACTCATACTGAAGTGACATGTCTCACTGATGTCAAACCTTTGTCAGTGTAACATGAAGTACTGGAGAGACATCTTCTAGCCACGCCAATGTCACTTGTCATGCCGATCGTCAGAATGACTCTCACTGACGCCAAACCTCCATTAGAGTGACCCAACACATTGGAAGGAGATATCCACAGCATGCTGATAAGGTTTCTCACACCGATGTCCAATTGTCAAAGTAACACAACACACCGTCTTGTCGATGCAAAGAACAATCCACTGTGAACAATGTGATCGCTAAGATACTTGCCGATTGCTGAGACTCAGATCAACTCTTGCCAATGCCTGTAAATCTGAGACACATGTACTCAACATTCTCCCACTTGACGAAGGATTTATAGGATTCCATCAACGCTCGAAGTCAGTGTATCAGCTTAGAAGTTGCCTCCATTTCACTATGCTCACAAGCTTTACATAAGCATCAATATTATCAACTTCAAAGCTTCATCTTGAACACAACCATGAAGCCATCCTCCAGAAACAAGATAGAACATCAGCTAGAACAACAATTAGAAAACTAACTCCTTCCATCCAACTGAACAAAAAACCCTCTTGACTGAAAATAGCATACACAGCCAGTGCTAAAACATATGATCACTCATACCTTGAAGGTATTCACATCAGCAGACTCATGCCACCTACATATACACCCATCAACTGTAAATACAAGCTCCATGTGTCAACCAGTCGAAGAAGACCAAACACATCCAAGAATTCCCACTACATGGGTAATGCAGATCTGAAAAAGATCAAGGCATACAAAGTTTACCGATAGCATAACATAGAAGGTGTAAGTAACAACATCATGTAGTACCAAGGAATCATCCACAATGATATGCAAAACCTATAAACAAATAACCTGCAAGAGCAATTCTCCCCACCAGTCTAGAACTCTCCCAAATTCTCTACACCCAACAAAGGAAAAGAGATAACAGAACCTCCATGTCATCACCTAAGAACATAAGTGAAAACACATGACCACAAGCTAGTGATCACAATCAGCTCCAATAAAACCTCAAACCAATGTAGTGTGAAACAAACCATCCAGGAAGATAACCAAGACCATAGAGAGAAACACTACACATCACATACCTGTAGAAAATCCTCCTACATACACCTCTAAGTGCCAACTATGTCAAGTATGATCTCCTTCACAACACCCCAAAGAGAATAGCATAACAACACCCAAACAAACATTCAATCTCAAGAGATCAAATTCAACATATGTAATCATGCAACCAACATGGATGAGAGCCTCTCAAACCAAAGAAGATCAAACTAATCCATTTCCCTTTTGGTGCAGGAGCACCTTGACAAATTGAGACTTCCATAGGAGTTGGATTAAATTTGAATGGTTCAATATTGTAATAAGATAAATTATGTCATATTTCAGAGGATGAAGTCATTAGGAAGGTTAAATGTTCTAGGTTTGTCTTCATTTGCAAATTAGGAAAGTTATCTTTCAAAATAATGTAAAAACTTGGAATGTGAAGTCATTTGGCTCTTGGTTTGTCCCAAATCAATTGGAAACTGAAATATCATTGTAATGCCTTTAAAAGGCCTTGTTTACCTTTGTAAACTCATGGGTGATTGAAGGAATGAAATGGAATAGTAAAAAGGCACTGTTTTCTGTATTTTCTTCAGAAATTTGTTGCTTTCAGTCATTGTACAGCCCTGTACGAGCAAGGACTGGTGCCAAGTTGGTTGTAAGTGATAGTTCTATTAGTCACCCTCCATTTCCATTTTGTTACATTCATTTTGATGTTGTTTTGTGTAAGATATTGGCATTCTTGTGTTGACAGTCAAAACCCTGTCTTAGGGTAAACAGTGAGCTTTTAAAATGGTGTTTCCCCTAATTCACCTATGGAATAAGATAAAAACTGGGGAAAAGATAGTTCTATGTATATTTCCCCTGATTCCAAGTTTGCAGAGTTTATGGAGGATGTGGGGTCCTATTTCTATCATGCCCTAGCACTGTTCTGTCTTGTTTAAGACTGGTAAAAGGACAGAAATGTTGTGTTTTTTATGACTTTAGTATGGGTTGAACCTATTTCATGACGGTATTAGTTTGGTAAAGGTAGTAAGCAAAACCCTTTCATATTCTACATGTTGACCTTGGCAAATGGAGGAAGGTTTATATCTTCAAAGAAGACTGTCCAGTAAATACTGAGTATGATAGTCACAGTCATGACTGAGAATGAGTCAGTTTTATATTCTAACAGTGCTTGTAAACCCTAGAAGGGTGTGGGACAAGGTGTTTCAAATGTTATCAATCCCTAATGAAGCTTGAAGACTCAGGAGAAGTGTATTTCCATTAGTTTTGGTTACTTTTTGGACTGTCACGGTCTGAAAACAGGTTTTTTTAGAACAGTATAAGAGTCATAGAGTCTAGGGTTTATAAAATACCCCTAGAAATGGACTTTTGATGGAGTGATAAGTTAGTGCAGAATAAATAAGGAATATTCCAAGTGTTGGTTGAGAGAGATTGAGGTAGGAGATAGGGAAATCAATAAGACCTCTTGTGTTGACAAGGTCTAATAGGCCTAATTGGCACGCTGTCAGACCTATTTTGAGGTATTCTTTTCAAAACAATCTATGTTGATTTCTTGATATGTTCATGATAAGGATAATAGGTACTCAAAACACCCACCATAGTTCTGAGAAGAGCCTTATGGAAAAAGTTATGTTTGACAGTCCTTAAGGACAGGGCTACAAGGAAACAAGTCTGTCATAGCACTGTCAAAGTGTAGTCAAACTGTAAGTTGCTGTCCATTGTCCTCGAAGGTACAGGTTATAGTTGTTGGGTCAGAGACCATGTGATTGGTTATGTATTTGACAAATTTATGTTGGTTGTAGTGTGAGTACCATAGTTGCACCTTGAGAATAGTCATGAAGGAATGAATGGGCAGCCTTTGTAATGGTTTGTTTGTTGGTAAATTGAAGTTACTAAGGAGTTGAGTTATCTTGTTCTTTTTCCTCTGCAATAGATTGGTATCAGAGCTAGCAAAAGCTTTGGGAGGAGATGTTGTATTTGTTCCTGTCACTGAGAAGGCAGGTGAAGAACTGAAGGAAAGATTATGTTGGTGACCATTGTTTTTGTTGCTAAGTTGTTTGGTTGTAGGTGCTTATCCATCTAGCTGCAGAAGGATGTTTTCTGAGGTTGTGTGTGTGGGTAGACAAGAGAAGATCTGTCATGACCATTCTCCAATGGAGATTAGGCTGGATAAGGGTGCATAGAGAAACCACTGAGGAGAGAGTGGTAGGTGCATCACCAGGATCTACTGTTGGGTGAGATGAATGGTTTGGTGAGTTGGTTTGTTGTGAAGCAATGAGAGATATGGATACCTGAAGAAGCACTTGATGTTGCAGCCTGAAGAGTACTCCACTGATGGGAGTAGAAGGAGCCTGAAGATGCTCTAAGAAGATGGTAGTTTGTTCTGTTGGTTGGTTGGTCACCTTTCTATTGATCTGAAGATTTGAAGTTTGTAGCTGAGAAGACTGAAGATAAAGACAGAGGAGATGCAGAAAAAGACTTTGTTGCTGATACATTTCCAAGGGACTTAGAAATTTTGTTGGTTGGTTGTATGGTGCAGGAACACCTTGACAAATTGAGACTTCCATAGGAGTTGGATTAAATTTGAATGGTTCAATATTGTAATAAGATAAATTATGTCATATTTCAGAGGATGAAGTCATTAGGAAGGTTAAATGTTCTAGGTTTGTCTTCATTTGCAAATTAGGAAAGTTATCTTTCAAAACAATGTAAAAACTTGGAATGTCCCAAATTAGTTGGAAACTGAAAGATCATTGTAATTCCTTTAAAAGGCCTTGTTTACCTTTGTAAACTCGTGGGTGATTGAAGGAATGAAATGGAATAGTAAAAAGGCACTGTTTTCTATATTTTCTTCAGAAATTTGCTACTTTCAATCGTTGTATGGCCCTGTACGGGAAAGGACTAGTGCCAAGTTGGTTGTAAGTGATAGTTCTATCAGTCACCCTCCATTTCCATTTTGTTGCATGCATTTTGATGTTGTTTTGTGTAAGATATTGTCATTCTTGTGTTGACAGTCAAAACCCTGTCTTAGGGTAAACAGTGAGCTTTTAAAATGGTGTTTCCCCTAATTCACCTAATGGAATAAGATAAAAACTGGGAAAAAGATAGTTCTATGTATATTTCCCCTGATTCCAAGTTTGCAGAGTTTATGGAGGATGTGGGGTCCTATCTCTATCATGCCCTAGCACTGTTCTGTCTTGTTTAAGACTGGTAAAAGGACAGAAATGTTGTGTTTTTGATGACTTTAGTATGGGTTGAACCTATTTCATGATGGTATTAGTTTGGTAAAGGTAGTAAGAGAAACCCTTTCATATTCTACATGTTGACCTTGGCAAATGGAGGAAGGTTTATATCATCAAAGAAGACTATCCTGTAAATACTGAGTATGACAGTCACAGTCATGACTGAGAATGAGTCAGTTTTATATTCTAACAGTGCTTGTAAACCCTAGAAGGGTGTGGGACAAGGTGTTTCAAATGTTATCAATCCCTAATGAAGCTTGAAGACTCAGGAGAAGTGTATTTCCATTAGTTTTGGTTACTTTTTGGACTGTCACGGTCTGAAAACAGGGTTTTTGAGAACAGTATAAGAGTCATAGAGTCTAGGGTTTATAAAATACCCCTAGAAATGGACTTTTGATGGAGTGATAAGTTAGTGCAGACCAAATAAGGAATATTCCAAGTGTTGGTTGAGAGAGATTGAGGTAGGAGATAGGGAAATCATTAAGACCTCCTGTGTTGACAAGGTCTAATAGGCCTAATTGGCACACTGTCAGACCTATTTTGAGGTATTCTTTTCAAAACAATCTATGTTGATTTCTTGATATGTTCATGATAAGGATAATGGGTACTCAAAACACCCACCACAGTTCTGAGAAGAGTCTTATGGCAAAAGTTATGTTTGATAGTCCTTAAGGACAGGGCTACAAGGAAACAAGTATGTCATAGCACTGTCAAAGTGCAGTCAAACTGCAAGTTGCTGTCCATTGTCCTCAAAGGTATAGGTTATAGTTGTTGGGTCAGAGACCATGTGATTGGTTATGTATTTGACAAATTTATGTTGGTTGTAGTGTGAGTACCATAGTTGCACCTTGAGAACAGTCATGAAGGAATGAATGGGCAGCCTTTGTAATGGTTTGTTTGTTGGTAAATTGAAGTTACTAAGGAGTTGAGTTCTCTTGTTCTTTTTCCTCTGCATCACCTTTTCAGGAAATCAGCCCATAAAGTCATCTCCTAATAGTCCTCATCAATTAATGATATCTTAAACTCAAATGCACAAGGAGATAACCATGCTATCCATCTCTCACAATGAATCCTCTAGAACCATCTATGAGTAGTTCAAGATCCATGTCTATCAAAGAAAGCATAAAACACTTGAGAGAAACAATGGGTAATACCTCTCAAGTAATAAACTACCAAGTAGACCATGCACGGGGATAAGAATGCTCCTCCAAGATATACAAGCCATCATGACTCCTCCAAGAGCAATCTCTTCATAGGTCTCTGTTGAACTCACATCCAACCAAGGTGTAGGCTCCTTGGACTTTCTGCTGAAATCTTCATCAAGAGTAACCATCAACAACACTTCTCTCATCTCAAGAGAATTACAACCTCACCTTATTCTCTATGTACCCATGAGCATCTGCAAATAATCATTTCATACTGAACTCCAAATGCATCACTACACCAACATGAAGTAATCAAGCAAAAGATCAATGCACCTAACACACAGAGAATCACCAGACCATTGTCAAAGCTCCAATCATCTGAATTAGGAACTTATCATGACATCATGATCTTATCATCCCCCTTAGGAAATTCCATGCTCCAGGTGAACATAACCATGGTCTCAAGAGCAATGTATCATGCCAAAACTCAAATGCATAAATCAAGAAAATACCATGACATGAAACAAGCCAAACTCTAAAATAACATCACCTGTCAAGCACCGCCAACACCTCATCCAAGGATTTCATGAATCCTCCATGGCTCCAAGATGTTACACATCCTCAAATAGTGCCCCTGCAAATGCGAAAGAACCCTACTGCAGCAATAGGATCTAAGAGCTCCTCCTAGTAACATCTGCAACACTAAAGAAGATTATCCATCACCAAGTGATGAATTCACAATCATTGCTAAAGCTCCCACTAAACTCTGACAACTGAGCTTTCCAAGCATCATGACCAAACTTCTCCTAATCTGAAAAGCCTCCAGGTCCACACATTGACATGTCCATGTGACAATAAAACCAAGTGGCACCAAGATCTCCAAACCAAGGAAATACACTATCACTATTAATAGCTTACACAATCCTGTGTATCCAAGCTATTCATGACATCATGATACACATGCCACAAGTCCCCTTAACTGACTATTCAAGTACTTTACAACATCCATCCTCTCATCCTGAAGCAGTCACACCAATGCACAAGTGACCACAAACAAGGCTAGCTAACAAATCTGCATAAACACTGAAATAATCTTGTGGATATAGATAGTCCACTTCTGAGTTATCCCACTGCAACCAATGGGTAGCTAATCCACAAACTGCATAACTCGTAGATCCAATCAATATAACATGCAAACCCACTATCGCACTAGAAACTGTAAAACTAAGATCTCAAGGAGTAGACAACATGACTCAAACACTAGATTACTTACAAATCTAATTCGCCAAATATGTCCAAAACCTGAGCACCATAGTCTAGAAAACCAAAAGCATTACCACAAAAATGCTGAGTGTCATATCACATGCCAGCACTCCCATGTAGAGAAAGCATTTCACCTCCTCACACCATGCACAGAGCATGCATGCAAAACTGCAACTATATCATCCAGCAACACCCCAAGTGCCAGGGTCTAGAAATAGCTTAACTGCAGGTTCACAAAACCACAAGTTTTTCTCTTGACCATGTAAAACCTACAAAACCACTGTGTTTGAAAAACACCCATGTACATCCATACCCACTTCACATCTGGTTGACTCTAAAGTCTTCCATAATAACACCATAATAGTTAAACCAGAAAAAAATGGATTATCATGAATATGCATAACCATATATTTTAAGAAAAAAATATAAAACCCTCAAATCCAAGGAACATGAATCTAATCCATGCAAGTATAGCACATCCTTAAAAGGAAACAGTAGTTCAATAACTTCAAGCCCACTTGTAGGCCAATTCCATAACCACCAACATGCACATGCACCCGAGGGAGACAGGCTATTTTAGAAGCTTCCAAATCATCCAATGATCAACTCCATAACCTACATGAAATCAAGGTAACATTAAGTTATGCCTTCCAATACCAGGAGAAAACACCCAACATAAGCACATTACTCCATGGATGAATAGGCTTCTCCATATCACCAGGGAGCCTCTCACACAAACACCCAATATGAAAGCTTTGTTGCAGCACAACCACAAAAAGAATCACTCCGCATGCATCAGGATTATTTCGCTATCAACTAGGAGCCTCAGACCACATCATTTCAATATGACTAGCTCTAGTTTCTCCATCTTCACCATCCTTCAAGTGCCTGTTGTAACATGAAAACAAGATCAACTGCAAGACTTCACTCAAACAAGGATCAATCATCAACCGATTCCTTCTGATTTCCTCAAGCCTTCCAGGCTAAGAAATCTTTACAAAAGAAATACCAAAAACTAGAAACACCAGGAACAAACAAATCCCAACAGAAGGCTCTGATACTACTTGTAAGGAAATGAGTGTAACTTAGAATGAAGATCTAAGAATAGTGGTGTCTTCAATAACTTTAAATTTCATTAGATGACCTCAGAAACACTCACAACTATGCCACAAAGTGGAATCAGACATAGTTCATTTCCAACATTAACTCTTAGAGGAAAGTACAAGCAACATTAACCAGTTTCAACAACAAGCATTATACAATTTCAATAACAAAACCATTAAACATGAAAGATGGAACAGAAGAGATGAACACAGTTTACATGGGGAAAACCCTTTCGGGTAAAAAACCCCACACTCCAAAAGCCCAAATTGCCATTGTATTATTCAGCAACAGAAAATACAATTACAATACAATTCAGGCACTAAGCCTTTCATGGAGATTAACATCCTGTTCCATCTAGAGATTATTCGACAGACACTCCTCTTCTCTCTATCTGTCTTGCCCGGTTCCAGGTATCACACTCATCCAACATTCAGAACTACATGTCCATGCATGAGTGTCGAGACTACTCTTCTTCGTATCTAATAACCAACCGAACAGAACAACCCAAACTCTCTCTGTCTCCCTCTCTTCGCACACTTGCCCTATGTTACAATGTGTTTAACATATCACATTACAGAAGAGAACATTCGGTTCGACTACCATAATGGACCAGACAGTTACAAAAGGCAATCGTTCAATTGACAATATTTGTGACAGGCATTGCCAATACAACATTGGCTATTTTGTCCTTCCACCATGTTAAGGAGCCATGTCACCATTGTCAAACCAATTCCCAGCATCCCAACTCATAACCGTTTCCACGACTGTTCATATTCGTGAGATCTAATTATCCCACATTCATCAGTTAGTGATCCTTTGATCAGTTTATATACAAGACCACAAGTATACTTAATGTTGCACACTTTTGCCTAACACAACCTTTGATCCACCTGCTAATGGTCTATCGCTCCATCGTTAGGACCAACAACCTAGTTCCATCGAAATCATATGGTTCCATCGATGATCAACACAAATAGATCATGTCGGACCATCGGTGAGACCCATTTCAGGGTCTCGCCGATGCCAAGACCTCATTGGAGTAACCCAAAGTGCCGGAGAGACTCATACTGAAGTGGCATGTCTCGCCGACGTCAAACCTTCGTCGGTGTACCATGAAGTATTAGAGAGACATCTTCTAGCCACGCCAATGTCACTTGTCACGCCAATCATCAGAATGACTCTCACTGACGCCAAACCTCCATCGAAGTGACCCAACACATCGAAAGTAGATATCCATAGCACGCCGATAAGGTTTGTCATGCTGATGTCCAACTGTCAGAGTAACACAACACACTGTCTCGTCGATGCAAAGGACAATTCACTATGAACAATGTGATCGTTGAGATACTTGCCGATCGCTAAGACTCAAATCAACTCTTGCCAATGCCTGTAAATCTAAGACACGTGTACTCAACAAATTATTTCTACATAAGATATTGAATTTGCCACGGATATGCCATTAATGAGCCAGAGCTGAAAGAAGTGGTTTCTAAAAGATTTTTAAAACTGTTGAGCAGACGGAGAAATTTGAGGAACTTAGAGATTGGAAACGACAAAGTTGCAGATCAGGGGAAGCTTGTTCAAGTAAGTACTCCAAGCCTAAATTTGAATTTACAGAGAATTGTGGAAGTCATAAACACATAAAACTATGGAAATTAAGAATGAAAACCCTAAGAAAAGGCAGAAAACCGAGGATAAACATTTAAACCAAGACCTGATAGAACAATGCCTGGGGTCTGGACAAAGGTCTAGAAGAAATGCTCAACTAAATCCACATGCTGAGAAATTGGAAGATGCTAACAGACATGTAGGGGATTCATGGACCCCTATAAGGGGATATGACCTGTTCATTTACCATTATAGGAAAATGCACAGACACAAACCAATCTCAAATCCTTGGAAGTTAAATTTGGGGAAATTAGTAGTACCCAATGTGTTTCTGAATATAGAACTGCTTAAAATGTTGGCAAATCATTATAATCCACAAACTCGTATGATTGAGCTTAAAGATGGGTCTAGGTTTATTCCTATTACCCAAAATTATATATCAGTGGTCTTTCAGTTAGATTCAAGCTTTGATATCGTATTCAGGATTAAGGACTTATTGAATGAGTATCAAAATCTGAGTAACACTTATAAAAGGTGGAGGCTACTGTTTCACAGACCTAGGGATGAAAACAATCAGCTCAAAGTGTTCTTAGGGGTGGAGGATCCCCCTTATTCAATTTATCTATTTGAACCATATTCCAGAAATACTTATTACTCAGTCTGTCAGGGATTAGGTGTGGATGCCCTAAATTTATGGATATAGCACCAATGGTTCTAGCTACAGATATACAAAGCCCTGATGCTAGAACATCTGATTATGCTGAATATCTCTCAAATGATCTTCACAATGATTTAAAGGGTATAAAGGATAACAAAAAAGGCTTTAGATTTATGCATTATTCCTTATTTATGCATCTGGTTTTATATGAAGGGCAAAACATGGGCCTATGGGATGAATCTCTCAAGGTTAGAGATCTAGATAAAAATGGAGACATTAAGCCAGTACAAATGTGGACTGCCATTTGGGATAGTAGGTGTGATAGGTCACATTATTTGTATTTCGAAGAGTATTTTGTAAAGCCTTTATACGCTAAATTTGGTTATTCATGTAATTACAATTTGTCACCCAATATACAAAGATTTCTTAGGCCAATGGCTATGGATAAGAACAAAAAGATCAATCACAATTGGGGTGATTGGTACGTATACAGAGACTACACAAAGATCAATTTTTTTGGGTATGAAGAAGCACCATTTATACTCCCGAAGACTTGTCCTGATAGAATTGCATATCTGGAAATTGTTAGGCAATTAGCTTCATCCGATTTCATGCATTTGAAGAGACACAATAAGCAATCCTTTATACCAGGCACCCTGTGTTTTGGAGATTTTACTACTTTTTCTGAGAAAGGATATGAAGAAATTGAAAAGAGATTAGACTAATTTGGGATACCTAAAGGAAATGCTAGGGAAAATTTTGACCCTGAGCATTTCATCAATCATGTCAGTACAAGTCAAAAGTTGAAAAGGTATCAACATGTACTATTCGTGGATGAGGATTTAATTAGAAATGTTGATGAAGCTTCTGCCATTGAGAGGAGAGAACTGTATCATAAAATAATGTTATCTGAGGCTTGGAGGGTAGCCCAAAAACCCCAACTATAAGGGAGCTTTTCCAGAAATTATTGATCCCATAGACAGATTGAACATGTTAGTTTCAAAGGCACCAGAATTGATTATGGATGTCCCACCTGAGATCTTTGAAAGAAGAGGCAGAAATATCAGGGAAACACGAGCTAGATATGAGGCTCCTCTGAGTCATCTTTCTCCTCAACCTAAACCTGATATTTGTTTTTCTATGGATACTAGCATTTCAGATGATGAGGAACTGGAGGGTGAGGATGAAAATGTATAGGGTTTTGAACTTGTGATTGATAGCTATGAGCCACCTATGGACAGAGAAGCAGTTGATATAGAATCCCCTTATGAACTATCAGAAGATATGAGACACCTAGCTAGAAAATTTTTTGTCTTAGATAAAGAATTTATAAAAACCCTTGAGTTTAAAGTGTTTGTTTATGAATTCAAAGGCAGACAGGCTAGGGAGAAGATGAAAGATATTTCCCCTGAGATACAAGCTGAGGTATTACATGAACTTCAAAATGAAATTGATAAAGCAATGAATGACATGACCCCATAAAAGGGAAGAAATCTGCTAAAAGAAGTAGGGGTGATGATAGCCCTAGGTTGGGATATGACCTAGCCATTGTTTTTGATACCTTCAAAAGAAATCAGGATAAGAAGATGCAGTTAAGCATTGAAGCTTTGGATAAAATCCAGAAAGGTTCTGGATATGACCCTGATAAGGCAACTTTGTTGATATGGGCACTTTACCCCCCACATCAAAGGCCTCAAATCGTTGATGATCCAAACAAAGCATTTGGTCATCTCGTAATAGAGAGATTTGAAGATATTGACCCACTGGATATTGCTGACTTGAATATAAATGTTGCCAAATTTACAAAAGCCCAGATAGAGAAACTGGTTAGGAATAACAATTCATATATAGCAGGAAAATGCAAAATTAAAACAAGAGATTGCTATGTATAAGGATAAAATATCATCATCCAATAATCGACTATCTTATCAAGAACCAAATAAAGAGGTGATGGAAGCCATACCAAATAAAAATTATTGGAAAGTTAAAGCAAAGAAATTTGAAAAGAAAAGTGATAAATGGGAAAGTGACATAAAAGTTGTTAAGTATCAGATGGCTTCTGAATTGATAAAAAGAAGATTTGAGGAGATGATGAAACACAATGATCAAGTATGGGACTTACATAAAAGAACCCATAATTCTTATCAAGAACATAGAAGATTGCATCTCAGATTGCTTGAGAAGAAAGAACTAAAAGCCAAAGAGCAAGCACTCAAGGAATGCAGTGGACTGATCATTGAACACGAAAGGTTTAATACAATATTGTCAGATGACATTGGTGATTTTGATCTACATGGGGATCTGGCATTTCCCAATTTCTTCAATAATGAGGGTAATATACAGGATAAAGATCTATGGAAAGATGAGTTGGTGCAGTTATTACCCATAGCTTTGGAGAAAGCCAACGATGAAGACAAAGTGATAGAGAATGTTCATAAACAGATGGACAAATTCTTCAGGCTAGAATCTATCATGGAAGACATAATTTCAACTGATACTAGTATATCTCAGGAATACATCGATCACATTGCCAAGGTAAACTTGTTTATTGCCAGAACAGTGTGAAAAGAAGCATGGAAGATTGAATGAAGTTTTGATAATTTCGGTAATATATAAATCGATATATTGCTTTAGCACTAAGGACGGGCAGAGCACATATGACAGATATTGCAACATGGAGAGGAACACCTTGTTAGGCTTGTGGTCACGGGTGTTCTACGTTGATTAATGGAGCCAAATCTTAGTCAAATTGCTAATCCCATGCTTTATGTTTCTTAATTATGTTTTATAATTATCTATCCAAGGCCTAGCCAATCATCATCTTTCAATAAGACAATTTATATATTCCAATATTATCTATCCAATCATATTTCAGATTCAAGACATTACACTTCTATGATAATTTAATATCATAATGGGCAAGGATGGTTAAATTTGTGGATATGGATGGTGTTTTGATTTTCTATTAATATTTAGGTTCATAAGTTGTTTGATTGTCTTCATAAGTTGTTTGATTGTCTCCATTCTAACCTAACAACTTACTTGAATAGTACTTACTTGCATGTATGCATTAAAACAACAATGACTACCATGAAAGACATTAAAACAATAAATAGCACTCACCTCAATTCCAGCACCAGTACTACTACTCTGAATATCATGCAGATTCTCGTCAAGACATTCAACATAATCACTATCATCATTGTCCTCAAGTTGTGCAGCTTTGTAGAGAGCTCTATTGACAAGGTCATTTTCTTTTCATTATGCTTTCATATAATTTCTATGCATGTGGTTTAATCATCATGCAAAAATTAATATAAGTCAAGTAAAGAATGCAAAAACTATAATTTTTTGTTTAAAATAACATTTTTCTTCTACTCTTAAATGACTAAGTCAAGGTATGTTGTGAGATTCTTCCTTTATTGTAAGCTATAGATTCCAATTTATAGGAGGATTCTTATTGTCATGAGCATAAGATTTCCAACAAGAAGGGATAGTCCCAGTCCTTCATATGATAAGGAAGATAGTAAAAGTTGTAAGATGGTAGTCCATATCTCTGTCTGAGGACAGTCCATAGCATGGAAGATATTTGAGAAGATAAAGAGATGCAACAACTAGTAGGGTTTCACCAAACAAAGAGAAGAGATAAAGGCACTGTCAAAACCATTAGACAGTGACCAAGAACCCTTGGAATGACAGCAATAAAGCAGACATGATAGCCTTAACTTTAGGATCAGTGATTAAGAGCTTTACTAAGACATACTCAAAGTGATTGTCTAGAATGACAGAGTTAAATGTCATAATGTAGCATAGGAGCATGTCATAAACATGACAAGGACAACAATAATGAAGTGAATACTCAAGCAAAATGGCAAGTATAAGCTAGGGGCAACAATATTGTGTAATGACAACCATTTTCAATAGACAGTCCCATAGAATTCATCATACGAATATTTTAAGCATGAAGAATGAGAAAACATTGGAACAAATAACTGACAACAACTATTATATTACCTCAACTTCAGCACAACTATGACTATGCTACACATTCTTGTCCACTACTTCATCATGATCACTATCAATATCAGCAGCTCTATTGACATCAAGGCATTTTCATTTTCATGATGCTTTGATAAAATTGCTTTGCATGTGGTTTAACTGTTAGTAGGATCAACCATCATTGTAGTGAAAGAGCAATATTTATATCATAAAATAGAGAGAAGATTAGAAAGATCAACATTGAAAAGACAGAGAAGATGAAAATAAGATCACAATAACAGTCTCAAGAAAGAAGCACAGTGCATCCTTTAGCATGAGAGAAGTTATCCTCTGTCATAATCACTAATGTAATGCCCCACCATGCAACCCTAGAGTGATAGGCTAATCTAGAGCGGAAAACAGAACTATTTTTTTTTAAGCAATAAAGTACAAACAGGATCCAAGGATATAATAAACACATAAAAAGGAAAAGTACACATCTAACCACTCTAGGGCAACATAACTGCATTAGGAAATTAAGTAAAACCATAAGAGTGATAATCATCAATCTGCAGAGATAACTAACTCAATAGCTTTTACAACAACAATATAATTTGATTACATAGTCTCAATTCCAAATTACATAATTACAAGAATACAAGATTGCAAGAATACAAGTTTGCAAGAATATAAGATTGCAAGAATACAAGATTGCAAGATCGAACTCGTCGATTTACATAAGAAGGTATACCACACTGTTGAAGAATGAAAGCCACTTGAAACTGGAACATCTCCGCACAAGGCTCAAACTGGATCTCCAAGAAAACCAATGGATAGCTCTACCTCCCAACCATGTGGAACCCTGAGGTCCACCCCACTGAGCAAGGAGATAACAAGAGGATTACCACTAGGTCAAGATTGCAATCAAGAACACAAATATCAATACCAGGCTCCATGAAGACAAACATGATGAAAGGACTACACAGAACCGACAATACTTAACCAGACAGATCAAAACATCAGATTAGATCAATCATGAAGACAAGACCACACTCTAGAGGTACCAACAGGGATGAAGAGGAAGTAACTGAACCGCGTAAGGAGAGTGTCATCGCATGGCCCTAGCATGGGTTACCCAGGCTATCTCTCACGAGAAGCCGGCCCCCATCTATGGTTACCCTGGCAGCCTCTCTCTAGGTGCTGGCCCCATAGGGTGACACATGCGGAGCCGACATGTCCTCTCATGAAGACGAGGAGGTCGGCCTTGCCAACCAAGCCTTCTCATCCCTCCCTTAGCCTATGAGAGCACTCAAGGTGTGGGTGAGGTCACATAATTTATCTTGTTAAGTGTATTACTACCCAACCCTCCTAGATACATTATTAGGTTTCTACTTGCTTACAACTTCCATGGGGTTACCCAGGTGACCTCTCACTAGGTGTCGGCCCCACCATGGAAGCCACTCCCTTAGCATTCTCTGACCAACCAGACACTCCACAACATGCAAGGATAAAGGACACAAAAGGATACCATTCCAATACATATGTCATTCACTTGGCCTCAACAATAAGCCTTTGATTCCCTTCAAGAAAATTTAAAACATCACCATCTAGAAACCACCTCACACAAGCACAAGACTAACGGTGAAGCCTCTGGAGTCAATAAAGAAGTTCTTACTGGGTCACCATAGTACCTTTTCCAACGTGGATATAAGGTTACAACCACCACGATCATAATTGGAGAATGACCAAGGATCAAGCGAATGAGAAAACACAACACAAGATGACCTTGCCACTAGACTACCCTAGCTTCCAAGGTGGCAAGTCCCTGGAGTTACACAAAACGATCATGACAACAAAATCAACTAACCAACATGTCACATACCAAATTATTCCTCCTAAGGAACTCAAATGCGCACCATTGGACTATTAAGACAAAACCCAATCACCAGACTCAACACCGAAATGTTTGCAATGAGCCAAAGGTATCACTATTTTACTTCGGTTTAGGGACAACAATAATATCAGAGAGTAAAATAAAACATGACAAGCAATGTTAATATTCAACAAGGTACTTAATACAAAAATAGCACAATATTGATATCTCGAGGGGCTAGAAACATAATATCAATAACTACTAAAATCTCTATCCCTACATTTATTAACCACACAAGTAACTCCTATTTCGACCAACAATCCATCCATAATCTAATAAAACCATCTCATACTCATAATTAATACTACAAACCATTCTCTACTAAAACCTATTCCCTTACCAAGTGATGACAAGGAATCTATTTCTCTAATGAAAATTTTACTAAGTTAGTATCATCCTCAAAAGAAAATCAAGATTAGGAATTCTCTTCAAAGAGAAAGCATAAATTATCTATACAGTCATACGTTAAAGATATGCCTTTCTGAATGATAACTAGCTATCTCAAGGATAAAATGACCATATTCCTACTTGAAAGTCTTGATCTAATCTAGAAATATATAATATCCTCCGATGTCAATGGAAAGAGACTATTACTATAACTATACTCATTCTAGGATTAACGCTTAACTCAAGTTCTATAACTTAACCCAATAGCAATTTAAAGTTATAACATGATACACATTATAGACGACATAATCCCCCTTATAACTTGATCCAACATAAAAATCTATAATAAGACAAATTATATATCATCAACTAAGACAACCAAACTTAACTATTCCGTATCATACTTTCTTCCAATAAAAACTACTTAAGTTCTTTAAATACCTTCCCACAAATATGGTTTTGGTAGATATTCCAGTGCAGTTTTATAAATAAAAGGATGGATATTTTCAAATAAAAAAATTACATTTATGATACTGTCAGAAATTTATTAGATTCTGTTACATGAGAAGGATAAAATACATATCTATAAATTTTCATTAATCCCTCAAGAAAAATCGGTTATCTACACCAATTAATAGAACATATATCTAGAGAATCAATTAGATATCTGTTCTAAAAGATTTACTAGAGTTCCAAAAGGAAACTTCTTATTATGGGTCGAATCCCTCGAATATAAAAATGCAGATACTTAATGCACAGAAACTTAACCTTCCTATATTACCAGTCGAAGTTGAGCGATTATGCTTCAGAGAGATAAATTTGAAAGTAAAAAAAACAAGACTTGTTTAGAAGGTAGTAGAAGCTGTTAGTCGATGGCAAACGCCACAGAAAGGGAACGAAAATAGTTTGACAGAATGCATCATGCATTGATTGGTGAGTGAAAAAACAATGGATTCGCTGGGAGGGCTAAAGCGACTTTCAAATGAGTGCAATTGGCACGTAAGGTTAAAATCCTCATCCTTAAATGATGACGGCATGCGCGGAGGTCTTGGAGCCAGATATGATTATCCATCAAGGCATATACGAAGGGGAAACTTTACCTGGTATTGTTATAACAATAGAACTGGTCAACATGCATTATGTAGGGGAAAACATTGGCAACAATCAACGTTTTCAAGCTTCAATGATTTTATGCGATTTCACTCATAAGTTAGTGCCACAAGACAAGTCTCTGGCAACCTCGACCTCAGCTATTGCTATACAACTCAGCACTTACTAAGGCAAAAGAGGTATACATTTTCTGAATTATTAACTCCTACAGAGAGTAATCTATTTTAAATCTAATTCATTTGTCACAACAAATTAATACTGGCGTGACCAGATAATGAAGAGTACAGGGTGAAAACTATAGGTATTCCTATGAGTGACAAACAGAGCTAACAGGATTCAACATCCTCAAGTTTCCATCGCACACTCTAGATCAAATGCAGTTCAGTAAAATATTCATATAAGCTCCACGGGTTTCAGACTACGCTAGAAGGAAACATCTCCATAGGTGAAGTGGTTTAGGGCATGTAATGGCCCATCATGGAAGTTGCATGAGCCTTTCAATTCTAATGTGGCCCATTACAGAGGATTACAAGCATGATACAGGAAGTGATTAAACTTGAGGGCAAAATCAATGCAAAGGAGGAAAGGTTCCATTTAATCTATAGACAAAAATCACATAACAACCAACACAAAAGCAAGAATTTCACAGAGGAGAGCAGGATGACAAACAGGTCGATTCTATGCCCGAGCCACCATCTAAAGAATTCAACAAGAACTCTAATACTACAATGCAATCAAAGACAAGGTAATGCAGAAGTTTACAAGACATACCCGTACCAAAACACTCCAGAATTCAATCTTCTCTCAGAAATCCCTTCTCTTTCTTCGCAAAGTATTCCTCTGTAACCTGCCTCCTCTCCTCGAACCAAATCCAGCCCCAACATTCAAAAATTACATACATAAAAACCCCCCTTCATGCCAAACTTCCCGAGACCAAAAATAGGCAACCGCCATTAATTTCAATAACTCCCAAATAACTGCACAATCCCACTCCATAAAGCAAATTTGAAATTTTTCCAAACATAGAGATTCTCAAATCTCTAATTATATCCCGCATAAACAATCATTAAATTAATCACCTAAAAGGAATATTTAAACACAACTAAGCACTAAATACCTTCATAAATGTTTACAACATTATAATAACTAATTTTGTCAATAAAAGGCTTAACACAAACGATATTCCTATTTTACGACTATACCAATACAGTAAGGTCATAAAAATACAAGAGATACATAAACAAGAATAACAACTTAACAACACTCCACAACTCGCGACGACCAACCACCAGAACCAAGGGACAACGTCGCATCGCAACACACGACTATGGCAAGGACCAAAGATGACGACAAGGACACAAGACTACAACAAGGACTGAAATTGACCTAGCGGTAAAAACCTCATATTATCTCCGTCACCTTATCCATGGTGTAGGGCCCGCTCAGACCTGCTAAATCAGGTGTAGTCAAGGCCCGGTACCTGCAACCTGCGTGAACACCAATGGGTTATATATGATCAACTGTAAATATATATATCACACACACCGAGACAGAGAATCGCGGCATAGTAGGGTGCTCGATCCAAGAAGTACTACACTGTCCCTGCTCCAACACAAGACTATAATCAGAAGCATAAACATGCTATTTTCTAACCATCACTAAGCATATCCATCTCATCATAACTGAAGTAATCATAATGTCATCAGAACTCATAACACATGTCTCAATACATCCATCGAACATAGACCATCAAGGTCAAGGAGAACATAAACCAAACATACTAGTGCAAATGTCTTGAAACTGTAAATATGCAATATGAAAATAACATCTATCACAAGCCAAAAAGCGAGGGGCATTACATCCTCCGCCCCTAGACCTAGGCTTACTCCTGGAAGCCTGCAAATAAGTGAGGATATAACTCCCTCATCCTGGTAGCATCCTCCCAAGTAGCTGAGGTCTCGTCATTAGGGTCCCACTGGACCCTGACCTGCTCTACGTCTCTGCCCCTGAGAGCCAGTCTCCTGTGTTGAAGAATGCCTACGGGCTCCAAATCCAGCTGCCCGTCCTCTACCTGTAGAGCAGTCCAATCAAGAACATGAGCAATATCTGGAAAGTAAGGTCTAAGTACTGAAACATGAAACACATCATGGACACGTGAAAGGCTAGGTGGCAAAGCAAGGCGATAAGCAACAAGACCGATCCTCTCCAACACCTCAAAAGGTCCTACAAAGCATGGCGCTAGCTTAGAACCCTTTCCATAGAGGATTGGACTCTTTCACGGTCGCACACGCAAGAACACCTGATCCCCAACCGAAAACTGACGATCGATCCTATGAGCATCTGCATACTTTTTCTATCTGTCATGAGCTACCACCAAATGCTCTCTAATCCTCTCAACCTGTTGCTCCATATCTCTAAGCATATCAGGTCCCAGAGTTACTCTGTCCTCCAGACGATCCCAACTCAAAGGAGTCCTACAGGGACGCTCATACAAGGCCTGAAATGGAGACATGCCGATAGAACTGTGATATCCATTATTATAGGCAAACTCCACCAGGTATAGGTAATCCTCCCAACGGCTCTGCCAATCCATCACATACATCCTCAGCATATCCTCGAGAACCTGATTAACCTTCTCGGTCTAACCATCAGTCTCAGGGTGATAAGTTGAACTAAAGTTCAGCTGTGTCCCCAAAGCATGCCGCAAGGAAGTCCAAAGGGCGGAAGTGAACACTAGATCCCTGTCGGAGATAATCCTATGAGGAATCCTATGAAGTCTGACAATGTCCTCCATGAACACTCTGGCCACTGTAGAAGCATTATAAGAAGCACAGACGGGAGAGAAGTGAGCTACCTTCGTCAACCTATCCACAGTGACCATAATAGCATCGTACCGTCGAGCGGACATCGACAAACCGACAATGAAGTCTATCAAAATGATATCCCACTTCCACTCTGGAATCAAATGAGGCTGCAAAAGACCTGCAGGGTGCTGGTGCTCTGCCTTCACCCTCTGACACTCAAGACATCTCGACACAAAATCAACAATATCTCGCTTCATTCCACTCCAAAAGTAAAGCTGACGCAGATCTGCATACATCTTCTTGACGCCCGGATGAGCAGAGTAGGGTGCCCGATGCGCCTCAGACAAAACTAGGGTATGAAGACCCTCAGAACTAGGGACATAGATACGACCCAAATGTCGCAAAAGACCATCTGACTCACACGAGTAACCAGAGTCTCTACCCTCTAAAGGTCTACCAGACTCAATCTCGGACCTCACCTCCTGGCACCAACTGTCAGTAGGAAGTGTTGCGAGAATCTAACCTCTCAAATCAACTGCTAGAGAAACTACTGAGATCTCATGTCTTTGACGGCTAAGAGCATCCGCTACCACATTCTCCTTGCCCTGAATATATCTGACCTCGAAGTCATACTTGCACAGGAACTCCATCCAACGCCTCTATCTCGCATTCAAGTTTGGTTGCGTAAAAATATACTGCAAACTACGATGATCACTGTGCAGCTCAAACCGATGCCCTAACAGAAAATGCCTCCATCTCACCAAGGCATGCACAACTGCTGTTAATTCCAGGTCATGAGTGGGATAGTTCAATTTGTGATCCTTGAGTTTGTGAGACTCATAGGCAATCACGCGACCATCCTGCATCAGAACTGCCCCCAAACCCTCCAAGGAAGCATCGGTACAAACAACAAAGTCTCTATCAGGATCAAGAACTGCTAAAATCGGTGCACTAGTCAACTGCTCCTTAAGAGTCTGAAAAGCTGCCTGACACTGCTCTGTCCAAACAAACTTCTTCCCTTTCCTCTGAAGAGAAGTTATAGGATGGGCAATCCTCAAAAACCCCATAACAAAACGATGATAGTAGCCTGCCAGTCCCATAAAACTACGGACCTCAGAAACATTAGTGGGTGCAGGCCAGTCCATAATAGCTTGGATCTTCGAGGGATCCACCGCAATGCCCTCTCCAGAGATGACATGACCCAAAAACTTAACCTCTGACTGAAAGAACTCACATTTCAATAAATTGGCATAAAGCTGATTTTCTCTCAGACACTGCAATACCTAACACAAATGTTCCTCATGCTCCTCCATAGTCCTTGAATAAATCAGTATATCATCAAGAAACATGAGGACAAACCAGTCAAGATAAGTACGGAAAACACCATTCATCAAGCTCATGAAAACTAAAGGTGCATTCATCAACCTGAATGGTACCATGGTGAACTCATAATGTCCATAACAGGTACGAAATGTTGTTTTGTGAATATCTGCCTCAAATATCCGCAACTAGTGATATCCCGACTTAAGGTCAATTTTAGAGAATACCTTTGCTCCTTTAATCTGATCAAACAAATCATCGATCCGAGGCAAGGGATACCTATTTCTCACTGTTACTTTATTGAGCTGTCGATAATCAATACATAGCCGCAGAGATCCATACTTCTTTTTGACAAAGATCACAGGTGCTCCCCAAGGGGAAACACTAGGTCGTATGAACCCTTTGGATAATAGCTCCTCCAACTGCAGTCGAAGCTCCTTGAGCTCCTAAGTGGTCATCCTGAATGGAGCTCGTGAGATAGGCTCTGCACCAGGAATTAGATCAACCCTGAAATCGATGTCACGCTTAGGTGGCATCCCCAGAATATCAGAGGGAAAAACATCTGCATACTCCCTCAAAAGTGGGTGATCATCAAGAGATGCCTCTCGACTCTCCTCCATCTCCAAATCACTCACAGTTACTGAAAAAAGTTGACATCCCTGACGTATGCATCTCTTGAGTTGCATAGCGGAGATCATACGTAGAGAAATGAGTCTCTGAACTCCTACAACCTCGACCTCAGCACCAGAATCATCCACACATCTAACAGACTTATGCCAACAATCTATCACTGCCTGATGGGCCTCCAACCAATCCATCCCCAAAACTATGTCATATGAACCCAGGGATAGAATGCGAAGGTCCATAGAAGTAGAAAAGGAGCCAATCGACAAATCACACCCAGAAACTAGAGACTCAACTGCTATCTTAGCCCCAGAAGCCAACTCAACCTACCACCTATCATCCTGCTTTGTTGCCACTAAGCAACAGTGCTCCACAAGAGAAGGAGATATAAATGAATCAGATGCACCAGAATCAAATAAAATAGAAAAATCAATACCTCGCATGCGACCAAAAGTCTCCACCACGGTGCCCTGATGCTCTGCCTGTCGGTCATCTACCGCTACAAAGACTCGATGTGATCTACCTGCATTACCAACCGTCAGCTCAGATGCCGCCGGTCGATGTCTAAATCCTGATGCACCCTTTTGCGGGCACTGCCTAGCAATATGGCCCTGCTGGCCACAAGAGAAACACCTGGTGCCTCTACCAAAACCTCCGTCACCCCTGACAGCACTAGACTGCTGGAAGCTGCCTCTACTTACTACAGACTGCGTACTCTAAGCTGGCTGATCGAAACGGTTGCGCTTGTTGCGCTGCCAAGACCGGTCTTTCATTTTTTGAAATCTATTACCTTGCTGATGCTGAGAACTCTTTGGCTTAGCCTACGAAAACTGCTGCCGGCCACCCTTTGAGGGTGCATGGGAACCTAATGCCTGAGTGTGACCACCTCGAGAACCATATCCTGAAGATGGTGCACTGCCAATGTGCACTCCCGTATGCCCACCAAGTGCCATAGCTAGATTCTCCTCCACTAACCGAGCTTTCTCCACGGTAACCTCCATAGTCTTAGGTTCGAATACACGAACCCCTCCACTAATCTGGGCATTCAAGCCTCTAATAAAATGTTGCACCAACATGGACTCGTCATCCCCAATACCTGCATACTGTTTGAGCTCAAAAAATCTGCGCTCATACTACTCAACTATCATGGCCAACTGCCTCAGCTTATGGAACTCATCTGCTCGACGCTGCCTCTAATGGTCTGAAAGAAAATGGGCTCTGAATCTCTCTAAGAATAACTCCCAAGACACAGTGCTAATATCCAAATGTAGCTTCTACTCCTCTAGCCGCCAGCAAGTTGAAGTGAACCCTCGAAGATGCAGAATAGCACATCTGGCTTTGGTGTTGCTGCCATACGGATGCATGGCGAAACACCTGCCTAAGTCCAAAAGCCAAGTCTCTGCCTCAAGTCCACTACCAACTCCATCAAAGATGGGAGGGCGTGCCCTCAGCAAATCTCTCATATGGCTGGCCAGTGTGGCCTCCTACTCAGCTGTCAACTCTCTAGGTCTAGGAGACCTATCTCTCTCTTTAGGACCCCACTAGTCTACCTCCTGCTCTCCTCAGGTCTGCCTGCCCTCCTATCTAGGGCCTAAACGGGCAAGACCCTCCTCAAGAATCTGTCTCAACTGAGCTCCATCAGGCTGATCCTGACCCCCTATGTTCTGACCCCCACCTTCATGGGCACTCGATTGAGGAGAACTGGGAGGAGGTGTACCACCACCACCTCTCCCACAACCCCTACCTCTGCCCCGACCTCGGCCCCTACCTCTAGGCACCTACCTACAACACCAAAGGCATTTATTACATTAACAAGATTCACAATAGGGATAAGATTATTCTACAGAGTTCAAGCACAAGGTTACATAATGGGCTCAAATATAACCAGGGTACCCAGTGTTTAAACCTAGCTCTGATACCAAATGTAATGCCCCGCCATGCAACCCTAGAGTGATAGGCTAATCCAGAGCGGAAAACAGAACTATTTTTTTTTTAAGCAATAAAGTACAAACAGGATCCAAGGATATAATAAACACATAAAAAGGAAAAGTACACATCTAACCACTCTAGGGCAACATAACTGCATTAGGAAATTAAGTAAAACCATAAGAGTGATAATCATCAATATGCAGAGATAACTAACTCGATAGCTTTTACAACAACAATATAATTTGATTACATAGTCTCAATTCCAAATTACATGATTACAAGAATACAAGATTGCAAGAATATAAGTTTGCAAGAATATAAGATTGCAAGAATACAAGATTGCAAGATCGAACTCGTCGATTTACATAAGAAGGTATACCACACTGCTGAAGAATGAAAGCCACTTGAAACTGGAACATCTCCGCACAAGGCTCAAACTGGATCTCCAAGAAAACCAATGGATAGCTCTACCTCCCAACCATGTGGAACCCTGAGGTCCACCCCACCAAGCTAGGAGATAAAAGAGGATTACCACTAGGTCAAGATTGCAATCAAGAACACAAATATCAATACCAGACTCCATGAAGACAAACATGATGAAAGGACTACACAGAATTGACAGTACTTAACCAGACAGATCAAAACATCAGACTAGATCAATCATGAAGACAAGACCACACTCCAGAGGTACCAACAGGGATGAAGAGGAAGTAACTGAACCGCATAAGGAGAGTGTCATCGCATGGCCCTAGCATGGGTTACCCAGGCTATCTCTCACCAGAAGCCGGCCCCCATCTATGGTTACCCTGGCAGCCTCTCTCTAGGTGTCGGCCCCATAGGGTGACACATGCAGAGCCGACATGTCCTCTCATGAAGACGAGGAGGTCGGCCTTGCCAACTAGGCCTTCTCATCCCTCCCTTAGCCTATGAGAGCACTCAAGGTGTGGGTGAGGTCACATAATTTATCTTGTTAAGTGTATTACTACCCAACCCTCCTAGATACATTATTAGGTTTCTACTTGCTTACAACTTCCATGTGGTTACCCAGGCGACCTCTCACTAGGCGCCGGCCCCACCATGGAAGCCACTCCCTTAGCGTTCTCTGACCAACCAGACACTCCACAACATGCAAGGATAAAGGACACAAAAAGGATACCATTCCAATACATATGTCATTCAATTGGCCTCAACAATAAGCCTTTGATTCCCTTCAAGAAAATTTAAAACATCACCATCTAGAAACCAACTCACACAAGCACAAGACTAACGGTGAAGCCTATGGAGTCAATAAATAAGTTCTTACTGGGTCACCACAATACCTTTTTCAATGTGGATATAAGGTTACAACCACCACGATCATAATTGGAGAATGACCAAGGATCAAGCGAATGAGAAAACACAACACAAGATGACCTTGCCACTAGACTACCCTAGCTTCCAAGGTGGCAAGTCCCTGGAGTTACACAAAACGATCATGACAACAAAATCAACTAACCAACATGTCACATACCAAATTATTCCTCCTAAGGAACTCAAATGCCCACCATTGGACTATTAAGACAAAACCCAATCACCAGACTCCACCGAAATGTTTGCAATGAGCCAAAGGTATCACTATTTTACTTCGGTTCAGGGACAACAATAATATCGGAGAGTAAAATACAACATGACAAGCAATGTTAATATTCAACAAGGTACTTAATACAAAAATAGCACAATATTGATATCTCGAGGGGCTAGAAACATAATATCAATAAGTACTAAAATCTCTATCCCTACATTTATTAACCACACAAGTAACTCCTATTTCGACCAACAATCCATCCATAATCTAATAAAACCATCTCATACTCATAATTAATACTACAAACCATTCTCTACTAAAACCTATTCCCTTACCAAGTGATGATAAGGAATCTATTTCTCTAATGAAAATTTTACTAAGTTAGTATCATCCTCAAAAGAAAATCAAGATTAGGAATTCTCTTCAAAGAGAAAGCATAAATTATCTATACAGTCATACGTTAAAGATATGCCTTTCTGAATGATAACTAGCTATCTCAAGGATAAAATGACCATATTCCTACTTGAAAGTCTTGATCTAATCTAGAAATATATAATATCCTCCGATGTCAATGGAAAGAGACTATTACTATAGCTACACTCATTCTAGGATTAACGCTTAACTCAAGTTCTATAACTTAACCCAATAGCAACTTAAAGTTATAACATGATACACATTATAGACGACATAATCCCCCTTATAACTTGATCCAACATAAAAATCTATAATAAGACAAATTATATATCATCAACTAAGACAACCAAACTTAACTATTCCGTATCATACTTTCTTCCAATAAAAACTACTTAAGTTCTTTAAATACCTTCCCGCAAATCTGGTTTTGGTAGATATTCCAGTGCAGTTTTATAAATAAAAGGATAGATATTTTCAAATAACAAAATTACATTTATGATACTGTCAGAAATTTATTAGATTCTGTTACATGAGAAGGATAAAATACATATCTATAAATTTTCATTAATCCCTCTAGAAAAATCGGTTATCTACACCAATTAATAGAACATATATCTAGAGAATCAATTAGATATCTGTTCTAAAAGATTTACTAGAGTTCTAAAAGGAAACTTCTTATTATTGGTCGAATCCCTCAAACATAAAAATGTAGTTACTTAATGCATAGAAACTTAACCTTCCTATATTACCAGTCAAAGTTGAGTGATTATGCTTCAGAGAGATAAATTTGAAAGTAAAAAAAACAAAAGACTTGTTTAGAAGGCAGTAGAAGCTATTAGTCGACGGCAAACGCCACAGAAAGGGCACGAAAAAAGTTTGACAGAATGCATCATGCATTGATTGCTGAGTGAAAAAACAATGGATTCGCTGGGAGGGCTAAAGCGACTTTCAAATGAGTGCAATTGGTAGCGTAAGGTTAAAATCCTCATCCTTAAATGATGACGACATGCGCAGAGGTCTTGGAGCCAAATATGAATATCCATCAAGGCATATACGAAGGGGAAACTTTACCTGGTATTGTTATAACAATAGAACTGGTCAACATGCATTATGTAGGGGAAAACATTGGCAACAATCAACATTTTCAGGCTTCAACGATTTTATGCGATTTCACTCATAAGTTGGTGCCGCAAGACAAGTCTCTGGTGACCTCGACCTCAGCTATTGCTATACAACTCAGCGCTTACTAAGGCAAAAGAGGTATACATTTTCTGAATTATTAACTCCTACAGAGAGTAATCTATTTTAAAGCTAATTCATTTGTCACAACAAATTAATACTGGCATGACCAGATAATGAAGAGTACAGGGTGAAAACTATAGGTATTCCTATGAGCGACAAACAGAGCTAACAGGCTTCAACATCCTCAAGTTTCCATCGCACACTCCAGATCAAATGCAGTTCAGTAAAATACTCATATAAGCTCCACGGGTTTCAGACTACGCTAGAAGGAAACATCTCCATAGGTGAAGTGGTTTAGGGCATGTAATGGCCCATCATGGAAGTTGCATGAGCCTTTCAATTCTAATGTGGCCTGTTACAGAGGGTTACAAGCATGATACAGGAAGTGATTAAACTCGAGGGCAAAATCAATGCAAAGGAGGAAAGGTTCCATTTAATCTACAGACAAAAATCACAGAACAACCAACACAAAAGCAAGAATTTCACAGAGGAGAGCAGGATGACAAACAGGTCGATTCTATGCCCGAGCCACCATCTAAAGAATTCAACAAGAACTCTAATACTACAGAGCAATCAAAGACAAGGTAATGCAGAAGTTTACAAGACATACCCGTACCAAAACACTCTAGAATTCAATCTTCTCTCAGAAATTCCTTCTCTTTCTTCGCAAAGTATTCCTCTATAACCTGCCTCCTCTCCTCGAACCAAATCCAGCCCAACATTCAAAAATTACAGACATAAAAACCCCCCTTCATGCCAAACTTCCCGAGACCAAAAATAGGCAACCGCCATTAATTTCAATAACTCCCAAATAACTGCACAATCCCACTCCATAAAGCAAATTTGAAAATTTTCCAAACATAGAGATTCTCAAATCTCTAATTATATCCGGCATAAACAATCATTAAATTAATCACCTAACAGGAATATTTAAACACAACTAAGCACTAAATAACTTCATAAATGTTTACAACATTATAATAACTAATTTTGTCAATAAAAGGCTTAACACAAACGATATTCCTATTTTATGACTATACCAATACAGTAAGGTCATAAAAATACAAGAGATACATAAACAAGAATAACAACTTAACAACACTCCACAACTCGCGATGACCAACCACCAGAACCAAGGGACAACGTCGCATCACAACACATGACTATGGCAAGGACCAAAGATGATGACAAGGACACAAGACTACGACAAGGACTGAAATTGACCTAGCAGTAAAAACCTCATATTATCTCTGTCACCTTATCCATGGTGTAGGGCCCGCTCAGACCTGCTAAATCAGGTGGAGTCGAGGCCCGGTACCTGCAACCTGCGTGAACACCAATGGGTTATATATGATCAACTGTAAATATATATATCACACACACCGAGACAGAGAATCGCGGCGTAGTAGGGTGCTCGGTCCGAGCAGTACTACACCGTCTCTGCTCCAACACAAGACTATAATCAGAAGCATAAACATGATATTTTCTAACCATCACTAAGCATATCCATCTCATCATAACTGAAGTAATCATAATGTCATCAAAACTCATAACACATGTCTCAATACATCCATCGAACATAGACCATCAAGGTCAAGGAGAACATAAACCAAACATACTAGTCCAAATGTCTCGAAACTGTAAATATGCAATATGAAAATAACATCTATCACAAGCCAAAAAGCAAGGGGCATTACAACTAACACAAATTATCAAGGATTTTGAACTTTCTAAGTAGCAATCATAAAGATTCTACACAAGAAAAAGGATGCATTATAAGATCAGGTGTGAAGAGGCCCTTATAGTAGTCATAAGGGTAGAATAGAAGCATTCATAGAAGGTTGCATATACCAATGAGTCACAGTCAAGGTTTGCAAGAGTCCAGGCACTGCTACAGTGATACTATTATTTTGCAATCAAAGTCTTTTGATTGGTTGTGGCAGTCATAATAGGGTATATGAGGTAGGGTCACATATCTTTGTTGGAGGTATGAATAATCTTGCTTAAAGGCCATACTTCTGCTAAATGTAATTGAAGGAGGATGATAATCAAACACTTCATCAAGGAGAGGAGAACCTTGCCAGATCTAGAGAGGTCATGTGTCCTCTATGTTGATTAACAGAGCAAGTATTATGATTTGTCATGTCTTCCTAATTAAGTTTCTTATGTTTAGTTAGTTAATTTTATGAAAAGACACATCTCTTGTAAAAGGCCTGAAGCTTGTTGCTTCCTATATAAGAAGGGAAACCAAGGCCTAGTTTTGGGGGACCATCATCATATATTTTCTATTTTTTTATTAAGCACAATCATTTTTGTTCCCTCTTTCTTGTATTTTCTTGTCTTGTGTACGTACTTGCATATAATATTTTCAAACATTGTATATGTTGTATTTTCAATAGAAAATTGCCAAATGAATAGTCATAATATTTTGCTGGGGATAATTCAAAAGTTTTGAATGCGAACGGTCTAAAGCTTGTTGCTTCCATCATTTTCTATAAGAAGGAAACCAATACCATAGGTAAGGGGTAATGCTAGGTTGAATAGTGATATTTTGATATTTGAACTCTCTGAGAAAGAATCATTTTGTGAAGCTTTTTCTGAAACAATCAATGGAAACAAAGCTTTGAGTTTGGTGCCCAATTTTCTAATTATTCAATTATTGTGATTAATGTGAATGGTTATAATTTTCTCAGGTTGTCTCCAACTTGGAATATCTTTATTATTCAAATTGGTTTTATGTTTCTAATTTGTCAGAGTAATTTCCTTACTTTGTGTGGTTGATTAATTGGGTCTTCTTGGGAAGATTAAAATTTCCCTCTTAAAAGATCATAGTAATAAAGAGGTTTCTTTTGGATGTTTGAAGTAGAACCTGGTAAATTACAATATTGCACATTTCTTTTGGTTCTGTAAGTAGAATAGTGAGACAATTCATGATAATGCATTTATGTAAAGCATCAATGCTAAGGTTATACTGACTAGAATTGTAGTATTGCATGTTGAGGGTAGGTTCATTCTTTGTTTATAGTATCCAAGAGCTATGATAACTATTAAAGTATCCAAAAAATGCAATCATAAGGAAGTATAACAAAAACATGGTACAAGTTTACTCAATAACAAGCACATGAAATGAAATGATAGTGTAATAGAGCCTCTTACCTCATCTGCATCCATAATATTATGGTTGTTCCATGTAGAAACTATAGGCTTAACGGAGGAAGCCAATTGCGACACTTTCTTAGTGAGACCGTGTAAGCAACTCATTATATGTTGGTACCCTTCATTTGAGTTGACATGATCTGCAGAGGCTCTTACTAGGCGTCTAATAGATGGCTATGAAATCTCTGTTGATGAACTAGATTTCCACTTCATACTACTGTTAGATTTACTAGGATTTAGTGCTATCATATAATCGACAATATCTTTCACACCTACTTCTCTATTACTATTTTCCACCTAAAATACAATGTCAATATCAACATATAGTCAGTTCAATGAAAATTGAAATAAATAACCAACGTAAATTAAACCAAAAAGCCATACACTTACTCCAAGTTTGTCCATTTTGGCCTGCAACCCGCCTTGGCCAAATGTATATCCAACTGTCACATTATCTCTTGCCCTCTTTCCTTTATAACTCTTTGTCAAATATTCTTCAGAACGCAAATTTTCTTTCAATGCCTCCCACTATTTGGGAGATAGAGTGGATTCTAACCTCTCTTTCCCCTCGAAGATTATTTTTCTACAATTGTATCTAAAATTGTTCATCAAAAGTCTCATCTTTTGCTTGTAATATCTTCTAGAGATTTGTCCACCAGTAGTATCAAAAGCATTTTCCATTTTTTGTATAACATTTTCCATACTTTGTGGATCTTGATCTACAAAATTTGATTTACAAATATCCAAATGGGTCCTACATCTTACACCCAACACAGAGGACCACCTTGCAACATTTTTCCCAATGGGCTCACCATCTCTCGATACCTCAACCAAGAATGGCTTCTTGCCTTCTAATTTTCTTTCTTTTGCATTCCTCTCTATACATTTGTATAAATCTTGATTCAATCTTTTCTTTTGACAAAAGCAGGCACATCTTCTATTAAACCACTACCAATATTTTTGGTTGATCCACTAGTTCCATCAAAAGTTGTAGCAGGCACATCAGATGCAACTGGTCTCTCTTCATGACTTTCATTAACCGGAACTTCATCGTCATTGGCCACATCAGGTGTGTCATGAGTAGGTAGATCAGTACCGGTCTCTGTAGATTTCACTTCAAACACATCCTTTAATCTTGAATAAATCATCTGCAGACTTACTGTTCCTTGCTCTCATTGTTTTCAATAATCTCTCTTAGACTTAGTGCTAAGAGATCATCACGACATTGCACATCACCATGTGCTATATCAGACTGCACATCACCATGTGTTATATCAGGCTACACATCACTATGTGTTATATCAGGTTGCACACCATCACAACTATTCTTTTCACCAACTACATTTGTACTTGAATCCCAAATGTGTTGGCTTCTACGAGTTGGTGACACTGTATCTTTACTTTCCTTTTGTTTTCTCTCTGCATTTTCTTTGAGCTCTTTTTCTTTCTTATAAAACAAAAAAATATCATATTATGTCTTATATACATAAACCTCTTGCCTATAAAATTTCATAAACACAATTAAACAAATAATATACTACTTAGTGGATTTACAACTTGCTTGTTTGTCAAACCAAGATGTGATAAATATTCACTATTCTTTGCCACACATTCTCTACGAAAGCGCTCATAATTTGTCAGTGGAACTTCAACAATATGATCACTATCATCTAAATTGTGCGTCTAAGTCTTTTTCCTCATTTGTTGAAGTCCAAATAAACAATAATATATAAATCAACAACTTGAATCAGTAGAACAAGAGTGGAATATAAACAAAGCCATTATTTTCAGTCAACTAGAGCATATAAACAAATGCAGTCATAGTATATAAGGATTCCATTTCCATTTGAATGATACGGTATGTAAGGACAGACCCCATATGAAATACATTCACAGAGCATATAAGATGCATTCTTAGAAATTAGAGGAGACATTCTATGACAAGTGACATGACATAGGATGATAGCATATAAGATGCATTATATGGTGGAGAAAAAATTCAGTAAGTAAATGTGGCACATAGATTGAAACCCAAAGGAAACTCTATTTGTTTATCTTTCTCTTTTAGAAGAAACTAATAGCCTTTCTGATAGAGTGAATCATCATTATTTCTACTTATACAATCCTCATTATTTCTACTTATAAAATCCTCATTATTTCTACTTACATAATTCTGCAGAAATTTTGAACACACAAATGTAAGTTAACAAAAATAATCAATATGTGCTTTAAAAATGAGTAATTTATTTTTGGAACAAATATAGCTAGTTATATGCATGACCTGTAACAAGACAAGAACTAGAAAAACAACAAAAAGTAGAGCTCAACACAAGAGATTACCCTAAAAAACCCAAAGTGGAAGAAATTCCTATACACTAATGCCCTTTCTTATCTTGTTGCTTCTATACTACATTTTACAATCTCACTATTTTCTTGATGCCTTCAATGACATGAAACAACATAACTACATTTGCAATGTTGTGTAATTGTTAAAAAGTAGTTCTTTTGCCAGTTAAATCTATGTGACGTATATTTTGTTGCAAAAGGTGCCTATAGTTCACATATGACCCTAGCATATTCATAATTACATCAAATACAACAATAATCATAATTTATATATAAAAACATATTCATATTGCATTCATATAGCATTCGTGGTATTATTAAAATGGGTCTCAAGACATAGTAGGTTTGTTAACCATTATAGCTTTGAAACAGGTATTAGTAACAAGGTCCATGTCCTTAAAACATAAAATAGAGTCTTAAAACAACATAAAAGTCTTAAATAAAAGTTCATAAAATGGGGCTCATCACTAATCATCTACATTGCCAGCAAGATCAGAATCCTGATCACTCATGTCTGCAACTACTTGATTTTCTTCCTCATCCTCATCTGTGTCATGCAATACATTCTCTCTCCCAATCTCTTCGTTGGTAATCAAAATATCTTCTCCAAACACTCCATCATCATCTTCATCCACTTCTTCGAATGTTTCTTGTAAATTAACATCTTTCCCATCAGGCATTATATCAACAACTTCCACGAATTTTTGTTTCGAATGAGACTCTGTTTGAATGACATACGACCATCCTAGGCTTCTTACATCATCAATTAGAAATGATTGGTTAATTTGAAAAGGGAAAACATAGGGCTCATCCCTCTCTGATAAAAATTGTCCTGTATTTGCACGTACAAATCCATACTCATCAAAATGTACTGCGGATGGTCAGATCCACTTACATTTTAATAATGTAGGACTATTTTCACCAAAATCCACTTGAATAATTTCTTGGATGAATCCAGCATAGAATTTCTTCTCAGTTTTGTGAAGAAGTTCAGCACTTACAACACAATCACAATTTGTCTTTTTCCTCCACTCTTAAATGGCTACCATAGGCCCACATTCCACTAAAATGCATAGCCCATAAATGTGGAGGTTGTGAAATCTCACTTTCCTCTGTTGTTATATCTTGACCTTCTTCTTTTACATCACTAATTGCATTAGCAATCCATTCTTCAAATTTTGGAAAAGAATCACCTCCAACCAAATCATGACATTTGCACTTTTGAGGTCAATGTTGCATCCAACTTTGATTCTCTTCTTCATATTTTCTACATAGAATATTAATGTGCAAATAGCAAGATTAATAATATAAATGTGTAAATAAATAATTGTGTAAATTTTTTAAACATGTGCCACTTATCGAATGAAGATGTGTTTTGAAGAATAAAGGCATGTATTGCACTTCTTTCTTAATGTGATAGCTTGAAGCGACATCCATTGCCTTCTAATACTTCATCTACAACTCTCTCACCTTCATCATCATCCCATACACATCAATTGACATTTTTAAAATCCTTCATATATTTTGTGCAAAATCCAATGGCCTCTTCTATTGAATATCCCTTAGACATACTACCTTCTGGTTTTGCCCTAGTACGAACAATTTTTTTCAAAACCTTCATATATCGTTCTATAGGATACATCCATCCCATTCTTACTAGACCACAATGCTCTAGTTCATATTCTAGATGTATCAAAAGATCCATAGAAATGTTAAAGATTGTTGCTGGAAATTCCCGTTCCAACAGACAAAGGACTTCAACAACCTCTTCCCTCAAACTATCAAAGTTCAAAGGATCTAATACATGTGAACCCATTCTCTTTAATATTAGGCCCAACCTTATAATTGCCAATCTTGGCCCCTATGCCAAATCTGATATATTTACCACAATAGGGAAAATATTCTCGATTATAACATGATAGTCATGGGTCTTTAGGCCTCTTAAGCTATTAATGTCAATTTGGCTTCTGATAGTACTACTTACATATCCAGTGGGAAAGCGAGTCTAAGATATCAACTATAAGAATTGTGCATGTTGTTCCTTTGTCCAGACATAAGGAGCACTAGGTTTTTGATATTTTGCATCATCATATTTTTCAACCCAAAGATTTCAATGAATCTTTAGTTCTCGAAAGTCTTCACGTGATGAAATAGTATCAAAAGCACAAAAAAGAGTTTCTATAATAGCATAGGCTATATTTTTCTCAGTATGCATAAAGTCAACAGTATGCCTAATGGCTATATCCTTAAAGTATGGCAACTTATAGAATATGCATAACCGTTTTACACCACTTTCATTACATGGATCATATCTACTACCGAAAATCCCACCATTTTCAATAAATGAGATTCTTTTTTGTCCATTCTCAATAATGTAATCACCTGTTATTAACAAAGGTGCTTCATGATTCTCTTCTTGGCCATTGAAATGTGTTTTTTGTCGACGATATGGATGACCCACTTTAAGGTAAGTACGATGTCCACAATAAATACACTTCGCAAACTTCTTGAGTGCCTCGCAAAATCCTTAAAGTTGCAAGCATGATAGCCATGGTATCCATGAATAGTGAGACCAGACAATGTACCATATGCAGGAAGATCATGAATCGTAACCAATAAGAAAGCTCTTAAAGTGAATTTGATTGAATGACCATCACTTAAAGATTGAATTGCTCCAATTCCTTTCCACAATTCCATTAGCTCATCATATAATGGCTCTAGATAGGCATCTATTGTATCTAAAGTCATACTTTTCTTTCCTGGTATAATCAATGATAGCATTAAGAAAAATGGTTTAGTTGCTAACCATGGAAGCAAGTTATAATTTATTAAAAACACTGGTCAAGTTGACCATTTAGTACTTTGATCTGAGAATGGGTTCACCCCATCTAGAGCCAAAACCAACCTTATATTACAAGGATCTTGAGAAAAATTAGTCCATCTGTTATCAAATTCCATCCACGTCTTAGAATCAAGCACATGTCATTTTCCATCAATGCTCTTATTTTGGGCATGCCACTGCATAAGTTCAGCAATGTCTCTGCACCTATACATTCAAAGTAATCATGGGATTATCGTGATGTAGATCAGGTTAAAACCACTAAACAAACTCAACCAATTCACCTTTTAAGTCTTGAACCATCAAATAATGGTCATTCCTTCATAATTGTTCCCTTGTCCTAGTAGCCTTTCAAAACAAGCTTTCCTAGCATAATTTTCATAGGAGGCTTCAAACCCAAACCAAATACCATTTGGAGTACCCTTTATGCCCCTTTATAACATATCAAGTTTGGGAATGTGGTTGTTTTGGAACAACACCCTCAATAATTCACTGTTATGCTGCAACTAGGCCAAATTAGGACAGCAAAAGAGGTTTTTTTGACATAATTTCCAAAATTGGGCTCATACTTGAAATCTAATTGCAGTTATGGATACCCTTTTCCCTCTTACAAAACATATCTCAAAATCATATGGGGGTGTTTTGTAACATAAGGGCCTAAAATTGACTATTCCGCTTGAAAAGAGGCCTAATTAGGCTTATTTTGATAGGTCACTTTGTGGTTTCCACAACCCAGACCTCAAACTCTCACACCACTAGCCCAAACATGTCAAATATGATCTATACATCAGCCAAAACAATTTCTACAAATCTTTTCCACAAACCCTATCACCTATGCATCACAATTACTTAAAAACATGAGTTTAACCAACTAGGGCATCAACCCATTTTCTCAAATCCTTAACCCCTTCTTCTAAAAACACCTCAAACATTGAAAACACCCTATCTACCTCCATTCCACCCATTCTCAGACTTTTCCACAAGTGGCATGAGTCAAAAATCCATTTTTTCCCCTATCAAACAAACCCTAAACTAGGTTTTCTAACTGTTTTCAGTAAATTAGCTCTAAAATACTCAAAACATGATGAAAAAAAATGAAACCAATTGCAAATGTTAGAGGATTTGACACTCCATCCATTCCAATGAAAATCAGATCATTTGGAGGTTGTACTGAGCCGTACAATTCATTGTAGCAGTAGAAAATGCTAAAAATTGTAGGAAAACAAAGTTCTTATTAATGCTTGATCACCAAAAATGTCTTCAACAACCTTTTTTTGACCATCATAGGCATATACATACATTTTCCAACCTATTCTAACTATTCAAAATGACTTTTCAAACATATGACCTTTCAACTTCCAATACAAACCAAATAATGCCAATGTTTCTTAAGTGACCTTTCAACTTCTAGCAAAACATGACTCACAATCGACCTCATGAGACTTATTACATTGAAAATGGTCTAAATAGACCCTATTACACCACACAACACTCAAAACACCCAAAAATATACATTTGACCATATTTACAAAATCTAACTAGGTGTCCCTGCACCATACACCCAGACAAAAAGGAACTCAATTCACCTTGAGGACTGTGCTACAACAAAACCATGATGGATCTCATCATTCATTGATCTCCAAGTGCCTTTCCATCTGGTAATCCCTTCCAATGAGTCAAGTATTGGAAACATGCATTGTTTCTTGCCTTTGACTGGTTCTTCCCTTGAAAATGTTGCTCATCACTTGATGGATGCCCTTTGATTGCTCTTTCATCTAAGAATGTTGTCACATCTGCCCCTTTACCTGCTACCAAACCTCTTCTACTCTTGAATTGAATTGTCTTCTTCTTCAATTCCTTTATGTGCTTAACTTTGCTCTTCTTCCCTTGTAGCTTACCCTTGATCACTTCACCATTGCCTTCAATCTCTCCCATTTGATACTCTACCTCTAGGACTGCTGCTTTCTTAGATTTACCAACCTCTGATATGAAATGACCAACCTCAAGTTTACCAACCTCAGATTTACCAACCTTTGAATGACCACTATCTTCTTTGGAAAGCAATGAACAAAACACTTTTTTCATCACCACCTCAACATGCTTCTTAACACACTCTTGAATCTCCACAATCAATTCATCCTTGACCTTCTCAATATCATTTTTCTCCAATATTGAATCATTCTTCAAGGTTGCTATCTCACTACCTTCAAGTTTAGGAGTGGCGGCAAACTCCTCATGCTTTTCTTTCTCTAGTTTTGTAAACTCTTTCTTATCCAACATTATCACATTAGGCTTCATGATCTGCCCTTTATCATCTTCTTTCAAGGGTATCAATGTATAAGAGATTCCATCTTTTTCTATCTCATAGGTATTTCTTCTAACATCATACAAAACACACCTATCAAATTGCCAAGGTCTCCCTAGTAGAAAATGACATACATCCATAGGCAATACATCACATAAAATTATGTCCTTATACCCTCCTATGTTGAACTCCACCCAACTTTGCTCATTTACCAAAACTTATTGACCCTCTTTCAACTAAGAAACATATATTATGATGTAATCTGCAACATTATTGGTCATGATATTCTCTTAGAATTTCCTTAAAAATCTATTCAGTGATATCATGTCTGCATTTTTATCAAATTTAATGGACCTACTCAATGACCTAGGTCTAATGAAGATGGTCTCTAAGGCTATGATTCAAGAATATCTTATCCTTGGGGATAAGCTTGATTTAGCTTTACACAATTATGACTATGATGCAAAATTATGGGATAGGGATAGGATTTTTCCTTTACTTGTGTTAGAGAGTTCAAAGGCTGCTAGTTGTATTCTTTAGGTGGCAAGGAGGGGACTTGCTAGAGGTTCACTAGAAACCTTTGACATGGCCCTAATTAAATATGACAAGGATTTATGTGATTGTTTGTTATGAAGGGCAAGGTTTGTTGTCTATGCTACTTCTTTTCTTCTTCAACTAGAAGTTTTTAGGGGATACATCCATGGGGACCATTTAGCCCTTCAAGTTGTGGAACCTAAGAGCTCTAGTGACAATAGTTGAAAGTGAAGGTGGTGTTTTCTATTATATCTCAATTCTCTAAGTTTAATTTCTAATTTTTAGCAATAGCATCTTTTTCTTTCTCTATATACATCTTTATCCAAGGTTCATGTTAGAGCACCTTAACTTAGGGATATCTATGTAGTCCTCTCTTAAACTCTTTTTGTTTAATATAATATATTAATATGGGTAGTCCTCTCTTATTATTTTATTATTTATTATTATTGGTTAATTCAAGAATTTTTTAATCAATAAAAGGTGGAAGATCACCTATAATTTTATTATAATAAAAGAGATTTACATATTTTGACACTCATAAGCAAAAACAAACCCAAAATACATTTCTACATAGATAAATATAAAAAAAAAATGGCCCATCACCAAAGTTGTGCCTATCATAGCACAAGCCCACAATACATAAAAAGACAAAAAAAAAAAAAAAAAATTATTAATCCTCCATAATAATGGGGTAAAATGACTGCAAGAACTAGGGCAGGATCAACGGCCACACCGGATGAATTTAAAGGCATGGAGAAGAAAGCCTTAGACTTGGACAACTTCTCCTTTGTGAGATATTTAGGAATGTGATGCAGCAAGAGACAGATAGATTTAAATAGGAGTCTAATTTTTGAGGTTATCATTTCACCCAACATTGCACCATGAGCATTGATCATAGTCATGGATACTTTGGAACAATCATTGTGAAGTCCTTCATGCATGCCATTATAAACACTTATCATTATAGAAGAGGATACCAATTGATTGCGAGAAAATAAGCCTCCCACCAATGCAGAACTTTAACTTAGATTATACTCTTAACTTAGATTATACTCTAATATAGATGAGTTGAATTTTTCCTCCGAAAGAAAACAACTTTACACATACCCAAGAAGGGAAATCAAAAAATATGCCTGTAGTATACCCATTATATTTGATAGAAAAATAAACACTACATTGTTGTTTTCTATAATACGTGGACAAGCCATCAAGATGTCCCGACCAACAACACACCTGATTGCATTTTCAACTTCGTCACAATCAAACATAAAAACATGTGCCAACTTGACTGGATCATAAGCTCCAACCTCGACTGGCTCCCATGAATATGTACTCGTTGATTGAAAATAAAAGACTCCATGATAGCAAAGAAGAGAAGAATTCTTCAACTAAAACTAAAGATGTGAGATTAGATGGAAATAAATAGCTCAAACAATTTATTGTCACCATTATCATCAATGGTGATTCAACATCAAACTAGTGAATTAAAGGAATGTCAATAGTCACATGCTCAAAACTCATAAATAGGACACCCTTGATAATACCAAAGCTAGGAGATGGAATTTAAACTGCATTTCAAGCTTTTAAAGGAACACCTCACAAATGAGAAGATAATCCTTCTACATTAAAAAGTATCTGCTTATTTATTTTCATAAGACATGATCTTAATGTGTAATAATAGTCAGTTCGATCAAACTAGGACAATCTGGAAGTTAGTAATTCTAGTACCCCTGCCAAATCTTGGAAGCACTGACACCATCAAAAGTTAGATCTTTCAGCTTATTTGTAAACTCTCTCAATTTTGGATACCTACAAACAGTCACAAATCAACAATCAAATTTCCATTCATTCATTGACACTCTCTCTTAAAAAGATCTATTCTGGAGACTTAAAATCAAATTTGAACGTGTCAGAACTTTAGCTTAGAATCCATACTGCTACTCTATTTTAAGCATCTCTATTTTTATTAGTCTTATTATTTTTATTAATCTTACTTTTTATTAGACTTACTCTTTTTTTATTGGGAAATAATCTTACTTTATTAGTCCTCTCCTTTTATAAAATGGTGACTTCCATTTTATGTGCCCTATCTTCATAATATGACATTTTTTTAAATTGATACAAGGATGCGACTTTTCCTTAGAAAAGATAACGACTCCTCTTAAAAAAAACTACGACTTTCTTATATATTATAGTGCAACCTTACATGAAGTGTAAGGTAGTTAGAAATTAGGATGTGATCTTCTCACATGTTAATTTCTCTAATGACTTTCAACGTGTCCATTTTGAATTGATTTTTTTTTAAAAAAAATTTAACCGTGTGTGATTTATTGAAGTAAATACTAAAGGCATTACATAAAGTCATGACTTATTAGAGTCAACAAAAAATATTCTATCTGACTTATTAGAAATATAAAGTAGAGTCACAAATCTCTTTACAAAATCTTAGGGATGGATAGAAGGTATTAAAGTAATAAGAGGGTGATCCCACAATATTGTGTTCCACTTTTTGGCCAAAGTGGGACATTGAAATCAACATTTTTAACCAAATTTTCACTTTCTAACACCTATAGCAACTAATCCATTAAAAATTTGAAGATGATGTGAACTATAATTTTTGAGATTTTGTGTGTAGATTCTAAATGTTTTTTTTTTAAAATTTAAGAAATGATTTGTGAATTTTTTTACATAACTTTTAATAACTTAATTTTTTTATAGAAATGATAAATTTTTAAAATTTTAAACATAGATTTGTAACACCAATATCTAGTGCGCAAATATTTTTCATAATTTTTTGTTGCATATTTTTTAATTAATTTTTGAAGTGTGATTAAGTATAATTCAAACATAGGTTTATACCATAAAACATAATTTTTTCTATATGTATCCAAATTAACTTTTTATTTTTTTGTTGAAACAAGGATATCAATACCTGGTGTGCAAATATTTTTTAGATTTTTTTTCTCTATTTTTTATTTTTCCACGTGTGTGGAATAGAGACCTTGATGTTCAATGGAAAACCTATGTGCACTAGAAAATAGAAAATAAATATAATAATCAAATGAAATATATTCAAAATCATACTTTTTGGAAAGCTTAGGGCTACATACTTACAAAATATAATTTCTAAATGACTTCATTTGATCCCCCAAAAGGTGAAGCAAAATTTTAGTTTTTTGTCATTATTTTGATAGGTGTAGAGGAGACTCCATCGAGGGTTTGATTTAAGACTAGGGGGTTATTTCCAAGGGGGTTTGATCAAGGAGGTTTTATCTAACCCCCTTCAATTAAACCCCTTTAGATGGAACCTTTCAAGGCTTAAATCATTAATTTTTCTTAAAAATATGTGATTTCAAACAAAAATCAAGATGTCCCATAAGTGGGACACACTATTGTGGCAACACCCAACTTGACTCTTAATTATAAAAAGATAATGACTTTCCTTATGGATGACTTTCATTAAATATATGACCTTTATTATATGAAGGATGCAACTTGTATTATATGATGGAAGCGACTATTCTAATTTTTCTTTGACTGGTTTAAAAGAAAGTCCTTTCAACTTTTATAAAGACTTGGGACTATTAAAGATTTAATAAAAAAAAATTTGTATAAATACTTTAAATTATATTGGAGTAGAGCATTTAAAATAAGATGAATCTTGGTCAATAAGACATCACTCTTAATTGTGGGTTACACTTTAGGCTAATACTCCATAACATAAAGTTGAGCTCTTCCTAGGGCACATATTGTATGGGAAAAAGTTGGTTAAAGATCAAATATAAAGACAATCGATTGAACCAAAGATATGCTCACACTACAAGTGAAATGAAGAAGCCATCTATCATTTTTATCTAATGTTTGACAACCATTTGAAACCAAGTGGGAATACACTCAATCTACGTGAGAGGAGGGTGACAGGGTCATGACTAACAACTATTTCCCTTACATTAAAAGACATGTCTTTTGATTTGTGATAATGTAATCTTGTTATAATGGAATAATTTTGAACTAGTTAGATTATGAAATATAATACTCAAAAATAAACATCATACATCACTTAACAATCAAATAGTTGGCAATCACAATCCTATGTTATATGACTATGTTGGAAAAAGAGATTAGTATGAAAATTCTCTCAAATATCACCTATAAAAAAATTATTAGAATTTCATAACCTGACTCTAATGAATTGATTTTAAAACAATAGAAAAGGCACACCAAATGTACTACACAAAATGGCCTTTATTATGTGTTGATTGAGCATAAAGAGGTTTCCCATCAAGTTCTACATGGCTTCTAGTATAAGTTGTAAAAATGATTAGTATAGCCTAATTTGCTCTAATACCATGTTAGAAATTACGATCTTAGGATACTAATAATTATAAATAAAATATAAAATAAATAAAAAGACAATTATACAAGCATGGATTTAACACATTACACAACATATACATGGGGAAAACTCTTCCAAGTAAAAAACTCCATAAAACATCATTTTATTATAAAACACTTACAAAAAACATATTGAACCTGAGGATACTTCTCTACCTACTTCCACATGGCCAATAATACCTCATGTGCATAGTGATATAATTCACTATAAATAGATCCAAGTTCCCTTACCTCTCAAATGCCAGAGAACCTCCTTAAATATACGAGAAGGGGTGGAAAAATACCTGAAGGGGTATTGGTCACACCTACTCAAAGAAACCATATGTAAATAATTAATAAACTAATATTTATTATATTATTAATTATTAAATGGTATATTTTTATAAAGTATGTAAAATAAACTTAAGGTTTTATGAAGTATGTAAAATTATGTTCGAGCATGGGAAGAGTAGGAGTCAATTGGTCTTTCGTAAGATGACTCTCATCAATGATAAGGCGTGCAGATTTATTATTATCATAATTCTCTGTCAAGCGATTAATTTTACCTTCCACAATAACACTGTGAATTTCTGGTTTTGGGGATTCTGTGCTTCTGTCTGGAAGGCTAAAATAGGAGGAGATAGGATCAGAACAGAGCAAGTTTCCTATTGTGAGTTTAAGGACAATGTTGTGGTCTAGCACTACTATAAGGGAGGTGGTATCAGCCCTTATTTGGAAAGACTTAATGGCTATGATGAAAATCTGTCTGAGTAATTCGTTAGGTCCTAGCAAAATTGTAGAGTCACTGTGGGGAAAATTGGGTTTGATATTTCTGAGAAAGTTATTGCTATTGCGTCTGGCCTTATGACTAAGGGGACCAAGCTGCAAAGGAAAGCTAAAGTGGTGGACCATTCTAACTAGAAATTATTCCTTGGGGAAGGTGAAGAACTTGTTCCTTACCAGGGAGGGTTCGAACGGGCCAAGCTACCAGAGTTGTGGGATGAAATGTGTTTCATCCTAATGAAATACTTCACTCTGGAGGGCCGTTTTACTAGGTTTTACAATTATCATCTCCCTCTTCTGAATCATTTTAGACGTAATGCTCATATTAGTTTCCCGTTTTATTTACTGTCCTCCCTTGAGCATTCAGTTTTTAGGGTTAAAGCTAAGTTGGCTAAAAAACCTTCCAAGAAACCCATTCCCTTGCACCAGGGTCTCATCCTCTACTTATACAATTTCCACCTTGCCTTGGAGCCACCTAAGCCTATCCAGACTCATAGCGGTGAAATGTCTGCCAACCCTGATGATACTGTCGTATCTAAAGAGCCTTGCCCTTCCCCTGGTCCTCATAAGTTGAAAGGGGTTTCTTTTTCTCTGTCTAATGAGGAGATTCCCATGGTGACTGCTACCCACACTCCAGTCTCCAAAGGTAGTGTGAAGAGTAAGAAGAGGAAAATAAGGGAGGTGGAAGAGGAGACTGTGGGGGATGCTGTGGGGACCCCTAAAAATCTTGGCAGTACCCCTGTGGGACTGGGCAGTAAATCTAATCTGTCTGCTAAGGATACAAAGGAGGGCTTTTTCTCTGGGGTTAGGAGGTCGGGGAGGATTGCTGGAAAACCTATGCCCAAAGCTAAACTTATAGATTATTCAGAGAATGCATCTGAAGAATCCACTCAGGGTGATGAGGCCAAGGTTCTAGAAGTTCAGGAGATTTTCGAAGATGTCGAGGGTAAGAATGGGAATAAACTGAGGGAGGTTTATGGTGGTGCTGTTGGTGATTCTGAGGATAATGCTGACGAAGAGGGAAAGATGTTTGTGGAGGAAGCTGCTGATGAAACGGAAGAAGATGATGGCTACAGGAATGACATTGCTATCTTGAGGGGCCGTGTTGAGAAGCTGGAGCAGTCTTTTTCCACTATGCTCAGGCATACTGTTTTACTTAATCTTTCTATGTTGCAAGATCTTGGGACTACTGCTGCTGATGACAAAGAAGAGAATTTCAAAAAGTTGGATGAATTTATTGAATCCTTGGCTAAAAGATGGGAGAATCTTTCTCCTTAGTTCTAGTTTCTTTTATGCTGTTGATACTCTGTTATTTCATATATACTATTTTTAAGATTGGTTATGCTGTCTATGTTGTTTTTGCTAGTTAAGTGGGTTATGTTGTGATTGGTTCGAGGCTCTTTTGTGCTGATGCCTCTGGGGTTTCTTTTTACTGCTTGTAAGGGTTCGGCCCCTTGTTTTAGCCGCCTTATATAATAAAAAACATAAGGTTTTATAATCTTATATTAGAACAATATATAAATGTTATACGACTATGACCCCTAATAACATTATGTTCTAACATGATTCCCCTAACTCACAAAGCATTAAGAGCATGCAAAAGATATAGGCCCAAAAGAGGAACTGTAAGTACTTTTCTGGCAAATCCACGGTATGATGAAGACTACAAGGCAACAAAGAGAATTTGGGATGAACAAAGAAAATAAGAAGGCTTGTGAAAAATTGATATAGTCCAAAAATGAAAGTTATGTGAATGCAAGAAGTAAATATTTGATTTCTCTTGGAAAACACAACCCCAAAAGCTTCTAGAGGAAACTATAACAAAAAAGAAAACAAATGGACAATAATATCACTAACCGAGTGTATAGAATAAGCAAAGCTACTTTATGAGTAGGTTCAAGATAAATCCACTCCCTTATAATTAGCACAAAAATAAATCTTTTCTCTATGGAGGATATCGATCAAGGCATAAAGAATCTAGTAGGAGGTAAAGAGTGGGATATAGATGGGTTGTAAGAAAAATATTCAAAGTGGGGAATGGATGTCCAAGAACCACATATCAAAAGCATTTTCAATGATTTCATCCAAGATGGATTCCCAATGGAGTGGACGACAATGTCATTATCCCTTTGTATAAAAGTGGTGATATCAATAATCTATCAAACAACCACATGATTATGGTTAATCATCTTCTTGGAAAATATTTTAGGAGAATGGTAGAGTGTAGAATTAGCACTTGGGTAAAAAAAGAGGGAAAAAGAGCAAAAGAGAGGACAAATTTCAAGCCAAGACAATCCACTATAAACTGCTAAGTCACCCTTAGGTACTTGATTGAAAAATATGGGATGCCTAGGGAAAAGAGGCATTATGTTGCTTTGTTGATCTTTAAAAGCATTTGACATGATGCCTAGAGGCAAACTTTGGAACACAATGGAGGAACTCAAGATCCTAAAGGAGTACAAAGTGATATTTCATAGACTTTATGAGCAAGTCAAGGTTAAAATCTAAACAAAAGAAGGAATATCAAAATGCTTCAGAAGTGGCATTGGAATAAAACAAGGTTACCCACTCCCCCAATTTATTTGGGTTATACATTGACAAACTAGAAGAGTAGTTTAACAAAGTTAATAGAGGGGAGTTCAACTTGCTTGGTACATAGTAAAGTTACTCTTTATGCAGATGATCTCATGCTTATTGTAAAAAACTCATAGTTTGATAGAACCCTTGAGGGTGTTAGAACTCTTCTATTAGGAGGTTGAGATGCAAGTTAACACCAACAACATGATCTTTTTGCTAAGAGAAAAAAGAAACAAGTTAGCTTCCTTTTGAAGGATTTGTGTTGGAAATAGTGGAAGAATGTACAAATACTTTAGACTCAGTTTCCACAACAAGCTCAGTTGGGAGGTTGAAATAACATGATAAATGGTACAATAGAAATATTAACAATGTAGTGATTTAATCCAATTACGATGTGATTATGCCAATAACATTTAGTAATGAAATAATGAAGAAACAAATAGAAATCAACAAACAAATAAAATGCACCCTTGTGGGAAACAAATTCCACCCCAAAGAGATCCAAGATTGTATTCTTCTTTACAATGTAGTACAATAATATAATCCACTCATCCCTCTAACAATAGTCCAATGGCATAAGAGCACCTACAAAATAACCTTGCAATTCACTATTCCATGCCTCCAATATATAGAAAAGTTAAAAACAAGAAACCGTCAAGCGGTATCCAAAACCATGAGTAAAAACAATGAACCAGGGCAAAAATCCAATGCCCCTATAGTCATGGTCAAGCATCTAAGAATAGTATGTAACACATCTTACACCCTTCTTACACATCTAGATGTCATAAATTCTATCATAATGGTCAAACTGTCCAAAATCCTAATCTTAGGCACTCCCTGAGGGCATTCAATGTTTGTGTCATAACCACCAAATTTGGAATATGCTTTGTAACTCCCATTTTCGACCTTTTCAATATAACCTTTATATTCAATTTCTTCTTACATCATATCTCAAGTATCTTGGAGAATAAACAAGAAATAACTAATATCCCCACCCACACATGGGCATGCCATTTTGCCAACTCTAACGTGTTTCCAGAGATCATATATTACTTGTCATCTACATAATTAAATATAATTAATCGAGATTTATAATTGCAAGGTGAATAGAACCCCTTATCCTAACATGAGAGATGCAAGAAAAAAAGAATACAAGGGGTGGAAATCTTTATACTTCTTGGTGTTTTAATTTGTAAATTTCATGACAACACAAAATAAAATAGTGGATGAGGAAAATTCCCTCTTCAAATTCATAGGAAAATCTCCCCAATTTAATCTACTCTAAAATCTAAAATAAAAACAAGCCTACTAATATGAACATTGAACAATCTATTCTTTAGGATTTTTCATAAGGATGAAATAAATAAGCAAATTTGACCTATCTATTTTGATCTCAAAGGTTAGAGCATGAGACTTTGAAGAACTATTCTCACCAATGAATTTTCTCAATTTATGATGATAAAACATAGACAAGAATACTATACAAGGATTAAAATAGAAATCTTCTAGAATCATATTAACAATTTAAATTGTACAAGCCTACTAACATGAACACTGTACAATCTATTCTTTGGGATTTTTCATAAGGATGAAATAAATAAGCAAATTTGACCTATCTATTTTGATCTCAAAGGTTAGAGCATGAGACTTTGAAGAACTATTTTCACCAATGAATTTTCTCAATTTATGATAGATAAAACATAGACAAGAATACTATCCAAGGATTAAAATAGAAATCCTCTAGAATCATATTAACAATTTGAATTGGAAAAGAGAACATAACACATGAAAATAACAACACCTAGAAGAATGGATGAAGACAATTAATTATCAAAAAGCAATCATAGCTCCTTCATGGATTCAAATACTGATGTCACACAAAGTTAACACAAATCTGCTTATTAATTTGAATCTTCCTTGAGCGATTACAACACTTGGATTGGACTTGAATGGAAATCTTGGTACTATAAGAAAGCTTCAACTTCACTTTTTTACACAAAGACACTTAATGATTTAACTGACCTTGAACTTGAATGACAATCTCTACAACATAAGTTCGGCATCTCTTCTTACATTAGCTTGCAAGAGTTTCTAAACACTAAGGAAATAAATAATGTGAAAAAAAATTCAAAACTACCATGTGGACAAAGCAAATTAGTTGGAAGAAAGCATACTACATCAAAGTCTTTAATCCCACATGAGAATGTGATGAAAAGGCCTACATAGGTCCTAAAATTAAAGGGGAAAGTGAATATATTAATTACCTACTAGAGGATTGAATCACATCATCTTAAATGTGAGATCGATAGATGGACAATACCTAAGGAAGAGGGAAACGAGGGCATGCCTATTTTGCAACATAAAGGTGGAGTGCATAGACTACAATGACATCCAATATCAATTATGAAGACAACCTTGCTTTATTTGACCTGAGGTGAGGCTAGGCAAAATGACATGGGCAAAATGACATGTTTTTTTATCAAGATCCACAGTATAAGATCCAACATTGAAAAGGGTTTGAAAATTTCATAGTGCTTCTTAAACAACCCTTGTGTTTTGTAACTATATTGGTGTGATACTTTTTTTCCAACATTGAAAAGGGTTTGAAAATTTCATAGTGCTTAAACAACCCTTATGTTTTGTAACTGTATTGGTGTGATACTTTTTTTTGTTGTAGCTCTTAGTCCCATAAACTACTTAATCTCGTAAATATTATTAAAATCTTTTATTTGTTCATTCATCTTAATGTCTATTATAGTTATATTAAAAAAACATCTAATCATTAACTAAGTTTTAATTTACCTTGAAATGTAATTAAAGAGAGACTGCTCATCCTTTATATAGAAAATTTTCTATATAAATACATGTTTATAAGAAAGAAAAAAGCCAAATAAATAAACATAAAAGTGAATTTTTTTTAATTAAAACAATATACAATTAAGAATTAAATTATTTTTCTTAAATATATAATAAGATTTTGTTCTCACCATTTTAAAAGCTACATTTCTTAAAAATAAATTTAAGCATAACTTTAATATCAATAAATTAAAAAATAAAGCCGATGATGGCATGGTTCTGTGGTTAAGTCACTCAGGATGTAGTGGTGGCCACCAGAATTCAAACCCCCGCTAGGCCAACGAGCTCGCAAGGCTTTATGCCTTCGCTGGGCCAATGAGCTCGCGGGTTTGAAGTGTTCTTCCTAGGGGATGAGGTCCCCCAGTTGTGGCCTCACTGGTTCATTGCTCCGGGCAAAAGCATTCGTGTGGAGCCGGAGGGCGTGTCACACCAGCAGTCACGTTAAAAAGTTTACCAGGCGCATTTAAAAAAAATAAATTAATTAAAAAATAAAAGTATAAAATATTTAAATTATTTTTATATCAATAGTTAGAGAAATTAAAATTATAATCTTTCACTCTAAATGATTTTACCACTACTATGTTTTTACACATTAATTTAAATTTTAAAAAAATTATATATACAAATGTAAATATGGACACAAAGTCTTTAAAAACTACAATCCATTGATATATTTTAATTTTAATATTGTAATCTTATAATAGTTTGTTATTATGTTAAAGAGTAAAGTTGTGTTAAAAGAAACTATTATATAATGGTAATAGGGAAAAGATCTAATAGCTGAGATAGTTTCCATAGTTGAGATAGTATTTGTGCATTTAAGGCTTAATATTTTAAAAGTTTAGCACTAGTAGTTGTGACTTTAAGGTTGTTAGTGTTGATTATAAATACTAATAATTGAATGAAATGTGTCTTTTAGATCTAAAAAGCAACTAATCATGTGATGCCACATTAGTGCACCAACAAAACATGACTTAATGCACACCTATTGGTCCACCTTTTTTTTGGGAACTATTTGATACCTCAACAAAAAACATGCTAATGTGGCAGTATATTTGATGATGTGGCCCTAAAACCTTAGTTATAAGCAGGGGCCTTGCCAAGTAAGCTACTGTAATTTTTTTGGAGTGATTCAAAATTGCCACGTATGATTTTGAGAGGCGTGAAGTTAAGGTGCTCAACTACTAGGTCCTCTCCCCTATCTCTATTACATTTAGCTCTAGCAATAATAAGGTGATATCTAAGATGGGACAACTAACATTTTATAATTGTAATCACTTCAGAAAAATGGCAAAAGGAGAGAGAGAGAGGGAGAGACATTTTTATAGAAAAATGTTTATGTATAAATTTATAATTGTGATATCATTTTTTAACATTCTAGTAAATAATACTTGAAATGTTAGTTAAAATTTATACTATATATATATATATATATATATATATATATATATATATATCTTCAATTTTACAAGTTATTAATACACACATCCTTTTGTAAATTTATGAACTTATATATTTTTTATTAGTTTAATGTATATTGTGTTTTTGGTGAAGACACTCCTCTTGTTGGAGACGGTTCTGGAACCTGCGCTACCCCTAATGGTGTTTCAGAGATTTATTCAAAAGACTTCACACACTCTCCTGCCTCCCTAATACGTGACGGCATCCCTGCGTCTGTGGAGCCTACAAATGCTAGCAAAGCGCCGACTTCTGGCGGTGGTCACGACGCATTGGAGAAGATTACTGGCACGGTTCAGAATGGCATGTAGGGTTCTGGGTCTCCTCTGTCCTTTGCAGCCATTGCTGGCTTGTGGGTTCTTGCTCATCTACTGCTGCGAGACAAAACTCACCCCCTTCCTTGCTCCCAAAGCTCTCTCATTGTGGTTTGTGGACAGAAGGTCATCGAAAATGAAGACTTTTATGCCAGGGATAGATTAGTTTGCGGATTCAATGGTCTTTCGCCCTCTCTCCCTGATTTGAACAATTGGATTTTAGAATCCTGGAGGCCTATTGTTTAGGTCAATATTGACTTATTTCCCTGTGTGAGAGGTTTCTTTATAGTGACCTTTGTTTCTTTTATGGACAAGGACGCTGTGTTTGATGGCAGGGTATGGATGTAGGGCGAGCTTTCCCTTCTACTCAAACCTTGGTCTTCCTTTTTTAACCCTCTTTCAAAACGTCTCAATATTAGGTCTGTTTGGGTGAGGCTATCGAAAATGCTATTGGTCATTTTCTGAAGGTTGAGAAAGCTACGATCATCATGGGACTTGCTATGCATCCCTGTATTCTGGTGGACATTGATATTTGCAAAGCTCTTCATGGGGAGATAAAACCAATGGTGGAGGATAGGTCGTGGTCTCAGCGGCTCAATTATGAGGGTCTACCCTTTCGATGTAGATGATGATTTACCGTTGGACCCCTGGCTTCTAATTGTCTTCATTCTTGTTGCAAGGGTGGTGCAATATGGTGGCAGAATGCCCGTGTTGCACACTTATCGGTTAAGAATCTTGAATCTTAGGATGATGGACCTTCTCAAGATGACGAGTCATCTCTGGCTTCTAGTTCTTCACCTTCCACCTCCCCTATGGTGAATCACGTGGAGAGTGGCCATGTGGCTGGTGCGGCTATGGTGAATTCTTCTACCTTTGTTGGGACTACTTCTTCAGATCCAGCTTGAGTAGATCCTTCATTGGTTCCTATCCCCCCGCAACGCGTTGCGATGGAATCTTGCTCCAGATTTGTCCTCGAACTTAAGATGGTTGTCGGCATCCTCAAGTCGACTGTCTCCCTCTGTGTTAGACATCTTTGGTGGAGCGCGACAGTAGAGGATATCCCCTCTCCTCAAACTGAGGATCTAGATGATGTTTCTTGGACGATTGTTCAAAGAAAGAAGAGAGATCTTCCTAAATCTATATCTGCTTCTCATGCTAGGGTCAGGGGTGTGTGGATTTCTAGGATAGGGTCAAGGTTGTCTAGTTTTCTGACATGTTTTTGTTGTTTGTTTATTTATGTGGTTCTTTTTGGCAACGTGATTTACCTTATAAAAGGTTTTAGGTCCTTTCAAACCCTATTTACCAATTGATCAAAAACATTATAAATATATTAAATAAATAAAATAAATTATATTATTATCATACTTCACATTATATATACTCAATAAATTCATATTATTATAATACCCCACATTATTTATTTGAAAATAAATTCATATTTATATAATACTATATTATCTATTATAATTGATAAAGAAAGGGTGGATGAGATTATGAATGTTTTCTATATTAGAAAAGAATATAAGGATGTACTTTAAAATAACTCTTAAGTAATTAAAAAAATAAATCTGTATTATATAATACTATACTATATTATAATATTATATAATACTATACTATATTATAATATTATCTATTATAATTGATAATATAAAAGGTGGATAAGCTATATGAAAAAAGGGTTGATGAGATTAAGGAATGATTTATAGAAGAGAATATAGAAATGTACTTTATAGTAACTCTTATGTAACTAAAATAAATACATATTATTATATTATACTATAATATTATTATTCATTATAATTGATAAAACAAAACGTGGATAAGTATAGGAAAAAGGTATGCTAGTTCATAAACGCATTTGTTTTTTCAATTTTATTATAGATTCAGTTGATGAAAAATTTTCAATGTGCATTTTTAAATATTTAAATTATTTTTTAATAAAAATAATACTTTGTATACCAATGACATTTTGAGTGACCGGCAATATCATTTTAACTCCAAAACATTCATTGTTCTTAGAAACTCACATAGTCACACTACATGGTGGTCTTCATAGTCTAAAAGGGACTCGAACAATCAAAGAAAGTTCAACGACTTTATGACAACTTCTTAGGGGGTCATACAATGAGTTAATAAACTCAAACATGCCCAGGAGAGGGGTCAAGACCTAGGAAAAGGAGGAAGGCTGCCAATGTGATAATCAAGATGGACACTTCGATAGAAGTCACACTTGTGACAAAGTCACTATGCATGTTGGGGACTAATCATAGGGTAACAATGTCTTCATTCCCATCCTCTGTAACATTGGTAATTTGTGTATCCTTCAAATTTGGAACATGGGTGCAACAGTTAGCCTATGATGACTCCTTCATGGTGTGCACTATTTGCAACAAATTGGGACATGTTGCCTCGAGTTGCGTGGAGACACAAAATATTGAGAGGAAGAAGGCTCAGGCGATGCCTTCTCAACCTCAACCAAATGTTGTGATGACTAGGAAGAGTGGTGTTGAGGAGCTCTCCCCTTCTTCAATTTCAGCTCTTCCAGATGTACCCAAAGAGGATGGACAAAAGGAAGTTTGTTTGGAGGACATAAGTTGTCCAAGTTTGGGAAGGTTGTCAAGTGCTGAGGTTTTCCATGCCTCTTGCCCCTTGCCCTAGATCCCAAACTCACCAAAGCATTTTGACTTTATGCCGCATTGAGTGGGTCTATCTTTCCGAGTGTGTGCCATGTTTGGATGGTGCCTTTCAGGTTGTTATTTGGTGGTTTTGGCTCCGCTCTTTGGTTTGTTGTTGTATCTCAGCCTATGTGCTAACTGCCATATGGTGTTCCTCATTGTTGTAATGGTTTCTCTGATGTTTCATTTGTGATCTTTTGTATTCCGGTTCATAGCTCTAGTCAAAAGCGTTTAACCATAATAAAAAATATTGGTAATGTTTGTGTGTAATGGCAAGCCTTTGGGAACGATTTTGATGTGAGAAATATACATTCGGGTTTCAATAATCTTGTGGCATCTTTTCCTAGCCTAAGACCACCTCCTATGGTAGAAGATTGGATCATTTTTATGTTGGAATGCTCTCCCTGATATTGTTTGACATGCCTCCAACCCCTATTCCAACAAGTCTCTGAGTCCCATTATCACGGATAGAAGGTAGTTCCCAAGTACAAACCAAAATGTCTTCATCACTAGTGTATTAGCGAGGGAGTAAATCCTTTTTTTTTGTTCCATCAAACTTCTTGTTCCTCAACACCACATTCTAGAGGATTTCTTTGTCTTCAATATCCCGTCACAAGGCTCTGAAGAAAACGAGCTTACTTAAATTGATATTCCTCTCTATGACCTTTATATTTGTAGCCCAAATGCGTTCTTGCAACTATTGGTTCTGTTTTCTTTCCTTCTTTGTCACTTATCTAGCAGATTTCTCACACCAGCATAACACAGAGGTCATCATATGTTCTTAACCGTAGACAATGGTTGTTGCTACACCTAGAAGACAAAATTCATCAATGTCTTTGTCAACGGTCTTCTGCCAAAAACCATTACTTGTATCTCTAGTGCTCAACATTGTGCCTTTGTTTCTCATGTCATTTCACAAATCTATGTACCTTACAAATCAAGGTAATGAGGTCATCAATGCGTTGACCTTGTAGTTCCAGGCTAGATTCTTATCCACTTCCTATGCAGTAACTTGGTTGTCCTCCCCCTTTTGTTGTATGAAATCACTGATTGCAGTCTGCTACAATGGCTGAAAACTTCAGTTCACCATATTGATTTCTTTCATTTGTTGAATCCAGTGATAGCTTCTCTACATTTCCCAATTTTTTATTTGCATTAATTATGACTGTGTGATAATGATGGCTATGTTATGAATGCAAACGCGGATGAGATTAGGAAAAGACAAGGAAATGTAGGCAGGTAATAAAAAACATACAAGACTAAACATAAAGCAGTGGAAATTAATTTTAGTGCACACACATCACAATATACAAAGAATTAACACAATCGTATGTGACAAAATATTGGAAACGGGAATGTTCTCAGCAGAATCACAGGCAATGAACAATATCCCTAATGATTACAGTTTTCATAATTCAATGGATATAGCTTGACTTTGATAATGACAGGTGCAATAGTTGCAAAAAACCATCCACACATAACTAACATGATCAACCATAACTCAAATGAGAATATCTTGGAAACCGGAATGTTCTCAGCAGATTCATAGGCAATGCAAAATATCTTCAATGATCACAGGCCTCATAATTCCATGGAAATAGATTGAATTTGATAATGATAGTTTCAACAGTTGGGAAAAACCATCCATATGTAACCAACACAACCAACCATAACACAGAAAAGAGAAAATATTGGAAACAGGAATGTTCTCTGCAGATTCACAGGCAATACCCAATATCTCCAATGATCACAGGCTTCACAATTCCATGGATATAGCTTGACTTCGACAACGACAGGTGCAACAGTTGGGAAATGCCATTCATGTGTAACCAACATGATCAACCATAATTCAGAATGAAAAAAGTACCTATGTACATTGCTTGAGACTTGATCAGTCATATGCTTATCTTATTCGCATCTAATAGACGAGTACAATAAAATTGCAATGTGTCTGCCTTCAATGAGTCCTCGTGAAGGCTGTTTACCAATGTGTGGCAAGACCACAGCGATTTTGGAAACAAAAAAATACAATAGGAACATTATACCTATTGATCAGGTGTAGACTCTGAAATGATATTGATATCTCTCTCTTTAGTGTTTGCATCATCGTTACAAGCTGGATTTAAGTTTTCCATGTAACCTTGTGCTAGATTTAGCATCAGATCAACTTCCTTTTTACACTGAAAATCAAAGAGTTATGTGAGGAAAAATGAAATTGAAATTTCCAAATAGAGAAAAACCTAAATACAGAAATAACACACCTCATTGACAGCACCAGCCTTTATTTTAGACTGCATCACACACCATTTCTTGAAATGTGCACCTGCAAAGGGCATTACCTCCTTTACTGTTGGCTTTAGAAGTATCTTCTAGTAAAGTCAAGGCTCACTAACATAGAAGAGAAATCCTGCACATTTGATTGGATAAATAATACATACCGACTGCAATATCTATTTTACAAGATGACATAGATATAGTCTCTACTCTCCATCTGGCATGAACCTTCATGAAAAAATTATAACATTAGACAACAAGAAGCTAGACCCAATTTTTTTTTTCAAGCCAAGAAAGCAAAACAATAATTATGATAGCGAAAACAATAAAATAAAGCAGAGAAAACAATGGTGGAATGTTATTTGTAGGTATAATTTATACCTCAAAATACGAGCCAAATGGAACATCATGTGCCTGTTGTACTGTCTCAAATACCTGAATAAGAAAGAAGAAAGTACTCGTATCAGTCTAAGGAAGGACAACTTGATTTTTAAATGTTTAGCAATAATCATAAAATAATCCCTTCCTCACCAAAACACTTTGATTAGCAGAGAAAGTTGCATGTTGCCATTCTGTCATTGCAGAATCTGGAGGGCACATAGGATTGTTACATATTGATCTAAAGGATATTTCTCGAAGTAGGCCACTATACTGGTCAGCAGCATGCCATTGCTCCAACTGTCAAATGAAGAATATCACTTGTAAAAATTGATTTGAGGATTATCTGTGTTTAAAGAATAACAGTTATTTTTCAGCTTTTGTTGGGCCAAGAAACATTCATGAGTTTTCAGATATATACAACAGTCTGCTTATGAATACCAAATACAAACTTAATGGAACCAAAATAATCCATTAACCACCAATTAATCTGAAAATTATGACCACCATACCCCAAAAGTAAAACTATAGTGAATGAGAGATTACTACAATTGGAAGCAACGAATTTTATCACTATATGCAAACTAACTATAAGTGGTCATTATATCCAATGAATGAACATGGAGGCAAAACTCAGAATATGTCTCTAAATGTGCAACAGTACAAGGCAATGTTACAAGACTCGGCAGTTACTCGCCAAAATCGGCGAGTCTTGAGGTGAGTAAAGCAAAACAAGTCCCGAAGACTTGGACCCAGGTCCTAGTGAGTCTAGTCAGACTCGCCAAGTCTAACAGACTCGCAGGACTTGCCGAGCCTTTTTAGCATTTTAATTTGTCATTTTCAGGACAACTCAAACCGGAACAATGTTGATGAGCACACAGTGATACTGGAATCGGTATCAAACATTCTTTTACTTTTCAAAACTTAACAACCACAATATTATCAATCACACAAGATCTAACAATTATGCAACACAGAGAGAGAACACATGATTTTATGTCGAAAACCTTGCGGGAGAAAACCACAGCAAAATATTGCTTATATATCTATTGATTCTTCTTCTGTAGGCACCAACCTACTTCTCTTACAATTCTTCTTTTGTGAGCACCAACCCACTAGAGACACCAATCCCCGCTTGTGGAATCTGTAGGCACCAACTCTCACAACTAAGCACCAACTCAGTAAGCGACACCAATCTCTAGGCACCAACCTACGAATTCTTCAATGGATAATATCGTTCTCCTTTACTCACAATCTGATCACTGCTTCTAATTCTGAATGATGTAAGTCTTATCTTCGCAAATCAGGGTCACGCATATACTTTCCCTCCTTCACAACTCTGCTATAAATCACACAGTACTCTTTCATAAATCTGATCCAATCTTTGTCAATATCTTCCTTCAAGTTTCTGCTTTTAATTCTCACACATGTTCTTCTTATAATTCTGCATTTATACTTTATACACGGGCTGCATCTCCTATTAAAATAGATCTGAATTACTCTTCATTTTCTGCCCCTTTTTCTTTTTTAGATCTGCTCTTAAACTCAGAAATATTTCATTAAATTCTTGCTTTCAAAAACTCATCTACTCTCCCTTAAATACTATTCATGTGTCTTTTTGAATTTAAAGACACACCACTTCACACAATGTACATCTCCTTTCATAAGCACACCTCTTCAAATAAACTTTAATCACATCACTAATCGCTGCTCTTCATAAATTTTAATCTCTTCACTTCACAAAACAGATCGCACTATATGATAGACGCTGCCTTTCATAAAGTGAAATTGCACCATATAATAGCATGCTAATCACTGCTTTTAGGCATGACAAATCACATCATCTTTTTGTTTAGCATAAGACAATTTGTCTTATATATGTCATCGCTATCCTTAGAGGAAGGTCGGCCATATGATTTAATTTATGTTTGAATTCCATCTTTTGTTTCTTTCATCGCACCTCATAGTATATTATTGAATAAGACAATTTGTCTTATTATATGTGAGAGCTGCTATAGAGGGAGTCGACCTCACTTAAATGGAATTTATTTGATTAATACTCTCTTCATTAACCTTGGCGCCAATGTAGGAAGTCACTCAATGAAATAGTTTAAGTCTTTATTTTAAACTACAATTCCGATCGCCCAAATTCATTTGACTTTGTCACCCAAAGAGGAATCGGCCTAGCTGCTATTTCATAATACAATTTCTGGTCGGCCATACGAAAGTATATCTTTTGAGTTTTTTTTGTATTAACCATACCACGCTGCTGATAAGGAGAGGAGTCGGCCACCTTAGTAAACTTTGTTTATTTTAAATCTCAATTCCAATTTGGCACTCATATTAGAAAGTTGGCCTCAACAGCAATTTGAATATTAAACTTGAACCTTGGCGCCCAAGGTAAGTCAATTTTCATAAACAAGTGTAAATCTTTAATTTAAACCTTGATATTATCTTCATTGCCCATAGAGAAGTCGGCCATGATGGAGAAATCATATCACCATAATATTGTTTTAATCCTTCACCAAAATTCAATTGAGACCTTGTCTATAATTGCTTCTCACATTACTTTTATTAACATCAATGACCACTATTTCCTATACTTTTGTCTTATTCATCAATGATAACAATCTTCTAACGATCTTTTTATTCTTCTTTTGACATCAATGACAACCATCTTGTCTATGCACCTTTGACATCAATGACAACATTTCCAACAAATGTGTGAGGAAATCCTCTCTTCAAATTTGTTGGGGAAGCTCCCTAATTTAATCTATACTACTAAAATCTAAATAATAAACAAGTTTGCTACTTATGCAAACTATAAAATTTTATCATCTAGGGTTTTGCATGAGAATAAAATATTGAAAAAGCAAACTAGACCTTTTTTATCTCGAAGGTTGGAGCACAGGAATTGCAAAGTTCTCTTACCATGAGGCTTTTTTGTTTATGCAATTAAACTAAACATGGACTAAACACAAATGCTTTCCACTAATTAATACATGGATCAATGGATTCACATCAACAATTGGATAGATTTGAATAAAGAAAACAACATTGATAACAAGAAGGAACGAAGCATGGGTTTGAAAAGGAGCAATAACTCAGAAGCATACAAAGCTACTTCAAAGGATAGAAAACAAATGTTACACAAAGTTAGACACAAATTTTCTTTATTACTAACTTGTCAAACTCTCACAACTACAACACAATGATGTAGCTTCTTAGCTTGAATGAAAAATTCTGCAGCATAAGTCTTGCATAAAATCTCACTATATGTTGTGTTTTCAAGACACATTTATAGCCCTCCAAAGGGAGCTTTTAGGGCTCAAATAATAATAGAACAAAATATTTAAAGCTTTGCTTTAAAGCAACCCTAATCTTATCCTTTGCAAAGAGGCAATAAAAACTTAAAATAGCCTGAAATAGGCTCTTTCCTTCTTTAAATTTGCTTTCTCCTTAACACGTGTTGACTAGGATAAGGTGGCACCTCCTTTTTCCTAATTTTCACTTTAATCTTTCACTTATGCATTTGAAAAACTGAAGTTACTAATTTAAGTATGAAGGGTGTTGGGACTTGGGTGATATTCACCTGCAGAAAGTCCTCGTAGGAAGAGTTTGTCTACATAATTATTTGTGGTGATATGTGGTGAAGTTACAAATGTTGTGGTGTAGCAGGCATAGTGATTTACATATGATAATGATGTTGCAGGTGTTTTGATACATCATGTATGTTGGTTCACATGCAGTGATGCTTTGGTTGTAACTACAAGGCATTTGAAGAACAACTCACAACGGCATATGTATTTAATGTTGTTGGAGCATGAATAATGATGCAGGAGCACATGCGGCATGATCTAAGGATAGAATAATGCCCTGGAAGATGGTACTAGATACTGCAAGTAGTCCAGAGCAGTGTTATGTTGGTGTGAGCTACCGCAAGCAAGGAGCTGGTAGTGGGGGCTATACCAAAACATGTATTCATACCAACAATGTTAATGTTGTAACTATTGATTTATAGTGTGCGGCAGTGGCTGAGTATACAAGGTGATTATCCATTTGGAGGTGTCATACTTGGTGTTATTTGCAGTATGCTAACGTCATATATCGTTGGAACATAGTTGCATGACTCTTGTTATTTGTAATATCCCAAATGGGGATATTATCACCCATTTTGGATTTACGGTCTTTCCAAATGAAACTTGCTTAGAATTTTCTGATTTGCCCTAATTTGAATTCTGCCCTAATTTCTGCACTTTTGTTTTCTGCTCAAACCCTAACTTCTGAAATAAAAATCAGACTAAAAATACCAACTAGGGCAGCCCATAAAACACTTCAAAACACCATGAATTTGCCATAGACATAACCAATCATAATGTACTTGCATTTCACCATTATAAGAATATTAAATCCACTTCATTCAACCAACACACATAACTAAAAATGAAAGTAGAAGTCTGCTGCTATAAACTGAGTATGAAACCTAGTTCCACGGGGACGCGTCCCCCCCTGGAAAACAACCGTCCCCGAGACGGGGACGTTTCTGAGACGGGGAGACGTCAGGGAAACGTCCCCCGCCGTCCCCCCGTTTTGCCGCCACATTTCTTTGAGGCATTCTGTCAAACAGTTCACGTGCCTTGTCTATGCTTCCACATTTTGCATACATGTCTAACAAGGCAGTTGCAACTACAACATCTGACAAAATTCCTCTATCCTTTATGTTTTGATGAATGTCCATACCCTATTCCAAAGCTCCCATTTTGACACAGGCAGGGAGGATGCTGGCAAAGGTTGTGGAATTTGGCTTTACACCAGCCAATTGCATTTGCTTTAAAATTTCTAAAGCCTTTTCAACAAATCCATTTTGTGCATATCCTACAATCATTGCAGTCCATGAGACCACATTTCTTTGAGGCATTCTGTCAAATAGTTCACGTGCCTTGTCTATGCTTCCACATTTTGCATACATGTCTAACAGGACAATTGCAACTACAACATCTGACAAAATTCCTCTATCCTTTATGTTTTGATGGATGTCCATACCCTATTCCTTTGACACAGGCAAGGAGGATACTGGCAAAGGTTGTATTTCAGCCCAATATGTTTAAACTCTAAACTTTACTTATTAAGTTTTTCCTTAGGCTTCTACAATTATACATCTTTTTATAACTAATTTTTCAAGTACCATATGTATTTCAACGCACCGCTCCACTGCCGCCGCCCCCAAACTTAGACCCCCCACCTCTCCGTCCCCGAAATGCATCCCCTACCGTCCCCGTCCCCGAAACCCTGTGGAACTATGGTATGAAATGTCTTCAAATACATCAATAGATATGGGCTAACACATGAGAAATAGCCCAGAAAATATCTGACCTAAATTCAGAAACAAAATAACAATTTCTTCTTCTAACCTTCTATCAAATCTCCAATCACTCAAAATTGTGGTGCACAGGTCTGCTGGTCTGCTGCTCTGAAAAAGATGGAAAAATGGCACAAAGATGCTCACAAACCAAGCCCAAATTGACTCCCAAGGGTGGCACTCCAAGTGAGGGTTAAACCCTAGGCATTATCCCACATAACCAACCAAAGAGAGGCCTTCAAATCTGCTCCACAAGTCTGCTCTGCAATCTGCTCCAAAAATGATGAAGTGCAAATGAATTCCCGTCACGGAATCCTCACAAGAAGAGATAAGTTTTCGTCCAACTCCTCCAAGGTACTTGAGGTTTTCGTCCGAAGACCTTCAATAGAGATAAACTCCAAAGATGAATGAGAGAATGACTGAATGATGATGAAATGCCACCAAAACATCTTCTATTTATACATGAAATTCACCCTCAATACATGCTGGCCGACCTAGATACTTTTTCGATTATTTTTTATTGAAATTTCCTCTCGAACAGGCCGACCATCCTCAAGACTCATGGGCGCCATAATAAATCCAAATTAAAGATGTGAATTTATTATAATTTGTTCTTTTGTCATGTTATCTCCAAGCGCCAAGGTAAGATGCTAGCTATTATTCATTTCTCCATCACAAGTCGTCCCAAGTGCAAAGATAATCTCCTCAATGTTGGCACATACATGCATAGGATCCATATCTCATCATCAATGTAGGATGACAAATCTCCATACTTAATAGCAATTCTCCATATTTGTGACTCCTTCAAGTGGTTCGCTCCAAGGTGGAATTATGATCGTAAATGAAAGAGTCATATATCAACATTAGGAGAATACCTCAATATGATTCGTTCCCATAGAAAGGAACATATCCATACCAAAAATATACCCACTGTGTATCATCCAAGCATCTCGGAGAATGAAAACCAACTCCTTTGTTCTCCAATGGTGACCATTCAAAATGGGGACATTACAATATTCCATGAGTTGGTTGGCCAGTTAGACTATATATATCAGTTTGTGTGAATGTGCCAAGGTTATGAACTCAATCACTCATGTGTTAGTAGAAGAAGAATATGTTGTAGATTGAGACTCTGTAAAAGGTTTCCAAAGAACTTGTTGTATTGAATGGATGTTGATTCTAAATAATATGACTGTCAACATCTTTTGGTGGTGGGTTTTCTTCTGAAAGGGTTTTTCACATAAAAATCTTTGTGTTTTGTGTAATCTTGTGGATGCATATTGTTCCATTTACTTATGTATATGTTGTTAGATAGATTTTGCAAGTGTTGTTGACTATTAATTGAACACATAATCTTAAGTTTTCATCATCTTAGTCTATCAATCATTTGCAACAGGGGTTAAAATCCCAAACATTTGGTATCAGAGTGCAAGGTGTTGTTTGGGTGGTTACTACTTCATTGGAGTGCAGACCCTAGTGTGTACAGTGGTAAACCCTAATAGTGGTTGGTTTGTTGCAGTTCATGTATAACTAAAAAGGAAGACTTTGAGAGTTTCTATGAGAAGACAGAACAATATTAAATCTATGGCTAGCACATTGAGATCTAAAATTGACAAATTCAATGGTCAAATTTTGAGTTATGAAAATTGAAGATGGAGGATCTTCTGGTGGAGAGAGAACAATGGACTGTCGTATCTTCTTTGGCTAAACCCTCAAGTATGCCTAATGAAGACTGGGTAAAACTAGATAAGAAAGCTAGAAGTATAATCTGGTTATGTCTATCAAATTCTATGATAATGAATGTGTCTCAAGAGCAGATAGCAAATTCATTGTGGAAGAAAATAGGTTTGTATCAATCCAATAGCCTGGTTAATAAACTTGTTTTGGAGAAGTTATATTCTTTGAAAGTAAGGGAGGGAGGTTGTGTAACTGATCACTTGAATAGCTTTAATATGATATGAAGTCAACTTGCATCAATAGGAGTCAAGATGGATGAAGACAACAAATGCATTGTGTTACTTCGTTCCTTACCAAATTCATGGGATAACCTTGTGATGTCTATCAACAATAATGATACAACACAAACTGAAAAATGTTATTAGCATTTTGTCAAGTTAAGAAACTAGGAAAGGGTCTGTGGATGATAAATCTTCTAATGCCCTTGTTGTAGGAGAAGAAAGGTAAGAAGAAGACGAGATAAGAAGTCTAAGGGGAAATACAGATCTAAATCTCCGGCTAAGTCTAAAGTAAAATGTTGGAATTGTAGCAAGAAGGGTCACATAAAAGAGTATAAGTCCAAAAAGAAGGACAATTCCTCTTATAGTAGTGATGGTTTTGTGTTTGCTAACGTTGTTGGTGATGATTCCTAGTTGATTGATTCAGGTGCTTCTTTTCAAATGACACCTCACAAGGAGTGGTACTCGAAGTATACCAAGAGTGATGAAGGGCGAGTGTTTCTCAATTACATCTCTATGCAAATTGTTGGTCAAGGAAAGGTCAAGGTGGCTTTCACGGATGGTAAAGTATGGACACTCTCATATGTATTGTGTATACCAGGTTTGGCAAAAAACCTAATGTCTATGTCTAAAATGGATGACTCAAGGATTCATGTCACTTTTGATGAAAAAAGGGGTGTGGCATGGTACTCTATAAAGGCTGGATGCATCAACTTTATCCAACTGTGCTAATGCTACATCTAAATTAGGGCTATTGTGGCATCTGCGGTTGGATCATTTGAGTGAAAAAGGCTTTAAAACATTGGTAAGGATATGGTAGGTCTTGTTGAATGTTCTGTTGGTATTGACTTTTGTGAGCATTGTGTGTTGGGTAAACAAAATAAAGTGCAGTTCAACTCTAGAAACACTAGTGCAAAGGAAATTTTGGACGTGATACACAACAATGTGGTTGGTCCTATGGATATCCCATTCATTGGTAAGTCTCCATACTACTTATCATTCGCTGATGATTATTCTAGGTATTCTTGGATATATTTTACTAGGAACAAGTCTGAGGTATTTCTCACATTTAAGGAGTTCAAAGCTCTTGTTGAGAATCAAACCAGTAAGAAAATAAAAGTTCTCAAGACAAATAATGGTGGTGAATTATGCTCTAAAGAGTTTGATGTATTTTGTAAGCGTGTTGGGATTGTGAAGCAAAGGACTACCCCATACACAGCTCAACAAAACGGGGTAGCAAAAAGGTTGAACAGAACCTTGCTTGATTAAGCCAGGAGTATGTTGAGTTGTGCAGGCCTAGGACAAGAATTTTGGGCAAAGGCGGTGAGCACTGCATGCTACTTGAAGAACAGGTCTCCTACTTCTGCACTAAAAACCAAGACACCATATGAAGTGTGGACTAGTAGAAAACCAATGCTGACACACTTGCAGGTATTTGGTTGTGAGGCATTTGTCCAAGTGCCTAAGGAGCAGTGGTCCAAGTTGGATCTCAAAGCCCAAAGGTGTATTTTCATCAGTTATGGTGAAAATGTCAATGGTTACAACCTTTGGAATCCAAAAAGCTTGAAGATTCTCTACTCAAGGGATGTTACATTTAGGGAACTTGGTGTATTGCCCAAAGTTGAATAGTCAAAGGAGAATGAGAGGGAGAAGATGCATTTTGAAACAAAATTGGAGCAGCAAAATGCATCTGAAACTGAACAACATAGTGGATAGGACAGTTTGGGAGAAGAAGAGGTTAGCACATCTGGTGGTAGCTCTGAAGAAGAACAAAGTGTAGGCGTGGCAAGAAATTCTTCACTAGTAGTTGTGACAAGGTCTACAAGGTAGCAGAAATCGCCTAACAGGTGTAGTCCACAAGATTTCCATTATGTATTTGCTCCAACTTGTACTAATAGTGAACCAAGTTCTATGGAAGAGGTTCTCACTTCAAAAGAGGAAAAGTCTTGGAAGAATGCCATGGATGAGGAGATGATGGCATTAAAGCAGTGTAAGACTTAGAATTTGGTTGATTTCCCTGAGGATAGGAAGCCCATTGGCTACAAGTGGGTGTTTAAGAAGTTCAGAGCAGATGGATCACTTGAGTAGTACAATGCACAGTTGGTGGCAAAGGGATATTTCCAGGTTGAGGGAATAGACTTCAATGAGATCTATTCCCCTGTTGCTAAGTTGAGTCCCATTAGGAAGTTGTTATCTATTGTTGCAGCACTTGATTTGGAAATTGAGCAAATGAATGTTAAGACAACACTCTTGTAATGAGACTTGGAGGAGGAAATATTCATGGAACAGCCCGACAGATACAAAGTGAAAGGTAAGGAGAAACTAGTTTGTAAGCTAAATAAATCTCTGTATGGTATATAGCACTCCCCGCGAATGTGGAACCAAAAGTTTGCTACACATTGCTAGAATTGAGTTTTGGAAGAAGTGATGTTGATCATTGTGTGTATTACAAACAGGTAAATGGTCACATTCTGATTATTGTTTATATGTTGATAATATACTTATCATTGGAGATGATAAAGCATTATTTGAAGAACTTAAAACTCAGTTGTCTAGTAAGTTTGATATGAAGGACTTGAGAGCTGCCAAATACATTCTCGATATGGAGATATGCAAAGATAGAACAAACAGAAAGTTATGGCTAAACCAAAGGAAATACCTTGAAATAATCTTGCAGAGGTCTGGAATGCAAGATTGTAAACCGGTGAGTTCACCTCTACCGGTTGGCACAAAGTTGAGTATGGAACAATGTCCTAAATTTGCGAAGGATTTGGACGTGAGGAAAGTTCCTTATGCAAGTGTAGTAGGAAGTCTCATGTATGCAATGGTCTACACAAGACCAGGCATTGCCCAAGCAGGGCGCGTTCTAAGTTCATGGCACAACCAGGTAAAGAACATTAGACACGTGAAAAGGGTGTTTAGGTACTTCAAGAGAACTCTGGATTATTGCTTGACTTGTCATGGTACTAATGATGTGGGCAAGATGTTAAGTGTATAGGGATTTGTTGATTGGATTGCATTGGAGATCTTGACAATTGGAGATCTACAAGTGGATATGTGTTTATTGTGTTTGGAGGAGCAGTGAGTTGGATGAGCAAGAGGCAGCAAACAATTGCCCTATCAACTACTTAAGTAGAATTTATGGCCGCAACACGTGCTTGTAAGGAAGCAATTTGGCTGAAGAGATTGAGTAGCAGTATTAATTTTAAGAATCAAATAGTGGTGAAGTGTGATTCACAAAGTGCAATTTGGTTGGCTAAGAATCCCATTTACCATGCTAGAACCAAGCATATTGATGTGCAATATCATTTTGTAAAGGAGATGGTTGAGAGTAGGAAGGTCCAGATGGAGAAAATTGATGCTTAGGTAAATATTGTAGATTCTTTGACAAAACCTGTAAATATTGCAAAGTTCATGTGATATAGGGATGAGACGAAGTCATCCCATTCTCGAGCATAAGGTTGCTTTCTTGGGTTGTATACAACACGCTCTCCTATGGTAAATATCAAGTGGGAGAATGTTGGTAGTTGGGTGATATTCACTTGCAAAAAGTCCTTGTAGGAAGAATTTGTCTACATACTCAGTTGTGGTGATATGCGGAAAAGTTACAAATGTTGTCGTACACTAGGCATAATGATTTACATATGATAATGATGTTGCAAGTGTTGTGATACATCATGTATGTTGGTTCACTGTGGTAGTAACCGCAAGGCATTTGAAGAACTCGCAACCGCATATATATTTAATGTTGTTGAAGCATATATAAACCTTTTATTGTGCAGATGTCTGAGCCTAGCGCCACTTAACTGCACAACTTAAAGTACCTTTTTAAATAATTAATTAAGCTGTCAAAAAGAAATATAAAATAAAGTTACTTTTTGACAACTTAAAATAATTATTTAACTTACAGTATGTATTGCAAAATATAACTTCCCAACCAACGGTCTGTAACTCTGTAATACATAACTTCGCAACCAACGGTCTGCATTACACAACTTCGCAACAATGGTCTGCAGTACGCAACTTCGCAACTAACGGTCTACATTACATAGCTTTGTCCAAAGAAGTTGGCGCTCTCTAAGGAGGATGGATTTCTCCAAGAATGTTGGAATGGACCAGAAAAGGGACATTACAAGTCCTCCCTCCTAAAATTGCTTCTCCCCGAGCAATGTAAACTCCACCAACTACTCAATCCTGGGGGCAAATCAAATGTGATTCCAGGATCCCAAATCAATCTAGGAGGCTTTTGAGTCCTTCTGTTTGATGTACTATGCCGCAATACACCTTCAAATAAAACCTCCTTTACTCTTCTTGCTAAGAGCACAACAATCTTAAGCAAGAATTCAACAAACTCACCCAAAAACTGCTTTGCTCTACCATGTTTCCGCTGCACCACTCTGATAAAAACTGAAAACTCCATGTAAATCTTTTCCATTTCTACTTCTTGTATACCAAAATGATAGCCATTATGATGAACCAAATCGGGATACCCACACAATCTAGATCCTTCTTCTGTAAAATGGAGCACTACATACCAAAGTGTTCTATGAAATCCTTTATCCACCTCATCCTTTTGCATCATTAGAAATCTGACTATATTATTCCAATGTGGACAATAAGCAAAGAATTGTGTATCACTCACAATTCTATCAAGGTAGACATTACCTCCAACTTCACTATCAATCATGACCCTGGGCATTTGAGAAAACAAGTCTGAAATCAACAGTTGATTGGCTGATTCTATCAAAATCAGCAACTTAAAACTGGAACACCAGCTGCAATATTGAATTATTTTTGCAGACACAAGGAAAATGTGCATTAGAATAGCTAAAAATGCTCCTATAGTGGCTGGAAAAACACCCCATTCAACCATCATTTGAAAAAAACTCCACCCCTTGTCTGAAAGTGTCTGCCAAGTCACTTGTAAGTATACATAGGAAACTACATGGTGACTGATTTGTATGATAACAGCAGCATTGATGATGAATTTTTGTATTGTAGATCTCGCAGCAACCTTATTTTTATCACAACCAACCTCAATCATAATTAGCTGATGTCCTCTTGCATGAAAGTTGATTATTGAGGCAGCACCACCATGCTTATGCTTTGTCATTCTGATATTCATGACAATTTCTTCAAAGATACGAAAATACTCAACACAACTCCTTAACTCACATTCGTAGTGGTGGTCCCTACTTCTTGGCCAACTCAAACATGTAAGTTTGAACACCACACAAGGTTGATGCAACATAGAGCAAGCTCCATCAAAAAAATATACCTTAACTAGATCCAAAATATTGCATACCTTGATCTCAATCCATGTCTTCACAAAGATAGAGATGATGAAGCCTCCATGTATCCACACATTCCATGCGGAAACTACATCTTCAACCTCACTTATGCATTCTTTATTAGGTGATCTACCTAGAGGATTACCAACCACAAGGCTTTGCACTTCCTCACATTCGTAGTGGTGGTCCCTACTTCTTGGCCAACTCAAACATGTAAGTTTGAACACCACACAAGGTTGATGCAACATAGAGCAAGCTCCATCAAGAAAATATACCTTAACTAGATCCAAAATATTGCATACCTTGATCTCAATCCATGTCTTCACAAAGATAGAGATGATGAAGCCTCCATGTATCCACACATTCCATGTGGAAACTACATCTTCAACCTCACTTATGCAATCTTTATTAGGTGGTCTACCTAGAGGATTACCAACCACAAGGCTTTGCACTTCCTCATGATATGACCCCTTGTCTATACAAGGAAAAACCTCTTGTGAACTAAAATACTGATCATGGTGGGTAGCCCTCTCCATCTGCTTTGCCATAACAACATGAGGTGTACCATTTTACATGCCTCTCAAAACCACCTTCCTACCATCAACATGGAACTTAAGTTCCATAGATTAGAAATTCCACGTGATCTCCCCCAAGGAACAAAGCCACTGAGTTCCTAGGACAGTATTAGTATCTCCTATACCACATAGAAATCATGCTTCACTTCATAGTTTCCTAATAGGAGACACATCTTTGGAATTTTTCTGGTGCACTAAAGAGTAAAACCATTTGCAACCATAACATTAAATCCTTCAAACTCGGTTTTTAGCCTTCTTCGTGCAACACCACTTTCATCAATGAAGTTGTGTGTAGCACCAATATCAATTGAAACAGTGATTCTTTGGCCACACAAAACACTACAGACCCTGAAAGGATTATTTTTCTGATTGCTTGAAATTTGAGCAAAGGAACTAACTGTATTCTTCTCCTCTTCAAATTTTTCTGTGACATTTTCTTCTTCGTTTTCTTCATGATCAGCTTGCTGCTCTGAATTTTCTGATTCTGATTCGTCATCAGAAACCACCTCTATGTAATGAATTTGGCCTTTTCCAAGGCACCTATGACACAGGGCCCAAGGCTCTTTGCATGTAAAACGTAGTTTCTTTCTTAACTCATTTTTCACCTCCTCATCCACTTGTGGAGGTAAACTTTTGGGTTGGTTGATACCTTTCTGAAATGGTGTAATGTCCCCTTCTAGCAAGCCAAAATTTTCGCAACCTTGCAAACAATTTCAACTCGTAAAAGAGTACATTAGAATTCAATCCTTCTTATCTAATTATATTAACCACAAAGATATATTAAATCAAGCCTTATAATCATAATCTATATGCATTATACCTTTAACTATATCTACTATACATGTTTCATGATTTACCCCGGGAGAGACATACTTGGGCCTACACGTTAATCAAACCACTCACCTAACAAGAGAGGGTTTATTAGGGTGCAATATTGCCATGGGTCCAATATTCCTTTCCTTTGACTCAGAGGGGTGGAGGACTTCACCAACTTGAGTTAAAGGCCTATCCACTTGTCTCAGAGGGGTGATGTCTTCAACAACTTGAGACAAGCACTCTTCACTTGTCTCGGAGGGGTGATAGTTCACCAGCTTGAGACAAGGGCCTCTCCACTTATCTCGGAGGGGTGATAGTTCACCAGCTTGAGATAAGGGCCTATTTACTTAGCTCGGAGGGGTGATATCTCACCAGCTTGAGCATTATCCATCATTAAGCCAAATGCTAACCCTTAGACTCAACTTATATGGTGTGTTGGTGGATTAACTATGAGTCCTACTTCTCATCCCGGGTATTCCATGATTATGCATTGCACTTATAAGGATTATTTTTATTATCTCGTTATTTGGTAATCTACATTCTTTTGCCTCAATCATAGTTATGAGCCTTTCAAATCATAAGATCCTTATCCTATATTTTCAATTTATTCCATATATTCATTTATTCTATGATAGCAATTTCTATAATGATCTTACTAATTGATCCTATCCTGATGATAACATCTTATTATATATAATTGTTCCTTAATCATAACATTTATTCTATTTTTATGTATGACAACATTGTTCAAAGAATCGATGTTGTTCATTACACAGAGGAGACGAAGGCTCCTTAAATAGAATTACAAGGACGATGTTTCTAAAAAGAAACAATCATTAACACAAGACGAAGTTAGAAACTACTGGATGACCATTAATAACATAAATAGAAAGATATTATTCTAATACCCTCCCTTAATGGTCATTACTCTAACTACCCAAAGAGATAACAGAGAAGGCTGCCCCCTACTTCTCAAAACGCTTCTGCAACAAAAGACAAGAGCCTGCCACTGACTCTGCCACTTGAGATGAGTCTGCCACCAACCCTCCCAGAAACTGCAGAACTTCTGGAAAAACAACACCAATCGTCCAACCTGATGTTGGAAAACTATCCCTCCCTGTAACAAGAGATACACCAAGAACAATTGCCACGATTTTTAGGGAAATTTGACAAACCCTCCAAACTTCTGCAGATGAGCATGACGCTCCAGAACAGACTACAACAAACCAATTGTGCAGATATTCGCCCTAGCAACGCCAGGTGCGACCAAAACAGACTGCAGCAAACCATTATTTTTGAGGAAAAAAATCGCCAAACCCAAGATAAAAATCAATCATAACCGGACACGATTTTTATGGTGAAAAATCGATCAAAACCAGACACGAAATCCGAGATACGGATTAGAATACAAATCGTCGGTATTTAAGGAAAAAACGGTAAAACCTGTCCAGAAACTAGAGAGCCCTCCCAAACTACGAAAACCCTGACTAGGGCATACAGGAGCAAACCCTTAATTTTTGAGGAAAAAATTATGAACCCTCCCATGATTTTTTCAAGCAAAAAATCAGAAAACCATACAGAATTTTTTAAGGAGAAAAATTATTAAAATCCAAAACAATTTTTTTACGAAAGAAAAATATTAAAACCCAAACAGAACATCGATTGCCCAGAATTGAAAACGGTACAAAAAATCCCCCATCAAGCTCAGAAATCCGCCAAAAAGAGCTGCCGAAAAAAAAAATAACAGAGGGTTTTATCAAAACCCTAGTTGGCTGCAAAACAAAGGTCACCAAAACTGATCCAATAGGTCACAAAACTAGAGGCGACACCAAGAAACCCTAGCCGCTACAAACAACCACGAACTGTAAGCAAATCCCGTCACAGAGATCGCAGGCTTGCACTGAGACAAAACGCGACACTAGAAGCACCAGAGAGGCGCGCTCAGACAGAAAGAAAAAACGCGTGCAGATGAACAAAGAAACCCACGACCAGAGAGACCCTACAAATCGCGTCAGAACAAAGAGACAAATCGCGCCTGGAGAAGGAGAAAGTCGCATCTAGAAAGGGCTTAAAATCACGTCAAAACAAGAAGAAAATCCATGCCAAAAATAATGGATTCAGAAGCACGCGATTTCACCAAGAAAATCAGACAAAAAAAACATCCGATTTGTGACCCATGATTTTGAATTCTACAAACCCTCGATTTTCTCCAGCAAACAAGACCCACGAAAACAAAAAAAAATCGATCTTCACAAACTTTAAAAATTTCTCTCAAAATTTTAGAAAAACTGATTTTTAATTCTCCTACTCTGATACCATGTTCAAAGAATCGATGTTGTTCATTATACAGAGGAGACGAAGGCTCCTTAAATAGAATTACAAGGACGATGTTTCTAAAAAGAAACAATCGTTAACACAAGACGAAGTTAGAAACTACTGGATGACAATTAATAACATAAATAGAAAGATATTATTCTAATAAGCATTACTGTTTATGGTTTATGCATTCTACATTATTCCTTCCATGTCATATTTATGTTTCAAATCCTATTTTATGATCATGTTCAATCACGTATTAGCAGCTGTAATAATAATATGGTCTAATTCCATTCTATGGTATATGATTGCATTGATCATTCTATTATAAGTATTCTTATTTTATCATTACAAATACTCTTATGTTATTCGATTTCAATATGATTATAGTGCTTTTTTATTTCATTTTTACTCATATTCTTGTCATATCCTCATGTTAGAACATTATCATCACATACTCTTATTTGTTCTATCATCATGGCGGTGACATATTAACTTTAAGATAGTTTACATACCTTATTGATCGATCCTCTGCTGTCCTTGAATGCTGTAAATATCCCAATCGTATTGTTATTATATATGATGTTCGTGGCACTTATAAGTAATGATTGTAATCTTCTGCTGTCCCACGTGTATATATGTTTGCTGGAATATCTGATTCGATAATGAATATGTATAAATGTCCTTTATTTCCTGATCAATGGATCTGAGTATCTTCGTTGACGATCTCTGAAAGACTTTTTCCTATTGATCGATGCCTTTTCAAATGTCTATTTATCTTCCTTTATATACTTTCCTTTTCTTCCATAAACGGTGCAACTTTTCATTCATTGCTGTCCCCAAAAAGGGACGTTTTCTTTTAATAAATAGATTGTTGCTTACCTTAAATAATCTGCTTATATTTACACCGCTACATAACAACCTCTCTTGTTTTATGACTATCGCCGCCTTTATGCATTGGTTTATTAATTGTTATGGTATGAGTCTTACAAGGATAATCGCTCATGGCTTGACTTATTTGAAGCCATAAATATATATGTAATATTTATTAATAATAAGATATATATTATGATAATATTTATAATCCTTAATATTTATATTAATAATTATATCAATAATTATATTTATATTATTATTATTTCTATTTCATGCATATATTTAATATTATATTATAATTATAATAATATATAGTTTTGTATTTATTATCTATAAACACAATTAAATAAAATAATATTATTATATATTAATAATTATACATGTTTATTAAATATTCTTATATGCATGATTATCGTCAGAAGCAACTTCTCCGTCTTATCATGATGTTTAAACCTTTAATTTAAACAATGCCTTAATATGGGAACATGACAAATGGTTTCTTATCTTTCTTAGGAGGAAAAGACTTAGATTGAAATTTACTTTTTGGAGTAGAGAACTCCATATTTCTTGCTCTCTTTATTGTCTCTTGTAAAGTGGGCGGGTCAAAAGCTTTAACCCATCCACGAAGAGGCTCAGCCAATCCATCAATAAACAAAACAATTCTTCTCTCCGAAACATCGAGTACCATAACGGAGAGTCTCTGAAAATCAGCCACATAGGAATCCACTGAGCGATATTGTTTCAACTGCACCAACTCTCTGAAGTGCAACTCAGGGTCCTTGTCGAATCTTTCAATCAACATTTGAGTGAAATCCACATATCAATCAATGAGGTCGTGACCCAACGTTACCATCCCATGGTACCACCACTCATGGGCATCTCCTTCTAAGTGAACAGTTGCATACTGAATTGCCTCTTTTTCCATCATGGGATTGAGAGAAAAATAAGTATCAAGTTTCTGCACCCATGCTCGTGCAGTGCTTTTACCGGATCCATCAAAGGCCGGTATGGACAACTTGTCCACCCTACACTGCAGCTCCTGATTTTGAGGGCCTCTATCTCTCCTAGGCTTGTTTCTCAACTTGAGTTGACAAAATTATGGTAACGACATGGCTGCTTTCTTCAAGAGTTTTGTATTAATGCAAATAATCCAAATACCCCTCAACAGATTGATGTCCTCCATTGCCTTTTGCAGCACACTCTCTATGCAAGAAGGTTGGCATCAAGAGTCTTGACACTACTGATCCCACAACAATTCTAGGATTGTTGCGGTTGTTGTTCCCACTACTAGTAGAAGCACTAGCTTCTCCATTGTTGCCCTAGTTATTTTGGTTTACCCCTATAGTGTTCATAATCTGCATCCATTGAGTCAACAATTGTGTCAATTGTTGCTGCCCTCTAGCTATATCATTAAGAATATGCAATGTGTTATTATTGTCATCTCTTCTCTCTCCCATGGCTTCCTCAACCACTTCTTTCCTCTCTAAACCAACAAATGGATCTATCTCTTCTGGTATCTCTGGAGGATTACCGTGCCTCCTCAAATAATACTGAGCAGAACCTTCACCAGGCTGCATAAGAACATTTTTTTTGCATGCAACTGTCAAACTTCACACAAGCTAGCATAAGAACAATTTTTCTGCATGCAACTATCAAACTTCACACAAGTTGGCATAAGAACAATTTTTCTGCATGCAACTATCAAACTTCACACAAGCTGGCAGAAAAACCAGCTCTGATACCACTGTAATAGGCACACCCAATTTTTTTTTTGCATATATAAAGGCAAATGCAATGTCCTAACACGTTCTGATCACTGATATCCCAGTATAGGTAGGGTGAAAGCATACGGTGCTTTGGACCACACACAACTACTCTGATGAATGCAATTACAGAATGCTCCACGATGGTACACAAGGCGACAAGTCGTCCTTATCTTCACTTCTTCAATGGAGTGTGCCAATGCAATACAATATGAGACACACAAGACGGTTGGGCCGTCCTTATCTGTGCTTATTCAGCGGAAAGTGTTGGATGCAATTACAGAATGAGCACACAAGGCGGCTGAGCATCAACACTTATTTAGTGGATGTGTGCGTACATGCAAAGCCACTAGCAGAATGTCTAAGTGGATTCAAACCAAAATGGTTGATAGCATCCAGCTTGTTCAATGCCAAACGGGCCAGAGAGGAATGCTATATGAATTGGCGGTAAACCATCCAGTTTTACAATATGAAAGGCATGTTTTAACAAATCTCCGACGGTAATACCATCTAGGGTTACAAACAAGTGTAAAAATATACTTCTAAATGAAAAAATACAAGTAAATATTTTGCAACAGTGTATATATATATATATATATATTCTTATATTTGTGATCAATCTGCTCCAACACAATAACAGCTCAGAAAATTTCAATGTGTCATGAAGAAAACATGCTATCAATGACCAATAACTGACATACACTAAACATACCCCTGATAGAAGACCCAAGAGGACATTGGAGGTCTAATTCTGAGTTTCAAACAACAAATAACACTTCCAATCTGATTTGAAACAGGTCTGAGATAAATTAAGACACTTCTTTCACTTGTATGGCCCAGCCAAGAACCCTCTAACAACAAACAAATCCTCCTCAGAACTTTACGGCCTAGTCATACTAGGCTAAAACACCCCCCAAACTGCCTCAGAACTCACATAAACAGCAGCACTTCCTTCATACACTTCTCACACTTCATTCAAACAACAAGTACGGAACTTCAAGATATTACAAAACCAACGAAATATTAACCAAAGTGAAGTGCTTGTATTGCTAGGTAGTTGGCAGCCCCACCAAACTCAGAAAACGAAAAATATTAAGTCACAATTTCTTTGAATGAATTTCCACAACCCCTACAACACACTCGTATGGTCTTCTAAGGTATGGCTTTCATCTTGAATATTTTAAAAGATTTCTTCTTGACTTTGTTTGACACCTCCAACTAGATTGACCAAGATATATATATGACTTCAGCTTGTATAATATTCAACGCCCCAGCATTGCAAAAGGAAGTACAACCCATAGCAGGGAAGTGGTACAACCCTCTTCTAGAAAACTTCACACTCCAAAACAATCATTGCAAAGACTTGTTAACAAATATAAACCAAATCTCCATTGAATCAACTTAGAAAACATCAAAAACATCTAACATGTTTGCAAACTTGGAAAATCACCACTTGCAGCGCATATGTGATTTCAAGATGAAATCACCTTCCCAGCTAAGAGGGTGTTCGGTCCGAGAACAGCTAATCCCAATCCCTAGAACACTTACTCAACTTCTAAGGCCAAAGATGTCATCAAAGAGATGAAAAGGGGGTTCATCAACAAGATAAAGTTGATTAAGGGCCAACTGGTAGGAGTAGGTAATCTCCTCTTTGCTTTTGGTTCAACTAGACCATGGAGGGTATTCCGAGAGGTAAACTTAAGCAGAGATTAACTATCATGTAGAAGATATACTGAACAATAACAAGGGCAGTGATACCCAAAATGTTGTTCTAAACCTTCTAATTGTCACTGATTTAGACAAAGCTCACTACCTTGAATAACCTCTTTTAAGTTGAAAACATCATTGCAGCAATGCAAGATGCCGGTATACATGCACGTTCTGAAAAGATGAAACACAATTGTTGTCTAAAGGATATACCCTGACTTCAATGTAGAACATGGATGCATACATAATTGTAACTACACTACACTTGGTGTATTTGTTTTGATTTTTTATGAGTTTGGGTGATCACAGGCTTCTCAGACCGATGCCTATCCATTGGGCTGCAGAGTCTCGTATTTATCAAAGGAAAACAATTACAAGGAGATGTATGACTGCCTATCTGAAGATTCAGATGCATAAAAATCAATATCAAACCAGGAGAATACTTAGTAATCTAACACCATACAGCATTCATCCATGTGTAATACTGAAATGACCATTTACAAAGCTGGCAATGGATTAAGAACTGTCACATTCATTCAAATCAGCTTTTACAATCATACTATTAAATGTGGCAAGAGAAAGCCTTAACTGCGATTAGAGGTTTCCTAAAAGAACACTTACAACAGTGGAGAAAAACAATGATCGATAGCAAGATTACAATATATTTCACAAACACTTTTGATAACTGCTTCCTGAAGAACTGTAATTGATCACTAGTCGCTGCCCTAACTGCCTCTGGACTTCTGGCCCCTGTAGAGAGAAATTCTACCCAAAATGACCAACCCTTTGAATGAGTTTCAATCTTCTATTTATAAGCCTTCCCAATTCGGATTTGATAATGGAATGGGTTGGAAAACCCTAACAACCCCACCAATTGCAATAAATACATCATTTTCAACCACCCATTTCGCATTAATGGCAACTTGCCACGGTTTTGCGTCATTTTGGAAGTCGTATGGAGTTATTAGTTATTACTTTTCTGTTTTACGCCTTTTTTATGGATTGCGAGAATCCAAAGGGGTACTGGAAGCGGGGGTTTGGGGGGGTTTCAAACATTGCAGAACTTTTGGGGTGTCCAGGATGTATCCGCATCTGCACTAAAACTCCGCATGGAGAGGAAAAGGAAAGTTGGCGGAACTTCCAGGGGTAAGTGGAAAGCACTGGAAAAGGAGGATGAGGGAGCAGAGATCTGAAGGGAAGTGGAAATGCCCTGAAGGGTGTAAAACCTCCGCAATGTCCAAAGGTATACAAAATTCCACCAGGGACAAGGATATGAGGAAAGCAGAACTTTAGGGGGGACATGGAAAAGTCCCAAACCATGTGAAAGTCTCGCAATGTCTAAGAGTGGGTAAAACTTCCACATCCTGAAGGGGGTCAAAGTTCCGCAATTCCTGAAGGGGTCCAAACTTCCGCCAGAGACAGGAAAAATTAAGTTTTTTTCAAGATTTTTACAGAGGTATATACATGAAATATAACATTTACCTTTCGGTATTTACCTTTTGACATTTACTTTCTTATACTTTAAGTTATATTTCATGTATATATACACAGAATGTTTGAGAGTGGTTTCGAATTCATAGGAGTTAAATTGTAGATTCTAGAATTTGGAGGATCTCAAAAATTTCAGACAACCAAATTTTCAAGGATTTCAAGGGCGACAACACTAGACACACAAAACAGAACGAATACATAGGGACCTCCCTTAGGAATTTTTTTATGAAGTTGGCATGATTTTGCAATTATGAGGTTTAAAAAATAGGAGTCCCAACAGAGGGTTTTCATCCTCAAAACTGGTCTTTCAAGAGGGTTTCATCCTCAAGAAATAATGGAAGACTCAAATCTCACTAAGAACAAAGCATATGCAAATTCATAGTCTAACCCTTCAAATGAGCTCAACTCCTTATAAAGGCACTTTTAGGGCAACTCAAGTGAGAATAAAATATTAGTTTCCACTTTTTCCCAAATTCTCCTCAAAAGAATAAAAATAAACCTTTTATTGTGCAGAAGTCCCCTTATGTCCCCTTGAGCCTAGCGCCACTTAACTGCACAACTTAAAATACCTTTTCAAATAATTAATTAAGTTGTCAAATAGAAATATAAAATTAAGTTACTTTTTGACAACTTAAAACAATTATTTAACATACGGTATGTACTGCAGAATATAACTTCCCAACCAACGGTCTGTAGTACATAACTTCGCAACCAACGATCTAAAGTACGCAACTTCGCAACCAACGGTCTACAGTATGCAACTTTGCAACCAACAGTCTACAGTATGCAACCTCACAACCAACAGTTTACAATACACAACTTCGCAACCAATGGTCTGCAGTACATAACTTTGTCCAAAGAAAGTTGGCGCTCTCCAAGGAGGATGGATTTCTCCAAAAATCTTGGAACTTTCCAAGAATGTTGGAATGGACCAAAAAAGGGACATTACATGTTTGCTGCCAAAATGCACAAGCTTGCTGCTGAAATACTCCATATGGTCTGATTTTAATATGGTGCCCTTCATTATACTATTTTTTTATTGCACTCTAATAAATGGCTAGCTTTAAAAAAAATTATGATATATGAGATGATTTCTAAGATAATATAACTTACTAGTGATCTCAAGTAAAATGGGACCATTGGTTTAATTTTATCATTACGGAATGATAGTTTTACTGAGCATTATTTAATTACTTTGAATGATAGTTTTATTGAGCATTATTTAATTAAATTAATTATCAAACGCAATTGTGTAAATTTCTTGGTGAATATGATCACAATTTTTTAAACAAAATCATTTTCATTCATTAATTTCTTATAGAATTTTATATTCTTATTTGATATATATCATTTGGATCAAAATTTATTTCTTGTTATTGATTAACTCTGGAATGAAAAACTAACTTGTGTTATGTTTCACTCGGCAAATAAAAATTCCTTCATCTAAGTTATTTCTATTATATATTTTATTTGAAATTCCCATAACAATTTTACAATTGATAAATCACATATGCTTAATGGGAACAAGTATTCTATATAGAAAATCAAACTTGAAGCCGAATTCATGGCTAGGAATTTATAAACCATTGTAAATGGACCCAAAAAGTTGTCTATTGGTAGGCATGCAAATACAAAAGTTATAAATGCTTTCCATCATAGAACCCAAGAATCAATGTCAATCATTCCTAGAAGTATTGGCGATAAACTTCTCCTTCACATTGGAAGTCATGAATCACCTACTGAAACATGGAAACTCTTGGAGTCCATGCACAAGGGTATAAGACTCTCAAAAATCATTAAATTGATACTTGAACTTTTCAATACTCCTATGAAAGGAGATGGAAAAAATTATAAATTATCTTGCCAGGGTGAAAAACATAAAATCTCAATTAGACGATTGCAATTGTGACCTTTTTCAAGACAAGCTTCTCTATTTTATTATTCAAATGAATATATATGAAAAATTTAGGAACTTCATTTCTATTATAAACTCAAAATATCATAATGAACAAAACATTCATGATCTATTGACCCTCTTTACCTTTCTCATCCAAGAAGAGCAAGTGATAGCGAATTTTGATTCTAAAGAAAATGCTACTAAGGCATTGTTTATTCAATAGAAAAAAAATCTTTTCCAAAAACAAGGGTGATAACCAAAGTAAGCACCCTAAATTCAATGAGAATAACAATTCTTTCTCTAAAAATTACAAGGGCGAATTCCCTGGAAGGTGCAATAAATGTGGTAGTATTGGTCATAAAGAAAAAGACTTATGCTAAGGACAATAAGAGGTCCTTCAATAACAAGAACTCTAATAATTTTTTTTTAAAAAACATTCCAATCAAAATCAATCCATTGCTCTCTATAATGCCATCTCTGCCTCTTATAATAATGAGTGGATCCTAAATAGTGGTGCATCAAGACATATGACGTATATATATGATATCCTAACCAATATCCAATATTGTAATGAAAAAGTTTATGTAGGAGACAACTCAATCATAGAAGTACAAGGGCAAGGAAAAATTAGAATCTCCAATAATTTTATTGAAATGTTTTATTTGTTCCAAAATTAAGGAAAAATCTTCTTTCTTGTTCTCAACTTACTCAAGAAAACTTCTAAGTTATTCATCTTAAACACAACTGGTTCATCAAAGATCATAATGATTCTATAGTGGCTCAAGGCATTCAGAAGAATGGCCTTTATATTTTCAATTGTTTTTCAAAAGAAGCATATCTTTCAATCCAAAACAAAGATGACACTCAACTTTGGCATGAAAGCCTAGGCCATCTAAATATGAGAAGTCTAAGTGATATGGTTCGTCATGACCTTGTGGTTGGTTTTCATTGAATTAAAGAAAAAAACAGAAGCATGTGAAGGATGTTTACTAGGTAAACAACACTCTTTACCTTTCAAAAAGAACTACATCAACAATTCTTTTAACCCCCTGGAAATGGTCCATAGTGACCTAATGTGACTTTTACAAGTCTCTTCCCTTGGTGGTTCCTTTTAAGTCCTAGCATTCATTGATGATTATACTAGGATGATATGGGCATGTTATCTTAAAAATAAAAATGAAGTCCTTTCTAAATTCTAGGAATTTAAAACCCTGGTAGAAAATCAATCCAATCTAAAATTAAAAAATCTAGAAACAAATAATGAAACATAATATTTAAATAACAAATTTGAAGAATTCCACACATCATGTGGGAATCAATGGGAGTTTACAACTCCCTATTCTCCTCAATAAAATCGTGTAGCGAAAAGGAAAAACCAGTGTTACAGGACTCGCAAAGACTCGCCAAGGCTTAGTGAGCCCTAAGGTGAGCAACACAAAACAGGTCCCAGGGACTCGTGACCCAAGTACTCGGTGAATTTGGGTAGACTCACCGGATCTAGTGAATCCCGACAGAAAGACTCGGCCACAGTAGGAAAAATGAGAAATCAGAAAAAGTAAGAAAAAAAACAAAAAACTTAAAACCTATGCACTTAAAATATAAATTCTATCACTCTAAAAGAACACTCTTTTCATTTGCAAGCACAAGTAGGAAAAAAAGAGTATTGGAGACAAAATTACATGCCATTGAAGAAAAAACAACACACAAGTTGAGCAAGAAATAGTGATTGAATACCATTTAGGCAAGTTTGCAGCGGCCCTTGGTGCATCTAAACAAGCCTATGGAGCATTTGGAAGAGCCCACCATTGATTTGGAGCAGCCCACCATCAACTTGAAGCATGTTTGAAGAGGTAATTTTGAATTTTGATTTTTTTTTTGGTTTTCTTTTTTTAAATTTCATTTGTCTTCTAGATTTTGATTTTTTCATTTTAGGTTCATGGAACCAAGAACAAACCTGTAATGTCCCCAAATTAGAGTTTTTATATTATTCTACTTTTTTCGTGTTTTTTCAATTGCAAGCTGGGAAAGGAAATAAATGTCGGTAACCACTTCAAATAATTGAGAATAACTATTTCAAGCCCTCACTTTCAAATTTATGAAAATAGGAAACCCTTATGACTAAAAATTTGCCATAATTATATGTTGCACTACTAAGTTGCAGGGTTCTTTGCAAACAGCGGCCGTACCCGGACCGGGACGTCTGGGTACGGATTCTGGGCCGGGTCCTCTGTGGGTTCTCCCAGGGTCCTGCCCGGGGGCCCCGGGCAGGACCCTGGGAGAACCCACAGAGGACCCGGCCAAACCCACGCGAACCCACAACCAGGTAGCGCCAAAAAGCGCTCTTTTTAATTTTTTTAAAAATTTTTAAAGCATTTCATTAGCATTTAAAACAATTAAAATGCCCTAGTAACCCTAAAAAGAACATTTGAAACTAATAAAACATAAAAACATGAGTTATTTTCATTCATTCATGCAAACAAAAAGGAGAGTTTATTTTTTGTCTCCAAGCCACCATTGTTGGTTCTTGAAGGTTGCTGCCTCTTTCTTCGAAGGTGAAGGCTAGGAGAGTGAAAGAACTACACCAAAAGGGAAGGAAACGCTGCACAACGAAGATTTAGCTACAAAGGTGAGTGATTTTTGTAATTTTTTCCAAGTTTTCATGAATTTTTTCAAGATTTTTGAAGTTTTTCAACTTATTTTTTTGGTTTTTTTTTAAGTTTTAGATTTTGTTTGTAAACCTTATATGCATAATAAAGGGGTCATAATGCCCATTTTTTTTCTTTTGTTTTGTTGTATAATTTTATACAGAATGGCTCAGAGTTCTGCTTCAATTGGTTCTCTAGACAAGCCGTTTAAAATTGATGCATCATCACCTCTTTGGCAACATACAACCATGATAGAACAATTACCTGGTGGTGGGGGTTATCTTTGGCGTTGTAACCAATGTTTGAAAGAATATAAGAGCTCATACAGTTGAGTGAAAGCTCACTTATGTGCGATTCCCGGCACAGGTATAAGAGTTTGCCCAGGGCCGAATAAAAAAGGGTTGTCAAAGCAACAAATAGTGGATTATATCAAGGAACAAGAGGATGCCGACATGCTAAGTAATAGAGGAAAGGAAAGAGTGCATCCTCTTTCCAATAAGGGACCACAAAAATCTCTTGTTTGCTTCACAAAACCAGCTGACCCACATCCCTTCATGCCACCACCATCTTCTGGAGAAGACACTACTCAATCTGAGTCTCGTCAAAGAGGCCCATTGGAAAAAGCCTTCAAGAATGAGTCAAGGGAAATTGCAGATGACAACATTGCTTGTTGCATTTATGCCAATGGACTTCCTTTCAACCTTGTTAGATCACCATATTGGTGGGATATGGTGTCTGCAATTGCCAAGGCACCTAGTGATTATGTTAGTCCTGGATATGAAAAGGTGCGCACCACCTTATTGGCCAAGGAAAAAGCTTCCGTAGAGTTGTCATTGGGGGCAATCAAGGATACATGGATTGAAACAGGAGTGTCCATCATTTTTGATGGATGGAAGGATTGCAAAAATAGGCCACTAATTAATGTCATTGCAATGTCGCCTAAAGGGGCTATGTTTTTGAAAGCAGTTGATTGTGAGGGGCAAGTGAAGGATGCAAGCTTCATTGCTGATATCCTCATACAAGCCATTGACATGGTGGGCCCTGAAAACGTTGTCCAAGTTGTAACAGATAATGCTAAAAATTGTAGGGCAGCTGATTCAATAGTGGAGGGTGGATATGGGCATATTTTTTGGACACCATGTGCCGTTCACTCTCTCAACTTGATGATGCAAAAGATTGGCACACAAATTGAGTGGGTCAAGGAAATCTACAGAGGCCGAGGAGATTCAAATGTTTGTGACAAATCATCACGTCACAAGCCATCTTTAGGACCTTCTCCAAAATGGAGTTGTTGAAGGTAATTTTATTTTTATTTTTTACTTTTAGCATATTTAATATTTTTAAATTTTTGCTAAGTTGCTACTTGCTACTTTTTATTATTTTATTTTTTATATGATGTTAGGTTGCCGAAACTCGTTTCGCATCACACACAATTGTCTTGCGACGACTTGTGAAGGTGAAATCAGCATTGGGTGCCATGGTCATCGACACTCTTTGGAGTGTATGGAGGCAATCACAGACAGACAAAGCCCAAAGAATCAAAGCATTGATCCTTGATGATGAGTGGTGGGTTCGTGTGCAATATGTTTTGGATTTCACCGAACCCATCATGAGTATGATTAGGTATGCAGATACGGATCGACCATGCTTGGGTGAGATTTATGATGGTGTGGACTCCATGGTTGAAAAAATAAGGACTATAATAGAAGCCAAGGAGCAAGACCCCACAGAAGCATTTTTTAAAAGAGTACAAAGGATCATTGTTGACCGTTGGAACAAGATGACCACACCCTTGCATCTTGTAGCATTTGCTTTGTCTCCAAAGTATTACAGCAGAGAGATACTTACCCTACCAAGGAGGGTGGCACCATATAGAGATAAAGAGGTTGCTAGTGGGTACAAAACTGCATTCAAAAGACTATGTCCAGATGGAGATTTAGAGAAAATTGTCTCAGGTGAATTTGGTGAGTTCATATCTTCAAAGAATCAAGATGTTTTTGCTCTTCGAGACAAGTACAAGAAATGCTCAAGAATGGTGGTACCTACATGGCCAAGACTATTTTCACCTTCAACCTCTTGCAATAAAAATTCTATCTCAAGTATGTATCTTTTTTTTTTAAATTAACTTCCTCATTTTTCTTTCTAATTTTTAAATTTTATGGTATGCAAATTTAACTTGTATGGTATGCAAATTTAACAGGTTGCAAGTTCATCTTCAGCTGAGCGGAATTGGAGTACATACTCCTTTATCCACTCAGTTAAACGGAACCGATTGGGTGCAAAAAAGGCCGAGGATTTGGTCTATGTGCACTCTAACTTGTGTCTCTTGTCACATAAGAAACCTGATTACAGTGCAGGAGCAACAAAAAATTGGGATCTAACACCTGAGTGTGCTGATTTAGATGCTACTGCTGCACAGCTTGCAGTAGTCTCTATTGATGAGGTCCATGATGACAATGAGGCTACACATGACATAGACTTGCCTACTGGGAGTGGTGTTCCAATTGATTGTGCTTCAAATGATGATGATAATGCTTTGGATGAAGACCCATATGGTGCTTATTAAGTTATTAAGACTTTAAGTTATTGAACAATGGATATTGATTGTAATTTTAAATTTTCATTTTCTAGTGACATTTGACTCTTTGAGAAATCACTAAATTATGTCATAGACTCATGAATTTCAATTCATGAGTATTTTGATTTACCTTAATGCAAGTTATAACATATGAGGTATGTTGATAATGATATTTTATTATGTTGTTTATAACTTTATTGGCAATTTAAATTATGAGTAATATTGTTTTTAACTTTAAGTTTTAGTCTTAGAGTTTACTGTTTTAAATATAAATTAAAAAATTAAAAAATATATATATATATATTGCCGTACCATACCCTAGCAAAAAAAAAAAATTGCCGTATCCACGTACCCGAACCCCGTACCCGTATCTGAACCCGTACCAGGACCGGCAACTTAGTTGCACTAGATAACAATTCGCTGGAAAATATATGACAGCAGTGTAGAATATCATCAAACCCCAAATGTGATATTTGAATGATGTCACAACCACAATACTGAATTAATGTCACTGAAATCAATATTTCTGAACTTTGCAATGTTAAGTTTCCTTATAAAAATGTAAAAAATGGAGCAATTTTGATACAAAACTAATTTGTGCTCCAAGGAAGACCTGTATGGTAGCAATTATGAGCTATTCAGCCTTTAGGGCAGCTGGAAATAGGACTGAAAGTGTAGATCGCCTCCCAAAAAGATGCTTCAACATGTGCTAAGTGTTTTCACCCTTAATGGAAAGTGAAATGATGCTGGTCTAAGCTCAATATAAGGCTGGAAAATGGCAGATCGCAGCACTTCTATACCTGGAACAACACCCTAAATAATTTATTCAACCCTCTAATGCTGGTACAACACTCTAATGGCTGCAGCTAGGGCTGGAATAAGGGTTAATGGCTAGGAAATAGCATTGAAATACTGGTTACTGTCCTCCAAAGTGGTTTGCCCCTCACTAGCATATAAATCACCCTTCCAAAATGATCAAAGATGACTCCCAAAGCTGGTCGCCACAAATATGAGCTGGTAAAAATGTATAAAACATAGTTGCCAGGAAACTCCATTATAGGAACATAGACAACGTACCCGTCCCCGTACCCAAAAGTTCCGGTGACTCATTTACATATAAAATAGCCGTCTCCTTATTCATTTGCTCACCTACCCCGTCCCCGTACCAGTACCAGTACCCTGCGTCTCCTGGTAACTATGGTATAAAATGATGAATATGGACTTCCAATGTGCAGATCGCCCCTCAAGGAATCAAGATTTAATGTTAAATGTGAATTGCCCTCCTAGGGTATGAAGCGGCTGCACTTATGATGCAATCAACATCTTCCAACAGCAACAACAATGCATGAAATGCTTTTAAATATGCGAATAGATAATAGTAGAAACCCTCCAAATGCGGCACTCAATGGTGGACGATGATTTGCTTGCAAATACCCTTCACCAAACCTGAAAATATGCATAAAATCTTCAAATCAGCATACCATGCAACCCCCATATGGAATTGCCCATGAAAGAAATGAGTTTTCGTCCTCACCTCTAATGGAGAGCCAAGAGGATTTTCATCCTCCTAGACCTCAAAAAACAATTAAGGGTTTTCGTCCTTGGATGCAAATTCAAACAAGAACTCAATGAAAATGCCAAATGAAATCTTGATAATGAAATGAAGCTAGGTGCCTCATTGATATAGGTGCCTCATTGATATACCTTTCCAAAACAGCCCCTTGGATTTAAATTTCCCTTCAAGTATTTAAAAATATTTTTATTTCATTTTTATTTTAAGTATTTAAAAATACTTTTTCATTTTAATACTAGTGTTAAAAAACATCTTTTATTTTAATTATAATAATATTATTAAGTCGCCCCTCAAATTAGAAATTACCAGGCCCAACTTAAAATATTATTATTTATTTTAGTCCAAAAAATGGGACATGACAAAACCCTAGCTATCTTTAATCTCTTTTTACAAACAGACCCTAGCTATTTTTGTATTTTTTTTTAATTTTATAGCTTCAAACCCTAATTATTTTTACTCTTTTTTTATTTTTTTATCTTAATTTAATTAAAAACCATAAATGTTAATTTATTTTCCATTTATATCTTATTGCAGCATACCTTACACTTATAAATTGTTCCAATGTCGACCCTAGTTAGAAAGGACCCTTGTTGGAAACATGGCATCCCTGGATCAAAGAAAGGGGAGATAACTTGTTTCCATTGCAAGACAAAAATGTTTGTGGGGGGGCATTAACCGATAGAAATATCACCTTGCACAACATGTTGAGATGCTAAATCATGCCCAAATGCAGCTCCTAAAGTTGTACACGAGTGTAATATCCACAATGGGATCTGCCCTAAAATTCTGATTTTTGTTTACTGAATTCTGCCCTAATTTTCTGCACTTTTAGCTTTCTGCTGAAACCCTAGAATTCTGCTCTGATTTTCTGATTTTATTTTCAGGAGTATAAACATTCATAGGCAGCCCATAAATATGCTCTAAACATCATAAAATGTATGTCAGACATGCATAATCATCAACAGAGATATCAACCATGAAAATCAATCATCCAAAGATCAAACATGTGCCACACAAAACTGATTTCTGCTCAAATAAGTCTGCTGCGCCAAAATGAATATGCTGATTGGAAATTACATCAATTTCATGGGCTCAAACATGACAACAATGCCCAGAAACTCTGCTCATATATTGTTCAACCTAAATTAGGTTATACATACCATGGATCAAGCAAAATGACATCAACCAGTGAAATCACCCTCCTAGGGAAGTCGCACTCAAACTAGGGCATAAAACCCTAATGCAATGAGAATACAAAACCACCAAGAATGCTGCTCCAAGTGTGGCGCTCAGGTCTGCTCCAAAATGATCTTCAATTGCTATTCCAAATGATGTGACTTGAATGCTTAAACCCTCCAAATGTGGCGCACAAATCTAGGGTAAAACCCTAGCTCCAATGATGCACAAATGCCACAATAAATTCACCTCCAATGCTGATCTAAAATCTGAATATGCAAATCTGCTCTTCTCCTCAACAAATCTCCAATGAAGTGCAAGTAGGCTTCCGTGATGAAACTATTAGAATAATATCTTTCTATTTATGTTATTAATGGTCATACAGTAGTTTCTAACTTCCTCTTGTGTTAACGATTGTTTCTTTTTAGAAACATCGTCTTTGTAATTCTATTTAAGGAGCCTTCGTCTCCTTCCTATAATGAACAACATCGATTCTTTGTAATATGGTATCAGAGCGGGTCTGAGCCTTTCTCACGGGAGGGCCCAGGATTCTGTTAGCAAAAATTTTGTGGGTTGTTAACTCTAAAAATCACGGGGGTATTTTTTTTTTTTTTTTTGAAAGGAAAAATCGAGGGTTTTGATTTTCGTGAGTATTTTCTCACTTAAAATTTCGACCCTCTTGCTGCAAATTCCTGGGCGCGAGATTTGCCGTTTTCTGCCCGCGATTTCAAACCTCTTCTTCTGAAAAATCGTGGGTTTTGTTTTTAAAAATCACAAGCTTTTAAACAAAAAAAACGTGATTCTCTATTCTCTCTAGCTACGTATTGTTCTGGGTTTTGGGCGAGATTTGCAGACTCTTGGACACATTTTTAAGGAAATTTTTTTTTTTTCACATTTTTCAGATTTTTTTTTCCAGACGTGATTTTTCTCCCTCTCGGCCCGCGTTTTTTACCTGTTTCTAGACGCGATTTCTGAAGATCTTTTGCTATGACGTCATTTGTAGTCACTCTTTTGCTGCGATTTGAGGAGTCTTGAAGCCATTTGAAGAATTTTTGTGTTTCCATGGCCGCCTAGGGCTTCTGCGTTTTTCGGCTAGGGTTTTAACCCTTCATTTCCAGTTGAAAAATTTTTCGATTGCAGATTCTTTGTGGGTTTCTCGAGAGGATTTCTGGGCAGTCGTCAATTGTTTCTAGGTGCCTCGTAATCTGTGCTTTGGGATTTGTGCGGCCTGCATGCCTAATCGGTGTTTCTGGGTTTTAATAATTTTGTCCTCAAAAATTATTTGGTGGGTTTATAATTTTTTCCTTAAAAAAATTATTTATGGGTTTTAATAATTTTGTCCTCAAAAATTATTTGGTGGGTTTATAATTTTTTCCTTAAAAAAATTATTTCTGGGTTTTAATAATTTTTCTCCTTAAAAATTCAGTATAGTTTTCTGATCTTTTTGCCTGAAAAAATCATGGGAGGGTTTATAATTTTTTCCTCAAAAATTAAGGGTTTGCTCCTGTATGCCCTGGTCGGGTTTTCGCAGTTCAGGAGGGCTCTCTGGTTTCTGGACAGGTTTTACCGTTTTTTCCTTAAAAACGATGATTTGTATTCTGATCCATGTCTCGGATTTCGTGTCTGGTTTTGATCGATTTTTCACCTTAAAAATCATGTTCAGTTTTGATCGATTTTTTTCCTCAAAAATCATGTTTAGTTTTTACCATGTGTAAGCATCTTGGGTTTGGAGATTTTTTCCTCAAAAATCGTACTTTGTTGCAGTCTGTTTTGGTCGCACCTGGAGTTGCTAGGGCGAACATCTGCACAGCTGACTTCTTGCAGTCTATTTTGGAGTGTCATGCTCATCTGCAAAAGTTTGGAGGGTTTGCCGATTTTTCCTCAAAATCGTGGCAGCTGTTCTCGGTGTCTCTGGTTACAGGGAGGGATAGTTCTCCAACATCAGGTTGGACGGTGGTTGTTGTTTTTGGTTATTTCCAGAAGTTCTGCAGTTTCTGGGATGGTTGGTGGCAGATTCATCTCAAGTGGCAGAGTCAGTGGCAGACTCTTGTCTTTTGTTGCAGAAGCGTTCTGAGAAGGAGGCAGCCTTCTCTGTTATCTCTTTGGGTAGTTAAAATGATGACCATTAAGGGAGGGTATTAGAATAATATCTTTCTATTTATGTTATTAATGGTCATCTAGTAGTTTCTAACTTCCTCTTGTGTTAACGATTGTTTCTTTTTAGAAACATCGTCTTTGTAATTCTATTTAAGGAGCATTCGTCTCCTTCCTATAATGAACAACATCGATTCTTTGTAATAGAAACCTCCACAAAGATGAATTAGGTTTTCGTCCAATTCATCAAGAATCACAAGGGTTTTCGTCCTTGGATTCGTACCCAACAATAGTTGCAGCCAAATGAGATAAACTCAATGAAAAATAGGAATGAATGATATGATGGAAATACCTCAAATGATCTCTTATTTATACACAATCTTCTCTCCTTCCTCAAGGCCGATCTAGGCATGATATTCCTTTTATTTTTATTACTTTTTCTTCCCAAGTTGGGCCGACCACTTCCAGGCAAGATAGGCGCTCAAAATACAAACTAAAGATTTGTCTTTTGTGTTTATTTTCTCCTTAGGCCGATCTCCCTTCAGCGCCCAACACAAGAGATATCATGATTTTATTTTATCCAACCTTATATTCTCCAAGGGCGAACCACTTGGGCACAAGATTCATCATGAGTTGGTCTTCAAAACAAGTCGTTCTCTTCAAGGGAAAATATCATAAATTATCCTTTATTTTTCCATAGGCAATTTCCACATTTTCTTCTATTTTCCATCCTCCAAATGGGTCGCTCCACCTTAGGGCAATTTATTTAATTGATAATGACTACATCAAAAATACCACAAAAATATACCAATTCATCTCCCATACTCAATTTGCCCTACAAAAATTAGCCAAGTGTGAAACTCGCCAATTCGGTCATTCCCTAAGCCCTCCGGCTTAGCCTACGGGAATGGAAAATAGGCTAGCCACTCCACTAAGTGATCACTCCGAAAATGGGGACATTACAACGAGCTACAAAGCCAATTAGAGACTTTTGAGCAACAAAAAGAACTAAAAAAGAGGCAAAGAGAAGAGATGGCAACCATTCATGGAGACTACTCTTCTTCCATTCCTCCACTTCCTGGATCTTTAAGTAGTGGTAGTGGTAGTGTTAATATTGGGCGTAGAGTTCATGGATCTAATTTAGATTCATTTATTGTACCACACACTACTCCAGGTTCCCAACCATCACTTGAGAGCGTGGGTTGGAACAAGGATATGCCTGATGTAGTAAGAAGTGCAATTGAAGACTTCTGGTTCTATTGTACCATTCCATTTCATGTAGCCAGGTAATTAATTTTATTTTTTTTAAAATATATAGTTTGATTTCTTTCTCTTGAATTTTTGAATTTAGGGATATGTAGAATTTAAAGTTAAACTCTCAATTTTAGAACAATTATTTTATTTGTTTTAGGTCTCCTTATTGACAAAATATGGTAGATGCCATTACTGTTTGTGGAGTGGGGTTCAAAGCCCTTGTTGATGAGAAGATAAAAGGCTCCATTTTGACTCAAAAGGTAGCCGATGTGAAGCTGACAATTGACAAACAAAATGAGTTATGGAAGAAGGGTTGCGCCATCATGGCCAATGTTTGGAAAAATAGGAGGAATAGAACATTGTTGAATTTCCTTGTTTCTTTCTCAGGTGATTGTACTTTCTAATTTAGTGAAATCCATTGATTTAGTGATTAATATTTCTAATTTCTACTTTACTAATTTTCTTTCTTTCTTAGATAGCACAGTTTTCTTGAAATCCATTAATGCTTCAAGAAACACAAAAAATGTTGAATTTCTTTGTTAGGTTTTGGAGGGAGTCTTGGCCGAGGTTGGTGAGGAGAATGTTGTGCAAATAGTTACAGATAATGCAACAAATTATGTTGTTGCAAATAGACTTCTCATGGATAAGCACCAATCCTTATTCTAGACTCCTTGTGTTGCTCATTGCCTTGACCTCATATTGGAGGATCATGGCAAAATTCCATAGATCAAAGCACGTGTGAAGCATGCTAAAAACATTTGCAAATACATATACAACCATGCTTGGGTCCTCAACCTAATGAGGAAATTCATGGACAAGGAGTTGGCTCATCTTGGAATAACCCACTTTGCAAGAAACTTTATCAAGTTGCAATCTTTGCTTCAATCAAATGCTGGTTTGAGGCACATGTTTGTTAGTGAGGATCGATCTACATCATCATATGCTAAGACCAATGCAAGGGTTGCCATGGTTGACTGGGTTTTCGACCAGCACAACTTCTGGCTTCTATTGAAAGAGATCATAGAGGTAAATAGCCATTATATTTTTGTTCATTTGTGTTTGTATTTCCATACTATTGCTTATTTTTGTTCACATTTATTTATGCTAATGTTTAATAATAATTGCAGTTCACAAAGCCTTTAGTTGTTCTCCTTCGAGTTGCTGATGGGGAGAAGCCCACAATGGGCTATATATATGAGGGCATGGATAGGGCAAAGGAAGCCATTAGATCCATTTGTGATGGGGTTGAGGATAAGTATTGTCTCATATGGGACATTATTGATCAATGTTGACACCTTCAACTTCACAAGCCCTCACATGCAACTACCTATTTCTTCAATCCAGCATTCCAATTCCGCCCAGATTTCAAGGCCGATGAGAAGGTTCTTAGTGGGCTCTACACAGTCATAGAGTGGATAGCACCTAATCCTCACTTTGGAGCACAAATAATCTCTGAGATTAAGATTTACAGACTTGCACAAGGACATCTCTTTGCGCAAGAGATATGCAAGGCAACTCGAACGTCATTGCATCCAGCTTAAAGTCTATTAAGGACATAATTTAAGTTTAAAAATTTAAACTTTTCCTTTTTTTTTACATTAATATTGAAACTCAAAATTGGACAATGAGATTGAGTTTTTCTTCTTCTCATTTCAAATGCATGGTGGGAAAGGTTTGGTGCTAAGGTGTCAAATCTTCAGAGTATTGCAGTTCATGTCTTAGGCCAACCATGCAGTGCATCAAGATACGAGCACAATTGGAGTATGTTTGAGCACATACACCCCAAAATAGGTTATCAATGCAAAGGATAAATGATCTTATTTATGTTCACTTAACTTCCATCTTGGGCACTGACTTAACTCCCATCACTCTAGAGGAGGTTGATCCACAGTCAAGTTGGATCACTGAGGTTGAGGATCCCATCTTCAGCGATGAGGACCTTGCATGGGTTGATCGGGTGGATCTAGTAGTAGAGGCAGTAGTCATGGAAAGGAGGTTACAGCATGAGCAGACCCCTTGGATGTCGGTGTCACTAATACACAAGCAAATATCATGGTTGCATCATCATTAACGACCTATCTTAGATGCTTGTGTAGAACTTGTTGTACAGCTATGGATGTTGGGACGAGTGAGACAAGCTCCTCTGAGCCATAGACTTATACTTTTAGTTTTGACATTTGTTTTGATGCCATAGATTTCATAATCCATGAGTTTTGTATACATTTGACAATATTTATAATTTATATATCTAACAATGTTGTTTCCTCCAACTAATGTCCAGTTTTATACTCATGTGATCAATGTATACTTATGTATGTGATCAAAGTAGCTTCTATTTGATTAGTTTATTGTGTCTTTAAAGTTCATTTATTGAAGGGTTCATGAAACAAGTTTTAAATCCTTAAAAATCTCTATATTTCATGGTTTTTTCAATTTGCCGAGTCTTGGCCAAGTTTGAGCGTCGAATCCAGGTCCAGGTAAAAAATCAGCTTGCCGAGTCTGAGTCTAATAACACTAGTTGAGACAAATCAACATATCCCTCATGGCGACAAGACTTGTTGACTTTGTTCTCTTTAGGTGAAAAATGAGGAGCACTTTATTTTCACGTCACATTTATTATAAAATTTGAGAATCGTACCATTACTTATGCAAAGATTTTAATGCTCTTTTCCTTTCTTCTATTATCATAACTAACAATATGTATTTCTTTACCTCTAGGAGGCGGTCATTCTTAGACATTGAGCACTTCAAAGGGCCTCTAATGCTAATAGGTTGATCACTTCCCTTTTCAAACATACTAAAAGTGTTGGGACCATTAAGTGCTTATTGAATGTTGTTCATTCAAAGGGAATGTTACCAAGTTTGCACAACAACATCCACCTCAGTGAGCTGCTCACACCAAGAGTCGGAGTTCTACCTCTACTCAACATTGAGAACAATCTAGCTCACTTCATCTATAGCCTAAGCCAGACAAACATGACTTTTTCCTCCCCATCTCTAGAGATCAGTTGGCCTTGGGTGTTAGGAGAGGTGGTAGGGTAAGCTTCTTGCTCCCTCCTACGGTTTGTCCAACCAAGCCCTCTCAGTCCTGGGCATTCCACTATAAGCGTTATTAAATGTGCTTTGTCCCTTTCACAAGTGATAAGAGGATGATGTTATCAGCCTTTCTACTCCACATGATGTTACCAAGACCTCTACTTTAAGATTTGATTCTAAAGTTTGATTGAGCGGATCTCTGAACCAGGCCTTCAACCCTGATAATCTTGATTGGTCCACTTTTTTTAGGTTATTTCATTGTTTTTTTCTTTTGCTCAACTTTCCTCTTTGGGTTTTCTCTACCATAGCTCCTTGCTATGGTAACTCAATGTGTTTTCAAGTCCCACTAACCTGTCTGATAGCTAGCAGACATTGATAGAATTTTTTTCTTTCAAAGTAGTCACATTAGCAATGAATTTTTCACCTGCATATCTTGTAAGACTCTTTAGACTAGAATTAATGGTCTTTTGTTTAGCTTTGTGCTATTTAATGTAACAGATAACTATGCATTCCATTGATATACTTTAATGTGGCTTCCTGGTATGCACTTACCAATGTCTTTGTTGAATAGTTGTTTGACTAGTTACATGAGATATTTCTAATTGGCAGATATATCTTTCACGTTGACTATAATGGAATTCAATAAATGTCTCAAAATCTATGGACCTAAAATTTAAATGTATATAGATATTTTTCTATTTTGATTTTCACCAAATATTTTAATTTGAGACTCTAAGTCGTAACAAGTCCAAGTCTATGCATGAAAATTTCAGGTTCATTTTCAAGCTTGTGGATTAATTTTGGTTTTTCCTTGCTTACTGGTATTGCATATCACTTTCCATTCTTACTTTTTACATCTGTCTGTGAGTTCAGTCAAATTTAGCTATGGGTTCTTATATATATGACTATGATCTCACAACCAAGAAATAAAAAATTAACACCTGTTTTTGTCATCTCCCCTCAGTTATATTCTCATTCCAATCACCTGTGGTGGCCCATCAAATTTTGCTACAATGCCTTCAAATTTGTAACTTTCATCAAGCTATATCTGCCAGCTTCATTGGCAGTTCTTATGAGTGCTTGGTATTCAGTAAATGGAAAAACCAATGGACGGTTATTCAATGCAAAAATGGTGCCAACCTGATTTCTAGTCTCTGAGGAAACATTATTGACTATCTCTTACCTTAATGTCTATATCCTTGCGCTCAGTACGATATTGATTGGTAAACTGAGAATCATCATTCAATAGTCTGTTGAAAAACTGCAAAGCTGTACAGGGGAACTCATCCTGTCACAAATAAAGACAACCTACTCATAAATTCAATTCATTATTGGATAGGATAACTAGACATCATATCCAAGCAAACAAAAAGCCATCACTAAATCACCTTTTTTATATGAACCAAAACATCATCTTTAATGAAAGGCTCGAATGTCTTCAAAGTCTCACTTAAAGTAATATCATCATTTGAAGCTATTATTAACTCCCAACTTTTGTCAGTAGCCCTAACTGAGCTGCTATGTGCACGTAAGGCAGACTGTTCTTCTTCCTGTCATTTATCACCAAATGTTTATGAGCTGGTATTCTCAATGCCAAAGCACAATATCAACTTGTAGAAAAACTTGTAATTTCCCCAAACTGCAAAAAAAGGACTTACAACCACAGATAAATCATAATATTAACAATTAGTATTTTATGCAGTTTCTTTCCTCCAGAAAAAAAAATAATGTGCTTAGGCAATTAACAACAAAAAGGTTTGTATATGTATATATATGTGTGTGCACACGTGTGTGTGTGTGTGGATACTTGGGTACATATAACTATTCTAGAATCCTCACATTTTAGAAATAAGAAAAACAAGAGTACTCAAATAAAATATTGATCCTGTAAGTTGGAGATTAAAAATACAAATTTTCATAATTAATACAACATAATGTTTTCAAATAAAGATTGAATGCTAGTTATAATTCAATGGAAACTAAGAAGTTTGAAATATTTTTGAAAATACTAAAACTAACTGAAATGGAATGGAGGCCTCTTTTTTATTTAAAAATGGGTCAGAAGAGCTACCAAATCTGCTCTCTGCTCTTAAGGTATTTCCAAGCTCTTAGTTGGGGGACATGGCTCTTCTGCCATTTGCAACAGACTATGAGGATGGAAGCAAAAATTGAGATGAAAACGAGCGTCAGAAATCATGCCATCAGAAATCCAAACAAACTCCTACCAGAGGCATTACAATTGATGGATTAAGTTTGATGATATATTTCACCCTTTAAGGAATGGCCTCTTAAATGCAAGTTTATAGAACTTTTTCCTTTGATTTTTAGATTGCATAATGAACAACTAGATAAAATTAGGGGAAATATTAATGTAATGATAGGACCCAGAGGGTACTTCACACTCCTTTATGGTTACAAGTAAGGTCGAGAGACTATTTTTCAGGGAGGACTATGATTCATGAATAAGACACACCTGTTCATGAAATACTGGACAATAGGGCCTAATCTCCTAGAGGATCTTCCATCCATAACTCCAGTACAAGTTATATTACTTCAATTGTCCTTACTAAACTTTTAAACTAGGCAGCCCTCAAAAAATTAGAAGCCACTTAGGAGAACTTACCTGAATTACACTGGAATCTGTGGCAGAATATAAATGGTAACTCTGCTACCAATGAAATTCATGCTCCAAATTAAGGGACACATTTGAGAATAATCAGTAGATTAAAAAAGCATCCACTTCAAATGAAAGGGCAGACACGAATACAGATATCTATAAATAGATTACCAATGGCTCTCTCAGAGTCTCAAGGACTGCTCAAGCACAGAACTGATCGCTGCAAGCATGAAACAATGAGGACTACAAGAAAGCAAAAAGCCACAAATCTCCACCGCCTAATACATCAACTCCGAAAGTCTCTGGGCCTAGGGAAATGGAACCACAAATAATTTTCATAATCAAGGTAACAAAACCTTCAGAACATTTTCAACAAGTTATATGCTATCTGGTTCTGTTTTATCTATTTTTGCCTGGTCAGTATGTTCCAGACCTGTGCTTGGTCTTGATGGAATATCCAAGCTAATCTCATTGCTCGAGGTTTGTTAAAAATTTGGAGTCCTGGATATTTAGTCCTCTCAATCCAACCTGTTTTGTTATTTTATGCCAAGAAATTGAGGGATATCTAATTTGTCCTATATGCCATTCCATAAGAATCTAGGTTGGATATAATCAGATCTCTTCGAATGTAGCACCTGAACTAGTGGGTGTAGGTAAAATGGAATTGCATGCACTATTGCTACTGATTTGATCATGATTTCATTGTAGGAATCTCTAGTTAGGGTAAAAGTTGTGACTACACCCTACACGAGCTAATAATAATATACAAAATATTCACTAGGAGTAATTAAGTATGAAATTCCCATGTTACTAGAATCTGATGTTTTCTATCCATTTTCTACATTTCTGCCTATTCATGTCACTTTAGTTATATACAAAATAATAATTAAAAAGAGTAGAAAAAATTGACGTATAATGTACCTTCTTTTCAGCTTCCTCCATTGCCTTGAAATTTTTCACTGCCCTTTGTAGAGCTTTCTGTGCATTATTTCGATTCCAAAAGGATGCAAACTTGTATTTAGCCCTTCCTGGCATGGAAAGAAAAGGAAATCTCCATACCATCATCAAATCATCGTTAAGGCAAAATCTAAAATTTATGTAATTTTCCAGTCTTTTTCCTAAAATAAATGTTCAGAAAGCTTCTGCATTTTTCTAAACTATCTACCAATCATCCATTCCCGAAGTACTACAAGAATCCATAAATCCATATAATCATGCTTAAGTACATACAAATGATTAAAATGAATTACAAAGGATAAATCATAAACCACATTGGATCTCAAAATCATACATCCAATAAACTAAGATCATATGCATCCAAACTGGTGAAAATAATAAAATCAGTATATACAGATATTTACCCTTTTTCTTATGCATCACCAAGTCATACTAATCATTTGTTTGCTGCATTTAAATCCCATTTCCTCCCAAAGTAAAAACTAAAGAATAAACAGAAAAACTAGTATAAAATGAATGCAATAGAAATGAATTACTATTATCAATTTATCATAGATGAGTCGAATATCAGAATAATATTTCACTAGGAAGCATATCTAAAGGATTTAGATATTTTAATTTCAAATACAAGGTCATATTGCAATCACAAGGAAAATATTTTGCATTTACAATTGACCATGTAAAACTCCTACCCTCCTTAACTTTGCAACAAATCTCCCATGCATTGTCTTCTCCCCAAAACAACATTGGAGGACAAGCCTTTAGGAAAACAAAGTAATTTTTCAAATTAACAAAATCACCCAATCAAAACCAATTGCCGACTGTTAGTGCTTTATCTTTAACTCAGCAATGTTATAGCTAGCCACTAGCTACATTATTTCTCTTTTTAGATTTAGACTCCTAATGCCTCTCCTAAAAAATAATACTTTGCAATCTTCATTTGATGTTTCTGCACTCATTTCGGTGTCTACTCTTTAGACATGCTTTAGGTATCACTTTGCCAATTTCTTGGCCTAAACCCATCTCCAATAAGTAACGCAAAGATGAACAGTCATCATTTCCTGTCACCAACATTATCAGTCCTCAAGGACACTAGCACCCGCAGGCGCTAGCGGCCTAAACCCATCTCCAATGAGTTACGCAAAGATGAACAGTCATCATTTCCTGTCACCAACATTATCAGTCCTCAAGGACACTAGCACCCACAGGCACTAGCGACCAAATTCAAATTTCAAATCTGACCCACCAAATCACTAAGTTTTCTCTCCAAGGGTGCATACTAAGTTTTCAGATCTCCATGATTTCCCTACATTCCTCCATGGCTGAAAATCTGGAAATCCTCCATTGTTGAAGCCTATCTTTGATCTCCATCTTTCTCCCTCATCCGAGAATCCATAGATCACTCCTAATCCTCTCCTACACTAGGGTTTTCCATTCCAAGATCTCCCACACCAATCCTCCATTGTTGCAGAAATACACACTATTGTTGCAGATATAAACTTCCATTGAATTGGCCCCTTGGCTCACTAGTGATTTCCATCTCCCTATCTCCTCCATTGCACAAACACACACCACTTTAGCATTAGACATCTCTCTAGGGCTATTTGGTAGCTACAAAACCTTCACACACCATACACAATCTCAAATTTTCATGTGCTACTATGGAAGCGGAAACATGCCAAATAGGGGATTGATTGAGGCAATTTCCCAATAGCACCAGCCATTTTTCCCCCCCTTAGATTTAGTCATCATTCCCTCAATGCACAGAGATCATATCAGCATTCTGAAGGCATCAAGGAACTCAAAAGAAATAGGCAAGCAACTCCAGAAAGCTGCAAAATCATTTGAAGCTAAAAACACTAGCACCCAAGGACACTAGTGTGCACCAACGCCCATCTCCAGTGCTCATTTCAGGATCATCAAAATCGGCTAAAACTATCTAAAAACCTTTCTGCAGCCTTCCTCAGCCCACTTCTAGCATCAAATTTCACATCAGACATGTTCTTCTACCCCTATTCTCTACGTTTCAATAACTTAGATCAATTTCTATTTCCATGCCCAACTCCTATGATTTTAAGTATTTAGGTCAGATCTAAATGTTTATGTTTTTTCTGAATATTGTTTAAAATCTGATTTGGCTTAATATTTTAAACACTTTAGAAAGTAAATTAAACACCTTAAACACAATTAGGTTTCTAAATTTTATCTTTCAGATTACTAGTGGGTATTCTTTAATCATTATTTCCTTTCTTCTTTCTTGTCATATCCTTTCATCCAAATACTATTCAAATTTTAATAGAACGTTATAACAATTATTTTGCTTGACCACACGGCACATGATAATTAGCAACAGACCCACCTGCTACATGAAAATTGTGACAATGTAGCATCCAACACCAATCCACTTCTAATCAAGCACAAATTCCATAAAATTACATGTTTTTCCGGAATGAATCCTATGGCAAAATACTTTGATGATTCAAAGTCACAAGATTCTTACTCACTGTAAAGAATTATGCAACTAATTATCCCACCTGTCATTAATGATTTTCAACAAAGGCATGTGTTTATCCTCTACATCACCATATGTTTAATTTAATAGTCCCCTTAGCCATACCATCACCTCATGTATATAACCCATGGAAGGATTCTCTTCAACCACTATATCTTCAAAAAAACTTCCGGCGCATCCCTCAAACAATATACCTATGCCATCAATGAGCCAATATTTCATTTGCTCCATTAAGTAGAGACAAATGTTAAATTTAAAACTATCATTTATGAAGGCAGGCACTGCAGGGATAAGAAAATGGTGACAAATTTACTAATAATCGGCTAAACAAGATTCTTGCCATCCACAAATTTCATCATCAAAATGAGGGCCTTTGTATAATTATAGATATATTTTATTATGCATTTTATGTTCCCCACAACATATTTGAGGAGATCACCACACTAAGGATTACCCCAAATTGGCGACAAAAAATCCTCAAGCACAAGCAAAGGAAAGACACAAGCATGATAAGAATGGAAAGGAGGGCCAAGTTGGCCTCCATGACAACTCAAATGGCCACAAGCCTTCAAGATTCATTGGTAAATATTGCCACCCATTCAGGTGCTAAACCTAGAAACCCATCTAAGGTCCTTCTCTTAGAAAAGGTAAAGGTGTGTGGGAACCAAGAGCTTTTTAGCCCCTGAAGACATATCTGAATCTAGGTGTTGTGGACATAGTGAGTGAGCTCCTAACGATATTATAGCTGCCAGGGACTAGCATGTTGCCCAATGACACCAAATGGTAATTACTTTGAAGGAATTTTAGTTTAAGTGTTTAAGGACATTCTAGCACTTCTCCATAAGTATGAAGTATTGGCCATATTAGGGACTTCTTGAGAGGCAGAGCGCAAAATGGTGGTAGTGGATAGGAGGCACTGTACAAACCACAATGCTAGCTATGACAAAGAATTGAGATTAATGCAACTATTTACATGATATACGTTGACCAAGCAAGCCTAGATTGCATGTATTGCTCATGGCTAATATGATGATGAAGTAGCCATTGGGCATCCTTCGCAATAGCGAAGTCGACATCATGGGAGTTAATTGCATGCTTGACTTTGAGATCACTAAACTAGCCAAAGTTGATGAATACCTAGCACTTCTAGGATGATCAAGATGTTGTGCTAATAATGCAAACGTGAACTTTAACCATCACTTCATGAGTTTCAAAAATGGCAGCCAAAAGATGCCATCCTAGATGCTAAGCATGGGACCCCTTTATTGAATCAAAGGGCATGGACAAATTGAACATCTACAATGTGATTGAAAACAAAGATTATTTTACCCATCCTTCCTCTCTAAACCTCCAACAACTCCAAAAAGCATCTAGCCAGATGGGTTGCAAGCCATTTGTGAATTTTGCACCCACCCATAGGGTTATGAAAGAAGAATTCCACTTTAGAGGATGCTTCCCCAACAACATCGTACAACAAGAATGGAAAAGCATATAGTGTAAGTGGGGAAAACTGAGATCCATGCTAGGGTCAAGAGCATATTTTGGTTCAAGAAACCCAACCCCCAACAGCAAAAAGTTGATTGAATACACAAGAGTAAAGATGCAAAGGAATTTATAAGGTGGTTAACAACTACTTCAACTTAAAATGTGTCACCAACCCACATGCTGATGCAAGTTACAAGCCTATAGGGACAGCTAAGTGGGGCATTGCAAGAGTAAATACAACAACCACTCTCTCATGTGGTGCCCGACCTATTCCCTGTGCTAATAGATATTAATGATACAATTGTGTTTGGTGATGTTATATTGAAGACTAGATAAAGGCCATGAGAAGGAACTATATCCCTAGCACGGAGGAGCAAGAGACAAAGAACTTAGGGACTAAGACAAAAATAGCACTAGAGGAAGAAGAGAACACAAAGGGAGTGTCAATGGCCAAGAAGGTGCTCAAGGGAGCAATGATGGTAATGCAAAGCATAGATTGCACACTTGGCGAGTACTCGCCATTTTTTTGGCATGGTGACTAACTCACCAAAAAACTTGCAGAGTTTTCTCACCGAGTTTTTGGCGAGTACTCACCAAAAACTCGGCAAGTTCATGAGGAAAGCTCGCCATACGTTGTCGAAATGTAGGACGCACCTGGGACACACCAAATATGCAATTTTTATGCTTATAAAAAGAAAGACACCCCTCTCACTTGCTCACACAACAATCTTGCATGCATTTGAGCAAATTCAAAGGACTTTTAGGCGAATTTGAAGGGCAGGTTAGTAATTTTTCTTTTTGTTTCTTTTTTTTCCAAGCCTGTAAATTCATTCTAGCTGTTAGAATCTAGCATGTACATTGTAAACAATTCATAATTTCATAGTATTCAGTAGTATTAATGATTTTACTTGAAATAAATTCAATTTATGAGAATTTTAGTGTTCATTTATACTTATTTTTTGAATGAAATGGCTGTTTTTTCCTATAAACGAAGCATTTTGCTGATTTACACTTTTTTTAATAAAATCACTAGGTTATACTGAATTTATACTGATTTATACTAATATATGCTTAATTTATGCTTCTTTTTTTTGTATTTAAAAATTAAATATGTTGTACTTTGTACTTGTAGGTTAGATACAATGGCAGATAGAGAACCCTTGGGCTCTAGATCAAGCTCCCACTCCTCATCATGCTCAGGTTCAGGCTCAACCCAATCAATACCAATTAGTAGAACTCGTCCCCCTAGAGCCAAAGACCCCGCTTGGAAATATGACGTACAAGGACCAACATAGGGGATAGTCATTTGCATAAGATGTCAAAACTTGTATCATGGAGGCATCAATCATCTCAAATACCATCTTGCAAGCATTACTCATCGTGATGCCAAACCTTGTGAGAATACCATAGAGGAGATAAAACGAGAGATGAATGCACATCTTGCCTTGACGGAAGAGAAAAAACTACAGAGTGAGAAGACAAAAGCAACGGTAACAACATCCATAGCTAGTGCTCATACTCATATGCAAGCAGAAACGGATGAAGATACGGCATTCGAAGGCATAGTGGGCCTTCACTCGTACAAACCACACCCACCTCATCTACTTTGAGTAGAGCGCCTACACAGACACCACATAGCTTTTGTGTACTTAAAAACATAATTGGAGCACAACCACCATTGGAAGGTACAGGGTGAAACAAGGAGGTGCACCAAGAAGCAAATAAGGTGTGTGTCAGTTTTTGATATTTCAACAACCTTCCCTTCAATGTGGCGAAGAGCCCGTACTAGGAGAATTTGGTAACTGCATTGATAGTTGCAAGAAAAAGCTACAAGGCACCCTCTCCAAAATACTTAAATGGGAAGTTGCTCATAGATGTTGTTGAAGATGCAAAGTTATTTGTGGAAGAACAAAAGAAACAATTGCAACAGTTTGGATGCATTATTCTTTCAGATGGGTGGACAGACAGAAAGAATTACACCTTTATCAACTTTTTGGCAAATTCAAATGGTGAGGTAATTTTTTGAAGTTACTTAATGCCTTTGGCAAAGTCAAAAATGTAGAAACTTTGAGTCTAATGTTGGAGGAAGTTCTCTTAGAGGTGGACATAGAGAATGTAGTCCAAATTGTAACTGGCAATGTAATAGCATATGTGGTGGTTAAGAGATTGCTCCAGGAGAGGCATATGTCACTCTTTTGGACACCTTGTGCAGCACATTGCCTTGACCTTCTTTTGGAGGACATATGCAAAATTGATTGGGTGAGACCGGTTGTAGAAGATACAAGAAACATAACAAAATATATTTATAATCACCCTTGGATTCTTAGCTTGATAAGAGATCACACCAAAGGGAAAGAGCTTGCGCAATCAGGTGTCATAAGGTTTGCAACAATCTTCCTAACATTGCAAAGCATTATTGGTTTGTTGACTTCTCTGAAACAAATGTTTGTGAGTCAAACATGGATAGACTCATCATATGCAAAGAAGCCTGAAGGAGAGAGGATCATAAAGATAGTCATTGATAATCTCTTTGCACAAAGAGATACAGAGATCGTCAAGGTAACCTCAAAACTTCAATTTAAAATTCAAGTTGAACCTTTTATTTTTCAACTTTAAAAGTATTTACTTTTATTATAAATTTGCAACTTTAATTTGTTTATATTCATAGGTGTTGGAGTCCTTGGTTAAAGTTTTGTGCTTGGTAGATGGGGATCAAAACCTAATGGAGTACATTTATGAGGCCATGGATAGGGCCAAAGAGTCCATTCAAAACTATTACAAGAGGGACAGACTCAAATTTGATCCCATTTGGGAGATCATTGATTGGAGGTGGAACAATCGATTCCACCAACCCATGCATGTAGCGGGGTACTTCCTCAACACTGGTTTTTTCTATTCGGATAGCTTCACAGATCCTAATGGGGAGGTTATGGAGGGCCTCATGATATGCATTGAGAGAATGACACCCGAGGTTGAGGTGAGAGACTTCATTATTAAGCAACTGCAAAATTACAGGACTAACAAGGGGAAGCTCTTTTCTTCAGCACTAGCCATCCGAGGAAGAAACACTCAGTCGCCAAGTAACAAAAATTGGACAACATGCATCTTACAAGTTACATATTTCAAATTTACAACTATTGATCAAATATGGTTTGCTTACTAACTCTTGAATATTTTATTTTGTAGGTTCTTGGTGGGGAGATTGGGGGTGGAAATACCCCAAATCTTCAAAGATTAACACTCCGCATTTTGTCTCAACCTTGTAGCGCTTTTGGCTGTGAGTGCAACTAGAGTTTGTTTGAAGCCATTTACACAAAGAAGCGGAATAAGTTAACTCAAAAACGCTTCAATGACCCGATCATTGTACAATACAACCTTCGGCTTCACACAAGAAAGGTGGAGGACAAATCAGAGGTGGTCATTGATTTGGATGACATTGATCTTTATAGCAATTGGACAAGGCAAGATGAGGAGACCCCATTGTTTACTACAAATGAGATCCTTGATTTTGAGAGGTAGGCAATGGAGGATGTGGCTACAGCAGAAGCAAGAGCTATTGGGATTGTCATTGGATGACAATGATGAGGCATAGGAGTCAGTGCCATCTAGCAGCAAGATGGAGGTGGAGCTAGAGCCACAAACACAACTTTCTATGCCGAGCGAGGAGCCGAAACGGAGTGCAAGGATTATAAGCTCTCCCCAAGTTTTCACTAGATCAGGGAAGAGGAAGATGTAAAACGTTGTATTATGCAATTTATGAATTATGATGATGATTTCCAAAGGCAATTATCATAAATTCATAATAGTTGCCAGCTAACGATTATATCAGGATTCCGCATGATGATGTGATTTTGTACTCCATTTGTATTCAAATGAATCAATCTAATAGAAAACGCTTTTGTACTCATTTATGGACTCATTGGATACATTTTGTCATTGAAATTTGCAAAAAAGAATAGTGTTTTAAGGAAATTTAAGTAATTTTTTGAGTTGTTGAGTTTTTTGCCGAGCACAAATTTTGGGTCTGCCGAGTCCAAGTCTACAAACTATGATGTAAGGAGGTGCAAGAAAAGAACACATACCTATATCTTGGGAATTTAGCTCAAAATCACTACTTTCAAAATATGCTTCCACTTTTTTTAAAGCTTGAATCACAAGTAATTACAAGTCAAAGAAAGGAACTGTTGTTATAGATCACTCTCATTTTTCTTTTTTCATAAGAACATTGTCATTTTATATGGAACTACTGCTACAGACACCCTATGTATCATTGTGAATGACAAATGGCTTTGAGGGATTAAGTAGTATTAGTGTTCGCTAATATTCAAACTAGTGTTGTCTCATATGCTCCCGGAAGAAATAAATGTGTAACCCCAAATCAAGGGGTTGTCAAACACAAAAACTTTAGACACCTTATGTGAACCATTTACCTTATGGTAGATGAAAATAAACATAGACGAAGCCTCAAAAGCTAATCCAAGTGTGGTTAGAGTTAGGGGTCTTTGTCAAAACTCAGCAAGCGCCTTTCCAGAATTTCTTAACACCCTTGTGCCCGTTTTTGAAAATTTACATCCTAACCCCAAAACCTGTCACTTGTACTCATCATACCCCTTTCTCCTAGTGACCTGGTTTATAAACTGATGATTATTATCAATTATGTCTCTTTTTGTTAATTTTTGTTTACTTTTATAACAATTATGTCTAAAACATGGACACCAAGGAACTTGGAAAACCAGTGTTCCCTGTACACATTGTAACTAGAACCCTATCCTAGGAACATAACTCAAACTAACTCTTAGTATTTTCAAGGTAATGGTTCCATTGTTTTAAAGCATGAATCACAAGTAATAATAGGTCAAAGCTAGAAAACACTGTTATATCACTCTTAACTTATTCATTCATAATAACATTGTCATTTTAAATGGTACTAATACTATAGACCACCTTTCCATCAATCTGAATTACAAATGGTTTTGATGGATTAGAAAGAGTTAGTGTTGGCAGATATTCAAACTAATGTTTGTCATATATGTTTTCGTAACAAGCAAATGAAACCCCCATTTACGAGTCGTCAAAACAGAAATTTCAGACACTTTATGGGAACCACCTGCCTTTTAAAGGAAGAAAATAAACATGGCCGAAGCCTCAAAAGGCAATTCAGGTGTGACTGATGTTTGGGGTCTTTTCCAAAGCTCAGTAGGCAATCCAATTTTAAACTTTTGTTGAGGTTTAAGAAAAGCCTCAAATAATACTATGAAACTGTTGCAATTTGGAAAAGGCTATTGTTAGCTATCCAAAAAAGCTTCAAATGTTTATTTTTAAATTTGGCTTTCAGATGCTCAAGCTAAACACACCTTGCTTCTAGTGACCTCACAAGAATGGATCACTAAAGCTACAAACCATCCCCATGCTGGGCTGTAAGCAAGCCTTTTGACAAATGGGGATGACAAAAGAACACAAGACCCATGAAGTGGTCAGTCCCTCCATAAGCTGCCACCCTCATCCTAGTCGACACATGCTAAATAATAGGTTCAAAAATAAATAAATAGAAACTAACAACAATGACAAACATTTTAAATGTCCACTCACCCTTGAAATTGGCCTTCCCTTCTTGCCATGACGAGCATTTATTATGTCCTCACCAACATCACAAGGATGGACTTCCCCTCAAAGAAGTAAATTCAAGGACATGACAGTAATAAACTCACATGTGTGAGGTGGCATGCACATGTTAATCATATTCTGATGTAGATAAGATAGCTCATTAATTGTGTTCTCATCCCTTCCATTCATAATTTGGCTGCCTCTTTGGAATTCATTTCTTCTAGTTTATCCATGGCTCTCACCTACACTCTGCAATGCTCTCTCGAAGAATGTGTCAACTGACATAGCTATGGGGTTCTCAGTCAAGCAAATGGTGAGGATTCACTGGGTTTAACCTCCAAAGTGGTGCCTATGGTCATTGTTGCTCCTTCTTCCCAATTTGGCTGCCTCTTTGGAATTCATTCCTTCTAGTTTATCCATGGCTCTCACCTACACTCTGCAATGCTCTCTTGAAGAATGTGTCAACTGACATAGCTATGGGGTTCTCAGTCAAGCAAATGGTGAGGATTCACTGGGTTTAACCTCCAAAGTGGTGCCTATGGTCATTGTTGCTCCTTCTTCCCTCCACCATTCTTTTGCAATCAAGCTTCTTTTCATAGGTTTGCTGCTTTACCCATACATTTAGTGTTTTAATCCCTAATAATTCGACTAAGGAGCATGCTGTTTCATTTTTGGCTTGCCTCTCTTTCTAGACCTTAGTGGACACCACTATGGAAAGGAAAAATTCTACCACTCCCCCCAAAAGCTCCAAGAAAAATGCAGCAATAATTTCTAAACAAGCTACCCAAAATCCTAGGCATAAACAGCTCAAATTGTCTTGCAGGCCATCCTCTAATCCCATTTACTTTCTAACTAGCTAAGTAAGTGCCACAATACCATTTCTGCATCTAGTAGCAACATTTTGCAAACATAAAGTGCTTAGGTCTTGTTATAGATTCCAACCATTCGGTCGCACTTGAAACACCCTCAGTTCCTATACCTCACCTTTGTGAACCTACGGAAACCCAAGCTAGACATTCCTTATTCAACAACGACATCGCCATTACCCAATTCAACCAGGCTGTAATGTCCCCTTCGTAGGCTCGCACATTATATCAGGTTAGTCTATTACACAGGTTCCCGTAGACTAGCAAGGGGTGGTTAGGGGACCCGCGGAGAATTGATTCATCAAGGCTTAGTCAGCTTACATGGAATGATGAGTTGGACTTCTTTTGGCGGGATGCATTATCTGGCACTTTCTAGAGCAAGTTTCGGCCATTTGGCCAAACTTACTATTTTTAGCAGGGGCTCATGGGACATGAGAGCGAGTCGGTGCAACAGTCTTGAAATTAGTCATTGTTCCATTGGCCAGCTCAGCAGTACTACGGAACTCACCTGCGGAGACCGTTCGAAATAATATTTATTAATTGATACATTTAAGTTAAATTAAATATGTAACTTAATGTGTCCTTTAATAAAGTGACTTTATTATTATTTGAGGACCTAATGGATTTTAAAGTGAATAAAATCATGTTTGTGGTGGGCGCCCAAGGCAAAGAGGAAAAAAGAAAAATTAAAATATTAAAATCTCTCCAAAAGTGGCGATGGAGGCAAAGGGAGAAATATAACCCAAAAAGTTAAGACATTTAACATTTACCATTGCATATTTTCTCTTGTATGAGCTTTGTTCTTTGGCTGTGCCAAGGGTTTGAACCAACAACCTTTGAAGACGAAAACCTTCTTTGGTTTGAGCACCTACGGGGTTGAGAGACATCTCTAGGGTGTTTGGAGTGGTCTTATTCCAGAGATCACATTGAGCTTCATTTGCACATAGTCAGCTTGTCGCGGAAGGGTTTTCAATGATATATCTCAAGTTTATTGCCATGATGATTATGGAGGAGGTTTGAAGATTGCATTGCAAGTTCTAGTTGTGATTTTGAAGGTGTTTTTTTGTGTTATCATCCTCCTATACAGGTCGTACATCATTGAGGGAGTTGATTGGTGTTTGGTGGGCGTGTTGGGCTGAGATCTTCTTTCAGCTGAGCGTGAGGTCTTTGCAGATACAAAACAGAGATTATAGCAGCTTTGGGAAGCACTTTGGATAGTTGTGTGGCTGTCCTCTTCACCAGGCCGTACCAGCACTGTCATAGAGGTTGTGGGTCACCATTCCAGATTTTGTGAGTTGGTTTGTGTCACTGCAGGCCCTTCATTTGAGGCGTCCATCCATATTGACTGTTGTACATTGTCATTTGATGTAATAGATTGAGTTTGAACGTCATTGGGAGAACTTGAACACTTCTAAACTGTTGTTACAGTCATTTCCAGCTCTGTACTTCTTGGACAGCAAAATGGGTATGTTACCATATTGATGTACTAGCATATATTTCTCATGGGTATTGTTCATTTATGAAATATAATGCATTTCCATTGATCTCAAGCAACTGGGTATTGTTATTTCCTATTATTTTTGAAAATATATGTACATGCATGTGTTCTGTCAAATGCAAAAACATCAAAACGCACCAGGTTCAACTAAACCACAGAAAACCATAAGGGGGTGGGATATTACAGTGGTATCAGCGCTGGTGTATCTTGTCAGCCTATGTTGAACGTTGTTCATGAGTGATTGGAAACTAGTCTACACAAAAGATACCTATCAGTGGCAACCACCATAGGTTCCAAAAGGGGAAACCATATCGGGTATTTTGGGTATCCATCGGAATTCATCTAGTGATAGTGACAGCATCACAGGACACATGGCGGATAGAAACAAAAGGACTAATCAACCAGAGAGACCAAACTCCAAAACAGAGAGGAAACTCGATATTATGTTGGATATGATGTCCCAACTGTTAGCCAAAATGGGTCAAGGTAATCCAACACCACAACCACATGCAGCAGATGAGGGTGAGGTGAGCGGTTCCAATGCTAACAATCACCGGCATGTTGGTCAGGGTAGTGGTTGCAGCACTAGGACAAACCCAGAATCGGTTCCTAGGCCACTACAGCCTACCTTTCCATGCAGAGAGGAGGCACCAGTTGTTTAGAAGCATGAGGCACAGATTCCTATGGCAGAGGAGGTTAGATTGCACCATGCAGAGTACATGACTCTTCCACCAGAGATTAGGGAGATGTTGACTTTTGAGCAGTTTATGAACCAGAAAAGGCAGAGAGCAAGTATGGGTGGCAGAGCAGATTACAGGGCACAGCAGGCTAACAGGGATTATCAACATGCCTTGAGTAAAGTCTCTTTGGAGCATTTCGATGGTAGTGGCAAGATGATAGCTAGAGAATGGGTGCAGAAATTAGACAACTATTTGACACTTAAACCTATGCCAGAAGATGAAGCACTGAATTTCACTACTATACATCTAGACGGGTTAACACATAAGTGGTGGTACCATGGGTTGGTCACCTTGGGCCATAACCTGATCACCACATATGATTAGTTTACAAACATGCTGATAGAGAGATTTGATAATAAGGACCCTGAGCTGCAATTCAGAGAACTTGCACAGTTGAAACAGTATGGGTCACTTGATTCCTACATCACAGAGTTTTAGAGACTCTCGGTCATGGTTCCTAGTATTTCAAAGAGGAGACTTGTAGTCCTGTTCAGTGAAGGACTGATGGAACCACTTAAAGGGTGGATCAAGGCCTTCAATCCACCTACACTACATGAGACTATCAAAAAGGCATGGAGCATGAAGTTTGTTGTTTCAAAAAATAAATTTGTCTCCAAATCATTCCCTCCCAAGAAGGAAAATAAATTCCATCATCAAAACATAGACCAGCACAAGAAACCAACCACTAGACTTGATGATGATGCATTAAATGAGTATAGGAGGAAGAAATTGTGCTTCAAATGCAAGGGGCCATGGGACCCCAACCATAAATGCCCTATGAAGGGGCAAGTGAAACAAATTGAATACTATTCAGCCGAGGAAACCACATGAGAAAAATCAGACCAACACACTGACTTGGAGGATAGCGAGCCGAACAGTGCAGCAAAAGAGTTACAGGGTGAGTAGGATGATGATGTACCTACAACCCACCTTTCTGCTATTCAGAAAGAGGGTTCTTTTAGGATTCTAGGAGTCTTGGAAGGACAGAGAGTGACCACACTACTTGACATAGGGGCCACTCACAATTTCATCGATGAGGGTCTTGTGGCAAGAAGGGGACTCAAGAGTCAAGACTGAGGAGTTCGAGGGATTCAAAGTCAGGGTGGCAGATAGTTTTGTCATTACTTGCAAAAGGCGAATCCCAAACTTAACTATTAAGTTAAGTGACTATGAGTTCCAGGCTGAATATTATGTGGTCAGCATGGGAGATATGGACGTAGTTCTTGGCATGAAATGGCTTCATGCAATCGGAGAGTTCTACCTCAATTTACGAACTATGGAGATGAAATTTGAGGTAGATGGGAAAAAACATGTGCTCAGGGGAATGTCAGATGGACTTAGAGTGGTATCTCTCAGGAGGATGGAGAGGTTGCTCAGGCATGATCAGGTCGAGTGGGCAGCTAAGTGTGTTATTATGCCTATAGCTACAGAGCAGCCGAAACAGAGTTATCATCCCGACATTCAGAAGCTAATAACCAAGCACACCAAGGTATTCAATAGTATACCACCAGGGAGGCCTCCTGATAGAGGCGTAGAGCATGTGATTGAGCTGGAGGGAGCCAAGCCAGTTATTATTACTCCCTACCGACATCCAAAAAGATTGAAGGATGAGATAGAGAAGACAATCAAGGAGCTTCTCGAGATGGGGAACATTAGACCCAGTAAGAGCCCTTTTGCCTTTGCAGTTGTTTTGGTTACGAAGAATGATGGCACGTTGAGGATGTGTATCGACTACAAGGCTCTCAACAAGAAAACGATTAAGAACAAGTACCCCATTCCGCAAATAGATGAGCTCATTGATGAGTTGCATGGGGCATGCTACTTCTCCAAGATTGACTTGCAATCTAGCTACCATCAGATTCGGGTTAGAGAGGAGGATGTGGAGAAGATAGTCTTTCGTTGCCATTATGGGCATTTCGAGTTCTTGGTTATGCCTTTGGGTCTAACCAATGCTCCAACTACTTTTCAGTCCTGTATGAACAGGGTTTTTAGGGAGCAGTTGAGGAAGTTTGTCCTCATATTTTTCGATGACATCTTGATTTTTAGTAGGACTTGGGAGGAGCACCTCCAACACATTGAGGAGGTACCGAGCATCTTGGAGAGAGAGTCGCTATATGCCAAAGAGTCAAAATGTGAATTTGGCATGACTGAGCTACTTTATCTGGGTCACATCATTAGTGCTGAGGGAGTCAGAGTGGATCCGGAGAAGATATGAGCTATTGTTGATTGGCCTCCACCCACGAATCTCTCACAGCTCAAGGGATTCTTTGGTCTATGTGGGTTCTACCGCCGATTTGTCAACGGGTTTTCATAGAGTGCCGCACCACTGACAGATTTGATGTAATGTCCCCTTCCTAAGTCAGGTCTTGGTCGTTGGGCTAGTCTATCATTCGGGTTCCCATAGACTAGTGAGGTGGATAGGGGACCCACGATGACGTGGTTCGATACAGCTCAGATTGCATTTTGTATAGTGATGGATTCCTTGCGACAAGGAGTTGCCAGTTGGCCTTTTCATGAGTTTGGGCCATTTGGCCAAACTTGCTATTTATAGCAGGGGCACAGGACTCCGAGCAAGTCGGTGCAAACAGTCTGAAAATGTGTTGGCATTTCATTGGTCAGTTCAAAGGTAGTACGGAGCGATAAGGAGACAGTTTGAATTAATAATTTAATAATAGACTTAATTAAGATAAATTAAATAAATAACTTAATTAGTTTGTTATTAAAAAGTGACTTTATTGTATAGTTGCACTTTATGAAATATTTAAAATATTAAAGTCACTTTATGTATGGGCGCCCAATCTTGGGAAATGAAAAGAAAAGTTAAAAATATATTATTCCTCAAAAGTGGCGTTGAGGCAAGGGGATTAAAAAAGAGAAATGAAGTCCATTTCATTCATTCATGTTTAGAAAATATTGTCTAAGTCTAAGCTTGCTTGAGCAAGGGTTTCAAACCAACGTCAATCGAAGACGAAATCCTCCATTGATAGGAGCATCTGCAGGGTTGCAAGACACTCTAAGGATGTTGTTTTGGTGTGGCTTCATCCAGGGGTCACAATAGAGCTTATTGGAATGAACCAGCATTGTCGCGGAGAAATTTTCTTGAAGATATTCACAGTTTTTTGTCATGGTAATTATAGAGGGACATCAAACAACATATTTCAAGTGATAGAGGGCATTTTGGTGGAGATTGTGAGGAGTTTGCAGCTTGTACAGGCCATACCAGTCCCATTTTTGGCCTTACCCTCTATACAAGGATTTTGGAATTCGTGGTGGATGCATATACTCTTTTTTTTATATTCTATTCCATTGGAGTATTGCTGCAGTGATAGCAGGGTCTTTGGAGAGCAAAACAGTCATAAAAATCTGAGTTGTAAGTGTATTGCTGCTGCTGTAAGGGCCGTACCATCTCAGCCCAAGTCATGGCCTTTCATCTTGGGTTTTTGCTACACATTGAGTCTTATTGGAGGCGCCATTCCATGGTATTTGTTCATTGCTGATGTCCATCACTGGTCTAAATATAAATCTAAGTTTACATTGCATTTTGAAGGAGGATTCATTCATATACACTGTTGTACTGTCATTCCTAGCATTGTATTTTTATGGACAGCAAATAGGTATGTTGAAACCCTAGCATTCTTGAGTATATTTTTATATGGGTATTGCTTATTTGTGTTTTGCAATGTAGTTCCATTAAAATAAGACAACTGAGTATTTCCATTTCATTGTGTTTTCGAAAATATATGTATGCATGTGTGTTATGTCAAATGCAAAAACCCTAAACGCACCAGGGGACAACTAAACATCAGAAAACACAAAGGGGGTGGGTTATAACATTTGACAAAGAAGGGGGCATTTGTTTGGACTGACTGGGCACAGCAATGTTTTGACAAGTTTAAGCAGATTATGAGTTCTTGCCCGGTTTTGGCCATACCAGATTTCACCAAGCCTTTTGAGCTTGAGTTTGATGCCTTAGGGGAACGCATAGGAGCAGTGTTGATGCAGGATAAGCACCCGATTGCTTTCAAGAGTAGGAAACTCAAGGGTGCAGAGAGAGGTTACAGTATCTACGATAAGGAAATATTAGCTATAATGCATGCTTTGGCTAAATTCAGGCAGTATCTAGTGGGTAGTAAATTTGTGGTGAAAACAGATCAAAACAGCCTTAGACATTTCCTCAACCAGCATGACCTCAATAACAGACAGCAAAAGTGGGTTAGCAAGTTGCAGGCCTACGACTTTGACATAGTTTATGTCAAAGGAAAGAGAAACATTATAGCTGATGCACTCTCACGGAGACCTCACTTGTGCTCTTTAGGAGAGATTACAGCTGACTAGAGAAAGTGGATATCAGTTGAATATGCTAAGAACAAGTGGGCCACAGGGATAATTGATGGTACTATTCAGGATAGCAAGTATACAATTGTAAATGATCTAATCATTTACAAAGGGAAGATCTTGTTGGTACCAAGATCACTAATGAAGAAGAAGGTTATGAGAGCCTTCCATGATGTTCCTACAGCTGGTCCCCTGGGATACTTCAAAACATACAGACAGATCCGGGAACGGTTTACATGGAAAAGGCTCAAAACAAAGGTGTTGCAATACGTTAGAGAGTGCCCCACTTGCCAGCAGAATAAATAGGAGCATTCCTTTCCAATTGGTTTATTACAGCCCCTACCCATTCCTAACCAGAAATGGGAATGTATTTCTATGGACTTCATCACGAGTTTGCCCAAGGCCCAAGGCAAGGACTGTATCTATGTTGTGGTTGATAGGTTAAAAAAATTCGCTCATTTCTTTGTGATTTCAGCCGCATTTACAGCAGCACAGATTGCAGATCTGTTTTTCAGAGAGGTATTCAGATTGCATGGGTTGCCCAGGAGCATAGTCAGTGACAGAGACAGTAAGTTCATGAGTCACTTTTGGCAGGAACTCTTCAGATTGAGTGGGACTAAGCTCACTCCTAGCACGAGTTATCACCCACAGACAGATGGGCAGACGAAAATTGTTAACAAATGGGTGGAAGGATACCTTCGCAATTATATTGCAGGGCAGTAGAAGGCATGGGTTTAGTGGTTGCATTTGGGGGAGTACTGTTACAACACTACTTACCACATGTCCATTCATATGTCATCGTTTATGGCTCTCTACGGGTATGAAGCTCCTAACTTCTTGGATATGTTATTCGGGGACAGTAGAGTGCCTAAGGCCAAGGACTTGCTTCAAGAAAGCCAAGACATCATGAAGTCCTTGAAGGAGAACATCCAGAAGGCGCAGAACCAGCTGAAACAATATGCAGATCAGCACAGGGTTGAGCATTCTTTTGAGGTGGGTGACATGGTTTACTTAATGTTGCAGCCTTACAGACAATCCACTCTCAAAAAAGAGTGGCACAGAGAAACTTAAACCATGATATTATGGACCTTTCAGGGTATCCAAGAGAATAGTAGAAGTGGCTTATGAGTTAGAGTTACCGGCAAGAAGCAGAGTGCATAATGTTTTCCACGTGTCTCACCTCAAGAAGGCATTGAGACACAATGTGATACCTTCCACTGAGTTACCCCCTTTGGATGAGGAGGGGAAGTTGATCCTTGTTCTTGAGGCTATTATTGACACCAGAGAGCGCACCTTGCGGAAGAGGGTTATCAGGGAATACTTGGTGAAGTGGAAGAATTTGTCGATAGAGGATGCGACTTGGGAGAATGAGCAGATTTTACAGCATCCAGAGTTGAAATTGCTTGTGGGCAAGCAATTTTGGGGAGGGCGGACTCTAATGTCCCCTTCCTAGGCTAGCACACTATATCAGGTTAGTCTACTACACAGGTTTCCATAGACTAGCAAGGGGTGGTTAGGGGACCCGTGGAGAATTGGTTCATCAAGGCTCAATCAGCTTATATAGTGTGATGAGTTAGACTTCTTTTGGCGGGATGCATTATCTGGCACTTTCTAGAGCGAGTTTCGGCCATTTGGCCAAGCTACTATTTTTAGCAGGAGCTCACGGGACATCAGAGCGAGTCAATGCAACGGTCTTGAAATTAGTCATTGTTCCATTAGCCGGCTCAGCAGTACTACAGAAATCACATACGGAGACCATTTGAAATAATATTTATTAATCGATACATTTAAGTTAAATTAAATATATAACTTAATGTGTCCTTTAATAAAGTGACTATTATTATTTGAAGACTTAATGTATTTTAAAGTGAATAAAGTCATGTTTGTGGTGGGCGCCCAAGGCAAAGAGGAAAAAAAAACATTAAAATATAAAAATCTCTCCAAAAGTGGCGTTGGAGGCAAAGGGAGAAATATAACCAAAAAGTGAAGTCATTTGACATTTACCATTGCATATTTTATCTTGTATGAGCTTTGTTCTTTGGTTGTGTCAAGGGTTTGAACCAACAACCTTTGAAGACGAAAACCTTCTTTGGTTTGAGCACCTGCGGGGTTGAAAGACATCTCTAGGGTGTTTTGGAGTGGTCTTATTCCAGAGATCACATTGAGCTTCATTTGCACATAGTCAGCTTGTCGCGGAAGAGTTTTCAATGATATATCTCAAGTTTATTGCCATGATAATTATGGAGGAGGTTTGAAGAGTGCATTGCAGGTTCTAGTTGTGACTTTGAAGGTGTTTTGTTGTGTTATCATCCTCCTATATAGGTCGTACGTCCCCAGGACAAGTCGTACCTCACTGAGGGAGTTGATTGGTGTTTGGTGGGCGTGTTGGGCTGAGATTTTCCTTCAGCTAAGCGTGAGGTCTTTGAAGATACAAAACAGAGATTATAGCAGCTTTGGGGAAGCACTTTGGATAGTTGTGTGGCTGTCCTCTTCACCAGGCCGTACCAGCACTGTCATAGAGGGCGTGGGTCAGCATTCCAGATTTTGTGAGTGGGTTTGTGTCATTGCAGGCCCTTCATTTGAGGCATCCATCCATATTGATTGTTGTACATTGTCATTTGATGTAATAGATTGAGTTTGAATGTCATTGGGAGAACTCGAACACTTCTAAATTGCTGTTACAGTCATTTCCAGCTCTGTACTTCTTGGACAGCGAAATGGGTATGTTACCATATTGATGTACTAGCATATATTTCTCATGGGTATTGTTCATTTATGAAATATAATGCATTTCCATTGATTTCAAGCAACTGAGTACTATTATTTCCTATTATTTTCGAAAACATATGTACATGCATGTGTTATGTCAAATGCAAAAACATCAGAACGCACTAGGTTCAACTAAACCACAGAAAACCATAAGGGGGTGGGATATTACACAGGCCTAGATAACCAAGTCATAAGGAAAAACTCCCGTGACATTAAAAACCCCATCAAAGAAAAGATTAAACTGTCGGCTGAGGATCTTGCCATCATCAAGGATAATCTCACTTTCCCATGGTTTTGCACTCTAAAGCTTCTCCCAACAAGTCAGCGAAAACGCCTTCCCCTACCCAAAAGCAGCACAACCTAAAGAAAGAGGTGTAGGATTTGAAACATGGAGTCATGTAGCAACAAGACAAGCTTCAAGTCAGCCATGCTGCTGTAGGAAAATCCACATCCCTGTCTAAAGACCCCATCTCACTTAAGTAGGCCCCGGATTTTAAACAAGGTATTTCTACTTTGATAGAGAAAATCTTCAGATGTTTGTAAGATATATGCAGCAAAGGCCCACATGTGTTGAAAACTCTCTTTAATCTGTGCATCTCAGGCTTGTTACTAATCCTTTTATAAAATAACAATTTCAGGATTAAAACCTGTCGTTCATAGTTGGCAACGGTGAGAAACCACTCATCGACATAGAAAGTCAAGATGCTAACAAAGAGTTCCTAGCAGGCCCTAGGAATTTGGATGTGGCTTAAACTTTCTGGATATTATTACTGTTTAAATATGTTTTGAATGGAAAAGAGGATGCCCTTGATGATCATTGTTATATGCAGTTAAAAACTTAGATTTAGAGTTTCTGGTAGTCTTTCAATTTATTTAGTTTCTCTCATTAACTTATTTTTACTTCTCTGAAAAATAGATATATGTTTTTTTAGTTCTATGGCTTTCTTATAAGCAAGCAGTTTCCTGTTTGGGGGCCACTTGGGTTTTTTCATAAAAGCTATAGTTTTATATGTGCTCAAAACTGGAAATTTGCTAGCTTAGCTATTATCCTTTTGGCAACATTTGATATTAACTAGTAGCATTTTGCCTTGTTAAGAAGAATATTATAAAGAGACAAATGTAACAATATAATGAAAAGAACCTTGTATATATAAAAAATGCTGGATCCAATTTTCAGGACAGCAAGTTTGTAAACTTTCCATCTATTTTATAAAAGGAAGCAGTCCCCATGACCACATTTCATCGATAAAAAAACAAGAATAATGAAAAGAACCTATTTATTTTTTTGCATCAGTTGGCAATTATGGGGGATGTTGCATGGACTATTGTTGTCATCACCTCCCCTTGCCCTTAACCCGCTTCCCCATCATCCTTTTTCTTATATGCATTACTACCCAGTGATATCAAGGGGGATCATCTCGTGTTATATAAGGACCCTATGATGAAAGAGAATGAGTAGCCATGCACAAGTCATTATAGAAATATTAATATAAATGCATTTCAATTAATTTCATTTCTGTGAAGCTGTGGTTAGATATGTCATATAATCATAGATAGATACATGTTTGTGTGATTGGAATGTGTTTGATTTAAATAGTCTCTGGCATACAACACTAAAACTGCTTTCAAAACTTGTTAGGATCCCCACCATGATGACCAAACACCTACATCAGTTTATGACACTCACGTATCAAGTTGTAATGTCTCCTTCCTAAGCACTGACAGTTTGATGAGATTTGGCCTATCACTCAGGTTCCTGTAGGCTAACACTGGATGGTTAGGGAGCTCCACAATTTTTGGAGACGTTGTGGGCAGGCTTAGGTGGCATTTCTTTTGTTGGATTTGAGCTCGGATGGCGGTAAGGATCGCAATGGCACTTTCGAATACTATTTCGGACACTTGGTGTTCCACTTTTTTAGGAGCCCGTGTCTATTTTTAGTAAGTCACTGTTTCGGCACCAACTTCGGCATGTGACAGCGATTATACCTTAGCAGGGTCAACCTGGACATTTGAGGTTGGTTTGGTGTTTATCATGATCAAAGCTATTATTTTAATTAACACTAATGATATTAAGTTAAATTAAATATTTAACTTAGCGTTATTTAAAATATTAAAGGTGACTTTAAGTTGACCCCTAGGAGACACAAGGGAAATGTTTTAAATTAAGTTGATATATTATTTCAGAAAAAAAAGGTGCCCAATATGGGGAGATATAAGGGAATTTTAATAAAGTGATTTTTTTTAATTCCCAAGGAGGCGTGGGTTTTGGGAAGAAGAATAAAACGTCCTTTTTGGAGCTCATTTTGGATAGGCGTTGATGTGAACGAATGTTATGCTGCTGGTTTTTTCCAGGAACTTTGTGAGGGCGAAAACCCTCATACAGAATATCATCCTCGGTGGTGAAAGATCCTCCCGGGTTGATTTGCGGGTAGTTTCATACAGGGACTACGCAAGAACTTCATTGTATTGATTTGTAGGTTGTCACGGAGGTTTTTGTAAAGTAAAATATTGTGATTCTTTGAATAATATTTTGACGAGAAATTGCAAGGATTATTTAGTGGATTTTTGGTGCAGATTTTGAAGTGATTTTTGAATGATTATGACCCTCATCCTAGCCGCACCTTATTCCAAGCAGGCCGTACTCTTTTTGGAAGTTTGAAGAGAAAAATCTATGTTGTTTTATCTCTTCCTTGGTGGTAGAAAATCATTATTCAGGCACACAAAAAATGGAGTTATGAGTTGCTTTGGGAGGAGTTTGTAAAAGGGACTTGAGCTGAAATCGCCTCCAAACAGGCCATACAGCTTCCTAGCTGGCGTGAGGGTTTTTCCAGCCCAGTCACCTAGGTTTTGAAGGGAAAGATTGCATGATGGGAGGCGCCTAGGAGTCCAAATCACATTGTCATCATTTGCTAGAAGGAGAAGTACATCTGGGAGGCGTTGGAAATCAATTGGGAAACTCCAGTTTGCTGATTACAATCAATTTTCAGACCTGTGTATGACAGCAACAAATGGGTATGTTTGTAATGTCTTTTAAGTTAGTTTTATCATAGGTATGTTATAATAATGTTCAAATTGATTTACCCATCTGGGTGTTGCCCAAACCTATGCAATATTGCTGTTAAAACTTTGTATCAGAGCTGAAAGTTATTTGCAGCCTATGGGTTTTTCATAAACTAGAATAAACAGTGTTTTGTCCAACTGGGTATTGTTGCATATTGTTCTATTTGGTTTAAACTTCATATTTCTGGTTTAAACTCACTATAAAAGCAACTTGGGTTCATGGGAGTGATGTATTTGGGAATCATCTGTTATACAGTGTTGCTGGAGCATTTTATAATTCAAAAAAAAAAAAAAATCAGGGTTGGTTATTACACAAGTACCAACTTAAATAATACATTTCTCATTCTTGATGTGGCTACCATGCCTCTTCTAAGACCTAATATATGTCTCCCTTATCGACACACAATGCACCAATTCCTTTCTGAATACTTGTCTAGACTTCTAATGCTCAAAATGTCATTGTCACTCTAATGAGCTGATGACAGGGAATGAAAGAAAATTCTCAAATGCAAGTAGAACATGAGGAATAAATATTTCAATTTAGCTATTTGAAGATTGCACTAAAATCATATCAAGATTTTCTTAACTATGAGCTATATGTTTACCATCTGGACTCGCTAAAGGAGGTACTCCATGTCCCCCAGCGCCAACTCGAAGAATTATTGTAATTGAAGGGTTGATCAGTGCATGTTGACTTTTCTTAATCTGCATACAACAAAGTTATCAGGGGAAACAGAAAGTTTAGTGTGCTTCACTACACACCAGCAGATACAAATGCAGAAAACACATTAATAACTACTTCTATAAATCCAAAATTAACTATAGCAAAGTGTATAAATTATTCATACCTCTTCAATATCTTCAAATCTTAAAACAACCTTGATTTACGACACCCAAAAGAAACAACAGTATAAGTATATTATAATTATTTTTAAAATAAAAGAATCATCAATAGCATTTTTGCCTCTACAATTCTGAGATGTTTAAAATATCAGAGCATAATTTTCAATTAATGACGAAAATTTCTACAACACGTCAAAAAGAGCCTACAATTAGCATTCCACCAATAAACACTGTCACCCAAAATCAATTCATGAGATAGCAGTACATGCCTCACTGTTTTATAATTGTCATTCTCATTATGTTAAAATTTTAAATTTGTAATGTCATTATTTTAAACCCAAAAAAAAACTTCAAGGAGTGCACGATTATTCACTGTTCCATTATAGAAAAAGAATTAACGTACGATATGCATAGTCTCTCATCCCTAAGCCCTACACCAGTAATCCTTCCTTTTTAAAGAAGGGCAAAGGGAAGCAACAACAGAAGCAGTGGCAACCTCTGCTGATAGGAGAAATGCAGTTTGATGATGCTGGGAAGTCATTTGTAGCTTCAGATTACTGATTTTTTATATATCAGACCTGCACACTATAAAACTGAAAATGTGTATGTTGCCAAATTGTTATTTGTGTCATTTTACCATCTGGGTTTAATAGTTTAATGTTGTTTATGTGTTTCCAATATCTGGGTATTGTGATTATTGCACTCTTTCATTATTATTTCATTGCAAAACAATATTGAATGGTGAAACAACCACCCAAACAGCAGCAAACAAACAAAAAAAAAATTGCATTGGTAAAACACTGAAACAGGAGTGTATATTATAGTGGTATCAGAGCGCAGCTCTTCTTGCCATCCTGTGCGGTTGTGACAATGAAACATGCAAAGTTTTTGTTGAGTGATGCAGCCTTTTACTCACCACTATAATCTGAGGAGAAATAGGTCAAACCCTAATCTTGAGGTCCCTCCACACATAGATCCATTTGCAGGTGTTGACAAGGTTGAGGTAGAGATGGGTGACAGAGAGCATGGTGAACCAAGCCTTAGGGATATACTAAATAACTTGGCTAGGGGATAGCGGGAGTTACAATAGAATATGAACAAGATTTGTGCCCTACTGGCTAGACAAATTGAGGGAAATAATAACAAACAACAATAACAGGAATGGAAATGGTAATGAGGGCAATGGCAACAGGAGAAGTGGTGATAATGGGGATGGCTCAGTAAACAACAGGGCAGGAAATCAGCGTTCTATGGCTAGGATAGCGAACACTAGACCCCGCATGCCTATCTTTCCCCCCACGAGATGACCTACCAGAAGTTAATGAGCCTACACAACACAAGTTGCAGGAGCAGATTATGAGAGATTGGAGAGACTCAGCGGTAGAGTTCCAGGCTGACATATCTTTCCAGGACTACATGGATTTGAGACTAAGGCATAGACCCAATAGGAGTAGTAGACAGCATAACCATGAGTTGCAGAAAAAAGTGAGCAAACTGACCATCCCATTTTTTTTCGTTGATGGATCGAGAAAGACAACAGCTAGGGCATGGGTACAACGTTTAGATAGCTTCCTTCAACTCAGTCCTATGCCAGAGGAGGAGGCTATTACTTATGCTACATTGCATCTCGATGGTAGTGCCCATGAGTGGTGGCACCATGGTATGGTCACTCTAGGCCATAATCAGATTGCCTCATATGCGGAGTTCACTGAGAGACTGATGGACAGGTTCGATAAAAAAGATCCCGAGTTGCAATTCAAAGAATTAGCTCAATTGAAACAATGGGGTTCAGTGGACAGCTATATATCGGAATTCCATAAGTTATCAGTGATGGTAACTAACATTTCGGAGCGGAGGTTGATAGTTCTTTTCAATGATGGTCTTTCAGACCCATTGAGAGGTTGGATTAAGGCACTTAATCCACTCTCATTACAGGATGCTATGAAGAAGGCAAGAGATATGGAGTCCTCTACTTCAAAAAGCAAATTTCAGTCTAAAGGGTTCTTACATAAGAAGGACAACGATAAAAAACATTTTCAGCGAGATTCTAATCAGCCAAAAAGGGAAACAAATCAGCTGAGTAATGATCAGGTCAATGAGCTTCTAAGGAAGAAATTGTGCATCCATTGTAGAGAGCCATGGGACCCATCTCATAAATGTATCAACAAAGCAAAGGCCAAACAAATCGAGTACTTTTCAGCTGATGAGACGAATTCAGAAAAATCAGATCAGCATTCTGATTTACAAGACAGCAAAGAAGAAAATTCGTCAAAGGATAAAAGTGATAGTGAGCGAGTGATGGCACAACTCTCTAGTTTCCAGAAAATTGGGTCCTTCAGGGTTAGAGGAGTACTTTGTGGGTAGTGGATAGTAACTCTCATTGATACAAGTGCTACACATAATTTTATTGATGAGGGTCTTGTAGCCAAAAGGGGACTCAAAACAGAAGAGTTTGAAGGGTTTAAGGTAATGGTTGCAGATGGATTCAAACTCACTTGTACTCGAAAGGTTGCTGGCCTAGGTATACAGTTGGGTGAATATGAGCTGAAAGATGATTTCTACGTGATTGGCATAGGTGACACAGATGTGGTTCTTGGTATGCATTGGATGAGGACTCTCGAGGAGTTCACTATGAATCTACATAACACGGAAATGAGATTTGACTCTAATGGGAAAAAGATAGTGCTTAGAGCTTTATTGGATGGTGGTCCTAGAGTTGTATCCCTCAAGAGGATGGAGCGGATGATTAGACATGACCAAGTGGAGTGGGCAGCAGAGTGTCTCATCATGCCTACAATTCCAGATCAGCAAAAGAACAACCATCATCCAGATATTTAAAAATTGCTATCAAAGCATAGCAAGGTGTTTGGGAGCATTCCACTTGGAGTACCACCCAATAGAGGGATAGAGAATGTGATAGAGCTAGAGGATGATGCCAAACCAGTAATCACTACTCCATACAGGCATCCTAAGAGGCTCAAGGATGAGATACAGAAGACTATTAAGGAGTTACTAGAAATGGGGCACATAAGACCTAGCAAGAGTCCATTTGCTTCAGCAGTTGTGTTGGTTGAAGAAGGATGGGACAATCCGCATGTGTATTGATTACCGAGCATTGAATAAAAAGACAATAAAAACAGGTATCCCATTCCTAGGATAGACGAGTTGATAGATGAGCTGCATGGGGCTTGTTATTTCTCTAAGATTGATTTGAGGTCAGATTACCATCAGATCGGGATGAGGGAGGACATAGAGAAAACCGCTTTCATATGCCATTTTAGTTACTTTGAGTTTCTGGTGATGCCGTTCGGGTTAACTAATGCACCAACCACTTTCCAGAGTTGCATGAACCAGATTTTCAAGAAACAGCTGAGGAAATTTGTGTTAATATTCTTCGATGATATCCTGATTTTCAGTAGGACCTGGGAGGAACACATGAGGCATCTCGAGGAGGTTTTGAGCATTCTAGAGAGTGAGTCATTGTATGCTAAGGAGTCCAAATGTGACTTCGGCATAACAAAACATATCTACCTTGGACACATCATTAGTGCAGACCAGGCATGAGCTCTCCCAGCCTAAAACGCCCTAGTTTTGGGCCTGATTTCTCTTGCAACCAGGGCGCCTAGGGTTTATCTACTATTGTCTAACATTTGTTGATAGGAGAAATGTAGTTTGATGATGCTGGGAAGTCATTTGTAGCTCCAGATAATTGATTTTTTGTATATCAGACCTGCACACTATAAAACTTAAAATGGGTATGTTGCCAAATTGTTATTTGTGTCATTTTACCATCTGGGTTTAATAGTTTAATGTTGTTTATGTATTTCCAATATCTGGGTATTGTGATTATTGCACTCTTTCATTATTATTCCGTTGCAAAACAATATTGAATGGTGAAACAAACAACCCAAACAGCAATAAACAAAAAAAAAATGCATTGGTAAAACACAGAAACAGGGGTGTCTATTACATGTATCGATTTACTCCTTTCATAATTTACTTCATGCATTCGTTGGCATTTTTGGAGAACATAACGATTAGTGGTCTTTGGCCATTATGACCTAACAATCTCAATGACAATCTTCTAACCATTAATGACAACATGCAACAATCTCTTTATTCTTCCTTTGACATCAATGACAATATTGCCAACAATCTCATCATATGTCTTTGACATTAATGACACCAATCTTGTTGTTAGTCTCATCCATACACTTTTGACATCAATGACAATATTTCCAACAATATGTAGATGACTTGTTTCTTACAGGTGTAGAGCAACTCATTGCAAGGTGCAAAGCACATTTATCTGTTGAGTTTGAGATGAAGGATATGGGCATGTTTGGAGGTTTGGCAGAAACCAAGGGAGATTTTTCTCTGGCAGGGTAAGTATGCAGTTAAGATCCAGAAGCGACTCTGGATGAAAGATTGCAAGCCTATGGCCACTATGACCACCAATCTGAGGAAGGTGACAACTTCAAATTCAGAGTCGATGCATCCCATGTTGTATAGGCAGCTAATAGACTCCTTGATGTATTTGGTCAACACTAAACCCGATATATGTTTTGCAATGAACATGTTGAGTCAGTTCATCATCTTAGCTATTTGAAGGGCATAGTGGAATATGGTTTGCGATATCTTGGAGATGGTGATGTGAAGTTGCAGGGGTATACAGACTCAGATTGGGCAAGTAGTGCAGTAAATAGGAAGAGCACCTCAGGGTGTTGCTTTAGCTTGGGTTTAATGATAATATCTTAGTTCAACAAAAAGTAGACTTTTGTGGCACTTAGCTCAGCAGATGCAAAATACATGCCAGCCAGTACTACCAGTTGTGAGGCCATTTGGCTTCACAAGTTACTTGCAAGATTGTTTGATCAGGAGTTTAATCCCACGGTCATTTACCGTGATAATTAGAGTTGTGTCAAACTTTCTGAGAATCCAGTGTTTCATGATAGGTCCAAGCATATAGAGATCAAATTGATGAGCACACGGTGATACTGAGAAGGGGGGGGGGGGTGGTGAATCAATATCTAACAATCTTTTACTTTTCAAAACTCAATCACATCAACTACACATATGCAACGTCTAGCAATTACGAACACAATGAGAACACATGATTTATGTGGAAACCCTTGCGATAAAAAACCACCGCAAAATATTGCTTATATATTATAGATTGATCTTCTTCTTCTTCTTCTTCTTCTTCTAGGCTCCAACCTACTAGAGACTCCAATCTCCACTTGACAAAATTATAGGCACCAACCTATTGGAGGCTCCAACCCAACAAGAGGCTCCAACCTTTATATGATAGGCTCCAACCCCCACACAAACTAAGCTCCAACCCAACAAGAGGCTCCAACCTATTAATCCTTCAATTGCTGATATAGTATACTTCTTCACAGGATCTTCCTCTCACAAATCTGATTACAACTCACACAATATCCTTCTTCCAAATTTGATCACAATCCACACAATAACCTTCTCTCACAAATCTGATCAATATTTCTGATTCTATATGATGTAAGTCTTTCCCTTTCAAACCAGACTCACACAAACAATTACTTTCTTCTCTCACAAGTCCGATCACACTCTTTCTTTCCACACAAAACTGATCTAGCTCATGCAGAACTTTTTTACATAAAACTGATCATAACATGGCAATATCTTTTCATAAACTTTTGCTCATAACATCTTCATATTATCACACATACTTCCTTTCAAAACAAATCAGATTTGCACTTCATACTTCTGCTCTTCCTCTTCCTTTATACTCAGAAATATATCATTACTTGCTTGCTTACTTTCCAAATTTCACACAAAGCTCTATATATATCTTCTCACTGGAGGTGATTTGATCAAAGGATGTGTCTTTTTCAAAGAGAAACAACTCCTTTTTATATCCATACCTTTTCGTTAACTTTAGATGCACCAACACTTTTTATTTTAATCGCACCACTTGATGTCATTATTTATCTTTACATGACCGTTCACTTTCAATCTCTTATTAATTGCTGCCTTCTTTATAACAAATGTAAATCGTACCTTTTCTATTTTAATTAATCGTAGCTTTCACTATCTTTAAAACATTAACCAAAAATTGACCGCTGCCTTTCTTTTACAATGCTAATTGCTCCTCCTCATAACTAATACTTTTTCTGTTGATATTAATCATACCTCTTCCTTCATATGATCGGACCACACAATTGCTTAACCATATACCTTCATGAATTCGTTTCATTTCATAATCTTTATTTTGAATAAGACATTTTGTCTTATATACATGAAGTGCTCCTTTGGAGGGAGTCGGCCTCTTTAAGAGATATTTTAATATTTCAATTTCTTTTTCTTTTAATCTGCTCCGCTTCAGTTTTAATTAATTATTATTTATCAAGCTTTAAACTCCAATATGGGTCAGCCCATATATGTAAATTCAATTTGTTTTCATTCTAACTCAAAACGCCAATCTAGGAAGGAGTCTTGTATAAGTTTAAATCTTTAATTTAAACTTTACCATAATCGCCCATATCAATGTGTTTATTCTTCACCCAATATTCTCAAATAGAGACGTCTCATAACAGCCATAACAGCCACTTAATGTAATATGATGATAATGATATATTGGCCTTCTTTGACATCAATGACATCATGCAACAATCTCTTCATTCGTCTCAATGATATTGCCTTGCATTAATGATATTGCAACATTGACATCAATGACAATATATTCCAATAATCTCCACAACGATCTCTTAGATGTCAGTCTTGCCAACAATCTCGGTCTTATGTCTATGACATTAGTGACACCAATCTTGTTCATGCACCTTTTTGACCTTAATGACTTCATGTTCTTATACTCTCGTTTGCTCATGACTATCTTCTTAATCTCAATGACAACATGTGTATGCACCTTTGACATCAATGACAACATTTCCAACATAGATAGCACTTCATTCGAGACAAGATCCTAAAGGGAGCAGTTAAGCTCCAATATATTTCCACAAATCACAAGTGGCTGATATTCTGACCAAGCTCTTAGCAAAAGGGAACTTTGAAGCTTTCAAAGATAGACTTGGATTGGTGTAGAATTCCTTCCTCGCTAAGACGGAGTGTTGAGTTTTCTATCTCAATTCGGAACTTCTGCACAGGTTCAATGTGAACATGCTAGAAGTGGTTCGAGTTATTCTATTTTGCATTTCACTTAAGTGAAAAAGTGAAAGTCTTTTATTTAGCTAGTTATGTCTAATAAAGTGTGCATATACATTAATGATTTAGACTTATCTTCCAACTCATCTCCTTTTAAGAGACAAGGAGCTTTTTGAAGATTAGATTTTTAACTGAATAGTATAAAGATAGGCGCAAGATAGATGGAAGATAACATAGCGATAAAATATCGTGCAATTGTTATTGGAATAGTTTGTAGAGGTTTCCTTGTATGTTTTTCGAAGGAATGAAAAGCTGATTTGAAGGTGTAATTATCATGTATTTGTTTTATACTTTCGCTGCTTAAAATTTTAATTGTTGTGAGATTGATGCAATGTTAAAGATTTAATTATTGTTTGAAGACATTAGGTAACAATTGTCTTGGTTGAAATTTTTCAGGTGACACAATAGGGCTTCCATTGAGCAAATACCAGCTCTAAGGACAAGGAAAAAGCAAAATTCGGTATGGTATTCACCTTTTGAGATGGAAGGATAAGTAGGTGAAAAAGCATTCAGATAGAACGCACCTTTCTATATGAAGATGTATTTAGTGGAGAATGTGGAGACCTTGCAACTCTTTAAGCTATACATGTTGAATGATGAAGAGAGCAACCAAGAATATTATTCCATAGAGGACTTTGCACTCAATTCTCAAGAGGTGTATGAAGAGTACATTGTACTGCAAAAGAAGACCAAAATGATACGCAAGGGAGAGGAAGAGCATCAGGAGGTTGGTCATAAAGGAAAGCTACCAAGAAAGACAATATTGTGCTGAGAGAGAGTGAAGGAATTTTATCCATATCTTCTTAATAAGTAATATTTTGTGTGACAAAAAGCCTTACGTGAGGGAGGCACAATTCCAAATAGATCAACTACAGGTGTACAACATCATCTATATCCATCCCACTAAATTTGAAACTACAAACTGGAACTACACTGGACCAGTTTGCTGAACTATAAAAGTTTCACAGACCAACAATGGAAAAATGAAAAGATGCCCTAAACTTTGTTGACCAGCATGCAGATTGTGATATTTGACCATAGTACAAAATCCAACATGCAAAACGAGGTCAAAGAATCAATACCCAACATGGAAACCCAGAAGTCACCAAAATTTAGAGAGGCACCATCATGTGAGAACTCGTGTTACAGACGAATTTCCAAGTAGAATCCACCTATGGATGAGCAGGTGCACCCATTTTATCTTCATCTTTTCAGTTCCAGTTATTTATTTTCAGCAGTTTGTTTTGCAATTTTGTTTAGGATCGCTGCATTTGCATTTGGACTTGGATCATATAGCTAGGATTTAACCAATTTGGGTTGACCCCTTGTGGTTATGTTTACATTGTTTAACTTATTTTTGCAAAACATGGCGAATAGATTCTGAAAATAAAGTCAAACCATCATAACTCTCTCACAATCGCCATTGGGAAAGCAAGGCATGCCCAATCTAGCCATCTAAAGATGATTGAGTGCTCCAAAATTATTACATGTCAGTCCAATTGGCAACAATAAATTATTTATTAGGTGAGGTGCAGAGTAGGATCCATCTATCCACAAAGCATCATTCAGTTTTATTTTCTTGTATTACAGTCTTAGTAATGAAAATGAAAGAGATAAAATGAACCAGGGACAAAATTCATACAGATCATCAAACATACTGCAATTGCTAGTAGTTCAATTATTTTCAAAACGACCAGATTTTGCTATAAGACTCACGTGTTATTAACTATGATCAAAATTAAAAGAAAAACCAAATAGTCTGTATACAGAAGAGTATCTTCCTGACCTTCATCTGCTTTGAAAAGACATTTGAGTGAAAGCAAATGTGCCATGCAGAAACATACAATCGTCCATGATATAAGAACGACCTTTCCAATGCACATGAGTAGCTGTTTTCAACAACCTGCACAAATGTTTAACAATGTTGGAGACCATTTATTCTTTTATGTAGTCACTAGCCTAGGGCAATGAAAGTATAATTTTTGCAAGCCTGGTCACAGATATATTACACCAGTAGACATAGGGTACAGAGATGGAGACTGGAACATCATTTGGAGACAGGATATGGTAGCATATGAATAAGGGTAAGGTTATGTTACATTTAGCTATAGCCATCAAGAGATGTGAGTACAAGCTCAGGGATGGGATCCCCATATCTGAAACAGAGTTTCTTTACAACCGTTATTTCTATTATCTTAACCAAATGTAGCTTCAATGCTGTGAATATCTGACGATGTAATGATGATATCACAAACACATAACAGAAACAAGTACTACTACTAACAAACCATTTACACTTGCCTCATCTGGTGGTAGATCAAAAATTGTTTGAAGAGGCCCAGGTTTCTGGTGGACTACTGTAGGCTCGGGTTTATCATGTGACATTCTTCGTCGTGCAACAGCTCCTACAACCCCATTCAGACTCCTACAACAAACCTCCACAGAACCTTTTGAATCAGATAATACAAATAGCAACAATTTAGGATAACTTGCACTGTTGCAGAAACCTCAGAATAATAGCCATCATGGTACACATTCCAGTTATTTCTCCTACTAACAGAACAGATATAATAAAATTTTTCTTCAAGAGGTTGTTGATTTTTTTCAATTTATCACATTCCAATTCATTTCCAGTTAATCTTTTTAGGATCCTTGCCAAATAATAGCCAATGATTTTGGTGGCATTGATTCCTAGCATATCAGAAACAGAATACAAAAGGTTTTGGTAGATTACAACAATTTAATTTCCAGAACACATAAATTCACAGTATTGGATTATCTAGCAGAAATTTGTAGACATCATACAAAACTACGTATAGAGTCAGAAAGAAAACAATTGTCTCAAACACTTCTCATGTTGACAACGAAAATAAGCATACTGTGAAGTATCAACGCTTTACTCTGTTGACGGTTTCAATAACCCTTTTTACCCACAATTTGTTACATTTTTGTCGCTAGGTGTTGCTGAGCAGAGCACATTAGAAAAATCAGACTTTATTTTAAGTGATTTTTTTCCTCAACAGGACACATTTATGAGTTTAGTTTAGGCACAGATTTGAGGACTATTTTTAGTAGTCAAAGCTGCTGGTGTTAGGCACATAATTAAATTATATTTAGACAATAATATTAGTTTCTTTTAGGCGCTGCTTTTGGGTTACGTTCAGGTGCTCCTTTTATTATCTTTATCCTGGGTGCCTGGCATATATTTTATGTGTTTTTGTGATAAAAGGCAAACTAAAATTAAGGTGCTTTGTTCTGATTTGGAGTGCCAAGTTTATGGGTTATTTATGACCTTGAAGTGTCCATCTTATGTACTCAGAATTTTTCCCAGAAAATATTATTTTCAATAACTGCAGAATTTTGATTTCAATTTTATTATTTTATTGTTTGTGTTGGCACCTGCCTCAAAATTTGCCAAAATTTCTCATGATTGTGCCTTTGTTTGCCTTGCCTATTTGGCCCATTGATAACAACCGATCTGAGATATCCTAAGTGGGTTCCTTGTATGTCAAAATACCAAGAAAATCCATAAAAGTTTTAAGTATGGGATGATCCGGGCCTTTCCCTTGGTCTTGTGTTGTTGTCGGCCTTCTGGAGTTTCGGGGTTTCCCGTGCTTTCATGTCATTCTCACCAGCTCCGAACTCCGCCTTGGCGCTTAGACTTGAAGTGTTTCGGGGTCGGGGAGGTACTTATTCCTCTTCATCAAGCAAGCGATTTCGGGCAAAGGCCCAACTACCGAAACCCGATTTGTTACTAATGTAAGTCTCCCGGACTTCGGGTTTCAGGGAGGCGTTTGACTTCTTACTCCAGTGCAAGCATTCAGAGGCATGTCCGATCCCCAATCCCTGGTGGTTCAAATTATTCTAAGTATTTAGGGGTCGCGGGATCGGCAATCCTTCTTTCTCCTATTCAGCAGAAGGCAGTATGGAAACGACCCAATCTCCAAAGCCCGACAAAGTCTTGCTTTTCTTTCAGACTTCAGGGATCGAGGATTCTTCGGTTCCTATGCTCATGTGCAGAGGGTTCGGCGTAGGCCCGACTGCCGAACCTGTCATGTCCCTATATTAGTAATTTATAGTTGAATCGATTATGTATTATTCATTCAAATTAAAGATATGAATGAATATTCTAAATCAATATTATAAATTAATATAACTAAAATATAATATATAGTATATTTATTTAAAATATATTATTAAATATAAATAACAAATATAATTACTAATATAAATATAATAATTTAAATATTATATAATTATCATAATACTAATATAAAATAAAGTGACTTCATCTAAGGCTGTCTTATCTAGAAGACATATATGATGCAGCTGCCAGCGATCCTTGTTACTTTATTTAAATACAAATGAAGAAATTTATAATGACCAATAAATCATTATGGAAGCGGGGGCATTAAAGAATAGGTGCGATCCTTAAAAAGCAGTGAATACAATATGTAAGATAATCGGTGGTGAATACAATATTTAAGACATAAAAGAATAGATGTAAGTAACAGCGACAATTAGTGAGGTTAAAAACAAAAGTTAGTGATTATAATGAAGAGTTATGAATTGCAGCGATCACTAACAAGGCCACGATCAGATTTGAAAAGGGGGCAGCGATCCCCACAAAAGACATGACTCTATGAGGAGTCATCACCCTTTCAAAGGGGATGACTCTCCTCACAAGGGTGTAGGGTATATTAAGAGGAAAGGCAGCAGTGAAGAAGCATATAGAAAGAAACATACAGTCTTCTGATTATATCGACATATCTGAGCATAACAAAGAAGTGGAATAATATATATATAGAGATCTGAAATCTGATTTTGGTGAGCATGTAATGTATGGTTTAAATATAGATCATGCATATTGTATTTATAATTTATGATGTCATCTTCATAATTCATTATGTATCGCTGATATGATTATTTGAGAATGTGAAACTGATAAGAGTTCATTATGCATAAACCTATACCATGATAGGAGGAAGGAAAAGTACAAAAGGGATATGGTGACGGGACCCTCTTCTAGGCACGCCACCCAAAAGGAAATAGAATGAGTCCTCATGGGCCAAAGGGGTGCTGCCTTTTAGTTAAAGGTGCTCTCTCTAGGTACTGCCTTTGGGCCTAGGAGAGTCGTGCTACCAGAAGGTGCTCTCTCTAGGTACGCCACCCAAGAAGGAATGGAATGAGCCCAGATGGGCCAAAGGAGTACTGCCTTTTAGTTGAAGGGTACTGCCTTTGGGCCTAGGAGAGTTGTGCTACCAGGAGGGGCCCTCTCCTAGGTACGCCACCCAGGAGGGGAAAAGATAAGTTCACATGGGCCAAAGGGGTTCTGCCTTTGGGCCTAGGAGAGATGGATTACCAGGACCCCTTTTGAGACCTCACTTTCCTATCATGGTATAGCAATATAAGAAGACCAATCATGAGGAAATGGGGAAAGATGGCAAGATGAGGGGATAAATTAGAATCCTCACTAGGTACACCACCTCATATGAATAGCATGGGCCACATGAGGCTAGAGGGGTTCTGCCTTTTAGTACAAAGGGTTCTGCCTTTGGGCCTAAAGAGGCTAAGACACCCCATCGAGTCACTCTCTTCCATGCTTCCCCATGGTTGATCATCCCAAGGTAAGGTTTAATTGAATTAACTAATTTGTTATGGACTTACTAATGTTTAAGATTTCTAACTTGTTGCAAGGATTAAGCCAAGCCAAGGTACTCTCTAAATCCATTGTTTGCTTGGAAAGTTGATAGTTTAGGATAAAATTGGTATAATTCTTATTAGGAACATTACAGCTATGAACTAATTATTATCTAATTTATTGATCTTTAATATTTCTAACGTCCCTTTCTAGTGATCTAATTGTGTACAAGTAAAGAAAACAAGAGTATCGTAAAAGGGGACATTACAGAACCCCAATGGTTCGGCCCTACTCATGCACTTGTCGAAGTTGCGGGGATTCCTCTACCCCCGATCACAGTGCATAACATTTGATGGAAGCCCAATTTGTCGGGGCCCAACAAATTTACCTTCCCTATTCATTCACTATTCAACTCGCGACGAGATGTCCCAACGACCCTCCAAGCCGCCATTAATGCTCATTCCAAAGCCCGATAGCATATTCAATAGATTCTTCATGCCCTAATGCTACTATAGCCTCATCATTAATGGATTTCAATACTTAGGCATAGGCAAGCACTCCAAATCTACGTGCTTTTTTGCCACAACCCATGTGATTGTGATGCAAGAAGCATGGTTGACCTGCAAATGTGTAAAGCACTCCAAATTCCCGCCCAACTGCAACAGGAAATTGTAATGCTATATATACCTGTTTGATAGAGGTAATAAGGGTTGGTCATCGAACCAATTTTTGAACTATATGTGTCTATGAAGTGTTCTAGGGCATCAAACGATGAAGTCTGGTTTGTAAGGGGAGATGTGCACTTTGTAAAGCATGCGAATGTAATCCAAAGACATTCATGTAATGGTATGTCTTCAGGCAATTTGTAAGTATTCAGGGAGGTGTTTGAACCTAATTACTCATCCTCTCTTGCCACATTTGTTGGTATGAATGTAACAGAAGCTAGAGAAGTATGTGACAGTGCTTTAATTCATTGCAATGATTTGTGATGCTCTTTCTTTCTGTTTCATATGGGTATTTGCAGTTCTGTTTCGATTACTAAGAATGTCCATTATATGAGATGAGATATACGCATTGTATGAAGACACACATAAGAACCCATTTATGCTTTCTTTTATGCATCCCTCTCCTCTCTGCAAATCCATGAATTTGTTGCCCAATGGAGTAGGCATCGGTCTAGTTGATGAAAGGCTAGCAATTTTTTTTAATTATTAAATGAAAATCTCTCTCCCTCCCTCCTAAATCATGCATATTTGGTCTTCCCTCTTATCCTTGTGTAAGCAATGTTAAGTGGATTCATCTACTGGGGAAACACAATATAGCTATCATCTTAAGATGCACGGTAAGAGTGAATTTTCTTCTGCTTATGTGAGGTCTTTAGGTCTGTATGCAGCTCGTGTTGACATGAGTTTAGTGACATATCTTGGGATTCATAACACATTGGGTATGGTTGCTTATGGGCCTTGAGCTGAATTGTTTTATTTCTCTTTAATTGTCATGTGTTTGAGACTTCCAGGAACACCCCCCTTGGCCTAGCAGAGTCTAAAGACGAAGGTGAGTTTACCCACTCACAGTAAGTGATCCATTCATGCCACTATCTGATCATAAGTCTTACCCATTGCCTAAGCATGACATAACCCTAGCCTTAGGTTTTGGTGTTGAGTCTTTTGGATTGGTGGAATTGCATGTTTGAGCACTAACAATTTGTACTTTCAGAACTTTGTGTATGCAAGCTAATGCACTCAAAATTGCAGTTTTAATCAAAGGTTACGTTGGACAATTTGTTCCAAACCCTAGAATGTAGAATCAGCATACATGGTTTGAACTTTAACATAGTATCAAAACATTGTTAGTGAAATCCTCCAGGTCCGTGAATGGAAGTGTTACTACCTGTGAGAGAGTTATTGGAAGATTTTAGTGCCCTTACTTCAATGACTGAAGTATACTGGACCTATGAAAGGTTGTAGGGTGTGATGCCCTAGTTGCTCCAAGCACTGGAGTGTTGCTCTACACTTCTGATAGGTTGCTGATATGATTTAATTTCAACTGATTTGTTTAGTTTCAATCTGTTCCAGCTGCAAACATGGCTAGTCTTAGTCTCAGAGACTGTGACAGCCTAGAGGGTGCTTCAAGTTCAAATTTTACTCCTTGGAAGTGTAGATTGTAGGTGTTGCTAGAAGAAGTCGATCTTTGTGTCGATCTGGGAACCATATTAACACCTCTAGCTGATCCTATTCAGTTGGCTGAATATAACAAGAAGATGACCAAGGCAAAGCATATCATCTTGGATTTTGTGAAGGATCCTGGGCGTGCTTCTCTTTGAGAATGATCATGTGCTAGCGCGTTATAGAATGAAGGAGTGCGCCATACCCTTGTGTTTGTCGCACTTAGCGCGTTTGGAGCGCTTCTTTTCCTGTTTTTAAATGAGTTGCACTTTTAGGCGCGTTTTCTATGCATTAGGCGCGCTTCTTCACTTTGAGCGTGCTATTCTCATTTTGAACGCGCTTTTCTTTAATTCTTTGTCTCTTTTGCTATCACTCTTGTGACTTTGGCGTTTTGAAAGCACTTTTGGACAAACGCGCCTTCAATATGGCGTGCGCGCCAGCATTTAGGCACGCCTTATTTTGTTTTGAAACCTCAGTTTTGCCTTTGCTTAGTATAAAACTCGACTTCATGAATGTGTCCTTTTTCATTCCTCTGATCCTCTAAATCCACTAGGCATGCCTTTAAGCTCATTGTCATGTTTTGATCATTCCGTTACTGCCTTCAATTATCTAGGTGTTACGTTTTTCTGCTCGATCTCCATGTTTGATACCTGCAAGGTTAGTGAATCCGACCTCATATGGTTTAAAAGGTGACAAAAATAGGTGGTCACTCGGAATTATTGCAATGAGGATAGGGTAGATAATTAAAATTATCGTATGGGTGCAACAATATTGGCACGAAGATATTTGATAGTTCAAATCTACAATTGTTTGAGAGCAAGCAATTCTAAGAAGGGTGGATTGTCATGTCCCCTTTTCAGAATTAGAGCCATGGAAAAGACCTTTAGCCTATCCTCATTTCCCATAGGCTAAGGGGAAAAGCAAGGAAATCATTAATAATATTATTTTAAGTTGGGCCCAGTAATTTTATATTTAATGGAGCAACTTAATAATATTATTTTAATTAATTAAAAGTGTTTTTAAACACTTAATAATGAAAAGTAATTTTAAATAATTTTGGAGTGAAATTTTAATTCATGGACCTTGTTGTGACCAAATCACACATCGCCCCATTGCAAATGGGGGCCCCCTTTTTTTTGAGCTCTGATGCTTTGCATTTAATTCTGGATGATGTCTTAGGTTCATTTCCTCTGCCAATCCAACAAGAAGTCTCTCTCCTAGAAGATTTTACTTTATAATTGGAGGTCTAATCTAGAACATGAACTTGCAGTAACGAAGAGTCTTGATCAAATTCCATCCAGTTCATGAACATTGAGACCAACCCTGATGTATGTTTGAGATCCTGAAAATGACTAAGTTTGGTAGCCTGATATCCTGAAATCCTGAAAAATTGACTAAGTCTGAAATCTGGTGAATCCCCCAAATTCTAGATTCTACATGTTATCCGGTGGATTTGAGACCTATCTCAAACATCCTAAAAGGTATATTGAAAAATATTTAAAGTATACTTATACTTAAATATATTTTTTAATATACCTTCACCCTAAGAGACCCTGAAAAACGACCAAATACTCCAGAGGATTCAAAAACTTGATCCAGTGCGCCTAGATACAAGAGTGGCGCAAAATCTTGGTGAAATGCGCTCTTAATCAAAGAATAAGATGTGGATCTCTTGCGCCTAAACCAATGCGCCCAAACCAAATCATCGTTTTAGAAGGTAAAGTGTGGCAAAGGTTAAATTTCAAGAGGACATCAACATAGGCATCTGCTGCGCCCAAGGGAAAGATGATTGGTTTCAAAGTTTAATGACCATTCAAGAGGATACTAAAATCATGAAGTGATGCGCTCAAAGCAAAGAGGATTTAAAACTGTCATTTACTGCGTCAATGCTAAGAAGTTCCTAGGATCTCAGTCCAATGCGTCACTATAGGGATGGCAGAAGTTTAGAATATTTCAAGAAGTTCCTGAAATTTCAAACCAATGCGCCACTACAAGGATTTATAAAGAAGATCCCAATACCTTGATCCAGTGCGCCAGCCCTTAGAGATTTTGAAAGTATCATCCAATGTGCTTATAGCAAGGAGAATTTAGATACCTGATCTCATGCGCCAAAGGTAATATATAAGTTTTTTCTAAGTCAAGAGGATCTAAAAATCCTAACTCTTGCACCAATTTTGAAGGTAGGGTAAAGTTTGAATGTTATTTCAAGGAGACAGCAAGATCATGATCCTATGCACTTCATCTAACGCGCCCATTATGAATGATCTTATTGAAGCTTTTGATGAGTGTCGAGGGGGGGATCAAAATGGTTATCTCCTGCGCCAATGATAAGTTTAGTAGAAGGATCCAAAACCTTCAAGAAGATCTCGAAGTCCTTATCCCATGCGCCAACCTTCAAGAAGATCTCGAAGTCCTTATCTCATGCGCCAACTTGTAGAAGATCTTGAAAGCATCATGATCTAATGCGCTTTAAGTTTTTATAAGAAGAAGATCTTGAAAGCATCATCTAATGCGCTTGGATTACAAGAGGATCTCAAAGTCATCATCTAATGCGCTTGGATTATAAGAAAAGCTCAAATTCATCATCAAATGCGCCCAACTACTAGTTTCAAGGAGACATCAAACATCTCATCCAATGCGACCAATTCAAAAGGGGATATATGGCAGGTGTTTTGAAGAAGATCATGAATCCTTTAACTAGTGCGCCAGCTCAAGGAGGATCAGAATTCTTCAACCAATGCGACCACCTTAGATGAAATCAAATGAAAGTTTAATATAAGTTTAAAAGCCTTATCAAGAAGAGAATTTCCCATCTCATGCACTTAAATTAAAAGTGTTTGTAATGATTCTTATGTATTATGTGTTATCAAAAGGGATTGATGCTGTTTCTTTGTTTGTGTTGCAGCAATAAGTATAAAGTTAAAGAGTCATCAAGAAGAAAAAGCTTGAACCACCTTTATGCTAGGAGTGCAGTCAACAAGTTGCCATCTTAAAGAAGCTATCATGTAGCTGTTCAGAGAAGTCACTTCAATGATGTGATATTGGATCACTTCAAGTATCAACTAGCTCCTTCATCAATCATAGCTTCAAAGCATCGAGTAGCTACTCCAAAGGGCCTCCTTCAGGAATCATTAACCTTTCATCATCCTTGTGTTGGAATTCTTTGGCATCATGTTAAGATCATCTAGAAGACATCCATCCAAAGGACATCATCTTCATCAAGACTTCCAAATGCATCCGCTCTACTTCAAGTTCTTTTAACCTTCAAGGAAGAGTCATCATGTGACTGCTCTAGGAATACTTCAAGATCATCAACAAGGAAGCATTTCATCAACTACATCATGATCATCAAGAGCAAGTGCTTGAATCACCTTCAAGTTGCAGAGGAAGCATCATTCAAAGAGGCTCACATCCAGTTTCATATGTTCCATCATCAAATGCTCCAAGGCATTCATCCATCCAAGCTTCAATACTCTATTCTCTTCAAGAAGCTGCATCCAGAGAAGATCATCATGTATCCTACAAGAAGAAGAAACATCACAAAGTCATGCAAGTGAAGTAACAAGTATCATACATCCAGTTACAAGAAGATGAACAAGGCAAGATTTATAAGATACATCCTAAGCATTCAAGATCAAAGCAATCCCATTGAAGACATCATACAAGATCACACAAGTTGGGAATCCATCAGAGTTGCCAAGGTGGCACCTACATGGCAAATACTCATCATCAGGGCAATCACAAGTCGCCACATCATTTCAACTACATTCAATGTATCATTTAATAAAAGAAGCCAAAGGGACGCCTATGTGGAAGATGCTTTAAATGATTTCATCTTATCCTTATCACATTGGAAAGCGTGCCTTCATTGCCTCTCTTTTGTACTAAAAATAGTAATTTGTTGTAACTACCTACTGAGGTGGCATGATCTAAGCCCTTGGCTACATGATCAATCTGAGCCATTCATTGTACTCTGGACCACTATATAAAGGCCTTGTTGCCTCATTTGTAATTATTAGAAAGTAGACTAGAATATAGTTTTTGTAGGAGTAGAATAGGAGACTCTCGAAATTCCCTGAGAGGACTTGGAGTTGTTGTAGATGTTTCTCAAGATTAATGCAAGGACATTGGAGTTCACTTGGTGTTTAAGTCTTGTCTTGTGGAATGGCATGATTTCTTGTATCTTGAATTGAATGAAGAGATGTTTCAAATAGATTAGAAGTAGATTAGCAGTTCTTTGATGTAATGTATGTTTGTATTGGATATTGATCAACTCCTAGTTCATGCTTTTAACATTCATCGCTGGTAGAGTGTTGTGTAAAGCTAGTCTGAGCCTTATTTGTATAAGTTCGATTGTGGATGCTTGTTTGAGCTGCGCCGTTCAATGGGTGCTTGTATAAGCTTTCATAATTTGAAAACCATTCGCGTAACTTTAGGAGATTGCACCAACTTCATGTAGTTGTAGGCATCCTTGGCGAAGTGAAGTTAGGTAAATTGAGGAGTTTGTCTATTTATACATCATCATTGCCCCATTGACCTTAGATTAGTTCCTTTAACCTTTATCTTTTTCATTTCTTTATCATTGAGACCTTGTATATACATCATCCGCACTAAAAGGAGGAATAAGCTAAATGAAGTAAGAATAAGTCAGTGTAAGTCCCTTTGTGTTTACCAGCAGAATCATATCGAGTCACTGAGCTATCCCTTATAAAATCATAAACAGGAACTTTGGAGTCATCTTGTTTGATCACTTCATTCAGCATTCAAGAGGCTTTGCTCAAGAGAGAGTCAGATACTTTGTGTTTTACTCTATTGTTGACTTCTCTAAAAACAATCATCAACAAACCTGAATTGGGGAGCTTTAAAAGGGGGCGCTTGGATTCATTGTGGATCATCTTGTGTTTTTCAATTTGTGATTAGCATCCAATTTAGATTTCAGTTTGCTATTTTAGTTTCATTTTATTTCTAGCATTCAGAAAAACACAAAAAAAAATCAAATATTCATAAAAATTCAGATTAGGCGCTCCATATTGGCAAGAGATGTTTAGATCAATTAATGAGGCACCAAAAGGATACAAAAGCCCAGGTTACAAGAAGGTTCATACCACCTTTTGGCTAAAGAAAGTGATATTATCGATAGACAATTGCAAGTGATTCGAACTTCATAGAAAGTCTCCAGGATTTATATCATTTGTAATGGATGGAAAGATGCTAAAAATAGGCCATTAATCAATGTGATAGCAATGAGCCCAAAGGGGGCAATGTTCTTGAAAGTAGTGGAATGCAAGGTTAATAAAAAAGATACCCAATTTATTGTCAATATTCTAATTGAAGCAAATGAGTCAATGGGGCCAAAAAATGTTGTTCAAGTGATCACAAATAATGCAAAGATATGTAAAGCAACAGGGTTGGTCACGAAGGCAAGATTTTCCAACATTTGGTGAACTCCTTATGTAGTTCATTCTTTTAACTTGTTGCTACAAAAAATTGGCAAACTCCAATTGATAAAAAAAATTATGAAGAAGCCAAAGAAATTCAAATGTTTATTTGTAATCACATCTCACAGGCCATTTATAGACAATTTGCTAAGTTGGTGCTACTAAAGGTAACATTTTTGAATTCTAAATTATATTTTGTATTTTGAAATAATCATTTTTATGAAATGTCATAAGAAATTTTTTAAAATATATTTAATATTTATTATACTTTTTAAAATTATTAATTTAATTGAAGGTGATTTAGACTCACTTTGCCACACACTACATTGTTCTTAAAAAGCTTGTGGATGTGAAACATGTCTTAAAAGCATGGTGATTAGTGATATTTAGGTAGTTTGGAGGCAATCCCAAACACCCAGGCAAGATTTTCCAACATTTGGTGAACTCGTTATGCAGTTCATTCTTTTAACTTGTTGCTACAAAAAATTGGCAAAATCCAATTGATAAAAAAAATTATGAAGAAGCCAAAGAAATTCAAATGTTTATTTGTAATCACATCTCACAGGCCATTTATATACAATTCGCTAAGTTGGTGCTACTGAAGGTAACATTTTTGAATTCTAAATTATATTTTGTATTTTGAAATAATCATTTTTATGAAATGTCATAGAAATTTTTTTAAATATATTTAATATTTATTATACTTTTTAAAATTATTAATTTAATTGAAGGTGATTTAGACTCACTTTGCCACACACTACATTGTTCTTAAAAAGCTTGTGGATGTGAAACATGCCTTAAAAGCATGGTGATTAGTGATATTTAGGTAGTTTGGAGGCAATCCCAAACAGAGGGAGCAAATAATATCAGGACAATCATTCTTGATGATGATTGGTGGGCTCAAGTAGACTACCTGCTCTCTTTCACTAAACCGATATATGCCCTCATTCACTGTTATGACACACAAACCAACATTAGGCAACATTTATGATTGCATAGATACAATGGAGCAAGTCAAAGACATAATCATAGCAAAAGAGCAAGACCCCTCTGATTTTTTTTACAGCAACAATATAAGATAATCAAGAAGAGGTGTGATAAAATGACAACTCCTTTGCAACTCTTGTCATATGTTTTGAACCCCAAGTATTATCATGCTGACATGTTGGCAATGCCAAATAGAACACCAAATATGGATGTTGAGATAGTTGGACACAAAAAAGCCTTCAAGCTAAGTTGTTGGTCCTAGTACGGATACGTGTACGAGTACAAGTACGGCAAATTATTCCCTCAATATAGTAATACTCAATATAACTATAATTTATAATTTTATATATATTAAAAATTATAAACAATAATACTCATAATTGTCAAGAAACAACATATTTAAATACATAATTTGTAAAAAAGAAAATATTCATAATTCAATCATTTGTCAAATGTCAATAATAAAATGAAAATTATATTCAATTAAAGAATTCGCAACCTATTGAAATGTATAACTTTAGGTAAAATAAGTTTTGTTCCATAGAGTATCAAGATGGGGGATGCAAGAACGAGGGGACCAAGGGCCTAGGTTTGAGGATGGCAACTCGTGGGGCGTAGCCCCTAGCGGGGTCGAGGGGCAGCCCATGCAATTTTCACAATTTTAATAAATAAATTAAAACATTAAACGAACATAGCTAAATGAATAATTAGACAATGAGACACAACTTTGTCCAAACTCATAAATAGATTTACGATGGAGTAAAACACAATTGACATGTGAGGGAGCAAAACATTTGGTGAAAGCCTGAAAGGAAAAGGACAATGATTATTTCGTAATAAAGGAGCCATTTAATTGGAAACAAGCTGCAAGAAATCCCCAGGGCGACAAGTGTATTAAAAAAACACACAAAATGGACACCACCATTTGAAACGAACATTGTCTGTCCCCTCAACCAAGGCGGAATAAGGTTTTATTATATGCCAACCTTCAACTGCAATAATAATTCTCACGCAAGAGGAGGGATGACTGATGGCAAAATGAGCTTTCAACACTTGGATAAGAACACCCCTTGACGTTTTTTTTCATTGACTTCAACCTAGATACCTCCGGGTCCTCCCAAATTCACCTCGAGCACCCTGGGTTCCCTGCGGGTTCTTCAATGAAGAACCCGCAAGGAACCCAGGGTCCCCAAGTTGTACCGGCCCCGTACCCATATCCTTTACGAACCCATACGAGCACCGGGGGCAAAACTACAGAACCCGGTGACTTTGCCTTCAAGAAGATGTTTACAAATCCTAGAGTTGTAGTAAAGATTCAAGATGACTTTGGGACCCTTTCATCCTTTGATGGAATTTATGTAGATGTTGATGCAATTGCAAATTTAAAAAAATGGACCATGTGAAGTGGTGGAACTTCCATGGTGCCACGACTAAACATTTGCAAAAAATGGCTATCAAACTTCTATTACAAGTTTGAAATTATATGAATTGTATTCCAATTTAAATTATTTCTTAATTTATTTTTAATTTGATTTTTGCCTCTTTGTAATTTGTAATAGCAATTTTTTTTACAAGTTTTGAGGAGTTCTTCATTTGAAACAAATTGGAGCACATATGGCTTCATCCATTCTATGAAGCGAAATAGGTTGGCAGCTAGTAACATAAAAGACCTTGTATATGTCCATTCCAATCTTCATCTCTTGTCGCATTCCTCCACAGACTAAATGAAGGGACGTAGTAGACTTTGGGATGTGCAACCTGAGATGAGTGATATTGATTTATCTATAAATGCATTGACACATCTCAATCCCATTGTTGAAAGTTTTGACACGGCAGGAGGATCTTCTAGTACATCTTCATTTGGTTCTAAGAGTGTAGTTGGTGATTGTACTCAATCCAACTATCCTAGCTATTCAAAGAATCTTGCTGATGTGGAAATCTAGTACCAAGAGAATAGTGATGACATTTTTGATAGCATGTGATTCTATCAATGTATTTGTTATGATAATGAAACTATATCTAAATATAAACATTTTGGAATATGTAGCAATTATGTGACTATGTTGCTTCTAAACTTAAAGTAATGAAAATCTCCTCTAATAGCTTATAAAATTGTGTTATATATATATATATATGAATAATGGAGCGAGACTCTCGGCTGCCGGATTTGGAGGTGGACAAAAACCGACCGTTCTTTCCTACCATTAATCTCTCCAATGAATGCAAAGAGGAGGTGGAGATGTTGCGAAACACAAATGTTCTTTGTTTCTTCAATGGCCCTAAACTAACCAGAGCTCAAATTCACGCGTGGGTCAAGGCAAATTGAGAACCCCAATGTGTGGTGAAGTTCCTCCCGAAGGGTTTTTTTGATGCGATCTTATCAGAAGATGATCGAGATTCGATACTGAGAGGGAAATCATGGAGCTTTGGGAGCTCACCGCTCTACATCAGACAATGGTCTCCTGCCTTTGATCCAACTGCCTGTGATCCTTATGATGGTCCCAAATGGATATGGTTGTACAATCTTCCGCTGGAGTTCTAGTCAGAAGATTGTCTAAGGAAAATTGGTCGCTCGCTAGGTACTCTAATCAACATTGACTTGGAAATGTTAGAACAGGATTCCTACCTCTATGCACGAATTCAAGTGGTGGCAATCAAGAGATTTCCCACCAAAATTACTCTTCACTCGGCACAGCGGATTTGGATTCAATAGCTGGACATTGATGATGGGGGAAATTTTTTTGACTTTGTTGCAGTAGCAAGAGGCATGTCGATGCCAAGTGCCCTCGCCAGGGAACTAAACCCCCAATAAACCATGCTCCTCAAAATTTGGAGCCCATCCTTTCTTTGGATATAGAATTACCCCTAGCTAACAGTGGGACTAGTTCTTCTTCGCTACCCGCTCCTCAAGCTCCGACAGAGCGGCTGCAACCTGTGACCCCTGTTGGGGGAACGAACCAGAGCAGGATAGAGAATAAAACTATAACCCAGCCAAATAATTTGCTAGTCTCTCCGCAAAAGCCAAGTTGCAAGAATCAGGCAACAACTTCCCCTCCAATGAATCCCTCCAATCTGTCACCGGAATCCCAAGTCCCATCCTCAAATATGTCAGCACTCTCTCAGGAACCCCCCAAAGGCTCACCCCCCCAGGAGATGTCTGGATCCATTCGTGAAATTCTGACACAAATTCATGAGGGCTTGGTTCCCCCTAACCATTGAGGCTCCGCCCTAGCCACAAGCCATGTGGCCCTGGCCTTGCTGGCACCTCCGTAGGTGCCACCATGGATATGATCAACTATGTCCTTAGCGATGACTTGCCCTGTCCCTCGTGTTACCTGGCGAAGCATGTAATGGGATCGTTGCACCAATTTCTTTTGTGCCCACCGCTCCTTCCTCATTTAAGGACCGTCCTTCCCTCATGTGGCGGCTCTCCCTTCTTGTTGTAAAACTGTTCAAGGACTTATGTTAGATCTTGGACTCCGATATGCCGATGCTCCCTAATTATATCACCAGTTCCGCTTGATTGAGCGTCCTTGGTTAGATGGCGATTTTACCTACTTTAAGCCCAGAATGCAAGGTTTCAGTTGCTATTTTCGCTTCTTTTCTATTTAGAACTTTTACCGTAGGTTTCATGTCGACAATGGCATCCGCTCCCTTCCAAGGTTACCAGTAACCGTGAGATACCAGCGATGCGTCCACTCAAATCCGGCATCCGTTCACCGTGTAGAATGAGGAGACCTTGCAAGCCCTGTTGCAGGTAATCAACCCTCGTGTCCCCGAAGGTGGCCACCTTCATGATCATTTTTTTCTGGCATAGTTCCTAGCACAATTCACCCTTGCTCATGGCCACAAAGGCCTCACTCGGATCCTGGTGAAGCGTCTGGTAGCTCCACACCTGTAGTCTCTTGCTCTCGAGGCGGTGAAGGCGTTCAATAAAAGGCCGACCTATGGCAGTTGGGGAGGCGTGTTTGAGTTGCAGAACCTTCCGGGCAATAAGAACATGGAGAGGGTGATTTCTTTGTTTCAGGAGGGTGTGATCAGAGACGACATGGAGACGTGCGAGTTTGTTGTCGGTTTTCTTGATCCCCCCGTGAATGAAGAGCAGCACCTTCGCCTAGGTCAGTTCGTTGCGAGTACCCATTTCCTCCACCACCTTTCGTAGCTAGTAGTTGGCGTTTCAGTCGCCTCTTTTTGTAATTTTGTTAATCCTACATTATATAAAATCGGTCTTGTTTTGGCACCCTTGTTTCCAAGGCATGCTTTCGACTTCTTTCTTTTGGGAGCGGTTCCCTCAACTGCATTGACTTATCAAAATATATATGTGTGTGAATGTGTTTTTTATGAATGTTGTAACCAAATATGTGTGTGTGTGTGTGTTTTATGAATGTTGTATCCATATTAGGGGGCCTCGAAAAATAGCCGTATCCATATCCGTGTCCATGCAACTTTGGTTTTAAACCCTATAGTGCAGAATCTGCATACCATGTGCTGAATTTTAATACAATTCATAACTCAATTCAAATTCTAAAATTTCTATATTTCAACGGCTAATGCCAGACCATTCTGATTGATAAGACCAATTAAACAAAGAGACAGTTCATTGAGTATGAACAAAGGCATCTGAAGTCATAGTTTCAAGTAAATACATACAGTATGAGGTAGACTACCAAGATCTCTTATAATTCAATAAGAAAAGAAAACTATGCAAAAATTTCAATGATAGTAGTAAGTTATTACCCAGAGGAACTAACTCCAAACCGCTTGGTACCTGTTAGCAAGCAAACCTGATAAATAAATGGAATGAAGACTGCATCAACACATAGGATAGATATAAAATTATAAGGACGTGCAAAAAAAATCTGAAACACAGAATTGAATTAACTGTACCTGTAGAACAAGCCAGACATATTACACAATTACCTGTCCAGAAGAACTATTTAATGTGTGCCAAATTGCTTCTGTTCGACCCTCCTCTTTGATTGGAAGTGTTACTGATCCAAGCACTGTACTTTTCCCAACTATGTCCCAATCATAAATTGTTACATTAACCTAAATAAAGAGCAAAAAGGTTACAATATATTATATCAAACCGAAATGGTTTTAGGGGACTGAGAAAGATTATGAATAGAATTCCACTTTCATTGGTGATATCACTCGTTCATTAACCCCCAACAATGTAGTTGTTTAAATAATTGAAATGTTAACTGTGAAATACTGTAACAGGACAAACATGTTTTGTTAATTCTCCCATTAAGCTTATAATCAAAATCTTAAAAGACAAAAAAGAATGACAAAGTAAAATCTTATAAGATAATGGAAAATGACTAAGGTGTTGTTCTTGAAGAGGAAAGGACCACTTATATATTCAAATATAAAGCACCCAACTAGATTTTTCAGTTAAAAAGACATTGCTCGAAGCATCCATAGTTTCTTATAAAAGTCTGGGGATTATGAGTATTGAGAAGAAATCTAATGAAATGTGAATAGAAATGAACCTATACTATACCACCATCTAAGATTAACACATTCATCCAGTTTCCAAACATGCCCTTTACTCCTAAGAACCAATGTCCTGAAATAATTGAACTAAAATATGGAGAAGTATAGCAAAGCAAAGCACCAAAGCATGTCAGACAAATCAAAACAAAGAAATGATGTAAAGGATAGCTCGTGCCTGAATAGAAGGCCACATCCATATGAAAACACCTGAGGTAGTATATTCTACTATTGTCAAAGGATAAATAGAAGATTAAAACATCTTTAGTTGATAAATGAAAAGTAAACTGATAAGGCACAAGTTTCAAAAGTAACCAAACACTTGAAAACCCTAGGACCAGGGAAACTCAGTTCAGATGCTCTTGGGGCAATAGATGGACCCCAGAGACAGGGTACTAGTTCTTTGGTCAAGACATTTTTTTCAGGAGGACATCCCCCGGGATCAACCTCTCCAACTTTCAAAAACACCTGCAAGGCTAGGTCTTAACCTACAAGTTGAGAACATAGAGGGGGCACAGGGATCGCCCTTGCCAGGGTATAGCCAAGAGGGGCTAGGGGTAACAAATGAAAGGTTGGGCTTCGTAAATCCAAAGCAGTATAGGGGGATCTTAAGAAGCAGGCAGATTCGAAGGTTGAGGCACATAGAGAAGAAAAACTCATCATGATCCTACTGAAAACTGCAAGAAACAGTGCACCAGTCACAACTAAAGTGTAGCGTCTTGTAGGAGAACAAGCAAAGCTAGAGGATGATAAATATAAAAAGAAGGGGTTTTCCTCGGCTCAAGAGGAATTTGAGGCAAAACAAAACAAATCCGGAACTCTCATAACAAACAAAGGGGAGCAAGGTGGAGGGTTTGATAGGTTCCCAAACAACAAAGGCCAATACAGCCTCACAACCACACCTTTATTGTGGTCATCAAAGCTATACGTAACCAAGCACATGAACATGAAAAGGAGAATGGAAACTATTGAAACAAATGAGTAGTAGAAAGGGATTAAGCTAAATGAAATGCTAGAAGCCGGTTGGAACTTAGAGAAGGAAAACAGGTGGCTCAAATAACAAGTTTTAAACCTTCAACACAATATGGAAAGAGAACAGCAAGTGTTGTTCACTCTAAAACAGAAATTAAAACAAATGAAAATCGTAGACAAAAAGAGTTCAGAGACAAGGATAATAGAGGAGTCAACACAGTTGGAAGAAATTCAATCAACTTTGGCAAGCATGAAAACCAGCTGAAAGAACAATTAAAAAAGGCCAAATCTTGGGCACACGTTGTAAACGGATCAACAAATGAAGAAATCATAGAGAAACAAATAAAGAGGCAAATGAAAAAAGAAAAAGACAAACATGACAAGGCTGTAAACCTCATCATTAAAGGTTTGAAAGACTTTGGGGCGGAGAGAACTGACATTCTAGCAAGAGACTTCTTTAAGGACAAGCTGAAATGGTCAAGTGATATTCAGTAAGCAAGCAGGGTTGGAAGGAAAACAGAAGAAGGAATAGGCATGTTAGAATAGTCTTGAGAAACATGGAAGACAAGCACGCGAAGCTCAAAAATAGAGGGCTGCTTAGGGGAACTCGTATCTTTTTAGATGAAGATTTGACATTAGCCCAACAAGAATAGCGAAGGAAGGAGTGGGAGAAAGTGAAAATAGCCAGAGAGACAAGAAAGTGGGCATGGTTGAAAAATGGGAAAGCTCAAATCACCGAACGGTTTCCACACAAGAAATAGGGATTCGGGGCCTCAAATGAGTACCTACAATTGGTAAGTTGGAATTATAGAGGTTTCCCAAGGAGAAGAGGACAGGGATTGGGGCCCATTGCAGAGGGGAAGGTCATCATTATTATTATAGAGACTCATGAACATGATGGTTGCAGAGTCTCAGATTTTGAAGGTTACAACAAATTTTCAGTTTGGAACAAAGGGACTAAAACTGGCAAAGGGCACAGAGGGGTTACAATGCTAGTTCAGGATGTTTGGAGTGGTATAGTAAAAGTGGAAAAAGAGGACCCAAATAAACAGTTCGTATGGTTGAAAATAACAGATAGGGAAGTCACAATCAGGGTGGTTGCATGTTACTTGGCTCCAAAGAATTCGAAGTTCTATAAGAAGAGAAATCTAGATAGCGAAGACCCTTTTGCGACATTAAAGAAAGACATCTATGTCTTTAGCACTTTAGGGGACATAATTTTAATAGGGGACTTCAATGCTAGGACAGCAAACAATCAATGCCTGCAGCTGGGCAGCAAAGGAGAGGACAACAATCCCCTATGGCTAGAGGAGAATTGGGACAAGCTTTGGGATAGAACCTCTAGCGATGGTAATGACAGTGTGACTCATTTTGGTGCTAAGCTTCTTGGTCTTTGTAGCTTATATAACATGGTTATCTGCAATGGTATGAGAGCTTGGCCGAGATCAGGTGGTATCACTTTTAAAACGTATAACGGGCAAAGTGTGGTGGACTACATTATCTGCTCTCAGAGTTCTTTGTCCATGTTGATGGAGTTCAATATTGGGAGCTGCCCCTTGGAGCTGAAATCTGATCATATACATCTCTATGTTAAGTTTGGCTTTCTCGCGAACAACCAGCAAAGAGGGTAGGGCCAAAACATTCAAAAGAAGGCCCACATACAAGGTAAAATCATAGTGAGCCAAGAAAATCAAGAACTCTTCACTCTTGCCCTTGAACAACACCTTCAAATGGCAAAAAGCAACATAGTGGGAAAAAAAACAGTGAAACTAGTAATTATATTGGCAGCAATATGCCAATTCCTATAATCCACAAAGCTTTAAAGGTTTGCAAAAGATCTCAGCCTAAAAAGGGGGTTTCAAATACTTTCCCGACTAATCCTTGGTATAACGAAGAGTGCAAGGCTGCTAAAAGATCCCTCAAAGAGAAGACTAACAAAGACAGCAAGAAAAAGTACGAGCAGCTGGTAAAAGTCAAAAAAGAGAGCTATGTGAACTCTAGAAGGAAAGAATTAATATATTTGGGTAAGCATAACCTTAAAGGCTTCTGGAGAGAGCTACAACAAAAGATAAAACAAATAGAAAACAATATCACAGGTGAACAATGGTTAGAGTATGCAAAGCTCCTGTATGAGCGGTCACAGATGAAAGATAACCCCCCCATAATTGACACATCAGTCGAGCTCTTCTCGGTGGAAGATATCAAGTAGGGTATAAAGAAATTAGCGTGTGGTAAAGCGCAAGACATTGATGTGCTGCAAGTTGAATTTCTAAAGTGGGGGGTTGATCTCCTTGCCCCACACATCAAGCGTATCTTTAACAGCATCACACAGGGTGGTTTTTCGACAGAGTAGACAACTAGTGTCATTATTCCTCTTTTTAAAAGTGGAGATATCAATAACTCCTCTAATTACCGCACTATTATGATCAATCCTCTTCTTGGAAAATTGTTCGGGAGCATGATAGAGCGCAGAATCAGTAGCTGGGCTAAAAGAGAGGGAAAAAGAGCAAAAGGGCAAGCTGGCTTTAGGCCAAAGCACTGTACCATCGATCAATGCATGACTCTTAGACACTTCATCGAGAAAGTTTGGGACACCCAAGGGGGGGAAGCTTTCTATTGCTTTGTTGATTTTAAAAAAGCCTTTGATACGATGCCTAGGGGCAAACTTTGGAGCAGGATGGAGGAACTTGGGATTCCAGAGGAGTATCGAGCAGCAGTGCATACGCTTTATGAGCAAGTCAGGGCTAAAATCAGAACTAGAGAGGGTACGTCTGAATGCTTTCGCAGTGACATTGGAGTTTAGCAGGGATGTCCTCTATCCCCCACCTTATTTGGTTTATATATTGATAAACTTGAAGAGTGGTCTAGTTATGTGGTGAAATTACTTTTATATGCTAATGATCTTATCCTAATGGCAAAAACTGCCAATGGTTTGATTGCACATTTAAAGGCTTTAGAGCTCTTTTGTCAAGAGGTCGAGATGCAGGGGAAAACCAGCAAAACCAAGGTTATGATTTTTTCATTGCAAAGGAAGAAGCAGTAGGTTAATTTCATTTTTTGAAGGTAACACGCTGGAGATAGTGGAAGAATACAAGTACCCATGAATTGATTTTCACAATAGGCTCAGTTGGGAAACTTGTAGAGCGAAAAGGATTCTAGGTGGATGGAGAGCCTCTTACTTGCTCCAGAACAGGTGTAGAAAGCAGAACTTTGGGATTGGAAAACCAAGAAAAGCCTTTTTGGTTTGCTGGTCACACCAGTTGTCCTTTATGGGTGTGAGGTTTGGGGGAGCAACATGTCAAATCACAAGTGGAAACAACTAGAAAGAATTCAAAAACACCTTATTACCAGCAATTTTATAGTCAAATCAACAGTCCCCTATGATATCCTTTTAGCTGAAGCAGGAACTTTCCCGTTGGAGGCGTCAGTGATAATAAGACTATTAAGCTACTTAAAAAAGGTGGAAAATATAGATAAGTATCGCTGGCCCAAAATGATGGTGGGGGAGAGATTAGACCGTAGGAAGAAGACGTGGATGAAGCAAAACAAGAAGTGGATGAGTAAGTGGGACATTAGCTTGCATGATTGTCCTAACAATAAGGAGGAAATTAAAAAGTTTGTGTTAGATAAATTCAGGACTGCCATGTGGTCAAATCAGATTGGCCGAAAAAAAGAACTTTATGTTAGAGAGGTCAATCCCACGTGGGAGCATGGTGAAAAAGAATATATGTGGGCTGCTCTCAGGGGAAAGGCGAGGATTTTAGTTGCTCAGATGAGGACCGGGTCCCATTATCTTAGGTGTGAGACAAGTAGATGGACAATCCCCAAAGAAGAGTGGGCTGAAAGAACATGCATTTTTTGCGACAAAGGGGTGGTTGAAACTGAATGGCATCTCATCATTTAGTGTGCTATGTATGCGGATATTCGAAGCCAATTTGATAACAGGTGGAATGTGGACAGCCTCAGTGAGTTATTTGAGGAAGCTCGGATTCTCAATACAACTGGTTTATTGATCAAGATCCATAGCAGAAGATCTAATCTCGAAAGGAGATTGAAAATATCTTGAGGAGTCGTTTCCTGGGTCCCTTAGGCTGCTTGATCTCATGGACGTTATTAAAATCTTTCATTCATTCAATCATCGAACAACCCCGTCCCTAGCTTGGTAAGGACCTCTCTCACTCATCTTGTTCTCAAGGGTTGGCCGATAGTTTGCAATGCAGCAACAACATTTAGCAACATCCATGTCTGCAACAGCAACGACCACACCATGATTCAACACCAAACACCAAACTCTTAATGAAACACTAAACACTCCTGTAGGACAAACACGCTCACAAAATAACAGTGAAGCTTGCAACTTTTTTCTCATGAAAAAAATCTAAAAAAACCTAATGAGAAATGCATTTTTAAAATATAATTTAATTATTAAAAAAAAACTAAGCCCTTTTCCTACAAATTTTAGGGCAAATTTAAATGATTTTTGGGGGTTTTCTTTATTTAAATGAATTTCAAACTTTTTGCTTGAAATTCAGCGAAACCTGTGACATAGATTGACTACTTGTTGACATCTCAAGCAACAATCTATTTACTTTCTTCAAATATTCAAACCAACAATGTCTGGCGCTTTTTCTTCCTGAGGTTGTCAGCCTCTAACACAAATCAACACAAATCCCTAAAAGGGGGTCTAGACGCTCTAGAGCCCCCATGTTGATCACCTCTTTTTTTCCAACCCACCCAAGCAATAAGCAACACAAAACAGCCTTTGGATTCTACTTATTGGCTGCACCCCAAATCACACGGGCAAACTCACATTACAAGCTTCTTTTCTACTATTGGAGCTACACTGGCCTTGGATGTTAAGGGGAGTTTCTAGAGAAGCTCAGACGACTACATTTGAGACATAGACAGGGATATTCAATGAGATTTCCTTCCAGTCTTCACCAGCACGTGCTTTTGGGCTCTTGTTTGCCCTTCATTGCTATTTGTTGGGCGGCATAGTGCTTTATTTTGTCTTATGTACTTTTATTGTTTTGATTCTAGGGTTCTCTCTTCCTAGAATTTTCTATTGTTAATTGCTGTAACGTCTAGTCCCATTGACCTACTTTTGGTCATTTGTGGACATTAATATAATTTCTTTCTTTCTTTCTATCATCCAAACCATAGTAGCAGAAATCACAAAAAAAATCGCGATTAATCATAGAGGTTTTGCATTTTTACCCCAAAATATCACAATTTTTTTTAATAAATCGCAGTCAACATTCTTTTATTGAATTTTTCCCGCATTATCATAAAAGAACGGTGAAAATTTTGTCAAAATCACATGTAGTCACATGGATTTTCATCCATGAAAATCGAAATTTGGCAAATGTGAACACAAACACTAATTGTTTGAATTCGCATCCAAACCTACCAATGTATACAACTTTTTTTTACCTTCAAGGGTTTTTATTTTTCATCCATGCAGACTCCATCTCCTTCAAATTTGGTCTGTTGTGTGGCCATTGTTGTGCATGGGACAGTGGGTGACTGTTGAATAGGGCAAAGTTTATCAACACTAGTCTATTTATCCATAACAGCAAGGGCAAGTTTCAGCGTTCTCAGCTTCTCTGTTGGGCTTCAGCAGCAATGAGTTTATCAGAACTTGCAATGATATATAAGTTGCAATGAATAGTTATTTACTTTGCCATAAGTGTATGAGCGTAGAACCTATGTATAAGCATAAAAAAATTTATTTTGTATTGATTAAGATTTGATTAAAATTTTAAGCTTTAAATATAATGTTAGATTTAATATTTATAAATTATTATTAATATTAACATTTTTAATAGTTTATAATGTAGTACTAAGTTTTATGATAAATTTAACTTTTTAAAAAAATTTATAATAAATTTTATGTTTATTAAATTTTATAATTAATTTAAAATTATTAATATTTAATTTTAATTAGCATTTAGGTTTTTACTAGATTTTAGTATGTTTTTAAAAAAATAAAAAATATATTTATAATACTCGAAATCGATCACAAATTTTTTCCCAAATTTTATCACTTAACAAATTTGTTCCAAATTTTTCTTTGTTGAACACAAACCTTGTGACATAGATCGCATGTTATCACAATTTTTGAACATTTTTTGTTGATTCAATAGGGTTTTTTGTCGAGATAGGGTTTTAAGTTTTTAACCTATATTACTCTCAGAAACAACAGACGAATTGGATAAAGTCATGTTCTATGTTTCATGGGCTAGACTCTCATTTTTATTTGCTCTTTATATCTCAATGCTATTAAAATGCCTTTAAATTTAAAAAACAGCAGTTTTTTCTCTTCCTTTTTTTGTATTTTTCTACTTTTTTGAAAATTTGACTTTTTCCCAATTTTTTTCCAATTAAATCCTGATTTTTTGAAAAAATCTTATACTTTTGGTTTGCCAATTTTTTCCCAAAAGATTTTTGGTGCTATCATCCAAACCACTACCTACATAAAATAATCAAATATTCACAAACATGTTGGGAACCTAGGAGTTAAAAGAAATGAAACAATATTCAAGGTAGTTAAAGTATAATGATTATTTAGCACCAGTATTCTTCTGCTCCCACATTAGCCAACCATGAAATATTTAAAGACGTGTTAAGACTTACAAGGGAAAAAATAATAGTTAAGTGTGTTAAAATATATGATGGTTATATTGCCCCGGTATTCTTTGCCCCTGCATTGGCCAACCATGTCAATAGCTATGTCTATTACTAAATCAGTATGTCATGTCAGCATTACATGTATTGTTGCATTGGAAAGCCATGTCCCCAAATGGGCTGCCATATTAACATGCAATGTCTTCAATGATGATAAAACGAGAGGTTTCCAAAAGATTCTGACAGGATAGCCATCTGGATGATTCTTTTAGAGGAAGTTAAGAAAGGCAGTTACTGGAAAATTCTAGATTATATTTACACGGACATTATACTAATATATATAGGGATGAATCAAGTGGGGGTTTGTCCCTAGAAAAATCCAAAATAAAGAAGAAACCACCTAAGTATGTGAAGCAAGTGGGCACAAAGATCTTAGCTAAGTTACCTTACAACAAACAGAGCCTACTCCTTTGGGATGACCAAAAACTGCTATGCCTTACTAAAACTACTATTTTTCAGCTAAAACTAGGCACCGAGAGGTGAACCATCATCTCATTAAAGAAAAACTTGGAAGTGGAACTTGTGTATCCTAATACCAATGAACAAGTGGCAGATCTAATAACCAAATCACTTAGTACAGCAAATGATGAAATATTCAAAGACGTTTAGAATTAGGGGGAACAAGATAATAATTAAGGGAGGATGTTAACATGTTTTGATTATTTTGCACTTGTTTTTAGGTGCTTGTGCACCCCATCAACCAACAATGGAAATAGCCATGCCTACTACTACAACAATATGTCACTAGTTTGGGTTGAGTCCATGCTTTTATTTTTTGTTTTTTCCCTGTTTTTTAAGTTTCGGCGGAGTCTGATATCAGCAGGCCTGGCAGGGAAAGTGGGGAGGGGAGGAGGGGATGGTGGATGGAGGTGGCTCTGAAGAATCTGGTGACATAGAGAAAAACATTTTGGTTTATCTTCAACTTTGGGTGATTGTAAAAGGTCAATTTCACAGCCACTCCTACAGATTTTGCATTAATAATAAATCATTTGCAGGTCAAATGATAGCTTGCTTCACAAAAGGTCTCAAAATTTTAGCAGCTTGTGTACCTGGCTTACAATAGTGAAGAGTGGAGTCACATGTGAGATATTGTCACCTTGTGGGTATAATATGACTGCAGAACACTAACCTTGAGAAAAGGAACTACAGAATATTTTGGGCAGCGATATCATATTTCCCTAGAGGGTAATGATCTCTTCGATTACATGGCAGTAACCAGAAGAGAAAAAATCATGAAAATTTTTGGTTGGCCATACAGCAGTTCCCTAGAGGCATTACCCTCTATATGCCAATGACTAGAATATTTTGTTGCGTGCAAAAATTTAGTTCTAGAGTAGGTTTGAATATATGCCGATCTTACAACCATTTATTTATTGTTGTGCTTTAGAGGTAGAACGGTGCTTAACAAGTTTATGAGACACCAATGAGTATGCACTATGCAGATAAACAATTGTAATATGCCATAAAAATAGCCTACCTTATGGATGTAAAAGAAAATCCAGTGTTGCAGGTTTATTCACTATATCACATAAACTCTATGAGTGTTGAATTTGTTGACCATTGCACAAGGATAACAATTCAAACAACTTACACCGTGGCACTCCCATGTGATCGAACTCTTAATTGGGTGGACCTTATTATCTTCCCAAGCCCTTAGAAGTTTCAGACAAATTTAATACATTTTGATTACATAAAAATGTCATGAATGAATACAATTTTTTGTAGTTGTTAGATAACATATATAATATTCACCCTTTGTATTTACAATTATTACATTTTACATAGCAAGAAAAATATTATAGGTACCTGTACAGGAAGTTCTTCGACATAAAAATCAAATTCTTCTCCCCACATAGGATTCCTTGAGCCAGGGACCATGGAACTGCACACAGACAATAGACAACTATTAAGGACAAATGCTATTATAAATCAAAGTCACACGGTGTCTGAAAACAAGGATAAGCTTACAAGCAAAATGTTGATGTCCAGCTGCAATTTGTAACCACTCTACAACACATTTGTCGGAAGAGATTAAATTAAAGCAAACATTGACTTATTCTAAAGCATATCGTTAAGCCCTATGTGGAACCCATAAACTTTCCTCTTCTGAAACGAAACAAACCATATGATTTACTTTACATTTGAAGATGTATTAAACAAGGATATGGACAAGGCCTATTGGATATATAAGAAAATTGAATTTGAAATCATTTTAAGATCAAAAGCATTTGCTCCACAAGCAATAGAACAAACCATAAATTCACAAAGAAGTCAGGTGGGTACCAAATGTACCTAATAATGCATTAAACTCAATAAACGAAGATGTTGACACAGGATGCAATTGGTGAAGAGACTCCACATTTATATACACGCACAAGTAGGAAAAAAACATCATCAGATAAGGGCATCTATTTAGAATAAATTCTAGACAATAAAAACTAATAGCAGGACCCATTTAGATCGAGCATTGGCCGCTGAAGAATGATCTGTAATCAGCCTGGATATTTAAATGCATGATTCACCAACAGGGGTTAGATTTTTCCCTAGGCGTTGTTCCCAACAAGTTCTATGCTACTGAAACAACAATCTAGAGCTGTAATCGATGCCTTCTATACCTCTATGGCCATCTCCACATCTTATATTCAATATGTAATCTTAAACATGCTCACTCATGTCTACATTTATTGCATTTGATTTTCATACAACATATATGCTGTTGCCATAAATTTAAGACTTGTCTATTCAGAGAACAAAAGGCATAACAAAAAACATTATACCTCTTTTACTTCGTGTGAAATTGGATTCATTTCCTTTTTGCTGTTATGAGCAAATACTATGCATGTCATAAGCTGAGCATATCATTCTTTTGGTTTCTTAATTGCTGGAGATATCAAGTTGTTTGCAATAGACAGAAAGTAAGCAACCAAAAGATACCTCGCTTACAAGAAAGAATGCTAGACACAGATATTTACCCTGAAGAACCCAATGTGGGAAGAAACTCCAGAAGAGCGAGGCCTTCCCTTCTCTTTCCACTATCTCCTCTAAATATTTACAAGTTTACTGGCATTTCAGACCTTCAAGGACACTGATCAGCATATTAACAGCTTCCTAACTCCTAACACTTCTATAGCTTTTGCAAATTGATGTGATTACACCTCTACTTCCTAGAACACTTTCAACCAAGATTCTCTCAATCTCTACGTAACAAATGGAGTAAGGAAGGAGCTGAATAGAATACAATTGCTTTACAATGATCCAAGAGATTGTATTTTTACAATTACAAGGCTTGAATCAAGAAGCCCAAAATCCATAGAAGAGGAAGAGACAAGGCTTTGTAGCCTTGCTCTGACTGTTCATTAATGATAATAGTGAATTAGTGAGATGAGCTTAATGATTTCTGTGGTTCATTTTTGAATCACAGCTCTCCTATTAAAACGCACTTGGATCCTATAAAAGCTTTATAATCATAAGATAGGGATTTACCTTCTAGCTTATCAAATCAGATACACGTTTCTTCATCACATCTCCACAAGTGAAAAATTTTCTCTTGTAGTCTTCTGTCCCTCCCAGTGTCTTTGCAAAAATCTGATAGGTTTTGGGGCATGTGACTCCTTCAAGTTTGCTAACTACCCCCTTTCTGCATTCTTGGGTGCCTCAGCCTTCTTGCACTCTTTCAGTGTCAAAGCCTTAACTCTTGCATTCTATTGGTGCATTAGCCTTTGCTCTTGCACTCTGTTATGCCTTGTCCTCCTCTTACACTCCATTGGTGCCTTGGCTTCCTCTTACACTCTATTGGTGCCTTGGCCTTTGGCTCTTGGCTAATCCTTTTAGCTCCTTCTACTACAAAACACACGCTAGTAGGCTACAATGATGCTCTCATTTGGGAAATGCTTTCTATGTCTTCCTTGTTGCTCAAATGATTTCAACAAGTGAACAAACATTTTGTTAATGGCAGAAAATGCAATCACTTCTACATAGCTGCACTTATCTTGGGTCTCACAATTCAAAATTAGCACCAAAACAAATGCAAGCATTCATGTAATGAGAGGAAATTTTCCTTGAAAGTGGTGTATGTGTCAATCATACACCTATGAAACCAGCAGTTTTCTTGTGGGATGCTTCACATCATGAGTACTCTTCTCATGTAATAACCCCAACTAATTTTTTTTTATTTTACAACATTTGAATGATGCAAATGCAAACCTTCTCACTTTCTGATCACCCAGATCCCAATGTGGGCAAGGTGAGAGCATATGGTGTTTGGAAACACCATCTAGATATATGCAATGTTAGAAAAGTAAATAGGCAGCATAGCCGACTAAAGCATACACCTATTCAACAAACAAGTATGTGTGTATGCAAAAAGCCACTAGTAGATTACAAGCAGTTCCAATCAAGCCAAATTGGCTAATAACAAGTGGACCCAATCAATGCCAAAACAGGATGGAAAAGAAATGTGAATTCAGTGGGTCTAGAGGTGAACTGACCAAAACCTACTTACAATGAATTTAAACTACTGGCAGTAAACCATCCAATTTTTACAAACTAAAAGCTATAAATTGTATTCGGCAGTAAACCGCATAGAATAATACAATGTTAGCACACAACTTTAGAGGATATCAACACTGTAGATATGCTTCAGCTGAAACTAAACACTCTTCATTACACTATCAGCAATAATAATCAAATCAAATCCCAACAAAAACTAGGTTAAGGCTGAAATACCAAATTACCATACCAGAAATCTCTATAGCAGAAGTTGCAGCACTTTATCAAGGTGTATTGTCATGGTAGAAGGCAGATTAGACTTGCAGCAGGGTACAAAAATGTATATCAGCAATTTTCCTCATATGCACAGCCTCATAAAACCCTTTAATGAATGAAATGGATAATACAATCAGCCCAGAACATTGCCAAAATGATGTATACAAACAGCAATAAGGGCAGCTACCAGAGAACATCCACAACAAAACCACAAAGGGCAACACTATGCACAAGGAGGGTCACGTCCCAGAAATATTATTGCTGATAATTCCCAGAAATGTTCACAAACGGCAGAAATTTCATACTAAAATCTAAACAGAATGACCAAAATAATGGTTTTTTTGCAACCCATAGAATTAACAGCAGATTAAGAACAATAGCAGCCACAAATGAAAAACAATAACCACTGAGATTTGAACTTAAGCAACTGCAAACCCAAATGCCAATGGTACGGCCTTCTATTCAGGCCTCACAATATAATCTTCAATAAAGTGGCAGCAGCTTATAGAGTAATCAGTCCAACATAGAACATAAAGTTAAATTCAACTGAAACCCTCCATGCAACAAACTTTATCAAAATCTTCAGCTCAAATGAACTTTTCAACAACAACTGGAAATACATACCAAACTGCAATACAAAACCAAAATTAGCTCCACAATCAACTGAAAAAAACTATACACATTCAGCTCACAGGTGAACAAACTTTATCAAAATCTTCAGCTCAAATGAACTCTTCAACAACAACTGGAAATACATACCAAACTGCAATACAAAACCAAAATTAGCTCCACAATCAACTGAAAAAAACTATGAACATTCAGCTCACAGGTGATTCCTGAATGATATCATTCAAATGGCTAGGAGGGTTTTTGTCCTTGAAACCATTCTTTGCCAAAGGGTTTTCGTCCTAGGTAAAAAAAAATGAACAAAGTTCAATCTTTGAAACAAGGGTTTTCTCAAATTCAACAATAGCCTCTTTCTGTTCTAATTTCCTTCTTTTATAGGCACTTTTAGGGCAACCAAATATTATCTCTTTTATTTTCACTTTTCCCTTCAATAATAAAAATAAAGTGACTTTCGAATCTTTTAATTTGATAATACTTTTAGTTCTCATTTTCAACGTCACTTTTATGACCCACTTCTAAAACAACTTTTTAAGTCATCACCTTGTACCCCATGCCTAGTGTTATCACTTTTGGCCCTCTTTTAAAAACAGTTTATGACATTGGCCACCCTACTTTTAAATAAATAACTAAAAATAAGTTGCCTTTAAGAAAATAATATAAAGTTACTTTAAGACAACTTAAGTTAATTATTTAATTATTTTCCACACATCATTCCCAAAGTGTACAGAAAATATTAAAATGAGCCAATTATACTTTCCTATTAACTCCACCAACACCTTAAGTGCATAGGTCTTCCATCCATAGAAAGTTGGCATTCTCCAAGGTGATGGAATTCTCCAAGAATCTTGGAGCTTTTCAAGAATGTTGGAATGGACCAGAAAAAGGACATTACATCTCACCTTGCTCTCAATGACTAAGTGTCATTCTGCTTCTCTCCCACCTTACAAGAAACTCTGGGGCTTATAAGCAAACTCGTATATGCCTATTAATGCATAACATACAGCTGTCATACAAACATTTGTTTTGAACAATCTGCTGCAGTCATATTTCACGTGCATACAACAACTCAAAATGCATGCTACAATCTCACCACAGCTATTAAACTTCTTGCATGCATACCATAATCATCATTTTGCTTAAGCATTCTACAACAACTGATGAGTAAACAAACATGCTACCATTAATGTCCTTTCAAGTATATATTTAAATTTGCATGGGGAATGTGAAACCAAAATGCTCACCTTTGTGATTCTTTGGTCTTCCATCTTTACTTGGAGTGCTTTCTCAACTTAGAGTCCCTCTATTTCACTTATCTTGTCATGTGCTACAAGAAGTGGCAAGGAAAACATGCATAACTTGCATTTCAATAATGACAATGCGAGATGCAATAGGCTGCTCATACTAGTGCTTCTCAAACGAAATTCATAGCTGCTCCATATTCAACCTTGACGAGTGAAATGCCACTCTACTTGCTCCTACCAATAGCTTTAGTTCCTTTCTTGTTTCAATCAACATATAGAACACAGACACAATTTTGGATTTGTTTCTTAGGTGTGCTACTCAATAGGAGTGCTACTAGTCCATATGAATGCAAACTAACTTCATTATAATTACTCTTAAGTCTTAACAAAAAACCCAAAACCGACATCTTACCATTATCCACTTGCAAGAGACATGAGAACTTCTCAATGGGTTCATCCCTCTTGATGTCTTCTTCTTTAGACGGCTTTGCGTAGTTATTTGCAACCTCTTATCTTGTAGGTGCATGCACAACCTCTTCCTTCATGTTTGTAGGTACTTGCTCCTTATTAAGCTGCCCCTTGCAATTTTGTTGATGAAATTGAGGATAAATCATCCAACATTTTGTGTATCAATGCCTACTCATCTTGCAACAAGTGCAATCACTCTTGTCCATGTCCTTGGACAATATCTTCTTCTTGCCTTTCTCTTCATCATGATCTAAAGAGTGGTATTCACAACTTGCATGATTTTTACTTCTTCCACCTTGATCTTCTGTATGGTTTGGAGAGTGGTGTGAGCTGCTTGTCTTGTTCATGAAGTTCTTGGGATGTTTAGTGATGGATTGTATTTTCTAATGCCTTGTCATATAATGGTCACTCATCCCACAAAATCAACATGGATAGATTCACCAACATTCATGTGTTACATGTCCCCTTTTTATACAAATTGAAGCAAATAATAAAAGACTTTCCTTTTCTATACCTTCTTAGGCTGCTTATGCTTGTTGGCACAAGTTTGTTGTGGTGGCGGTGCTTAACCTCCTTTGCTGGGCTGTTGGGCTCTTCTTGGAGACTCTTTGCATCTCACACTTTATACTGACATACTGTGATTTTTCTTTCAATCAAAAACCATAATGTAAAGGTAGAAAAGGCAAACAACCACCGATGCTCAGCTTCTTGGAGAAATTGAAATCCCCTGTCCCCTCATACAGCCATTCAAGAACTACACGAACTGCTCTTCTTTCAATACTTTAAACAGTAAGAAAAACAATCTTGATTCCTCTTCACTCTTCTCTTTTACTCTCATTCAAGCTAGTGAGGCTGTCATTTACAAGTCATGCTTAATGCAGGGACGTTTTGGCCAAATGCCAATCAAGCATACCACAAATTCTGAAAGCAAGCTGCACGTTACATGAAAAGAATGCCTACCTGCTATTAATTGTTTGTCATGATAAGCTAGACATTTTTGTATCTGACTCTACTTGTCCAAACATCTTCAAATGAAGATAAAGAGTGAACCCTACATAATAAAACCATACAGCAAGCATTTGTCAAAAAAAAATCTTAAAGTAAATTGAAATTACTCTGTTCAAAGCCAACAAGGACATAGAAACTTGGTAAAACTCAGCAGGCCCAAATTTGATTCAGACTCATTGACTTGCCAAAAACTCGTCAAAACGCAGCAAAATTTCCAAACATCAAAAAGCACACATGCATTTACAAAATAATCTTAAAAATATGCATACTGATTTGTTTACACTGTTGCACGCCTATGAATGGTTCAGGTGCTTTTCCAAAGTCAAAATCACAGTTACCTTATTAGGGCGCACGTTACAAAGTTAATCACGAATTTTTGAGTTGAAATTCAAAAGACAGGGTATAGGCACATGCTTGGTAATGTGGAAGATGGTATTTGTCAAGACATCTTTATTAGGCATGCTAATTTAGCGGAACCGATGGGGTTTGTCTATATGATGTTGTTTTGGGGCGTGTTTTGGTAGGGCCAACCAAAGGACAGAGTTGTATCTGATATAAATAGAAACATGTCCTGTGTGTTGCACACCTGAGCACACCAAATTTTTGCTGTGGACTGTCTTTTTGCTGTAGTTGGCAAGTTTTTCGTATGGACTCACGATTACTCGGCGAGTTTATCACCCACAAATCGCCATTTTTTTTGGAAAAAATCAACCCCAAGTTTTTGGGCAAGCCAAGCATGTTTTTTGTGAGTTTTTAATCTATGGTTGCAACAACTGGAGAAATACATTGGAGCAAACTAATGTGGAAACAAAGAATGGATCGCATTTATAACTAGTTTATGCCCAATGTTGTGTGCCGATAGGAATCCCTTCCACAGAATCTCCAAGAACTTACCAACTGCAAGTTAAGACAAGTTCAAGAAGATATTTATGAATGTATCATACATCATAGAATACATAGATGACAAACATAGGCAGCGACAATGCATGCACCAAAAGCTCAACCAAGCACTTCAAGACTATATGAACAAATTATACTATGGTCATCAAACTTGACATACATTTTACACTAACCATTGTCTATGTTATCTTCATTGTTATGTTTGAGTTGTGGAGTAGCCAGCTTGTGGTACGCATAACTATAGGACAGTTCTAGCAGTTTCTTAGACTTTCCTATGGTTATGCTGATCCTAGATCTTGCAACCTAATCAGTGAATGATGCTTCTACCATAGCAAAACATGGCATTCTAAGCATCTTTGTCTTCTAGATATGTCATTAGAGAGACCATTTTACAAAGGTATGTCTTGGAACGGATATAACAGTTCAATGTTATTGGGATCACATGGTCTCTGCCTCAAAGATTCACAACTGACTCATAGATAGCACAACTGTGCTGTGATATAATATTTTCAAAGTTCAAAGAGACCACAACAATCAAGAATGATTAGCTGAAAGAAAATAACATACAAAATGAACATAAACAGAAACGACTTACTACATAGCAATCCCAATCAAGAATCCTTGACAACCCTTGTGATTCCACCTCCAACATGATTTTAGAGAAGTCTAAGTGACTAACATTTAGATACAACATATTTAATATTTATCCAAATTAGCATAAAATAAAATAAAAATATTGTACCACAATTGGACATATCTTATCTTCTCCACTATCATGGATTACAAAATAAACATGAAAAGAAACAAATTTAATAGATAGCATCTAGAAGTCATAGCCAGTAAGTGATGAGCACATGATTATACTAAGAGGGGGGGTGAATCAGTATAATACAATCTTTTACTTTTTCAAACTAACAACCACAATAATATCAATTGCACAATATCATTCACTTAAGATCTAACAATTATCCAACACAGGATGAACACATGATTTATGTGGAAACCCTTGAGAAAACCACGGCAAAATATTGCTTATATAAAACTCTTTTAAAAGATTTGTAGGCACCAACCTACTAGAGACACCAATCCCCACAATTCGTAGGCACCAACCTACTGGAGGCACCAAACCCCACTGCTAAGCACCAACTTAGTGAGAGACACCAATCTGATCCAACACATTCAAATCTGATCCAACATTCTTCAACAGATATATTCCTTCATAAATCTGCATACATTCTCTTCACAAATCTGCATATATTTCCTTCATACATCTACATATGTCCCTCGCCAAATCTGCTCATATACTCTTCACAAATCCGCACACATTCTCTTCATACATCTACATAAGTCCTCTTCTATATTTGCATGTACTTCTTTTCTATATCTGCATCAACCTCTCTTCTATATCTGCATTTATTCCTCTTCACAAGTCTACCATAAATGATCTTCTTTTCAATTCTAATCTGCAGATCTGTTGAGGTAAGATCTTATATTTCATTCTACTCGACACACTACACTCTTCACATTCCTTTCTCTTTTATATCTGCTTATACTCTTCTATAGATCTGCCATAAATCTTTCTTCTATTTCTGCATAAACTTCTTCTTTATATCTGCATGAACTCTTCACACAAAACTGCTGTAAGCTGTTCTCTCAAATCTGCATTTATACCTCTTACTATGATTTTCTTCTTATGTAGATCTGTAGGTGTAGATATGATATATCTTGAACATCTCCACACACTTTTTCTTCACAATATCTTATTCCTTTTTATATCTTCACATCTCAATGAAGAGATGCATCCCCTTTCAAAATTGATACCCTTCCAAATGGTCATGTCTCTTCTTAATTTTCCATCGCTGCCTTCCCTTTAACCTTAATCGCTGCCCCTTTTCACTTACATAATCGCTGCACATAATAACATCTCTGCACTTTATAATATCATTTGCTGCTCTTAATACAAACTAAATCACTGTTCTTCATTTTGAATAGACTTGGGCGATTAGACTTATATAATGATATGTGCCTTTGTCTTCCAATAGTGAAGTCGGCCAAAAACTAAAAGCATAATTAATCTTTGACTTGGGCGCCATTCATGAGGTTGGCCCATTATAAATGAAACTTGTCTTTGCTAATAAGAAAGGGGGTCGGCCTCCTTAATAATAAACTTATTTATATGCCTTCTTAACTTATATCAAACTATGCTTGACCAGCAACAAGGTGATGATATAAATATTAATTTAAATGTCTAATTTCCTTTGAAAGCGATTAGTGGCCTTTTGCCTTAACAACCTTATTCGATTTCTTTCATTGACTCTATGCTTATTTCACCTTTGACATCAATGACAACAATCTTGGACAACGAATTCCTTCTTGACATCAATGACAACATTTGCAACAGTAAGAACTAGTTGAAGAGCATTGCAATTCCCTGTCCCAGATTGACAACAAAGGAAGACTATATAAGTCACATATAAACGCATCAACTTTGTTTAATGCTACACTAATAAAATTACTGCACCAAATTTTAGACAAAGTTCAAACTTTGCTTTGTAAAGTGTCACAGGGTGTAAGCATGTGATGATAGATCTTGACATGCAAAACCTTACATCTGACTAACATAGTTAAAGTACACTGTCATGTCCCCTTTTTCAGGCATGAGTATTTGGGAGTCCCCTAACCTATTATTTTATTTCCCCTAGGCTAATGGGGTATGGTGAGGGAAATAAATTAATAATATAAGTTAAGTTGTCCTAGTAACTTTATGTTATACTTATAAAAAGGTCGACTTATGTTTTATTATTAAAAGAGGGTCAATGTTATTTAAAAAGTGTCATTAGGAAAAAGGGCCTAATGGTGTTTCTAGACACTTCCTAGAATAAAGTGGGAAAATGACTTCTAAAATTAAAAAGAAGGTTATAAAAGGACAGACTGAGCACAGAAGAAAGCGTCCATTCTATTGTTGTCTAGACACCCTTTTCTAAAGATCGAATCCTTGTGTTCATCTTTCTGCCTAAGGACAAAAACCCTTTTGGCATCGAAATTAGGAGTACGAAAACCCTCTTGGTTTCCATGTTGGATTTGGGGATGAAAACCCTCATATCCATTAGAGGCAATTCCATTGAGGGATTGCATTTGTGCAAAAAGATTAATATTTCAAGAGCATATTAAAGATTTTAGAAGCTGTAATGAAGATGGAAGAATTTCTAGGTTTCAGTTTGGTTTGTGGTTTTCCAATTTCAGTTTGGTATCTAAAGATTTAAGAGACTATCTGTATGTTGAAAATTTGTAGTTATATTCCAGATTATCGTGAGGGGTCTCAATGTTATATCCAGCTATTTGTTCAATACTAATAATTGTGGAGGATTCTATATTATATCAATTATATGTGGGTGAAAGAATTCATTTCTTGCTAGTTATCAAATCTTTAATATTGATGGCTGGTTGTCATACCAAATATTGAACCACAGAAGACTGCAATATATTAATATTGTTGGGTGATATTTACTACTGCCATATCCTTCCAAAGACTGTAGTAGCTTTATTTACCCCAGCCGTACCATTTAATCAACTGTTGAGGTAGACATACACTATTGGAGAAGCCGTACAAGACAAAGAAGTTGTCGTACACATTAAACAGATTGCTACACATAATTTTTTGGAGGAATCACAACCTTTGTGAGGTCTTTCCCTGCTGTACCATTTTGGAACTACCTGTACCATCCTCAGAAAGTAATCGCAGCACATACAACGGTCTGTGGGGTGTTTTGGGAGGTGTCATGTGGTCTTTAAGAACTGTTGTATCAAGTACTTGCCCAGCTGTACCTCTTGATATCTAGACAATTACTATAATCTACTAACTTGTCTTGTTCAGCTGGCCTTAATATGTAGTTTCTGCTGCAACAACATTTTTGGGACTTTGTTTGGTATTTTCAGACCTTTGGATGTTATTGGGGTTTTCCTGAATATCATTGTTGTTGGATTGAAATATATGAGTTTTACTTCAATTAATGTATGTTTCCACCATTGATTATGTAACTCTATGCAATTCTCCACCATGGTTGTTATAGTTTTTGTTCTGGAAGGCTTAGCCACCAGGGCTGCATAACATTTAATCTAATTCTGTAGCTTCATGCATGGGCTGTGCAGCCTGCCACCTATAAGCATAATTAATTCAATATTCCAGTCACCGTATGCTCTCACCCTACCCATTCCAGGGACTTGGTGATCAGAAAGTGTTGGGATTCATGCATTGACATTGAAAATTTGTCAAGTAATCAATTATCCCAATTGGGGACATTACATATACACGATATTCTTATGGCTACTAGATATTAATAATAATTATATCAAATTAAATTTGGATTTTTCATGCTCAATACGAAATAAAGAACGCCTCTTGCATATATGTGATACAAATAATGAGTTAAAAACGAAATGCACAATCTAGTTTGGAGGGTATGCATCATAGATCAAAAAGGTTTGTAGACAAGCACATACAATATTCTAAATAAGAAACCTAGCTAGAGTTTAGCACAGCCTTCTTCATGAGAAAGAAATATAGTTAATGATCAGCAATGACCAAGATCAAATCAATGAGACTTCTAAGTAGAAAAATATGTGCCTAAAGATATGCAATATAGTGTTTGAACTTTAAACACATGCTGCTCCGGATATTCTTTGACAAAGAAAAGAAATGCAAGAAAGAGATGAGAGTAAGTTAAAAATTCGAGCACCAAAGAAAATCACCTCAATTACCTAAAACGTTTTTGTGAGCCACAAGTGATGACAGCATAAGGATCTGATGTACCATTTAAGTTTGCACTGATTAAGTTCTTTGCTGCAAATAATTCTAGCTGAAATAGTCAAGGTAAAGTAATGAATCAAAAGACCCTTTTGTAAAATCAGCCAATTTGCAAATCAACAATGAACAAGTGTTTAGCAATATAATATAAGGATTTTAAAGATGGCAATGAAAACTTGAGATTCAAACATGACAATATAAAATAAAAAATTACAATTTTAAATAATGAAACCAGTCAAGGATGAAAATCAAAACCATACAAGTGCTTTCCAATAATTACAGAGGATTTACAAAATGTAACATAGATGTAAATTGCAGACCTAACTCTGTACCTTTATCATGTACACAAACGAGCCCCGCCACTCCTCTTTAGAAGGACCCGTCTACAAAACATGTACAAACATAGCACATCAAATAAGGCGGAAGGAATCAACAACATCAATTGACAAAGAAACTAAATTAAGCACTAATGAAGCAATTGTTGTAAGAAATGAGAGGAAGGGAGCTCTGAGGCCTAGTGAGGAAGATGAACAGTCATCCTCCATTGCTGCCCTTATATGCTCTGTGTTTGCTAAGATCAACTCTGATTAGTACTCTTCACCATGCTTGGTTACGTTTCATCAAATTATTCTCCTTTTCCAATATGCCATGAATATTTTCTTGTGTTGTTTCGTTCAATATTTGTTTTGTGCAATTTTGATTTTGAATGTGATTGCTTTTTATATTTCCCTCCTTTTTGCTTTTTATGATTTTTCCTTGCCTTGGTTTTGTGTTTGGGGTTATTAAATTTGTGTTTGTTGTCTAGACTAAGTCGTACTCCTAGGTGTAATGGTTTAACATTAAGGTGGTAATTGCATTTATTTTCGAGCTGAAAATGGAAAATGAAGAAGTTGTTAAGGAGGCTGATGATATTGTAGATAACAAGTTACAAGCAAGCAAAAAATCATACAAAGCTGCCCCAAGTGCTGACGACCATAATTTGGTCCGGAATACTACTAAATTTGAAGCCAGTTTTGAAGATGGGTATCGAAGGGACAGCTACATCTCAACTGAACAACCTGAAGCAGGAAAAAAAGGTAATGTACCTCCTTGCCCTTGTATTCTTCACATTAGCCCTAATCCTAAGATGATAGGTGCCATAGATGGCAGACTTCACAAGTCGAACTCACCAGATTTTTGGCCCGACAAGTAACTCGTCAAAATGCTTGCCGAGTTTTGATGGTGAGTTTTTGATGATTACTAGCCGAGTCAATGGCGAGTTTTTGCAAAAAACTCGGCCAGTCCATGAAAAAAACTCTTCGGACTTGGCAAGGACGCGTGACGCGCCTGGGACGTGCAAAAACCGCTAAAAATCCGCAATTTTTTTGCTTATAAAAGCAAACACACCCCTCTCACTTCCTCACACAACATTCTTGCATACATTTGAGCTAATTGCAAGGATTTTGAGGCAAATTTGAAGAGCAGACTTGAAAAATTTCAAAGGCAGGTTAGTATTTTTTTTGTTTTGTTTTTTTTTTCCAAGCATTTCAATTCATTTTAGCTGCTAAAATCTAGCTTATAGCTTGTAAACAATTCATAATTTCATAGTATTTAGTAGTATTTACGATTTTACTTGCAAAAAATTGGATTTACGAGTAATTTTTTTGTTCATTTATACTATTTTTTTATGAAATCACTGTTTTTTTGCTACAAATGAATTATTTTGCTGATTTATACTTTTTTTTGGAATAAAATCACTAGATTATACTGAATTTATGCTGATTTATACTAATTTATGCTAAATTTATGCTGATTTATAGTAATTTATGTTGAATTTATGCTGTTTTTTTTGTATTTATTAACTAAGTTACAAAATCGGCTAGATATAGCCCCATCTCCGAGTACGAGTCATAAAATCTCCGAGTACGAGTCATACCGGAATCGGGTACGGGGCTGACTCGCCTGTGGAGTCGGGTAGGGTACCGTCGGCAGGTTTTTTAATGCATTTTTTAAACTTTGTGAGACGAAACCCTAACGCTCATTACAAATGCTAAACGACTGCATTATTTTGCATTTCGTGTGAAGGAAAAGCACAGTGTATTTAAATCTGCTCATGATTCACCATTCTTCTATTATGCCGTTGAAGCAGTGCCGAGAGGAAGAACGGAAGAAAGAGAAGCCGAAATCTTTCTATGTTGTTTAGTGCCGAAATTTATATATTGGTTTTAATAATTATTATTATTATTACTTTATGTATTGTTTTTTAATATTTCTATGTTGTTAGTGTTTTTAATACTTATATCATGCTTTATTAATTTTTAATATTTATATATTGTTTTTAATATTAATTATTATTAATACTTTATCATTATGTATTGTTTTTTAATATTTCTATGTCGTTCAATGTTTTTAATACTTATATCTTGCTTTTTTAGTTTTTAATATTTATATATTGTTTTTAATAATTATTATTAATATACAGTTTTTTTTTTAATTTAATATTTATATACTATTTTCTAATATTTATATAAGAAATATAAGTCTAATATAAATTTTTATAATTATATTAATATACTTGGAAATTTTTGAATTATATGTATATATTTATGATCTTATATGTTTTTTGTACAGACGTACTCAAATGTACCCAGCCCCCATTTTTTTGTCGTACCCGCATATCATACCCACAATTCCGATTCCAATTCCGATTCCGATTTCAATTCCGATTCGGTAACTTAGTTTAAATATTAAATATGTTGTACTTTGTACTTGTAGGTTAGATACAATGGCAGATACATAACCCTTGGCCTCTAGATTAGGCTCCCACTCTGCATCAGACTCAGGCTCAAGCTCAGCCTAATCAATACCAATTACTTGAACTCGTCCCCTTGGAGCTAGAGACCTCGCCTAAAAATATGTCATACAGGGACTGACACCTAAAACAGTCATTTGCACAAGATGCCAGGACCTATATCACAGAGGCATCAATCACCTCAAATACCATCTTGCAAGCATTACTCATCGTGATGCCAATCCCTGTGAGAAGACCACAAAAGAGATAAAATGAGAGATGAATGCACACCTTCATTGACAGAAGAGACAAAACTATAGCGGCAAAAGACTAGAGTAGCCATAGCAACATCCATAGCTAGTGCTCATGGTCCTCAATTGCAAGTAGAAACGAATGAAGATACGACATTCAAAGGCACATTGGGCTCCACTCATGGTCCACGCATATGAAACACATCGACATCCACCTCATCTACTTCGAGTAGAGTGCATACACAAACACCACATATCTTTTTTGTACCCAAAAACATACTTGAAGCACAACCGTCATTGGAAGGTACAGGGTGGAACGAGGAGGTGCACCAAGAAGCAGATAAGGCGTGTGCTAGTTTTTGGTATTTCAACAACCTTCCCTTCAATGTGGTGAAGAGCCCATACTGGGAGAATTTGGTAATTGCATTGACAGTTGCAGGTACCCTCTCGAAAAGACTTAAGTGGGAAGTTGCTCGTGGATGCAATTGAAGATGCAAAGTTTAATATCCCTAATGGATATTGGACTGAAATTTTGAATGCTCTGATACCACTGTAAGAGACCCTATTATATATGACTGAAAATTTGCTCAAGATTTGATAAGATTTCTTGCATTCATTAGCCAAATAAACACGAAATAGAATTAACAATCCATTGAAGCAATCACACCATCAAATATGTCTCTTATTGAAACTTTCAAATGAGTTACAATCAATTGCAAATTGGCTGGAAATGAAATCAGAGTTCCACTGTTTTATATCAGACTTTATTTCAAGTACAAAAGTACACCAAAAACATAACAAAATCCTAGCATATGATTACCCAATGGTGGAATGATGTTCCCAGCTCAATAAGAATGCAATGAGGACTTCAAATAAGTCTGAAAACTCTTCTTATTCTCTGCTGTTACAAATTGTCAGAGTGCTGATATAGTTCAGTTAGCAATAACATATGAGTTCTCATCAATATCTCCTTAGATTACCAAATCGGTAGGGCTGGAAATGCCTCCAAAAGATGTGTAACATCAAATGCCTTTAACCTGATATGAAATATGCTCCTGAATCAGACTGTATCGGACCTTTAGTTCGCTGTAGCAGACCTGTAGATGGCTGAGTTGTGCCCAGATTTCATAAAAATGCTAAAATGCCTCCTCCAAATGCAAGCACTATGTCTCTAGACATACCAAGTACCTTGTACTATCATCCAATCATGTAAATGTGACCATAAAAACCCTGTATAACAATTTGTTAGCTGACTGGAATGAAAAATCAGACTTTACAACATGCCATAAACTCCACGATTCACTAATCCACTACCTTGGTTGATATTCAATTTGACCAAGAGTTACAATAGCTCACAAACTTCACTTCAATTCTTATAAAACCTGCAAAATTAAGCTCTAATGGTGAATACCGATTGCATCCACCTCTCAAAATGGGAATGGGGCCATCACCAAACCCTAGTTATCAAGGGATCATCACCTTGATTGGACTGAAATTTGTCTTCAGCCAAGAGATAAACTCAATATGCAAAAACCAAGTCAAAAACATTTAGACATGACTTCAAATGACTCTCAGGCTTGCTTTTAAAGCCATTACATTAATTAGGCCCAGCCTAATTTTATTAAATGAGAGTTTACATGTACACATCAGACCAAAGCATTTTAAATGCTTTTACATGAACTTTATTAAATGCTTGCATTTGTACTTTTTAAATACTTGTTCACAACAACATGAACTTTATTAAATGCTTGCATTTGTACTTTTTAAATGCTTGTTCACAACACTTTTTAATAAAGTGTAGTACTACTAACTTAGTAACTTAAATGAAATATTAATTTTATAAAGTAAATAAAATACTTTACAAAATTAATTTATAATTAAAACAATTTTAAGTTACTCCAAAATTGGGGACATGACACAAAGTTAGTTGTGGAAGAACAAAAGAAGCAATGGCGAAAGTATGGTTGCACTATTCTTTCAAATGCGTGGACGAATGGAAAGAACCGCACCCTTATCAACTTTTTGGTAGCTTCAAATGGTGAGGTAATTTTTCTGAAGTCGGTTAATGCCTCTGACAAAGTAAAAAATGCAAAAACTTTGAGTCTAAAGTTGGAGGATGTTGTCTTAGAGGTGGGCATAGAGAATGTAGTGCAAATTATAACTGACAATGCAATAGCGTATGTGGCAGTTGGGAGATTGCTCTGAGAAAGGCATCTGTCACTCTTTTTGACCCCTTGTGCAGCACATTGCCTTGACCTTCTTTTGGAGGACATAGGCAAAATTGATTGGGTGAGACCAGTTGTAGAAGATGCAAGAAACATAACAAAATTTATTTATAATCACCCTTGGGTTCTTAGTTTGATGAAAGATCACACCAAAGGGAAAAAGCTAGTGCAATCAAATGTCACAAGGTTTGCAACAATCTTCCTAACGTTGCAAAGCATTATTAGTTTGTTGACTTTGTTGAAACAAATATTTGTGAGTCAAGCATGGCTAGACTCATCATATTCAAAGAAGCCTAAAGGAGAGAGGATCGCAAAGATAGTCTTTGATAATCTCTTTGCACAAAGAACTACTAAGATCGTCAAGGTAACCTCAAAACTTCGATTTAAAATTCAAATTGAATCTTTTATTTTTAAACTTTAAAAGTATTTACTTTCATTATAAATTTGTAACTTTAATTTGTTTGTATTTGTAGGTGTCGAAGCCCTTGGTTAGAGTTTTGTGCTTGGTAGATGGGGATCAAAACCCAATGGGGTACATTTATGAGGCCATGGATAGGGCCAAAGAGTCCATTCGAAACTATTACAAGGGGGACAGACTCAAATTTGATCCCATTTGGGAGATTATTGATCAGAGGTGGAACAATCAAATCCACCAACCCATTCATGCAACGGGGTACTTCCTCAACCCCAATTTTTTCTATTCAAATAGATTCGTAAATCCTAATGGAGAGGTTATGGAGGGCCTCACGACATGCATTAAGAGGATGATACCCAAGGTTGAGGTGAGAGACCTCATTGTTCATGAATTGCAGAATTATAGGACTGGAAAGGGGAAGCTCTTTTCTTCAGCACTAGCTATTCGAGGAAGAACCACTCAGTCACCAAGTAACAAAAATTGGAGTCTTTAAATGCATCTTACAAGTTACAAATTTCAAATTTACAACTATTGATAAAATATGGTTTGCTTACTAACTTTTGAATATCTTATTTTGTAGGTTCTTGGTGGGGAGATTGGGGTGCAAATACCCCAAATATTCAAAGATTAGCCCTCCGCATTTTGTGTCAACCTTGTAGTGTTTCTTGTTGTGAGCGCAACTGGAGTTTGTTTGAGGCCATTCACATGAAGAAGAGGAACAAATTAACTCAAAAACGCCTCAATGACCTTGACTTTGTACAATACAACCTTCGTCTTTGCACATAGAGGACAAATCAAAGGAGGTCATTGATTTGGATGACAATGATCCCTATAGCAATTGGATAGGGCGGGATGAAGAGACCCCGTTGTTTACTACAAACGACATTCTTAATTTTTAGAGGTTGTAATGTCCCCTTCCTATGATTGCCCTAAATCTTGCCCTAGAATCACAAGTTTAATATAGTTAGGATTATAACTTACCAATTAAATGCTTTAAGCAAGATAAATCCTAGTTTAGGTCCTACAATCAAGTTAGACAATATTGGAAATATAATTCATATGATCAAAACATATATAATTAATTGTCTTATCTATTTAATACATAACTATTTCCATATTATATAAACTACACAATATCCATAATGCATAATGGAAGTTTTAATCATAATGGGATTTGGACGAGAAACATGATAGGTCCGCCCGAAGCTATCCATGCTAAGCCCAAGAGCAGATATACCATCCCTCTTGGCCCCAAGTGGCAGCCAGACAGAAAGCCCACATGGAGTGGCATACTTAGTGGATACACTTGTATCTACTTTCCCTATCCATGTTGTCTTATCCATCCCTCTTATGACTGAAAACTCCTTGAATCCATCACAACAACTAATCCATGTGGAGATTGAGGAAAGCTACAATAGGAGGCCAGTAGATTCTCCTTTCTAAGCCCAAGGGCAGACACTCACCTCCTTGGCTCCAAGTGGCCAACTTGGAGTGGCGTACTTAGAAAGAAATCTAGTATCTGCTCACCCTACTGGTATTTCCCCCACTCTTCCTCATGATTGCTTGATGAGAATTACAAACACCTAAATATATCCAGATTCATAGAGATTATACATTAATGAACAAATCATCATAGCATAACTAATAATGAGTTCAATACATATATTAACAAGCACGAAGTATACACGTCATACACGAAGCAGACATAATTATTTCAGGGTTCTTATATGACTTCCTTCCAATGAAGATAGCTTCCTTGATTGCTAATTAATATCTCATATATTTGCTGATTTGATTGATTCAATAATAGAATTATAGAACGATAGAATGATAGAAAAATAGAAGGATAGAATTACAGGGTGATATAATAATAGAATGATGGAACAATAGAATGATAGATTGATAGAATAGAATGATATAATGATAGAAGAATAGAATGAGATAATGATATAATAATCGAATAATAGAATGAAAGGATGAATAATAGAATGATGGAATAATAGATTAAGAGAATAGAGGGGATGATAGAGTTATGGCATGATAGGATAGCTGCAATAATTAATTTTCTGCTTTTATCATTTATGGCATATATACATCACTGCTGTTCTACTCCTGCAGTTTTATCTCTGCTACCATATTATATTCTTTCTCCTTCCTTTTAATTCTGATCTTACTCAGAAATAATTCCTTCCATCTCTTCTATTGATCTTCCACTAAATCTTTCTGTGCAGATCTCTAGATATCTTACCGACATATATCTTTATTTCCTTCACATCTGCTGTGCTTCATAAAGCTGCTTATAAATCTGTTTTACATTGAATGGTATTTCTTGTACTTCCTCCCATTTTATCCTCCACTCAATGTCCCTTTTATATCGTATTATATACCCAAGACAGGCATCTATTTAGAAGAGACATCACTTACAAGGGAGGCGTCCTTTGTTAATATCTCATTTAATTATTACCGTTTCCTTAAGCACATCCCTCATATGTAGTCGGCCAGCATTTTGTTTCGCTAGCGCATCATTTAATTTTATCTTTATATCCTTCTTTTTATGAGGTCGGACTCATATGGATGACATCGGCCCTGGTTGGGAAGTCGGCCATCTCAAGAAGGTTTCAAAATGAATTTTAATCTTTTGGTGCCAAGATGTATATGGGTCGGCCAGCATTCAAAAACGGGACATTTCAGTTTCAGACTTTAAATAAGGTGTTACACCGGGTAGCTGACTGTCTCAAGGGCATAGCAGTTACTTACATGCCCATTCAGCCTTTCAGATATTACTCTATAAACACAGAAGGCAGAGAGGAAGGGAAGGCAAGAGAGTGTAGTAGAGCAGCAATGAATTATATTCCTCCTTAGTTGAGGGCTGAGATTCAGGAGATAGAAGGAGAAGGATGTAGTAGAAGAATACAGAGGAACTTTCCTCGTTAGTTGTGAAAATTAAACTTAGAGATTATATGAGAGGACAGGATAAAATACAAGATGCAAATGTATAAGCCTGTTGCTGTGTGAATAAGAGTGGGAGGTTAAGGAAGCACGAGAGATATTGTCAATGCCTATATGTGAGGTAAAGAGAAGGTTGTATGTCCCGTTGCTGGACTTGGTGCCTATGAGGTGCTAGGTGATCTGATTTTTGATAATAAAGATGGTGCTTATTGTTATTGTTTCCATCATGTGTGTTTGGACTAGGTATAAGTTCTTGTCATGTTTTGATTGACTAGTGGCTGTGAGTAAGTGTATGCATGTGGCTGCTAGGATTAGCTGCCCCTCACTGGGTGCTTGATCCTGAACTGCACCATCAATTGTGCAGTCCTAGAGGATCAATGAGGGTGAATTAGATTAAGGATTTGCATAGAGGTAGAATGAGCAGTCAGTTTGGATGTCATAAAATACAAGCACTGTTACAAGAAAGAGGCTTTTGGCCCTGAATACATAAAGATATTAAGTGGATAAATTCAATGTATGTCTGTTAGACAAAGGAACGAGTCAAAATAAAGCAATGTATACACCATTTCCATCACCTAATTGACCATCGATTTTGTTCTTGAATTTTCCAAGGACACAAAGAAGTAATGATTCTATATTTATTATTTTAAGTAGTTGAAAAAATTTCATAAACAGCACATTTCATTCTCTGCAAGAAGACTAGTGATGCTATTACATATGTAGTGAAATTATTCTTCAAGGAAGTTGTTAAATTGCATGGTTTTTCAAGGAGCATAACCTTAGCCAAGTACACCAGATTTTGGTGTCATTTTTGGAAAATCCTTTAGAAAAAACTGGACACAAAGTTGCAATCTAATTCAGCATAATGTCCACATCCACAAACAAATGGGCAAACAGACATAGTAAACAGAAGATTCTCGGATATTTGATTAGAGGCAAGCCAAGGCAATGGAATTTGACATTGGCTTAAGAAGAATTTTCCTATAACAATTCAGTAAACAGTCCTGTAGGAAAGATACCATTCAAGACTGTAAACTGAAGGTCCCAAAAAGGAGTGATTAATTTGATGAACGTGCCAACAAATAAACGAGTATGGCTGCAAAGAGCTTTAAAAAATACATGTAGGAATTGCATATGAAGATGAAAGAAAGATTGCAGCAGAGTAGTGAGAAATGTAAGAAGGCTGATGAAGCGATGAGATAAAAGTTATTTTCTGAAGGAGAACTAATATTGGTGCATATGAGGAAGGATAGGTTTCCAGAAAACTTATAACAAGTTTTAGTACAAGTAAATTGGTACTTGCAAGATCTTGAGAAAATTTTCCAACAATGCCTAGGAGATAGTGCTACCAGAAGGTTTAGGCATTTCGCTCATTTTCAATGTCTCAGACTCACATCCTTATAGGAAAATCGTGAAGTTGAAACTGATGAGGAACAACTCATAGATTCGAGAAGTCAGATTATGAAGGAGAACAAGAAAAGATCGATGCAGTATCGGATGGAGAATTAATAAGAAAATAAGGTGCCAAGACATGAGGAATTTTTGGTCCATTCGGAAGGAAAAGGGCAAAAAGAACAATCGTGGGCCCAGTAAAATAACTTGGCCAGATATGTTTTATTTCTATCCAGAATTGGTTAACCTTGGGCGGAATTCACGACCACAATAAAAAGAAAATTCAAGCTTCCCCAATTCATAATGTTTAAAACGAAATTTACTGGAAAAATCCAAGACACAAAAATTGACGGTTTAAAAGCACTCGTTCGAAACATCAATCTGTTAAATTTGTGTATGCGTGTATGATTTTTTCTTGAAATCTGTCGTTTAACATAGAGAAACTGTCAAATCGAACAAAAAACACCGTTCCAATTTTCAAAATTGAAAAGAAAAAAAAGGAACATTAAAAAACCTTACCTCCTTAACCCTGTCATGGCTGGAAAGAAACAAATCTGGTGCTGCCACAGAATTTGCAATGCGTTGTACGGCAAATTTAGTTTGAACTGGCAGCGCTTCTTCCCACGAACAAATGCCGTAATTGTGAAAAACTGTGAAGACTAAAATGACGACGATCGCTGCCGCCAAAGACACACTAAATTCGCCCTGTGAAGGCAGCAGAATTTCCGCGGCCATTTGCAGTTCCTCCATTTTGTTTATTTGTTTTCTTGTTTGATCTGCAAAATGCTCATTGTTGAAGAGAAGGTTTGAATGTTGGTTCAGAAAAGTATGGCGAAGTTGAAGTACGCAAGATGTTCCATCCTGGGGTTGCGTGAGCGTATTCTTTTTAGAGACGTCGCGATTCGAACCTTGGTTGGCCCTCGCACAGTAGACAACGTTCTATGTATGTTTGGGAAAAACATTCGAACGGGGTCTTCAAGGCTTTGACAGTGGGTTACTCGCAAAGTTTCAAATTAGGAAACTTGATTTTGGGTTATAGAGATTAACCCTTTCATAAAATATATGGCATTTAATTTTAAATATTTTTTTTATTTCATAGGCTGGTGCAGAGAATAAAAGTATATACTTTGTTTTCTCATTTTTGATCTTTTGTCATTTTATTGTCTTAGGTTGGAATTTCTTGGAATTTGGGCAAATGTAAAAATTAATCAATTTTTTAAAAGATTTTTTAAGTTTTTGAAAATATAATTGGTTTGTGGTATGTTGATTGGTGTATGCTAATTTTGCCAATAGGTTTTTTAATGTTTTGATTAAGGAAAAAAGTTAGAGCCAATTGTCATGTGATGTATATTGCACATAACTTGGCGAATGACCACATCATCAAATAAATGTTGCGCAACCAACTCATCAAATTAATGTTTTTCTTTATTTTATTTTATTTTTTGTATTGGATAAATGCAAATTTTACAATGAAACAGTGCACAAGGGACTGTTATATAGTTCATCAAAGACAACATTACAAATACAATACACAGATATATACAACACTACAAATATAGTACACAAATATGTACAGCATAGCTGCCACCATAAAGACAAAAACTGAGACATGAAAGAAAAACTATTCATGAGTACATAGCAGGACATGCACCTAGCCATCACTACCCAACAACTCAAAAGAAGACCAAACACTTATAGGACAAAACACCTCTATATGCTGATCAAAATCAATAGCACAAAACTGCTGCACCAGTCACATTGACATGAAGCAAACCACAATCCACTGCACCCGATCACAACCATCATGTAGACATGAAGCAAACACTATTGAAGCCAGAGCTGTCTCAAACTACAGACTGGGAAGGAGAGCACCAAAATTGATCAGGCCATCTCAGAAAACCTTCCAAATGCTTCATGTTCAATGCTCGATCATTAGCAAGTTGTAAAATTTGAGATTTAATTTGCTCAAGATGATGAACAAACATCACATTCTTCTTCGAGAACCTCTGCAAAAGTGAAAACAAAGACACGGTTCGCAAAATGATGTCAGAGTAAAGCCGTAGAATCACTGTTTCCAAATGAAAGTTAGCATTTGAGAATACTGCCAAACACCTAATTTTCCATAAATGAAATAAAATACCCCGTCTGATAGAATCAGCTATCATATTATTAGATAAACCAAAACCCAATAAAGCTTCCTTCCATTTTAAATGATGGCCAAAGATAGCAGGCAAATTTTTAAAAATAGCAGCCCATTGCTTTTTAGCAAACATACAATCCCAAAAAATATGCTTCAATGTCTCTTTCCAGGCACAGAAAGGACATTTAACAGGCTGAACTGAGATGCATTTCAACCTATCTTCCACTGGTAACTTATAATGTAAAATCTTCCACGCCATAATTTTTGCATCCTTATCAGCTTTAGTTTTCCAGATTTGAGCACTTAACTTAACCCAAGATTTGTTCTTAAGTTTGCACTTCCACTTTTGGTTTAGTCGTGGATTAAGTTCCATACGAGGAAGAACAGAGAGATAAATTTTCTTTAAGGGGAATTGGCTAAAATGACCAGAAGCAAACCAACACCAGTCCTTGAAAAAACTACACTGAACAGGGGTGCACATTTTCATTAGAAATTCTACTGAAACTAGAGATTGAACAAAAATAAGAAACCCTTCAAGCTTCTTGTCGAGGGTAAAACGTTCCATGGTAAGAACCCACGAAGACCAACTCAAAGAATTGAAATCCTAAAGGTCACTAAATTGACGAACTCCCTTTTTGAATAACAAATAGGCCTGTTTGGGAAAGGTTATAGCCAAAGGTTGGCCATGGTACTGAACATGTCTATTCCACCAGATAGATGAGGTGGCAAAACTAAAACCGTGTTGTAAAGATGCTTCCTTCCACTTAAGAAATGACAAACCTTCTGCCATGCCCTCCAAATGGATTGTAAAGCTGGAGATGCCTTAATTGTAAAGAAAGGCGCAAGAAGAATTTTATCTAACCAGCCAACCTCCTGCTATTTACTTTTGACAGAAGCAGATTTCAATCTGTGCCTTACCAAGATTTTCCATGGCTCTTCACCTTCAACAACTCTCACAATCCATTTTGCCGCTAAACATATCCCTTGAGTTTTAGGATCAATCACACCCAATCCTCCTTTCTTCCTTGGCTGAATACAATGAGACCAAGAAGTATACTTAAAACCTGAACTACCATCCCATTTAGACCAAATAAATTGGCGAGAGAGCCTATTTAAATCCTCATACCCTTTGCTTGAAGGCATCCAACATGAAGAAAAATAGACATGAGATGCAAGGAAAACTTTGTTAACTACCTGAATTCTACCAGCCAATGATAAAAACTTATTGCCCAAGTTGAAAAGTTTATTCTTGAGTTTATTAAGAAACCATTTCCACATCTCATGGAGAGAGACACCAAAACCAAAAGGGATGCCTAAATATCTTGTTATCTCGCCGTGTTTAATTTCCCTAGGAATCCATTGGGGTACAGGACCGGTTTGAATCATTAAAAACTCTGTTTTTGCATGAGCTAATTGGGAGCCAGATACCGAACAGTAAAGATTCAATATGTCAAGAGTATTCTTAATTTCAGTTTCTGAATTTTGCAAAAAAAGCATGCTGTCATCAGCAAAGTGAGAGTTGATCACGCTAGCTTCATGTGGAATAGAAACACCTGAGATGAGATTTAAATGGTTGGCCTTTTGCAATAAATAACCTAAAGCATCAGCTGTAAGAACATATAAAAAAGGAGCAAGTGGACAACCTTGTCGGATAGAGCGTTGCAGAACAAAAGGATCTGACAAATGATCATTAACAATTAATTGAGCATTAGCATCCTTAAACAGCATTCAAACATGCTCACATATTTTAGGACCAAAACCAAGCCATTGAAGCATTTTCAAGATAAAGCTCCAACGCATTCTATCATATGCTTTGTCAAAATCAAGCTTGACCACTAAAGCATTTTGACTCGTCTGCTGAGCCCATTCACTCACCTCCCAGGCAAGAAGTAGATTATCAAGAATAAATCTGCCCCCCAAAAAACCAGTTTGTTCAGGCCTTACTATGCCTTGAACCACTGGTTTAATACGCTGAGCCAAAGCTTTAGCAATAATTTTATAAGAGGTATTTAGTAAAGTAATCGGTCGCCAACCAGAAATAGAGTCTTCATTTCTGCCTTTAGGTAAAAATTTGACAACTCCTCTATTAATAATAGAACCCAAAGAACCTTTGCTAAAAGCCTCCAAGTAAAGGCAATAGAAATCATCTTTAATATGGGGCCACATAGCTTGATAAAATTCCACTGGAAGCCCATCGGAACCTGGACTTTTGTTCAAGGCCATAGAGAACAAAGCATGCTCAAGATCATCTAGAGAAAGCATCCGGTCCAAAAACTGACTATAGCCAGGATCGATTCGATTAGGAACACAGTCTCTGACAATATCTTCCAAAATGTGCTGAACATCATCCCAATGTTGATCCTCACTGAAGAGATTAGCATAAAACTTTTGAAATATCAAGCTGATCTCATTAGAATCAGTATGTAAAGAATCCTGATCATCTTTAATTGCATTAATCCTTTCCTTTTTATGTTTGTAATTTAAATAGTTAAAGAAGAATTTAGAGCCTTTGTTACCTTCTTTAATCCAATGAAGGCGAGCTCTGATTTTAGCCCCCATACCTCTATAACAGTCAAGATTGCGCAACTGCGTCTCAATCTCAGCAATAGCAGCTTGAATCTTAATGTTGCTAGGGTCTGTATTTAGCTATTTTCTTGCATGTTCCAATTTCCCTTTTAACATTTTTTCTTTGCACCTACGCTTCCAAGCCATTCTCTTACCAAAAGCACGTAAAAATAAGGTACATTGAGAAATAGTAGAACACCACCATTCAATCCAAGATTCCCCCTCTTGAGGCTTGGGGATAGTATCCCAGATACCTTTCAGAGCAGCCATACATTCAGAATTTTTGAGATGAGAAGTATTCAACTTATAAGGGAGAGCATGCTTAATATTAGGCATTGGAGAAGCTAAAAAGGCACAAAAAATCGAATAGTGATCTGAAAGAGTTGTGGAGTAATCCACTTGTACCAAATTGCCCAAAATAGCCAGGACCAACTGCAGATTAGGGATAAGTAAAATCTGTCAAGTCTACTTAATTTCCTCTCACCCCCTAATCTACAGTTGGACCAAGTGTACCAGCAATTAGCATGAGAGGAAAACTTGTCAAAGATGGGATCTATAATACCCAAGGAGTTGCAACAAAATAACCATTTATCAAATTCCTCATTGCTGAGTTTATACTGATTAAACCAGCTACGATCATTATGATGCTCTACCATATTGAAATCACTGCCTAAAACCCAGTCAGCATTGGGTAAATGATTGGACATCCAATCCCAAAGAAGATTACATTCTTTAGCATTATTAGGTGCGTACACAAAACATAAACCAATAGGCAAACCATTGATAAAGGTAAGGGCCCAAACACAATTATGTGAGGGATCCTCCCCTTTATCAATAATGTGCTTTGCTATCCATGGAGCAATTCCCAAAATAGCACCTCCTCTGCCATCACTATGAGATGTATGTAGAAAAATAGCATCTCTCCATACATGAAATAGTGATGCCTCAAGCCAACTACCACTAACTTTCACTTCTTGCAAAAACAAAATATCAGGCTTCCATTTGATAATAACATCCTTAACTTTAAACTTCCAATGAGGGAGAGAAAACCCTCTGACATTCCAAGAGAGAACGCTGCACTTCATGTCAAGGATGAAATAGTAGGGTCATCTTCTTGAGGCAACACATCAAACTGATTAGCAAGAGGAACATGTTGTTCTTCGTTATAAATATCTCTAGCAACAATTGAGGGGGACCTGGACCTATGACGGGGAGATGATGGGGGAGAGATAGGTTTACGAGGGTACTGATCCTAGGGAGTAGAAGAATAGGGAGAAACGGATTTATTTACATTCTGAACCTGAGAGATAGAAGAGGAAGATGGAAGTTTGGCATAGGAAGAAGAATGAGCAACCAAGGAGTTAGAAGAGCCAGAAGGTTCCTTACGTTTCCTAAACACTCTCCATTCGTCAATCATAACTGCATCTTTGAAGGAAGAAATAGATTGGATGGAGGGTCTACCATTGGCTGATCTGTTTGACTAGTCGGGGAAGCAACAGAAGATTTGACTGGATTAGACTGATCCTTATGGCTAGACAAGGGCTGAAAAGGTGACGGAGATCCTTGAAAGACTAGAGCAGAACTCGGGGGAGGAGAAGTATATTTACTTTTCCTGATAGGGCAATCTCTTATTAAATAACCTTCTTTCTGATAATAAAAACAAGCATTGGGTTTATTTAAATATACTAAAGATTGTTCACACTCGAAACCAGGACCAATCAGCTTGATATTCTCAGGCAACTGTTTATTCAAGTCCACTTCCACACAAACCCTAGGATGCACTCGTAGGCTAGCAAACTTATCAGTATTAAGTTTGCACCAAATGACTTTTCCCAGCTGAGACATAATATCTTTAAGAAATGGTCTAAAAGATAAATTTAGAAATGGTAATTCAATCCACATAGGATATCTAGATCTGGAAGGCCCTTCAGGATGGAAGTCAAAACTCCAAGCCTGCATATAACAGATTTGTCCGCAAATAACCCAAGTACCATACTGAAGCATTGCTTGAGCATGCTCTGCTAACTTAAAGGTACAAGATACATATCCTTTCCCTAGCCCTCTTAAGGATTCGATTTCCCATCCCCTGTTTTCCCAATTCATTCTGGCCCGTCAATAAAAATCCAATTCAGAAGGGACACCCCTTAAGAAGAATAAAATAACAAAGTGACTTTGGCATTCAGTAATAACCTCAATAACTTCATCTGGAAGCAGAAATTCTAAGGTTTTACCTGCTTCAACGTTGGATTGGTCTTCTTGCATAATGCCGCCTTTATCCACTTGAATGCCAATCTTGTCAATAACCTCTTCTCTGCAGCCGTTGTTGAGAACTTCAACCTTTCTGCCCGATAACTCACTCTCACCATTCAACTCGCCAGTTCCCTCCATGTTTTGGTTTTCATGAAACCGTTCCAGAACCTGAGGATTGTCTTTATCCCTGTTGTCACGGCCCAAATCTGGGCAGTTAATACCTCTAGATTGCCTTGCCGCTGTCTCCAGCCGCATGAAAAAACCAATGGTGTTTGAAGAGTTTTGAGAACTGACCAGGGGGTGAGAAGATAATGGCCCAGTTGTCCCCAATGTAGTCATAGAGCCTAATGTGGCCATGAGTGGAGTGTGCCTCCACATCAGGAATTATTTTATTTTTTTAATTAAGAAAAAAGGAAAAAATGTAGAGCAAATCAAATACCGTGTAGCAAAAAAATAAGTGTTTTCTAATATTTATATGTATGCATATTGCACCCAACTTGGCTACAGTGAACTCGTGAAATAAATATTACACATCTAGCTTATGAAATTAATGTTTTTTTGTTTAAGCTCTCATGCATATCGTATGTCTTGTAGTTTGCACTACCCTAGTAGACATGAACGTAAAAATGTGGAGGCACACAGGGGACTCAAATGGCACATAGGAGGTTGGAATTGCAAGTAGAAGATGCATTTTCTTCAAGCTCTGTGATTATACCGATAAGTATTTGTGTTTAATTTCCTTTGAGTCCGTGTTATTTGGCTCTATGTGGAGATTTTCATGTGTCCATTTATGGTTGTGTTTTTGTTTTTGTTTTGTGTGTGGTAGGTCTTGAGCACAATTTTTTTCTTTATGGTGTAGGAGTCATGGTTGGTCTAGAAGGCAAGTTTGGGGTTGCATAGTGAGAGTTTGAAAGTTTACTGTCATTTTATATAATTGTTCTTTCCATTTCACTATTGCAAAAAAACAATTATGGGTGTGTGTTGAGTAGAAGATGTATTTTCTTCAAACTTTTTGATTGTCCAGATACTTATTTGTGTTAAATTTTTATTTGAGTCTATGTTGTTCAGCTCTGTGTAAGAGAGGTTTTCCTATGTATATTTATGGTGGTTGTTTTTTAGTTTTGTGCAAGGGGCATGGTTAGTATAAAATGTAAATTTTATTTTTTAATGGTGCAAAAGTCGTGGATGGTTGGAGGGCAAATTTGAGGCTTTAAATGGTGAGGCTTTCAAGATTTACTATCATTTTATATAGTTGTTCTTTCCATGTCATTGTTGTAAATATTTTTTTTTGTGTATTAGCATTACTTTTACAACTTTACATGCTCTTAGAAGTGGGACTAAATTGTATATGTAGAAAGAATGTTTGAAAGTTACTTATCATTTTATATAGTTGTTATTTTCAAGTCTTTGTTGCAAATATTTTTTTCTAGGTGTGTGTTTGTAATGCATAGATGGTTAGAGAAAATTCAAGAATGTCAAATATTTATGTGACATATTGGAGGAGGTTGTTGTTGAGGTGGGCAATAGAAATCTTGTTCAAATGCTTAATGACAGGATGACGAAAAGCTAATTGCAATGAGTTGATCAAGCTATTTTTTGGAGTTTGGCATCTTGTTGATTGAATCTTATGTTAGAGGGTTGAGCAAAACTGAATTAGAGAAAACCTGATGTAGGGATTAGAAGAAACCAACATGTCAATACAAATACAACCAAGGTTTGGATCCTCGGCTTGATAATAAAAATAAAAACATATTCAATTATTTATGCATCTAATGTTATAGAACATAACACTAAAAATGCTTGTTTATATATTTATTGGTTTTGATATTTAAGTTTATAAACTCTAAACTAGAGATGGCACCAGAGATTGTGGTATTAGATCTAGGCATACCTTATATATCCAGAACATTAACATTTAAATCCAATTAATCATATGAAAAACTCAATCTAGTGTTTGCTCCCAATTTCTACATGTCAATGACTTGAATCATGTTTCATTGAAACACTAAAACTGTTAGGAAAGGTGTCTCAACCTTGTAATTACAAAAAGTGCAATTTTTCGATTATAAAAAATAGAAAATTCATTTTTTTGGGATATAGAGTTGATTTTGGCTAAAATATTTTTTTTGGGTTGTCTGCACCACCATTGATGGTGCCCAGTGCATAGATCTCTTTGAGCTCTTCAATTTAAAAAAATCGGGCCCAATCAGCTTCTCGGATCAAAAGTTATGGCCTCTAGAAGTTGGGCCTCCCATATTGGAAAATATCAAAATGTGTTGGACATAGAAAAGAGTTGTAAGGGGGAGTTACATGTGTTGATGTGTGTTTTGACACATCATAAGGCATCTTTGGTTGGAGATAATGAAACCCTACGAATTTAAGTGTCACTTTTGTGTGGTTTTAGCTCATGGTTTTGTAATTACCATTTGATATTTTCATGTATTGTATCTCCTATATATTAGGTGCTTGAGATGGAGGTTGTGTGTGAGAGTTTTATACATGTTGAGTTGCCTCCAGATCTCTGGTTGGTGATACTCCTGTGAAAGCTTGCTCTACAAATATATAGTGATCTTGTTAAGATTTTTGAATAATATATTGGGACGCTTTTGGAGTGTGGGGTTTTTCTCCCGAAAGGGTTTTTACCACGTAAATCACTGTGTTGTGGTATGATTGTTATTTATGTTTATTTTTGTATAATTTTTTGTAACTTGTAAAGATTTGAAAAGTTTTGCATAATCTTCCTCTCAAGATTAGTGTAGGAAGTTGTTATGCTACCTTAACTTCCTTACATGAACTAACTCAACTTTAGTCTATAATAAAATGAAGCCTTGTTGTACATAATTTCCAAGTACATGCTTGTGACTTGCATAGTGTACCACTTAATACACTAGAGTCTAGAATTGACTCCACTATGCTTTTCTATACAATAGTATTCTAAGATAAATAGTTTCCAGATAGAAGGCAAAGGAAATGTGACAAGAATGGGGTTGAAGAGGTTATTGCTAAAGGTATAATCAACATAAAAGCAACTAGCCTATTATAAAACTTGTAAATAGTTAGAAAAGATAGTAATAATAAGAAATGGCTTGTTTGAAATGCCGGCCAAGGAGATTAAAACAAATTTCCCCAAATTAGTTTCACTAATATCAAATTCTCTAGAGACGAATTGATCGTTTGTTGCTCCTCACTCAAAAGGCATCCTAATAAAAAATGTTAGATGATCTATTCTATGGGCATCCAAGCAATTCTACTTTGATGGCCAAGAGACTTGAACTTAGTTATGGTATACTCACTTCAACTCAATTTACAATCTTTTGACTCTTTCCATTACCTTTAAAATTGTAAAGAACTTCATATGTGTGAACCCAATTGTAAATAATATTTAATCCTCAAACATCAATGCTATTGAAAAGTGTAACTTGTAATCGCAGCAAAATAAACGAAATTTTTTAAAAATTGAAATAGCAACAAGAATAAAATCTTGAGAGCATTTAACATGTTTTTAATAACAAATTAGAAGCACTAAATCCTAGCGAATATTAGGGCCACCAGAAATATCAAGCCCCAAGGTTTGATACATCAACAAAAACATAGATCAATAAGAAAACACATATATTTTTCAAAACTAGGGAAAATAAAACAAGAATATGTGTGTGTGTGTGTTGGGGGGGGGGGGTGGTTAAGGGAATTGCTCCCACAAAAATGAACAGAGATTACATGCCTTGCAGACACAAGGGTGTAGAGGACAAAACTATAAAGGAACTATATGTATTCATATAAAACATTTACAATATAGAGCAGTAGGAGTTGCGACCCATCACTTCGGGAGCTGGTGGAGGAGGTATCTGGTGCCAGCTATAAATTGTCCCAGTCTCTGTCGTCCGTCTTCCGTCGGGGAAGGATCCAGGAAGCCCACCACAAAGTCACAAGTTTCCATATTATCACGAATCACTCCTTCACAGAAGAGGGAGATGATCTGTGTCATGTCTTCATTTCCCTGTAGGTTCCTCGGTTCAAAAACACCTGCCTAGCTCCCAAATGTCGATTGTTTGATAAAGGTCGAAATTGTGTCTAAAGCAACATGCTGGAGGTACAGCACCACCACTCGCTTCACGATGATTCTTGTGAGGCCCTTGTGCCCCATGGGCCAGAGTGAACTGGGTGATAAACCACCCCAGGAGAAAATGGTTGTGGATGTGGAAGTCAGTCAGGAACCTTAGATTAATGACATGTACTAGTATCTGCAAGGAGTCTTCAATTTGCACTATGAACATTCACCTTATCTAGGTAAGCACATCACTGGTGTCGCAAGGGCATTGATAGCCGTGAACTAGTACAAACGCCATGGGAGCAATCCTTGAGGCTGGAGGTAGTTTCATAAATGGCTTTCTTTGGAGATGAATAAATAGAGGGAACATTAGTTTCAAAGTTAACATATGCTTAAAGGTAAATAAATCCATTGATGAGTGGCAGGTGGCACTCATCCAAACATACCTTTTTGTTCCCTTTTTCACATTTTTATGCACCACATGTTTTGTTGATTGCACTATGGAAGATGTGAAATCTTGTTTATGTTAATAAAAGATACAATGTTGGAGTTATTGTTGTGATGAAAGGACCCATGTTTTGGATTGAAACTGACAAAATTATGCATAAATGTCTACTTTGTGTCATAGGTGTCTCTCTCGTGGAGAAAGGATTTTGGGAGACTCTAGAGATGATCCTAACTATCTCCGAAGTTGAGTAGAAGGTTCACTACACAACACTTCAACATTTTCTAGGATGGTTGGAGGATCTCCGGAGCTGGAGTAGCAGGACAGGAAGGGTTGGTGATCATAAAGACCTCCGGATCTATGTCCTAACAAGCCATATAGTGATCTCCGGAGCACTTGTTAACTACACAGATTCTCCAGAGTTGCACAGAGTCTCTGGAGTTGTTTCACTGCCAGAATATCCGTAGCTACTGTGAAGCTACAGAGTTTCACACATCAAGATCAGGGTTTTTGAGAAGATAACTGCAGTGGTTCGAAGGGAACAAAGTACAATTGCCATTTGATTTTGCATGAGTGAGGGACTTCTAGTAGTTTGTTGTTTTTAAAGTTAATTCCCTTCTTATCAAGGCTTCCATGGCATGTTTTGTTAAAAGTCAAACTCTAGATTTAAGGACACCTCCAATGTCACCTAAGTCTTTTAAGTTCTGCATGGTTATACTTTTATAGAGATAGTTGCATCTTTAATTTCTAGAATAAAATATCTTTCGTATCTCAAGTTGACCTAAGAGAAAAGATGGTAAACTTCAGAGATATGATATCAACAACAAACTGATATATATTGATGGAGACAACATAATAATATATAGTTTTTAGTTGGTTTTTATATAATTTAGATAGTTACAGAAACATATACTTCTTGAATATACTCTATTTTTGGAATATTGGATTAAGGAAGGTGGTTCTATTATATTTTTGTTCTGAAATCTCTGTTTAGTCTTCAATTCTGAAGGTGTGGAGCAAGGGCCCACTCCCACTGACATAAGGGAGGCTAGTATTGTTTATTGCTTTCTTGTGTATTGATTCCTTAATGTAGTTTTTCCTACTTTCATAAAATAAATCAAATTCTTGTCAATCCAGTCTTGTTTATGTTTTACTGATTGTTTTAGCTTTTGTAATCAAATAGATCATTTCCAGCAATGTGTTGTATCAATTCTTAGATTAGGTTTCCTTCAAAGCAGATAGTTAGAAGTATGAGTTTGATTAATTAGGGAAGTTTCATTTCAGTAGATTAGTTAAGGACTGTTAATTGTCAATTCCTATTGCAGATTGCCATGGACACAGTCCTGGATTTGACAAAAAATATGAGTAAATACAATAATAATGAAACACCCAAAATATATATATATATATATAAGTTTAAGTACAAAGCATAGGAAAACGATATAAATATGTCGAGATGAAAATATAAGCTATTATTGATTATATATACAAAACATAGGAAAACAATATGTATATTGGGTGTTTCATTATTATTGTATTTACACTTTTGGTTTCTTTGTGTTTATGTGTTTGGGTTAGTACATGTACATGTGGAAGCATTTTTATGTGTTTATGTGTTGAAGATAGAGTTTATATTTTTTTATATTTCTTTTCATGTCCTTCTGTCTCTTGGTCCTCACGCCACCTCTCTCCCATTCCTTTTATTTAGCCCTATTGGTCTACAAATTATCAATTCTATTTCTCTTGCTCTCTAATCTCCTGATGATGGATCATGGAGTGTGATCTGAAACGTTGAGGGAAAAACTTTCACACAGTTAAATTCTGAAGCACTCATTTACAATATTTATGGACTGTGGAAATCTTATGTCTATTAAAGATGAAACAAAATTGTTGTCTAAAGGATATACTCTGACTTCAATGCAAAGCATGGATGCATACAAAACTATAACTACACTACACTTGGTATGTTTTTTTTAAATTTTAATGAGCTTGGGTGATCACAAACTTCTCAAACCGGGACCTATCCATTGGGCTGTAGAGTCTCGTGTTTATTAAAGGAAAATAATTACAAGGAGATGTATTACTACCTATTTGAAGATTCAGATACATAAAAATCAATATCAAACCATGAGAATACTTAGTAACCAACACCATACACCATTCATCCATGTGTATTATTGAAATGACCATTTACATAGTTGGTAATGGATTAAGATTTGTCACATTCATTCAAATCAAATTTTACAATCATACCACTAAATACATGGCAAGAGAAAGCCCTAACTGCGATTAGAGGTTTCCTAAAAGAACACTTATAGCAATGGAGAAAAACAATGATTGATATCAAGTTACAATATATTTCACAAACACTTTTGATAACTACTTCTTGAAGAACTGAAACTGATCGCTGGTCGCTACCCTAACTACCTCTAGACTTCTTGCACCTGCAGAGAGAAATTCTACCCAAAATGACCAGCCCTTTGAATGAGTTTCAATCTTCTATTTGTAGCCTTTACAATTCAAATCTGATGATGAATGGGTGGGAAAACCCTAACAATCCCACCAACTACAATAAATACATCATTTTCAACCGCTCATTTCGCATTAATGGCGACCTGGTACGGTTCTGCGTCTATTTGGAAGTCATAGGAGACAGTCGCTTTATGTTTTTACGCCCTTTTTAGTGAATTGCAGAAATCTGAGGGGGTTTGGAAGCGAGAGTTTTGGGGGTTCCAAAAACTACGGGACGGAAGGGGTGTTCAAGATATTGTATAAATTTTGGGTTGTGTGAATATCAAAAGTTCAAGTATGAAGTGGAAATGTCCTGAAGGCTGTAAAACATTTGCAATGTCTAAAGGTATACAAAATTCTACCAGGGACAAGGATGATGAAAGTGGAACTTTAGGGGGGACATGGAAAATTCTTGAGCCATGTGAAAGTCCTATAATGTCCAAGAGTGGGTAAAACTTCTGCATCTTGAAGGGGGCCAAAGTTCTGCAATTCCTAAGGGGGTTCAAACTTCTACCAAGGATAAGAAATTTTGGATTTTAATAGAGGTATATACATGAAGTATAAGTTGGTATTTACCTTTTGACATTTACTTTCTTATACTTTAAGTTATATTTCATGTATATAATTGTAGGATGTTTGAGAGTGATTTCGGATCTATAGGAGTTAAACTGCATATTCTAGAATTTGGAGATCTCAAAAATTTTAGACTTAGCCAAATTTTCGAGGATTTCAGGGGCAATAGCACCAGACCCACAAAACAGGACAAATACATAGGGACCTCCCTTAGGGAAATTTTGATGAAGTTGGCATGATTTTGCAATTATGAGGTTTGAAAAATAGGAGTCCCAACAAAATCTAAATGACCATTGGTTGTTGTCCAAGGAAAAAAAAGAATGTTGAGAACCCTCCTTCCTCACGCCCAAAAGGAGGTAAAAATTACAAACATATGGGCATCCAAACAAATGAACGAGTTGTTCTTTTTAAAGCATGCAAAATGGTAGTTTCTTGACACATCCACTTGCATAAAACTCGATGCCTAAATAGAAGAAATCAACCGACAACTTGGGTGTCCAAGGGAAGTGAAAAGAATAATAGATTTTTGGCTTTTTAAGGGAGAGATTTTTGGTTGATATGTGGCATCTAAATCAAATAGATACATTATTGGTTTATGGTGTTCCACAATGGTGGTCCTTTGAGAGTTTATAGCACCCAAAAAGCACACATATTATAGTTGTTTGGGGTACCCAAAAGAAAAGAAAAACACACAGCATGGCAGCCTAGAATAGAGGTAAAATGACATCTAAGCATTGTTAGCAAACAATAGCAATGGGTGCCCCGAAAAATGAAGAAAACAACACACACCATCTAAAAATTAGCAAAATAATGTTATTTCCACATCCCACAAGCAAGGGCTAGCTGATTCACATCACGGTGTCCCAAAATGCACCTTTAAAGCACATAAAACAAGTCATTTCTCAACAATGGTGGTCAACATTTTTCTTCCCTTCAACATGGTAGCTATTCCACTTTTCATCCATCTTTCTTTATTTTTTTATCCTCTCCATCCCATTAAGAACCCTAACACCCATTTCCCCAAAACAATTAGAATAATGAATAAAATAAATGGTATCATTTAAAAGGTAGTTAACATGACATATAAAAAATAGCAAAATAACCCTTTCAAGGACCCCAAAAAGATGATTTGAAAGAACAATTTTAAAAGGGAAACCATCCAAACCAAAAATTAAAACTATTAAAATAAAAAAATTTATAATAAATAAATAAAAAACCATTAAAATAAATTTGTTAAAATCTAATAATATAATCCTATCAAAAGCCTGTCGTAAAAAAAGACTCTAATTTCCACTAAAACAATAGATTCATTCCAAGAACTCTTGCTTCCTCAAAAATTAAATAAAATCATAATAGACAACCGCATGGGAACATACTTATGACACCATGACTAGCAAGGGGGGTATCAGTTGCATTCAAATTGTTGGCACAAAAAAAAAACTAGTTCCCAAATTGCATTATTTTGTCCCAAATCCATCACAATTCCTACTTTGTGCCTTTTGTTGAAGTTGATACACCAACCTCAAAGATCCCAATGAACACCTGCAAGCAAATAACCTGTCACACAAAGGAGACCAAGAGGCATAATAATGGTGCTCTGCAAACCTGAAGCAAAATGCATAAAGAATGAATAATTACAATAAGATCAATCCTTATGAAAGGAGATCAAAACCCTAAAAGTGAGAACCCTAGGATTAATAATAAATTATTAAAGTGCCTAAGTTTAGCTTAAGTGAAATAAAGTAAAGGTGATTTAATTAATTAATCAATGTGATTTAATTAATTGTAATTAACCTCTTACTCTAACACCCCCTTTAAGATGAACTTAGGGAGAAGCTAAAAAAACTAAGGACAAATGCATGAAAGCAAAGATGGGTCCCGACAACTAGGCCTGATGAGGTACCCATGTACAAAAGAGTCTCACAAATAGAGAAAAGGAGAAAACCACGCGGGAAAAACTCCTCCCCAAAAGAGAGAACAAACCTCCCTACAAGAGAGAGAGAAAGAGTGAAGGACTAAGAAGCCTCCACAAAAGATGTTTCAAAATAATAGGAACATGAAGAACTCCACTGAAGCATGAAGAAGCTGCAAACACTATCGAAGACTGACTACTATAGTGTTGAAAGAAGAACATCCTCTAAAACAAGATGAAGATCAGGATCAAGAAGACAAGAATCTGCATGAGTGCCCCCAATGACACTACTAGAATCAGATGGCAAACAAAGGCAAAACATCTGGAACTCGAAGAAACAAATGGCACAGGTACCAAAAGTCTGAAGAACTAATCAAGTGAAAATAGAAGGTTGCCTCCACAAAAAGAATGCAAGAGTGTCCATATGGTAAATGCTCCATCTCACTGAAATGCATGGGTAACCAACCGTTGATGTACCGCTGCATCCGCCTAGTACATAGGAACAAATACTAGATACACAACTTACTCCAACGCGAAACCAAGGAAGCATTAGCACCAACAGTAGAAACCCCCCCATAATATAGACAAGGGAGAACCGTATCTTCTGCATCCGGACTCCTTTTTGGGTCCCATTTTTTTGAAAGTGCATGTTTTTTGTGTACTTCATCATGGTGCTATTGGTTTCCTCTCTTTCTGTCAGATAATTGTATTTTCAGCATGTGGTCTTTTTTTGGACATTGTGAGCTTTCATTGTAAGCACTTCCCATATGTAAATGCACTGAAATAAAGTGTCTTAGTATTGTACATGTATTCTTGAGATCTTAGACATCATTTTGTGCCTTATTGTACTTGCACTATGATATAAAGTGCCATGGGGGGGTTGATGTTTGCCTTTTGTTTGCCATCACACCTTTGTCAAGTGAGTGTCCCTTCCACAACAACAATGAATCACATTGATTCTTGCCTCATGTGTGTGCCTTGGTTTGCACACCCTTTTATTTGTTGGTACTTTCATGTTTGCACGTTGAGATGTTTATGTTTCTTCTACATGCACTTCCTAGTTTCACACAGTTTCAGTGTACCTATCATGGCTCTCCCTTGTTCGCATTATCAGGGGTTTCTACTGTTGGTGCTAATGCTTCCTTGGTTTCGCGTTGGAGTGAATTAAGTATCTAGTATTTATTCCTATGTACTAGGCAGATGCAACGGTACATCAATGGCTGGTTACCCATGTATTTCGGTGAGATGGAGCATTTACCATATGGACACTCTTGCATTCCTTTTGTGGAGGCAACCTTTTGTTTTTCACTTGATCAGTTCTTTAGACTTTTGGTCCCTGTGCGATTTGTATCTTCAAGTTCCATATGTTTTTCCATTATTTGCCATCTGATTTGAGTAGTGTCATTGGGGGCACTCATGCAGATTCTTGTCTTCTTGATTCTGATCTTCATCTTGTTTTAGAGGAGGTTCTTCTTTCAGCACTATAGCAGTCAGTCTTCGACAGTGTTTTTAGCTTCTTCATGCTTCAGTAGAGTTCTTCATGTTCATCTTCATGTTCCTATTCTTTTGGGACATCTTTTGTGGAGGCTTCTTAGTCCCTTTCTCTCTCTCTCTCTCTTGTAGGGAGGTTTGTTCTCTCTTTTGGAGAGGAGTTTTTTCCCACGTGTTTTTCTCCTTTTTTCTCTATTTGTGAGAGACTCTTTTGTACATGGGTACCTCATCAGGGCTAGTTGCCAGACTGTTTTTATTTTAAAAAATTACTTTATAATCATTTTTTTAAAATATTTTTTTTGAAAAAAAATACTTGCAGTGTAGAAAAAAATTATTATTTTTTATTGGTACCTCGGTTTGCGTGTTGGGGAGGTCGTACGACTTTCCTGGCAAATTTTTTTTGCCCCAGATGAGCCCGAGGCTGATTTCGACGATTTGACAATTGATCTTAAAATTTTTGGGCCTTTTAAGCACGATGGTGAGGTCCATTCGGGCCCAACATGCTCCAAAAAATAGCTTTGCTCCAAATCCCAAAAAAAAGCACCCTGCTGAAACCCTTGCAGATCTAGCCTACGAAGCTCAAATCAAGCCAAATAAAAGGCTAATTTGACTATTTTGACTGCTCTGAATCTAATTGAATACTCTATTTTACACAAAAAAACACCAATCAAAAAGCTCTTGTGCAAAATTTTCTCCAAAATTTGAGAAAGGGCTTGCAGATCTGGAGCTTAGATACCATGTAGAAGTTGAGAAACCAACCTCACAGGACCTAGTGAACACCTGCAAAACCTAAGAAACCTTCCACAAGAGAAAAAAAAGCAAAGAGAGCAATTTGCACAAAAAAGATGCAATTAATGAAATAGATTTTTGAATTACATGAGAGCACTTGCTTTTATATTTGCAAGTTAGAAAACCTAATATGAGAGATTCATAAGTTTAGCTTAAGTGAAATAAAGTAAAGGTGACTTAATTAATTAATCAATATGATTAAATTAATTAAGCAAAGAACCTATTACTCTAACACCTTTCTTCCTTAAAACCCATTATTTATATCCGATCTGAGACTATTTTGAATGGGTTCCCTCCAAAAAAATTCTAAGTGTTTTCCTTTTTTGAAGTGCAAGGAAGAAAGCCCACAAAAAAGGCTAACTCCAAAGTTTCCTGCCTTTTCCCTTGTATTTTTTGCCTTTTTTGGAGCGTCCAAGTTTTGGGGTTCTCTCTTCTATCATGCCATTCCTATTGGCTCTGAAAACTCCCCCTTGTTAATTTGTAAATCACCTAAGTGTTTTAGATCTCAGAGGTTAGGGTGGCGGTCTTCCTTCTTCTTCCAAGCAGGCAATAGGCGGAAATCCTGATCGCCGAAGTCTGATGAAGCTCAAATTTTGTTGTCTTTCGGGCATCGAAGATCAAGAGGTTTTCCTTTTGAATGCAGAAGGGTGAAAGCCTGATCGTCGAAGTCCGACAAGCATCGAAGATTGAGAGTTTTCTCTTCCTCTTTCCTTTTTGAAGGTTGAAGGGTGAAGGTATGAGGCCCGATCCCCGATCATTTCTATAGGGTGCCAAGGGTTCAGCTGGCGTACTCCAGAGTGTTTCTTGTTCACTTGTAAGTTACAAGCGTTATCGAGAGGGTTTGATGCCTAATCCCGATGATCTTCAAAATTTTCTAAGTATTTCAGGATAGGGGAATCATGTGGTTCCCTTTCTTCTCTTCCAAATGCATGATGTATGGTGAAGGCCCGATCTTTGAATTCTGATGGTTTCCCTTTGTTCCTTTTGGACTTTGGAGATCAAGGTTTCCTTCTTCACCCTTTTAGAGGTCGATTGCCCAGTGGAAGCCCGATTGGTCGAGGCTTGACTGTTTTTCCTTCTAGTGCTCCTTCCACTGTTCAGAAACATGAGGAAACATGCCAACAACTTCCTAGCCACCATTAATGACTCTTCAGAGCCCAATTGCTTGTAGAAACTGATTACTTGCACCCCTATTCCACTATAGCTCCTTTTGCATTGAATTTATTTTACCTAGGGCATGGGCGGTTGTTCTTCTTCAACGGGTTTCCAGGGCAGGGCCATGTAGGTACACACCAAAGACATAGAGATGAGTTTATTGTAGCATGGGTGACTGGTTTTCCTTGTTGACCACTCTTCCCCACACCCATGACTGCTACAGTATGATTTGAAAAGCTATATATGCATGTTTGAAACTCATCTAACAGGCTAGTCATTGAACCAATTGTTTGGTCTACAAGTGCCTCAGGTTGATTTTAAGTCTTCAAATCACGCTAGTCTAGGTAGTTAATGGAGGAATGCATCTGATACAACATAGGAAAGGATTGTAATGCACATCTTCATGTGGTGGTGTGTCTCCATGGCAGATTTGTTGGGATAAGGTGCCATTAACCTTGTAAATCCCAATATTGTATATATTCTATTTATTATATGTAATTTTTTAGGAGATGTACTAGTTTCACTGACAGGGGTAATTTTGGAGTAATCGGAGGTAATTAATAAGTGACTTTTACTATTGGCAAATGTAAAAACTCAAAGTAAATGAGGGTAGGTGTTTTTCCTTGAGGAATCTACTATATTTGGCATGTATGATAACTGTCATAATGTTTGGTAAGTGAATCTATGACAGCTGCAAGTTGTCATAAGATTATGTGATTCTATGACGCATATGATGGATATGTTAGTTGTATATTTGCTATATTTAGCCACAGGTGCCTATCTTGGAAAGGATGCATGTTGGAGGTATCTACGACGGTTATGATGCATCATAAGATGTTGTAAGATGCAATTCTTAGATATGGGCACCTAACTTTGAATGGGTCAACTTTCGACACTTGGAGGTTGCTTGTACGTGCCATTTTGATGCTTGCATGTGGGATATTTGGAGGAGAGAGAAGGTGAACGCCTAGGATGAGTTGGACAACTTTTCTATAAGTATTTTCCATGTATTTGTTGCTGCAATACAGATTTCAGGTACTCAGGTGCTGCCAGAATGCTATCAGATTGAAGATTGAAGGAGAGATTGGTGGTGTTGTTGTATTGTACAATCTTTTGCAGATTAATACAAACATTAGGCCTCTTTCCTGTGCAGAGTTTTTTTACCTGAAAGGGTTTTCTCCACATTATACACTGTGTCATTGTGTTATGTGTTAAGTTTTCTAATTTTGCATCTATGTGAAGCATAGTTTCATTTCTTGTTATAATCTCCATCAATGATACACACTTAAAAGAATGCTGAAATTTATTTGAATCAAATTTCCATTGAAGTAGTGTTGCTTTCATTTCTAACATTTGGTATCAGAGCCTGGCCAACATTGACTCTTGGGCGGTAGTGTGGAAGTTGTAGCTGCAATGGGAAATTTGGTTGTGTTTTTTTTGCAGATCTTGTGTTGTTATTATGGCTGCATCCACCATTGCATCAACCTCTTGAATGGACATTGAGAAGTTCAATGGAATGGAGTATGAGTTGTGGAAGCTAAAAATGGAAGATTTGTTGGAAGAAAGAAACCAATGGTTGGCTGTACAAAAAGAGAAGACATCTGATGATGTCTCTTCGGATGAGTGGGCAAAACTGGATAAGAAGGCACAAGGAACCATCCATTTGTGTCTTTCAAATTCTGTGTTGTTGAATGTCACAAAGGAAGAGACTACACACAAGTTGTGGAATCGGTTGGGTGAGATCTATCAAGCCAAGAGTATAGTAAATAAACTTTATTTAAAATAAAAATTGTTTTCTTTGAAAATGAAAGAGGGTGAGTCGGTTGCAGAGCATTTTAATTATTTTAATTTGTTGATGAGTTAGCTTGCTTCAGTAGATGTTGAAGTTGATGAGGAAGATAAATGTATCTTGCTTCTTTGTTCTTTACCTGAATCATGGGAAAATGTCATTTTGGCTATCAATGCTAACCTCACAGATCCGAAGTTGGATGCTCTTGTTGCAGTTTTAATAGCATAGGAATTAAGGAAGAAGAGTTTGGATAGTTCAGGTGATGCTCTCAGTATCAGGGGAAGGTCTAAGGAAAGGAGATCAGAAAGGGGCTAAGGACAAGTCCAAGGGTCAGTCTAAGACTCTTGGCAAAAAGAACAGAGTTAAGTGTTGGAACTGCAGTAAAATGGGACATGTGAAGGAGTGCAGAACCCCCAAGAAACAGTGGGAGAGTGCTTCGGACAAGTCCTCAAATACAGGTGAAGATGCTTTACTTTCTGCATGTAATATTGTTTCTAATGATCACTGGTTGGTTTACTCTGGATGCTCATTTCATATGACCCCGCATAAGGAATGGTTCTCCACATATGAGGAATATGATGGAGGTAATATCTACCTTGGTGACAACTCTTCATATCCAATTGTCGAGAAAGGAAAGGTATTGTTGTGTTTTAGTGATGGGAGGATTAAAACCCTCCCTGGTGTTTTGCATGTTCCTAGATTAGCTAGAAATATGATTTCAGTTTTGAAGTTGAATGATTTGGGAATGCATGTGACATTTGACAAGCATGGCTGCAAATTTGTGAGAGGGAACGTGGTGGTAGTGAAAGGGAAGAGATTCGGGAACTTGTTTAAACTTGAAGCCACTATAGTTTGTAATGCCTCTTATGTTTCTGAGGCTTCTGAAAACACTTATATATTGTGGCACCGTAGATTGGGCCACACAATCAATAATGTATTAAAAACTAGTAAGAATAAAAATTTGTGGGATGATTTCTCCTATTCTGATGAGCATTTTGATTTATGTGAGCATTGTGTGTTTGGTAAACAAAATAGAAAATCATTTCCTTCAGGAAGCAATAGAGCAAAAGAGAAGTTAGAAATTATTCATACGGATGTGTTTGGGCCTGTGGATAATGAATCTATCAAAAAATCTCGTTATTTTGTCACTTTCATTGATGATGTATCCAGATTTACATGGATTTATTTTATGAAACATAAATCTGAAGTTTTCACTAAGTTTAAGGAATTCAAAGTCCTAGTAGAGAACCAATTAGGTTTAAAGATAAAAATATTAAGATCTAACAATGGAGGAGAATATTGCTCTAAGGAATTTGATGAGTTTTGCAAGCATGCAGGTATTATCAGACAAAAAACAACTCCATATACACCACAACAGAATGGTGTTGCAGAAAGGATGAACCGAACAATCATGGAAAGAGCCAGAAGTATGCTTAGTGATGCACAGTTAAATGAATGCTTTTGGGCAGAGGTCGTGTGTACTGCTTGCTACTTGATAAACAAATCTCCTTGTAAGGCTCTTGATTCAACACCTTATGAAGTGTGGACAGGTAAGAAACCTTATGTTTCACATTTAAGGGTTTTTGGCTGTGAGGCTTTTGTTCATGTGCCTATGGAAAAGCAATCTAAGTTGGATCCAAAAGCTGAAAAGTGTACATTCATTGGATATGGTGATAATGTCAAAGGTTATAAGCTTTGGAATCCACTAATCTGCAAGATTATCTTTTCTAGAGATGTTATTTTCAGGGAACTTAGAGCTATTTATGAACCTGAGCAACCAAAAGAAAAAGAATTAAAGGTAAAGAAGGTGCAGTTTGATTTAGAGCAACAAGATGCACCTCAAGAAGAACAAAATGATGGATTGGGGGGTGAAAAAGAAGAAGATTTGAGTAGTTCTAATGAAGATGAGTCTGTTGTTACAGAAGAAGTTGGTGCAAATGATCATGTAGAAGAACGAGTAGAGTCTCTTACTCCACCCTTGAGGAGATCCACAAGACAACGAAATCCAGTTGACAAGAATAGCCCACCAGATTTCTGTTGTGTATATGCTTTATTGAATACTAACGATGAACCTAGATCCTACAAGGAAGCTATTTTTGCAGATGATAGTGAGTCTTGGTAGTTAGCCATACAGGAGGAGATGTTGACTTTAGACTCTTGTAATACCTAGGATCTTGTTCATTTGCCCAAAGGAAGAAAGGCAATAGGTTGTAAGTGGGTCTTCAAGAAGAAGTTTGGAGCATACGAGTCATTGGAGAAGTACAAGGTTATACTGGTAGCTAAGGGCTACTCCCAGAGAGAGGGAGTTGATTTTGGTGAGATATTGCCTCATGTTGCTAAATTGACTTCTATTAGATTTCTCTTATCCATTGTTGTAGCCTATGACTGGGAGATTGAGAAAATGGATGTTAAGACTGCATTCTTGCATGGAGATCTTGAAGAAGAAATTTATATGCAATAGCCTACAGGTTTTGAGGTAAAAGGAAAAGAACATTGGGTTTGTAGGTTAAAGAGTCTCTTTATGGTCTGAAATAGTCACCCAGAATGTGGTATCAAAAGTTTGACTCATTTGTTTTGAAGTTGGGTTTTGTTAGAAGCAAGAAGGATCACTGTGTTTACATTTATTGTGTTGATGATTCTATACTGGTTATTGCTTTGTATGTTGATGACATGTTTTTCAACAATACCAAGGGTATGATTAGTGAGCTTAAAGCCCAACTTTCAGGTGCATTTGAGATGAAGGATCTTGGTGTTGCAAGGTATATTTTGGGAATGGAGATCAGGAGGGACAGAGTTAACAAAAAGCTTTGGTTGTCACAAAGTAAGTATGTGAATACTATTTTGTAGAGGTTTAGTTTGCAGGACTGTAACCTAGTTAGAGTTCCTTTACCCATTGGTACTAAGCTTTCATTAGATATGTGTCCAAAGACTGGGGATGATTTTGAGGATATGTCTAATGTGCCATATGCTAGTGTTGTATGGAGTTTGATGTATGCAATGGTTTGCACTAGACCAGATATTGCCTAAGTAGTGGGAGTTTTGAGCATATTTATGTCTAACCCTGGTAGACAGCATTGGAATTATGCGAAGAGGGTGTTTAAATATCTTACAGGTACTCTTGACCATTGTTTGGTTTATTCTGGTACTGATAGTGTTGATAAATCTTTGGACATACAAGGTTTTATTGATGCAGATTGGGCAAGTGACTTAGATAGTCGAAGGTCCACTTGTGTCTATGTGTTTACTCTATTTGGAGGTGTAGTGAGTTGGATGAATAAGAGGCAGCCCACAGTTGCTTTGTCCACCACAGAAGCAGAGTATATGGCTGCTACTCATGTCTTTAAGGAGGCAATTTGGTTGAGGAGACTGTCTACAGGTATTGGTTTTGATTGCAGGATCATTCAGATTGGTTGTGATAGCTAGAGTGCTATCTGTTTGGCCAAGAATCCCATGTATCATGCTCAGACTAAGCATGTTGATGTTCAGTATCACTTTGTTCGAGAGTTGGTTGCAAATGGAGAGATTGAGCTGAAGAAGATAGACACTCAGGAGAATGTTGTAGATTCATTGACCAAGTCTGTGAGCAGAGAGAAGTTCGTATGGTGCAGAGAGGCCATGGGCCTTGTTTCTAATGCATGATTATTTTCATTTGATTTCCTATGGGTTGATTTACAATGTATAATGTCAAGTGGGAGAATATTGGGATAAGGTGCCATTAACCTTGTAAATCCTCATATTGTATTTATTCCATTTATTATATGTAATTTGTAATTATCCATAAGGAGATGTACTAGTTTCACTGGCAGGGGTAATTTTAGAGTAACCGGAGGTAATTACGGAGTGACTTTTACTATTGGCAAATGTAAAAACTCAAAATAAATGAGGGTAGGCATTTTTTCTTGAGGAATCTACTATATTTGGCATGTATGACAACTGTTAAAATGTTTGGTAAGTGAATCTATGACAGCGGCAAGTTGTCATAAGATTCTATGATTCTATGACGCATATGAAGGATATGTTAGTTGTATATTTTCTATATTTAGCCCCATGTACCTATCTTGGAAAGGATGCATGTTGGAGGTATCTATGATGGTTATGATGCGTCATAAGATGTTGTAAGATGCCATTCTTGGATATGCGCGCCCAACTTTGAATGGGTCAACTTTCGACACTTGGAGGTTGCTTGTACGTGCCATTTTGATGCTTACATGTGGGATATTTGGAGGAGAGAGAAGGTGAACGCCTAGGATGAGTTGGAAAAATTTTCTATAAGTATTTTCCATGTATTTGTTGCTGCAATACAAATTTTAGGTACTCAGGTGTTGCCGGAATGCTGTCAGATTGAAGACTGAATGAGAGATTGGTGGTGTTGTTGTATTGTACAATCTTTTGCAGATTAATACAAACATTGGGCCTCTTTCCTGTGTGGAGTTTTTTACTCAAAAGGGTTTTCTCCACATTATACATTGTGTCATTGTGTTATGTGTTAAGTTTTCTGATTTTGCATCTCTGTGAAGCATAGTTTCACTTCTTGTTATAATCTCCATCAATAATACACACTTAAAAGAATGCAGAAATTTATTTGAATCAGATTTCCATTGAAGTAGTGTTGCTTTCATTTCTAACAAGATTGTAATGATTCAGGGGAATATATGAACCCAGTTATGTATATTCTTGTACCACACTTGCTGGTATGTTGTAACAAGGATTTAATAATGTATGACAACATTTAAATCAATACAAGCTTTGTGTTGGGTCATTTCTTTTGTTGCAAGTGGGTCATTGTAATTTGCTCGAGATTAATACATATGCCCATTGTATGAAATGTAATATGAGAAATGTATGTGAATATAGTTTAGTTTTTTGTTGATCCTGGTTCAATCCATTTCCTTCATCTTTATTGTTTATGACTCAGTTGCCCAATGGAGTAGGCACCAATCCATATCAGGATGGATCAATAACTATTTTAATCAAACCCTCGTCCTGCTAGTTGTAGTAGGAGTAGGTTTAGTTTAGGGTTTCTCATGTTGTTCATGATTCAGTGTAATAACCAGGGATAGATTTGAAGTGATGCAAAACTATTTTAATCTTTTGCAATCATTTACATGTCTGCCTCCACTGTGTATCTTGTGTATGTAAAGTTAAGTAGAGTCATCTTAAGGAAAGTGATGTAGTTATCTTTGGGTGCAAATGCATAGTGCAATAATTAGCTTAATTAAAGGCATGTCAATCTAGTTTGTCTTGATCTTGTGACAACTTTGGGGGTCAAGTGTACATTGGGTATGGCTATGTTTGTTTGTTTGTGTTCTATTTCATGCCTCTAGGAATATCCCTCCAAGGTCTAGCTAAGCTTGAAGTGCAGATGAGTATACCCACTCCTATCGGTTGGCCAAAATTGTCTTAAACTTGTTAACAAACCTCTTTCCAATCACCTTGATAACACCCCTAGCCTAGGTGATTGCAAAGTGTTTTAGGGTTTTGGGTTGTAGTGATTTTGGGAACTAACATTATGGCGTCGTTGCCACGGAAGAGTTAAAAGGTTGAATTATTTTGAAGACCTCTATAATAGTCATCAAAGTTTGCATCAGTTTGTTGTTTGCATTTCATTTGGGTAAGTTTGGTATCCTCTCAACCTATACCAACATAATGGTGTTGTTGCCAGGGAAGGATTGTTGTTGGTTGGAGAACCCAAAATTATTTTGCAGCCTTGAAGATTGTCATGCTTCAAGGAATTCCTCTTTTTGGAAGAGGTGGCGACTCTGTTGTCAAAGAGAACAAAGTTTTGTTGTTGTATGCATGTGCTCATGTGCATGATTCAAAGAGACTACAACTAGTTAAGATACATATTCTTTCTTCCAGCTTTGAACCATGGTTTCTTTCTTGGTAAAGAAACATGTTATTTGCTCTCTTTTATCCCTGCACAAGTGATTTGTAATTAGCTATGGCTGAGTGGAATGGACAAGTTTACCCTAGGGAAAAATTTTCAAATGTATCATATGATGAAAACCCTAGATACCATGATAGAGAGAGTCCATGAGTATGATGAGGATGAAAGTCGATGTTAGTCATATAGCCCAACACCAAATGGAAACTCGCATTCAAGCATATAGGCTTCAATACGTAGAAACATGTTAAGGATAGATACCCTCATTGAAATTGAAAGACAATGTGAAGAGAGGGTCAGGGACCTACAATCAAGTAAACACCCTACTGTTACAGAAAAGCAAATATCTCCACCCCCAGTAGTTCCACTTGATCCCATTTACAAGCAACTTGACCTTTCTTGGGTCCACTATGATAGGCAAACAATGAAACTTGAGATTTTCAGATTGATGCCGAGGTATGATGGGTACAGCCTTCAAGTAGGTGATGCACATGTCAGAATATTTTCTGGTTTCATGGAAGAACATTAATTCAATGACAAAGACATGTGGATGAGGTTCTTTGTTAGGTCACTTTGTGAAAAGGCAAGAGACTGGTACCAATATTTTCCTGAACATTTCTTTGCTTCATGGAATGCACTTGTTGCCACATTTGAAGATGTGTTTGTATTGCATCTAGACCCTACTGACCTCGTCCAAGAATCAAAAGACATCAAATGGCAAGAGGGAGAGTCCAGTATGGAGCTTAGCCACATATTTGCAGTTGCCCTATCCCACATCCCAGAAGATTTCAGACATGATCTACCTGCTTGTATTGACATGTATCTTGGAGCCTACGATGTTACCTCAGGCTCAGGTTCTATACGGGAGGATTTCAATCTTTTGAGCATGCAACGGACATACTTGTTCATTGATTATGTTGAGAGAACTAAGAGGGATATGATTGCAAAATACTTATCCTCAGATGCAGAAGTGGTTGGTAATGAACAGGTTGTTGTAGGCAGCAAGGACGGGGATGCTTTACATGATTCATGCACAATGACAAGTGATGATTGTGTGTGGAAGAGGCTAGAGGCAGGTGTTGGTGCAATGTATGATAGTGATACAGATGAAAATAGTAGTGTGTGTACCTAACTTCAATTAGATCGGTCATCAATGGATAAGGAAAATGAAAAAGTTAATGATGATTCACAATCTAGCGAAGAGGATTATGACCCTGCTGCTTGTCGTAGTATTGTGGACTGCCAGGAAGGTGTTTATGCAAATGAAAAATTGAATAACTCATCTCACGTGGTTGATTATATAGAGCATACATGCATTGATGATAGAAATAATGATGAAGGGATAAGCATAAGGCACAATGTCCTTTTTGAAGAGCATGCAAGTCCACCAGGTGGCATAATTCATGATTATCATTGGTGCAGGGATAATCCTCTTTTTAAAAGTGACTTAGAGTTTAATGGGTTTGAAGAGTTATTAGCTTCGAAAAGTGAGAATTAAATGCCTTGTTATCAATATGATCCTGTTGCTTGTCGCAACCAAGTGAAAAAGGGGGATACATACACAATGATGAAGAGTTCACTCAATTAGTTCTTAAGGCTAGTTATGCAGAGTGTATGCATGTAAATGACATTGAGAGTCAAGAAGAGGTTGGTCTCTTGTTTGGTGTATTGCCTTCTTTTATCCCTAATAATGACATTGAGGCCACTAACGTCTGTTTGTATGAGGATGATGCAGATGTGGTTGTACTGGATCATAGGGTTGTAGAGATAAATGATGGCGCAACCAATGAAGTTCAAATTGAAGACCTTGCCTATGAGAGTTGTGAGGATGAGGAGCATGCGGGTGTATGTGAGACCCTATCTCAACCATGCAAGAGTCGTTTTCATTCTCATATAGATTATGCTTCAGTTGGACTTCATGGAGGCACTACTACAATTACCAGGGATGTTGAGGTAGCGGTTTCCAGCTATGAAGACCTTGTCACAGATACATTTTTAGAGCTTTGTCTAGGGCAGTTATCTCTTATTAACATGGATTGTGTTGAGAGCACATTTTTGAGCTCATTGGTAGGGCCTGATAACATTGAAGCTAGGTGTTCTCAAGTGGGTCAAGTTGTTGATCTACAGAGTGAGGAGGAGTAAATCATGAGTGACTTTCTCAATAGTAGTTTTTACACAACAGAGTGTGTTAAGGAATACAAAACAGAGAGGTAAATTGAAGATTGTGAGTCTTCACTTGAAATGCCTCAAATTTCTAATCTATATGCTAATAGTGCTAATTGAATTTGAATCAAGTATTTGATTCAATGATGGAGGAATACATTAGCATTTGTGGTGCAATTGGGTTGCGAGAATTTGAGCAATCATATGACATAGCCCAGCTTGAGGCCACACTTGAGGAGGATGCAGTTCAACTTGATTTTTAGCAGGATATTTGTCTTCATGTTGATATTTATGCAAGTCTAGATATGCATCATGCTAATGAGGATCTTGAAGGTGAGTATTGCTATGTGGGCCAACATGATTATGGGCCCTATTATCTATGGGTTCCATGTCCTGGTGAAATTCAATCCCATTTTCAGCATGATGGTATTAATAGTTGTAGTTTGTGTGTGCAAGGTGTTTTTATTGCTGATGTTGGGTGATCAGTGTGGTAAAGGGTTGAGGGAGATCAACTCCTTCAATAGGCTTGTCTTCGACAGGGGCAAGTAGCTTCACCAATCTTTTGCAAGGTTGACCTGCAATGTTTTGAAAATTTGAATACAGACAACTTTCTTTTGTGCCCCTATGCCTATGACTATATGTTTCCTTATAAATACGTCTTGTGTTATTCCCCTGTTCATTTTTTCCTTTTGGTCTGCCCGGAGATGTTCTGGATTCTCGTTGTGCCACTGCTTGGCACACGTCCCCAACCAGAGCCAGTGTTGGCATCAGAAAAAAAAAACTCAGTTCCCAACTTGCATTATTTTGCCCCAAATCCATCAAAATTCCTACTTTGTGCCTTTCTTCCATAAAACCCATTATTTATATCCAATCAGAGACTATGTAGAATGGGTTCCCTCTAGAAAAATTCTAAGTGTTTTCTTTTTTTGAAGTGCAAGGAAGAAAGCTCACAAAAAAGGCTAATTCCAAAGTTTCTTGGCTTTTTCCTTGTATTTTCTACATTTTTCAAAACTTCAAAGTTTTAGGGTTCTCTCTTCTATCATGCCATTCCTATCGGCTCTGAAAACTCTGCCTTGTTAATTTGTAAATTGCCTAAGTGTTTGAGAGCTCGGAGGTTGGGGTGGCGGTCTTCCTTCTTCTTCTAAGTAGGCAGTAGGCGGAAAGCCCAATCAGTGAAGTTTGACGAAGCTCAATTTTTTCTAAGTCTTTCGGGCGTCAGAGATCTGGAGGTTTTCCTTTTAAAGGTGGAAGGGTGAAAGCCCGATTGCCGAAGTCTGACGAAGCTCAATTTTTTTCTAAGTCTTTCAAGCATTGGAGATCAATAGTTTTCGCTTCCTCTTTCCTTTTTGAAGGCTAAAGGGTGAAGGTCTGAGGCCTAATCCCCAATCGTTTCTCTAGGGTGCCAAGTGTTCGGGCGGCGGACTCCAAAGAGTTTCTTGTTCGCTTGCAGGTTACAAGCGTTAGCGACAGGGTCTGATGCCCGATCCTGACGATCTTCAAATTCTTCTAAGTATTTCAGGATCGAGGAATCGAGCGGTTCCCTTTCTTCTCTTCCAAATGCATGATGCATGGTGAAGATCCGATCTTTGAATTTTGATGGTTTCCCTTTGTTCCTTTCAGACTTTGAAGATCGGGGTTTCCTTCTTCACCCTTTCAGAGGTCAATTCCTTGGTGGAAGCCCGATTGGTCGGGGCCCGACTGTTTTCCTTCTCTACTCCTTCCATTATTTATAAATGTGGGGAAATGTGCCAACAACTTCCTGGATGCCATTAACGCTTCTCTAGAGCCCGATTGCTTGTAGAAATTGATTTCTTCTGCTCCTATGCCACTATAGCTCCTTTTTCATTAAATTTCTTGTACCTAGGGCATGGGAGATTGTTCTTCTTCAGCAGGTTTTCAGGGTAGGGCCATGTGTGCGCACACCAAGGATACAAAGATGAATTTATTACAGCATGGGCGATCAGTTTTCCTTATTGACAACTCTTCCCCACGTCCATGATTGCTACAATATGATTTGAAAAGCTATATATGCATGTTTGAAACTCATATAATGGGCTGGTCGCTGAACCAATTGTCTGGTCTGCAAGTGCCTTGTGTTGATTTTAGGGCTTCAAATCATGCCAGTCTAGAAAGTGAATGGAGGAATGCATATGATACAACGTAGGAAAGGATTGTAATGCACATTTTCATGTGGTGGTGTATCTCCATGGCAGATTGTGATGATTCAAGGGAATATATGAACCCAATTATGTATTTTCTCGTACCACACTTGCTGGTATGTTGTAACATAGATTTGATAATCTATGACACCATTTAAATCAATACAAGCTTTGTGTTGGGTCATTTCTTTTGTTGCAAGTGGATCATTGCAATTTGCTCGGGATCAATAAGTATGCCCAGTGTATGAAATGTAATATGAGAAATGTGAATACATTTTAGTTTTTTATTGATGCTGGTTTGATCCATTTCCTTCCTCTTTATTGATTATGACTCAGTTGCCTAATGGAGTAGGCATCAATCCATATTGGGGATGGATCAATCACTATTTTAATCAAACCCTCGTCCTGCTAGTTGTAGGAGTAGAAATAGATTTAGTTTAGGGTTTCTCATTTTGTTCATGATTCAGTGTAATAACCAAGTGATGAGGCCATGTTTTATCTTATTTTTCTTGCTTTAAGTACCTATTTCCTAAGACATTTCCAGACTTTTATATACACTAATTATGTCTATGATTATCCTTAAGAAACTGAAGCATGAAGGTGGGTATATAATATGTTGTTAATTAATTATGTGTGAATGGTTGAATGCTCATGAAATATGTTAGTACTTTATGTTGATTTTAGTAAGAGTGATGCATAGATACCATGTGATGTACTAACTCCTCATGCAACATGAGTGTGGCTTCATATCATTAAGATCACTGGACAACTCGCAGCTGAAGGAGATGTTGATATCCACAGTAGATGATACAGGCACTTGCATCCAAGTGAAGAAGATCCTGAATTGAATGGGACGAGTCATCCACGACTCTATGACAGTTATCCTTCAACAAATGATGCAGTCTTAAATAATGGAGGAATCTTAGATCGTGCTCTATGTTCTGTTTCTAGTCTTGATTATTCTTCATGGATACTCGAGAGATAGAGTTACAGTAGGACTATATTATCTATGCCACCTTCATGTCAGCTTAGTTTCCTATTTCTAGTTTGCTTTGTAATAAAGTAATTTTCCTACGTTGTTGGATAATGGACAGTTATAGCATTTATTGTTCAGTAGCTTTATTCAAATAAACAATGTTGATCTCGTCTATAGAGACTAGATTTTTCTTCGTACAGATTAGACAGAGATATGGTATCAGATTTTGTTGTTGTATCTTTTAGTTCCAACATTCAATAAAAGAATATATGTTTTGAGTTATGTCAATGATTACAAAGATACAGTAAAGATTTAGCTAGATTTCGTGGGATCATAGTTACTCAAGCAGGCCACTTGAGGTACTGTGTCTCTCCACTTTGTTTATATGTTCAATTTATAATTGTATGTTTATCTATGTGTGATTGATGTATGTTGTGAGTAATGAGAAATAGTTAGACTTTGGTAATCTATGTTACAAGTCTTATTGAGTCAAGGTGATCATCGAACCAACTGTTAGTTGTTCTTTTATTTAGAAGTTACATAGGATCATTTGATTACTGCCGTGTTAAATGAGCTTAGTTATTTTCTATCATTCCTACTTACTTAGAATATTGTCAATCTTTGTTATCGAATTGTGTTTCCTTTAGTTAGATGATCCCCTTACACAACCTTTAGACTATAACTCAGGAATCCTTAACTATACACACAGTATAGGCATCATCCAAGAAGATTACGATTCTCTGGTTTGACAATGTAAATGTAACACATTATATAACCAATAGGTTGCTTGATATAGGATATGTTGGTCCATTGAGTAGTATGATATAGGATTTGTTGGTTCGTTGAGTAGTGTGCATGTCCTTTCTACATCAATGTATTGGTTAATAATGGAGTTCGACATTTTTGGCACTGTTGCCGGGGATGGTGCTAAGGTTTCAAGATTCTGAGTTCTTGTTGATTTGTGCTTGTACTTGCTTTACTAGGACATAATACTTTTTTTAGCATATAGGATCACTTAGATATTCAATCCATCTCCAAACAATTCACTAACACAGTGCAGGAATAGAGTCATTAGCTTATACATTATTGTATGTGGCGGCCAACAGACCATAAAGGGAGATTTCTTCAAACTAGTTCAACAGAAGAAGAACACTTTGCATTATCCCTTGGTCTAGAGAACACTGAAGATTTTGAGGATATTGCAAATTGGAACCAAGGAATCATGGCAGAAGAAGCAATAGAAAACCTAGCTAAACCAATTAACTTTGCCTTTCCTATTTCAAACCACGAGAGAGCTGATACCTTGAAAAATATTCCTCCTTCAACTCTACCAAACTTTCATGGGCTAATCACCGAAGACCCTGATACATTTCTCTTTGAGTTTGGTGTACTCTGTAGGAGTTATGATTACACTACAGATGCATACAGGCTCAAACTCTTTCCAGTCACCCTCAAGGATGCTACATTATGATGGTTTATGGGTTTGGGGGAGAATTCTATAACTACTTGGGCCACCATGAAAGAGAAGTTTCTGCAGAAGTATCAGGATTATTACCGTGGCAAAGATATGAAGGGGCATGACATATTTAGGATGTCACAAAAGGAAGATGAGCCCCTAGAAGATTATGTTGAGAGATTTTAGTTTTGCCTCAATAAGTCAAGACAGAATAGGCTCTCTCCAGAGTCACTCAAGCTGGTATTCCTAAGAGGTGTGAGCGAAGAATGTATGGATGTACTCAATTTAATTGGAGCAGGGGATATTTCTCAACTTGGATTTGATGAAATCTGTCAAATCTGTCAAAACTATTCACGCTCTGCTTTAAAGAAAAATAGAGGTTTTAGAACACCGACTTCTAGTAAATCATCCACTAGAGTCTTTAGGGTAGAGATCAACAATCTCCTATCAAACATGAAAGAGGATATCATAAGCCATCTGGCAACACCGCTAGACACTCTGCACATAAAGAAGAAACAAGAGGCGTCATAGGCATCTTTGAGTGAATATTGTCGATAGAAGAAGGCCAATTACTAATGCAAGGGACTTGCTAGTATTTCTGAGGGTAAGAATTGTTCAACACCCAGAATACTAAGAGGGGAGGGTAAATATGTATTCTGTTGAACCATTTACATATCAAACAATTAATCCATTTAACATATTTGATTCCAATAAGGGAAATTAAGCATGAAGCAAACAACCACAACTCATACACACATAAACACCAGATTTATGTGGAAAACCCAAGAAGGGAAACAACACGGTGAGGATTAGCTCACAATATAAAGTAGTATCAACACTAAATTACAAAAGGCTCATTGCCCAAGGACTCACTGTCCTAAAAGAAAGAGATAGAAGAGGTGGCTCACTGCCAGAGTTGAACTATTATAATTGTATCTAACATATGCATGGAGTACAGTTCCAATGAAGTTCAAAGTATTGAAACAACATTCGTCACACTATTCTGAAATACCAGACTCTACTGCTCAGCATTCATTCAATTTGCTTCCACAGACACTTGTCGCATTACACCTTCATTCACCGTATCATTCACATCACATTCATGACATACACTATTTCAATCACGATCCCTTGACACTTATTTATATTGTCTTCAACCTTGAGAACATTCTCCAAGGTCGACATTACACCTTAACACAAAAGATTCAATTTAGGTCTGGACTAAACACTCCCGTGGTGGAAAGGAATGAAGGTGGACCACAACACATCTTAGCTTGGACCTAAACTCATCTAAGCACGCTACTCCACACTTTCACAATCATCAAAGCAACTCCACACTTAGTGTAAACACCCAAGGTCAGCCAAACCTGTGTTAACACAATGTTCTTTTAAGTACAGGCTTAATCAAACCCAAAAACAACTTGTGGATCACATGCAAGGCTTCACCACAATCTAGAGTATTCCACGAACATCTTGAAACATCTTGAGATCCAACAAATTCATCTGCAACAACCTTCACCTACCGCACAACCTTATCTTTTTTATTTATTATGCTCAACTATCTCTATCATAGACTGTATATCTAGAAAACGACTTATGGAGGACCAAACCATGAACAACTTCAACAAAAAAAAGGTATAAACCTTATAAGTACAATTCCAGAACCGCAAGATCTAAAACTTTTTTGCAGAGAAATGCGGAGCAAAGACATTTCTCCCAGACACCTCTGCACAACTCAAAAACATAGTCCACACACTGGTGAACATAATTTTCTCTGCACAACGAACCAGAGCACTAAATTTGCAATATAACAACTCTTAACACCTCTGAACAACATATCCAAACTGCAAAGATAGATCTTCAACATAGAGGAAATGCAGAGCAAAAGAATAACACTACTTTGTAAGCCAAAATGCTACTTCACCACATTGTTTCCTTTATTAATCAAACTTTCTCAAAAGCACTTGGAAACTTACCAATAGAAACATATTCCTAACAACTTCAACATCTCTTCAAGGTAACCACATCATCTTTAGCAAAGCACCTCGTCCAAATAGCTCACACCATTGCAACAACCTCATCTCAGAGACAATATCCACTCAACACTAACTACTCACATTCTTACACCATAAGCAACTCACACAAATGACACAGTTGACACCAATGACAACACAAGCTTGTTGACATCAATAACAACACCGATTACACATACTTGCAACAATCTCCCCCTTTGTCATTGATGACAACACATAATGTGAAAAAACATCAAGACACAACTCTGCACCAAACTTATTTTCTTTCTTACTCTCCCCCTTTCTTTCTTTCTTTTACAACTCATACTCTCTTCTCTAACCACTGACTCTTTCATATTGCTCTTTTTTTCACATTGCTCTCTCTCTCCCCTTTTGACATCAATGGCAAAGGGCTACACACCATTTCTTTCACTCTTACCAGGTCACACTATCTTTTCGTTCATTGCTTTGAATACTCCCCCTTAGGAGCACACACCAAACATATCAATTCTTACTCCCCCTGTCTGCAACAGTCAGTAAAGCCATTACTGAAAAATGACCTTCCGATGATCAGATCCTCATGAAACTTGGAAAATACATAATGTGACACTTTATAAAGCTATGTTCCAATCCGCAACAACTAAGCATTAGTATGGTAGAAATGCGAAGCAATCTTCCAGACAGTCTTAAGGAAAGAGACAAAAACCAACTTTCAAAGGCCAAATCTTCTTTATAGTAACATATCTCGTCTTCTCAAGAATTCAAACTTGACTATGCATTGATCAGGATGTTACATCCAATCATGAATTCACCTTCTTCCTTAGGAACATAACATCTCATCTCTTGACAACTTTCATGACAGCCTCAACGACCTTTCTTACCTAGTAACAATGTATGACATCAAGGACAACACATATGGCCAATAATCTCCCCTTTAGATCAACACTCATCTATCTCCAACCTTTCTCTTGCAAGCTCCCCTATCATCAGTCACTACTACCTGCTCCCCCTGAGAGGTAGCCATCATCATTCAAGATAAAATAGAGATCTTTTAAATTTCTTTTCCATTTCCTTATGTTTTTGTCACTGTCACTTTCAATCTCAGAGTCTAAATCTGATGTATCAGAATCTAATGAACCTGGTGAACTAGAAGAATCATCATTAGAGGTTGATTTATCTGACTCAGGGATAGACTTTTGTTACTACATTGTAAGCCTTAGCATATTCTTCAAATACTCATGTAAACTCTCAATGATTCCACCAAGATCAATGGAAGTGAAGAAATTGATAGAAAACCATAAATTTTTGGGATTGTCCTTCGGGAAAACTGAATCAAAGGACTCTTGCATTGTCAAATCATTTAATCTCTCATTAAGCAACAATATGCCTAATTGCTCTGCCAGCTCCTGGAAGAGAATCTTTATAAAAATCTAGGAAGAGGAAGTAGTATCCTCCTTTGTCAGATGTATATAAGCAAGACAATGCCAAGGAAGAGTGTCTGTGCCAAGTAAGTGAGCAAAGAATTTTGCAACATTACATAGTTTATTTGTTTCCAGCCTTTGGATCATAGAGTATTGTTGTACAAAACACCCAAAAAAATTCCTATGCATAACTCCATCTCTTCACCAGGTTCAATTTTGATCTTTAGTAGCTTATGACCACCTTCCTCGAAATCAACACTTGACATGGTTGTCAAGTAAATTGTGTGCCTTAAATTGACCAAGTTTGTCTCTGTCTCATCATGTATTCTTAGTGCCTCCTCAACTACCTCTTCTTCAACATCACCAACACCATCATCTAAGTCATTCCCCCTTTCTACTTGATCTGAAGAAGCATCTTCAAAGATGTCTTTCTACTATTTTTCATAGGTTGTCTCATGCTCTAAGAGCTCAGAATCTGACTTAAAACTATCCAAAACAACTTCTTGATCAAATTCATTTTCTAGGAAAACCTCATGTGCTAATTGATCTTCTTGCTCTACGATGTCCAATTCAGCATGCACAGTAGGATGACCCTCAAACTTGCGATTTGCAAAAAGACCTTCAATCAAAACTATACTCGTTTGTCAATTTCCCCTTCTTGAAACTATTTCCCAGATGATTGTCTTCTGCCATGTCTTTTACTGGTTCTTATACTTTAGGTTTCAATTTGAATGGATGTGCAAGAAGAGCTTGAATCAGACACTTGAAAACCACTCGCTTTGAATCCCCTGATGCACAAATTACTTGGTCTAGTGCGAGCCCTCCACGTTTGAGAAATGGATTCATTGCAAACAACTTCTAGAATTATGTTCTTGAGGTTGGACGCATTTACCTTGTTCACTATCCCATTGATAATCTTTTTGAGGGGCATTTTAAGTCATGTGCCGATATTCCACACTGCTCTTGTCATGCACATTGACACCCCACTTCTTCCAACACCCTTCTCAATCCTTCTTACAGCACCTTCATCATTCCCATTCTATGATGGACCAAAAATATTCACTTCCACTACTTCTCAGTCCCTCTTGTTTCCAGAAACCCCTTTTTCACTCATTTCATGCTTATGTCTGTCACACAACTCCTTGTGAGATCGAATTTCTCAGATCCTTAATTCGCCACAAAAGCCTCGTCTAACAAAGCTTTCAAATCTTTCACTGTACACACAGTCATCTTCAAATTCTCTGCAAACTTCCACATTAGGAGATTTTCTAGTGTAGACTTCACCAAAAGATTAAGCATGTCAACCTTCATGTCATATCTTCGTGCTGAAGCATTGGCACCATTCCTTTGGCAGGGGAGAAAAGGGTTTTCATTAAAACTCCCCCTGAGTCAAAGCTCTCATCTTAGTTTCCGGAGGAAAGATCTGCACCGGATGTCGGTACAGGATCATCTTTAACCTTTGATGCATTCTTCTTTATCCAACTCTTATTCATTTCCTTCTTGGTTTCTGCCGAATCAACCTTTTGCACTGGTTTATTCTTCTCTACCGAACTATCCTTCTTCATGTTTCTGCTTCTGCAAAACTTAGAAATGTGTCCAGGTCTATTGCAATTGTGGCAAACAACATTCTTCTGACCAGTATTCCTTCCATTCATTCTAGATCTACACTAATTAGCTTCACACCCAATCTATTGCATATATAATAGTAGCCATTGAAAGATTAAACCATTATATCCTTGTCAAAGCCATTCCTCATTTGACTTCTGTACTCACTAGCTCTATGTCCCATCTTATTGCATGTAAAGCATTGGCCAGAGAAACATGGAACATTTTGATTCCTTCTACTTTTACATTTTATTGCTTTGAATCCATAATTTTTGCAAAAATGACAAAAACCATTGAAAGATGGGTACCTTTGAGCAGTAGGATGTCTGACCGGTGGTCTTCTGACTCTATTCCTTTGATTCTAGAACTACATGTTATTATTCTTCTTATTTTCAACATTTGTTGTTTGTCCTGATTTTGAGCTTTCACCTTTTTCAAATCCCAAACCCTCTTTATCATTTGGACCTTTCTGGTTTGCAATCATTTCATCAAGCTTTGCAGAGCTCATCTTGAATTTTTCTTCATGAATCCTTGCCTTCTCTAGATCTAATTTCAAATTCACAACCTCTTCTTCAATCCTTGTACATTTTTCAGATTTGCTTTCCACAACTACATTAAGATTGTATACACCTAAAAATGGCTAAGTCGAATTAAATAAATATTTTAATATTTATTTTATTCTCATTCCTCTATCAATTAAATAAATATCCTAATTTATTTAAATGATTCATGTTCCTCCAATAATTAAATAAAATCAATTTATTTAATTAAATCCCCCAATTCTTCTAATGTCTCATATAATTAAATAATCCTAAATTATTTAATTAATCTCAAATTCCTCTATCCTAAGTCCTAATTCCGTAAATCCACCTCACCATGTGGCACACATAATTAAATATTTTAATATTTAATTAGTTAATATTCCCTCACCCACATGTCCTATTTATCCTCCAGTCAAAATTAGTTAACTCATCAATCAAAATAGTTAACTAATTAGTCAATTGAGTTCACTAGTCAATCAATTCAGTCAACTCTCCAATCAACCCAATTAACTGATCAATCGTCTTAGTTAACTCTTCAATCTATTATGTTAACTTCCATAACTCATGAAAGAGGCCTGGACACTTGTCCTCTCCCGATTCACACACATTCCCTCAAGCTTCCTCAATCGTACACCTCATAGGTAATTCCTCTAATCATGGATCTGTTGACACTTGGATTTGATCTTCCCTCAGCCTGTATAAGCAAGGTCTTCACACCCATTTGGACTCACTCAAGCATTCGTAATCTTACTCTGCAGGAATCCTACCAGCGTGCCTTTGGCAAAGTTATCTCCATTTGCATTCACACAACCTCATTATCATGATCATCATCCATTCATGTCTCCATCAATCCATCTCCATTAGTATTGCATTGTAGTGTGATCTCCATTGCATTGTCCACCTACAACCGTTCTACTCTTGTCATCTTCAACAGCAAGGAAGTACACACTTCTGAGAGCTCCATTACCATCAAGATCGAGAAGAGATAGGCGAACAATGGAAGCATAGAGGTAAAACGGTCTTCGAAGGTATAATCTTTGATTACTTGTATTTACATCAATTTCTGTTGAGTTATTGGATGATTAGTTGTTTAATACTGTTGTTCACATTTTCCATTAACATTTCTAGCACCCACCGTGGGGCCTTGCCCCATTTTTAACATCAAATTTGAGTTTTTGGTGCACTTGAAGTCATAATAGGTCATTTCGGCGCATGCGAGTTCCAGTTCTGTGCATCCATGCCAAAAATAGAGCCTACAGGAGCAAAATAACCAGTCCTGCGCATATGATAAATCTTTTTGCGCATATGATAAGTCTTTCCGCGCATATGACAAGTCTTTCCGCGCATATGATAAGTCTTTCCGCGCATATGATAAGTCTTTTTGCGCATATGATAAATCTTCCTGTGCATTTATAGCATAATCCTGCGCATTCACGTTTCTACACTTTTACTGAGCAGTGCTGCGTATTTGCTTCCTGTTCCTGCGCATTTACTTTCTGACATAAAAGTTGTATTGATTTTTGCAAAGATTTCCGTACTAACTCTTCTTGCAAGTGTAGAAGCTATGTTTAGTCATTTAGTTGCATCATAAGTTCATCTAGATTTAATTAGGGAGGAGTAATTTGATATCTTCATGCAAATTTTCACCTAGATCTAATCAGGAGGAAGTAAATTGAATTGTTGCATACAACTCAAACATAGTCCCAACCTAGGTGGTTAAAAATTGAACAAATGTTTCAAGTCAATCTAGCAATTACAAATCACTCACCTAGCAGTAAATTAAAGGAAAGTAATTTGTTTTCTCCTCCAACAAACAATCTTCACATAGATATGTTTACGAGATAAAATGAACCATATTTTCAAGGTTATTGCTACCTAGTCAAATGGATTGTGCTTGGTAGATTAAACACATTTAGTTTGTTTATTTTTAACTAGGGGGATAAAGAACCAGTGCTCTCTGTGTTTTCAAAATGATGATAGGACTATGCTTTCCCCTTTCCTGGGTGACCAAAATGCCAAACTCATCATTTTGCATGTGTAACCTTTAGAAGAGGCATGCCATTGGAATTCCTTCCTTCCAAGTGGGATGACCTTAAGCGATAACGGGCTAAAGCCAAGCCACTTCCAAGTCGCTATAAATAAATTGTGTTTGTGATGAAAATTGCAAACAACAAGTGTTGTTGTGTTACACCGACAAATGTTTCCCCCAAAACCCTGTAGAACGTAACCTCTGCAGGCTGGGAAACCTCCTTATCGGAGCGAATTGCCACACGTGTAACCACCCGAACATATGTCCATACTAAAAAGCCATTTGTTTTAGAAAGCTAAAAACTCCTATTTGTTGACATAGGAGGTCATACCTCTGAAGATGTCCAATGTCATACACTCATCTAGTGTGGAGACAAAAAATCTAAGTCTTCGGAGCGATTGTAACTTGGTATGCGTGAGAAGTGAGTGTCGTGGAGGGGAGCCAGTGCTACCAAGTTACTAATTGTCTGCCTTTATGTAAGTGGTTGGAGTAAAATCCAAGTTGGAATTCGACAAATATTGCCCTTGCCATCCTTAGGATTGTACTTGTTTGTTTTTACATTTATCAAATAATCATGACAACCTCTTGCTTACTGTGTTTTCTAGCAATAAATTGAGTCAAAAACAACACTTCAAACTTCAGAGCATCCTAGGAAAACGTGCAAACAAGCCAAGATTGACAAACTGAAACAAAAGGCAAAACCTCTATAGTCCTGCACATTTACACTATAGTGTTGTGCATTCACTATTGCTGCGCATTTAAATAGTATTGTTGCACTTTTACACTGTCTTGCTACGCATGTACCTTTCTACGCATCTAAAACACAGTACTGTGCATTTGAAACACAACCCTGCGCATACAGAGCTGCACATACATAGTACAGAGTTGTGTATCCAATCTTCCCATTTTCCCATCCTTGAACCTAGTCCAATCCTCATTCATTCAAAATGGTTGTGATCATCAACAAATCTAGACTAACTCCAAAACCATACATACTCCTAGGTGGCCTAAAATTTGGCAATAATGATGATGAGAATTTTGTATATCCTAGTAATGATGAAAACTTTGTAGAATCCTTAGGTCATCTTAATGATACTCTAGACAAGGGAAATCCCACCTCAAGCTTGGAATCATATACCCCTCCATCTACTAGTCCTCCATCACCATCCCATAAACTGCCTATCCCGAAGCATACTAGTCCTACACCAACACCTCCATTTAACTTCCCAAGCTCTAATCCATCAACCGAAGAATCCTTGAACGATTTTCTCCAAAGATTATTTACAAAATCTAAAAGCAAAAGAAAAGTTATGGAGAACTCAAAATCTACCCATCTATTACCTCATTCATATACCCATACACCTACGAAGGATGTGATCCAAGGGCTACTAGTAGGGAGTCAACCATGTCCCCAAATTCCTATCGTTGAACTTACAAAAAACTCTTCCAATGCCATGTCCAATCCTACAACCCCTTCATATAGTCCACAACCCCTTGAGCTTATTGAAGAACCTCTTATCATGAACCCAAGTCAAGGCCCATCATACCTTCATGTTGTTGACCAAGAGCTCTTCCAAGAGTCTTCTCCTTTCATTCAAGTAACCCAAGAGGTATGTCAAGAACCTAATCCTAAGCATGTGAAAACATCAAGTCCTAGTCCTAATCAAGATTAGATCACTTTCACTCCACCCATCCACAACATATATCTTTTCCATGATCAAGATATTACCTATGAAGAAGATATCCATGAGCAACTTGACCTTATACCTGTCCATGAGAAATAAATCCAACCCATCCATAACCTATATCTTTTCTATAATCAAGATATTATCGTTAATGAAGAACCTATACACGAGCAAATTGATCCCATCCATATCACACTTAATCCTATCTATGATCAAGATCCCATCTATGATCAAGATCCTATCTATGATCAAGCGAACCACGACGATTCTCTTAGCCAACTTTATGCATTCCATGGCCACGAGCTTATTACCCCATCTATCCATAACCCCATAACCATCCATGAGCAAGAAACCTCCATTACTCCTATCCATCCTCCACATAGTCCTATCCATGATCCAACAACACACACTTTCCTTGATGAGACTGTTGCCTCCCAAGTGCACATAGATGATCAAACCAATAACTTGGATCTTAGTGAGCATAATGATAATCAAGATCCTAATGATCCTCCACCATCCATTATCGACCATGTTGCAAATCCATTATCCTATCCCCTTGGTCTCACTACCTTCATCCATGAATGTTCTTCCTTAGGAGAGAAACAACCATTATCTACCACTTCACCTTCCCCATCAAATAATGAGCTCGCATCTAGTGGCCAAATCACCCATAATCCCATTGTCCACCGCATACTCCAAAATATGAACTATCAAGGTAAAGGCTTAGACCTTCATGAACAAGGTATTTTGGAGCCTATCCATGTCGAAGTCCCTCCACCCTCTTATGGCCTTGGTTATACTCCCCAAGAAAAGCAATCTCATGATGTTGGTACTTCCTCCATGCCTTCTAAATCCACTCATTCCCATCATACATCCTATCATATCTCCAAAACATATGTCGCCATTCCACCTCCCTTATCATACAAGCCCCAAAAGCATGTGACCATACACCTTCCACCGTCCAATCTACCTCCACTACTTCCAACTCCTAACAACCCTCCATCCATTTTACCATCACTTCTCCCAACACCAAATCCATCCATCTACACATTCCCTCACATTTCGAATCATGACCGACAAATGCACATATTGTTTAAACATGAAGCTTCCACTCATTCCACCATACCCATGGGATTCAAAAAAAAACATTAGGATGTCTCCTATTATAAAGCCAAAAACCCTAAAGATCCTAATGCCTTAGGGTATAAATGCCAAAATTCAAAGCAAAATCCATCTAAAATGCTATCTAAGCCCATACCTCCAAAAGCGAAGTCCAAAACTAAAATGGTTTGGGTACCTAAGCAAAAAGAACGAAATTCAAATGAAGCATCCACATCTCAAAAATCCCAACAATCCCTTTCCATCCAAAATCCCCATTCCATTCAAAAATCCCAAAAATCCCACAAGCAAAACAAAAAGCATAAAAATACTAAGTCTATGTGGGTACCTAAGTTACTACGTCACCCATCTTCTAAGCTAACATTGCCATTGCTTTCTACACCACCTCCACATCAAAAGCTTCAATGTTTATCATGGTATGTGCAACCGTTGGTCATGGTTCCCTTCCATCCCACGACACTTCCACATACCTCCATCTCCCCTTCCTTCCACTATTATCCTGCATATCTTCCCCATCCTAGATTCCTATGGTCCATGCTTTTGCATAAGCCTTCCCTCCATCCTTGCATAAGTCTTATATAATCTGCATCATAATCCACTATCACACCTTCCATAATCCGCTATCTACCTTTGCCATCTCACTTTCATGCAATCCCCTACTAACGTCTATGAGAACACTTGACATAGTCCATGCAACGACATCCATCTAGCGGGACTATCACCTTTCATGGAACTAAACACTTGAGTCTCTCCCATCCATATCCACCTTCTCCCATCCAAATGTTAAAAAACAAAAGAGGTAAGAAAAATCCCTTCATCCAACGGTGAAAACCACCCTTGTTGGCGCTTTGGATAAGTACCATGATGAAAACCTGGCAAACAGGCGTCATGTGTAGGTTGATCTTCCATGTCATTTACCCTTGGGAGTGCATTATCTCATTGACCCTATCATTTTCTTGTTGATAACTGAGAGGGGGGGGGTGAATCAGTTATCTTAATTATTTCAGCTTTCTGAACCTTCTTAATAAATAATGCAGTATTAATTCAAATAAGCAAACATAACCATGAAATGGAAATACACATGACACAATATTTTTGACGTGGAAACCCTATTAAGGGAGAAAACCATGGGGTGATTAACCCAAGATTGTATTCTTTGTTAGAAGAATAGAAACACAAAATGGCACTTGCCAATTAGGGCTCACTGCCCGAGCACACTGCTCACAAGAGACTCACTGTCTACAAGTTGTAACAAGAATAATAAGATACTTGAACTGATGTGAAGCATCCATACATGCTGGAGTTCAGTTCCGGTTGGGCTCAGTAAACTGATCTGTTGCACTTCATCCTTCCTCTTCTTTTGTTCTGCTGTCCTTTCACATACCGGACATTCCTTACTGCTTTCACTTTGTTCTTCACTTTTTCTTCACTCACACACAACTCAACTACTACTGCCTCATCGAAATCCATCTGGTATATATATCCACACAAAGGATTTCATCCTCTTTCTAGTCGACATCTAGAATAGTCAATATTTCATCCTAATGCCTTAGGGTATAAATGCCAAAATTCAAAGCAAAATCCATCTAAAATGCTATCTAAGCCCATACCTCCAAAAGCGAAGTCCAAAACTAAAATGGTTTGGGTACCTAAGCAAAAAGAACAAAATTCAAATGAAGCATCCACATCTCAAAAATCCCAACAATCCCTTTCCATCCAAAATCCCCATTCCATTCAAAAATCCCAAAAATCCCACAAGCAAAACAAAAAGCATAAAAATACTAAGTCTATGTGGGTACCTAAGTTACTACGTCACCCATCTTCTAAGCTAACATTGCCATTGCTTTCTACACCACCTCCACATCAAAAGCTTCAATGTTTATCATGGTATGTGCAACCGTTGGTCATGGTTCCCTTCCATCCCACGACACTTCCACATACCTCCATCTCCCCTTCCTTCCACTATTATCCTGCATATCTTCCCCATCCTAGATTCCTATGGTCCATGCTTTTGCATAAGCCTTCCCTCCATCCTTGCATAAGTCTTACATAATCTGCATCATAATCCACTATCACACCTTCCATAATCCGCTATCTACCTTTGCCATCTCACTTTCATGCAATCCCCTACTAACGTCTATGAGAACACTTGACATAGTCCATGCAACGACATCCATCTAGCGGGACTATCACCTTTCATGGAACTAAACACTTGAGTCTCTCCCATCCATATCCACCTTCTCCCATCCAAATGTTAAAAAACAAAAGAGGTAAGAAAAATCCCTTCATCCAACGGTGAAAACCACCCTTGTTGGCGCTTTGGATAAGTACCATGATGAAAACCTGGCAAACAGGCGTCATGTGTAGGTTGATCTTCCATGTCATTTACCCTTGGGAGTGCATTATCTCATTGACCCTATCATTTTCTTGTTGATAACTGAGAGGGGGGGGGTGAATCAGTTATCTTAATTATTTAAGCTTTCTGAACCTTCTTAATAAATAATGCAGTATTAATTCAAATAAGCAAACATAACCATGAAATGGAAATACACATGACACAATATTTTTGACGTGGAAACCCTGTTAAGGGAGAAAACCACGGGGTGATTAACCCAAGATTGTATTCTTTGTTAGAAGAATAGAAACACAAAATGGCACTTGCCAATTAGGGCTCACTGCCCGAGCACACTGCTCACAAGAGACTCACTGTCTACAAGTTGTAACAAGAATAATAAGATACTTGAACTGATGTGAAGCATCCATACATGCTGGAGTTCAGTTCCGGTTGGGCTCAGTAAACTGATCTGTTGCACTTCATCCTTCCTCTTCTTTTGTTCTGCTGTCCTTTCACATACCAGACATTCCTTACTGCTTTCACTTTGTTCTTCACTTTTTCTTCACTCATACACAACTCAACTACTACTGCCTCATCGAAATCCATCTGGTATATATATCCACACAAAGGATTTCATCCTCTTTCTAGTCGACATCTAGAATAGTCAATATTTCCCAAACTTTAGTCTGTCGGCTGAATCCTTGCTTCCCAGGTGATGCGGATCAAAAATAAACTTATAGAAGTTGTCTAATAAGTCAGCCAATCATGAATGATACCTTAGGAATCTTTATCATCATCAACATCTCATCCGGAATAACTTTTGATGCTCTACTTGTCAGTTCTTCCTCTGTCTGTTCTACCAAACCGGACCCCAGTACTTGGAAGCTTATATCATGAATGATACCTTAGGAATCTTTATCATCATCAACATCTCATCTGGAATAACTTCTGATGCTCTGCCTGTCAGTTCTTCCTCTGTCTGTTCTACCAAACCAGACCCCAGTACTTGGAAGCTTATATCTCTTCACTCTTTCAACACCGGAGGCTCAAACCCTGGAATCTATCAGTCAAGATACTCCTCTTGACTTCCCCAAGTCTGCACTTTCCAAGGATACTTCCTCTAATAGATCCGGACCTGACTGTCGGACCTTCTGCATGCTCTGTTCTTGCTTACCGAACCTGAAGGCCCTTCAATCTGACTTCCGGTAGAGACACACCATGTCCTGCGGATGTGTGGGATGAACTTTGTTGCCATCAATGACAACAATCATGAAGCTCCAATGTGTCTCTTGCCAACAATCTCCCCCTTTGGCATTGATGGCAACACTTAGTGAAAAATGACTAAGTGTTATATTATACTCCCCCTTTGTTGATGCTTTCTTCTAATGTACACTTTACCGGAGCTCCCCCTTAGCTGGATTCCACATTTTTCACTGTTCCTCACTCCCCCTTTGACATCAATGGCAAAGGGTAGGGTCCACACACCAAAATTGCCCAAAAATTCAACTATACTTAGCCGCATAAGTATATAGACAGGTTTTACTTACATATACTGTAATATATCTGCAAAGGTTGTCTTCAGCTGTACAACTTGTGTCGCCCAACTCTGCTGCATCCTGTCCAAAATTGAGATATGACCACTCAGTAGGAATGCAAAAGCTTCTGCCCTCTTGAGATCTGTCGGATCACTGGTCCGGACTATGGTTTGAGTATCTGTTAGGGCCTCATGTATGGCCTCTAATTTGGGGATAATTATCCCTCTAAGCTCACTCATCCTCTTTATTATGTTCTTCCTCTCCTTTTCAAGTTTCTTGATCTCATTCATGACTACAATAATTTGACATTCCTGGTTTACTATGGATAGAGTGAGAGGATCAAAATTCTGTGAGAGGTTTGACAGTTTATTCTCTTGTTCCTTTACTTTCTTCTCAATATCCTTGGTCACTTTAGGCCAGGATAAACAAAATTTGTAGAAATCTCCGCCATCCTTGAGAGCATTTTCCAAGCTCTTTATTCCAATATTCAAAATTCTGCTATCATTTGCTATTATGCCTTGTAACTCTGAGAATCTCTTATCCAAAAACTCTTTCCGGACCTTTGCCTCAGCTGACTTTTCCAATGACTCAAAGTGAGTGCTAACAGAATTAACAAGAGTTTTGAGATTACCGGATGTGGAGGCCGAAGAGTCCTTTTGGAAGGAAGGCATAATCTTCTCTAAAACACTGGATGCAGCTTCTATGAGCTCACAGTCTACCACGTGAGACTTCAAATTTTTTTCTTTTGCCTTTGCTTGGGTGAAGGATGCTAGCTTCATGGTTTGCATCGGAGATAGGGAATCAAAATTGAATGGACCTTGAAGCAACTCCGGTTCATCAAATTCCATCATCTCTTTGGTCAAGAAGTCCTTGACTGCTTCTGCTGTGTCTCTTGCCGGAGATAGAACTTTCTCCCCTTTTGCAGCCTTAGTACTATCATCTGTGGTTTTTTTGTTTGACCTTCTTCCTTTCCCTTCACTTCTTCTCCTTTCTCCTCTGTTCTTACTTCTCCTTTAGATCTGGAGACTACAGGAGAATTTGGGTTTACTTCTCCTTGGACTTCCTCTTCCGGAGCAGAGGAATCTAAGTCCTTACCTTTTTCTTCACCTGTCTCCTTTACCTCTTCTACTACCGCCTCAGTGGTTTCTTCCTTGTCGCCCATGGTAGAGGGCTCATCACTTATGTCCTCTATGACAGGGATGTTGAACCTTTTGTAGGCATTCCGGAGAATTTCTTCAGTTTCTTTGGCTATTTTGTCAGTTTCTCCAAGCATAAGCTGATTCATTCTGGCTTTGCTCCAGAACTAATCCTTGCAATCTTTGAAAATCATATTCATCTGTTTCTGCATGATTGAGGGATAAAGTTGAATAGCTATTTGTTCCTTGATCTCAAGGTCCTTGGCCTTGGCATTGTTTTTCCTGATTTCTAGTTCTTTTTCTAAGCTCTTTGGAATTAGAGATATAATCTTAATGAATGCTTTATTGTAAATGTTAAGGTACCTGATAGTGGCTTCTTGCAGGATCTTCTGATCAGCCTCACTGTAGTAGTCATAAAATTTAGTCATTGGTTTCAAGTTCCCATCCACAGTGACTGATTTAACTACATTATCAATGGACAGAGTGGGCCTTCCAGCAAACTCTTCTGTCATCTTTTCCTTTTCTTCACCAGTTGAAGGTTCACCAGATACTTTCTTCTTTTTCCTCATTTTCTTCACCTCCTCGTTTGATTCAGTTCTTCATCATCCTTCAGGCTAACATAGGACCTTGTTGCCTTTTTCTTTGTTTCTCTTTTCTCCTTTTCCGGATGTCTGCACTTCTGATTTTGATGTCTTTGAGCTTTTATCAGAGGTAGGTGCAGCCCTTTTAGAGGATCTAGTCCGGAAGGGGGCTTCTACCAGATCACTTTCCTTTTCTGCTTCTTCCTTCTCTTTCTCTGCCCTTTCCATCTTTTCTCTGTTGGCATCAAGAGCTTTTTTTGATATGCCATATCTTTTGGCAATATTCTCTACTTCTTTTCTCACTTTTCTCTTTATCTCTGGTTGTCTAAGTTCCACATGAATTTTTACACTCAATTCTTCAAATGTTCCAAACCTTTATGCTTTGGGATCCTTGGGTTGACTAAGCATGTGTTGTACATGCAGCTCCACAAGTTTCTCATCCACCTCATACCCCATCGACATGATCCAGACTATCCTTGGTTCCATAGCTTCCATTAGGCACTGATCAGTTTCAACCATAGAACAAACTGTATCCTTATATTTTTCAACTAGAGATTTGGGAATTCTCTCTCTTGATTGCATCAAATTTTGGAAGTTCTTGAAATATCCCCACAGAGCTATATTTCTTGTCTTGGCATCTCCAAGCCCATGCAAATAGTCTCTGATTTGGATTGCAACAGGTCTGTCATTCTGCCAAACCCAACCACTTGATCTGGGCAGCTCACTCATGAAGTAGAAAAATAGACACAATATCAACCCACCATACTTGAAGGAATTTTTCTTATCCTTCTTGATCTTCTGTAGGTTCTCCAACAGTTGGCTTAGAAGAAGTTCACATAGATCATAGTCAGCATTTTCTTTTAGCATCTGATAAGCTGTATAAACTGCAGTTCCCGGTACTGAATTTTCCCTACTAGAGTGATAAATCTTGTAACCAATTATCATGGATGCAAATTTGATATCCGGATTAGTGATATCTTCAATTGTCATAGCTCTCTTGTCAAATTTTGATCCGATTGCATCACTCACTGTCTGATTCTTGACAGATTTGAGAATAGGTATCCCACCGGATGAGTGCAGACCAGTTACTACCCTAATTGCATCTTTGGTGATCTTAAATGGTCTATTCAACCATAGGAAGTTATCATGTACTCTGCTCAACACATACCGGACCCATTCATCTTCTTCAAAACAGGGGAAATGAATGCACTGTGCAAAATGTTTATCCCAGATGGCCTTGAACTGAGGTTTGAGCTCAAAAGAATCATCTATTAACTAATTGTGATAGATATCAGCCAGCTTAGATTCCCCAAATTCTTCAATATTCGCATGAATATATGCCCTAACATCTTCTACATGTAGAACCCCATGCAAAATGCTTGAAAAAGCGCCGAGGGGATCAACTTCTAGGGATTTATATGGATGCTTCTTAAATTTAGGGCGTAGCCTATCAGAAATCTTTACTATATTTGGAGTAGTCATCTTTCAAAGATTTGCAGAGAGATATTGAGAACGGAAAATACCTTTTACGCTTCTAGGTTTCACGGAGAGAGCCGGATCAATTGCTGGATGAAACAGATTCTGTAGATGATCTTTGATGGGCTTGAGGAATTTCAGTTGCAGAGCTTCTTTTCGCTTCTTCTTGAGTGTAAAATGAGCAAATGATTGATAATAGATACCCTTATATTACTTCGCAAACCCTAATACCAAGTTGCAATAAATGCTCTGTTGCAAGTATGAGGTGAGCCATTGTTGTCATTGATGTCAACATACTCACACTGCATTGACAAGAAGGATTTGATGAGCTTTGTGCTGAGGATATTGAGAAAATTAGCCTCAGTCAGGAACAGTGAAGAACAGTGATGAGAAGAAGGTAAATATACTGTATAGGATGAGAACCGGAGGATGCGGATTAAAGGGTTAGTAGATATGAGTCTTAAGATGCTACAGTTAAGATTTCAGAGGTCCGCATGAAGATCTGAAGGAGTTATGGCTGCCGGTATAGAACCGGGTCCGGCAAGTATCCGGAGGTGACAGAGGATCACAAAAAGGTCCGGTGAGGTCCGGAATTGTATTATCATAATCTGCGGATTGGAAGGAGTGTTTTATATGTCCTTGTGATGTTTCATCCTGATTTGTGTGTAATTTGGAGGTCCGGATGTACCTCCTGCATTATGACAGTGGCGACAGACTGTGTTCTTGAAGTTCCGGATGAGGAAGACAAGAGATCCCAGTAAGCAGAGAAAGTGCGGATGTATCCGGACATTCAGACAGACTTGTGAAGGTTCTTGAATCATGTTTAAGTTGTGTTGTTGGTCCGCATTGATGGCAGAGCCCGGAATTGAAGTTATTCTTCCGGATGAAGTTATTGCTCTGTTTAGCCGACCGGATGAGTTGTTCATCCTGCGAATGTTCTTGTGATAGCCGACCGGATGTGTTATTCATCTTGCGGATACTCCTATGGTTGTTTGCCGACTTAGATGCTTGTTCCTAAGTCGATGTCTTGTATAAATAATGATTTGTGAATTCATTTCAGTGATGCAGTATGTGGATGAGTATGGAGTAGCGAAGAAAGGTGCGAAAGGCAGAGCAGAGATTGTTGGGCTTAATTGGAACTGATCCGGACATGGTAGAGATGTCATTCTCCAGTTCAAGACTGTGATTTTTATCACTCTGTAGACAGTGTGTCTCCTTGTAGGCAGTGGGCCTCTTTGTGAGCAGTGTGCTCGGGCAGTGAGCCCTTATTGGCATGTGCCATTCATTTTTCCTTATTCTTCTAACAGAGAATAATTCTTGGGTTAATCACCCCGTGGTTTTTCCCTTAACCGGGTTTTCCACGTCAAAATCTTGGTGTTCAATGTGTTGATGCTTATCTGCTCTTGTGTTTATGTATTGTGCTTCCATGAATGATTATTTGATATGCTGCTAACTAACAACAGAGAATTAAGTGTTTGAAAGAGAACAAGTTCTATACAACTGATTCACCCCCCCCCTCTCAGTTGTATACCCTAGATCCAACAATTGGTATCAGAGCTGAGTTCCTCTGATAGGAGCTTAACCGCTTGAGGTGATCCAGGATGTCGTCATACAAGAAGGATAGTCCGAAGTTCGATGGAACCAACTTCACTCTCTGGAAAGGTCGCATGAAGTGTCATTTGGAATGTATGGGAAAAGCATACTTGGCTATGATTTCAAAACCATATATACCCCCACAAGGTGGTCCGACAACTCCTGATGAAACCACAGAAGCTGAAAACAATCTGCGGACCAAGGAAGCTCTTCTAAGCGCATTGAATGACTCAGATCTCTCGAATGTCATTGACCTACCAACTGCATATGAGATCCTAACTAAACTGGAACTTCTGTATGAAGGAGATGAGTTTGTCAAAAGTGCAAGGTTGCAAAGTCTGAAAGGGAAATTTGAAAGATTGAAAATGAGAGATGATGAAAACATTACTACCTTTATGCCAAGAGTAAATGAGCTGGTATGTGGAATCAGAAATGCTGGTGGAACTCTAGATGAAAATGAGATTGTCTGCAAAATCCTAAGATCCCTTCCTGCTGTCTACAAAATCAAAGTTGCTGCCATTGATGAATTCAGAGCCCACACAACTGTCACAAGAGAACAATTGGCTGGCAAACTAGCTGCATTTGAAATGACCGAGTTTGGAGATGATCCACCCAAGACTGAGTCTGCTTTTAAAGCCAGTGCCTATGTGAAAGGCAAACAGAGATTTGATCCGGGTGAAAACTCATCAAGGAAAATGTCATGGTATGATCAAGCAAGAAGAGACATGGAAGAAGAAGAAGCAGAAACAGCTCAACTTGAAGCCCTCATTGCAAAGAGACTGCCAAGAGGATCCGGTAAGTATGAAGGAAAACTACCCTTTAAGTGTTTTAACTGCAATAAGATTGGTCATTTTGCCTCAAGATGTCCGGAGAGATCTGCAAGATCTAATACTCACAGACAAAGGTTTCAAAAGAATTGCTATTATGTTCATGAAGAAGATGACAATGAAGGAGTAACAGATGATGAATCAGATCCAGGAAGCAAATCCGGAAATGAGTGGGTGTTTATAGCCATCAAGGAAGAAGATTCCTTGCTCTCTGAATCTGTCAATCACAAAGTTGTTGAAAAAGCCTTGGCTGCTCAAGTGGAAGAAAAGGATGATTGGGTTATTGACAGTGGATGCTCTCACCATATGACTGGTGACAAGAATAAGTTCTTAGATTTGGAAAGATATGAAGGAGGAATGGTAAAGTTTGGTGACAATTCTGCTGGCAGAATCAGAGGTAGGGGAACTATTTCCTTTGATGGTAAGAGCAAAACAGGTAATGTACTATATGTTGAAGGATTGAAGCACAATCTTCTCAGTGTTGGTCAGTTAGTGGACAAAGGCTATGATCTCCGGTTCAAGAATGGAAAATGCAGAATCTTTACAAGCTCCGGAACTGAAATTGCATCCGGTACTCAGACAAGAGGTAACATCTTTCATCTGGTTGGTTCAAATAAAAGTTGTTTGTTTGTTCAAATTGATCAGAGTTGGTTATGGCATAGAAGAATGTGTCATGTAAATTTTGATAACATCATCAAAATTAGCAATACTCAGGCTGTGAGAGATCTTCCAAAGTTGATAAAACCTACAAACAGTGTGTGTAAAGAATGTCAGTTAGGCAAACAAAGCAGAGTCTCTTTTAAAAGCAAAGATCAGTCTTCTACCGGATTGTTGGAATTAGTACATACTGATCTATGTGGTCCGACAAGAATCAAGAGTCTGCAAGGTGATAGATATTTCATGTTGTTAATTGATGATCATTCCCGGATGATGTGGGTTACCTTTCTGAAAGAAAAATCAGAAGCTTTTGAGAAGTTCAAAATCTTCAAAGCTATGGTGGAGAATCAAACCGGATTGAAACTAAAGTGTCTAAGGTCTGATAGAGGTGGTGAATTTACATCTGGTGAATTCATTGACTTTTGTGAGAAACAGGGTATAAGGAGACAATTGTCTGCTCCTAGGACTCCACAGCAGAATGGAGTAGTTGAGAGAAAGAACCGGACCATCCAGGAAGCTGCTAGGACAATGATGTTGGAAGCAAATGTTCCTCAAATGTTTTGGAAAGAAGCTATCAGCACTGCAGTCTACACTCTCAATCGAGTTCAAATCAGAAACAACACCGGTAAGACCCCCTATGAACTTTGGTTTGGCATCACTCCTACTGTGAAATATTTCAGGGTATTTGGTAGCAAGTGTTATATTAAAAGAGATGAAGATCTAGGAAAGTTTGATGCTAGAAGTGATGAAGGAATTTTCTTGGGCTACTCCACTCAAAGCAAAGCATATCGGTGTTACAATAAGAGATTGAGGAAGATGATAGAAAGTACCAATGTAAAGGTTGATGAAGGAATTGAGAAGCCTTCAAGATTTTATGAATTTGATGAAGATGACCAAGATAGTGTTCAAGGAACTCAATCCTCTCCGGTGAAACAGAGTCAGCCTGATCCGGTAAATCAGGAAGAAGAGTTAGGTTTAAATGAGCCTGATCAAGAAACAGCAGTACTGGATACTCCCAAAATTCCAAGGTATGTAAAACTGAATCACTCTGAAGATCAGATCATAGGTGACAGAAGCAAAGGTGTACAAACTAGAAGGAATATTGCTCAAGATCAGAATGAATGTTGTCTGATTTCAAGGATTGAACCTAAAACAATAAATGAAGCCTGCAATGATGAAAATTGGACCAAAGCAATGGAAGATGAACTGATGCAAATTGAGAAAAATCATACTTGGGATCTTGTTCCCAGACCTAGAGACAGGAATGTAATTGGAACCAAATGGGTCTTCCGGAACAAACTAAATGAAGCTGGTGAAGTAATCAGAAACAAAGCTAGATTGGTCTGCAAAGGCTACTCTCAAATAGAAGGAATTGACTTTGAAGAGACTTTTGCTCCGGTAGCAAGAATTGAAGCAGTCAGATTACTTCTTGCATTTGCTGCCTTCAAAGATTTCAAGGTATATCAGATGGATGTCAAGTCTGCCTTCCTAAATGGTGATCTGGAAGAAGAAGTCTACATTGAACAACCGGATGGATTTCAATTGTCTGATAATAATGATATGGTCTGCAAGTTGAAGAAAGCTTTGTATGGATTGAAGCAAGCCCCAAGAGCATGGTATGAAAGGTTGGATAAGCATCTTGTGCAGATTGGATTCAACAAAGGTACTGCTGACAGCAACTTATATTTCAAAATTGATCATGAAAACATTCTGATTGTTGAAGTGTTTGTGGATGATATCATTTTTGGAGGAAGAGATAGTATGTGTAAAACTTTTGCAAATCAGATGAAAAGTGAGTTTGAAATGTCTATGCTTGGTGAAATGAATTTCTTCTTGGGTCTGCAAATTACTCAAACAAAAGAAGGGATCTTCATTTCTCAGACCAAATATGTGAAAGAATTGTTAAAGAAATTTGGTATGGAAGACTCAAAGCCTATGAACACTCCTATGGCAACCGGATGTAAGTTAAGCAAAGATGATGATTCTCCAAAGGCAGATCAGACAAAGTATAGATCAATGATTGGTGGATTGTTGTATCTCACTCAAACTAGACCAGATATAATGCAAGCTGTTGGTCTTGTGGCAAGATTCCAGGCTGATCCTAGAGAATCTCATGTTATGGCAATCAAAAGAATTTTTAGATACTTGAAAGGGACAGTTGAGTATGGTCTATGGTATCCTAGAGATCCGGATTTTTCTCTTCATGCTTACACAGATGCAGATTGGGCAGGAGATGTGGATGACCGGAAGAGCACTAGTGGTGGAGCATTCTTTTTGGGGAAGAGATTGGTTTCTTGGCTAAGCAAGAAACAAGATGCAATATCTCTGTCTACAACTGAAGCAGAATACATTGCAGCAGCAGGTAGTTGCACTCAAATCTTGTGGATGAAGCAGATGCTAAGAGACATCAAAGTTGAATATGAGGAGCCTATCACAATTTTCTGTGATAATTCAAGTGCAATTAATATTTCCAAGAATCCGGTATTGCATTCTAAGACTAAGCACATATCTATCAAATTTCACTTTTTGAGAGAACAAGTAAACAAGGAAGAAGTCAGATTGGAGTATGTTCCCTCCAAGGATCAGATTGCAGATATCTTTACAAAACCTCTTCCCAAGGACTCTTTTGAATATCTCCGGGAGAAGTTAGGGGTCATGGCCCCTCCGGTGATGAACTAAGATGCACTGATGTGCATCAGTCCGGTGGCTATCACAGTCATATCTTGTGATCCGGACTAATGGGGAGCTGCAACTAAGGGGGAGCAGCTGGTATTATTCTGATGCATGAGAGTTGCAAGTATGAGCCCTTTGCCATTGATGTCAAAGGGGGAGAGAAGACATGTGAAAAACAAGTGGTTGATGATCAAAGGGGGAGCAGCAAAGGAAGACATGTGAGGAGTTGTTGTTGATAGGGGGAGCTGTGACAGAAAAGAGAAGTTCTTGTCTTGATGGTTTTTCACATCATATGTTGCCATCAATGACAAAGGGGGAGATTGTTGCAAGTATGAGGTGAGCCATTGTTGTCATTGATGTCAACATACTCACACTGCATTGACAAGAAGGATTTGATGAGCTTTGTGCTGAGGATATTGAGAAAATTAGCCTCAGTCAGGAACAGTGAAGAACAGTGATGAGAAGAAGGTAAATATACTGTATAGGATGAGAACCGGAGGATGCGGATTAAAGGGTTAGTAGATATGAGTCTTAAGATGCTACAGTTAAGATTTCAGAGGTCCGCATGAAGATCTGAAGGAGTTATGGCTGCCGGTATAGAACCGGGTCCGGCAAGTATCCGGAGGTGACAGAGGATCACAAAAAGGTCCGGTGAGGTCCGGAATTGTATTATCATAATCTGCGGATTGGAAGGAGTGTTTTATATGTCCTTGTGATGTTTCATCCTGATTTGTGTGTAATTTGGAGGTCCGGATGTACCTCCTGCATTATGACAGTGGCGACAGACTGTGTTCTTGAAGTTCCGGATGAGGAAGACAAGAGATCCCAGTAAGCAGAGAAAGTGCGGATGTATCCGGACATTCAGACAGACTTGTGAAGGTTCTTGAATCATGTTTAAGTTGTGTTGTTGGTCCGCATTGATGGCAGAGCCCGGAATTGAAGTTATTCTTCCGGATGAAGTTATTGCTCTGTTTAGCCGACCGGATGAGTTGTTCATCCTGCGAATGTTCTTGTGATAGCCGACCGGATGTGTTATTCATCTTGCGGATACTCCTATGGTTGTTTGCCGACTTAGATGCTTGTTCCTAAGTCGATGTCTTGTATAAATAATGATTTGTGAATTCATTTCAGTGATGCAGTATGTGGATGAGTATGGAGTAGCGAAGAAAGGTGCGAAAGGCAGAGCAGAGATTGTTGGGCTTAATTGGAACTGATCCGGACATGGTAGAGATGTCATTCTCCAGTTCAAGACTGTGATTTTTATCACTCTGTAGACAGTGTGTCTCCTTGTAGGCAGTGGGCCTCTTTGTGAGCAGTGTGCTCGGGCAGTGAGCCCTTATTGGCATGTGCCATTCATTTTTCCTTATTCTTCTAACAGAGAATAATTCTTGGGTTAATCACCCCGTGGTTTTTCCCTTAACCGGGTTTTCCACGTCAAAATCTTGGTGTTCAATGTGTTGATGCTTATCTGCTCTTGTGTTTATGTATTGTGCTTCCATGAATGATTATTTGATATGCTGCTAACTAACAACAGAGAATTAAGTGTTTGAAAGAGAACAAGTTCTATACAACTGATTCACCCCCCCCCTCTCAGTTGTATGCCCTAGATCCAACATGCTCGACCTAAGTCATTCCGGTTTGCCTTGTTTTCCTTATTCGGATGACTTGAAGAACTGGATCAATCTTGATCTAAACATCTTGCGGACCTTCCATATCTTAGCCATAGTTTATTTAGAAGTTTCTCTTATGAACCTTTTAATCCGCAACTCTCCTTGTGCCAGTTCCGGCACCAATTGACTGGCTGGGGGAAAATGGTTTTCTTTGTCTCCCCCTGAGCCAGAGCTCACTTTTTAATTTCCAGAAGGAATATCAGCACCAGAGTCTGGTGTGGATCCATCCCCTACATTCTCTGTACTTTTCTTCACCCAAATCTTTTGTCCTGATTCTTGTTTCTACAGAATTTGGAAATATGACCGGATCTATTGCAAATTTGGCAAACAACATTTCTTTGCATATTTGATTGATATCCTCTTGATCTGCATTGATTAGCCATGTGACCCATTCTATTGCATGCAAAGCATCTACCATTGAATGAATTGTTTATTTGCATATTTCTACATTCATGAGATTTGTGACCATACCTTTTACAGTTGCAACACTGTCCGGAGAAGGATGTATTAGTCTGATTCATTCTCTTTCTGCATTGATTAGCTCTATGACCAGAGTTATTGTAGTTGTGCCAGTATCCATTGAAGGATGGATATCTTTGAGCATTAGGCTGCCTTACCGGAGGTCTTCTAGGTCTGTTCCTTAGATTTTCTGATCCAAAATTCTTTTGACCGGATCCAGAGCTTTCTCCTTTCTCATATCCCAAACCACACTTGTCATCTACCCTCTTTTGACTTTCAAGAAGAACTTCAAGTTGAGCAAAACTTATCTTGAATTTCTCTTTATATTCATTTGTTGTTTGAAGATCCCTTTTAAGAGAGACAATTTGATCCTCAAGTTTTTCTTCATTATCTTTAGCATCTTCAAGATCAGATTCAAGATGTCTGATAATTCTATCCATCTTGTGGCAATCTTCTGATTTCTCCTTGAGAGATTGTCTTAGATCATCTTTAGTTTTTCTTTTCTCTTCAATCTCTTGGGTAAACTTCATAACTCCTGATTCCATTTCATGTCTTACCATAATGATTTCTTTTGATAACTTTTCACATAACTTGGTTTTCTCCTTCATATCTCCATTTGTATCATTGGCTTCACTTTGACTTGCCAGTTGCTGAAGTAGCTCCTTTCTCTTTTTCATAGAGAGACTTAGTTTCTCTTTTAATTCATTTATGAAATCATCAACCTGTTTGAGTCTTTCCTTCAATTCATTGACTTCAGAATTTGACTGCTCAAGATCATCTAGGGTAGACTTAAGTTGTTCCCTCATACCATACACATCCATCAGGTCTTCCTCAAGCTGTTAGGCTCTGTTGAGAGGAACTTGGCTTTGATACCAATTGTTGATAACTGAGGGGGGGGGTGAATCAGTTATCTTAATTATTTCAGCTTTCTGAACCTTCTTAATAAATAATGCAGTATTAATTCAAATAAGCAAACATAACCATGAAATGGAAATACACATGACACAATATTTTTGACGTGGAAACCCTGTTAAGGGAGAAAACCACAGGGTGATAAACCCAAGATTGTATTCTCTGTTAGAAGAATAGAAATACAAAATGGCACTTGCCAATTAGGGCTTACTGCCCGAGCACACTACTCACAAGAGACTCACTATCTACAAGTTGTAACAATAATAATAAGATACTTGAACTGATGTGAAGCATCCACACATGCTGGAGTTCAGTTTCGGTTGGGCTCAATAAACTGATTTGCTACACTTCATCCTTCCTCTTCTTTTGTTCTGCTGTCCTTTCACATATCAGACATTCCTTACTGCTTTCACTTTGTTCTTCACTTTTTCTTCGCTCACACACAACTCAACTACTACTGCCTCATCGAAATCCATCTGGTATATATATCCGCACAAAAGATTTCATCCTCTTTCTAGTCGGCATCCGGAATAGTCAATATTTCCCAAACTTTAGTCTGTCGGCTGAATCCTTGCTTCCCAGGTGATGTGGATCAAAAATAAACTTATAGAAGTTGTCTAATAAGTCAGCCAATCATGAATGATACCTTAGGAATCTTTATCATCATCAACATTCATCCGGAATAACTTTTGATGCTCTGTCTGTCAGTTCTTCCTCTGTTTGTTCTACCAAACCAGACCCCAGTACTTGGAAGCTTATATCTCTTCACTCTTTCAACACCGGAGGCTCAAACCTTGGAATCTATCAGTCAAGATACTCCTCTTGACTTCCCCAAGTCCGCACTTTCTAAGGATACTTCCTCTAACAGATCCGGACCTGACTATCGGACCTTCTGCATGCTCTGTTCTTGCTTACCGGACCATGTCCTGCGGATGTGTGGGATGAACTTTGTTGCCATCAATGACAACAATCATGAAGCTCCAATATGTCCCTTGCCAACATTTCCATCATATCTTACCATACCCTCCTATCATCCTTATCCTACATATACCTATCATATTGAGTCCATTCATCCTCCATTCCTCTTTTGATCTTGACAAAGATATGGGGGCAAAATGTCGAAGCATACTTTGAAAAAACTCTTGATGTACCTTATCTTTTTTCAAACCAATCCAATCCTATTACCCTCTTGTCATAAGTGTTGTCATGTCAAATCTTGACTTATTCCTATGCGACATAGTCCTTGGAGATCACCTCCTTGTTTTCTTACGCGTGCATCCAATTCCACCCATTTACCCATCGCCTAGGTCTTAGGTCCACAAAGTCCGTACCCCAAACTACGTTGACTCTGCATTGTCACGTAGCCAAGGCCATTTATCAATGAGCCCCCAGGGCACTAGGTCAGTCCCTTAGGGCCTATTTCTTCATGTCTATTGTCAGTTCATCCATAATAAATCGATCCTTTACTTGACTGGGGGTAGATCCTCGACCTAGTTAGTGAATTAGATTTTTGAATGCTACAACTTAGAGGATAACAAATCGGATCGTGGTTTTATCACTAGACAGCAAGCAGTGCAGCAAAGCAAGCTTTTAAAACGTTGTCTTGGTAAGAAGACATTTAAACTGCACCTGACAAATCCCAACCTACGTAAAACATCAAACATGACTCTATCAAGTTATTGCAAGAAAACATATATCTATGGCAAGAAGGTTTTTAATGGTTGTTTAAAATCTTATTATCAGGATTTTTGTTATTATGTCTTTTTATGCTACTCAAGGATGTCAAAAACTAGAGCTATGATGGGGGCATAATTATTTTATTTGTTTGTTGTTTGTGGGTTTATCTTTAGTAATGTGAAGCCTTGTCTAAAGACATGATCAACATAATGATCATCGAGGACATTAGGGGGCTAAACATGAAACAGGTGTAATCCTTATCTATTGATACGCAAGAAATACTCAGGTCATCTAGGTTCAATTTTTACTAGATGCTTGTATTAGCTTGCTAAATCAAAATCCATGTAAGAGATACTCAGGTCATCATAATTTAATTATACCTAGATGCTTGTATTTTCTTACAATATTTTAAAAGCTCAATGATGAAACAAAGTACTTCAAAAACTTGTACAAGAACATGACACAATCCACTATCATACATACCCAATTGCATTTCATTTCATTTATAAGCATTCCATACATGTCGTTTATCCAAGTGTCATAAGATCCAAGTCCTTTCTTTATCTACATCTCTTTGTCTACTCACCCTTTTCTCTCTTTTCATTTCGAGAGTACACCAATTGTCCTCCCAAAGGAGCATCGTCCTCATCATTCATCTTGTTTGCTAACTTACCAATCAATCCAAGCAATGATCCAAATGCAAGTCCATCCTTAATCCATACCAATCGAGTAAATCAATCTTGTCAAATTATCCAATCGCAATCAATGGTCTTGATCCTAATCTTGTCGTGAACCAAATCAATCAATCATCATCATCATCAGTGGGATATATCTTTCCCATGTCTTTGTGTTGATCTAGGGATATATAATTCCCCACAATGAAAAACATTATCATCAATCATTATCAATTAATCATTGGTTTACAGCTTGATAGAGGCAGTACCTTGTTTGTTCTTGTATCATTTGTCCATACTTGCTTGCTTGCTTGTGTGTGTTATCATTTTATCTTGCATAACATGTCATTTGACTCTTTCATCCATCCCTTATCTTGCATCCTCCATTTTTTTTAGCCATCCTTTATCATTCTTCCTAATCATGAGATCATTCGTCATCCTGTCCAACCTGACCAATCTCCCGAGGGGGCATCCTATCATCATAAAACCTAAACCAGGGGCAAACTAGGGCATGTGTCAATCACAGTAAATTCTTTACTTCTTTGAAACAACGTGGTAAAACACATTGCATCAAAGAGGGACAAAATGTATACACCTAAAAATGGTTACGTCGAATTAAATAAATATTTTAATATTTATTTTATTCTCATTCCTCTATCAATTAAATAAATATCGTAATTTATTTAAATGATTCACGTTCCTCCAATAATTAAATAAAATTAATTTATTTAATTAAATCCCCTAATTCTTCTAATATCTCATATAATTAAGTAATCCTAAATTATTTAATTAATCTCAAATTCATCTATCCTAAGTCCTAATTCCATAAATCTACCTCACCATTCCACCTCACCATGTGGCACACATAATTAAATATTTTAATATTTAATTAGCTAATATTCCCTCACCCACATGTCCTATTTATCCTCCAGTCAAAATTAGTTAACTCATCAATCAAAATAGTTAACTAATTAGTCAATTAGTTCATTGGTCAATCAATTCAGTCAACTCTCCAATCAACCTAATTAACTGATCAATCATCTCAGTTAATTCTTCAATCTATTCTGTTAACTTCCGTAACTCATGAAAGAGGTCTGGACACTTGTCCTCTCCTGATTTGCGCACATTCCCTCAAGCTTCCTCAACCGTACATCTCACAGGTAATTCCTCTAGTCATGGATCTGTTGACACTTGGATTTGGTCTTCCCTCAGCCTATATAAGCAAGGTCTTCACACCCATTTGGACTCACTCAAGCATTCGTAATCTTACTCTGCAGGAATCCTACCAGCGTGCCTTTGGCAAAGTTATCTCCATTTGCATTCACACAACCTCATTATCATAATCATCATCCAATCATGTCTCCATTAGTATTGCATTGTAGTGTGATCTCCATTGCATTGTCCACCTACAGTTGTTCTACTCTTCAACAACAAGGAAGTACACACTTCTGAGAGCTCCATTACCATTAAGATCAAGAAGAGATAGGCGAACAATGGAAGCATAGAGGTAAAATGGTCTTCGAAGGTATAATCTTTGATTACTTGTATTTACATCAATTTCCATTGGGTTATTGGATGATTAGTTGTTTAATACTATTGTTCACATTTTCCATTAACAAAGACATTCCTCAATTCTTTTCTTTTCTTCAACTTGCACTTTCAGGTATGTGATGGTTCCATTTTCTTGCTCCAATTGTTCACCAACTTCCTTGAGTTTTTCTCTAAGCTTCTTGGCTCGCTCTTTCAATTTCCTGATGAATTTATTTGCTTCCTTGACATTTTTTTTCAGATCTCTATTTTCTCCTCTAGTTCTTTCAAGATCTTCAAGAGCAACATGGATTTCTCCTATTTTGTCAAGCATACAATCTTCTTCAATGAGATTAATAGTAGGAATCTCTTCCAGAGGAATAGGTAACTTTCTAGTAGCCATGTGTTCAATCTCCAAGATCTTCCTTGAACGGTTAGGATTCTTCCAAAGGATTTGGCTCTGATACCAATTGTTGAACACCCAGAATACTGAGAGGGGGGTGAATTAGTATTATGTTGAACCATTTACATATCAAATAATTAATCCATTTAACATATTTGATTCCAATAAGGGAAATTAAGCATGAAGCAAACAACCACAACTCATAACATATAAACACTGGATTTACGTGGAAAAACCAAGAAGGAAAAAACCACGGTGAGGATTAGCTCACAATATAAAGTAGTATCAACACCGAATTATAGAAGACTCACTGTCGGAGGGCTCATTGCCCAGAAGTAAGGCTCACTGCCCAAGGACTCACTGTCCTGAAAGAAAGAGATAGAAGAGGTGGCTCACTGCCAGAGTTGAACTATTATAATTGCATCTAACATATGCATGGAGTATAGTTCCAATGAAGTTCAAAGTACTGAAACAACATTCGTCACACTATTCTGAAATACCAGACTCTACTACTTTGCATTCATTCAATTTGCTTCCACAGACACTTGTCGCATTACACCTTCATTCACTCTGTTATTCACATCACATTCATGGCGTACACTATTTCAATCACGATCCCTTGACACTTATTTATACTATCTTTGACCTTGAGAACATTCTCCAAGGTCGGCATTACACCTTAACACAAAAGGTTTAAATAAGGTTTGGACCTAAACACTCCCGTGGTGGAAAGGAATGAAGGCGGACAACAACAAATCTTAGCTTGGACCTAAACTCATCCAAGCACGCTACTCCACACTTTCACAATCACCAAAGCAACTCCACACTTAGTGTGAACACCCAAGGTCAACCAAACCTGTGTTAACACAATGTTCTTTTAAGTACACACTTCCTCAAACCCAAAAATGACTTGCGGACCACATGCAAGGCTTCACCATAATCTAGAGTATTCCACAAACATCTTGAAATATCCTGAGATCCAACAAATTCCTCTGCAACAACTTTCACCTGTCGCACAACCTTATCCTTTTTATCCAGTATGCTCAACTATCTCTGTCATAGACTGTATCTCTAGAAAACAACTTCCGGAGCACCAAACCACAAACAACTTCAACAGAAGAAAGATATAAACCTTATAAGCACAATTCCAAAACTGCAAGATCTAAAACTTCTTTGCAAAGAAATGCGGAGCAAAGACATTTCTCCCAGACACCTCTTCACAACTTAGAAACATAGTCCACACAGTGGTGAACACAATTTTCTCTGCACAACAAATTGGAGCACCAAATTTGGAATGTAACAACTCTTAACACCTCTGAACAACATATCCAAACCACAAAGACATATCTTCAACATAGAGCAAATGTGGAGCAAAAGAATAACACTACTCTGTAAGCCAAAATGCTACTTCACCACATTGTTTCCTTTATTAATCAAATTTTCTCAAGAGCACTTGGAAACTTACCAACAGAAACATATTCCTAACAACTTCAGCATCTCTTCAAGGCAACCACATCATCTTCAGCAAAGCAACTCGACCAAATAGCTCACACCATTGCACCAACCTCATCTCAGAGATAGTATCCACTCAACACTAACTACTCGTATTCTTGCACCATAAGCAACTCAGACAAATGACACAGTTGACACCAATGACAACACAAGCTTGTTGACATCAATGACAAAATTGTAATCACATACTTGCAACAAGAATGAGGAAGCAGAATTCAGAGCCGTAAAAGATGAAGAAGGTCAAGTATTCTACATTGCACAACAAAGGCCACGACAACAAAGACAAGGTATGCCTCAAGACCCCTTGACCAATTCCATGTCATTTGTACCACCTGTTTCAAATCATCATAATTGGAACAATGCACCTTGGTATAACTGGCCACAACAGTAATGGGCAACTATGCAACCTAGTTGGACCCAACAGCAGGGGGTATGGCCTCAGCAGCCATCCCAATCCTCAAATTATAATCCACAATGGCAGGCCAATGAGAATCCATGGGCACAACAGTGGCGTGGGAACCAACCTTGGTAAAATCTAAATATTAACTACTTGCAACCACAGCAAGCCCTGCCTCAGCAACCTATCCTTATGCTAAATACAGCTTCACCTACTCCTGCCTCGCCTAGAGCTACTCAATTACCAGCACAACTTGCACCTAACCCTAACAACAAGCTTGTTCAACAGGCCTATACTAATGGATGGGGTTGAAGTTAGTGATGTGCACCTGCGCTTAGGAAAGATGCTTGCTGGACCACCATCACCACTCATCATAGAGCTTGTTGATGAGGAACAACCCTCCGTCACTGACAACCATCTAAATAACTAGCAGAAGCCTACTAAGAAAACCTCTCTACAAGAAGAAAACATTACCAGAAGCCCTTCATTTCCAGAGAGATTAAAAATGCATCTTCCACCAACTCCATCTGAGCCTGATTTTGATCTCATGGGGCAACTAAAAAATGTCTATGTTAAAATTCCCCTCATTCAAGCCATCAAGGATGTGCCCATATATACCAAGGCTATAAGGGAGTTATGCCTTAAGAAGCCAGGAAGGAAGAGAAAAGATCCTTAGATAGTCCATGTTATAGGACAACTTGTTGATATCATGTTAGGTAACTTGGTTGTTCCAAAATATGCAGATCTTGGAAGCCCTGTGGTTGATGTAAACATCAATGGTACCCTTATCAAAAATACCTTGATTAACCTAAGTGAAGCCATCAATGTAATGACAAAGGAAACAATGAGTAACCTTCAGTTAGATAATCTCAGACCTACTCCCACAGTACTCCAGCTGGAAGATAGGTCCATAATCAAGTCAAAAGGGGTCATTGAAGAGCTTGTAATCACATTGGATTCATGGGAATACCCTGCAGACTTTATGGTCTTGCAACCCAAGGCTAGCCTAGGGGGATATCCACTCATCGTAGGGAGACCTTGGCTAGCAACAACAGATGCCTTCATAGGATGTCGATCAAGAAATATGATAATTTCCAATGGGATTGTCACAAAGAAATTGGTCCTTTATCTACCTGCTCAACCTTTTACTGATATGGAGCAATCCATTTGGCTAGACCTAGGGGATCCTGACCAATATTCTCTTCAAACATTAATGACAATTGAGAGAGACCCACTACTGGCTATCCAGGATGAAGATGAAGTGTTTTCCAATGTCATACAAAACAATTATGGAACAGATATACATCAAGACCCATCTCTAATATGTATGGCCTGCCCCCTTCACAATATTCTACCTACAATCAATACTCCAGCCTATGCTTCCACCAACAGTATGTTTCATCAGTTGCTGCCTCATAGTTGTAGTCTCAACTTATCAGGATTAGATATTGCCTTTGTAATGGCCATGGCAACACCAATTGACATTACACCAGGTAGGACACTTAACATCAATAGTGAATTAACATTTGTCCAAAAGACTGAATTGATCAAAATGTTGCAAACCCACAAAACAACATTTGCATGGGACTATCATGATATGAAAGGAATTGGCCCTAACCTTTGCATGCATAGGATATACATTAATGACGGATGCAGATCAGTTAGGCAACTTCAAAGAAGGATGAACCCTGCAGTAAGAGACATAGTGAAGAATGAATTGCAAAAATTATTGGATGCAGGGTTCATATACCCAATATCAAATAGCCAATGGGTATCTCCACTGGTAATAGTGCCAAAGAAAGGAGGCAAGTGGAGAGTTTGTGTAGACTACAGAGAATTAAATACCGGCACTAGGAAAGATCATTTCCCTCTTCCTTTCATTGACCAAGTCCTACACTCCTTGGCTGGTAAAAAGTATTTCTCTTTTCTTGATGGATTCAGTGGATATAACCAGATTAAGATAGCCCCTGAAGACCAGGATAAGACCACATTCACATGCCGATGGGGGACATGTGCCTATTCCGTCCTTCCATTTGGATTCTGCAATGCACCTACCACATTTCAGAGAGTTGTTTTAAGCATCTTTGCTGACCTTCCCCATGACTCTATGGAAGTTTATATGGATGATTTCACCACTTATGGAGAGTCTTATGAGGAGGCCTCTAAGAACCTTGAAAAGGTACTACAGAGATGTCAAGATCATAACCCGTCCCTTAGTCATGAAAAATGTTTCATGATGATGCAAGGAGTAGTGCTTGGCCACTTTGTGTACAAAGTAAGAATTCAAGTGGATCCACACAAAATTGAAATCATTTCAACCTTACATATTCCTAAAAAATAGAAAGATGTCAGAAGCTTTCTAGGTCATGCAGGGTATTATAGAAGACTTATAAAGGACTTCAGTAAAATTGATGCTCCTTTGTTTGTCTTACTCTTTAAAGATGCATAATTTAATTGGATAGCTGACTGTCAGTTATCCTTTGGTCATCTCAAAGAGTCATTAATAAAGACACCTATACTCAGAGGACCTAATTGGGCGATACCTTTCCATATACATACAGATGCTTCTGATTTTGCTGTGGGAGTTGTGTTAGGATAGAAAGAAGGGAATGTGGAATATGCAATTTACTACATCAACAAGAATCTTTAAGGTGTTGAAGTCAACTATACTGTTACTGAGAAAGAAATGTTAGCTGTTATTTATGCAATCAATAAGTTTAGGCATTATATAACTGGGTATCTTGTTTTCATTCACACTAACCATGCAACAATAAGATATCTTATGAATAAACCAGTGGTAAGTGGTAGATTGGTTAGATGGTTACTGCTCCTTCAAGAATTTGATATCACCATTGTGGACAAGCCAAGGAAGGCCAATGTTGTTGCTGACTTCCTCTCCAGGCTCCCTACTTGTACTGAGGACCCAGTCATTGAATATTCTTTTCTAGATGAACACTTATTTGCACTAACTATACAAACTCCTTGGTATGCAGATATAGCAAATTATCTAGTCACAGGGAAAACACCTCTCACCAAGAGAGAGGCACTACCTAGTGGAGCCAAGCGTTCCCTATTCATAGGTATCTGGTTACCTCTTCTATGCAGAACCTGATCATAATATGAGAAGATGTATTAGAGAAGATGAAGTGCATGACATTCTCAGAGCTTGTCATGATGAACCTTGTGGTGGACTCTTTGTAGCCAAGAGGACAATAATCAAAATTTTGAATACTGGATATTATTGGCCAACATTGCATAAAGATACAACTCTATACAAGAAGATGTGACCATTGTCAAAGGATGAGCAGACCTACAAGAAGTGATGAAATGTTTCTACAACCACAACTAGTGGTCACACCATAAATGACAAATGGGGCATTGATTTTATTGGACCCATAGATCCACCTTCTAACCACAAGGAATATATACTTGTTTGCATTAATTACCTTACAAAATGGGTAGAAGTGAAAGCCTTGACAGTAGCCAGAGATAGTAAGGTTGCTACATTCCTCTATGAGGAAATATTTACAAGGTATGGTGTCCCAAGGGAAATAGTCACAGATCAAGGACCCCAGTTTACATCAGCACTAATTGCTAGCCTTATTCAGGAGTATGAAATCATACATAAAAAGTCCACTCCCTATTATCCACAGTGAAATGGTCAAGTTGAGGTCACTAACAGAGAGCTTGAGGAAATATTGAGAAAGATAGTTGCATTGCATAAGAAAGACTAAGCAATAAGACTCTCTAAAGCAATTTCGGCATATAGAACTACATGGAAAACAACAACGGGGTACACACCTTATGAATTAGTTTATGGAAAGAAAGTTGTCCTTCCTATTGAGTTTGAATATAAAACACTGAGAACCACTATCCAACTTGGTATGGACCTGTCAATAGCTCAAAAGGAAAGACTGCATCAGCTTAATGCCTTGGAAGAGTTAAGGATGGAAGCAGTTCATCACACTGAATTAGTACAAAACCATAGAATCAAATGGCATGATCAGTATATCAAAACCAAGGACTTTCAGGCAGGTGATTGGGCACTTCTCTATCACTCCAGGTATAAAGATCATAAGGGCAAATTGCAGACCAGGTGGTTAGGCCCTTATGAGATCAAGGAAGTTTTCCCAAACGGTGCAGTCCAATTAACTACAATTGACCAAGTTAGATTCTCGTTGATGGTTAATGGACATCGATTGAAATTGTATAAGAAACCTTTGAGTAAAGATGCATTTCTCCAACAATTAAAGGTAGCCATGGATAATGAAGCTCAACAGCTTCCTGCCTCAGGTGAGGTCTCCAGCTAGGTAACATATGAAAACAATGCTCCAGCAACAAATCAAGCTGCCAACTTGACTGAAGTTCCACAACCCTCTGCCTCAGGTGAGGTTTCTAGCCAAGTAACAACTGATAACAATGTTCCAACAATAGATCAAGCTTCCAGCTTGACTGAAGTTCTATAGTAAGCTTGAGTTCTACAAACTTTGTACATAAATAAAAAACACAAGGCACACACATCACATGACAATAGCAATAAAACAAGATGATCTTCCAATCAGAGTTCAAACTCCATCACTACAGTTACCATGATACACTAGAGTTGTCCTTTGGCATTATGCCACTTCACTGAAGTGACCTATAGCTAAAGGCAATCTATTCTTACATGGGACCTATATTTGCTGCACTCGCAGCCAAGGTTTTTTTCATTCACTTGGGACCTATAAAAGTTACACCCGCAGCCAATGCACATGGGACCTATTCATTTCACGTTATGCTTGCATGCATGCAACCACTACTGTATGCAACCACTACTACCTGCAGCATATTTTCTCATGACATACACATGCTGCCATCTTCCGCTAGATTGCACTTTCCTGCTACATGTCACACATCTACTGCACATTCTGTAAGCACATCTTTTCACCATCACATCATTGTGATTCGCTCTGACTTGTTCATTGAGCACATCAACTCAACCCGCCATGCAATCATTTTTCCATGCAACAATTCCAATTTCAGCATCACCTCAATGGTATTTATCTTGCTATTTGCTTTAATTAACATTTATTGCTTCTTATTTTATGACTTTCATTGTTCGCACATCATTAATTTTACATATAATATCACTTCGACATGCTTTGAACCCGCTCCTTTGTACCACCAGCCTATCTTCTCATTTGAGGACAAATGAACTTATAGTTGGGGGGATACTAAATTATTTCGTGTACATTCAAATTTCTTAATCCCTTACTCCATAATTATTACCATCTGCCGAATAACATACAAGCCTGCAAATAGACTAACCAATTGGCAAAAGCAAGTGGTAATAAGATCCTGGTGAGTAGAATTGAACAACAAACAAGGGATTGAGAACATGGGGTTGAGCGGTTTCATGAGATATCACGATGGGTGGTGACTCGATTAGAAGAGAGCCTATTGTTCACTTGGCACTATTAGCCGACATGGAGTGCTTGCTGATTTTTTAGTAGGCGAGATGGTTGCAATATTTTCTTAGGATAACAGAATATGATGAAGACATTACCCAACAGTTTGTAGAGACATTCTAGAATGAGGAAGCTACAGTGAAAGGCTTACGAGTTGACGTGACTGTAGCTACTATAATTAAAGTTACAGGACTACAGACAGCTGGAGAAGAATTCCCTGTAAGAGTAGACACCATTTTTGCAAGGGCCAAGTTCATACAACTAGGAGAAAGGATGGAATCAACATCTCAAGGTACCAAACGACTCTCTTTACCCTGGTTATGGGCCTTTGTAGCTACCTACATTATTAAATACCTTACTTGTGATGGGAGGCAGTATTTACTCTATACTATGCATTTTAAACTTTTGAGCCATCTTCGTCATGGAAGGGTAGTGAATGCCCCAAATTTTTTGTTTATTAAAAAGGATGTCTACTGAATATAGAAAGAAAAACTGCCAATCTTCATTCTCCCATCATGGTTTGATTATGCTATTAGTAAAGAGGAGTTTATCTATCCAGTACCCTAAGCTTTCTTTGGAAAGGTTTCTTGAAGTTAATCATGTTAATGAGGGGCCCGAGTGTTGAAAAGGAGAGAGAAGAAGAAGCACAAGTAGAAAATTTACAAACAGGGGAAGAAGAGGAAGCGCCAACAACCTCTTCTCACCTAGAAGCTTCACCTGCCCATTGCCATGCAACTATTAAGGAGCAACCAACTTTGAGCTCTGATGAACCTATTGAAAAACCTTCTAGTTCTTCTACACATGCAGTCTCACCAATTTCAACCCCCTCACCAGAACATGTATCCTTGCAGACTTCTAGCCGCAAAAGAAAAAGTCAAAATGGAAACTGCAACCTGTAGCTTCTAGATCACCACCCGCAGCATCTGAAACTACCTATGAAACCCCTTCTATTTCAAAAGCCACTAAGAAAAGGAAATCATCATTTTCTTCTTCTAGAGTTAAGCAAAAACAAGGAATCCCTGCTCAATCATGTAGGCATTCAGGTTGCCTAAAGGAAAAAGAACTTTTAGGGGAACCTGAAAAGAGGAATGTAGTATATTCATACGGATATAGACTCTGAGAGGGAGCCCCTGTTTGTTGATAGAGAACAGAAAAATTTGGGTTATATACTTGTCCCGGAGTCTAATGCAAACTCTGAGGAGGAAGATTTATATACAGCCAGAAAAAAGTCATAAACCTCCCCCTGAAACTGAAGAACCAATTTTCTCAGCCCCTTAATATGAAACATAGGAAGAAGAATTATTGTTAGATTCTAAAGACACAACAAAGGGTGAGAAGGATGAGTTACAACTAGCCCTAAAGAAAATTGCAGAATTGGAGAAGCAACTGAGGGATTATCAACAAAAAGAAATAGGGTTGAATGACAGAGTTAAGAAGTTAGAAGATCAGTTACATGTCTTCTAGAAATAGAGGTTAGGACTTGAACATTTGGCCCAGTTGGCCATCATTGATATCAATAGAAGGTGTAGACACCTGAAATTGACTTGCTTCGCAAACCAATTTCTCGTATCTCTACACCACCAATTAACCCTCCTATTAATTAAATAAATTTATTTTATTTAATTAATTTATCCCTAATTATCTACCCTTAACCAGTTATCCATTCTCTGTGATCAATTAATTCATTTAATTTATCACTATACCTTACAACACTATCCCTCATTAATTAAATAAATATTCTCAACATTTATTTAGTTAATTTGTCCATCTCCCTAACCTTATTAATTAAATAAACCATACTTATTTAATTAATCTACCCTACTAATCAACCTAAACCTAGTCTAGTTGATTAAATAACAATTATTTAATTAGCTACCCTAGCCTACCTATCCCCTAGACCTAAATTAATTAAGCTAAACACTTAATTAAAACTTGCTTAACCCATTCTCCCACACACTTTGAATAAAAATCAATTTTTTATTAAAAGGGTCACATCTTCCTCTTACACATGTAAGTGTACATGTGTCCTTGATCTTCCCACTTGTCCTAGTCTCCATTAATGGAACTCTTCCCCATGTGAATTAAAAATTCACATCTAACTTGTTATATCCAACTCTTCCCCCAAAATAAATTTTTAATTTATTTTTATTCTCGTCCTCACACTCTCCCATGGAAATGAAATTTTTATTCACTCCTCATCCTTCCCAATGTGAATTTAAAATTCACAAATAATGGGAGCCATCCAATCTCACTGACCAAATATTAACCCTTGATCTCTCTCATCCAACCCTCTTATGACACTTGTCACAAGGCTACAACTCCAATCCAAACCTTAATCCTCAAGCATTCCTAGCCATTGATCTAAATTTTCAATCCTCACCGTCCATCCTTTTACCAAAAATCTATAAATAGAGCCCTCATTTAAGCCATTTTGATCACTTCATCATCCTATCATCACTATGCCAAAATTTCTCTCATCTCCTCTCATCATACCCTTACCATGCCAAAATCATTCCTTAATCCATGGCTAAATCCCATCTTATCTCTATCCTTAGCCAAATCTATCATCAAATCCTCTATTCATATTGTGTTGAAATGCATTGAGCCATCCACATTCACACTACATCAACATTGGGTAAAGCTAGGAGCTCACAGGTGCAAGCTCCTCAACCTTATCGAAGGAGGAAGAAATAGCAAGGTATAACTTAGTGTTTTTATGCATTTTGTTTGTGTTTCTAACCTTGTCCATTTCCTTTACTCTCATTTGGCACGCCCAGTGGGACACCACGGTCCCTATCTAATCTTCTTTGCTTGAGTTTTAGCAAGAAAAATGTGTTTTGCAGGTTCTAGCACTAAAACCCCTTAGTTTTGCGCTATTTTTGACTGTTTTGGCACCAAACACGCCCAGTTCAGCGCTATCCTACTCAACAAACTAGATAAAATAGGTAAAAACACAGTTTAGCGCTATTTCTGCCTCCTATCACCATTTCTGCCTCCTGTAGCACTATTTTTGCTTCCTGTAGCACCATTTCTGCCTCCTGTAGCGCCATTTCTGCCTCCTGTCGCCATTTCTGCTTCTTGTAGAGCCATTTCTCCCTCCTGTTGCACCTCTTGTCGCCATTTCTGCCTCTTGAAGCACCTTTTCTGCCACCTCCTATTGGACCTCCTATTGCCATTTCTGCCACCTCATGTTGGACCTCCTATTGCCATTTCTGCCTCTTATAGCGCCATTTATGCCTCATGTAGCACCATTTCTGCCTCCTGTCGCCATTTCTGCATCATGTAGCGCCATTTTCTGTAATAGTCAAAAATAGTTATTTCTTTGTCTGCAACACTATTTTTTATTTTTGTGGCACCATTTATCTGTCTTGTGGCACCTTTTTATTCTATTTTGCCACCTTTTTTTGAGCTGACATTGGAATCTGTGCAGGGTGTTGGTTGTATTCTGCAGGTCAAAAACATTTGCCCAAGACATTAAAATCAGACTACTAACAATTTTTGCAGGATTTCATTAACTTAGAAACACTTCATTTTGGTGCACTAAAAAGAACATTGCTTGCTTAGCCTAGAAAACATTTGAATTTGGTGCATAAAATTAATCTTGTTTGCAAAACAATCATAGGCACATTTCACTTTGGGCTTAAAAAGAACATTATCAATTGCTTGACGTGTCTTGTGTGCTTGCACATTTGTGTTACCCAAGGGATATAATCAAAGTATCCTCTCCCCTCACCTTTAGAAGGATCTTGGGTGAAGAGAAATGGTTTACTCTCTTTTTCTTTTTAGGAGGGGCCTGCTCTTAAGACACAATCGCAAAGAGAACTCATTGGCGACCCTAAGCGATACTTTCATTCGATCCGCTATACAAAATAGGATAAGGTGAAAGCCAAGTCCAAATTGGTATTAGCGCTTACTATTCGGTGCTAGTTCGAAAGGAAGTAGTACCTTGTGTATATGATACTCCTAATAGAGCTAGTCAAAACCTTAAGTGGTTTATCGGATGCTCGTAACGTGTTGATCCCCCGAATGTTCCCCCACTACGAACCTTTATTTTAGAAGGCCAAAAAAACCCTTCTATTTGTTGGCGTAGGAGGTCGGAAGATAGACCTCTGAAGCCGTCCCACACTCTCGCAGTTCAAAGTAGAGATAACAAATTTCTTGAGATCTTCGGGTCTTTAGGAATTTGAAGCTTGGTGTGCCCGAAGTGAGTGCCATGTAAGGGGGAGCTAGTGCCACCAAGCTTCTAAGTTATCCGCTCTGAGGAAGTGCAGCTGGAGAAATCCAAGTGGGAATCCAAAAAATATTGTCCTTTCCTCGCCTTAGGTTGTATAAGTGCTTGATAAATTTTCACATTTTCACAACAAAACCTTTGGCCATTGTGTTCTCTTGTTTGAAGTGTTTGTATGCTTGCCAAGAAAACATCATTCACATTATCTAGAACATTAAACCATTGAAACACTTGACATTTTCCAAAATCTCATCATTTGAGCTTAATTAATCCCCATCTTTGAGCTTAATCCCATATTATCCTTCTAATCATACCTCTTTCATCTCAACCATCCTAATCATCTTCATCATCCTTAATCCACCATCAAATCATCCATTATCATTATCATTATCATTATCTTGATCTTAATCTCACTCCTTTATCCATTTGATCAATTTCATCCAAATCAAATCCAAAACCAAATCCAACATCAATCATCCACAATCCTTTATCCACGCCAATCAAACATCCCAACCCCTAATCCTTAATCAACAAACCATCCTTTTACAAATCAAGCTTTGGTTAAGGACTTAGTCCCCTTCATCCTCGATCAATATTTCATCCAAAATCTCAATCAAAATCCCCAAACATCATTATCAAAATCCAAATCCAAATCAACCCTATCAACAATCAAGACCTTAATTGATCATCCAATCGAATCAAACCAAATCAACTCTATTACTTAAGTGGCATTGGTCTACCTTGAGTATAGAAAATCAACCCAATCAACCCTCTTGCTTGAGATCATTAGCCTATCTTAAGCATAGAGAACCATCCATCAAAACAAATCAAATCAAATCATACTAAGGTCTTGAAATTTGATCCCTAACATCACAATCATCCATTATCCTCCATCATCCCATACCTCTCCAACAAAATGGATCCTTATGTGGCAATGCAACATTTACAAAGAATTAAATATGCCTATGAGGATTTTGATCCTATCACTAAGGAAAATTTCAAAAATGACATTAAAGATATCCCCTTAGCACACCTCATCATTGGAGAATCCCAAGCCCCTACCGAACCTTCATCATACCAACCTTCATCCTATATGTCCACTCCATCAACCTCATATCAACCTTCATCCTCATACCAACCATCATATCAACAAACACCCTATCTTTCATCCCCATTAACATCATATCAATCTTCATCCCCTTATACATCCATGCCATCATACCTATCCAACCAATCAATACCTTCAACTTATCCATCCCCTAACCTTTGTCATGCTAACTTTGATCAAGGGAACACCAATCTAGCACACCTTATAGCTGAAATCCAAAGCTTATATGAACAACCATTTCCCCATGCAAATCTCCCATCCTCTAATCCCCATCCTCCAATCACTCCATTACAATATCCCTCTAATCCTATCAACCTTAATCCATCACCATACCTACCTTACAATCCATCAATCGCTATCCCCCCACCACAATATCCCTCCAATCCTACCAACCTTAATCTATCATCCTATGTATCTCCCAATCCATCCATCCCTATCACCCATCCACCATCTAATCCACCATCAAACCTTCCAAATCTTAAGCCAAGAACACCCAACGGATCCTTGAGGGATTTTCTCCGAAGAAAAAGAGAAGCTAGGGAGTCCTCCAAATCCCCCACCCCTCCAACACCACCATCTAATCCAACACCTATACTTGAACCCATCCAAGAACCATCACTACCTAATGCCATCACCCACCTATCCAATCTCAATCCTAATCCTACACCATCCACCCTTACTATCCATCCTTTATATTGTTATTCAACCCATACACTCGTGAAGGATGCCATCCATTGGCTATTAGCAAGGAATCAAACACCCTCATGCAATCCAACACCCACCAAACCTCTTGAACAATCTCCTATCATAATTCAAGAACCATCATGTAGCCATGTTCAAGAACCTATAAGTCAATCACCTAACATATCCATCCAAGCACCAACCACATCTATCCAAATCACTTCCACTTCCATGCAAACACATGAGCTATGTCAAGAGTCAAATCCAAATCATGTTGAAACATCAACCCCCTATCCTAATCAAGATCTAACCATACCATCTAATCCCATCCCCGATCCCCTCCCATCTAATGATCAACTTCTTGATCCCACACCATCTTCCAGATCACCCCTTTATCTACCAATCCCACTCCAAATCCATCCCCTTATCTACTTGGAAAAAGCACCTTCATCCGTGGTGGCTCTCTCATAGGAAATGAACAACTCCCTTCCACCACCTATTCTCTTCCAACAAATAATGGACTCACGTCTTGTTTCCAAAGCACTAAACATCCCATTGCATGCCGCATGCTCCACACATGAACTATCAAGGCAAAGGCTTAGGCCTTCATGAACAAGGCATCTTGGAGCCCATCCACACCACATTCCATCCATCCTTGCATGGCCTTGGCTATACATCGCAAGGAAAACAATCTAAACATGTTGGTACCACCCACCCATCTTCCAAAATCCATTTATCAAATCCCAAACATGGTGCCTCTCATCGCACCTCCAAATCATATGTCGCCATCCCTCCTCCATCCTCGTATTGTTTACAAAAGCATGTGACCAAACACATCCCCCCATCAAATTTACCTCGACTACTACCAACTTCTAACATCCCAATCCTCAAATCCCCTTATCCTCCTATCCTTCCAACTCCTAAAAATAAATCCCCTTATCCTCCCATCATCCCAACGCCTAATATCCCTATCCTCAAATCCCCTCATCCATTTATCCATAAATCCACTTTTAACCCCTCCACCCATAAATCCCCTAAAATCCCCAATCAAGACCAACAAAAGTATGCATCATCCAAAATAGAACCTTCCACCAAATCCATGGGATTCAAAAGTAATAATTTGAAGGCCTCAACTCATAAAGCACAAAAGCCTAAAGGTGTTATCCCTCCCAAGCAAAATGAAAAATCCAAAAGGCTAACAAAACCCACACCATAAAAAAAAATGAAAAACAAAAATGATATGGGTCTCTAAACACAAAGCAAACAAATAAAATGAGGCATCCACCTCCCAATCCACCCCAAAATCCCAAACATTCTGCTCCCCATCTAAAAATCCCATAATTTCTAAGTCCATTTGGGTCCCTAAAACCCCAAATCGACCATCCAAAAATCCCCTATCTCGATCCCCATTATGATGTGTGCAACTGTTGGTCTTGGTTCCCCTCCACCACACGACATTCCCACATACCTCCATCTCTCCATCTTTCATCCACTATCCTACATATCTTCCCCATCACATCCCTATGGTCCATGCTTTTGCATAAACCTTACATAATCCACATCATAATCCACTATCCACCATCCATTCCATCTTCTCCTATCTACTAACATCCATGCAATCATCACCCATAATGCTATCCAACATGGGACCATCTTCCACTTGCTTTGGAAACAGACACTAGAGTCTCTATCCAAAAAAATAAAAAAATAAAAAAATCAAGAAAATAGTAAAGAGAAAAAAATCCATCCAATGGTGAAAACCACTCCTTGTAGCGCCTTGGGAAAGTACTAGATGAAAACCCCTTGTGGGTGTCATGCATAATCCCTTCCCCATCCATTTTGTATCCCTACACTTGGGGGCAAAATCATACCCTTCATCCACATCCATAATATCCTTTGCACATCTTATCCACTATCTTATCCTTATCCCATCATATTCATATCTGCCATCCCCTATTTATCCTATCATTTCCCATCCATTCCATCTACCATACCTTCCTCCTTAGATCTTGATAAAGATAAGGGGCAAAATATCAAAACATGCTTTGGACACCTCTCGGCATACATCCCTTTCCAAGTATATCCTCCATCCATCCAAACATAAGTCCATCATGCATGGGGCATATGATTCCTTGCAACACAGCCCTTGGAGAAAATCCTAAAACTCTCCATCCATCTATTAGGCATCCCTATCCTATCCCTCATTCCCATCCCTTATCCTCATGTATCCATCTATCTATAAAAAATCTCCTATCCATTAACCTTTCATCGCCAATCCTATCACTCTATCTACCTTCACCTCTAGATTTGGTGTTCCCTTGTCATTGGTATCTAGCGCAAAGGCTATCCAAACACAATCTAATGCAACCATTATAATAAAACCATTCCCCATCCAAAATCACGAAAAATCCAAAAAAATCAAAATATCCATAAAATCCCAAAAATATCCATCCCAAAATCAACATCGTTCCATCAACATCTCATCATCTTCCAACACCATCACATCTATCCTCAATCATCCCACATCATCATCACAAATCAGAACTACATATCATCACCACCTGCATCTTAATGTGCCTTGATCCCATGGATATAGGGTATGTAGGCAGTCTGGAATACGAAGGAAGTTTCCAGTACTTGGGTACATAAGATGCACCCATCCAACCCACTTGGATGGTCCCTACCCACTGAGCTTACACTAAATCCAAACACAATATCCCAAGCATCGCATTACCTATCAAACCAGTTGTCCCTTAACCAAAAATCATCAACTATCAAATCAGCATCAACCACAACTTGTAACCATTATATCTTGCACCAATCATACAACATCAATCATCAAAACCATGATATATCGTTCCTACAATGGGCATGATCCAATCATCCATCGATTCCTGCCTTAGGATATATAATTCCTACAATAGGCAGAATCTATCTTATCATCATCCATCTTGGCAAGAGATACAATGGCTATTTGTTTGGTTTGTTGGTCTTTTGGTTTTTGACTTTTATCTTTTGTCCTATTCGAAGATCACATCAAAACTACCTTGATCTCACTATATCATGGTATGTAGCGAAAATATTTAGAATGGGGCATAGTCTTTCTTTTGTATGTTGTGCTTGTGGGTTGGTTTCATTACTCCAAGCTAGTATTCATATCTCGTGGATCGTAGGGTCAGTTCTAGCATATTGATCTCCTTGTGCATCTAAGGTTCATCATACCTTTTTTGTATTAAGGACTTATGTTATGAGTCCCCTTCCCTCGTCTGGACAAGATTGTACTATCTTGGGCATGCATTGGATCACCCTCTTGTTTGCGTGTTTAGTCCATGCAAATGTTGGATAAACATCATCACCCTAGTCTTCTATACCTTGGTGGAAATATCCACTTTGTGGTGCAGGGGCACCTAGTCCACATTTTGTAAATATGGGTCAAATGTGATTTTTTATGTGTTGAGTCATGTTTTTGATGTAATAAGGTCTATTTAGACCATATGTGATGTTTTAGTCATGTGGGGGTCAGTTTTGTAGTAGTTATCAATTTAGTAAAAATTGCAAAAATGCACAAACTATGGAAGATGAATCGTTGGAGATTCAAAAGGCAGCTAGCCAACGGTTGGTTTGAGTTGGAAAAGTTTAAAAACATGTTAAAAAGCTAGAAAACGCTTTGGTGGTGCTTTTGGAAATAAAATAATAACAAAATACCCCGTTTTCCTGTGTTTTACTTGTGTTTTTGTTGTTGCAGATGTTGGTATGGCCGTGTACAACCTATAGTTGAGGTAAAACCAATTTGGATCAATGGTATATTGAGTCTTCTTGCTTCTGTAGTTGATTTCATTTATTATTATCAAGTTTTAAGAAAGTTAGAATGATTTTATTGAAAATAGCCAGGAAAACCTAGGTAGACATAGGATTTTGCAGTTGGGTGACTTGGTGGTAGTTTCAGTTGATAAAATTGGCAAATTCAGACCCTATGTAATGTGAAGAAAGCATTGAAGTGAAGTTTTGTGATCTGGGGTTGAAATTTTACATACTTGCTTTAGAAAATAGGCCTAATTTGACCTAATTCCAGTGTAGCAGTCAAAATTTGAGGGCTCTGTTCCAAAACAACCCTATCTACAAATTTGGTATGTTGAAAAGAGGCATAAAGGGTATCCTAAATGATGTTTAAAATTTGGGTTTGAAATCTGAGTGGAAAGTTATGGTGAAAAAACTTCATTTGTTGTACTACTAGGGAAGTTGAAGAGTTTGTGAGAGAATCCACCAAATTAGGTTTCAAAAATTGAAAGTTTGGTTCATTGGTGATTGTGTTTGATAGCCTCTATTGCTCTGCATCACTTTGCTATAACAAACCTAGGATTTCTCTAAATCTTTTTCAACACAAGAATAATCCATCAACCAGTCTACCCTAACATAATCATTCTTTCATGTCACCCCTTATCCTCCAACCACTTCAACTAATCCGTTCCATCCATTTCGAGAGCACACCCGTGTTTTTGCAACCCGCCTATCCTCTCGAGGGGGCATCACCCTTACCAATCATCCCTAAACCTAATCCTATTCTTCTAAGCCAAAATTTTTTTCTATCCAATCCAACTCTATATTTTAAAGTTCTTTGAAATAATGTTACTTAGTCGCAACACCATTTCAAAGAGGGGCAAATGTAGACACCTGAAATGGACTTGCTCCACAAACCAATTTCCTGTATCTCTACACCACCAATTAACCCTCCTATTAATTAAATAAATTTATTTTATTTAATTAATTTATCCCTAATCATCTACCCTTAACCAGTTATCCATCCTTTGTGATCAATTAATTCATTTAATTTATCATTATACCTTACAACACTATCCCTCGTTAATTAAATAAATATTCTCAATATTTATTTAGTTAATTTGTCTATCTCCCTAATCCTTAGTAATTAAATAAACCATACTTATTTAATTAATCTACCCTACTAATCAACCTAAACCTAGCCTAGTTGATTAAATAACAATTATTTAATTAGCTACCCTAGCCTACCTATCCCCTAGACCTAAATTAATTAAGCTAAACACTTAATTAAAACTTGATTAAGCCATTCTCCCACACACTTTGAATAAAAATTAATTTTTTATTCAAAGGGTCACATCTTCCTCTTACACATGTAAGTGTACATGTGTCCTTGATCTTCTCACTTGTCCTAGTCTCCATTAATGGAACTCTTCCCCATGTGAATTAAAAATTCACATCTAACTTGTCATATCCAACTCTTCCCCCAAAATGAATTTTTAATTTATTTTTATTCCCATCCTCACACTCTCCCATGGAAATGAAATTTTTATTCACTCCTCATCCTTCCCAATGTGAATTTAAAATTCACAAATAATAGGAGCCATCCAATCTCATTGACCAAATATTAACCCTTGATCTCTCTCATCCAACCCTCTTGTGACACTTGTCACAAGGCTACAACTCCAATCCAAACCTTAATCCTCAAGCATTCCTAGCCATTGATCTAAACTTTCAATCCTCACCCTCCATCCTTTTACCAAAAATCTATAAATGGAGCCCTCATCTAAGCCATTTTGATCACTTCTTCATCCTATCATCACTATACCAAAATTTCTCTCATCTCCTATCATCATACCCTTACCATGCCAAAATCATTCCCCAATCCATAGCTAAATCCCATCTTATCCCTATCCTTAGCCAAATCTATCATCAAATCCTCTATTCATATTGTGTTGAAATGCATTGAGCCATCCACATTCACACTACATCAACATTGGGTAAAGCTAGGAGCTCACAGGTGTAAGCTCCTCAACCTTATCAAAGGAGGAAGAAATAGCAAGGTATAACTTAGTGTTTTTATGCATTTTGTTTGTGTTTCGAACCTTGTCCATTTCCTTTGCTCTTAGAAGGAATCAAGAGCCTGTGCAGTTAGAAGAGTAGTTTGAGGAACCTGCTCCAACTATCTTATTTACAGTTACCTTGCAACTATGGAATGAGATACATAAATTAGTAAAAGAACAAGGTGAACTGGAGGAAAAACATAACAAGGAGATAGAGATGAAAAACATAGAAATAAAGAGGTTGAAATTCAAAGTAGACAGAATGGTAGACATGACTATTCAATTGATGAGTTGTAGGCCACCTGCTAGGGTTTATGCCCTCCATCCACAGGAGCAGTATCTGAGCTTTCAGTTTAGCCAACTCTATAGTGATGCCCCTGTCTCCCTTTTTACACCTATCTTATTTCTAACAACTTACCAAAGAGCTACCCGTGAAATGCAAAATCAACTGTGTGAATTCTACCTACTTGAACTTGCCATTCCATATGACACTCACCAGAATCCCCTAGTTGTAATTGGTGATGTGCAATTGAAGACCTTAGCCTCATTCATTCAAAATGAGCACAGGAGGGGATAGTTACTGCAGTAGTATAATGAAAGAGAGAAGTCACTTCCTCTCAAATTGAGGGAAAAATCTCCAAATCCCCTGAAGATAGTGGAGGAATGGATGAACTTGATTGAACATCAAGAGGTAGAAAATAAACTATTGAAATGCAGAGCCATGGACTATAAAAAATTAAGGGAATTGATCGAAAAGATTGGTAAGGAAGCTTTGAGTTTCTCACAAGTTAGATGGAAAGAATTGACACCAGCACTGCAGAGGAAGGAGCCTCATTCAATATTTAACCTCTCAACAACAATCAACAGGGCACAAAGATATATAAGGTTAGACAATAAACATGGGATAACCTGGTTACCATTAGTATTCTATCCTCCTCTGCTTCTTTATCCTATTCCACATTGGATGGGGTAGAGGATGGATCAGGTAGCAGAAAAAGCCAGGTGGAACAGGTTGGCAGAACAGAAGGGTTTCTACCTCAAACAGGAAAGAGGAGGAGAAGAACCTACAGACTACAGAGAGATAGCTCTTCAGTGTAATCTGAGACCTTGGTTGCTAGAGGACCATCAACATGATTAGTTGGGGGTGTGATGAGGCCATGTTTTGTCTTGTTTTTCTTGCTTTAAGTACCTATTTCCTAAGACATTTCTAGACTTCTATATACACTAATTATGTCTATGATTATCCTTAAGACACTGAAGCATGAAGATGGGTATATAATATGTTGTTAATTAATTATGTGTGAATGGTTGAACTCTCATGAAAGATGTTAGTACTTTATGTTGAGTTTAGTAATAGTGATGCATAGATACCATGTGATGTACTAACTCCTCATGCAACAAGAGTATGGCTTCATATCATGAAGATCATTGGACAACCTGTAGCTGAAGGAGATGTTGATATCCACAGTAGATGATACAAGTACCTACAGCCAAGTGAAGAAGATCCCGAATTAACTGGGACGAGTCATCCATGACTCTGTGATGGTTATCCTTTAACAAATGATGCAGTCTTAAATAATGGAGGAATCTTAGATCCTGCTCTATGTTCTGTTTCTAGTCTTGATTGTTCTTCATGGATACTAGAGAGATAGAGTTATAGTAGGATTGTACTATTTATGCCACCTTCATGTCAATTTAGTTTCCTATTTCTAGTTTGCTTTGTAATAAAGTCATTTTCCTACGTTGTTGGATAATGGACAATTATAGCATTTATTGTTCAGTAGCTTTATTCAAATAGACAATGTTGATCCCGTCTATAGAGACTAGATTTTGCTTCATTCAGATTAGATAGAGACATAGTATCAAATTTTGTTGTTGTATCTTTTCGTTCCAACATTCAATAAAAGAATATATGTTTTAGATTATGTCAATGATTACAAAGATATAGTAAAGATTTAGCTAGATTTCGTGGGATCACAGTTACTCAAGCAGGCCACTTGAGGTATCGTGTCTCTCCACTTTGTTTATATGTTCAATTTATAATTGTATGTTTATCTGTGTGATTGATGCATGTTGTAATGAGTAATGAGAAATACTTAAACTTTGGTAATCTATGTTATAAGTCTTATTGAGTCGAGGTGATCATCGAACCAACTGTTAGTTGTTCTTTTATTTAGAAGTTGCATAGGATCATTTGATTATTGTTGTGTTGAATGAACTTATTAATTTTCTATCATTCCTGCTTACTTAGAATATTGTCAATCTTTGTAATTGAATTGTGTTTCCTTTAGTTAGATGATCCCCTTACACAACCTTTAGACTATAACTCAGGAATCCTTAACTATACACACAGTACATGCATCATCCAAGAAGATTACGATTCTCTGGGTTGACAATGTAAATGTAACACATTATATAACCAGTAGGTTGCTTGATATAGGATCTGTTGGTCCGTTGAGTAGTGTGCATGTCCTTTCTGCATCAATGTGTTGGTTAATAATGGAGTTCGGCACCAGGGATAGATCTGAAGTGATGCGAAACTATTTTAATCTTTTGGAATCATGTACATGTATTCCTACACTGTGTATCTTGCGTATGTAAAGTTAAGTGGAGTCATCTTAAGGAAAGTGATGTAGTTATATTTGGGTGCAAATACATAGTGTAGTAATCAACTTAATTAGAGGCATGTACAACCACTTTGTCTTGACCTAGTGACAACTTTGGGGGTCAAGTGTATGTTGGGTATGGCTGTGTTTTTTTGTTTATGTTCTATTTATTGCCTCTAGGAATATCCCTCCAAGGTCTAGCCAAGACTAAAGTGCAGAGGAGTATACCCACTCCTATCAGTTGGCCAAAATCACATTAAACTTGTTGACAAACCACTTTCCAATCACCTTGATGACACCCCTGGCCTAGGTGATTACGAAATGTTTTAGGGTTTTGGGTTGTAGTGAGTTTGGGAACCAACACAACCAAATGGTTTGGTGAATAGGCTTGATACAACATGCCTTGTTGCTCCACCATGTGGAGTGAGATAGGTAAAACAACTGGTCCTAACAAAACTTTGCCTTTCTATTAGACTAGCCTGTAACCTTACACACTCAAATCACACATTAAATCTGATCATGATACATCATAGCTAAAGCATTAAATTAATTATTACATTATTCATCGACATGGATAAATTTAGCTATAACTTATGCAAATTAATGCATCACCAAATATTGATAAATCAGTCAATTTAAAGGTACACATTTAATTCTCAAAATTCAATTCACATGTCATCCAATTAAATTATTTTAATACATTCAATTAAATCTTGTACCAACCATTTGATGCAATTTCATTTGAATCCATTTGAATCTGTTTAATTATATCCGTTGATTTAAATATCAAAACCCTTAGATACATTCATACAAAAGGAAACATGAACACAATAATTAATACCATCAAGGGATTAGATTAATGACATCAATCACACATCAAATATTCCAAGCACACCAACAGAATAACTAGAATATGTCTCATCAATTTTAGGAGATTGATTGTGACAAGGTTGAAATCACTCACTGATACAAGGGTCAACCAACTTGGGTGGGGTTAAGGTTGCAACATGGTTGGGCCTTACATATGATATCATCTTTTGTGTAATGATAATGCAATCCAAATCTCATGACAATTTAAGTGGTTTAGGGCTTTGTCCTTTTATACAATACCCAAGCATTGAAATTTGAATATTTTGCACAAAAGTTGACTTGTAGTAATTAGTTGGGATCAAGTTGGGTTGGGCCCACACCTAAACTTGGATTTTGGAAATGAGGGTCAAGGTTGTCCTAACAATCCCAATCTAGTATTAGTGTTGCCTAAGCGAGCTTGACCTAGGATTGGGAACAAGAAGATTAAAGGTTGAGTATGAACCACTAGGAAATGGGGGATCAAATTCAATTCAAGTATACCAGAAAAAACCCAAGAACTAGTCTAGGTGTGGAATCAATGGCCTTGTCAATTCAAAACCTCAAGTTGAAACTGTGGGGATATAACTAAATTCTACTCGCCATCGCAAGTCGACTTGGTACATGTTTGTAATGATAAATTATGTCTTGGTATATAAATACATTCATTTGAGCATTTAAACACGTAAAGAAATCATCCTAGAATCATCAAGCATTATCCATGTCATAAGAAGCATTCTAAGAAACATTTGGACATGGATCACTAAAATGAATGGTACTTGTTGTCACTTGGATTTGCACCCTGTGTTGGAGTGATTTAGTGCTGCAACAATCTAGTGAAACATTAGGATGATTTCTAGGTGTGGGACCCTGCAAGGAAATCAAACCTCTAGAGAAGGCTGGTTCCTTTTATGAATGTGAGATTTAGAGTGTGCTAAGACTAAACCTAATCTATTCACTACTAGGGAAAAGGGGAAGAAAGAGAAACTGGAAATGAAAAGGTGATACACCAGGTTTGAATGTTCGACCCTCAAATCAACCATGTATGCACAGAATAACAACAAACAACAGACAATCATACACAAATAATAAACGAATTGCAGAAGTAAAAGAAACTAATTGAGATCCAGAAGGAAAGAAGAATTCACAAACAAATACTCAAACAAAAGTATTACATAGAGCAAAAGAATTCATGAAAAGGTAAAATCTCTTGTTTATTCTCAAAGAGGCACAATTACAGTTGATACAAGACATGGTTTTTTAGACCAACCACCAACATAATACATTCGATTACATTCGATTTCATGCATTTTATAGCATTTTACAATGAGGCGCCATCACCTTCTGTAATGAATTCGCCCTATGAGCTTGTTAGAAATTATTTTACAAAAGGAATTTCTGAAAATACTTGTTTGTCTTTGACATAAATGCAGAAAATATTCTCAGAGAAGTAGTTGAACAAATATCTACGTTGTGCATCTGAATCTCCACTTGCAACAATAAATGCCCAACAACAAATTCCAGGTGGAGTTGGACGTTTGACTTTCAATCTAGCCTGTATTTTGCCTTATCAACAAGATTTCATCAAGGTTAACCATGGCAGATCCTAAATTCTACCTCTTTTACCTTCGTTTCTGAAGATCATGAAAGCCATAAGAGATTGAGCCTCGGGCCTTCAATGTTTCTCCTTCCAAGAGAGAAGGAGAAAGGAGAAATCCCCACCCCCAAGCTCCACTATACAAAGGAAGATTACAATATCGGTGGACTTTGGGCCTTGGGCCTTCCGTCTTCCACCTTCCCAGAGAAGGAGGAAGAAGGAAAGTCTGAGCTCCGAAAGTCTAAGGACTTAGCCAATTTTTAAAGTTTCAGCGAAGTTTCGGCCTTGCGCCTTCTATCTTCTACGTTCCATGATAAGAAAGAAGAATGAAGGTTCGATCCCCGAAGTCCGAAACACTTAGCATTATTTCAATAAGGTTTCAACGGAAGTTGGCCTTCAGGCCTTCCGCTCTTCTCCTTCCTTAGTAAAAGTTGATCTGGATGATGTCACGACCACCTGACAACTTTCTGTGGTAGCTTTTTGTAGACCTGCTGGGACCCACCCAAAAAGGCTTCGCGGAATGGCGGAATGCCTTAGAAAATTTAACACCCATCCGGGGTCAGACTTCGGGCCTTCCGTCTTTCATCTTCCAAGAGAAAAGGTAGAGGGAAGAAGAAAAGTCCAAAGTTCGAAACTCCAAAACATAGCCAAATTTTCAAAGGGAAAGAGTTGGAGCTCAGAGCCAATTAAGATGACATGATGAAGGGGAGAACTCCAAACACTGAAACTCTGAAAATGCTAAAAACACAAGGAAAACTCAAAATTTTTTGGACTTAGTCAATTTTGGGATGTTTTTCCTTGCATTTCTAAAAAGGAAAACACTTAGAGATTTTATGGATTTGGGCTATTTGGTTGGGAAGCAAAATAGGACAGCATTTTGGCGACTTCTCAGGGGTGTTTGCTTGCTAAACAAAAGGGAACCAGTGGCCTTAAGCATTCACTGGGCATAGAGTCAAAAGGGGTATAGTATGTTGGAAGCAACTGAAACCTGCCTCAAAACAACACCACAAAAAGGAAAACAAGGCATGCATTCTCCTAATGAGAGTGCAGCCCGCGCAAGAGCACTTAGGGAAAAGTAAAACCTAAAGCAGAAACAAAACCTACACTAAGCCTAAACTAGCCAACTATAAAACTGACTTAAACAAAGCCATTAACTAGTTCCTGAAAGTAGCTGCCTTTTCCTACCAATTTACAATGCTTTCCCATCTTACAGACAACTAAAAAGATGTGGAAAAAGAGTGGGCATGCAACAAAATGATGAAATGCCACTCTAAGAGTAAAATCAAACTCACTTACCCACATGAGCTGATTGTTGATGCAGCTACTGGGAGGTGAGTAAGTGGGTTGATTCCTCTGATTTGTCCCCAACTAGACCAAATTCCTTATAGGGCATCCCTTTGAAATGGTATGCAAGCCATCACTATTGCATTCATGTTCATGCTCTGATTCTATAACCTTTTGTTGGTCTGAATGCTCTAGTTGGTGCACATGGTTTGAAAAGATGGTTGCTTTCCTTATGAATGAGATGCTCATGATTTTCTAGATTAGGCTCAGGAAATGATCCTTGCACATGCTCAATGGTGAAATCCCTTTCACCAAGGAGTCGATATCCCTCCTGCATAATCAAGAACAAATCCTCAATTTGTTCTTGCCCATGCTCAATCTCCACATCGTCATTTTCAATAAAATACGAGAGCTCCTCAAAATAGGCCTTTATTATCAGCCTCTGCACTTTTCGGTATAGGGCTGCCTATTTTCTCTTATTCATGAGTTGGAACCTCATGGTTAGACTCTTCTGCACATGCCAGCAACTCACCATCATTTTCACTGTCCTCATTTTGCTCTAAAACTACAACTAATATAGGCAATTGCATGCCCACGTCATCTTCAATGTAACTGGGCAGTTCATGAAACAAAGTGGCATCATCAACTTCTTCTAGAGCAATCTTTGTAAGAAGTTCATCCTCAATGCCCTCATCATTTGTCTGCAACACCACTGGATTCTACTCAAGTTGTCTCTATAGCTGAAAGCTCTCCCCATGCAATCTTTGCATTTCATCCTTGTTTACTTAACAAGATGCATGAGAAAAAGCTTCAAAAGAACTAAAATCCAAAGGATTCAACCCCTTCTTTGAATTAATATTACTCACATGTGTAAGATGTTCAAACAATTCTACCTCTCTGAGTGTAGGAACAACAAACTGTTCCTCATTGGTTTCTTTTTCATCCACCTCTACCTTTGGCTCATCACCCCAACTGGTCCGGTAGACAACAGGTCCACCTTTGAAAATTGAAATGGTGTCAAGGCAAGAGGCCCAAATGTTTTCTTGAATTTCCTAGATGGGAGAGGGTTCTTGGGAAGAATTTTCCTAGGGAGTGATAGGCTGAGTTTGCACAAGAATAGGGTCCTGTAGAGGGAGAGAGCTTTTGAAACCTTGGAATTTGTAAAGTCGAGGTTGCTTTGCTACAGGCTAAATTTGTGCAGAAGGGAGGGGGTGCCTAAAGCTGGGAAAGGATGGAACCGATTGGGCTATTTGCCTCATCTATTTCTCTTGAGCTGCAATCCACATAGCAAGGTTTTCTTGAAAAGCCTTTTCTTGTGCCTCCTGTCGCTGCTGTTGGAGATGAGCCTGATAAGCAAGCTCCTCTTGCTGCTAGTTATACTCTACTGCTCCTTGAATTTCCTCCAAACTCCTTTGCATGTCCATCATTATATCCATGGGACTCATGTTATCAAAATCATAGTCCACTTGAGGCAGTTAGGAGGGCAATCATATTGATTATCGATGAAGTGGTTTTCTCAAGGTTAAAAATAAGCATTATTAGACTGCCAAGATGACTAAGCAGGGGTGGGTGGGAGGTAAACATCGTTAGAATGCTGATATTTTGTTGAAACATGACTATACAACATAAAACTAGAGGTATCCTGGGCTTGAAAAGGTCGATATGGAGGCCAACGATGTTTATCTTGACAAGAGGGAGGGAAATAAGCATCTTGATGGTGCAGATATTCTGAGTTTCCATAGTAGTTTGACATAATATAGCATGAAAAATAGAAATCATTCAAACAATATGGGAATAAGAGCAAATAGATCTGCCCCTTTGAGAAATGGGTTCATACCAGGGAGTCGCCAGGTGATTGAAAAGCTTCTAAAAATAATCTAGACCAGGAATATCACCAAATCTTGATCGTAGAAGTTCTTTAGGCACTTGGGCTGCTTTCACCAGCAGATTTGCTTAGCAGAGTTGCCATGGTGTTGGAGATATTGCCCTGAATGGCAAGATGTATTGAAGAGCACACCAGAACTCTTTAATGGATGATAAGGATCATCAAATGGTCTCGCCCGGCGTGCCAGAAACTGTTGTCACTTGGATATGCACCCTGTGTTGGAGCGATTTAGTGCTGCAACAATCCAGTGAAACATTGGGATGATTTCTAGGTGTGGGACCCTGCAAGGAAATCAAACCTCCAAAGAAGGCTGGTTCCTTTTCTGAATGTGAGATTTAGAGTGTGCTAAGACTAAACCTAATCTATTCGGTGCTAGGGAAAAGGGGAAGAAAGAGAAATTGGAAATGAAAAGGTGATACACCAAGTTTGAATGTTCGGACCTCAAATCAACCATGTATGCACATAATAACAACAAACAATAGACAAGCATACACAAATCATAAATGAATTGCAAAGGCAAAAGAAACTAATTGAGATCCAAAAGGAAAGAAGAATTCACAAACAGATACTCAAACAAAAGTATTACATAGAGCAAAAGAATTCATGAAAAGGTAAAATCTCTTGTTTATTCTCAAAGAGGCACGGTTACAACTGATACAAGATGTGGTTTTTTAGACCAACTGCCAACATAATACATTTGATTTCATGCATTTTATAGCATTTTAAAATGAGGCGCCATCACCTACTGCAATAAATTCGCCCTATGGGCCTATCAGAAAATATTTTACAAAAGGAATGTTTGAAAATATCTATTTGTCTTTGACATAAATGCAGAAAATATCTTCTCAGAAGTAATTGCACAAATATTTGCATTGAAACCTTACATCTGAATCTCCACTTGCAACAATAAATGCCCAACATCAAATTTCAGCTAGAGCTGGATGTTTGACTTTCAATTTGGCCTGTATTTCAGGCCTTATCAGGAAGAATTCATCAAGGTTAACCATAGCGGATCCTAAATTCCATCTCTTTTCCTTCATTTTTGAAGATCATGGAAGCCATCAGAGATAGGACCTTGGGCCTTCAATGTTTCACCTTCTAAGAGAGAAGGAGAAAGGAGAAAACCATGTCCCCTGAGCTTCGCTATACAAAGTAAGATTACAATATCGGCAAACTTTGAGCCTCAGGCCTTCCGTCTTCCGCCTTCCCAGAGAAGGAGGAAGAAGGAAAGTCCGAGCCCTGAAAGTCTAAGGACTTAGCTAATTTTTGAAAGTTTCGGTGGAGTTCAGGCCTCGGGCCTTCCACCTTCTATGTTCCATGAGAAGGAAGAAGAATGAAGGTCCAATCCCCGAAGTTCGAAACACTTAGCATTATTTCAATAAGGTTTCAGTGAAAGTCGGCCTTCGGGCCTTCTGCCTTTCTCCTTGATAAAAGTTGATCTGGATGACGTCATGGCCACTTGGCAACTTTCCGCGGTTCTGCAAGCCTGCTGGGGCCCACCTAAAAAGGCTCCGCAGAATGGCGGAATGCCTTAGAAAATTTAACACCCGTCGGGGGTCAGGCTTCAGGCCTTCCGTCTTCTGTCTTCCAAGAGAAAAGGAAGAGGGAAGAAGAAAAGTCTGAAGTCCAAAACTTCAAAACACTTAGCCAAATTTTCAAAGGGAAAGAGTCAGAGCTCAGAGCCAATTAGGATGACATGACGAAGGGGAGAACTCCCAAACTCCAAAAATGCTAAAAACATAAGGAAAACTCAAGATTTTTTGGACTTAGTCAATTTTGGGATGTTTTTCCTTGCATTTCTAAAGGGGAAAACACTTAGAGATTTTATGGATTTGGGCTATTTGGTTGGGAAGCAAAATAGGACAATGGTACTTTCATGCCATAATTTGCATTTAGATCACTTACATGCTTGCTAGATTTCCAACACTTGCTAGAGGTTGTAAAGTCAATATTTCAAGGGGTTGACCAAGGAGAACATGAACCCTCACAATTTAGCAATCTCCCCAAGGTATTTATAAATACCACCAATCCTTACGCTTCAATAAATAATAGAGACGGGGTAAACTATCTTGTAAAGGAACACATATGTAGGATCAATCCCACACCTAAGAAATTTTCTATAGTGTGCATGTTTGATCTTGCACAACAAAATTTTGATTTTTATAAAATTCCAAACCTGCCATAGTTTTCAGACAACAAGCATAATGATGGCATCTATTTTATGTACTTGGATGATTGAATTCCATGCTGCATCAAGATTTATTCTTCATCATAATTCCCACAACTAAGTACACCTTTACTTCATATTTAATTTCTTAGAATAACATTTACTATTTTCATACTTACCCGACTTTGTTACTTGGGCTAATTATAATTTATTTATTACATTAATTAATTAACCTAGATAACCCATAAGAAATAAATTTTCTCTACAAGTAGTTAAAAAATATAGATATTTAGGAAGTAGTTCCATGCAAGGCCTTCCAGATCTATTTTTTTACGGAGTGGGAGGTCCCACGATATGAGGAAATACTTGCTACAAGATAAATTGGAATCTTATCTTAGAAAATGTGCGCCCCTAATTTTTAGTTCTCAGACTTCTAGTAGTTGCCTTTGGGGTGGGACTAGAAACTTCCCCCACTAGCTTAGGGTTTTTTGCCACATGGCATCATTAGAAGGCATCTAAAATTCTTTAGCATTAGTTGCTACTAAAAATTCCTCGAGACCACCAACTTCCTAAAAATTGTGAGCTGATGTTTTAACATTGCTTTCTGCTATAAATCCATGGATCCATCCGATTGTCAAAAGCTCCTAAAAGTTCTTAGCAAAACCCACTAAGAAATTTTAGGTAGCCCCCCTACATGGGACCATATCCTTATTTGAATAATCTTTAATCATTTGCATATTTCTATATTGTGAAGGAAAAGAATATTTATTTAGGGTTAATCTAGGCTAATTAAGTAAATACAATTAAATAAGCATAATAGATCTAGATTAATTATATGTTTGTAGAGACTTGGGAAATTTATAAATTGTGCTTGCCATTTTGGGGAAATAAATGAGAAGATAGGTGTATTTAGCTCAATGATTGAAGAATGAATGTAAAATTGATGAGATTTTGTGATCTACCTGATATCTAATTTAGGAATAGTGCCTCTTTATGGGTGACATGCCTTGAATCCTGCAATAGATCTCTACTTTGTCATGTGAAAGTTCATGGATTTGGGACGAAGTCATGGTTGTGAATTTGTATTAGGTTCAAACACATCCTGGCAATCCTCAGTGTTTTATTTTTAGAATTTACTTGAGTATGACAATATACTTCGCTCTTCTTGAATGTCTAGGAACTTAGTTGCATTTAAAAATCTAGGTGGCAAATGACTAAATGGAGGTAGGTGCATAGATAGTTGTGATAAGTGAGCAGTTATGTCATATGTATGAAAGTATGTGTGTAAATGAATAGGGCAAGACTAAGTGTATAGGGATATGTGTGCATATGAATGGATAAAAGGCTAGGGGAATGAGCCTAACTTCACACAAGATTGTGGCATTTGTCACTATTTACATGTATGAAGACATTTTACTTGAAATTGGCACAAACAAAATGGAAAAATGGCGCATGGGTTGATCAAAGAGGATTCACCAATAATAGCACACATGTGATAATGCAAATACCAAATTCTCATGGCTTGCAGTTCATGTGGTAGCATCGCAGTGGTCTATGGTTTATCAGAGCACCTCCCAAATGCTCATAGCAACACAAGGACCTCCCATCCATCTCTAGTAAGTACCACAAGTACTCTAATAGTGGTGCAAAGTAATCTACATAGGATCAAATGGTTTTGCAGTAACCATACCTCATCAAACACTTTATGATTTCTACCATGACTTCAATAGGGTCCAATACACCTCCAAGACAAACCATAGAGTCAAATTCACATCACAACTCATAGCACTACTCTAAGCATCACTTTGTAGACTTTAGACAGTGTAGTCAACATGACAATCTAGGTAGCACTCCTGAGGCTTGTGGCATGCCAAGTCATCTACCAACTCATAATAGACAACACAAAGAAGACTGCCTTTGTTGAGAAAGAAGGTGTGACTAAGGAGAACTCAAATCTGGAATAAATAAGAGATCAATTCAACACAAAGAAAATGATGGAAGTTATCCTAGACCCATCTATGAGTGAAAGATCTAATCATTGACCTAAATTTGATAAATCACCTAACTTTGAAATTGCATTGATGGAATTTGGAATAAACAACAAAGGTATGGAGAAAATAAGTAGTAAGGAGATAATAATGGATAGGGAGATGGTTGAGGAATATATGGTTGAAGAAAAACTAGATGTAGAAAAAATTGAATTTATAGAGATGAGAACAATAAGGCAATCACACTCATGGAAAACCAAAGCTAATTGTGGTAATCCAGAGAAAAAGGGAGGCCTCCTCATTAAGTGCTTCAAGCAATAGATAGAGGGAAGGGGGATTAGTTGAAACTAACATCAATGAATCTGAGATCTAGGAAGGTAAAGACCCTTCCTAGAGAACAATGAAGTTAATCTTATGGAATAATAGGGGCTTAAATGCCTCTAATAAAATGCTTAATTAAGTGTCAGATAGATACCTCTAAGGTAGAGATAATTCTTTTACATGAGACAAAGCTAAGAAAAGAGGAAGCTAATAGATTATTGAATAAATGGAAGATATGAAGAGGTGATTTTGTAGAAGAGATGCCCCAAGGGGATTGGGCATTCCATGGTCTTCCATGACAATTGATTTAATGGTGGTGGAAGTCAATCAATACTGGAAACTACTAGAAGTAGTAAGTTATATTTCAAATTTATATTTCTTCATTGTCAATGTTTATGGACCCATAGGGCATGTGTTGAAACAATTTAGGTTCAAATATTTAAGATCTTTTCTATAATGAAGAATGAATTGGTCATAATTGTGGGGAATTTTAACACAATTCTAGACAACACTGATAAGAAGAGTGGTTTGATCCACCAAACTAAATCTCAAAATGGTAGAGTGATTTTCCAAAGGGAAGCAATCAATGCACCAAGGAAGACATTGCCTTTAGACGAGAGGAAACCATTCAAGACATGTAAGTGGTACAACAAGCATGTTAGCACCTAAAAAATTAGCCCCCAAACATGCATATTTTTTCCCCCGAAAATCCATCAAAATCACATTTGTACCTTTGTCCCTTAAACCCATTATTTATAACCGATTTGAGATTACTTAAATGGTTTTCCTTTTGAAAATCTTTAAGTAAAAATTCCCATGTCATTGTGTTTTCTTTAGAGAATTTTGTTCAATTTGAGGCCTTTGTTGGCAAATCGGATGGTTCACGAACATGTGATTTCGCTAACCAGGTTCCTAGGTTCGTCATTTCGTTGATTTGTTGATTTTCTGACAAAGAGGCGAAGGAAGAAGTTTAAGATAGAGAAAAAAGAATGAAGGGGTGAAGCCTTTGTCAGCGAATTTTTTAGTTTGCGAACTTGAAAGTTCGCTGATGGAAAGTTTTGTCGATGACGACTTCGCCGACAACTAAGAAAATCAAAAGGAAATGGAAATTCTTCTAAGGCAAGTGAAGAAGTAGAAGAAAGCCTTTGTCAGTGAATTTTGTAGTTCATGAACCTTTAGGTTCGCCGACTAAAGAGTTCGTTGGGGAGACATTTTGCCGACTAAAGGAGAGGCAAGGGTAAAAGGAAAGTGAGCATGGAAAGAAAAGATGCAAGGAAGAAGATGGTTTGTTGGTGAAGAAAATTGCCGATAGAGAAGAAAGAAAGGGAAGAGAAGAATGAAGCAATTGTTAGCTTGGTTCGCCGACAACCAAGTTCGTCATCGGATAAATTCACCAACTAAAGAAGATCCGCCAAGAATAGATGGATAAGGAAGAAAAGAAAGACTTTCCTTGGTTCGTGAAAGTAAGAAATTGACGACAAAGGAGAAAAGGGGAGATGATGTAGAGGTTTGTGATAAGAAAAATTCGCTGACTAAAGGCAAAATGGAGATCAAAAGGCAAAATCAAAGGGAGATCAAATGTTTTGTAAAGCATAAAGGTGGTGCTAGCAAATATGTACCCAGAAATTAATGTATTACAGGTTGATGTCACGCTAGTAGTTGAAACAACGCCTGCCTTCTATGCGCAGGTACTCAATTTTAATGAGAAGGATGAGTGTTTCAATAACCAATATTTTTACAAGATTCTCCAAGGACATAAATTAGTGCACAGGGCATGGGTATTCCTAAAAATCCATTGATCTTTCTGACAGGGCCATGGGCCATATTCAATGCAACATGGGTATCTTGTTGACTGGTTTTCAGCGCTCTGGGTTGCACAATAAGTCGAGATTGTTATATATCCATGTAAAAAAGATGTTTTCAGGGTTGGTCGTTGAACCAATTGTCTGGTCTGGAAGCGCCTAAGGAATATTTTCAGGCATCAAATCACGTTAGTTTGGTCTATAAGTGAAGGAATGTATTCAACATAGTGTAGGAAGGTTGTGTAAAGCAGATATGAATGTAATGGAATATCTCCAAAGGAGTTTGTAATGATTTTGGCAAATGTATAATCACAGTTACATGTTTTCCCTTGCCACATTTGCTGGCACGATTGTAACCAAGGTTTGGAGGTGTGTGACAACATCCAAGTTAATACAAGGCTTTGTATTTGCCATTCTTTTGTTGCATATGAGTCATTGCAGTTCTCTTTTGGATTATTAAGTATGTCCATCACATGAAAATCTATTAGATACATATATGAGAATATATGTTTAGTTCCATTGATCCTTTGTTGCATATTTTATTTCCTCTTTGCATTCTATGACTTTGTTGCCTAGTGAAGTAGGCACCAGTCCATATCGGGGATGGATCAATCACTATTTAAATCAAACAAACATTTACTAGTGGTTAGGGAAAAAACCATGTTGGATGTGCATGTATATTCACACAGTTGCATCAGCTATATAGGGGTTTAGTGACAACGGTCATTCTTGATTTAGTGACAGCTTTGGGATCAAGATGACGAGTTGGGTTTGGTTGTTCGTTGATTTTTAATTGTTCATTTGGTTTGAATTCAATACCTGTTAAGGTAACCCCTTGGAATATCCCTCCAGAGTCTAAGCTGAGCTCAAAGTGTAGGGGATGAAACCCACTCCTGTAGTGTTGGCCTTTAACCCTCCATGTTTTGTTGATGGACTGATTATGCTCGCATGACAACAAGCCTAGCCTTCTGAGTGTGATTCTGTCTTAGGAAGTGGAGTTGCAGTTTTGGGAACCAAAAATTTGGTACCATTGTCAAGGAGTGAATTGTTTCTGGGATGGAAAAGGAATTTGAAGACTTTGCTAGTTGGAGAACCCAGACTTATTTTGCGGCCTTGAAGATCAGTCACGCTTCAAGGGATTTCCTCATTCAGTGAGGTGGCGACTCTGCTGTCAAAGAAAACAAAGTGTTGTTGTTGTGTGTTTGATTCAAAGAGAATACAACTGGTTAAGGTACACATTCTTTCTTCCAACTTTGAACCGTGGTTTCTTTCTCAGTAAAGGAACATATTATTTTCTCTCATTTTTCCTACACAAGTGATTTGTAATGAGCTATGTCTGAATGGAATGGACCAATTTACCCTAGGGATAATTTTTCTAATGTAGCATATGATGAAAGCCCTAGATACTATGATAGAGAGAGTATCCATGAGTATGATGAGGATGAGGCTCCCTGCTGTTCATATAACCCAAACCTGTATGCACCCTTGCATAATAAAAATGGGTGGACTCAGTTGTAGTATGAAATTGAAAAAGAAAAGCAGTTGCTAGAGTCTCTGTTGCAACAAGAAAAAGAAGTAGAAAATCAAATCAGCTACGTCAGTCCAAGCCGCATTCCATTGCTTTTCCTATTGTTTCTAGTTGTTCATTTTTTTGGCCTAATCCCATTGCCAATGAAAATGCATACAAACGATTGGACCTCTCATGGGTTGATTATGAAAAATAGTCCATGCCCAATAAGATCTATTATCAGATGCCTTTATTTAATGGGTGTGAGATTTATGATGGGAACGCACATGTTCTTACATTTTCAGATTTCATGGATAAATTTCAATTTGAAGATGAAGATATGTGGATGAGATTTTTTGTTAGATCTCTATGTGGGGTGGCATGGAAATGGCTTGTTGGTTTCCCTGACCATTACTTTGCCTCTTGGAATGACTTGGAGGCTGCATTTCAAGAGTTTAGAAGTGGTTTGGACCCTGTTGTCCTTGTCCAAAAACTTAAAAATATTAGATGCCATGAGGGGGAGTCCAACATGGAGCTTAGCCATAGATTTGCAGTTGCCTTGTCCCACATCCCAAAGGATTTTATACACGATCTTCTTGTTTGTATTGACATGTATCTGAGAGCTTATGATGTTACCTTAAGCTCAAGATCATACGGGATGAGTTCAATCTTTTGAGCATGCAATAGGCATACCTATTCATTGATTTTGTTGACAAAACTAAGCGGGATATGATTGCAAAATTTTTATCCTCAGATGCAGTAGTGGCTGGTAATGAATAGGGTGTTGTAGACAACAAGGACATGGATGCTTCATATTACCCAGGCATAATGTCAAGTGATGATTGTGTTTGTAGGAGGGTAGAAGAAGGTGCTGGTGCAGTGTATGACAATGATTCAGATGAAAATAGTAGTTATTGCACCTGTATTCAATTGGATCAGTCATCAATGGATGATGAAGATGAAAAAATCAATGATGATTCCCAATTTAGTGAAGAGAATTATGATCCTGCTTCTTGTTGTAGTATTGTGGACCGCCAGGAAGGTATGTATGCAAACGAAAAACTAAATAACTTAGCTCATGTAGTTGATTATATAGAGCATATATACATTGATGATGCAAATAATGATGAAGGGATGAGCATAAGGCACAATATCCTTTATGAAGAGCACGCAATTCCATCAGGTGGCATAATTCATGATTATCATTGGTGAATGGATAATCCTCTTTTTGAAAGTGACTTAGATTTTAATGGGTTTGAAGAGCATCAGCTCAGAGAGCGATTAGTTTTAAAAGGGAAGAATCAAATGCCATACTATCAATATGACTCAACTGCTTATGGACACCAAGTGGACGAAGAGGAGTATGTACACAATAATGAAGTGCTCTCACTCAGTTAGTTCTTAAGGCTGGTTATGTTGAGTGTATGCATGTAAGTGATGTTGAGAGTGACCAAGAGGCTGGTCTCTTGTTTGGTGTATTACCCCTTTTTATCCTTGATGATGACATTGAGGTCATTAACATTTGTTTGCATGTGGATGTATGTGAGGCCCTATCTCAACTGTGCAAGGTTCATTCTCATATTGATCATGTTTCAGCTGGACATCATGAAGACATTACTACAACTACAAATGAGGTGGAGGTAACAATTTCCAAATATGAAGACTCTGTCACAGATGCTTTTTTAGAGCTTTGTTTGGGGCACTTATCTCTTGTTGATGTGGATCATGTTGAGAGCACCTTTTTGAGCTCATTGGTTGGGCCTGATAACTTTGAGGCTGGGTGTTCTCGTGTGGGTCAAGTTTTTGATTTGCAGGGTGAAGAGAAAATCATGAGTGATGTTCTTAGCAGTAGTTTTTACACAACATAGTGTGTCAAGGAGCACAAAATAGAGAGGCAATTTGAAGATTTTGAGTCTTCATTTGAAGTGCCTCAAATTTTTGATCTGTTGCTGATTGTGTAGAATTGGATTTGAATCAGGTCACTGATTCAATCATGGAGGAGTTACACATTAGTATTTGTAGTGCAACTAGGTCACAAGGACTTGAACAGTCATGGGACATAACCCAATTTGAGGCCACACCTGAACTGGATGCATTTCAACTTGATATTTCTCTTCATGCCGATATTTATGTAGGTCTAGATATGCATCATGCTAACAAGGATATTGACGGTGAGTATTGCTATGTGAGTCAGCATGATGATGGGCCCTATTATCTATGGCTGCCATGTCCTGATGATAGCCATTTTCATTTTTAGCATAATGGTATGATTAGTTGCATACAAGATGTTTTTATTGCTAATTTTGGGTGATCAGTGCAGTAAAGGATTGAGGGAGATCAGCTCCTTCAATAGGCTTGTCTTTGATAGAGGCAAGTAGCTTCACTAGTTTTTTGTAGGGTTGGCCTGCAATGTTCCAAAATTTTGAATATAGTCAAACTTTCTCTTGTGCCCTTGTGCCTTTGACTGTATGTTGTCTTGTAAATACGTTTTGTGTTTTTTCCCCTTGTGTGTTTTTTGGTCTTTTTGGTCTGCCCGAAGGTGTTATGGATTCTCATTGTGCCAAGTTTGTCACACGTCCCCAACTAGAGCCAATGTTAGCATCTAAAAAATTAGCTCCCAAACATGCATATTTTTGCCCTCGAAAATCCATCAAAATCACATTTGTGCCTTTGTCCCTTAAATCCATTATTTATAACTGATCTGAGATTACTTAAATGGGTTTCCTTTTGAAAATCTCTAAGTAAAAATTCCCACTGGGTCATTATGTTTTCCTTAGAGAATTTTGTTCAATTTGAGGCCTTTGTCGGCAAATCGGCTGGTTTGCAAACCTGTGATTTCTCTGACCAGGTTCTCAGGTTCGTCATTTTGCCGATTTGCCAATTTTCCAACAAAGAGGCAAAGGAATAAGTTTAAGATAGAAAAAAAAAGAATGAAGGGGTGAAGCCTTTGTTGGCAAATTTTTTAGTTCACGAACTTGAAAGTTCACCGATGGAAAGTTTTGCCAACGATGACTTCGCCGGCAACTAAAAAAATCAAAAGGAAATGGAAATTCTACTAAGGCAAGTGAAGAAGTAGAGGAAAGCCTTGTCGGCAAATTTTGTAGTTTGCAAACCTTTAGGTTCACCAACTAAAGAGTTCATCGGGGAGACATTTTGTCCACTGAAGGAGAGGCAAAGGAAAAAGGAAAGTGATCAAGGAAAGAAAAGATGCAAGGAAGAAGATGGTTTGTCAGCGAAGAAAATTGCCAATAGAGAAGAAAGAAAAGGAATAGAAGAATGAAGTGGTTATTGGCTTGGTTCGCGAACCATTTGGTTTGCCAACAACCAAGTTCGTCGCCAGGTAAATTATTTGACTGAAGAAGATCCGCCAAGGATAAATGGATAAGGAAGAAAAGAAAGACATTCCTTGGTTTGTGAAAGTAGGAAATTACCAACAAAGGAGAAAAGGGGAGATGATGCAAAGGTTTGCGATAAGGAAAATTTGTAGACTAAAGGCAAATGGAGATTAGAAGGCAAAATCAAAGGGAGATCAAATGTTTTGTAAAGCATAAAGGTGGTGCTAGCAAAAATGTACCTAGAAATTAATGTATTACAGGTCGATGTCATGCTGGTAGCTGAAACAGTGCCTGCCTTCTGTGCACAGGGACTCAATTTTAATGAGAAGGATGAGTGTTTCAGTGACCAATATTTTTACAGGATCCTCCAAGGACATAAATCAATGTGCAGGTCATGGGTATTCCTAAAAATCCGTTGATCTTTCTGACAAGGCCATGGGTCATATTCAATGCAACATGGGTTTCTTGTTGACTGGTTTTTAGCGTCCTAGGTTGCATAGTAAATCGAGATTGCTATATATACATGTAAAAAATATCTTTTCAAGGTTAGTCGCTAAACCAATTGTCTGGTCTAAAAGCGCCTAAGGAATATTTTTGAGCATCAAATCACGTTAGTTTGGTCTATAAGTGAAGGAATGTATTCAACATAGTGTAGGAAGGTTGTGTAAAGCAGATATGAATGTAATGGAATGTCTCCATGAGAGTTTGTAATGATTTGGCAAATGTATAATCGTAGTTATATGTTTTCACTTGCCACATTTGCTAGCACGATTGTAACCAAGGTTTGGAGGTGTGTGACATCATCCAAGTTATTACAAGGCTTTGTATTTGCTATTCTTTTGTTGCATACGAGTCATTGCATTTCTCTTTTGGATTATTAAGTGTATCCATCACATGAAAATCTATTAGATCCATATATGAGAATATATGTTTAATTCCATTGATCCTTTACTGCATATTTTTTTTCCTCTTTGCATTCTATGGCTCTATTGCCTAGTGAAGTAGGCATCAGTCCATATCGGGGATGGATCAATCACTATTTAAATCAAACAAGCATTTACCAGTGGTTAGGGAAAAAACCATGTTGCCTGTGCATGTATATTCACATAGTTGCATCAACTATATAGGGGTTTAGTGACAACCAACCATTCTTGATTTAGTGACAACTTTGGGATCAAGATGACAAGTTGGGTCTAACTGTTTGTTGGTTTTTAGTTGTTCATGTAGTTTGAATTCAATACCTATTAAGGTATACCCCTTGGAATATCCCTCCAGAGTCTAAGTTGAGCTTGAAGTGCAGGGGATGAAACCCACTCCCGTAGCGTTGGCCTTTAACCCTCCATGTTCTATTGATGGACTGATTATGCTCGCATGACGACAACCATGGCCTTGTGAGTGTGATTTTGTCTTAGGAAGTGGAGTTGCGATTTTGGGAACCAACAAAGCACAAGAGTTGCAACCTTTCCAATGTTGATGTCATGCTCATAAGAGTTTGCTTACAAAAGCTAAAATAGAGGATGATGATGACAAGCCCCTAAATGGAATCATTAACACAAATCCCAATGACCTAGTGAGCATTATATAAGTAATAACCCTTGTACCTAAGGAAGCTAATGCAGAGTGACTATTCTACTCATAGATGTGGGTGAAATGGCAACCACTAGATTTCATGATCAATGGCAATAGCATAAAGAATCTTACCTCTTTAGATACTAATGAGAGATTAAAGTTTCCAACCATGCCTCATCTGCATGCTTACAAACTGGGATGGTTTATGTGTTACTCTCTAATGTTGCTTTTCATACATTATTCATCCTTTCTAGAAGGAGATAGTTTGTGATGTGGTGCTAATAGAGGTCTATATTGTGCTCCTTGGACATCCCTAAATCCACAATCACAAGTGTGTGTACTATAAGATCCCCTCAAATTTAAATTAAATAAAACATAATTAAAAGATAAAAATATCAAATATTCATTAATAAAATTAAATACAATGCTTATCCAAATACAAACAAGTCAAACAATTGACTACAATTTAAAAAAAATACATAAAATGATTCAACAATCATTTACAACAAGGACTAAGTCCTTTACAACAGTTATAGTAAAAAAAACTAAACTCAAAAAATATTTACATTTACAGTTGCAGGATCATTTCTTCATGAAGTCATACTCAAAATATGTAAAGGTGAAGAGAGAGAGCATCATCAAGACGATTTTTCATCCAACCACGAAGAATTAGGCTTCCCCGTGTTATTCCACTAGAGAAGCTCTACCCTTCACGAAGGATCTAGTAATATGTAGCCAACATGTATGAAGAAGTGTGGTGCAATATGTAATCACTGACAATCTAGCATTCATATATCTAATGTATCATGTTTGCATACTTACATCTAGTGCACTTGTTCGTAGAATAGATGATATGTCAAAGAATAAAAATCAAATCAAGTACTACACTTAAATTACAATGGCTAGTGTCAATGCAATGTACACCGGCTTTAACTCCCATATTCATAGAGTCGTAGGGTAGTGCACTTGTCCCTAGAATAGATGATATGTCAAAGAATAAAAATCAAATCAAGTACTACTTTTAAATTACAATGGCTGAGTTAATGCAATGTACACCGGGTTGAACTCCCATATGCATAGAGTAGTGTAGACTTATAACTTATCCCCTTAATGGTATTACTTGAGTGTACCAGATGGATTATACCGCAGAAATGGGGAACAGTCAAGAGCCGAAGCATAGTGAAGGTACGCGTACCATTGCATAAGTAATATAGGAAATCAATTTCTTTTATTTTCTTTCCAAGATATTAGTTGGAACGTCTTTGGTAGACATAAAAGCAGAACAGATTAAAACATGGAAAAGACACACGAACTGTTTGACAAAATTCCTCAAAGCGATGTCATCTCATGGAATGCGTTGAAAACAGCTTATGCTAAAAGAGAAACCCAAAAATCTGTCTAACATATCACAAGAAGGAAATAACGTTTGGAAAATAAAATATATGTCTACATACCAAAATCTGCCAGCGTTCTTCTACTACTCATCTCTCGCTTCCTCTCCTCCTCTGTTCTTTTTCCTCGATCCTTTTCCATTCTCCTAAAAAGAAGAATGCGTCCCCCCTTTTAAAAATTTCATCTTCCTTTCTAGGGTTCTTCTTAGAATAAAAGCATAAAACTTTTTGTTTCTTTTTAAAGAAAAACTTTAAAAAAATCTCTCATGCTTTTTTAAAAAGCTTAGATAATTTTATATACAAATCATTCTTTCATATTTTAATGATTTAATAATATATATATCATTTAAAGTAAGAAAGTAAGAAAATATAATAATTTTTCTATTTAAAATACTTTACATATCACACGTTTATATTTTTAAGATAATAAATCAGAAATTAATAATAATAATTTAATGGATAATCCATCCTTATTATTCCATAAAAATTGTGCGTTTAAATTTAATAATTATATATTAAAATATAATTAGTTTATTTAATAATACATAAAGAGATGATTAGCCATTTCATTGCATAATTATACACTCATAGAATGCAATTTTAAACTACATGCTTTTAAGTGAGTGTGTGCAAAGATTCTATCATGGCATGTTTCCTTTAAACTGCGACAAACCTCCTCTCTGATGATACACTCTCTCTAACCTGAGACGGTGTTGATTGTTTCATGGCGCACTCATCAACAGAAACACGTAGTTAGTCATTATCAAAACCCATAAATCGACATTTAAATATAAATGATAATCATGTCGTAATTCAAATTTCATGTAATTATCGAATGATAATCATCACTAGAAATCATTTCTCATTACAATTCAAAAGATAATTAACATAATCAAATTATCTTCTCTGATTGTTTGATACTAATCAAGTATTTAAACTAGACAAAATAAACGAGATGTGACATCTACAATGCCAATCCTCACAACATAATTGTATCGTTGGGCAGTAAGAGATACCAAATTCCTAATGTGAATTCATGCTCCACACATTCTACACTAGCTCCTGAGAATATTGTGCCATACAACTATGTATACTCAACATTTAACATCTCACCTCCAACTAAAGAATGACTTATTGCATCAAAGACATTAGATTCAAGAAACCATGTTTACACAAAACTATTCTATGCTTGTATATAAAGTTGATAGAAAGGGTTAGTTCCCACAACAAATTGAATGATTCACCAAGTAGAACTAGAAGTCAAGGCTTTGTAATCGCTTTTTAGACTCAACACAATCATAATTAGTACTTCACAAGGAAGAGATATTACTCCAGGAGGATTCACCAACAATGGTACACATGGTAATGCTAAGATCATTCTCGTGGCTTGCAGTACATGTGGTGACACCTTAGTGGTATGTGGTACACTAGAGCAGCTCCCAGATGCTTTTGAGAACACAAGGACTTCCCTTCCATCTCTAGCAAGTGTTGCAAATACTACAATAATGGTGCAAAGCACTTTGCACGAGATCAAATACTTATGTGATACACATACCTCATCTAAACATTATGGTTTCTACCGCAACTTCAACAAGGTCCAATAAAACTCCAAGCAAAACCACAAAGTCCAATTCACATTACAACTCATGGCACTACTTTAAGTGTCACTCTACGAACTTTAAGCATCGTGGTCAATGTAATAATCTAGATGGCACTCTTGATGCTCATGCCATGCCAAGTCATCTACCAACTCATCAAGCACCTATTAATAAACACTTACACTCCACAACCATTAAAAGATGAGAAGTCATAAAGGAAATAGTTCCACTTCCATAGGGGATGGTTCAACTTCCCAACGACTCTTGATCTTCATGACATGAATATATGCAATCTATATATACACGTGGAACATAGCTTAGAGGTTGAAGCAATTGAGATGGGTAGTAGATAGGTAGATAACATTCATACAACCTTCTCAGGATTATGTCATGTATAGAATGAACATATAAATAAATATATTTACTATTTCATTTCTACATCTTTCTCTATCTTTTCAATTGTGCTTGTACATATGCTTACAATTTCATGCAAATCCCCATCTAGAGAATTGTCTACTAGGACTCAACTTGGGCCCCAAATCATGGGTGTCAAAATTTCACTAATACATTTTTCCCCCATGTTGAGGTGCATGTGAATCCTAAAATGATTACATGTCTCAAAGAATGTAGCACTCACAAACATACATGTAACATAAACATTTAGACACTAAAAGGATATTGGCATGGGATATGTATAAGGGCAATGGACCATATGAGGATGTGATCATGTTTGTTCACCTTCTATGTGTATATTCTCCATAATATGAGTCTCTATAAGCACATGTACCTATCAGCATATCGAAACATGAAAATGTTAGTGACAAGATATGCCCCCCTACAATTGTTTATCTCTATAAGACAAGGAATTATCGAAAGAATGCAAAAAATTACATAAAAAATAAATGTATTATAGGCATGAAATCATGTGAGCATATAAGCATATAATCACATAAACATGTAAGCACGGAATCATGTAATCCTATAATCATGTATAGCAATGACTATAAAGAATGCATCGTGTAAGCACATATGCTAGAAATGATATCAATGAATAATAATGTTGATCCCAACATGGGAAATATAATGGTGATGTAGCCCTCAATGGGAAAAAACACTCATGTAAGTACATAGATCCTAGAGTGGCATAGGCCCCGAATGTAGCATCCAAGAGCATGAGCACACAAAGGTGTAGGTAAGGCAATATGTCCCTAGTGGTGATGGAAATGTAAATGATAGTATGGAGCCAGAGTTATTGGGTAAGGGCCCAAGACAAGAAATAAAAGTTATAAATAGAAGACATAAAGCCATGATAATATGTAAAGCCAAAATAGTAGGCATAAAGCTAAAATAATGGGGCAAGTGGCCAAGATATAGTAGTAATAAGTATAATGTGTAAACGAGTGAAGCACAATTCCCCCAATATGAAGGTGTGACATATGAAAAGGAGGAGGTATGATGCCCCCAATGTAAATGCTAAATATGTGGCAATAAGAACATGTAAGGTATGAAGGGAAGGCATGATGCCCCCAAGTGTAAGGACGTGGCACTAAAAATATAATGTGCAAGGGGAAGGCATAATGGCTTCTAGAGTCAAGATATGGAAAAGTAAGCTCTATGTGTAATGGAGGAAGGTATGATGCTTCCCAAATTAAAGTGACTCTAGAAGTGAAATATGGCAATGTAAGACCAAGATGGAAAGCTCTAGAAGCACGACGTGGCAAGGTAAATACAACAAATATGTGGAGTAAGATGTATTAATTTAGGCCCGATGTGTGAAGTTGTATGCAGTAAAATGTATCAATGTAAGATCAAATCATGGGCTCTACTAAGCATGATATAGCAAGATGTATCAAAGTAGGATCAGTGCATAACTCTAGCAAACATGATATAGTAATATAAGACCAATAAGTAAAATCTAAGAAACGTAATATAATAAAGTAAGGTCAATGAAGAAGCTCTAAGAAGCATGATGCATAGCAAATATAAGATCAAATGGGTCATGAGAATAAGTGTAACAAGTAAACAAAGGCAATGCAAACATGGATAATGGATAGGAAAAAATGTGCAAGTAACCCAAGTGTGAAATGAAAATAAAAGGAAAATGTAGAGGCAATGAAGAAGGTAACCTGTGAGAATAAAAAATGCCCCCTAAGTGGGGGAATATGTGAGACAAATATAGAAGGTAAACTTGGTATGAAAGGCACAATAATGAAGGGATAAGCTAAATGATCAAATGAGAAAGGAAGTATGTGAATAAAAAGAATGAAATCCAAGCTATAGGTATATATAGATATATGCTATAGTGATGCTCATAACTCACCAAACAAACTTCTTCTCGAGTACCACCTTTAGTACCTTTATCTTAGGCTCATCAACCATTATATCATAATTGTTCAAAAATTCATCATCTAATTTATACTCTTTTTGTTTTGTTTTTACTCCTTGCTTGCCTTTTCAATGATGTGTTTCATCTTGATATTCCTTTGTGCTTGGTGAAGCTCAATAGGTATAATATTAGGTACTTATATTCTTACTCATTCTTGCTTTTGAACTTGTGGTTGTGGTCAAATGATATGTGTTTGATGCATCACATATTCTCACTTTGGCTTCCATATAGTTTTATTTATGTGAAACTCAAGTTTTGGTTTTACTTCTTTTATACCTTTCTTTCAATCTTGTTTGATGGTTTCTTTCTTTTGTTCAACCTTTTCTTATTTTCATACATGATATTCAACTTGATGCTCTTTGCTTTTTTATTAGTGTTTCTTTTTGTTATTCTTACTGCTCTTGAAACAAACCTTAAAATATTTTATGAATACCTTCTTCTTATTCGTATGGAGTTTCTTTTGCAGTTGGAATATATGTGTCTAAACAAATCTTGAAATGTTTTCTGAATACCTTCTTCTTATTCACATGTGATTTCATTTGGAGTTGGAATATACGTGAAATGTCTCGACCTTGTAGTTGGTTTGGTTCTATATCTCTTTTGATCTTTGTAACTCTTCCTTCATAGATATATTTAGCACATTGATGTACCATTGAAGGAATGACTTTAAGTTTTCTAACCATGGTCTTCCAAGTAAAATAGAGAATCTATCCATAGTAGGGATGTCATGGTATAAAACTTACACCGTTTAGGTCCAAACTCTAGTGGTAAGATGACACAACCTTGAGCCTCAAGTAACATTCCATTTATCATCATTAAAGAAACCCCACAATGTGCATATGAGTTTGGTTTTGTCTTTGTAGAAACTAATAGATATTCCAATCATATGTTGTATTAATTAGTTGGATCAATTAAAACATCCTAAATTTCCCATTCCTTTATGTATGCCTTAATGTACAATGGTCCATAATAGTTGTTTTGTGGGATCTCCTCATTAGAAAATTAAATTGATGGATCCTTAAGAGGGGAGGAAGATGTAGCATTAGAACAAACATTTCCCACAAAAACCTTATTCTCATGTGCTACATTATCATGTACCTCAACATTATGTGAATGATTTGCGTGAAATTATAGTTTGGGGGGACCGATGGATATCTATTAACATTAGTCTCTTCAAGTTGAATTATATATTTTTTAAATGAGATCTTGTACCTTGTGCTTAAAACTAAAACAAACTTGTATGTAATTTCCCTTAAGTATATGATTGTTGCAAAATGCTTGATCATTTTATGATTTAGGAAGTGGTATAGTGGTGTCCAATGGATGGATGGGAGGAGTGGAGTTAGATTAGCACTCAACAAACTTTGAAGCACGTCATCCAAGGATTCTTGAAGTTGAGTGAACTTCCTAGGAGCATTTGGTTTAAAAGAAGGAAAAAAAGTATTAGCAACTTGATTTGCATTTTCCTTCATTTCAATACACTTTAAAGAGTTGTTTAAGTTTTGATACTTAAATGGGTAAGAAGAATTTTGACTTGAAGATCCATATTTAAAAGCATTACATGCAAGTAACTTGAATTCTAGTGTTTTAACATGTGCACACAAATCCATGAAAGAAGCAAAATTATTCAAATACACATGGTCTTGAATTGGCTTAATTCACCCCTAATAAGGATATTTTGCAATTCAAAATCATGCAAGGAGGTAATCAACTTAGAGCACAAAGATTGAAATCAAGTGACATAATCACTGATGTGTTTGTTAGATCCTTGGGCACACTCAAATAAATCAACAACTATTACTCTACGGCTCATATTAACTTTTATTTGCTCTAAGAACACTTTAGTGAGATCATCAGATGAAGGAATAAACCCTTAAGAAAGTGAAAAGAACCACTCAATAGAATTTTTTTTAAAGTGTGTGGAATTAGCTTTGTTAACAACTTATCCTCATAAAGAAAGCTTACACATGTAGTTGTATAATACCTAAGATGTGTATCAGGGTCACCTTTTCCATTATACATTCAAAACCAAGGTGCCACAAAACCCATAAGCAATGGACGTGTTTAATATCATAAGATAGTGGTGTATATCTAATATCCTTAAATTCATCACTATTATTGGGCTTTGCATCCATTCTCTTTTCTATTTGATGTTAATATAGTGTGATATTTAATTCAATCCTAATGTATTATTTTTTATGCATTTCCAAACATTTGAAATGGGTACTTGGACGCCCATGTGGGTGGTTGAGAGATAATATTTTATTATTATTTTCTCATGACTAGGAATAGTAGTTGTAATGACATTCATGAAGGAAGTGGAGTTGGTAGTGGCAGTTACAAGTGCTATTTTTAGGAGATTCCTCTACTTGGGCACAAGAATGGAGTTATGGAGCATCTTACATTATTATTGGGATCCACATGCATGCATGGAGGTGAATTTGGGTGCCTGCCTTGTGATGTGTGCCATTATGGAGGAGTTAAAACTCAAAGATGTCATCTATTATTGTAATATTTGGCTGAAAGGCCATCCAAGAATGCAAAAGAGTGAAAGGAAAGAAAAGCTATAAAATAAAAAAATGATAGAATAAACTATATTCTATTCAATGGAAATACAAAGCATACAAGAATGAGATGCTCATTAGAGAGCAAGAGGTGAGTATATATAAGATATAGTACTGAAGAGACTTAAAAAACACAACCAATATGAGATGAAGTGAAAAAGTCCCTAAGTAAACTTAAGCTAGTGTGAAAATGAGCTAAGTGGAGAACTATCTAGGAAATGAACTTGTTAGATAATATACCCTATTCACTTTAACACCTCCCTTAAGTGCAACTTAGGGGGAAATGAATGTAAAGATGCAAAGATGGGTCTCAGCAACTAGGCCTGATGAGGTACCCATGTACAAGAGATCCCCTCAAACAAAAAAGAAGGAGAGGAAGCGTCAGAAAGCATGGCATGATAGAAAGTTGTGGCAGAAAATCTTCAAACAAGGTGATTTGGTATTCCTATATGATAGCAAATTTAAGAAACAAGGTAAATTAAAGGTAAGATGGTTAGGACCATAATACATAGATGAAATTGCAAGGTCCGGAGTAGTGAGACTAAAGGACATGGAAGGAAAATTAATAGTTGGTTACGTAAATGGAGCTAGACTGAAACAATATCATCAACCGCCAAGATAATAAGGTGTAATGCGAAGCAATTCTAACATGTATCATAGCAATGTATCATATTGTATCATAAACTAACCGTTAATAGCTTATAACACTTAATGGCTACAAAAACTTGTGAAAATCAAAACGGATAGATGCAATAAATGCATAAAGTTGCTATTAAAGGTCTATATAAACCCTAAACCTCCAACCACACCTCATTTGTATCCAAAGACTTTGAAAAATGTGAGCTTCGAAGTGAAAAAGTTACAAAGATCATATTAAACCCTAGTCATCAAGCTGTGAAAAAGAAGAAATGGCCACACCAATACTCGTTGACGTTGCAGGGAAGCCTAGGCCTAAATACAAGAAATACCCCTATAAGGCGATGGAAGTTGATAAAGAAGGAGCATTCTCTGGAGTATTAGGGGATGTAGTATATACAGAAGATGTGAGGAAATACATTCACACCACAATCTTTGAGATAAATCACATGAAATTCAAAGAATTGAGGGACACAATGCTTGATGATACAAGTTATTCACCAAAATATCCAAATATTGCAAGTAAGAAACTCGATATTTGGAAAGACTATTCAAATTTTAGGGATGCACATGAATGGGCTCGAATTGTGCTCAACAAAATCCATGATGAATTCATATACCTAGACAAACCCTACCAGATTACCAGGGAGGCAATTAGGGTGATAATAGGACTTAGCTCAACTGGACCAGTGCTGGCAATGAAAGCCAATAAAAATGACAAAGCGACAGAGCTCATAGGGGAAAAACTGGATGGTTAGATGCGAGAACAATTACTAGAGAATTTGAAGAGAACAAAGGATTCCAATTACAACTTCTGGTATGGAATCCTCATCATTGTTTTAGTATTTTACTTTTTAAATGAGCTACCGACGTTTAAGGGGAAAGTATGGCAACATCTCACAATAGCAGTGCAAATTAAACAACATATAAAACAATCCAGTGATACAAAAACCTTTAGTACTGTAGACACCTAAAAATGTCTTCACCATCTAACCGACCTCTGACATCACCAAACACATCAATTTCCCTTCCAATCAATTAATTAAATTTTTATTTAATTAATTATCCCTTTTCAACACCTGGTCCCCCATCATTTCAATCTTTAAAATTGAATTATTTTAATCAATTCAATAGTCTAACTTAGCCAATTAATTAAATAAATGTGCAAATATTTGTTTGATTAATTTCTCCTTTCCCTTAAACCCAAATAATTAGATAAATCATGTTTACCTAATTAATTCAACCTACTAATTAACTTATCTCTACCCTAGTTAATTAAATATCAATTATTTAATTACCTAGCCCAACCTACATGACCCTAGACTAGGATTAATTAAATAAAACCTTATTTAATTAATCTTAACCCCTCATTAACCCATTCCCTAATTTTTTCATCCATATTAATTAGGCTAATTACCCTGATTAAAATGGTCAAACCTAGCTTAACACCCTTCCCCACATTCCCCGAATAAAAAATTGATATTTATGCCACATAAATCAATTTTTTATACACATATGTCAAACATCTCATTAATAATCTCTTACACCCCTTACACATGTCATAACTCATTTATTTCCACTCTTCCCTAAATAAATTTTTAATTCATTTTCTCTTCCCCATGTGAATAAAAAAAATTCACATCTAATCCATCTCACCCAACCTCATTTAATTCACCCCTTTCCCAAAATGAATTTAAAATTCATCTTTATTCACAACCCTCCATTTTTGGAGATTAAATCAACGCCCTCCATCTCACATGCATCCTCAACTATTGATCTCCCAATTCAATTTCCGCCCTTGGATCAAATCCTCTCCCAAAAAGCCTATAAATACACCCTCATGCAAGCCATTTTAACATCCATAATTTGAGCAAAGTTATCATGTCAAAATCTCTCCTCTTGAGCTAGTTTTATTAGTGAATTGCATAGGTTTTGAGAGCATTTCACATTGTCCATTATCATCTTGGGTAAAGCTAGAGTGTTTGGGTGCAACACTCTCCACCTTATCTAGGGTTGGTGGTTCACATTTATGAAGGTATAACATTTGATTTCATTGCATTTTTTTGTGTTCTCTTTCATTTTGTTTTCCATATCCTCATTTGGCATGCCCGGTGGGACCCACAAGGTCCAAATCTAACATTTTGTGAGTGTTTTGGAAGGAAAAATGTGCTTTTTGCAGGTCCTAAACACTCTCTGTTTGGTGCCATTCCTTTGTGTAGTGGCGCCATTTCCGTGGATAGTGGCACTATTTTTGACTGTTTCAGTGCCATTCATGTATGACAAAACCACTCACACATAGACTTAAATATTTTGTTATTTTTTCTTGTTTTCTAGTGTTTTTAGCATTTTTAGCTCTTGGTTTTTGTAGGAAACATGTAGAGATAGGGGGACACTATGGCAAAATTTCTTTAAAATATATCTAACATTTTGTCTTTTAACTCTTTGTTTATGGGCTTGCTTAGAATGTCTTTTTGTCTCATTAGTGTTATTGAACTAGAGGGTAACTATTAATCTTGTTTTGACGAACATTGTGAGACTAAAGGTGTGTTTTTGAGGTCTTTTTTCAAACACTCAGCCGTTTTGGCGCTATCTGAGCCCAGGTCAACGCTATCTGTCATAGCAAACAAGGTGTAACACAAGTATAACACAGTGGCGCTATTTCATGTTTTTGTAGCTCATTTCCTTATTTTAGCACCATTTCAGTTTTCAGTAGCGCATTATATCATTTCAGCACCATTTTAAGTAACTGTAGCACTTTTTGTTAATTTAGCACCATTTTCAACTTCTGTAGCTATACGCTCAAAATCATGACTCTGATTGCCTGGGGCTGTCGGGTTGAATTTCGACACACACACGAACCCTTCCCTCCTTGCCACGGGGCGATCCGCCATGTCACTCTCACTCACGTGGAAGTAGCCAGTCGAGAAGAGGTGAGACACGGTAGGGGTCTATCTCGTTGGAGAGCTGGACTTCGCAGAGAGGGGTCGGCAAGTACTACGGCCTTTGTTGTTGTCTGCTAAGTTGAATGTTTTGTTTGATTACAGTTGTAGTTGAGATAACCCTATGACCCGAAGGGTCACTAGTTTCTCTTCTCCTATTGGGGTTTCTTAGATTCCACCTCTGTGTGGGTAAACAGTTTTGTGAATTTATGTCCTCTTGTCTCTCAATGCATTGGATGAGTTCTTGTTGTATTTGGAGTTGTATGGTTTCTTCTAACAATAAGAGGACAAATGGGTCTCCTTGTGGTAGAACAAATGTTTCTTGTTCTGGTCGTGGATTGATTTCTTTGATCTCATCACGGGTAGCCCTCACCCACTGTCCTCTCACTCCTAAGCACATTCATGAATCAGGATAGAGGTAGTTGTGTGATTGATAATCTTAACTAGTTTTAGGGTTTGACTTATGTTTTGACTTGTTTTTACCTTGTAATGGTATCAAGGGTTTGATTGGATCATTTAATTGTGGTTACCTTGTGATGGTATCGAGGGTTTGTAATTTTGTCTATTCTAGGGTTTCTATATGCATGCAAAGCTAAGTGATATGCAAAACATTTTTTTGAGCTTTTTTAGTATTTTGGAAATGAAAGTGCTCTTTAATCTATGAAAGGGAAATATGAATGCAATCTAATATGATTTTTCCTAATGCAATCTTAATCTATGTTTTTGGATTTTCGATAGTTTTGAAGTAATATAATCTAAGAAAGGAAAATGCTTCTTCTAATAATCTAGATCTAGAAATAGGAAAAACAACTAATCTAACATGCAAGATCTAATTATCAAGGAAAAAGCAAGGATTTACTGTTCCCAAGAGCAAAATTGGTTTTCTAATTACTATGAATTGAATAAAACAATGAAGGAACCTAAGAGAAACAAAGGTTTGTGTGACTCCACTATCCTCAGAAATCCTTGATATTGGCAACCTCGAGTCCTTTTGAAGCAGTGGGAGATCCTCTTGACGACAAAATGACACAAAGAAGCAAAAGAAAGCTTTGATGAAGCTTGTATGAGCTCAATGAGAGCTTTGGTTGAGCAAAATGGCATAGAATGAAGCAACGTAATGTTGCTTGGTTGAACAATGAATAAAGCAAAAGGCACCTTCGTCCTGTAAGAGCATTTGAATGCTAAGTTGGAGAGAAAAAACTGGCAAGAGTTGTGTGCATAATGAATTTGCCTCCGTGGAAGAGCTTTGAAGCTATGCAACAATGAAAGCTTTGAAGCTTTGGAAAACTAAAGAAAGAAATGAAGAAAGAGGCTCAAAGGCCTGTGAAAAAGCTTGTGAAGATGACAAGAGTATTCTCCAACTTGCTCGACCTAGAAAATAATTAAGAGGTGAGGGGTATTTATAGGTTAGAAGGGATTAGAGGTGGAATTGATTAAGAAGTTAACTCAATTGATTGAAGGGTTAACAAGGATTGATTAGGGAGTGAACTAGATTGATTACCTAGTGAACTCGGTTAATTTGGGAGTGATAATGCAATAATAACTTATCACTGAAGAAGAATTGGAGTTGGAAGAATGCATGAGATTGATTAAGTTGTTAATTTTAGATAAAATGGAGTTAATTATGCATGTGTGGGTGCATGAAATAGTCAATTTCGTATTAGGCATAAAAAATCATGTGAACTAGAAGAAAAATGGGCGAAAACCAATATTTTTTGAGTGAGAAACTCAAGTTTTTGTGCGGATGAAAATCGTGACTGGGTCGCCCCTTTCGTCAGTAGGGTCGCCTGGGGGAGATCCGAGCTGGACAGGGTCTTTTGCAGAAAAGCAGGTTGGGAGATGAAATAAGAGAAGAAAAGGAGGGGTTTTTCCTCTAGAAATAGGTCAGTCATGTGCAAGAATCCAAATCTCCACTTGCACTTGCAGGATCTCCCGGGGGAGATCTGGAAATAATAGGGAGAGATTTGGATTGGTTGGGTGGAACTGAAAACTGAAAGTGGGAGATGGATAGGGAGACCTCTATAAGGCTTCTAGGAGGTGCACAGGATGAAAAACATAGGGGAAAGTTGAAAACTCACCTACAAGACACTCACAAGGCTTAGGAGCAAGGTCGAAAGCTTAGAAAATGCAAGTCGACAAGTTTTGTAACAAGTGTCGCAACAAGTGTCGAAAAGCGTTGCAAACGGGGAGAAAGAGAAAACGACAAAGAAGAAACAACACAAGACAAGAAAGAGGACACGTCATCAAGAGGTTTGTTGCTTAAAAGACATTATTTCACACTTGCATGTATGTGACAAGGATTTGAATCATCATAGTGGTCCTCGTGGAGGCTGTGCGTGATTTTTGTGCTTACATATTTGCCCCCTCGAGGACGGTAGTCTACATGAAAGGTAGGTATCATTCTCAAACGAGGCCTTACCTGTTGTGGATTTTCCTACAATTTGTACCTGCAATAACTAGTATTAGTTTGACATTTAAATATATCAAAACAAATAATGAAAATTGAAATGACGAACTTACCATGAATCATTCAAGTTTGACTAGTTGTTTGCCTTTGTCTATTAGACCTGTAGGAATGAATGCACTCAAAACGACACACGAAAGATGCATAAAAGAAAAAAGACAACATGGTAATCTAGAGAGGAGGAGAATAGATTCTCCTTTTATTGTAAATTTTGTAGAACATATTTGATTTTTAGGGATTTTTGATGGTTTTATAATTTTTGTGGTTTTTTCAAATTTTCTAATTTTTATGGTTTTTTCGGAGATCTTGTAAAGGTTTTATTTGACACTTATTGAGGTCTTTGGATGGCCTATATTTATTGAAGGAATCTCTACCCTTGCCCCCTTGCATGGGGAGACTTGTGTACTTGATTACACAATATTGTTCTTTTGACTTGTTGGAGGAGTGACTTGTGCTCAGACATTGTTTTACACTTATTGTTATAAGACCTGATTTGATGAGATCCATGCATAGCTTTACTCAACATCTTGTACTTCACTTTCCCTTTTGTGCATATGGTTGGCTAGATCTTTTATTTTTCTTAGGAGAATGCATACCTAAGATGATCACATATGGATGATATAATTTGTTTGTCTTTTTCAGAATATATATGAATGCAGGTGGCGATATGTAGATGCAAGAACACAAGAAATGATGAAATGAAACATTTACTTCTACTAAATGTCATGAGATATGACATTTGGCTTTATTTCTTTGAGACTCTTTTTCTGATTTTGGCATGAATGCAATGTGGAACAAACAATGTGATTGCTCTTAAATACGATTTTTGATTCAGGGGACTGCGAGTTGTCCTGATATAAGAGACATATTCAAGGCTATGAGATAGGATTTTATAACTCAATTGCGGAGCAGGAATGAAAATGGAGTGTTTCTAAACTTTGGCTTTGCTAAAGGCTAAACATTGATCCTTATCTAGATAAGACATTTTGACAGGCTTTCAACTTTAGATAAGCAACAAATTTTATAAGTGTTCGCTAGACTTAGATCATAGATGGCAAGCAAGGTACACCCAGGGTAAAGGACAAATAGAAAAGAACAAGGGTCCCTAGGTAAAATATGATCCTAGAGACTACTAGACTCTCGATTTTGCTCAGCTAGTGCGTGTGTGTGCTTTGTACCTTTCTTTTTATTTTCTCTGTTTGAATGTCACCCTTAAGGCTTCGAGCTTAGACTGATCTCCACCCAAGAGTAAGGACATTCATCAATCTTCTCTCTTTCACTCTTTTTTTTATCTCTCTCTTTTTTGCTTTTCACTTTTTTTAAAAAAATTTTCCTCACTTGATTTTTCTCACTTTTTTTTTGGATTTTGACTTTTCAAGAAATGAATGCTTTTGGAACTTTTGATATGCAGTACTTTGATCTCTCAATTCTCTCTTTTTGACACTCTTATTTTGACCACTCATTTTTTTATTCACTCGGATCTTAGATTGCTTCCTGCAGAGTTTTGATCCCCCTGACGTTTTTGGCTACGAAAGATAAGGGGTTGAGCGCCACCTAAAGTTTTTGCAGTCTGGTTGGACTTCTCTACTACTAGGGAAGAATTGGGAAGGTCTACTTGCAAGCTTCCTTTGAACACTGTAGGTTTGAATATTGACTTTGTTTAGACCTAACATCTTGACTCATAAGACTGGGATCAGTGTAAATCTAAGAGCTAGGCTTTGATTAGAATCACTGGGAATGAAGGGGGATAATGGTGATTGTGAAAATGATGAATCTCTAGGTCCTAAAAGGATGACGTATATCTAGGCAACATTAGACTCCTTACTAAAAAGAAAATAGTACAAGAGCAAGTCACTAACTGTAATTCAAGATGAACAAAATGATACAGAAATGCAAGAAACAAATTGTTTTTGACATTTTTTATTTTTATATATTTTTTTGTATTTTTATGTTTTTTTATTATTTTTTTGGTTTTTAGACATAGTATTTATTGAGGTGAAAGGCATTGACTATTTCGCCAAATTCCTCTCCCTCCATTGTGTACAAGAGATAGGCATCGTTTCTGACGTCTTCTTTGACCATGTAAAGACCTTTCCAGTCTTTCGAAAAAGCTCTTTTTCATCTTCTTTTCTTATTCTTCATGCTACCTCTTCTTAGGACAAGTTCTCATATTTTGAAAGGTTTGTCATTTGAATCTATTGCTACCAACTCAGTGGTTTCTCTTGGTATTGTGAGATGAAGTAAGTCTCAAAAGGCTTGTTGATGAGGAGTCCAATACAGGACTCCATCACAATTCAATAGCTCTACTAATAGGTCAAACTGCTCTTGCATGTAGATTTTCACATCTGGTCTTTCTTGGATTCTTTGCAAAAATTGGAACAACTCTAGGGGCGTTTGTGGCTCCCTTTGTTCATCAGGAGGGACAAAGCTTATACTTGTCCTCCCATTTGGTTCTGGTCTTAAGTCCATGGCATATCCGATGTAACTTTTTGGTAGTTCAAAAATGACAGGGTCGTCAACACCAATCGTCACTCTCATCTTCCACTCTCTGTGAAAGATACCTTCACTTTCTTCATCTTCATTGGGAAGTCTTTCAACCATTTCGAGGCATAGGTGGTTGGTTTTTCTTGTGGTTTGGATACCACGAACATCCTAGGTAGCATTCCTATAGCATTGGTTGATTTGTTATCAATAGAATGCACCTCTTCCATGGGTATCACTAGTTGATGTGAATCCTCTGTTGGTGTGAGAGGGTCATACGATTCTATTTCTTCTGGTGTCTCGGTGACACGTGATTCGCTTAGTGGTGATAGTGGAGTGTAACTTTTTATCATGTCTTCCTCAGCATCTGAGAAAGCGTGCGGGTCTACACCTCTTAGATCTAATGTAGTGGTTTGAAAGACCGGTCTTTCAGTTCTATGAGGCTTCTCCCCTATGTAAGGGAAGAGTTTGCAGGCCTCCTAGAAATCGATCATGAGTACCTCTAGAGGGAATTGGAGTGGTCCATCCCGTTCGATCAATTCCATGATCTCAATTGTCTTTTCTTTAGGGACTGTTTCCTTTTGTTTTGGTAATGGCTCATTCTCTAAAGTTTTGATCTCTGCAGCATTTATGGCCTTTTATGGGATTTCCATTCGTTCGATACATATCGACTAAGGTGTAGGTTTAGGGATGGTTAACTTGTTGGTAGGGAGTTCATAGTCTATGGGGATACCTATGTGCTTGTTTGGCATGTTTGATTTTAACACGTTGAAAGGTTTTGGATCTCCCTTTGCAACATATACTTTCCCTAAGTGTAAGAATTGAGCTTCTTGAAAGAATGTGGATGGCATAGCTTTCATTCTGTGTATCCATGGCCTTCTAAGAATCAAGTTATATCCCGTGTCTTTATCTATGATGTAGAAAGTGGTTGGAATGGTTTTAGGTCCCAAGGTCACTAGAAGGGTAATTTTACCTATGGTGGCAGCTTTTAGGTTATCATATCCGCTTAGAGTATCTTGTGAGGCAGTGATATTTGTGTGTCCATAGCCCATCCTCTCTAATAGGGTGAAATGAACTATATTTACTGTGGTCCCATCATCGATTAATGTTCGTTTGATGCATGTATCATAGATCCACACTTGAAGATATAGTGCAGGGTCCCCCTTTTTTGTTAACTCTGCCTCGGAAGGCATCTATTGTAAGTCAAAGAAAAACTCTGGATCTTTGAGTTATGAGTTTGGTGGACTGAGGTCATAGTCCACATGATTGATTTGCTCACTAGGTGGTGGCATAATTTGGTCGAGGTATTTTAAACCTATTACCTTTAGCAATGCTAGGTGATGTGAAGGGGAGTTCCTAAGTAAGTTGATGAACGAAATGTGAGCATATGTTTCTTTAAGTCTTATATGAGCTCATAAGGCCCAATTGGCAGTGGTATTGGTTCTACTACTAAGATGATACCTTCATATGCTTCTATTTGCTCATTTTCATCCTCATGGTCTTCCTCTTCTTCTTCGTTGTGCATAATCTCAACTAATCCCATCATCCTAGCTTCTCCTTTTTGTCCCAGTTGCAGTGGGATTTTGAGGTTACTAGTCTGAGCCCTCTTGTTTTGGTTTGTCGTTTCTGTGTCTTTATGTGCGCGGAACAGGTCCTGATAAATTCTCATGTTTGCATTTTGCGGTGCTATTGGAGCCTGATTTTGTCTTGTATCTTTGTTATCTGGCGTGACCTCCTATGGATTCAGGAACATCTCTATGAACAAACGTTGTTGGTCTTCCAGCAGCCTTGCTATGAATCTGTTGTACTCTCTACAAGATACTGTGCTATGCCCCCTTGTTCTATGAAAAGAAAAAAATTGATTGAACTCATATGGGCGTCTTTCGTATGGGTATGTACAAGAAGTTGAGTCCACTTTTTGGCCAAAAAGTGAAGTGTTTTCCCTGATTTTTAGAATTTGTCACATTTGACCTAAAAATTTGAAGCACTTAAAGGTGGAATCTTGAAAAAAGTTAGGAGATATGAAATTACATATTCAGAGTCTAGTTTCCAAATATGTAGTTTTTTTAATACCCAGATGATACAAATTGATTTTTAATAGGCGCTTCTAAAAACCACTATTTAAAAGTCACTTTTTTTTACTATACCATGCACGTGTACGTCATCCATATTTTGACCTAAATAATCATATTTTTCTAAATCCTTTTGGGAAAAGATTTGTAACTCACTAAAGCATGTTTTCCATATTTTTTGTAATTTTTTATTGAATATTTTTTTTGTTAATTTTTTATTGGCCATTTTTGGTGTTTTAAAAACACGTCATGTACGTCATGCATAAGATGACCTAAACTTATCATTTTTTGAAAAAAAAATTCAAATTGAAAAGAATTGTCTGAAGTATGTTTTCGTATAATTTTTTTTACAAAAAATTATTTTGATAAAAAGTTATTAAAATATTAAAAAACCCTGATAATTCAAGTTTATGGCCCTGTTTCATTAGAAATTAATTAAAAAATAGAAAACTAATCCAATTGTAAAAAAATTACATATTGGAATCTACACTGTCTCATCTATAATGGGTTTTAATTTCATTAAAAAATTTTGCAAAAAAGGCCTTCAGACATATGCCCAAAGTCACTATTTTGTTGTGACATTGACAGGACCTTCAACTTGCAGGTCAAACCAGGTCCAAAGCCAAGGGTTGGGTTCCCAAGCCTTTTTTCTGACCCAAAACCCATAGCAAAAATTGGGTTTGAAATTCAAATTTTATGAAACGGGATCTCGTTCTAGAAACGGGATCCCGTTTTGAAACAGGATCTCGTTTTCCCATTTCATAAAAGGTTAATATTTTAACCTTTTATGAAACAGGATCCCATTTTGAAATGGAATCAAAATGGATCCTGTTTCAAAACGAGATCCCGATTTTGGCTCGGGATCAAAGAATAACGGGATCTCGTTTCATAAAAAGCGGGATCCCGTTTTGGTTTACCCGATTTCAGGTTTTTTCTAAGTCCTAAACTTCCACCTTAAGTGGACTCATCTTTGTGCATTTACCCATATCTTACACTGTTTCCATTCCCGTTTCCGTTGCGATTCCAACTTTGGTAATTGTCTAGAGGGTAGTACCCGTTGTTTCTAGGTCGATCTATGGCATTTACGTTAGGAGGATAGTAATCTCTCCAATTATAATCATCTCTTACTTTCTTAATCGGGGGTTGGTCTGTCACCTCGTCTATGGTTGCACTCCTATTGTTTTTAAGGATTTTAATGACAAATGTATTGTTTCTTGTGTCTTCCTTCATCAGCTTTTTGTTTGACCCATAGATCTTTCTACCACTATTGATGGTGGCTTGGTCAATCCTTAAAGCACTTTCCAATGCCTCTTCGTAGGATTTATATGGCAAGTTTTGAACATCTTCTCTCATGTCTTTATTAAGGGCATGTAAAAAGAGGTCGCACAGTTCTCGGTGGTCCATGTTCGGAGCAATAGTTGAAGAATAGAGGACTTGCCTCCATCGAGTGACAAAGCGGGCTACAGATTCGTTTGGCTCTTGTTTCATTGTGAGGAACTCTCTAATCCCTATTTTAATGAGTTTGTTCATGTCGAATGCCATGACAAAATCTCTAATTAGCTGTCTGAACGAATGGATTGAAGCTTCTAGGAGATGATAATCCCAATCCAAAGCAATGCCTTCAAGAGTTTTTGGAAAGAATTTTGCTACAACCCCATCCCAAGGGAGGAGTTCTCTTATGGCCATGGTGTAGGATTTAATGTGGGAATTCGGATCTCCTTCTCCTTTGAACTTTGGGAGATCTGGCAATGGCTGAGGTAGTTGCACACTTCTTATGTTTTGGTCCAAAGGTTCTTTCAAATATTTGAGGTATGTTCCTAGAAAGTCACTTTGAGATTGTGGGGTTGATAGTAATAACCCTATAGGTGGGTTTTCATAACCCATTGTCAGATTTGTTGGATTGTTCTGAACATGAGGATTCCCATTCAAACATGTGTCGTTGCTAGCATTTTGAGAATAGTAATTGAGGTAGGGGGATTTTGTGATGCCCCCTGGTCCTGTTCATGGGATTTTTACCTTCTTTATGGAGCAGCTTGCTCTTCTTCCAAGATTCTAATTCTTTGCACTAGAGTTGCGATTAAATTTGTAGGAGTAGCAACACTAGGTGTTTCTTCATTTCTAGGATGTTCTCTCTGAATATTTTCATGGTGATGTGCTTCTTCGTGTGCAATATTTTCTCTTTGTTTTTATCGCAAGGCAATCCTTAATGCCTCTTGAGCGTCTTTGGCTTCTTGTAGATGTTTTTCTAACCGTTTCACTTCCTCATCAAGATGAGTACTCGATGTGCTTGTGGAAGTTTGTTTGGGTTGATATATCTCTAACCTTATCCTTCTAGCTTTATGTGGCGTATTTGGAATGGCCAGGTTGTTTTCCCAAGCTGGGTTGTTGAAAGATAGAGAACACCTGGATTCTCTTTGATCTTGTTCATAATCAGAATCTTCATAGTCATAACAGTTGGTGATTGGTGCATCAAGATGCGGCGGCACATATCTATCAAATGAGGGAGTTTCTGGTTCTCTTGAGGGAATATTCCCTTGGTTCAGGTTTGGTTCTGTCATATTCGGAGGTGCCATAGACACCACAAAACAAATGGAACGGATGACGGTGTAGGTGATCGAAGTTGAAGTGGCTAAAGCGGCTATGAAGAATGGTGTAAAAATGTTTGTGAAGCTTTTGCTAAAGTTTTCAAAGTGTTTAAAATGTGAATGCAAAATTACTCATCCTAGAAGGATTTGCAACTTCACGTCGGGTTCACCAAAATATGTGGTGAAGCTAACGTCGTATGTGACAATGATGATGGAAATGAGATCCACGTAATGAGACCCAAAAAGCATAACCAAGAGGCTTTTCTCTTCACGTCGGGATCACCAAAATATGTACACTCAAAATCGTGACTCCGATTGCCTGGGGCTGTCAGGTCATATTTCGGCACGCACACAGACCCTTCCCTCCTTGCCACGGGGCGATCTACCACATCACTCTCACTCATGTGGAAGTAGCCAGTCTAGAGGAGGCGAGACATGGTGGGGGTCTGGCTCGTTGGAGAGCTGGACTTCACGGAGAGGCGTCGACAAGTACTATGGCCTTTGTTGTTGTGTGCTAAGTTGAATGTTTCGATCAATTACAGTTGTAGTTGAGATAACCCTATGACTTGAAGGGTCACTAGTTTCTCTTCTCCTGTTGGGGTTTCTTAGATTCCACCTCTTTGTGGGTAAAATATTTTGTGCATTTATGTCCTCTTGTCTCTCAATGCGTTGGATGAGTTCTTGTTGTATTTGGAGTTGTATGGTTTCTTCTAACAATAAGAGGACAAATGGGTCTCCTTGTGGTAGAACAAATGTTTCTTGTTCTGGTCATGGATTGATTTCTTCAATCTCATCACGGGTAGCCCTCACCCATTTTCCTCTCACTCCAAAGCACATTCGTGAATCAGGATAGAGGTAGTTGTGTGATTGCTAACCTTAACTAGTTTTAGGGTTTTGACCTAGGGTTTGACTTATGTTTTGACTTGTTTTTACCTCGTGATGGTATCGAGGGTTTGATTGGATCGTTTAATTGTGGTTACCTCCTGATGGTATTGAGGGTTTGCAATTTTGTCTATTCTAGGGTTTCTATATGCATGCAAAGATAAATGATATGCAAAACATTTTTTTGTGCATTTTTAGTATTTTAGAAATGAAAGTGCTTTTTAATCTATGAAATGGAAATATGAATGCAATCTAATATGATTTTTCCTAATGCAATCTTAATCTATGTTTTTGGGTTTTTGATAGTTTTGAAGTATTCTAATCTAAGAAAGGAAAATGCTTCTTCTAATAATCTAGATCTAGAAATAGGAAAAACAACTAATCTAACATGCAAATCTAATTATCAAGAAAAAATAAATGATTTACTATTCCCAGGAGCAAATTTGGTTTTCTAATTATTATGAATTGAATAAAACAATGAAGGAACCTGAGAGAAATGAAGATTTGTGTGACTCCACTACCCTCAGAAATCCTTGATATTGGCAACCTCGAGTCCTTTTGAAGTAGCAAGAGATCCCCTTAATGATAAAATGACACAAAGAAGCAAAAAAGAAGCTTTGATGAAGCTTGTATGAGCTCAATGAGAGCTTTGGTTGAGCACAATGGCATAGAATGAAGCAACGTAATGTTGCTTGGTTGAATAATGAATAAAACAAAAGGCACCTTCATCCTGTAAGAGCATTTGAATGCTAAGTTGGAGAGCAAAAACTAGCAAGAGCTGTGTGCATAATGAATTTGCCTCCGTGGAAGAGCTTTGAAGCTATGCAACAATGAAAGCTTTGAAACTTTGGAAAACTAAAGAAAGAAATGAAGAAAGAGGCTCAAAGGCCTGTGAACAAGCTTGAAAAAGCTTGTGAAGATGAGAAGAGTATTCTCCAACTTGCTCGACCTGGAAAATAATGAAGAGGTGAGGGGTATTTATAGGTTAGAAGAAAGGATGAGAGGTGGAATTGATTGTGAAGTTAACTCAATTGATTGAAGGGTTAATAAGGATTGATTAGGGAGTGAACTAGATTGATTACCCAGTGAACTCGGTTAATTTGGGAGTGATAATACAATAATAACTTATCACTGAAGAAGAATTAGAGTTGGAAGAATGCATGAGATTGATTGAGTTGTTAATTTTAGATAAAATGGAGTCAATTATGCATGTGTGGGTGCATGAAATAGTCAACTCCATATTAGACATCAAAAATCATGCGAACTAGAAGAAAAACAGGCAAAAACAAAGCTTTTTGAGTGAGAAACTCAAGTTTTCACACGGATGAAAATCGTGACTGGGTCGCCCCTTTCATCAGTAGGGTCACTCGGGGGAGATCCGGGCTAGACAGGGTCTTTTGCATAAAAGCAGGTTGGGAGATGAAAGAAGAGAAGAAAACAAGGGGTTCTGCCACCAGAAACAGGTCAGTCATGTGCAAGAATCCAAATCTCCACTTGCACTTGCAGGATCTTCGAAATAGTAGGGGAGATTTGGATTGGTTGGGCGGATCTAAAAACTGAAAGTGGGAGATGGATAGGGAGACCTGTAGAAGGCTTCTAGGAGATGCACAAGATGAAAAACATAGGGTAAAGGTGAAAACTCACCTACAAGACACTCACAAGGCTTAGGAGGAAGGTCGAAAGCTTGGAAAAGGCAAGTCGACAAGTGTCGCAACAAGTGTTGAAAAGCGTCGCAAACAGGGAGAAAGAGAAATTGACAAAGAAGAAACAACACAGGACAAGAAAGAGGACACGTTATCAAGAGATTTGTTGCTTAAAGGACATTATTTAACGCTTACATGTACGTGACAAGGATTTGAATCATCATAGGGGTCCTCGTGGAGGCTGTGCATGATTTTTGCGCTTACAATAGTGTTTTCTCTGTAATTGTCAGAAATCATGTAGTTTATGGCCTGTGGTGCCATTTTTCAGTTTCTATGGCACCATTTTCAGTGTCTGTGGTGGCATTTTAAGGTTTTGTAGCGCTTTATCTGTCTGTTTTGGCACCTTTTTCTATACTGACTTTGGGATCTGTGCAGGTTGTTGACTGTGTTTTGCAGGTTAAAATTGCTTGTCCAAGACCATATTCTGAAACTACTAACATCTTTGCAGGAATTTATTAGTTTAGAAAAACATTTTATCTTGGTGCACTAAAAATAACTTTTACTTGATTAGCCTAGAAAACATTTCGATTTGGTGCATAAAATAAATCTTTTTTGCAAACAAATCTTAGGCACACTTCATTTTGGGCTCTAAAAAGAACATTAGCAATTGTTTGCCGTCTCTTGTGCACTTGCACGTTTATGTTACCCAAGGGATAGAATCAAAGTATCATCTCCCCTCACCTTCAAAAGGATCTTGGGTGAAGAGAAATGGTTCTACTCTCTTTTTATTTTTAGGAAGTGATCATGCTCTTGAGACACATCTACAAGGAGAACTCATTTGTGACCCCAAGTGGTACTTTCACTCGGTCCGCTATATAAATTAGGATAAGGCGAAATCCAAGTCCGAATCAATATAAGCGCTTACCATACGGTGCTATCTCGAAAGGAAGTCGTACCTAGTGTATATGAAACTCCTAGTAGAGCTAGTTAAAACCTTAAGTGGTTTACCGGATGCTCGTAAAGTGCTAATCCCCTGAATGTTCCCCCACTAAACACCAGTTGTTTTAGAGGCCAAAAACCTTCTACTTGTTGGTGCAATGGGTTGGAAGATAGACCTTTGAAGCCGTCCCACACTCTTGTAACTCAAAGTAGAGATAACAAATTTCTTGAGATCTTAGGGTTTTTAGAAATTTGAAGCTTGGTGTACCTGAGAAGTGAGTGTCGTGTTAGGGGGAGCCAATGTCACCAAGCTTCTAAGTTATTTGCTTTGAGTAAGTGCAGCTGGAGAAATCCAAGTGGGAATTCAACAAGTATTGTCCTTTCCTCATCTTAGGTTGTACATGCTTGATAAATCTTTCACATTTTCACAAACAAAACCTTTGGCCATTATGTTCTCTTTGTTTGAAGTGTTTTCATACTTGCCAAGAAACAACATCATTGAACCACCATTAGAACATTTGACAAACATTTGACATTCACAAAATCCAAATTTGACATCAAAACCTCCATTTGCCAAAGCATTGACAACCACTACCCTACTTTGGCGCCATTTCACAGATCCCTAGCGCCATTTCTCACTATTTTGGCACCATATACCTGAGAATTGGTGCTATTTACATATCAACTTGCACACTTGCCTAGGAAATTGTTTTAGAACCTTTTAAACCTGCACATTCATAACCTTGCCTAAATCCATCAAAACCATAACCATTTTGACCCAAAATTTTCATCCATATTCACATTTAGACCTTAGAGAATAACCATTTTCACTATTGAACCCTTCACCATACTATTGAAATCCATCCACTTCCATAGCTTTTCATCCCCTTTGATTTTTACTTACTTTTGGACCTAATTCATCATCCAACAATTCCATCCTAACATCATCCTCCCATCCTACATCAAATACATCCAAAAAAAATCCCATAATCAAAACATCAACCAAAAAAATATCAACCAATACCAAAGATCATATCCCAAATCAACTTTTTGTGCTAAAAATTGAATCTAGATTTTATCCTTTCACATCCTATTTTGCTTGTGGGTCATTAGTCTACCTTCAAGTAGAATAATCATCCCTTTTTGCTTAAGGTCATAAGTCTACCTTGAGTAAGAAGAAACATCCATTTTACAACATCCAAAAATCTAGACCTATTTGAACTCATTTGTTGAGTTGAACATCCTTTCTAAACATCATAAAAAATATATCCTCTAAAACATCTAAGTCACCTAAGGTTTTCCTTACTTGAGACATCATCCAACCCATCCCCAAATATCTCTCACCAAATCATCTTTTCAATCCATTCCATCCTCCGTCCTTTTGGTCCAAAACTTTTGAAAATCCATATCCTTGACATTTACCATCCTCAGGTTACCACATTTTTGAGATTTATCTCCCAAAGGTTAAAACCTATAATCAAAACCATACCATAACCTCATCCACCCTTGGATTTAGGTTTTAGGGAGTATACTCTCTTGAACCTAAATCTTTGTCCCATTTTCATCACCACATATCCTTGGTTCCAACAAATCGAACCAATTCTCTAAGGTCTCGACCGTCATCCACCCCCAATCAAATCCACCTCATTGTATGCCCGTAACAAGATCCCAATCCAAGAAAAATCAAGAAATGGCCAACCTTGGAAACAACTTTAGCCTAGGAATGCCACAAACTGACCAAAACAACATACCCACAAACCAACAAATACCCAACATGCCCACGGTCCAACAAATACCCTCATATGATGCCAACGCAATGGTAAACCCCTTCCCCTTTACACAACCAACACTACTCACCACCAACCAAGTAGACCAAGATGTCTTAGATTTCACACAAGATCCTGATTCCATGGATATACTCGACAGAGTCCTAAGATCAGATCCCAATAGATATCTTGAGTTCCTCCTTAAAAAGGGTACTAATTTACCTCATAATGCATTTGTTTCTAATAACCCTACCACATCTTCAAAACCCTCCATGTCACACACCAACCCTAACATATCTCAAACCACATCCACAAATCCCACCGTCTCAACTATAATGAACCCTACCAATATCAACCCTGCTGGCACATCAAACGTAGCTACATCTATCCCACAAATCACTCTCACTATTCCCAACAACCCCATGCACACGAGTGCTTCCATGAGTGTGCCTCCACTTAATCGCAACACCATAGCCTTCATGAACCAACTATTCTCTCAACAACCTCCTAACACCTCTAATATTCTTGTCAACAACCCATTGTCCAACTTCATGTATGTGAATCCATCAATCTCCCAAACAGCCATTACTTCCTCCATCCAAATGTCAACCAAACCCTAATCAAAACCAAATACCACCCCACATTCTACAACAACTCCACACCTATCAACAATACCTTGCCCAAATCAACCAAAATCAAAACCCCGTTCCACTAAACCAAAACCTCATCTCACAAAACCAACTCCCGCCTCATCTCCAACAACTTCTCCAAAACCAACAAATGTACATTCCATAACCACCCCCAACACAGGATTTAACGAGCGTTGTGCAAACCCTAATCCAAAAGGTGGATAGCATGCAACAAGGAAACAAACGCAAGCAATATTCTTTCAAGGATATTTGCCCATACCCATTCGACGGGACATTATACATGTCCCCCTTTCCCAAAAATTTTGAAACGCCAAAATTTGACAAATACAAATGAAAGGGAGACCCTAGGGAACACCTTAGGGAGTTCTATATCACTTGTCTAGAAGAGTCTCATATGATGATACCTATTTGATGAGACTTTTCCCTCGAAGCCTCAATGGTCAAGGCACCGAATGGTTTGCACATCTTCCTCCCGAAATTAGGACCTTCCCTGAGCTAGCGGAGAAGTTTGTAAACCATTTCTCCTATAATTTCGAACATGAAATATCCATGATGGATCTTTGCAATACCAAACAATAGAACAGAGAATCCTTCCCTAGCTTTTTGCAAAGATGGAGAGGCTTAGCAAGAAAACTCCTTTGGCCAATTCCTGAAAAACAACTAATCACCATGTTTGTGGCTAATCTTAGTCAAGAAATGGGATTCCACTTACAAATTCAATGCACATCTACATTTGAAGAGGTCATCGACAAGGGCGCGACCATTAAGAGAGCCCTTATTGCCAAGGGCTCGATTAAACTCTATGACAACAAAACCTACAACAACAACAAAGTCAACATCAATATCCCAAACACAAATAACAACACACAATCAAACAAGAAACCTCGCTTTTGGGGCAAGAACAAGAACACCCTTAATGATAGTGTCACTGATGTGAACACCATTCAAAATGTACAAAATCAAGCACCACCAAGCACATCCACCACCAACAGTGTCAATATCCCCAAGGGACCACCCAAACAAAATAACACTCCTAGGAGGAAAGTCACACCCCGAGGGGAGCCGATAGAAGATGTTTTGGACAAGATTGTAAAGGGGAATTTGATAACTCTCCCCCCTATTAAGCCTTATGACGAGAATCAGTTCAAACCTGCATGGTTTGATGAGAATGCCTACTGCGATTACCATCGTGTCAAAGGGCATAAAACATCTGATTGCATGAGATTGAAACATTGCATACATGATCTCATAGATAAGGGTAGTATCAACTTCGATGAACCACCAAAACAGTCACCAAATGTAAACCTCAGAGCTTACAAGGATCCTCTACCCAACCATAATAAAGGAAAAGCATCGTCATCCAACCAAGCTTACAATGTCGTTCCACCTCCCGCTTCTTTTGACTCCATTGTGGGTTGAATAGAAGAATCTTCCAACCATGTCAACACCATTACCATTCGAGCACAAACACCTGATTGTGTCGTCACTACCCACCGTGGTCGCGTCTCCATTTGTGGAGCACCCACCAATGATCAACCATCTACATCCACATCTACCAACCCACCATCCACTCACAAATACAAGCTCCTAGATCATCTTGGTAAAACCCCTACACAAATCTCCATCCTCGAGTTGCTCCGAATGTCACCACTTTACAAAGAAGTCCTTGACAAAGCTTTAATGGAGACCTAAGTCCCCACCAACTTGAATGTTGATCAATTCCAAGCCATGGTGGGCCATATCGCTTCACCCCATCATCTCACCTTTTTTGAGAAGGATCTTCCTATCTCTGACAACCTACACAATGATGCCTTGCACATTGAAGTCTACATCCATAAACATATCATAAAAAGAGTCTTAATAGATTGTGGCTCTGGCCTAAACCTGTACACTTTTAAATTGTTAAAACATTTTGGATACTCTGATGTGGTTTTGGACACTAGCGAATGTATAACCATTAAAAGGTATGATGATACTGAGAGACTATCTGAAGGCACCATCAAACTCCCTATCCAAGTGGGGTAGAAAATCTTGGAGACCAAGTGTCAGGTACTTGATCTTGACCTCCCTTACAACATTCTGCTCAGCTAACCATGGATCCATGCCATGCAAGCCGTACCATCCACATTTCACCAATGTTTAAAATTCCCTCATAATGGCACAGAAGTAACTATCTATGTTGATCCCCGTCCCTTCCAATACTACAGTTTCTTGGAAGGACATGACCATACCTTCTGTCCTTACAACAACGCCATCAAGAAACCTGCCTCCCAAATCAATCCTACATCATCTGCCTCGTATGTTGACCCTTCCAACATCGCCACCACTTCATCCCAAACATCTCCACTACCTGAGGTCAAGATCAAGTTAAGTGACATTGGGTGTTGTGAATATTACCTGCACAGTACCTTTTGTGTAGGATCATTGCACACTCCTAAGACATTTGGTGCTCCAAAGGAAGAAGAGGTCTCCAGGGTAGTTATCAAATGCAAACCATCCCCCACCTTCGAGAAGAAACACCTTCTTGATCAGGATGTTCTCGAGGACATATCATCATGGTTATACAAAGATGAAGAAGCATAACAAGAAGCCCCTACCATCTTGGCTGAAATCTATGGCAAAGGTCTAGAGATTGTCAAGTATATGGTCTATAAGGTACAAGGCGGTATTGGCCTCCACAAGCAAGGGATTGTGGAGCTAATTCAAGCAACAAGGAACCCTTGTTCTCATGGGTTAGGATATGGAAAACAAGAGTCTATCCTCACTAATGGCAAATGTATCTTAGGTGAGGTTGCTAAGGTCTCCCCTGTGCTCAATAACATTAATGAAGTGGACCGTCAAGATTCCTTTAGCGATTTCACTAAATTCTTTGAATCTTCCATATGTACCATCTATATCGTAACAAGGACCTCACGTCCTTGATGTGGCACAGAACGATGAAGCAATAGCAGAAATGATGGGGGTCAGAGAACACTTCCCCCTTAGAGATCACACAGCCGGGTATATCATGGAACTCGACACATCCACCTATTTCGATGAAACCACATATGCTCTCAGTTGCAAAAACAAAAGAATAGAAACAACACCCCCGAGTGAAAACCACTTCGTGGCACTTTCGGGTGAAGAAAAAATCAAAATAAAGGACGTATCGCCTAATGAAAACCTCCATGAGGTGCTAGGTGATGAGAGCATGGGCCTTCCCGAAATAGAACAAGTATATCCAAATAGATCACCTATCCTAGTGGAACCATCACAAGAAATGAGCCTTGGAACAAAGGAAGCACCAAAAATAACCTTAAGAGCAGAATCTCTTACAGCAGTGGAACAAGAAAACTTCCTAGCCTTCTTCAAGCAAAGAAGCCTTAACTTCGGATGGACTTACACTAATATGCTAGGAATGGATCCCTCCTTGGTTGTTCATCACTTTGCAGTCCATCTTGAGGCAAAACCGATCAAACAAAAGTTAAGGAAGATGAATCCTCAGATTGCGCTCCTAGTAAAAGTAGAACTTAAGAAACGACTGGATGTGGGGTTTATCCCGATAGATTACCCTGAGTGGGTGTCTAATATTGTACGCGTAACTAAAGTCATTGGAGGCATCTGATGTTGTACAGATTTTAGAGACCTTAACAAGGCTTGCCCTAAAGATGACTTCTCGCTACCAAAAATCGATATCATAGTGGATCTCACAGCAGGGCATGAAATGTTGTCTCTAATGGATGGTTTCTTGGGATACAATCAAATTAGGATCACAGAATAAGACCAACATAAAACATCCCTCATATGCCCGTGGGGGATATAATGTTGGGTTGTAATGCCTTTTGGCTTGAAGAATGCAGGTGCAACGTATCAACGGGTAATGACGGTCATTTTCCATGACCTCTTCCACCACATAATGGAAGACTACGTAGATGATCTGGTGGGAAAAGGGGCACCTGGACGTGTTGGCCAAGATTCTTGACAGATTGGAATAGTACAATGTGCGACTGAATCCGAAGAAATGTGTATTTGGAGTCACTTCTGGTAAACTCTTAGGATACATAGTGTCAAGGAGAGGAATTGAAGTAGATCCTGCCAAAGTCAAATCTATAATAGAGATGCCCCCTCTGAAGACACTTAAGCAGCTATGAAGTCTATAGGGGAAGCTTGAATCTATCTGACAGTTCATAGCATAGCTTGCAGATAAGTGCCAGCCTTTCCAGCATCTCCTCCGCAAGAACATAGCCTTTGTGTGGGACAATTAGTGTCAAGGAGCTTTTGAACAGTTGAAGAAGTACCTCACTAACTCACCTATCCTTATGCCACCAAAACAAGGAGAACCTCTCCTCTTGTATATTTCAACAATAGAAACAGATATAGGGGCCTTGTTGGCACAAGATGGGAAAGAAAGAGCAATATATTATATCAGTCGTACCTTGGTGTCCTATGAGCTGAATTATACTCCGATTGAGCGAGCATGCTTAGTTGTCATCTTTACCTCACAAAAGTTAAGACACTACATGCTCAATCACAAGACTAAGCTCATTGCCAAGATTGATCCACTGAAATATCTACTAAATAGGGCTGCCCTTACAGGAAGAATGGCTAAGTGGGTAATGATCTTAAGCGAGTTTGATATCGAATACACAAAAATAAAGGTCATTAAAAGACAGGTCACCGCTGATCAATTAGCCGAGGCACCCATCCCAACCAAGCAACCCACACTTGCAGAGTTTCTTGATGAGTATATATTGACTGTAGCACCAATAGCAGAACCATGGAAGATGTATTTTGATGGATTTTATATGCATCGAGGCTCGGGGGCAGACATTCTGTTTGTTACCCCTTAAGGAGATACCATCCCCAATTCATACAAGATTACATTTCCATGTACAAACAATGTAGCAAAATATGAGGCTCTTATCACAGGACTTCACATGGCAATCAATGGAGGATTGAGAAGCTAATGGTGTATGGAGATTCCTAATTGGTCATCCGACAAGTAAACAATGAATACAAGACTAAGGATGATAAGCTCTTGCCCTACAAGAGAATGGTGGATGATTTTAAAGATTATTTTGATGACATCCATTTTGAATAGATTCTAAGGTTAAATAACAAAGCAGCGGATGCAATGGCCACGATAGGATCATTGGTGGACATGAAGAAAGACAACAAGAAGTGCGAATTCCTGATCAAAGAACTCCCCATCCTGGGTTATGATGTTCCGCAATCAGAACTGGTCTGTGACATTGTTGGCCCCTTATCCCCTTGGTATCAAGAGACATACATGTACCTCCATGACAACATCATACCCCCCAACCTTTCATCCTCACAATGAAAAAGCTTCATTCACTGAGCCTCCCGCTTCACTCTTATAGGAGACACCCTCTACAAGAGGAGTCTTGATGGTACACTTTTACGATGTCTAGACTCTAGGGAAGCTGAAGTGGCCTTGCAAGAGGTACATGAAGGCATTTGTGGGCCACACTCGAGTGGACCTACTCTAGCCAAGAAGATCTTAAGAACATGATACTACTAGCCGACCATGGAGCGAGATGCTTATAGATTTGTTAAGAAATGCTTGCCGTGTCAGCAACACGGAGACCTCATCCATGCACCATCACAAGAGTTGCAGCCAATAACAACTCCATGACCTTTTTCACAATGGGGACTTGACCTTGTAGGTAAGATTCACCCTCCATCATCCAACGGTCATAAGTTCATTATCACCGCAACTGAATACTTTACCAAGTGGGTTGAAGCAATTCCACTCACTTTCACCACAGGCATCAAATATCCAAATTCATTCTTCACTACATCATATGTGGTTATGGCATCCCCCATTCTATCATTACTAATAACAGGAAACTATTTAAGAACTAGGAAGTCCACACTTTGTGTGAGAAACTCCAAATCCAACACCATTTCTCCACTCCATACTATCCCCAAGGTAACAGTCAAGCTGAAGCTTCTAACAAAACTATCCTACGTATTCTAAAGAAGATGGTTAATGAAGCTGGTCATGACTGGCACCTCCAACTCAATCCTGCCCTATGGACCTACCGCACGAGTATCTGCACACCTATAGGAGCCACCCCATTTTCCCTAGTATTCAGTTTCGAAGCCATCTTAGTTATTGAGGTTGAGCTCCCATCACTTAGAGTGTCTTTACAAAACATAATCACTAATGAAGAGTACCGAGTTGCCGAGTTGCAAGGCTGTGTGAGTTAGAACTATTGAATGAGAAACGCCTAGATGCACTCAACCATCTACAGGCATACCAAAATCGCCTACGAAGAAGCTATAACAAGAAGATCAAGGACTGTAAATTTGAAGTAGGTGACCTTGTCCTCATAGAAAATTGGAAAAATTTGCAGGAATGCACTAAGAAAGGGAAATTTGAGCCCAATTGGTTGGGACCTTATGTTATCACAGCTAGCTATGGATCAAGGGCATATCAGCTTGCAACACCTTAGGGGCAGCCTCTAGATGAACCCATGAATATTCTGCATTTGAAGAGGTTCTACGCATAACCCATCAAGTATCCCAAAGATAAAATACAAAAAAAAAAAAAAAAAAAAAAATGAAAAACAAGAAAAACTCGAGTGCAATAAAGCCGTCCAATGGTGAAAATCACTTCGGTGAGGGCTTGGATAGGTACCATGGTGAAAACTTGTTTCAGGCACCATGTGTAGTGGCTGGTTCCACCATCTGATAAGTTCTCTCTCCATCACAACAATCCACATCAAACACTTCCCATGGCTTGGAAATCTGAAACATCAATCGCCCACCCCACATCATCCCACCCAAAGCTAATCCGTAGAACAAGGATCCTTGTAAGCTTCTTTTGTATAGCTAAAATTAGTAAAATCCAAAAACAATAGAAAATCAGAAAAATCCAAAAACATTAGAAAAAGCTGAAAATCCCAAAAATCCACATGTTGAATCCATAAAACCTACAAGGACGACATCCAAATGATACGAAATGATTGAAGCACTTCACCCAATTTGAACTGGAAATCCCTCAAACATCTCATGAGGAAATGGGGCAAACATAAATCAATAAAATCATTAAATGTCATCTTGACACTACTAGACCCCTCCAAATAGCCAAATCTACGATGTCAGCACTAGCGGGCAATGCGATATTCGTAGAATTTGCAATTATTATTCTACAATAAGTAGTAATGATGGTTGGTGAGCATTAATGCAAAAATAATTATGTGATGCAACATATCCAATTTAGCATTAATTTACTATAGATTAGGTGTTATGAATGGCAAGCCGGTCATACACATCTCTCTGGGCAATTGCGGAATCTCAAAAAAATCCCAAAAATAATAGAAAACCAAAAATAATACAAAAACATTTGAAAAATAGAAAAATAGAAAAACACTCACATCATCATCACGCACACCATCATCACATCCATCCCGAACCATTTCCACATCATCAAGTCTTGCCAGAACTACATACTCATCTCACCCTCATCTTCAAAGTGCCTTGATCCCGTGGACATAGGGTATGCAGGCAGTTTGGAATATGAAGGAAGTATCCAGTACTCAGGTACATAAGATGCACCCATCCAACCCGTTTGGATGGTCCACTATTTACTAAGCTTGCTAGATTCAACAAATGATACACACACTAAGCATATGCCCGAAACATCGCATCCCACGCAAAAGTTATCAATCAACATCCCAACTGTAATCATCACACATGGCTTGACTATCCTTTTGCCCACCTTTTCAAGTTTATCCAACAAAAATCCAAAATGATTCGCATCCTAGGATATATCGTTCCTACAATGGACATAATCATCCTATCAACACTTATCTTGGCAAGAGAATACAATGGTTGTTTGTGTCATTTTGTTGGTCTTTTGATTATTGATTTTTATCTTCTTGTCTTGTTCTAGGTCATTTCCAAAGCTACCTTGATCTCATTATATCATGGTAAGTGGCGGACAATGGAATAGACATGGTCATTGTTTCTGTATGCCATGCTTGTGGGTTGATTTCATTACTCCAAGAATAGTATTCATATCTTGAAGCTAGGGTCGGTTCTAGCATAGTGCTTCCCATTTGCATATACAAGCATTCATACCTTCTATGTACTATGAGAACTTATGTTATGAGTCTCCTTCCCTTAGCTAGGCAAGGTTATACTACCTTGGGCATGCATGAAACTAACCTATTGTTTGTGAGTCCAGTCCATGCAATCGTGGGATAAATATCATGACTTAGGTCCCTTCATACCTTTGTGAAAAGTATCCTACTTTGCTATAATAAACCTAGAAATGCTCTCAATAGTTTAATGCAAGTACTATATCTAGCTCACATCATCTTTCAACACTCATCCAACCATGTTATCTAGGCCTAGAATTTTAATTTCCCCATCTATCCATTCTCCCCTCCTCTCCTAACCAATATCCCCTCCTCTCATTAACCCCGTAACCCATTCAATCAACATAACACATCTAAACCAAACCCCCCCTCAATGATGTGGTGTCCAATAACCTAGCACTCCCTAAACCATTCCAACAAACCCCCTTTCCTTCCAACCCATCACCATTCCCCTCCCTAACCTATCCCCCGCCACCTAGCCCCATCACCCAGGGTTTTAAAAGAACATAACACGTGTCATGACTTGACCACTTCATAAATCATTACATTAGGTCATTAGTTACATTATCATAATCACCTAATCACCATTTAACCATTGCATTTTCATTTCATTTCATTTTTTGCATACAAAAATATGTTTATTAAGTCAAGCATATATTTCCATTTCATTACATTTTGCATCCATAATAATGTTTATTAATCTGAGCATTTATTTGCATTTTACATTCATTTTAATCCACATCATCATAACATGCATCAACATTATCACATCAGCATAAGCAAAACATAACATCATCACATTACAAACATGATCCATCCATGAAACCATGACAACATCAAATCATAACATATATCCAACAATGAAATCATAGAATAATCTTGAAGACATGAGCAAAATAGCCTGCCAAGTACCACCTGTATAAATCATGATATCATAATAAAATATCCATCCATAAGCCAACAGAATCATAACAAATATAAAAAACATTAGAAAAATCCTTACAACAATTAATATCTGAATTAAATTACCATTAATAAGGGCTTGCTAACAAGCACGCCAAGTACCATCAGTGTAATCATTGATCACATCATCACATAATGCAACATAAACAAAACCATCTATCACATCATCAGAAATAAACCATAACATCATATCATCATCTGCATCATTAGTATATCCATCACATGACATAAATCATCACATACATCATAAATGCATTGTTAACAAGGGTATCAAATGGAAACTTGGTGATGGTTTGCTTATAAATTTTTGGGAAGATCCTTGGTTGGCTGATGGGCCTCTTTCTAAACAGATGGGTAAGGAAGCTATTAGTATTCTTGCTAAACAATTTTTTGGCAACAAAGTTAGTCACTACATTCATCAAGATCATGGTGTTAGAATTTGGAAAAATCTTCTAGAATTCTGTAATAATAATCAGAATCTCCTACATAGGGCTAATAAAATACAACAAGTTCTTCTAAATACCAGGATTCCTCTTTTCTCTAGAAGTGATCAATTTTTTTGGTCTGCTGACAAGAAGGGGTTTTTTTCAGTTAAATCTGCTTACCATTTGCTGATCGAGGAACCTAAAGATGATGTCTGGAGGAAGGTCTGGAATTGTAAACTCCTTCCTAAGGTTAACTTTTTCTGGTGGACTACTATTCATAACAAAATTCTGACACAAGACAATCTCCAACGAAGGGGTGTGCAACTGGTTAACAGATGTGTTTTGTGTTTGAAAGAGGTAGAATCTGTCTCACATCTTATCATGCATTGTGAATTTGCAACCGAGATATGGAGTAAAGTCTTTTTGAATTTTGGGTTACAATGGGTCTGCAACAAAGAAATAAAAGATCTTATTTTTAATTGGATCCCTCCTCTAATCCATCCTTGGTTAGTTACATTATGGACTCAAACCCTTCCTTTCGTGGCTTGGTTCCTCTGGGAAGAAAGAAATAATAGAATTTTTAGAGAAACTTTCAGAAATTCTTCACAGGTTTTCAATTCTTTTTCTAAGGCACTCCTGGAAAATGTGTCAAATGCAAACATCAAAATTGCTGATAAACCTCTTACTCAGCATGACGTCCTTGTGGCTTCTAACTGGGGGATTGGGAATCAAATTCCCGCTTTTGATGATTCTAAACGCATTAATAGACTTAACACTATTTGGACTCCCCCTGATAAAGGTTGGTCCAAATTAAATTTTGATGGAGTTGCTAAGTCCAACGGTAAGGCTAGTGCTGGAGGAATTATAAGGAATGACAAAGGAGCTCTTATTATTGCTTATGCAGGAGGAATTGGTAACTAAACTAATAATTTTGCTGAAGCTTCTGCTCTTTTATGGGGCCTTAAGTTGGCCATTTCTCTTGGCATCCATCAGCTTCATGTTCAGGGTGATTCAAAAATTATTATTGAGGTGGTTTCTAAAGTTTCAGAGTGTGGATGGCAACTTAAGGATATTGTGCTTGATATTCAAACTCTGTCTCGGGCTATCCCTATTATTTATTTCTCTCACATTTACAGAGAGGGCAACACTGTTGTTGACGGCCTGACAAATTTAGGTCAGCAATTTCAAAACAGGCGATGTTGGCGCCAACTTCATAATATCCCACGTCAGATTCAGGATATCATTCAAAAAGAACAAATGCTTACATGATGATTACTCATCACTTCACCTAGCTTATCTACGTGGCCAGTTCTTTAATTCAGGGCATGCTGATTAGACACTCTAATAATGATGGGAGTGTGCCTAGCTAGTCTTGCATGCGTGTGAAAGATAGCCGATTAATTTGGAAAGATTATATTAGGACCTTAGGTTATCATTTTAATGATTACCCTAATTCTGATCATGTCTTCTTTATTTCTATTTATACTCATTGCACTGTGTGCAAAGTCTCTCGATTTTCTCACAGTATTGATAGAAGTTTCCTGGAATACAATTCTATCTACTCCTTTCCCAGGCTCTTTCAGCTTCACTAGTTTTTTATCATGTGTGGCGACAGGATTCAAACTAAACCCAACAATTGCAAAGAATTTAAAGAGAATGCCTTGGTCTGGCATTACTGCAAGGAAGGAGGAGTCAGCCCTTTCCTTGAATGTTTGAATGGACACGATGAAAATCTGTCTATTCAATTTGCTTAGTCTTGGGACAACCGCAAGGTGCAAATTGGGAATGTCAGCTTTGTGGTCTCTGAACATGACATTGCTATGGCTATGGGTCTCTCTCCAAAGGGAATGAAGATGCATAAAAAGTCTAGGGTTTCGGATGTTTAGAATCAGAAATTGTTTCTTGGTGAAGGAGAGGAGTTGGTGCCTTACCAAGGTGGTTTTCGTCTTCCTGAACCGTGGGCTGACATGTGTTATATGGTGATGAAGTATTTCACCCTTGAGGTCCGCTTCACCAGGTTCTATCACTACCATCTCCCTTTATTGAATCATTTTAGAAGGAATGCCACAATTAGTTTCCCTTTCTATTTGCTTTCCTCTCTTGAACATTCTTTGCAACATGTTAAAAAGACTTTGCTAAAGAAACCTAATGAAAAGCCCATTCCTTTACACCAAGGGCTCATTCATTGTTTATACCAGTTTCATTTAGCCCTGTCTCCTCCTTCTCTTCAGCCCTCTGGTCAGGATACCCCTGCCTCTGTGAAATCGAGTCTTGCTACTCCTAGTCAACTCCCTGCTGGTGATCCTAGCTCTGGTATTTCTAAGTCTTCGACCAAGAGTGTTCAAAACCCTCCCTCCATATTTAAATTGAAATCTAAAAGACGTCTCTCAAAAGTGGACACGGAGGCTGACCTTTTGAAGGATGATATTGGGGTTTCTGGGACCCAGATTGAGCAGAGTCAGGGAGGGGAGGGACCCTTACGGAACCTCAAAAAAGCTAAAACAGAGGGTAAATTTGCTGTCATTAGGCGGTCTAGTAGAATTGCTGGAAAATGGGCTCCCAAACTAAAGTTGATTGACTATTCTGAAAGCAATTCAGATTCCTCCACCCATGAGGAGGAAGGTATCAAGACTGATGTTGAGGAAATTGCTATGAAGACTTTGGTGGTGAAGAAGAAATTGATGGATAGGGCATTCCTATGGAGGTCTTTGAAACTGAAGACAATGTTGGGGTTCATAATCCTATCCCCATTGGCGAATGCGTGGACGTTGGTGATATTACTACCCAGGTGAAAATGACTGATATTGAGGAGGACATTGGGAAAGATATTTACTTTGTTCCCACTTCTGTTCCTATTGATCCTGATAATACTACTCAAGATGGTAGGGAAGAAGACAATACTGAGGAAATTAATGATGTTGATGATCTGTCTCAGCTTAAGAAACGGGTGGAGTTCCTAGAAAATAAGGTCTCTTCTCTTAGTAATTTCATTTCTAAAATGTTATGTTAGACTGCTATGGACAGTCTCTCTCTTCTTCGGGAGTAGGAGGATCTCATTCATGGAGCTATTAATGACAGGGTTAAAGAACTAGACAAAATGCTGGAGTTTCTTTCGAAGGGAGAGGAGGACATCTCTTCCTAGTCTTTCTTTGCTTTCTGTTTGCTGGCTTTTTACTATTAATAACTTTTTGCTGTCTATCGGCCGTATGTAAGCTGTTGGTGGTTGTTTTGGCTCTTTTTGTTTTTTGAGCCTTTTCTACCCTTCTTGGGTTCTTTTTTGTAATATGGGATCGGCCCCTGGTTTGCCACCTTATAATATCAAAAACATCATCATGACCCATAGTACATCACATCACATAATAAACCCATAACACCATAATATGCATAACCATCTATATATTTACCATCATCATGTATCATCATCATAAATCACCACAAAATAATATACATCACTCAAAATCATACAAGTCACAATACAAAAAAATGCCTCTAATGGCTCAAAATAGATCAATATATAATGTCTCAAACCATCAGCCCTGGGCTAATGATCCCCTGCCTGAATCGGTGGGAGATCCTAGTTGTTACTGTTGTGGCTGCTATGGTGGTGGTGGTGGGGGTCCCATCGGCTGTTGAACATACTTAATAGATCTAGATCTGTGGGACCCAAATATCCGTGGCCCACTCTGTTGGCTATAGCTAGGAAGTTGCTGACCCTCAGGGACGACCGAACAATAAGTTGCATGGTAGTACTCTGCCCAATGACTCTAATCTAAGAGTTGCCCCTGTAGTTGAGTAATTTGACCCTACATCTATGAAAGTAATGGGCCCATCCCTGTACCTGTCAGCATCCCCTACAATCCAACCACCTGTTCCTCCACCTGTTGGGCTTGAGCCACTGCTGTATCCTGCTCTCCTGTCAATGTGACCACCTGAGCCTGAACCTGTAGTAGCTGCACCTGTAGCGTGCTCCATCTCCCCCATCTAATGATGCAGCAGCCCCTCGCAGTTGTGTCAGCTCCTGCTACTACCTCGCCACAGTCTTTATGTAGGTTGGCCACCTATGCTCGCAGGGTCTACATCTCCTCCTCCTCATCTCCTCGAGAGCGTCAGCATGATACATGACCTCTCGTGACTACTCCTGATCCAACCCCTGATCCCCCTGCCTCTGCATGACCAGTCGAAGGTGGCATCAGTCCTCCAGATCCTCCGTGTGGTTGATGAGCTAGTACCTGTTGCACGGGTACCTCCCGTTGTCCCTGTGGTGCCCGCTGTTTTGGCCTCACTACCTGCTGCTCCCTCTGCTCTAGCTGGATGGGGCCTTGCACCTACTGCTGCTGTGGTGGTTGTTGGCCGTCTTCCTATCCTTGTGGTTGTGGCTCTAGGGGTGGTGCCAGTAGTCACCGTCTAACTTGTCTCCTCCTTCTACCTTGCCCTGCCTAAGCCTGGGCTGCTGCTGCCAACACTCCCATCAGATCCCCCTCTCCCTCCTCCTCAATAATATCTCCCTCATCCTCCACTGTCAAATTTGGCTTCTCTGTAGGATCTGTCAAACGGATCGGTCGCTAGATGGCCCACCACTGATCATATGCAAGTTTAGTCCCTGCATCCATCACCGTACTCCTCCAATCCCACATATGCGGCTGCAGTGCTGCAAAGTCTGCTATGCCACATGTACATCTATGGCTAACGACCATCTCATATCCCGTGGTGTCCTTGCAAACACTGCCATCTCCTGAGGCAAATCCTGTCGTACCCCAAACTGTCGCATTAGCCAAGATAGCAGATACCTATTAATCGTGTGCTGACCGTGGCCCATCAAATAACGCGGCTAAATAACATAAGGCAGGTGTATGTTATCACCTGGCCATGGCTCGACCCCAATGTATGACCACCATATAACCTGAGTCATATCATCTAGCACCTGACGCCAATAGTGTAACTGTCCAGTGTGAGAATACTCAACAGGCTGCCGATATAAAAACACATAAGCCTCGAACTGTCGACGGTAATATACCCCATCCGGCCTAGTAATTATGATATGCTCAAATGCCCACACATGCAGTAGTGTGACCCCAGCTGATAGTGCATAATCATAGTGATACACACATGTGTGCATCTCATGATATAGTTGTGCCAGCATCGCTGGCCCCCAGACATAGACTGTCCCCTGCCGGACCATCCCATCTATCATCAGTCCCCACCCCACTGCAAAACCTCTAGCCTGTCGATCCGGCATCACTACCCCTCTAATCAACACACAGAGAAACAAGGTGAAGTGATCTGCACCCACTGCCAAGGTCTCCTCATATCTCATCTCTCGCCTATCTCCTGATAACTTTGGACGACCTGGGGCAAAGGCTCTGTGTAGGGCTAGTCACCCTCTCCGCGTATCATAGACTACTCGATCTCCATGAATTAGTAGCTTGAGGATGCGATAAACATCCTCAAGTGTGATTGTGATCTCTCCTGTTAGTAGGTGAAAAGAACAGGTCTTTGGTCAAAATCGCTCCACGACCATTGTTATCATCGCCTGATGTGCCCGTAGCACGGGCATATCCGCTACTATCAATAATCCCAAGTCCGTCAATCGGGCCCATGTCGGTCTATCAAATCTAGCAAACAAGGCCATCACAGTGGGAACATGTCACTCCGGCAATCCTATGAACCCTCCAGGAACCTGCATTCACCAAGTGTTTGTCAAAATCATGTTATTTCTTCTAAAAATTAGCCTTCCCACACTAATTTGTCCTCTTTTGGGGCCAAATGCCATTAGGTGCCACTCATTTTCCCCATCACGCCAATCCCCCAAATGGCGTTTGCCTTACCCTAGATGGCGCCACTTTGTAAAATGGCACCACACAATTTTGAAAAGGTGCTATTTTAGAAAATTGCACCTATTTGCCTTTTGGCGTCAATCCGCAAGATGGCACCCCTTTGGCCTTTGGCACCAATCCACAGGATGGCGCCCCTTTGCCTTTTGGCGTCAATCCACATGATGGCACTACTTTGCCATATGGCGCTAATTGGCACAATTGCCCCGATACAGCCGATGGCACCATAGAATCCACTTTTGGCGCCATTACACCAAAACCCTAGCCCGCACATTTTTGCGCTAAACCAAATGAAGGCACCAAAACTTTTTGTTTTGGTGTCGATTTCCTCGTTTTGCCCCGACTGAATGGAACCAATCCAGAGGATGGTGCCAATTCGAGTCATTTTGGCGCCAATCAATTTCTCAATGGCGCCCAAACCCTAAAACCTATTTCTTGAAATAATAAATGCGGTAAACAAAAAAATGACACAATTAAGGTTTCGGCCTACCTGGTCACCAGCCTCTGCTGCTCTCCTATAGGACTGGACTCGTTCGAATAAGTGCTCAAATCACAGGAAGAGTGGGTTCACCATGCTCTCTCTCGTTCTCCTTCCTCCACGTGGCTCAATGAGTGCAAATATGGCAATTTAGGGCCCACTTTTATATTTATAGTAAGCCACGTCATCCTCTAATACACTTTTTCCTCCCTAGGGTATAGATCATAACCTTTTTCGCTCGTTTTTCTTCCTGTCAACCTACTTTTCCATCCTCTATCCATTTTTCACCTCTGTTTCTTCCTTTCGAGAGCTCCCCGATTTTTTTTTAATTTTTCACCGACCTCTCGAGGGGGCATCCCTCACCCATTTCATTCCTTCCCGGCAGTTGGGGCATTTTTCTTTGACTTGACGCCACTTCCCTGCTAGGTCACGACGCCATGTCAAAGAGGGGCAAATGTAGACAACTAAAAATGTCTTCACCATCTAACTGACCTTGGACATCAACAAACACATCAATTTCCCTTCGAATCAATTAATTAAATTTTTATTTAATTAATTATCCATTTTCAACACCTGGTCCCCCATCATTTCATCCTTTAAAATTGAATTAATTTAATTAATTCAATAGTCTAACTTAGCCAATTAATTAAATAAATGTGCAAATATTTATTTGATTAATTTCCCCTTTCCCTTAAACCCAATTAATTAGATAAATCATGTTTATCTAATTAATTTAACCTACTAGTTAACCTATCCCTACGCTAGTTAATTAAATATCAATTATTTATTTACCTAGCCCAATCTACATGACCCTAGACCTAAGATTAATTAAATAAAACCTTATTTAATTAATCTTAACACCTCATTAACCCATTCCCTAATTTTTTCTAGCCATATTAATTAGGCTAATTACCCTGATTAAAATGGTCAAACCTAGCTTAACACCCTTCCCCACATCCCCCAAATAAAAAATTGATATTTATGCCACATAAATCAATTTTTTATACACATATGTTAAACATCTCATTAATAACCTCTTACACCCCTTGCACATGTCATAACTCATTTATTTCCACTCTTCCCCAAATGAAATTTTAATTCATTTTATCTTCCCCATGTGAATTTTTAATTCACGTCTAATCCGTCTCACCCAACCTCATTTAATTCACCCATTTCCCAAGATGAATTTGAAATTCATCTTTATTCACAACCCTCCATTTTTGGAGATTAAATCTAGGCCCTCCACCTCACATGCATCCTCAACCATTGATCTCCCAATTCAATCTCCACCCTTGGATCAAATCCTCTCCCAAAAAACCTATAAATACACCCTCATCCAAGCCATTTTAACATCCACAATTTGAGCAAAGTTATCATGCCAAAATCTCTCCTCTTGAGCTAATTTTATTAGTGAATTGCATAGGTTTTTAGAGCATTTCACATTGTCCATTATCATCTTGGGTAAAGCTAGAGTGTTTGGGTGCAACACTCTCCATCTTATCTAGGGTTTGTGGTTCACATTTGTGAAGGTATAACATTTGATTTCATTGCATTTTCTTGTGTTTTCTTTTATTTTGTTTTCCATATCCTCAAGTACCATGTATTGGGGTTTCTTCAAATCCCTACAATAAGAAATGCAAGCTAGGGAAAGGATCTATCACATCTCATATTTTTTGACTTTAATATAATTTTGATTATTGGACATTTTATTATGATTGTTTTGCTATGAGTGATTCCACGTATGTTAAAGTAATTATCATTAAAAAACATGGATTCGAAAGTTGATTTTAATAATAGAATATTATTGGAACGATTATGGATGTATATTTTGTTTTGACTCGGCTATGATTATAAGGACTAACCTATTAATGAAATCTAAGTGCAACTGAGTGCAGGAGAAATGTCGAAGACGAGAACATGATTGAGGTAGATATGTTTTAGCCACCCAACAAGAACTAATAGGATGGATAAATTCGATGCATGCACACACACTTAGCTTCATGTCATATTGCATTAATGAGTAGTTTTATTCTGCATCATAATATGGTTACGTAGTCATGTTTGAGAATTTCGTGTAGTAAATGAATGTGATTGGCGTGTTATGCTTAGATAAATATGTGTCTTCGTTTCTACATAATGTTAAGTGAATTACATAGTTAACCATGTTGGAAAGAGATACTACTTAGCATTGATATGTGTTGTCATTTATGGCAACTAAGATTGTTCCACACATCCGCAGTGTAGTATTTGATCATACCGGAAGTCAAAATGATAATCTATCTAAGTGCGGGAGCCTGAAATAGAGCATATAGCAGAGTCCAGTATTTTGGTCAGTGGATCTCTCCAGTTAATCTTTATGTGTTGTAGATATGAAGAAATGTAGAGAGACACCAAGACAATCTAAATCCAAGTTTTTAGCTTCCGGTGATAAAGGGATCAAAAGTTATGAGCATCTGAATATCGGGTCTTGTTATGATAGGACAATCCAGTAAAGAACAAGCAGACTTATGATAAATCCTTGTGCGAACCTAATAGAAGTGTTTTGTTAAGATGTGTATGAGATATAATGTTAGTGGCTGACATGTATGATGATCTACATGTGTTATTTTTGATACGCATCAAGACTAGTGTATGGATCTAGCTGACAGAGCAAAACATTCTTAAAAGGTTCTAAATGTTGTTGATTGTTGCCGACTGGCAAGTCATTGCAATTCATGATAAGGATATATATAGCCAATGATTGTGGATATTCTAGGGTATGTATTGCGAGGATTAAGAAAGTGTAAAAGGAGCAGAAATCTAATATCTGGATGAAGGCAGAATAGAGAGAAGAGCAGAATAAAGATGAAGTGTACAAAGTCAGTATTTGCACTTAATCGAAGCTGATCTCTAGCATTGGCAGATGCATCTTACCAGTTCAAAATCTCTGTAAATCTCTTGTAAACTTTTCTGTAGGCAGTGAGCCTCCAAACTTGAGCAGTGAGCTCGGGGCAGTGAGCCCGAATGCATGTGCATTCCCATTTGTAAAATACTTTTAACAGAGTATTAATTTTGTGGGTTAACCCCCACCATGGTTTTTCCCTTAACTGGCTTTCCACGTCAAAATCTTGGTGTCAAGTGTGCTATTTATGTTTCTGCTTATGTGATGCTGAAATATTTATTTCATTAATTTGTTTATAAGTTGATTAAAGAAAGAAGAGGGTTAAATAAGTAACAACTGATTCAACCCCCCCCCCTCCCTCTCAGTTGTCCAGACCTAATCCAACAAGCCATGTATTTATCTTGTTCTCTCGACTTAGATACATAAGAATTGTATAAGTTGCTTTACTTTGATTTATTAATACTTATTTGAAGTGTTTTCTATATTTAATAATTTGATATATATATTCTTTGTTAGACTTAAAATAAACATAAAAAATTAAAGATCAATATATGATATTAATAACATATATTATAAATAGAAATCCAAATATAATAAATAATAATAAATATTTTTCATGCAAAATTGGGAGCAGCAGTAATAAGGAGTTTTAGATTGCAAAGGAGAAATCAATGGAATTGGACACCATGAGCATGCAAAAATAAAAGATAACTGGAGCTAGAAATAAAAGGCTAGATCCAAAATTACAATGCCAATATTAGAGATAAAAGACAAGGCACAACAGAGGGAGAGAGACAATTTTGAGAAGGGACAAAAAGGGAGAACAGTAATCAGCATCATCATTCAGCGTCAAAGGTGAAAAGGAAGAATAGGAAGGTGGAAGTGATCAACATCAAGAGGCTGAATTTAACCTCGGAGCAAGCAAAATGAAACATGGTATTCTCTTTGTATTATATTGCGAAAAACTTTGATGTGTATGCTGTTAATGTCTTGATGAAAATCTGGCCTGCACCTAAATTTTCCTTTGATCTGTGTATGCTTTGGATAGCCTGTTTGTCGACTTCTTTTTATGCCTCGTTTCTTTTCCTTGACGCCCTAGAATAACTTCTTGTTGCCTGCTAGTTTGACATCATTCGCCTAAGTTTATGCCTCTGTGCTATAAAAAACTGTCGCCTCTAAGCTCTGAATAATCCTATTCAAATTGACTGTCAATTTATCTCAGCCGCGAGCATCTGCATTAAACATAAATGTTCTAAACATTATTGTTAAACCTGCTTTCTTTCCTCTGTGTTGGGCTTTTTGAAATCAACCTTTCTTTTCTATTTGGCGTCAGCATTAAACTCATCGGCCAATAACCTTAGTATCAGCCTTTGTATATGGTATTGATCGACTTGCAATCTTGCTTACCGACCTCTTTTATGGTCCGTTGTAAATTTCATTTGCATGTTGTTATACCTTCTTCAGCCTGAGACTTAGTGTAATCAATTCTCTTGTGACTTGCAACGGCCCAAGTGCTTTATTTCAGCTTGTATTTTATTTTTGTTCCTTCTCGTTAGATTTTGGCCTTCTGTTGAATATGTATAAATGACTTGTTTAAAATGTCAAAGAGCAGAGCTTTTATATTTTGGCTAGGATAGAAAACAAATCTTAGTTGGCCTCTTATCTAAATCCAAATGGCATGTATAGTTAGATTAGCCTGTCATATTTTGGCGACCCTTTTGATTGTGTTTTCATATAATTATTGACTTGTCATTTCATTGGATTCACTTTCTATGCATTGTCTCTAACCGGAGTTTGTTTAATCAGTTTCTTAATCTCATGTCAGTCAATCTTCTTTATTTTAGCCTCATAACCCTCGGCCTATCCTCTGTAATTCTTTAGCAGACCAAGTTAATTACTTTACTCTTGATATTGTTGTCGGCTTGAATTGTTTGTCAGCAATCTGTTATTGGTAGTGGCATGTGTAAACAACTAGTCAGCCATTCTATTTCTTGTCATCATTTTATGTAATTACTGTCACAGCAGTTACATTCCTATAGTTGTTTTTCCTTTTTACTGTAGTTGTAACAGTTCCTGTAACTGCATCATTATTTCATGTCGTAGATAAATGGTTTCTATCGTAGTTTTGATTTAAATCTTGTAGCTAATATTTTCTTCCTGTCATGAAAGACTTTAAGATCCCTGCCATAGCCTTATTATACTCTTGTCGCAGCAGTTGTTATTACTGTCACCATCTGTTTTACTTCCGATAGCAGTTATGTAATCCTATACCAAATTTAACAATTTTTCCTGTAGCAGACAACAGGTTTCCTCTAGCAGAGTTAGGATATATTTTATTCAATCTTTCTCTTATGTTTCACTTAATGATGTTTTATTAGCAAATATGATGTTGTTAACTATATATAACCGTCGGATGATACTTTTGCCTTCGTTTTTAAATAATGTTTTATTGGTAAATATCATACACCTCTTTAAATCCTTGTGACAAATTTAATTACATGGAATTATAATTCTACTTGCGAGTAGGAAATATTAGTTCTATATTTCTATTAGATATTTAAGAATGAAATATGGGTTGGGAAATAGAACGAGTTTTACAACTTCTTTATGTATTTTGAATGAATAAATGATGCTCCTAATTGATTGTTTTGCTTGAAATGTAATTGATTGAGCAAAAGTAAGGAATGTATAGTTGTATCTAGGCAGAAGGATGTGTTATAAGATCTAGATATAATAATCATTTTGAGGTAAATTAAGAATGGAATGAGTTTATTTATCTTCAGTTTATGTCTCATTTATGTACCTTGAATAAGCATATGCTTAAGTTTTTTCCTTAGAATTATTGCTTGAAAGAGAATTAATTTTTGTTGTACAAAAGAAAGAATTAGTTTGCTTTGAAAAGAAAGTAGTTTCTCTTTTGTGTGTGTTTGGGGTTACTTCCTGGGCTAGGATGTCGAATGTGGAACAACAGAGGTGGCTTTTCCTCTTTTCGGGATTTGAACTTAAACTATTTCAAATTCTTGGGCCTAAGCTGGGAATTCATTGAAATAGATGAATATTTGTCTAGCAAAACTTTATTTATATATATCTCTGCGACATCCTATTGTAAGACAATTTGCATATCATTATTTAAATTTGCACATTAGACTTCAGGTTGCATCGGGTGTTCCCTCTTGCCAGTTGTTTCCAGGTTGCTAGACGTTTCGTTTAGGGTTGGGTTTCCTTCGTGTCATGAAGGGATCTGGGGAAGTGTAATTGCTTCATGGTTGGGTGGAAAAGAGCCTAAGCCATGTTCTTGTCTCTCAGCTTGTGGATGATCATGTGGGTTGGTGGTGGTTGGAGAGTGTGATTGATTTATTATTCTTATATTGTAATTGATTATTGTACCTTGTAATTATCATTGGATGAATTAAGGCAAGAAAGCCAAAGGGACATTATATATCATTTATAGTGCTAATACCTGGATTAAGCATGTGATTTGTAAGATTTAATGATATTATTGATTAATGTTTATGAGATCTATCTTTTTACTTGAGTTGATGTAAATAAGTGGATTATTTACTTCAGTAACTTTTGTTTTGGAATGCATACTTTACAAAATCCCTTATGAATCCATTAAACAATATATAAATCACATTACATTCATGGTTGACAAAGACTATACATATATGGAAGCAGTGGAGCCTAGGACATTTTGGATTCCTATGCTACCATATGAGATCACCGTGACAAAAATAAAAGCTTATGCAACAAATTTGTTAAGTAAGCCCAAGGATACTCCTGCAAAGAGATTTGGACATACATGAAGGTAATCGATAAATAGAATAAAAAGAATGTGGAGGATAAATTGGAAAAAACAAGGAAAAACTTCATAAACAATGGGAGATACCACCCATAATAGGCACATCTGCACCGCATCTTTCATCATCAGCATCACAAGTCACTATGGAAGCTCTACAACCCACTCCATTAGCTTTGCAAATGGCCACTTCACCACAAAACCCAAGGAGATCAAGGAGAACCACATCTACAACAACGAGTGCAAAAACTACATCACAACTTGTATCTTCAACACAAACAGTCTCAACAGGGAAAAGGGTAGCATCAGAAACCCTTGTACAATTTTGTGCAGAGAAGAAAAAAGCACCTAGACAAAAACAACAGGTGAAAAGGAAGAAAAATCAAATTTCTGTAGAAGAAATTAAAGAGGAAGAAGGGGAAGAAGAAGTCTCACAAGCACAAAAGAGAAAGAAAAAGAAGCAAGCAGAAGAAGAAGCCCCCCAAGAACCATTGAACATTGATGCAATAGTAAATGGAATGGAATGCCATGGCTTATTGCAGGAAACAACAAAATTACATGGCGAAGTCTCTACTGAAAGAAAGAAAATAATAGAAAGAGAAATGATAAGATACATGATTAAAACAAATAAAACAATGGATGAGATCCTAGAAAGGTTACCGGAGGACCTAGCAGAAGCCTTGAGAGAAAGGAGGGAGAAAGCCTTGCAACTAGAAGAGGATTTGAGACAATAGGCTATTGATGAGGTAGGTACCTCTATATACATAGAGGAGAAAGGTAATTTAGCCTAATTAAAGGCTAAGGAGCTGAGGACAAAGCAGAGGGTTGATACCCTGATGAATATGGAATAAGCAAATAAGGACAAGATCCAACAAGAAACATAACAGATAACAAAAAAAACTATATAATACTGTGAAGGAGGATAAAAATGCAAAACAACAGGAGATAACCTCTCCACATAATACATAAGAAGAAGAACAAAGAGTATCTCCTCCTCGCAACATAAATACACATCAAGAAGAGCAGCAAAATGGAGAGGATGCATAAAATATAGAGGATAATCAACAAGAGGAAGAGATACAAAGAACTGATAGTTAAGATGCATCTTCCTCTGCATCTCTCGTTCAATCTATCAAATATTTATTGGCGGACCAAAAACAAATTCATCCTATGGTAACACCTCAGCTGTTATAATTACCATTAGTAGGAGGACAAGTCAATTTATCATGGATATCACCTATCCAAAAACTACAGCTTGGGGACATCTTCCACTCCACAACGAGGGAAGAAATTTTGCAACAACATATAGTGAAGTACTACATGAGGTGGTAAACCTAATTCAGAATGAGATGTCAAAGCAGCTGAGATAGTTGATGTAGAGCTTCAAGGCACATTCTAGCTATATAGAAAACAAGGCATAACAACGTATCACTGAGCAAATGAATAAGAAAAGATTAGCAATAGCATCAAATAAATGTACTAAGGCACATACTAAACTAGAAACACAAATAAGAAATATCCAATAGGGCATGGAGGAAGCAAATATATTGTATCAATTTTGTCTACAGTTTCCTACCACTACTAAAAATATTGAGGGTCAAATAGATACACTAGAAGCACAGATAACACAAGTAGCTACTACATATGATCCTATAAAAGATACTAATGGAGTAATAAGATCACAAGTAGAGTCATTACACACTCAACTCCAATAGTTCCAAGACTAGAGGGATCAAATAAAGGCACAAATTAAGCAACTAAGGGAACTAGTAATCTTGAGACTGGCACCCTTGACTGGCATTTTCAAAGAGGCTAAGTAGACAACCCAGAAGATGTGAATTCATACTACATTAGCAGATGTAGAAGATACATACATACAAATAGAGAGTCAAACCTAAATTTTGACATCAGCTAAGAAGTGATGGGATGCAACTCTGGCTCAGCTCATAGTAATCTATAAGAATATCCTATGTTCAAACTGAATAGAGTATGTCTTAAGGACAAGACATAATTTTAAAAGTGGGAATGATGTTAGCGAAAGATAGGGAAAATAGTAGATCCTACCACATATTTTGATTGGGATTGATGAAGGAGTGAATCATCTTTCAAATGGTTTTGTTTGAGTCGTTTTCATCAAGTTTTGAGTGAACTAGAGCCTTTTTAGTGAAAATTGTTTAGAAACCCTAGGTTTTGAGGGTTTGGTTGAAAAAATGCATTTTTAAGCCATTCCAACAGTGGAAACCTCTGAAAGTCAATGTAATGGGAGTAGGTAGGATGTTTTTCATGTTTATTAAGTTTGTAGGAGCAGGGGGAGGAAGATTGGTGATAAATTGTTGATGCCCTAGGCTGAAAATCTCTTGTTTTGGGCATAGAAGTTGCCTAAGAGGTAGGGTTTGAAGGAAAGCTTTTGGAAAGTGGTTTGAAAAGGTTGGAATAGTTGAGGTAGACTATATTTGACATGTTTAAGGTGTTGGTTTGAAGAAGGAAGGTTGAGAGTGTGTCAAACCAATAGGTGCCTAGTTGCACAAGCCTAATTAGGCCTTTTTCAAGAGTAGCAGCAAAATTTAGACCTTTGTGTTCCAAAGTAACCCCACCTGCAATTGAGATATGTTGTGTAATGGGATAAGGGTGTCTAAAACTATGATTAGTTTCTAGGAATGATGTCTGGTGTGGAAATTAGGTCAGAAAAACCCCTTTTGTTGTCCTAATTAGGCCTAATTGGAGGGTAACAGTGAATTTTAGAGGGTTTTGTTTCAAAACAACCCTATCCAAAAAGTTGATATGTTACAAAGAGGAAAAAGGGTATCTAAAATGATGATCAGTTTTGGGTTATTGGGTCTGCACTTGAAATTATGCTAGAAAACTCAGTTTTGGAGTACTGCTAGGAGAATAGGACAGTTTGTGAGAAAACCCACCAAGTTAGGGTTCCAAAGTCGAAAAGTTTGCTAAATTGAGTTGTATTTTCAACCTCCACCCTACTCTACATCATTTTAGTCCTTTTAAACTTAGCAATGATGAATTTAATAATTAGTTGTATTGCAAGAATTCCCTTGGGGTGGTTGATCCTATTTATGACCAATTTACTAGTCATGCTAATAATTGGTTTACATGTTCTAATTGTAGATTGGGTGATGATAGAAAACTTAGCAGACTAGATAGATTCTATTTATCACCTAATCTTCAATTGGTCCACACTGCTTCTGGTGACTATATTCAAGTAGATTATTCTACCACTCTATTAGATCATTTTCCTATTTTTTGCACTATTTCTGTTGTTCAAAAAACTGTTGTTGCTTCTCCACTTCATTATAAACTTAACATTTCCCATCTAAAAAATTAGGATTACATGAATTCCCTAGTGGGGATTTGGAATTCAATTCCAAAACCGCAAGAAGGTGAGTCTTGGATTGAATGGTCATGTGCTGTAATCACACAATGTACCATCTTTCTTCGTGATTTTGGGAAAATAATGGCTTGGTAGCGTAGATGGAGGGGAAAAGCCCTCCAAGGAAATCTAGAGTAGGATAGAAGGAAATTAAACACTAACCCAAATAATTCCCAACTCCAAGCTTCTATTGTTGCCACAAAGACACAGTTGTGTCATCTTGATCATTAAAGAGGACAAGGGGGCTAAGATTCAGGCTAGACTTCATTGGATAAAAGAGGGAAATAGAGGCTCTAAATATTTCTTCAACTATTTGAAGTACAAGAATAAAAAGGAAAGAATTTGTGCCACAATGGATGAGAATGGTGCACTCCATACACATCCAACTGATATAAATATGATTTTTTAGAATTTCTATGAGAATATATTCAAAGAAAATGAATCTAGGAATGATATTCATTCTACATTGGAGGAGATTGTTGTAGATTATATTCCAAATAGAATTGACCCTGGATATAGCAGACACCTGGACATGACCCTTTCCTTGGAGGAGCTAGAACATGCTCTTTTTTTGATGGCCTCTAATAAGAGCCCAGGTATTGATGGGCTTCCAGTGGAATTCTACCAATCTATGTGGTCGCATATCAAAGACAATTTTTATCTTTTATACTTGGAAGACCCAAAGAAAGGCCCATTGGGTTCCCACACAAATAGAGGGATAATTAAATTATTACCTAAGGAGAGAAAAGAGGATACTATCTCTGGTTGGAGACTAATTGCTCTTTTAAACACTTCTTATAAAATCATTTCTAAAGTGTTGGCCATCCGCATTAAACCCATGGTGCAATGTATTGTAAGACTTGAACAAATTGGTTTCCTTGGTGGCAAATATATTCTTGATAATCTTATCTTGGCTTGGGAAACTGTTGAATGGGCCCAACAAACAGGATAAAATGCACTTTTAATCAAACTAGATTTCGACAAAGCCTATGATAGAATTAGGTGGACTTTTATTCTAAAAATGATGTAATGGCTTGGGTTTGGGCCCAAAAGTCAGGCTCATGTTCAGATGCTATTTAAGGATGCCAATGCTCAAATTGTGATTAACAATTCTATGAATGAAGTCTTTTCGCTACATCGCTCCATCAGACAAGGATGCTCTTTATCACCATTCTTGTATGTACTTATTATTGATGTGCTGGGATATTTGCTTCAAAAAGCTAATCAACTAAAGATTATATTAGGCATATCAATTCCTCAAGATGGTGTGGTTATTAATTCATATTTTATTGATGATAGCATGTTGTTTCTGTAGAACTCTAAAGAAGAAATCAATAATACCATGGAAATTTTGGACTTGTATTGTTCTATTTCGGGTTCTCAGCTTGCTCATAACAAATTTCAGTACTTGATGGTCTAGTCTAGGCCTATTCCTCAATGGATTCCTAGGGAGTGGTGACAAATCAAGCACGATGAGATTTCTAGGTACCTCATAATTCCTTTTGGAATAGGGCTCTCCTTATCTGATATGTGGAATTGGTTTATTGATAGGCTTAAGAACAAACTCTTTAACTGGGGAAATAATTTCTTATTATTCGCTGGTAAAATCTAAGTTGCAAACAATTTTTTTATTGCCACTCGTGTTTATTATTCATCCTATTGGATGCCTTCCAACAAAGGATATGAAGATTTGAATAAAATTATTTGCCATTTTTTGTGGTCCAAAAGGGATGGCAGTGATAGGTTTAAAGCCACTTCTTGGATACATTATATTCAACCCAAATGCAGAGGAGGCCTTAGTCTCATTGAACCAAAAACACAAGGTATTTGCTTGTTAGCTAAGTGTATCATCAAAGCAATCCAAGGAGAGGAACCTTGGAAAGTTCTGGTTTGACATAGAATTAATTTTGCATCTGCTAAAGGTAAATAGCAGTATATCAATTAGTGGGATAAGATTCTCCTTGCACCCTTTTTTAAGATTAGAGCCTCGTCCCCACTACAAACTGTTTGGAAGGCATGGCAACGTGTGTGTCACCTACTTGAGTGGAGGGAAGATTCTCTTTAACATGGGTTCAACTTTGCAACATCTTGTATTTGGTAGAATAAACAAATTCAATACCATAGTCAATCAGGCTAGCTATACGCTTTCCCAGACGTGTGTATTTTTTATTCAAGAAAGGGATCCATAATTTTAGTGATATTTGGGATCACTTCAATGTGTTGGATTGGATGCCTTGGCTTGTAGTTAAAACTCGTTTTGGTCTTAACGATAAGTATAAATAGTTCCTTATCTTCGTTCAGTCTTTGGTTCTTGTTGAATTGTCAATGAAAATATGTACCCCTATTTTTTGTAACTTTCTTAAAAATTGGTGATGGCTCTCGACTCATCATTTCACTGCATTTCCCTTGAAGAAAATCTACATCCAACTTCTTCCTTGTCTGCCCCTTAACCCTCGACTGAACCTTAAATGGAAAGGCAGATTTATTGAGAAATTTTGGTATATTTTGAGCACTCGAATATGGAAATCTAAGATGGATACGAATGTTTAGGTTTTGACTTGGAAAATCTTGCATTGTAAATTGCCTATTGATAACAAGTTAAAATATATCATAATCCAAACACCTAAATGCTCGTTTCGTCAATCTTAGGAAAGTATGAAACATATATTTTGGGAATGTTCCTTTGCTCAGAATCATTGGAAGGCTATTTTTAATGATTTCCCTGCTATTTTTTAACATCATTTGAATTGGAAAGAAGCTTTGTTGGGATTGGGTGTTCATAATGTTATTTCAAATTATATTAGATAAGTTGTTCTTGTGCATATTTGGAGAAGAAGATGTAGGGCAATTTTTTCTAACTCCATATATCCTCAGGAAGGAGGAATTGTAAGGCTTTACTTAGATGTCTTTCTAAGAATTGACTACTTATTTGTGCAGCTTCAGAAGGCTGCAAAGAATGATGTGATAATAGGCGTTCAACTTAAACATATTAAGCTTCAAATGTCACAATTACAAAAGGACAAGATGCCAAAAAACTTAAAGCATAATGGATGTGTGCATATTCTCTATTTCCAGGTGCAGTTAGCTATTTGACTAGTTCTGAACTATTCTATAGCTACAACAGATGGAGTGAGGCTTCATAATAGGTTGCTCCAACAGGTACAGGGGCTAGTTTTTTGCTCTGCTGGACTATTTCAGAATGTTGATTCTATTCGTTAGGGCTCTGGCCATTTTGCTATGTCCACATACAAGACAATAAAGAATCTTATCCCAGAATTTTGGCCTAAAAAAATAGGCTCTTATATGTGCACAAAGTCAGTTAAACACAACATGGGGTGTTTGTGGATGTTCTGCAACCACATAACTTGTTAACATAGCTACAAGTCTACCTTATTGTACCAAAAAACATACTGCAAATCATACTTCTTCATATTTAATGCAGGAATGGGTATAATGTTAATGCACAACAAGTAATCTTGGCCGCCACATGCAAGAGCTTCTCAGAACATGTTGATTCCATGCGTCAAGGCCTTTGGTTTGGTTAGTCTATATGTATTAGTGGCATGGCTCGATCTATTCATCCTTTAGTGAAGAACTTGGTTGTGTTGCATTAACTTTGACGATGCTTCTATATTCACATCTTCCATCCAAGGTCTTTATTAGTTTCTTAGCCTTCCCATTATGCATAGTTGTACCCTCTGAGGTCTCGGTTGGTTGCAAGTTTTGGATGCAAGCATGATGTTACCATTGTCTTCTCTATTAGGTGGAGTAACTCGTCTCATGTTCACTGATAGTTGTGTCCAGGCAACTAGTCATTGTCCATTGTCAATTCCTATCTATAACAACGATGTTGTTTTGTTGTATTTTAGTGGAACAGTTGTTTGTGCTCTCTGTTTTATAGTCCCTTCTGGACTGTTTTCTATCATCTGTAAATTTGCATTCCTTCAATACAAAAAAAATGTTTCATCTTTGCAACATGTTTCTGTAGGAACTATATTCGTTTTATGTATGATGCTTATATAGAATATATCATACCAAATACAGTAGCGTATTTTGATATTATGAAATTAATGTATTTGATTCTATTGATAAAAGAGGATTATATTTAGGGGCCCTTACCCATAGAAAAAGAGAGATTATGTTTTTCAGAATCAAGACTCGTATTTCATCAATTTCCATGGAGTTCAAATATAGAATATATCATACCAAATATAGTAGTGTATTTTGATATTATGAAATTAATGTATTTGATTCTATTGATAAAAGAGGATTCTATTTAGGGGCCCTTATCCATGGCAAAGGAGAGATTATATTATTCAGAATCGAGACTCATATTTCATCAATTTCCATGGAGTTCAAATTTTTTCATAGAGATAAATTAAGTGGATTACCATTTAAGGTTTAATATTTTGATATAATATTAAACTAGGAATCTTGACAAGATTTTCAATATTGAGAGGAACCCTTAGTATATCCAATGTTTGGAAGAAGATTTTAGCCATTATTTTTTGAGGAAAGATTTGAAAATATATATTAAAAGAATTAAAGACCAAGCAGCAAACATTGTACCCAGATACAAAAATCAGAGGGGAGAGGGAGAGTAGCCAAAAGTGGCAAAACCCCAACAACCACCAACTGATCTAACTTTCCATGTTAGCTAAAACATAGGTTTGTTCATTAACCCAAAAGATAAGTTCATCAGAAACAAGAGAATTACTATTCCAATGAACTCCTAAGGGCATATCAGATCCCATTTTAGCAAGAAAATCAACAACTTGATTCGTAGCTCTACTAACATAAACAGTGAAAACATCTTCCAAATCTTTCCACAAAAGCTTGATTTGAGAAACTATAAGTTTTAGCCTCCAAGAGTTTAAAGTAAAGTTTAAAATAGAATCTAGAGCACCAACCATGAGTTCAGAACTTGACTCAATAATAACATATCTATGGCCATGGCGGACAACTCACATAGAAGAAGACTTTATGGCTAAAGCCTCAACTTCATTGTTGGTAATCTTAGCTAGACCATTGAATTCCCAATAAGTAACGACTCCCTTATGATCTCTACAAACAAAGCCAGAGCCGACTTTGCCTGGGTTGTCTTTAGCAGCGGCATCCGTGTTTATTTTGATCTAGCCAATTGGAGGAGGTTTCCAAGTAGCAAAGGATTTCAACGCAACCACCTTTCCCATCTAGTCAATTTTGGGATTTTTGTTCCTCATGCCATTGGTAGCAACCATTTCTGTAATCTTACTCCAATTAATTTGCCAAACCCTGTCAGCTATAGAGGCACTATCCTAAAAAATTCTATTATTTCTTTCAAGCCAGATTTGTCACCAAATGAAATTCAAACCTAACTGCCATCTGATATGAAGAGCTTCAAAATTGAATTTGCCTCTCCTCCATATTTGCCAAATGGTTTGCCCATTGAGAAGGCCCATGAATCTAATTTTGTGAACGAGGAACCATATTTCTCAAATCTTTCTAGAAAAGGGACAATCAAACATCAAATGGTCAGAGGTTTCCTCACTCTTCAAATAGAGGACACATTGGGAAGGACCAATGAGACCTCTTCTTTTGATATTCTCAAAAGTGAGGATTCCTTTGTGCATAAATTTTTAGGCAAAGAAATTGACTTTCATCCATCCTTTAGTTTGCCAAATCTTGTGCCATGCCTCGAACAAAAAGGTATGAGGGGGGCAAAGGAAGGATGTTACTATAGCCAGCTTTGACAGAATAGACCCCTAGGCTACTAAGCCCCCAAGCAACTTGATCCTCTTCCTCACTTCCAGAGAGGAAACGAGTTGCTAAAAGATTAAGAATAGTAGGCGCTAATTCCAGAGGGATAGGAAATGGTCATTCATCCAATTTATTGAGTTGCTTAAACTTGTAGGATCGGAGCTGACAGGAGTTAAAGTAACATTCAAGTTTGATCCAACCCCTGTTCTTCATTTTGGTTTTAACATTCTACAATTCAAGGAATTGGAAAATAATAGGAGGATTTTGATCCCAAGAGTCTGTCGAGTTTGCCAAACTAAGGTTCCAGTGCCAGAGATGGGAATGCGGCAGAGCTCATTCTGATTTTCATCCCTCAAATATTTACTAGAGATAATGAGACTAAAGAGGGCAGTCGGTTGAGAAATCCATCTCCAATATATTTTTCCATCCAAAGCTTTATTGTTGAGGTCCACCCTTCGCAGACCCAGACCACCTTTTATCTTGGGCTGAGTGAATTTATCCCAAATGACTAAAGCCCACTTTCTTTCTTCTTTAGCACCACTCCATAAGAATTTCTGAGCTATCTTGTCCAATTCTTTCCAAATAGTCGAGGGAGTAGCAAGGATGGAGAATTTATAGATAGCCATTGCCTGAATCACAGACTGTAGAAAAACAAGTCTTCCGCCATAACTTAACCATATGTTGGACCAGTGGTTGATTTTACACCGAACAATCTCTAAAATTTCCCTCCACATAGTCATCTTAAGCTTCTTGAAGTGAAGAGGGATTCCCAGGTAATGTTGGGAATTAAGGTGTCTCAACCTTTGCAAATTCCTAGCATTGATCATTTATTTATTTATTTGCCTATGATATAATTTATGTTGCACATCCTATTTTGTCATTTAGTGTGAAGTGGCATGGTGATTTGTCACTCAATTTGGAAGGTGACTAGGATGGTCAACTCATCCCATGTGGATATAGGCGTCCCATTTGAGGTGGCACTAATATGCCATGTGTCAGTATCTTGTGGTATGATGGAGGAGTTATCTTGTATGACAAAATCTATGATGTGTAAGAGCCAAGTATAGAGATTCCTATGACAAGTGAAGACAAGTGTCGAAAAGCATATTTGCATGTGGAGAAGGCATCTTTGGCGCCCAAGTTGGGCTATGACATGTTGTAAGAGGAATATGCTATTTTTAGTTGTGTATGACGGATTCTCTTACAACATTAAGTGTTGTCATGTTGCAGATTTTTATGACAGCTGTAAGATGCCTAAGAGCATCTATCATTGTCTATTTTTAGCATTAGACTACTCTACCTTGGGAAGTCAAATCTGCCATGTCATGATAGATGTAAGAGAGCTGAAAATGTGTTGGACAAGTGTCCTTTGATTGGGTAAATGGCCATGTGGCCAAGATGGACGCCCATCTTTAGAGGCTTCTCAATATTGCCTTGTAACTCTATATAATACATTATTTTGGAGTTGTAGTTGCATAGTGTTGATACATGTACTATTATGCTGCTGAAATTACTCCAGAAATGACATTTGTAGACTCCTAGAAGAACTTGCATTGCAAGTGTATTGTAATCCTTTATAGATTTGTTATTACATTGTGCAGGTTTTGGAGTGTGGGGTTTTTTACCTGAAAAGGTTTTCCCCACGATATATCTCATGTCAATCTCTCTTTCTATGTGTTGTGTTGTTGTTGTAATCTTTATGTTATGTGTTTAACATTGCTGCAATTGTAAGGATTTAAAAGAATTTGCATACTATTCCCCTCATTAGGTTAGTGTAGGAAGTGTGTTCCGTGTTGGGTGAATATTTTGTCTTTAGCTAACTAAAGGCAAAATGGTTATATCAACCATAGTCTGATGAGATAAATCTCTCCTCTCAGCAAGGGGGGGTTCCCTTTTATTGCCAAATACTAACTAATAACTATTACAAACTTATTTACACTAAATACTAACTCTGGGGTGTTTCTATATCATCCATTTCTCTTTTTTAGAAATGATATTTACAATTCTCATAATAGCCAACTGCTAAGTTGACCGGCGATGCTTCAATGGCAAGCTTCCCTTGTGTTGGTGGAAGCCTATTCTACCCTTGGTTTCTTGCGACATTGCCTTGATATGTAGTATTAGGGAATGCCCTTCTTGGTATGTCCCGATAAGGAGTGGACATATTCTGGGACATTTGCTTTTTCAAAGCCAGCAACTCATTGGCTAGCTTCTGCACCATATGATCTGTGGTGTTTGTGAAAGATACATTAGTAGAGGGCTGACCTCTACTTCAACTGGAATCCCTTCTTATCTTACCCATAAGGATAAGATCATCCTCAACCTCAGTAGCCAAATTTTGTACTATAGTAAGATCAGTGGGATTAGCCCACCTTAACAAAAAGCTTACCTCAGGAAGCTGAGTGTTGATGAAGAAGCATTTCAGATTCTTTGCCATTGGTTGAGCGGTTGTTGGAATCCGATTTGTTAATTTGTTGAACTTGGCAATGAATTCGTCTATGGGTTCTTGCAGTTCTTTCTTCATCTGTGTTAGTTGAGCTAACAAGGCATGTGCATCTTTTGTAGGCTTAAACCTAGCTTCAAACTTGGTTTTAAGAGTATTCCATCCATTGATGTTTTGGTATGGAAGGTGATAGAACCAATCAGCTGCAACACCTTGGAGTGTTTCTACAAACAATCTCGCAGAAACATCTTCATATTCCACCCCTAGCACACCACATGCTATGCAAAAAGCTGCAATGTGTTCATCAGGATGGACTTTCCCATCACCATAGAATTTGGGAAAATTATTTCTCGAACTACAGGGTAGTTCATGCAATGGTGGTGTCAAATTCAGGGGTCCAAAAGAATTACCCCAAGGGCCTTGAGTTGCCATTGTACGATGGTTGAAAGGCGGAATAACAAACCTTTGAGGAATCTGTGTGGATAATATTCTGTTAGTATTTGTACTGGAAGCTTCACCTAGTATAGGAGACCTGGCGTTGGTAGGAGGGAAACTCCTTGCACGCTGAAGTCTTGGTATCGGAGGCAAAAGACCAAAATTATTTTGCTACATTAACTCAAACACAGTATCAATAATTCCTTGAGCTCTTTTACTTCTTGTGTACCTTGAGTCTTCCAGAATATAAAATACTTAACAAAGGTAAAAACTTGAACAAACTAATTTCAAGCAATGAGGCCAGAATGCTTCAACTCAAAGTGTGAGGCTCTAAGTTGCGCGTCGATCCCCAACAGAGTCGCCAAAAACTGTTGGGTGAATATTTTGTCTTTAGCTAACTAAAGGCAAAATGGTTATATCAACCACAGTGTGATGAGATAAATCTCTCCTCTTAGCAAGGGGAGGTTCCCTTGTATTGCCAAATACTAACTAGTAACTATTACAAACTTATTTACATTAACTACTAACTTCAGGGTGATTCTATATCATCCATTTCTCTTTTTTCGGAAATGATGTTTACAATTCTCAATATGAAATTTAACACAAAAAGGATAATTAAAACAATACTAGTATACTTAAACCACGAAGAAACCCACAAAAACACAAAGTTTCTTGTTGCTCCTTATGCCAATTGAAAATGAAAGATTTCGGAATAGAGTGCAGCCCAAAGTCTTCACTATATGCCCGTATAAGATAACATGATCACTAACAATAACTTGTAGCCCAAAGTCTTCAAGTTACTTCTCATTCACAAACTTAAATGCAAATTCCAAATATGATATAGCGGCACAAAGTCTACAAAATCAGATTTGAATCACCTTCCGAACACTTGATTTCCACGCTCACTATTCAAACATTCATATAAGATAATGTAATAGAAAGGACATAGGAACAATTCTATAACATTACAAACTTACTCTAAGACAATGATTGGATGCCAACTTGCTTCTTTATATTGCTTGAAAATTGATTTACAAAATAAGCTCAAAGTCTCAAATTGCTCTTCAAAATGGCAGCGCTTCACTTCAATAGACAAAAGATAAAAATTACAATAGAGGCCCTCTTTATTTATAGGGAGGAGCCTAGAGTAAAAATAGGAAATTTACAACTACTTTGACTTATTCAACAAAAAGAGTCCTATTTGACTTGTGACTTCTTTTGTCTCACATGCAATTACATTTTGGAAAAATGCATGTGGATATGTCAAAAACAAAATACAAATTGCATCTACAAAACTAAAAATAAACTAAGGCGCGAAGAAGAATTTCAACTGCCACTATCATTCTTCTTCAAAAAAATTTGATACATGGTTTGCACTACTGCCATTTCATACACATCTAGCCCAACTGTATTGCCCGCAATGGTACGAGCCTTGAGAACTGCATCTTTGATTGCTTTGATCACCTTCTCATGTTTTTCAAGGTTATCCTTCAGATTCTCAAAATTTGAATGATAATCATAAAGATTATCCAGTGAAGCTATTGTAACTACCTCATCTTCAAACTTCTGCCACACCATCTTCTCAAAAGAATTGATCATCTCATCTATAGAAAGAAACTTGTGATTTTCTCCCATTAGAGTGCATGGTATTTCCTCTAACCTGTGCAAAAGTGAAACATCAATTTCTTCACTATTTTCTCGAGCTTGAGAAAAATCATCAAGCAAGCCTCTTATCACATTGATGTGATGAGTCAATGATTCCTTGGTTTTGAGATAAGATTCTTGATTTGAAATGACACCAATAGCAATCAAATTATTTATCTTGATTTTCTTCATCTCAATCCACTCCTCAAACGTTTCTTCTTGATCTTGAAGTAATTGAGACAATGAATCAACAAGATCATCCAATTCAATCCTTGCTTTTTCCATTTTCTCTTTCCTCTCCACAACAGTCTTTTGAAGAACTTTACCCTTTGTCAACAACCGGTCCAGAATGTCACCAACCACTCTTCCTCTGGCTTGAACTTTTTCAACCTTTTGAATCAAAGGGTCTTCTACAGTAACTACCATCAGTTCCACAATATCTGATGATTTCATTATCTTCTGAAGGACAATAGCAAGCTGCTCAGCCTTTGCTTTGTATTGTTCCTTTTCCTTTTTCTCTTCATCAAATTTTGCAAGCAATGAGCTTGTTGTAGCTTGCAAATCTGACTTGAGACCTTCATGAGCCAACTTACATAACTCAACTCTGGAAACAATATAGTCGTTCACATCAAATGTATCTGTGGTGGCATCAGGAGGTGGCCTAGCAATCTCTGCATACCTGACTCCCTTTTCATCAATTAGCTTAGAAACAGTCTTAGGCTTCTTCTTTTGAACCTTTGGTTTAGCAAGTAACAACTTCTTAATATCAATGTCCTCTGGTGAAATGGCCTGCTTTTTCCTTTTGGGGGTATAAGAAGACAACCATGGGGGTAGTGTTGGAGTACTAACATTTGGAGAAGAATCAACTACCTGGTTAGTAAAACTCATGCCAATACATGTTATGGTAACAATAGGAGAGGTGTTGGTGAAAACTGTACCCGTATCAACATTTTTCTCTGAACCATCAAGAAAATGATCCAGAACAGTTTGTTCCCCAATATCAAAAGAAGGAGAAGATAAAATATGAATAGAATCAGAAGAATCAAAAATAGTTCCAAAATTTGTTCTCAAGAAGGAGTGTTATCAGAAGATACAATGACAATAGGAGAAATAGGAACATTAGAAACCACTAGAAAAGTATTAGAAACAGAAACATGAGGCAAAGGTGAAGAAACTTGTGGCTCTTGGGGAATATCTTTTTGAGGAATCTTTGATGAACCACCAAGTTGTTCCTATTCTACATCCTTTTATTTTTCTTGTTCCTTATTAATTTCCTCATCTGGTTTATCACTCATTTCTACTTATTGAATATCAGGTTCCTCAACATTTTGTTGATCTATCTCAGTATTTTCAACCTCCATATTATCAACATTTGTTTCCTCAGCACCTGAATCTGCTACATTAGAACTTCCTGCAATCTCCTTTTTCTTACCTCCTTTTGAGACAAAATTAATCCTTGGTTTGGACACCTTGGAATAAGGAGCATTGCTTTTGTTCTTAGTTATGTTTTCAACTTTCTTTCCTGTCTTCTCTTGAATCTCTGCATTTGACCCAGTGAGGAACTCTTTCAAACTAAGACCCTTGCTCTGCAACCATATATTAGTATTAGCCAATATAGGCTGGAATCTCTTCCTAATAGAAGTCTCCTCTTTCACAGACCATTTGATTTTTAGCAAAGTTGTGCCTTCAATATTCTCAATGTTATACTTGGGATCCAAAACATCACCCTCATCTTCCATGCCCTCCGGAATGTCAACTAATCCCAATTCCTCTATCTGACTTAGGTGTAACCTGCAATAATCTAGTTTCCTTATCTCATTCTGAGTTCTCAGATCAGCCCAAACATCCTCAACCATGTGAATATGAAACACTGCCTTCCTTTTGATCTTATCTTGTACCCTTCGAAAATCAAAGTGATCTCTTTTCTTGAATGTTTTCATTGTAACCAACTGCATTTCTGCTTCCACTGCCTTTGCCTTAGTAGCTGACTGCACTGAATACCTACCAATTTCCATAGGAAACTTAATTCCTGACTTCTTCAATTCCATTTGTTTATTATGCACAACAATTAATTGTCTACACAATTCCATTAGAACTACCTTATCACTTGGATACCTTGGTAACATTATATGAATATCCTAGATAATACCCAACTCTTAAATAAGTGAATGTTGGAAATTGGAGAAACAAACAACCAAAAGAGTTGACCACTTCCCAAGCTTCATCTGATACTCTCTTCTGTTCAATCTCACTCTCCCATAAACACATAAAAACTGAAAAGAAGGGATCATTTACCCTATGGAAATAATGAATTGACCCTTTGAGAGTTATTTGTGGATAGTATTGAAAAACTGGAACCAACCTCCAATCACCATCTTGAGTGAGACTAGGAAAAATCCTCATACTTGCAACAGCATATACCAGATATGAAGTCATATAAAATTTAAAAGTTGTATTTACTTTAATCAATTGATCATGTAGAGCATTACTGATTTGCTCACCCCAGAAGATCTTCTATTGTCCTTTGAGAATGACCATGATATACGTGTACATCCATTCATGAAATTTGGATGAAGAAGGAAGACCCTTGAATCTACTCAACAATGTGATCAAATCACTGACTTCTTCCACAAAATCACTCAACGGGAGTTCCTTAGGCCACCTAGACAAATTACTCCTAGAAGTCTTCAACCATTTCCTATTGATACACTTCTTGGCAGATTCCACATCATTCTCAAAATCCTTCTGACCTTTAACAAAGTTAATTTCCCCAACATTTTCTATAGGTGGACATATGAAAATCTTATCAAGGAACTTTGCATCTAGCCTCATGATAACTTACCCCTTTGAATCAGACACAATCCTAATATCCTCATTATAGTGGCTTGCCACATGAAGTACAAACTCTGGATTATGGGCAGCGACAGGAAAAGATGCAACTAGCTATATGTTGTTGTCAATGATCTTCTGCATGTAGCGAGGAGGATTAGACTATTTTGTCCTTTCCACAAACTCAATCATGTCTACATGCCCTATCTCTGTATCTCTGATCTCATCTACATTGGATTGTAGTGAAGTGACGGGGAAAACCCCTTGATATTTATACTTCATGATCTTGGCCTTTGATGGAGATGGCTCTGACATCAGCTTTCAGGAGAAAACTAGAAATGGTGTCGATCACAAATGCTCGATGAAACTGCAAAAGTTTATGATCTCGCAGTTAGGGGAAAAATAGGCAAATTAGGGGTACTGCGAACTGATGATCATGAACATAGGAACATGCTTGAAAGGGTTTGAGAGCGTGCAAGTCAAGTAATTGGGCAAAAGCAGGCCAAAAGTATCAAAAGGCAAAAATTCCCAGTGTTAGGAAAATTCCCAGGAAGACATGCATGGGCGGTCAAAATGACTACTCCTGCATGTGCGGTAGATTTTATGAGTGTAGGGTCAGTCATTTTGACCGCCTCTGTAGGTAGGAGCAAATTGAGATTTTTTATGTAAGGGCGGTCAAAATGACTGCCCTTACATGTGGGTAAACCAAAAGTCTTTTGTGTATGAGTGGCTGATTTTACCGCTATTGCATTGGATGGACAAACCTTTAACATGTAATGTCGGTCGTTTTGACCAACCGTCCATACATATGTAGAATAAACCTTCTCAATAGGTGCAATAGCGGTTGTTTTTACCACTATTACATGCGTATGTTAAATATTTAAATTTTTATGTAGGGGCGGCGAGAACCGCCGCCCTTACATCTGGGTAACACTGCTAAGGGAAATACATATGCATCGACGGTCATTTTGCTCGTCGATACACTACTAAGCAAACAATAATGTGAGGGAAGTGAAAACTGCCGCCCTTACAACTGAAGGTGAAACCTAAAACAAAATCTAAGTCTAAGGACGCAATTCGAACGGGAAAGACCCCACGACCTAGTTAAAACAAAAAACTAGGGAAACATGGCTAAAATCACTGATAACCCTAAAAGAAGAAACGGGAAATAATTACAACACAAACTTCGCCTAGGGTTTTTTAAACAGCAAAGAGAAAAGTCTTTTAAACAAACATTCGATTTTACAGGGACAATTCAAAACAAACGATTTAACAAAACAAACGTGATGCAGGAGCATCCAGTGGTGTAAGGGCAATCTTACATCACCCAAAAAAAGATGTGTTTCAAAATTGTTGATGTTCTTTTCATTTCTTTTCAAAATTTGTGGTTCTGGTTCCATAATCGCTTGAATAATGATGTAGAACTTTCAATTTTTCTAAACTGCTAAAAATAGTAACCTGGTATTTTTAGAAACTTTGCATTTGGGCACAAAATGAAGTGTAATTTTACAGGAAGCTTCATAACTGAAAAATAAGACCTTTGGCGAAGGAATCACATAAAGATCATTTGTGAGCTAAAAGATATTAAAGTTTTTGTTTCCCAAAAAATGCCTGAAAACCATTCAAACTCAGGTTTGAGGCACTAAATGGCCCCGTACAGGCTCGAAAATGGCCAAAATTGGCAGAGCAAGTTCTTAGCACGTAAAGCACTCCACGAGCTTTCCGACGCATTAAACTGTTCGTCAATCGAACACCCGGATCGAAAGTTATGGCTCCCGCAAGTTAACCTTGTTTTGGAGGGAGATGCAACTATTGAAATTAGGTTGTTGGCCGCCAAAAAGGCTATTAATAACCATTTTTGGGAACCCTGGGCGGTAGTAGAGTTAAGGGGGCAAGTGTGGAGTCAAGAATAGATGAGAAAACATAAACCCTAGCTAATTTGGAGTTACAGAAGGCAGACAATTCCAGAGCCTGGTGATGTGTAGCTATAGTGTGTTGCAGCCTGTGGAGGATTGAATCCTCTGATTGTAATTGAGCTTCTGTAATGTAATGAGTTGCCCATATCAATAAAGAAATATTCTATTTAATGTGTTCTATTTCTATTGTTGTGTGTTTTATGATTTACCCCCTTCATCAAGTGGTATCAGAGCAAGGGTTCTGGAGTGTATAGACAAATCACCGACCATGAGGCAGTTTGCACCAGGGCCTGAGGTTGTGGGTTTACTGCGGAGATCAAGATGCCTCCACGAAGAAATCGTATTGGGAGGAATGCTTTGACGGAAGAGGGTTTTAGAGCCCTGCAAAGACAAATCGATGCATTGCAAGAGGAGCTGCGAAGAGGATTTGAGCCAAGAACAAGAGAAGAAAGCGAGGATGGAGCGGAAGAGGAGCTATTTGAGGAAGAACAAGAAGTTGCAGGAGATCCTGCAGAAGTTAGGTTGTTGAGGGCCATTTCTAAGATTGGAAAAAGGCCCAAGATCGAAGTTTCTACATATTCTGGAGATTTAAATCTAGAACAGCTTATTGATTGGATCAATGACATGGAGGAATATTTTGAGTATGAAGATGTGGAAGACCCAAATCAGGTCAAGTTTGCAAAAACAAAGTTGAAGGGGCACGTCAATATTTGGTAGAAGGAGGTCCAATTAGAGAGGAATAGAAGAGGAAAATGAAAGATCACCAGATGGGATCAAATGGTGGAGAAACTGAAGAAGCAGTTCATTCCTGTTGACTATGAGATGGAGCTATTCAAGAAGCTGCAAGGATTGAAGCAAGGTAACAAGTCTGTCAAGGAGTATACATAAGAGTTTTATAAGATTACTATTAGGACAGGCCATGCAAAGGCAAATAAGGAGAAGGTAGCCCGTTATATTAATGGGTTGAGGCCAATTATTCAAGAGGAGTTGAGCCTGGTCAGAATGACCTCCATAGAAGATGCATACCAGTTTTTCCTGAAGGTGGAAGAGAAGTTGAATAAAAGATTTGACAACAAGCAAAGGGGAAGAGGTCAAGGCAGAGGGATTGGTGGAAGATCCTATGGGGGACGAAATGAAGATTCAAAGAAAAGAGAAGAAGCCAACACCAGTCGAATTCAGAGAGGAGATAATACCTACCGTCATCGTGACCAGAACAATGGTGAGCAAAGAGGAAGAGGAAGAGGCAGACCTAGGCAAGGACCTGGAAGAGGAGGTTTCAGAGGAACCTGTTTCCAATGTGGAGAAGAAGGGCATTGAGCATACGAGTGCCCACAACATCAAGGAAGGACAAATCAAAGACCTGAAGGTAATGCACGAGTTGCACATGTAGACGAAGATGCACAGTCTGAGCATTCTGAAGATGCTGAAAGGGGAGAAACCCTAGTTGTCAAAAGAACTTTGTTGAATGAGGAAAAAGAGCCAAATCAAAGGAAGAGTTTATTCCACACAAGGTGTAAATGTGAAGGTAAGTGTTGTGATATTATTATTGACAGTGGAAGTATTGACAATCTTGTTTCAGAGGAGATGGTTGACAAGTTGAAGTTGACAAGTTGAAGTTGACAAGAAGAAAACATCTGCATCCATATCGGATTGCATGGTTGCAGAAGGACCATAGAGCTTTGGTCAATGAGCAATGTTTAGTGAAGTTCAAGATTAGAGACTACCATGATGAGGTGTTGTGTGATATCATACCAATGGACGCATGTCATATGTTGTTGGGGAGGCCGTGGCAGTATGATAGGAGCACTGTCCATGATGGTCGTGCAAACACATATTCCCTAACAAAAGATGGAGTTCGCCATAAATTGAAGCCCTTGAAAGAGGTGTAAGAAAAAGGCATGTAGTACTGCCAGAATTTCCTTGGTAGATGGTAGAAATTTTTTGGAGGGTATGAAGCATGAGCGTCATTGTTTTGCATTGATTCCTAAGATTAGTCAAGAGAAATGTGAAGATGTACCAACAGAAGTTTTAGATATGTTGGAAGAATTTCAAGACATTATCTCTGATAACGTACCAGAGGGTTTACCACCAGTGAGGAAGATAAGTATCAAATGGATTTGATACCAGGAGCCAGTTTGCCGAATAAGGCAGCCCATAGAATGACTCCAGTAGAGAGTGAAGAGTTGAACAGACAAGTTCAGGAGTTGTTGAGGAAGAGATTGATAAGAGAGAGCCTAAGTCCATGTGCGGTACCTGCAGTACTAGCACCAAAGAAAGATGGAGAGTGGAGAATGTGTATAGACTCTCAAGCCATCAATAAGATCACAATCAAGTATAGATTTCCATTGCCCAAAATGGATGACATAATGGACTGTTTGAGTGGAGCCAAATACTTCACGAAGATTGACCTGAAGAGTCGGTATCACCATATCTGTATTAAAGAAGGAGATGAGTGGAAGACAGCCTTCAAGACAAAGGAAGGTTTGTATGAGTGGTTAGTCATGCCATTTGGGCTAACCAATGCACTGAGCACATTCATGTGGCTCATGAACGAGGTACTGAAAAAAATTTTGGGAAGTTTTTTTATTGTTTATTTAAATGATATTTTAATTTTCAGTAAGACTTGGCATGAGCATCTGATGCATATCAGAAGAGTTTTAGAGAAGCTGAGGGAGGAGAAGTTGTTGATTAATCTAAAGAAATGTAGTTTTGCAAAGAAGGAGTTGATATACTTGGGCTTTGTTGTCTCAAAGGAAGGTCTTGAGATGGACCCAGAGAAGGTGAGGGCTATCATTGAATGGCCTACGCTGAGGAGTGCTTCTGAGGTAAGATCTTTTCATGGTTTGGCAAGTTTTTATAGAAAGTGTATCAGGAATTTTAGTAGCATTTGTGCACCCCTAACTGAGACAATGAGAGGGGATAGAAAAGAGTTTAGATGGACTAAGGAGCAGACAAGAGCTTTGATACATTGAAGTAGAAAGTCGTAGAACAACCTATTTTAGCACTTCTAGATTTCAATAAGGTATTTCAGGTAGATTGTGATGCTAGTGGTAGTGGTATAGGAGCTGTTTTGAACCAAGAAGGTAAGCCCATTGCCTATTTCAGTGAGAAGCTTAATGATGCCAAGAAAAAGTATTATGTTTGTAATCAGGAGTTTTATGCAATAGTTCAGGCTTTGAAGAAATGGAGACATTATTTGTTGCCAGAGGAGTTTGTTTTATATACTGATCATCAGGCTTTCCAGTATCTTAATAGTCAAGGAAAGTTAAATCAAAGGTACTTAAAATGGGTTGAGTTTTTGCAGAGCTATACTTTTGTTTTGAAGCACAGGAGTGGGAAGTCCAACAAAGTTGCAGATGCCTTGAGCAGAAGGCAAAATTTGTTGACAGAAATGAAAATAGAGGTTGTTGGGTTTGATGAGCTCAAAAGTTTGTATCCTAAAGATCCAGATTTTGCAAAGGCTTGGAAAGCTTGTCTAGAACTTGTTACTTTGGACAGGACAAAATGGTTGGATTTCATAATCCAAGATGGCATGTTGTTTAGAGGAACCCAGTTGTGCATTTTGAGGAGTTCCATGAGAGAGAACCTGATAAAGGAGAAGCATAGTGGGGAATTAGCTGGACACTTTGGTTGAGATAAGACCATTGCTATTGTTGGTGAAAATTATTATTAGCCACAATTGCAGCAGGATGTGAGGAAATTTGTACAGAGTATGTCAGATGGCGAAAGGAACAAGTCAGAATACAGGTCTATATCAGCCACTACCTATACCAGAGAAGCCATGGGATGATATTAGTATGGATTTTGTTCTTGGCTTACCAAGGACACAGAGAGGACATGATTCCATTTTTGTGGTGGTGGATAGATTCTCGAAGATGGCACATTTCATTCCTTGCAAGAAGACTAATGATGCTATCCATATTGCTGAATTATTTTTTAGAGAGGTGGTGAGATTACATGGTCTACCAAAGAGCATAGTTTCAGATTGAGATACCAAGTTTGTTGGTTATTTCTGGAGGACATTGTGGAAGAAGTTGAAGATAGATTTGAAGTTCAGTTCTGCACACCATCCACAGACTGATAGACAAACGAAAGTGGTGAATAGGAGTTTGGGTAACCTGCTATGATGCTAAGTAGGAGATAAGCCCAAGGGATGGGATTTGATTTTACCATAGGCATAATTTGCTTACAACAATTCTGTTAATAGGAGTACTGGTAAATCACCTTTCCAGATTGTATATGGCAATAGTCCAAGAAATGCTTCAGAGTTAAGGAATCTGGACAAAGGAGAAAAGACAAGTACCGAGGTTGAAGACTTTGCAGAACACATGAAGAGGTGAAAAAGCACATTAATAAGATGAATATTCAGTACAAGGCTAAGGTGGATCAGAAGAGGAGATATAAGGAATTCAAGGTAGGAGATGAATTCATGGTTCACTTGTGAAAAGAAAGGTTCTCGATTGGAACATACAATAAGTTGAAAATGAAGAAATTTGGACCATGCAAAATTTTGAAGAAACGTGATTCAGGAAATGCATATGAGGTGGAGCTGCCGAGTGAGATCAACATTTCCCCTATTTTCAACATTGCTGATTTATCAGAATATCATGAAGGTGGAATAGAGGATGGACCAAAAGAAGAATAGTGGAGTATTCTGGCATCTACTTCAACATAGGAGATAAAAGAGATCTTGGATAGCCGTGTGGGAAGAAGTACTCAGAACAGGAATATGAAGAATATCTGGTGAAATGGAAAGGAAGGCCTATTGAAGATTCTTCTTGGTTTTCTGAGGCAAAGGTTGACCGTTTGGGTTTTCCTCACACAAACACCTGAGACATGACAGGGCCACTTCTCAAATTACCCTAGGTGTCTGATGTAGGAGCAACCAGTGGTGTAAGGGCAATCTTGCATCACCCAAAAAAAGATGTGTTTCAAAATTGTTGATGTTCTTTCCATTTCTTTTCAAAATTTGTGGTTTTGGTTCCATAATCACTTGAATAATGATGTAGAACTTTCAGTTTTTCCAAACTGCTAAAAATAGCAACCTGCTATTTTTAGAAAGTTTGAATTTGGGCACAGAATGAAGTGAAATTTTACAAGAAGCTTCATAACTGAAAAATAAGACCTTTGGTGAAGGAATCACGTAAAGATCATTTGCGAGCTAAAAGATATTAAAGTTTTTGTTTCCCAAAAAATGCCTAAAATTTATTCAAACTCAGGTTTGAGGCACTAAATGGCCTCATACGGGCCCAAAAATGGTCAAAACTGGTAGAGCAAGGTATTAGCACGTAGAGCACTCTGCGAGCTTTTCGACGCATAAAACGGTTCGTCAATCGGACACCCGGATCGAAAGTTATGACTCCTAGAAGTTGACCTACTTTTGGAGGGAGATGCAAATTTCAAAATTAGGTTGTTCCCTGCCAAAAAGGCTATTAATAACCGTTTTTGGGAACCTTGGGTGGTAGTAGAGTTAAGGGGGCAAGTGTGAAGTCAAGAATAGGTGGGAAAACAGAAACCCTAGCTGATTTGGAGTTACAGAAGGCAGAAGATTCTAGAGCCTGGTGATGTGTAGTTGTAGTGTGTTGTAGCTTGCGGAGGATTGATTCCTTTGATTGTAATTGAGCTTCTGTAATGTAATGAGTTGCCCAGATCAATAAAGAAATATTCTATTTTCTATGTTCTATTTCTGTTGTTGTGTGTTTTATGATTTACCCCCTTCATCAAAACGCTTCATAAATTGCAAATAAACATCCATACTTCACACAAACCCTTAAAAAAATGAAAAGGAAAAAAAAGAAACTCACCCGGTAAAAGCACTGAGAAACCCTAAATGAAACCACCGACGAAATCCACTCAAACCAATTGTTTTAGTGACTTAATCAACTTCAGAAGGAGTTAGATTCGCAACACATGAGGTCTCAAATGAAGAAGTAAATGAAAATAACAATAAAAAGTGCTTTAAAAGGTTTTAAAAGAATGTATTAAGACTTGGCACGAGTGTCATTAGTGCACTTGTAGTTCACTTGAGATGCTCGGGTGGTGATTTTCGCTGCCCTTGCATGAGATGAAAAAAACCAACACCTGCATGAGCGGTAAAAACCACCGCTCATGCAAGTTAAACTTGAAACTAGAGCAACTTGCACGGGTGGTCAAAATGATTGCCATTGCATGCTTAAACCAAAACACATGTTCGAACAACGAAATCAACCGCCTCTACATGAAGAGAAAAAGATTACATGTTCAGGCGGTCGATTTCAACCATCCCTGCATGTAACTATGAAAATTTTCTAACACCTTGAAAAGGTCAAAATTAATATTTCAACAAGCCTATAACCCGATACATTTTAATGAACTTCGAGAAATCAACCTAGGAAAACATTACAAGCTATTCTCAGGTATCAGATGACTTTGCATGAGGCCAAGAAGACTTGCCTCGATTTGCGAACTTAGAGTGTAGGCTACGAAACAGACAAGTTTCATAGGGGTTGTCCTACAAAATGAGCGCAGCTAATTTTGAGGACAACAGCTGGCTCTAACTGGGGAACTTCCTTTGATCATTCTTTGAAACGATCAAAGGGAGAAGAATCTAGTCTCTAAGTGCCTCCATCCATGCCATTGGTCCATAGAGTCAAGTGAACAAAACAAAAAAAAAACATAAAAAGACCAAACAAAAATGAAAAAGAAAAATACAAACTATACAAATATACAGGTGAACTTATCTGATGCTTCATGGATTGAAATGCTTCAGATGTTGTCCACTATGAGGTAGCAAGAACGGTGTCCCATCTCGATACTCCAGTAAGAAACTATTCTCACCACAGAATTGGTGAATGACAAACGGGCCTCTCCATAGGGAATCAAACTTCCCATGCATTCCTTTTGGCTCTGTCCTCTTGTCCCTTAACAAGACTTGATCCCCAATTTGAAATTCTCTAGCCTTCACCTTTTTATCAAATAGCTTCTTGACCTGACTTTGATGCTCAACAATATGGTCTACCACCATGACTCGTTGCTCTTCAAGTTCAGAAAGGTACATTATTCATTTGTCAATAGAACTTTCAAAAGTCCTATCTTCCATTGCTTTTGCCAACTTCAAAGCCAGCAATTCCAAGGTAATAGGTATTTCTGCATTCAAACCATATAATAGATGAAATGGTGACATAGCAATTGCCCTCTTAGGGGTAATTCTAGCGGCCCACAAAGCATCAAAAAAAGCTTTATGCCATGTCCTCTGATTATCCTCTACTAGTTTCCTGATAATAGTAACCAGATTCTTATTGCTAGATTCTGCTAGACCATTCCCTTGCGGATAATAGTCGGATGAATGTGAAAGAATAATCCTGTATTCAAAGCAAAAACTAGTAATCTTATTTGAAGAAAAACATGTAGCATTATCTGCCACAATCTTGTTTGGAACTCCATACCAGGAAATGATGTTCTCCTTGAGAAAACTACACACTACCTCAGAAGTAGCATGCTTAACTGGAATCACTTCCACCCACTTGGTGAAGTAATCTGTTGTTGTAAGTACATAGTTGTGTCCCGCACTTGATGGCGGATTCACAACACCAATGAAATCAATGCCCCATTGCTGAAAAGTTTCTTCAATTACAACTGGTTTTAGTGTAGTTCAACTAACTTTGGCTTCCCCACAAATTGTTGGCAAAGTTCACATCTATGTACCCAGTTGTACGCATCTTGAAACAAGGTCAGCCAATAATACCTAGCTCTCAAAATCTTGTGAGTCATTACTAGTGCTAAAAAGTGTCCTCCACATGCCAAATTATGGAAAGACAATAGTAATTTACTTTGTTGTGCTTTATCAACACAACAGAGAAAAACTCCATCAAGACTTCTCTTGTACAAACCATTATTCCATAAGACATAGTTTGCAGCCTTAAGCTTGATACTCTGCTTCTCTTTATAAGACAAGTGAGAAGGGCACTCACCATATGTGATAAAATAAGCGATATTAGAATACCACTCATCAGTTGTAGTAATAAAAAGGACAGTTGGAAAAGCTTCAACCTCAACCTCTTCATCACTTGTTTCGACGTTATTAGCAATGAGTTGACACAAACCTCTTCCATGCACAAGCTTGGTGGGTTTAATATCAAGATCAAATTCCTGAATTTTGGCAATCGAATTGCCCCTCTTAGTTCCAAACTCCTATTGAGTTAGGATGAATTTCACCGTTGTATCTGGTACCAGAGCAACAGTATGTGAGTTCAAAATGTAAAACCTGAAATGTTTCATAGCCTTCACGATAGCATAAGCATGTTTCTCCATATTAGAATACTTCAGCGCATGAGCTTTCAAAGATAACTCATGAATGAGATTGGACATTCTACATCTTCCTCGTTTTGCTAAACAAGAATTGCTAACAATGTATGCTCTGAAGCATAACTATACATAATGAAATTTTTGTTTTAATCGGGACATACTAAAATCGAAGCATGGGCTATAGCTCTTTTTATGTCCTCAAAGGCTGCTTTTCCTTCCGCGCTCCAACAGAAAATGGTCTTACCTTTCATCATATTAACAATATGACGAGTCTTCTCTGTGAACTCTGGAATGAACCTTTGCAGAAAATTCACTTTTCCGAAGAAAGAGAGAACAACAGTCTTACTTGCAGGCAAAGTAAGACTTTGGATAGATTTGACTCTTTCTGAATCAATCTTGGTTCCTTCCTTGGACGCAATGTGACCAAGAAGTTTGCCTTCTGTAACCCTAAAAACTAACTTCTTTGGGTTAAGAGAAATACCATTTTGATGGCACCGTTCCAAAACTTGTCGCAGGTGATAAGCATGATCTTGTTATTTTGTGGAGAAGACCATCAAATCATCAAGGTAAACCACAATAAACTTACCCATTTCATCTTTGAATGCTAAGTCCATTGCTCTCTGGAATGTAGCACTAGCATTGATCAACCCAAATGGCATCCTATGATATGCAAAAGTTCACCATGGAGTTGTGAAAGTAGTTTTGTATTGATCCACTTCACTGACTTCTACTTGATTGTAGCCCGAAAAACCATCCAACATAAACAACATCTCTGAACCGGTTACAATTTGTAACACTTGATCCATTATGGGCAAAGGGTAGTTATCTTTCAAAGAAGATTGATTTAGATTTCTAAAATCTACACAAATATGGATTTCTCTGTTCTTCTTCCTTACATGAACAATATTTGTAATCCAAGTGGAATGATGGATAGGGAAAATTATCCTAGAATTCAACATTTTTTGAATTTCAACAAGAATTGTACCTGATATTTTTGGATTGTACTGCCTTTGCTTCTGATTGTGAGGCAATGATCCCACCTTGAGAGGAATCTCATGTTGGATCTCTTGTGGTCTGGTGGACTTCAAGTCATCATATGAATATGCAAGCACATCGATATAATGGCGTAGAAGTGTTGTGAATTTGAACTTTTCCTCATCAGTGCAATATTTCCCAATATTAACCATCTTAGGATCTGTTTCTATGTTCAGGTTCACTTGTTCAAATTCCATTGATGAACTTGAACCAAGTAGCTACTTTTGTTTGATATAACGATCATGTTTATCAAACAGCTTCTCAAGGGAAACTGAACCTTTCAGAATTTTGTTTCCTTTCAATTGAAGAAACTCTTCACCAGTCTCTGATTTTACTTCAGAAACATATTCTCGAGGCGGAGAATCACTCCCCTCAAAGTATAGTTCATCAAAGCTACCTGTTTTCTCTAGGAAAGCTATGATCTGATTATAACCATTAAAAACCTGCCAATGGTCAGCATTATCAAGTGCACTTGGTTGGAAGAGCAATTCAATGGTATACTTATTGTCCTTAAAATCCTTATGCGGGACCATAAGGGTAGCTGATACAGCCAACGAATCAGCCCTGTCATTGTATTCTCTAGGAACAACAGAAATATCAAAAGCATCAAACTTATCAATGCACTCCCATATCCAATTTCGGTAATGCTTCAACCTTTCATTTTTTTTCTGGTACAGATTTCTTACCTGATAAACAATTAGCTCCGCATCTCCTTATGTATGAAGATTTTTTATGCCCTTTGTAGAAGCCACTTCCATCCCGAGTAACAAAGACTCATACTCAGCGGTATTGTTGGTATTATCAAATTGTAGTTTATATGAAAAGGGAAAAATATCCCCTTGAGGAGATGTTAGGACTACTCCAACCCCAAACCCTGTAGAAGAACAACTACCGTCAAACTCCAAAGTCCAAATATCATTTGAACTTTCTGGTTCAACGTCTCTATGATCAGTAGACTCTTCACCCGAAGAAGAAGAAGAAGAATCCTTCATCACCATACTTTCACCTGAACTGTCATCTGACGATCCAAAAGTATATTCTGTAGTTAGGAAATAATTACCCAATCTTGAAGACTCAAACAAAATTTGAGCTTTTGGGTCTTCAGATTGAGTGGCAATATATTTTGCTTCCCTTTTAGGAAGCAATTTATGCATGACACCTTTGACAGGTATCCTTTCTTTGGATAAATCCATGTTAAGCTCTCCTCCTACATCCTTGCAGAAGTTTCGTCCTAGTAAAATATCATATGAAGCCGGGACATCTGCAACTAAAACAATCATCTTTATCCTTTTCTCTAGAAAAGCTGCGAATGCAAATTGTGCATCCTTAATCTGGCCTAACAAAGGCACTTGATTATTCTCCATTGAAAAGCACCTTCCAAAGGTCTTTGTCCAAGTCAGTCCGAGAGCATCTACCACCTTGGCAGGCATTACATTGTCGGAAGCTCTCGAGTCTATGATATAATTACTCAATTTATGACCATTAACTAACAGAGAAACATAAAAGGGTTCAATTTTCCCTGGAGTGACAAGAGGAGTGGTAACTAGGTTGTTCTAGGCAGACCTATTCTTTGAGGAGTCATGAGTAGTTTTAGAAGTATCTTGCCTTATAGAGGCAGTCTTATTCTTAACAAATTTGGCTAACATTTCAAATTGATTGGGGTTAGCTTGCAAATATTCTACCTCAGACATCTGGATTTTAGTTTTCCTAGCATGGTCAATTATGTCAAAAAGCTTAAATGAATTAGACATAGAGGTAGGAAATCCTTCATTCTGGGGTTTAATTGGGGAAGTATTGGTCTGAGGAATAACAATAGAAGAAGTAGGATTGTTAGAAGAACTTACTTGTTTATTAGTAGCCAGATCCCTTGATTGGAAAGGCAAAGGAGTTCCTCGTTTGGCAATTGAAAGCATAGGTTGAGGATCTTCTCTTGACTTTCCTTTATCAGCCACTTGCTGGTTTGACTGATTTTGAGATCTGGTGAAAATAGCATACGCTCCACCATATACATCTTCTTCTCTTTTTGCTTCATCTTGATAGTTCAGGAACCTAATAGTAGAGTCGCCAGCCAATTCCTCTTCTCCTTCTATAAAGAGGTTGGCAGTGTTTTCCTGATCCAAGTCAGGTTGGAAAGAGTTATCCTGTTCAGCTTCATAATAGCCAACTACTGAGTTGATCGGCGATGCTTCAATGGCAAGCTTCCCTTGTGTTGGCAAAAGCCTATGGTTTCTCGTGGCATTGCCTTGATATGAAGTATTAGGGAATGCCCTTCTTGGTATGTCCTGATAAGGAGTGGACATATTCTGGGACATTTTATTTTTCAAAGCCAGCAACTCATTGGCTAGCTTCTGCACCATAGGATATGTGGTGCTTGTGGAAGATACATCAGTAGAGGGCTAACCTCTACTTTGGCTAGAATCCCTTCTTATCTTACCCACAAGGATAAGATCATCCTCAACCTCAGTAGCCAAATTTTGTGCTATAGCAAGATCAGTGGGATTAGCCCGCCTTAACAAAAAGCTTACCTCAGGAAGCTGAGTGTTGATGAAGAAGCATTTCAGATTATCCGCCGTTGGTTGAGCGGTTGTTGGAATCTGATTTATTAATTTGTGGAACTTGGAAATGAATTCCCGCATGGGCTCTTGCGATTCTTTCTTCATTTGTGTTAGCTGAGATAACAAGGCATGTGCATCTTCTGCAGGCTTAAAACTAGATTCAAACTTGGTTTTAAGAGTATTCCATCCATGGATGGTTTGGGCCGGAAGGTGATAGAACCAATCAACTGCTATAACTTGGAGTGTTTCTAAAAATAATCTCAGAGAAACATCTTCATATTCCACCCCTAGCACACCACATGCTATGCAAAAAGCCGCAATGTGTTCATCAAGATGGACTTTCCCATCACCATAGAATTTGGGAAAATTATTTCTCGAACTACGGGGTAGTTCATGCAATGGTGGTGTCAAATTCAGGGGTCCAAAAAAATTACCCCAAGGGCCTTGAGTTGCCATTGTACACCGGTTGAAAGGCGGAATAACAAACCTTTGAGGAATCTGTGTGGATAATATTTTGTTAGTATTTGTACTGGAAGCTTCACCTGGTATAGGAGACTTGGCATTGGTAGGAGGGAAACTCCTTGTACGCTAAAGTCTTGGTATCAGAGGCAAAAGACCAAAATTATTTTGCTGCATTAACTCAAACACAGTATCAATAATTCCTTGAGCTCTTTTACTTCTTGTGTACCTTGAGTCTTCCAGAATGTAAAATACTTAACAAAGGTAAAAACTTGAACAAACTAATTTCAAGCAATGAGGCCAGAATGCTTCAACTCAAAGCATGAGGCTCTAAGTTGCGCATCGATCCCCAGTAGAGTCGCCAAAAACTGTTGGGTGAATATTTTGTCGTTAGCTAACTAAAGGAAAAATGGTTATATCAACCACAGTGTGATGAGATAAATCTCTCCTCTCAGCAAGGGGAGGTTCCCTTGTATTGCCAAATACTAACTAGTAACTATTACAAACTTATTTACATTAAATACTAAATTCAGGGTGATTCTATATCATCCATTTCTCTTTTTTCAGACATGATGTTTACAATTATCAATATGAAATTCAACACAAAAAGGATAATTAAAACAATACCAATATACTTAAACCATGAAGAAACCCACGAAAACACAAAGTTTCTCGTTGCTCCTTATGCCAATTGAACATGAAAGATTTCGGAATAGAGTGCAGCCCAAAGTCTTCACTATATGCCGATATAAGATAACACGATCACGAACAATAACTTGCAGCCCAAAGTCTTCAAGTTACTTCTCATTCACAAACTTAAATGCAAATTCCAAATATGATATAGCAACACAAAGTCTACAAAATCATATTTGAATCACCTTCCGAACACTTGATTTCAATGCTCACTATTCAAACATTCATACAATATAATGTAATAGAAAGGACATAAGAACAAATTTATAACATTACAAACTTGCTCCAAGACAAAGATTGGATGCCAACTTGCTTCTTTATATTGCTTGAAAACTGATTTACAAAATAAGCTCAAAGTCTCAAATTGCTCTTCAAAATGGCAGCGCTTCGCTTCAATAGACAAAAGATAAAAATTACAATAGAGGCCCTCTTTATTTATAGGGAGAAGCCTAGAGCAAAATAGGAAATTTACAACTACTTTGACTTATTCAACAAAAAGAGTCCTATTTGACTTGTGATTTCTTTAGTCTCACATGCAATATCTACAAAACTAAAAATAAACTAAGGCTTGAAGAAGAATTTTAAATGCCACTATCATTGTTCTTCAGAAAATTTTGATACATGGTTCGCACTACTGCCATTTCATACACATCTGGCCCAACAGTGTTGCTCGAAATGGTACGAGCCCTGAGAACTGCATCTTTGACTGCTTTGATCACCTTCTCATGTTTTTCAAGGTTATCCTTCAGATTCTCAAAAGTTGAATGATAATCATAAAGATTATCCATTGAAGCCATTGTAAATACCTCATCTTCAAACTTCTGCTGCACCATCTTCTCAAAAGCATTGATCATCTCATTTGCAAAAAGAAACTTGTGATTTTCTCCTGTTAGAGTGCATAGTAGTTCCTCTAACCTGTGCAAAAGTGAAACATCACTTTCTTCACTGTTTTCTCGAGCTTGAGACAAATCATCAAGAAAACCTCTTATCACATTGATGTGATGAGTCAATGATTCCTTGGTTTTGAGATAAGATTCTCGATTTGAAATGACACCAATAGCAATCAAATTCTTTATCTTGATTTTCTTCATCTCAATCCACTCCTCCAAAGTTTCCTCTTTGAGACAATGAATAAACAAGATCATCCAGTTCAATCCTTGCTTTTTCCATCTTCTCTTTCCTCTCCACAACAGTCTTTAGAAGAATTTTACCCTCTGTCAACAAGCAGTCCAGAATGTCACCAACCACTCTTCCTCTAGCTTGAATTTTTTCAACCTTTTGAATCAAAGGATCTTCTACAGTAACTACCATCGGTTCCACAATCTCTGATGATTTTCACTATAATCTGAAGGACAGTAGCAAGTTGCTCAGCCTTTTCTTTGTATTGTTCCTTTTCCTTTTTCTCTTCATCAAATTTTACAAGCAATGAGCTTGTTGTAGCTTGAAAATCTGACTTGAGACCTTCATGAGTCAGTGTACCTAACTCAACTTTGGAAACAATATAGTCGTTCACATCAAAGGTATCTGTGGTGGCATCAGGAGGTGGCCTAGCAATCTCTACATACCTGAATCCCTTTTCATCGATTAGCCTAGAAATAGTCTTAGGCTTCTTCTTCTGAACCTTTGGTTTATTATGTAACAACTTCTCAATATGAATGTCCTCTGGTGAAATGGCCTACTTTTTCCTTTTGGGGGTATAAGCAGAGAACCATGGGGGTAGTGTTGGAGTACTAACATTTGGAGAAGAATCAACTACCTGCTTAGCGGAACACATGCCAATACCTGTTATGGTAACAATAGGAGAGGTGTTGGTGAAAACTATACCTGTATCAACATTTTTCTCTGAACCATCAAGAAAATGATCCAGAACAGTCTGTTCCCCAATATCAAAAGAAGAAGAAGATAAACTAGGAATAGAACCGGAAGAATAAAAAATAGTTCCAAAATTTGTTCTCACAAAAGGAGGAGTGTTATCAGAAGATACAATGACAATAGGAGAAATAGGAACATTAGAAACCACTGGAAATGTATCAGAAACATAAACATGAGGCAAAGGTGAAGAAACTTGTGGCTCTTGGGGAATATCTTTTTGAGGAGACTTTGACGAACCACCAAGTTGTTCCTGTTCTACATCCTTTTCTTTTTCTTGTTCCTTATTACTTTCCTCATCTAGTTTATCACTCATTTCTACTTGCTCAGTATTAGGTTCCTCAACATTTTGTTGTTCTATCTCAGTATTTTCAACCTCCATATTATCAACATTTGTTTCCTCAACACCTGAATCTGCTACATTAGAACTTCCTACAATCTATTGTTATATGGAGCCTAATCAGACTCGGATGTTATATTTACCCCACTTTTATCAGCGCCCCTTGCGGGGGTTTGGGGGCAGTGCCCCCAAGACGAGGTCAAGGGGCAGCGCCCCTTGCGGGGTCTAGGGGCAGCGCCCCTGGCGCGTTCCCTGTCGCGATACAGGGCGGGGTCGAGGGGCAACGCCCCCGAAACCTCACACGGTTTTTTTATTATTTTATAATGCACCGGAAGTTAATTTTTTTTCATTGACCGACATAAGAAAACCCTATTTTGTAACCGACAAAAAGCTTGATAAAAAGCGGCTAAGGGTTAGGGTTTTGATATATTGTATTGTAGCATTTTGCAGCGGTATTGAGTTGCAGGGATTGCTGATTGTAATCGGTTTGATTTATTGGATAATAATATTGGACTCTCTGTTTGGTGGATGTAGCCCGAGTTTGGGTGAACCACGTTAAAACTTGTCTCTCGCTATTATTATTTCTGTGTATTTCCATTTCTCTGTTTAATCTTTATTTGCATTTAATTGATATCTTCTGCCGGCTAACCCTAACAAGTGGTATCAGAGCAGGTTGTGTTCGATTATCGTCTGCAGGAAAGTCTCACGGTTGAGTGGGAGCAATGGCGGACGAGGGTAAAATAAAGGTTGATAAATTCAATGGGCAGAACTATCAGTTATGGAAGATGCAGATGGAGGATTACCTCTATCAAAAGGATTTATGGAGGCCATTGGAAGGAGTAGCCAAGAAACCGGCAACAATGTCTGATGAGGATTGGAATCTTCTTGATAGAAAGGCATTGGGAACCATTCGGTTGTGCCTGGCACCGTCGGTGGCATTCAATATAACAGAAGCGAAGACAAAAGATGGTCTGATGAAAGCTTTGGCAAAATTGTATGAAAAACCCTCAGCCTCAAATAAGGTATTTCTCATGAAGCAGTTGTTTAATTTGAAAATGGTTGAAGGTGGATCTGTGACAGGTCATTTAAATGAATTTAATACAATTGTCAGTCAATTGACTTCTGTAAATGTAAAATTTGATGAAGAAGTTAGAGCTCTCTTGATATTATGTTCATTGCCTGAAAGCTGGGATAGTTTGGTAATGGCAGTTAGTAACTCTGTTTCTGGTTCAAATACCCTAAAATTTGATGATGTTGTTGGTGTTATTCTGAGTGAGGAAATTCGTAAGAAAAGCTCAGGTGGATCTAAATCAGGCAATGTTTTGAATGCAGAAAGTAGGGGTAGATCAAATGAGAGAGGAAAAGGTTCTGGAGGTCATGGGAAGTCACGAAGAAAATCAAAGGACAAAAGATCCCAAACCAGAGGACAGAAGGATTGTTGGTACTGTGGAAAACCAGGTCATCTGAAGAAAGATTGCTGGTCTCGGAAGAACAAAGAAGGAGACAAACAAGAAGGCAATAAGGAAGCAAATGTGGTAAGTAATAAATCTGAAGATGACGCTTTGATTCTTTCCCTAGATAATGCTGATGATTCATGGGTTTTAGATTTAGGGGCCTCATTTCATGCTACGCCCCATAGAAGTTATTTTCTTGATTATGTCCAAGGGGATTTTGGGCTAGTTTATTTGGGAGATAACGAACCCTGTCAGATTGTTGGAAAGGGAAGAATCAAGATTAAGTTGCAGAATGGGAATCATTGGCTACTACAAGAGGTAAGGCATGTTCCAAGGCTTAGTAGGAATTTAATTTCAGCAGGGCAGCTAACTGAACAAGGTTGCACTGTTACATTTACTGATAAAAATTGGAAGGTTTCAAAAGGTGCCTTAGTAGTAGCAAAAGGTGTGAAAGTAGGCACCTTATATCTTTGTACAGGTCATACTGTTCCTTCTACTTTAGCTGTTACAGAGAAAAAACAAACAGGTTCAGGAACAGTTGCTGCAGGTTTGCAGGAAGAGACTGGAAAAGTTGCTGCAGGTTCTGAGACAACACTGTGGCATAATAGACTTGGGCATATGAGTGAAAAAGGTATGAAGGTACTTCATTCTAAGAAAGTTTTACCAGGTCTGAAATGTATTAATATGGATTTCTGTGAAAGTTGTGTGTATGGAAAACAAAAGAGAGTCAGTTTTCTTAAGGATGGGAAGCAAAAGAAAAATGAAAAGTTGGAGCTTGTGCATACAGATGTATGGGGACCAGCTCAGGTATCTTCTCTTGGTGGCTCTCGGTATTATGTTACATTCATAGATGATGCAACTAGGAAGGTCTGGATTTATTTTCTTAGACAGAAATCTGATGTATTTGAAACATTTAAGAAATGGAGAAGCTTGGTTGAGAATGAGACGGGTAAAAGATTAAAATGTCTCAGATCTGATAATGGCGGTGAGTATTACAGCAAAGAATTTGAAGATTATTGTTTCTTTAATGGAATTTGTAGGCAGAAAACGGTTCCAGGGACTCCACAGGAAAATGGAGTGGCTGAACGCATGAATAGGACAATAATGGAGCATGCAAGGACCATGAGATTGCATGCTGGGCTGCCTTTAAACATGTGGGCAGAGGCTGTCAACACTGCTGTATATTTAATTAACAGAGGTCCTTCAGTTCCTTTGGGCTGTGGTATTCCAGAGGAAGCATGGACAGGCAAGAAGGTGAGTTATTCTTTTCTGAAAACCTTCGGCTGTGAAGCATTTGCACATATAGATTCTGAACATAGAACCAAGCTGGATGCAAAATCAAAAAGGTGTACCTTTGTTGGATATGGCATTGATGAATTTGGTTATAGGCTTTGGGATTTTGAAAATCAGAAAATTGTGAGAAGCAGGGATGTTATATTCAATGAGAAGGTGTTGTACAAAGATCAGTTGCAGCAGCATGAGAAGAAAGAAAAGGATTATGTAGTGCTGTATGATACTCCAAATAGTGATGTTCCAGTGGTTCCTCATGCTCCGCAACAACAACCAGAAATACCACAAACTCCAGTGAATGTTAGACGGTCAACAAGGATAAGTAGACCTCTTGAAAGGTTTTCTCCCTCTTTGTATTCTATTTTGTTAACAGATGCTGGTGAACCAGAAGGGTATGATGAAGCTATGCAGGTGGATACACAGGTTCAGTGGGAGCTTGCAATGAAAGAAGAAATGGACTCCTTGCTGAAAAATCAGACTTGGGAATTATGTAAGTTACCTGCAGGTAAAAAGGCTTTACCAAATAAATGGGTTTACAGGCTGAAAGAGGAAGATGGAGGTAAGAAAAGATTTAAGGCCAGGTTAGTTGTAAAAGGATTTGCACAGAAAAAGGGCATTGATTTTGATGAGATATTTTCTCCGGTTGTCAAGATGACTTCTATTCGTACTGTTTTAAGTATTGTGGCTGCTGAAGATTTACATTTGGAACAGCTCGATGTTAAAACTGCCTTTCTCCATGGTGATTTGGAGGAGGAGATCTATATGGAACAACCCCAAGGATTTGAGGTCAAAGGTAAGGAGAAGCTAGTGTGCAGATTGAAGAAGAGTTTGTATGGCTTGAAACAAGCACCTCGGCAATGGTATTTGAAATTTGACAATTTTATGGTTGAGCAAGGCTACAACAGGTGTAATTCTGACCATTGTGTTTATTTTAAGAGGTTAGATAATGACAGCTACATTATTTTATGTTTATATGTTGATGACATGCTTGTAGCTGGGTCTAACATGGATCACATAAGAGAGTTAAAATAGCAGTTGGCACAGTCATTTGATATGAAGGATTTGGGGGCAGCAAAACAAATCCTTGGTATGAAAATTTGTAGAGGTAGGAAGAACAGACAATTGACTCTATCTCAGGCTGCTTATGTTGAAAAGGTGTTGCAGAGATTTCACATGGAGAATGCCAAAGCTGTCAGCACACCTTTGCCTAGTCATTTGAAATTGACTAAGAACATGTGTCCTAAGACACAAGAGGAGGAAGAGAAAATGTCCAAGGTACCATATGCTTCAGCTATAGGCAGTTTAATGTATGCCATGGTATGCACGAGACCGGATATTGCACATGCTGTAGGAGTCGTTAGCAGGTATATGAGTCATCCCGGATTAGAGCATTGGAATGCGGTAAAATGGATTCTCAGGTATTTGAGAGGTACCTCCAATAAACACTTATGTTTTGGGGGCTCTAATACTGTTTTAGCAGGCTATGTAGACTCAGATTTGGCAGGAGATATTGATACCAGGCGGAGTACTATAGGTTATGTCTTTACTGTAGGTGGAACAACAGTGAGTTGGATTTCCAGGTTACAAAAGGTGGTTGCTTTATCCACCACAGAGGCAGAATATGTAGCTGCAACAGAGGCAAGTAAGGAGATGATATGGCTACAATCTTTCATGAATGAATTGGGCACACAACATGTTAACAGTTATTTATTTACGGATAGCCAGAGTGCCATACATCTTGCCAAGAATTTTGCCTTGCATTCAAAGACCAAACACATACAGTTGAGGTATCACTTCATTCGGTCGGTGTTGGATAATGGACAGTTACAGCTGGCAAAGATACATACAGATGATAATCCAGCAAATATGTTTACAAAGGCAGTGACAAGGGAGAAGTTGAGCTCCTCTTCAGCTTCTGTTGGTCTTCTAGACTGAACACAACAAAAATAGAACAGCAGAGTCCAGGGTGCTTATTTCCAGTGGGAGCTACAGGGTCAGTGGTGTTATGATCAGTCTCCAAGTGGGAGATGATATGGTGTGGAGTCTGATCAGTCTCCAAGTGGGAGATTGTTGTTATATGGAGCCTAATCAGACTTGGAGGTTATATTTACACCACTTTTATCAGTGCCCCTTGCGGGGGTTTGGGGGCAGCGCCCCCAAGACGGGGTCAAGGGGCAGCGCCCCTGGCGCGTTCCCTGTCGCGATACAGGGCGGGGTCGAGGGGCAACGCCCCCGAAACCTCACACGGTTTTTTTTATTATTTTAGAATGCACCGGAAGTTTTTTTTTTTTTTCATTGACCGACATAAGAAAACCCTATTTTGTAACCGACAAAAAGCTTGATAAAAAGCGGCTAAGGGTTAGGGTTTTGATATATTGTATTGTAGCATTTTGCAGCGGTATTGAATTGCAGGGATTGCTGATTGTAATCAGTTTGATTTACTAGATAATAATATTGGACTCTCTGTTTGGTGGATGTAGCCCGAGTTTGGGTGAACCACGTTAAAACTTGTCTCTCGCTATTATTATTTCTGTGTATTTCCATTTCTCTGTTTAATCTTTATTTGCATTTAATTGATATCTTCTGCCGGCTAACCCTAACACAATCTCCTTTTTCTTACCTCCTTTTGAGACAAACTTAATCCTTGGTTTGGACACCTTGGAAGAAGAAGGTGCATCACTTTTGTTATTAGTTCTGTTTTCAACTTTCTTTCCTGTCTTCTCTTGAATCTTTGCCTTTGACCCAGTAAGGAACTCTTTCAAACTAAGACCCTTCCTCTGCAACCATATATTAGTATTAGCCAATATAGGTTGGAATCTCTTCCTAATAGAAGTCTCCTCTTTCATGGACCATTTAATTTCTGGCAAAGCTGCGGCTTCAATATTCTCAATGTTATACTTGGGATCTAAAACATCACCCTCATCTTCCATGCCCTCTGGAACGTCAGCTAATCCCAATTCCTCTACCTGACTTAGGTGTAACCTGCAGTAATCCAGTTTCCTTATCTCATTCTGAGTTCTCAGATCATCCCAAACATCCTCAACCATGGGAATATGAAACATTGCCTTCCTTTTGATCTTATCTTGTACCCTTCAGAAATCAAAGTGATGTCTTTTCTTGAATGTTTTCATTGTAACCAACTACATTTCTACTTCCACTGCCTTTGCCTTAGTAGCTGACTGCACTGAATACCTACCAATTTCCATAGGAAACTTAATTCCTGACTTCTTCAGTTCCATCTATTTATTATGCATAACAATTAATTGTCTACACAATTCCATCAAAACTACCTTATCACTTGGATACCTTGGTAACATATACGGATATACTGGATAATATCCAACTCTTAAATAAGTGAAAGTTGGAAATTGGAGAAACAAACAACTAAAAGAATTGACCACTTCCCAAGCTTCATCTGATATTCTCTTCTGTTCAAGCTCATTGTCCCATAAGCACATAAACACTAAAAAGAAGGCATCATTTACCATGCGGAAATGATGAATTGACCCTTTGAGAGTTATTTATGGATAGTATTGAAAAACTGGAACCAACCTCCAACCACCATCTTGATTGAGACCAGGAAAAATCCTCATACTTGCAGCAGCATATACCAGATATGAAGTCATATAAAATTTAAAAGTTGTGCCGACTTTAATCAATTGATCATGTAGAGCATTACTAATTTGCTCACCCGAGAAGATCTTTTGTTGTCTTTTGAGAATGACCCTGATATATGTGTACATCCATTCATGAAATTTGGATGAAGAAGGAAGACCCCTGATTCTACTCAACAATGTGATCAAATCACTGACTTCTTCCACAAAATCACTCCGTGGGAGTTCCTTAGGCCACCTAGACAAATTACTCCTAGGAATCTTCAACCATTTGCTATTGATATGCTTCTTGGCAGATTCCACATCAATCTCAAAATCCTTCTGACCTTTAGCAAAGTTAATTTCCCCAACATTTTCTATAGGTGGACACATGAAAATCTTATCAAAGAACTCTGCATCTAGCCTCATGATAACTTCCCCCTTTGAATCAGACATAGTCCTAGTATCCTTATTATAGTGGCTTGCAACTTGAAGTACAAACTCTGGATTATGGGCAGTGACAGGAAAATATGCAACCAGGTGTATGTTGTTGTCAATGATCTTCTGCATGTAGTGAGGAGGATTAGACTATTTTGTCCTTTCCACAAACTCGGCCATGTCTACATGCCCTATCTCTGTATCTCTGTATCTCTGATCTCATCTACATTGGATTGTAGTGAAGTGATGGGGAAAACCCCTTGATATTTATACTTCATGATCTTGGCCTTTGACGGAGATGGCTCTGACATCAGCTTTGAGGAGAAAACTAGAAATGGTGTCGATCACAAATGCTTGATGAAACTGCAAAAGTTCATGATCTCGCGTTTAGGGGAAAATTAGGCAAATTAGGGGTACTGTGAACTGATGATCATGAACATAGGAACATGCTTGATAGGGGTTGAGAGTGCGCAAGTCAAGTATTTGGGAAAAAGCGAGCCAAAAGTATCAAAAGGCAAAAATTCCCAGTGTTAGGAAAATTTCCAGGAAGACATGCATGGGCGATCAAAATGACTGCTCCTGCATGTGGGGTAGATTGTATGAGTGCAGGGTCGGTCATTTTGACCGCCTCTACAGGTAGGAGACAACTGAGATTTTTTATGTAGGGGCGGTCAAAATGACCACCCTTACATGTGGGTAAAGCAAAAGTCTTTTGTGTATGAGCGGTTGATTTTACCACTATTGCATTGGATGGACAAACCTTTAACATGCAATGTTGGTCGTTTTGACCAACTGTCCATACATATGTAGAATAAACCTTCTCAATAGGTGCAATAGCGATTGTTTTTACTGCTATTACATGCATATGTTAAATGTTTGAATTTTTATGTAGGGGCGGCGGGAATCGCCACCCTTACATTTGGGTAACACTGCTAAGGGAAAGACATATGCATCAGTGATCATTTTGTCCGCCGATACACTACTAAGCAAACAATAATGTGAGGGCGGTGAAAACTGCCACCCTTACATCTAAAGGTGAAACCTAAAACAAAATCTAAGTCTAAGGACGTGATTTGTACGGGAAAGACCCTGCAACCTGGTTAAAACAAAAAACTATGGCAACATGACCAAAATCACTGATAACCCTAAAAGAAGAAACGGGAAATAATTACAACACAAACTTCACCTAGGGTTTTTAAAACGGTGAAGAGAAAAGTCTTTTAAACAAACATTGGATTTTACAGAGACAATTCAAAACAAATGATTTAACAAAACAAACATTTCATAAATTGCAAATAAACATTCATACTTCACACAAACCCTAAAAAAATGAAAAGGAAAGAAAAAGAAACTCACCCGGCAAAAGCACTGAGAAACCCTAAATGAAACAACCGACGAAATATGCTCAAACCAATTGTTTTAGTTACTTAATCGACTTCAGAAGGAGTTAGATTCACAACACAGGAGGTCTCAAACGAAGAAGTAAATGAAAATAACAATAAAAAGCACTTTAAAAGGTTTTAAAAGAATGTAGTAAAACTTGGCACGATTGCCATTAATGCACTTGCAGTTGACTTGAGATGCTCGGGCGACAATTTTCTCCACCATTGCATGAGACGAAAAAACCAACACCTGTACAAGCAATAAAAACCACCACTCATGCAGGTTAAACTTGAAACTAGAGCAACTTGCACAGGTGGTCAAAATGACTGCCCCTGCATGCTTAAACCAAAACATATGTTCAAATGGCAAAATTGACCGCCTCTGCATGAAGAGAAAAAGATTACATGTTCAGGCGGTCGATTTCAACCGTCCCTGCATGTAACTATGAAAATTTTCTAACACCTTGAAAAGGTCAAAATTATTATTTCGACAAGCCTATAACCTGATCCATTTTAACGAACTTCAAGAAATCAACCCAGGAAAACATTACAAGCTATTCTCAGGTATCATATGACTTTGCATGAGGCCAAGAAGACTTGCCTTGATTTGTGAACTTAGAGTGTAGGCTACGAAACGAACAAGTTTCGTAGGGGTCACCCTACAAAATGAGCATAGTTGATTTTGAGGACAACATTCTGTGTACCTTGCTTCCTCTCAGTTGGTATTAGAGCTTGATCACCTTGGATCCTAGTTGTTGGGTAGGGATTTTTTGAGCTAATCTTCAATTGAGTGGGAGTCTGTGCAGAGTATTCTACAATCTTGTTGCAGGAAAAAGATGGTAGGCACATCCGGAAGAATAGAGTTGGAAAAGTTTAATGGTAGTAATTTCAAGTTGTGGAAACTTAAAATGGAAGACATGCTTGTTGACAAAGATCTATGGGAAACAATTTTTAGCACAAAACCAATGGCAATGCCTCAAGATGAATGGGATCTCAAAGATCGTAAAGCTATGGGTCTTGTGAGACTCTATTTAGCTTATTCTGTCCTGTTGAATGTTCATGAAGAGAAGACCGCAAAAGAGCTATGGAAGAAACTTGGTGATGTTTATCAGGCCAAATCCCTAGTAAACAAGTTATTCCTGAGAAAGAAGCTGTATTTTTTGAGGATGGAAGATGGAGGATCAGTTGCAGATCACTTGAATGCTTTTAACATGCTAGTTGCACAGTTGACATCCGTTGGTGTGAAGAAAGAGGAGGAGGATTGTTGCATGACCTTGCTTTGTTCTTTGCCAGACTCGTGGGCCCACCTTGTCATGGCCATTGGGAGTACTACAACCACCTTCAAGATGGATGAAGTGGTGTCTTTGCTGTTATATGAAGAATGCGGAGAAAGTCTTCTAAAATAGCTAAGGAGGCTCTTTCAGTTCGTGGTAGACCCAAAGAGAGAGGGAAAAAGAAAGACAAGAAAGATGAAAAGGGAAAATCCAAATCTCGTGGGAGATCCAAATCTCCTCGAATGTCCAAGGAAGTGTGTTGGAACTGTGGAAAAACTAGGCACTTTCGAAAGGAGTGCAAGGAGGAGAAGAAGAAAAAAAAGAAGAACACCTCTGATTCAGATTCTGACAAATCTCAAGATGATGGTGATGCTTTTATTTCTGCCCTGGCCACCCATGCATGAAAATATGTGTGGTTGATTGACTCTGGTGCTTCTTTCCACATGACGTCACATCGAGGTTGGTTCACAAAGTATGAAGAGTTCGACGGTGGGAAGGTGTACCTGGGTGATGACTCTCACCTGAAGATAGGTTGATGTGGAAGAGTCTTGATCCTATTCCCTAATGGACAAGTGAAGGGGATAATTGGGGTTATGCACATCCTTGGTTTAGCATGAAACTTGCTCTCTATAAGTAAATTGAATGATGCGGGTGTGTAGGTTGTCTTCTCAGGTGGAGGATGCAAGATGACAAGATGAGCTACAATGCTTGCTAAGGGTACTCGAAGAGGTACTCTGTTTTAGCTAGATGCATGAATTACTCAGTGCAATAGTTCTTCTGATTCGAAGAAAAGAGTTTCAGTTACTTTATCCTCGCCATTGGAACCAACAGCAAAGGAATGTGTTGCTTCAACTTTTGATGGTAGTGCATTTTGGGTACCTAAGGGTGCTCATGCTTTGGAAATGAAACTTCCTGTTGAGAAGACAATTTTGTGGCATAAGAGACTTGGTCACATTGGTAAGAAGGGTCTTAGAGCCCTGAAAAATAAAAACCTCGTTGAGGGGTTAAATGATTGTAATCTTGAGTTCAACTTTTACGAACATTGTATATATGGAAAGCAAAACCTTGTTCAGTTTAAGTTCTCACAAGTCTTCTAGTGTTTTGAATCTTATTCATTCTGATGTGTTTGGTCCTGTGAATGTTCCTTCGATTTCTAAATCATTATATTTTGTATCATTCATTGATGATTATAGTAGAGAATTAGACTGGTAAAAAGATTAAGTGTTTGAGAACTGATAACGGTGGTGAGTTTTGTTCTGCAGATTTCGACAAATTTTGTAAAGAACATGGGATTGAAAGACATAAGACAAATCCTTATACCCCACAACAAAATGGAGTTGCAGAGAGGATGAATGGAACATTGATGGAGAGGGCTAGGAGTATGCTTAGTGGTGCTAGCGTCGAACATAAGTTTTGGGCTAAAGCTATAGCCACTTCTTGCTACCTAGTTAACAGGTCTCCTACTTCAACGCTCATTGATAAAACACCCATGGAGGTGTGGTCTGGTAAGAAGCCTTCATTGAGACATTTCATGTTTTTGGTTGTGAGGCATATGCACATGTGCCTAAGGAGAAGAGGTTAAAATTGGAGAACAAGGCAGTTAAGTGTATCTTCATTGGCTATGGTGTCAATGTGAAAGGGTACAAGCTTTGGGATCCTGTGACCAAGAAAGTGTTGTATAGCAGAAGCGTTATTTTTAGAGAGGTATCTCCTTCTCCTGTTGTTTTACAACTAGAAGAAAAAGAAAAGAAAGAAGATGTGGTTCAGTTTTCTACTACCCCTGAGAAGACTGAACCGAACGACCCTATTGGACCTGATGATAAGGAGAGCTCTAGTAGCTCTAAAAGTTCAGAAGAAGAGGTAGAACCTCCACCTCAACCTTTGAGGAGGTCCACGTGAAACATGAAGCAACCTGACAGGTTTGGTTATGTATTGCTAGATTCTAGTTGTGCTTATGCATTGATTACTAACGCTAATGAGCCTAGAACTGTGACAGAGGCTATGGACATGAAAGATGTAGGTTCCTGGAAGGAGGCCATGGAGGATGGGAAAAGAATAAAACTTGGGACTTGGTGCCTTTGCCTGATGGACGGAAACCTATTAAATGTAAATGGGTGTTCAAGAAGAAATTTGGAGCAGATGGCAGTGTTGAGAAGTACAAGGCCAGATTGGTTGTGAAGGGGTATTCATAAGTGGAGGGAATTGATTATGGTGAGATTTTCTCTCACATTGCAAAGCTGACATCTATTCAGTTCCTGTTATCTCTTGCAACAACTTATGACTTAGAAGTGGAACAAATAGATGTGAAGACAACTTTCCTTCATGGTGACTTGGAGGAAGAAATCTATATGTCACAGCCTGAGCACTATGTGGTGAAAGGTAAAGAAAATTTGGTTTGTAGGTTAAAGAAGTCTTTGTATGGTTTGAAGCAATCTCCTAGGATGTGGTACTTGAAGTTTGATGCCTTTGTGTTGTCCATTGGATTTTTGAGATCAAAATTAGATCATTGTGTGTATTACAAGTTTGACAATGATCGTATTCTCATTATTGCACTGTATGTTGATGATATGTTGCTGATTGGGAATGGTAAGAATATAATTTCTAATTTGAAGTCTCAGTTGCCAGCACAGTTTGAGATGAAAAACATAGGGGCAGCCAGGGACATTTTAGGGATGGAGATCAGAAGATACAGAGCAAACAAAAAACTTTGGTTAAGCCAAAGTAAGTATGTGAAGACTGTGTTGGAGAGATTCAACATGGCAGATTGCAAACCATTGTGTGTTCTTGTTTCACTAGGGATAAAGTTATCTGTTAATGATTGTCCAAAGTCTCCTTCTGAGATGGAGGATATGAGCAGAGTACCTCATGCTAGTGCAGTTGGCAGCTTGATGTATGCTATGGTCTATACAAGACCAGACATTGCCCAAGCAATGGGAGTCCTTAGTCAGTTTATGGCCAATCCTAGATGGGTACATTGGGATGCAGTAAAGAGAGTGTTCAGATATTTGAGGGGTACTTCTGAGTATTCCTTATGTTATCATGGTTATCCTATAGGACCTCGGCATTCTATGAGTATTCATGGATTTGTGGATTCTGATTGGGCAGGTGACATTGACATCATGAGATCCACCAATGCTTATGTGTTTACCATGTTTGGTGGTGCTATTAGTTGGATGAGTAAGTGACAACATGTGGTTTCTTTGTCCACGACAGAAGCAGAGTACATGGCAGCAACTCGTGCTTGTAAGGAAGCCATTTGGCTTAAGAGGTTTTGTTTAGATATTGATTTTGATGCAGGACGGATTACTATATGTTGTGACAGTCAGAGTGCAATTTGCTTAGCAAAGAATCCTACTTTCCATGCTAGAACAAAGCACATTGATGTTTAGTATCATTTTGTTCATGATATGGTAGAAGATGGGAAGGTGATATTGGAGAAAGTAGACACTTTGAAGAATGCTGCAGATGCATTGACTAAACATGTGGGCACAAATAAGTTCAGATGGTGTTCGGAGTCTATGGGCCTCTTGGCCCCTAGCAGTTAAATCTTGTCAGTCTATTGGCTCTTGCAAGGTGTTCGACAAGTGGGAGAATGTTGGGAATTAAGGTGTCTCAACCTTTGCAAATTCCCAGCACTGATCATTTATTTATTTATTTGCCCATGATATAATTTATGTTGCACATCCTGTTTTGTCATTTAGTGTGAAGTGGCACGGTGATTTGTCACTCAACTTGGAAGGTGACTAGGATGGTCAACTCATCCCATGTGGATATAGGCATCCCATTTGAGGTGGCACTAATATGCCATATGTCAGCATCTTGTGGTATGACAAAGGAGTTATCTTGTATGACAGAATCTATAACGCGTAAGAGACAAGTATAGAGATTTCTATGACAAGTGAAGACAAGTGTCGAAAAGCATCTTTGCATGCGGATAAGGCATCTTTGGGCACCCAAGTTGGGCTATAACATGTTGTAAGAGGAATTTTAGTCGTGTATGACAGATTCTCTTACAACATTAAGTGTTGTCATGTTGCAGATTTTTATGACAGTTGTAAGATGCGTAAGAGCATCTGTCATTGCCTATTTTTAGCATTGGAGCGCTCTACCTTGGGAAGTCAAATCTGCCATGTTATGACGGATGTAAGAGAGTTGAAAATGTGTTGGACAAGTGTCCTTTGACTGGGTAAATGGCCATGTGGCCAAGATGGATACCCATCTTTAGAGGCTTCTCAATATTGCCTTGTAACTCTATATAATGCATTGTTTTGGAGTTGTAGTTGCATAGTGTTGATACAGGTATTGTTATGCTGCCAGAATTACTCCAGAAACGACATTTGCAGATTCCTGGAAGAACTTGCATTGCAAGTGTATTGTAATCCTTTACAGATTTGTTAATACATTGTGCAAGTTTTGGAGTGTGGGGTTTTTTACTTGAAAAGGTTTTTCCCCACAATATATCTTGTGTCAATCTCTCTTTCTATGTGCTGTGTTGTTGCTGTAATATTTATGTTATGTGTTTAACATTGCTACAATTGTAAGGATTTAAAAGAATTTGCATACTATTCCCCTCATTAGGTTGGTGTAGGAAGTGTGTTCCGCATACCTTGCTTCCTTTCAGGTAAGTCATAGGTAAATCTGTCTGCATGAAACCTAAAAATAGAAAGAATTATGTTTGGGTTTCTTAGATCCACATTAAAAAAACACTTTTGATTTTGATTGTTAACGACTTGGTTGGTGGTGTTAAGATAAGTATTTAGAGTTGCTCTAACCATTCTAGCTTATTTACAGGTGCCCAAGCCTAAGAGGTCTGTGTCATCAACAAATTGAAGGTGAGTTAGGACTTCCTCCCCAATCTTGAATCCAGAAATTAGGCTAAGCCTTCTTTTTTCAAGAAAAAATATGCGCAAGCCCTTAGCGAGAATGAGAAACAAATAAGGAGAACAAGGATCACCTTGACGTAGACCACAAGAAGCTCCACAAGGACGAGAGGGGAGGCCATTTATAAGAACATAGTAGGTCAGAGAAGCAACATAGCTCATAATCCAGTCTATCCAAGCTTGGGAGAAGCTGAAGGCAGACATCATTTTAGACAAAGAGGACCACTCAACCTTGTCATAAGCCTTTGACATGTCCAATTTGATAAACATACTAGATTTTCCAAAGTTCTGCATTGAGTGAATAGCCTCCTAAGCCAGGATAAATCCATCTAATATATGTCTACCCTTGACAAAACCACCTTGCTCAGGGCCTGTAATTTTATGAAGAAGAGGTTTCAGATGGTCAACCATCATAGAAGTGAGAATTTTATAAATAACATTGCATAAAGCAATAGGGCAAGAAAATTATGATTCAATGCTTTGAGCATTCTCTTATTGGCAAGAGACTCTTCAATAACAACAATATCATCCTTGTGAATAAGGCTCCAAGGAAAACCGTCGGGACCCAGATTTTTCCCAGTGCTCATATTAAAAACAACTTTCCTCACTTCTTCGCTATCAATGGGATTTAGGAGAACCTAATTGTCTTCTTCAAAAATAATGGAAGGGATGGCTGCTAAGACTTCAAGTTGAGCCTGAAGGTCCTAGACGTCACTGGCCTTCAATAAATTAGTAAAGTAATTTGAGGTAAATTGCTATTACTCAGGAATGGAGTGCAAAGGCTGACCCGTCATATCTTGAAGAGCATCCATCTTGTTCCCCTGCCTTCTACCACAAGCTGACTGTGGAAAAAAGTGGTGTTTCTATCCCCCTCCAGAAGCCAAGAAATGCGAGCATGTTTTTTCCAATAAATATCCTCTTCGGTATCAATAGATTCAATAGCATTATGGAGGGCATCATCTTCATATTTCAACTTATCAGAGATGATTCCTTCCCGGAATTATTTCTGAACTTCATCCCATATGACAAGCAAGGGAGCTCTTTGATTCTAAAAATTAGATTTATTGTTACGCTTCCATCCTTTCAACTGATATTTGACATGATGGAGCTGTTTTGAAGTCTGAACATAGCAGTACCAAAAGGCGGTTTGCCCTCTTCCCACCATTTAGGAATAATTTGCCGAAGTTTGTCTTTTAAAAGCCAGTAATTTTCAAATTTGAATGGTTTGTGGAAATTACCCGTTTTGATGCCTCCATCAAGAAGGATCAAGGAGTGATCAGAGACAGGGCCTTCAAGGATATGAGTAGTTAAATTCCACTTCACAAAGGCCTCCTCTGAGACCATAAATCTGTCTAATCTCACCTTCTTGGAGTCAAGATCTTTTCTTTTGTTGGTCCAAGTAAAGTAGATCCCAGGAGCTTTGATGTCTATTAGATGTAGGGCATGAACCTGAGCAATCATATGACAATCCCCAATGTCAAGAGAAGGGGAGCTGCCTTCTTGATCTCTACAAGATAGTTTGGTATTAAAGTCTCCGACAACAATCCAGTCTAAATCTTCTTTGGAGGATCTCATACTTTGGAGTGCAGTCCATTGACGAGTTAGGCATGCAAAATTTTGGTCCCCATAAAAGTTAATAATCAGAATCTGCTCCTTAGTCACATTATTTCGAAAGAGAGAAGTGAGAACACCCCTCTAGGCAATATGTTCCAAAATAGTCCATTCAAGAGAGTTCCAAAGGGTGATAATCCCTCCTGAGGCACCTCGGGCAACCACCGCCATATGACCAACACCTCTCCATATTTTGTTGACATCTTTATCAATAATATCCAAAGACATTTTGGTCTCTTGGATAAGCAAAAAATTAGTATTATGATTCTCTAATAATCTGCGGACAGCAGCTTGATGGGTGCTACTGTTTAAACCCCTAATATTCGATGTGATTATAAAATCATTGTTTACCATGGGACATGTATGAATCAAGAGGCCTTACCAATCCTTCATTGATAAGTTTTTCTCCTTGATAAGATATTAATGCTTTCGCTGTTTTTCGGCCTGGTCCTTGAGAGCTATTATTTTTCGGTCTCTTTTCTATCTGGGTAATCCCAAGAAGAGGCTTTTCCCTACTCTTTTCTGCTAGTTCCATGATAATTTCTTGAACTGAAAGTTGTTATTGGGAGAAAACTATCATAGCACTTGCCATTTCTGATTGAGAGGTGTTACGGGAAAATGTGGAGATAATATCAATAATCAATAATAACCCAATAACTCAATGAAATGGAAATAATCAAGATTCAAACACAAAGGTCGATACCTTGCAAACCTTAATACTCCATGGCTTCCATTGTTCGCCTATCTCAAATTGATCTTTCATATGAATGAAGGCCTCATAAGGTGCACTTCCTTGCTTTTTTTTCCTTCAAGATGACAATAGAGAACGGCTATGATAGTTCTTGCAATGAAGAGGATTTTCGATACAATGCAAATGGTGATCTCAAGCTATGGAATGGATTGGTGCCAAAGGCACGCTGTGATTCTTGCAGAGTAAGTTTATAAAAGCTTGGATGATTGAAATGGAGGAATAGGGGTTGTACTTATAGATTTGTGAGAGAGAAGATCAACGGTATAGAATGAATAAGAAGATCAACGGTTGAGGAAGTTTGAGAGGATGTGCGTGAATAGGAAGAGGACAAGTGTCCTGCTCCTTCATGCACTAGAGGAGTTAACAGAATAGAATGAAGAGTTAATTGAATTGATTAATTAGTTAACAGAAAAGACTAACTAGTTAATTGATTTGATTTATGAGTTAACTAATTGGAACTGGAGGATAAATAGGACATGTGGGTGAGGGAACAATTAAGTAAATATTAAAATATTTAATTGCATGTGCACATGGACTAATTGAATTATTTCTCGTGTTAATTCAATTTTAGAAGAAATAGATAACTTAAATAAATATTTGGATTTATTTAAATATAGAGGATGGTTTAAGTTTAGAAAAAATTAATTAAATAATTTGGTATTATTTAATTTAGACTGGATTTAGAAGAATTTGGAAGATTTTAATTAAATAAATGATTTTATTTAATTTTGTGGAAGAATGTGAATCAAATAAATAAATTGATTTATTTATTTATCGATAGAGGAATTTAAAATGAAATAAATATTTAAAATATTTATTTAGACAGAGTCGTGTCATTTTTAGGTGTATACATTTTGCCCCTCTTTGATGCAATGTGTTTTATCATGTTGTTTCAAAGAATAAGAATTTCTGATAATGATACATGCCCCAGTTTGCCCCTGGTACAGGTTTAACGACGCTAGGATGCCCCCTTGGGAGATTGGATGGGAAGAAGTTTCGAGGGTGTGAGACGGACAATCTCACGATGAGGAAGGGTTGAACAACTAGGCTAGGGTGAAGAAAATAGGTTATGGCTTGGAAAAGCGATGGAGAAAGGGTATGGAGAACTGACAAGGTCGCCACACAGCTAGTTATGGTTGCAAGGCTATATATAGAAGCTGGGTCCACAATCCTAGTCATTTGCATACTTGTCATTTGTTGAGAGATATTTGGAGCTTTGTAGAGCGCAAGAGCTAGAGCAGTCAGCATAGAGATGGATATTCCACATGTGGAGCACCAGTTTGAGAGGGTCTGATGATTTGGATGGCCAGTACAGGTAGGACCCCCGGTACGTACTTCAGAAAAACTTAGGCTAGGGGCATTTATGAGTGTAATAAATGCTAGGTAAAGTAAGGGAAGTATATGTGCCGAAACAGTGAACGGATGCGCTAATGTGGTAAATGCACAGTTACATAGAGTAAAAGTGCCGAAACAAGGAGTAAATGCACAACTCGGACAGATGCACCAAAATAGAGAGTAAATGCATTACAGAATGTATTGGATGCGCAGGAACGTCTTGTGTATGGATTCTAACGCACAAAAACTCAATTTTGAAGTTAGATTGGGGCAAGGCACCACGGTGGGCGCCAAAAATGTTACAGGAAAATGTGGAGATAATATCAATAATCAATAATAACCCAATAACTCAATGAAATAGAAATAATCAAGATTCAAACACAAAGAAGGATACCTTGCAAAACTTAGTATTTCGGAGCTTCCATTGTTCGCCTATCTCAAATTGATCTTTCATATGAATGAAGCCCTTAGAAGGTGCACTTCCTTACTTTTTTCTTCAAGATGACAATAGAGAACGACTATGATAGTTCTTACAATGAAGAGGATCTTCAATACAATAAAAATGGTGATAATGATGATAGTTGATCGCAAGCTATGAAAGGATTGGTGCCAAAGTCACACTGTGATTCCTGCAGAGTAAGTTTATAAAAGCTTGGATGATTGAAATGGAGAAATAGGGGTTGTACTTATAGATTTGTGAGAGAGAAGATCAACGGTATAGAATGAATAAGAAGATCAACGATTGAGGAAACTTGAGAGGATGTGTGTGAATAGGAAGAGGACAAGTGTCTTGCTCCTTCATGTACTAGAGGAGTTAACATAATAGAATGAAGAGTTAACTGAATTGATTAATTAGTTAACAGAAAAGACTAACTAGTTAACTGATTTGATTTATGAGTTAACTAATTGGAACTAGAGGATAAATAGGACATGTGGGTGAGGGAACAATTGATTAAATATTAAAATATTTAATTGCATGTGCACATGGACTAATTGAATTATTTTTGGTGTTAATTCAATTTTAGAAGAAATAGATAACTTAAATAAATATTTGGATTTATTTAAATATAGAGGATGGTTTAAGTTTAGAAGAATTTAATTAAATAATTTGGTATTATTTAATTTAGACCGGATTTAGAAGAATTTGGAAGATTTTAATTAAACAAATGATTTTATTTAATTTTGTGGAAGAATGTGAATCAAATAAATAAATTGATTTATTTATTTATTGATAGAGGAATTTAAAATATTTATTTAGACAGAGTCGTGTCATTTTTAGGTGTATACAAGAGGTGTCACTTTTCTTTATAGCTAAAACGTCATTGGGGGTAGTTAGTAAAGGAACAACAAGTTGAACTAAATCATCGACAAGATTTTGGACTACCAAGTCTTAAGATTGTTCTTCTTCTTGATCCACCAGGGTCTTGAAAATCTCATAGCTATTGGAAGGTTTGAGATGTGTCTGATCCTTCCCTTCTTTATTTTTTTGTCTCTTGTTTCTTTTTGGTTGTTCAAATCCATCCTAGTGGATTTCCTTCCATTTCTAGGGATTGATTTGTTCTTTACAAGCAGTTTGTTTGCTCTTTGTATATGGGCTTGGTAAAGTAGGAGAGGATGCATCTCCGAAGATTGGATTAGAGGGACAGAGATAAGCTAAATGACCATATTTATGGCATACTTTACATTTAAACAGCAAAGCCTCATAGTCTAATTGTTGTGTCCAAGAAAGATTTCTTATTTCAAGTTTAATATCTGTAGGTAAGGGCTGGCTGAGATCCATTTATACACAAAGCCGAGCAAAAACTACAGAGGTTCCTTCCATTGTATCTCTAGAGATGCCTAGGAAATTTCCAAGAGAGTTACCTATGATTTCCAATACTGGTAGAGCCCAATATTCCATTGGTAGGGCATACATTCGGATCTAGACAGGAATAGCAACAGGTTCAATCTTGGGATCAAAACCAACTTTCTAAGGTTGGATAAACAACCCAGAAGGTCCATGACTTCTTTTTTCAGACTCAAAGGCCTTATTTCTATTAGAGATAGAAGAAAAACTAACAATGTAGTACCCATTGTTAATAAACCAGAGAGAGTATTCCCGTGGAGTTCCCAGTTATTCCTTATCCATGAGTGCAGAAAATTTAAAGATGGGCAAAACCCATAAACTTACAGATTAGATTGTGATTCATCATGTAGGAGACATTTTCTTCTACTAAATCTTGTAAGATGATTATCTTTGGTCTCGTATTGGATTGGGAAAAGCAGTCATTGATTTTGTGGCAGGAAGAGGGATGACTTGTTGCTATGAAAACATTCTTAGCACTCGAGATTGGAGCCCTGGATGACTGATGAGGATGGTCCTCTTTCAGCAGATCTAGAAAGGAAGAAGGCGGGTCAGGAGGAGCACGGGAGGTGGACCCCATTGGGTCCGATGAAGGCGGCAGGGATGTAGAAGACACAAGCAGCTAGAGGAAACCCTAGCGTAGCATCTAGTCCTTTCTTCAAATTTTGGATTTTAGCCATTATTAAGTTTAGTGTTACCCTTTTATTTCAGACAATTATTTTTCCTTTCAAGAAACAATTAACAATATTGATTAAGGTTAAAGTTGATGTTTAGTTGTTAATAGACTAGACAAGAGATATAATTTACTTTTGGATAAATTTGGAAGAGGTGATTATGCCTAGTACTCAAAGATAGCATCACAATGTTAGTAGGGCACTAGACATTATGTTGAGATTTTGTTATCAACCAAGTGGTATTTAATATTGCCTAGAGAATGATTAAGACAAAACAATTACCCATCTATACTATAATTCTAGCATTGCATATTCTTAAGATTCTAGTTTTTAGATCTAGGGATTGATGACAAACTTGGTTTTGTTTTGCGTCATTGAAGTAAAACTTTAAATGTCGAAAATAATGAAATTGACTTAAATAGATAATATCTATTTCAAGGTTAGTATTATTTTTATTATCTTTAGTATAAGATAGACTCTGGCTTAGTTGAAGGTGTTTAAATTCTTTTCTATCCATCCTATAGTTTTTGTGAAGATGATCTATGTAAATAAATAATACATGACTAATGTTTTGGATTTCAAAGTGTTATTGGGATGGCAATATTTGAAATATTTAATGTGACTTATTAACTCTTTCATAATCATTTTGTCATAGCTTATTTATCCATGTTTCATCAAATTATTTATTTTCATATGCATTTTCATTAATTTTTCAATTGCATAACAAATACTATCATTACAATACTTCAAAGACAGGTACTCACCACTATGTGGCACTTGTTAATAAATAAAGAAACATAAATTCATTATATTTATCATAATAACTTGTGTTAATTAATTTAATATTTAAAGATGTCAAGGGACAAAAATCAAATTTAGGATATGTACCTTGATTTTTTAATGAAAATAATTTGAATACATAGATATCAACATCTTGGATACTTATATATATTCGTTCAACATTTGAGAGCACTCTACAACTGTTTCCCGCCTTCTGCTTTTTGAATTTGAATTTGAACTTCGATCGCTACAGGGGACCCAGGGGATCCCTCGGACCCTCTGGTGAGGGGTTGTCCGAAGCTTGCTTCGAGGGTTGAGATGATCCTCAGTTTTCTGGACAGTGGTAAGGACCTTTCTGGTCACGTGCTCAGTGATAAGGACATTGGGTCCTCTGCTCACACGCTGCAAAACAAGGAGTTGGGCCCTAAGGCTTGGAAAAATGCCCTTTTAAGGGAGGAGTCAAAGGGAGCTCATGCTTTACCTCAGTTTAGTGATATAGTTGATGGGTTGGCAATTGTGCTCCCAAATTTCACTGTGGAAAGAGTGATCTCTACTATGGAGAATGCTCTTGTGGGAAAGTTTTTTTCCTTCAGGCCCAACATTGATGTGATTAGGAAATGGGTGACTGCCAAATGGAGTGTGAAGGGAAGTGTTATTGTGAGTGCAATGATTGGTGGTTCGTTTCTCTTCAAATTCATGGCTAGAGAAGACCTTGCCTTTGTTCTTGCAAGGGGGCCTTGGTTGTATGGAAAGCATAGTTTATCCCTTTGCAAATGGAAGCCAGGGTTTGACATTGTTGCTAATCTCAATAAAACGACGCCAGTTTGGGTCAGACTCCTAAGTCTTCCTTTGGAGTACTGGGACAAAGAGATCTTTATTTGGATCGCCAATACGTTCAGGCATTTCATTGCTCTTAACAGTACCACCAGGAGCAAATTGAGGTTAGTATTTGCTAGATTATGTGTCAGCATTGATATTATCAAGGTCCTGCCCAATAATATTACACTAGAATCTAAATATGGCCATTGGGTTCAACCTATAATTTATGAAAACTCTACAACCTTTTGTCAAATCTGTAATAAGAAGGGTCATCTAGCCTCACAGTGCAAGGCCAAAAGGCCTACCCCAGTTCCGGAGATTCAGACTATTGATACCGAGGATGAATATCCCTTTAAGGAGGATCTGCTGAATATTATGTGTTCTCTCGAAAAGGGTAATGATGACAAGGAAAAGGATGAAAATATGTCCCTTTACCCAGGAGTGTCCAAAGACTCAAGACCACCACAGCCTGGGGGGGTTGGAGACTTTGCCCCTTCCTAGTGGGGAGGGATGCACAACCCCGTTGGTTGCTGGTATGGAGGAAGGGGAGATCCATCAAGGGGATGCCCCAGAGAAGGAGGTATTAGTGGAAAAGGTGGAACATTTTAGCTTGAACAACCCTCTAGGGGCTAAGGAAGGCAATTCGATTGCTGGCTATAACTCTGGATTGGGTGTGTCTTCTCCTAGTGACAAAACCCTCATCCTTACTCCTGGGGCTAGTTCCGATGTCACTGATTCTGAAGGATGGACCGCTGCTAAAAGGAAAGGCAAAGGTCCCTTGAAGAAGACCCTGGATGTGGGAGCATATATCAAGCAAGGAAGATCGTCTCAAAGAGAGACTAGACAGAAGGCAATTAATAAGGACATTGCAATGGGAAGACAGAAGACCTTGGAGATTAGATCCAAGAAGGCTCCAAACAAATGAGAATCCTCTCATGGAATATTAGGGGGTTTAACAACCCCAATAAGCAATTCTCTGTCAAGAATTGTATTTATGATAACAAAATTGACATTCTAATGCTTTAACAAGTAAAGATGAGAATTGAGGGCTTCCAAACTGTTGCAAGGAGTGTGTGGCCTAATGTTGATTACCTTACCTGTGATGCTTGTGGTGCCTTTGGGGGTATAGTCACTATGTGGAACAGTCAAGTGGTCAAAGGAAGGGTTATTGAGAAAAATAAAAAAAATTGGTGGTAAGTATGGAAACTAACAATAATTCTTGGAACCTGATCAATATATATGCTCCTAATCAGAGGGGCCCAAGAAGAGAGTTATGGGAACTTCTATCCTCACTGATTGCTAGAGACCCCTCTAGTTGTTGGATGTTAGTTGGTGATTTTAACACCCCTCTATTCCCCTCGGAAAAGAATGGTGGGATACTGGACTACACTGGCAGTATGATGGACCTGATTGATTTTCTCAATAAAGAGGGTCTAATGGATCTTGATATTTAAGATAACCGTTTTACCTGGTCTAATCAGAGAAAGGGGAGAAATCTGATTCAAGTCAGGTTAGATAGGGTCTTGGTCTCTCCTAGCTGGGAGTTTGTCAACACTTGTTCTTTGAAAGCTTTGCCTCGAACTACTTCGGATCATAATCCATTGCTTCTTTCGTGGAGAAGTGTCAATGGTAAGGGCCCCTTTCCTTTCAGGTTTGAGATTATGTGGACTAAACACCCCAATTTTAAGGAAAAGTTAACTAGCTGATGGAAGGAGGATGTCCAAGGGACACCTATGTTTAGACTTGCGCAAAAACTGTTGATGGTTAAGAAAAAGTTTAAAGGTTGGAATAGGTTCAACTTTGGGAATATTTTTGATGACAAAAGGAGGATTAATGCTAAACTAGGGGAGTTACAAAGGAGAATAGAGGATGGGGACTCTTTGGAGGAGACTGCTAAGGAAGAAGAGCTTTTGAGAGGTGAAGAGAAAGAGTTGCTTTTGAAAGAGGAAATTTACTGGAAGTAGAAGTCAAGGGTGTAGTGGCTGAAAGAAGAGGATAGGAACACCTCTTTTTTTCATAAATCCACGATGAAACACATGAAAAGGAATAATATAACCAAACTCATGGATGACAGGGGAATTATGGTTGATTCGGACTTTCAGATTGGAAAGGTGGTTACTTCTTACTTCCATAACTTTTTGTTCACTCAAGGCTGCAACATTAATTAGGAGCTCATTGACATCATTCCTACTATTCTGAACGAGGAGGATAATACACAGCTTGGAAAAATGATTACTAAGGAGGAAGTTCGGGCATGTCTGTTCTCTATGGGCACATTTAAGGCCCCTGGGCCTGATGGCTTTTCCTCTGCTTTCTTTCAGGTTTATTGGGACATTGTAGGTAAAGATGTCACTGAGGCTGCTAGGGACTTCTTTAGGACTGGCAAGCTGCTGAAGCAACTTAATCATACTTTCATTGCTCTGATTCCTAAAAAGTCAAATCCTGTGTGTATGGGAGACTTTAGACCCATAAGCCTTTGAAATACTGTCTACAAGATTTTTTCTAAGATCTTAGTGTCGAGGCTTCAACCCATCCTTGACAAGCTTATCAGCAGCTGCCAAAAAGGATTTGTGCCGGGCAGGCAGATTACTGATGTGGCCATTTCAACCCATGAAATTATTCACTCCATGGAAAGAAGCAAAATCCTAGGAATGGCTTTTAAACTTGACATCTCAAAAGCTTGTGATAGAGTTGATTGGGAGTTCCTTTTCTCTGTTCTGGGGAAGTTGGGCTTTCAAGGTAAATTCTTACAACTTGTTAAGGTCTGTGTCACTACTGTCAGATTCTCTGTTTTGGTGAATGGGGTTCCTAGGGGCTTCTTCAATGCTGGTAGGGGGCTTAGGCAAGGGGACTTGTTGTCCCCCTACCTTTTCATTCTTTTGGCTGAAGTCCTAAGTAGAAGCTTCCTATATTTGTTAAACTTGAGAGAGATCAAAGGCGTTAAACCAGCTTCAATAGTTGCTCCGGCAGCTATTTAGCAATTTGCGGATGATACCATCCTGTTTGGTTCAACTTCGGTGGTTGAGGCTAGAAAGTGGAAGAAAGTGTTACAAGATTATGCTACCTCGGTTGGCCAATGCATCAACTATGATAAGAGCCAGGTGTACTTTTTCAATACCCCTTTCGTGCTCCAACAAAAGATTATGGGGATTCTTGGTTGTTCTATGGGAGTGCTCCCTGGTATATATCTTGGACTCCCCTTTACTGTGAAAGATGTCTCTCCTGACTACTGGAATTCTATCTTGGAAAGGATTCAGAGGAAATTGGCAGGGTGGAAAGGTAAATTACTGAGCCAAGCAGGTAAGTATCAGCTCCTTAAGGCTTCTCTACAAGGTATTCTTGTTTATTTTTTATCCCTCTTTAAAATTCCCAATTATCTAGCTGAGAAGTTGGAAAAAATCCAAAGGAATTTTTTATGGACTGGATTGGAAAGTAAGAAAAGAATGGCTCTGGTGGGATGGGATAAAGTGTGCAGACTGAAAATCCAAGGGGGGTTAGGATTAAGAAAGATGAACCTCCTTAATAAGGCCCTTATTTCTAAAAATGGGTGGAACCTTTTAACCAGAGGCAAGGACTAGGGTAGTATCATGAGAGCTAAATACTTTGGGAATTTGGTTCCTGAGGACCTTTTACACACTTTTGACTTCCCTAAAGGCTCTGTGATATGGAATAATATTTTGAAGTGTGGAACGGTGCTGCTGCGAGGTGTTAAGTGGAAATTGGGTGATGGTGAAACTATAAGGTTTTAGGAAGACAACTGGACTAATGGAGGACCTTTAAAGAGAATTCAGAATATTCAAGGATTGATTAATTTAGCGGTCCACCACTTTGGTGGGCTGGCTTGCGACTATTTTCTTCCTTGTAAAAGGGGATGGAAACAATTGTCAGATTGTTGTCAGAGTCAGGTTGATCTTATTAGGATGGCTGATGAGACCCAAATTTCTTTGAAAGGTTGCAGAATTCCCCTATTTCCCCAAAAAGATAGACTTCTATGGGCTAAGGAGAAGACTAGGTGTTTTACTGTGAAATCAACTTATAATCTCTTTTTACTACAAACTGGAGACAACTTATGGAGGAAAAACTAGAATCATAATCGTATTCCGAAGATTAACCATTTTTGGTGGTTGGTGGTGCAGAATAAAATCCTAACCATAGATAACCTTTGGCTCAGAGGATTTAAAATACTTAATAGATGTGTTCTTTGCATGAAAGATTAGGAGACTATCTCACACATTCTTTTGGACCGTGATTTCTCTTGGGAGCTCTGGTGCTCTGCTTTGAAGATTCTCAGAATCTCCTGTTGTTGGAATGGTGACCTGGATGCTTGCATTAGGCCATGGTACTCTCCCTTTTCCAATCCTATTTGTAGGGAAATTTGGGCCCCAGTCCCCCCCCCCCCCATTTTGTCCTAGGGCTTGTGGAAAGAGAGGAATAATAGGCTCTTTAGAGAGAAGTTTAGAGATCCTAAGGAAGTGTTTTGTTCAGTTATCAAACTGCTGCAAGATAGTGTCACTAACAGAACTCTAAAAGCGGTTGAAACTCCTCCTAATGTTTTGGAGTCTTGGATCATTAATCAATGGACCATCCCGGTTAGCATGTGCAGAGTGGATGATAGGAAGAGAAGAGCTAGGGCAAGTTCTAAATGATCACCACCCCCAGCTGGATGGTCAAAGCTCAACTTCGATAGTGCTGCTAAAGGCAACCCTGGGTTGGCAAGTGGTGGGGGAGTTATAAGGTCGGATAATGGTGCCCTTTTGGCTGCTTTTGCAGGGGGTCTAGGTGAAAATACTAATAATGTTGACGAGGCCTCGACTCTCCTTCCATTGAATGTTAAAGTTAGCATTCTGAATGAGGCATCTCACTAATTCATTATGACTGCTATCATAATTTGCATTGCCTTGTGCGGAGTCTTCTTGGGCTTCCCTCATCTCTTGGAGGGACGTGACATTGATGACGTCATAAAGCTTCCCACTCATCCTCTCTTGATGATGTGGACTATGGAGTCCAATGGGGACTTGAGACAACTCAGCAATATTCAGGGTAGTCAGCATTGCCGACTTAAAGGGTCTTTTCACTCCCGATTGAATGGGTTGGCTGCGACGGGCTTGCACGAGTTGCCTATGGAATGAAATAATGACAAGAATGCGCCTGGGGATGGGATGGACATACTTGGGAATTCGAGAAGAGAAGTTGGTTTAAATATTTTTAATTATCTTTCTAGAGTGTTTGTTCTATCTTTGTGCTTCTCTATTCTCTGCAACTACTTTGTCTGCTTTGAGAGGTGTTTGTCTAGGAATATGGGTGGGGAGAAGGTTAGGATGGAGCCAACGATGTGTGGGGAATTCAAGGAGGATTTACAGGTTTGGAGTATCGCCTATGAGGGTAGTGTGACTCCTTTTCTTGAAAGTCTGAATGGCTATGATGAGCTTCTTTCAGCCCAGTTTGCTGATTCTTGGGATGGGAATAGGAGGGTGAAAGTTGGCGGGGTGCAGTTTGTTGTGTCAGAGGAATCCATAGCCAATGCTACGGGTTTGCTTCGAAAAGGGAAAAGGATCAAGAAACAAATGAGGGTCCAAGATACTGAAGGATTGAAGCAGTTCTACCACGAAGGGGAAAAGCAGATTAGGCTCTAGGGTGGTCTCGATCGTGCGAGCTTGATCAACCCTTGGGATTGGGTATGTGTTCTTATCATGAAATTTTTCACCCTGGAAGGGCGTTACAGGTGTTTTTATCATTATCACTTTGCATTGTTAAACCATTTTCTGACATAAAATCCTGGTTAACCTTCCTTTTTACCTTCTCTCTAGTCTTGAGTCCTATGTGCTTCAAACTAAGAAGGCCAAGGAGGGAAATCCTGAGATGGTTGCTTTGCCTTTACACCAGGGGCTCATCTTTCGCCTGTATCACTACCATCTTGCACTCTGCCCTACTAAACCCCCTTCAACTCGTCTTGTAGAAGATAGCCCCAATGATGACTCTGAGGATAATATTCCTCTTAGTGTTAGGTTTGGAAGCCCCTCCACTTTAAAAACTCCATTGCTCTCTGATCCTAATTCACCTTCTAACCCTCTTGTGAGTTGTCCTTCTGCCCCTGTTTCTAGCCCGCCTGTGGTGAAGGCCACATCACTTTCTAAGACTCATATTGATGGTCAGGCTTCGAGGGCCTCTATTTCTATTGATTTGGAGTCTCACGACCAGTCTCGCGAGCAAGCTGCGGAGGGCCTCTGTGACCTCAAGAATAAACCGTTGATTCAGGGCAACAGGGAACGTGAAAGGGTGAATCCTACCTCTACTAAAAGCAAAAAGAAGAGGGGTAAAAGAAGTGTTGAGGGGCCGGGGAAAGAAACTCAGCAGGTTGAGGAAAGAACAGACAAACAAAATGATCAGAAAAAGGAAAAGGTTGAGATTGTTAAGGAAGAGGTTGAGATTGTTAAGGAGAAAGTTGTGGGATAAGATAACACTGTGCGAAGGCCGAGTTTAAGGAGGTCTTCCAGGTTGGCTGGGGAAAGGCCCCAAGTGTTGAAAATTGTCGACTACTCCTATGCTTCTGAACAAGATGATATGGAGCAGGAGTTTGAAATAAAGGAAGTTAAAACAACTCCCATGCAGGAATAGGATGGCACAAGTCATTTTGAGTCGATGAATAATTCTTTTTATGACTCTGACCCTGAGGAAATTGAAATTCAGCAAACTCCGGATAAGGAAGTGATGAGTGCCAGAGTGGAGGTGGGTAACAGGAAACTAGAGATGGAACTTGTGGAGGTCAAGGCTTGCCTCTCAGCCATGGATAGCAAAGTCAAGGTGCTGATTAAAATGGTTCTGAAGTCTTCTCATAGGGTTGCTGCTACCTTTTCTATTCTGCAGGGGGATCCGGATAACGACGTGGAGTCTCTGATCGAGGACAAGGAGAAAATGCTAAATCTGATTTCTGATGACTGGAAATCTTTACTTAGTTTTGTTATCTACTTTTGTTTATGGAATTGGACTCTGAACTATCTTAGTATGTAATTTTGCTGTCAGTCTACTGTGCTTGAGCTGTTTGTGGCCTTGGGCCTATTTTGCTACCTGACTAGCTTTTGTTATTGGGACCTGTACCTGAGTTTGCAACTTACTAATATCAGAAACATCTTGGATACTTTATATTTTAGGGGAAGTTTATATTTCTACATATTATTATGTATACATGGCAATCACATCCTATTGGTGAAAAATTTGCCCTCTTGAAAGAGAGGTCACAAGTTCGAATCCTTCAGGGGGTAGGGTATGTATGCATCATATTAGAAGCACAATTAGGTGCCTCCAGCGTACTGGGAGTATGTATGAAGTAGTCTCATATGGAGTAGATCCATGAAGTAGTCTCATATGTTATAAGCCACATATGAATTAGTCTCATATGAAGTAGACCCAAAATCAGGTCACCCGACATGGTAGACTATAAAAGGATTCCATTTCTTTCAATAAAAGTGCTAGTTATGGTGTACACGTGTCTACCCTTTAGATGAAAGCAACACATATTTCATTAGTCAAAAATACACAGCAATATGGTGTACATGTGTCTACCCTTTAAATGAAAGCATCACATATTTCATTAGTCAAAAATATACAACATTATAGGAGTATGTATGAAGTAGTCTCATATGTTATAAGCCACATATGAAATAGTCTCATATGAAGTAGACCCTATGAAGTAGTCTCATGTGAAGTAGACCCGTGAAGTAGACCCGTGAAGTAGTCTCATATGTTATAAGCCACATATGAAATAGTCTCATATGAAACAGACCCAAAATCAGGTTGTCCGACATAATAGACTATAAAAGGATTCCATTCAGTTCAGTATAAGTGCTAATTATGGTGTACAAGTAGCAGCACATATTTCATGTAGTCAAAAACACACGGCATTATATTGTACAGGTGTCTACACTTTAAACCAAAGCAGCACAGATTACATTAGTAAAAAATATACGGCATTATAGGCGTGACATGGGCATAGATTTTTGAAGTGATAAAAGTCAAGCTGAGGAAGATGACAGGCAACGGTCGAGGGAAATTCCAGCCTGGATGCGGTGTTTAGGTATTAACGGAAAAAAATATCAAGGAAAAAATATGAACCCTGGCCCAAACCCTAACCCTAACCGATCAACTTTATAAACCCATTTCTCTGCATAACAAGGATATTGTGGATTTAGTTGAGTCTCGTTGTTTGCAGTGTTAAACAAACGATGTTGGGTTCAATTTTTTTCAGTTCCTTTGTGAAGGAAATAAAGAAGGGCAATGATGAGGTACATAAAAGGTCTCGTTCGGCGTAATGGCCAAAAACCTTGACGACAATTCATATATATCACCACCCATAATCTGAGTCCTTTTGCACCCATTCTTCCAGGTTTTTGTTTCTCTTTTTATTGTTGGGTATAATCTGTTTTCGTTGTTTCTATTTTTTTACGAGTCTGTTTGAGTGAGATTTGTATTTGTTTTGAAATTTTGTTGCAACTTTTGTCTGTGATGAATGTATTGGATGATTGTAAGCTGACCGTATGTGGATGATTAAAGCTTATACTGCCTTCCTTCTGAGACAACTGCGTTTCCTTTATTTTTTTTATTGTTGTAACGGGCACTGTGATTGTTGTCTTTGTTGGTTAGGGATTGTATGAGATTCTGTTCCAAATTGCAGTTGGGGGAATCTGACAATAACTGATGGGTTGTATATTTTTATTGGGCTTATGTCTATTGGCGGTGTTTAAAATGATAGGTAATTCTGCGGGGTCTTACTATTTTTGGGGGATTTTTATGGTATTTTAATAGCTAAACATGGCTTCTCAAGATTTGTTTCCCTTGCCACATTTTGTATTGTCTTGTTTTGGATTCTTTATGGCTGTAACAGATAAGTATGGCTTTTCAAGATTTATTCTTCTAGCATATTTTCCCCCAAGATGTTCTTCCTATTTGAAAGGACCTACCTCTTTCAAGAGTTGTTCTTCTAGCATATTTTTCCAAGATGTTCTTCTTATCCAAAAGGTTCTAGCTTTTCAAGTTTTCATCTTTTAGCATATCTTCCTCCGAGATGTGCTTCCTATTCGAAGGGATCTACTCTGTATTTTCTTAATGTGCGCTTTGCTTAGCATGCTGTGGAAGAATGCTTTTCTAGTGGACATGTCATTCTATAAGTTGAGACAGCAGATTTTCTGGTTATGGTGGCGTCCATTGGAGGTTGAGGTTTCTGAAGTCAACTGTGCTAAGGCAGTTGGAGTGGGTGGTGAGGGCAAAGCACTTATTATTAGATGGCTTTTCCCTGTACCACCCATTCCTCTTGCCTTAATCACACATCATAAATGAGGGAGCATCTCACTTCATATTGGAAATGAAAGGGTATCAGTATTCAAGATTGTAAGTAATGTATGAATCTTACATGTGGGTGATGCTACTAAGTCTCACTTATGCAGATTTCTTCCCGATCTGTTGTGTTTTGTCATGTATTACACGAAATTTTTTATGGATCGGAACATTCTTTTTCTGAGTCGAGTATCAACAGCAATGTATGATAATTTTACAAATTGAGGTCTCAATTCTAGCACAATTAATAATAACATCCTGTACTTTATCGGTCAACTTGCACAGATTGACATGCAATTTAAGACAACCAACAGGTCAATAGTATAGAAAGGTACTTGTTTTAAGGTCAAGAAATGAAGGTACGGTAACATGTAATCTTAGCCAATCATTTGCCATTAATATTGAAAGGCATTTACTGTTATAAGCTCAAGAAATCAAGGCTTTGTATGTCTACAGCAAGACTCAAGTTTTATTGTCGAAATTTTTGCTTGTCAACTTTAAATCTGTCATCTATAAATACTAGAGATTATGTCATCCTTCCAATTTGATCGGTGATTAAGTGTTAGGGATTTGTGGCATTGCCCTTTCTCACAGGTAATTGAAACCATTTCAAGCAAGAATGGTCGGTATCAAATACTCTTATGCTGCCTGGGTGATTAGTAAGAGGTTTTGCGAAATGCCCATGGGGGCTTAGTAAGAGGTTTTGCGAAATGCCCATGGGGGCTGCTTATTAATAGTTTTGCTTCCAGCATTGAACTTAAGGGCATAATACATTAGAGGCACGGGAGGTTTTTTAGCTTGCTTCCTTGAGAGGATAACAAGGAGGTGGTTAATTTGAAAACTTGATTCATACTTGAGTTAGTTAGAATTGAAGAAATATGAAAAATTGGTTGTGTGGGGTGTAGCAAGGATGGGAGAAGTGGGAGAACTCTGCTGGAGCTGTTTCAATTTAAGTGGTATCCTTTGTTTTTGGTTTAATTGAAATGTTGTTTCACAGTTTTTTTTGTTACTGTATCGGTAATGTCTGTATTTTTTATTTGGAGTATGGTTTGATGTTTCTCTTATAATTAGATCTGAAGTTTAGTTGTAATATTGAGGGATCCCTTTTTTTGTGTCATTTTTGCTCTTTTAACGGTTATATTTACTAAGAGATGAAGTACTATTTTGCTAATGGATTTATTGAGTGTTTGACCATTGGATCCCTTTCTTGTCATTACTATTTTGGTAATGGATTTATTGAGTGTTTGACCATTGAATTAGATGATGTGTCTTTCTTTAATTTTATCTTAATAAAACCAATATGCCACAACAACTTTTTTTTGCATCATTTCAAACTACAATCTTCATATATCCTTCAAAATTAGAAGTTTTGCAACCCTCATGCTCATGAGTTCTTGTGAGGCATATTACATCTCTTTCCTTTACAATAGTGCCTAACCCAGGGCCTCTCTCCTCCAAGGGTATCTTCTATATTTTCAATTTACTAATTAGTTGATAGGCTTTAAGTGGACTTGCATGTCCACAAAGTATTAGCAAACATATCTCATGTCTTCTTATAAGACATTATATCCTTTCCTTTAAAATTAAAAGTTTTACAATCGTTGTTCTCATGAGTTCTTGTGAGACATATATATCTTTCTTCTGCAATAGGCCCTAACCCAAGGCCTCTCCCATATTTCCAACTTACTAGTTAGTTGATAGGCTTTCTAAAGTGGACTTGCAGATCCACAAAATGTTGGCAAACATATCTCACATGCTGTTTGTTGTTAAACATCATCTTCTATCTTCTATATTTCTAACTTACTTTGTTGTTAAACATCATCTTCTATATTTTTAACTTACTAGTTAGTTGATAGGCTTTCTATCCAAAAAAAAACATCATCTTCTATATTTCCAACTTACTAGTTAGTTGATAGGCTTTCCTACTGTTAAACATCATCTTCTATATTTCCAACTTAATTTTCTATATTTCCGACTTACTAGTTAGTTGATAGGCTTTCTAAAGTGTTGGCAAACAAATCTCATGCTCCGTTTGTTGTTAAACATCATCTATTTTATTTTTTTTTGCATTTGTTGTATAGTAGCATTGGACCTATTACTACATCGGCTTCATTGATAATGAGATCTTATCTAGAAATTTCCAAATTTCAAAGGGTCTTATGTGAGCGGCTAGGATGTTTTTGAAGAACTTGAAAGGGAGTAGTATCTTGCATAGAAGAAGGGCCAATTCTAGTTGAGCGTGTAGGCATTGTATGTGTGGTTGAAGAATTAAAGACATTGTATCTTTTGCATTGTATCTTTTGGAGGGTTTGGGAAGGAGTTGTAGTTGCTTTGTGTGTGTGAGGAGAGTCGTGAGTGAGTAGTAGCAGTAGAGCAGGATATTAGCTTCATGAAAACTTAATTTTGCAATCAGTATGGCTTGGGTTTTTATCTCACAATTTTTTGATCCTCACTGTCCTTCGTTGAAATCGATGGATTAATTTTGATAAAGGGGCTTGAGTTTTGGATTTGGATGCATAAGATTTTGGCATTGCAGGCTTAGGATTCAAGCTCATAGGTTTGTAGGCATTGTGGGTAGTAGCAATAGAGGATATCCAATTCAAGAAACAGGTTATTTTCTAGCTTCATGAAAACTTAATTTTGCAATCTGTATGGCTTGGTCATTTCCTTGTTGAAATCGATGGATTAATTCGAATAAATCCAAGGGCACCTTTTGAAGGATGACCATGCAAAGTGTATTAGAATTGTTAACATGGATTTTACGAGCATATACCCATATAAATAATAGTTGATTCCTGGAATTTTTATCCCCACTTGCTATATTTGTTGTTAAAAAAACCTCGATTATAATTAATGATAAACTACACAAAAAAACAATTTGTTATATGTTGAATGTGACATCTGTTGAATATATGATAGTAATGGATAATAATCATAGTAATTTCAACACAAGATTGAAGAGCATAGGATTTGAAAACCAAATTCAACTCCCCCTTGCCTATGCTCTTTTAGGCCATGCTATATTGTGACTAAGATTTAAAACTATTCAAATTCTACCTCTGATTTACTGAGCATCACATTTCCTCGTTCCCTGCATGATAGAATGTAAACATGTAACATGTCAATTACTTATAATGGAATGATCCAGGAAAGAAGCTCACAGGCGAAATGAAAGCAAAGGAACATACCAGTTGGAAGGCGAAGAATACGGATAAGTCTTCTGGCTTAAGTGAAAGCAAAGGAACATACCACCTGGAAGGCGCGAAGAATACGGATAAGTCTTCTAGCTTAAGTGATCAACCATCTAAAGTAGATACACAACAAGATGTGAAGGAGCATTTAGTAGATTATGATAGCGATGTTTGCTTCAAAGTTAAATAGAGATGTAGAGCGGAAAAATGTGACATGTTAAAAGAAGAAATGAAATGCAAAATATAGAAAAAGAGAGGTAAAGACTTAATGAAGCCTTTTCAACAAGAGCTACACCTCCTAGACCTTATATAGTGAATAGAGCCATTCTTAGATCTCACAATTTACCTTGGATGAATGGGTGATCTACCCAAAAGGATGGTCAAGAGAGGGTTGAGGAAGAAAGGGAGGGTGAATATTACAACGTAGAAGAGAAAGGAAATATACGAGGTCCTAACACGTTGAGAGAATTGATTGGAAAGATTAGAAGCAACAAAGGCTATAGAAGATTTATGAAGAGGAATTGAAAATTGTAGGAATGTTGGTCGAGAAAATGATCCTAGAGTGGTTGGGATAAATGTCCAAGCTAGACATCAAAATAATCTTAGTGGAAGGAGGAATACACAATTATCTGCTAGACTTCCATTAAATTTGAATAGATATAGGCAATTATCCATAATTTCAACAACTCTAAAATCAAGTAATTACCATGAAGTAAAATTCGAAGAGGTAAAAGGGTGATAAAATTTCTTTTACTTTTTCAAACCTTGTAGTTTAATCAACAACTTATTTAATCACAAAAGGGTCCATTCATTTTCAATGAATCAACAATATGATATTTATATATATTATTCATAAGGAAAATTTTACAAAATAAAAACTCACCACTGCAACGAAAAGTATAGACCTAGGATGACCCATGGTATTTACCATGTAGGAATTCATAGATATTTAAACCCTGTCCTTGTAGCAAATTGATGAAGTTTCAAGGAAGAGTATAGACCTAGGATGACCCATGGTATTTGCCATGTAGGAATTCATAGATATTTAAACCCTGTCCTTGTAGCAAATTGATGAAGTTTCAAGGAAATAATGTTATTTCTAGAGAGGATCATTTGGCAACGTTTATAAACCTCATTGATGATTATGATATTGAGGATGAGGATGTTTTAATGAAACTATTTGTTCAATCACTTGATGATGCTGCGAGAGAATGTTTATGGTAGAAAGGCCTTCCTGAGGATGGTATTGATTCATGTGAATTCCAGAGGGTATTTAGAGAACACTACAGCAACAAGACAAACCCTAGGTTTATCATCAATGAATTCACAAGTATTGTAAAAGGATCTAATTGGTCTATTTATAATTTCAATACAAAGTTTGCAAGAGTAGTGACTAGGATTCCTCCATGTCTCAAACCAAATGAATCTATGTGTTTGGTATTATGTTGTAATGCATTTGATGCCAAAATGGGATATCTATTAAGAGACAAGGATCCACGTAACCTCAGGGATGCATACAGAATAGCATATTGAAAGTAATCAAAAAGAGGAGTGATATTAAGATCTTGCCCCATGATAAGGGGCAAAGCAATAAACAACTAGTCCATGAGGACAAACTTGATAAGTGAGGAGATAGTTAGAGGAATTGAGTTACGAGGTGGCCAAAAATGAAAAGGGTATTCCAAATGATAAGCCAACTTATGCCAAGATTATCAGATCAGCCATACAACACAAATTGACACAATGGCAAGCCAACTCCACCTATTCCCAAAGGAAATATGAATAGAGAAACACCAAATCCTTTGAGAAAAGGGGTGCACAATGTTGAAGAAAATCTCTGATGTATTGTTTGTCATTTACCCTATTCTTCTTCCCAATGTGTAGTTGCTTCACCATTAATTGGTATTGATGAACCATGTGATGAATGCAGTGACCCTAAAGATCATGGTACTCAACACATCAATATGATGTCATCTCATTGGTGTGACAATAGTGATGGATATTCTTCTATTGAAGAATGTGATGCATAAATAGATGTTGAAGATAGAAGGATTGCAATAGACTCCTACCACCAACAAGTATTTTCAGATGATGATAATGAGAATGTAAACCATGTCTTTAGTTTAGAGTTTGGTACTCCTATGGTACAATTAAGAAGGCTATCTGTGGAAGAAATTAGATCACTTACTGCAACAACCCTGAGAGGAAGGAAGAATCAGTTTGATGAAAGTAATTCAAGAATTGCATGAAGTATTTTCGTTTCGGAAAAAGAAGCTATGGCAAAGGAAGCTTTGGTAAAATCTAGTTCAATTCCTAAACAAAAGTGTTCAAAAGATAAGGAGGTGAATAAGAAGAAAATTGAAGAGGTAGAAAGTGAAATGCAAAAGGACAAAGGGAATAATAGGCAATCTCCCATTAGTAGTGCAAAAAATGTTTCTGATATTCCCTTGCCAAAATATGTTTCACTTGACATGGCTCAAATTTTAAATCAAATTAAAGTCATTGTCCCCTTGCTAGAAACAATGAGAATTACTGAGCACAAGGACAAAGTCTTAGCTTTAATTGGAGAGACCTCATCCTCTCAGGAAAATGATGATTCAAACAAGGAATTGCTAATAAAGAAGAAACAAGGCTCAACAAAGAAGCGGAATGAACCAAAAGCAAAAATACCAGAGGTTTATTTGGGAACCACTCTCCACAAATGTCCTTCCCAGGTGTTAAGGAGTAAAAAGTGTACACATGTCTTTTGTCTCCTTGTTTAGCTCCTAGGTCCCTTGATTGCATTATATCCTGAAATTTTTTCTCCTGATGCAGAATTGCCAACACCAAGATGAAATTGGAATGTGGGCCACTTCATTTAGCTTACCTTGGACCTAAAGGAGGTTAAAGGACGTGGGTAGTACCGCCTAGGTCCCTCCCTTTTGGTCGAGGCTAATTCAAGTGTATGTTGGCCTTGCACCTCCCTAGAGGTTTCTTCTTGTCGGATCTTTTGGTTTGAATTGTTGATTGTAAGCGAGAAAACATATATAAGTGTGTTTTTGAGTTCATTATTAACCTAGATGGAGATGAAAAGAGCTAGCTAGAGACTTTGAAGTAAAGAGCATCAAGAGTATTCATTGTGATCCTAGAGCAGATTTGTGTATTGTTATTGTGTGTTGTAGATATGGAGCTATCATCTATCCTTCCTTAGGAGTTGAAGGATCTTCATAATTCTAAGGGCTCATCACATAGGTGATATCATTGTTTGTTTATCATCATTTGAATCATCATATTATCATTGTTTTCAACCTCTAGCCCCATGAGGGCACGCACTCTTTATTAATCAACGGTGTTGGGAAGCTTGAATGCTATCCCGGGATTTGACTGAGGCAAGTCCCTAAACACCATAACCCTCCAAACCCTCTTTTATCTTCTTGTGTGCAGGTTATAGGAGTGAGATTTGGAAGATACAAAGCCATAGGAAGACTGAGTGCAGATTAGGGTTTCGGGATCTTAAGACAATTTCAGGATTTTACCTCATCAAGGACATGGGTGGAACCTTCCTAGTCCTGCCTTTTTTGGTTTTGGATTTGGCATCAGGACAACATTCAGAGCAACTTTCCAATTTGCACCTTCGGCTAATTCCTTCAGTCAGGACCTAAGCGATACCACCGAGGTCCTCTGACACCTCTGCTTTCCAGAGACGGGTTTTATCATCCCCCTGATTATCTTTGTGTAATTAGTTTTTGGGTTTTTGTTGTATTTCCTCTGTTACAGGCAAATCCTTGTAGAACTAGGGTTTTCATGCATTGTTAACCTAGGGTTTGAGTAAGACTACATTAAATCTTATCCATCTATAACATATAGGAATTCAAGGTCAGTAGCTAAGTCCTCCTTCATTTGGTAGTGATTTGGCTCGGCCTTGTTGAACACAATGAAAACTGAGAGGGGGGGATGAATCAGTATTCTGTAAAACTTCTCTTTCACACATTTATTAATCCATTTACCACATTCAATAACTTGAAAGCAAAACAAACTTAAGAACAACAACCATGAAGACATAACACATAGACACCAGGATTTTTACATGAAAACTCAAAAAGGGAAAAACCACGGTGAGTGTTAGCTCACAATATATTATGATAACAATACCAAATTACATGAAGGCTCACTGCCTTAGGGCTCACTGCCCAAGGACTCACTGTTCTAAGAAGTTCTCACGGCAATAGGTTCACTGCCAAAATAAGAGAGGAGAAGATAGAAGAAGGATTGGCTCACTACCAGAATAACTACTACAAGTGCATCTACAGAATGTTGAGGTGCAATACCAATTAGCTTAGTATACAGATTCAAAGGTCTTCATAATGTCTGCCCTGCTTTTCTGCTCTGCTTCACATATGCTCTGAATTTCTGCTTTTACTATCCTTTTCTGATCATAAAACTGCCTTAGATCACACACACATTTTATTTGCACCTTTTTCCACATGTCTCCATGCCTCCAACACCAAAATCCATTGAGTCTATATATCCGCAACAAGATTCATCTCACAATCAAGTTGGCAAGCCAAACATGAAACATGTATACAAATGTTATACCTTGTCATCTTGATCTTGTGCACAAACAACAATGCAAACCCAAACAAACGTACAATAGTCTTCATATAGGTCGGCACCAATCATTCAATCACTTGGATTAATTCTTCAAACATTATATACTCACCACATATAGATTTAACATGCCTGTCGGCTTGTTTCTTAAGTACACACTTGACCAGTTCAACTGTCACATCAAAACTTCCAATGTGGACCATATGAGACTCTGAAAATCATAGACAACATTCATTATGGACCTCTTAGCATACATTCATAATCGCGGAGCATAATATTCTTTCATAGAGAAATGTGGATCTCAGAGCTGTTGTTCTGTCACAAAAAAATATTGTCAAACTAAAAGCCGATACTGAAGAACTTGTCAAATATGATATAGTGGAATTCGAGCGCTACAAATCTGAATTTAGTTGCTTATGACATGTGCCTATATTGCCTTAGAATGGAAAATTAAAATACTCAACAACAGAGGAATGCGGACCAAAATACTCAGATGCTTTACACTGTTTTAGGCTTAACTCTGTTCATCTGGACTAAGATAATTCACTATATGACTTCCGAAGGAAGTCAGAACTGGAACACGTGATCAACAAATAGCTCTGAACAACATACATGAGCCGCATTTAATGATCTTCAACTGCAGAGGCATACTGACCCAATCTCTGTCACTCTATAGCTTGCCCATGCTTAGCCATTTTGACTAAGTTAGTCTTCCAGACCTTTACCAACCCTTGGTGCCATAACTGAAAGCCCCTTTACTATGCTTTGTTGCCATCAATGATAACATACAACTTTCCATCAGAGCAGTGTCTCTTGACTATGTTGCCAACAATCTCCTCCTTTGGCATTGATGGCAACACTTAGTGAAAAATGCTTATCTGCTCCCCCTTTCTATATAGACTCCGTTTTTCTTCTCCCCCTTAGGTGTTTGCTCATTTTTCACTGGTTCTCTTCTCCCCCTTTGACATTAATGGCAAAGGTGTATGTGCAAATATCAAAATTGAATCAAAGTTTCAAGATTGCCAAATTAGTTAGTTGCATGTGAAAGGATATCATTGTACACAATCTTTAATTGTGTTAACTCTCCAACCCACTTATTCTTAGCACTGTTCAAAATTTGGATGTTCTCATTTACTTGGAATACCAGATCTTCTAGCTTTTGTACACTGATAGGCATATCAGTTATTTCCCGAACCTTTAAGGCTTCTGTAGCTAGACTTGTCATGAACTCAATTTTAGGGCTTATCATCCCTCTCAGCTGGCACATTCTATTTTTCTTTTCTTCCTGTTTACTGAGCATACTACTTATGTTGTTTTGAGTATTTACAACTTGTATTTCCATGCTGCTGATAGAGTCAACTGCTAGATCAAGGGTCTTGGAAATATTTGCTAGTTAAAGCTCCGTGCTTTTCATCTTCTCTTCTATTTCCTTGGTGGTCTCAGGCCATGACAAACAAAATTTGTATATATCACAGGCTTTCTTGATTGCATTCTCCATATTCTTGAGGCTACTTTCTAACAAAATTTTGTCATTGTCTAACTTGATTTTTAACTCTGCTAATCTTTTATCTTCAAATTCCTTTCTAACCTTAATGTCAGCAAACTTTTCAAAGGATTCAAAATGAGTACTTACAGAATTTATTAGACCTTTGAGCTGATCAGTTGATGACACTGATGTATCTTTTTGGTGTGAGGGCATCAGCTTCTCCAGAATACCGGATGCTTCATTAATGAGTTCATTATCCTGTATATGTGTTTTCAGTATTTCTTCCTAAGCCTTAGCTTGCACAATTGATACCAGTTTGAATTTTTGCACAGGAGACATAGAATCCAGATTTATTGGTCCTTGTACAAACTCGGGTAAATCTAAGATATGTGTTCTTTGTTGTTTTTCCAAAAAAAATCTAGCATAGTCAATCAGAACTTGATTTGCAGTAGTGTCTCTTGTCATTTGATCTTTACTAAGTAACTTTCTTTCTTTTCTTCACTTCTACTGCCTTTTCTTTCTCTGCTTCAGTGCTGGCTCTTGCAATGGATGAGGTCCTTGTTCTTTTTCTGGAGCTGGATGCAGGGTTTTCCTTTTCAAATCTCTCACCTTTCCTCTCTGGAGTATTTGATGTCCATTCTACCAGAGCACTTATGGGCTTTGATCCTTCTGCTTTGGTTTTTGCCTCACTTATTTGTTCATCTGATGTTTTCTTTGATTGCTCATGTTCCATAGACATTCTGGAGGATAATTCTTTGAATGTCCCAAATCTGTCTTCTTTGAGATCTTTCGGTTTGCTCAATAGTACATCAACTAATTCAGTCACAACATCTTCTACAACTTCATACCCTAATGCAGGGACCCATACAATTCTTGGTTCCACAGCTTCCATGAAGCATTTGTCTGTCTACCATGAATACAATGTCCTTTTCATACTTCATCACTACATTTTCAGGTACCAGGACTCTACATAACATTTTCCTTTGAAAGTTCTTGAAGTATCCCCATAAGATTTCATTCTGCTTGTTTGCATTTCCCAAATTCTGCAAGTGATTTCTTATTTGAGTGGTTATTGTTGTGTGATCGAGCCAGACAATGTTTCCCAAGCCAGGTAGCTCTCTCAGGAAGTAGAAGAGTAGACACATGATCAATGTTCCATATCTAAAAGGATGATTAGTCTCTTTTGTTCTTTTCAAGTTCTCCATTAGTTCACTCCGGATCAATTCACATAGGTCATAATCTGTATTATTTTTTATCATGTCATATGTTGTGTATATAGCTGGTGCAGACATAGAATTTTCCTAGTTGGAAAAGTATATTTTTTATCCAATAATCATCGATTCAAATTTGACTATCATTTATGGCGAGGGCTTTCTTGTCAAATTTGGCTCCTGTTAGTTGCATTACCACGTTGTTCTTTATTTTCTTTAGACTTGGAACCCTCCCGAAGGAACTCATACCAGTTACAACTTTGATAGCTTCTTTAGTTATCATATATGGTTCATCAAGCCACAGAAACTCATCATGAATCCTTCTTAGAATATACCTAACCCATGTATCATTCAGGATCGCAGGAAAATCCAACCACGTGTCTAATTTCTTTTTCTCCTAGAACTTTATATTCGTCTTTCAGCACAACATCAACAGTAGTCAATTCATCCAAGTACAGTTTTCCTAGATTCATGTGATTATATTCTTCTAGATTGGTATGAATATATGCCCTAATGTCTTCCATATATATAACTCCATGTGGAGTAATTGAGAATGCCTCAATAGGATCACTTTTTGGTGATTTGAAGGAAATTGGGGCGAGGGTTTTCAGTTGTCTCGATTACTTGACGAGTAAACATTTTCTCTAAATAATTAAAACTTCACAGTAGGGTTTTCAAGTTGTAAATACCTCTTTTGCCGAATTAGGGTTTCCTTTACTTGAATCACTTTGTGTCGCTTTGAACCTCTGGAGATCGTTGAAATCGCTTGGAAATCACTTTCAGTTTCTCTTAGACGCTTGATAGCTTGAATGCAAAGTGAATTGTATGTCGAATGAGTTCCTTTTTAACCCTTGTTATGAAGACCTAAGCTGTCATAAATGCTTGTTCACAAAAAGCTGTCAAAGTCTTTTATGTAGAATATAGTCGATTAGGATCGCTTTGCAATGCTCTGCATTTGAACTTTTTCTACCGAGATTTCTTCCAAAAGATCTGTCATATAAAACTTTTCATCATGCTTTTGTGCCGAATCTTAGCACAAACTATCTGGCTAGGGGATTTGGATTTTCAATACAGCTCCCCCTAAGCCAGAGCTCCCAATTTACTTCCTGGAGGAAGTATCTGCACTAGAGACTGGTGTGGATCCATCCCTAACATCATTAACATCCTTCTTAATCTAGACCATGCTCATTTCCTTCTTGATTTCCACTGGATCAATTATGTTCTTACCTTTATCTTCTCTCTACTATGTTTTCCTCTTCTCTGTAAGATAGTCTCTTTTATCATTCTTGGATCTACAGAATCTTGCAATATGTCCAAACTTATTGCAATTGTAGCGTACCACATTTCTTTGTCCCTAATTCCATTTATTGATTGGATTCATTCTAGTTCTGCATTGGTTAGCCATATGCCCAATTCTATTGCATGCAAAACACTTTCCATTGAAGGATTGAGTATTCCTTGCATTGTTATAACCATTTCTTACCAGACTTTTGCATTCATTTGATCTATAACCAATTTTCTTGCAATTGAAACATTGACCAGAGAATGATGGAACATTCCGATTCATTCTACTCCTACGCTGAGTAGCCTTGTGACCAAACTTATTGCAATTAAAACAACAACCATTGAAAGATGGGTACATTTGAGCATTTGGTTACCTGACCAGAGGTCTTCTAGGTCTTCTTCTTTGATTCTGGAACTAGTTGCCTTCATTTTTCTTCATTTCAATGCTTTCTTGACCTGATTTAGAACTTTCGCCTTTTTCAAATCCCAAGCCTTTCTTGTCATCTGAACTCTTCTGACTTTCAATCAACTCCTCAAGCTTTGTAGAGCTTATTTTGAATTTTTCTTTATAGCTATTGGCTGCTTCTAGATCATATTTCAGAAGTAACACATCTTTTCCCAATTTTTCACATTCCTCATACTTATCTTTCAACATTTGATTCAAATGTTCCTCATCTTTTTCTTTCTCTTCAACCAACCTTGATAAATTATTTAGGGTTTCATTTGCTTCAATCAACTATTCACTTAGCTCTTTATTCTTTTCTTTTGATCTATTAACTTGCTCTCTTAGCTTCAAGATGCATTCATCTACTTCTCTGACATTTTCCTTCAAATCCTAGATATCAGCTTCATACTTATCAGGATCTTCAAGGGTTGTTTTTAATTCTTGATCCATTGTGACACTGCCTAGAGTAGGATACCTTTTGGCTACCATGAGTACTCTTTCCCAGATCTTAAGCTATTAAACTTCTTCCAAGGAACCTTGTTTTGATACCAATTGTTGAACACAATGAATATTGAGAGGGGGGGTGAATCAGTATTCTATAAAACTTCTCTTTCACACATTTATTAATCCATTTACCACATTCAATAACTTGAAAGCAAAACAAACTTAAGAACAACAACCATGAAGATATAACACATAGACACCAGGATTTTTACATGGAAAACCCAAAAAGGGAAAAACCACGGTGAGTGTTAGCTCACAATATATTATGATAATAATTCTGAATTACATGAAGGCTCACTGTCCTAAGAAGTGCTCATTGCAATAGGCTCACTACCAAAATAAGAGAAGAGAAGATAGAAGAATGATTGGTTCATTGCTAGAATAACTGCTACAAGTGCATCTACAGAATGCTGAGGTGCAGTACCAATTAGCTCAGTATATAGATTCAAAGGTCTTCATAATGTCTGCCTTGCTTTTCTGCTCTACTTCACATATTCTCTGCCTTTATGCTTTTACTATCATTTTCTAATCATAAAACTTCCTTAGATCACACACACATTTTATTTGCACTTTTTTCCACCTGTCTCCATGCCTCCAACATTGAAATCCATTGAGTATATATATCCGCAACAAGATTCATCTCACAATCAAGTCGGCAAGCCAAACATGAAACGTGTATACAAATGTTATACCTTGTTGGCTTGATCTTGTAAACAAACAACAATGCGGACCCAAACAAACATACAATAGTCTTCATATAGGTCGGCACCAATCATTCAATCACTTGGATTAATTCTTCAAACAATATATCCTCACCGCATATAGATCTAACATGCTTGTCGGCTTGTCTCTTAAGTACACACTTGACCAGTTCAACTGTTACATCAAAACTTCCAATGTGGACCATATGAGACTCTGAAAATCATAGACAACATTCATTATGGACCTCTTAGCATACCTTTAGAACCACGGAGCATAATATTCTTTCATAGAGAAATGCGGATCTCAAAACTATTGTTTTGTCACAGAAAAATATTGTCAGACTGAAAGTCGATACTGAAGAACCTGTCAAATATGATATAGTGGACTTCAAGCACTACAAATTTGAATTTAGATGCTTATGACGTGTCTATGTTTCCTTAGAATAGAAAATTAAAATACTCAATAGTGAAGGAATGTAGACCAAAATACTCAGATGCTTTACACTGTTTCAGGCTTAACTCTCTTCATCTGGACTTAGATAATTCACTATATGACTTCTGGAGGAAGTCAGAACTGGAACATGTGATCACCAAATGCTCTGAACAACATACCTGAGTCGCATATAATGATCTTTAACTACAGAGGCATACTGACCCAATCTCTGTCACTCTGTAGCTTGCCCATACTTAGCCATTTTGACTAAGTTAGTCTTCTGGACCTTTACCAACCCTTGGTGCCATAACTGAAAACCCCTTTACTATGTTGTGTTGCCATCAATGACAACATACAACTTTCCATCAGAGCAGTGTCTCTTGACTATGTTGCCATCAGGCCTTGTCCTTGAATGTTATTTGGAAAAGGGTTTGATCTAGTTCACATTCTAGTTATTGGCATCCAATCATAACAAGGGTGGTGTGGCTCCTCCTTGATCTAACAAGAAAAGGAGGGATCCTGAACACGTCATATCCTTCACACCACATGGGGTCACTATTCGAGACATTGATGGTCCTCTTTATATAACAAGAATAAATGGAAATCCTACAAGAGGAGTTCTTATTGATCCAAATTGCATGACAAATGTTATCACAGAAGAATTTTATACATGCACGATATAGCACAAGATACTTATGATCCAACCAACATAAGAATAAAAGCACATAATGGTTATTTTCTTCTAACAATTGGAAAGATAGCACTTTGTATTAAGGTGGTTGAAAAGGTCCTAGAAGCACCATTTGTTATCATTCCCACCTTCGGTCTCTTTCGTGTGAAGTTAGGACATTCTTGGCTAAAATCCATGAAAGCAGTTCCCTCTACTATTCACAAGTGCTTAAAGTTCCCTCATAAATGTTGAGTACATGTTATCCATCATAGTGGATTTAAACCATTAGTCACTCGCAGAAATTTCAATTTGGATTATTTTTTGCCACAACCTATTGATGCAAACTAACCAAGACAAGATCAAATCTTCTTGGAATATCAAAAGTATAAAGAAAAGAAAATAGTTAAACTATCATATGGCAAGAATACTTGGTGCAGGAGCACCTTCTCTGTAGTGCAGGGTCATCTTTTCTTTTGTTGTTTCATAAGGCTCTTAAGCCATTTCATGTTGTAATAAGGGTCAATTTGGTCCCATTGATGTAATTGTGCAAGGCAAACATGTGGTTTTGCTTGTATGAAGGGTAACCCAACGGCTAATTGATTTGAATATCAGTTTGCACGGTTGGAGGGAAATAACTACTGTCTCTACATCTTCTTTAGAGGCAAGATGTATGTCACACAGGGAGAAGTGTGTGTTGCAGTTGAGATTTTGATGAATGAATAATAAGAGTTTTTCTGGGTGTTAAACATTTTCTGGTTTGTGTGTTCTTGGTGTTTGATATCTCTGTTCAGATCTTGTATATTCATACCCTAACTGGATGCCATCTGTTAATTCCTAGTGTTCCTATAGTGTGCAGACGGTGTGATATTAACATTTCCACAGAGGTTAATTTGTAACCTAGGGGTTAGGGTTTGATTCATAAATGGAGACCCTTTCCTCTGTCCACTGAAGCCCTATGTAGTATCAGTGTGATGGGGGAAAGACTTTTTAAGTTTGTTTTTTCTACATTCTCACCCAGGAAGCCAGAGAACTCAGTCAGGTTCGACTAGACATCTTCATGTGGCTAGTCGGGAAATCGAGGTGAACCAGATAGTGTTGGTTTGGGATCAGATTGACATAAGTAGTCGAGGGTCTGGTACATGAGTCGGCCAAATCCTTTGTTCTGTCAAATGGTTTTTGGTATCGGGTCGTCATAGAGTGTTGTGGAGTCCATCAGCGTAACATAAAGCATCAGGATAACTTTCTGGAGATCTTCCGATAGCCAAAGTCTAACCGATGAGTAGGCATCAGTGACAAGCAAACTCTGTCTGACCGAAGATACATTCGTTGAATGCAAACCGTGTTGTGTAGTGTCGGAGACACACACTAACCGCCTTGCGTGGAGTAAGGAACGTGGACCCCACAGGTGTATGCGGCTAGCGGTGTGAAGGGAGTCATCGATGAGAAATAAGGTGTCGGCGTAGGTGAAAGAAGTTCCACCGAAGGATGAAGTCTGGCCAACGAAGATTGTTCAAAGAGTCATCGGGGTGACGGAAGATATCAGTCTAAGATTTTTTGGTGTCGTCAACGGTTGAAGTCATAACGACAAGTGGACATCGGCGAGATGGAGCATATTGGACATAGATAATTCTCGTTGTCCGACAGTCTGGGTGTTGCTGATAGGCAACCAATATCAAACTTTCCATCGGCGTGAGGAAGACTTCAGGAAGACTTCTGGCGGATCGGCCGATGGGCAAGGTGTTGCCGATAGGCAACTAACCAATACAGAGATATCGGTGGGGCTTGAGTCTTCAGAAGAGGGGATCGGAGTCACAGCGAAGAGGGAAGTCAACCCGACGAAGGCGATTAACCGTTGTGGTTAAGTATCTGGAAGCCGCGGTCATCGGGAAGAGTATAGAGATTGTCGAGAGAAATAGGAAGTAGCCCGATAGTAGTTTGTTTGGCCGATAGGGAAGTTATTGCCAAGACATAGCTCGGGTCTGGCCGATTATACTTTGAGGACCTTTTGTTGCACACTTTGCATCAATACTCTTGGACCCTCTCGGTGCTCTAAGGCTACAATTCCTTCTACTGACCAAATAGAGAGTTAAAAGTAGCCTAAGCTGAAGGATTCACCTCGACCAAGAGGAAAGAAAATTTTTGCCGAGGTTCCTCCTCTGCCATCCTTACAAGGATCAAGAGAAAATCTTCAAGAGCGAAGCTATCCATTGCAAAATCACACAATCACTTTTGTACCGGTTTCCTTTTCACAAAATGCAGAAAATCATGAACCCTTGATGGTGGACAAAGAAACACCCTTGGGAAATATAACTAAAAAGACTAGAAGAAATAGAAATGCAAGGGAAAGAAGAAGAAAGCGCCAAGCCTTAACTCAAAAAATGTCACCGCAAGAAGAAAATATCCCACCGAGAGAAATAGAATCAAAAGAAGAACTAAAGGAAGAAGTTACAAGTTGGGCTATAGTGCCCTATGTGCCACCTATTTCCCTATGTGGTCGCATCTTGGAGTACCACATCCCTGACAATGAATTAGGTAAGTATTTCTCCCTCATTTAGCCACACTTGATGTAGCATGACATCTTCAAGATGCTCGCAAGGGTGGCCTCCTCTTAGATATATATGTTGTTGTGTTGTGTTCTCCCATGTAGTGTTAAATGTTTGTTTAGGTCTCCTTGGATGACCCTTGATACTCTTGTAAGGTCAAAGATACAACGAGACCACCTTCGTTGTGACATTCCTTCTATTTGTTTCTCTATTCTTCTACACTTCTCTTGTTGCAAATGTTGTGTGGTGCCTTGGGGGCATAATGTTGTGGAGGGTGACTTGGAGGCATCCTTCCAAATTGGGGCCCTAAATCACTTTTGTCTCCTCTCTCATTTTTTGTGATTTCTTTCTTCCATTGTACTTGTGACTCTACTAGTCGACAAATGATGACAACAAATATACACTTCTTATAAGGACCGTGCATCCCTAAAACAAGAAAACAAAAATGGACCTAGTTCATCTATGAAGACGGGGGTAATTTGTTATTGACGTTTGACTAGTAGAATCACTTTTTGTCGTGATGTGATCATGTATCGCATTGTAAAATTGCTGTAACAAACCTTTGTAATACTCTAAATCTGCTTCTATGTACTCTGAAATTCTTTTGTCTCACCTTGTAGCTACACTCGGTTCTGAGATACTTGAAGTATAACCTTATGGCTATACTCGATTCTGAACCCATAAGTATAGCCTTGGTTTGTCTAAATGATATGTTGCCTTATTTCTGTATTAGTTTCATGAAATGATTTGGTTATATCTTAGCTTAGATTTTCTAACTGAAGCTTGTTTTGATTATATTTCGTACATGCATATTGTTGATCAATGATTATTAGCAAATGATATTGATGTGTTTCTATTATGATTGTTGGGAACAATTCGACAATTGTAAGCACATATCACTTTGGGGCATGGGCTTTGCGAAAGCTCTTGTTCCCTCACGTGTTTTCAACCTCACTTTAAACGTGATTACTACCGGCAAGCGGGAGCAACCACTTTAAAGTGGGGGCATATATTGTGGTAAATGCTTGGATATATTATATATTGTTATAACGTGTGTTGCGTATACTACCTTTTCACTGTAAGGCATTTTTGTGATGCAGGTGGGGCCCTGTATACTTTGAATGTTGTGTTGCATATACTACCTTTTCATTGTAAGGTGTCTCCATGATGTAGGTGGGGTTGTATATTTTGAATTGTGTTGCATGTACTACCTTTTCACTGTAAGGCATCTCTATGATGCAGGCGGGGTTGTATACTTTGTATTGTGTGTTGCATGCTACCTTTTCACTGTAAGGTGTCTATGTGATGTAGGTGGGGTTGTATACTTTGAATTTTGTGTGAGCATACTTCCTTTTCACTATAAGTCATCTCTGTGATGCAGGTGGGGTTGTATGCTTTTGTTTGCTATAAGGAGTCTCCATGATGCAGGTGGAGTTGTGTGTATCTCCAAGGAGATTGCATGGCTCATTTTTGAAAGCCCTTATGTGGAAGGCAAGGTTGTGTATTCCCTTGAGTGGTTGCACATTCTTTTTGAAAAAGTCCTCTCGCAGGAGGCAGGGTCAGGTCTTGAGTTACTCACCCTTAAGCATGTTTTTGGTGATCGTTGTAGTGTGGTGATGAGCCCCTCACCATCAAGTGTGTTTGGCATGTCTTAGATGGAGGACTGTAGCGACGAGCTCCTCCCCATCGCTCGTGTTTGTTGTGTATAAGATGTATAGTGGGTCGACGACACACTCTACGATGCTCGTGTATTCTATGTGTTTTCTGCGTGTTTTATGGTGGTGCGTAGCAATGTACTCCCCCCACGCCATGTGTTTTGCGTGTTTTGTGGTGGCACGTAGCAATGAGCCCCCCCATGCCGTGTGTTTTGTGGTGGTGTGTAGCGATGAGCTCCCCTCATGTCATGTGTTAGTGTTGTGTAATTGTTTCTTTTCTTCGTGTATTGCATAACTACATTTGTATGCTTCATGTATTGTGTGTCTGCGTTCATGTCTTCTCCATGTATTGCGTGCTTTTTTACTGTCTTCTTCGTGTTTTACGTGATTGTCAAGTGTCTTCTTACATTTGCCTAAGCTTGAGGGCTAGAGATGGTCTTCCAAACTTTGCGTGATTGTCCAGTCAGGAAGAGCATAATAACTCTAGCAAGATCTTACTTGGTTCTATACCAAGAAATTAAATCAATTTTCAAAGCAAGAACACTAAGGCACATTAGAAAAACTATGATTTCTATAAATCCAAAAGCAAGATCACATAAATAAATTTAGAATATGAAAGAGGAAGAAAAGAAGAACCTGGCACCAGAAGATGGGAGTCTCGGCCCAGGATGCCAACGCATCATGGGGACATCTGTGTGTCACTTTGTCATGCATGCGGCAACAAAATAATAAAAATTGATATTGTACGATCTAATCTGGGTCTGAAACTTCATCTGGTCTGCAGACAAGGCTAGAATGAGTACCCAACAACATGGTACACAAAAAAATTGATAAAAAAATGCATTTAAATGAAGGATACTAAAGAAAAGAATGAAAAGAATAAAATAAGGAAGAAATGAACAAACTCCCATGTGTTTGATTCCTTTCTTCAACCTACACAACGAAGACCAAGAAAAATGGTTGGGACTGATTGTGAGCTTGCCTAAGTCAAGCCTCTATTTTGGTCTTTCGACCTCCATGGGCAGCCACTTTGGAAAAACAAAAATCAAAGTGTGTGCTCTTATTTCCGAAGTGTGTTTAGGAAATAAACAACAATGACAAAGTGAATAAAACTAGGAGTATTATCCCTAGTCTACAGGGATAAAATACTCTAGTGTGCGAGTGGACATAAGGGTGGTGGTCTACATCACAAGTTTGCCAAAGTGCAAATGAAACAATAAAAACAATATATGAAATGAAAAATCAAGAATAGGACTATTCTTTTGCAAAGGAATAATTTTACCAGGCCTTGGAGTAGTGGAGGAGGCTGCAAGTTCCTTGAGGGCCAAATCTATAGAAGAATAACTCAAAACCCTTGTGACAGAGCCTCTTCCAAGCACCAAATACAACCAAAATCCCACAGCCGAAAATGGGAGATGCTACAGCATAAAGGAGCACCCAAATCTCCAAGGTCTTCTTGTGAGAACTTCAAGACCAATTTGCAATAGCTTGCTTGTAAAAATTTCTTCAACAACATAAGAGAGCCAAAAAAACTTTCCAAAAGCCAAGAGAGCCTTGTTTTTCTTCAATCTTGCATTTTGCATGGAGAGAGGGAATCTAGAAGGGTCAAATATGCTATAGGGCCATTTCACTGTCATATGAGCATTACCATTGACAAATTTTAGCGATAAAGCGAGAGAATCAACATTTTAAAATTTTGAAATATTCAAAATGGCAGTGCATCATGGAGGCGTCCACACGTAGCGCTCGCATTCTAAGAATATTCTCCCAAATTTTACACATGTTCTCACAAAGCTAAGATAAATAGATGTCTAATATGAATTTTGGAAAACCTTGGTGATAGGTAAAATAGGTCAAGGTTTGGGTTAAGTGGCTCTAGGAACATGCTACGGGCGCGGACACCAAAGTGAGTCAAAACACAATGTGAAATTGCAAGGGTGCACAATTTTCTATGTTATAGATGAATTGGATTTGGATATTGGGATTGGATGAAGAATTGGATGTTGATTTTGATTGATTGATTGGGATTTGAGTAAGAGTTGGGCTGGATTAAAATTGACTGGGATTGCATTTTGACTTGGAGGATGGATTGGATGATTTGATGATTGGATTTGATTGGGATGAGATTAGGATGCAATGATCATTGAATGATGATTGATTTATGTTTTGGGATTAAGGTACAAGATCTTGGATAAGGATTTGATTTGGGAAATTGGATTAAGTTGCAAGACATTGTTTGATTTTGATGATGGGTTCTTGATGGGGTGATTTGATTGGACGAAGCTATGAGACCTTGTTTGATGTTTAATTTCTCGATAGGAGATTAGTTGAGATTTGGATTAAGTGATTGATGGAGTGATGGTAGGATTTGGATGAGTTCGTTGCTTATGTGGATGAGTGATTGGATTTAGATGGGAGTTTGATTGGGATGATTTTATGGGAACTAGATTTGATTAAGATTGATGGGATTTTGATTTTGATTTGACGTGGCATTGGATAATTGATTGATTGAGGATAATGACGTGAATTTTGGATGTGGGATAATGGTTTGATTGAGGAGATTAAGATTTTCCCTTGTCGTGTTAGGATGTGGGGATGGATGAGACTTAGGATGATTTGATGTGGATTTCGAGATTAGGGATCAATTTGCAAGATTTGGATTTTGGATGGATGGATGTCACGCAAAGTGAGGGTGTTGGGATTTAATGGAAGATTGGGATGAGGGGTTTCAATCTTTGACTTGAGGGGACTTGTTGGATTTTGCAAGATTTTGATTTTAGATATGAAGGGATAATGTACAGGTTTCACACAATTGAAGACACGTGAAGCACATAAACACCCTAAATTATTCAAGTGGGAGTGTACATAATCTTGGGCCCACCAAAATGCCTTGTCTATTCATGGTGGGCAAGTCCTATGATTAGGAAACTAACTGCTTTTGATCACCTAAGATCACTCAATGGTGTGAAGGAGAGGATACAAGACATGCAGACTTGGTTCTAGGTGCTATGTGTTGAGTAACTTCTTAGGGCTAACTGCTTATTAATGCACCAAGACTGCATATGACCAAGAGGTCCTATCTAGGATAAATAAGTCACTAGGGGATGTCCTTAAAATATCTGAAGGTATAGTAGGCCCAAGTTTGTGAAATGAAGGGATTGTCTAAAGGCCTAGCTCGAGAGGGTAACCCAATCTCCTCCATCACTTTACAAGGTATAGAGTTCTTGCAAGCTTAACCAAATAAAAAATGTCCTCAAATAAGAGAGTCTTTTGATTCTCTCCTAATTTTTTATACCAGGTGTCAGAACACGTGGGTGTGGGTCATCCCCTAAGGTGATGAAATCCTTAGGTTGGCCCCTAAAGGAAAATAAATCTAAGTATTTTTGATCTCCAAGATCACCTTGTGGCATGAGGAGAGAGTATACACACTTAGACTCTTGGGATAAACACAAAAAATAAAACTTGAAAAGTACTTTTGATCTCTAAGATCACCTTTTGGTGCGAGGAAAGAGCATACATACTTTAGAAGTTCCCAAATGCAACAAACAATATTAATTTCCCTTAAGAAAATAAGTGTCACTAATCTAGTGATAAAATGTGATCATTGAGAAGTGGTGCTGCATAAAATAAGTGAATAGTTTCAGAAATGATCTTGGACAAGCGTTTTGCACTAAAAAATATTAGTGGTTCTATAAACAAAATTCTTTGGGAAGCTATTTAGTTGCAAGAAACATGTTAGCAATGAAATTTAAACATCTGTAAAAATTAGAAATAAATATTATCACATAGAAAAATAAAGATTACCGTGATATTCTTGAAGACTTTCTATGCAATTTAAAAAATTATTAAAATTTACACAAGTCCGTATGCAAAAGATATGTGCATTTGAAGGTCAAACACATATGAAGGATTTCAAACTAATATAACTAATTTTTGGTGTAAAATATTAAAAAATAACCTTTTCCACAACAAAGAGGGTGGAACCATCTTTCCAACGCCTATAAAAATGTTAAAATCTGACTCTGTATGCAAAAGTTCTGTCAGTTTGAAAAAAAGACCTATTGTTGGTGAAGCCTAGGCAACACTGCTTAGGTGACATGGGGCAGTGGAAGGTTTCTATTTAAAATGTGTTTTTTAAATGTTTTATTAAGCTAGAAGTTTTTTTGGCCAGTTGGTGGGGATGTAAATGTCGCTGGCGGGGTTTAATAACCTTGATGGGGCCAAGGGCGTAGGGTGTTGCAGGGTACAAGGTACCTTGAGTACCCCGCCCTGCCATATTTCTTTGTAATTTTTGATTTATCTTTTTGAAATAAAACATTTTAAAAAAAGGATATATATATAATACCTCCCTGTATCAGACTACGTAGGTGACTGTACAACCCCAGGTTGCATGCATGGGGCTAATTTTTTTGCCTCAACTTGACCTACACCAAAAATATGTCAAAGTTTATATGAATCTTTGTTTCTCAGGGCTTTTAGACGCAATGTGAGGTCCATGTAAGAGTCACACAATAGACTCAAGAGATGCCCAGGATCACCTACAATCAAAACAACATTCCACAACAAGAGAGAAGCAATAACACCGCTATATTGCCAAAGAATTATAATGATGCATATAAGGTACAAGATATACAATATATGACCCACACATATGTACAGTGAGAGTCCTTTCTTATACAGGCAAGGTTGAGACCTAGGACAAAATGTGATCATGACAAGTGTTTTAATCCTATAACATGAGACACAAATATTAAATGCGCTAAGTAAACTCAACTAGACAAGTGTGAATATGACCTAATATGGAACCAATTAGGTAGTATACCCCATTTACACCAACACCCCCTAAGTGCAACTTAGGGAGAAGTAAACAAATGCAAAGATGAAAGGATGGGTCCTGGCTACAAGGCCATGTTAGTTACCCATGTACAAAAGATCTCTCACAAATAGAGTAAAGGAGAAAAACCTGTAGGAAAAAACCCCTCTCCAAAAGAGAGCAACACATGTAAATAAACATGTACAAGTGATGGAGTGATAGAAGGACTCAACACTAAGACCCCCCAAGTACTACATCCATCATGAATATACAATCAATAGCCCCCATAAGAGGAAAAGATTGAGACTAGATATCCCTTCCATAAAGAAGTAGCTCATGTGCCAATGGTGAATGCTCGAGGACAAAAAACTATCCAATGCCTACAAATAACATTTCTCCCCTTGGGAAGAAATGAATCCACTGGTGTATGTAGAAGAACTCTAACTCTTCAAAACAAGAGATGAGGGAAGAAGTCTCATGAAAGATGATGTCTCTAAAAATCGCTCAAGTTTCCACATGTCACAATCAATAAATGCCACAAAATCAAGAACTCCATGCCTAATCAAAGAATGTGACAATCTAAGACAATAGGAAAACTCATTATCAACAATCTCCAAAGACAAAGATGGTGTGATGGTAATCATGCTACAACTATCATCAAAGAGCAGAGATAATTCCTCAAGTGTGTCCTCCAAATATGAAATGTGATACTCCACAAACAGGAATGATATGTCTGCAAGATAAGAATCCCAATGAGGTGGATCTGGAAAACTAAAAATATCCTATTGCATGGAATCATTGGAAGCTCTATGGGAAGCAACACTTGACTCAAATGTAGCAATAGGTGATGATATAATGTCTACACATGCTGGATTAGAAGAATTTGGCAAACTGATTCCATTGGCAATGCAAATTTGTTGTAACTGATGAAGCTCAAAGAGGAGTTTCAAACCATCAAGTTCTTTTTGCATGCATTCATTATTTGTATGTCTTTTTCTCCCAAAACAATCACATTTTAATTTCCACAAACTAAGAGACATGATTACACCAACAAACTAAAGTACATAACTTATGAAGTTGATAAAAAGCCCACCAAAAAATAAAACTTCTCCAGGTCTCAGGATGTCCAAGTTATCAACTAGAATGTATAAACTCGACAAACTGAATAAAAGATACCTGGGGCTAAATCTAGAAAAAGTGTATGGATAGCTTTGTAGATCTCCTCAAGACCTTTCTAACGCCTATTCGATCTCAAAAATCAGAGATACTGGGTGAAAGTTATGAGCTCAAAAGCAAAAAAAAAAGTGATCTAGACTTTAAATAGCAAAATCAGGTACTGCAGCAAAATCAACAAAAAATACCTATAACACTATAAAGTGATCAGAACCAATTTTCCAATGACTTTTTATTTGCAAAAAATTGATACTGTGGTGAAAAGTTATGGCTATGGGAAGAAAACACCCTATAAGGGCATGAAATAGGGCCAAAAGTGGCCCCTTGGTTGCAGATGGGTGGCCCAACAGTGGCGTCTGGGTAGATCACTGGTAGCTAGCTGCAAACACTAGTGGAGGTGTCTAGAATTGTCGCTACTAGCGGTGGAAATGAGCGGAGGCGATGTTGTGTAGTGGCGGATAGGCATTAATTGCCCAAGGCAGGGTGGCAACATTGGGAGCATCGCCTGCTCCATTTTAGCTCTGCGGGGCTAGCAAGAACCAAGGGTTGAGGGCCTCGATGACTAGGGGCTCTGACCCACCATTTGAAATCTCCTGCAAGTCAAAGAATTGGTGGGTAATAACCATCATGCAAACCCTCAAACCGCCGAATGAAACTTAAATTCGCCACATAAAAAAAAAAATTCGTGGATCAAAGATCAAACCTTGTGCAAAGATGATGCCTACATGCAGGAAAATATATTTGCTAAATATTTTGTAGGAATTTGCCGACAACTATTCTGATCCAGTAGACGCATGATTGCAGTTTTGTATAGTATGGATCTGTACGAAATTTTTAAGTCGAACAATCTAAAAACCCTAAAAAATGGTTGAATTTTTCTTGTCACCAAATATGAAGTGTTATATGTCAAAATTAGTCTCTCAAGCCTTCCAGACGTAATGGCGAGGTCCTTTTTGCACTAGAATGTACCAAATGAAAATTCTTGACAAAGCCTCTCTAAAATGAGGGAAGGGAATTATAGATATGAAGTTCTGATACCATGTAAGAGTAACACAATAGACTCAAGAGATGCCTAGGATCACCTGCAATCAAAACTACCTTTCACAACAAGAGAGAAGTAATAACAACACTATATTACCAAAGAATGATAATGATGCATATAAGGTACAAGATATACAATATATGACCCACACATGTACAATGAGAGTGCTTGCTTATATAGGCAAGGTTGAGACCTAGGACAACATGTAATCATGACATGAGACACAAATATTAAATACCCTAAGTAAACTTAACTAGACAAGTGTGATTAGGACATAATATGGAACCAATTAGGTAATATATCTCATTCACACCAACAGTCCATTTTGTTCCAAGAGGCTCCCTACAAAAGTGCACCTCCAAAGTTCTCCAAAAATGTCTTGAAACTTGCAAGATTGGGTTAGTAGAATCTACAAAAAATGAGGATTAAAGAGGGATAAGGTCCCACTAGGTGTGCCAAAATGTATACAAATAAATTTGAAATACAAATACAAGAACCAAAATACCAAGATCTAAGTCTTAATTACAAATTTAAATGCAAACCTTGAATAAAACATTAAGAAAGAGCTCACAACAAATGAATGAAACATAATATTAATCTCACCCAAAGCTCATGTTGCACCACAATGGTGTTTGTGCTCTAAGATTGGTTGGTTGAGAATGTATGTAAGGTGCTCAAATTAATAGCATAACATTGCATTTAGGATTCAGGATGATTATGGCTGGTGAGAGGTTTAATTTATAGGTGTCTAGAAGAGATGATCAATGGTGGAGATTGATTTGGAGGATCAATGGCTATGGTTGCTTGAGAGGATTTGGAAGCATGAGGAGTTGACAAGTGTCTTTGTGTGACATGGATCAAGGGGATTAACAAGTCCTTTCTTGGAGTCGCGTGCATGCATGCATGCAGTTAACTTGTGCACGACTTAAATTATGCAAATAATTAATTAGTTAATTAATTCTCTTTTAGTCAACTATGGAGTTGAAAAGAAATTAGGGAATTAAATAAATAAATTTATTTAATTCATGAGGATGAGGATAATTAGTTAACTAATTGTTTCTTTTAGTCATCTAAGGAGTTGAGAGGAAATTAGGGAATTTATTTAATTCACGAGGATAAGGATAATTAGTTAACTAATTATCTCTTTTAGTCAACTAAGGAGTTAGGGAATTAAATAAATAAAATATTGATTTTATTTATTTGAAATGGATTTTTAGAATTTAGATTGATTAATCAAATAAATTGTGTTGATTTATCTAATTGATACCCAGAAGAAATGTTAATTAATTAAATAATTAAAAATCATTTAATTAATGTTGAAAGGGGAAATGTATTGATTAATTACATATATGGGGTTTATTTAATTAATATAGAGGAAAATGATGTGAATGAAGTGTTGATGACAATGGAGATGCGATAGGCAATTTTAGGTGTCTACAAGTACATTTAATGTCTACCAAAACTCATGCCATATACATTTGGGGCATATTGTACTTAATTTCACTTCAATGTCATGTGTGAATTGTTGACTACTATATAACTAGCAGTCGTCCTCGTCCCTATTGTGCAATGGGCACGTTGATAGGCACTTGCATGTACTGCCACATAAGAAGTAGAGAGGGAGAATGAAAAAGTGCAAATTTTATTTTCTGGAATGCATTGCATGAAATACAAAGAGCAGAGAGATGGGGGGTATACAAGTGGCTGGAATGCCTACCTAAAGGAAGGTGGCAAGTTGGAGAAGGAACATTCCTTATTTACGTAGCAAAGGGGTTTTTGGTTTTTGAGATGCTTCTGGCAGTTGTGAAGGCAAAGGATGTGTGGCTTCGATTGTTGAACCACAAGGTCAAAAGCACCACCATGCTTCGAATATATGTCATTTGTTAGATTCATGTTTTATTTCTTTTGGAAAAGTTACATAATCCTTTTGTGTTTTGGGATAAATTTGGTTGAAAATGATTTGCCTCTTGCATAGGTTTCATTGTCCTTGCATCCAAATCCATTTCTCCTTTCACTTTTTTTTAATTTTTATTTGTGTGTTTTTGTCAACTAAGCCACATTTTATTTTGTTTTAGATCCAAAAAAACTTATGAAAGTCTTCGGATTTTTACAAATGTAACTCAGGGGTTGCACCAAGTGTTTTTTTCTTTAATCAAATGTTAAAACCAAATTTTATTTCACACCTATCTACATTTGAGCTAAGAAAGAAAACTAGGGGCACCTAGAATTGAATGTAATATGTTAATATTGATTCCTATCAAAAAATTTGATTATTTTCTCGATCAGAGTGATTGTTGTTTGTGGATTAGCATTCTAAAAGCTATTAAGGTGTATAATGATGTTTGTGAGGTTTTTGTTTGGACCCAAACCACCTCTTCACTGATTTCAAGTTATGTTATTATCTACATTGGATTGAGTGGGGTATTGGTAGATGGGTAAGATCCATTATGTCACTTATAACTTGGAGATAATTTTTGGGCTTCCCCAAGGAGGTTTCATAGGCCAAAATTACATCTTGCTTGACTATAGCATATTCTAAAGCACGATCCTTAAATCTTAATGTGTTTCTTGCTTTGTTAGGGTTTAGCTTTTTTGGACTTACTCTTATTGGTGTATTGTTTAAGTTTAGTTTACTCCCTTTGAATTCTACTCTTATCTTTGATATTGAGGATAATACAAATTAGTTTTATTCATTGAAGCAAATATTTTTTCTGGGGACAATATCAGGATATTTGAGATCCCAAAAATGTAAAAAATTAAAGTGCTTCCTATATTAAAAGTCATCCTAAATGCATAGAGAGTGAGCAAGTGAAAGTAAATGAGATTATACATCATAAATTGTGAAATATCTAGATTTTTCTCATTAATATTGAAATTATTGATTATAGTGCACACAAAATAGTGATAGTGCCAATGTCTAGTGCCAATGTTTTTGTGGTATGGTGCCTAGTTTTATATCTTGTATTTCTTGTGGAGATGCACTTTGCCAACAAATGTTGTCTCAAGAATATTATACATAAGTTAGATCACCTAAAAAATTTTGTTGAAGATGTTTTTAGTGCAACTAATGGATTAAATGAGAGCAAGTTAGTTGGAGTGGGCAGCTTTGGTTTGGTTTACAAAGTAGGTCTAAGAGATGGTAGAGTAGTTTTTGTGAAAATTCTTAATTTGCACAATGAAGAAGCTTATAAGAGTTTTAGTGCTAAATGTAAGGTGTTCAAAAGGTTTGACATTGGAATCTCACCAAAATCATAACTTCATGTCCAATCCCTTTGTTGAAAGCTTTGTCTTTTGAGTTTATGTTAAATGGAAGCTTAGAGAAACATTTGTATCTTGAAAATGATGATTGTGAATTGAGTTGAAGAGACCATTGGACATTGCCTTTAACATAGCAAATGCATAATTAAGTTACTTAATCAAATACTTAATGTAAATAATGTAACGTCCAATACTTAAATTTATATGGTACATTGCAACTTATGAAAGACACAATTTAAATAATAATATAGGGTCAAATACTAGCAGTGAATAATATTTAATAGAGGTACAATGCAATTTATTTTTAATATTTAAAACTTTGAATTAAATTCGATATCTAATTGTGAGATGAGATTTGATTATTTTTTGTTTAATTTTAGAAGTATTTTTATCACAATGTGTTGTGGCTCAATAAATCTAATGATGTAATATTCAATGAATTAAATCAAATATATTTAATTGTGAGACGAGGTTGGGTGAGTTAAAATTTTATTATCAATTTCTTTTTATTTTTATCATAGTATTCTATTACAATATGTTGTTTGTCTCTATAGATCCAATGGTACAACATTGAGCATTCCTAATTGCATTATATTTAATAAGTTTTTCTATTTTTCTTTTCAATAGATTTAACTTCATTCCCAAATGCATCACGGTCCTTAAAAATCTTTCCTTTTTTCTTTTCTTTTCAATCAAACCTTAAAGTAGAAAAGAAGAATATTTAGGGTGAAAAAGAAAACATAAATTGTATGTCCAAATTTTAACGATGATGAGAGACATAAGCTTTGTGCTTATGATGTGCCACATTTGTAGCAAGAAGGACAATCATTGGACTTCTAAGTGCCCCTACAATGACCTCACCCTGTTGCTACCATTGGCACTCTCACCATGGATAAGATTGATGGTGTCGTTGCTACCTCTAGCAGTGCACTCACTACCCAAAACTAAAAAATATGTTTGGTAGGGTTTACACTGCACCCATGAGGCATTCAATTCCATTCCTAGACCAATTTATGGGTTATTACAAGTCTAATCAACGAAACATTAGGGAAAATTATAGTTGTTGTCTACAAAAGTGAATGTAGGCCTCTAGATCTATCAAGTTTTGTTGTGAAGCTTGATCATTATGTTGGTCCCCCATGGGATTTGGATGACCTAGAACTTATGCCAATTGTTCTGATTGCTCGTGGTTCTTGCCACCAATTGTCGCTAAAGATCGTTTAGGCTTTGACAATCTGTAAATCATAGGAGCTCATAGTTGATAGAGTCTCAATAAATATCAGAGACATTGATTGCCAAGGTTTGGTGTTCATGATGGTCTCGTAGGTTCAACACTTAGCAAACCTTTGCATTTCATTAGTGTTTAGCTTTCAATGATAGGCAAAGATGCAAGACAATGCACACGTGGCCTTGAGGAGAAGGGAGGAAGCTCACTTAATAGCTTTGGCATCTTCCTTTGGGAAGGCATTCCAACTACCTCTTCACTCTTTGTATTTTGTGCAATGCATCCTAAAAACATATAATTTGCACTTGTTTCATTCTCCCTCGTTACTCTTTCTATGGTAGTGCATACAAATGACTATTGGAATTTGGCATGCCCAATGGGTGCAGTTGCTAGTTTTATATTTATGCCGAAGGCGTTCCCTTTGGCAAAGAGAGGCCTGGGGCAGAAGATCGATGACAGAGGGTTTTTTATAACCTTGCAAGACGATTGAAATGATCTCAACCATTCGTCATCCAATTTTCTAATCATTGAGTTTTGTTTGTTTGTTGTTTTGTTTTCTGCCATTTTTCGTCCACTGTTTTCATATTTTCATCGTCGAAAAGTCGGTTGTTCTCACCTCCTTCCAATAAAAGCGATGAATAAATTGACAGCGACATGTAAATCGTTCCATTTCACACCTTCTATTATCTGCAAGCTCAACAGCATAAGCATCGAGGGATGAGGAACAAGGAATCCTACTTAACTAATGAATACCTTTTAACATTAATAAAATGTGGTGGAGCCTGTGGAAAATTTTAACTTAAATGGGCATTGTATTCTTGAACAACCTATTTAATTTTTGCAACTCATTTTTTTAAAAAAGGGTACTTTTCTATTATGATGTCTTCTTTGATTCTACATATATTACATATATGTTCTTCCTATATCTCAGTTATTTTGTTTATTATAATATAATAATAAAAAGCTATGTTCTATAAAAGTAATTATACTTACTATAAAATATATTGTATTTATATATTTTAAGTATATTATTATATTATAAATTATATTTAGAATATGTTATATATTTATTAATATTTAATATCATTAAATTATATTTATTTTAAATATATAATATACTTATATTTATTATTAGATATTATATTTTATATATTATAAATTATTAAATTTATTTTTAATATTATATTATAAGATACAATCATATATTAAAATTATATTTTATGTCTAATGTTTATATATATATAATCTGTGAAAGGGGTTGGGTTTTATGGCAAGGCTATAAGGTTCTCAAGATGGAGATCCAAGTTCAAATCCCCCAAGTAACATCTATAGTTGGAACTTCAAGATGTGGCTCTTGGACTTCCGCAGTGGTTTCTAATGTTGTTCTATGTGGTGACTCTTGGTCTTCCAGTGGCTCTTAAGTGGATTCGTGGCTTTTGGACTTCCGTCATGGCTCTGTTGGTGGTTTCTAGTGTGGTTCTATGTGGTGAATCTTGGTCCTCCAGTGGCTCTTAAGTGGATTTGTGGCTCTTGGACTTTCGTGGTGGCTCTGTTGGTGGTTTCTAGTGCGGTTCTAGGCGGTGACTCTTAGTCTTCCAGTGGCTCTTAAGTGGATTTGAAAGTGTGTGTGGCTCTTAAGTGGATCCTAAGCTCTAATGTGGATGGGGAGGAGGTCCCCCTTGTGACCTCCGCTAGAGTGGGCCAGCCTAAATATCCTTACATTACTGATAATATATATATATAATCTATATTTTAATTATATTTATTATTGTATATTACATTCTATTTACTTTATAATATTAAATATAAATATAAAATAATATATCATTATTTTAATTTAATATATATTGTTTTTTAATGAGTAAGTGTTGCCAGTATGATAGCAGATATATTAAAATAAAAACAAAACCAAGTACATAAGTCAAAATGGTTGAAGTCAACCCATTACATAGTGAGGAGATAATCCTAAGCCATTGGAAATAGTGCCTAAGGAATCTAAGTCCCTTGGCCAATTCGCTTGCTCTTTCCACTTGGGATGGGGATAGAAGATCCACGTACTAACTCACAAAATAGGCAAATGTTTCCATGTTATTCCTCTGAATACCCTACCTATAGACCGCCAAAGCTTGGTCTGCCACTAATTTTTTGTTAACTACAACTGCGTCGAGGATGCCGACCATCATGCCGTAAGTCATACATTTGTTGAAATTGGAAATGGTGGCCTTTGCTGTGTTCACCATGTTAGCTTTGACAAAGCTAGTTGCCAGAAGTTTTCTGCTGCTCTTCCTTCCTAGTATCAGTACTGAATTCATTAGGAACTCTTCGTATAAAAGCCCATCATGGATATGATTACCACTGAAGATATGTGCCCTAATTACTTTGCATATAGCCAATGTCACAACCTCAGAGCTTGCGTTGAAGAGCCGCCTAATAGGTGCTTTTGGGTCTTCAATCGCATTATCCTCTTGTTCCTCTTCATCGTCCTCATTCTCTCCTTCCTCTTCATCCTCCTCATCTTCCTTCTCTTCCCCACTTCCCTCCTCATCATCCTCTGATTCTTCGACTTGGCAAATGCAAATGTAATTAATCGACATCATGTTCACTGTGTTGTATGTAATAATTGCCACTCCAGAAGTTCCCTCTTTATACTTGAACTGCGAGTGATCCTGAGAAGAGTCGAGTTGCGAACAATGCATGTGACTCCTTGCCTCTCAAATCTTAAAAAATCAAATCGTCCTCCTAAATTAGATCTTTCGTGGGAGGATAGAGATACAATCTACACCTTCTTAGTTTGAATGACAACCTATCAAACCAGTCCAGTCTAAGTTTCGATTCTTATGAAGGCATATTCGATGAGTGCGCCTGACTAAGACTTAAAGAATTTGATTCCAGCTAGAGCCTTTGGCGTGCTAAGATGCCAAATGTGGGGCAAGTAGCCCCTTAACTCTTATGTATCAGAGACAATTTTGGCACCCCACTGAGGTGCCTCACAAAAAGTCTGATAAATTTATGTTAGTTATGCAATTTCCCATCCCTGGCGAGTTTCCTATTGTAGAAAAATGTTTGTTCTTACAAGGACCCGCTGTCGATTCTTTTGGTGTCCGTCCTTCTAAACAACCCAAATTCTTTTCAGATTTTGGATGGACGATGAGATCCTGGGGATTAGAGTTTGAAATGACTGGGCAAGATACATCATTTTGTGTTCAGAGGGAAACCTCATTGCCTATTTCACCTGCAAGATTCGATGCACGGGTGTCACCCATTGCAATTTCTTCCTAATTTTAATTAGCCTCTTGACCCTGAGAGTCACAAGTGTCATTGTCTGGAGGAGTAGACGATTGCGAATTGTCCTTACCTTCAGAAAACTTATCTTGATTTTCATGATATTTTCTTTCCTTTGGGCATGTCTCTTGGAAGTGGCTATGACTGTGACAATTTAAGCAAAAGAAATGCCTTTCTTCGACCTCTAGTTTATGCACCCTTTGAAAATCCTTAGTGTGCAAAGTGATTTCATTTGGAATCTTGTAAATGGCTGCCACAAGAATTCTGGCAAACAAATACGAATCACTATTGAATAGGCCTGCATCAATTGAGATTACTGTTCCTAGTGACCGACTGATTTTTAGAAGACAATCCTCAGTCCAAAATTCATGTGGAAGATTGTATAATCTAATCCATTTGGGTTTGTCATATGGGTCACATTTCGTCAGGTCATAGTTTGGCGCTCATTTCTGCATGTACAGTGGCGCACCATTTCTTGTCCAATTCTTCCCTCTTAAAATCATGTCTTTATCAGTAGTTTTTAGAAAGGTAGCGAGGAAAAAACCTTTGGTGAGGAATTTGATGATGCATTGGACTTGCCATATTTCTTCCGCCCAATCTTTAACCTAGTTTCTGCTGAGCTTCAGCTCGATGAAGTGGAAAATTAGAGCAGTCTCCGATAAAACTTCGGCTTCTTTTTGCTTTCCTATGTGACATCAATCCGGAGGGAGGTTTCGAGTTCCGCATGTATAGTGGCACACCATTTCTTGTCCAATTCTTCCCTCTTAAAATCATGTCTTTATCAGTACTTTTTAGAAAGGCAGCGAGGAAAAAACCTTTGGGGAGGAATTTGATGATGCAGTGGACTTGCCATATTTCTTCTGCCCAATCTTTAACTGATGAGCTTCAGCCTGATGAGGCAGAAAATTAGAGCAGTCTTTGATAAAACTTTGGCTTATTTTTTGCTTTCCTCTGTGACATCAATCCGGAGGGAGGTTTCGACAGACCCTCGCATTCGCTCACCATCTTAATTTCCTAGACTAATATATATTATTTTTTAAAGAAAATATAATTTTAAAAATATTTTTTAATTTTATTTATATTATTATAATGTATAATAACATATATAATTAAAATATAAATTCCATATATAAAATATATTTATAATTTAATAACAAATATATGTAAATAGTAAATATAGTTAATATAAATATGCAATTCTTCTAATAGAAAAATCTATTAGAAATATACTTATATATTTGAAAATTATATGAAATATAGTATATAACAATAAATTTCTATTTCATTGACATTATATTTTGTTGAAATAAAATTTACATTTATTTTATTTTAACTTTATAATAAATATCATCAACATGAAATGAAGTTAGTTTAAATATTATTATGTGAAACATACACCTCTAGAGTCATCTACCAATACCAATGATGAGTCTCCTTGTGAGAATTGTGAGAAATAATATGCAATCCACCAAAATAATCTTTAAGAATGGTAGGTCCTATAAGGATTGTACCCAGGTTTACCTATTCAACTAAATGAGCTCGACATGCTTGGCCAGCATGAGATTGACTGTAACCATAATTGGGGTCTACCAACCATCAACCTATTCTTGCAAGCATTAGCAATTGATTTCATAGATCCCAATTATTCAACATACTAGCTCTCACATGTTGGAACAACTCGTCGTGCACCAAACAATTTATCTACTGGACAACGTGAAACCTTTGATATAATTGTAATGTACTCTTCTACCATGGAAATGCAACCACAACTTAGGATGATTATAGAAGGAACTGGACGTACAAGGAAATCATACTCGATAACCAACATAAGATCATCCATTTTAGGAACAACACCACATGACATATCACCATTATAAATTCTCACACCAACTATCATGGAAACTTTCAACATACATGCAACCATCATACATCTTGGTCTTCGCATTTGAATAAAAAAAGATGGATCCTCTATAGGGGCACACACTACAACATTCCAAGAAAGCTATTTTTCAGTCAATATGTTCTAATTGATGAAATGAGTTTCATTAGGCCAAGGTTGTTAGAAAAAACTAACAATTGATTGTGTGAAGCATTTCCCAATCATAATCAAATCCCATCAAGTGCTCGCTCACTTATCCTCTTTGGTGATTCGATTCAACTACCACCATTGAGAGACATTCCTATGTATGTTGGAGCATTGAATATGACAACAATTTGGGGAAGCTTCGAGACAGTAGTTACATTGAACATGATTTCTTAGCAAAACAAAGAAGAATTAGGATACGTTGCTTTTCGTACACTACTTTTACATTTATGGAATGCAAATCCAACATTGCCAAACCAAGAGCTTCTAATGTCATGTTCAAATTCTTCCTTACCTCTAAAGAATAAATAATTATTTTCCCCCTAACAAATTTGTTTGCAATAAATGAATCGGTTTCATTGCATAATAAATGTATGCTACAATAATTGGGATTGCATATTGCAACATGCAATGCAAAGTAGCTAAGGGATACATTATGCCCCAAATCCAAAGGATGAGCAACTTGATGCAGTCATTTAAATGTAGTCGATTCCAGATTTATATATTAATTAACAGCCTCAGCTTCCAGTTTTCCTGGTTATTTAAATGTGATCGACTTGCCTACCTAGTGGTCATGCCTACTTGCTTGTTCCTACTTCGGTGAAATTCCTATCAACTCATCAATGAAAAATCAGATGAAGAAGCACAAAATGAGGAACAAAGACATATATTCTTGAGAGCTCAAAATAAACATGAGAACAATGCTTTGCATGAGATGGTGAGAGGAGGAGGCCATGCCCAAATCATGCAAAAGATAATTATAGTCGATGTAATGCTCTCAAGCATTTGCAACAACAAGGGCGAGTTTCCCCTCTTCGTACCATATTTTTGATTGAACAAGGCATGGTGCAAACATGTATGGTTGTCAAATCTTGCGTAAACAAGAGGATCTATCAAGTTTCCAAAAGCTTTTTGAATGCATTGAGACGACCATTGGTGGATGTTACATCATCCTCCTCTAAGCATTGGATGTTCATTATAGGATACCATATTTTTGTTTTGAGGCCTATTTATCTATAAGGGATCAATATCCTTTCTTTGTACTCTAGAGCTAAGGGTGCAAAAGTTACTTTGCATCATTTTAGAGAGAGAGAGAGAGAGAGAGAGAGAGAGAGAGAGAGAGAGAGAGAGAGAGAGAGAGAGAGAGAGAGAGAGAGAGAGAGAGATTTGTATCTTTTGCCATCGAGGTATAGTGCATAGGTGATGACTAATGGAATGCAGGTGAACCCACGTATAGTGCATACACCTATAAATACACCCCCTTATTTATTGCTCTTATCAACTCAATTTTACAAACTATGTATACTTTAAAATTTTCCATATGCAAAATAATGTTTGCTTTTTTTCAAATCCATCACCGATTTTTCCCATCGTGTTTCGTTCCAGTTTTTTCCCAACAATGCAAAGGCTTTACCTTGTTATCATGGCTTGTTAGGCTGCAAAGTCATACCACAATATATTATAATGGGTTTTTTTCCTAAGTGATAGTTTATGCAACCACATGTTCTCTTTTACATCAACAATGCGATATCACTTTTCCTCGACATTAGATTTTAGTTTTTTTAAATAATTTTATCATTTCATCTTTGGTTGGTTGATCAGGATTAACATGGATGCATATGTTTATGTATTAGTTAAGGTATTTGGTTGATAAAATTTAAATAAGAGGTGATTTAGTTTACTTCAATAAATATGTTATATAATTAAATAACATTTAAGTTTAGAATTAATTAATTTAAAATATAATATTGATGTTTATGATAATAATTTTAGTGGAGTTTTAAGTATAATGTTTAAAAATTAAAAAATGTAAACTAAATCTTATTTTAATTTGTTTTTATGTACCATTTTATCTAGTTTTATTTTTTTACTGGTCGTATTTATGCATTTTTGTCAAAAAACATAATCAAAATTTTATTAGGATATGCTAACATTTCAATAGGGGCTAAGATGCCCATAACTCATGATGGTCCAAGACTTAAGACACTTATGTTTGTGATGCAAGGATATATATATATATATATATATATATATATATATATATATATATATATATATATATATATATATATATATATATATATATATATATATATATATAGTCTTATCTTGTTTTATTTCACAACAGTCTTTCAACATCTAATGAAAATTTTCTTAATTATTTTTAATTTGTCAAGAGTTGAATTTGTAAAAAATTAAATCTATTATATATTATATATTTATCTATATTTATTATTGAATTATATCTACTTCATATATTAAATTAAAAATATAACTATATTTATTATTATATACCATATTTTATATAATATAAATTACTATTTTTTTTCCTAATGTCATTATATTATATAATGCTATATTTATATTGAATATATTCTATGTTTGATGTTGATTTATATTTTTTATTTTACTATATATTTATTTTTTATAAAAAAATAATTTTAGTTCCATTTATTAAATTAACCTATAACAAATCTCACAACTTAAGAGATAGATATGAAATGTGTGTGTGTGTGTGTGTGTGAGAGAGAGAGAGAGAGAGAGAGAGAGAGAGAGAGAGAGAGAGAGAGAGAGAGAGAGAGAGAGAGAGAGAGAGAGAGAGAGAGAGAGAGATTTGTATCTTGTGCCATCGAGGTATAGTGCACAGGTGATGACTAATGGAATGCAGGTGAACCCATGTATAGTGCATGCACAAGAATCTAGAAAGGAGATGCATGCAAATAGAGATTAGACACCAAACATGAAAGCTCACACATTTGAACTAGATACTAGGCGAAACACAAGGATCTTGAAAACTATTAAGATTATGTAAATTAATTCATTACACTCCACAAAACAAAAAAAAGACATGGGCCATAGGGATGAACTTCCAAAACTCTTCGACATTACCCATTGTACACCAAGGTGCAATTGCTAGTATTATTACTAGCAATTGGACCCATAGGTTCAATGGGCACATTGATATTTTTTTTATTAGAGCACAATTTTGTTAGAGTTGGCTAAATTTGGCATAGTGTTTTTTTATGTTGAAGTATTGTAGTTAATGGATGCAACAACATTATCCATCAAGGAGGGGTAATTGTAGTGGTGACCCAATTGTGGTTTTTGTCAAAGTCTCAACATATGGACCTATGCAAATTTCCAAGTCTGCACTGAATTTGAGGACGAGCATTACAAGATCCTAGAATTTATGACAGATTGATTTGTCAAGATATCAACATTCATACCTTCTCCTAAAATAGCATTGTTTTACATGCTTTATCATTCCCAATTGTCATAGATTTATTCTAGTTTAATTTGTGTCTAATTGTATGCTTTTATTTAATTAGCCTATATTAACCCTAAGGAAATGTTATTTTCCTTTACACATTTTATTGGTAGTAATAATAACCAACACCAATAACTTTGAAGTGACGAGTAAGAGTGTCATAATATTAAAATATAGTCTTTTAATGCCCCAATGCACTTGCAACTATTGGTACATGCTCAACTATGGGTAGTTTCCCTTAAGTAGCCTTGTGAGATCATCAAGATAAAGGGGACAAGTTAGGGAACAATGTTACAAATTGCACATCCATGCCCCTCCTCATGCCCAATCCATTCACATGATTTTGATATGAGGATATTCTTCTTAAGAATTACATAATGTTGCATCTACTGTACAATTTGACTATTACAATGATATTTTCCAATAAAACAAAGATGGCATGCATTTACCATCAATAGAGTGATCAAGATAAGAACTTAGTCCAAAAAAGGTGTAGTTGGCAAAGTGGGCATTGGGAGGGCACTCATGGACCGCTCCATCACTCTTCATATCTCCAAGAATGGGAGGGGGAACTCGTACTTACCCTGGTGGAGTGAGCAAATGGTAGTGGAAGAAATGCAGGACAAGAAAAACAAGCAAATTCTCAAAGCACGGCTCATTCAGGAGTGTCAGCTGTATGAGATGTGGAAGCACGCAGAGCTCAAAGCCGCTGACCTTGTGAAGCCATGGGAAAGGACTCACACTACTCAGACCTCCACTCTCTTTGCTGTCATAGTTGATGATCAATTGCAGGCCATGGCCGATAGGTTTGTCAAGCGCGGTGCCATCGATTTGTGGACGGATAAAGATGGCCCTCATTCTCACTCTGCCGCATTCATCACCTAGGATGGAAAGCCCTCAAGCATAATGAATTCTATTTCAAGAGGATGAGTTCACAATCCGATTCGCTAAAAGAACTTAAGACCTCTTGTTCATGCACTATATATGTTCATAAAATCTACATGCTATCTCTTGACATATATGCAATTTTAAAATTGTAAAGGCATATGAGACAATGTACTCCCGTCAAAGGAGGACATTTAAATGACATGAGACTTTTTCTGACATGATGTTTTTCCCTGCGTGAGAACAACTGACGATTGCAGATGTGAGTGGGAACAAGAAAAATTCTCGTGTGAAGTCTTTTACAACGTGAGACAACATTTCTGAAACGATGTCAATATAAAAAAACTAAAAGAAAACAAAAACGACGAAAGAAATTGAAAACAACGAACAAAATAATTTCTCGATGACGAAAAATGACAGATGACAAGGATGATTTCAATCGTTTTGCCTGTTGCTTGTACACCCTATGTCGTATCTTCCGCCCCAGGGCTCTCTTTGCCATGAGGAATGCTTCTACATAATATTTACTTATTATTTATTGTTATATTAAATATAATATATATTATTAAATATAATTTTTAAAAATTATTATATTATAAAATCATATATTTATATTATATATTTAATACTTTTATATTTGTTATATAATTTATATATAAAATCTATATTATATTATATAATATTATTTAAATTAATGATCTGTGCTAATAAAATATTTTTAAAAGGACCCCCTCCCTATTAAAGACTTCCATTTTAATTTAAATAAGAAAGAAGGCAAAGAAGGCAAAAAGACTTTGCATTACTAAATTATAGAATGCATAAGTTTTTCACCAACAAGGCAACCCAAGCTATACATACAAAATAAAACCGACGGTCACACTTTCTTCCACGTGTTTCTACCCACCGCTCACCTCCTCTATTTTCCGACGAAGAAAAAGTGTGGACGAGATTATTTTGGTCATAGTCCTTTTGATTTGAGCCTTTCATCTACATAATTCATGTAGTGCTGCTCATTACAAGAAGGCTTATCAGCTCAGGGCCTAGATTTGACGGTCGACCTTCCCTGTCAAGCAATTTTTTTATGACAGTTATCCATTCAAAGGTGCCCTTAAAATACTATGGCATATTTTAGTATAAGTAAAATTATATATAAACCAAATATATAATACCATAATTCTATATAAATTTTGACAGTTTGTCCAAAATCTCTCCTTTCATGTGATACAGTCTTTTTGAAATGTTGATTGTATTATACGGCAAAAATGCCTAAATACGGCCATACGGCCATCAAATTTAAGCCCTGAGCAGCGTAATTAGACAAAGGCATTAAAATAGTCAAGCCGGGAAGGATGCGGCGTTGATTAATGGAAATAAAAAATCAAGAAAAATCTAAAGCAAAAGCTATCTTATTAGTAACGGTGCCCTAGCTGAAACCCTAACCCTAACGGATCAACTATAAATGCATTTCTCTGCTTTGTGAAAATACAAAGGAGGAAGGCGAGGCTCGTTTTTTTGCAGTGCGAAACTAGTAATGTCGTGTTCGATTTGTTCTGGTTCCTCCGTAGAGGAAACAAGTAAGGGCAATGACGAAGGATATGAAAGGTCTCGTTCGGCGTAATGGCCAAAAACCTTGACGACAATTCATATATCACCACCCATAATCCGAGCCCATTCGCTCATTTTCTTTGAGGTTTTTATCTCTCTTGTTCTTGTTGGATTTCATTGTTTGTGTTTTTTTCTGACCTAGTTTGAGCTAGATCTATATCTGTTTTGAGCTTCTTTTGGAAGCTTGTCTCTGATGATTGTATTGGATGATTGTAAGCTGACCAATTATGGATGATTAAAGCTTATACTGCCTTCCTTCTGAGACAGATGCGTTATTTCATTTTGTTTGTCATTGTAGAGAGAAGTGTGATTGTGTTATTGTTTGTTAGGGTTTGTAAGAGATCTTGCTCCAAATTACACTATCTGGGATCTGATATTAGCTGATGAGTTGTTTGTTTAAATCTGGCTTATGTCTCGTGATATTTATTTAATGCTGCTTATAAGTCGCTGGGTTGTCTTGATTGTTGGTTTTTTTTTCATGGGTTATCAAGGTTTTTACAATTTTTCTTCTTTTTTCTTTTCTTTTCTGGGTTGTCTCTTTTGGGGTTTTTATGGGTTTTCAAGATGTGTTTCTCTATTAGCATATTTTTTGCCCCAGATGTTCACCCTATCTCGAAGGAAGGAACAAGCCTTTTTTCTCTTGAAATGATTTTTGGCCTGTTCTTCTAATTGACTTACCCATCTGTTTTGATTAATTCACTCGAAGAGTATGGATGGTTTTACCTCATGGAATTTGATTGATTTACCACGAGCATCGACTGTATTATCTCCTCCTTTGCACTGTTTGGTGAGGGCATGATATTGCATGAGTAGAGGCGGTGGATTTTTTAATGATGTTGGTGTGTTTTGGATGGCGTCTTTTGAAGGGGATGAGATTTATAAAGACTGTGTAAAGGCAGTCGGAGTGGGTGGTGAGGGCAAAGCACCTATTATTACATAGCTTTTCCCTGAACCACCCATTCCACTTGCCTTCAACACACGTATCGTACGATCATAGATACAGTAACAGCTCAAATCATTTCTGGAAATCAATGTCATCCTGAAAATCGGGTCAACCATCAATAGCAGTGAAGGTGCGTTTACTTAACTGAGGACCCAACAATAGCAATAAGAGCAAATTATATGTCATCCTTCCATTTTTTTTGCAAGAGCGATAAGATTAAGGGTAATTGATGTGTTTGTTTAGGTTTTGCGCAATTGCTGCTTTATACAAGTAATTGAAATCAATTTGAGAATGGTTAGCATTAAAAATCTGTTTTGTTCCCATGCCTCGGTGATTGGTTATTAATAGCTTTGCTTTTAGTACCTGTCGGAAGGGGATTTTGAGGACGGTAAGGAGATCTATACCATACTAGATAGCCTGTTTTTTGCTTGTTTTTTTATCAGGATAATAAGATTTGATGGTTAGATTGAAAACTGGGTCCAAGTTGAAGCTTTTGAAGAGTTAGAAATTTGAAATGTTAGGCAAACTTTTGGAGGATCTGTTTTAAGTGGGAGAGCTCTACAGCAGCTGCTTAGATCTGCCATTTCTTTTTTGTTTTTTGGAAAAAAGTAACTCTACCGGAGTCGTTTATATGGTTGTGTTTCATTGTTTTGTTTGAAATGTTCTGGTTATCAGCCTTTTTGTGTAATTGAATCCGAAATGCTTGTATTTTGTATTTTTCAGTATGGTTAGTGTTTTCACAGCATGTTTGATTATTATAAGAAGCATCTCCGAAATGCTTATATTTTGTATTTTTCATTATGGTTAGTGTTTTCACAGCATGTTTGATTATTATAAGGAGCATCTTCTTAACGAGTGTCATTTTCTGAATATGAAAAAAAGATGTTTATTATCTTTTTTCCATAACATATGAAACTATCGAAGTTTTTGTTTAAGGTTGGTTGGAGGTGATGATACATCTGATAATCTCTGAAAAAGATGAGGATACTTCAGAGGCTGTTTCTGATCCGACTCTTGATTTTATTTTTAAGAATCAATTGCATGAGATTTGGACTGTTTTTCAATGCTAGTTGCTGTTACTTTTTAATACAGTCGTAATCAGCTTTGATCAATATGGGAATTTATGGTCCACAATATTGGGTGAATTTGAAATCACTGAGAAATTTACTACCATAAAATGGGGTTATTTTACTGGAATTTTTATTTGAGTATCAATGAGTTGCCTTACATTCATGTTGGTGTTAAATCTGGAGAATCAAATCAATATAGGAATTTATGGTCCACAATATTGGGTGAATTTGAAATTACTGAGAAATTTACTACCATAAAATAGGGTTATTTAACTGGAATTTTTATTTGAGTATCAATGAGTTGCCATGTTGGTTGTTCAATCTGCTGAATCAAATTTATGTTTTCAGCTTTGTCTGTTGTATACTCCGAAAGGTTAATGTTTAATGATGTGTATATTGGTTTTTTTCTTGTTTTATTTATTATTAATTTTTAGTTTATATTAATATAATTTTAAATAGTTTAATATTTATATATTCTATTTTTTATTAAAGGAAAGAGACTTAATTAAATAAAATATGAAAAAGATTGACATAATTAAATAAGATAATTAAGTATAATAGAGTAGTTTTATTATGGAATTATTGAAAATATGATCCAAGTTAGATTTATTGATGATCACACAGTCCTTAGTCTTTAACTAATATGTGCCATAAGTATATGAAAGGATATGATCCAAATTAGATTTATTGATGATTACACAGTCCTTAGTCTTTAACTAATCTGTGCCATAAGTATATGAATAGATATTTTAAAACAATCTTTAAGAAGTACAGTGGAGTAGTTTAAATCATGCTTGTATATAAGGGAATCTAAATGCGACATTGTGCAAGGGAGGCATTTGTTTATACTATTTTCTAGTATATTGCAATTTTGTAGTCTGAATAGATATTTTAAAGCAATTTTTAAGAAATACATTCTAATAGGTAAATTTTTAAGAAATACATTCTAGTAGGTAAAATCATGTTCAAGAGTATATAAAGGAATCTAAATATTATACTATTTTTTGGACATTTGTGCACTTGTCTTAATTTTATTGGTAAAATCATGTTAAAGAGTATATAAAGGAATCTAAATATTATACTATTTTTTGGACATTTGTGCACTTGTCTTAATTTATTGGTTAATTTACAAATGTATTGGTGTATTTGTGAACATGTATTGGTTTTTTTTAAAATTTAATTGGGGATCAAGTGATTAATAACATAGCGGTTAGGGGGTTAGGGGTTTAATAATTCAATTGTCTGCCTTTAGGGGTTTAATAATAATTCAATTGTCTGCCTCTTTCATTGCTTTGCCTCCTTCATCGCTTCACCCCCCCTCAATGACCCCCCTCAATGACCCCCCTCAATGACCGAAGTTAAAGCTTTCAAAACAAAATAAAAAATTAACAATTTATCAATTGTCAAAGTGATAAAGGTAAAGGGATTAACAATTTATCAATTTGTCAAAGTGATAAAGGTAAAGGGAATTTTGATGTTTTTTAATCATTTATGATATTTTGAAAATTTGATTTTGTGTTAGTTTTTTTAATCTATAAGCCTTTCATCTATATAATTCATCATGTGCTGCTCACACAGGCAATGCTTTCAGCCTAAATATTAAATAATATAAATAATTTGAATTTATAATATAAATTATTTGAAATGGAGTGATACATAAAATTGAAAATAAAATATGATAGATAAAACATCTATATAAGATAGATAAAACATTTATATAATTCATCATGTGCTGCTCACACAGGCAACGCTTTCAGCCCGAATATTAAATAATATAAATAATTTGAATTTATATATAAACTATTTGAAATGGAGTGATACATAAAATTGAAAATAAAATATGATAGATAAAACAGTTAGCTTGAATTTGTAGTTTTCAACTATTCGAAGAGTCGAGTGATAAAAAGTGAGAAAAGGGGGAGTTGAATAAAATGGAAAAGTATGGCTGTATGATCGTACTTTAGGTATGTGTTGTAAAATATAATCAAAGTTTTGGGAAGGTTGTATGAAAAATTATCAAAACTTCGGGAACGATGTATCACATGAATGGAAGATTTTTTAAAGGACGGACAAAATTTATATATAGGCTCGACTGACGAAATTTATCTGACAAAATTTATATAGGGTTGTCAGAAATAGAGTCCATTCTTCAATAGTTTTTATAGTGTTATACGTACAATCAATTTTTGAGGTTTGGGCTGATAATGAAGGTTTCTCTAAGGAGGTTTGGGCTGATAATGAAGGTTTCTCTAAGGCATTTTGTTTGTAGAAATGTATATTAAGATTTGAGTTAAATCTCCACTAATATGTGGGGTGGGTACATGGGGTAAGTAATTAAGGTTGAACACAACCTCCATGAGATGAGCCTTCCACTAATATGTGGGGTGGGTACATAGGGAGGTATTTAAGGTCCAACATAACCTTTCCAAGCATTGGAAAAGAACACTTGCCTTGGTGATTATGTGAAGACTTGGAAGTCAAGGAAGAATACTCCATCATTAGGTCCAAGACAACCTCTTCATGAGATAAATCTCCACTAATATGTAGGGTGGGAACAGAAGGAAGTATTCAAGGTCCAACATTGCCTCTCCAAGCATTGGCAAAAAAAAATACTTGCCTTGTGATTGTTCAAAGAGTTTGAAGTCAAGGAAGAATACTCCATCATTAGGTCCAAGACAACCTCTTCATGAGATAAATCTCCACTAATATGTGGGGTGGGTACAGAAGGAAGTATTCAAGGTCCAACATTGCCTCTCCAAGCATTGGCAAAAAAAATACTTGCCTTGTGATTGTTCAAAGAGTTTGAAGTCAACGAAGACTACTCCATTATTTTGGAGGAACGCTGAAGTCAAGGAAGAATACTCTATTATTTTGGAGGAACTCCATGTGCCCTTTCAATAGGGTGTCTTCTTTTTCTATTTAAGGGACATCTTCTTTTTCTATGATTCAAAGTTCAGTCAAGGATGAATACTCCCCACCATTTTGGATGAACTGCATGTGCCCTTTTGATAGGATTCATTCTTTTTCCATGATTTAAATTTCAAAACACTTTGGGAAGATTGGATTTTTCTATATATAAGTAGGATTATGCTCATTTGTGGTTTAATTATTTGTGGTTTAATTTTTGCTTTGTATGAATGAGCCCTTTTGATAGGATTCGTTTTTTTTCCATGATTTAAATTTCAAAACACCTTGGTGAGATTGGATTTTTCTATAAATAAGTAGGATTATGCTCATTTGTGGTTCAATTTTTGCTTTGTATGAATGAATTTTATAACCCTTATCTGAAATTTAGTTTACTAATTTTTTTGTAATTAAGCTCTTTTTGTGAATGCAATTAAATTATACCTTTGGAAGTAATTAATATAATAAGTTGAGATTCAAAGCATTCACAATTCTTGTTTTGATTATGGCAAGTTAGTTTTGAATGGACCATAAGCCCCAAAGTCTTACTAAGCTCAAGTTGCTCGTGGGATCTTGAATAAGCAAAGGGCTAATCTAACTTGAAATTGGATACCAAATAAGCAATACACACACCCTTGATTGGGGCGGGGAGAGTGTCTATCTATGGAAGTTGGAAGTCACATTGGCGTAAGGGTCTCCACACAAAGTTGGAGTTAATGCAGGGGCAACTAGGAGATGGGTTATCAAAAGAGTTTTCGGTAGGAATTGAAGGAGTTTCCAAAACTATGCTATCCTTGGGGGAGGTTGCCATGAGAATAAGATTTGTTGGAGGGGAAATTGGAGGAGATAACCACAAGGAGGAGATTTGTTATAAGTTTCAAAATCATCCTTGGGGGAGGTTGCCACAAGGAGGAGATTTGTTGTAGTGTCAAAATCATCCATAGTGGTTAGAGTGGGCATTTTGTCACCACGAAGTTGGGCATGCCTTGCGACAAGAAGGGCAACTAGAAGCCATGTGATTGACAAAGAAGCAAAGCTTGCAAGGAAAGGGGAGACACTCATAATCAAGTGGTTGAGTGCATGGCCTATCTACCAACAAAATAATCTCTCCAAGAAGAGCCTTGGAGGTGTCAATATCCATTAGAATACATGCAAAAGTAAAATGGCTCACGAGTGGTGGTATCATTGACCAATAACATTGTACTTTATAACAAGACTCTTAACTAAAAAATGGAGAGGAAGTCTTACCCACATAGGCTTAATATTGTGCAGTTTTGGGAGTGGATTGAAAGATAGACCATGGCTTGAACAATAGGCAATGCTCGTTCCACATCCACACTTGGCAATCCAAAATAAAATCACGAGAAGATTCAAATGTTGCAATAAAGAAGCCCCTAGTGCTTGGGTACAATTGAATTTTTCTTTCAACAAGCAATCACCAAGAGTCCAAAACCCAGAAGTGCAAGTCTAGAAGAGAGGGCCGTAAGTTGGTAAATCTACACACCAATCCATGAGAGGCATATTATAGTTCATTATCAATAACTTTTCGAGCACAAACAATAATCAGGGAGGATTGAGAGTAGGGGATGGGTTGAGATTTGCTATGAGGGGCAAAAGACTTTGCTCCATCCACAATCCCAAAATTTGCCCTTGAGATCACATCAACACTAGCAACAACAGACACAATTGGGGCATGAATGACGCTAGGAATGGACACGAGAATAGGGTTCTCCAACACCACACCAACAATAGCATCCCTTGAACTAGGCAAACAAGCTAGGGTTTGTAGAGTCATTAAACCAATGGAGAAACCATTGTTTGAACACAATGTTAGAACACCATTCAAAATCACCAAATCACAATTTGAAATCGCCATTGGAGATCTGTATATTGAGCAATCACAATTCTTGTTCCTTATGGATAAATTGCCTAATATATTTTTGTGAATGTGCTTTTATTGTTTTGTAGGCTATTGTGTAATGAGTTGCAAAGCTTTGAAGAGGATGTGAGTACTCTAATTTTAGTCATTTGCTTTTTACATGTACCCCCCACCCCAACCCATTTTTCTTTTATCAAATTATCTAATTAGGTTTAGAACAACAATGGATAAGGAATTGACCATTCAATCTTGGAGATTGACTTGAAGGTATGTCCCACATTTGCAAAACTTTTCAAGAAAGGACAATTGCCATCTTGCATTATTTTAACCATTGGTAAACAATTGTTAAACAATTGTGTAATAGTTTCAAGTGATAGTGCCTTCGTCATGGCTAAGAGTATTAAATGCCTTAGGTTTGTCTTTTGAGCCAACATAAAAGGGATTGACACAAATAGATTGCAGCCCAATTAAGAACTTGAAATAATTAAAGGATTATCTTTGATCTTATATGCTTGTGCTCTTATAGTTGTTCCTTAGGATGTAGTAGTCATTGAGATACCATGTTTGGGCTCTATCTCTATTGTAGGATTTCATAGCTAAATTTGGTGGTTACTTTAGACGAGACGCATTCTTAAGATAAAGATGCAAAAACTAAAATCAAAGTCCTTGTCCAGCCTATAGTCTACCATCATGTTGAACATGAGCCATAACTAGAATTTAATATCAGTGGCTAGACAATTATTCAATGTACTACTTCAATTTATATGGGCACCTATTAATCCATGAGGAGAGTCCATTTATTCCTAGGATCTTAAAATATACACCTAATAGAGTTGGGATATGATAATTGTACTTTGATGGTGCCAAATCTAGAATTAAAGTGGAAGTTAAGTTCTTGCAAGTTTATATTGATTCTAATTTGGTCATAATGTCCCAATGTGTGACGAGGTAGATTGCTCATTTCATTTAGTAGTTTACCAAATTTTAAGAATTGGTTGCTCAAGTGGAGGAGGCCTATGGAGATTAGATTCTCCAATTGAAAAGTAACAGGTTGCTTAGGGATATGATCACCCTAGAGAGTATGTTTAGTTTTGATGACTTGTGCCAAGACAAAACGAAGATTATTGCAAGCAAAAATTACTACAAAGATGTGATAGGGTTTTTAAATTGGCCAAAGTATGGCATATTGAAAGAAAGTGACATTTGTGTTCATCTATGTGCTAACTATGATTAGGTCATGGCCTAAAATTAGGAAGAATTAAAAAGCTACAAACAAGGATATCGTGCAACACACTAGAGCTTTGCCCTGAAGCTAAACCATTGAGGCAAAGGTAGAGACCATTGAACTCAAAAATTGAGCCCATCATGAGGCAAGAATTGGGTCAATTCAAATATCGTATATCCTATCAAGCATTTAACGTGAGTCTACCTTGTCCCTTGTCAAGAAAAATGGAGAAATCTAGCTCTATATAGATTTTAGGGATCTAAATAGAACATCCCCTAATACCCCCTTGCTCTTAATGGATAAAATTTTATGGATAATGGAATGATCTAATATGATCTTTCAATGTTGGATGGTTTCTCTAGTTACACTAGATACTAGTGAAAGAGGAAGACCACTACATTCACAACTATGTGGGGCACCTTTGCCTATTAAAAAATATTTTTTGGTTTGTCTAATGTATGGGCCACATTTTAGAGGGTAATGGATATTGCCTTTAGATAAGGACTTGATCAATGAAATGGTCTTGATTTACTTTGATGACCTAACTATTTTTCTAGGAACAAAGAGGACCATTTTGTACACTTGGAGAAGGTATTTTAGAGATGTCAACACTTCAAGATTTCCTTGAACTCCAAAAATGTATATTCATTGTCCCTTAAGGGAAATTACAGTTGCACATTGTATCCAAGTTTCTTTAAGAGAGTAACTTCCTTGAGAGCAAGGTTCTATTTGTAAAATATGACTCTAAGATGATATGCTTTAATACAACATCAATATAATGTCCTTAGAAAATGTAACTTATGAAGTATAACCAACGTGGCATAAATTCACAAAATGTAATATTAACTAAACTATATCATTCTAAGAGAGAGAAGAGATAGCAAGGATAGGTTAGAGAAAACCAATCTCAATGGGGACCTCTACAAAGGAAATCACCAAACCTGATTCCAAAATGCACCCATAGAAACTACATGTATGCTTTCAAGGTAATCGATTTCCATACTAGTAGACACTAAATTGTCTGAATGTTTTATTTCTCCAAAACTGTCATTAAAAGGCAGTCATGAAATCATCATGGACAATCCAGTATGGGGATAAGGTGGTTAGAGAAATAACCAAATGTCTTTTTAACGCTATAATACAATTTCTTGAATTTAAAACAAGAGTAGACCTATATGTGACACCTTTGGGCTCGTATAACATAATCATTGGGATGAGTTGCATGACCAATCATTAGACAAATATAGATTGTTATAACAAAATAGTGGAGTGTATAGATGATGAGGGGAACAAAGTTAAACTCTAAGGAACCCTTAGGTCGATAATTGTGGAAACCATATTGGCAATGCAACTAAAGAAAGAAAGGAGGAATAGAGCCCAAATATTTATGGTTATGTTAGATGAGAAGGAAGAGTAAAATACCCCAACCTTTGAAAATTCTCCATTTCTCTGGATCTAAGCATGTCTAAAGGCTCTTTAATGAATACAATTGAATTGTTAGAAGTTAAGATGCGACTAGAGGAGCTATTAGAAAAATGATTTATAAAGCCATGTGTGTCACCTTGGGGAGCATCAATTATTTTTGTTAAAAAGAAGGATAGAATCTTAAAGCTGTGCATACACTAACAAATGTTAAACAAGGTAACAATGTCGAATAGGTACCTTTTGACTCGCATTGAAGATCTTTTTGATAAAATGAAGGGAGAAACTATATTTTCTAAAATTGACCTTCAATCAAGATATCACCAACTTACAATCGAGGAGGACTTGGTGTGACTAATACTCTTGTTGCCTTTATGAACCCAATGAACATTTTCCGTGGTTACTTTGACAAATTTGTCCGCATATTCTTGGATGATATTTTAATTTATTTTAAAAATGAAGAACATTCAGCTCCCCTCCAACTAGTTTTGTAAAGGTTGAGAGAATATAAGTTATATGGTTTAAATTGTTAAGATGTGTATTTTTTGAAAAGAAGATTTATTAGTTAGTGTTGCAAGTATGGGCCTAACCGGTGTTGTCATTCATGTCAACATACTCCTCTTGTATTGATGATAAGGATTGGATGAGTTGTATGCTGAGGATATTGAGAAAATTAGTCTTATCAGAAACAGAGAAAAATAGTGAAGATAAGACAATAAGGTAAAGATCCCAGTTGAGATGAAGATAAGAGGATGCGTATCAAAGGGTTTGTAGATATGTGTCTTAAGATGATCCAGTAAATATTTGAGAGATCCGCATGAAGATCTGAAGAAGTTATGCCACTTGAGTAAAACCGGTTCTGGCAAATGTTCAGAGGTGACAAAATCACAAATAGGTCCGGTGAGATCCAAAAATGCAATATCTTGTTCTACGGATTAGGTGGAGTGTTTAGGAAGTCAATGTGAATTGACATCTCAATTAGTTCGTGGTCTAGAGGTCCGCAAGCATCTATTCCAATATGACAGTGATGACAGACTGTGTTCTTGAGGTTCTGGATGAAGGAGAGAATGATTTCAGTAAGCAAAAGTAGTGTGAATGTTCTTGGTGATTAAGGCAAGCTTGTGGAGATCTTTGGATTGTGTTCAGTTCGTGTTGGTGGTCCGCATTGAAGATTGAGCTTGTAATTGAAGAATTACTTTCGGATGATGATGTTCTTCTTAAGTCTGGTCGACCGGTTGAGTTACACATCCTGCGGCTGGTCTTGAAGATGTTCTGTGAAGATCTGTGTAGGTGACAATGTGTTGATCAACACGAAATCTTTTGTAATTAGTTAAGTTGTATTTGCACTGTAAAGTGTGCCAACTTGGATGATTATCCCTAAGTCGATGTCTTGTATAAATAAGAAGTTGTGAAGTCATTTCAAATGCATCTTGTGGAGATGAAAGTGTGGTAGAGAGCATATAAGCGAAAGGCAGAGGCAGAGCAGAAGTATTGGACTTAAATGGAACTGACTCAAGCATGGTGAAGATGTTATTCTTCAATTCAAGTATGTAATATTTATTATTCTGTAGACAGTGTGTCCCCTGTAGATAGTGGGCCTCTTGTGAGCAGTGTGCTCGGACAGTGAGCCCTAATTGGCATGTGCCATTTGTTGTTCTTATTCTTTTAACAGAGAATACAATATTGGGTTTGTCACCCTGTGGTTTTTCCCTTAATCGGGTTTTCCACGTTAAAATCTTGGTGTCATATGTGTTAATGTGTTTCTGCTCTTGAATTATTGCATGATTGATTTATTATTATGTTGTTGAATTACAAAGAGGATTTAAGTGATTAATAGGAAGAAAGTTTTGGGACAATTGATTCATCCCCCCTCTCAGTTGTTTGTCTTGAATCTAACAATTGGTATCAGAGCTAAGTTCTTCTAAAAGAGCTTAACCACTTGAGGAGATCCAGGATGTCGTCCTACAAAAATGACAGGTTGAGGTTTGATGAAACCAATTTTACTATTTGGAAAAGTAACATGGAATGTCATTTGCAATGTATGGGAATGCAATATTGGATCATGGCTTCAAAGAAGTATGTTCCTCCATAGAATGGTCTGAGTGCCGTAGATGAAATTAGAGATCCTGAAAAGAATCTTCAGGCTATCTGATTCAGGACTGACAAATGTTATTAATCTAAAAACTACATATGAGATTTGGCAAAAACTGGAACTTCTGCATGGAGACAAGAATGTAAAATATGTCAAACTACAGAGTCTGAAAGAAAATTTAAAAACTTGAAGATGAGAGAAGATGAAAATATCACTACATTTATGCCAAGAGTAAATGAGCTTGTTTGTGGCATTAGATGTGCTGGTGGAATCTTTAGATGAAGATGAGATTGTTGCCAAAGTTCTCAAATCCCTTCCTGATTCTTACAAGTACAAGGTTGATGCTATTGAAAAATTTAGATCTTTTTCAAATATCACAAGAGATCAACTGGTTGGTAAATTAGCTGCATTTGAATTGGCCGAGTTTAGAGATGCACCCCCAAGACTGAATCTGCTTTCAAAGCTAGTGCATCTGTAAAAGGAAAACAAAAGTTTGATCCGGGAGAGAACTCTTCAAAGAAACTATCATGGGATGAAAAAAACAAGAAAAAATATAGAATAAGATGAAGCAAAAGCTGCTCAACTTGAAGTCTTTATTGCAAAAAGACCACTAAGAGGATCCGGTAAGTATGAAGGAAAATTGTCCTTCAAATGTTTTAACTGCAATAAGATTGGTCATTTTGCCTCAAGGTGTCTGGAAATATTTTCAAGAGCAAATCCAAACAGATCAAGATTCTAAAGAAATATTACTATGTTCATGAAGATGATGATGAAAGAGTAACAGATGATGAATCAGAGACAAGAAACAAATCCGGAAGTGACTGGGTGTTTATTGCCATCAAGGAAGAAGATCCAATGCCCTATGAATCTGTCAATCATAAAATGGTAGAAAGAGCTCTAGCTGCCCAAGTTGAAGAAAAGGATGATTGGGTCATTGACAGTGGATGCTCCCACAATATGAGAGGTGATAAAAATAAGTTCATAGATTTGGAAAGATATGAAGGAGTGGTAAAATTTGGTGATAATTCTACTGGCAGAATCAGAGGTAGAGGAACCATTTCTTTTGATGGAAAGAACAAAACCAGTAATGTACTGTATGTTGAAGGTCTGAAGCACAATCTTCTCAGTGTTGGACAGTTAGTGGACAAAGGCTATGATCTCTGATTCAAAAATGGAAAATGCAAGATATTTGAAAGTTCCGGAACAAAGATTGCATCCGGTACTCAAACAAAAGGTAATATCTTCCACTTGGTTAGTACTGGTAAAAGTTGTTTATTTGTTCAAATTGATCAGAGTTGGTTGTGGCATAGGAGAATGTATCATGTGAATTTTGATAATATCATCAAACTAAGCAACACTCAGGCTGTAAGATATCTTCTAAGACTGATGAAACCTACTAATAGTTTGTGCAAAGAATGTCAGCTAGGTAAGTAAAGCAGGGTCACATTCAAAAGTAAGGAACAGTCTTCTACCAAATTATTGGACTTAGTTCATACTGATCTATGTGGTCCGACAAAAATCAGGAGTGTGCAAGGTGATAGATACTTCATGTTATTAATTGATGACCACTCCCAGATGATGTGGGTGACTTTTCTGAAAGAGAAATCTGAGGCTCTTAAGAAATTCAAAATATTCAAGGCTATGGTAGAGAATGAAACTGAATTAAACATAAAATGTCTTAGGTCTGAAACAGGTGGAGAATTCACATCCGGGGAGTTCATAGAATTCTGTGAGAAACATGGGATAAAAAGACAGTTGTCTGCTCCAAGGACTCCACAGCAGAATGGAGTAGTAGAGAGAAAGAACCGAACCATCCAGGAAGCATCTAGAACTATGATGATGGAAGCAAATGTTCCTCAGATCTACTAGAGAGAAGCTGTAAGCACTGCTGTCTATATTCTTAATCGAGTACAAATCAGAAACAATACTGGTAAGACTCCTTATGAACTTTAGTTTGGCATCACTCCCACTATGAAGTATTTCAGAGTCTTTGGTAGCAAATGTTACATTAAAAGAGATGAATATCTAGGCAAATTTGATGCTAGAAGTGATGAAGGAATATTCTCGGGTTATTCTACTCAAAGCAAAGCATATCGATGTTATAACAAGAGATTGAGAAAGATTATTAAAAGTACAAATGTGAAGGTTGATGAAGGTATTGAAAAACCCTCAAGCTTTTATGAATATGATAAAGATGATTAGAATGATGTTCTGGTCCAAGAAGTCCAAACCCTTCCTAAAATTTAGATCCAGACTGATCTGATGAATCAAGAAGAAGAGATAAGTTTGACTGAACCTATTCAAGAAATAGAAGTGCAAGAAATTCCCAAAATTTTGAGGTATGTAAGACTGAATCACTATGAAGATTAGATCATAGGTGATAAAAGTGTTCAAACAAGAAAGAAGATTGCTCAAGACCTAGAAGAGTATTGTCTGATTTCAAAGATTGAACCAAAGTCAGTGAATGAAGCATGCAATGATGAAAGCTAGACTAAAGCAATGGAAGAAGAGTTGATGCAAATTGAGAAAAATCACACTTGGGATCTTGTTCCCAGACCTAGAAACAAGAATGTGATTGAAACCAAATGGGTCTTTCAGAATAAATTAAATGAAGATGGTGAAGTAGTCAGAAAAAAAGTTAGATTGGTCTGCAAGGGTTACTCTCAAGTAGAATGAGTTGATTTTGAAGAAACTTTTACTCCGGTGGCAAGAATTGAAGCAGTCAGATTATTTCTTGCATTTGCTGCCTTCAAAGACTTCAAAGTATATCAGATGGATGTCAAGTCTGCCTTCCTAAATGAGGACTTGGAAGAATAAGTATACATTGAACAACCAGATGGATTTCAATTGTCTGATCATGGTGATATGGTCTGCAAGTTGAAGAAAGCACTGTATGGACTCAAATAAGCCCCAAAAGCCTGGTATGAAATATTGGATAAGCATCTTTTGAAGATTGGTTTCAATAAAGGTACTGTTGACAATAACTTGTACTTCAAAATTGATCATGAAAATATCTTAATTGTTGAAGTGTTTGTTGATATCATTTTTGGAGGAAGAGATAGTATGTGCAAAACTTTTGCAAATCAAATGAAAAGTAAATTTGAGATGTCCATGTTTGGGGAAATGAATTTTTTCTTAGGTCTGCAAATTATTCAAACAAAGAAATCTTCATTTCACAGACCAAATATGTGAAAGAATTGTTGAAGAAATTTAGGATGGAAGACTCAAAACCAATGAGTACTCCCATGGCAACCGGATGTAAATTGAGCAAAAATGATGACTCTCCTAAGACTGATAAGAAAAAATATAGGTCAATGATTGGAGGATTATTGTATCACTCAAACTAGACCTGACATTATGAATGTTGTTGGTCTTGTTGTTAGATTCTAAGCTGATCCTAGAGAATCTCATGTCATGGCAATCAAGAGGATTCTTAGATATCTAAAAGGGACAGTTGAGTATGGTTTATGGTATCCTAAAGATCATGATTTCTTTCTTCATGCATATACAGATGCAGATTGGGTAGGAGATGTGGATGACTAGGAGAGTACCAGTGGTGGAGCATTCTTTTTGGGGAAAAAATTAGTTTCTTGGCTGAGCAAGAAATAAGAGACAATATCTCTGTCCACTGCAAAAGCAGAATATATTGCAGAGCAGGTAGTTGCACTCAAGTTTTGTGGATGAAACAAATGTTAAGAGACATCAGAGTGGAGTATGAGGAACCTATCACAATCTTCTGTGATAATTCAAGTGCAATAAATATATATAAAAATACGGTGTTGCATTCAAAGACAAAACACATATCCATCAAGTTTCACTTTTTGAGAGAGCAAGTGAACAAGAATGAAGTCAGATTAGAGTTTGTGCCTTCCAAGGATCAGATTGTAGATATTTTTATTAAATCTCTACCTAAGGACTCTTTTGAGTATCTCAGGGAGAAGTTACGGTTATTACCCCTCCGGTTCTAAATTAAGGTGCATTGATGTGCATCAGTCCGGTGGATCTCACAGTCATATTTTGTGGTCTGGATTGATGTTGGGAAGCTGCTACTTAGGGGGAGCAGCTGAAGTGATGCAAGTATGTGCCCTTTGCCATTGATGTCAAAGGGGAAGAGGAGACGTGAAAAATAAAAATTGTTTCTGATCAAAGGGGGAGCAGTAAAGGAAGAGAAGACATGCGAATGGTTGTTGTTGATAGGGGGAGTTATGTCAGTGAGAAGAAGTTCTTGTCTTGATGGTTAAAACAGTTTTTCACATCATATGTTGCCATCAATGACAAAAGGGGAGATTGTTGCAAGTATGGGCCTAACTGGTGTTGTCATTGATGTCAACATACTTCTATTGCAATGATGATAAGGATTGGATGAGTTGTATGCTGAGGATATTGAGTAAATTAGTCTTATCAGGAATAAAGAAGAACAGTGAAGACAGTAAGGTAAAGATCCCAGCTGAGATGAAGATAAGAGGATGCGCATCAAAGAGTTTGTAGATATATGTTTTAAGATGATCCAGTAAATATTTGAGAGATCTACATAAAGATCTGAAGAAGTTATGGCCACTTGAGTAAAACTAGTTCTGACAGATGTTCAGAGGTGACAGAGTGACGCAGATAGGTTCGGTGAGATCCGGAAATGCAATATCTTGTTCTATGGATTTGGTGGAGTGTTTAGGAAGTCAATGTGAATTGACAACTCAATTGGTTCGTAGTCTGGAGGTCCGCAAGTATTTATTCTAATATGACAGTGATGACAGACTATGTTCTTTAGGTTTCGGATTAGGAGAGAAAGATTTCAGTAAGCAGAAGTAGTGTAGATGTTCTTAGTGATTCAGGTAAGCTTGTGGAGGTCTTTGGATTTTGTCTAGTTCGTGTTGGTGGTCCACATTGAAGATTGAGCTCGTAATTGAAGAATTACTTCCAGATGATGATGTTCTTCCTAAGTCTGGTCGACTAAATGAGTTACACATCCTGGGATGATCTTGAAGATGTTCTGTGAAACATGGCGTGTTCCTAAAAGAAGATTGAAGTCTCAGATCTATGTAGCCGACAGTGTGTTGATCCGCATGAAGTCTTTTGTAATTAGTCAAGTTGTATTTGCTCTGTAAAGTTTGCCGACTTGGATGATTATCCCTAAGTCAATGTCTTGTAAAAATAAGAAGTTGTGAAGTCATTTCAAATGCATCTTGTGGAGATGAGAGTGGTAGAGAGCAGAGAAACGAAAGACAGAGCAGAAGTATTGGGCTTAAATGGAATTGACTCAAGCATGGTGAAGATGCTATTCTTCAGTTCAAGTATGTAATATTTATTATTCTGTAGACAATGTGTCTCTTGTAGGCAGTGGGCCTCTTGTGAGCAGTGTGCTTGGGCATTGAGCCCTAATTAGCATGTGCCACTTGTTCTTATTCTTTTAACAGAGAATAGAATCTTGGGTTAGTCACCCCGTGGTTTTTCCTTTAACCAGGTTTTCCACGTTAAAATCTTGGTGTCATATGTGTTAATGTGTTTCTGCTCTTGAATTATTGCATGATTGATTTATTATTATTTTGTTGAATTACAAAGAGGATTTAAGTGATTAATAGGAAGAAAGTTTTGGGACAACTGATTCATCCCCCCCTTTCAGTTGTCTGTCTTGAATCTAACAATTGGTATCAGAGCTAAGTTTCTCTAAAAGAGCTTAACCGCTTGAGGAGATCCAGAATGTCATCCTACAAGAAGGATAGTCCGAGGTTTGATGGAACCAATTTTACTATTTGGAAAAGTCGCATGGAATGTCACTTGCAATGTATGGGAATGTAATATTGGATCATGGCTTCAAAGAAGTATGTTCCTCCACAGAATGGTCCGAGTACCATAAATGAAATCAGAGATGCTGAAAATAATCTTCAGGCTAAAGAAGCTCTACTAAGTGCCTTATCTGATTTAGAACTGACAAATGTTGTTGATCTAAAAACTGTATATGAGATTTGGCAAAAAATAGAACTTTTGAATGAAGGAGACAAGTATGTTAAATGTGCCAAGCTACAGAGTTTGAAAGAAAATTTGAAAACCTGAAGATGAGAGAAGATGAAAATATCACTACATTTATGCCAAGAGTAAATGAGCTTGTTTGTGGCATTAGATGTGCTGGTGGAATCTTGGATGAAGATGAGATTGTTGCCAAAGTTCTCAGATCCCTTCCTAGTTCTGACAAGTACAAGGTTGCTGCTATTGAAGAATTCAGATGTTTTTCAAATATCACAAGAGATCAATTGGTTGGTAAATTAGCTGCATTTGAATTGGCAGAGTTTGGAGATGCACCCCCAAAACTAAATCTGCTTTCAAAGCTAGTGCCTCTGTAAAAGGAAAATAAAAGTTTGATCCGGGAGAGAACTCTTCAAAGAAACTATCATGGTATGAAAAAATAAGAAAATATATAGAATAAGATGAAGCAAAAGCTGCTCAACTTGAAGTCCTTATTGCAAAAAGACTACCAAGAGGATCCGGTAAGTATGAAAGAAAACTGTCTTTCAAATGTTTTAACTGCAATAAGATTGGTCATTTTGCCTCAAGGTGTCTAAAAAGATTTTCAAGAGCAAATCCAAATAGATCAAGATTCTAAAAGAAATGTTACTATGTTCATGAAGATGATGATGAATCAGAGACATGAAACAAATCTGGAAGTGACTGGGTGTTTATTGTCATCAAGGAAGAAGATCCAATGCCCTCTGAATCTGTCAATCATAAAATAGTAGAAAGAGCTCTGGCTGCTCAAGTTGAAGAAAATGATGATTGGGTCATTGATAGTGGATGCTCCCACCATATGAGAGGTGACAAAAATAAGTTCATAGATTTGGAAAGATATGGAGTGGTAAAATTTGGTGATAATTCTACTGGCAGAATTAGAGGAAGAGGAACCATTTCTTTTGATGGAAAGAACAAAACCATTAATGTACTGTATGTTGAAGGTCTGAAGCACAATCTTCTCAGTGTTGTACAGTTGGTGGACAAAGGCTATGATCTCCGATTAAAAAATAGAAAATGCAAGATCTTTGAAAGTTCTGGAACAAAGATTGCATCCGGTACTCAAACAAAAGGTAATATCTTCCACTTGGTTGGTACTGGTAAAAGTTGTTTATTTGTTCAAATTGATCAGAGTTGGTTGTGGCATAGGAGAATGTGTAATGTGAATTTTGATAATATCATCAAGATAAGCAACACTCAGGCTGTAAGAGATCTTCCAAGACTAGTGAAACCTACTAATAGTTTGTGCAAAGAATGTCAGTTGGGTAAGCAAAATAGGGTCACATTCAAAAGTAAGGAACAATCTTCTACCGAATTATTGGACTTAGTTCATACTGATCTATGTGGTCCAGCAAGAATCAAGAGTGTGTAAGGTGATAGATACTTCATGTTATTAATTGATGACCACTCCCAGATGATGTGGGTGACTTTTCTGAAAGAGAAATCTGAGGCTCTTAAGAAATTTAAAATATTCAAGGCTATGGTAGAGAATGAAACTGAATTAAACATAAAATCTCTTAGGTCTAAAACAGGTGGAGAATTCACATCCGGGGAGTTCATAGAATTCTGTGAGAAACATGGGATAAAAAGACAATTGTCTGCTTCAAGGACTCCACAGTAGAATGGAGTAGTGGATAGAAAGAACCGAACCATTCAGAAAACATCTAGAACCATGATGATGGAAGCAAATGTTCCTCAGATCTATTAGAGAGAAGCTATAAGCACTGCTGTCTATATTCTTAATCGAGTACAAATCAGAAGCAATACTGATAAGACTCCTTATGAACTCTAGTTTGGCATCACTCCCACTGTGAAGTATTTTAGAGTCTTTGGTAGCAAATGTTACATTAAAAGAAATGAATATCTAGGCAAATTTGATGCTAGAAGTGATGAAGGAATATTCTTGGGTTATTCTACTCAAAGCAAAGCATATCGATGTTATAACAAGAGATTGAGAAAGATTATTAAAAGTACAAATGTGAAGGTTGATGAAGGTATTGAAAAACCCCCAAGCTTTTATGAATATGATAAAGATGATTAGAATGATGTTCTGGTCCAAGAAGTCCAAGCCCTTCCTAAAATTTAGACCCAGACTGATCCGATGAATCAAGAAGAAGAGATAAGTTTGACTGAACCTATTCAAGAAATAGAAGTGCAAGAAATTCCCAAAATTCCTAGGTATGTAAGACTGAATCACTATGAAGATTAGATCATAGGTGATAAAAGCAAAAGTGTTCAAACAAGAAAGAAGATTGCTCAAGACTTAGAAGAGTATTGTCTGATTTCAAATATTGAACCGAAGTCAGCGAATGAAGCATGCAATGATGAAAGCTGGACTAAAGCAATGGAAGAAGACCTGATGCAAATTGAGAAAAATCACACTTGGGATCTTGTTCCCAGACCTAGAAACAAGAATGTGATTGAAACCAAATGGGTCTTTCAGAATAAATTAAATGAAGATGGTGAAGTAGTCAGAAAAAAAGTTAGATTGGTCTGCAAGGGTTACTCTCAAGTAGAATGAGTTGATTTTGAAGAAACTTTTACTCCGGTGGCAAGAATTGAAGCAGTCAGATTATTTCTTGCATTTGCTGCCTTCAAAGACTTCAAAGTATATCAGATGGATGTCAAGTCTGCCTTCCTAAATGAGGACTTGGAAGAATAAGTATACATTGAACAACCGGATGGATTTCAATTGTCTGATCATGGTGATATGGTCTGCAAGTTGAAGAAAGCACTGTATGGACTCAAACAAGCCCCAAGAGCCTGATATGAAATATTGGATAAGCATCTTTTGAAGATTGGTTTCAATAAAGGTACTGTTGACAATAACTTGTACTTCAAAATTGATCATGAAAATATCTTAATTGTTGAAGTGTTTGTTGATATCATTTTTGGAGGAAGAGATAGTATGTGCAAAACTTTTGCAAATCAAATGAAAAGTGAATTTGAGATGTCCATGTTTGGGGAAATGAATTTTTTCTTGGGTCTGCAAATTATTCAAACAAAGAAATCTTCATTTCACAGACCAAATATGTGAAAGAATTGTTGAAGAAATTTGGAATGGAAGACTCAAAACCAATGAGTACTCCCATGGCAACCGGATGTAAATTGAGCAAAAATGATAACTCTCCTAAGATTGATAAGAAAAAAATATAGGTCAATGATTGGAGGATTATTGTATCACTCAAACTAGACCTGACATTATGAATGTTGTTGGTCTTGTTGCTAGATTCCAAGCTGATCCTAGAGAATCTCATGTCATGGCAATCAAGAGGATTCTTAGATATCTAAAAGGGACAGTTGAGTATGGTTTATGGTATACTAAAGATCATGATTTCTCTCTTCATGCATATACAGATGTGGATGACCAGAAGAGTACCAGTGGTGGAGCATTCTTTTTGGGGAAAAGATTGGTTTCTTGGCTGAGCAAGAAATAAGAGACAATATCTCTGTCCACTGCAAAAGCAGAATATATTGCAATAGCAGGTAGTTGCACTCAAGTTTTGTGGATGAAGCAAATGTTAAGAGACATCAGAGTGGAGTATGAGGAACCTATCACAATCTTTTGTGATAATTCAAGTGCAATAAATATATCAAAAAATCTGGTGTTGCATTCAAAGACAAAACATATATCTATCAAGTTTCACTTTTTGAGAGAGCAAGTGAACAAGAATGAAGTCAGATTGGAGTTTGTGTCTTCTAAGGATCAGATTGCAGATATTTTTACTAAACCTCTACCTAAGGACTCTTTTGAGTATCTCAGGGAGAAGTTAGGGGTTATTACCCCTCTGGTTCTGAATTAAGGTGCACTAATGTGCATCAGTCCGGTGGATCTCACAGTCATATTTTGTGGTCCGGATTGATGTTGGGAAGCTGCTACTCAGAGGGAGCAGCTGAAGTGATGCAAGTATGTGTTGGCAAGAGACACTATATGGATTCATGGTTGTTGTCATTGATGGCAACAAAGGTCATTTCACATATCCGCAATTCATGGTGTGTCTCTACCGGAAGTCAGAATGGAGATTGTTGTGGTCCGGTGAACAAGAACAGAGCATGTGGCAAGGTCCGACAGTTTGGTCTGGATCTCTCAGAAGAAGTGTCTTGGTGCAGTGCAGATTTGGGAAAGTCAAGAGGACTACCTTGAGTAATAGATTCCAAGGATTTAGCCTCCGGTGATGGACAAGGAAAAAGATATGAACAGTTGAATACCGGATTCCTGAGTAACAATGTGAACAGAGGAAGAACTGACTGACAGAACATCAGATTGCTTTCCGGATATGTTTCTGGCAGTGGTAAAGGTTATGAAGACATGGATTATGTTTGGCCGACATGCTTAATGATATCTACAAGTATATGCTTGATCCGCATTACTTGATGAGCAAGGATTCAACCGACAGAATAGAGTTTGTGAGAAAATAGACTGTTCCGGATGCCGACTAGAAAGGTGATGAAATTACTTGTGCGGATATATATGCACGATTGATTTAGTTGTGAGAAGTGTTGTTGTGTGTTGTTTATGTGCGAATAAGTGCAGAGCAGAAAAGAAACAGCTAGAGAGATCCAGTATGTGAAAGGAAAGCAGAATAAAGAGAAGAGGAAAGATGAAGTGTAGCAGATTAGTATACTGAGCCTAACCAGAACTGAACTCCAGCATATGTGGATGCTTCCAATCAGTTCAAGTATTGTATAACATTCTTTTGTAGACAGTGTGTCTCCTTGTAGGCAGTGTGCCTCTTTGTGAGCAGTGTGCTCGGGCAGTGAGCCCTAATTGGCAAGTGCCATTTTGTAATTCCTTATTCTTCTAACAGAGAATAATCTTTGGGTTAATCACCCCGTGGTTTTCTCCCTTAACAGGGTTTCCACGTCAAAAATACTGTGTCATGTGTTTCTTATTTTATGGTTATGTTTGTTTGATTCAATGCTGCATTGATTAATAAGAAAGTTCAAAGAAGAAATAATTAGGATAACTGATTCACCCCCCCTCTCAGTTATCAACAGTATGTGCCCTTTGCCATTGATGTCAAAGGGAGAGAGAAGACATGTGAAAAATAAAAGTGGTCGCTGATCAAAGGGGGAGCAGTAAAGGAAGAGAAGACATGTGAATGGTTGTTGTTGATAGGGGGAGTTATGTCAGTGAGAAGAAGTTCTTGTCTTGATGGTTAAAATAATTTTTCACATCATATGTTGCCATCAATGACAAAGGGGGAGATTGTTGCAAGTATGGGCCTAATTGGTGTTGTCATTGATGTCAACATACTCTTGTTGCATTGATGATAAGGATTGGATGAGTTGTATGCTGAGGATATTGAGAAAATTAGTCTTATCAGGAACAAAGAAGAACAATGAAGACAGTAAGGTAAAGATCCCAACTGAGATGAAGATAAGAGGATGCGCATCAAAGGGTTTGTAGATATGTGTCTTAAGATGATCCAGTAAATATTTGAGAGATCCGCATGAAGATCTGAAGAAGTTATGGCCACTTGAGTAAAATCGGTTCTGGTAGATGTTCAGAGGTGACAGAGTGACACAGATAGGTCCGGTGAGATTCGAAAATGCAATATCTTGTTCTGCAGATTTGGTGGAGTGTTTAGGAAGTCAATGTGAATTGACAACTCAATTGGTTCGTGGTTTGAAGGCCTGCAAGCATCTATTCCAATATGACAGTGATTACAGACTGTGTTCTTGAGGTTCCGGATGAAGGAGAGAATGATTTCAATAAGCAGAAGTAATGTGGATGTTCTTGGTGATTCAGGCAAGCTTGTGGAGGTCTTTGGATTGTGTCCAGTTCGTGTTGGTGGTCTGCATTGAAGATTGAGCTCGTAATTGAAGAATTACTTCCGGATGATGATGTTCTTCCTAAGTCTGGTTGACCGGATGAGTTACACATCTTGCGGATGATCTTGAAGATGTTATGTGAAGCATGGCGTGTTCCTAAAAGAAGATTGAAGTCTCAGATCTGTGTAGCCGACAGTGTGTTGATCCGCATGAAGTCTTTTGTAATTAGTCAAGTTGTATTTGCTCTATAAAGTGTGCCAACTTGGATGATTATCCCTAAGTCGATGTCTTGTATAAATAAGAAGTTGTGAAGTCATTTCAAATGCATCTTGTGGAGATGAGAGTGTGGTAGAGAGCAGAGAAGCGAAAGGCAGAGCAGAAGTATTGGGCTTAAATGGAACTGACTCAAGCATGGTGAAGATGCTATTCTTCAGTTCAAGTATGTAATATGTATTATTTTGTAGACAGTGTATCTCCTGTAGGCAGTGGGCCTCTTGTGAGCAGTGTGCTTGAGCATTAAGCCCTAATTGGCATGTGCCATTTGTTCTTCTTATTCTTTTAACAGATAATACAATCTTGGGTTAGTCACCCCGTGGTTTTTCCCTTAATCGGGTTTTCTACGTTAAAATCTTGGTGTCATATGTGTTAATGTGTTTCTGCTATTGAATTATTGCATGATTGATTTATTATTATGTTGTTGAATTACAAAGAGGATTTAAGTGATTAATAAGAAGAAAGTTTTGGGACAATTGATTCACCCCCTCCTCTTAGTTGTCTGTCTTGAATCTAACAGTTAGGGCATATCATATCTGAAGAAGGGATTGTAGTTGATCCTAATAAAATAAAAACTATAATAGAATTTGCTAATTCTAAAAAAATATTAAAAGAAGCTTTATGGGACTAGCGGGCTATTATAGGAGGTTTGTAGAAGGGTTTTCCCAAATCACAAATTCTATCACTTCATTGCAAAAGAAGAGTAAAAGATTTGTATGGGGAGAACAATGTGACAAAGCATTTCAAATCTTGAAAGAAAAGTTGACTAGAACTCCTATTTTAAAGGTTCTTGATTCTAATGGACATTTTATAGTTGTTATTGATGCTTCTATTGAAGGCCTAAGGGGTGTACTTATGCAAGATGAAGGTGTAATAGCCTTTGAATCTAGAAAATTAAAGATATATGAAATGAACTATGCACCTCATGATCTAGAATTGGCAACAATTTTACACACTCTTCAAAAGTGGAGACATTTTTTATTAGGTTAACCCTTCGAGTTAACTGACCACCAAGAGCTAAAATATATCTTTACACAACCACATTTGAATGCAAGGCAAAGAAGACGGTTGGAGTTTCTAAGTGAATACAAATTTGAGATAGAATAAATTAAATGCAAGGAAAATAGGGTGGTGGATGCTTTACGAAGAAGACAAACAAGTGTTAGTAAAGAAAAAACATGATCCCTGGTATGAACAAGTAAAAACAACCTTAGAAATTAATCCGGTTGATCCAAAGAAAAAGAAGGATGAAACCTTAAGGTTGTGCATACAGTATCAAATGTTAAACAAGGTAACAGTAAAGAATAGGTACCCTTTGCCTGGCATTGAAGATCTTTTTGATAAAATGAAGGGAACAACTATATTTTCTAAAATTGACCTTCAATCAAGATATCACCAACTTAGAATCAAGGAGGTGGTCATTCCAAAAACAACCTTTCAAACAAGACATGGGCACTATGCATTCACAATTGTACCATTTGGTGTGACTAATACTCTAGTTGCCTTTATGAACCTAATGAACAACATTTTCCGTGATTACTCGGACAAATTTGCCCTAGTATTCTTGGATAATATTTTAATCTGTTAAAAAAATGAAGAACATTTAGCACACCTCCAACTAGTTTTCCAAAGGTTGAGAGAACATAAGTTGTATGGTAAATTGTTAAAATGTGCATTCTTCGAAAAGAAGATTCATTAGCTAGGGCATATCATATCTGAAGAAGGGATTGTAGTTGATCCTAATAAAATAATAGCTATAATAGAATTTGCCAATTCTAAAAAAAATTATAAGTAAGAAGCTTTATGGGACTAGCTAGCAGACTATTATAGGAGGTTTGTAGAAGGGTTTTCCTAAATCACAAATTCTATTACTTCATTGCAAAAGAAGACTATTTAAAGATTTGTATGGGGACAACAATGTGACAAAGCATTTCAAATCTTGAAAGAAAAGTTGACTAGAACTCCTATTTTAAAGGTTCTTGATTCTAATGGACATTTGCAGTTGTTACTGACGCTTCTATTGAAGGCCTAAGGGGTGTGTACTTATGCAAGATGAAGGTGTAATAGCCTTTGAATCTAGAAAATTAAAGATACATGAAATGAACTAAGCACCTCATGATCTAGAATTGGTAACAATTGTACATGCTCTTCAAAAGTGGAGACATTTCTTATTGGGTAAACTCTGAGTTAAAAACTGACCACCAAGGGCTGAAATATATCTTCACACAACCACATTTGAATGCAAGGCAAAGAAGATGGTTGGAGTTTCTAAGTGAATACAAATTTTAGATAGAATAAATTAAAGGCAAGGAAAATAGGGTGGTGGATGCTTTAAGAAGAAGAAGACACTTGATGGCTATGACGACCTTTAAAACTAGCTTCAAGGAACAAGTGTCAGTAGAGAAAAAACATGATCCTTGGTATGAAGAAGTAAAAACAACCGTAGAAATTAATTTGGTAGATCCAAGGATTGTAGGGTACACTTTTGATAAGGATGGGTTGCTTTTATATATTAACAAAATGTATTTGATTTTGGGGAACTTAGAACCATAATTCTGACTGAAGCTCACAAGGCATCCAGCGGTATAAGATGTATTATGACCTTAAGAAGTTGTACTCTTGGCAAGGAATGTAGAATGATATAGTACTCTTTGTAGAAAAATGTTTGGAGTGTCAAAAGGTAAAGGCAAAATATAAACACACAGCTTGATTGTTATACCCCCATGATATACCACACCACAAATGACAAGTCATTAGTATGAACTTCATGCAAGGATTAGTTATGACACCATAAAGGCATAATGTAATAATGGTGGTAATAGATAAACTTATCGAGTTGGCCCACTTCATACTAGGTAATTTAACTGATCATGCCCCAACCTTGGCTAAATGATTTGAAAAATAATTTTTTAGGTTGCATGGGGTTCTTGAAAGGATAATATCAATAGAGATGTTAGGTTCACATCAAGATTTTGGACAACTTTGCAGCCAGCCTTCGGAACACAATTAAACTTTAGTACATTATATCATCTTGAAACAGATGGACAAAAAGAGACAACAAATTAGATAGTTGACAATCTTTTGAGTATGTATTGCATGGACTAACAGTCAAAATATGAAGAATACCTCCCATTTGTAGATTTTTCTTATAATAACTCCTTTCAATCCACCTTGGGGATGGCCCCATATGAAGCATTATATGGTAGGAAGTGTCAAACACCCTTGGGCTGAGACAATCTAGAGGATAGAATTATTGGCCTTGAAATGTTGAAAGATATGGAAAATCAAATCAAGGGTATAAGGAAACTAATGAATCCGAGGCAACTGATAGATAAAAGAGTTATGCAGATAGAAATAGGACTCAGAGAATTTTCAGTGGGAGAGAGTTTTCCTAAGAGTTAAACCTCATAAGAGCTCCATATCATTTGGGAAGAAAGCCAAGTTAGCACCTCGCTATGTTGGGCCATTTGAAGTTCTAGAAAATATAAATCTGGTGGCTTATCCACTAGCTTTACCTTCAAGATTGAGTCGAATCCATGATGTTTTTCATGTGTCACTTCTTAACAAATATGTATTTGACGAGAAACATATCTTGAATTGGAATGCATTACAGGTCCAAGAGTCAGAGAGGATAACAATAGAACCATACAAAATCTTGGAGAAGCACCAGTACCAATTGTGCAACAGGGTGGTACACCAATGTAAAGTACAATGGGATCAGTATGATGCAAAAAATGCTACATGGGACGACACCATTTCCATTTTTATTTTAAAGACTGTTAAAACATGATACTATTTAAGTCTATTTTATTTGACTGAGATTATTAGATGGCGTATTGGGACTATGCACAATATAATAGCTAACTGAAAATTATTATTAACTAAGGTAAAGCATTTGTTAAATTAATTTAATTATTAAATATTGGTAATGATAAAAATGGGAATAAAATAAATAAACAAATGATTAATATTAGATAATAATAATAAATTAATTAATTAAAATAAAACATATAAATATAATTAAATTAAATAAATTTAGATAATAGTTAGATGATTTTTTTTTTAATGTGCCTGGTAAACTTTTTAACGTGACCGGCGATGCTAGTGTGACATGCCCTCCGGCTCCACACGAATGCTTTTGCCCGGAGCAATGAACCGGTGAGGCCACAACATGGGGGACCTCATCCCCTATCAAGAACACTTCAAACCCACGAGCTCGTTGGCCCAGCGAAGGCGAAAGCCTTGCGAGCTCGTTGGCCCAGCGGGGGTTTAAACTCTGGTGGCCGCCACTACAACCGAGCGACTTAACCACTGAACTACGCCGTCATCGGCAATAGTTAGATGAATAGTTAAGCTATAATTATTTTTGTGTTTTAATAGTTAAATGATAGTTAACTAAAAATTTACTCAAGTTAAGATGAAGAGTTGCATGGAAACATAATAGTTGGACAATATTTAATCTACTTAATTTACTTTTTAGCTACCGTCATTAAAGGTGTTTGCATGCTAATTTTTTTTTTTTTAATTTTAAACAATATTTTCTTCAACCAATTGATGAGTTAAGGAGGAAGATAACTTCTCTTTTGTAATAGTTAATTATGAAGCTATCTTTCTTAATTAATTGTTACCATGAGTCAATGTGGAGAAAACAATTTTTATTTATTTAAAAATTAATTATTCTCAACCATTTACTAGGATTAATTGAGGAAGACAACTCTTTTGAATGCATTTTAATAATAAATCTTTTATAAAATAGAGAAAATTGGAAAAAAAAAGTTATAAATAAGGGAGAAGGTAATTTTAATTGGTAATCCTTTCTATTTTTGGTATTAAAATTATGAATTGTGCTTAGAATGATATATTATTTGAAATTAGTTAATGTTGGAATTGTGAAGCCCAATAGTCATAACAGATGCTTCTTTTTGTCTTCTTTTCTTTAACCTTTTCACATTCTCTTTGAAGGCTTAATTCAATATTATCTGAATATTGAAAAGTGTGTATTGCTAAAGTAAGTTGATGCTGGTATACTGTATCAGAACAGAGATGTATGTGTATGAAAACAGAGATTAATAAAGAGATTCCCCTGCTTCCTGTGGATGTAGCCATTTGGTGAACCACGTTAAAAACTTGTGTTCTGTTCTGTCTTTGTGTTTTCAATTTTGTTTGTATTTCTGAGATTTAATTTCTGCCTTGCTCTTTCATTTAATATGCTTCAAATTATACAACAATTAGTATCAGAGCTCGACAAAGATGCCGGTTAGGAAATTGTGATAATTTCTGGCGAATATGGAGGAAGTAGATAAATGGAAGATTGAAAAATTTTTTGGGTAGAATTTCGGATTATGGAAGGTGCAGATGGAGTCAATACCGATTAGAGATCTCTCACTTGCACTGGAAGGGAAAGCCAAGAAGCCAGCTTAGATGGATGATGAAGAGTGGGAGAGATTGGACAAGAAAGCAAGAGCTACAATTCTGCTGTCACTATCCACCAATGTCCTCTTCAACGTCACAACGAAAAAGACTTCAAAGGCATTATGGGACAAAATGTATGTACGAGATGGCTTCAATTTCAAATAAAGTTTACCTCATGAAGAAGTTGTACAACCTAAAAATGAAAGGAGGTATTGTGTCCAATCATTTGAACAAATTCAACTCTCTAATGGAGGTATCGTGTCTAATCATTTGAACGAATTCAACACTCTAATCAACCAATTGGTTTTGGTAAGCATTAATTGGGATGATGAAATCAAAGCTATTTTATTATCATGTTCTCTTCCGAATAGCTGGGAAGGAGTAGTAATGACCATCAACACCTCTGTATTCGAAAAAGCCAAACTTAAATTTGATGATGTTGTTGGAACTCTTCTTAGCGAAGATATGCCAAGGAAAAATCAAGGAACCGCATCCGGTGATGACTTGATTTTTGGCAATAGAGGTAGACAACAAGATAGAGGTAGAAATAACAATCAAAGGGGTCTAAATCTGCGAAAAGATCAATGTCTAAGGGGAGAAATGGAGGTGGTTGGTTTTGTGGCAAAGAAGGCCATACCAAGAATTGTTGGTCATACAAGAAGACACAAAATCAGCTAAAAGACAATGAGGTTAACACTACATATGTACCTGGAAAAATAATTTTATACAAGTTGAAAGTCTTTTCACTTTTCATCTCCTGTATGTTTCATCTCTATCATTGATGGAGTCAGGTTGTCATTGATGTCAAAAAGGTGTCCTCAGTTTGTTTGATGTCATCAGGACTTGGTTGATCAGGTTTGGCCTTCAATGTGTTTTCTTATGTTCTTTGATGACTTGTAGTGGTAGTGACTTGGTAATTTGATCTCAGGAGCCTTCATCATGTTGTCTGACTTTCTCTACAATAAGGATTGGTTTCATTTTGTGTGGCATACTCTATATTAAGGGTTGATAGAAGTACCACTGAGTTTACAGATGCAGATATCAGTTGGATTTCATGCAAGTTTCTTCAAGGTGATGTCATCAGGAGTTGCAGTGTGTTGATTGAAAGTAACATTTGGCAGAGTAATGTGTGCACTACTCATTTGAAGATAGAGCTAATATTCTTGAATTGTTATGGTTACGTTAATATGGGGAACACAACACAGTTCAAAAGTCTTGCAGATGCAGAGAATGAATTTATACTCTTGGTCATCACAGGTTTGATCTTCTTGGTGCTTTTGAAGTTGATAGGTTGGATTGACAAGTTGATCTTCATACTATACTCTTCATGACCTACTTGTGTCCTCACATCCAAAGCTCACTTGTCATTTCTTTTTGTTTTAACTTGATGGTGACTTGTTGAGGCGGTAAGAGTCACTTAAAGTGACCTGTTAGAGGGCTACCATCACATGATGGTGACCGGCCCTTCCTTAAAGCATCGGTCCTTATATGATATGTGGAGCGAGATTTACAAAGAAAGCATTGAAAATGCTTTATATTGTAAAGGGTCCGTGGTGCATTCAAAAGAGAAGTTTTTGTTTTTAAAGTTTGAAACTTTATTATCACCGATGGAGCAAAATGGGCGGGCTTTCAAAGTTTTGTTTGAATTTAAAATTATCACCGCCAAAAAGGTTAAGTGGAGCCCGATGCACTAAGGAAAAATTCCATTAAGAATTTGTGAGGTGTTTAGAAAGTCTTGAAACCCGATCCCCAAGCCTTTTATGGCTTTTAAGTTTTATTTAGAAATTTTTCATAAACTCTAAATGGTTGGTTCATACCATTTTTATGAGTTTAAAAATGAGTTTTATTTGGTGACAAAATTGGAAATTTTTTTAAGAGAAGATTTTTTAAGGAGTTTTCTATTTGCATAGAAGAAGTTGTAAAGATATTATTATTGATTTTTTTTTGTGCTTTTCACAATTTGAAAGAGAATGTTTTTTTTTAAGAGGATGAAGATTTTGAAGAGTAATTTTTGAGGAGATTTTTTTGAAGATTGGAGATTGTTTTTGAAAGATTGTTTTGAGAGAATATGAAAAAATATAATGCAGAATGATTATATTTTTATGAGATCTTAAAAAAAATATATCAGATGATTTTATTGGAATTTAGTGAAGATGTTTGCAGAGTCTTGTGAAGGAGAAGATAAAGATTTTTTATTTGCAGAGAAGATAATCAGATTGAAGGGTTTTGTGTTTTGGAGAATATGAAACATCATGCAGAGATTGTAAATATGAGCAGAGAATATGAAAAGTTTTTAAATAGGGTTTGATATTATATGATCCTATTTTTTGATGGTTTTTGTAGGTATTGAAAAGGTTTTCATGGAGAAAATTTGTCTTGTAAGAAAATAAAGAAGACACAAAATCAGCTAAAAGACAATGAGGTTAACACTACATATGTAGATAATGGAGGGGCTTTAGTCCTGACAACAAGTGAAATTACAGCTAATTCGTGGGTATTGGATTCCAGTGCTTCTTTTCATGCAACCTCATGCCAGGAACTCTTTCAAAACTATCAAGAAGGTAAACTTGCGAGAGTCTACCTTGGTAATAACGAGTCATGTGATATCATTGGCCAAGGCGATGTGATGTTGAGATTAAAAAATGGAAACAAGTGGTTGTTGCAGGATGTGAAACATGTTCCTAAGCTCAAGAGGAATCTGATTTCAACATGACAGCTTAATGCTCAAGGGTGTAGCATCACCTTTTCTTCAGACACTTGGAAGGTGACTAAAGGAGCTCTAGTCATTGCAAGAGGCAGCAAATCAGGTACTTTGTATGTGCTGGAGTGCCACACTGAAGTGGGAGCTGCGATGGTGGTTGTGGACAGCGAGGCAGAGCTTTGGCATAAGAGGCTAGGGCATATGAGCAAGCAAGGGCTTGAAGTTTTGCTCAAAAGGGATCAACTTCCAGGTTTGCAATCTACTGATTTAGAGTTGTGTGAGCATTGTATCTATGGCAAACAAAGGCGGATCATTTTTTCTAAAATTGGACAGGACAAAAAGACAAGGCCCTTGGAACTTGTGCACTTGGACGTATTTGGTCCTACGGAAATAATTTCCATTGGAGGGGCAAATTATTTTGTTACTTTACTTGATGATTGCACTCGCAAAGTTTGGGTTTATATGCTAAATAGAAAATCAGAAGTATTTAGCAAATTTAAAGTTTTCAAAGTCATTGTTGAAAATCAAACCGAGAGTAAAATAAAATGTTTGAAAACGGGTAATGGAGGAGAATTTTGCTCTTTGGAGTTTGATAATTTTTGGGCAGATAATGGCATCCATCATATTAAAATTGTTTTATTCACCCCTCAAGAAAATGGTGCAACTGAGAGGCTGAATCGAACAATCTTGGAGAGAGCTAGGAGTATGTTCTCTAATGCAGGTTGAACAATAAATTTTGGGCAGAGACAGTGAATACAACGGTGTACTTGATCAATTGAGGCCCTTCATCTCAATTGGATCTTGACATTCTTGAGGAGAGATGGTTGGGAAGAAGGATTTCTTACAATCATTTACGTGTCTTCAACTGCAAGGTTTTTGCCCACATTCCCAAAGAGGAGAACTAAATTGGATGTCAAATGGAAAAAATGCATTTTCGTTGGCTATGGAAAGGAGCGGTATGGCTATCGGTTGTGAGATCCGATTGCCAAACAGATAGTGCATAGTTGCGATGTGATATTCAATGAAAAAGTTTTTCCAAGTTTGAAAAACAGGGGACACAAACTAATGAATATGTCCCTGTTGATGTTTTTGAAAATGGCGGTGATTTGCATTCACATACTCTGCCTTCCTCCACGCTGCCATCACTCACAGGTACACAGACAAATCGGAATTCAGGTATGCCAAGTTTTGTTTCATCTGGTAATAATAATTGTATGGATACCTCACAAGAGTTTTTGCATCAGCAACCAAATCAAACGTTGCAGGCTCCCTTGGCGTTCTCCTCAACGCCCATGCAAACTCCTTATACATCTCTGGTATTACCTAATGCCACGCAGACTTCTTATATCTCTGCGCAGCCTCCATATCCACTGCAGTCCTCTTTGAATATTCCTACCCTGCCTTTTGAATTCCCAACGCAGTCAATTCAAACTCACTCGCTACCTTTACCCTCCACGCAGCCTTTCTCTATTAATGAAAATGCAGCGCAGCCTTCACCATATGCATCGCTGCCTGTTAGAAGTTCAATACAGCCTTCTAAAAATCTCACGCAGCCCCTTCAAAGTGCAAGGATGCATCTAGAAACTTCAACGCAGCTCCTCAAAAGTGCAAATAATATGCTGCCTTCTTTCACTCACACACAACCTATGATAGAAGCAAGTATGTGCCGAGTGTGGCAGTAGCACAATTAAGAAGTTTTGCATCAGAAAATTTGAGGAATTAACAGAAAATCCTACACAAGGCAATTTGCCTGAACAGAGTACTCCTAGTCACTACATCATAATTCCTAAACATGCATAATTTTTAATAAAACAATTAATTAAAATAAAAATAATTATTAATTTTTTTAAAATAGATAAATTATCTCTCTTCAAAATTTTAGGGAACATATTAATATAAAAGTTTAGTAGAGCTACTGGCACTCTGCCTTTTGACTGTTTTATTGTAAATAAGTTACTTCCGAACCCTTTCAAAAACCTGCCCTTTATCAATATAAGAAACATTATAATAATTTTAAAATTTTTAAAAATAAAAATAAATGATTTTGATTTGTTGATATAATCATGATTTAATTTTAAAATAAGAACAAATTAAATACTATATTATCCAGTGCCAGCTATAATAAGAGCGTTCACTATGAAATAATTTAGACACAAATATAACCATCCACATATATAATTAAGGTAAAATACATATATAAGGAGCTTATTTAATTAATTATAAGACGTATAAATAAAAGTATATATATTCTTTAATTATTAATTAATTGAATATCATATTCCTAACCTAGGCTAGTTATGTTCAATCTTGGTACCTCTAAAATTAATTGTTTGTAATGATATCAATACATTTTCCATATACTCTCCTACACTGTATGTGACTTCAAGATCATATCAAATAAATTTTGTTATGTCCGAGACAATAACAAAGACATTCAATAAGAATGAAAACTACAGGTGCTATTTTTGGCTTCTATGCATTTGCATTAAGGTGTTTCGGGTGGTTATCAACCCGTCATGATGGAAACTATGTAAATGTTTATAATATTTTAATATAAAACTTTCTATTACGAATCAAAAAAAAATATTAAGGTGTTGTGTTATGGGAAATCTAACAGGGTATCAGTGACACGTAAAACAGAGAAACCTATAAAAAATATTAATTTTCATTAAACCTAAATTGTCAAATTATATAATAATTCAAAGAGTTTGAATTTGTCAGGAAGTCCATTTTAGCTTCTCTTTGATCTTCTGTTTTTCCAATTACTTTCCAAATTCGTGGGAAATAAATTTGCAGCTACTAACTTCTTTGGACTCATCACGTTCAACCGGTAGCTAAGCTGAATTTATGGTGAAAAACAACTTCCACTAACGTAACAGAATCAAGCAAAATTCTGTAATAAGACATCTAAAGTACAGTTTCTCTTATTATACAAATGTTTACATATGAAGCATACAACAAATTTGAGAACATTAGACTAGAAAGGATCCCTCAATTCATAACATATTTTACTACTAATTGCATTTGATTTAATCTACTATTGTAAATTGATACTCATACTATAGTGCTTTTCCTTGCTCTTCCTATACGAGGTTTCCCATTTTCTGAGACAAGTGCTTAAAGGCCTTTTCCAATCGCATCGCAGATTCCATGACAAACCCAAAAAGAGAATCAGAAGAAAATTGAATTTTCATTAGGTGTAACAAACATATAGATGTAAACCAAACACACATCATGCAGTCCTAAGTCCGTGATATATAACTTAGTCATTTTGATACTAGATATATTCTTACACTCAAAGCCAAAACCAAAGGGGAATATGGTAGACACTGAAATATTCAATAATGTTAATCTAACAATTTACCGATGATTAGTTCCAGAAATTGAAGAGTCCAAAAGTTTATCACCAAGAGTTGGGTCTATGCAGTATAAATAATTGAATATCTTTACACAATAATTTACTCTGGACACACAGCACTAGGGCTTTCTTAATTGCTGTTAAACTGCATAAATTTCTTTCGTCTTAGTGATCGATTAGAGTACAAGTCTAGATTCCTTCAATGTTATCTGATAAGAACTTGCAATGAAGGATTGATCGAGTTATTTTCACAGAAGGTTGGCAAACAAGGATGCAAAGATTGATCGCAACACTTTATATGCATAGCCAAGGGCCAAAACATCAACAGGCAAGAGATCTGTCAACACCTGCAACATCTCCTCCCCAAATGGCATCAATGGAGATACACACACAACTCAGCCATTTTGTAATCAAAATGAGATCCGACTCACACAAAGCTGGTCTGAACAGTCAGATCCTTTACTCCAATATCATTGTACAAGCTATGAATATGCTGTAATATTTTCTGTTCATCAGACCCACTCTTCAACTGTTGCTCAGCAGAAAGAAAGGAACAAATATTAGAAAATCAATTAAATGCGTTTAATATGCATGGATCCATGAAAAGAATTTTGCAACCTGGCTTTTCTTCCAACCTAGTCAAAGGTTCGCTAAAAAATCTTACCTGCAATGATAGTGCCCCAACTACAAAGCCTGGAACCATTTCCCAAAATCGAACCTGGGAAACTTCAGATACATCCTCAAGAATGTTGATCTTCATGCAAATGAAAAAAATAGTGGGTGTCAGAACATACTAAAGGTTTAATGTGATGCAGCATGGGGATGCATTCCCTGCCCTCTGGGGCCATCCTGAATATGGACATGGACAGAATGACCCCCCGCGTCCCCTTTTTCTTGAATTTTTTCATCTCCTGGAGACGTGTGGGGATTTTCTTGACATCCTCCCCATCTGCAGGGGATGTAATGGGGACATCCTAACATCTCCCATGTCAATTCTTGTTATAGAAAAAAAAGACATTTTTTCTATAATAAATTTTAAAAAAAAAACAGAAGTGCAGCATTTTCAATCATTTATTTTCATGATCATTGATTATATGGCAATAAGATGTTACAATTATTCATACGTAACTTTTAATATTTATATTTCCTTTTCTCACTCAATTTTGGATTTCAATTTTCAATGGTCAATGTGAATATTCAATGTCAAAGATGTTATTGTTATTTGAATTTCCGCTACTCAGAATGTTTTGATGTTCAGCAGTTTACCTATAAAATTGAACAGTAATAAATGTGTATGTTTGGCCATCCCTAAAATTTGGGAAAATTTTCACCATCCAAGAAATGTGTCCCCATGCGACCCGTCCTGAAAAGACTGGTGGCAGATAGATCCAAGTGCAAAACATTTACAGGGCTTGACTTCAATTTTCATCAAGAATTCTCATTCTCAAGTGCTGAGAATGATGTTTATTCCTCATATTCCATAGATCTGTTCCCCATCTTTATATTCTGGTAATTTACACTATAGATATATTCAAGAAAGCTATTTCTTTTTGTCACTATTATCAAAATAGAAATTGAGACCACAAAAGAAGAGAAGAACAAACCTGTCTAAGGCATTTATTAAAAGCTGACGAAGATATACCAGAAGGAGCCATTTGCAGTAAAATGCCCCCTGTTGCTTTAAACAGTGGCATTACTACAACAAAGATGGCAATGGAAACCAGACCTAAACATAACATTTCTGCATTTTTTATCCTGCACAGTAATTCAACATACAACAATTCATCATGAATAAAAATGTTTGGTTGAGAATATATGCTTGCCAATTTATTATATGTTTGATTATTGAGATTCAACAGCCGATTTGGGAGAAAATGACATTACCCTACAGTTAAAAGCCATGAAGCTAGGATCAATCCTGCACTGAATACCAAGAAAAACTTAACTCAGCAATCTACAATTTCGATTTATGTCATGAAAAACAGCTCATAAGCATATAAGTTCATTTGAGGGCAAGACCAATATGTTGTATTGATAACATGCCAAAGGAAAAATTTACTATCTCAACATGCAATTTGGAACCACTACCTGCGGATGGAATCAGAGAGAACATGCAGGCAAACTGAGTGATAATTCATGTCTTCAGCTTTCCTATAGACTGCATACACCACGATAGTTATATGTGTATGACACTTCCCCATTCAAATAGAAGTAAACACATTAGAATTTAGAAGATACACTGACATGGACAACTAATTACATCATTACACAATCAAAACAAGTAAATGAAGAAAATTTTCCACTTGATCCTGCTACTTATTATACCTTTTTTTCTCTCTGGTTATATTTTAACTGGGGGAGCTTCTGATTTAAATTTCCTTAATAGGCTGGCAGGGGAAATAGACCCCTACTTCTGCATTTTTTTGGTTCAATTGGGATGTATTGGCCTCTGTACTATATTGGTTTTATAATTGTTCGAATGTGTAAGCACCTTGGACATGTTGGCTACTCTTTCACACCATCTTTGTCATTTTAATCTATCAGCTGGCTTTTCAAACAGTAATGCTATATGATAAAAGCAGTCCTGTAATTGAACCCATGTCAACCCATCAAAACTAATTTTGTCTGACCATCTCTCAACATTGAATTTCCATACTATTATCATGATCTTCATCTGACTTGTTTTGCTGAGAGGATAAAACCATTACAATCATTTTCGTCTAACTTTTCTATTTGCAGCCAGATAGGTTTAATATCCTGAAAAAGGCTTCCTTGCAGATCTTAGCTTCCATGATTTAAGGTCCTACATTAATGATCTAATCATATTATTTAGTTAATAAATTCAAGAAATTAAGCTTCAATGTTGTTGAGTACATTAGATTTTCAGGTGATTTAGTTTTACGTAAGGCCCTGCTTATTGTAGTCTTTCACTGGGCCAAAGTATTTGGAGTGAAGTATTTTTACCTACCTTAGTATTGTAGGGCTCAAGTTGAACATTTGTAGGTGATGCTTTTTCGATGCTTAAATATTAAGGAAGACATCAGTTCACTCTCAATTAAGAAACAAAAAAATGCAAGCACATTTAAAATAGGAAGAAAGCAAGTGGATGTGGGCAGCTATTGGACTAATAACTGATTCATATTTTTTTTCTTGATATGATATTAAGGAATAGATATGGATGTATATACAATCCAGGAATCCCCTACACGGATTTCCTGCTGGTTTAACATTTGTAGGTGATGCTTTTCCTATGCAAAATTATGAAGTGAGATATAACATTTATAAAGTTGGCTAATACTTCTAAAAGATTTTCAGAAGACTATTAACAAAGAAACACACATTTACTTCATATTTTTCCTTCAATCCAGGCAATGCTTGCAAAAATAAAGCCATTATTTCTATCATATAATGCAGAAATCTAATGTGTGATAAATAGAACAAGTTACCAAAACTTCATTTATAAAATGCATCTGTCAATTAAATGTAAGATGATGGCAAAGGAATTGATGCCATGAACACTATGCTGAAACTTGAAAGAACCATCAATTTCTCACATTAACAGAATAACTTGGAAATGGCCATACCAATCTGAATGCGTGCATACCCTCGAAAGAACCAGACACCCAGAAGGTTCACTAAAAGGTTTGCAACAGCAGAGATAATCAAGTAATGCCTAGAAAATAAATGAAATAAATTAGGTGACATTCACAGCATCTTTTATACTGTACATTCATCTAGAACTTTAAAGATACAAGGCAGGGAAAAAATTAAAACCCCAATCTGCTCAACTTGTAAATTGAAGGTTATTTATTCACTCTACATGTGTGAATATACTACCCTATAGAATTGCTATGCTTACTCAAATTCAAACTCATGCACAAGATAGAAAAGCACAAGAAAAGATTAGTATAGGTGGCATCTATATAAATTAACCAGGCAATCAAAAGCAATGCAACCTATTAATCCATTCACCTATATGTCATACATGCAATCATTTCTGAAATGTACAAGTTCTAAATGAATAATTTGCTCGATCATATTGCTGTCAACAGAGCACAGAAAAAATCTTTGGAGTTTATGAAACTGCCTAGAGTCTAAATAAACCATATATACATCAACATTCTCCTCTGACTGTATTGTTAAACCTAAAATGAGAATTGTTAACCACTCTGCTGTCCTTCAGAAGTGCAGCATGATATGCATAGTATTCATCACTTGTTAAACGCCCTCTGTCTCTTGCTGGTTACAACTACAACCAATAAAAATTATGTTTGTATACACTGTATAAAATGAGCTGAGTTTATTATTCAGCCCATCATCCATCACAGAAAAAAATAGCAGATATCTTTATGTTAAATAACTTTCCTTGTCCTCATGAATGGTACAAAGTGGGTGACCACACAAGCCAGAACAAAGAGAAAAAAATAATGATATCAATGTAAAATCTAAATGAGATTTCACAATAAGCCAATCTATCTCTTGCCACTAATGACCATAAAAAAGATATTGTTTTCAAATAATGCAACAAGCTCATCCTTTACCATTTTTTCTACATGAAGCCAATTCACAAAAATATTTTTGTTTTCTATGATTGTGAATAGTATAACATCAGATTGGGTTCGCTGGAATACAAGGGGCTGCTAAGCATCAATCACACACGGGCAAACTGATTTTTCCAATGTGCTACTATCAATGTTATTCACTGCTCCAGCAATCCCTCCATAAGAGAACTCTTATAGCTGTGGATCTTTGCTTATGCTTGTTCTTACACTATTCCATCTGGCCAACCTGTCTAGAAGCATATGCCCCTTAAGACAAATGTTAAGAGCTGTAAGAACATTTGAAGCTCTTCAGATGCAACTCATACAACTAATTGATATTTTACACACGGTTCATCCTAAAATTCCCTTCAACTGCCAGAATAATCTGTTTGATCCTTACTGTCGACAATCAATATGTCAAATTGGCCCTACACATCAAACCTTGGAAAGCTATGAAGTCAGAAGTGATATTAATGTATGTGTCTGACAACATTTTTCCAGTTGCTTTCATGTATTTTGCTGATGGATAAAATCACACCTATTTTTCTGGCAATGTTGTCTTCCTTGAAGTATTAATGGAATCAAAAAATTATTTTATGCACTCATAGGATAGAGTGCTAACCATCACAAAATTCTAACGTGGGATATGATTAGTATAAATGCCAACCCCCACTGCCATTTTCTAACATCAAAGGTTTCCATTTTGTAAACGTCTCATGAATGGCCAAAAACTTTATATTTCAGGCAGCCATTTAGTTGATGTTTCCTGGGAAATAGTCAACTTTGCAGGCTATTTCCAACCTGGAATCTTCTCTTTCTGCAAGCCTTCTGCAATTTTTTATTGATTTATGTCCATCTTAATATGTGATCAAAGCACGATCAAAAGGTTAATGTCAATGCGTAAATTCCCCTCTTCGTGGAAAATTTCAGGTTCTTTTTCTCTGCAGTCTGAAACAGAGAACATTTTTAGGGATAAGTCGAGTTGATCAAATCCAATATCAAGCAAATAGAAAATGTTTCAAATCTGATTGACAAAGTAACTGCTTAAGTTATCCCTAGTTCATGACAGGTTTGTAGCAGATGAGGACATGTGTCAAAGGATGTTCGAGAAAGATTTGAAACTGATGCCATTAGTGTCCACACACTCCATGTTGAAGGTCAATTTGGAGGATAGTCAGGACTCAGGATCTCAAACATGGGTGGCTTCAAAGGGGGTGTGGAAAGTGGTTAAATAGGAAGCTAGAGAGGCCTTTTTTCAAGGGAAGATAACTAAGGACTGTGATATGATGATGAAATAATCAGGTAATGGGTAGCAACTAAGTGTCTTTCTTTCGAGCCTCAACTGAATGTGTTGATGCTTTGGGACATTTTAGTGTCTCAAAGGTAGACAAATAGTTGTTTAAAGGTAGTGGCATTTCATTCTAAGGTGGAATTTATGTTATTTCTGGATGGAGAGTTCATTTCTTCACAATGATGGGATGTGAATCTATGATATTAAACTGGGTGGTTGGAGTGTTTGGTTAAGCATCTATACCTGCCATGGTCATAGCATATTCTTGGACCAATTTGTCAACAGGCAAGGATATGTGAGCTCACCTCTATAGGATGAAGTGATAAATCATTTCATGTAATTCAAACAAATAAAGCATCAAAGCTGTCACAGTGACAAATAAGACAAAGGTCAAATTATAGAGTTAAAGGTACTTCATTTTCCTTCGACAGAAAAGAGAATTTCAAAACTAGAAATACAGCCATGTATTATAAATTGTGTGGTTAAGAATAAGAGCTCCTCACAGGTAGGATTAAGTTTATGTTCTTTCCTCCACTTGTTTGTAAGCATACTTCTAAAACAAAAAAATGAATCACAAACAATTCAACAAGTAATTTCTGAGTAGTAATATCATACAGAACTGCAAACCTGCACCATTTCTCAATGATGCTGGCTTACTGTGCATTTTCTTCTGTCAAAAAATAACCCAAAAATCTACCATCCCAATTCATTCTCACTCAAGCATACCCCAAACTATCGCACTCTTTAGAAGTCTAAAATATTATGCATTAACAGGATCATATAGAGGTGAGCTAATAGAACACACTGACGAGGAGTGGGTATTGAACCATTGTGGAATATACAGCATCAGAAAAACATTTGTAAACATCACTAGGTTTCGACCTTGTGACTAAGCTTGAGACCAAACCAAGCCTTGTCAATCAAACTACAAAGAGGGGCACAAACTTCCTTGATGTGCATACTGTTATGGATGACACTTGGATTTATGATGTGTACCTTTCTAGTTATGCTGGAGATTATTCTTGGTTGGGTATCCATACTTGGGATCCTCAACAAGGATTGATGGAGCTTATTGGGAAAGGTAGGTATGATCTTTGGAGGTATAAGGATGAAAATTTCAGTATAGATAGTGTTGTTCTTTTCCTTACCAGCCATATGGTGATTCCAATTGCTTATCTACAAATGGATTGGAGAGAGATTTTTAGTAAAGATTGGAGTAATGAACGAATGGTTACTCTTCGAAGTGTTACTTGGCAAAGAATGGATCAGAATTTCAGTGTTGAGCTTGTTTTTGGATTGTAGGACAGTCACTTCACTTTTTGGATTGCTCTCATTCAGGGGAGTTGGCACTTTCTTCTTTGTCAGGGAAGTAATAGTTTTCAGTTGGAGATTGCTTGGAGGTGTTTCCCAGCTACTTCTGAGTTATTTTGGTGCAACACAATGCTTTTCATGCATGCTTATACTTGGGAAATTCATTGGTACTACTGTTGTCCTTTGTGTAGAGCACTAAATTCATATTGTACTTCACTGATTTCAATTTTGAACAGCAATCATTATAGTTTACTTCAGACCTTCCTAACTCAAAGAGTTCATCTTATGAGGGTTTGTGATGTAAACTTTGATAGTTTACTCTCAGTATGGGTTTACGACAGCGCATTTTCGCATGCTATGATTCATCTTTCAGAAGCTCTTGGAGTTGTAACAGTGAGTGTCAGCACCGCTGTCCACTTTCCGATCAGCACACACATGACTTCAGCTCTTGACCCGCAGCTGTGTTGGTTTGTCTTTTCAGATCAGCAGTGGAGTATCTGGTGGTTGGAATTGGTTGATAGAAATGGTTTGATCATAGGAGATGACTCTATAACTACATCCATACTCATCTCTCCTATGTTTTCAGTAGGATTTTAGAATGGTTACCGCTGCCTCTACATTTCCACATTGGTTATGGTGCTATTCTTTTGTGAGAAGATTGGTTTCGAGCTTTGGCATGCTTTAGGGCAGATGGTTATGGGAGTTATTCCAAACACGGTTCCTCTATTTATTGCTTCCACCTTGGTAAGTGATAGGTACTGCAGATACTTTATGAGGATAGTGTGCATATCGTCAGATGATGCCTTATTGATTCTAGTGGTTTGGGTGTGTTGGTGTGTTCGGAACTGTTGATGATTGTTTTTAGACAAGTCAACAATAGAGTAAAACACTAGAGTATCCCACTCTCTCTTGAATAAAGCCTCTCGAATGCTAAACTGTGTGATCAATCGAGACAACTCCAAGGTTCCTTTCTTATAACTTATGGTGGATAAACTCAGTGATTACATGTGATCTTGTTGATTATCACAAAGGGACTTACGCTGAATTCTTCTTCATTCATTCAATTTATCTCTCCTTTAGTGTGGATGAAGTATGTACAATGCATCAATGATAAAGAAAAGGCAAAAGATAAAGGTTTAGGAAGCTAATCTAAGATCCATGAGGTAATGATGATGCATGAATAGACAAACTCCTAAATAAACCTAACTCCACTTCGCCAAGGATGCCTACAACTACATGAAGTTGGTGCAATCTCCTAAGGTACGCAAATGGTTTTCAAATCATGAAGGCTCATATAAGCACCCATCGAATGGCGCAGCTCAAACAAGCATCCACAATCGAACTTAAGCAAATGATAAGGCTCAGACTAGCTTTACACAACACTTCACCAGTGATGAATATTAAAAGCATGAGCTAGGAGTTGATCAAATATCCATTACAACATGCATTACATCAAAGAGCTTCTAATCTAATTTGAAACATCTCTCCACTTCATCAAGATACAAGAAACCATGTCATTCCACAAGACAACACTTAACACTAAATGAGTTCCAATGTTTCTGCATTAATCTTGAGAAATATTTACAACTTCAAGTCCTCTCAGAGAATTTCGAGAGTCTCTTCTATTTTACTCCTACTAACTAATGACTAATCCTTTTACAAATGAGGCAACAAGGCCTTTATATAGAGCTCCAGTATTACAATGAATGGCCTGGATTAATCCAGATAGCCAAGGGCTCAGATCATGCCACCCCAATAGGTAGTTACAACAAATTGCTATTTTTAGTACAAAAGAGAGGCAATGAAGGCACGCTTTCCAAGAAGATAAGGATAAGATGGAATCTTTGAAGCATCTTCCACATGGACGTCCTCTCTGTCTTCTTGCTTGTCAAATGATGTGGCGACTTGTGATTGGCTTGATGATGAGTGTCTGCCATGTAGGTACCACCTTAGCATATTCCCAAATTGTATCATCTTGTATGATGTCTTTGATGTGATTGCTTTGAACTTGAACACTTGTATATCTGGGAATGTATCTTGTGGATCTTGCCTTGTTCATTGTCTTGTAAACTGGATGAATACATGTTGCTTCATTTGACTAACACTGGGATTCTTCCTCTTACAGGTAAGTTGATATTGATCTTTTTTGGATACATCTTCATGAAGGGTAATGTATATGATGGTGATGCTGCTTCCTTCATGTAAGAGTAGATGATGATGATGACATGAAGTAGAATAGATAACGGTGCTTCATTCATGAATCGGAGTAGGAGATCTCTCTTAGCCTTGAAGATTCAAGAGTCTTGAAGCTTGATGGGTAGATGTCCTTGACATGATGCAGCTGATGAAATGCTTCCTTGTTGATGATCTTTAAGTAGTCCTTCAGAGTGTAGAAATTAATGACAACATCTTCCTTATATGTAGAGTAGATGACTCCTCAAGGAGGCTTGAATGCACCGGAGGTTCTTGAAACTTTATAAATGTCTTTGGAATGCTTGATGATGATGAGAAGTTCCATCGGAGCAGCTACATGCTGATCTTGAAGCGATGATTGATGAAGAAGCTAGTTGATACTCGAAGTGATCACTTGCAATAGCTTATGATGTCTTCTCCAACATGGCAACTTGTTGACTTCACTCCTAGCATAAAGGTGGTTTTTACTTCTTTGACGATCATTCAGCCCATCCTACAAGACATAGACATGAATAAATAACTTTGAAAACAAATCACTTCAGCCTCCTATATCATTTGAAATCTGATTTTTCAAGATGGAATTTCACAAGAAGATTATAACTTTACCATCATAATTCACTATCTTCTTGCAAATGTTCATTCATGCTTGCATTCTTAAAACAATCAAGTCTGCTGAAAAATGAAAGAAAATCAGAAATTTACTTACAGACCAGACTTAGAAATGGATTGCCTTTTGATGAATATCTTTAACATTTAGTCAAAAAATCAGATTCACCTTGACAAAATCAGACTAAAACTTAACCTCAACCTTCTAGGATTTGCCTTATTTCTGCTCTTCAAGACACAATCATTGTTTGGTGAATGAGAAAATGAACTTTGAATGTTGTTTATATACCCAATTTACACCAAAATCCATTACTTCTTCCTAGGCCGACCAGGTATTTCCATACAAATCGAAGCTTGGTCTCAAAATTTGAACTTAAACATTAGCGCATTGGTTCAATGTTTTGGTTTCTCCTTGATTTAGGCGCACTAGATGGATGTTTTGAATCCTCTTCAGCATGTCATTCTCCTCTTATTCTTGGCGCAGCAGATGAGGAATTAGTATCTTCTTGGAAGCTTTTTGGAAACCTGAATTCAATCCCATTTCAAGATGGTGCAACAGATCAGCATTCTGTGCTTGCAATATGAAAGTCTTGAAAGTTTAAACAAGGCCATCTCCAAACCCTTGGCGCATCAGATCAGAAATTTGGATCTTCATCTCCTTGATCGCATTGGATAGGAATTTTGATGCTTGGTTAAAACTCTCTTGAATTTTGAATGATGCATGTGAACAAATCCTTCATCCTAGTAGTGGCGCAGCAGTTAGGAATTCAGTATCCTTCTAGAAGATGTTCAAACTTTGTTTAATCCTTCATCCCACAATGGCGCATTGGTCAGCAATTTTACTATTTAGTTGAAACTTATTTTGAAAGCTACATTGTTCACACCTTGAGGAAGCTGGAACATTGGTTCAAGCACAACAAATAAGGATGTTGATCTCTTCTTGAAGGTATGTCAAAACTTGCAATCAGCAACCTCTCCACATGTGGCGCAAGAGATCAACATTTCATGCTCCGGTTAAAACTTAGCCATTTCTCATATTTCAGTCATTTGATTCCAAGGCAGCACACTAAATCAAGGTTTTGGATCCTCTCTTAAACGTCTTTATGAAAATCCGGATGCAATTACTTCATACTTTGGCGCACTAGATAGAGATTTTGGATCTTCTTGAAATGTCTCATAAAACTTAAGTTCAAGCCTCCTTCAAAGTGAGCGCATTGGTTAAGGAATTTGGGTTCCGGTTGAATGATCACCAATAAGACTCATCAAACCTTCATCTTACCTTAGTATACATGGGGCACCTGTTGAGGATATTGATTCTCTCTTGAAAGATATTCTAAAAACTTGATTTAAACCTCATATCAATTAGGCGCCTTGGTTCAAGGTTTGGATCTCCACTTGAAGGATGCATTTTGACCTTGGGCGCATTGGTTAAGGTTTTTGGACTCCGATTGAACCTTCTCATAAGGGCGCGTTGGTTGAGGTTTTTGGTTGCTCCTTGATTCAAAGTTAAACCAAACTTATTCCTTCTTCCTTAGGCGCACCAGTTGGGGATGTTGGATCCTCATCTCATCATACTTATAAACTTGACTTCATCATCACTCAATTGTGGCGCACTAGATAAGGTTTTTTATCTCTTCTTGGAAAGTCTCTTGAAGTTGGCCACTCAACATTCTCATTCCTTGGCGCAATGGATGTGGCACAAGAGATCCACGTTTTGATCTTTCCTCCAACACTTCTTCAAAAACTCACTTTATCTTGCCTTCCTAAATGGCGCACCGGTTAAGGATTTTAGACTCCGATTAAAAGGCACTTTGGCAAACAAACAAACCTTTCATCTTGAGGGCGCATTAGTTGAGCATTTTGATGCTTGGATAAAGTACCTCCTAAAATCATCCTTATCTCTTCTTCACAAGGGCGGATTGGTTTGGGCGCATTGGTTCACCATTTTGTGCTCTGGTTGAAATCTGTCTTAAAACTCGAAGCAAATCACCTCATCCTTGGGCGCATTGGTTAAGGCACAAGAGTTGTGAATCTTGAATCCTCTTCAAACGACATCCAAGACTTAACTTTCCCTTCTTAAAATGGCGCAACGGTTGGATGTTTTGATCGCTTCTTGATCTTGGCACATTGGTTAGGGCGCGGCGGTTGAGGATTTTGTGCTCCTCTCATGTCTTGGCGCACTGGATCAAGATTTTGCACCCCTCTTCAGTACTTAGCCATTTTCAGGGTTCTTCAGGGCAAGGTATATTGAAAAATATATGTAAGTATAAGTCGGAACTTATACTTTAAATATTTTTCAATATACCTTTCAGGATGTTTGAGATAGGTCTCAAATCCACCGGATTTAACATGCAAAATCTAGAATTTGGAGGATCCACCAGATTTCAGACTTAGTCAGTTTTTCAGGATTTTAGGATATCAGGCTACCAGACTTAGTCATTTTCAGGATCTCAAACATACATCAGGATTAGTCTCAGAACGAAAGCAAACGACTCTTGAATTAGAAACTAGACTGAGAACTCAAACAACCATTCCTCACTTAGGCAACAAACCACTGACTTCATCATGCAACCAACCTAAGACATCATCAAAAAACTTAATGCAAAGCACAGGAGCTCAAAAAAAGGGGGTCCCCATTTGCAATGGGGCGATGTGTGATTAGGTCACAACAGAAACCTTCCTTTTGACACTTGGAAACTAAGTGTCGATGATATGAGTACAATTGATGACAGTAGAGGCATTCCCTGGTTAGCAAATTTCAGAGTTGTGACAGTGATTGGTCCACTTCTTCTTTGGGGGAGTTTGGTTTTTGGGTTGAGCAAACTATTCTTCCTATTGCCCAGGATCATGTTTGATACATGGATGGCAGTCATGTACTTTACTGGGATGCCTCAGCAGGAGATGTCTCATAGTATGGGTTTCATCCCTTACCGGTGTTCCAGTTTGGGGTCTGGAGATGATTACTTCTGGGAGTCTCAAGAGAGGAGTGATGTTGTGGCACGACGGGTTTATAGTTTATATCAGAGTGGTGCAGCGACAATGTGGTGGTTTTTTCCAGAGATTGACTTGGAACCCAAGGATCACTTGGGTTTGCAGTCCAGCAGTTGTTGGGAATGAGAGAGTTGATGCTGACTCTCTTGAGCGTATTCTTACGGTGTTACAGTTGGATCTTTTCGAAGAGCAGTTCCCTGAGGAGTTGATTGAATTCATGCAGTATTTGATTGCTCTTCTTATAGAAGGTTTTCAGGTCATTTATATCGGTACCTTGCAGGAGAGTGTCTTCAGTAGGTGGTACCATAGATCTCCTAGGCTGACTTGGGACCCTGGGATCATTCTTGGTTCCAGTTTGGATCAGTTTGTTGATTGGAGGCCGAATTGGCATTGCTTGAGGACAAGCAATTTTGGGAAGGGCGGATTGTAATGTCCCCTTTTTAGCCCATGCAAATAGATGGAGAGTTAGTCTATTATTGAGTTCCCATCGACTAACCAACCTGGTTAGGGAACCACTGTTGGCGTTGATTTGGATGGGTTTGTTAGTATTTGAGTGGATGTTGACATGGTTTCGGTGTGATCTTCAGTTTGGCACTTTCTGAGGTGGATTTGATTGCTTAGGCCCAGACTTACTATTTTTGGCAAATTTGGGTTTCTGTCCGTTTCGGGATTTTCGGTGTTGGAGATGAAGCGTCTTGGCGAGACCTTTCCAACGGTCTATAGATCACTGAATTCTGAGATCATTTGGGCCTCCATTTTAAAGTTCGTAAATTATTAATGTTTATTTAATATTAGACTTTGGTTTATAATGGTTAAGTGTCAAAAATGAAATATTAATAAGTCTCTATAGCCATAATGTTGAGCACTCACCTTGAGATTATAAAAAAGGTGACTTAAGTTATGACTTAAAGTTAGGTGCTAGGAGGAGGTGAACGCCTCATGTGGAGATATGGGGGTTAAAAATAAAATAAATAAAATAATAAAGTAACCCTCTTCTTGGGCATTGGAAGCCAACGGCTTATAAAAAGGCATTGTGAGCTCATTTTATGATTATTCACTCTTGGAAAATTTGATATTGTCGTGCAAACTTTGAAGCTTGGCTTTGGAGGTTGAACAAGGGTTTTGCAGAGACGGAAACCTCTGTGAGATCACTCTCTTCGTGCTTGAGAGATAGCATCAGGAGGGTTGCTAGGAGCTTCATATGGAAGCTTCGCATTGAGCTTTGATTGATTCATTTTGATGAGATTTTGGGGAATATTATCCTTGTTTTAATGCAGATTTTCTGGATAGCTGTGAGAAGACATTGCAAGCAGAGTTGGCAGCATTTTCAGAGTTATTGGAGTAGCTTAGAGCAGCAATATCAGGCCGTACCATTTCAGTACAGGCCATACACCTTGTGGCATCAGATTTGAGGGTTTTATTGAAGGTTTTGTGCTTGTCTTTGGGCATAGGAACAAATCGTCAGCTGCAGATATTTATTGAACCTCTAGGACAGAGTGGCGACCATTTTAGAGGGTATTAATGGCTGTAACAATCACTCAGCTGGCCGTACACCCTTGGTAGGGATGTGGGTTTGTAAGCAGGCCAAATGCCTTCATTGGAGCTGTCTATTTCATGTATATGGGTCACTTTGGACCAAAGACATCATTGCCATTTCTTGTTGACAGAGAATCCTTCCTTGTTGATGTATTGAAGGTGATTTTCTGAAGTGTGCATTGCTGGTTCATGTACAGTAGAAAAACAAAGTTGAAGAAATGCAAATGGGTATGCATCTGTAATTCATTCTGAATGATTTTATGAACTGGGTCTTTGTTATTTTGCTCATAACTGTTATAGTTTTTCTGGGTTATCATTGTATGTTATATATTTCATTGTTATCTGGCAAAACAATGACATGCAAAAAACAAAACCCCTTCTGCAACTTATGTCTAATCTGAAAGATCACAAAACAAATAAAAAATAACATAATATAATAAAAGAAAAAAACCAGGGCAGCTCATTACAGAAATTTGGCACATTACCATTTGAGATTGGTCAAAAACTACGCCAACATGTCCAATGCTAACTGGACCGATGTGTGAATCCACAATGTTTTGGATGCCACAGACAAGTTGCAGAAATATTTGCAGAACTACTTTATATATTCAGTTATGAAGAGTGTAAAATTTGTGTCTCCTTTAGGAAATGCCTACGCATGTCGCAGATGCAAGGAAATTGACTTAGATGAGATAGTACTATAGTAGTGTCTGCTGGTGCAACCATTTTATCCTTATAATACTATTGAATCCACCTCTATCTATTTCAACTAATTTAAAATGGACAACATTCAACAAAATTTTTAAATTCGGCATTATATAAATTAAATGGATCTTGAGTTATAGGTTTTTTAAAGTAAATTTAATTAAACCTGCACATGATCAGCATGACTTCAAAATGACATTATTACTATGGCTGGAAGAAAGACTTTGGTAAATGACTGCAAATTATTGGAGAGGGATGAAGAGGCTATTGTTTATTTATGTTTTGACGCTGGCCACCAGATTGGAGAAGGGGCAAACAATGGAAGGCTTTTGAGCCTAGCAATACCCAAATATTGGAGAAGGGGCAAATAATGTCAGTCTGTGGGCATCATGTTGAAATTGAGAGCACACAGATTGTACACAGAAATATATACAGCAATATAGTACTATTGTCTCAGGATGATTGGATTAATTTTACATTACATTACATTGGCTTATAAATCTTTGTTTTTCCATACAAGCTTCCCTACCCATCTACTAACTGCCTACAGGAAGTTTATTCCCGAGATCTAACAATATTAAATACTACTAACATGATTATTTATTTATTTATCAAACTAACCTATATATTAAATCCCTCTGAGAAGGCATTTGTCCTTTCAGGTTGGGATTTGTTTTCTCATGTTGTACATGGGATTCGCAGTTGAAGTGTCGCATTGTAGATAAAAGCCATCTCAATTCACATGCAACATGGTATACTTGTGAATAAGAGCTGTCTTGATTCACAGGTATTGTTGGACAGTCAGGACATCCACTAATGTGGTCAGTTTGGTGTGTCTTGGGTGATTTGGGAGATTTGGTTAGCTGTGTGTATGTCCTGGTTCATCAGGTGTCTACATGGGCTGCTGTATTCAGTCCAGTGCTGCATTCCTACCTGTGTTGGAAGTGATGTAATAAGGTGGGGTAATGTTGGGATATGTATGTTCAATTCTGCACAAATAAGTAATTCATTTAATAACTCTACTTTACTGTTCTTTGCTGGGATGGCACCAAACACAAAAAATACATATTTTTTCTTTTCCTTATGCTGTGCTTTGATAGGAGATGATGTCATACAATATTGTTGGTGAAAGAAATCTGCACAAACCAATAAGACATAAAACACAGACGTCTTTTTCACAAACAATGTCGCCCATGCTGTACACTGCCACTCGCCCTAGACTGGCCATGTAATTTTACAATGAAACTTCAATACACAGATTAGAGCAAAACATACCAAATAACTTCCATCTTTACCTCTCCAATGTTGCTGAAAAGTGTGCTGACTGTATAACTACTTTTTCATCCTCCTTTCATTTCTCCCGTAAGAGTCTATCACTCTAATACCATGTTGAAATTGAGAACACACATTTTGTACACAGAATTATATACAGCAATTTAATATTATTATCTCGGGATGATTGGATTAATTTTCATTACATTAAATTGGCTTATAAAGCGTTGTTTTCCTGTACAAACTTCACTACCCGTCTACTAACTGCCTACAGGAAATTAAGTCCCAACAACTACTAACAGTATTAAATACTACTAACATGATTATTTACTTATTTATCTAACCTACCTATATATTATATTAAAAGGAGGAGAGCACAAAAATGCAAGGCCAAAAAAATCAGAGGATGAAACTGAAGGTCCAAACAAAAGTTAGTCGAAACAAGACGAACATAAATCCAGGGGCAAAATTTAAATTGGCATTCTGCCCAATGAGCTCACTTTGTAAAATCAAGTTTTAACCTACTTTAAATCCCATATATTCAAAATGTCATCATGAGAAGGAACGTCTTCTTAGCCATAAGTTCAATTTAGTTACTAAAATGGATTGGCTTTTACAGTTAAGAAGGTTAAGACTTGAAAAAGTATGCAAGCTGCAAAGAAGAGGAGGATTTTAGAATCCAAGGAAGCAGAAAAAGTTTGTGAAAAGGATCTCAAGGGAGGACATTGTGAAGTTTGGCAATCTTGTAGATGATGATGGAATAAATTGGTCATTTACTTGTTCATATTGCTTGGGCAACGCTATCTGGAAGCAATTGTAGGTATCATTTATATTGTGAAAGTAGGTTTATGCACTGCTGTGTCAGTTTCAGAATATCTTTTGTTTAATTCTTTCAATTAAGATTAGGGTCAAGTCATTCTTAATTGGTGGATGAATTCAAAGGTAGAGAAGTTTGCAAAAGTATTGTTTATTATGGATCAGTAGGCTAATCAGGATCAAGATGAAAGCATTCCCAAGAAGCTTACCTATTTGAAATTCTCTTTTTTCTAAATGGAATAATAGAGATTAGGAAAAATCATTCCCTAGCAACATTCCAATTCAAAGCACAATTTTGTTTTATTTTATTAATTTAGCATTTCAATTTACAAACTAGTTTATCTAGTTAGTCAATGTATATACAATTCTCTTTGTTAATCTTGGTAATCATTGCCTTCAATGGAGGATTGTGAAGCAAATCCTTAAATGCCAAGAGTACCAAAATTTCTAGAAACATTGTCTAAGGCCCATATCAATGATCTTCATCTTGTGATGATGTCGGTTGTGAAGCCTTTGCATATCCAAGTGAAGTCAAACATTGTCACCAACTTGGAAAGAATGCAGTATTCAATGACGGTCACATAGATTAACTACTCAGCAACTCGGCAAGTACTCGTGAGTTTTTTTCATCCCAGAGTTTTTCCGACTTTAACTCGTAAGTCTGTAAAAATGAGTTTTTGGCAAGTTCTTGTAATATCCCACCCTTTATGTTTTCTGACGTTTAGTTGAAACCTGGTGCATTTTGGGGTTTTTGCATTTTGACAAACACACATGCATGTATATATTTTCGAAAACACAATGAAATGGAAATACCTAGATGCTTTATTTCATTTGAAATATATCATAAACCACAAATAAGCAATACCCATATAAAATATACTCAAGAACGCTACGGTTTCAACATACCCATTTGCTGTCCATGAACATACAAGCTGAAAAATGACAGTACAGCACCCTGGAAGTTATTGCTCAGCATTTACACCATGGGAATTGCATATTTCTGCTCAAGGACTGAGGTCTTGTCTTTAACAAGTGATAACAATGCAAGAAAGCTCCAAAATATAAGTCAATGAAGTCCCATGACCTTGCTGTTTGCTATGTACGGCCTGGAAGTGAAGATCAGCAGCATACAAACCTTCGTATCTCCTAGGAATGCTCACAAACAGTCCAAGAAATCTCTGCAGTTGAGATGCCTAGGAAAGGAGATGAGAATCAATCCAAAACAGAGCTCAAACGCCCTCCAAAACCCACTAACACAGCATCATATGTACAGCCTGGTACGGCAGCTTGTATGGCCAGGAATGAGGGTATTCTCCACACTAGAACTCCACCAAAATACCAACTAGAAACTGCAATGTGATCTCCAAGATGTCTCTGTAAATACCATGTCAAAAAACTGAAGATATCTTCGAGGAAATCCTTCCATGACAGTGCTAATTGGTTCCAATAAGCTCTATTGTGACCCATGGATGAAGCCACACCAAAACAACATCCTTAGAATGTCTTCCAACCCTGCAGATGCTCCTATCAATGGAGGTTTTCGTCTCCAATGACGCTGGTTCAAAACCCTTGCTCAAATGCAAAAGCTCAGACTTAGACAATTTTCTTCAAAAGTGAATAATAAAATTAAGTTTCATTCTCTTTTTATTTCCCTTGCCTCAACGCCACTTTTTGGGAATTGTGAATTATTTAAAATTTTATTTCCCCTTTGTCCCTTGGGCGCCCATAATATAAGTGACTTTATAATTTTAAATATTTCATATAGTCTTAAATACAATAAAGTCACTTAACATATAATATATTAAGTTAAATCTTTAACTTAACTTAAATATATATTAATGAATTGAATTAAATCTCGAACGGTCACCTCTGGCCATCCGTAGCACCGCTGAGTTGGCCAATGACACGACGGCATATTTTCAAACCATTCGCACTGACTCGCCCTACGTCCCATGCCCCTGCTATAAATAGTAAGTTTGGCCAAATGGCCCAAACTCACTCCTGAAAAGGCCAACTGGCAACTCCTCGTAACAAGGAATCCATCACTACACTCCAAAATGCTGTCTGAGTTGTATCGAACCACGTCATTGTGGGTCCTCTATCCACCTCACTAGTCTACAGGTACCCGAATGATAGACTAGCCCAACGATCAAGACCTAACTTAGGAAGGGAACATTACAGTACTTCATTTTGACTTGCATGAATCTGAGTGGAAAACTCACGCTGCACAAACAAGCACTATCAAACACAGAAAATACGTGGCAAAAACACGGTTTGGATGCTGAAAAACACATGGTTTTTGGCCTTTTTAAGCCCTACACACCATAGGGGAAAGATCACATCAGCATTTGAGCATTCCTGAGCGAATTGGAATGAGTTTATAGCAGATTCAAAGAGCAAATTTGAGAAATTTTGAGTTTTCAAGTTAGTTTTGATTTTTCCTCCAAGCATGTAAATTCTTTTTAGCATGTTCAACTCTTTATAACATATAAATTTTAAAATTTTAAAATGCATTGAAATTGAATTACATAAATTTTAATGTTGATTTACACAAGTTTTCATGAATTAAATTGCTGGTTTTTTTAATACTATTGCTATTCAATTACTATATTATGTTTGAAATGCATTTACATAATTTTTTTAAAAAATATTCTGTTCAATTACTGCATTTTTTTAAACAATTTTTTTGTCTTTAAAAATGTTTTAGGTTAACATACAATGGAAACACTTGGAACAGTCCAAGGGAGTGTGATTTGCCTCTTCTGCAATAAGAAGCTTAATGGAGGCATCAATCGCCTCAAGTACCATATTGCATGAATTCCTTGCCATGATGACAAGCCGTGTGAAAAAACCATAGAAGAGGCACAACAAGAGATGTAGGCAAGCTTTATTGTTGGATGAGAAGAAACTAGAGAGTGCGAGGACACAAACAGCCATAACAACAGTCATTAATCCTGATTCAACAACAAAAACCAAGATAGATCTGGCAAAGACTGTGGACTCTAGTCGTGATCCACGCATACAAGGCACATCCACGTCATCTAGTTTAAGTAAAGGTCAGTCACAGATTTTTTGTGCCTAGAAACGTACCTGGAGCAACACCTTCATTGCAAGGTACAAAGTGAAACAAGGAAGTGCACTAATAAGCAAATAAAGCATGTGCAAATTTTTGGTATTACAACCTTCCTTCAACATGGATGTGGCAAAAGTTTGGATGCACCGTTCTTTCAAATGGGTGGACAGATGAAAGGAATTGCACCCTCATCAATTTTTTGTTGGCTTCAAATGGTGAGTTGATTTTCATGAAGTCAATTGATGCCTCAACAAAATAAAGAATGCAAAAACTTTGAGCCTTATGTTGGGAGGAGATTGTCTAAAGGTGGGCATAGAGAATGTGATGCAAGTTTTCACTGACAATGTAGAGGCACATGTTACAGATGGGAAAATGCTTCAAGGGAGGCATATGTCACTCTTTTGGACCTTCTTTTGGAGGACATAGGCAAAACTAATTGGGTGAAACTGGTTGTAGAAGATGAAAGGGGCATTACAAAATATATTTATAATCACCCTTGGGTTCTCCACTTGATAAGAGATCACACCAAGGGGAAAGCGCTAGTGCGACCAAGTGTCACAAGGTTTGTAACTAACTTTCTAACATTGCAACGCATTTGTGGTTCATTGACATCCATGAAGCAAATGTTTGTGAGTCAAGCATACGGCTAGACTCAACATATTCAAAAAGGCTACTGGAAAGAGGACCACAAAGACAGTTTTTGATGATGCGGCTGATGCCTTTGCAAAGGGAGACGCAGAGATTGTCAAACTATCTTCAAACTTCAATTTAAATTTCAAGTTGAGTCCTTTATTTTCAATTTTTAAAAGTAGATACTTTAATTGTAACTTGTAAATTTGTAACTTTAAATTGTTTGTATTTTGTAGGTGTTGAAGCCTTTGGTGAGGGTTTTGCACTTGGTGGATGGGGAACCAACCCAATGGGATACATTTATGAGGCCAATGATAGGGCGAGTAACCACAAGAGCGTGCAAGGACTAGACCCTCTCCCCAATTTTTCACTAGAATGGGGAAGAGGAAATTGTAAATTCTTATAATTTGTAACTTGCGTGGATATGCAGTTTATGATGATGATTTTCAATGACAATCATCATAAATTCATATGTTATCAATTGGCTGTTGTATTTGCATGATGATGCAATTTTGTACTCTATTTGTATTCAAATCTAATAGAAACATTTTTCCAATGTTTTATAATCTCATTTGATACATTTTGTAACTGTATTTTGCATAAAATTTATGTTTTTAAAAGAAACTTAAGCATTTTTTAAGTTGTCGAGTTTTGCCGAGTTTTTGGAAAGTTTTGCCAAGTTTTTACCAACTCGAAAATTTTTTGGTTTGTCGAGTCCAAGTATGTGAACTATGGACGATCATGGAGTGCCTTGGATTTTGGAGGAGAGTTGGGCCAAATTTTGAGAAATCACATTTCTTTGGTAGCCATTATAAAGGAGCAACAAGGTATTCAACGATGGTCATGGAGTGCCTTGAATTTGTCTTGCGTATATTGAAGTATACCTTGGATTTTGGAGAAGAGCTGGGCCAAATTTTGAAAAATCACATTCTTTTGAAAGCCATTATCAAGGATCAACTCCACCAATTTGTCCTTGATTTGACAGTTATAAGTAAATTAAGCTTTCTAATTGTCATTGGAATAGGCATTGACCATGAGAATTAACTTAGGTTTTTAAGTGTTGCGATTGAACATGAATCTTCGAATCTTCAAAATGTGACCTCCATAGCTAAAGGGGTTTGCCTATGTCCAGTGTGCCTATGATCAGCACAACAATTCTTTGAATTTCAAGACACGACATTCCTATGTAGAATGTCTGGTGTGCCTATGATCAGCAAAACAATTCTTTCCCATTACTAGAAACCTTAGTGGAACCACTTTGGGATGGATTTCCATTCTTGGATGAATTGGCAGGGCTTGACTAGCTGGCTAAGGTAGATGTACTTTTCTTTTGAGATGTAACTGAACAACTGGTGTTCTTCTATAGCTGCTTGCCATCCAACTCTAGAGCTAGTAAGCATGCTCTAAGGACCTGACCATGAAAAGCTCTATTTCATCTCAAGTATTATAAGATAGCCCTCATACAAATTCGATATGAAGTACCTTGTACAGATCAAGCAACTCCAACTTCATAAGAGCCAACATAACTAATCAACAAATTACCCTGATTTTTGAAAAATATATTGCCAATAGCTCCTCTCCATTCACAAGAGAGTACAATCCAATGTTTCTTCTTTAGCTGCTTGCCTTCCACTTTTAGAGCAAGTTACTAAAAAATGCTCTGAGGACCTGATTGTGAAGAGCTCTATTTCATCTTGAAGAATAGAAAATAGCCTTAATATGAATTTGATAAAAAGTTGCTTGTTAAGATCAAGCACCTCCAACTTTATAAGGGCCGATTGAACTTGTCAATGTACTCTTTGACAGATTAGCATAATTTTTGAAAAAACAAATCCAAATTGCCAATAACTCCTCTCAATCCCAAAAGGATAAAATTCAATGGTTCTTCTTTAGCTGCTTACCTTCCACCTTTAGAGCAAGTTAGCATGCATGCTCTAATGACCTAACCATGAAGAGCTATTTCATCTCTAATATTAGAAAATGGCCCTGATTTAAATTTGATATGAAGTACCTTGTCTGGATCAAGCACCTCCAACTTCTTAAGAGCTGATTGAACTTATCCATGTACTCTTCAACATATTAGCCTGATTTTTGACAAAGATATAGCCAACTTGCCAATAGCTGTTCTTCATACCCAAGAGGGTAAAATTCAACGTTTCATCAAGTTTTCAAAACAAAGATTCTTTTTTGAGGATGGCGAAACAAAGGATTTTGAGAAGGTTTAGGGCACAGCTTCTTCAAAAAATCTAAAAATTAATTACAACATTGAAAAATAAAATAAAATAAAATGATAATGCAAACTATAAACAAAATGAATGAAGCTGGTATAAAATAGCATCCATGATCCAAGATTGAATGACCTTGTCACTTTATGTAGGGCTGGAAATTCAAAATTTAAATTCAGGTACCAACATTATAATTTTGAATTTTTATCAATGATCATCCATTGTCCAACAAGTCTAAGGCTACAAACTAAATGTCAAAAACCAAACCGCCTAAATGAAAATACTTAGCTGCACTAAGCAACAAGCTCAACAATAGGAATCATTGGCAAAGATGAAAATACCATGAAATGCTCCTCACCACTAGAACTGTTGGACTCGTTTGGCTCTCACAACAAGACCCCAAACAATCAAGGTTGCACACCCTGGTTCTCAAAAAACTGTAATGTCCCCATTTTCGGGTTCTCTTGCATTGCAGTTGGCTCATATGACACTTACAGAGCGATGTTTCCAGTGAGCTCAGGTGGTCTGGATGACTCATATGACACTTATAGATATGATTTCCGACTTTCGGTGTGGTCTCCAAGATTATTGGAGGGAGCGTCTATTTTTAGTAAGTCACCAGACTGGGTCCGTTTATCATCTTTCATCATTGGGATCACTCCTACGCAATCAGTTTTTGGTTCCGATGCATCTCGGCCATTTCCGCTAATTGGGTGTAATAATGAGCTATATTTAATTAATTTGACTAAGGTTGCCATTTTAATTAAAATATTTAGTTGGGCACCTCAGTATTATAGCTCGTTGGAAAAAGTACGAAAAGATTTAAATGATGAGACGCTAAAAAGTAATTTTCAGTGCCGGAAATGTTTTAGAAGTAAAATAAATCACTTTTCGGAGCAATAAGGCTTATTTATTTATAAAGTGATTTTAAATTATATTTTCCCGAAAGTTCCAAAAAGTGCTTATAAAAAGGGAAATTGGGAAAGAATAATCTCATTGTTGACTTGATATTTCAAGGGAGTTTTCTTTGAGAGCTGGAGCCTACAAGTTCAACAAGCCCTAGGACGAAAACCCTTGGGTTCCTGGTTGATTGGACGAAAACCCATTTCAACCATCCTTGGTGAAATCACTCAAGTTTTGCAGGTGCATTTACTTGGTTCAGATTTAAAAAAATTCGAGCAAAAAGATTTATCACTCTACAGATTTGGTCGCAGGAGGATTTATTTGCAAATTTGTGTGATTTGTTTGCAAATACAAATTTGATATTTTGTGTAAAGATTTTGTGAAGTGTGTGAAGTGCTGGAATCACAGATAAATCCAGAGATAGTTGTGTTGTGTGTGAAGTTGCCATATAAACCAGAAATTATTTGTGTGTGCAATGATAGAATACATATCAAAAATTATGAAGTGTTGTGTGTGTTGTGTGTAGGAAAAATTGTATTTGTGTGTGAAGTGAAAATAAAAATAAATCAGATTTTATTGAAGACAGCCATACTTCCCTTGGTTGTCCGTACAATACTCAATGAAGAGTGATTAGGAGAAAAAGTGAAATTTCAAGTATTAAGGCTTGAAAAGCCTTCCTAAATTCTACCGCAGCCTATCAAAAGGGAAGCATTGCCTTTTTGAAAGATTTAATATATCTTTAGAGTTTTCAAAGGTGATACGTGGGCATCATAAAGTGCAGCGGTCATCCTGTGTGGAAGTCTTATGCACATTTAGAGATTTTCCCTTTGTAAAAGCTTGAACTCATTAATAAAGGGTCGACACTTCCAAAAAGGAGAGACATGAGGATTAAGAAGTGTGAGGGGAGACTTTGAGGAAGTCAAGACAAAGAATTAGAGATCGTGGGAAGTTTAGAAGAGAGTAATTCCTACTTAGAAAATGTGAAGCCTTCAAGCATGAAAAAGAAATGGTAAAGCAATTGATTTGGTAGGTCCGCCAACATTACAAAGTCTGCCATACAAGGAAAAGAAGTGGTGTGGGAACATGACATTGAAGAGGCGCAGCATTTGGAATTTATATTAGAAGCTGTTCACTCTGGGTTTCTTAGCACAACAACTTCCTGTGGAGTTTATTGATCATATTTGAGGGATACCAAAGGTTGAAACTGAATTTCAGAAGTGCTGTTCATCTCCTTACATCAGCTGGTTATTTATTGCTAGTAATTTTGGGCAACATACTGAAGGCAGCAAACATCAAGTTCAGATCTGCTACTGTAGAGACCTATTCCACAGATCTGCTACTGTAGAGACCTATTCCGCATACTTATTATGTAATTTGACAACAATAAGGTCAGAATTCTTGGTCATATATATTTCTGTATTTCTGGATTATGATCAGCATATTGTGTTGCTTCATATGCGTTAATAAATAGCTGCGAACTGTATGACAAAATGCTACTTCATCATATTTGTGTTTGGTGTTAAGTTTGTACTTGAAATATCATTTTAAAGCCATAACAAGCTGTTCAACATGAGCACACTCAGAAATTTCAGTTTATGGGAAAAATGCAAAGTGTTTGACTAAATGTCTGCACAATAAAAATCAGTAAATTCATGGTTTTGAGCAAGAATCTTGGTAGGTGTTCTTACAAAAACCTACCTAGGCTTGTCAAGCTCTAGATCCCAGTATGTAGTTAGACTCTCCTTGTACTCATTTGTCTTGTGATCGACTGCACACAAGGCATTGTGTGCAACAACAAAGCTTCTCAACTCTCCAAGAGGTAAACATGTTCCTCTTGATGAAGTGAGTAAAGCTATATATAGGCCAATTCCTCTCAACATCTAAGGAACATGGAATATGTGAGAGGAAGCAAATGGAAAGCGCTCATAGAGATGATGGATTCCCATACAATAGCCATTAATTTACCATGTTTCCTAGCACTTTAATGAATCTATTTATCTTAGTTGAAATTTTGCAGCTTTAGAGTTCATCAAATTTGCTCCCACCTATCCCTGATTGTTGCAATATCCTTAACACTCTATATTTTCTTGAGGGTCATCATGAAGCCCTACTTTGAGTCTCTCATACCTCCCAATAAATAATTTGAAGTTCATTGTATATGAGGCCATATATCAAGAGATGTTCAACTTCTCCCACCTCCATTGAATGGTGAGATGAATATGGTCATGACTGAATGCCAAGTAATGGTCTCTATCACAAATCATGGCCCTAATTTGGCAAATAATGCTCTCAATGAACTTGTATATCTCTCCAATGTTGGGACTATTAAAGTCTCCATAATTGTGACTCTGAAAGTAGGGATAAAATGGACACAATGTATCTCATGTTTGACCAAAAAGAATCTCTAACCACCATATTCTTTACCCTCTCCCCCTATTTTGTCATTGATGCACACCTAGTCTACTCTTGTGTCAAACTCATAACTGTTAGTTGCAAGGGTTCTTTCCTCTCCCTACCACTCACCACTCCCACTTTGATCCACTCAATTTCTCCAATATCTTTAAGTGTAATGTTCTAGCATACATACAACATGGGGTCCAATAGACGTGCTTATAAGCAACCTCAATCAACTTCCCCGCTGCCTTGCTCACAAATTTTGTATCTCTAAGCATCCCTCAAAATATGAAACTAAAATTCAGCATCCTTGAGATCTAAAATAATCAACATCCATACGCAAACAAGGGTGTTCTTAACATGTAGCTTTCGGTAGGGGCCATGAAGTCGGCTCAGACGTAGGCTACAATCTCTCTACCAACAAATGGACTACCATGGCTCCTCTCTCTGTTCCTCTCCCATACTGTTATCAGTCGAGGGCCCTGGGTGTGGGGGGGGGATAATAGTGCGAGCATGGACTACCAACGAATGGGGAACCATCACTAGCTCTAACTGGAGGAATGGGGGGCATCACTAACTCCAACTGGAGGTCATCACTAACTCTTCACTAACCCAGTTTGCACCATCACCAACTCTGACTGCCTTCACTAACTACTCGACCAATAAAAGCATGGGAGAGCCACTATCTCCGACCCACCCACCCGAGCCAATTTTCTCACTATAGTTGAGGGCGGCCAAACACCATATAAATTCCCCCCAATGCTCACTCAAATGAGGAGAATGGAGTTGGAAATAAACCATAACATCAATGAATGGATGGTGACCAATGTCAATTTGTACATCTATCATCATGATAGAGCATCCATGTGTTACCCTTGTAACCTTCAACTCCTCTATCAACAAATTAGCTTTACATTAAATTTTCCCAAGATAGTGATTCTTAATTTGGTTTCGCCAAGCAGCACATAAGATGAACCATCTTTGCATGACTTGGCAGATGCCTCTTTGTAATAACAAATTAGCTTTAAACTAAATTTTACCGAGATAGTGGTTCTTACTTTGGTTTTGCCAAGCAGCACATAAGATGAAGTAGCTTTGCATGACTTGGCAGTTGCCTCCTTGTAATAAGAGAGATCGAGAAATATGAACAGGAGAACAATTGGCAAAGAAGAATTTGTCAATGGCATCATATGGAATCTATTGCTTGCACATTATATATAGATCTATTATTGGGTTTGACTTTGAACACAAGGCCTTTTTGTTTTTCTTAATTTTAAAGATAATAATAGTTGCAAACTGCTATAAATGATATTTTTGTTGAATGGTGGCCCTTCTAAATATCTGGCCACAATCTTTGATGGAAAAAATACTGAAGCACTCCCAATTGAGCTTTCAATTTGAGTGCCCTTGACTCATTCCCCTCCCCCAATTTCCGTGTCTGTTTCTTATATTTTGCCATCCCCACCACTAATGAAACATATCTGGCCTTGAAATCTCAAAACAAAAATAAAACAAACCCTAAAACAATTTACAAAATGTATAATAAACTATTAATCTATTACAAAAAAAAATCTATTGTTTTAGCACATTTTGAGTGCAAAAAAGGTAATATGATAAAATCTGGTTTTAGTTTTCATTGTTCATTGTTTAAATGTGTTACTGCTTTTAATTTTTACCGTTCATTAATTCAATGTTTTAAGTTCAGACTATCTTTTTTCTGCCCTTGAAATGTGCTAAAAATATTTTTTGTTTGTAATAGACCTAATAGTTGAAAATACAGTTTGAAAATAGTTTTAGGTTTTCTTTTTTGTTTTGACTTTCAAAGAAAAGATAAGTTCTATTAGTGATTAAGATGACAGAAAGCATGAAATTGTTGTTCATGGTTTCAATGTATTGAAAAAACTATGTCATTGTTGATATTAATTAATTAAAAAAAAACCATGCATTCGTATCTAACAACCAAAATAAAAAGAGAGCCGATAAGGGCGCAGTCTGGTGGTCAAGTCACAATGTTATTGTGCCAGCCACCAGGGTTCAAACCCCCACTGGGCCGCTGAGCTCACAGGCTTTGTGCCTCCGCTAGGCTAACATGCTCGCAGGATGTGGGCCTTTGCTGGGTTATTGAGCTCACGGATTTGAACAAAGATGATAATGCCTTGGGGACTGAGGCCCCCCAATAGTGGTCTCGGTGATAAAGCCATTGGGAAGAGATCACTCCATAAGCGGTCTCTCTAGGCTCGGACCAAGCTAAAAACCCGAGTTTAACAAATCAAACCAAAAAAAAAAGAGAGAAGGCATACTTGACAAATGTGGTCCCTCCCATTGGCTGCCAAGCCCTCTTCCTCTTCTTTCCTCTTCTTCTTCCTTCCCCTCTTTTTGTCTTATTTTGTATTAGCAAAATGATGTTTAAGGTTTGGGCAGGTTGTATTCAGGCAGGGAGTTTTTGTGAAAATCTTTCAAGTTCAGATTCTACTCCTTATTTTTTGTTTCATTTTTTTGACTATAATTTTTTCTTAAATGTGCTGACTATCATAGACATCCAGACATTCTTGAGGTGATTAAAGAACATGCTGCCATCCCCCAGACATCTGCTCAGTACACTATAGATAAAACAAATGTCCCCAAGGATGTCCCAGGTTTTCCAAAAAAAATTTAGCAGGGAGGAGGGAAGTAGCTAGAGGATACTTTATGCTTGTCCCTGAGACATTCGGGATGCCATTCCAAGTTCAATAATGCAGCCCCATGAAATGCTAGTGAAATCATGCCCTGATATTTGTTTTTAAGTCTTTCCATGTCTCAATCTCTGGTTTATCTGTAGCTTCCAAAAGCTGGACATGAGATTGTCACCAAATGTGGGCATCATCCAAAATCGTGTTTTTTAGCAACTCAATAAGACTTGATTGCATCTTGACATATACCGCTAGATCAATATCCAATTTTCTCCCAATAACTGTCATGAAGTGGGTAATGGACATCTTAGTGTCCAACTTGAAAGCAAGTTCAGAATCTAGAGGGGCTATTTTTTAGAGGTAGAGGTTTGTTGTTGATGTACCATCGTTTGTTGGGACATGCTTGTCATCTACTGAATAAGCATGAGTTGAAACATGTATTGGTATTGCCACTAGTAATCTAACTCTTGTGCAAGTAGCTGAACCAAACAAGAATTCTGGATCACCACTAGGGGACTCTCCAAATTGCTAGAATAATCCATGATTCTTTTTGTTAATACCAGAAACAAACTACTAAACAAAAAAAATAACTCTTTTTCTCTTTTTCCTTTTTTAATGAAATGAAAAGATAGTTATACTAAAAATCAATAGAAATTTATGTTGAATCAAATCAAAGAAGAGAAAAAAATGAGAAATAAGATCTACCTCCCTGGAAAGTTTCAGCTGGACCCAAAAAAATTGTACTTTGGCACAAATCACTAGGCAGTAGGAAATATGTATGGCAGCAAAATTTTAACTTTCTGCAGAAGAGAAAGTTGATGCCAACAACATGATCTTTCTACTGGTGGTATTTCAAAATAAACAAACATTTTGATTCTGGCACATCTTACAAAGTATAAAAATGTTATATCGAAGTGGAGTCTGGTTCTGCTGCATAAGGGTAGAATGATCTATGCTATCAGATCTACCTCCAGCTGTAATTTTTGGCAGAACAGAAGCAGCTAATCCGGAGATGCTTTTTGAGTGTTAGAGTTGAAGGATATTTCCAGAAAGAAATAAATATTCAAAGAGTACCAGAAATTCAGAACTCCAATGGGCCTGATTGCAGGCTCTGATAAAAATTGATATAACCTCACAAACTACAGAAACTAAAATGGACATGCATAAGACAACAAAGAATACAAGCGATAGCTGCCAAAAACTGTTGATTTCCACTATTCCTTAATATAGAATAAATAGAATTAACAATGATATGGCTATGTGGATGCAAACTGTCCTTGAACTGAGCATGCATACAAACCTCAATTAGTCTAACTTATGTACAGTTAATGAACTGTGTATGTGTAACAACACCTCATTCATTCTGAGATGCAATTAGTGAACTGTACCTGTCCACTGAAATTACAGTTAGTCTAACTGAAATTACATTTAGTCTAACTGAAATTACATGTAAATTAAAATTCTCATGTGTACTAGGCTAATTGTAGGTGGATTTTACAACGTGGAGATATTTATCAGGAGGAATCTATTATAAGATATTTGGAGCCTGCATCAGTTTTTGAAACTTTTCTTAGAAACCCTTATTTTCAGATTTCCTTACTGAAATTATGGTGAATTGAGATTTCCCTGTAAGATCACATTTTGGCATTTCAAGTTGCTTCTCTCATATTATACATTTACCATCTACTAGGGATGCAAGCATAACTCAATTACTAGGACAGCCAACCATCATATAAAAGTGATTCAAATAGAATACACTTCGTGCTACAACTGTAGGATAGAACAGTTAATCAAGAAAAATCATACCAGTACATCACTCATACCCTCCTCACTGATGCAATCCCAGCATCCCTGAATGTTGTTTTGAGTACCACTTATAAAGTATAGACCTTCCTACTATCTCTTGATAGATGATTTGACTATAACAAAGTACATATTGTGTTTGTTATAAACAGAGACGGAGAAGAACTGGAGATTCTAATACATGGCACCCAACAATATGTCATTTGAAACTTTAACCAACCAGCTAGAAACTTTCAAGTGTAAAGCATTTGCATCATGTTCACCAAGATATTTCAGTGTTCTTAGATCTCCCTATCTACATACTATTAAAAAATGTGCTAAACAGAAGCTGTGCATTTGTTTGGTGCTTTTATACACCAACAAAAATGCTGCATTCTTGAGTTGAAGATTCAAGAAATATACTCGTTAGAAATGCATCTTCTCTAATTATAGCCAACTTAAACCAGATTGCATTAATATCATTGGTATGGACAGTGTTAAAAAACTAGATAAAATAATCATATAAAGTATTTGAGTTTAAAGTTTTCAAATACAAGAAAGCTTATTTTAATTTCAGGCAAGACGGGTAATAGAATGTCCAATTGATACCATGTTCTCTGGTTTCATCTTAAGCAAAAATACGTACTTGTGTTCTGATTCATCTTGCATAAATGCATGTAAAGCTTCCACAGCAAGGGAAAATGAAAGAAACAGAAGAAACAGCTGCCTACACACATGTACAAAGCAATAGCCAGAATTTAAGTGTCAGTTCCGGTCATCAAAATCCATGATACTACAATACTACTATCTAAACATTACACTATCTGTTCCATTTTCAACTTATATTCTTCAAAGTAGTCAAATAATGTTCTTAGATATCCAGTCCCAAGACATTACCTACAATGCCTGGAAACAACCAACTCCCACAGCAATCAAACCATTATCCAAGACAAGACAGATCATGCATTCCAGATGACATTCTAGTTGTCTATTGTTACACTCAACAAATGTCATTTATATCCGTCCATCACTTATAAGTAATTCCTTTGAAATACAAGGTTTTGATACTAAATACGCTATTTCATAACTTTAAAACTTTGCAATATTGTAATTTTAAATAACAAAAAAACTTTGCAATATTATAATTTTAAATAACAATTTCACCTATTGAAAGGCTACTACATGAAGGCTTCTGTCATGTTCTATAAAACACTTAAACAACAAACTTTCTTTACAAATAAATGGAAATCAAATGAAAAAAGAGTATCTATGACATTAACAAGTCGGTGTTCACATTATAACTGATAATCGACATCAACTAAAGATTTCAGCACATGTATACAGCAATGAATCCTGATAGTATAATACTTTATTAGACCACCTTATAAGACACGGTCCATATGGTAATTCTAATTTTAAGAGCTAACACAAACCACAGACTGTACTCACAAACCTACCCACAAAGGGAGAGTATCTGCAGCAAAAGCCCCTGAACTAACTAGCATAGAAAAATTTAAAAAATCTATCCACTATTTGCCAGATGTGCCTACCAGATATTGCACTTTTCAAATGGCTCTGTCAAAAGCTTTAAACCATGGGTTTAAGGAGTACACAAGTTTGACATAGAATTTACCACTATGGAAAATCTAGTACAATCTAAAACTTTGTCAATGTGAGGAAACTCCGTGTGGAAATACAATGTTGCCCATTCAGTGCACAATGGAGCAGACAAAAGACTTCTTGATATATTGCTATTAACTTCATGTAACATACACTTTGCCTAACAATAAGAAATGATAAGTTAGCCATTGTTAGCATGAACCTTGCCTCAATTCTCTTGAACAATCAATGAAAAAAATAAATGGTATAGATTCCAAAACAACTTACAGCATTTGTAAAAGCTGATAGAACTTCTAATCGCTTGTACCTGAGAAAGTAATCAAACTTTTAGTCAATAAAATGCCATCCAAAATGTTCTAAGATCTAACAAATAACTTAATAAGTACTTAAGTATATGAGGTTAAGGAGAAAAAAAATTTAGTCTCTAGATGGCTATAACGAGTGTCTAAAAACAAAATGACTAAGATCTTAACATGACATGTAAGTTGTAACCCGCTGAAACACTCGGCAATGAGAACACACACAGTAAACAGCATGTTGCCAAAACTGATGCTGCAAACTTCATTAAAATAGGTCAAATAGATCTACAATGTTGAGAATGAGTACTTGGTGGATAGGGTTGAGCACACACAAACAAACTGGGCATGCAAAAACTTGCAGTTAAGAAGGGCTCCACTTGACCAAGTGCTATGTTGGATAGTTACAATGATAGTGATACTTACAAGAGAGATCACTTGAAAGGGATGCTCATCACAGCATCGACATTTTAGCATAACGAACTCATATAATGTGACTTGACTATAACTAAAGCTACAACTTGTTCATACCAGCCATTTAACCTGACCACTCAATATTTTGAAATCATAGGAACAAAATTCAAAAGCCTTGACATAAAACACATCTCTCTAAAAGAATGTGAAAATCTGTCAATACATGAATAGTATCATTTTTCAAAACCTTTTGTGGAACAGCTAGCTGAGGAAAAAAAAACATTGTCTCTTTGGGAAAGCTGGTGTGAGGTGCTCTGGTTGAAGTTAAAAGGTCATTTACCGCTGTCATCTTCTTCATCTAGCTCTCTCTTCTTTGTTTCATTTATCTCTTTGGTCCCCTTTGTGTTATTTTCTTTTACTTTGGTCTAATAGTTCCTTTTTGTGTTTTCTCTGCGGTCATGTTTTTGCAGTGTTCCACGGAGTTTCCTGACAGGGACTCGGGGACAGGTTTTGGGGACGGGGGGACAAAGGGTTTCGGGGTTGGGGACGGGTTTCGGAGTGGGGGGGGACGGCTGGCTTTTGGGAGGGGACGGGTCCCTGTGGAACACCGTGTTTTTGTATTGCCTTTTAAATTTGGGCAGGTTTTTTATATGGGAATAGTCTTTTGGTTTGGCCAATCCTCTTTAATCTTGACGGTACCATTCATTAATTCTGGTGTGTGGCTCTCTTTCAAGCTGGTTGTGGGGTGTTCAGTGACGTCCAAATGTTGTTTTTGTGTTATGGACACTCGGGATGACAGTAATGTTGCTGGTAGTGGTATCAAATATTTAAAGAGGTTCTGATTGCTGGTGAGCCATTGTCAGTGGGTGAAAGTGCAGAACTTCTTGTCAAGGATGGAAGGTCCATTCAAGCACAGGGCTGAGATGAAAGCGTGAAAGGTGAGCATACAGTTACACTTTCCATGTTGCCTAATGAAGAGATGGTTGTTGTTTTGGAGAAAGAAGAAATCAGGTTTAAATCTATTGGTATTTTCATTCTTTGTCTTACTCTTGATGCTTTCCCTTCTAGGAAATTCTTTGATGATTGGCTGTCTTCGGTTTGGGTCAAGAAGTTGGGTTTGTATGTAACATTTTGTCAAATGTTGCAGAAACGTTTTTTTTATTTGTTTAAAAAGTAATAGCATCGAGAAAAGGATTTTGGCTAAGAGTTTATGGAACATGTAAATCTCTGTTTAGGGCCTTTGCAGGGGACCCTATTGCTAACCCTGAAGATGTTTTAAATTCAGCCCCAGAATGGGTGGAGATTTATAATGTGACTCATTCTTGTGGTTTTTGTTACCTCAAGTTTTAAAGCCCCTCAGTGAAGTTATCAAAATGGAAGACACTAGGTCCTCTCTTCCCCATATGAATGCAAGAATTCTGGTTTCTTTAAAACATAATATGTGTCTTCCTGATCGTATTTTAATTCCTCTTAAAGTGACTGTTCATTCTTGCAAAGTGGTTGGTTTGGGGGGGTTGAATGCATGTTTTTTTGTAAAATACTAAAAAAGATGGACACTTGAGAATGGCCTGCCCTCAATTAAGCAAAAACTCTATTCGTAAGCCTATGGGTAGTAATAATGGTATTCAAACTATGGAGACAGCATGGATCTTGGTAATAAGGACTTAAATTGATTGTGCCGATGAAAATTTGATACCAACTCAAATTGTTAAAGAAAGTCAGGAGGAGTATATTGTGATTCCTACTGATTTTGGAATTCCTCGTCGTTCTGAAAAGCCTCCCATTGCATCAAACTTGCCATCTCACATTTCTGAATTAAATGACAATAATAAGAGAACCTTGGGTGGTTAGGATGACCCAGGCACTTTAGTTAATCCTATTAAATCTAAACCTTTCACTTAGAGCAGTAGCAACGGGGTTGGTGGTAAAAATGATGATTCTAGTTCTAAAAGCAGTAAACAATCTTAAGGCAGAGAACTAATAATATTGATGGTGTTTCTGAACTTGAAAGTGGTGGAAATAATCGAGGTGCTATGATAATTGATAAAGTTAAAAATGGTAATTCTTCAATGGGATTGAGAAGCAATGTTCTCCGTTCTTATTTTGAAAGAATGAATAAGAGTGGAAATAATCCCCCCCATAACTGTTAAACTAGTGTTAGTTAACTCCTAATGGTCAAATCTTATTTCTAATCCTATCTCTTCTGCTTTTTTCTTTTGTGGCTATTTTTAGCCTTTGTACATTCTTTATATACAGCTTTGCTGATATTCTAATAATCAATAAATTCGTAGCTTTGCATTTCTGCAATATGGTATCAGAGCTCCGAGTTCGAGCTCCTCCATACGTCATACGGACGTGATTCTACTTCTGAATCGAGTTTTCGCATTTTTTAGTCGGTGTTTTTTTTGGTAAAGGCTTCATGGTATGAAATCGCAATTTTTCTAAAGGATTGCGATTTTAAATGCTCATTTGGTCGCGATTCTGCAAGAAAACCCTAGGCGACAACGGGCTCTCGCGATTTGTTTTTTAGTCGCGGTTTTCAAACCCCTTTCTAGACACGCCTTCTGCAAACCGCGGGTTTTTCTCATCGGATTGTTTGAAGTCGCGATTTCCGTTTTTTTCTTCCGTATGTTTGTGGGGCTCCAGAAACGTAGTGACTCTCTCTACTCGTTTATTGCGCGTTCTGCTCACGTCTATGCCGGGATACGGTGTTTTACTCATGGTATTTGATGGCGATTTGAAGGGTCACATAGTCTGTTGGCAGTTTTCATTTCTTATTTCTATCGCAGTATGCTCCGGTGACATCCAAATCGTGATTTCACTTTAGGGCTTCTGGCAGTTTCAACTTACATTTCCAAGTCGCAGTTTGCATTACAGTGATTTGCTTATTTCCAAGGTGTATGGATCACGCCTAGAAAAGATGGTCTCATTTATTTTGAATTTTGTACAGAAAATGTCTGATCTCAACAGACATCTTTCTCTTTTTTTCTCAACAATTGTGTCCAGGCTTATAAGTCAATTCTTTTGCCTCGACATTTGTACTGTCTGGTGCTTATCCATCCTCAAGCATCTCGTTTTTCGTGTCTCGAAAAACGTGAAAATGGCGTCTCTTGAGCAGAGCGATTCTATGGTCTCTACCTTCATGGCCAAGCGACCTGCAAATCATGTCAAATCTTCTGCTTGGTACATTGACTCCGGTGCCTCTCGACACTTCACACATCAACGCGACTGGTTTACGGAGTACACGCCTTTCAAGGATTCTGTCATTTTTGGTGGAGGCGAAGAATACACTGTTGTTGGAAAAGGCAACGTACAAATTCAGTCTGGCGAGAGAAATTTAATATTTCTCGATGTTTATTTCGTACCTGGAATGGAGCTGAATCTTCTCTCTGTCAGTCAGATAATGCGACATTCACCTCATTTGGATGTCGTTTTCAGCATGCATACTTGCAGTATAATGAATCGTGAGACAAGTACTGTTGTTGCCAAGGACCTTGAGGATCATGGTCTTTATAGGCTCGTGGACTCTGGTGATTCTCACAAGCATGCCATGGCCGCCAGTAATACCTCCATCAGCATACTTCGATCTGATAATGGAGGGGAGTTTTGTTCTTCTTCTTTCATTCATTTCTGTGCTGCACATGGTATTAAACGCCAACTGACTACACCATACACACCTCAATAGAATGGTGTGGTCGAGCGTCGCAATCGCACTATTACAAAAATGGCACGGTCTATGTTGGAACATAAAAGTGTTCCTAAGAAATTCTGGGCTGAAGCAGTCTATCTTTTGAATCGATCTCCCACTTATGTCGTTCAAAATAAGACTCCTGAGGAACCCTGGTCTGGTCGTAAGTCATGTGTCAAACATCTGAAAATTTTTGGTTCTACTGCTCATGTTTGGATCCCAGATGCCAAGCGCACTAAGCTGGATTCCAAAAGTCAGAAACTCATGTTCACTGGGTATAGTGAAAATCATAAGGCTTATAGACTAATTGATATAGATACTGACCGTCTGATATTCAGTCGTGATGTAGTCGTCGATGAGACTACTGGGCCCTTTCTTCTATCTACTTCATCTATTCCTTTTCAAGATCAGCCTTTGACGGATTCAGATTTAGGTATTTGCATTCCTCTAGCTTCATCTGATGGGAAGGCTCCTGCTGTTTTGCCAGCATCTCAGTCTGGATCTTCACTTGCCTCAACTCAGGATATTCTGAATCCTCCTGATCTTGTTTCGACTCCTTCAGATGATGATTCTGCTGTCCCTCTTCCAAATGCTGGTTCCTCTGCTCTCTGGCCGAAATGGTGGGCCAAAACCATTGGTGACCTTCATGATAATGAACTCCTCGAAGGAAGATCTGCTCGGAAGAAGAGCAAGCAGTCAAATTCGGTCAATTTTGCTCTTATGGCCAATAGCATTTCAGAGCCTCAAACTTATTCTGAGGCTCAAGGTGTGCCTGAGTGGGAACAGGCTATGGATGCTGAGCATCAGAGTCTTTTGAAGAACAATACTTGGGTTTTGTTTGATCTTCCTCCTGGAAAGAAACCTGTTGGCTGCAAATGGGTCTACAAAGTAAAGTACAAGACCGATGGGACCCTTGATAAATATAAAGTTAGGTTGGTCACCAAAGGTTACTCTCAAAAAGAAGGTGTTGACTATGAGAAGACTTTTGCTCCTACAGCAAAAATGAGCACCATTCGGCTTGTCCTTGCTATGGCAGCTCAATTTGGGTGGAAAGTCCATCAAATGGACGTCAAGAGTGCCTTCCTCAATGGAGAGTTGTAGGAAGAAGTCTATATGACGCAACCTCTTGGTTTCAAGGTTGCTGGGAAAGAACATCAAGTATGCAAACTGGTGAAAGCTCTTTATGGCCTCAAACAGGCTCCACGCACATGGTATCTCAAGATTGATCAGTATCTTGTTGATTGGGGCTTTCAGCGGAGTCCATCTGATTCCAATCTGTATGTCAATCAGTATGCTGATGATAGACTTCTTATTGTTGTATATGTTGATGATTTGATCATTACTGGCAGCTCAGAATCGTTGATTCATCAGATCAAGCATGATCTCAGCCATACTTTTGACATGACAGATTTGGGCCTCTTGCATTATTGTCTCGGTATTGAGGTATGGCAGCAATCTGACACTATCTTTCTCTCTCAATCGAAGTATGCTCGGAGTCTGTTAGACAAATTCAGGATGACAGATTGCAAATCGGCTTCCACACCCATGGAGAAAGGCCTCAAACTCTCTGCTCATTTAGACTGTCCTGTAGAAAATGAATCAGCATTTCGGCAATTAGTTGGCAGTCTCATCTATCTCACTGCCACTAGACCTGATCTTAGTTTTGCAGTCAGCTACATCTCTCGATTCATAACAGCTCCTAAAACTGAACACTGGGTTGCAGCCAAGCGTGTGTTACGGTATGTGCATGGCACTTCTGACTTTGGCATTCTGTATGGCAGGTGCAAAGATCCTCAGTTGATCGGTTTTACAGATTCAGATTGGGCAAGTTCTGTAGATGATAGAAAATCTACCTCTGGTTATGTTTTCAGTTTGGGCACAGGGGCAGTCACTTGGACCAGCAAGAAGCAGCCAGCAGTGGCTCTCTCCTCCACCGAAGCTGAATATAGGGGAGCAGTTAAAGCCGCCTGTGAGGCAATTTGGCTTCGAAGGATGCTTTCAGACATCCACATGTCTCCAGCAGGTCCGTCACCTCTGTATTGTGACAATCAAGGGGTGCTGAAACTTGCCAAAAATCCTGTCTTTCATGAGCGGACAAAGCATGTTGATCTTCATTGTCACTTTATTCGCCAGCTTGTTGAAGATGGCTCTGTTGTGTTGCAGTATGTTCCTACAGAGGACCAAACTGCCGATATTCTCACCAAGTCTCTAAGCCCAAATAAGTTTATCAAATTTAGGGGGCATCTTGGTGTTGTTGACCAATTGACCATTATGGGAGGGTGTTAAACTAGTGTTAGTTAACTCCTAATGGTCAAATCTTATTTCTAATCCTATCTCTTCTGCTTTTTTCTTTTGTGGCTATTTTTAGCCTTTGTACATTCTTTACATACAGCTTCGCTGATATTCTAATAATCAATAAATTCGTAGCTTTGCATTTCTGCAATAATAACCAGTAACCTTGTCTTCCCCTTTGTCTTGCTTTGATGAAGATTCTAAGCTGGAATGTGAGAGGCCTTGAGGCCCATGATAGAAAATATTTGGTTAAATCCCTATGTAGATCCAAGGTTAATTTGGATTGTGTTATGCATCAAGAGGTCAAGTCGGTTGTTGTTTGAATGGTGCTTGAAGTTGTAAGGTTACATGGCCTAATGATATTGTATTCTCCTCAAAGCATGCCAAAGGGAAAGGAGGGGTTTCCATTCTTCTTAACCTCTTTTTGGTCCAAATGTTATAGTCATGCACTTCCCCCTTGTTGTAGAGTGGTTTGATTTGAGCTCAATGTGAATGATAAAGTCTTTGGCATTTGTTCCATTTATGCCATCAAAGATTATAAAGAAAGATCTAATCTGGTTCTTCTTTTGATAGTGATGTTGATGTGGCTTCCCTCCCCTTCTCGGCTGTTCTTAATTCAAGGTTAGTTCTTTGGAGAAGAATGTGGAGGCTCTTATTGACAGTTTGGATAAAAAGAAGGGCAGGAAAAATGACAAATAGTGCTTTGCTTGGACGGTTTCAGTTAGTTCTTGGCAGATTGTTTGACAGATCTTGCTATATATATATATAGATGTTTTTTTTTTGTTTTTTCTGGCTGCTTAGATGGTGGTTACCGTAGATTACAGACTTGGCGAGTACTCGCCAAGTCCGAGCAGAAAATGCGTCATACACGGCAACTAAGACAAAAAGTCCTTTTAAAAAAAACATGAATCTTCGTGCTAGTAACCCTAACCCTAATGGTCTATGGGCCCCATCTACACCCTAAGCAGTAACAAAAGTGAAAAAAATTTGAGAAAGGCTAAAGATTACAAGAGTGAGAGTATTAGGATAGGAAAAGTAAGGACTTGGTATTGCAGAAAACATAGTGATAAAATTCAGCATTGATGTATGTTGGCTACTCATTTTATGTTCATTACATCCTTTATTATTTTTGTATGGGAAAAACTTGGGCAATTTCAATATACATGCATGTGTATGTGTAAGCATACACATGCACATATCAACACACTGTAATGTCCCTTTTTCGGATATTCCTGATTTCTTTACCTGCATACAATAATAACTACTAGAAAAGGATATTAGAAATATTAAACATCAACAAATTAAGATAATATTCAATTCATAGCATCATTCATATTAAATTAATCTATCATAGCATAATTAATAATGAGATCAATACTTCATAACATAATCAATATTTGGTTCAATCCATCATAACACAATCCCTCAAGCCAATCACATAGTGAATTCCTTAGGAATACTTGCATGTAGCAATATCAAGGCAGGTCATCCTTAATATTGCCGAGAGCATGTAAGGGGGCCATCCACCTTGCACCTCCCAGTCCACCTTGGAGGGCCATCCTCCTTGATCAAGCTCAAGAGGGCCATCCTCTTTGATTAAGCTCAAGAGCATGGAAGGGCCATCCTTCTCATCTCTTGGCCAACTTGATGAGAGCACAAGAGGGCCATCCTCTTCATCTCTCGTGAACTTGGAAGGGCCATCCTTCCTACCTACAAACATCTCCCTGAATTCAAAACTGATTGTTTGGAAATTTGTTAGATGGTTGATATAGTGTACCTCTTGATGGATTTCAAGTTTCGTTCAAGGATTGCAATATATCCTTCTTTGCTGTTAACACTTGTTATATATATATGACTTGATATATTTCCTTTTGCTTGATCCTTATATGACTTTCTTCCAATGAAGATAGCTTTCTTTGATTGCTAATTGATATCTCAGCTATTCGCTGACTTGATTGATTCAATAATAGAATCATAGAACAATAGAATGATAGAATAATATAAGGATAGAATAATCGAATAATAGAATGATAGAATGATAGAAGAATAGAATGATAGAAGGGTAGAAGAATAGAATGAAAGAATGATATAAGAATAGAATGATGGAATAACAGATTGATAGAATGATAGAAGAATAAAATTCTGAAGTTGTCTATAGCCACATCCATGAAATATACTTGATCACCTTCCTCATTGATGCCATCTATTATTTGGGGACACTTCTTCTCCCTATCCAGCCTTACTTCTTCACCATCCATGGGAATCATAGCATATGAAGAGTCCATTTGGATGCTACCACCCACAGTGGAAACCCATTTTCTTGACAATAGCATCCCATACATAGGAGGAATATCTACCACAGTAATATTCATTTTATATTCTTTACGAGGGAAAGCTCCAAGTCTGAAACTGATATCCTTGATGATTTTGATGATGGGAACTTCTCTGGAGTCCATGGCAAAGCACTTCCCATAGGTCTTGGTTACTTGCAAGCCTAACATTTCCATGACTCCTAAAGGCATTATATTTGCAGAAGCACCTAAGTCAATCATACAATTTTTCACAAATCTTCCCTTTATCATTAGAGTGACAAAGAAAGGATCTACTTGAGAAGGGCATTTTTGCAAAGTTGTCCCCAGAGATATTTCCGGTATTTTAGCACTGCATTTCTTAGCTTCTTTGGCAAGTACCTTCTTTGCTCCAGACAGTTTGGTATGCTCAAGTGCCACCCCAAGTGTGCTAGGAGCTGCATCATTTATTGCAGCCACAGCCCTATTCTTATGCTCAGGCATCCTCATTATTTCTAATAAAGGGACTGTCACTCTTATCTGGCTCAATATATGGGCCATGTCCAATGGGACATATTTGGGCACTAAGCTGGTGCAAGTAACATCAATATTAGCTGCAGGGATGGGAGATGTGTCTACTTTGTCAGACCTTTGTTCAGCAGGGACCTTCTTAGCAATTTCCCTTACCACGGGTACTTTTGCTTTAGGGGGTGCATTTTGATGTGGGTGACATTTTTCCCCAGTCTCCTTAGGTCCTTTCATAGGCTCTATCTCTCTCTTGGCGTTAGGGACATGTTTTTCTTTTATAAAAATGCTTCCTGCATTTCCCTTTGTGTTGCTTTCTCCTAATTTCTTCTTGTTTCTCAGGTTATAAGCACTTTTAACCTGAGTTATCTTGGAAGCAGTCAAAGTTTTGATCTCCTCAGCAGAAGGTCTTCTTAGTCGGACGTCAGTATCTTTGGTGCTCAGCTGAAGGACACAGTCATCACCTCTATTCACACTCAGGGTAGGTTGTTGTTCAACCGACTTCCCCCTTTCCATTGTAACTTCATCCTCTGAGCACTCACTGTCAGAAGTAAAATAATCTTCCACAGTGCAACCTTGGTTAAAAACCATATTCACATTATGGTCCTAATAATCATCTCCTTCCTCATACTTCTCATATGGGGTTGTATTGTTAGTCATGGATATTGCAGCGGCACATAAAGCAGAGGAGTGGGGAGCTTGGCATTGCAGACACCATAGTTCTTCATCTACAGCATGCACTCCTTTCCTTAGGGGGTCAGGGGTTTGCTTAGACAAACCCCCCTATCATTAGAGCGGAGTGGCTTCCCATCTCGCCAATTTGTGTTATAGGGCTGATCCACCAACCTTGGCATTTTCTCTTGTCTAGCAAAAGGAGGCCTTTCATTAGGGATCCTTTTATCACTCCTTACCAAGGAGCTCTTTATTTCCTTAACTTCCACAATTTATCATACTCAACAGTGATAGGAACCTTACTGCTTTGCCCTCTTTCTTGTGGGATGATTCTCACATCACCTCTCTTAGACGTTTTTCCGGACGCCTTTCTGTTATTTTCAATATGCAAAGCTGCCTTGAAAGCATCCCTGAGAGTTTGAGGCTCTTTATTTCTTAATTCATATCACATCTTAGGATCATATGCATTTTGGTAAATTACCAAGCACATGGGCTCATTTGGTCTTAGGTGAGGTGGGATCTTATTGTTTACTTTAAAAAACCTCACGTTGAAATCATGGATAGTTTCATTAAGTCCCTTTTGAATACTTGTAAATTCAGTCACAACAAATCGTGGATCATTATTATCCCCATATTGTTCTTTGAAAATCCTCTTGAAATCCACCCAGGAATCAATACTGGCATCTAGTAGACTTTTATACCATTCCCTTGCATCTTCTGTTAAGGATTGTATGAATAATTTTAGAGCTACATCCTCGCATTCAACCTCAAAATCATCCATCACATTAGTGAATGCTTTTAGGTGATCTTCACCAAATATTGCATTATTTCCAGCAAGCTTTGGTACAACATTTCTTACTGTGTTCTCAATAGGGTTTGGATATCCTGGTATACCAGAGAAGTCAATCTGCCTATATCGAGCTGACTGCATTGGTCTTCTGACAAAAGGATTTATCAAGGGCCCCCCCTATCATTACCTGGGTTTATTGGGGGATTTGGAGGGGTCAACAAATTTGGTTGTGGTGGTATGTATAGGTTTTGAATATTTGGCTGGGGATTTATTCTGGGCATTATAGGGGGGTTTTGGTCACACCCCCCTCCTTATTTTGGGTAGGGATTATGCCCCGCTATTCTAACCTGTGGGTTTTGAGGAGGAGCCTGAAAATGATTAGTGGGCGCAGAGGATGGAAGGTTATTCTCCTAGAGCTAGATCAAAGGGTTCGGTTGGGTGTTGGGTATCAGGCCACTCTGTGGTAGCCTATTTGCTATGGATGTATCAAGAGCACCGTTGTTGTCAGAAATGCTCGGTTTATTCATATCTTGCAATCTTAGTAATAACTCTTCTTTTCTTTTCAATGTCTCCATTCTGGCTACCCTTCAGGTCAACTCCCTAACTTCGTTATCCAATTCTTCATCTATCTGGTTTGAGCTAGAAGCTATGCCAACATCAGGACAATTATTGGTATTAACAGATTTAGCCTTTCCTATTTTGGGAGAGGGCAATCTCACATAGGGTGTGGTTATTGCAAAATCATGAGGATTCTGTATGGAATTTATTTGGGATTCTCCCAAGGGGGTGACCTTTTCGTTCTGTGGGACAAGAGACGGTTCCATATAATCTATCTCATCACCCTCAGAATCAACCAGACCTTCAGGGACATTCTTAGTAGCATATGTAATACTATGCTCTCTTCTTTCCACTCTTGTTTGCAAATTATCAACGCTTTCACCCAAACGAGGTTCAGTAAATGTCATGAGATCACAAATGGGAGGGGAAGCATACTCACCTGAGTCCTTGGTTCTCCACTTTTGCACGACAGGCTCTTGAATCATAGGCTTATTTGGATGCCCCTGCTACTGTGATCTCCTTCTGTTCATTTTTAATTTTTCACCCCTACAAAGGGTTAGAAATCTTTAACGAGCTTTCGAAAATGTCAGAAAATGATATAGCCAAGAAAATGTTAGTCAAATAAATGGATTTATCTTTCTCAATCAAATAGCACTATATGATAATTTTCAAGATAGCATATAGACACAAGTCTTTCTTAAGAGCGACTTTCCTTAATACTGTAAATAAGGAAAATCTTATCAAAGTCGCCACCCCATCTAGGGATAATAATAAGAACAAATTTAATACAAACTCTAAAAACCCATGACAATCTACTGCACTGATACATAGAACTTTATAGACAAAGTTCCCAATAGAGTCGCCAATCTGTTGGTTGTTTTAAATTCCCAACCTGATCTCAAGAAAAATAGATCTATAGAATAGCCATTTCTAGTAATTGATCTGTCTCGAGGGATTGGCCAACGAACAGGAAATGGGGTTTTCAATCCCTTTTCCTCTACACTTTAGGCTCTGTAAGACCAAGGGGGTGTTCCTTTTCTAAAAATAAACAATGTTTATAAAACAGATATGTTCCTTCTAGATTGCTTAAAGAATTTCTGATAGAATAAAGTAATGGGCTAGATTCTTAAGCTTTGATCTAATTCTTTGCATAGGAACATATAAACAAAACTATCATCAACATGCATACAGAAATAAAACTATTCTTTGATTGTATATACGATCAGGGAGATTTAAAATGAGGACGATAACCATCAAAAGATCAGTGCCTAAATCAGGGGTCACAGAGTCAAGAAACAAGTATATATGAACTCAGCATAATAATGCAATCATAACTCTCGTAAGAATATTGCAATGATGCATTACACCACCACACCTTGAAATCAGACCAAACTAATTCTACTTACTTATCCCTGCATACATCTACTATATTCAATATCTTCCTTAAAAAGCATTAAATCTACTCTGAGTAAAAGCCTTTTGGAATAGATATCCTTACACAGGAAAGACTGTGAAGATGAATAATACTGATACTAGATCAATTCATTCAAAAATATAACAAAGGATACAACTGTAGGAGACAATATAGTCTGAACTTTTAACAATATATTCGAAATGCTGAGCTAATACAATTTACACCAATAGTTGCAAGTACAAACGATTCTATTCTCAGAAAACACACCTATAAGTATAAACCATCTATTATGATTTTGTACTGTGTTACAAAAATTTCTCCAAGATCCTTGTCAATAGGTCCTAAATTCCCTTTTATAGAAACAAGGGAGCAAAACAAGCTTCAGACCTAGAAACAGATGTCATCTTTTCATTTGACAAAATTACATCAATCAAAAACAAAGATAACTTATTGTACTCGGATATTTTCATAGGAGCATAAGTTGTTACATATATGTCCGCAAGGCAAGTTGTTCTTGGGAAGTGTGCACTTAAAGAAGGTGTAACAAACTCTGCCAACCTTTGTTCATTATTTGTATTTTAATACCTTTCCTTTTGAGAGAATGGATGATTGCGCAAGAAAACAAAGGAGATCACTACAGGGCAAATATGTGCCCAAATTCTGGAAACAAGACGATTCCCTTTACTAACCAAAAGATCTGTACAAGTATACTTTGAATTTTGAAAGAGGAATAATCAATGAGCATTCAACTATACGTATCTTTCACAATATTCAATATTTCAAAAGTCAGGTAGATCATTATATTTCTTATCCCAGGCTTGATATTGCTCCTCTGTGGGCCATTGAAAGTTGATAAGATTATCCACACAAGATGCATACCTATTGTTGTACTTGACTATAATTTATTCAACTTCCCTTGTAAAATCAGCTGCAAGTTGACATGAATCCCATAATTTGTTGATACTTGATCTAAACAGGGGAATATCAATCTTATTATCTTGACAGATAAAGAAAGAAATGACAAGGATAATATTGCTGAATTGGAGAATCCATGATTGGCATGGCTTAATGTCACCATTCTCAGTTTTTATCGCAGGGATTATTCCAACTTGGTCATTGTCAAAACCCTAAACTAACTTCAATGCCTTTTCATCAAGACGGTTTATAAATGCTTGGGAGTCTCCTGCTTCCTTTGCTGTCATATAGATTTGTTTAACATCTTTGGGAGCATTAGGATCATGATTTGCCCCTTTACAAATGCCTACTAAAGAAGCAATCCTAGGGATCCACTTATTGAACAGAGGCACCATTTGTTCTTTATCATTTGTGATTTTCTTAATGACTTGTAAAAAGTCATAGTAGCACTTATGGATACCAATTGCTTTGCTTGACACCTTATCCATTAATGATTCTAAAATACTTGAAACAATACACCAATTATCCTCTTGTTGTTTATGTATCCTTCAGGGTCAAAGATCCTACCCTGCTCCTGCCTCATCTTAAAAGCAAGCAATTTATCATTCAATTTAGCAAATCCTTCCCTGTTCATTCTAAAGTCAGAAAACACTGTTAAGGGAACAAAGATCCCTTTTTCTATCCTATCAGGTGAGCTCTCTCTGATTCAGACAATTGCCAAATTACCTCCAAGACGCCAATCCTTAATGGCACATATTTAGGTAAAATATGTGGACCAATAGGGGTACCATAAACTCTTAAGACTGTGCCCTCCTCATGGAGGATGAAGTCACCCCAATTGTGCTTAATTTCCAAAGGAGGATCCCTTACTGCAAGTCTAAGAAAATTCAATAATGGATCTGGAATCCTAGGTATATTTGACTGAAAATGTCTCAATACTGTGACCACAAAATAATCTCTGAAGAACCTATAATTGGAATTGGGATCATGCTTGTCCCATATGTGAGTCCAACACTAGACTAGCAACATATTTCCCATGTTGTCAACATGATTAACCATCAATTTGGGGTTCCAGACCATCTTTGTCTTCCCATGATATAAGAACATGTGGCATAGCAATGAAAACCATCGGAACTTAATTGGTTCCTTCTTATTTTTGATGTCCACCAACCCCTGATGTATATGTTTTGCTAAGAGGCACAATCAAATTGAACACTCTGAGATGGATGTTGGATATCAGTGGCCATATAAGTGAGAGCTGTTGATGGTTGTTTTTTGACAAGTCAACAATAGAGTGAAATACTGAGTATCTGACTCTCTCTTGAGCAAAGCCTCTCGGATGCTAAACCAAGTGATCAAACGAGATAACTCCAAGGTTCCTTCTGATATTTTCGGTAAGAGACAGCTCAGCGATTTAAGTATGATTCTGCTGTTTAAACACAAAGGGACTTACGCAGACTCTTCTCCTTTCATTCGACTTATTCCTCCTTTGATGTGGATAACATATATACAAAGCTGCTATGATAAAGAAAATGAAAAAGGGGGTAAGGGTTTAGAAGGCTAATCTAAGGACAATGAGATAATGAAACATGTAAAGATAGACAAACTCCTCATGAAACCAAACTTCGCTTCGCCATGAGAACCAACAACTACACGAAGCCGGTGCAATCTTCTAAGGAAACTCAAGGATTTTCATGTTGTAAATCTCCATCCAAACACCCACAGCTGGCGCAATTTGAACAAGCATTCACAACCGAACTAAAGAAAATGAGGGTTCAGTCTAACTTTGCAAAGTGGGTTGCCTTCGACAACACACGAAAAGTATGAACCAGAAGAGTCCATCAAATATCTTTACGCATATTCATTACATCAATGCACTTCTAATCTATTTCTAAACTATTTGAAACATCTCTTAATTCCATCAAGATTCAGGAAACCATGATACTCCACAAGATAATACTTAACACCAAACCAGTAGCTCCAATGTCTTTGCATTAACTTTGAGGAATATTTACAACAATCTCCAGCCCTCCCAGAGAATTTTGAGAGTCTCTTTTATTCTACTTTGAAAATCTACTCTCTACTACTACTAATGATCTACTCTCTAATCTCTATCTCTAATCTATATTTCTAATCTCTAATGTCTAATGAGTTACAAATGAGGCAACAAGGCCTTTATATAGTCGTCCAGGTTACAATGAATGGCTTAGATCAATTCGACAGCCAAGGGTCTAGATCGTGCCACCTCAGAGGTAGTTACAACAACTTGCTATTTTTAGCAAAAAAGAGAGAGGCAATGAAGGCACGTTTTCCAATGTGATAAGGTAAGGCGAAAGCATTTAAAATATTCCTCCACATAGGAATCCCTTTGACTTCTTTTATTAAATGATACATTGCATGCATTAAATAATGTGGCTAATCAAAATTAAATGATGTGTACTTGCCACATAAGTGCCAACTCAGCATACTTTGAAAATTGTATCAACTTGTAATGATGTATTCAATGTGATTGTTTGAACTTGTATATTTAGGAATACATCTTGTGGATCTCGCCTTGTTCATTCTTCTTGTTAACTGGATGTATTATAGTTGTCGCCTCACTTGACTAACTTTATGATTCTTCTTCTTGTAGATAGATTGATGTGAATCTTCTTCGATGTATCTTCATGTAGACTAGAGAGTAGATGATGACACTTGATTTCTTCATGAAGAGTAGGAGACTCTCTTGGACTTGGAAAATTTGAAGAGTCTTGAAATTTGATGGATGAATGCTTTTGGAAGTTTCAATGAAGTGTTCCAACTCGATGATGTAGAAGATTTGAGGTATAATCCTTTAGAGTAGTGTTCCCTCCGCAAGGTGAAAGTGATTCAAACACTTGCTCTTGATGATCATGATATAGTTGATGAAATGATTCCTTGAAGATGATCTTGAAGCTCGAAGGAACTTGACGTAGGATCTTTCATGATGTCATTGATGAAGAGGACTTGAGATATATCTTGCTGTGACGTCTTGGAGCAGCTACCTCTTGAAGTGATGTAGATTTCTTAGAATGATGCTTCCTGGAAGATGATAACACTTTCCTTATGGTGGAGCAGCTACTTGATGTCTTCTCTTGAAGGTTGAAGAACTTGAAGTAGAATTGATACCTTAGGAAGCCTTGATGAAGATGATGTCCTTCGGGTGGATGTCTTCTAGACAATCTCAACTTGATGCCACTTGATGAAGAATTCCAACACAGGGATGATGAAGGATACCCTTGAAACAGCTACATGATGCCTTGCTCTTTCTCTTTCCTTGCTTGTCAAAGGTTCTTATCACTTGATCTTTAGATGATTCCTCCTTTTTGCTGCAACACAAGTAAAGGAACAGCATCAATCCCCTTGATAAACATGATAATATTTGATTTATAACATACAAGAATGCATTTCCAAGCCAAGCGTATTAGATAACAAGTTCTTGATCTTCATTGAAATTCTTAAAATTTGCATTCTAAACCACTACTTTTAATCCTCTAGAAGTCGCATTGGATCAAGAATTGAAATTCTCCTTGGCAATTCGCATTGGATGATACTTAGTTTTACTTGTTCAATGAGGTGGCGCATTAGATGGAGGGTAGAGAGTCTTCTAAGATTTTCGCATTAGATGAAGTTTTTAAATTCCTTAAAGGAATAGCGCATAAGATAGAGGATTTAAATCCTCAAGACCTTTTGGCGCAATAGATAGGTGGTTTGAGATCTTCTTCTTTGAGCGCTTTGATAAGGGTCTTTGGATTGGCGCATCACTTCATCATGTCAAAATCTTCAAACTTTGGTGTATTAGGTGAACTTTCCTCTTAACGAAGCATGCATGGGGTTTGGACGCATTAGATCAAGGTGTAGGAATCCTCACGAGTTTGGTTTATCACTTAGGCAATTCGGATTCTTCTCACACATATGGCGCGTTAGATAGGTAATTTGGTTCCTTCACAATAAACTTCATCCTTCCCCCTTTATGTTGGCGCACTGGATCACTAGTTGGATATCTGCAAGGAATGAAATTTCGTTGTCTCCATATAGGTAGCGCACTAGATCACTATTTCGACTTCCTCTTGTGGAGCGCTTAGATGAGAGGCTTGGAAGGTGGCGCATTGCTTCATGAATTCAAATCTTCTAACCTCTAGCGCATTAGATCAACATTGGGAATCCTTCTGATTTTTTTCGCTTGGTGAAGTGGCTAACACTTGTGTTGAATCCTTGTGAAGCGCATTAGTTGAAAGGAAAAGATCCTTAAGTTTTAGCGCATTGCTTCACCTTTTGGAATCCTCTTTAAACTAGACATTTCTCAAGTCAAAATCCCTACATTCCCTCTTCCTTCTTGGTGGCGCATCTCTTCAAGGACTGAAATCCTCTGACATTTTTATCGAAATTCTCTCCAAGATTTACTCTGAGACTTACTTTTTCTCTTTCGCACTAGTTGAAGGCCTTGAGATCTCCATTTTTGTTTCCGAAATGATCTTTTGGTTTGGGCGCAATAGATAGAGTTTTCAAATCCCCTGATATTTTCGTACTGAATGAAGGATTAGATGGGCGCACTAGATCAAGTTTTCAAATCCTCTGATATTTTCGTACTGAATGAAGGATTAGATGGGCGCACTAGATCAAGTTTTCAAATCCTCTGATATTTTCGTACTGAATGAAGGATTAGATGGGCGCACTAGATCAAGTTTTCAAATCCTCTGGCTCAAGTATCTTCTCCTTCGTGATTTTGCGCCCAGATTTGCGCCACTTAAGTGTCCAGTCGCATTAGATCAGGATTTTGAATCCTCTGAAATCGTTAGGTATTTTCAGGATCGCGCGAGTAAAGGTATATTGAAAAATATATTTAAGTATAAGTTTAGAGATTGAATTTCTTATACTTTAAATATTTTTCAATATACCTTTCAGGATGTTTGAGATAGGTCCCGAATCCACCGGATTTAAGATGCAAAATATAGAATTTGGAGGATTCACCAGATTTCAGACTTAGCCATTTTTTCAGGATTTTCAGGATTTCAGGCTCCAGTCTTAGTCTTCTCAGGATCTCAAACATTCTGAAGGATTAACCTCAAAACTCAATGTCTAGATAGGATTTGATCATTATTGCAAGTTTATCTACCCTTAATCGTGAACCAAAGATCATAGGCAAGGAAATTGTTACCATATCGGCAGAGGAAAATGAGTCAAATCATCATTAAAATCTCGTTGAAAACTCATTGAAAACTCACTGAAAGCTCAGAGCTCAAAAAAAGGGGGGTCCCTATTCCTAATGGGGCGATGTGTGATTTGGTCACAACAAGAGCAATGGGGATTCTTTCACTCTTGTCTTCTCCCAGAACTTGGCAAAAAGGATAGTAGGTTTTAACAAAATAACTCTCAAAAGTTTCTACCCTGAAAGGCTCTTGCTCACTTTGGGGGATTCTTACTGATCTGCCATTTGGTGCCTTTTCCCTAAATCTGGGCAAATATATGGTTCTGTAACTGCTTCTGTCTTTTGCATATAGGGCTTTGAATCTATTTGTATCAATCTTCGTAGAAGCAGCCAAGTTTAACCCGAAGACCGTGGCAATGCTTCTCTACTAATTTCCACCAGAACACCCCCTTTCATACTCCTAATTACTTTGGTTGTTTCATCATAATGGGTAGCCATGGCTTGGAGTAATTCAATATCTTCAAATACATTAGTAACTATCAGCTTTCCTAAATCACTCACCCACACATTTGACAATGGTGAATGAGCATTTCTTTTGCTCCACCAGTGGTAAAATAATGACCAACCATGAACAGGGATTTCCGCATCTCTACAGTCAACAAACTTATCATCCAACCCATCTTTGCTCTCAGGGCCACTTACTCTTATCCTTTGTGCACAGAAGCCAGGGAATTGTTTTACAAGGTCTTCATGCAGGGCTCGTTTTTGGGAAGCGGAGGAAGCCTAGGCTTTAGGTGGAGCCATTGTTAAATGGTGAAACTAGGGTGAGGGTTTTTCCTTTTCAGTGTTCAAGGGTTTGCTCAATTCATACCACAAAAGATTTTCTTAAGAAAAGATGGTAATAGAAAAACCCTAAAGGAAAAGCAAAGTGCAATAAGAGGTGTAGACAACTCACCGAATTGTTTCGCACAGCCACTTTGAATTTGATGCCAGAAGTTATTCGGGGCTGAAATTAGTCATGTCTGCCTTCACTTCGCCTTGCGCGAACTAGATATGTAGAATCATTCGTTCTTGGGAGATTTGAATGTTAGCCGTCAGATCATGCAATACTGGCAGAGATTGGACGGCCATGATTAGTCCCGGGAACTTGACCACACTTGACACATCCAGCAAATTTTACTAAGCCAATCAGAAAGTTCTTTCTCATTATTTCTTGATTAATTTCTGGAACAGGCAGGCCATAGAGATTGTCATTCTTGTCACGTGGCAACCTTCCGTCATTCTGCAGTCCGGCAGGACACACCGATCAATGATCCAGCGAAATGACGAAGGGATGAAAATGCGTTTATCATAACAAGCCTTTCTCCAGTTGGACCTCTTCCTGCAAACGCAGCTAACAGATGTTACATTTCCGCTTCTCCGCGAGTGCCAGGTGGGATTTCTTGCTAGAGTTTGGCGAAACGGCGGAGACCATTAAAAAACTCTTCATATATCGGACAGGACCCACCACCATTTACTTCACTACAACCAAGAAAAGTCTTTCGCCAGCTGGCATCCTTTTCGCAATTCCGCGAGCATTTCTTTTCATCCACATTTTAATGTTGGCGGATTGGCGAAAGCGTATCAATAATTTCCATCTGTAAAAAGGGGTTAGCGATATCTGACCCTTGGCTTATAACTTTTAAAAACAACCTTCGTCTACTAGGGAAGAAAGGGGCTACAGGACCATTTGAGGGTGGACATGTAAAAACATGTTGGCACTTTGAAAAATATATAGTACCGGCCAGAGGCGGTAACTGCATAGCAAGGGGCCGGTTAAACAATGATTTGGAGGGCATAAAGATGCAACTTAAAAGCTCGAGCAACAGGCGATAGGCAGTCAACCTCAAAATACCATAAAAGTGATAATGCTAACAATGCTCGACACAAGGGTTTAAGGTTTTTTTTTAGGAGTATTGCTTAGAGTATTTTTACTTTGCGAAAACCCTGAGTCATATACCTTCTATCAGGATGTCTGAGAACTAGAACCATGGAAAAAATTTACATGGTACCATCAGGTTCAAACTTCAAATATTAAGAAGAACTAGTAATTGTGTGTTAAGTCTAGAGGTAAAATGTTCATGAGTCAAGTGCATTGACTACAAGCCTGCCAACATCAGAAGCATGCTTGGCCATAGAAAGTATTGAGTTTTTAGCTTAGTTCAAAACTTTTGCACAAGTTCAATGTGAATGTGCAAGTAGTTTGAGTTATTTCTATTTTTGTAATTCACTCAAGTTATAAAGCGAAAATCTTTTAATTAGTTAATTAAGTCTAATAAAGTGCAGATAAGCGCACACAAATGATTTAGACTTATCTTCCAAGTCATCTCCTGCGTCAGATAAGATTGCTATTCTTGGAAGATTAGATTTTTTAGCTGAAGAGTATAAAGATAGGTGCAAGATAGAAGAACAATAACTCCCCTAAAAAATGCCCCCCCTGTCGTCCCCGCCCCAAAAACTCGGGGTGACATAGCTTTCAAAGGAATGCAAAGCTAATTTGAAGGTGTAAATTATCTATCTATTGTTCTTCGTTTCTGCAATTGAATTTCAATGATTTGTGTGATTAATTCAATCTTCTTTAGGCATTAGGTAATTAGTCATTGTGATTGGAATTTTAACAGAAAGTCTTGCAGCTCAATTTGTCAAATTCCTTGACATCCAAGACTGTGCCTTTTACACAGAATGGCGCACTCAGTGGGTCAATGGTATAAGGAGGTTATGCAATCCATAGAAAACCTTGGCAAACAAATGTATTCCATGCATGAGAGCAAAATCACCAACAGACAGCTCTATCTCTAACAGGTTACCAGTCTTTGTCCTGCAAATTTCTAAACCGATCAGTTTTTAGCACATTTTGTTTTTGGTGCTTTTAATTATGGGATAGTTAATGCTGTGGCCCTGTAACTAGACCTCATCTAGTTTTTCAAATTGCTATTCTACTCTAAAAATCTACAGATACCTCTAGGTTTTGTATTTCATTAGACGTATTCATAGTTGCTGAAGGTTTGTGGACTGGCTTTTCTCTACAAATGGATCTGTTCATAGCAGGAGCTCAGCATTCTTCCATGGCCTTGTCATAATGGCCTTAAGCCATGTTTTGTATAACTAATTCCTTCTAATACTAATGTTTATTGTACACTGATCAAGTTGTCAGTATTGACAGGGTTGAATTCATATGTAAACATTTAAATGGACATTCCAGATCCTTGTTTTGGAAGCAAGTAGAAAAACTTCACACAATATAAAAGGACAGAGGACAGAAAAGAAGCTATGCAAGTAAGTCCAAAAATTTTTGAGATACTAAACAAAGTAAACTCACCCATATGTATATACTTCATCAGGTTTCTTCCTGGCAACCACCATTGCAAATAAAGAAAATGACAGGACACCACAGCCAAAAGTTAAATGAAAAGCATCTGACACCAACCCTGCAAAACGTGGTAAAAAAATTATCAGCTCCACTCATACAAACAATGAAACTAAGCAATTTTGGAACTCAAACTATCTACTTCTTTATACTGTTTAAGTTCCAACAGAACAAAACAAAAAAAAGTCATCAAACAAACAGATCAGCTGGCTGATTTCAAAGAGCATCCCTGATAATACAATATAGAATTTGTTCTAAAATTGCTCGCCAAATGAAGCAGAATTTAAACAGTTTTTGACAGATTAACCTCCTACTTAGCACTAAATACAGCACAATTTACACAAGTTTCAGCTTGTTATTTTATCCAGCACCAAATACACCAGAAGTTTTATCCATTTTTCGCAAATTAACCTAGTTTCCAAATGAAAGAGCGATTTCATACCTACGCGCCCCGTGAAAAGTCCAATAAGCAGCTCCAGTGTTGAATACGCAATATTCAGCACTATCAATGCAAAAAGCCGTTTCATAGGCCTGTTGCCGGAGCTAATCGCTGGAATAATTCCGCCAATCAAAGTGGTGAAAGAATCCGGCCGCCGGAAAACTCCTTCGCCACCAAACCTAACCTTCCCCATGCTCCCTTCATTTACCAGATCCCCCTTCCACAAATTCCCGTCATCTGAAGGATAATTCGCACTGTCCGTCAACTGAGAGAAAGCAAGGTGATGATCATGACTATGATTGTTTTCGCGTGATATGTTGGAAAGACTTCGGGAAAATGAAGGTTTTTTTAGGGTTTCGATGGGGATTATTGAAATGGAAGGCTGTGCAGGATTTTGTCTGAAGGAGGACTGCCGGGTGAATGCAAATCGGCGGTCTTTGTTTAAATGCGTTGTGTTGTCGTCTTCTTGACCGAGATTTTGACGGTTAAATGATCGGCTTCCCGTGGCTGAATAAATGTTCGCTATACCTGCCTTTCTGTCAGTTGTGTCTGCAGAGGTCCCGTGTTCGATCTCCATTGATGCGAATTCGATCTCTGAAATTTTGACGTGCGAATTTAAGACCAGAAAAATATGGGGGAGCTTTTATAATCGACCAGAAACCTTAAATGACGGAAATTGTTTTGTTGCGGGATTTTATGTTTTAGACGTTAAATGACGCCAATTTTGCCGTCATATTTGCAACCTACTTGAGCGATGCAGCGTAATTAGATTTGTTTTTAAATGCGGATACTGCTATTCATAGAGGAGAATTTTTTAGACTTGGCCAGCGCCCGGCAGCGGGCACCCGCACATTACTAATGTAGTAATGTATCTGTTCAAGTTTTATTACTTTTAATTTTAGATATTACATTTTCTGTGTATAAGTAGTAGTAGTTTTTTAAAAGAAATTTAAAGGGTTTTTAATTATTAGTTCCTACCATAGGCAGGCATGGCAGGTTACTATTGCATCGTTGGATTCATTAGTTCAATTGATTCAACCAATAAAAACAAAGAATTAAAATTTTAGCATAGAAGTTCTATAGTTTCAATTGATTCAATCAATGAAGATAAAGAATTAAAATTTTAGCACAAAAGTTCTATAGTTTAGATTTAATTTTTATTTAAACTGATTGTATAAATGCTATTTTTACTTTTTCCTATTGGTTTATATTACAAATAGTAAGGGGAAATTTTTTTTTTTTTTAAATGATGTCATAAATATTTAATTCATCTATAATAATAAATGGTACTCAATAGCTATTTATTAATTTGTGTCATACCTAATCACAGTTGGCATATCTGTGAAAAAATCTTTGTAATTAATGCATATATTGGGTTACGATTCAATGCATATATTGAAGAAAAAATCTTTGTAATCAATGCATATATTGAAGCTATGTTGTGGATGTCTATCAAATCACATTTGAGTGGCAATGATAACCAATGGAGAGAACTAGTGGAGATAGCGCTATCTAAACCAATGGAGAAACACGGTATGTATTTTGCTGCAAACCCAAAGTCTATTTTCTATGATACTGCTACTGTCTTTAATTTAGCTAAATTTAGCTGGTGCGAGGATGTTGACAAGGATTAAATCTGTTAGAAAGGGTTTGTGATATGTTGAGAGTAATTGGAAGTTTCGTGACGTCTTTAGTACATACAAAGAAAATGGTCTCCAAAGGTGCTTTTCATGATGCCTAGTGCCTTATTTTTATTTGTAGACAACAGTAAAATCTAGAATGCGCGCAAACTTTGGAGGTATAAGTTTTAGGCCAACCCTAAAAATCATACTTTGGAATGCAGTAATAAGGTATAATCTCAAAGCACATATCCAATGTATATACTACCAAAACAAAATGTCATTAGAATGTGCATTGCAAAACACCAAAAGACCATAAGAATATAAGGCAAAATAGCTAAACTTAGAATGTTCCTAAACCGTATAAACACAGTGGCAGCTAAATTCTCTAAGAGTTTAAGTTAGGAGTAAGAAAAAAATGTTTCATAACATGCCCAATAAAAAAGAATACCAAACTGAAGAAAAATGTAGGGGCGGAATCTAAAAAGCTTCCATTCATCACTATCTAAATAACAAAATCGCTTCCTTACCAGCGAATTCAAGAAGCTTACAAAACATATCTAAAAACATACCCAACATTCAGTGGCTTCTTTTGTAAGGCTGCTGGTTTCTAAGGTATTTCATCAGCTTGCATGAAAATTCATTCAAAAAAAACGTTGGTAATAATAATGTTAACATAGGCTGTGTTTCCAGCTCCACTATCTTTTCAGTAAATTTCTGGGTAGTATGTACAAAACTTAGAGATTCAGGAAATCTTGGTGGGAATGGCGGTGATAAATAATTGGGCGTCGAAACACATATCTCATCAAGGAATCTGTGTGAGTGTCGATGGTCATGTTAATTTGCAGGTGCCGAATTCTTGTCTTTCCCCTTAATTTTGCTTCCTTCTTTTCTTTGGCGTGGGGTTGATTTTAATTTGTGCATCGTTGCTTGGCAGCTCATGGTAGGAACCATTGGAGTAATTGAGTCCCTTTATAACTCTGTAAAACTGCTTCCCATTATGTAAGCTTCCATAATCATAGAATTCCAACGAGTAGGGTTGAAATTTAGGTTGCTTCTACAATTTCTTATCTCTTTCCCTGTAAATGCAAATCCTGATTATTCCCCCTCTCGTGCACATCGAGCTCACCGTTAGCCAGAACAAACCCTAAAAACAAATCCTCGTCCTTCGTCAGATACAAACCCTAACACTGAGAATCACTAATCCAGCTATATCTCAATGGCCAAAAAAATGCATATAAGCCACAAAAAACAACAACTAAAACTAAGCAACAGTTGGCACACATCGTGTTTTAGATCCAAAGATATATACACATCTGTCTATTGTGCATTTAACGCATGTCGCCGCTAGACTGTATTCATTGTGTATATTAAAAAATAAACTCTGGGAAAAGCAGCTTTTCATTGCGTTTTCTAAACGCCATTAGATCTAAGCAAAAAGAGATAAATTGTAGTGGTTGGGATTTGAGAAGCAATCAGAAGTCAAAAAACAAATTAAAAGTAAATAAAAATTATAACAGGGCTAAACTTCCACTAAGCATTATCTATGTGCCCTTTCTTAATTGTGATTAAGAGTCTGCTGAATTCTGATGTGCCATCCAACGGGCGAGGGCATCTGTTCTTCTGTAGCGTGCATCCCTAGTCGTCATTCCTTTTCCACGTCTTTTGGCTCGTCCATTTCCTATTTTTATTTGTAGACAACAATAAAATCTAGAATGCGTGCAGACTTTGGAGGTATAAGTTCCAGGACAACCCTAAAAATCATACTTTGGAATACAGTAATAAGGTATAATCTCAAGGGACATATTCAATGTATATATTACAAAACAAAATGTCATTGGAATGTGCATTACAAAACACCATAAGACCATAAGAATATAAGGCAAAATAGCTAAACTTAGAACATTCCTAAACCATATAAACACAGGGTTTGTAGCTAAATATAATGTCTGACACTTGTTACAATACTATAAAGACAAATACTTCAGTTATGTATTTAAGATATCTATATCGATAATTAAATTAAATTAGCATAAATGAAGTTTAATTTTGGAGTAAATTAGAATAGATGAAGTTTATTTTTTGGAGAATGGATGGTATTGGTAGTTAATGAAAACTTCCTTATATAGCTCATGGTGTTTTTGATAAAATAAGGGCAAAGAAGGGTGTCGATCCCATTAAACATCAACCAAAAAGGTGCACCAAAATTTCATCAGAGAGGAACAGACCAAACCAAAAAGAGACATCCAAATAACCTCAGACCAAAACACAGAGGACCGACAGCAGATCAACAAAAAAACACATAAAAAGCCCCAAAGGCTAATTGAACGTCTGGTCCCAATCTTCGGCCAAGAATTGGTAGAGATCTTGGTACTCCTTGAGCTCTTTAGCTTTCATCCCCTGGCTGGTAAGTTCAACATCCTGGAGGACCGCAAGAGTGGTGTTTGACCGGTGCATGACTTTCCTAGAGAACTTAGCTAGAATCTTGAAATTTCTCTCCAGCTTGAATAGTCTACCAGAGAGGGCTTCCATTTATGTGTCCTTGATGGTTTTCTTACCACCCCTATTCTTCTTGCCAGCTTCCTTCACCACTTTCTCCGAGCTCACAGAGTCAAACCCCTAGAAATGTGAGCTCAGGAAAAGTATTGGGGCCATCATCAACTTCCTCCTCCACCGTCACATTTTTGTTATCCTTGTTGTCAGAAATGTCCCCACCCATTGGTTCAACCTCTCCCACCATCGTATCACCTTTGTTGTTTTTGTCATCAAAAATGCTAACAGCCTCCAGGTTCGCCGCTTCCTCCGCCGACTTAGCAACCACCTTCTTTTAGGGAATGGGACTAGGCTTAGCAGCAAGCCTCATCGACCTTCTAGTTGATGGCACCCAGGGTTTACTATCAGTCATGGTAAACTCCACATCTTTAGTACTATCACCCCCACCGTCACCTTCCTCAGAGCTAATCTCCTCCACCACCAAGGAAACATTTTTAGCCTTATCTCTATTGTCTGAAACACAACCCCCTCCAAACTCACCCTATTCTTCTTCTGGGGGGTCTCATGGGAGGAATCTCCAAATATAATCTTTCTTTTGGCAGAAATCTTGGATTTGGTCTTAGGGGTTTGGTCACTAGTCTTAGGCTCGGGGCTTTTACTAGTGGTAATTTTTTTCTTTCCAGACTTGAGGGATTTGGTATACTTCTCTGGGGTGATTTCTTTAATTATCACCAGGCTAATCTTTTCAGGGTTAGAATAGGGCGGCAAAGGAGGGTCAACACGAGTAGTCGTGAGGGCTTTAGGAGGACAGAGGGCTAAATGAAATTTATAAAGCCTGAAGTTGAGCCCTTGATGGAGTGGGATTAGGGGCTTGTTAGGGTCGATGGCATGTTGTTTAATAGCAAACACAATTGAGGCTTCCAGAGATGAGAGCAAGAAAAAAGGAAAACTAATTAACTTGCTACGACAGAAATGGTTTAAGAGAGCAAAATGATAGTGGAAAAAGCGTTTGAATCTAAATTCGAGAGTGAAGTATTTGATAATCATGTGGCACACCTCATCCCACGGTTTCAGCAACATTTGCCTATCAAACCCTCCCTGCAGACTATGTAAGACCTCACCTTTCTTCAAAAATAAGGTTATACCATCTGGATCAGACACTTTGCTCATTTTCTTATGTTTGATACCATCAGTAGACATACCTGTCGCCATCTTGACCACTTCCTCTGAGATTTCAAACCCACGCCTCCCACCATGACCTGTCTACCCTCCAATGACTGAAAGAACTGCATCAAGAGGTTTTCATCGTGCCCTTGCAGGCATTCCAGATAGGAAGCCACCCCACCCTCTTGACAAATGTGCCAAAGGGTCTCATTGCGTTTGAACTCTTCACAAGATTCAAGCTCTGTATGAAACCTATCACCCCCCAGTCTCAGGTTGCACCAAATTATCACAGACAAACTAGAGATGAAAAAAGCAGCAGATAACTTAGAAATTTTCAATCTGTAGATAGTATCCCGCAAACCAATACTCTCACTCAAGTTAATGAGTAGAGTGTCCCTTCACCAGCCGGGGGTGACATACTTTCTTAAATTCACGATATTTGAATGAGCATGCCCTTTCCTTTCATAATCGGTATTCATTAATTGGTCATAATTAGAGGATCTACAGAGAGTCATTAAGTTAATATCCCCATTGCTCATGTGCCTGGCCATGTGAAATCCCCCCTGAGGCCTCCACATTAGACTAATGTGAAGGCAATCCTTCGTATGGTTGCAGACCCAATCTCTGACAAGTCTGAGCTAGCCAAAAGTAGTCACACCACCCAAATGACTAGTCCTCCAATCTAGATGGCAATCAAGACGAGATCCCATATGATGCCTAATGTACTTCCTAGGCCAGGGGATAGCGGGGTTTATAAATGCAAACATGGGAGACCAAGGGTGGGACTTTGCTCCTTTCCGAGAAGGTTTTGAATCTAAACAGGTAAATTATTCTTTCTTTTCCAACATCTCCATGTGTCCAAGCTATGCCCAAGGTTGGCCAACCCATTAGCCACTTTATTACCTTCACAGTACACATGCCTTATTTCTTTCTGCTTGAACCCAGACAGTAAGCAGACGATGTCATCCATAATATCTTTCAGCTTCCAACCACTGATGGACCTGCCAAGAGCCGCCTCAATAATAATTTTTGAATCTCCTTCCACTTGTAATTTGTCCATTCCCATAGAGTGAGCAATTTTGAGCCCCCACAGCAGGGCCAATCCCTCCGCCACATTATTGGACTAGATACCAATGCACCCCGCATAAGCAGCAATGAAAACTCCCTGACTATCTCTAAAAATCCCTCCACCACTGGCCAACCTAGTGTTCTTTTTTTCAGCTTCGTCAAAATTAATTTTGATCCAATCCATGGGAGGGGGTCTCTAGAAGGTGTTTTGTCTGGCCATCTTTCTAGAATTGTCAATCTTGGTCATATTCATTGTCAATCCTCAATTCTTGGTAATCAAAACTTCCACCTGAGTAGGGGATTTCTTAGCCGCATGAAGAGTGCTGGAAGACGTGTTCTCAGAGACCAACTTGCTAAAGGAGTAGAAGACCTCATTAGCGGTTTTAGCTCTCTCTGAATATTCTATTGTTCCTTTCCTTCCACACACTCCACCCCAGGTGTGGGGGAATTTGTCTCCAAAGCTCCTTAATCCTAGGGTGAGAGAAAGGAGTGAGCCAGCTTTGGGCAAAATCCTAGAAGTTTTCCAAGTAGACCCAATCCAGGTTAAGTTTCTCTATAGTTTTTCCCCATGTCTCTTTAGAAAAATCAATGGAAAAGAAGGTGTTGAGTGGACTCTTCTTCTTTAAGACAAAGAACACATCTATTGACCAATTGGAAACCCCTTTTATTGAGGTTATCAGTAGTAAGGATTTTATTATGTGCTACAAACCACCAGAAGAAGTTTATTTTAGGGATCAACTTGTTGTTCCATACACTCTTCCAGAACCAGCTCACCTGTCTGTTGTTGGTCAGTAGATTGTAAGTTGATTTGACCGAGAAGATCCCCTTTTGATCCTACCCTCAGAGCATTTCATCTTCTCTAGGAAATATCAGAATTCTATAGTTGTTCAGCTCCACTTGCAGAGCCTGACACTCCTGATTCTTAGACTGATTACTGTCCCAACATTCAGAGAGGTTCTTCCACCAACCTCCCAAAATGGTTAACAACTCTTTCCTTAGTAGTGTTGTTCTTCCGGTTAGACAAGGGTCCCTCCCCGAGCCAATTGTCCTCCCAGAACCTGATTTTGTCTCGCTTACTAGCTTCCATTTGATGCCTTAGGACAATGTGATTCTAGTTTTGATCATTTTGTTCCATATAATAGAGGCTTTGGGAAGGCTCTCCCTATCCATTAACCCTAATTTATCCCTATTTTGCAGGTATTTGGCTTTCATAATCTGCACCTAGTCTTTCTCCTCTTTCAGGAAGGTCCATCCAATCTTGGCCAATAAGGCTTTATTCATCACCTGGATTTTTCTGATTCCCAATCCCCCTTGTAGTTTGGACTGACAAACTTTATCCCACCCAACCAGGGAGGTCCTCTTTTTTTCCTCAACCCCAGTCTAGAGGAAGGTTTTCTGGATCTTCTCCAATTTCTCTGCCATGTATCTGGGCATTTTAAAGAGGGATAGAAAATAAGTGGGGATTCCCTGCAGGGAGGCCTTCAAGAGTTGATGTTTGCCAGCTTGGCTAAGGAGTTTACCTTTCCATCCCTCCATTTTTTTTGGATTCTTTCTAGAACAGTGTTCTAGTAAGCCAGGGTCACTTCCTTGACCGTGAGGGGCAAACCCAAGTAGGTAGCCAGAAGATTGGCCTTGTTGCATTCCAGGATGTTTCTCACTTTATCTTGCAGCTCCAAGTCAGTATTGAAAAAGAACACACTACTCTATTCATAATTAATGCACTGGCCAGAAACTTCCGCATAGGTGTTCAGTAAATTTTTCCATCTTCTGGCCTCAACCACCGAAGCTGCCCCAAAGAGCATAGTATCATCAACAAACTGTTGGACAGCAGACAGTCCCATGGTGGACGTAGCTTTGACACCCCTAAGGCGATGATTATCTAAGTTGGAGAGGATGTTTCTACCCAGGACCTTAGCCATACTGATGAAGAGGTAGGGAGAAAGGAGATTCCCTGTCTGAGACCCCTACCAGCATCAAAGAACCCCTAAGGAGTGCCATTGACTAGGACCGAGTACGTGACAGTAGTAACACATTCCTTTATTAGAGTAAGCATTATGTCTTGGAACCCGAACTTCTTAAGGACCTTGAATAGGAATTCCCAGGAGATTATGTCATAGGCTTCATATATATCCAGTTTGAGAGCCACGCTCAGATTGTTACTTCTGTCCATCGAGTGAATGATCTCATGAGTGGATATTGCAGCATCCATAATCTGTCTACCAGGGACAAAGCCTTTCTGGCAATCAGAAATAAGGTTGTCTAGCAGCGGTTGGAGTCTGTGGACCAAAATCTTCGTGATGATCTTATAAATGGTGTTACATAGGCTAATAGGGCAGAAATCAGCCATGGACTCAGTGATGCTCTTCTTGGGGATAAGTACAATGAAAGTGGCATTGATCTGCTTAAGGATTTTGCCAGTCCTGAAAAAGTCCTTGACGACAGTAGTGACATCATAACCCACAATCTCCCAGAAGTCTTGGAAAAAGGTTGGGGGAAACCTGTTCGGGCCTGGAGCTTTGAAGGCCCCCATAGAGAACACAACCGCCCTAACTTCCTCCTCAGTAATAGGCTTCAGAAGCCTACAGTTATCTTCCTCCGAGAGGACAAAGGGAATGTTGCCAACAGCTTGTCCTCTTGACCTTTGTCAGGATTATTTCTGTGCTCTGCCAAAAAGTTTCTAAAGTATTTGGAGGCTAGGCTTCCCAATTCCTTGTCTTTGAGAATTTCCTTGTTATTTTCATTAATCAACTTGGTGATTCTGTTTCTCTTTCTATGCTTCATGGCAGACTCGTGGAAGAAAGAAGAGTTCCTATCTCCCTCCTTCAGCCATTGAACTCTAGACTTTTACTGGTGATATCCTTAAGGTTTTTTAGCAAAGACTCTTCCATGTTAAAAGTATCCTCACTCGCATCTCCCTTGGCCACGTTGTCTTGGACTTCCATTAAGCTATCAGTAATGTGTTTTTTCTGGTTCATCCCATTTCCGAAGCAGAATTTGTTCCATCCTTTAACTTTGTGCTCTACATGGGCAAGTTTTTGGGTGAGTCTGAACATAGGAGATCCATGCACCGGGATACTCCACTAGTCAGCAATGCAGTCTTTGAAATCCAGGTGGGACGCCCACATAATTTCATACCTAAACGGGAAAGGCCCCTTGGGAGCACCATTAGTCTAGGAAAGGAGGAGGGCATTGTGGCCAGAGATGGTGCGAGGCAAGGCAATAAAGATAGAATGTTGCACCATGTCCCAATTAGAAGAGACAAGCATTCTATCCAGCTTCACCTGAATCAGCTAGTCTCCCCTTCTTCTATTGGTCCAGGAATAGAGTTGATTATTAACATCTATATCCATAAGCCCTGTCTGACTGAGGAAGTCTACTAGGTCCACCATGCTATCCGAGTAGTTCGTGATGCCCCCAGATTTTTCTGAGGGGAAAAGCGGGGTGTTGAAATCTCCCCCTAGTATTGACAAAGTTCTTCTCTTAGCATTAAGTTTAGGGATTAAGCCATCCCATAGATCCTTTTTGGCGCTCCTGGTGTTGGGGGCATATATATTGATCAGCTTCCAAGTTTTCTTATTCATAGTGAATTTAACTTCCAAGCTTTTTTTGCTATGTGAGTAGTAGCAACCCAAAATGTTATACTTCTTCCACATAGTAACAAGGCCCCCTGACGCTCCAGTAGAAGGGCTGATAATGTAGTCAACCAAAGGCTAGATATTATTAGTTATCTTTTTTAAGTTATCTTCAAGCATCTTAACCTCTCGGAGAAGGATGATATCCACCGTATTATCAAAAATATAGCTCTTAACCATGAATTATTTTTGGGGGCTATTTAGCCCCCTCACATTTCATGAGATGACCTTCATTTACGTGGTCTTCTGGAGATAGCTTCCAGTGTGCTTTGTCTACCAATGGCTATTTCCTTAGTTGCTTCTCTATTTTTGGTTTCTCTTTGGGACAGTCTACCCGCCTTTCCCTCTATCCCCACATCAACTGACTTCTTGTGGTGGCCTTTCCCCTTCTTTTTGGGGGTTATCCACCCCTCCTGGTTACTCAGACTAGCCCCAAGAGAAAGAACCCTCGTGGGAGATAGTATAAATTTCTCTATGCTTGTCTACACTACTTTCTAAACTCCTTCAGACACCTTAGTACATGAATCTAATGTCTGTCCTCCTTCAAACACCTTAGTACCTGAACTAGCATTCTGAGGCTTGGGAGTCTTTTCATTGGTGGTTAGGATCTCCCCATCTTCTGTCTCGACCGAGCCCAAAGAATTACCCCTCTACTGAGTTGGTTGTTTAGTTTTGGAATCCCTCTGAATCAGAGGCAAAGGGGGTGGTGTGGCCTTAGCAATTCATATTGGAAGATCAACTTCCTGGTCTCCCTGAGTCTGGGCCTTTTCCAGTTGTTTTGTCATGAGAGGAGACTTGATGATATCAAGCAAGTTCTCTTTGAACGAGTATTCCTCCACAATATTCTCCTCCTTTGAGACCTCTTTCTCTTTTTATTTCCTTAGGTTTTTACATTCACTAATAAGGTGCCCTTTTTTGGAACAATTTTAGCAAAAAGTGGTAACATTCTCATACACCAGGTGTTGCTCCTAGCTACCATATTTAGACTTTAAGTTAATGGTACTAGGTAGAGATTTATGAATATCTACACTAACACATAATCTAGCAAAAACTAACCTAGTTTTATGCTTAGTGGTGTTGTCCAGGGCGATGAAACGCCCAAAAGAGTTCCCTATCCATCTGAAGATCTCCTCATCCCAGAACTCCAATGGAAGTCCAGGAAGCCTAACCTAGACCAGAGTTGACCTACTAATTTCCATAGCTGCATCAAACCCCAGTTTCCAACGCCCTAAGTAGAGGTTGTGTTTGCCATACATCCAGGAGCCACCCGCCAAAGTCACTACCAAGTCCTCTCTAGCAATGAACTTAAAAAGGAAGAGGCCACCTATCATGGCGCTTGTAACCATGCTTCCTTTGAGATGCCATCTCGAGGCCACCCAGTGTTGAACCATGTTGATGTTGGGTCTTAAGGCTTGGAACTTACCTACCAAAGACAAATCCAAGGTTGAGGTTATTTTATCCATCATCAGATCTGGGATCTGGAAGTCTGTTCCGTTCAGAAGCTTTGACTACACTGGGACAACAAAATCTTCAATAGACCTACTTGTCTCCCCTAGCAGTGCCTATTTCCAAGCCTTGGGATCCAACCCTGAGGTTGGAGATTTGTGCTCTTGAGTACTGACCGAGGCAGTACAAACATCAGCAAGATCCACCAGAGGGGGGGCAGGGGCCCCCCAGGGCTGATGGCCACCATGAGCAAAGCAAGTTCAAACAGCGTAAAGGCAAGAAAGTTACAGAGCAGGAAAGTTAGCTTGATCCTATTATTTACTTATTCTATATAGCTCCTAGTGTTAGTCTTACTAAAAAATAAGAATAATATCACTTCCTTATTCAACCAATTAAACTTTACATACTAGAAGGAAAACACATGGAAGAATCATGTATCATTATATTTCATTCTTTTAATAATCTAAGGCTCTCTTATGAAAATCATTCTTAAAGGAAATAATCCTAAGTCTTATTGACTTTCATATATAGCTCATGGTTTTGCTTATAACCAAAAAGATTACTCTTTTATACAGTCAAGACGTGTTGAATATTTTTTACTAGATGTTAATAACATCAAAAAGTTAAAAACAATTATATGAGAATATAAGAAAAATGATAGAAGAGTATGTGCACTTGGTGATTTTGAATGTATAGATGAAGATTTCATCAAGTATACTATACTAAACACTAGTTAAATACAATATTAATAACTAATATAATATACCAACCAACCTATAGAAAACTTTATATTTATATTCTATATTATATAACAATCTCAAACAATAACTAGAGGTGTAATATTTAAATATTTTTAAATTTCACTAACATGGCCTAATTCTAAAAAACTACCACCAAAACTATTTAATTTAGAATTAAGTCCTTAAAATTGAAATACATTACTTTAATTCCAAATAAATACATGGACATTTAATTTGTAAAATATACGATACTACAATTATCGTAAATCGTTTTGGTGAAACCTATGTTACCATTAAAAAAATTATATTGCTCTTAAAAAATTCTAATAATTTAAATGTAAATTTAATACATACACCATCATCATCTTATGCTAACACTTGGCTAATTAAACTTTTTTCCAAAATTCAATAATAATAAGAAATAAAAAATAAATTGAAAAAATTGAAAAGTTTACATAAATTATTTTTAGTATTATATTTTCCTTTACCCTCCATCACTCACTCCTACACTGGAATAACACTTTACATAAGAATGTTTTATTATATTTTTATGGACCTACTTTAATATTTTATCATTTATTTTCAACTTTAATGATTTACTTTAGCGGCCATGGTTGAAATTGGTTTTAATGTTTTTTATTTCTCCCCGTCTAAGGGGGTAGACCGCATAAACCCCATTGATAAAATCTCACATTCATGATGCAGAATAAATACTAATAGTTTAAATTGACTTATAACCAAACAAATAATAATAAAAATAAAAATACAGTGACATTAATTTTGTCTTCTGTCTCACCGTTGTTTATATTTTAATTTCAATTTTCAAATATTTTTACTCTAAAAATTAGAACTAAAAGACAAAACTCTTTCTGAATGCAACATGTAATGAACGAGCTATAGCCGGTTGTTTGGAGCATATTACCGGCGGTCATGGGCTTGTGCCCCATTATACGTTCTGAGACAATTTGTTTTCGAGTGTGATTATTATCGGCATTGGTTGACGAGCTAGTTTTTTATTTTCTGTTGTTGAAGGCTTCCTTGGGCAAATTTGGCGTTAAAATAGATATTCATTTACCACAATTCGAAGGTTTCTTAGCAGTTTTCATCTAAAATGTAGGCACTGTTAGCTTATTTTTCTGTAAAACTAGCAGAGATATGCTTCAACAATGTAGGAGCTTATCTAGCTCCGGTTTTGGAAGAATTTTACATAATATCTTCATTCATTTTGTTTGTCTTCTAATTGCAGGTTTCTGCTTTGTTTGTTTTGTCATTATTTTTGTTTATGAAGGAGTTTAACTGTAAATCCTTGTTATGTTTTCATAACGCGACTATTTATGATGTTTTGCTCATTTAAAAGATTTTTTTTTTAGGAACATAAAATTTTGTTCGGGGTTTTCGAAGTATTATAGTTAACGTCCATATTCTTTGTTTTTTACAACATTTTTAACTATGCACTAAAATGCAGCTATACTTACTAGGTTTAATGTAAGTTTAGTTGAATATTTATTTTGACGGTAAATCTATGTGATTTTGTGTTGATTTGTTCAAGTTCGGGAAGAAAATCTAGAGTATGTGTTGTGATTTTTATATCTAGTATTATAGTCAAATTGTTGTTATAAACCCTCATTCTTGGATAAGGCCATGTGTTTGCTTTTGGTGCATATAATGTGTTTAAACTCTGGAATATCTTAAACACATTGTAACCACACCCAATTTAAACCTTATTATTAGTTAACTGAAGTCTGAAGGGCATGCATACCTAGAGTTGTAACTTAGCTATGTCATGTTCTTTAGTCTTTATACGTGGATATAAGAAGATATTGTCACTTGACAAGAAGAATGAAGCCATGGGAATTATTATTGAGTTAGAGAAGATTGATTTACTAGATTTAAGGAGACCCATAACTCCTCTCCAGCTTGGGGCTGAGCTAATCACTGCTCGCCAAAAGGGAGCTACATTTTTTGACCAGTCTGTTGTCCTAATATCCTGTTGCACAAAGCCCATGTATTCAACCACATTTCTTGCTAGTACCTACTGCATTTCATCTCATTGTGAGTTGTTTTAGTATACCTTTGCTAGTTTATTATTTAAATCCTTGATTCAATTCACCTCTAGTGAGTAAGCTTGTGCAATTTTCACATAATCTGCCCCAGAATAGTTTCGATTAGACAGCAACATGTAAAAGGCACAAACAATTATAAATGTGTTATTATCTTTTAAGGTGTTGAAAAACCTTACTTGTTGTTGGTCTCATTTTCAACTTGCCAAATTTTAAACTTTTGCATCTATGTTGAGTCACCCCTAGTCACAAATTCTCATGAAGTGTTAAGTTGATTTCTAGTTTGAAGGAGGAATTGTTTGCTTGTTTCAGCCGAAGTCCTGGAAGCAATTTTGCTATGCGGCAAAATTACGAAAATAATTAAATCTTGAAATCCATGATAGATGGTACAAAATCCTTTTATGGCGGTGTTCGTGACTCCATTTCTCCTAATGTGGCAACTTTTCAGGTCAAGATGTCTTATAGTTTGGGAGATTTTAAAACTTCAATTTTTTGGCGAGCAATTTATGAAAACAATTAAATCGTGGTTTCTGTAAGGACTAGAGAAGAATCATCTAGTAGAAAGATTTATAATGTTATTACAAACAATGTGGCAAGATTTCATGACAATTTGACATTCCAGTAGAAAGTTATGCACTTTTCGCCATTTCTCGCACCTGCACAATTAACTGAGTCGACGCGTTCGCAATGGAGTTCATGAAAGGAATTGAAATGTTTCACTTGTCTGCGTAAAGTTACTTTGATATTTTCTTGGTCCAAATGAAGATCAACTCTGTATGCACAAATCTAGATTTGCAAGTTGCAAATTCGCTAAGTGGACTATTTATGAAGGATAAAATCACTTTGCTTCAAAGTTAAGTCGACATCTACTTAAAAAAAAATGAAAGAAGGGGTCTACTTTTAGTTTTGGTGAAGTAGGGGTCTACTTTCAGTTTTGACAAACTTGAAGGCTACTTAGGAAAAAGTGAAAGTGGGAGGATACTTTCACTTTTGGCTAAGTTGGCATCTACTTTCACTTTTGGCTCAATCGACGTCCACTTTCACTTTTGGCGAAGTTGACGTCCTCTTTCACTTTCGGCTAAGTTGGCGTCTACTTTTGAATTCGGAAAAGTTTGCGTCAACTTGCACCTTTGGCTAAGTGAGCATCAACTTTCACTTTTGCCTAAGTGAACATCTACTTTTGAATTTGACTAAGTTGGGGTCTACTTTCAATTTTGGCTAACTAAAAAGAAGGCATGGGTTTTGATTTTTCCTAACTCACAGAATTACACTAAAAAGGTGAAGTTTTTTGTTAGTGCAAAAGGAAGCAACTTGCAGTTTCGGGTAACTTGTGGAAAGTGTTATGGTTGCAAATAAAAGTAGTTATTATAACTACTTAAAAACTAAAACCCTAGCCGCTCTTCAACCTTTCAAAACCAGTTATGGACATTCATTAGAGCATAGTAAAATGGAGACCTTTGCGAGACATGCAGGAAAATGCACTTGGAAAATGTAAGGCAAAGGTCCATGACCTTGCTAGTGTCCTCCCAGCTGCAATAAAATGTAAACATCCCTCACACTTTTCTCTACATCACCATTGCTGCATAGGGCCTTTAAAAATCTTCAAGGGTATATTGCTGCACTAGAAACATCAGCCAGCCAGGAAGGTTGTGCTAAGCAACTTGAAGATAAAATTAGAGAATTGAAGAATCAACATAAGTGTAATATGATGGAAGAAATGGCACGATGCCAACGTCTTGAACAGGCCCTCATTGACAAGAGAAGCACTGGTAAACTTGCAGCATCAAAATTGTTTTGGAAAAAGCTTTGTGCCAGTCAGAATTGAACATTTTGAAGTTAGTGATCTTCGTCAAAAGGATGGGGAGTTATCTTCTTACATGACCCATTTGGCCTTTTTAGAACCAATACATGATTTATTAGCTAAAGAATTGCTTGAAATGACTAATGAGTGTGAAAAATTACATATAGAGGTAGTTGCTTTGCCTCTGTTAAGGGCAAATCCGGGAGCATAGCCAAAGCACATTTACTATTTAACAACATACCTCAAAGAAATGCCATCAAATGGAATGCAAAGATTGAAGGATATGCACGAAACGATTTCGTTGAAAAGGTCTTAGAAACTTTCTAGCATTTATGTAATTTGCAGATGCAAAACCAGACTCCATGATCGCTGCCAGCCAATCTTTTCCCAGCCTGTGTCAAAATGGGAGCTTTTGAAGCAGGGTATCGACATTCAACAAAGCATAATCGAAAGTGGATTCTTGTCGGATGTAGTAGTTGTGAATGCTCAGGTAGATCGGTATGCAAAATGTGAAAGCATATGGAAAGCCCATGAATTGTTTGACAAAATGCCTCGAAGAAGTGTCATCTTATGGTTTCCAATGATTGCAAGATGCATACAAAATGGATATTTTGAATTTTTTTTTAAAGATTTCAAGTGAACTCAATGCGCGGGTGGGAAGACAAGTTCTAAAACCCACGACCAACCATTTTAAACCGGTCATGAACATCTATCAAAGCATAATGAAATGTGGATCTTTGTTAGATATTTACAGTTGGAAATGCAGTAGTAGACTTGCATGCAAAATCTGAAAGCAAAAGCACATGAGCAGTTTGACAGCTCATCTCAAAGAGATTCGATCTCATGGAACAATGAGTTCGTTGAAAATTGTAGTCCGTTGTTGTGAATCCATTATTTGCACTAGGATCCTCCCTGTAGCCCATGACAAAATGAGTGCTCTTGAACAGTCTATCACATCCATCAATGCAGAATAGAAGCAAATATTTATTAAGTTTATAGGTGGAAATATTCTGGTAGACTAGTATGTAAGACGTGGAAACAGCTTGACTGTGCTGGTTATAATTGTGATGTGCGATTCATTAAACATATTGTTGGAAGATGGAAGCCTTCCTCTATTTCCACCACGAGTTAACCCCTGGCTATTACTAGCCATGTTAATCTCATTTAGTGTCAACTTTTGGATTCTTTGTGTGTTTTCGACACCATTTTATGCTTGTGCTCTTGGAAGCCAAGTTCGTGACATAGGTCGCATATTACCTTTTATACTTACATGGGCATTTTTGGCCATCAAGGGCCTCATTACCATTCTATCGCATGTGTTGACAACAACATTAACTCCTTGGTCCCATATCTAACACATATATGCTTATCACACTTTCCAATTTTGTGTGTTATGATGTATTCATTATTGCCACCACTTTACATGATGGCGTTCTTATACATAAGGATGGTATTTGATGCTGACTCGCTAAAAACATCTTTCAATTGCCAAAAGTATCTGTTCCTGACTACTCTAACATGGTCAAGCATATAACCGACTTAATATTGGCGAGGACAGAGAGTTAACCAATGCCATTTCGATATGTTTTATTGTAAATTGTGTTCATCCCGATTTAGTCTTCCATGTAGATGTGGAAAGAGGTGGTTGCTTTAGAACCAAATTGGGTAAAAGAAAATGAATATGGATTGGTGTCTTCATAGAAGCTTCCTCTTGGTATTAGTCAAACATAGAGATTGTTCAGTCACTAAGCGAAGAGCATATTGGGTCTTGGTTAGTGACAGGCAAAGATAGGAGCTTAGAAGTTCAAGTTTTATCGAAGGTTATGATGAAGACTACATCCCAACAGTCCTACTCAAATAACATGGGTATCATTCTTGGAGGGAGAACTATTTGTGAAATACTTTTGGTGCTTTATCCAGGGACTACTTCCAAATTCATGTAATATTCTTGTTTATTCGGTGAAAATTTAGTGATTTATTCTAATGGATAAAGTATGTGAAGTAAGCAGAACAAATAGTCTCTCATTCAACTGGCCTCTCTACATAATGCTCTAAGATTAAGATGAGTAGTAGATGGTGATGACATTTTGTGATTTAGGTATTCAAACTTGGGAAGGAAGGAGATGGCCTTCTTAAGGGAGTTGTAGGAAAAGGAAATTTGAGTAATCATGGGATGTATGACATCATATAGGCTACCGAAGACATCTTTATCTCACTTGCAATTGTGTCTACAATGGGATCAAAATGAACACATCATGTCGTTGTTGTATCAGAGGATCGTCGGATGTATCTCTTCACATCTTCAAATATTGGGAGTAGTGGACCTATTAAGGAAGATATGGGTATTCCAATGGTTACAAAGCTATCATATAATCAGTTGAAGATTATGATGAGTATTGTAATTATGCCGCATGATTAGTTGGTTTGGAATTGTCTAAATGCTTTTATGTTACTGATTGCCTTAAGTACATGTATTTAGAAGAGATATCAAGATGCAGCGAGCTTTGACCACCAAAATAGCGCAAACTGAGATGGAGAGTGACTTACCTGAAACCACAACTTGAAAGTTGCAAGTCCCAGTTACCTTTTTGTCAAAGTGGCTTAAGTCACTCTTTGTAATGTAAAGTTAGAAAATGAACTTTATTTCCAGAAAAGTGATGTAAAATATAACCAAAAATAAGGTTCATTATATTATTGTATTACAAAAAGGTAGTTACTAAGTAGTTATCAGGTAGTTAGAAGGTAGTTACTGGGAGCAAGCCTATAAATACAAGGCTATTTCAAATGTAAGGGGGCACTTTTTCAATAGACTTTTATGGGGGAACTTATGGAGAATGTTTTCAGAGACCTTTGATCTTATACTTTGTACATGAAGGCTTTTGAAATTGTATAATTTTACAAAGATAATAAAGAGAGCATTTGGTTCACGTGTTCCACTATACCTCTGAGTTATTATTACTAATTTCTCATATGTTAAATGAGTAATACCTCTATGTCATTGTGTAAATCATTGGTCATCTTTTGAAGCATATATAAATAGTGTAATTGATGTAATGAAACACAATCATATCTTGGTATCTTGATTTGAATGTGCTGGAGAAACCTGTCTCTTCGTATGTTGAGATTCATCATTTTCTTTTCATTATCATTGCATATTAAACTTATTGTTATGCAATTCATCATATAGGTTCAGGAACGTAGTTTCTAACTTCTATGGTGAAATCCCCTCATAATTTGTCATGAGTTTGTGAAATCTGAACCAATATTCATATGTCTATTGTTAGGGTTTCTATTAATCATCTTTATTGTTAGCTTTCCTTTTCCTCCTTTTTGTACTTTCAGGTCAAAAGTACACAAAAGCTACAAAAACCCCCATCATACGAGGGAGATGCCCCTCTCAAACGTAGAGGAAGATCGTTGCTTTGTCACGATCTCTCCAACTGTTGGTGAGTTCATCGCTGCATTCCGGGCAAAATAGAGTCATTCTTGAGAATTCATTCGCAACAACAAATTTGTTTACCAACACCTGTTCACTTGGTTTGAGAGAAACTTCCCCAGGTGAGAGGTCTTTGTGGCACCATGTCACTATTATTATTACTCATCATCCTATAACTCTTTGCCTATGATGGATCTTCATAACAACTGCTTCCACCCAGTTTTTTATAAGACTGTGAACTTCTTTCCTCTATCCTATGCCAACCATTAAGCATTACAGTTATGAAGATCTATGCAGATCTGGTAGCTTCTTCTCTAGAGGTCATATTGTATGTTATTTAATGATGATTTGTTTGTAGTAGTCAAATGTAAAACATGATTGTATGTGGTAGCAAATAGAACATCTCAATCCAAATCCATATTTTTCAAGAAGCATACACCTCCACCTTCTAACCTCCAGTTTGGAATATACATGCCTTTAACTAAAATTTCAAATAAGGTTAATTCAAAATATCAATTAAATAAAACCCTAAAACTAATAAATGAAAATATATGAAATAAGAGTTAATTGATTTATTGATTATAATATTATTTATAAAATAAAATAAAACAAAGCAAATATTTTTATTAGGGGAAAACTAATAATATTTTTATTAATTATAATATTATTGATTACCAATAAAAAATATAAATTTAAAAATATATATTAAAATTAATAAAGTAAATAATATTTAAAATAAAATAGTTTTTGAGTAAATGTTAAAATGAATAGTACTATTGTAGCAAATTCAATATAGGTGCCTCTAGGTTGATATCTCTTGATGTGTTTTCGATAGATGTATTTAAGATATCGATACTAGTTATTTTTCATTTAATATTATAAATAAATTTCCTTTATTGAATGTTTATATAATTAACTTAGTTTGTAGATTTTAGACTCTAATTGTACACAAAAATTTTATAATGTTTGAGTCAGTCTTTATTGACCCATATTTCATGAGTAATGGTTTACAAGAATCTCTTCTCATAAGGGTGAATAGTCCACTTAGCACTACTATATAAATCATTAAGAGTTAACTCAAAGCTAAATAATTAAATTCCAATAAAACTCATATAAATAAAAAAAGCTAAAACTACAAAATAACTCTTAAGTAAATAAAATAACTCTTAAAATTCTTAAAGAAGATGGAAAACCTTGGAGTTGGGAGAAACATATGATTCCGATTGGCGGAGAGGGTCTGCTCGAGGGTTTTTGTAAACCCTCCCTGTGTTTCCTGATTGGGGGCCCTCTTCCTGCTCTTAAACCTTTGATTTGTTTCCTTGATTGTTTTATTTGGTAGGATTTGATGTATGGTTCGCTGTAAGTCTTAGTGCACTGCTCTAAAGTTATATTTTTCTTCTTTGGTGTCTTGTTGAGTTAAAATTAAATTTTTAAAAATTTTAAATTTGTTGTGAGGTATCCCCGCCCTTTCCCCTGTGTCATCAAAGTGTCACCTAAGTGGGCTGGTGGATGGGGGTTGGCAGTACTGGTACAATCCTGCATGAATTTATTGCAGGGGATAAATCATAATGAATGGCATTTAGGAAGTAGGGATAAATGAAAACCAAGAAAATAGTAAATCTTATAGAGAAGTCTTCAGCGCTGAGGATGCCGAAGATGCACCCAAAAATGCTGGTTTCTCGGTCACGGAGGTGGTCGGAGGAGATGGTTCAGTCACCAAGGAAAAAGCTTTTAGAGGTGAGAATGTGGGAGAGAGACAAGGTGAGTCGCCCGCCTTACCTAGAAAATTTTCTTTAAACCCTAATGAAGAGTTGGTTAAAGTAGTTAAAAATGAAGAAGCTAGGCTGAGAAATGTGGCTATGTTCTTTACTTGCATAAATATTGATAAACTTCCATCAAGGAAACTTTTTGATAATTGGTTGGTTTCAGTTTGGAGTAAAAAACTAGGAATCGACTTCTCCTTTTGTAGAATGATTCAATCTGGGTTATTCGTCATTTTCTTAAAATCTCATAATGTGCAAAAAAGAGTGGTGGAAAAAAGTTACTGGAACATTGGGCCAACATCATTCAAGGCTTTCCCATGGTCTCCCGACATTTCACATAATAAAATTCAATTTTGCTCTGTACCAAGGTAGGTGTTGCTTGTAAATGTCCCAGTCCAATTTTGGAACTTTTTGCCTCAAATCATTAATCCATTTGGGAAAATCCAAAAGGTGGATGAAACTAGGTCTACCTTACCCCACCTTGACACTAGACTCTTAGTGTCATTCAATACGAGGGTTCAAATTCCTGAAATCCTAGAAATTAACTAGGATAATAAGATAATACAGTGTGAACTAATCAATCTTGGGGGGTTGAACTCCTACTTTTTGTGTAAAAGGGATGGTCATCAAAGAAAAAATTGCCCTGTTATTAAAAAAAGGGGAACAAAGAAAATATGAAATTTAAAACAAAAGAAAAAGAAATAAACTCTAAAGATTTAAACCATAATTATGCAGAGAAGGTCCTAGGAAAAGGCCCAGTGGCCCCCCCCTGGTGGGGATAGAAATCAAAATGAAAGAGAACCCAAATTAAACTTTGGTGAGAATTTAAACTTGGAAAAAGATGATTTTAACACAGATGAAGGTGTGGATTCTGAGAGACTTCTTAGTGACCCCCTAGATATTGAGGACTCAGACAATACTCAGGATGGTAGTCTGAGTATGTTTTCTATGGAGGATAAAGAGGAGAGAAGTTTGATGGAAGAAGACCCAACATTAATATCTCAAATTACAGAAACCCAAAGGCAAGACAATTTAGGATCCAAAAGAAGGGATAAAGAGTCTCCCCCCATGGTTGGACCTTCTAAAATTGTGGAAGGCCCACTTAAGGGTTATAATTCTAATATTGGTTTTATTTCAGTGAGAAAGAATAAAATTGCCCAACAACTAGCATTGGATAAGATCAGGGAAGTGGGTGTATAGAGAAATAAGCTTGATATGTTTAAGGAAGAATTCTTGAAAAAGAAAGAAGCAGATCCCTGAAGGGTAGAATTGGATTGTCTCAAGAAAAGCCTCAAGAAAGATAAGTCTTTTGCCATGGGAGGTGAGGGGGATAAAAAGACCCCAGAATTGGATAAAGCTGAAGAGGAGGGTAAGAAAAGAAAAAACACGAGTAGAACGAACAACTCAGCGAAGCCTCGAAAAAAAGGAAAAGATGACACAATTCCAATTTTTTTGGATAGGCAGATAAGAAGCTGGCCCCTCACTCCTCCTAATCTCCTTGGTAATGAAATATATCCACTGTTACTCCTAGAATGTCAGAGGTCTTGAATCCACTGATAGAAAGTATGTAGTTAGGGATTTTTGCAATAAAAATAAGGATATGGATGTGCTATTTATCCAAGAAGTTAAAGCTGTTGGGTTTATGTTGGAAAACAATTTAAGATTTATTTAGAAAGAAGCAACTACTTTCTTCTCCAAGCATGATAAAGGCAAAGGGGGTAATGCCATTCTACTTAATAGAAAATTGGAGAAGTTTATTCAGAACTCTGGCCATTCACCCTGTAATAGGTGTACTTGGATTACCTTGGAATTAGAAGGAGTTGTAATTGGGCTTTGTTCAATGTATGCACCAAATGAATACTCAAGTAGAGCAGAACTCTAGAATTGGATGACTTCTGAGCTGCCTAAGGTCCCTTGGATTTTAGGAGGAGATTTCAATATGATTGAGCATACAGATGATAAAAAAGGTAGTAGGCCTTTGCAACGGAAAGGAAATGAATTTTGTTTGGCTAAGTATTAAGAAATCCCTAAAATTGGTAGACCCTCCAGAAGGAGAAAAGGGAAATAGTAGAGGGATATGGTTTTCTTGGTCAAACTGCCAGAATGGGAGTAATAGAATTTATAGCAGGCTTGACAGATTCTATATGGAAAAGGAGTCATTCCTAGTAATGCACAAAAATGATCCAAATAAAATTCAAGTAATCCCTAATCCTCTCTCATATCATCATCCAATTAAAGTTGTAATTTTAATTAAATCTCAAAAAGAAGCCAACAGGAAGCAGAATGGAACATTTTTCAAACTAAACTGTGAACTATTAAAAGACCAAGACTGTGATGGGGGCATCAAGACTCTTAGGAATATTTGTAAATCGATGTACAAGGACAAAGATTTTTCATATTATTGGAATAAGATGACTGAGTTCTGCAAATCAGTATTCCAAATTGTGGGGAAGAGTTAATGCTACAAAAGTAATTCCTTCAAATTGAGGAGAAACTTCAAGAGACTCCTAATGATTAAAGTCTAATCGTTAAATTGGGGGAAGTAAAGCACAATTTAAGAAAAATCTAGATCAGAAAATCCCAGGGGGGCAAGATTAGACCTAAGCTTAACTTGCTGGAGGATGGGGACAAGGGAACCAAGTACTTTTGTAACCCCCTGAAATACAAAAACATTAAAGAAAATGTCCAATCAATAGTAGAGAATGGTGTCTGCCTAAACAACCAAGATGAGATTTTGGAAGCTTTTAAAAGGTTCTATGAAAATCTGTTTAAATCTAAAGACAACAAGCAGGGGTGTGTGGAGGCTCAAAACCTGTGTTGAGGGATCTGTAAGATTAAGGTAAATCTAGAAATGAGCAAAAGTTTAGACAGAAGGATCTCCAAAGATGAAATAAAAACAATTATTATGTCAATGAGCAATGGAAAGTCTCCAAGGGCAGACAGTTTCCCTGTTGAATTTTACAAAGCAAATTTGGACTGGATAGTAGAGGACTTGTTTGATCTATATGATGAAGCCATAGATAGAGGGACCTTGGGGAGTGAGATCAATAAAGGAATTATTAAGTTACTTCCCAAAGATGGAGACAAAACAGAGTTGAAGAATTGGAGGCCCATAACACAATTAAATGTGTCATATAAGATTATTGTTAAGGTTTTGGCCTTAAGGCTAAGGGATATCCTTCCAGTAATAATCAGCTCTACTCAAACAGGTTTCATAAAAGGACGGTATATCTTATAAAATCTCATCATTAGATGGGAAGCCCTTCATTGGGCTAAAGAAACTAATCAAGGTGCAGGTATCCTCCTTTTAGATTTTGAGAAGGCTTATGATAGAGTTGAATGGTCATTTATCTTCAAGATTTTGAGAGCTATAGGGTTTCCTGAATTCTTCTATAAAATGGTGGAGATGCTTTTTGTGGTTGCCTCTGCCCAGGTGGAAGTAAATGGGGCTTTATTTGCCCCCATTTTGATGGGGAGATCTATTAGTCAAGGTTGCCCCCTTGCCCCTTCTTTGTTTGTAATTGCCTCTGAAGCTCTTCACTATAGATTAAGAACATATTTTAATGAAGGAAAGTTGGAAGGCATTTCTTTGCCTAATGGCGATAGACTTTTGAATGTCCAGTTTGCAGATGATACTACTCTATTCGCCAGAGCTAATAAATCAGAAATGGAAAACCTAGAGATGAGGCTAGATTTTTTTTGTCTTGCCTTAGGAGAAAAAAATTCCTTTTCTAAGTCTATCTTGCTAACTTGGGATTGTTTTGAGCCTAGTTGGTTGTGTGTTGGCAAATGGCAGTGGGGAGGGCCCATGAAACAAGTCAAGTTCCTTGGTATCCCCTTTTCCATTTGCCCATCATTGAAGCATATATGGGAGTGGCTCTTTGCAAAAAGTGAAAAGAAGCTTAGAAATTGGAACAAAATGCATCTTTCGTTAGCAGGAAGGACTCAAGTTTGCCAAAAAATTCTCTCTACCTATTCTATCTTCTATTCTTCTGTGTGGCTCTTTGCAAAGTATCAATTTAATATTATTCATAAGCTAATCAAGAGTTTCTTCTGGTCTAATGAGAAAGGAAAAACAAAAAGGCACCTTGTAAAATGGGAATGGTGTTGTGTTAGTAAAGAGATGGGTGGCCTGGGTCTCAAGGACCTGAGGATCCAAGGTATTACTCTGGCAGTAAAATGGATTGTCAATTCTTTGGTAGGGGATGAGCCTTGGAAAGTTTTGATTAGAAATAATATTGAAAGAGCGGTTCGACTTAAGAAAAAAGACTGGGGTAAGATTTATTTCTATGATGCATTGCTAGGGGATTTCAAATCTAAACCTGGGGGATCTACAATCTTTGACAGTATATGGCAAGCATGGGAATATGCCAAACGCTATATTAGGGATAGAGATGCATTCAATTTGGAAAAAAACAAACTATTTGGGATCAAAGGTCAATTTGGTGGAGTTTAAAACACAAAGAAAAACACTTAGCCTTATTACAAGGTTGCTTTTCCAGAAAATGTAGTAAAAAAGGTTTGAACAATGTAAGTGACTTATTTTTAGAAGGCTCTCCTAAAGGATGGAACCTTTTAAAGAACCAATTTCATTTGGAGGGAATACATGTTAGAACGTTCTCTACTCTAAACAAGGCCTTGATGAGAAAAATAAACTCAAAAATGACGATCATTGGTGAAGAAAATAGTGGGAATTTGAAATGGGAGGATGGCACATTATTTTTCAATATGAAGCCCAAATTGATGTATAAAATGTTTACCAAATCAAATGATATTTTCCATCATATCAATTCCACTCGGGGAAACACTCTGGATCATAAAATATTAACCAAAACTTTTAAAGTCTTAGAACCAAAGAAGGCATGCTTTAGATTGTTGTTAATTTTAAAAAAGTTGAGTATTGGCACCGAGTCTGTGTTATGCCCATTATGTAACACACTTGAGTCTATTGCACATATATTTCTGGATTGTTGGTATGCTAGATCAGTATGGTCCATATTCATGGGTAATATTAGTATGTGGTCTCCCACTATGGATTGTATTAGAAAAGAAATTATTTGTGATCTTATTGATGGTTTGAATGCTAAAGTTAACTCTTTTTGGCTTGTTTTGTCAACTAAAATTCTTTGGTTCATCTGGAAAAAAAGGAATGAAGAAAGGTTTCTAGGCAGGGAGAGGGCACTCACTGAGATTCTATGCAATCTCATATCTTTCAACTTCTTTGAGCAGGTCACTGTCACATTGGAAATATCTATTGCTAGATTCAAAGAATTAATGGAGATAGGGGTAACATTCTACAAAGAAGATATAAAAGAATCTGATTTTTGTGCCAGGAACTCAAGGAAGTTTGACTAGAGGCTCTTCAATTCATATACATACTTTCAAAACCTGTACAACCAGCTCAAACAAAAGGAGATAAAGGAAAGTGAGGTGGGCAAACTATGGGAAAGGTCTGGTCAGAATTACAATTTTAGTGCAGATCAACTCAAACCCTCTCCAAAGCTGGGAGTCATACTAGGGATGGATTTCTATGAAGGCAGTGATAATAGATTTCATATTTGGGACCATGGGATGGCTTGGCATGATGATCCAGGATGGGAACTAAGAGAGGTAAGCTCATAAGAGTCTAAACAGGGATCAGAACTTGATGACAGCCTTGGCATGTATTATTAGTAGATGGAAGTGGAAAAAGATGCAATCTCAGGTAATAAAAATAAGGACACAGGTGTGGACTGAATAGAGGTAGATATACAACAGGGTCAAAGAGAAAAGGATTACAGATATGAAGAAATGCAACAGGATCAAAGGGAAAATTTTGATATTGACAGCGATGGAGGGAAATCTCAAATTGCATAAGGCTACTATAAGAGGACAAAGTTTCATAGAAGTGGACTAAAGGAAACAAATAGGGAAAACAAGACAATATATACAGTTGCATCTCTAACATTCTCTATAGTTTTGAAAAATGTAAAACTTGGTGTCTATATTAGGGAGTAGTGTTTTTTGGGTTGATGAAGAAGCGATATAATTTTTAGCTGTGGTTTTCTTAACCACTTTCATGTAAACTTTGGTTTTTTTACTTGGAATATATCATTGGCGCTAGATTATCAATCCAAAAAAAAACCTTGGAGTTGGGTAATTATGACTCAGGGTTTTAGCTTTATCTAGCAATGCATAGCTAGGGCTGTAAGAACAACTTCTCTATATTCCCCAAAACATGCTTGATGACTGAAATTCTGCATATGTCTGTTGCATTTACTATTTTGAAATTATATGTATATATGTCATCTTATGTTTATGCTTGGATTTTTAATATTTATTGGAAAGTCCTCAGATTCTTGTTGTGTGATACATATTTTGATTTTGTTTGTCTTTTATGTAGAATATATGGCATATGGCATAGCCTCCCTACGATCCAAATTAGTTTCTTGTAGAAAAACTCTTAGAAACAACTCTACAGAAGGTGCTGAAGTAGAGGATTCATGTAGGGGGAGTTAAGTTTCCATAAGTTCTAGGAAAACAACTTCATTGATCACCATTGGATTTCATTGTGCTCACCAAGACATCTTCTAGTTGAGATTGATGCCCAACTGCAAAATTAGCTAAACACATTTTTTTGTAGGGCTGCATCCTTATCAGAACTTCCTACGTTATTGTTCCTCAAAACTATTTTTCTCATACAGGGAGGCGAATGCACAATGCCCATATGCTCTAAACTTAGATCTAAAAAATTCTAGGAATTCTAGATATTCCTTACTCTTATATTACTTCATATTCAACATCAAATACAAAAGCAATAACATTAACAATAAGTTTCATGAACAATCAAATTAACATATGTAACTTATATGCTAGACCAAATGCTCCATTTACATAAATCATAACAATCACCAACCAAGTATTTTCATGTATTGATGAAGACAAAACATTGTACCTTGTGGGAGATTTCAACATTGACATGTGTACAAAAAACTAAAAAAAAAAAAAACTCCTAAATCATATGCAAAACCACAATATGCAATTTTTGTTAAACAAATCTCATGCTCTATCTAGACCATTGATCGATCATCTATGGTCTAATGCACCAACACAAAATTTTTTGATTTACAAATCAGAAGCATATTGGAGTGACCATCTCGCTACTTTTTAAAAGTTTCAACCCTTTCAAAATACTGATGTTATCAATGAGATTTGCACCTTGTTAAACATAAGGTTTAACAATCTATTGAAACATGGGAAGACCTCTAAAGCTATGGGTAACTTTAAAAGCAGAGGTCAACCTTCGAAGAAGGCCGACTTCCTATGGTTATCACCTAAAATACTTTCTATCCTACTACTTTGACAAGGAAAAGGATAAAGAGGAGATTGCACAAAAATGAAACCTATGACTAAGGTGATGCACCAAAACTAACTAGAACCTGTAAACACAGCTTGCATACACAATTTCAACAATGACTAAATTTGGCTTACACAACTCACTTTCAGATGTCTTTGCATAAGTACTTTATAAAGAGGTTAAAATGTTTAAACCTTTAGAAGGAAAGAAGTTTCACAACTAAATGTATTTACACTCTTAACACAGATTATAACCTGCAAAGAACATACCTTCCTGCAAAAAGGTGGTTGGCTTGAGACAGAATCACAAGGAAATAAATAATACTTCACAAGTAGCTCGATCAATCAATTAGATGCACACAATAAAGCATAAAGTGAGAAGGCAAAATACTCATAATGATTGATGTCCAAGGTCACCATTGGTATAAATGTTCCAAAAGTGAATGAATTACAAACTCACAAAATCTGAGCAAGGATAAAAATCACAAGTCTCTGAAATCTGCATGTAAGAACTAATTACAAAAGAGTCACATAAGTGACTATATCCACCACTATCCAAGTGGTTCCACAATACAAGGAGCCTGAAACTAACTGGGGTCGGATGCCCACAAAAAGCCTGAAATCTAGGGCCTATATCTCCTCCACATGAGCCCACAATGAATGAAAAAATCCATGATAACCTAGTCATGAAAACAAGTCTAAAAGGACTCTAAGAGCAATAAAACACTCCTAGATACCCTCTAACAATCAACTCAACTACTAATTGTCATCAGGACTAAGTCAATCCTTCCCTTCTCCAAGGCAGAACAAACAACTACACTCCTGGCATGTGTCTGCCACATCTTCACAACTCAAGCTATATTCCCTCAAAAGTCACTAAAAACCTTCCATACGCTCCTCTTTACTCTCCTTTGCAATAGTAGCTAACAATAACACTTAAATGACTCATAAAGGTCATCATTTAAGGTCATTGTTTTTCATTACATAACATATGCCAGGAAAGAATACATACAAATAAAAAGGGCACCAAAGTGCTTGGCATAATACAAAGAAAACAAAAGACTTAACAAAGTCTTCACATATATCATGGCCACCTCATGGCACTATCTAGGCATTGCATGTTATGTTATGGACCACGGGTTATTTCAAATGTTATGCAAAGGATATATTAACGTAAAAAAGAAAAGAAAAGACCCATCGGGTCTTTAGGGTTATGAAACCCTAAGACACAAAAAGGCACTTTTCGAAGTTCATTTTGCATTTTACATTTTTTCCATTTTTCCTCTCTATAGTTTCTTCACCGCGGACATGAGGGTTTCATGCTTGAGGTCTCTGTAGATAGTTTGGAGGCATTTTCACTGGCATATTCAATGCAAAGTATTCTGAAGCTTCTGGTAAGTTTGTTGAACTCATTTTTCCTTTGAAACAACACTACAATTTTATCATTTTTTGCTTCATCTTCAGTGCTATATCTTTTGAACACTGTATCCTTCTATCTATGGCCGTGATACTCAGACATACATGACTATTTTTCTTGATGTAAAGCTACAAAAATTTATGATTTTCTAAAGCTCTTCCTTTTACTGTAGATGTTGTATATGTCTGCATTTTTCTCTGGCTATGACAGAGGACTTCATTTTCTGCACAAATGACTATTTTTTTTATTTAGGTATAAGCTACAGAAAGTAGCAAAAATGTGTCATTTATGTTGCCTTTACATTCCTCTGTTTGTAACTCTTTCATGAGTATGGCTATAGGAATACAACACTGCCACTTCAAAATGGCTTAAAAAATGATCTCGAAAGCACTATTACTTTTTTGGAAATGGCAAAACACAGTGGATCCCCTTTCTGATTTTTCCCAGTTAGGGTTTCAAGAAAAACAAAACCCATCATTTCTGTACTGAATGGCCATGAACAAAATGATTCATTCTATCTTTTTTGCTGCAAATACAAGGCATTTTGGAAAAGAAAAACAAGGGTTTTCTTTTTTCTAGGGTTTCTACAGTTATAAAACCCTAAGAAACACTTTCTGAGAACGGCCATCGGGAAAACAGTTGTTACTGGCTTTTCTGTAAAAATAAGGCAAATTTTGCATGAAAACAAGGGTTTATTCAACTAGGATTTCTACTGACAAAACCCTACAATCCATTTTGCTTGCTTCTGTATATCATGCATATGAGACTTTCACTATATCTTTGGCTATCTGGAGAAAGCATTCTGAATAAAAACATGAGGGTTTCATTTACCTTGGAAAAAATAACAACAAATGGCTTTTCTGTAGAAGATATCTCATTACCGTATCATTTTGAGCATATCTACTCTATATGTTGAACTTATAAATCTTCTGGAAAATGCTCTGGCAGTAGCAATAATGTTCATGTAACTGTTGAAAAAGGACAAAGTGCATGAAATCTGGGCATGCTTCTCTTCTGATCATAATGATAGTCACTTAATTGTTTTGAACGATCTAATCCAGTAAATACTACTTCAGTCATAGAGATGACTGTCCCTATCTCTTATTACATGTATCACTGTCTTTAATATCTGATCTGGCTTTTCAAGAATTGAAAATGACTTGTCTTTGATATCTAATCTATATATTTGACATAGACAATGAAATGTCTTACATGAAACCTTGTCACTCCTTTGGATCGGTTGTTCCCATTTAATTTGGCTATAGAATTTATCTTTGAAGAAAACCTTGCCATGTTCATTCTGTCAGACCTTTGTGACTGTGGCATACCTTTAGCTAGGGTGCTTACTCTAACTGTGACTGTCCCCTTTTGACAATAGCAGTCATAGCCTACACTTGCATGCAAACACTTAGATATATGATTGTCAATTGGCAATAAATCATGTTGTTCTTTATCAAATGCTATATCTTTTGAACATGACTGTCCTATACCCTCTTTCATCACTGTACCTTCAAGGCTGTCCCTGTTTGATAACTATTAATGACTATACACTATTTCTTTTGACTGTGCTTTACTATGTACCCTAGTCATTAAACCTTATGACTGTCCTTCAACTGACATCTTTTGCTTATGAAATGACTGTCTTCACTCCTTGACAGTCCCTTGTATGGACCTCATTACATGATGCTTGCTTCTCTTTTCACACACTGTACTCTGCACCTGATGAATACATATGAAATGCTTCTGTAATAACTATGCGCTGGGCTCAACCCTTGTGGGAGCCACATTTTCTCCACTCACACTATAATCTGATGAATCACACAGAAACATAATTACACCTGTATCTGCACATGAAGCAAACTTGTTAGAAAATAAATGCATATTTTGGATGTGTTTGATGACTTGATTGTTTTCTAAGACATCCAAGGTATCCATTGCTTATTTAATGCATTTGAGGATCAATTTGTACATGCATAGGTACTTGTTCATGTCAGGTTTGGGACCATTCATTGCTTAGAGCTTTGCTCTAACATTACTATTTTTGCTAGATGCAGGAACTAGAGACGACATGAAACTAGGAAAGACAAAGACAGCCTGGGGCAACAACAAGACAACACACCAGAACTAGAACCAGTCATTCTTAGGCAATGACTGGCCTCTAACTTTACATGCACATTTATTTATTTTTACTTATTCATGTATAGATTTTTCTTCAATTTCATTGAATAAGAAAAGTTAATCTCACAACTTGTATGAGATAATGTACATTTACATTCAATAAAAATTATTTATTTGTTCAAAAAATATTTGTATAAATATTTCTTATATTACATGCACTTGGATAAATGCAGTAATTTAATAAACATAATCTTTTGAATTATTTCATTTATGCACTTGAATGTAATGTATGAAGGATTAGATGAAAAGTACCTTTTAAACTTTGAATCAAAGCTCTACCTGAATGAGCTGCAGTGAAATTTAGGTAACATTTTTGGTGACATCTACTATATGTTTGTCTGCTAAACATCAGACCAGTTGCCTGAAGCTTATCCATTGGGCATAGGGTCACTCAGAGACTTTCTAAAACACTTGAGACAAACAGTTTTCTAACTTCTGTAACTCAGAAAAACAACAGTGAAAGACACTTGGAAACCTAACTAAAAAGCAAAATGCAGTAAGCAACCTATCTAACTGTGCTAGACAACACTTAGGGAATTGAAAACTGTATCTAGAAACCTATTCTAACCTATCCTAACCAGCAAAGCAGCTGGTCAAACAAAACCATCAACTAGCTTTGCAAAATAACACCCCTTTCTAATCAACAACTGATGCATTACATGATTATACATTGCTAAAAGAACATGAAACACGTGCAAATATTCAATAGACTGTTGCAATGTTTCATGAAAGGTGCAAATAAACTCACTTACACCTTGATTTTGATCAGGCCTATTGCTGTCTTGGACTAGGCAAGTGAGCTAAATTTGATCACTTTCAGCTACGACTCCAAAATCAGTTTCTTCTTTAATTGCATCCTCATACTTGGGTGCAAGCATGACCTCTGGTACTTTAGTGGCCTTCACACTACTAAATATCTGATTGGACAGCCACTAGAATGGATAAAACTTGGACTCCCATTGTTGGCTGCTTCATATTCTTCCTGCTTTTCATGGCTGTCCTGCTTCGTGGCTAAGTTTGGACTATAGAGAAAATAATCTGGATGCTTAGGAAAAACAAAATTACCTTCACCTTGCATAATAAGTTGCCATGTTGATTCCTCCTCCATGGTTAATTGGCAATCTTCTTCCACTAGGGTGTCTAACAACTCTTCAAAGCTATCAACTCTTGGAAGGCTCTTAGGAACAACTTGATGCAAACTTTTAATTGATATATCGGCTTCAAGTTCTTCAGCACAATAGAAAGGAAGCTCCTCCAACCCACTAAGACCTTGCAAATCAGATTCATGAGAAGTTTCTTGACTTGGGAGAATGAACTCCTCTCTATCAGGACCATATTCCTCCCATTGCTTCAACACTTGTTCAAGCTTGTGGACTTGCTGTTCTAGTTCATCATGATTGTCAATTTATCCTAAAAGGTCCGATTCCTTGTAAACCAACATTGAACAAAACTGATCAATTATACCTATGCACATCTCTCCAAAAAGCTCAACATTAGCTTTCTCATGCATAACATGTTCAAATATATCAAAGCTCATAACTTGGAAAATGGTGTCAGGTTTAGATTTATGCTCTTCTTCATGGTCCAAGGCTCCATTTTTCATACTGATTATTGTTAATCAACAACTCCTCAGATTGTTTGATGTCCTCTTGTTGTTCTGAAATTGATATTAGAGTGGAAATACTCACACCTTCTTCGTTCCAAACTATAAACTGCTCTTCACGACCAGCCTCCCCCATAGGTAATTATAGCAATTTTATATTTTTATTTTCCTCCATGTTGAGTGAGCTATGCTTGTCAAAAGTCTACTCTTCTTTTGCTTTTTGGATGTTAGGAAGAGTTGAGCTGAAACTAGGAATGGAAAGGGCTGTCTAGGTTTCACACCCTTTTTGGCATGGATAATCTGAGTAAGCTTGACTACTTTTCACCTGAGCAGACAAAAGCTCCATTTGCTCCTTTTTAGCAGCTATCTCTCCTTCAAGATTTCTTTCAAACTATATTCTTTTTGTCACCCACTCTTGATCATAAACAATTGATTGCTTAGCCAACTCTTGCTACTGCAAGATAATATTTTTCTGCTTCTCGATGTCAAACAACATCCAATACATGTGTGAGAACTCCTTACTAATGTCACTAATCTTCATATGTTCAAGCTTTTGTCTCAAATCCCACAACACATAGTCAAACTTTTGGATCAAATCCAACACATTCTGGTAAGGGTTCTCTAGAGGCCGATTGCGTGAATAATCATGTTGTTTGGCATCAAAAACCTCTTCTTGGGGTTGAACTTGATCATATATCAGCTAATATTGAGATTGAGCGGGGATGGGAGGGTGGAAAATATGATAGGAATGTTAGTAATCTGCTGTTATAGGATCATTTGGAATAAAACCAACAAGTCGTTCTGTGTGATATGGTTGGTAAGGGGGCATATATGCATGATTTTCATGAAGTGGAGGTGAAAAACCATCATAGTGCTGATAACTAGACATTGCAAGAGTAAAACATGAAACATAGGCAAGTCTAGATAACTGATTTGGAATGTATATAGACAACGATGTCTTGAAACAATAAGAAATGAGTTATAACACCAAATAGAGTCACCAGGTGCTGAGAAGATACTTTCAAATGGTATAAAACTAACAAGTAGCACCAACCTCATTAGTTGCTTGTACCTAGACTACTAAAACCAGCTGATTCTTCACTTGTAGAGTTGCCAGGTGTGTGAATATTGCCTCCAAAGGCTGATGTTGTTGACATACACACCAAATATCAATCATGAATAGAGGACTTGTGGACTATGATAGTCCAATCAGTCCCACCGAGTGTGCCAAAAAATGTTCTCAATGAGATTTGTACCCTGTTAAACGTAAGGTTTAACAATCTATTGAAACATGGGAAGACCTCTAAAGCTGTGGGTAACTTTTAAAGTAGAGGTCAACCTCCGGAGAAGGCCGACTTCCTATGGTTATCACCTAAAATACTTTCTATCCTACTGCTTTGACAAGGAAAAGGGTAAAGAGGAGATTGCACAAAAATGAAACCTATGACTAAGGTGATGCACCAAAACTAACTAGAACCTGCAAACACAACTTGCATACACAATTTCAACAATGACTAAATTTGGCTTACACAACTCACTTTCAGATGTCTTTGCATAAGTACTTTATAAATAGGTTAAAATGTTTAAACCTTTAGAAGGAAAGAAGTTTCAGAACTAAAAGTATTTACACTCTTAACACAGATTATAACCTGCAAAGAACATACCTTCCTGTAAAAAGGTGCTTGGCTTGAGACAGAATCGCAAGGAAATAAACAATACTTCACAAGTAGCTTGATCAATCAATTAGATGCACACAATAAAGCATAAAGTGAGAAGGCAAAATACTCATAATGATTGATGTCTAAGGTCACCACTGGTATACATGTTCCAAAAGTGAATGAATTACAAACTCACAAAATCTGAGCAAGGATAAAAATCACAAGTCTCTGAAATCTACATGTAAGAACTGAGTACAAAAGAGTAACATAAGTGACTATATCCACCACTATCCAAGTGGTTCCACAATACAAGGAGCCTAAAACTAACTAGGGTCGGATGCCCACAAAAAGCCTGAAATCTAGGGCCTATATCTCCTCTACATGAGCCCACAATGAAGGAAAAAGTCTATGATAACCTAGTCAACCATAATAAGTCATGAAAACAAGTCTAAAAGGACTCTAATAGCAAAAAAACACTCCTAGATACCCTCTAACAATCAACTCAACTACTAATTGTCATTAGGACTAAGTCAATCCTTCCCTCGTCCAAGGCAGAACAAACAACTACACTCCTGGCATGTGTCTGCCACATCTTCACAACTCAAGCTATATTCCCTCAAAAGTCACTAAAAACCTTCCATACGCTCCTCTTTACTCTCCTTTGCATTATCAGCTAACAATAACACTTAAATGACTCATAAAGGTCATCATTTAAGGTCATTATTTTTCATTACATAACATATGCCAGGAAAGAATACATACAAATAAAAAGGGCACTGAAGTGCTTGGCATAATACAAAGAAAACAAAAGACTTAACAAAGTCTTCACATAGATCATGGCCACCTCGTGGCACTATCTAGGCATTGCATGTTATGTTATGGACCACGGGTTATTTCAAATGCTATGCAAAGGATATAATAATGCAAAAAAGAAAAGAAAAGACCCATCGGGTCTTTAGGGTTATGAAACCCTAAGACACAAAAAGGCTCTTTTCAAAGTTCATTTTGGATTTTACAATTTTTGCATTTTTCCTGTCTACAGTTTCTTCACCGCCGACATGAGGGTTTCATGCCTCAGGTTTCTGTAGATAGTTTGGAGGCATTTTCACTAGCATATTAAATGTAAAGTATTTTGAAGCTTTTGGTAAGTTTGTCAAACTCATTTTTCCTTTGAAACAACACTGCAATTTTATCATTTTCTACTTCATCTTCAGTGCTGTATCTTTTGAACATTGTATCTTTCTGTCTATGGCCGTGATACTCAGGCATACATGACTATTTCTTGATATAAAGCTACAAAAATTTATGATTTTCTGAAGCTTTTCCTTTTACTGTACATGCTGTATATGTCTGCATTTTTCTATGGCTATGACAGAGGACTTCATTTTCTGCACAAATGACTATTTTTTTTTAATTCAGGTATAAGCTATAGAAAGTAGCAAAAATGTGTCATTTCTGTTGTGTTTACATTCCTCTGTCTGTAACTCTTTCATGAGTATGGCTATAAGAATACAACACTGCTACTTCAAAATGGCTTCAAAAATGATCTCAAAAGCACTATTACTTTTCTGGAAATGGTGAAACACAGTGGATCCCCTTTTCTAATTTTTTCCAGTTAGGGTTTCAAGAAAAACAAAACCCATCATTTCTGTACTGAACAACCATGAACAAAATGATTCATTCTATCTTTTTTGTTGCAAATACAAGGGATTTTGGAAAAGAAAAACAAGGGTTTTCTTTTTTCTAGGGTTTCTATAGTTATAAAACCCTAATAAACACTTTCTAAGAATGGCCATGGGGAAAACAGTTGTTACTAGCTTTTCTGTAAAAATAAGGCAATTTTTGCATGAAAACAAGGGTTTATTCAACTAGGATTTCTACTGACAAAACCTGACAATCCATTTGGCCTGCTTCTGTATATCATGCATATGAGACTTTCGCTATATCTTTGGCTATCTGGAGAAAGCATTTTGAATAAAAACATGAGGGTTTCATTTACCTTGGAAAAAATAACAACAGATGGCTTTTCTGTAGAAGATATCTCATTATCGTATCATTTTGAGCATATCTACTATATATGTTGAACTTATCAATCTTCTGGAAAATGCTCTGGCAGTAGCAATAATGTTTCTGTAACTGTTCAAAAAGGACAAAGTGCATGAAATCAGGCATGCTTCTCTTCTGATCATTATGACAGTCAATTGTTTTGAACTATCTAATCTAGTAAAGACTACTTCAGTCATAGAGATGACTGTCCATATCTCTTATTACATGTATCACTGTCTTTAATAGCTGATCTGGCTTTTCAAGAATTGAAAATGACTTGTCTTTGATATCTTATCTATATATTTGACATAGACAATGAAATGTCTTACATGAAACCTTGTCACTCCTTTGGATTGGTTGTTCCCATTTAATTTGGCTACAGAGTTTATCTTTGAAGAAAACCTTGCCATGTTCATTCTGTCAGACCTTTGTGACTGTGGCATACCTTTAGCTAGAGTGTTTACTCTAACTGTGACTGTCCCCTTTTGACAATAGCAGTCATAGCCTACACTTGCATGCAAACACTTAGATATATGATCGTCAACTGGCAATAAATCATGTTGTTCTTTATCAAATGCTGTATCTTTTGAACATGATTGTCCTATACCCTCTTTCATCATTGTACCTTCAAGGCTATCCCTGTTTGATAATTGTTGATGACTGTACACTGTTTCTTTTGACTGTGCTTTACTGTGTACCCTAGTCATTAAACCTTATGACTGTCCTTCATCTGACCTCTTTTGCTTATGGAATGATTGTCTTCACTCCTTGACAGTCCCTTGTATGGACCTCATTACATGACGCTTGCTTCTCTTTTCACACAATCTATACTCTGCACCTGATGAATACATATGAAATGCTTCTATAATAACTATGAGTTGGGCTCAACCCTTGTGGGAGCCACATTTTCTCCACTCACAATATAATCTGATGAATCACATAGAAACATAATTACACTTGTATCTGCACATGAAGCAAACTTGTTAGAAAATAAATGCATATTTTGGATGTGTTTGATGACTTGATTATTTTCTAAGACGTCCAAGGTATCCATTGCTTATTTAATGCATTTAAGGATCAGTTTGTACATTCATAGGTACTTGTTCATGTTAGGTTTGGGACCATTTGGGTATGTGCAGGATCATCGCGGGCCAAATAGTGGCAATAGGAAAAAAATCACGTTTTTACTTAGCCAAATTCGCGACTTGGCAAAGTTTGACTTTCATATGTTTTGAAACGGATATCCATTTCTAGAAATCCAAAACGGATATTCATTTCCCTTCCCCAATTCAGTGTACGTATAAATTACTTGCCCAATTCTACATGAGGTATACCAAATATAAACCACTTACACATGATTGAATGTTTGCTGATTACTAATTTATCCTTTAATTATTAATTTATTTATATTACCAAGCATGGTATTCATTCATGAAAAAATTTAAGAGTGTTTCAATTTGTGAAGGATTCTAATGATTGTTAATAACACCTCCCTATATAGAGAGGATATATATAACTATTTGAGCAGTAATATGAGATTTCATTATAACAGTCTTCTTCTTCATGTTGGCAAGAGACACTGTGTGGCTTCATGATTGTTGTCATTGATGTCAACAAAGTCTATCCCACACATCCGCAGCACATAGTATGTCTATACCGGATGACAGATTAAAGATTGTTCAGGTCCGGTGAGCAAGAACAGAGCATGCAACAAGGTCCAACAATCAAGTCCGGACCTCTCAGATGGTGTAACTCAGCAAGTTGCGGACTTGGACAAGCCAAGAGGAGTATCATGACTACTATATTCCAGAGATTGAGCCTCCAGTGAGAAAACATGGAAAAGATATGAGCATCTGAGTGTTGGGTTCCAGACAGGTAGAGTAGACTAAGGAAGAACTAACCGACAGAGTATCAGACTTCAATCCGGATGAGAAATTGATGATGATCAAGCTATTTGAGGGATCATACAATATTGGCCAACATGATTGATGACTCCAATGTCTATGATTTTGATACACATCACATATCAAGTATGGATTCAACCAACAGACCAGTAGTTTGCAAATATCTTGAGTATTCCGTTTGCTGACTAAAAAGTTGTTGAAATCCTTGGTGCAAATATATATACCATATGGATTACAGTATGAAGGTGTGTGTGCAAGGATATAGTATGCGAAGAAAGGCAGAGATAAGTGTGGAAGCAGCAATACAAGTCTGGTATGTGATAGAACAGCAACACCAAAGCAAAGGAAGAATGAAGTGCATTAGATCAGTATATTGAGCCTAACTGGAATTGAAACTCAGCATATGTGGATGCCTCTCATCAGTTCAAACACCTGGTTACCTTCCATAAACTTTGTAGACAGTGAGTCTCTTGTAGGCAGTGTACCTCTTGTGAGCAGTGTGCTTGGGTAGTAAGCCCTAATTGGCAAGTGCCATTTTGTACTTCTTATTCTTTTAACAGAGAATACAATATTGGGTTAGTCACCCCGTGGTTTTTCCCTTAACAGGGTTTTCCACGTAAAAATCCTTGTGTTATGTGTGTTGATTTATTTCTTCTCTCATGATTATGTATGCTTATATGTTTTGATGCTGCACTAATTGTTAAAGGAGAAAAGAAAGTTAAGATATTTAAGATAACTGATTCACCCCCCCCCTCTCAGTTATCTACCTTGTTTCCAACAATTGGTATCAGAGCCAAGTTCCTCTAAACAGAGCCTAATAGCTTGAGGAAGATCTGGGAATCCCAATAGATATGTATGGTATGAAGGAACAACTTCAGTCTGCCTTAGATGATCTTGAGCAATCTCACTCTGAAGTCAACAACTTGAGAGAAAGACTCAAACAAGCTGATGATTTCATAAATGAACTAAAAGAAAAACTAAGTATCTTTGTGAAAAAGAGAAAGGAACTACTTCAAAAATTAGCAAGTCAGAGTGAAGCCAATGATACTAATGAAGATTTGAATGAGAAAAACAAGCTATGTGAGAAGCTATCAAAGGAGGTCATTATGGTAAGACATGAGATGGAATCAGGGGTTATGAGATTCACCCAAGAAATTGAAGAGAAAAGGAAAATTGAAGATAATCTAAAACAATCTCTCAAGGAGAAGACATAGGACTACCACAAAATGGATAGAATAATCAGGCATCTTGAATCTGATCTTCAAGAAGCTAGAGATAATGAAGAACAACTTGAGAATCAGATAGACACTCTTAAACAAGACCTTCAAACAACAAATGAATACAAAGAGAAATTCAAGATAATCTCAGCTCAACTTGAAGTTCTTCTTGAAAGCCAAAAGAGGGTAGATGACAAGCGTGGCTTGGGATATGAGAAAGGTGAAAGCTCCGGATTTGGTCAGAAGAACTGTGGATCAGGAAATCAAAGAAATAGGCCTAGAAGACCTCCGGTAAGGCAACCAAATGCTCAAAGATATCCATCCTTCAATGGATACTGCTACAATTGCAACAACTTTGGTCATAAAGCAACTCAGTGCAGAAGAAGAATGAATCAGACTAATTCATCCTTCTCTGGACATTGTTTCAATTGCAAAAGGTATGGTCACAAATCTCATGAATGCAGAAATATGCAAATTAACAATTCATTCAATGGTAAATGCTTTGCATGCAATAGAATGGGACATATGGCTAATCAATGCAGATCAAGAGGATATTAGTCAAATATGCAAAGAAATGTTGTTTGTTACAATTACAATAGATCTAGTCATTTTGCCAAATTCTGCAGAAGTAAAAATCAGGATAAAAGGGGTTCGGTGCATCATAATCAAAATCAAGACAAGGGAAAAGGTAAAGTAAATGCGGATGAAGTTCAAAGGGAGATGAGCAAGATTTGGGTGAAGAAGAGTACATAAAATGATGGGGATGGATCCGCACCAGAATCTGGTGCTAATATTCCTTTCAGAAACTAAACAGATGAGCTCTGGCTCAGGGGGAGTCACAAAGAAAAACAAATTCCCCCAGCCAATCAATTGGTGCCTAAATTTGGCACTTGGAATGATTGCAGATTAAAGGGTTATCAGAAAATTATCTAAATAACCCCTAAAAAAAATGTGAAAGATCCGCATGGAATTTTGCAAGAGTTTAATCATCCAAGATTGATCCGGTTTGACAGCCATCCGATAAAAGTAGGATTTTCATAGACAGATCCGGTATGATTAAAAATTGAGATATCTTGATCTACGGATTCATGACATGATTGGAGGAAAGAAAAGACATTATCTTCTATCACAAAAATGATTCTAAGTGCATCTTAGTAATTCGAAAAGATATCTCTTAGAACAAGACAACCGAATAACTTAAGTTGTGCATTTATTGCAATAGGAAATTAGGGTTTGCGTAGAGATAAAAGGGTTTTTTTACTCATCATTTGCACATTTGCATTCGAGAAGAAGAAAGAAAGAGCTTTGCATCAAGTTTTACAACTTTCTGAAAGATCAACAGCAGAATTCGATTCAACTAGCGACTTGTTTTGACTCTTATTGTGAACCCTAAAAGCGTAAAAAGGTATTTCCATTTTTTAATATCTCTCTCTCTAAATCTTTTGCAAAGATGGCTACTCCAATGGTTGTTAAGATCATTGATAGGCCACACCCAAAGTTCAAAAAACACCCCTACAAATCCCTAGAAGTTGATCCCTTAGGCGCTCTTTCTAGCATTCCGCATGGGGTTCTGCACGTAGAAGATGTTAGGGTATACATCCACGCCAATAGTGAGGAATTTGGAGAATCTGAGTTGATGGATATCTACCATAAACAACTAATAGATGAAACTTTTGAACTCAAACCTCAATACAAGGCCCTCCGGGATAAGCATTTTGGACATTGCATCCACTTTCCCTATTTTGCGGAAGATGAATGGGTCTGGTATGTTCTTAGCAGAATACATGACAATTTCATGTGGTTGATGAAGCCCTTCAAGATAACAAAAGATGCCATTAGGGTAATAACTGGATTGCACTCATCCGGTGGGTTGCCTACACTCAAATCTGTCAAGAACCAGATAGTAAGTGAAGCTACCGGATCTAAGTTTGACAAAAGAGCAATGACAATAGAAGATATCATAGATCCATATATCAAATTTACCTCTCTGACAATTGGTTATAAAATCTATCATTCCAACAGGGAGAATTCTGTGTCCAGAACTGCAATTTACACAACATATCAGATGCTAAGGGATAATGCTGATTATGACCTATGTGATCTTCTTCTGAACCAACTGTTAGAAAAATTGCAAAAGATCAAGAAAGATAAGAAGAACTCATTCAAGTATGGTGGCTTAATACTGTGTTTGTTCTTTTACTATATGAATGAGCTACCTAGATCAAGTGGTTGGGTATGGCAAAATGACAGACTAGTTGCCATACAAATCAGAGACTATATGTATGGACTTGGTTATGCTAATGCTCAATGCATAGGACTTTGGGGATACTTTAAGAACTTCCAAAGTATGATGCAGGCCAAAGAAAGAATTCCTCAAACAATAGTTGAAAATTATAAGGATACAATAGGCTTCATGGTAGACACTGATCAATGCCTAATGGAGGCAGTTGAGCCTAGAACAATTTGGATTATGCCAATGGGATATGAGGTTGATGAAAAAATCTTGGAGCTGCATATCCAACACTTGCTGAGTCAGCCTAAGGACCCTGAGGCAGAAAGGTTTGGAACCTTTGAAGAATTAAGTGTAAAGATTCATGTTGAACTAAGGCAACCGGAAATAAAAAGGAAAGTTAGAAAGAAAGTAGAGGAAATCGCCAAGAGATATGGCATATCAAAAGAGGCAGTTGATGCAAACAAAGAGAAAATAGAAAGAGCTGAGAAAGAGAAACAAGAAGCAGAAAAAGAAAGTGTTCCGGTAAAAGCCTCCTCCCGGACTAGATCCTCCAAGAGCTCTGCACTTGTCACCTCTAAGAGCTCAAGAGCCTCAAAACTGGAAGCCAAGACATCCAGAAAGGGAGAAAAGAGAATGAAAGCAAAAGCCACAAGGGCTTACATAAGCCAAAAGGATGGCGAAGAAACATAGTCTGATAAGGAAGTTAAGAAAATGAAGAAGAAGAAGAAAACATCTGGGGAATCCTCTGCCGGTGAAAACAAAGAAGAAGAGGCAGAAGAATTTGTTGAAAGGCCCACTCTTTCTATTGATGATGTCATCAAGGTATTCACTGTGGATGGGAATCTACAACCAGTAACAGAATTTTATGATGAGTATAGTGACAGACAAAAGGATCTTGGAAGAAGCTATAGTCAAGTACCTAATATTTATAATAAAGCCTTTATTGAAATCATTTCATTAATTCCCAAAAGTCTAGAGAAGGTACTTGAACTGAGAAAGGAGAATGCTAAGGCAAAGGACTTAGAGATCTGAGAATAGATTTCTATTTAGCTATATCCTTCCATTACTCCGAAGCAAATGAACATGATCTTTAAGGATTGCAAGGATGAGTTCCAGAGCAAAGCAAGAATGAACAAACTAATGCTTGGAGAAATTGATTAGGTAGCAAGAGAAACAGAAGACATCCTCTGGAATGCCTTCAAAAGATTCAATCTTCCTATCATAGAGGAAATAGATGAAGAACCTTCTACCATGGATGTCAAAGGATTAAATGCATCAAAAGAAGAATCCTCTGAGAAAAATGTAGAAGGGTCTAAAGAGACAGATGAGGGGAAGTCTAAAGACTTGGATTCCTCTGTTTCAAAAGAGGAAGTTCATGAAGAAGTTAATATCTCTCCTCCAGGTCCCACTGCAGATATTTCAGACTCAGGAACTGAAGGAGAAGGAAGAAAAGAAGAAAAAGTGAGTCAAGAAGAGGAGGTAAAAAGAAGAGAAGAAGAACAAACAGAGAAGATCTCTGATGACAGTTCAGAGATTCCAAAAGAAAAGAAGACTCAATCTCCGGCAAGAGACACTGCTGAGGCAGTGAAGAAATTCTTGAACAAAGAGCTGATGGAGATAGATGAATCATAACTTTTTCAAGGACCACTAAATTTTGATTCTCTCTCCAGTCCAGACAATGAAGATAGCATTTTTTGCCCAATCTAAAGCAAAATAAAAGCTTCTAAAGTCTCACATGGAAGATTGTGAGCTGATAGAGATTACATCTGGGATGCCGGAGAAGATCATGCCATCCTTCCAAAAGTATCCTTCGACCTCTCCATCCGGTAACCTAAAATCTCTGGTAAACTTTGTCAACACTCATTTTGATTCATTAGAGAAATCGACAGAAGAAAAGGTCCGGAAAGAATTTTTGGGGAAGAGATTCACTGAAGTACAGGGACTCATAGCTAATCATAGGAGAACCCTGGATATTGGGATAAAGAGCCTAGAAAATTCTCTTAAAGATGGTGGAGAAATGTACAAATTTTATCTATCCTGGTCTAAAGTGACAGAGGATATTGAAAAGAAGGTAAAACAACAAGAAGGTAAACTGTCAAGTTTATCTCAAAATTTTGATCCCCTCACCACATCCATAATGAATCAAGAGTGCCAGGCTATTGCCATTATAAATGAAATAAAGAGGCTTGAAAAGGAGAAGAAGAATATAATAAGCAGGATGAGTGAACTTAGAGGGATAATTATCCCTAAGTTAGAGGCAATGCATGAGGCCTTAACTGATGCTCAGACCACAGCCCGGACCAGTGATCCGGTAGACTTAAGAAGGGCAGAAGCTTATGTATTTTTGTTGAGCGGTCACATCTCAATTTTGGACAAGATGAAGCAGAGTTGGGCAACAGAATTTGTATAGTTGAAAACCACTTTTGCGGATATACTTAAGCATATGTAAGTATAACATGTATATATACTTATGCAGCTATGTATAGGTTGATTTTTGCAAATTTTGGTGTATGGATTCTACCCTTTGCCATTGATGTCAAAGGGGGAGTGAGGAGTAGTAAAAAATGTAGAATCCAGCTAAGGGGGAGCTCCGATAAAACAATACATAAATAGAGCATCAACCTAGGGGGAGTTTGCTATGACACTTAGTCATTTTTCACTAAGTGTTGCCATCAATGCCAAAGGGGGAGATTGTTGGCAAGAGACACTGTGTGGCTTCATGATTGTTGTCATTGATGGCAACAAAGTCTATCCCACACATCCACAACACATAATATGTCTATACAGGATGATAGATTGAAGATTGTTTAGGTCCGGCGAGCAAGAACAGAGCATGCAGCAAGGTCTGACAATCAGGTCTGAACCTCTCAGATGGTGTAACTCAGCAAGTTGCGGACTTGGACAATCCAAGAGGAGTATCATGACTACTATATTCCAGAGATTGAGCCTCCGGTGAGAAAACATGGAAAAGATATGAGCATCTGAGTGTTGGGTTCCAGACAGGTAGAGCAGATTAAGGAAGAACTAACCGACAGAGTATCAAACTTCAATCCGGATGAGAAATTGATGATGATCAAGCTATTTGGGGGATCATACAATATTGGCCGACATGATTGATGACTCCAATGTCTATGATTTTGATACACATCACATATCAAGCATGGATTCAACTGACAGACCAGTTGTTTGCAAATATCTTGAGTATTCCATTTGCTAACTAAAAAGTTGTTGAAATCCTTGGTGCGGATACATATACTAGATGGATTCTAGTATGAAGGTGTGTGTGCAAGGATATAGTGTGCGAAGAAAGGCAGAGATAAGTGTGGAAGTAGCAATACAAGTCTGGTATATGACAGAACAACAGTACCAAAGCAAAGGAAGAATGAAGTGCATTAGATCAGTATATTGAGAATAACCAGAACTGAACCTCAACATATGTAGATGCTTCTCATTAGTTCAAACACCTGGTTACCTTCCATAAACTTTGTAGATAGTGAGTCTCTTGTAGACAGTATGCCTCTTGTGAGCAGTGTCCTCGGGCATTGAGCCCTAATTGGCAAGTGCCATTTTGTACTTCTTATTCTTTTAACAGAGAATACAATCTTGGGTTAGTCACCCCTTGGTTTTTCCCTTAACAGGGTTTTCCATGTAAAAATCCTTGTGTTATGTGTGTTGATTTATTTCTACACTCATGATTATGTATGCTTATATGTTTTGATGCTGCACTAATTGTTAAAGGAGAAAAGAAAGTTAAGATATTTAAGATAATTGATTCACCCCCCCCTCTCAGTTATCTGCCTTATTTCCAACACTTCATACACTTCATATTAGCTAGGCCTAGAACTATGATATAAATTATATGAAAGGGAAGACCTAGGAAAACCATTAGGCCAAGGATCCAAGTTTAAAAAGATTCAAAACACATTGAAACTAAGAAAGTGCACTTCATACAAATGTGCATTCTTGTATGAAAGCAACTTTATCTCACCAAGAGAAGAAAGAACATGTATGTTCTTTAAACCGCATGCCCTAAATTGCTTTACCCAATCCTTCATATGATTTGATTCATGATACATGGTTTGAGAAAGATACACATGATATACCCTTACCCTCTAGTGATAAAATTATGAATGATACTTTATGTGGTGAAGCTACACCTTCGTTAATCCTTCATGACATTGTTATTCCTTGTGATGATGATGATCCTTCATGTGATATGTTAGGACATAATGCAAAGTTAACATGGCATGAACTCTCTTGGAAGGGTAAGCATGGACTATAAGAACATTGAACCAGTTGGATCTGTTAAGCTCGCCATTTATGAAAGAACCTTAAAGGTTAACCTTAATTAGGTAAGGTTATGTTTCAGTGTGGTTGTTTGTGCAACAATGTGTAAATTAATGTTACCTAAGGATAAATCTAACTATACTAACATTTTAATAACCATGAAAGCTGGGACTAACAATTAGACTAAAAACTTGACAAACAATACAACTTGGACACATGTAGGACTTGGAAAATGGAAAAGAATATAATTAAATGTGGAAAACAATGAAAAAGTGGTATTAGTTGCACCTATATAGAGAAGTGGTTTAGAGGTTAGTTAGGGGAATTATTTAGGGTTTAGAGGTTTAGGGTTGCTTGGGTTTAGGGGTTTGGGGTTTACAGTTTAAAGAGAGATAGAGAGAGGGGACTGATAGAGTTTGGGAGAGATAGAGAGTGAGAGGCATGTCCAGAGACATAGAGAGAGAGATTGAGAGGTAGAGGGATGATAGAGATAGGGAGATAGAGGTTTAGGGTTGCTTGGGTTTAGGGGCATTATTTAGGGTTTAGGGTTATGGTTTTGGGGTTAGGGGTTAAGGTTTAGAGGTTTAGGGTTTAGGGTTTAGAGAGAGATAAAGGACCAATAGGGAGATATAGAGGAGTCCGAGGGGAGAGATAGGGAGATAAAGAGTGAGGGACATGGCAAGAGACATAGGGAGAGAGATTGAGAGGTAGAGGGACAAAGGTGATAGGGGGATAGGGGAGAGATAGGGAGATAATGATTTATGGTTACTTGGGTTTAGGGGTTTGGGGTTTAGGGTTTATCAGTTTAGGGTTTCTCAGGTTTAGGGGTTAGGGGTTAGGGTTTAGGGGTATTATAATTTAGGGTTTAGGATTTATTGTTTAGGGGTTAGGTTTAGAGGTTTAGGGTTTTGGATTTAGGGTTTATAGAGAGAGAAGAATGATAGGGAGATTAGAGGAGTCTGAGGGGAGAGATAGGGAGATAACGAGTGAGGGACATGGCCAGAGACATAGGGAGAGAGATTGAGAGGTAGAGGGACAAAGGTGATAGGGAGATAGGGGAGAGATAGGGAGATAGTGGTTTAGGGTTACTTGGGTTTAGGGTTTCTCAGGTTTAGGGGTTAGGGGTTAGGGTTTAGGGACATTATTTAGGGTTTAGGATTTAAATTGTTTAGGGGTTAGGGGTTAGGTTTAGAGGTTTAGGGTTTTGGATTTAGGGTTTTTAGAGAGAGAGAGGAATGATAGGGAGATAGATAGAGGAGACTGAGGAGAGAGATAAGGAGATAGAGAGTGAGGCACATGGCTAGGGACATAGGGAGAGAGATCAAGAGAGGTAGAGGGATGATAGAGATAGGGAGAAATGGGAGAGATAGGGAGATAGAGGTTTAGAGTTGATTGGATTTAGGGTGTACTTGGGTTTAGGGTTTCTTAGTTTTGGAGATAGCTAGATAGTGTATACACCTAAAATTGGCTCATGTCAAATTGAGTAAATATTTTAATATTTATCTTAATTCTTATTTTCTTCTATCAATTAAATAAATATTTTAAGTTTATTTGATTGATTCATTATCCCATAATTAAATAAAATCAACTTATTTAATTAAATTCCCTAAATTCTTCTAATGTCTCACATAATTAAATAATCCTACATCATTTAATTAATCCCAAATTCCTCTATCCTAAGTCCTAATTCCATAAATCCACCTCATCTTTCCACCTCACCATGTTGCACATGTAATTAAATATTTTAAATATTTAATTAGCTAATATTCCCTCACCCACATGTCCTATTTATTCTCTGGTCAAAATTAGTTAACTCATCAATCAAATTAGTTAACTAATTAGTCAATTGAGTTCACTGGTCAATCTATTCTGTTGACTCCTCAATCAACCCAGTTAATTGATCAATCAATTCAGTCAACTCCCCAATCAATTCACTTAACTGATTGGTCTATTCTGTTAACTCCCTTGTTGCATGATGGAGCTTGGACACTTGTCCTCTTTCTATTCGCGCACATTCCTCAACCATTCTCAACCATTGATCTTCTTATTTCTTCTCAACCGTTGATCTCTTCTCTTCTGAGTCTATAAATGGAACCTTATTCTTCCATTTTTATCATCCAAGCTTTCAGTACAATTACTCTGTCGAATTAGTAGTGCACCTTTGGCACCCCATTACTATCCATTCGCTTGAGATCACCCCATTGCTTTGAAGCTCATCTTCATAGCACATTCATATCACAACCATTCTATTCTTGTCATCTTCAACAAGCAAGGGAGTATATGCTTCTCAGGGCTTCATTACAATCAAGATCAAGAACAGATAGGCGAACAATGGAAGCCACATGATAACAAGGTTTGTGAGGTTTGTGCTTTATTTGTTCAATCTTGTTATTTGCATATTTCATTGTGTTATTGGGTTTGATATGCTTATTTATTTCATCCAATTTTCCTGATAACAGAAAGAAAGAGAGAGGAGACAGATAGGGAGAGATAGAGGAGAAAAAGGGGAGAGATAGGGAGATAGAGAGTGAGTGAGATGTCTAGAGAAATAGGGAGAAGGATTGAGAGGTAGAGGGACGATAGAGATAGGGAGATAAGGGAGAGATAGGAGATAGGGTTTAGGGTTTAGGTTTTAGGGGTTAGGGGTTAAGGTTTAGGGGCATTATTTAGGGTTTAGGGTTTATGGTTAGGGGTTAAGGTTTAGAGGTTTAGGGTTTAGTGTTTAGAGAGAGAGGACCAATAGGGAGATATAGAGTGAGGGACATGGCCAAAGCATAGGGAGAGAGATTGAGAGGTAGAGAAATGATAGTGATGGGGAGATAGTGAGATAGGGAGATAGAGAGATAGATGTTTAGGGTTTCTTGGGTTTAGTGTTTAGGATTTTGGGGTTTATGGTTTCTCAGGTTTAGGGTTTAGGGGTTAGGAAATAGGGGTTAGGGGTTAGGTTTAATCATGCGTTAATACAGGTTGTGGAGTGAGAAAGGGGTGGTATGGGTATGGTTGAATGGAGTAATGAGGTGATTTAATTGGTGATGACCTAGGTGAAGTGATGGGTAAGGTGTCTTATGTGGGATTGCTAGAAAGTGTGATTGGTAATGGTGGGGATAGCTAAATGTCATCTTCTAAGGGTTCAAAGGTGAGGAAAGTGTAAGATGGGTATATGGGATAATCCATGGTTTAATTATTATTCAAGGGAGTCTCCTTATATAATGATTATCAACAATGGTGTCAATAGGGGGAATGGAGTCTATGAATGTAGGTGTGGGAATGTGAGCTATGACATTGGGATTACAGTATTAGATGAATAATGGAAAGTACCTGGGCACCTGTCTAGTGATGGAAGGAGTCACATGATCAAATGATGTTTGGGGAAGGACTTTTATTAGGAAATTAAGGATTTGGGTGATGCTCCAGGGTTTAGTGGAGAAGAATTTATGGAAAATTTGGAGGTCATTAAAATTAACATTCCTCCACCTCTATCTCCCTATCTCTCCCTTATCTCTCTCTCTATCATCCCTCCACCTCTCAATCACTCATCCCTCTTTGTTATCAGACATATTCCTCACTGCCCTCTGATAAATTCCTTACAACACTTTTTCATTTCATGATTGTATTGAAAATTTGATGAAAATTGCATGATTTAAGGGTTTTTCACTAGCTTTTCATTGCTTATCTTCACAAGACTACTCTAAAAGTGTGTTGTAACAGAATTTGTGACTTTATCAGACTTATATCAGACCTATTTACTGTTTCCCTAAGTCACATCCTTTACAACACCTTTTGTTTGATACTTTTGCATTGAATTTTGATCAAAAATTGCATGTTTTTAGGATTTTTCACTATGTTTAACTAGTCAACTCTCTACAAACACTCTAAAGGCATGTTGTGTCTGATTTTTTTCTCACAAGGTGACTAATTACATGGTTATTATCTGATATCCATCATAAAATTTCACACAATACCCTTTCTATCAGTTGTTTGCATGCTTTTATTGTGAAAAAATTACATATTTTGCTTGATTTTTATTAGGGTTTGACTTGTAGTGGATTTTGTTATCAGACATATTCCTTTCTTCCCTCTGATAAATTCCTTACAACACCTTTTCATTTCATGATTGCATTGAAAATTTGATGAAAATTGCATGATTTAAGGGTTTTTCACTAGCTTTTCATTGCTTATCTTCACAAGACTACTCTACAAGCGTGTTGTAATAGAATTTGTGACTTTATCAGACTTATATCAGACCTATTTACTGTTGCATTCAGTCACATTCTTTACAAAACCTTTTGTTTGACACTTTTGCATTGAAATTTGATTGAAAATTGCATGTTTTTAGGCTTTTTCACTAGGTTTGACTAGTCAACTCCCTACAAACACTCTAAAGGCGTGTTGTGTCTGATTTTTTCTCACAAGGTGACTGATTACATGGTTATTATCTGATATACATCATTAAATTTCACACAACACCCTTTCTATCAGTTGTTTGCATGCTTTTATTGTGAAAAAATTGCATATTTTGCTTTATTTTTACTAGGGTTTGACTTGCAAACTTATTAAACTTGCATGGCATGCATGTTGTGAAGGATATTATTGATCTAATTGACTGGTATCCCTGACATACTCTGATTCACATCTTAAATTTCATTACAACACTCTTTATTTGGACATTTACATTTACATTTTGTGAAAAAATTGCATATTTTTGCATAATTTCACTAGTTTTTGGACTTACAATCATTTAGGATTGCATTCAAAAGTGTGTTGTGAAGCATGTCTCTGATTGAAAGGACTAATATTTCTATTATTTACTTCTGCACCTCATAAATTTGATCACAACACCTTTGCTTTACATAATTCGCATTGAAAAAAAAAAGCATAAAAATCTAGCATCTTTAGTTCATTTACATTGAACATATTTCGAGCATTTGATTGCTTGCATATTTCATGGATTCCTCTTATTATTCAATGGAATCTTTTAGTTACATACATTAGGGACCCTGAGACTTTTTGCAAATTCATCAACATGAATCCTCGGGTCCTGCAACAAATAGGGAGAGATAGGGAGATAGAGAGTGAGCGAGATATCCAAAGATATAGGCAGATATAGGAATGATAGGGGAGAGAGAGGCAAGAGATAACTAGACATAGATAGGTAGAGAGAGAGAGAGGAGATAGATTGGGAGAGATAGAGGAGACAAAGGGAGAGATAGGGAGTGAGTGAGATGTCTAGAGAGATACGTCCAAGAGAGATTGAGAAGTAGAGGGATGATAGAGAGAGGGAGACAAGGGAGAGATAGGGAGATAGAGGTTTAGGGTTTCTTAGGTTTAGAGTTTAGGGGTTACAGGTTAGGGGTTAGGGATTAGGGGCATTATTTAGGGTTGAGGGATTTACAGAGAGAGAGATTTCTTTTTACATGCAACCGTAAACCCTAAACTCGAGCAACCAGAAACCTCTAAACCTTAAATAATGCCCCTAAACCCTAAACCCTAACCCCTAAACCATAAACTATAAATAATTCCCCTAAGACCTAAGCCCTAAACCCTCAACCTGAGAAACCATAAACCCCTAAATCCTAAACCCTAAACACTAAACCCAAGCAACCCTAAACCTCTATCTCACTATCTCCCTATCTCTATCATTCCTCTACCTCTCAATCTCTCTCCCTATGTCTCTTGAGTAGCCCTAAACCCCTAAACCTTGACCCCTAACCCCAAGCAACCCTCTCTCTCTCTCTCTCCTAATTAAATCCTATTCCTAGCTTTCCTAGTTTTCCTTTTCCTTTCCAATTTGCTTAGGAGAGAGAGAGATAGATAGATAGAAAGAGAGTCCTACTTTTCTTGGTTTCATTTCATTTGTCAATAAGGGAGAGGGAGAGATAGAGGGGAGATATAGGGAGATAAAGGAATGATAGGGGAGAGAGAGGCAAGAGAGAGAGAGAGAGAGAGAGAGAGAGAGAGAGAGAGAGAGAGAGAGAGAGAGAGAGAGAGAGAGAGAGAGAGAGAGGGGGGGGGGGAACCTTTGCAAAGTTGTAGATGGAAAACATGACTCCACTTCCCAAAATCTCGTAAGTATATAAATGAAGGTTTTGAAAATAATTATATATCATCAATTAATAATCCTAATGCACTCATCCACAAACTTGTAAATTGTAGTGAAGTTCAACATCCCCATGCCTCATAAAGTTCCACAACGTTCATTTACCAAAAGACCAACTATTATGTGTAGATTTTTCTTATGTTTACATACATTTCAAAAAAGAACTTACAAAGTGCCAACATTACAATGCATAACATAATGAAATTTGTTGAAAAAGTTAAAAAAATCTTCAAACAAATGTAGTTGACTCGTATATAGCCAAACTCCATGATCTTTTCTACTATCTTATTTACTTACACCAATGGATTGGTACATGGGCATCCATCAAAAGAATAATGATAGGGGGGTTCTTATCAAATATTATATTTGGTAATTTTCTAATAAATATTTATAAAAACTATAGAAACATAGACAAGGCATTGCTAACTATTTGATAGAATGACTCAAAAAAATGTGATTTCATAGATTACCATGATTATAGGAAATGCAGAAAATGAATCTAAAAATGGACATTACAATTTTGTTATCAATGCTCTTTACAAAACTTAGAAAATAGACAAGCCTTTTCGATCATAGATGAAATTAGATGCAATGGTCATAAGAATATGGTGGGATATCGATAGACCACCTTTTTAGCGTTTTACACAAAGCTAAAGATGAATACTCATGACCATTGCAGGATATCGATAGACCACCTTGAGAGAGAGAGAGAGAGAGAGAGAGAGAGCAAAACGGATATTTGTTTTGTAAAACATAAAAAAGGAAAAATGGTATTTTACCAAAGCAAAACGGATATCCGTTTTGCTTTGCTTTTGCCTTGTATGTAGGCTTGGGGTTGTCATAGTTGACCTTCCCTCAATTCTAACGTTTTTACAGGTTTCACTCTCTTCTTTGAACTTCACCCTTCATGCTGATGACTTTTTTTTAATGCAAAATTGATAAAATGAAAAGGGTTTATAGAGGAAATTGTTAGCTTTCTAAAAATATAAGATTTTCTTGATTATCATTTTGTTAAATAATTATTAATAATTTTCTATATAGTCTGTGTTTGAAATCCTGATGGATACACTGATTGAAAAACATCAATAACTTTCAAACCGTTTCACCTTTTTCAGATTCGAAAGATGCGTCACACTCTATGCTCCATTGGCTATAGGTTAAAAAAAAATTTTGAATTCCAATTTTTTTTCATCGAGTTAGGTTGGTTGGACAATTACTCTTTAGTTTTTAAAAAAGTCAGTAAAAAAATCATAACTAATTATTTTATTAGAAAAAAATTTCAAAAAAACATGCATCACATCCAGACATGAGTCCTCTACTTATTTTGAAAGTTTCAAATTTTTTGTTTTGTTTTGCTCATAGTCAGGTTGGTTGGACAAACACCCACTTTTTTTTAATTCAGAAAATTTAATAGTTGTTCATTGAAATGTTCGTTTTTCACTAAGTAAATTTAGTTTAAAAAAAAAAATTAGTAGCTCATAAACTAGATTCAATTCTCTACAAATTTTGTTCTTACATCTTTTTCAAATTGTGTAGATAATCCATTCAAATTTTCACATGAAATTGATTAAGTCTGATTTTTTGTATTTTCATTGCCACTTAGAGGTATAGTTTGGCCCATCATGATCCTGCACATACCCATTCATTGCTTAGAGCTCTGCTCTAACATTACTATTTTTGCCAGATGCAGGAACTAGAGATGACATGAAACTAGGAAAGACAAAGACAGCCTGGGGCAACAGCAAGACAACACACCAGAACTAGAACCAGTCATTCTCAGGCAATGACTGGCCTCTAACTTTACATGCACATTTATTTATTTTTACTTATTCATGTATAGATTTTTCTTCAATTGCATTGAATAAGAAAAGTTAATCTCACGGCTTGTGTGAGAGAATGTACATTTACATTCAATAAAGATTATTTATTTGTTCAAAAAGATTTGTATAAATCTTTCTTATATTACATGCACTTGGATAAATGCAGTAATTTAATAAACATAATCTTTTGAATTATTTCATTTATGCACTTGAATGTAATGGATGAAGGATTAGATGAAAAGTACCTTTTAAATTTTGAATCAAAGCTCTGTTTGAATGAGTTGCAGTGAAATTTAGGTAACAACTGAATATTCTTAAATATGTCAACTATTTTTGTTCAATAACATCTAAATCAATAAAACAATTTTTTGACAAATCTCATGCTCTATGTAGACCACTGATCAATCATCTATGGTCTAATTCATTGACACAAAAAATTCTTATTTACAAATCAAAAGCACATTGGAGCGACCATCTTGCTACTTTTTTTAAGTTTCAACCCTTTCAAAATACTGAATATTTTTAAATATGTCAACTATTTTTGTTCAAAAACATCTAAACCAACACTGTGAAAATCCTATCAAGCAAATGCATAAAAAAAAGTAGTCTTTCTAATCTGTACAAACAAAAGACATGGATTTTGTGTAGCATCGTCATCTTAATAGAATTTGATTTTATGTGTTACCTACAAATTTGTCTTATTCTTTTATTGCATAATACCAATTATACATATTCTGCTATAACATTAGATCATCAGCATATTGTGGTTGTACTTACACAAATTTGTGCAAATGACAAATGGATCAAAAAATACAGGTTACAATGGACAGTGGCAAAAGACCAGAAGAACAAATGGAAACTAGCAATCAACAAGCATTGAAAAGGTAAACAATATTCTTTACTTGCATCTACACTATACCTTATCAAAATTCTACACTTAAACTAATTTTGTTTTGATTCTCACAGATCAAAAGTAAAGACTTTAAATTCAGTTTCAATTGAAGACTTGAATGCTCATAAAGCAGGCAACATTTTTGAAGGTGATGTCATTGTCAAGTATAAAACTATATTGGATAAAACAAATAAGACACGTGAAGTGCTTCACGTAGACCTAACAGATACAAAAGGTGAAGTGATAATTACCCTGAATATAACTGCTGATCTCATTCCTCATTATGAAGACAAAATAGTTCCAGGTTCAGGATTATGCATATCCAACTTCCAAATTGCGCCTAAAACAGATTATGATCGCGGTGATTGTGACTGCATACTAATTCTAACCAAGTCATCAACAGTGGAAATCATTTTGCAAATTTGTCTAGACTATAAATTCATCCCCAACACAACCATAAAACAATTGTTGGCAAGTACAGAACAATATGCTAGAGGCACTATATGTGTATTGGTTACAAGAGTCAAAAGAACAATGTTCCACTACATTGTGGATGTACAAGATGGAGATTCTAAATTTGACAAAGCACAGGTACACAAAAACTCGAGCAAATTGACAAAGTCCTTCAAGTGTCTGTATTGTTGTTTAAAGCATTTGAATATCAACAATGTTCTTTCTAATTTACAATTCTTTTAGTTCTTCCATTGTCTCCTCTCTAATATAGATATCATATTTCCATTCAAACATTTCTTACAAAATATAAAAATTAACAGCCGAGTGCCAAAAATTCTTAAGATCTTTTCTAGATAATTACTACCTAGAATATTTCTGTAATTACCATTACAACATATGTAGGATTACCATTTGATAGGAACCATATTGAGTGAATGTATGTACACAATATAGTTGCAATCAAGACAACAATGTTAGAAAAGTTAGAATAGTAAAATAGACCATATGTCCACAAATATATATAGCCAAAAATACATGTTAAATTGTAGGTAACAAAAGGAGTGACCATCTCCTTCATTATTGACTTAATTGGAAGAAAAAACACAAAGACAGGCACATACTTTCAAATTATAAGTATTAAAAAAATGAAAAGACAAGAATGGCAAAACCCAAGGTATTAGAATTTACAGGAGGTATAGAGGGATGCCCATAAATTCCTCTAGATGGATACACAGCAGCATAGCGAGGGGTTGTTCCATAAGGTGGTAGTAATGTCTAAGCCCAGCACATATACCACTCCATAATATCAGTTAAAAGCTTCAATTGGATTCTTCCTAAAAATTCAGAATAAAAACTGAAAATGTTTATTACCTGACCTCCCCATATGTATGGATGCGGTGTTGGGCCAGATGCAAAATAAGGAGGTGGTGGGGGTGGGAGGGATGACACCTGGTCCATAATATGCCTACACAAGAAGCATCATTTAGAGTCTAGACAACTCTAAGGAAAATACAGATGATGTGAAATTTTACTAATCTGGAATTGCAAACTTTATAACTCTTTTTAAGAGCCAAAGCAAAAAAAACCCATACATGCTATAGAAGATAAGTATTGAAAAATAACAAGACCTGAAAAGAAGTGATCCAATCAGGATATGCAGGTGTACCAACCGGTTGTTCCTGCAAATACAGAAACATGATGCCATATGTATCTATGAATACATTTAAGGTCGAAATTTATCTTAACTGAAAAAAATAGTATTTCCTACCTGTGGTGTCAAAGATGGCTTTGCAATCTTTGGCTTTGTTCCTCCTTCCCCCCTACCTGTGGTGTAGAAGATGGTTTTGTAGACTTTGTTTGAGTTCCCCCTTCCCCTCCCATAATCAATTCAAGTAGAAACTGATTCCAAAGTTGGAGAAACAATACATTGGAACACAAAACCTTATACTTTGTCTTCTCAATTGCCTATTGTCTAGAAGCCCAAAAAAAGAGATGAAAGTAAATCCATTAGAGGTCCAATAAGCACCATCCATAAATGTAAAAGAAAATGTAACAGAGATGGAGCAAAATGCATGTATCTGGGTTATCAGTCATCACACATTTCTATCACAAGGTTTAAAACCTTTTATCAGCCACTGAATCAGTGATCATGGAAAAAAACACCCTTTGATTGCAACTTGCAACATAAACCCTAGCATATGATAATCAGGTTGATAATCAACAAAACATTAAGCATCAGGTCAATACACAGTAAGAAACATACACACTTGGAAAAATATAATAACTGTAAATGAAGAACAATAGCTAATAAACAATCTGCATATAAAAGAAGGCAATTAGTGAAAGTAAAGAACGAATATCCATACAACCATCTCATACAGATAACTCATTAAGGAACCATAAAAATCCAAAACAAAGATGGGCCACATGTGAAATATTTAGTAACTATTTGTCAACGCTAACCCATTAACACATACATTTTCATAATGTAATCCTTCCCATAAATATATATAATCCAGGATGTAAAAAAATCCAGAGCATAAAACCTAATACAAGGCAAGATTGTATCTTACTAGTAATATTCAAGCTTTAATTCACACTCTGGCAATGCCTAAACCTATGACAACCGAGTGGGTCATTGTTAAAGCACCTAGTAGTGCTAGCGGAAAGTCCTCATTATCCTTGTCTTACAGGAAAATAGACATGATCTAACAGTGAGACTGTTATAAATCAGAGATCCTGTAAACTCTGGTTTCCTGTAAGTCACCAATAATATATGTCTAAAGCCCAACCAGGAAAATTGAAGAACATTTAAACCCCATTAGTCTCTACAGAATAATTAAAAAATGTTGTGCAAAAAAGCCAATGTACAATACCCAAAAGCATAACAACAAACAAAAACAAAGTCCACCATTCATTTCTTGTATAGGGAAACCGACTCAAAAAAGAAGAATTTGAAACTGATGATGGTGAGTCAATTGCCTACCACAACTGATGGGATACAAATCATAAATTGAAATTGAAATCTCACAATTCCTTTAAAGGTAATTTTATTTTTAATATGATTGCTGATGTTATAGTTTGTATTCCATTGATTCATTGCGTCTACCTAAAAAATATAGGAATTCTACGACTTGTATCGTGACAAATAAACATTCTATGCATGAACAATCACAGAATTTGAATGTCAGAATTTATATCAGAAACTCTTTTAAACTCCAAGACATGTCCCAAATTATTCAAATCCCAGGATCTACCCTCATAGAATGGGAATACATACTTTTATTTCCTATACCAGTATTACCTATTAGCAAGAAAAATTCTACCAAACCTGGCAAAAACCACCTAACAAGGGTAGGTAAAAAGTCAATACTGTAATCTGTAAGGGTGAGGTAAAAATTCAATACTGTAATCTGTAAGGGTGTGGCTTAGTGCTAAGATGGAATACTTATCACAACAATGACCTAGGTTCAAAACCTAATGGACTAGCTCCCCACCTTACCTAGTCTTTGTGTTAACGTGGTTTGTTGAAGTGCAGCCCCTGTTTGTATGTTCACTCTTGTGCTTATAGTTTTTTATGAATGTCCCCTAAGGCCTAAAACTGTTCCCATCAATTGGAAAAAGGAAAGATAATGTTTGGGTGTGTGTGTATGTAGAACACTGCAGAACATAAGAGTTATCCTTAATAAAAAGGCCCATAGGTAAATTAAAACTTTAGCAAAAAGAGGGCATGCATAGTGTTCCTTTGGTTGCATCAGCAAGCAGTAAATCAATTATTTTTAGAATTTCCAATAACTATGAACACCGTCCATAACACTAACAAGGATTTTGCTAACCATGTTCTCCGTTTTATTCTTCATCATCTTCTTCTTTGGTTTTTTGTTATTTCCTGCTATTGTGGCACACAATCCTGAAGTCTTCAGTTGCATTGATGTTAGCATTCATCTTCTTTAGTTTCCATAGAGTACCATTTTAAGTGATGTAGTAATCTGTAGTGCATATGTGTATTTGTAATAAAGGATTTGTAAAGGGAGGTTATAGTTGTTCTGGTGGTAATGCCACCACTTATTACCAGTCTTAGATCAAACTGTTGGGTTATCTAGGATCCACGAGAATGATGTGTCACCCTTTGATAGCATGAACCCAACTAGTAGAAAAATCAGATTTAATATTTTAATAAAGGACTTTATAATACCTAAAAGAGGTAAATTAGCTTCCATAACAAAAAATTCTTGATTTTGTATATAACTCAGCTCATACACAATTTTGGAAATTCTACATGAGCCTACATTACTTGTTTTTTGCTTTCTCTTCAGTTAGGGGATCAACTTAGATGTTTATAGAAATTTATCTGCTTCATTGGAAACTAACTGACTACTACCCACCATTGCAGAAAACCTCATTATAACTAGAATCTTCTTTGAATGCTATAGTGAGGTTAGGTTCGGGAGTTATTTATCATTACTGATAAAGAAGGGTATTTTTTTGTAAGCTATTAGTTGTATCACACTTAGTTGCATCCCATACTTGTCAAATCTACACCACTATTTGTTTATGCATATTACTGTACTTGCATCTTTTCTTTTGCAGTTAGCTTGGATATGCCTAATGAACTCTCTTGAGATATAATATATTATGTGTGTTTGCATGCATGTGTTTTCTATAAAAATAATGTCGCCAACAATATTGTGGATGATTAGAGTTTTATTTTATGCCTCACTATCTCAAGATGCATCTCATATCTTGTGTCTGATCTCTAAGATTATACATCACTTGGAATCATTCAAAAAACTTTCATTTATGCATGCTTGTGTGTGAAAAAATTGTTCACTCTTGTGCTTATAGTTTTTTATGGGTTTTGGATGTATATTGTGTGAGCATTGAGAAGGCCTTGGTTCTCCTTGTCATGTATTCTATCCTGAAGGTCCCTTGTGTATTTTGTTTAATTTGGCTTGCTTGTCCTTGACAGCCTATTTATGCTTCTACTGTCTCCTTTCTAGTTTAAATTGTTTCTCTTTCTAGAATCTTCTTTCCAATTAACAGTCATTACTCTTCTACAGTTTCATTTTTACTTACAACATTTACACTTACAGGTACAGATGCACCAGAATTTACAGGACCATTTCTTAACAATGGAACAACAAGTCTGAAGGAATGAATTTCCGGTGATGCTTTTCAAAAATATTGTCAAACGGATGGATGCCAAAGAAAACATGCTTCGCACATGCCAATCAACGTATATCGATGCATTGAATGACAAAAGGACATCGGATCGGCTAAACAATTTGCTGCACTCAACATTTGAAGTAACTACTCTTGAAATCTCCAAGTTTTATACTTGCAAATTTAAAATAAAATTAACAGAAAAATTATCTTGCAAACAAAATAATACTTCAATATGTATTGCAGGTCCAAGGAACATTGAAAATAGCCAATACATTTTCCATCCCTTTCCATGCATTCTAGTCAAAATGCAATTATAAATTTGATTCCTATGGAGCACTTGATAATGAAACTACCCAATGTGATAGATACAACGAAGAGGTCACTTATATCTACTCGCATTATCTCAAAACTATTCTAACCATTGACAACAAACAAACAATAAATTGTTCTTGTGCCAGCAATATCGTTCAGGTATTGCTACTAGACCTGCAAAAGATCAACTATGAGGAGTACCTCGAAGATAAATCAGCAATTATCTTCATGTTGCAAGACTTCTGCAAAAAAGGACACTTCACGTTGAATAAGAGCAATGCCATCATTAATGCATCTTGTGCTGAAGAATGATCACATCATGCCAATATACTAAGGCACATCCATAGTCTTTTTGCAACTTCTTTGTTACAAACAAAAATTATATCAAACAAATTTAATTTGTTCACCAACAGTATAGTGTTTCCTCACTGTAGCTTGTTTTGTACAATAAACTATGCTCACAGTCATCTCCATACTCATCTTGCAGGAAGCAAATACAACACAACATCACAAGCAATCTGAATTATATAGGTGTCATCTATCATTTGCTAAAGCATAAGAAACCACATTTTTGTTACATATATCAAATACACGAAATCTCTTTGATACTCTCTGTACTATTTAAATTACAGACCATGTTTTAATTTATACTGTTACAATGATGTGCAATATATGTTTATGTTTTCTGGGTTTTGCAAAAATTGGACTACGATAGTGGAAATGGAGTTCTGGATTCATTTGCAATGTTGGACTAGGATAGTGGGAATGGAGTTATGGATTCTTATAAATTTTTTGTGCTCTTTACTACTTATAGATTTATAAACTACCCCGCACAATACTAGTTATGGTATCGTATGTGTGTTTCTTCTATTTATGTGCAACATTACTATTGACTAACTTTGATAATTTGAAGTTAATGAACCTGATTTTGTATTTAGTGGACAGTGAAAAGATAATATGCTAATTCACAGGTATACGTGTTTTTCCTATTTATATGCAATATTACTGATGACTAATTGATGTCAGAATATGCTTCAGCTTCCATCGAACTAGATTACTGGCAGGATCAATATTTATACCACTGATCCTTTCATCCTTTGGATTGCTAAAGACGACGTGGTTTGATTTTCAAGAGAGGACTAATTGTGGTGCTAATAAACTAAATTTTTGCAAGATGAAATAATCTTGGAATATATGATACCTTTGTACTATCAGTTATTGCAGTTAATGTTGAATATAGCAGTATTGGCATTTTTTGGGTTGTCTTGCTTATTTTATTAAGGACTAAGTGTATGTTTGGTCATTCTTTTGGTATTCTTACACAAATTGAAATAGATTAAGATCAATGATTTAAAAAGAATTCAAATGTCTTATGTGGAGTCCTGTCAATCAAATCCTATCACCTCTTAGAAAAAATTCTGAATCAAAGCATTTGCTCACATTTTCTCTTCTTTCATACCAATAGCCAATTCACATTGGGGACCCATCCACATTAATATTTTGCTTTACCATGCACTTTTTCAACACCCACTTACATATTTATCCTGCTGTATTCTACTATTCCATGATTATTTCTTGCATAGTGCCTAATTATTGATAGGAATACAATATGGCAAATAATTGCAGAATTGCTCATCTTATTTCAAGTTCCTTATTTATACCTCTGATTATTACTTTGCTTCATACAAAATCCAATATATGGAAACTTTCATCATGTTAACATGAAGGCTTTCACAAGCATTTAATTTTTTTTGGGATTTGACCCATGCATTTTTTAGCCATCTCAAGTTGACCTCCATGTTTAGACATTGATGCCTTTGCTCCTGCATTGCATGGCATTCATCCCAATTGCTATTTCTATAGAACTTTACTCAAACAAGGCCTGCCAATTTTATCAATTGACAGTTTTTTAAATTCTGAAGCCTCCCAAGTATTGGCATCTAGAGAAGAATAGACATCCTACCTCTATTTTATGACCTTTTTGTACTACTTCTTGTGTTGACGCCTCCAAAGTTGTCTATGACATACTCTTTCCCTTGCTTTATTTTTACACTTCCCTCTTGTTGACTTCCATCTTTCAAACTCTTTGACTTTTTAAATAATTTTGATTTGAAAAGTAATCTTTGAAGGGTAGATCTATGACAGGCATCAATGCAATAATGAATTTCTTCTACATAAATTCAAATCCATACAACTTCTACTCAAATTAATATGTTCTCCTTCTTAACATTGGGATCTAGCTCCAAAATAGACACAATTTTGGTTCAATCTACAAATAAGGTGCAAACTATATCATACATGGACAGATTCAACAAATATGATCGAGAACAATGATGGATTGTTTGTAGGTGTTTTTCCCAATTTGCATGATCTAATCCTTGTTTCTACAATACCTAACAATAATTAAAATAATTATTTCCAACAACATTCATAGCATCATGATAGGAACCTGACGCAATGTGTCGCTTGTCTTTAGATTGTTTTTTTAATCAATGGGTACTTCTTTTTTGAGTTTTTTAATTATTAGACCCTGCCTTCGACAGTACTATTGCAATCGTTGTGGCTTATCTAGTGATTAATTTAGCAAGAGTAAACCAATCAAAACACAGTATAAATTTTCTTGTCGGACAAATTTGAATTAAATTTGAACTTTTCTTATGTGAACATGAGAAAATTTTAACAAAAAAAAATGGAGAAATTATTTATCTCTATTGTGATTGGCTCAAATAAAATGACCTCTTCTCGGCAGATTGTCGGAGATACTATTTTTAGTGCAACAAACACCTAAAATTGAGGAGGTAATTCCAGTTAGAAGGGAGGAGGTGGCAATGGTAAGATTTTTTTTTTTGAGTGAAATAAACACCTAAAACTGAGGAGACATGTTGGAGTACAGAAGACACTGAGAGGGGGGGTGAATCAGTGTCTTATAAAACATACTTGTTTTTGGCAACCATGAACTTTATCAAACTATGAACTTCAACCTTTTTATAATGAAAACAAGACATTCATTTATGAACTGTAATGGACTATCACAACTTGTGCACATGAAAGAACAAGACAACTGTTGATGAACTGTGACAAACCATCAAAACCAATTTATGAACATCATATTAATATTTGATGAATCATGGCTATAGGACTGACAAACAAAAGAGGCAATTTTATAACTTTCATTGGACTGTGATAATCATGCATTTGTACTGACTCAAAATGAGTGTCATGTCAACAATACTATGCAACAGTTAAATCATGAAACAATGAACATAAACCCATGAATAGAGAAACATAATCACAAGCGACCATAACACAAAGATTTGACGAGTGGAAAACCCTCTAGGGATGAAAAACCACTCCAGAAAATGCCTCACTGGCTTAATCATCAAAAACACCAATTACAGAGCCGCACTGACCTTTATGTCTCATTGAATACACAATGCCTCATTGGCAATACATCAACCTCACTAGCATTAGGTCAATCTGTGTCTCACTGACATGACCTTATATCATCTTCAAGAACCAAAGAAAAATATACAATACAGAGGGATTCTCTGTTTCACTACAACTCAGTTCTTGATCGTCTCATTGAATTTGGGGACCTCAAGAATCACATAACCAAAACTATGCACATTAACTTGGAAATGTTTTGCATTATAACACACTAGTATTGTCTCAATGATAGTGTAAGATACAATATCATCAACACCATATTAGGTATTTACATTATATCCTTTTTATACAATTTCACAAAACCTTCTTTCTCTCATGAAACAGTTTGTGTCTGTAACTGAACTTTTTCAACTGTCTTAGGCAGTTTGCAACTGCATTAATAACTATCATAGGAGCATGGTCGAATAGACCCATGAAGACCTTATACAATGCCTTTGAAATATGAAACTTTAACCACAGTTGGAGTCTTTAATAAATCTTTAACCACATATAATATTCAAACTGTTCAATGAAATAAAGAAAGCTTTGATAAACTGTAAATGCCAAAACACAACACCATTGTCCTCAAAACCCGTGTGAGAAACCCTAGGGTAGAGTCAAGTTCTTCAAACCCTAACCATGGGTGAAATAAAAATTGCAAATCCTTTTACCAAAGATTAAAAACTATATAGCCATTGCCAAAAAACCCTAACTGTTCTTTACAGATAAGTAATATATGAAATGATAATCACTGTCGACTGCAGCTTATAACTATAACCAAGACTTATAATAAAGTCAAAAAACACCCCCTTTAAAGACCAAACTACCATAGCTCGAAAAGAGCATCAAAAGCTTATATAGTTTTTCCCTTTTTCCACAGACATAAAACCATAACAGAGAGTAACAAAACTTCACCATTTTCATTTTAAAATCCTCAGACCATTTTCATTTTTAAGAGACCAAAATAAAAAACTTCTTCAGGCACCCAAAAGGAATAATATTACCTGATTTGAAATGTCTTTTATGCTTCAGAAAGCAACTATCAAGTAGACTGTGAGCTCAAGTCACTGTCCAGCTACAACCTCATCATGATACCCAGCTTCATCTCCATTTTGCATAATGATTAAACCCTAAGTCAAGAGAAGGATAAACCAAAGTTGCACATTGCAAAATGAAATCTTAACAAACATTTTCTCCATATTCTTTCATTGACTGCCTGTCCCGGTGAGCCCTAAAAGGCCCGGTGACTAGAAGTTTAGACAATCAACTTTTACCTTCTGTGAAAACCATAAACCTGCCCAGCAGGTTAATAAGTTTAAACGCCCGATGGGAAAGTATTTTCTAAGTGATGTCTTATATTTGCACAAGAAAATAATCTTTTTCAAATAATGATACAATGTGATGCCCCTTTAGTGACTTTAACCTCATCAACAATAATATGGTAAATGAAGGCTTTAAGATATCTGCATAACCACTTAAAGAAATAAATGAAACATCATAGCAATAATAACCTTGAGACCAATGACCTCAAATTGTCTCATGATACAGGGTCCATCATAATGCCAATTAAAAGAAATTGATACAAGTGTGCCCACTGTAATGCCAAACATAAAATCACTGCACTTGTATGCCAAGTCACCCAAAGATTGTCTATGGAGATGAAACCAACTACAAACCAAATACCTGTAGAGCATAGAAAGTGCCACAACCAATATGGCATAGAAGAAAGTACCACAATGAAATACAACCCACTGAAATCAATACAACTGTAGAGCATGCCTCAGCCAACATGCATCATAGTGCCATGTGAATGACATCAGAATATAACATCAAGGATCATAGCATGAGAAGTATAGCATGTGAAAACATCAACAACCACTGTCATAATACCATGAGAGATATAGTACCATAAGAGATACAATATTTGTCATCAAGGACAACAACTGAGAGGACAACAAGACAAATCTGATTACAAGGGAGGAGGTGGCAATGGAAAGCAAATAACTTTTTAATTTTTTTTATGACTGAGTCAATATTTACGGGAATTTGGTTATGAAACAATTCATTTATGTTTATTAAATTGTTATATGATTATTATTATTATTATTATCCAAATAATTTTTTAAATATTTTTATGAGTGAGTCAATATTTGGGGGAATTTGGTTATGAAACAATTCATTTTTGCTTATTGGTTATTAAAATGTTATATGATTATTATCATTATTATAATTATAAAATCATTGTAATATTTATATTATTATAATATATAATGATTTAATGTATTTGTCAGTTTTCTATAGTTTTTTTATTGTTTTGGTATAAAAATATTAAAACTAACTAACAAATTAATTTGTTTTTTTATTAATATTAATATTATTATTTTATTCTCTTATGTTTGCTAAATATTAAAAATTAGTAACAAATTAATATATTATATTATTATTATTATAATATTATTGTAATATTTATATTATAATTTATAATGATGTAATTTATTTGTCACGATTCTATAGTTATTTTATTCTTTTATGTATAAAAATATAAAAATTACTAACAATTTTTTTTAAATTAATATTATTATTAGTATTATTATTATATTGTGTAATATTATATTGTTTTTTTCATATTAATATGATAGTTTAAATTGTATTCAATAAAATAATATAATTCTTCTTAATAATAATAATAATAATATTATTATGGAGAGCCCAATATGCTAATTAAATTAGACATCAGTAAAGCCTATGACAAGGATGACTGGCTTTTCCTTTGCAAAACTTTAGAAGCCTTCGATTTTTCTAAACAATGGATAAACCTCACTTATGCATGCATTTCTAACCCCAAGTTTTTAGTTTTAGTCAACGGAACACCTGAAGGTTTTTTTAGTAGATCAAGAGGATTGAGACAAGGGGACCCTATCTCCCCTTTTCTCTTTATTATAATGGTAGAAATCCTAGGGAGAATGATCTCCAAGGCAAGGGTAGAAGGGAAGGTTCAGGGAATCAAAATCACCTCGGGTGTAGATCCTACAACCCATCAACAATTTGTAGATGATACTATGCTCTTTGGTATGGGAAGCATCGAAGAAGCTAAGGCGTTCAAAGAAATTTTGGACTCTTACTGTAGGGCCTCTGGACAAGAGGTGAATGCTGATAAATTAGCAATTTATTTCTTCAATACAGAGCCGAAAACTAAAAAGGAAATCTGTAGAATTTTATCTTTCAAAAGAGGGGAAATGCCTTGTAAATATTTAGGTATACCTATGGGTGGAAGCAACAAAACTACTGCTCTTTGGGACCATATCACTTCCAAGATCAATAAAAAAGCAGAATCTTGGAAAGGCAAGTGGCTATCATCAGCAGGCAAAGTTACAATGCTAAATTCGGTTCTCTCAGGTATCCCAGTATATCAATTATCCTGTATGAATCTGCTAGTGGAAAAATGTGAAGAAATCAACAAAACTTTAAGAACTTTCCTATGGTAGGGCTCGGAGGATAAGAAGAAAATGGCACTTGTTGCATGGGATAAAGTTTGTAGACCAAAAGAGGAGTGTGGCTTGGGTTTGAAAAATCTCAAGGAGCAGAACAAGGCATTAGGTGCTAAACTTGTTTGGAAAATGTATCATCAGCCTAATTTAAAGTGGGTCAAAATCCTTAGATACAAATACCTTAGAGGTGAGGAACCAACCTTCCTATTTAGAATGGCCAATCCCCCTAAAGGCTCTCGCCTTTGGAATTTCATGATGGAATGCAAAAAGCTCATTATGGACAAACTAACCTGGAATCTTGGTGATGGAAATCAAGCACTTTTTTGGGATGACTCTTGGGGAGGGTTTGAGACAATAAGTAGCTTGGGTAACTTAGAGAATGCTAAAAGAACCCTAGAAGCCCAATGGGGAAAGCAAGTAAAAGATTACATAGATTTCCCCAATAATGGGAATAGTCAGGACTAGAATTGGAAATCTCTGGAAAATATGAACTTACAGAATGATGAAAAAAAGAGATTGATAGACATCCTTAAAAATAGGAAGGTATCCCTCAAAGGAGGCTCAGATAGTTCGGTTTGGGACATGGCCAAATCAGGAAACTATAAAACTAAGGATGGTTATAAAATCTTAATCAAACAACATCTCAGACCGAAATCAAAGATCCCAATGAGACTTTGTTGGGATAAGAACTGTCTTCCAAAAGCTGGGATGTTTTCATGGTTGGCCTTATAGAAGAAAATTTTAACAGCGGATAGGTTCACGAAGATGGGTTTTGAAGGGCCAAGCAGATGCCCCCTATGCGAAAATGAGCAAGAAACAACATATCATATTCTCCTAGATTGTCATTTTTCTAATAAATGCTGGAACTGGCTAAGCAATAAGTTGGGATGGATTACAGCCCTTCCCAATAACATTTTAAACCTTTTCCAATGTTGGCCTGATATGCACAAACAAAGCATTTATCATATGTTATGGACAATTACCCTGTCGATTATGATATGGGAAATTTGGAAAGAAATGAATAGAAGGATATTCAAAGATAGAAAAATGTCTCCTGAACAGCTTATTAGTAAAATTAAAGCTGTCATCATAGAAATTGTCAATAGCAGGGTGAGTAGTAACCCTAAAAAAGATTCCCCAATGTCTCATTGGGATGAAAAGATGCACAGGATATGGATAGGTTTAAGATTGCCCTCCTTTGTGGGACCAGACAGCAGTAACACCACCAACAAGAGACAAGAATGTAAGTGGCAACCTCCTAAAGAAGGTTGGTTCAAGCTTAATTTTGATGGAGCTTCAAGGGGCAACCTGGGAGTAGCAGGTGTAGGCTGTATAATTCATGACTCTAAAGAGAGAGTAACTGCATCCTTAGCCAAACCTCTAGGAGAAGCAACAAACAATTTAGCAGAACTGATTGCTCTGATTGAAGGTCTGAAAATCTGCAAAGACCTGAAAATTGAAAAAGTTGAGGTTGAAGGAGACTCAACAATTATCATTAACGCCTTACGTAAAGGGAGCAAGCCTAATTGGAGACTAAATTCCCTTCTGACTATTGCCCTAGACCTCACTGCTTCTTTTAGCAGGTGCACATTTAACCATATTTATAGGGAAGGTAACAGTAAAGCTGACTCCTTGGCTAATAAGGGGCTGACGGCATATACCTCTCTACTATAGGCCAGCCCTAAAGAAGGACTTTTTAAACCCCTTCTGAAAATCTACATAAGGGATACTCACTTGTCTATCTAGTACTACTTAAAGTCTCATCAGACGCGTTTACCTTTATGGAATCTTTAAAGATCTCTATTAGTTTTAACACCTATTCGAACTAATTCTGATATACATTGATATTTATACAAGCTCAACATGCATTGTATGTTTTGCTATACAAGCCAATAGACAAAGTCTCTTGTATATCGGCCTGTATATCATAGATAGACATTGCTTTTATACAAGGCCGATATGTGTTGTAAGTTTAAAAACAATATACAGAACATCTTATATATCGGCTTGCACATCAGCTTGTATATACTTTGTCTTGTCACACTTATCTATACACAAAGTTGTTTATTGGCTTGTATACACATTATTTTGCTACACATGTCAATATACAAAGTTTCTTGTACTTCGGCTTGTATATCATAGATGTACATGGCTTTTTATACAAGCCCGATATGCAATGTATGTTTAAAAACAATATACAGAACATCTTGTATATCGGCTTGCATTTCGGCTTGTCAATTTCAAAAGGTTGCAGAGGAGAATATCGGCTTAAGATTCGCGGTGTGTCACTAAATATACATTTTATGTGTATACTACAATTGTATGTCAAAGATCAGTGTGTGTGTATATCGCAATTGTATGAAAAGATTCATCTTGTGTGTATATCGCTAAAGTATTTTGGGAATACAATTCCTATGTATATCGCTTAAGTATATCGGGTATACAATTCCTGTGTATATCGCTTAAATATATCAAGTATACAATTCCTATGTACATCACTAATGTACGTTGAAGAACATTTCCTGTGTATATCGCAATTGTATATACATTGTCTTGTCACACTTATCTATACACAAAGTTGTTTATTGGCTTGTATACTCATCGTTATGCTACACATGTCAATATACAAAGTTTCTTGTATATCGGCTTGTTTATCATAGATGTACATGGCTATTTATACAAGCCCGATATGTAATGTATGTTTAAAAACAATATATAGAACATCTGGTACATCGGCTTGCTTTTCGGCTTGTATACACATTCGGTTACAAAAGGTTGTAGAGGAGAATATCAGCTTAAGATTCGCGGTGTGTCACTGAACATACATTTTATGTGTATACTGCAATTGTATGTCGAAGAACAGTGTGTGTGTATATCGCAAATGTATGAGAAGATACATCTCGTGTGTATTGGTGGTGCTTGCATAAATATTTAGGTTTCAAGCATTTAAATATGCATGCACCTTCCCAAAAAATCCAAAATTCTATGTCTTTTGGCCTTTGTAGTTGAGAAGTGCAAAAATACAAGGTAAAAGTGCAGGTGTCTTTGTATATACAAAGAGGTTTGTATGTACAAGAGCAAATATACATTGGTGGGTCAGAAATTTCAATCGGCCTCCAAAAAATGGTAAAAAAGTGAGTTATATGCATTTTAAATGTATATCGAAAGTGCATATACAAGGGGGAATCTTTCGCAGATTCCCAAGAATATTCGCTGCTTGTATATCGGCTCTGCTTATATATCGGGCTTGTATGTCTAGACATACATTCGCCACATGCAATGGAAATTATACAAAAGGTCATCAGCAAAGCTTTGTATATCGGCGACTCATGCAACAGTCATCCCAACGACTGATATGCATACAAGATGAACAGTGCAAAGGATGCATCGGCCGATGCATATGCAAGCAAAAGATACAAGGGTTGATGTACATTTGGTGGGGCCCGCGGATATGCAAAGCAGAATGTACATCGGGTGGCAAATATACAAGTCAACATGCAAGCGCACAAATGCAAAGGATATACAAGCCGGATTTCAAAGGGTTTTTCCAATCCAATTCATAAGAACCTGGAGTCCGCACCTTGTATGTATATTCACTTGTATGATTGCACATACATGCCGATATACAAAAGGTGAGATACAAGCCAGATTTCAAGGCATATGCAATGTGTTTCATATTTTTTGAAATCCAAGGCTTGTATGTATATTGCATGTATATGCAAATATACAATATGAAAAGATGCAAAAAAGAGATGCAAGCTGGACCTGAGTTGATTTTCATTTTGTTCTATATTATTTTGGGGTCCGCCTTATATGATAAGTGGTTGTATGCATGTGCAAAGGTCGATATACATGGAGATTTTCGGCAGGACTCAATACATCGGCGGATACTCCCAGGGTCATTTCGATGGCCGATGGATATGCATTTTCCTGGCGACAGAGAACAAATTAAGGGCTACCACGTGTTCGAACACTGTTGTATGTATATGCATCCTGCATATACAAAGATTTGAAAAATGATTGTATATGCATTTGCTCTTGCATATATAAGGGGCGAAAGGGGTAAAATGTGAAGGGAAAAATCAGCGATAGGAGGATAAAGGGCCTATGTGGCGGGATTCTATTGGCTCATTTCAAATTTCCAAAGTAGGAAGGTTTTCCTATGTATCTACAGTTACATTTCTTGGTAGGAAAACCACAAGACGCGCAGTCTGCTGCATCCCGCGGGTTGGTCTGGCCATTAATGGTGAAATCATAGAGGTATAGGTTGAGTTGACAAGTCAACCACCCAATTTAGGAAGAATATTTCCTTGTGGCGGTGCAGATCCCGATCCCACCTGCTTTTTCATCTGTTTCTACCAGCGGCATTGATGACTTTGGGCGCCATTTCTCATGATGCAACGCATTTGGCAGAATTTTGATTTTTGTTGATGTGACATGTAATTAATTCGCTGAGTACACAGTTTTGCTATAAAATGCAAACTGTGTTACTCATTTGAGGTTGTTGAAGACCTGGGCATTTTTGTGTGAATAGCGAAAAATAGGGCATCTCCTTGCTGTTTTATCTCATTTTGGAGTTTATGAGTTGCATCATGAATGTATATTGCACATTTGTTCAGTTTCTTGTCATTTTATATGGAAAATGCATTATTGCATGTGTTTAGCTGCTTGTCTCCATGTGTTGCATGATTCTCCTTCTTTTGAATCTGGCTGCTAAGGGTTTCTCAGGTTCTAGGGTATGGATTTCTGTATCACATGCTTCGTCTCTAACTTCCATTCAAGGAGTGGATTAAATTATTTTAGGTGAAGTATGGAGAAGGTTATATGTCAGCTGGGATATTTGTAAGTAGAGGCAGTTAAATACCTATTCTTGGGTGACATTTGTACGGCAAGCATCAATCTAACCTCTTGAAACTTGAATGCCAGTTGCAATCCATTCTTTTGTATACATCTAGTTGACTCTTTGCCTTGAGATAAGCACCGATCTGCTCCTGGGTTAGTAGTTATGACCCAAAACCCCTTGTCTTGCATCCAAAACATAAAATCCATATTTTCATAACTTCCACCTGTTAGTTTGTAGGAGTAGGATTAGGACCCCTACATACTCTCATCCACAACCAGACAAATATGTCCAAGAATGTTGCCAACCTTGTGATTTATCATGCAAATCTTGGTCCACACATGAGAGTATTCTGCCTATTATCACAAATCTAAATCTTTCTATCATTGGGCAAGTCAATGTTATATCTTTAGTTATAGGGATACCCCCCTTGGTGCGGCAGAACCAGAAGTGAAGGGGAGGCAGCTCACGCAACCTCTCGTATCTGTTGGCCGAATCTGCCTGTACATTGGAGCTGGCAAACCCTCTGTCGATTCGGAAACCAACATGTATATCACTTAAGTATATTGGGTATACATTCCCTGTGTATATCGCTAAAGTATATTCGGGTATACAATTCCTGTGTATATCGCTAATGTATGTTGAAGAACATTTCCTGTGTATATCGTTATTGCATGCGTGTATCATTTCGTGAGTATCCTGCATTTGCATGTCAAAGATTGTATGAGTGAATGTACATGTTGAATGATACAAGGAGTGACTGGTAATAGTGGTGAGGAGAACCGACAATAGAAAGTTAAGTACTGTATATGTGAAGTTGTCCCTTTACTCCACGCGACCCTTGAAACCTCTGACCTTCGATATGCAAGACTAGACTTGCTGCTCCCTGTTCCCCTTACCGTTGCTACCGATCACGCTTTGCACTTAACTCAAAGTACATGCGCAAATGTATATTTCAATATACATTCTCAAGAAGCATTCACAATATACATTCACTACATGCATTCTACCAACGACTTAACACAATGTATGTTGCAACAAACAACCGGAAGATACTTTAGCTTCACAGAATGTACATTTGACCATTGACTTCCTTTGTATGTAACCCGATGTACATTTGCGATGTACATTCGCAACATGCATTTCAAACATGCATTCGATGGGTTTGACCAAATCATTGATTCCCTTGTATGCCGATACTAAAGCACACGTCATCAATTGGGGAGACTGTAGGGTATCAGAAACCCTGTGTTTTTTCTCTCCGATGATAATACTCCTGCCGATGACTGATAGTCCCTGATGCTACTTTGGTTACTTTGGTAGATATACAATACAGTTTATATATCCAGGTACCGGCTTATGCAGTGAATCAGCCAACCAGAAGGGGATGCCCCACATAATCTGGGTTTTAGTTAACATTGAAACAAGTAGGTTTGATTAATTTGGATAAGCTTGGCAACATTCAAGTATTTTCTCTTCCTTTTCAGGCAAAGATTATTACAAAACTAACAGATGTTTGCAGGAGATTGGATGTTATGATTTTGTATAGCTAACATTCAAAAAGAAGTGGTAGCTTTCATGTGGTTTCAGGATAAACAAGCATGCTGGTAGGAGCAAGAGAGAAGATGCCTTTTTATAAGCCTTGGAGGTCTTCCCAGGAGTCGACGATCCTAAAGATATACAGTAAGAAGTATTCAAAAGAAAGATCATGTATAAGGGCAGTATCTGTATTTGTATCTCAGCAATTGTATAAGAAAATATGTTTCCTTGTCGGGCTCGCCCCGACATAAATAAATAGTTTGTACTATACTGGACTGCTAAAGTCCCGGGCTAGACTGGAGGTTTTCTTCGCTTTGTTCTTTCCTACCAGTGCCTGCACTGAATAGAGTTGTATTTTTTAACCGATTTTATATTTATGGCTTCGGCCTTTTACCAATAAAAAAAAAATAATAATATTATGGAATTATTGATTTTACATATGAATGTAATTATAATTTTTGTACTAACAAATTAATATGTTTGATTAAATAATGAGTGAGAAAATTAAAATTTTGTTGTGATATAAATGTTTATATATTATTATTATATTTTATTATTATGAGAGTAAATTTTTGCCGGAATTTGGTTGAAAGAAGTAATTTTGGTTATTAAAAGATTTTTTTTAAAGTTAGACAAATATTATTTGTTTTCTTGAGATGTGTATTGTTTCACTCATAGAAATCTATATTCTCTTGACAATATAACATTTTGATTTAATTTATTCTTATTTATATATTCTAAAAATTTATGGTACAAGTAAAAAACAATCTTAAAATTATTAATTATTAATTATTTTAAAATTAAGAAGGAAACATTTTATAGTTTGTTATTTTTTTGGCAACTGTTTTAAGGAGTAGTTATTTGCTTGGAGTTGGATTATTCAAAGCAATAAACGTATGAATGTTATTCTTAACAGAGAAATAAGAGGTTGTAATGTTTTTCTTATTACATTATTTTTGTTTTTTTTTCAACTGATAACAAGTTAATAATATTTGTGTTATTATTTTTGTTTTGATTTCTTGTAATTTTGTTTTAATTGTAATTACAGTTGTATAGGCAGCTGACATTATTTTGGGTGGATTTATTCATCTATACAAAGTCAGGACAGGACAATGATCACCAATTGATTCAGCTGCAGTGGTTGTCGTACCTATTACATTGACTTTTCTTTAAATCATTCATGTTGGATAGGGGTTTGTGTTGCACTAAAAGACTCTTATGAACAATTTCCTATGTCTTGGCAGAAGATTAGTGCATCTCCTTATGGATATGAGAAACTTAGTTTAGCTACTGAAAAATTTATCACATGTACTCTCTTCATCTTCAGTTTTCTAGCATTTTGTGTAATAGTTGTCTTTACCATTGTGATCTTGGCAATACAAAGTAAATAGTGAGAATTTGTTAACCATATGTTGCTCTTTAAAGGGCTCATTTGCATGATTTAGTCATATCTTATTATCGTATTCTTCTCATGAATTATTGAATAATTTTTTCGTACAGGCTGCTTTTTGGTTTTACTTTGTCCCTAGCTGTATTTGAAAACCATATTCTAAAAGGCAATGCTTTAAATCAAATTAATAAGTGTTTATACAAGCTTTGATTGATACCAAAGATGGAAAATTTCAGAAGAAAATAAAGATATTCTATTTAATTTTAATTATAATATTATTATAAATTTATTATAATTATAATATTATATTTTAATTATAATTATAATATAATAATATATAATATTATAATAATGCAATTATATAAATATAATAATATTATATTTGTATAATTGCATTATTATAATATTATATATTATTATATTATATTTATGTTTATTATTACATTATTATATAATATATTTTTTTTGGTCCGTAAAATATAGTTTATATTATATATTGAAAATTCTGAGAACAAAGCAGGTGTCCTTACCCAGTTTGCCTGCATATATTGTAGGTATATTTTTTGTTTTTGAATACAAAGGCCCTAATGGGCAGAGTTGCAAAATGGATCCAAAAGGCAAGATCCAACCTCAAAAACTCTACATTATATGTCTATTATAAACTGAGAGAGATTAAAGCCATATATACCTATCGAGGAAATCTTGCTGATCTTGACACCACCAGTCTAGACAATGAAACCATGAGACAAAGATCACATAAAACCCAAGCCAGAAGCCATGTCTTGTAACTCCCTTACCCAGCCAAAATCGCCCGAAGCCTCCACCATTCCCAGCAGCTTCTTCAGGATTAGGGTTGCTTTTGCAGCTGATTCCCTGTGTTGTAACAGAGTAAATCCCTTCATATCCAATAGGAAGGGAAAAATCTTGCCCACCATGTTCGGGTCATTCATTAGAGGGATGTCCTTGGGGCGAGGGGACCCGACACCAGCAACCACTGCACCGAGACAATTCTCTAGTCCAACAATGAACTCAGGCTTAAACATCTTAATCATTAGGTCCTTTGCCTCCCTTTTGGCCAAACCTACATCCAAGATCACTGCTAGAAAGCGAGAAGAGACATTAGTGCCAACCTTGAAAAACTCGTCTGTATCCAGAAAGTTTTTGCCGAGAATAATCTTAACTACAGCCAACAAAAGATCATCATGGATTCGCAAAATCTGCTTCAACCGCTGGTCGGTTACGGGACCTTTAAACGCCATTTGTCTCACTGAACTATCTAATTGGATCAGCGTATCAATTCCTAAGTTGACCTTTCCTTCTATAGAAATCCTTGCAATAAACCCTGAACTGCTTGCCATTAGAAACCAGAGGAGAAGAAAGCTGTAAATTTCAACTTCTGCACTATTATTTGATGGCAAAACTAGAAAAAAACCCATCTTTAATCCAGAAGCAACGCCGACACAAGCTATAGACACCATCATTCAGAAACAAGCTCAAGCGAAGAGTTAAGAAATGATGCCTCTTAACCCTTCGAACCTATAGTGTGCATACTTTGTAATAATGAGAACGAAACACGAGGAAAATAGTGAAACTGCCAGCCTGTTAACTGGCGACGACTCGACCCTTCCATTTCTGTGGGAAGGGTGCCCACCCAATTGCCTAGAAGCCATATAGAAGTTTAATCAGAGAGCATTACCTCTTTATCCTTACCCCATCTGCTCCCTAATTGGAGAGGGAGTCTGCTTCCCCATTGGCTTCCTTGTAGATGTGATTGATTGTGACTTGTTCACAACTGTCTATTAGACTTAAAGCTACTTCCAGTTTCCCTACTAGTTTCCAATTTAACATCCTTCTGGTGCGTAGTCCATTAATTACTAAAAGGGAGTCCCCCTCTATTGCCACTTTTTTCAGCTTGAGTTCTTGACACAACCGTAAACCCAAAATCAGAGCTTCAAATTCTGCTTCATTGTTTGTTCCATCTTCTAAAGGTTCTACCAATTTCCCTATGCACTTGGCATTCCAATCTCTGATCAGGCATCCTGCTCCCGATCTCCCCGGATTTCCCCTAGAGGCTTCGTCAAAATTTAATTTATACCAATCAGAAACTGGAGGGGTCCATTTGGAGTTTTTTCTCTTAGTTTCCACTTGAAAGCCTCCTTCTGTTCTTATAGGAGGGATGGATAAGCCTTTCCATACCGCTCTCATCTGGGCATCCCACTCTGTAAAGAGTTGCTTTGAGGAACTTGTTTCACTAATCCTAGAATTAAGAAGCTCAACTATGCTTGCTTCCACTTTGTTTAAGAAAGATTGGATGGGCATTTCTTTGCCCTGAAATATTCTTCTATTTCTCTCTTTCCAAAGCTCCCACACTAGGACTGAAGGGCTAATATTCGAGAGTTTGTGATAGGTGGCTCTTTTGTGAGGGAATGGCCATCCTTCTAGCCAATCACAAAAACTTTCTGACATAGCTGATGACCACTGTAACTTGTTTCTTAGCTAGATCCAACAATGAGAAGAGAATGAGCAGTTGAAAAAGAGGTGATCAACATCTTCTATTACTTCCTTACATAGGCTGCATCTTGACGGGCCATGAATCCCAAGCTTAGACAACCTGTCTGCTGTTAAGGCTCTACCTTGTAAAGCAACCCATAAAAACACCCCAGCCTTTGGTAGGCAATCAAGATTCTAGCAAAGTTTCCTTGGAATCCTAGCTAAATCTTCTTGATTTTCTATCAACTTTCTATATCCATCTTTAACACTATATCCTCCATTCTGAGAACCCACCCATTTTAAGGAGTCCTGACCTTGTCTATAACAAATTTTCCTACCTTCCATTGTTTTATCATAATTTTCTACTTCCTCAGGATTCAATCCTAAGTTTTGTGGGCTTTTCCATTTAGCTGTTAGGAAACCATCTTGGAAAGATGGAATCAAATAGTTTCTTACCTTATCCCCCCATACCTGTTTGTTACCCTTTTTACATTTTCCAGGTCAACCCTTTCTGCCAGTCTAGAGAAGCCTTGCCATGAATCTTCCCATAAATTGGCTAAGTCCCCGCACCTTATGTCCCAAGAAAGATAGTTTGAGATTAGATCCCTGCAGCAACATATGAAGTTCCATATTTTGGAATCTTTAGGTAGTACCCGTGAGGTAAAGATACTGTCTTCTTCCTCATCTAGATATTTTGCCCTAATTATTTTGACCCATTTCAAATCTTGATTGGAGTAAATAGTCCATACTAGCTTGGCTTCCAAAGCTTTGTTTAGAAGCATCATATTCTTAACACCAGTTCCATCCTTTTGCTTGGATTTAGAAATCTGGCTCCATTTGATTAATGGGTACTTGAATTGCTCCGAAGATCCCTGCCAAAAGAAGTTCTTCATCTTTTTGTTTAGCTCCTTTGTAGCCTTACAAGAAAGAGGTAAACATGACATCAAATAAGTAGGGAGGGCTGAAATGACAACTTTTAGTTTCGTTAGCCTACCTGCCCATGAGAGCCAGCTATTTTTCCAGGAGGCTGCCTTTTTGGCAACCTTTTCCAAAAGACTGTCCCATAAATTTCCAGGCTGGATTCCTTTGGCCAGTGGAATCCCTAAATATTTACATGGCAGTGATCCCTTATTAAATCCAAGGATTCTCAAAATTTGAACTTCTAACCTCTCTGCTATATTAAAGAAAAAGACCTCAGATTTTGCTTGACTTACCTCTTAACCAGATGCTGCTGTGTAGTGATCTAGAATTTGTTTAAAGTTCCTGGCTTCCCTTACTTGAGTTGCTCCTAATAACATAGTGTCATCAACAAACTGCTGGTGAGTGATATTTGGAAATCTACTGGTGATTTGCACCCCATTAATCTTCCTAGACTGCCAAGCTTTGGTAATTGATCTTCCTAGGGCTTCAACCATTATTATGAAGAGAAAGGGTGAGATCGGATCTCCCTGTCTCAACCCCTAAGAAACATTGAAGAAACCTTCCGGAGTCCCATTAATTAAGACTAAATATCTAGGACTGGCAATCCAATTGAAGATCCAGTTCAACCATTTCTTATCGAAGCCAAACTTTTCCATGACCTTAAACAGAAAACACGAGTTAACTCTGTTGTAGGCCTTCTTTATGTCAAGTTTTATAAGCATGGCATGCTTCTTGAGAATCTGTATTGAATGAATTGCTTCTTGAGCAATTATGACCCCATCCAGTATGGATCGATTGGGTACAAACCCTGTTTGCTCATCAGAGATTAGGTCTGGAAGCAAAAACTTTAGTCTATTTGCCATAGTCTTGGCAAGTATTTTATAAAGGGTGTTGCAAAGTGAAATAGGGCTAAAATCATCTAGAAGCTCTAGTTTCTCCTTTTTTGGGACAAGCGCTAAAAAGGTATTGTTTATTTCTTTCAGTATTTGACCTAAACATCTTGATTCCTCCAATGCTTCCAGAACATCCTTGCTAACAATATCCCAGCACTTTTGAAAGAATCCTGCTGGGAATCCATCTGGTCTCGGGGCCTGTCTGGGTGTAATTGAAAAAGAGCTGTTTTGACCTCTTCTTCAGTAAATTTACTATATAGCAAGAAATTTTGATCCTCTATTATTATCTTAAGAATACAATCCAGAAGGCTTCTTTGATCTTCCAAGTTTGAGCCTTCCTGATCATTTAGCAGGTTCAAGAAGTATTCCACAGCCGCTTGTTTGACTTCCTCTGTATTCTCTAAGAATCTGCCCTCACTGTCTTTGATCCTAGTTATCTTGTTTACCTCTCTTCTCGCTTTGGTTGCATTGTGAAAGAACTTTGTGTTTCTATCTCCAGATTTCAACCAAACTTCTCTTGACTTTTGTCTCCAGAAGATTTCCTCCTTGGCTAGAATGTCATTCAATTTTCCCATTAGGAGCTTTTCCTCTTGGTAGCTCTGATTATCCATACCATCCTTAATAATTTTCTCTGAGTGAGCACTTAGCTCCTCTTGACATAGCTTTTTCTCCTCAAAGATTTTTGAACTTTTCCCTGTTCCAAACCTTTAGATTTTGTTTTATTACCTTGAGTTTTGCAGTTATATTGAACATTTTGGAGCCATTTGGGTGTATGTTATTCCACCAATCCTTTATCTGATTTAAGAAGTCCTCATGCTTGAACCACATATTCTCAAATTTAAACGGGCATCTTACTGGGCCCCTTTCCCCCAGAATTTCCAGACTTACTGGGAAATGGTCCGACCCTGAAGTAGGAAGAAGCTGACATTCAAGGGTGAAGGGGAATTGTCCGAGGTTTCCTGTAAACAAGAATCTGTCCAACCTTTCAACAATGTTGCAGAAACCCATTCTTCTATTTGTCCAAGTGTATTGGCCACCCCCCAATTGTATGTCACAAAGTCTATTCCTTTCCACAAAGTTCTCAAAGTCCAGTTGAGATTGTAATTTCCTTCTTACTCCACCTCTTTTGTCAGCACTTTTCAGAATAGCATTGAAATCCCCCCCAAAATATAGAAATCAAATTCCGATAGATTGCATACTTTATCTAATTCATTCCAAACTATCCTTTTTTGAACACAATTATTTGGCCCATACACATTTATCAGAAGAAAACTTAGATCAGAGGCTAGACTTCTTACCTTGCAAGCAATCCAGTTTTTGCCTACTGCTACTTGTTCACTCATTACTAATTGAGGTTTCCACAGAGTGAGAAGACCACCTGAGGCCCCTTCTGAGTTGACACCAAGGATTTTCCAGCTTTTTAGCCTTGCTGCAAGGGTTGTTCTTCCCCGCTCTCCCAGTTTTGATTCTTGTATCAAACATATGTCTGGTTGGGAATTGTTTAAGAGATGCCTTAATAGGCACCTTTTGTTAGGGGCATTAATGCCCCTAACATTCCAAGTTATAATCCTCATTGTTGTTCAGGAAGGGTGTCCCCCTTCCCTACTTTCAACATTGTGTTTATTTTTAACTGCCCAGAGGCTTCTCCATCCCATTTAAGTTTCTCCTTGTTTGGAATCCTGCCTTTGCCTTTGTGATCACCACAATCTGGAAGCTTCTTGCTTGGTTCTTTGAATCCAAGCCCTAATTTCCTTTGCTTTGGATCTTTTGCCTACGGAGTGGTATCTACCTTGCTCAATATTTCGTCATCCTCCAGTAAAGCTTCTGTTTCTGGGATTTCCTCCTCATTCTCATTGATCCAATCCTCACTTTCGTCATAACCTAACACAATTTCTCCATTCTTTGCCGCTCTTGCTGCGTCTGCTAATTCATTCCCCACAATAATGAGAGAGTCTAGCTCCTCCCGCCTTACCTTTTTGCCCATAATTCTAAAAGCTTGTGATAATTTTTGGTCCAAAACTCATGTATTGCCTCTATTCTCCAGATTGCCACTTGTTTTAGATTCTGCCTGCTGCTCCATCTCTGGGGGGGTCGGATGAAATTCTTTGTCCGAGTGTTGCCCAGACTTTTCCGGTTGTGGAGACTGTTGGTCAGCAGAGTGGGAATTTTTGCTTTGTTCTGAAATCTTCCGGGAATGGTTTTCACTTCTCCATATTAGTATCTTAACCAATTTATCCAGTGTAAAGGGATTGAGAATCAGAGTTTGTGCCCATTCACCTATCTTAGAAGAAATCTTTATTTCTGATAATATTCTTCTACCATGGTTGTTGGCTACACACATTCTTACATGCTTTCCAATTTCTTCTCTATTTGTTCTTTCCTCTGCACACAAAAAGGTTCCCAAACCATTTCCTATTTCTTCTAGGGTTTGCGGATCCCAATATTCGAGGGGGAGATTAGGTAATACATACCAGTCTTGTATTGTTTCCATATGATGCTTTATCGGATCGAAGCCAGCCCGCCATCGGCAAATGTAAAAGCCGCATTCGTCTAGAATCCATGCTCCTTTTTCAATCTGATCCCTAATTTCCTTGGATGGGAAGATAACTGTAAAGAAATCATTTGCAAGCAGCTTAAATTCAAGATTTTCACCCCATTTGCTTCTCCACCATGTTTTGAGACTTTCCCAGTTTAGGTTTCTGTCGTACCATTTGATTATTAGCGCTTTATTCTCTAAATTTATAACTTGATTCATGATCCAGCTTTCACTCAAATTTATTGTCTTGCTATATTTTGCTTCTTCCCTAGCTTCTCTGTTATCATTGTATCTCCGCTAAATATAATTCCTTTGCTGAATGTTTTGTCTCCCGATTCCCCATCTTTGTCCACCTCCCCTTGGATTCCTTCCGCCTCTCCATTGCATTTGCAGATTATTACCATGCCTTTGTTGTCTGGGTTGCCTGAAGCCAAGGTTTTGAAAGAATCCCCTCCTTGGATAGGTTTGCTGCCTTGACCAATTTTGCTACCTTTCTCCCTGAAATGATTGGTTTTGTCCCGTTCTGCGAGTTCCACCATCCCATCTCCCATGCTGCCAAATGTGATCAAAATTTTCCAGAGGGCATCCGTTCCATCCCCGCCTTTGAGTCTGCCCTTCCTCTCTATCTTTCTGCTCCTCAATTCTTCCTTCCGCCTTTCTTTGCTCTGCTATTTGTCACTCCATTTTTTTACAAAATTCCATAATACATATTATTATATAATATTATTATAAAACTATAATATCAATTAATATGATATATCAAGTGTTATAATAAATATTAATAATATCATTAATATTATTATTAATATTATAACTATAAATAATAACGATTTTGTTGGTTTGACAAAAAGTAAATTTGAAGTTTACCTAATGAATTAAAAAATTAAAACTAAAACACAACTATAATTACAACTAAAACACATACTATAATTACAACACTTCAAGTCAGTACTCGCCACTACGTGGCACTTATTTTATTTTGCAATGAGTTTTTTTATTGGTGATTAATCTATCTAGAGTAAACCAATCAAAACAAAGTATTATTTTGATGTTGAACAAATTTTAATTTTTCCTAAGCCTACATGAGAAAATTTTAACAAAAATTATTTCAAAAATCATTTATCTGTGATTGTCTCAAAATTTGAGCTTAATGATTTTACAGAAATACTATTTTTAATAAAACAAACACATTAAAATTGAGGAGAAAATTTTGGTGAGCTAGGAATACTAACAAATTAACTTGTTTAATTAAATTATGAGTGGCCCTAAATTCTTGCCGTGAATTTGGTTATTAAACAAATAATATTTTTTTAATGTTAAACAAATAATATTTTTTTCATGTCTATGTAAAAATTATAACAAAAATTGTAATATTTATATTAATATAATATTATTTAATTTTGATTCATTATATATATATTATTTATAAATTTGATATTTTAAATATTAATGAAATAAAATAAATAATTATATATTAATATTATAGAATGTATATTAAATTATTGATTCTACAAATTAGTAGATTTATCATTATAATGTATTTATATTTATGTTATATTATAGTAAAATGAAATATTAATATATATTTGTGTATAAATATTAAATATTGAAATATTATACTGATCTAAATATTAATATATTATATTGTCTAATATTCATATTAATATTATTTAGGATTAGTATTTTTGTAAATTAGTATTACTAATAAATTGATCTAGGACAATATTCATATTATTGTAAATTACAACTAGATATGAAATGGAGCGAAAAAAAGAAGAGCGAGATTTCGTAGAGGCGATTGAAGAGAAGGGCGGAGAGTAGAACGAAGTAGAGATACGCTTTCAATGCATAGATCTAATCCACGAAGAGCACCAGGTGATCGATCTATCGAGTGAGGCTCGATTAGATGTTCAGATGCATTCAGAATTGGTGGCTATTTTCTAGATTATACACCCTAAATTCAACTGGGAGGCAATCAGAATTGGACAACTAAAAACTGGAAATCGATGGTGATCGTGAAGTTTATGCCGAAAGGTTTTTTTATTGCCATATTCAAATCGTTGGAGGAAAAAGACAAAGTTCTAATGGGAGGATTGTGGAAGATGGAGGGGTATCCAATCTACATGCAAAAGTGGGTACCCAATTTTGATCCGGCGAAATTAGAACCCTACGGCAAACCCGTTTGGATCCGAATCTATAATTTGTCGTTGGGGTTCTAGGTTGAGGAATGCATAAAAAAATTGGGAAGATCGCTGGGAACTCTAACAAATGTCGACGAAGCAATTATTAATGGGGATTCCTATCTATACCTCAGGATTCAGATTGCTGTTGTAAGTAAGATCCCAAAAGAAATAAGTTTATGCATAGATAAGAGTCACCGGATGGTCTCTTTGGAAATTGAGGAGGATGCATTCTTTTGCCTGAGGTGCAGAAGCAGATCTCATATGGAAAATAATTGTTTATTGAAACCAAAAACAAAAAGAGTTTGGCGGCCAAAGAATAAGTTGGCTGCCTGAAAGGCCTTGGACAATAGAGAAACCGATTTTCTAGCGCTAAATATCCCCTCATATGATAACCAAGAAGGGAGGTTGCCCCCTTTTGGGGTTGAATAATGCATCGGTAAGGGATATCAATACTAGAGAAGAAAGTGGTGAATCGTCCCCTGCTGGAAATTCTACGGATCTAGGTTCAATGAGGGGTTTTGTTCCTGCTGTAGACCAAAGCGACAAAGGTGCTTCCAAGGAGGTTTAGAATGTAGAGCTGTTGAATGATGAACTAGTGAATATGGATTCAGAGGAGGAAGAATCAAAAGAGGATACTTTGGACATAGTAGACCCGTGAAGTATTTATCAATTAGAAGCCAAGGTTTTAAGTAAAATCAAGAAGGGCAGGGGAGAAAATCCAGAAAGTAGAAGAGGGAGGAGGATGCGGAAGAGTTGGGGCTGCCCAACATCAAATTTTTTTTGGAAACCAAGGGAGCTAGGGCCTCCCTTGGGAAGCCATGAAAATCATAACATGGAACGTCAAGGGCCTGTCAGCCCCTAACAAGCAGCGCTTAGTAAAGTGTCACCTTGATTGACTAGCAGTAGATATAATTCTCCTACAAGAGACTAAGATAAGTGAAGTGGAAGGGGTAGATTTTTAAACTACTGTAAAAAATGGTCTATTTTTTTCTAAGTTCTGTTGGAGCTTCATGTGGTTTGGGTGTCCTATGGTCTGCAAACTCGATGAACATTACTTTGGCAGCTTCCATGCCTCATTGGATGCATTGTGAGGTGAGGAATTGGCAGACCAATGTGACATTTCCTCTTTTCAATGTGTATGGGGCAATTAGAATGATGGGGAATGCACAACGGATACCACAGACCGATGCCCTAATTTCTCACAGTCAACAAACTAACAGATGAGCCACCGATTCAACTCCATCAGCTAAGTCCCTCATCTTTCTTCCCATGCCCCGATGGCATTTGCCTTTGTTGAGACTCATTCTGTTGGTGAACACTTGTAACCTTTGGCCGATCCACCAATATGCCATCGCACAGTTTACTTCCTTCCAAACCCTAGCACATGGAGATGCTAGGTCATCCTACTGCGTGAAACGCCCTGTCAGGATCCTTTGCACCGCCGAACAGAAAAACAAAACAAAGAGCAAAACAAATATTCATACAATGAAGCCATTCCACTGATTTTGACAGAAATCTCACCAGTGGAATGCTTCATGATGACATACGTCAACAACAGAAAATGCAAAATGAATGGAAATCTATAGTTACATGATTTACAGTTATAAGAAACGGAAAACAAATGGACAGAACAGAATTGCTTTATTTCTCCTGAGCACAATATAACCACATTCGATCCCTTCTTCGATCTGATTACATTCGATGATCATTTGGCCATTCCTCTAGGCATTTATCAACTCGCCCTGAGTAGTACCAAACTAACTCCAAGCGGCTGGGAGACCAATCCAAGCGGCTAGGAGACACTACTGCCTATTTTTGGCATTATTTCTATTTTTGGCATTATGCGATTACAATTTGACAAATGTCCCCTAAGTCACTTGGGACTTACAAAATGAACCTAGATACAAACTGAAATGAAAATGCATTGGTCAATAGACTTATTACAAAAGAAAACATGATTTTCTAGGTGCTCCTGCACCATACTCCCCAGGTGAAAGTTGTCTCAAGTCCTCTTAGAGACTAACTGTTGCAAATCACCACCCTGCTTTTTGATGTCTGCTTCTAGCATCCATGTGGCCTCTGAGTCTGGAAGTCCTTGCCATTTGACTAAGTGCTCAAAATATGTCTGAATTCTGGTCTTCTTGGCTATCCTTCTATCCAAGATACACTCCATCTTCGGTGGTTCCTTAGGTGGTAAATATTGCACCCACTCTATATTGTCTTGGACAGAATCTGTTGTCCCTTCGCCTGTATTAGGACTCTTATATAATGTTAGATCAGCAACATTGAATATGGTGAAATACCAATATCATCAGGGAGTTCAATTTTGTAAGCATTAGAACCATATTTCTCTAGAATCTGATAAGGTCCAATTTTTCTCATCATCAATTTGCTGTGTTTTCTTGTGGGTAGTCTATTCTTGTTGAGATGAACCATGACCATATCTCCAATTTGGTACTGCACATCCTATCTTCTTTGATCCACTCGAGCCTTGATCTTCTGACTGTTCAGGTGTAGAGTATCTCTGACTTGTTGATGGATCTCTTTCATAGCTTCTGCAAATGCATCAGCATGTCCACTCCTTGTGTCCAACCCTTGAACATCTCGTAATTCAAAAATTCCTCTAGGATGACTACCATAAACAACTTCAAAAGGACTTAAACCTATGCTTCTGTTTTTAGAATCATTATAGGCATACTCTGCTTGTGGGAGTACCACATCCCAACTACTGCCATGTTCTCTTGTCAAACATCTCAGCAGTTTGCCTAATGACCTATTCACAACCTCAGTTTGGCCATTAGTTTGAGGATGATAGGCTGAACTAAAAGGCAAATTTGTACCCAATCTTTTCCACAAGGTTCTCTAGAAATGTCCCACAAATTTGCTGTCTCTGTCAGATACAATACTCAAAGGTAACCCATGAATCCTGACAATTTCTTTAAAGAACAAACCTGTAATGTAACTAGCATCATTGGTGGTCTTACAAGGAATAAAGTGCGCCATTTTGCTAAATCTATCTACCACAACAAACACACTGTCATAACCTGTCCTTGTCTTGGGCAATCCCATCACAAAATCCATACTTAAACTTTCCCAAGGTCTGTTTGGTATGGGCAAAGGTTGGTACAGTCCTGCATTGGTTGAGACTCCCTTTGCTCTCTGGAAAATCATACAACTCTCAACAAACCTTATGATATCAAATTGCATCCTTAGCCAAAAGTAAAACCTTCTGACAAGATCTAAGGTCTTATTAAGCCCAAAATGTCCTCCTAAACCACCACTATGTTTTTCCTTCACAATATTATCCCTCATTGAACACTTAGGGATACATAGTTGACTACCTTTAAACAAAAGTCCATCCTGCAAGGTATAATCTGAAAAGTCACTGTGGAAAGCATTGGCAAACTCACTGCATACCCTGTAAATCTCCTTAAAATCTTGGTCCTCTTCATACAATCCTTTGAGTGACTCAACACCCATACTTTGTAGCTGCACTTCTTGCACTGTCAACACCCTTCTGCTTAGAGCATCAACAACCTTATTGGTTATTCCTTTCTTATGTTTGATGATGAAGGTGTATGCTTGAAGACTTGCCACCCATTTCATGTGTCTATAATTGAGCTTTTCCTGTCCATTCAAAAAACTGAGAGCATGATTGTCAGTGTATACAATAAATTCTTTAGGAAGCAAATAGTGCCTCCATTTTTTTCAGAGCTTGTACCATAGCATACAACTCTAAATCATAAGAGGATTATTTCCTCTTGGCTTCATTTAACTTTTCATTGAAGAGGGCTTATTTCTTAAACTGCTTTAAATACCCTTCTCAATGTCCAAACAATATCGAAACACACACATTCTTCACTATCAGCGAGACAACATACCATCGACACACTCGAAAACTCTTCCGTCGACACACCGATCTCACCGATGACAACCTTCGGACCACACCCGTCGGTGAAACTCCAAACATCGGCGAACTCTAATCTTGTTGGGCCGATACACCGATATGCCTAACATCGGCAGAACTTATACTCCTGTTCGGCCGACCCATTGACGAAATGACTCTGACTACGACCTCCTTTCATCGGTATGAGCCTCTCTTCAGCCAGACCACCCTTATCGCTCTGAGCGAGCAATGTTTTGTCGATGGCCCCTTTCTCACCGAGAACAACTCCAACTCCTCCAATCCAAACCCTAGCACATAGAGATGCTAGGCGATCTACTATGCACAACCCTCGATCTCGAACATCTGCACCGCCGAACAGGAAAACAAAACAGGAAACAAAAAACACATATTGTACAACGAAGCCATTCCAATGATTTCGACATAAATCTTATCAGTGGAATGCTTCACATTGCCATATCGCAACAACGGAAAGCACAGGAGAATGGAAAACTACAGCTAAACAATTTGTAATTACAGGAAACAAAAAAATTGAATTGACATAACAAAATAGCTTTATTTCTTTCGAATAGAATCACATTCACACCCTTCTTCGATCTAATTACATTGGATGATCATTTGGTTCATTCCTCTGGGAATTTATCAACTCACCTTGAGTAGTACCGAACTGACTCCAAGCGGCTGAGAGATCGATTCCAAGCGGCTAGGAGAAACTAACTGATTTCCAAGCGGTTGGGAGACCAACTGTCTAACCACTAACAATTGACAACCATGACCTAAGTCCCTTGGGACTTACAAAATGAACCTAGAAACAAACTAAAATTACATGCATTGGTCAAATAGACCTTATTACAACCCAAAACATGATTTTCTAAACAAAACATGATTCAAATGCCTCATGGAGGCCACTTGGGATAGGTGCGACAACGTATTGGTGCATCGGCCAAAGGTTACAAGTGTTCACCGATAGAACAAGTCTCAACAAAGGCAAATGCCATCGGGGCATGGGAAGAAAGATGAGGGACTTGGCCGATGGAGTTGAATCAATGGCTCATCTATTAGTTTGTCGACTGTGAGAAATTAGGGCATCAGTTTGTGGTATCCGTTGTGCGTTCCCCATCATATATACAAACTGAAATGAAAATGCATTGGTCAATAGACCTTATTACAAAAGAAAACATGATTTTCTAGGTGCTCCTGCACCATAGAAGGACTGACAAAGTTGAGATCTAGCACCAAATTAAAACAAGGGTCGTTGGCTTGGACAACAACTTGATTGTTTTGGGAGGAGATTTTAACGCGATCCTAGATCTTAAAGAAAGAAGCGGAGGTCTCTCAAAAGAAAACAAATCAATTCTGGACTTCCGTGATTTTGTTTCAGCCCTGGGGATGACAGATTATTTGCCAAAAAATGGTACATTTATTTGGACAAATTAGAGATTGGGATTCACTAATATTTCAGAACGGATGGACATATTCTTTGTTGGGGGCCTGGCTAGATGAGAAGTTTATTTGCTCCTCGAGTATCTAGCCCGTCTCTATTTTTGATCATTCTGCTGTGTAATTGGAGATCAGACTGAGCGAGAGGCTGGCCAAAAGATATTTCAAGTTCGAATCTATGTGATGGTGCGACTCTAAACTAATAGAAAACCTTGAAAAATGGTGGAAGGAAAGTGACATATTTGAAGGAACAGTGAGTTTCCGCTCCATGTGTAGATTGGCATTCATAAAGAATAAACTCAAGAAATGGAACAAAGACACATTCAAAGATATCTTTGTGGAGAAAGCTGAGGTTAAATGCGAGTTGGAGGTGCTCAATGAGAGGGTACTGAGCATGGGAATGACAATCAATGAATACCAAAAAGAAAAAGACTTAAAATCCAAACACTCAGAACTACTTGTCAGGGAAGAGATATTTTGGAGGGACAAGGCAAGAGAATTACATGGTTGAAGGAAGGTGATGCTAACACTAAATTTTTCCACAATTCATTTAGAGCCCGAAGAGAAAGGAATTGAATCAACAATATTGTTTGCCCGGATGACAAGATTGCTAAGGATCGCGAGGGGATAAAAAAAAAGCAATAATGTATTTTAAATCATTGTTGGTAGCAAAAGCTCCTAACTCGGGTAATAACTTTTGGTCGATTCTAGACTGCATTCCTCAATGTATTGATGCTGATCAAAATAAGGTGTCGTGTGGCCCATTTTCTCTGGAGGAGGTTAAAAGTGCAGTTTTTGCTCTTCACTCGGACAAAGCACCTGGGCTAGATGGTCTGACAACTAGATTTTTCAAAATTGTTGGCATTTCATGGGCACAGATGTATGGAAGTTGGTTGAGGACTTTCATAAAAAGAAAAGGTTCATCAAAGATTTAAACAATACGGTGGTAGCTTTGATACCCAAGAAAAATATGTGCTGCTCCTTTGCTGACTATCGCCCAATTTCTCTCTGTAACACAATATATAAGATCTTGGCCAAGGCTATAGTAAATAGATTGAAGATGGTTATTGACAAGGTAATTTCTGAGTAGAACAGATTCACCCCTGGTAGAGAGATCTTGGACATCATAATCACATCCTTTGAAACTCTTCATACGATTGTTACTGAGCATAGGAAAGGTATGTTAATTAAACTGGATGTAAGCAAAGCCTACGATTGTGTTGATTGGAGTTTTCTGTTGGCTGTCATGAAAAAAATTGGTTTCTCAAAAGAATGGTTGGAAATGATTGAAATGTGCATTTTTACTCCTCGGTATTCAATCCTAGCTAACGACTCTCTATGTGGTTTTTTGGAGCCACAAACGGTCTCAGACAAGGAGATCCCCTGTCTCCATTCTTGTTTGTGATTATGGCTGAGGTGATGGGGCGACACATAACAAGTTTAAGATCGGCTGAGATTTGGAAAGGAATAAAGATTGCTGAAGATTTGGACCTGGTGACTCATTCTCAATTTGCGGATGATACAATGCTCTTTGCTTTCACCTCAATCAGGGAAGCAGAGGTGATAAAAGAAGCACTGGAGTTATATGTGAATGCCTCTGGACAAATCATCAATAAGGTTAAATCAGAGATATATTTTTTTAACACGAAGGCTTCCACATGTAGGAAAATTACCAGCCTGCTGGGGTATTCCATTGCTTCGCTCCCATCTAAGCATTTAGGCGCTCCATTGTTTTAAGGCATCTGCAGGACAGAACACTGGCAAGAGGTCATTGGTGGTTGTAGGAGCAAGGTGGAAGCTTGGAAAAACAAGTGGCTATCTCTGGTAGGCAGAATCCAAATGATAAGATCAATTTTATCTATTGTCCCTATCTTCATAATGCCATGTTTTAGACTAACTCACAAGGCGTCTGCAGATTTGGAGGGTTTTATTAAGAAGTTTTTGTGGGAGGGAGTGAAGGAGGGTAGAAGGATACTATTACTTAGCTGGGAGACTATTTCTAAAGATAAATACTCAGGTGGTGCGGGTCTTCACAGAATGGATCTTCAAAATAAAGCTTTAGGCGCTAAATTAGGTTGGAAAATGTATTGAGAGCTAGAGAGATTGTGGTGCAAAGTTTTACAAAGGAAGTATATGGACTATTTTGATCATGATAGAATAACAATGGTGAACTCTCCTGGCGGGTCTCCGATCTGGAATTTTATATGGTAAAATTGCCCTTTGATTACCAGTCATCTCACATGGCAGATAGGGAATGGGAAGAGTGCAGATTTATGGAGAGATTCCTGGGATGGATTCCCACCTATCACTAAAACATTAGGAAATGAGTTACGGCTGGACAGGGCAATAAGGAGTCATGGGTGAGTGGTGGTAGAATACATTATTGTGGAGCAAGGGCTGAGTGGTGCCATATACAAAAGGGTGAAAGTGGACATTCTTGATATACCAGTTATAGTGAAACTAGCCCTCAAGGAACTGCTAGCAGCAAGGAAAATTAACTTATCTGAAGAGGCAGATGATGTGGTTTGTGTTAGATCTAGGGCACACAACTGAGAGGGGGGGTGAATCAGTTGTGCAAAATTTGCTTCTATTTCAAACACTTGAATCTACTTTGTTAGTTAACATCATATCAATTAACCATTCATCAAAGCATAAAGCAAGAACACCGGAGCAGATAAACATCAACACATTGGACACCAAGATTTTGACATGGAAAACCCAGTTAAGGGAAAAACCACGGGGTGATTAACCCAAGGATTATTCTCTATTAGAAGAATAAGAAAAATGCATGGCACATGCTAGTCAGGGCTCACTGCCCGAGCACACTGCTCACAAAGAGGCACACTACCTATAAGAGACACACTGTTTACAAGATCATGAGTATTACAACTTTGAACTGGAGAATGACATCTTCACCATGTCTGGATCAGTTCCATTTAAGCCCGAAACACTTCTGCTCTGCCTTTCACTCTTCCGCTATACCACATTCATCTGCTCCACAAACCACACTTCAAAATGAGCTCACAAGCCTTTATTTATACAAGACATCGACTTAGGAACAATCATCTAAGTCGGCAATCAATCATAAGAACATTCACAAGATGAATAACACATCCGGTCGGCTAGTCTGAACAAGAACTTCATCCAGAAGAATATCTTCAGTTCCGGGCTCTACCACCAATGCGGACCAACAATACAACCTTAACATGATCCAAGAACCTTCACAGGCCTGCCTGAATGACCAGGTACATCCGCCCTTCCTCTACTCATTGGAATCTCTTCTCTTCCTCATCTGAAACTTCAAGAACACAGTCTATCGCCACTGTCATACAACAAGAGGTGCTTCCGAACCTCCAAACCATGAACAAATCGAGATGACACATCACAAGGACATCCCAAACACTCTTTCTAATCCATAGAATAGGACAATGCACTTCTGGATCTCACTGGACCTTTTTGTGGCACTCTGTCACTTCGGAGCATCTCCCAGAACTGGTTCTACTTGATCGATCACAATTTCTTCACATCTTCATGCGGACCTCTGAAATCTTAACTGGATCATCTCATGAGTCATATCTACAAACCCTTTAATCCGCATCCTTTGAATCTCAACCTATTGAGTACTTTTGCCTTCTTCTCATCACTGTTCTTCACTGTTCCTGATTGAGACTAATTTTCTCAATATCCTCAGCACACAGCTCATCCAATCCTTCTAGTCAAAGCAATATGAGTATGTTGACATCAATGACAACACTGGTTTTCCTCATACTTGCAACAATCTCCCCCTTTGTCATTGATGGAAATATATGATGTGAAAAACCATCAAGACAAGAACTTCTCCTTTCTGTCACAGCTCCCCCTATCAACAACAACTCTTCACATGTCTTCTCTTCTTTTACCGCTCCCCCTTTGACCATCAACCACTTGTTTTTCACATGTCTTCTCTCCCCCTTTGACATCAATGGCAAAGGGCTGATACTTGCAATTATAACACATCAGAATCATACCAGCTACTCCCCCTTAGTAGCAGCTCCCCATCATCAATCCGGATCACAAGATATGACTGTGATATCCACCGGACTGATGCACATCAGTGCATCCTAGTTCATCACCGGAGGGACCATGACCCCTAACTTCTCCTGAAGATACTCAAAAGAGTCCTTGGGAAGAGGTTTAGTAAAAATATCTGTAATTTGATCCTTGGAGGGTACATATTCCAATCTGACTTCATCCTTGTTCACTTGCTCTCTCAAAAAGTGAAACTTGATAGATATGTGCTTGGTCTTAGAATGCAACAACGGATTCTTAGAAATATTTATTGCACTTGAATTATCACAGAAAATTGTGATAGGCTCCTCGTATTCTACTTTAATGTCTTTTAGCATCTGCTTCATCCATAAGATTTGAGTGCAACTACCTGCTACTGCAATGTATTCTGCTTCAGTTGTAGACAGAGATATTGCATCTTGTTTCTTGCTTAGCCAAGAAACTAATCTCTTTCCCAAAAAGAATGCTCCACCACTGGTGCTCTTCCGATCATCCACATCTCCTGCCCAATCTACATCTATGTAAGCATGAAGAGAGAAAGCATGATCTCTAGGATACCACAAACCATACTCCACTGTCCCTTTTAGATATCTAAAAATCCTCTTGATTGCCATAACATGAGATTCTTTAGGATCAACCTGAAATCTTGCCACAAGACCAACAGCCTGCATTATATTTGGTCTAGTCTGAGTGAGATACAACAATCCACCAATCATTGATCTATACTTTGTCTGATCTACCTTAGGAGAGTCATCATCTTTGCTCAACTTGCATCTGGTTGCCATGGGAGTATTCATTGGCTTTGAATCTTCCATCTAAAATTTCCTCAACAATTCTTTCACATATTTGGTCTGAGAAATGAAGATCCCTTTCTTTGTTTGAGTAATTTGCAGACCCAAGAAGAAATTTATTTCACCAAGCATAGACATCTCAAACTCACTTTTCATCTGATTTGCAAAAGTTTTACACATACTATCTCTTCCTCCAAAAATGATATCATCCACAAACACTTCAACAATCAAAATGTTTTCATGATCAATTTTGAAATATAAGTTATTGTTAGCAGTACCTTTGTTGAATCCAATCTGCACAAGATGCTTATCCAACCTTTCATACCATGCTCTTGGTGCTTGCTTTAGACCATATAGTGCCTTCTTTAATTTGCAGACCATATCACCATGCTCAGATAACTAAAATCCATTCGGTTGTTCAATGTACACCTCTTCTTCTAAGTCACCATTCAAGAAGGTAGATTTGACATCCATCTGATATACTTTGAAATCTTTGAAGGTAGCAAATCCAAGAAATAGTCTGACTGCTTCAATTCTTGCCACCGGAGCAAAGGTTTCCTCAAAGTCAATCCCTTCTATTTGAGAGTAGCCTTTGCACACCAATCTAGCTTTGTTTTTGATTACTTCACCAACTTCATTTAGTTTGTTCCGGAAGACCCATTTGGTTCCAATCACATTCTTGTTTCTAGGTCTAGGAACAAGATCCCAAGTATGATTTTTCTCAATTTGCATCAACTTTTCCTCCATTGCTTTGGTCCAATTTTCATCATTGCAAGCTTCATTAATTGTCTTAGGTTCAATCTTTGAAATCAGACAGTATTCATTTGAATCTTGAGCAATTCTCCTTCTTGATTGTACCCCTTTGCTTTTGTCACTTATGATCTGATCTTCAGAATGGTTTAGAGTTACATACCTTGGAACTTTGGGAGTTTCATGCACTACTGTTTCTTGATCAGGCTCATTCAGACAAACCTCTTCTTCCTGATTTACTGGATCAGTCTGTATCCGAATTTTAGAGGAGAATTGCGCTCCTTGCACCAGAGGATCATTTTGATCATTTTGATCATCTTCATCATATTCATAAAACCTTGAGGGCTTCTCAATTCCTTCATCAACCTTTACATTTGTACTTTCTATCATCTTTCTCAATCTCTTATTGTAACACCGGTAAGCTTTGCTTTGAGTGGAGTAACCCAAGAAAATTCCTTCATCACTTCTAGCATCAAACTTTCCTAGATCTTCATCTCTTTTGATGTAAAATTTGCTACCAAATACTCTGAAATACCTCACAGTAGGAGTTATACCAAACCAAAGTTCATAAAGAGTCTTACCGGTATTGCTTCTAATTTGAACTTGATTGAGAGTATAGACTGTAGTGCTGACAGCTTCTCTCCAAAACATTTGGGGAACATTTGCTTCCATCATCATTGTCCTGGATGCTTCCTGGATGGTTCGGTTCTTTCTCTCAACTACTCCATTTTGCTGTGGAGTCCTAGGAGCTGACAACTGTCTCCTTATGCCATGCTTCTCACAAAAGTCTATGAATTCACCGGATGTGAATTCACCACCTCTATCAGACCTCAGGCATTTCAGTTTCAATCTGGTCTAATTCTCTACCATAGCTTTGAAGATTTTGAACTTCTCAAGGGCTTGTGATTTCTCTTTTAGGAAGGTAACCCACATCATCCGGGAATGATCATCAATCAGTAACATAAAATATCTATCACCTTGCATACTCTTGATTCTTGTCAGACCACATAGATCAGTATGGACTAATTCCAGTAATCCGGTAGTGGACTAATCCTTGCTTTTGAAAGAGACTCTGCTCTGTTTACCTAGCTGACATTCTTTGCACAAACTATTTGTAGGTTTCACCAATTTAGGAAGATCTCTTACAGCCTGAGTATTGCTTATCTTGATGATGTTATCAAAATTCACATGACACATCCTTCTATGCCATAACCAACTCTGATCAACTTGAACAAATAGACAACTTTTATTAGAACCAACTAGATGGAAGATATTACCTTTTGTTTGAGTACCTGATGCAATCTCAGTTCCGAAGCTTTCAAAGATCCTGCATCTTCCATTCTTGAACCGGAGATCATAACCTTTGTCCACCAACTGACCAACACTGAGAAGATTGTGCTTCAATCCTTCAACATATAGGACATTACCGGTTTTGCTCTTTCCATCAAAAGAGATAGTTCCTCTACCTCTGATTCTGCCAGCAGAATTATCACCAAACTTTACCATTCCTCCTTCATACCTTTCCAAATCTAAGAACTTGCTCTTGTCACCTGTCATATGGTGGGAGCATCCACTGTCAATAACCCAATCATCCTTTTCTTCAACTTGGGCAGCCAAAGCTCTTTCCACAACCTTATGATTGACAGATTCAGAGGATATTGAATTTTCTTCCTTGATGGCAATAAATACCCATTCATTTCCGGATTTGCTTCCTATTTCTAATTCATCATCTGTTACTCCTTCATTATCATCTTCTTCATGAACATAATAACAGTTCTTTTGGAACCTTTGTCTGTTAGCATTTGACCTTGCAGATCTTTTTGGACATCTTGAAGCAAAATGACCAATCTTATTGTAATTGAAGCAATTAAAGGGTAATTTTCCTTCATACTTACTGGATCCTCTTGGCAGTCTCTTTGCAATGAGGGCTTCAAGATGAGCTGTTTCTGGTTCTTCCTCTTCCATGTCTTTCCTTGCTTGATCATACCATGACAGCTTCCTTGAAGAGTTCTCCCCTGGATCAAATCTTTGTTTGCCTTTCACATAGGCACTGGCTTTGAATGCAGATTCAGTCTTGGGGTGATCATCTCCAAACTCAGTCATTTCAAATGCAGCCAGTTTGCTAGCCAATTGCTCTCTTGTGACAGTTGTATGGGCTCTGAATTCATCAATGGCAGCAACCTTGATTTTGTAGGCAGCAAGAAGGGATCTGAGAATTTTGTAAATAATTTTATTTTCATCTAGAACTCCACCAGCATTCTTGATTCCACACACCAGCTCATTCACTCTTGGCATAAAGGTAGTGATATTCTCATCATCTCTCATCTTCAATCTTTCAAATTTTCCTTTGAGACTTTGCAACCTTGCACTCTTAACAAACTCATCTCCTTCATGCAGAAGTTCCAGTTTAGTCCAGATCTCATATGCAGTTGGTAGGTCAATAACATTTGAGAGTTCTGAGTCATTCAATGTGCTTAGAAGAGCTTCTTTGGTCCGCAGATTGTTTTCAGCATCTGTGATTTCATTCAGAGTTGTCGGACCACCCTATGGAGGTACATATGATTTTGAGACCATGGTCAAGTATGCTTTTCCCATACACTCCAAGTGACATTTCATGCGACCTTTCTAGAGAGTGAAGTTGGTTCCATCAAACTTCGGACTATCCTTCTTGTATGATGACATCCTGGATCTCCTCAAGCGGTTAAGCTCCTTTCAAAGGAACTTAGCTCTGATACCAATTGTTAGATCTAGGGCACACAACTGAGAGGGGGGGTGAATCGGTTGTGCAAAATTTGCTTCTATTTCAAACACTTGAATCTACTTTGTTAGTTAACATCATATTAATTAACCATTCATCAAAGCATAAAGCAAGAACACCGGAGCAGATAAACATCAACACATTAGACACCAAGATTTTGACGTGGAAAACCTAGTTAAGGGAAAAACCACGGGGTCAAGGATTATTCTCTGTTAGAAGAATAAGAAAAATGCATGGCACATGCCAGTCAGGGCTCACTGCCCGAGCACACTGCTCACAAAGAGGCACACTACCTACAAGAGACACACTGTCTACAAGATCATGAGTATTACAACTTTGAACTGAAGAATGACATCTTCACCATGTCTGGATCAGTTCCATTTAAGCCCGAAACACTTCTGCTTTGCCTTTCGCTCTTCTGCTATACCACATTCATCCACTCCACAAACCACACTTCGAAATAAGCTCACAAGCTTTTATTTATACAAGACATCGACTTAGGAAAAATCATCTAAGTCGGCAGTCAATCATAAGAACATTTGCAAGATGAATAACACATCCGATTGGCTAGTCTAAACAAGAACTTCATCTAGAAGAATATCTTCAATTCCGGGCTCTACCACCAATGCGGACCAACAATACAACCTTAACATGATCCAAGAACCTTCACAGGCCTGCCTGAATGACTAGGTACATCCGCACTTCCTCTACTCACTGGAATCTCTTCTCTTCCTCATCCGGAACTTCAAGAACACAATCTATCGCCACTGTCATATAGCAAGAGGTGCTTCTGGACCTCCAAACCATGAACAAATCGAGATGACACATCACAAGGACATCCCAAACACTCTTTTCAATCCGCAGAATAGGACAATGCACTTCTGGATCTCACCGGACCTTTTTGTGGCACTCTGTCACTCCGGAGCATCTCCCGGAACTGGTTCTACTTGATCGATCACAACTTCTTCACATCTTCATGCGGACCTCTGAAATCTTAATTGGATCATCTCAAGACTCATATCTACAAACCCTTTAATCCGCATCCTCTAAATCTCAACCTATTGAGTACTTTTGCCTTCTTCTCATCACTGTTCTCCACTGTTACGAATTGAGACTAATTTTCGCAATATCCTCAGCACACAGCTCATCCAATCCTTCTAGTCAAAGCAATATGAGTATGTTGACATCAATGACAACACTGGTTTTCCTCATACTTGCAATAGTTTGGTGCAGTTCAAAATTAGGGGAGTGCTATGTCAAGATGGGCTATGAAATATAGATACAGAGGTCTGATTATGAAAGATGACCAGTTAAGTTATGCTAGAAGAAAGGCATCCTTCCAAAGCAGGCTCCTTCCTCTGGACTACATTACACCAAAGAATTTTGACGGGAGATAGGTTGGCTAAATATGGGTTCATTGGACCGAATATATGTGTAATGTGTAAAAAGGATGGTGAATCATCAAATCATCTTTTGCTTAATTGTTTGTTTGCTGCAGAGTGCTGGGATTGGTTACTCAATTGCTTGGGGTGGACTACTCCTAGACAAGATAACCTGTTGGCATTTCCGCGAAGTTGGCCAACCTATAAAAGACAAAATGTATGGGTTGCGGCTTGGTTGGTGGCCCCTTCCTTACTGGTGTGGCATATTTGGAAAGAACAAAACCGTAGGATTTTTAAAAATAGTTGTTTGATAGTTGGTGAAGTTAAAAAAAAGATTGAATTGGGAATAGTGGAGGTTCTCAACTCCAACTCATTGACTAGCAAAGCAACCTGCTTCTCTGATTGGGATGGTAGATTGCAAAAAGAATGGAGCTCACTGAAGCCACCTGGGCAATTGAAGTCGAAGGCATCCAACATGAGATCATCTGCTAGATGGGCTGCTCCTACTGCGAGCTCTTACAAACTCAATTTTGACAGCTCTTCAAAGGGCAATCCCGACTTGTCGGGGGTGGGCTGTGTGGTTAGGGACAGCGCAAGAAGATGTACTCTAGCTTTGGCTAGAAAGATTGGGGTCACCACCAACAATGAGGCAGAGTTTGAAGCATTGGCTTGTGGGTTGCAGCCATGCTGGGAAAAATGCATCAAAAGGTTAGAAATAGAAGGAGATTTGAAAATCTTCCTCAATGCAGTGCTAACAAAATGGACCCCCAACTGAAAGTTAAAACCATGGATATCAAGAATCTGGAAAGTATTGGATAAACTAGAATTTTACTCTCTAAGACATGTGTTTCAAGAAGCGACCGCTTTGGCAGATTGTTTGGCAAATTTAGGGGAAAACCAAGAAAGTGTGGAAATGTTGTTCGATGAGTCTTCTCTCTCAGAAGACATAGAAACTATAGCAAAAAAGGAAAGGGAGGTGTATGGAAGCTCGGGTCAACAAGTTAGCTAACCATTTCTAAAGAGGCTTGTCCGTTATTTCAAGATTGTTAGGATCGTTCCCTCTACCAGTCTGAGTGACATATTGGACTATGGAATGAAGGATTTTAAATTATCATATTTTTTCATTTATATTGTTTCAACTTTGAACGATCTTGTAATGCACCCCAAACAACTGGGCAAGCATTGATATTTTGTTAGTATTCTTTTTAATGGAAGTTGTCCCCTTCGACAATACTTATCTAAAAAAAAAATCATATTAATATTTAATTTTTAGTCATTGTATATATTAATTATAAAATTCTTATTTTAAATATCAATAGAATAATATAATTGATAATATATTAATAACAATATTTATATTATATTAAAAAAAATCTATGAAAGATAGCCCTGTGTGGCATTTTTGGTCCTGAGCTTGGAGACCCTGCATGGTCATTTTGAACAGTTTGGGGTTTTTGCATAGGAGGCATACTGTAATCTTCTTTTTCTGATAATATAATATAATCTCTCTTTATCAAGAAAAAAATATATTTATATTAAATTATTGATTATATAAATAAATGTAATTTTTATTAATATATATATATATATTGTTCATTTTTCAACATTGGGTGATAGACTTCATATATAATTATCCCATTTTTTCTCACATATTCTTTCCTAGCATAAATATTCAATAGGCTTCAAAATTTAAAGATTTCATGACATAATAATTAATGCAAGAAAACTCCCCTATGTTGAATTTAGTATACTGGGATGCATAAAATTATAGCGCATATCATCATTTTGAAATTCATGTTGGTTTCTTAGTCTAAGTTGTGTAATATTCATATTAATATGATTGTTTAATTTTTATTCATTTTATCTATTAATTATAAAATTCTTATTTGAAATATCAATAAAATAATATAATTAATAATATATTAGTCATAAAATTTATATTAAATTATTTATCATACAAATAAATAAAATTATCATTATAATGTATTTATATTTATGATATATTATAGTAAAATGAAATATTGATATATATTTGTGTATAAATATTAAATATTAAATATTTTAATCATCTAAATATTAATATATTATATTGTGTAATATTCATATTAATATGATTATTTAATTTTTTTTCATTGTAATTAAAATATTGATATTTTAAATATCTATAAAATAATATAATTAATACTAATTTTATAATAAAATTTATTAAAACATAGTAAAATGAAATATTGATATATATTTGTGTATAAATATTAAATATTAATATATTATAATGATCTAAATATTAATTTATTTTATTATACAATATTCATATTAATATAATATTTAGTCTTATGAAAATTATTTAAATTTTTATTCTTATATATATATATATATATATATTACTAATAAAATTTATATTAAATCATTCATTATACAAATTTATAATGTAGCTATTTTTTTTCTTTTTTTTCGTTAGGCAAGTGCCATCATGGGGATGGCTCCCTTTTGTATAAAATGAAACTGAAAAATATATTTATTTACTGGCTATCACCCTACTGGGTCTGCCATGCTTACTTAGATACAAAACTATATATAAAGGCTATCAGTGCCTCTAGACTATATAATGAGGCTATCAGTGCCTCCTACCTATATACTAAGACTGTGATCAGTCTGTCTTACATTATTTCATGCATTATCATCATAATGCCTCCCGCGGCCTCTAGCAACCTTCCCACTTGACCATCAGTAAATTCTCCTTTGTTTTCCTGCAGAAGTTTGCGAAAGGTCTCAAGATTTCTGTTCTCGATTCCTTCCTTGTAGGCAACGAGAATAGCACTGGCCTTTTTGAACTAGTCCTCCTTGCAAATGCTCCCTTCAAAGTTTCCTTTGCCCGATCAGCTCCAACAACGTCAATCTCCCCCATAACTATTAAATGGTTTGTTTGTGCGACCAACCGTTCTCCCCAAGCAACCCTGTAGAACGATCCCCCCATGATCAGTGAAATGTTGGCAAAGAACAACTGATAAACACGACCGTCATGTACATGACCCCTGCTCCACGATCCTTCGCCAATCACTTGCAAAATCGCCTCCCTCGCGGCTTCCTCTAACTAAAACAAGCACCCCACTTGTTGCTCCTTCCCTTCCTCCAGGCATCGACACTTAACGCCCATGAGCTTTGCCATTACTACAAGATGAAGATAACCTTCCCTGCTCTTCTATAAATATAAAAGCTTGCCTAGGCAAGCAAGCGACACCGTACTCTTGCCAGGAATCCAATCAGAGAAGCAAAACCTAGAAATATTACCATATCTAACAAATCTCATGCCGTGACCAGTTCTCTCAGATTCCTTCTGGTCCTAGTTCAATGCGTCTACTGTCGGATGAATTCCTCAGAAATCTCCTTCCATCTGAATGCCTGCCATATCTGCCCGAAGTACTGACTAGCCCAACCTAGCCTGTAGTGTCCGAACTGCCATGGTCCTTCTTACCACTCATGACTCCTTGATTTGCCAAACAGTCAGCTGCCGTATTAGCTTCTCTAAAAATGTGTGCAATAGAAAAATCAAGATCCTATAGCATTTCCCTGACTCTCCTTACGCACTTATTTAGTAGCCAATTTTCTATGTTATTCCTTATAATCGCATTTATGATTAATTGGGAGTCCCCTTCGATATCAATTTTGGACCATCCTCTTTTTTTACATTCTGCTACTCCATGCACGAGAGCTTCTAACTCTGTGAAATTGTTCGAGGCTGATGCAGGAGCATCCAGTGGTGTAAGGGCAATCTTGCATCACCCAAAAAAAGATGTGTTTCAAAATTGTTGATGTTCTTTCCATTTCTTTTCAAAATTTGTGGTTCTGGTTCCATAATCGCTTGAATAATGATGTAGAACTTTCAGTTTTTCCAAACTGCTAAAAATAGCAACCTGCTATTTTTAGAAAGTTTGTGTTTGGGCACGGATTGAAGTAAAAATTTACAGGAAGCTTCGTAACTGAAAAATAAGACCTTTGGCGAAAGAATCATGCAAAGATCATTTGCGAGCTGAAAGATATTAAAGTTTTTGTTTCCTGAAAAATTCCTAAAAATTATTCAAACTAAGGTTTGAGGCACTAAATGACCCCGTACGGGCCTAAAAATGGCCGAAACTGATAGAGCTAATTTTCAGCACGTAGAGCACTCTGCGAGCTTTCCGACGCATAAAACGGTTCGTCAATCGGACACCCGGATCAAAAGTTATGGCTCCCGAAAGTTGACCTATTTTTGGAGGGAGATGTAAATTTCGAAATTAGGTTGTTGGCTGCCAAAATGGCTATTAATAACCATTTTTGGGAACCCTGGGAGTAGAGAGAGTTAAGGAGGAAGTGTAGAGTCAAGAATAGGCTGATTTGGGGTTACAAAAGGCTGATGATTCTAGAGTCTTGTGATAGGAATCTGTAATGTGTTGCAGCCTGTGGAGGGTTGATTCCTCTGATTGTATTTGAGCTTCTGTAATGTAATAAGTTGTCCAAATCAATAAAGAAAGTTCTATTTTTTGTGTGCAATTTTTGTTGTTGTGTGTTTTGTGATTTACTCCCTTCATCAAGTGGTATCAAAGCAAGGGTTCCTGAGTATGTAGACAGATCGCTGACCGTGAGGCAGTTTGCGTAGGACCTGAGGTTGTGGGTTTGCTGTGAAGATCAAGATGCCTCCACGAAGAAATTGTATTGGGAGGAATGCTTTGACAAAAGAGGGTTTTAGAGCCCTGCAAAGGCAAATCGATGCATTGCAAGAGGAGCTACGAAGAGGGTTTGAGTTGAGAACAAGAGAAGAAAGTGAAGATGAAGCTGAAGAAGAGCTATATGAGGAAGAACAAGAAGCTGCAGGAGATCCTGCAAAAATTAGGTTGTTGAGGGCCATTTTGAAGATCAGAAAGAGTCCCAGGATCAAAGTTTCTACATATTCTGGAGATTTGAATCCGGAATAGCTTATTGATTGGATCAATGACATGGAGGAGTATTTCGAGTATGAAGATGTGGAGGACCTAGATTGAGTCAAGTTTGCAAAAATAGAGTTGAAGGGCCACGCCAGTATTTGGCAGAAGGAGGTCCAATTAGAGAGGAATAGAAGAGGAAAAGGAAGATCACTAGATGGGATTGGATGGTGGAGAAACTGAAGAAGCAGTTCATTCCTGTGGACTATGAGATGGAGTTGCTGAAGAAGCTGCAAGGACTGAAGCAAGGTAACGAGTCTATTAAGGAGTATACAGAAGAGTTTTATAAAATTACTATCAGGATAGGCCATGCAGAGTCCAACAAGGAGAAGGTAGCCCGTTACATTAATGGGTTGAGGCCAAGTATTCAAGAGGAGCTGAGCCTGGTTAGAATGACCACCATAGAAGATGCGTACCAGTTTTCCCTAAAGGTGGAAGAGAAGTTGAATAAAAGATTCGATAGCAAGCAAAGGGGAAGAGGTCAAGGCAGAAGGATTGGTGGAAGACCCTATGGAGGCTGTAATGAAGATCAAAAGAAAAGTGAAGAAGCTGGCACCAATCGAAATCAGAGAGGGGATAATACCTACCGTCCTCATGACCAAAATAATGGTGAGCAAAGAGGAAGAGGCAGACCTGGGCAAGGACTCGGAAGAGGAGGTTTTAGAGGAACCTGTTTCCAATGTGGAGAAGAAGGGTATCGAGCATACGAGTGTCTGTAATATCAAGGAAGGACAAATAGAAGACCTGAAGGTAATGTACGAGTTGCACATGTAGATGAAGATGCACAATTAGAGCATTCTAAAGATGTTGAAAGAGGAGAAACCCTAGTTGTCAGAAGAACTTTGCTGAATGAGGAGAAAGAACCCAATCAGAGGAAGAGTTTATTCCGCACAAGGTGCAAATGTGAAGGTAAGTGTTGTGATATTATTATTGACAGTGGGAGCACTAATAATCTTGTTTCAGAGGAGATGGTTGACAAGTTGAAGTTGATAAGAAGAAAGCATCCGCATCCATATCGGATTGCATGGTTGCAGAAGGACCATAGAGTTTTGGTCAATGAGCAGTGTTTAGTGAAGTTCAAGATTGGGGACTACCATGATGAGGTGCTGTGTGATATCATACCGATGGATGCATGTCATATGTTATTGGGGAGGCCGTGGAAGTATGATAGGAGCATTGTCCATGATGGCCGTGCAAACACATATTCCCTAACAAAGGATGGAGTTCGTCATAAGTTGAAGCCCTTGAAGGAGATGGAAGAAAAGGTATGTAGTACTGCTAAAATTTTCTTGGTAGATGGTAGAAAATTTGTGGAGGGTACAAAGCATGAGTGTCATTGCTTTGCATTGATTCCTAAGATTAGTCAAGAGAAATGTGAAGATGTACTAGCAGAAATCTTAGAAATGTTAGAAGAATTTCAAGATATTGTCTCTGATAATGTGCCAGAAGGTTTACCACCGGTGAGGAACATAAGTCACCAAATGGATTTGATGCCAGGAGCTAGTTTGCCCAATAAGGCAGCCCACAGAATGACTCCTGTAGAGAGTGAAGAGCTGAACAGACAAGTTCAAGATCTGTTAAGGAAGAGACTGATAAGGGAGAGCTTGAGTCCATGTGTGGTACCTGCAGTACTAGCACCAAAGAAAGATGGAGAGTGGAGAATGTGTACAGAGTCTCTAGCCATAAACAAGATCACGATCAAGTACAGGTTTCCATTGCTAAGAATGGATGACATAATGGATTGTTTGAGTGGAGCCAAGTACTTCACAAAGTTTGACCTGAAGAGTGGGTATCACCAGATCTGAATCAGAGAAGGAGATGAATGAAAGACAACCTTCAAGACAAAAGAGGGTTTGTATGAGTGGTTAGTCATGTCATTTGGGTTAACCAATGCACCGAGCACATTCATGCGGCTCATGAATGAGGTATTGAAAGAATTTTTGAGAAGTTTTGTTATTGTTTATTTAGATGATATTTTAATTTTCAATAAGACTTGGGATGAGCATATGATGCATATCAGAAGAGTTTTGGAGAAGCTGAAGGAGGAGAAGTTGTTGATCAATCTGAAGAAATGTAGCTTTGCAAAGAAGTAGTTGGTATACCTGGGATGTGTTGTCTCAGAGGAAGGTCTTAAGATGGACCCAGAGAAGGTGAGGGCTATCATTGAATGGCCTATGCCAAGGAGTGCTTCTGAGGTAAGATCTTTTCATGGTTTGGCAAGTTTTTATAGAAAGTTTATCAGGAATTTTAGTAGCATTTGTGCACCCCTAATTGAGACAATGAGAGGGGACAGAAAAGAGTTTAGATGGACTAAAGGAATAGATAAAAGTTTTGATAAATTGAAGCAGAAAGTTACAGAGCAACCTATTTTAGTACTTCCAGATTTTAATAAGGTATTTCAGGTAGATTGTGATGCTATTGGTAGTGCTATAGGAGTTGTTTTGAGCCAAGAAGGTAAGCCCATTGCCTATTTTAGTGAGAAGCTTAATGATGCCAAGAAAAAGTATCCTGTTTATGATCAGGAGTTTTATGCTATAGTTCAGGCTTTGAAGAAATGGAGACATTATTTGTTGCTAAAGGAGTTTATTTTATATACTGATCATCAGGCTTTGCAGTATCTTAATAGTCAAGGAAAGTTGAACTAGAGACACTTAAAATGGGTTGAGTTTTTGCAGAGTTATACTTTTGTTTTGAAGCATAGGAGTGGGAAGTCCAATAGAGTTGTAGATGCCTTGAGCAGAAGGCAAAATTTGTTGACAGAAATGAAGATAGAGGTTGTTGGGTTCGATGAGCTCAAAAGTTTGTATCCTGAAGATCCAGATTTTGCAGAGGCTTGGAAAGCTTGTCTGGAACTTGTTACTTTGGACAGGACAAAATGGTTGGATTTCATAATCCAAGATGGCATGTTGTTTAAAAGAAGCCAGTTGTGCATTCCAAGGAGTTCCATGAGAGAGAACCTGATTAAGGAGAAGCATAGTGGAGGATTGGCTGGACACTTTGGTTGAGATAAGACAATTGCTATTGTTGGTGAAAATTATTATTGGCCATAGTTGCAACAGGATGTGAAGAAATTTGTGCAGATTTGCAGAGTGTGTCAGATGGCAAAAGGAACAAGTCAGAATACAGGGCTATATCAACCATTACCTATACCAGAGAAGCCATGGGATGATATCAGTATGGATTTTGTTCTTGGTTTACCAAGGACACAGAAGGGACATGATTCCATTTTTGTGGTGGTGGACAGATTCTCAAAGATGGCACATTTTATTCCTTGCAAGAAGACTAATGATGTTGTTCATATTGCAGAGTTATTTTTCAAAGAGGTAGTGAGATTACATGGTCTACCAAAGAGCATAGTTTCAGATCGAGATACCAATTTTGTTGGCTATTTCTAGAGGACATTGTGGAAGAAGTTGAAGATAGATTTGAAGTTTAGTTCTACACACCATCCACAGATTGATGTACAAACAAAAGTGGTGAATAGAAGTTTGGGTAACTTGCTATGATGCTTAGTAGGAGATAAGCCCAAGGGATGAGATTTGATTTTACCACAAGCAGAATTTGCTTACAACAATTCTGTCAATTGGAGTACTAGTAAATCACCATTCCAGATTGTATATGGGAATAGTCCAAGAAATGCTTCAGAGTTAAGGAATCTGGACAAAGGAGAAAAGACAAGTGCTGAGGCTGAAGACTTTACAAAACACATGAAGAATTTGCATGAAGAGGTGAAAAAGCATATTGATAAGATAAATATTCAGTACAAGGCTAAGGCAAATTAGAAGAGGAGATATAAGGAGTTCTAGGTAGGAGATGAAGTCATGGTTCACTTAAGAAAATAATGGTTCCTAATTGGAACATACAATAAGCTGAAAATGAAGAAATTTGGACCATGCAGAATTTTAAAGAAACATGATTCAGGAAATGCATATGAAGTAGAGCTACCGAGTGGGATCAACATTTCTCCTGTTTTCAACATTGCCGATTTATCAGAATATCATGAAGGTGGAACAGAGGATGGGCCAATCGAAGAATAGTGGAGTATTCTGGCATCTACTTCAACAGAGGAGATAGGAGAGATCTTGGATAGCCGTGTGGGAAAAAGTACTCGAAACAGACAATATGAAGAATATCTAGTGAAATGGAAAGGAAGGCCTATTGAAGATTCTTCTTGGTTCTATAAGGCAGAGGTTGACCGTTTGGGTTTTCCTCACACAAACACCTGAGACGTGACAGAGTCACTTCTCAAATTACCCTGGGTGTCTGATGCAGGAGCATCCAGTGGTGTAAGGGCAATCTTGCATCACCCAAAAAAAGGTGTGTTTCAAAATTATTGATGTTCTTTCCATTTCTTTTCAAAATTTGTGGTTCTGGTTCCATAATCGCTTGAATAATGATGTAGAACTTTCAATTTTTCTAAACTGCTAAAAATAGCAACCTGTTATTTTTAGAAAGTTTGCGTTTGGGTACGGATTGTAACTGAAAAATAAGACCTTTGGTGAAGGAATCACGCAAAGATCATTTGTGAGATGAAAGATATTAAAGTTTCTGTTTGCTGAAAAATGCCTGAAAATTATTCAAACTTAGGTTTGAGGCACTAAACGGCCCCGTATGGACCCAAAAATGGCCGAAACAGACAAAGCTCATTCTTTGTGCGTAGAGCACTCCACGAGATTTCCGACGCATAAAACAGTTCGTCAATCGGACACCCAGATCAAAAGTTATGGCTCTAGGAAGTTGACCTATTTTTGGAGGGAGATGCAAATTTCAAAATTAGGTTGTTGGCTGCCAAAAAGGCTATTAATAACCATTTTTGGGAACCCTGGGAGTAGAGAGAGGTAAGGGGGAAGTGTAGAGTCAAGAATAGGCTGATTTGGGGTTACAGAACGCTGATGATTCTAGAGTCTTGTGATAGGAAGCTATAATGTGTTGCAGCCTGTGGAGGGTTGATTCCTCTGATTGTATTTGAGCTTCTGTAATGTAATAAGTTGTCCAAATCAATAAAGAAAGTTCTATTTTCTATGTGTAATTTTTGTTGTTGTGTGTTTTGTGATTTATCCCCTTCATCAGAGGCTACTCCCAAATATCCTGAAGCTGCCCATAAAAGTACACCTCTCTCATTCCTGACAACAAATCCATAACATGCTTGCCTTGGATTTCCCTTGGATGCCCCATCAAAATTCAGCTTAAATCTTCCACTAGAAGGGGCCACCCATTTGGTTTTATCCCTTCTCTTCTTCCCTTTACCCATCCTGCAAGGAATCTTCAGACTTGGCCAAATCTTCATAGTATGATCATCCCAAGAAGTGAATTTACTTCCGCCTCTAAATTGTGCTTTTGTATTTAAGATCTCTATTAAACCAATCTCTGCGTTATGAACTTATTGATAGAAATTTCTTTCTCCTAAAAAATTCTTTGATTTCTTTCCCTCCAAATATGCCAGACTACCATGGAGGGGAGAGAAGTCCATAAACCACCTCAGAACCCTTTCTTTTGGAGCATTGGCCAACTTTTCAAGAAATCGACAATCGAATTGTTCTTTGCTCCTTTCCATCCTAGAATATTCAGGAAATGGTTCCGAAAAACCTCTGCTACCTGAAAACTCAAAAGCAAGTGATCAAGAGTCTCCTCATTTTGTTTACAAAGAACACATCTATTTGGACCATTTATGCCCAGCCGCTGTAGGATTTCCCCAGTTAATATACTCTTGTGGAGCACCGTCAAGAGGAAGGCTCCAGCCTTGGGAAGGACTTGATTATCCCAACAGAGTTTTTTTGGCCAACACTCAGTAGAATTACTATTTCTATCTAATTTCAATAAGTGATATCCTATCTTGACTATGTACTGCCCTGATTTAGCTCCGCACCATTGAATTTCATCCAGTTCATTATTACTGCAGACTTTTCTTTCACTGAGCACTTCAGTGAATTTCCTTTTAACTTCATCTTCAACATTGAACTCCTCCGCTTCAACCCATTTGACTCTTCCTTGCTCATCCTTTCCTTCGAAATAGTCCACCACCTTTTCCCCTATGACTTGAATCATTTGGATTTTTAGATCTTGAAATTCTTGAAAACTATCTAGCAACGCCTAGCCTTCCCACGAGTCCGTCCAAAAAATTGCTTTTTTCCTGTCATTTATACTCCATGTCAAATGGTCCAGAATTAGGGGTTTGCATTATTTCACAAAATTCCAAACCACCAAACCACCCCCAAGATTGGCAATAGTCAAGATTCTATTAGGGTCCACATCATCCAAATATTTGCTTTGGATTATTCTGCACCATAGTTTTTGGGGCTGTTTGACCATTTTCTAGACCAGTTTAGCTCCTAAAGCTTCATTTTGGAGCTTCAGTTCCCTCATTCCAATTCCTCCTTTATCCTGTGGGCAAGTAACTTTGTTCCATCCAATTAAAGGTATTCTTCTGACGTCCTTGGATCCTTCCCATAAAAACCTTTTCCAGCCACCTTCCAAATTGTTCTTAGCTTTGTTTGGCATAGGAAAGCAAAACATTAAATGAATTAGTACTACCCCTAGCACTGCTTTGAGCATAGTGATCCTCCCTGCTAAAGTCAACCGCCTACCCTTCCAGGCTTCCACTTTATTTTTGGAGTGAGCAATCACTTCTTCCCATTGATGTGACTTAACTGCCCCACAAAATAGAGGAGCCCCTAGATATTTAGTCAGTATTGAATCAACTTGACAACCCAAAATAGTAGTAATCTATTGTTGCCATCTTTTTGAAGTGCTGAAAAGATACATTCTTGATTTCTCATTGTTTATTATCTGTCTTGAAAGATTAGTGTAGCAGTCTAAAACTCCCCTTATTGCCTCCGCTTCTGCGAGACTCGCTTCTCTGAATAACATGGTATCATCTGCGAACTGGGCGTGAGTGATTGGTTCAATATTCCTAGCCACCCAAACTCCTTTCCATCCCCCAGACACCTGGCAATGTTTGATCATTCCTCCCAAGGCTTCTGCCATTAAAACAAAAAGACATGGGGATAGGGGGTCCCCTTGTCTCAATCCTTGCAAAATTTCAAAAAATTCGCATAATGAACCATTCATTGCTACTAACATTCTTGTCGTGGAAATGCACTAAAAAATACCTTCTAGCCATTTCTGTCTAAAACCCATTTTCTCAAGTACCTTTAGTAAAAAATTCCTTCTTACTCTATCATAGACCTTGCTCACATCTAGTTTGATTAACATACTTTTCTGTCTAGACTAATTGATAGAATGGATTACTTCATTAACCAAAATAATGCTATCAGTAATTTCCCTCTCTGGCATGAAGCCATTCTGATTTTCAGAAATAATTCTTCCAAGGATCGGTTTGAGTCTGTTTGCTATTGATTTGGCAATTATTTTATACACCGTATTGCATAATGAGATGGGCCTGAAATCGCTTACCATCTTGTATTCTAATTTTTTTGGAATTAGAGTGATGACTGTGTTGTTGATCTCTTTTACAAACTTGTTCTTCTTTCTGAAATCTTCCACGATCCTCCAAACCTCCTTGTCCACGATAGACCAACACTTCTTATAAAACAAGGCCGGGAAACTGTCAGGGCCTGGTGCCTTGTCCGGATGCAACTGAAAAGCTGCTTTCCTAACTTCCTCTTCTGTGAAAGGTTCCTCTAGTTTTCCCTTTTCTTCATCCCTAAGAAATTGATTTATGCAACTTGTGGCTGGATCGTTATTCCTCCAATCGAACCCTTCTTTAGGAGCCAAATTTTTTTGAAAATAGTTAACAATCTCCTTCTCTATTTCTTCAAGTTCCTTTAAAACGACCCCATTCTTGTTGGTGAGCTCTGATATTTTGTTCATCATTCTTCTTGCTTTCACTTAATTGTGGAAAATTTTTGTGTTTCTATCCCTCGCTTCTAGCCAAACTTCTCTGGCCTTATTCCTCCAATACTCTTCTTCTCTAGCTAGGTGTTCGTCCCATTCTGCCATTAATTCTTTTTCTTTTATATAATCACTTTGAAACATTCCATCCTTTATTATTATTTTGTTTAGAGCCTCTAATTCTCCCTCCACTCTTTCCTCATCTAGAAAGATATCTTTAAATGTTTCTTTATTCCATTGCCTTATTCTTTTCTTTACATGTGCCAACCTTTTACAAAAAATATAACTAACTAAACCTCCGTTTCTAAGGATCTCTGACCACCACTGCCCAATCAGTTCTACCAACTCCTCTCTCCACCACATTTTTTAAAATTTAAAATAAGAATTTCTGGGCTTGACTAAGGCTCTAATCTCCAATTTGATGGGTTAATGATCAGATAAGGAGCAAGGTAATATACTTGATTCTATCCCCCAATCAATTTCCAACCATTCCATGCTACACAAAAATATGTCCAAACATTTAGCAATATTAGTGAAACCTTCTCTTCTATTGGTCCAGGTGAATCTACCTTCTTTAGGTGGAAAGTCTATTAGTCTTCCCTCCTCCACAAATTTTTTGAAATCTTTAGCAGAGCTATTCTCTACTCGCATGCCTCCTCTTTCTTCCCTAAGACCGCATTAAAATCTCCTCCCAATATCATTCTTTCTTCTCCAATCGTCTGAAATTTATTTAGAATACTCCTCCAAACTTCTCTTTTATCCTCTGATTTGATTGGGCCATAAACACTAAAAATCCAAAAGGTAACATTGAATTGAGTCAAGAATACTTTACCTGAAATCCAATTTTGGCATATCTCAATCTCTCTGATATCTACTTTGGATGGATTCCACATCAATCCAACACCTCTTGTCCTCCCTCTTGGTTCACTAAATACTCTTGTTAGAGGTCTGCAATGCCTTGTGAAATTTATTGCTTCTTCCTAAACCAACCTAGTTTCTTGCAAAAGTATTATATCCATCATCTGTTTAGATAATTGGCGCTTGATTGCACGCCTTTTGTTAGGGGCATTTGAGCCCCTAACATTCAATGATAAGATTTTCATGGCTTCCCAAGGGAGGTGCTTCCTCCCTTGGATCTCAACATATACTTCTTGATTCTTATCAACCCTTTGTCCGCTGCATAGTCCTCTCTTTTTTCTTTATCTGTCTTCCTCCCTAACTTCTTCCCTATTCCAGATTTGCCTCGGGTACCTCTTGCCATAGTTTGACTAATGTGTCTATGATCAATTATTCTGATCTCCTCCCTATCCTCCGCAGCCCCCTCATCTTCTGACCAAGACTCGCTTAAGTCGTCTCCTACTTCCAAAGTTTCCATCACGAACTCCAGATTGGATTCCTCCCTATCTTCTTGATTCCCTTTACTTACCAACGCCTCCGACTCCTCTGGAGGATTGATTTGCTCATTCATCTCCATCCTATCTTCTGGCTTCTTTATAATTTCTGGGGAAAGATCTTCTACATTTGCCCCAGGCTCATTTTTTGATTCCCTCTCATCCTCCTTGACTGGATTCGTTTGATCCCTAATTGCCGATTCTGCCAAAATTCCTAGTCTTCTTTCCGAATGCTGAGATACTAAGTTATCCCTTTCAGTCTCCTGATTCTCCAATTCCTTCCTTTCTTCTCCTGCGCTTCCATTGTTCGTGCGAGGTATGTAATTCACTTCCTCTTTTAGATTTCCAGGGCATCTTGATTCCATGTGCCTTCTACTTTTGCAATGAAGAGAAAAAAACTTTTTTTCCTCAAGCTCGATATCCTGTTCCCAAGCTCCTACCGAAGTGATCAACTTTATTTTCTTCAAAATTTTCTTTATTGCTATCAAATTAATTCTTGCATAGTAGATCAAATCGCTGTTCCCCATATCTAGATCCACCACATTTCCCAAGGTATCTCCTATTTGATATAGGCAACTTCTTGACCAGTATTCAAAGGGTAGATTATACAGCCTTATCCAGATCGGTTCTTTATAAGGGTCAAAGTTCTTCGGGTTAAAATTTGGTCTCCATTTCTACACATAGATGTGATATGGACCCATCTTCCACAACATTTTTTCCAGAATTTTATCCCTTTCTGCCTCCCCTTGGAAATCAACCACAAAAAATTGCTTAGGGATGAAATGAACAATTTCGCTGCTTCCCAGTTTTCACCGATCCATTCCTTGATCTAAAACTTTGATCTGTTCCTTCCGATTACCCTGCCTATTAATACTGATCGTTCTAGGGCTTCAATATCTTTGTCGACTTTCTCCATCACATTTATTTCAATCTATTCCTCCTGCTGTTGAACCGATTCCCCTCTGCTAATATCCGCAAAAGTTCTCCTTTCGCTTCTGATTGGAATTGTGTTGACTCTTGTCGCGGCATAAGGCACTTTGCATCCTGGGTTTGAAAGCGCTCCATCTCCTTTGTCACCTTTGCCACCTTCTTCTACAAAAAAATCTTTCGCCTACTTTTTCGCATCTTTCGCCTGCTCCATTTCGCTCTATATATGTTATATTTATAATGTATCTATATTTATGTTATATTATAGTTTTTTTTTTGCACTTTAATAACAAATATAGTTTGGAATTTTTCCTAGGTTAAATTTTTAATACGACCATACAATAGATACATAAAATGTCAAAAAATATATTAAATATCAATTAATATAAATTTTATTATTAATATATACAAACAAAATATAAGATATTGAAGTGCAAAAAAAATCTCTAAGTTCCCTATTTGATAGTTTACTTTATGTAATTTCATTATTTTTTATTAAAAAATGGTAATATAGGTTTTGGAAAACCCTTTAAACGCACATAAAAATATCAAAAAATATATTAAATATGAATTAATATACATTTTATTATCAATATAAATATTAAATATTGAAATATTAATAAATAGGATGCAAAATTTAAAATAAAATAAAACACTATTAAAAATAAAATAGTATTTTTTTATTTTAATAGAATTTAAATTAAATTTTTCTTTATTACTTAATCCAAATAATTAGTCATATTATTTAATTTTATATTCAATTAAATTAACACGTATATATATTGGTCTAAACATGCTACAACTTGCACATACAATCAACTGTGATGTTTCATGTTTTGAATCCCTTCCTAGTACAACACATTCTATTCATTGTCATTGTCTCTTTTCGAGAATTCAACTAGTTAATTTAGCTAATTGGAATGCAATTTGTCAAAGCTTTCCTCTATTCAACAAGTTAATTTATAAAATTCACATTTTCTACATTCTCCAATGCAAACTTCATTGTAGTCTATGCTAACCAAACAAACATTAAATCAAATTCAAAATGAACTAATCAATTCCACATCAATATTAAAAAATATTTAATCTAAGAGAAAAAATATCAACTACAAAACACATACTATTATTACAACACTACAAGGCAGTATTGGCCACTATGTGGCACTTGTTTGATTTGTTTTATTTCTATAATTTTATATTTATAGGTGTTATAGATGTATTTAAGATATTAGTATATAAAACTATCCAAATAATTTGTGCAATGAGTTGGTATGAACTGTTACTCATGAAATATGGGTCAATGATTTTGACTTAAAAACTATACAGTTAAATCATGATATAAATATCATAATTTTCACACACTACAAAAAAAAACCTCTACTTATCAAATAATTTTTGTTCATAAAATTTTGACACTATTTAAATATTTAAATACTTTAAGATATGGAACTAATAATTTATAAAAATGCTGGATAAATTAACATAAATATTTTAACTACTAATGTAGAAGTATTAATTTCAAAATATAAGTTAAATAAAATTTATCATATAGATTAAATAGAATTTATAAGTTAAATAGACAGATATATCTAATCTTTTAAATAGATATTTATAGTAGTAATGAAAATTTTAAAAATTTAAATAAAAATAATAATTTTTAAAAATTAAGTTAAAAAGGAAAATAACATTATCAACTTCTAAAATTTATTAAAAAAAAATCCCCTTGGTTTTCCCTATGGATTGGATCGACATAACATAATCTTATAAAAACGGAACATATTTTTTTTGAAAAAATGGAGGAAAAAGACAGGAAGAGTTTTTGGACAAACAGATTCAATGGCGAGGAATAGAATCTTCCCTATGATGAGGAGGTTTTTATTTGTTAGATTATGTGTCAACATTGCTGTTGACAAAGTGCTTCCCTCTTTGATAACTCTTTTATCTAAATTTGGGGATTGGGTGCAGCAAATCGTTCATGAGCATTATCAAGTGATGTGTCTCAATTATTGCAAGCAGGGATATGCTTGGGCTGTGTGTGGAGCTTCTAAAGATGGAATCACAAGGAAAAATATTCAGTAAGAGTCCTTCTCTTGAGGAGGCTATTAAACCCATGGAGAAGATTGGGAGGTTGGATAGTCCTCTCTTTTACAAGACTAACTCTAAGACTCTGGTGGTGGAAAAGAGTAATGAGAAGGACAGAGTTCATCCTCCAACAAGGAAAATCGTAAAGATAAGTCTTCAGATAAGAATTGTTGCATTCTTCTCAATTTAAACCAAGTTCCTCAGTTTGAGAAGTCAGCCGGTTAATTCTTGGGACATCAACTTGAAATAAAGTTCCTTGAAAATTTTTGGTTTCAAACCACCTTGAATTGGTGGCCCTGTTTTATGGGGCGGTTCTGCCTTAGTTTTGTTGTCTTCCCCGTGTATGGGGATTAGTTTTTTGCAGCTGTTTCTTGTAGTGCTCCTTGCTATTTCTTGGCGTAGCTGCTCCTGTTGTTTTTTTGTTTGGGGTGTGTCCCCTTCTTTACAATTCCTGTTCATAACTAGATCAAAAGCATTTACCATAATAAAAAAACATTCTATTAACAAAAGCTTTGTATTTCTCTGATTTGAAAGTTAACAAACGTTCATTCAATTCAATAATAATACATTTTACTAAATTGTTGACCCATAATATTTAAAAGAACTAGCATTTAATTTTTAACCAGGAAAGGAGAAATAAAACCATTGCTTTTGGAATTATTCATTGAAAGTGTTATTCAATAACCTGATCAATCAAACAGCAGAAGGATTCGGTGATTGCCATAAATTGCTACACCATCAAGTGCTCTTGCTTTTTATTGTGGAAGCTTCAGTGCTGAACGGTGGATGTGAAGCATCTTTTTCATCTTCTTTACTACCAATATTGAATTTTCCATATATGTCTTGCTTGTAGAATTGCTTTGTTCTGTAGATGAGAACACCCGCTACTGCACAGCCCACCATGCTAACTGCTGCCATTATCAAAAAGGTTGTGCAGAAGGACCTTTCCCAACACACATGAGCTCATCTAAAGCATCATTCCTACCCACATTTTCTGCTTTTGCACGTCTGTCATAGAGGTACCCAGCAACCCTAACAGAAAACAAGTAGGATCCCAGAAGACTGGAACTTTGGCCTATATTGTACAGAATGGCAAAGTGACGAAGCCCAAATAGTTCAGAAATGATGGAGAACATGAGAGGCGACTGTGCACCGAAGCACATGCCAATGAGAATGGAGGCCACATAGATTGAGCCTGGAAGTGCAAAAGCAATTAGGAGATGACCCACACAGGCAATTGCCAGAACCAGGCTCAGCAGGAAAGGCCTGGGAATGGAGTACTTTTGTACAAGTATTTCTGAGATAGAGCCTGATCCCACTCGCCCTAAAAAGTTCCATATGCTAAACAGGGAAACAAAAGCGCTGATGCTTTCTTTTGGGTATTGCAGGGATTTTCCAATTTGTCCCATGTTGTCTATTGCAGTGATTGTAGAGCCCAGGCCACATGTTGTTGCCAAGAACAGTATCCAGAAGTCTATGCTCATCAGTGCTTGAAAAACTGTGTGATCTTGACCTCTCACAGGCCATTTCTTTTGGGATTTGATATTCTCCTTGTTTGATAAGTCTTTTCTATTACAATCTGAAACACCGGTAAAACATGAAATAAGTTTTATTAACAGTAGGGATCTCATCCTTTCTCCTCAAGCTTAGCTGCTCTATATAAAACACCAAGAATTTGAACACTGGTTAAAATCAATTCAATCATATCAACATTGGATGAAAATTTTCCCACTGACATAAGTTAAATTTGCTACAGCCTGTTTTTCCCATTTCAATAATTCAAAGGAAAACAAAAAGTGGGATGCATCTTCGGTGCCTTGAGACACTTACTTTCTTTGTATTGTGTTGGTGCTTTGATATTGTTTATAAGTAGGACGTATCTGTGTTGGTGTTTTAGTTCATTAGGAGGACAATTATTTCTACAGTAGATCGTTAAAGCTAATCCGATGGGGGTTCAGAACTTTATATCTCATGAACTTTATGATCCTCGTGCCTACAACTGTGAGTATAGCTTTAACAAAGATGTTGAATGTAAGTTAAAATGGAGACATCTTATCAATAAGATTTAGAATACCACCTTAAAAAAAATTGCTATACTAGATTATATAATTATACCTAACTGCTTGGAGGTCTGAAATGATTAATCTAAACATCTTGGTTCTTTAACTTCCTTCTTCCTACAACTAATTTCTTTTTTTTTTTAATGTTATCTATTAAACTTTCCATGTACCAGTTAGCCTGCTACCACCTTACTTTGTGACTTGTCCCTTTATGATTCCAATGTACATCATTTCTCCAGCACTATAATTGTAACTGTTCTTAGCAATTATAAAAGATTTTAGTTAATATTCCCACGTTTAAAAAAATTATAAATAAAAAACTCTATAGTACTTTATATCTATATGCTCTGCCATATAGTATTCTCTATTCTAGATTCTATCCAATATATAAATCTATTATAGAATTTATATGTGAAATTCACCGGTTGAAGAGTCTAATCCTTGACTTCTGGATGCATAACTTGTCAACTCCTTGCGGAAATCATGATTCTTGGATTTCTCTATATCTGACAATGTTGTTGTTTCGTTGGACTGTAGCTTTTGACGCTGTGAGCGTATGACCACCAGCAATGGCACGAAGATAGTCAGAATTGTTGTTACAGCAAATAATCGAATAACAGAAAGTGGAAGATGCAGCCTGTTTTCCAGTAAAATGAACACCATAAGGAAGTCCGCCAGCACCAGAGCCATGACAAGAAAAACATAGAAATTCTTAATCTCATTCTTCTCCTTTGGATACTCCTCTATCGGCCTTATGAAAACCATGAAGGCAAGCACAACAGTAGTAGGGAGCGTAGCAGCTAGAAATATGAGAAAGCTGGGGTTGTCTCCATTGACAGCGAGGTATATCTGAGTGATGATTGCCCCACTCAGACCTATAAAGCCCTCTAACAACCCAATAACCAGCCCCCTTCCCCTAGGGAAATTCTTCACACAAGTCACAATTACAGCAGTGTTTATGAATGTCATGGAGCTGCCCCCAATTAACTGATATAAATACATTTGCCACTTTGCTGGCCTGGCTACTCTGCCCGTCACAGACAGCCAAATCATCATATAGCCACTGCTGTTCAAGACTGAACCTATGCCTAGGACCACCCATGGACAAGAAATTTCATTAATGATTCCTGCAATGATCCCTACGTTTAACCCCAAGTCCTTGAAAAAGGCCAGCATGTCTATGACTTCTTGGTCATAACCAAGCTTTACTTTGATGGTCTGTGAATACATACCAAAAATGTATGTTGATCCGGCAAATGACAGGATGAAAAAGGACGACACTGCCATCATCCATCGGTTTCTTAAGCTCCCTATAACAGCTCCTAGTGCACCTTCCATATCTAATGTTAAAGTAAAGCAAAGTTTGGTTTTGGGTTTTTAAATGCTCAGGGCTTATACGTTATGTTGCTCAAAGAAACTAGGCTGCATAGCTATTTTATTTTAATCTGGTGAGGCTCAGAATTTAAAACCCGAGTTCAAACCTAAATGAGAGAGATTTCATAAGAAAAACCAATTACAAAAACACCAACATTACATGCAACCTATTTCCTCATAGATATGGAACTAAAAGACTAGGAAGGAAAGGGTTCGCCAGAAGTTGCACAGACTGACAACGAATCTAACCTATAACACACATAGAACCATATTATAAAGGAGGGAAAAGGCTGAGCAAGAGGCTACAGAGATCCACACCCACTCTGAGCTTAAGTTAATGGGGTCAAACACTTCATTAACAAAAGAATGTGCCCTAAAAACACAAGCAATTCAATGAGCTTAAGATTGGTAACATGACACGGGATTAAGCCTAATTCTAAGAGAAATCATCCTAGCATTGCTAACAACTAAAGCTCAATGACCTCACATCCAATCGTTCAGCATGAAGTGTTAAGGAGATCGCTAAGGTATCTTTAACTAGCATATAATAAATGGGATCAAGAAACAAAAATGGAAGAGTATGAATGAGAAATTAGAATTATGATGGTCAATTTATAGGGTTGCACTGGTCAGCAATAGTCCAAGCAAATTGGAATTTAACAGATAAGACATGTCTCATAGTTTCATGTGGTCCAAACTAAATAGGATGCTACATTTGTGAGGAAAATTTGAACGTGGGGATGGGATAACATACTCTCAAATTGAATCGAATCCACGGTGTAAATTTATTCCTCACAATCAGGAAGAAACCTATGTCAAACACCAGACAGGTTTATTTGGTAAAGTTAATCAATCTTTATCAAACTTTTTTGGTGGGATTGCACCCAAATCCAGCATTATTGCACAATATATGCAAGTGTCAAATATTTAATCTTTGTCATTATGTTCACTTATTATATGTTTTACCAACTCCAAGAAATTCCTCCACTCAAAAGTGTAATGGCGGTTCACTCTATCTAAAAAATATCCAAAAGTCTCATGGAAGTCGAGAATGTTAAATTTTCAGGATAACCCCAAAAATTTCCATTACAATAACTCGTTGATTAATGTAAGGTGAAGTCCATAGTGTGCTTTTGACCAATCCAATTGCAAATACTACCCATGCTTTCCTTGTTCCATTTTCAGTGGAGTTTGATAAATCGATTGATCTTTTCTCCACCTCTCTAGTCTTTTCTTGTACAATGGTAAGATTTTTGTTGTGGGGGGCCTCCATTACATGTAAATGTTGTTGCAAAACGCTTTTCTTGTACATGTCTCCTAATCTAATACTAATATATAACATTAATCTATAAAAGTAGATATATCATATAATCTCACTTCGCAAAAGTTGCATCCAGGTCTCAAATTTGATGGTCTACCATTTTTTCAATTTTAGATTGTATTTTACAACCATAAAATTTATGAGACAGTATAACTTGACTTGTCAAATTTTTATAAAACCGTATGTATATATATGACTCTTCAAATTATTCTTAAAACATAAAATTTTATTATAAGGAAATATAATATAATATACTTATTTATAATATATATCATTTTATAATATTTTGTTATAGAAATATAAATGATGTTTTTTTTAATACAATGTTTAAATCTTAAACTTTAAAAAAAAATTGATGTAGAAATAATAAATTTTAAAAATCAATTTATAAACAAATCTTTTTATTTATTGTTTTTTATTTTTAAAAATCAATTTAGAAACAAATCTTTGCTTTTTATATACTTGTAGTTGTTATTCATTGTTTATTATATATGGAATAAGGATAAATTTACAAATTACAATTATAGAGATTAAGAAGAGCTATAAATTGTAATTAAGAGTTGATAAAAAAAATTGATGGTTCATTGTCAAGTACAAAACACATTGTGGCGATTGAAAGTTCTCTCAGACTTCAAAAGAAGAGCAAGTTGGTTTGTGGAGCAGCTTGGTGCTCTTTCATGGTCTTAATTAGACCTTGTTCCTATACAGGGCTGCTGGTTTTTAACTTTATGGCCTATTTTTGTCTTGGTTTGGTGAGATGCCCTGTTTCTTATTTTACTATGATAGTATCAATGATCAGCTTTAAAAATCCTATCTAGCCAAGGGAAGATTCAATATAGTTGTGAATGTCAAGGTGAATCGTTTGAACCAATTGATTTGAGCTGATCACCATGAAGTTTCTCCAAAGGAAGAGGCTTATTGTTTGTAGTTTTGTTTGTGACTAATGTTGATTGATGCTCTTTTTCACAATCTTTAGGTTGCTCCTTTTTTGTAACTTACATTTTTTCAATATAAAAAAAATTCACTCAAACATTTTTTTGACAATTTATATTTTTCTTAAAATGTCAATTGAAAAGTAGTTAAATGACCAAACCGTCATTAAATTTTTATATGACAGGTAGGCGTGACCGTCAAATTCCAGGCCTGGTTGCATCTTTTTTTTTTGGGTAATCTATTTTTTTTGGTTCGGTTAAATTTGTTGAGAAAACAAATAATATCTTTCCACTCTTTAGCTTGATAATATCATGGATATATTTGATCTAATCATTCACATTGTTCTTTAGATTTTTAGATGATGAACTATTCTCTTTCTTCAATGACAACTTTGCAATTTAGAAGCTTTTACCTTAAAATTATTAGTCCTTGCCTTATAGGTGGGAGACTAATGTTTTCGCTGCGCTCATCTCTATTAATGCAAATGTCAGAAATGTGCCGCTAATGTTAACGCTATAGTATGTGGCGTTGATTTATTAAAAGGGAATTTTCATTTTTTTTTTGCAATTTTGTCATTGGCTGTCGGTAATTTCCTCAAGGTTTTTTGTTTTTCTAATTGCAAAATAATTTCAGGGCAAGCAAGGCAAAAATGTAATCGTTTCCTAATGTTTTGTCGGTATTGGAAATATTTCATGACTTTCTAATGTTCTTTGATATAGTCGTGTCTTAACGCCCAGTGTTTCTGTCGATGCATGGTATTTTAAGAGGACATTGTGCATTTAATAGTCCCTTATTTTCATTTATTGTGAATAGACTGAACTGCAGGCGTCATTAATGGCTTATGGTGTGAGGTTTTTAGTCTGTCGAGCAAAGGATTATTTGCGTTGTTTATTCATTTGTTCAGATTGTTTAATGAGGGTGAAGTCTGTGTCTATTGAGAGGGTTTCCATCCATTGTGTTGGAAGCGAAAAAGGAGGCATTTGTAAGTTCCTACATCTTTTACACAATCATTTTTATTTTGTTTATTCATTTGGTCAGATTGTTTGATGAGGGTCAAATATGTGTCTGTTGAGAGGGTTTATGTGTATCATATTGGAAGCGAGAACCGAGGCATTTGTAAGCTCCTATATCTTTTATAGTGTTGTTTTATAGTTTTTTACATTTTTGCATTTTATGGGTTAATGTCTATTGTTTGTTGTTGTCTGCATTTTATGGGTTAATGCCTATTCTTCCCTATCTTTTAGTGCTTTTATGGGTTAGCCTATGTTGTTGAGTTAACTTTTCTGCTAGCCATGATTAAGAATGGAACTAATCTTTTGTCTGCATGCATGCATGCCAATTACACTCTAATCTATAAAATGAAAATGAAAATTAGGTCTGAATAAGTTCAAAATGTCTTGGTGTAAAATCATTTCATGGGTTGGTAATGTTTTGTTGCTATTGGAAATATTCCATGGCTTTGTAATGTTCTTTGATATAGTCTGTTTGATTAGTGTGAAATCTGTGTTTGTTTAGCAGGTTTATATCTATCGTATTGGAAGTGAAAAAGGAGGCATTTGTAAGTTCGTATATCTTTTGCACTGTCATTTTTGCGTTTATTCATTTCTTCAGAGTGTCTGTTGAGAGGGTTTATGTCTATGGTATTGCAAGCGAAAAATAAAGCCTTTGAAAGTTCCTATATTTTTTACAGTGTCATTTTATAGTTTTTTTCATCTCTGCATTTTATGGGTTAATGTCTATTGTTTGTTGTTCTCTTCATTTTATGTGTTGACGTGTGGTCTTCCCTATCTTTGAGTGCCTCTATGGGTTAGTCTCTGTTGCTGAGTTAAAGACTTAACACCATAATTCATTAATGTTGACTTCTGTGCTGACCACAATTAAGAATGGAACTAATCTTTTCTTTGCACGCATGAATGTGAAGTGCACTTGGATGTATTAAATGAAAATGAAAATTAGGTCTAAATAAGTGAGCAATGTTTTCAGTGCGGTCATGTCTATTAATGCATTGGTCAGAAATCGTGATGCTAATGTTTATGCTATACTTTGTGGGATTATTTTATTTTATTAAAAGGGAATTTTCACTTTTTTTTGGGCAATTTTGTCATTGGTTGTTGGTATTTTCCTCGGGGTTTTGTGTTTTTCTAATTGCAAGATAGTGGAAAAATAATTTCGGGGCAAGAAAGGGAAAAATTTAACCGATTCCTAATGTTTTGTCGCTATTGGAAATGTTTCATGGCTTTGTAATGTTCTTTGATATGGTCATGTCTTCCCGCCCAATGTTTCTATCGACGTGTGGCATTTTAAGAGGACATTGTACATTTATCAACCTCTTATTTTCATTTATTGTGAATAGACTGAAATGCAAGCGGCATTAATGACTTATGGTGTGAGGTTTTAAGTCTGTCGAGCAAAGGATTATTTGCGTTGTTTATTCATTTGCTCAAATTGTTTGATGGGGGTGAAATCTGTGTTTGTTGAGAGGGTTTATATCTATTGTATTGGAAGTGAAAAAGGAGGCATTTGTAAGTTCCTATATCTTTTACACATTCATGTTTGGGTTGTTTATTCATTTGCTCAGATTGTTTGATGAGGATGAGATCTGTGTCTGTTGAGAGGGTTTATGTCTATCGTATTGGAAGCAAAATATGAGACGTTTGTAAGATCCTATATCTTTTACAATGTCATTTTATAGTTTTTTGCATCTTTGCATTTTATGGGTTAATGTCTATTGTTTGTTGTTCTCTGCATTTTATGGGTTAATGTCTACTCTTCACTATGTTTGAGCGGTTTTATGGGCCAGTCTCTGTTGTTGACTTAAAGACTTAACACCATAATTCATTAGTGTTGACTTCTCTGGTGTCCATGATTAAGAATGGACGTAATCTTTTCTCTGCATGCATGCATGCCAACTGCACTTTAATCTATTAAATGAAAATGAAGATTAGGTCTAGATAAGTGCAAAATGTCTTGGCAAAAAATCATTTCATCAATTGGTGATGTTTTCTTGCTATTGGAAATATTTGATGTCTTTGTAATGTTCTTTGATATAGTCAGGTTTTGTAGCGAGTATTCCTGTCAACGCGTAGCATTTTAACGAGGGCATTTAACATTTGAACATTAGTCCCTAATTTTTATTTATTGTCAATAGACTGAAGTACAGAAGGTGTCCCTTTCTTGCCGCGAAATTATTTTGCAATTAGAACTTCATTTTGCGATTGTCTCATTGGCATTTGATATTTTGCTTGTGGTTTTGAATTCACCCATATACAAATGATATCTTGTTGTAGCATGTTTGTTATTAGGGTAGAATTTGAGCTATACTCTTGCAATTTCCTGATTGGGTTTTGATATTTTGATCATGGTTTTGTATTTTTTCAATTCAAATTAATTGTGCATTCATGAAACAGTGATACACATTGAGAGATGTTTATCTGTTCGAGATATATCTGATGTGGCATGGATGTTTTGATGCATGTACATCACATATATCTTGAATAGATAATACTTCTCTTCAAGATGTGTATTTTGAGTTGTTGCAATGGAGTTTGTGCTATTTTTTTACAATTTTCTGATGGGTTGTTGATACTTTATTCTTGGTTTTATATTTCCCCAATTGCAAATCATTGTTTGGAGCAAAGAAGCAAAAACATTTATCAATCCCTGGTGCTTTGATGTTATATATATGTCCTTGGTGCGATTGTTTCTGAGGGCCCATGGCATTGTCGATAGTGGTGCACGTGCCTTTTGTGTATGGCCGCATTTTACCTTTATTTGGATCTAATTTTCACTTGTTGTAAATAGATTCAAGTGCAGTCACCATTAATGGATTATGGTGTTAAGTTTTATGGCTATAAAACAAAAGGTTCTTGTTCATTTGCTTAGATTGTTGTTAAAGACCTAACACCATAATTCATTAATGTTGAGTTCTCCGTTAGTTGGCATTAACAGCACAATTAATGTTTTGTATGCCATGCATGGATGCCAACTGCAGTGGAATGTATTAAAACAAAATCACAAGTTCATGTTTGCACTGCCTAATTTACTATGTATATATGTATGCATATGTGTATGTATCTATGTATATATAGGTGCATATATATATGTGTGTGTGTGTGTATGTATGTATATTTATATGTACATATATGTGTGTGTGTGTGCGCGCGTGCGTGCGTGTGTGTGTATGTATGTATGTATGTGTATATATGTGCATGTGTTTATGTATGTGTATGTGAAGATGCATTCCAATTTCTGATTAGACATGTCAAGTAGTATCGACAATGGGACCTGCCCGCCAGAGTAATGTAGAGAACAACAAACAATAGACATTGACCCAAAATAAAGGCCAAATTTCATTTCAATAGATTGAAATAGACATCTTGAACAAAAGTTTAATTTGTTCAAGATATGCATCATGTCCACGGATCAAAAGATACATGGAACATTAGATATATCTTGAACAAATAGACATGTTTGAATGACTATCACTATTTCATGGACACACAATTAATATGGATTGGGAAAATACAAAACCAGGAGAGAAATACCAAGAGTCAACAAGAGAATTGCAAAAATAAGCCTGAACTTCCTTTTAATAAAATAATGCCACAAACCATAGGATAATCATTAGGAGCACAGTTTTGGGGAAATGCATGAATAGGCAATAGTGCAGAGAAAACATTAGCCTTTGCACTGGTAATTGTTACAAACACCATGAGCAAATTATGAAAATTATTTCGAGACCGAAAACATGATTAAAACAACACAAGTGCTTTAAAATGATGCAGATTGGTTTGTAACAGTATACATACCAATAGCAGATATTGTTAATTGAAATTATTGGATTATGGGCTTAAGCCTTTAATTGACTAGCAGAGCTTAAGCCATAAAGGCAGAACATATGAAACACAAACGCTAAACTATGACCGTAATATTTGCAATGTAAACCGTAGGGAAACAGAATTCCTAAACTATGACTTCAAAAATTGTAATATGGAAGCTGCTGCCTAGGTTGACATTTGTCTTTCCCTAGGGTTTATATTTGCAATTTATAAACCCTATGGAGAGACAAAGGCCAACCTATGAATGTAACAGCTGTAATGAAGAACAATATAAACCGTGCAAATGGAAAATAGTAAGAGGTATACCTGGTATTTTTAATATTTCTATTCTTCCCTATCATTGAGTGTTTTTATTGTTTAATGTCTGTAAAAAAATCTCTGCACTCATACAAACACTTGATGATGGGAAACAAGAGAAATTAGGCCATTGCAGAGATAAAAAAAACTAGAGAAAGAATTATGATGTAAAACAAACAACAGAGATTAAGCCATTAGAGGGACTCCAAAAAAAATGAAATGACAGTGTAAAAGATATAGGAACTTTCAAATGCATCATTCTTCGCTTCCAACACGATAGATATAGGAACATTAGATCTAATTTTCATTTATTGTGAATACATTCAAGTACAACCGTCAATAATGCATTATCTATTATTCCCTATCATTGAGTGCTTTTATGGATTAATCTTTGTTGTTGAGTTAAAGACTTAAAACCCTCTCAACAGACACAAATTTCACCCTCATCAAACAATGTGAGCAAATTAATAAACAAGGCAAAAATGACAGTGTAAAAGATATAGGAAATTACAAATGCTTTGTTTTTTGACAGATTTCACTGTCATCAAATAATCTAAGGAAATAAATAAATTCAATGCAAATAATCTTTTGCTCGACAGTCTTAAAACTTGACACCACAATCCATTAATTGCAACTACACTTCAGTCTATTCACAATAAATGACATTAATGAATTATGGGCTGAAGTCTTTCACTCAGCAGCAGAGATTAACACATAGAAGCACTCAAAGATAAGAAAGAGTACACAGTAATGCACAAAATTCAGAATAGAACAAAAAGGTTCTTGTTCATTTACTTAGATTGTTGTTAAAGACCTAACACCATAATTCATTAATGTTGAGTTCTCCGTTAGTTGGCATTAACAACGCAATTAATGTTTTGTATGCCATGCACGGATGCCAACTGCAGTTGAATGTATTAAAACAAAATCACAAGTTCATGTCTGCACTGCCTAGTATACTATGTATATATGTATGCATATGTGTATGTATCTATGTATATATATAGGTGCATATATGTGTGTGTGTGTGTGTGTTTATGTATGTATGTATGTGTATATATGTGCATGTGTTTATGTATGTGTATGTGAAGATGCATTCCAATTTCTGATCAGACATGTCAAGTAGTATCGACAATGGGACCTGCCCGCCAGAGAAATGTAGAGAACAACAAACAATAGACATTGACCCAAAATAAAGTCCAAATTTCATTTCAATAGATTGAAATAGACATTTTGAACAGAAGTTTAATTTGTTCAAGATGTGCATCATGTCCACGGATCAAAAGATACATGGAACATTAGATATATCTTGAACAAATAGACATGTTTGAATGACTATCACTATTTCATGGACACACAATTAATATGGATTGGGAAAATACAAAACCAGGAGAGAAATACCAAGAGTCAACAAGAGAATTGCAAAAATAAGCCTGAACTTCCTTTTAATAAAATAATGCCACAAACCATAGGATAATCATTAGGAGCACAGTTTTGGAGAAATGCATGAATAGGCAATAGTGCAGAGAAAACATTAGCCTTTGCACTGGTAATTGTTACAAACACCATGAGCAAATTATGAAAATTATTTCGAGACCGAAAACATGATTAAAACAACACAAGTGCTTTAAAATGATGCAGATAGGTTTGTTATAGTATACATACCAATAGCAGATATTGTTAATTGAAATTAATGGATTATGGGCTTAAGCCTTTAATTGACTAGCAGAGCTTAAGCCATAAAGGCAGAACATATGAAACACAAATGCTAAACTATGACCGTAATATTTGCGATGTAAACCATAGGGAAACATAAATCCTAAACTATGACTTCAAAATTTGTAATATGGAAGCTACTGCATAGGTTGACATTTATCTTTCCCTAGGGTTTATATTTGCAATTTATAAACCCTATGGAGAGACAAAGGCCAACCTATGAATGTAACAGCTGTAATGAAGAACAATATAAACCGTGCAAATGGAAAATAGTAAGAGGTATACCTGGTAGTTTTAATATTTCTATTCTTTCCTATCATTGAGTGTTTTTATTGTTTAATGTCTATAAAAAAATCTCTGCACTCATACAAACACTTGACGATGGGAAACAAGAGAAATTAGGCCATTGCAGAGATAAAAAAAAATTGGAGAAAGAATTATGATGTAAAACAAACAACAGAGATTAAGCCATTAGAGGGACTCCAAAAAAAATGAAATGACAGTGTAAAAGATATAGGAACTTTCAAATGCGTCATTCTTCGCTTCCAACAGGATAGATATAGGAACATTAGATCTAATTTTCATTTATTGTGAATACATTCAAGTACAACCGTCAATAATGCATTATCTATTATTCCCTATCATTGAGTGCTTTTGTGGATTAATCTTTGTTGTTGAGTTAAAGACTTAAAACCCTCTCAATAGACACAAATTTCACCCTCATCAAACAATGTGAGCAAATTAATAAACAAGGCAAAAGTGACAGTGTAAAGATATAGGAAATTACAAATGCTTTATTTTTTGACAGATTTCACTGTCATCAAATAATCTGAGCAAATAAATAAATTCAATGAAAATAATCTTTTGCTCGACAGTCTTAAAACTTAACACCACAATCCATTAATTGTAACTGCACTTCAATCTATTCACAATAAATGACATTAATGAATTATGGGCTGAAGTCTTTCCCTCAGCAGCAGAGACTAACGCATAGAAGCACTCAAAGATAAGAAAGAGTACACAGTAATGCACAAAATGCAGAATAGAACAAAAAGGTTCTTGTTCATTTGCTTAGATTGTTGTTAAAGACCTTGTTGATTATTTTCTCCGGATCGACAGAGGGTTTGCCAGTTCCTATGCACTGACTGATCCGGCCAACAGAAACGGGAGGTTGCGTGAGCTGCCTCCCCTTCACTTCTGGTTCTGCCGCACCAAGGGGGGTATCCCTATTTGCTAAAGATGTAACATTTACTCTCCAAATGACAGAAAGATTTAACTTTGTAATAACAGGCAGAATACTCTCATGTGTGGACCAAGATTTGTGTGATAAATCACAAGGTTGGCAACATTCTTGGACATATTTGTCTGGTCAGGTATGAGAGTATGCAGGGGTTCCTAATCCTACTCCTACAACTAACAAGTTGAAATTATGGAATGGTTTGAATTTGATGGTTTAGATGCAAGACAGGGGCTTTGGATCATAACTACTTCACAAGAATAGACCGGTGCCTATCTCAGGGCAAGGAGTCAACTAGACGTATACATAAGAATGGCTTGCAATTGGCATTCGAGTTTCAAGGGGTTAGGACTGGTATTTGCCTTACAAACACCACCCAAGGATAAGTATTTAATTGTCCATACTTACAGATATCCCAGTTGACATACATTCTTCTCCATACCCTAACCTAAAACAATTTAATCCACTCCTTGAATGGAAGTTACAGATTAGGCATGTAGTACAGCAAAACTATACCCTAGAATCTGAGAAACCCTTAGCAACCAGATTCAGAAGAAGAAAATGCATACAACAAGTGGAGACAGACAGATAAACACATGCAATAACGCATTTTTCATATAAAATTGACACTGAAACTGAACATGTGTGTAAGATACAACTCAGATGCAACACATAAACTCCACAAAGATACAACAAACAGGAAATGCTCTGTATTTCATTATTTTTCCCCCAAAATTGCCCAAGTTTTCAACAACCAAATATGAGTAACACAGTCCTCCTTATACAACAAGGAAGTGTACTCAACACATTAATTACAAGGCAAATCAAAAATTTGCCAGATACAATGCATCCTCAGATTGGCGCTTAAAACATTTAATGCTACAGAGAGGAAAAGAAGGAGAAGTAGGCGGAATTGGAATCTGCACAGCTTGCCTGAAGATTTTCTACATAAATTTGGTAGGTGATTTGTCCCTTCAACCCAACGTCCTCTGCAATTCACCATTAATTGTTCACCAACCCGCGGCCTGAGAATGCAGCAACCCACGTGTATACAATGAAAAACCTTCGCATGAAGTTTTAAAACATGGCCGTCGATCCACCTCTCCTCCGCTGAGATCTACATTCCAAATCGAAAGAACAAGTAGCCAACCAATCGGAATGTGCCACGTCAGATGTTTCCTTGCTATCGTTGACCCTACATTTTGCCTTTGTCACCCAGAGCACATACATTCGCCTTCGTATAAGCAAGAGCATATACAACCGCCCTCTTTAGCCTTTTAAAACCACTTGTAGATGTAGGATGCATATACACACAACAACTAATATGCAAGGCGGACCCCAAATATTTTTTGCAGCAGCTTGAAATCTTCATCGGGTCCGAAATGTATATTTCTTCTTCGTATATTGGCTTGTATGTGCAAACATACAAACGAATGCACATACAACTAGTGTGCCCGACCATCTTCTCTCTCCTTTGCACTGTTCACTTTGCATGCCGCAAGCCTTTGTATAATTTTCAATGTACATTCCCTTGCACATACAAATAAGGAATCTTCTCCAGAATATTTCTGCAATGTATCTAACCATTGTATGTGCGCCTGAATGTATATTGCATATATATTCCACCTTGTATATCCACGGGCCCCACCACATGCATCTCTGCCTCGCCACTGTAGCAAATGTATATTTTCACCTCCTTGTATATTTTGCTTTGTATATAACCTGATATACAAAGTGGGAATATTTCCCAGAATCTGCGAAAGATTCCCCCTTTGTATATGCACCTTTTAGAGCCCAATATACAATCAAAAATGCACCTAACTCAATTTTTCAAAGGGCAATAGAGATTTTTGACCTGCCAATGCACATTTTGACCTGTATGTATATACAAACACCTTTGTATATACAAAGACACATGCATATGACTTATTTTTTGGCATTTTTTAGCACTGCAAAGGTCAAAAGAGATAGAACCTTTTGAATTTTTAGGAAGGGGCCTGCATATTTAAATGCTTAAAACTTGATTGCTTATGCAGACACCACCAGCAGCTCGAGCCTAAAACCCTAAACATAAATCATTACCAACAGACCTAACACCATAATTCATTAATGTTGAGTTCTCCGTTAGTTGGCATTAACAACGCAATTAATGTTTTGTATGCCATACATGGATGCCAACTGCAGTTGAATGTATTAAAACAAAATCACAAGTTCATGTCTGCATTGCCTAATATACTATGTATATATGTATGCATATGTGTATGTATCTATGTATATATATAGTTGCATATATATATATATGTGTGTGTGTGTATGTATATATATTTATATGTACATATATATATATGTGTGTGTGTGTGTGTGTGTGTGTGTGTGTGTTTATGTATGTATGTATGTAGGTATGTGTATATATGTGCACGTGTTTATGTATGTGTATGTGAAGATGCATTCCAATTTCTGATCAGACATGTCAAGTAGTATCGACAATGGGACCTGCCCGCCAGAGAAATGTAGAGAACAACAAACAATAGACATTGACCCAAAATAAAGGCCAAATTTCATTTCAATAGATTGAAATAGACATCTTGAACAAAAGTTTAATTTGTTCAAGATATGCATCATGTCCACGGATCAAAGGATACATGGAACATTAGATATATCTTGAACAAATAGACATGTTTGAATGACTATCACTATTTCATGGACACACAATTAATATGGATTGGGAAAATACAAAACCAGGAGAGAAATACCAAGAGTCAACAAGAGAATTGCAAAAATAAGCCTGAACTTCCTTTTAATAAAATAATGCCACAAACCATAGGATAATCATTAGGAGCATAGTTTTGGGGAAATGCATGAATAGGCAATAGTGCAGAGAAAACATTAGCCTTTGCACTGGTAATTGTTACAAACACCATGAGCAAATTATGAAAATTATTTCAAGACCGAAAACATGATTAAAACAACACAAGTGCTTTAAAATGATGCAGATAGGTTTGTTACAGTATACATACCAATAGCAGATATTGTTAATTGACATTAATGGATTATGGGCTTAAGCCTTTAATTGACAAGCAGAGCTTAAGCCATAAAGGCAGAACATATGAAACACAAATGCTAAACTATGACCGTAATATTTGCAATGTAAACCGTAGGGAAACATAAATCCTAAACTATGACTTCAAAATTTGTAATATGGAAGCTGCTGCATAGGTTGACATTTGTCTTTCCCTAGGGTTTATATTTGCAATTTATAAACCCTATGGGGAGACAAAGGCCAACCTATCAATGTAACAGTTGTAATGAAGAACAATATAAACCGTGCAAATGGAAAATAGTAAGAGGTATACCTGGTATTTTTAATATTTCTATTCTTCCCTATCATTGAGTGTTTTTATTGTTTAATGTCTGTAAAAAAATCTCTGCACTCATACAAACACTTGACGATGGGAAACAAGAGAAATTAGGCCATTGCAGAGATAAAAAAAATTGGAGAAAGAATTATGATGTAAAACAAACAACAGGGATTAAGCCATAAGAGGGACTCCAAAAAAAATGAAATGACAGTGTAAAAGATATAGGAACTTTCAAATGCGTCATTCTTCGCTTCCAACACGATAGATATAGGAACATTAGATCTAATTTTCATTTATTGTGAATACATTCAAGTACAACTGTCAATAATGCATTATCTATTATTCCCTATCATTGAGTGATTTTATGGATTAATCTTTGTTGTTGAGTTAAAGACTTAAAACCCTCTCAATAGACACAAATTTCACCCTCATCAAACAATGTGAGCAAATTAATAAATAAGGCAAAAATGATAGTGTAAAAGATATAGGAAATTACAAATGCTTTGTTTTTTGACAGATTTCACTATCATCAAATAATTTGAGCAAATAAATAAATTCAATGCAAATAATCTTTTGCTCGACAGTCTTAAAACTTGACACCATAATCCATTAATTGCAACTGTACTTCAGTCTATTCACAATAAATGACATTAATGAATTATGGGCTAAAGTCTTTCACTCAGCAGCAGAGACTAACACATAGAAGCACTCAAAGATAAGAAAGAGTACATAGTAATGCACAAAATGCATAATAGAACAAAAAATAGACATTAACCCATTAAATCATAGTGCAAAAGATGTAGTAAGTTACATACGCCTCCTTTTCCGCTTCTAATATGATGGATATAAACCCTCTCAAGAGACACAGATTTCACCCTCATGAAACAATCTCTGCAAAAGAATAAACAATGCAAATAATCTTTTTCTTGACAGAGTTAAACCTTCATAGCATAAGCCATTAATGACGCATGCACTTCATTCTATTCACAATAAATGAAAATTAGGGACTGATAAATGCAAAATGTCTTTGTTCAGATGTTGCATTGATAGAAACACTGGGTGCAAAGACACGACTAAAACAAAGAACATCACAAAGTTATGAAATATTTGCAATATCAAGAAAACATTAGGAATTGAAGGAATTTTTGCCTTCCGTGCTCGGAAGAGTAACTTGCAACTAGGAGAATACAGAAGCATGAGCAAGAACACAACATAAGCCATTAATGTCGCCTGCGGTTTAATCTATTCACAATAAATGAAAATAAGAGATTGTTAAATGCACAATGTCCTCTTAAGATGCCACGCTTTGATAGAAAGATTGGGCGCTAAGACATGACTATATCAAAGAACATTAGAAAGTCATGAAATATTTCCAATACCGACAAAATATTAGGAAACAATTACATTTTTGCCTTACTTGCCCTAAAATTATTCAAATTTTGTGATTGTGAGTATGTCATTGCTGCATACCAAGTTGCGATAGGCTTATTTGTTGCTAATGTTTTGTTGCTATACACGTGTCTTCGCTGTACATAGGTGGTGTTGTCAATAGTATTTCACATACCTTGTCTAAAATTGGTGCTAATGCCAAGTGTTATAAATTGGAATGCATGGTTAAACATATTTTCTATTTATTATTAAGATTGATAGGTGCCTTGTTCTTCTCAGGTGGCAGTTGTTGCTCGAAGTGCCTGTTACGTATGTGAATTCATAGGAGATGAAGTTTATGACGTGTTGTAGTCTAAGTTTACAAGATGGCTCTACCTCTTATTCCTATTTTATACAATCGGAGCGTAATTTTTATGCAAGAAAAATATCATGCTTAAATATAATAAATGTATTAGATTACAGTTGTGGTCATGCGTCAATACTATTTTCTTATGCTATTCCTTGCAAGTCTAGCTTTTTACTACTTTTGCTTTTCCATGGTTGTGTGTGGTTGCTTTCAAATATAATTGACAACAGTGGATCTCTATGTAATCATGACGGTGTTGTCATTGATAAAAAAAGCCCAATTGCTCGTTCAGTTGCACTAGAACAAGGTAAGATCTAGTTACTATTAGTAAATTTGAGTCTTAAACCGGATCTTTCATAGATCTAAATCGCAGTACAATAGGCATTACAGTTTTAGAACCCTGATCAGTGTATTGCTTTCACTTATATTTGTAGTTATACACAAAGAGACTCGACCATTTGCTTTCTATTACTTCTAATGGACCCTATTTTGCTACAGGCATCAAGTGTGATAGAGGAAAAGCATAGATGGTACGGTTTCCACAGTCGCAAAACACAACCTGCTGACATTGGTCAAGTTGACAAAATTTGGAAACTCTATAATTATCTAGACATTGATGTTGGTCACAGTTACTCTATTCTAGTTACTACTAAACTGTCACCAAAATCTGTATTACAAAGCTTTATCTTTGTTTTTAATCGTAACAAGGAAAATTTCAATTTTGCAAATACAATTTTCTTGCAAGAATTTGACAAAACATAGTCTCCATGGACCTTGGAACATTGTTCCTAGTTACATGGTGAGAAAGTGCAATTGCATTGGACATTGCAAAATTGGTGTTCCTTAGCAATTGAGAAAACATAATTTCCTTGCATACTATGCTTCATGCTTTCACTTGCTACAACATATAGATATAGCATAATACCAATCTGTTTGTGAATGTTGTGCATTGTGCTTTTGTTCGGCAAAGCCTTTGCCATGTAGAGATTGAAAATGCAAAATTTGCTTGCAAGTGCCAGGGTTGCCACAACATTTATACATATATGTGTCTATATACACATGTATACACATATGTATATACATGTATACATATACATATATGTGTGTGTGTATGTCTATGTGTACACATATATGTGTGTGTGTATGTCTATGTGTACACATATATGTGTCAAAGCTCAAACCATACATGGACTTAAAGAGTGTAATGAAATGAATTCCAAAATTGATTAGATTATTTGCTTTTCCTAAGTCTAATTGCTTCTGATTGATTCATTTGCTGCTGCTCAATTAATTTTCTTTTTTGTAGGGTCTGGACAAGATAGGATTGTTGGTTGCATGACATCGTAACACATTTTGTATTGTTGTTGATCAATGTGAGTAATAGATTATGATGCTTGTTTCTCTTTTCCCTGTTTTCAAATATGCACTATCCTGCTCAATAGTCGTGGAACAAGTTTCATTTTAGTCAAATGAATTGATATTAAGAATTTGCTCTTGCTTTGGAGGGTTTTTAGTGCACAATAGTGAACTGAAGGTTGTGGTCACAAATTCTGCATTGCTGTTGATCATGGTGAGTAACTGCTTATTTAATTCTTCTTTGTGTGTATTCAATGTTTGGAGCTTGACACATTGTTTTATAGTCATTACTGTATTGAATAGCATCAATACAATTTCTATCTTTTGTTGTTTGACACGAAACTTGCCAATATGCTTGCAAACAATCATCTTAAACAACAAAAGATGTCCCAACAACCAATTGTAGTAGAAAGCTACAAACCAAGTGCCAACGCCCCTTCCATGTAAATTGATGAAGCTCTCCATTGTGCACATTATTTTCATATTCACTCATTCAATTACAAAGTTGGTGATTGCCTATTTGACACAGTCCATGTTTTGCTTCATTGCCGCTACACATCAAAACAACTACGCATTGGTCTTGTGGATCATTTATTAAATTGTCTTAACAATCACTGTGCTATAGCTTTAGCGTCGTATGAAAATGACTTGCACCCAACAATTGTAAGGGATTTGTATAATGTACATGACAAAGACACATATCTAAGAAGAATGAGGCTTTTAGCGATAGAGATCAACGATAATGGTGACACTGAGCTTTGGGGTGACACATTTCGTCTAAAATGGCTAGCATATTGGCTAAACATACCAATATGCATTTTGTTTTTAACATACAAAAGAATATACCTACATTTCAATAAAGATGCATGTAATCTTGTAATATCAATTCTTTTCCATGATACAAATCCTGTTGTTGGGCACTATGAGCTTGTGTTTTCACGGATGAATACATGCAATCGCATCCAAAACATCCAACCACATTTGCAAATCACTTATTGCAATTTGAATAATACTTGGAACACGATAGCAAATGTGTTTGATGCACTTGGGCTTCATAAACTACCTACATTTGACACTACATGTGGTGAAAGCATGTTTGCTTCTATAGCTTTTCTGCTTCCTGAATAATTTGAACCCATTGCTTTACGATTATTTATGGCGCAGTCATTAGCAAATGCATTGATAGTTGAAAACAAATATGCATTGGCTTGTTTTGGCACTTTTGATCAATGTAGCATACAAAGCAACAATCGTTTGTTGCAGTTACAGTCATTGGTTTTGAGCATTGGAATGTTGTATGTGCAAAGTGGCGTCGAAGGATGTGAATTTTGTGCACTATGGCTGTCCCACATGTTTAATGCAACAATACACATATGGCAAGCATCTCCATACTCGAGAGCTAAAACATACTGTAATTGCATAAAGGCCGAAAAGAATTTGAACTTGGTTTGCTTTGCAGGTAGCCCAGGCCATTGCCACTATGAACCAGTTCAACAAAGAGAACAATTGGCTCAGAACATGCATATCAAGGATCCACTTTCTATTCAACATATGACAAGCACCTTCGAAGCAGAAACAACAAACAATATAATTAGTTCTTATAGATAACAAGCAGCTACAACAATACGTACACCAATTGCAACAAACTTAAAATCACACGAGACATTGTGTTCTCTAAAAGTGAAAATCTGCAATGCGCAATTGTCTAATACAAATGTCCCACAGACTACAGCATTGACTTCCGTCATTCCCACTACCAATCTCCCAACAAGTAGTCAGTCCCATAAGGCTCTGCCAAAGCAATTGCATCAACAGTCATTATATCTTTTAAAAAACAAATGCGGAATGCATAAACAAATTGCAATTTGCATATGCAAAAAAGATTCGATGCTGTTATGGAGACAAAAATCCAACACATCAACAATCTTTACGTTTTTTGAAAAACCAAATGCAAAGTGCGCAAAAGGCTTTTGCTTTGCGGTTGCTAAAATTAAAACATATTCCATATACATATTCCATGCTCCAGACGACAAATGCCAGTTATGAACCACCAAAAACAACACCCATTTGCAGGGTAAATTATACAATGCAAAAATCTATTAACTCATACTTGCGAGCAATAGACGACACACCCACTCAACCATGCTTTATTTGTGACATGCTTCATTTCCATCAAAACATCCATAAAGTTGATGCTGTACTTTTACAAGCTTTGTCCCTGCTTTGTATTCAGATGGAAGAAAAGAATATAGCAATAGGCCAACCCATTTGCAAACCATGTGTAAAAGCCACATTAGACGATAAGATCCCATATTTTGCTGCACCTTCAAAAATAAGACGAAATGCACGAATAGATGTTGTTCACTCTTTGAATGCTCTAGAGGAAAGGCTTGTCTCTTTGTGCATAGCTTTTGCACAGATCAAGCAATTAGGATATAAACGAGCACAATATGGCTTGCTTGGGACAATCATCAATGTTCCTGTGGATTTTGATAAAGTACAACAAGCATTGCCTAAGCACCTAGATGAAACGATAACAATTGCAGTTAGATTGAAGCGAAAGCTTGAATACAATAATGCATATGTGCAAGGAAGTGTCAGACCTGCTATAGTCATGAATGCTTTAATTGCACTATCGAAAACATCGCTGTACACAAAAGAGAACATCTCTATAAATGAAGAGTGGCATAGGTTGTTGCCAAAGAAAACATCACAAATGCAAACATATTTTAAAAAAAAAACCAAGTATACAAGATGAGATATCCGAAGATGATGAAGAACCGATTATTGAATCAGTTATACATTGGTTTAATGAAACACAGTCAATCAAAGACCTTGACAGAATAATAATTGAAATTGCACCATTAGAAGGGTTTAAACCTCTTGATATCTTCCAGGACATGTATGCAGAAGAAATGAACTTCCCAACTTTGTTTTATGGTTTAGCTCGACCAGCTGACATATCTAAAAATTTGACATACCAAAAAATAGCCAAATGGAGCTTATGCATAAGGACAATGCCTTTACAACACACATAACAAATATATTTTTTAAATCTATTAAAATTATTATTCACCAAGTTTCCTCATTGGCATGGATTTGCATACGAAAAGCTGAATTGAAAGGTGAAAAATTGTTTGCAAAAGATGTGCGTAATCCAGCAAAGCTCAAAAAAATATTGAGATATCCAATGGGTTTTAGAACACTAAAAAGCATTCAGACCTCACCAGATTATCTAGAAAATACTAAAAAAAACATTTTTGCAATGATAAGACAGTTGGGACCTCCAACTTTTTTTGTAATATTAACAAGTGTTGAGCATTTCTGGGAGCCACTGTGCAAAGCTTTGCACCAAATGTCTATTTTGCAACAATCCAAGCCTAATGAAACTATAGAAGATCGGGACTTGGACTTTGAAATCAGAAAAAAAAAATCCAGTACTTTGCAGTCGTTATTTCAGCCATAGGGTCAATACATTATGGAAAACGATGCTAAAAAACCATGAGCTCTTTGGCCAAGTCATGGACTATTCTTTTGTTACAGAATTCCAAAACCAAGGCATGAGCATGTTCACTTTTGCTATGGATAAAAGATGCACCTATATATGGCAATTGCTCGAATACTAAAATAGAAAGATTTGTGGAAAAATATATTTCATGTGACTTATTGCTACTTGATACAAACCTTGTCAAAATGCAAACGTATCACCATACAAAGACTTGCAAGAAATACAAAAACTCAAGTTGTAGGTTTAGTTTCCCCTTGCCTCCAATGAGCAAAACAAAAAATTTAGAACTACTTCCAGTGCCTAATGCTACAATGAAGGAGAGAGCAAAAAATTTTTCAAGCAATTGGAAAGCAAACATTACACAAAGGAATTTTCATTTCAAAGTTTCTTGCATGAATTGGAAATGGAAGAAATTGACTACATTACAATGCTTCGATCAATAGTGACACGCAAAATTGTCATGTTGAAAAGAAACCCATCTGACTTTTAGATAAATGCCTTTGCAAAGAAAGTGCCCAAATTATGGTATGCAAATATAGATACACAATTTATTTTAGATGCATATGTTGTTGCATCCTACTGCAACTCATATATGACGAAACAAGATAGAACATTGTCTCTTGCATTTCAGAAATTGTAGCGACAATGCACTGCTGCTTATGACAGAAAGGTACAATTTATATGAAAGCTTGGCAACACATTGCTGAACTATCAACAAATGTCTAGTCACCAATCTATTCATATCTTTCTCTCATTGCCATTTGTAAATGCTCAAGGAAAACTATTTTCATCAATACTGCACCATTAGAGAATAGAGTTTACATGCTCAAAAGCCCTAAGCTATTGGCAAAAGAGCAAGACAATTATGAAAACATCATGTGTGCATCTATAATAGAAAAATACAGGTAGCGGCCAAAAGCTCTTAACAACTTGTCTCTAGCTGAATACGCTGCTTTTTACTCTAGTCCTTTCAAAAAGCTACAAAAAAGGGCAACTCCACAAATCATACGCTATGTAAGATACAATCCGCACATTGACCCTAAGAACTGTTGTAAAGAAAAACTGATAGGGCTGAATATGGACTTCAAAAACCTATCTTATTTGAAACACTTCAAGACCTATGTCATACCCCAAGTCTCCCTACCAATTCAAGTGCTCTTAGACATTTTCTAGCCAAAATGCCTAATTCAAACTAATCAGTCTAATACAGCGGTAAAAAGCCTACTAGTCTGTTGTTCTCAATATAGACACTACTTTCTTGGTGTGGGGCATTCTTCTTTGTCCTCACTGTTTCCAAGATTCTGAATTCCCAAGGCGTATAGCCTTCTTGAGCCCGTTATTAGCCCTCCTCTCTGGGTCTAGGGTTCTAATTGCTTAGTACTCAATTCCTCCTTTGTTTTCACCCCTATCTTTTCTTAGACTGCAACTTACATACCTAGTTGGGCTATGGTAAAGCTCGCCTAGGACAAATTCCTATTGTCTCTCATTGACAATCCAACCATTTCCACAAAAGGAAAGACAAGAAATAAAAACTTTGCTTGATGGCCCTCCATGACTGTACAGAGGAATTGCAGGGACATCAAGACAGAGGCATTTTGTACAAACAGAAACAAAATAACAGAAATAAAATCAACTACTGTACTTCAGATCAATTTATGCAAGAGTTCTACAGAAATGCATGAACAAATCAAACTGTCAAATATTCTGATTATCAGAGTGTTCCTTCTTACATTCAATGTCTACTCTCTAATTTTCCAACCTTCCAACTTCCAACCCATTTACAAAGCAAAAATAGTTTTTTTTTAATATTGTTCATCATTTTCCATTATCAGACAGTTAGGTTTGTTTTCTATCCGTTCGGTTAGGTTTTCTTTACTAATTGTTTTGTGTTCTCCCCGTGGCTGGCTTTTGTTTTTGTATATTCATACAATCCTCACGCACATAGCATTGAACCATCGGTAGCATTGAACCGTCGGCAAAAGATATTACTATCGTCGGCACTTCTAAACTTCCTTGTCGGTGAGACATCAAATGTCGGCGGGACTTTATTCCTCTTTCCCGATACACTGATATGCTTCCACTTTGTATATATAAGATTTGACTCCCTACCGCTGGTTCTCCTCACCGCCATTGTCGGTTACCACTTTATTGAACCAAATGAACCCATTAAACCTCCAACATGAGGTTCAACGGTTCAATGCCAGGCTTCTCCATCGGACAACGCTCTTTTGAACCATAATGAACCCGTTTACTCCATTGAACCAAATGAACCCATTGAACCTCCAGCATGAGGTTCAACAGTTCAACACTAGGCTCATACATCGGTCCCGTTTATTCATCGGTCCCACTTCTTCCCTTAGAAAATCAAAAAGGACTTCACACCAAAAATGCAAAAATATATACATGGGCGCCAAACTCTTGGTGCTCCTGCACCAAAAACTTATGTTGTATGTGCCTTTCAGGTCTGGTGAGTGAACCTTGTTAATTGGATATGAAACATGGAATGCAGCATACAATGCAAACAAAACATAGATTGCAAGTATCGAAAACATGTTTACTGCACAAACAATTTCTAAATGGGGCGACATTGACGAGGGCTCCACACAAGCTGACAACGATGACTGCCCAACAATAGATATTGCAGATGAGATTGATAGAAGCAAATAGGGAAATGGCATCGAAAAATATGACATCATGAGCGACTTGATCCATATGAAGAATATAAAGGTCAAGGATTCTATTTGCAAAAAACTATTCTCTGAGATTGCACATCCATTTCTACAAAGCAACGAAGAATATTACAATCTATGAAGACAATTGAACAAAGAACAACAATCAATAGTAAGGATGTATTGATGACAAAAAGACTTGCTCCAAAAAAGCCGTTGTACTTGTTCTTGACAGGTGGAGCTGGCACAGGCAAAACCTTCACAACCAAAGCAATTTTTGAAGCAATGATTCGATTCTATGATAGACAACTAGATAGTGATCCACTGAAGCCTAACGGCATTATTGTTGCCTCAACAGGAAAAGTTGTATTCAATGTAGGTGGCATTACTGCACATTCAATCTTCCAATTACCAATGAATTCTTCAAAAATGTTACCTTTGGATTCAAACATAGCCGATGCATTGGGCAAATAATTTGACCAATTGCAAATTCTTCTTTTTTATGAAGTGTCATTAATTGGTTCAAAATTTTTTTACAACATGGATAGAAGGCTTCATCAAATTAAGCACACACCAACAACACCTTTCGGCAATATAGATATCATATTTTATGGTGACTTCTACCAAGCACAACCTATGTGCGATACTTGGATATTCGAAGAACCGATAACAAATAAGGAGAAAATGCCATATACGTTTGGATTGACAATGTCAAGTGTTTCGAATTGCATGATGTCATTAGACAAATAAATCAACAGTTCATTTCCATACTTAATCATGCAAGGATTGGTCAACAAACCAACCAAGACATTTTCTACTTGAATGCAATGTGCTATAAGACACCTCCAAATGATCCACAGTTTCCCTACTTGTTTCACAGAAATATAGCAGTTGACATGCACAACAAAAAAATGCTAGACTGCTTACCAACAAAGCTTTATGTTTCGGAAGCAATTGATAAACATGACACAACAATTGATAGCATGTAATTCCAACTTGAAAAATTATCATTGCCTAGCACGATTATGCTCAAACAAGACATTTTGGTTGAATTGATTGCTGGGAACATTGATACACAAGATGGACTGGTGAATGGTGCAAATGGCATCTTCAAATTGCATACAACTGAAGAAGATGACATTGTTTAGATACAATTCAATGATCCCACAGTTGGCAAATTGTGTTGACAAAGAATGCAAAGTCTATACACAAATTCTATTTTGTCTTCTTGGACACCTATAACAAGAATCATTAGAAAAGTCAAAATAGGTACAAAAATAGTTACTTGGGCACAATTTCCTTTGCAACTTGCATGCACACGAACTATTCATAGAGCACAAGGTCTCACTATGAACGCAGTTGCTTTTGACCCATGTAAGGTCTATCAACATGGTCTTGTCTACACTACCCTGTCACGTGTAAGAAACACCGAGTCACTATATCTCATGCCTAGGCTACAAGAACAAAACTTCAAAGTCTCAGAAAAAGTAAACGGTGAAATGAAATGCCTTATGGACTCGGCGAAGTGGAAAGTACAACATAGCCTTTTGTCTGTTTCTCGAAGTCATTTTACCATATGCTCTTTGAATACACGTAGCTTTGCATTGCATGCACAAGAGATAGCCCATGACCATGATATGCTCGAAGCAATAGTCCTTTTCTTCCAAGAAACCAAACACAATGTGCTCAAGCACATTGGCTTCCTTGACAAAGCATCCAATTGCTATATTGCAGTAGGTATTCATGGCCTGTTAACAAGCTACAAGAAATCAGTTCCTGTGCAGAATGTTCACAGTTTCTCGACAAAGTGTCTAGAAACAATAACCATTGACCCATTGCATGTGCACATTACTCTACGCATCATAAATTTGTACGTGAAACCAAATGCACCCATTCATGATCTCTTTAATTTTATACAAATTATTGTTACCTCATTGCCACCTAGTTCGAAAATGATTATTGTTGGAGACTTTAACATCGACATGCTACAATCCACAAGAACAAAAACATCTCTTCTTGAATTTATGCAGAACACAAACTATCTCTTATTGTTGACAAACCAACAACACATGTAGGCAGTCTGTTGGACCACTTCTGGATACATAACATCGAAGTTGCTATTGTTAAGTTCACAATACTAGATACATATTGGTCTGACCACTTTGCAATATGCCTTCAGATCTAGTCATAGTGAATGCATTTTTGATCTATTTGCACATGTTGCCATGTATTTACATCACGTTAAGTGCTATTACATAGTCTTTTGCACAACAAAGTATACATTCTTCCAAGTGCATTTGTTTAGTTTCAATATTCTTTCTGCAGTGTGCTACTACCATTGCTCCTCGCACTTGCATGAAACCAATGTGCAATTTCTATAAGTATAAAAGAATTGTTGGATTAATTGTTCTTCATGGTGATCATGCCTCTAACCAGAATACTTGCTTTTCCACTCTTCTACCTATGTAGATCTCAGCTTTGCTATTGTTCCTGACAACGACTACCAATCATAGTCTTGTAAACTAGTCACATGATTGTGCTATTGCAAATGACTATACATTTGTTCCAAAACAAGTATGTTTTTGTCCATGATATTACTAGACCTTTACAAAAATTATCGATGTAATATCTGTGTCTGTTGAGAGGATTTATAACTATCATATTGGTGTGCTTACTATAACAAATATCTCTACATTTTACAACACTTGTGCTGTTCTAACCATGTTTTCAGTCTCCTAACCCTCTTTCCATAATTTCCTCATGGTGTTTCTAACAAATACTGATGTGAAGATTAATGTTTTCTCTGCGCTATTGTATTTCAATGCATCCCTCACAAATCATGCTAGTAATGTTTATCCTCTATTTTGTGGCATTATTTTATTAAAAAGGAGTTTGCGCAATTTTCTTGCAATTTTTTCATTCGCTCTTGGTATTTTCTTCCTGCTTTTGTATTTTGCCAATGCAAATTAATTGTGTCCATGAAACATCGATAATCATTGAAACATGTCTATCTGTTCAAGATATTCATGATCTTCTATGTATCTTTTCATTCATCATCATCATTCATATCTTGAACAAATAAGATTTCTATTCAAGATCTATATTTGAAACTATTAAAATGAAATTTGACCTATTTTTTGGGTTGATTTTTATTGTTTATTGTTCTTTGCATTTTATGGGTTAGTGTCTACTATTCACTATTTTTGAGTGCTTTTATGAGTTGAACTTTGTTGCTGGGTTAAACGCTTAACACCATAGCTCATTAATGTCGACTTCTCTGCTGGCTGAAATTAAGAATGCAACTAATGTTTTCTCTGCACTCATGCATTCCAACTGCGGCCTAGTCTATTAAATGAAAACAAAAGTTAGGTCTGCATAAGCACAAAATGTCCCAGTATAAAATCATTTCATCGACCGATAATGTTCTGTTGCTGCAGAATATATTTCATGCCTTTGTCATGTTCTTTGATATAGTCGTGTCTTCAAACCAACTATTTCTGTTCACACATGTCATTTCAACGACGGCATTTAGCATTTTATAGTCCCTGATTTTTGTTTATTGTCAATAGACTCAACTGCGGTCATCATTGATTCAAAGAACATGTTTGTTGTTATTGCTTTTTGGCTTTCTGGACAATTTTGTCCAGTTCCGTTGTGATTATTTATGACGCAGTCGTCAACCAGGCCATTGACAGTTCAAGCAACATATGCATTGACTTGCTTTGCACCACTTACCATTCAATTGTGCGAAGCAGCAATTGCCTATCGCAATTACAATGATTGGTTTCTACGATTGGAATGCCATACATGCAAAGTGGCATTTAACGCCTTGAATTTTATGCACTTAGGCTGTGTAGCATGTGTTTGCTGCAACAATCCACATATGGCAAGCATCTCCATATCACAGAGCAAAAACATTCTCTAATTGCATTAAAAATATATATCTGAACATAGTTTGCTTTCTCAGTTCTATTTGATGCATTGTGGCATTCTCCATGTTGCATTGTTTGTGCCATTTTCGTCAACATACCATATTGGCTTTGATAGTTTGGTTTGCTCTTTGTAACTTGTCAAATGCATGTTGTTGCATATTGACTCCTTAGAAAGGTGGGTGTTGGCTATTATTGTTGCCTTCGGCGCTGGCTAGCAATACAGGTGACTAAGGCTAGGCTCTGAGGCATGTCTCTCTTCTCGTGTTTTTTGTGCAGCTGGATATGTGGCGTTTAGAAGCTTTATAGGTTCCAATTATGTTTGAACAAATTATTTTTGTGCTTTCATTGTGGTTTGTGTTTTGGACGTGTCGTGGATATTGTTCTAGAATATGGAGATTTAACTTGCTATGTCTACTTGCTTCTATAGTACATATTTGTTTTCCTTTTGACTATGGCTAAGCATTATTTGAATTCCAAACTTATGTTTCATTCTGCTGTTGTTGTGAGCTTGAGCTTTATGGGTGTTTGCAAAATAGGTGTCTTTGTCACCTTTCAACAGTCGCATGGAGTTAGGCTTACAAAATGGCAGTGTCCTTCAATTTGTGTAGGCTGTGAGAGGATGGTGTTTGTATTTGTCAAGCACATAATAAACTAGTTGTTCATTGCAACAACAGTTAGGCTTTTGTAATGGATTTTCTCTATTGTGTTCTTTGATATAGTCATGTCTTTGCACACAGTGTTTCTGTTCACGTGTGTCGTTTTGACAACAACATTATGCATTGATCAGTCCGTAAATTTCATTTATTGTAAATAGCCTCTAGTGCAGGTGCCATTGACAACTTATGCTATAAAATTTTAAGTACACCAAGCATAGGATTCCTTGCATTGTTTTTTCATTTCCTGGATTTGTTTAATGAGAATAAAAAATTGTCTCTGTTGAGAGAGGTTATATCTATCATATTCGAACCCAGAAAGGAAGTGTTTGTAAGTTCCTATATCTTTTGAACTATCATTTTACATTGATTATTCATTTGCTCAGATTCCTTGCTGGCGGTGACAACTTTGCCTGTTGGGAGAGATTATGTCTATCATATTGGAAGAAAGAAATGAGCTGTTTGTAAGTTCTTATATCTTTTACATTGTCAATTTATGATTCTCTACATCTCTACATTTGATCAGATAATGTCTATTGTTTGTTCTTCTCTGTATTTTATGGCTTGATGTCTAGTCTTCCCTATCTTTGGCTACTTTTATGGATTTTGTTACCACATTGCATTTTAAGATGACATTGTGCATTTATTAGTCCCTAATTTCCATTTGTTGTGAGCAGTCTAAAATGCAAGCAGCATTAATGGCTTGTGGTGCAAAGTTTTAAGTCTCTTGAGCAAAATATTTCTTTGCATTGTTTATTCATTTCCTCGGTCACTTTGAAGAGAGTGAAATCTGTGTCTATTCAAAGGGTTTCTATCTATCGAATTGGAAGTGAAAAAGGAAGCATTTGTAAGTTCCTACATCCTTTTAATAATCATTTTTGCAAAGTTCAAGCATTTTATGGATTGTACGCACAACTGTAATGCTGCTTATAATGATAAATGTTTGTTTGTTTTAGACAATGACTTGTATATTTTTGCAGCAATGGGATGTGGCAAGAAATGCAGGCTAAGGGCTGGTCCAAAACAAAGCTCTCAAAATAAAACTAGTTGAAATGCAATAGAACTTGCCGAGCCTGATGAGAAAACACAGACTTGGATGTAGATGGATCAAAAACCCTTGCATCAATCATGAAACAATTGAAGTTACAACAGAAAATTGCAATCAACTGCAGCCTGTTGTTGAATTGTCAACAAGCAATCAACTGCAGCCTGTTGCCGAATCATCTACAAATGCTGAATCATCTAGAAAGGACACACAACAAATTACTGATGTTAGATCCAAGCCTTCGACTATAAGGGACTTTTCTTTTGGTTGTGGCTGAAATGCTCCAATGATGTCTAAGGCAATACTTGATGAATATAACCGTGTACATCCTACCACTGTTGTTTCCCAAAAACTGCCTACCGAAGAAGAAGAATCAGAGCAGGAGTATTTGTAGGTGTAAGAAAAAAAGAAATAGGACAATTCATTGAGATGGAAACAAAAATATCTCTCAATGTTAATGTTTTTTGTATAGGACTACAAGTTTTGAAACTCTCTTCATAGTATGCAACTTTTTGGCTAGAAATGTCGAAGCAATTGTGTTTTCAAGTGTTTTCGCAATAGCCATTTACAACTTTTTTGAAAATAGTTTCCTTGTATACAAATGCTAGCTTCTCATTACAACTATAGCTAGACTCTTCTAATGGATTTTCTCTATTATTTTCTTTGATATAGTCATCCCTTCGTACCTATTGTTTATCTAGACACGTGGTATTTTAACAGTGGCATTAAGCATTGATTAGTCCCTAACTTTCATTTATTATGGATAACCTAAAGTGCTCGCGTCATTTATGGCTTGTGGTCTAACATTCTAAGTATGCCAAGCATAGGATTCTTTGCATTGTTTTTTCATCTCCTCATATTGTTTGATGAGGATAAAATATTTATCTGTTAAGAGGGTTTATATCTATCGTATTGGAAGTAAAAAAGGAGGCATCTATAACATCCTCTATATTTTGCACTGTCATTTTTACATTGATTATTCATTGGCTCAGATTCTTTGATGGCAGAGACATCGGTGTCTGTCACAAGGATTTATTTCTATCATATTGGAAGAAAAAAAGATGAGGTGTTTGTAAGTTCCTATATCTTTTACATTGTCATTTTATAGTTCTCTACATCTCTGCATTTTACCAGTTAATGTATATTGTCTGCTATCCTCTAGATGCCATCTCTGCTTCAATCTATACAATGAAAATGAATATTAGGTCTAAATATATGCCAAATGTCTCAGTATAAAATAATTTCATCAATTCATAATATTTACTTGCTATTGCAAATATTTCATGCCTTTCTCATATTCTTTGATGTAGTCTGTTTCATAGGGGTGAAATCTATGTCTCTTGACAAGGTTTATATCTATCATGCTGGAAGTGGAAAAGCAATCGTTTGTAAGTTCCTATATCTTTTGCACTGTCATTTTCCTATTCTTTATTCATTTTGATGGATTGCTTCATGAGGGTGGCATTCGTGTCCATTGAAAGCATTTATGTTTGTGTTGTTTACTCATTTCGTCAGATTGTTTGATGGCAGTAAAATTTGTGTCTTTAACCCTGTCAACCAAAAGATTATTTGCGTTGCTCATGCATCTGCTGACATAGTTAGATGGTGATGTAATTTGTCTCTATTCAAAGGGTTTATATCTAATATATTGGAAGTGAAAAAAGAAGTTTATGCAAGTTCTTACATCTTTTACATAGGCTTTTCTGCGTTGTTTATGCATTTTATAGCTTGATGTCTACTTTTCCCTATCTTTTACTACTTTTATGGGTTGCTCTCTTTTGTTCAGTTAAAGACTAAACACCATAATTCATTACTATCAACTTCTCTGTTGGCCACGGTTAAGAATGCAACTATTCTTTTCTCTACACATATGCTTGCTAGTTGTACTTCGATCTATAAAATGAAAATGAGAATTAGGTCTACATAGGTACAAAATGTCTCAGTATACAATCATCTCATCAATTCGTAATGGTTTGTTGCTATTGGAAATATCTCATTCATTTCGAATGTTCTTTGATATATTTCTTTACAGACATCACACAACAAAGACACTCAATGATAGGCAACAACAAAAATATGAAAAATAGAATAATTTTATTTGTTGGAAGCAAAAAAAGCAGCCATTTGTAAGTTCCTATATCTTTTACATTGTCATTCTATATTTTTCTATGTCCCTGTAATGGTTTCATACATTGACTTTTCCATCCGAACACTACAGATTAGTCAATGGCGCCAGCCTTCCTATTTGGAACCTCCTTTACTGCACAACAACATATTTCTTCTCCACTTTTTGTATGCAAATTCCTGTAGTGCTGCTTTTACTAACTATGAATCTCTTAGCATTGATGAGGATTGCCAAGATAATGATGGAGCATTAAACACCATCTCAATGCTTTATCTCCACTTTCCTCAAGCTTATCCTGGTTGCTGTCTCGGTTCAAAGTTCACAGATGGCCACTCCTTCCAAGCAATTGTTTGGTGAGGCATTTAAATGGCTTGTGTCAACCTTTCGAGCTAATTGATTGAGATCTTTCTAATTGATGGTGAACAATTGTGTGTTATTCACTTAAATTGTTGTACCTGTAATTGGGTGTATCGTTGTTCACAGAAGCATTGCAAGTAGTACAATGACTCTATTTGTAGTTTTACACTTGGATTATCAATATTGCTTAATTTAGAAGTGGTTGCATTACACTTGTACTTGTATCTTGTCTCTTGATTGGCACTTCTACAGAAGCTTCGAGGATGATATACTAGATTAAAGAGCTACATAGGAATCTAAAAATGTATGACCTGAACATGATGGAAACAGAACACCTGTCTGTTGAAAATGTAGTAAAATCTTGTTGCAGATGTTGTATCTAGGATGTTGAAATATGTAAATGTTCAAGATTAAAGACAAGGAAATGCTTATTACGATGTGACACATGAAACTAAACAAGGATTCTCACTGCTTTTGATGAAATCCTCTCTATAACAAAATATACAATCATTGTTAGTTTTTCTTTTGAAATTCAATTTTGTCTACAATCCATGAAACTATTCTTAACTGAAATTAACTTGATTATTTCAATGACAATTAAAAAGTAAAACTTTTTATGGATTCTGTATTTTGGAGTGCTTGACACAATATGTAACTATCGTTTGACCATTCTCTTCTACATGGACACATACACTTTGATTATAACAATCTTGTTAACTTATTTATGAATTCAGTATTCTCAGAGTGGTTGACACAATCTAGAGTGATCACTTAACTATTTTCTTGTAGTCGAACACATGCTTTGATTATAACAATATTATTTGATTCCATAAATTTAAATCTTTAACATGCACATCAAGCATCTGATAAAGAGTTCAAACGGAATATAAAATTCCAGTGTAAGCCATGTGAACAAATTATCTAATCCAATCTTGGTAATAACACCTTTAAGTGCTTCTACTATTTTATAACATTCCCATGAGTTTAGCGATTTAAGAGATTTTGATAAATATTTAAAAAGACGTGACTTCAATGTATCATAAATTATCAATACCAAATTATTTCCCACAATATGAAGAATGGATATAGAAAGTATAAACCATAAGAAATTTAACTTTTTTAATTTCCTATTAACATATCTTTATATAACATTAGCAATTTCAAAACAATGCTACATTAATTTTATATCATATTCATGTAGAATTACAATATCTTGTATATAATACAAACATATGTTACAGAAAAGGTGACCAAGACATTTGCAAAATAAGCACAACATGAATTATAACATTCAATACATAGATATCATTAATATACTCTAGACAAAGTTATTATGAAATTATAATCTAGTCATAAAAATCTAAAATAACTCTATTTCTCTTTGTACAGAAAAAATAATTTTGTTCTCGTGTATGGATCTATGTTCTTGTTTCATCAAAAGCACACAATGTAAAATGTAAGATGCTAAACTTAACTATAAACCCCAATACTATGAACAATAAACCCTAAAACACTAAATTTAACTATAAACCCTACAACTACAAACAATAAACCTTAAAACTATGAAATATAAACCCTTGAACACTAAATTTAAGTATAAACCCTAAAACTATGAATTATAAAGCCTGAAACTAAAATTTAACTCTAGACTATGAACCTTAAACCCTAAAACTATAAACTAGCACACTTAGATGATGACAACCCTCAATGAATCCCCAACAATAATGTCATTTTTTGTCTCTCACAACTACTGACTCCTCAAAATATAAATATAAGCCATACCTTGAGCCACTATGAAATTTAGCTTAAGCAATCATACTTGCAACTTATGATCAACCAAGGACAACTTTCGACCCATTCATGACAAAGAGTAGCTTCTCCTTCTTTTGGATTTGCTAGGACAAGAGGAATATTTCCTAAGGTTTTGATATAGTACAATTAAGGAGAAATGAATAAACATAACTTATCTCAAGAAAATACGTGTTGGATTGCCATATGCAAGACTGGAAAGCTCTTAAAACCAAGAAAATACTAATGTATGTGACCAAAGATATATTACCTATTAGCCATAATGATGTAGTTTAGTCAAAAACCATACTTTGAACACATGATTACAAACTAGCCAATACTCATACCTCAACCATCTAAAACACCTCAAGTTACCATACTTTATGTAATGATGCAAATTGCAAGTGTCAAATACATAGTTTATCTAGTGTTGATTGACTAGTTATATACAAGTTTATTTTGGGAGCTGCATCTTGACTAAACTTTACATTGCTTGTAGTATTTGGAGTTCAAGCCAAATCTATTTAGCTCTCCTCTGGTTACTGTAATTGGTATGGCTTTACAATTTTTAAATTTCAGCATTAAAATTATCAAGATGCATAAATGCACATGAATTAACTATGACAATGACTTTTTTATCCATTCCATTTTCTATCCCACCATTTTTCCATCATCATTCAAAGTCATTTTCTTGCATCATCATCTTTCAGAGATCCAATCATCCTACATGTACATTCATGCAAATCATATCTAATCATCCTAGCAACATGAATCAACACGATTGGTCATTACTAAATCATTTAGTTGTACATTCATGACATTCATATCATCTAAACTCAGTTTCTCCCGTGTCATATTTCATCCTTTACGATACATATCTTATCACCCCCTATCTTTTCAACATACCAATTAGGTTCCATTTCACTCAACAATTCTCTTGTCGAGCCGTCAATCACATCACAATCACTAAGCAATTGGGGCAACTTGCTACATAAGCTTTATTACATTATATCCTACTTTTAATTCTTTTTTCACACAACACCACTTTCTTGCATCCTATCTAGGACAATCCCTTCCACCTAAAATCCATAACTTAATTAAATATTTATTTAACCAGCCTTTTCCATCTTGCATTTATAGTTATAGGACATATTCATTGATGCAAAACTAATTCGTCTCAATTCAAACTGTACAAAGAATCAATTCTGTAATAGTTCAAATGTGCTCTATATATGGAAAAAATGTATACTTTTCATCTACCTTCAATACTCAATTGTCTCATAGCAAAATCTTCATAGTGAATGCAGATACATCCCTTTAAATCATGCTTCAAAGTCTTCTTCGTGCAAACACCTCCCTATGCTATCTCTAAAAGTGAGTCCCAACTGCCTTGGTTAACAATCAAATTAACATTGTGATCATCCTTATGTACTTTAAAATATTTAAAATGGATATTGCACGAAAAATATACTACAATTATTGATTTCATAAAATATAACAACATATAAGGAAAATTGTGATGACTTCCAATATCGCCGATATACTTATTGCATGAAGGATAGACAAATGACGAATTTCAATTATATACACTAATTTTAACTCTACATGCATTTGACCCCATTAAAAATACAAACCAAAAAGATTTGAATAACTTTCTACCTCTCAATATAAAACTATATTAATTGCAACTATACAAAAATATTTAAGAGTATTATTGAATAGTCCATAGATATAAATATTTATTTCTTATTAGTTCCTTGAATACTAATGCATCCCTTAGGTTTTATTAATTTGCACCCCATCAACCAATGAGAGAGCAGAATTAAAATAGTTTGACTAAATTCTCTAATGTATATTATTTTCCAAACTTCTTGCAAAATTAAAAAATATATATATATTTTATTTATCATTCTATTGGATAATTATTGTGAATAGTCTTATTGATTGACATAATCTTTTTTTGGAGTGTCAATGTAATGGATCAAAAAAGTTTTCATTGATTGCTGTAGCAATAGTATAACTTTTTTGTCCACTCTTGCTAATAATGTTGTCCACTATTTTATTATTTGAGAGCTAGTGAAGTGTCAATGTAATGGAGCAAAAAAAATCTTCCATTAATAGTTGTAGCAATAGTAGTGCTTTGTCTCTACTCCCTAACATTATGATGAGAATTTGCTAATAATGTTGACCACTATTTTATTAAGGTTTACTCTATTTTCCTACACACTTAAAACAAAATATTAAAAATAATTCATATAATATAATAAACTCAAACAAATTACAAAATTTTCAATGGTATCTATCTCAATTAGTTCAAGCCCAATTTCAAAACTTACTTAAAGCACTTGAATTACCCACACAACCACATTTATAATCAAATTTTTTTACAATTTTTACTACACTGTGAATCCAACTACCAATTCAAATAATAACTCCTTAATAAAACCAAATTAAAATTTTAGTTGGATGGAGATCCTCTTCTATTATTATCTAATTTTCAAAAAAATTATCACATATGAAAATTTATGTAAACTACTTTCAAATTTTAAAAAAATTAAATAAACACAATCATAGTCCACATGCTTCAATTATCACTATCTTCACTTCCAACCATAATTTTAATCAATAAATTATCGGCAGAATCAGACGCAACAAGAGACCTGCCTTCGGCAGTACTATTGTAATCATTGTGGCTTATCTAGTGATTAATCTAGCAAGAGTAAACCAATCAAAACACGACATAAATTTTCTTGTCAGGCAAATTTGAATTAAATTTGAACTTTTCCTATGTGAACATTAGAAAATTTTAACAAAAAAAATTGGAGAAATTATTTATCTCTATTGTGATTGGCTAAAAAAAATGACCTCTCTCGAAGATACTATTTTTAGTGCAACAAACACCTAAAATTGAGGAGGTAATTCCAATTAGAAGGGAGGAGGTGGCAATGCTAACAATTTAATTGTTTTTGAGTGAAACAAACACCTAAAATGAGGAGACAAATCCGGTTACAAAGGAGCAGTGGACTTTTAATTTTTTTTATGACTGAGGGAATTTGGTTATGAAGCAATTCATTTATGCCTATTAAATTGTTATATGATTATTATTATTATTATTATTATCCAAATAGTTTTTTAAATATTTTTATGAGTGAGACAATATTTGCGACAATTTGGTTATGAAACAATTCATTTTTTCTTATTGCTTATTAAAATGTTATATCATTATTATAATTATAAAATCATTGTAATATTTATATTATTATAATATATAATGATTTAATGTATTTGTAAGTTTTCTATAGTTTGTTTTGGTATAAAAATATTAAAAATAACTAACAAATTAATTTATTTTTTATTAATATTAATATTATTATTTTATTCTCTTATGTTTGCTAAATATTAAAAATTAGTAACAAATTAATATGTTTCATTAAATAATGAGTGACTAAATTAAAAAAATTGTTGTGATATATATATTTTTATGTTATTAATATTATTATAATATTGTGTAAAATTATATTATTATTTTCATATTAATATGATAGTTTTATATGTCATTTGAAAATATTAATATATTATATTATGTGATATTTGTTTTTATATGAATAATTTGTAGGATTTTTTTAAAGTTAAACAAATAATATTTTTCGTGAAAGTCTATGCAATATTATTATAATATAATATAATATAACAAAAAATGTCATATTTATATTGATATAATTTACTTTTAATAGTTATTTTATTTTTTTATGTATAAATAATAGAAACAACCACCTCTGTATATGGAATATAATATTAATATTAACAATAATATTTATATCGAATTATTGATTAGACATATAAATAGAATTATGATTATATTGTATTTATATTTATGTTATATTATACTAAAAATGAAATATTGATATATATTTTGTATATAAGTATTAAATATTAATATATTTTAGATGTAAATATTAATATATTGTATTGTGTAATATTTAAATTAATATGATTATTTTATTTTGAAAAGTAAGAACAAAGCCGTTTGAAGCTATCGGTTTAAAGTTAGTTATCTTTATGAAATTACGGGATTAATATTCCATTTTGGTATTACTCTTTAGTTTCTATTTTTCTCTCATAAACATGATATTCATTTGCAATTTGGGGCTGCGAATTGAAACATTAGGTTTGATGCAAGGAAGTTTATGGGTGAACTCTGAAGTAGATTCCCATTTAGGGATTTAAGATGTAGTGCCCCTCCGTATTCACTTTGGTTGTACAGGTAAGTTTTAGTTTGATTACTAATTTTTGGATTATTATCTAGGATTGTAAAATTGATATACCTGTTAGAGTGATCTTAAAATGCAATATTTAAAGGCAACAATAATATCCAATGTTAAAATTTCTGTTGTGGATGAGGTGTGAAATTGCTATTGACTGTTTGCCTATTGAAGTGGATTTGTGTTCTAATAAGATAGTTGGAGTTCTTCTGTTGTGTGGCTTTCAAAATTGCTTCCTCTGTAAGTTCGTTTCAGAGAATGCCACAACATTTTGATATGATTAATGATTGTTTTGTGCTCAACCTGCAGCCATTAAGATATAAAAAATATTAATGTTTTTATCCGGATGTTCTAGAATATGTTTTGGAGTTGAGCGTGTATCTTCTCTCTGAATCAATGGATCGGATTGATTTAATTAGAAGTGACAGTTTAACCGAAATGTTTATCTAATTATGAGGTTAACGTTTAGGCTATACATTTTTAATTGGCAACATTTATGTTCATGTAACTGATTCCGCTTCTAGGAAAGCACTGTAAAGGCTATGGCGGGTCTCATCAGAGAACAACGTGCTTATTACATAAATCTTATAGTGCTTATTCTTTTATTAGAACTTTGTGTTCCTAAGTTATGTTCATTTAGTTTTGTGATTAATCCTTCCTTGTAAATGTTAGTTTTTCTAAATATAATAATAAGTCTTGTTTATAGTAATGTAAATATAATAAGTATTTTATTATTGCGTTTTATGTACTGTCATTTGACTAGGGCATTCTATCAAGCTATATTTAGATACCATGATTCCATGCCTTAAGGGCAATATATTTGCATTTATTACGAAGTTGCAGGCGGTCGAAATATTATTACTTGGTATCATCTATCATGGGGTATGAAGGATACTTCAAAAACAACACTCCTGTTCAGGACACTACGATAATTACTATTGCATGTTTTTTTTACAATTCTCAAGCACTTGTGAAATCATATTTTGGAGACCTTCTGCAGCTACCTAGACACAATGAATTGGATCCTGCTATCAAAGAAAATTGATTAGGCATTCAATTTCATTTCAAGCCATGGAGGAGGAAGCTATGAGTTATCTAGACCCATTTCTTAATATATGATTTGATTTCATTGTGATTATTCAATACAAAGATTTTGAATTTGTTGTCTTAGTTAGCTGGGTTGATACCTTGTTATATTAATTATTTGGTATTTGGGGATTTTGGCCTTTGGGCACCATTTCTATTTATCCCTTACAAATTCACCTTATGAATGTGCCGTAAACATTGTACTCCTGAGATGTTTGACCAAACTTATCTTTTGTGCATATCATCATGTCCTGGCATTGCAGGCCATTGAGGCATTTGTTGAATTATTTATGCGCCTAGTCTGGCGCCCTGTATGCATTTCTATTTTAGCAATCTTTTATGCCATTTAATGTTGTGAAAAACATTTCCATATTGTGTGTATTCACATAATCGAATGTGTAGAAAGTCTCATCAAGACAATCTCATTATACCTTTTTCCTGAGATTGTCCCTTCGCAAGAAATGATGTCTCTTTTCAAGATAGTATGTCAAAAAACTCACTTGCTTGCTATGATTCAAAATTTTGTTTGCATGTCTTCGAGAGCATTTGCAACTATCACATCTGATAAAGACCCTTCTTTCGTTTATGCTTTGATAAATGCCCAAATCCTGTTCATTAGCTACCTTTTGGTGCTGGCTGGGAATACGCTGGCAAAATGAATTCATTAGAGACATGTGGTAAATGTGTAGATGTGTTTTCTTGATGTCTGTAGATCACATATGAAATAGACTTAGGGTATTTTCAGTGTCGCTACCTTTGTTTAGGATCCTAGTATGTTACACGATTTGTGTTTTCACTCGAAACCTCTAGTCAGTAGTTTCTAAATAAACTCATTGTATCATTTCTGACATTGTCTCTTGACCAAAACCATCAAAGATTAAGTATTGTGTAGAGGAAAATCTTCTAACTTTATTACAGTAAATAAATATTTTGGTAACTGGGATATGTTTAGAGCGTCTTCTCCTCTCTCTCTTCTTACTCAACTGAAAAGGGCCCTACTCAACTAGAGCCACCATGACTAGTCTTCAGCACCGTAACCTGTGTAGTAGATTTTATATAAAATACTTCATTAAGGATGTATTAGTTCTATATGTTTTGTCTCTACCTTGTGCCGTCATGCGCTCCTTTTTGGAAGTTTCCTAAAAGTTTCTAAATAAATCTTGTCATAAAGCTTTACACCTGCCAGTTGGATTTGCATGAAAACTTTCTATATAGACTTTTCTTCAAATCCTTTTTAAATGATTATCCTGCCATTATTGGGTTCCTGAGATGAGGACATACCAAGACGTTTCTTCCCAACAAATAGAAACATTCTATCTCTGTTCCTTGATAGTCAATTTGGTGTTTTCTCCTTGCATCATCAAATGAGCATCTTGAATGATCTCTATCTATGAATGTTGTATAATTCTTATGTAGTGTCATTATCGATAGGGAAATACAATTACTGGAATCTGTCATAGTTTGTTCTTAGGCTCTGGTCTAGTTTTTTTTTTAAATTAGAAGTCGATAGATGGAGTTGTAGGTGGTTTCATAGAAGTTATAATAATTATATCAGCAAAGGTGTGGGATAGACATATGAGATAGAAATATATGATTTTCTTCTTAAAATAATAATTAGAAAAGTATTATATGCCAATTAGAATTGGAATTTATGTTTATATGTATTTGTTGTGCTATAAATGATTACTATTGTTAGGGGCTTTACCTTTGTAATGATGTAACTATCACCTCTTAAACTGAGGTTGTTTTTTTTGGAAACCAACAAGTCTTTAAATTTTGTAGAAATAAGACAGTTTAGTTCTTGAAGGAAGCCCTCTATTTATAGTATTTGCTTTAGATAACTGAAAGAAGGTGTTATCGTGCTTAGACAACTCCTATTATTATCATCTACTAATATCTTTTTAGGTGTCGGTTATTTCCATAGATAACATGTTTTGTTCTTACTAATTCGTTAACGGATATCCTCGTGTGTTGGGAATCATATAACTTAGGCTATGTATCTCAATATTGATGGAAATAGTTACTTACTGTCATAACAAACTCTTTATACTCTTCCTCGAAGTAAATCTGAAATTGTGCATAAACAGGCAATGATTGCACTCTTGAGAGTTGAATCCTCTGTGCATGCATGACCTCCACTATGCTGACAATTACTACCAAAGATTAGAGACCTATGATCTCCTAGGAAGGAAATCTATTGATAGATTACTATTTAACGTAAGAGTATAGATTGTGAAGAAACACTTTTTGATGGAGGTTGTGATCTTTATAATTATGCCTCATACTCATACTTGGTCAATCCACACTCTCTTCTGTGTTTAAGCACTCGGGACAATGCCATTCTCAGAATCACCTTCAGTTGAATCTGTTAATTCCTAAATAGTTGAATCTGATATAAGGTTTAATATATGCTACGTTAGAACTATTGGAATTCTTGCTTATGATGATCAGTGCTTTAACTCTAATAGTTTTCTTGCTTATGTTGATCAGTGCTTTAACTCCATTGAGTCGTAATGGTTCTTTCTTACTTCACTTGTGCCAAGATTTATGAAGTTTAGTGTTATAATATGTAAAATCATCTTTGTGTAAGAAAATATGTTTCGAGATAGATAAAAACTATATGTTCTGTTTCCTCATATTTCAAGAGAGTATTGTGAACCAAACTTATTGTTGTCTATCTAAAATTTGATTTGAAAAATTAATGATTCCTTTTATAAAGACCTTTGATATTATCATAATTACTTTACTTTAGACATTAATTGATTTTGCACCTTGCATGTAATATTGTAAAATTGGTACAACTTGTAATTATTTGGAAAGTGCTATATTTAATTTTGAACTTGAATGATTTAGTTTTAGTCGATAATTGAGGAAGTGGTAGTTATATTAGGAAATTATTTTACTCAATCTTGTAGGGATAAAATTATTTATACTTAGTGATGTTCCCATTGACATTATGGATTTTATTTCTTGCTTTCTAATTTATGATACATTGGATTAGTTGTTTGGATTATTGATTTTCTCTTTTCGTTAAATTACAGTAATGTGATAAAGAATTAGAGTAAGTATTCTGGTCAACCAAAATAATAAACTTAAGTTGTAGTTATCTTACATTCTATAATTATCACTAATGGAATTATCTTGTTTAATGGTTGCATATAGTTGCAAGCTTTAGTCGAGATAGTGTTAATTGATGAGTATGGTTGCAGAAGGTATTTTCCTACTTAGTAAGAAAGATAGTCGATTGGTAAAACTAATGATAGAAAACTTTTATTGTAGAATACATGGTAAGTTGAAGGTTCTAGCTATGAGGTTGTCTATCTGTGGATTATAAAAGACAATTCTTTACCCTTTGATATATATATTATCACCAATGTATGAAATCCTTTTGATTGTAAGTCTAAACCCTGAACTACGAAGTCTCTGCACTACGCGTATGTAGGCAAGGCCATCATGAGCCCCCGAGACATTAGGTCAGCCCCTTAGGGCCTTAGGATTGCCATTTTATGCAATTGATATTGTGTAATTAATAATCATGTGGAACTAATGTTTCTTTAGATGTGCAGTTGAGATCCATATGGGTAAGTGCAAAAAGATGGGGGGCCAAAAAGTGGCCAAAAAATTTTCAAAAAAAATTTAGGCATAACGCGAGCGCGTTATAACGCGCTCGCGTTATAACGCGCTCGCGTTATGGCTTGGCAATGACAAGCCTAAGGCTCGTCATTGCCGAGCCATAACGCGAGCGCGTTATAACGCGAGCGCGTTATAACGCGAGCGCGTTATAACGCGCTCGCGTTATAAAGCGCTTTATATATATAAAAAAAATGCTGTCATTTCATTTTATCTTATTTCGTTGTGAGTTTTTCCTCCGCCGCGGCTTAAAACCCTTCAAAAACGCGCTCGCGTTCTACAAAACACCATTCAACACAATAGATTTGTCGATTCATCGCCAAAATGCCGCCGCGACGTCGAGCACGCCAAAGGGGTGAGTTATCTTTGTTTTTTTGTTTGAATTTCTTCCTAAATAGGTAGGTTTTGTGTTGATTTTTGATGCATATTTTATTAATTGTAGGAAATGTTAATGCACCTCCTCCTCCTCCTCAAAATCCTCAAAATCCACAAAATCTTGAGGAAGAAATACCTGCAGAACAACAACCTCCTCCATTCATTCCTCGACATGCCCCTGGAACACAAGATAATATAATGGGGGAAATTGAAAACAATAAAAAACAAATTGAAGATATAATTGCAAGGTTGAAAGATCCTTCCACTTCAACCTTGCATAGGTCCACGCTTGCCGAATCTCTTGAGTCTATGTTATCAAATGTAAATTCAATTAGCAAGCAAATAACTAGTTGGACCGATAAAAAGAGAGAGTTTAGAGATTACTATGCAGATAAATTGTCATATCAAGATGTCAAAAAATTACAAATTACAAAAGTAGACTTGTGTTCAATTTTCACAAACCCACAAACAAATCAACCTCCACCCATTACATGCAAGAGGTTCCCTATCCATTGGTGCAACAACCAAGCGATAAGGGACAATTTCGGGCAGAGGTGGTGGATGGTTTTTGACCATCCTCCATGCAATAACAATGAGGTCCCGCAATACTTTTTGAGGAAACTCTACTCCGAGTTTGTCCTCAATAAAGTGCCAAACTATTTTGATATGCGGGACTTCCAGGGTAGAGGTGGGGGCTCAGCACAGGATAGACCAGGGGCACGTCTTGACCCACAGCGGGTAGTGAGACGAGTAATCAGCAGACCAGCCCACGAGCATGTTTCTATTCCTTCCATTGTGAAGGAGAGTGTTGAGGTCGATACACTGAGGTCGATTAGTGCCTTGACCCAGAGCATCATAGAGCATGCCGATCCTGCAACACAGAGTGGGTTGGGAGATAGTGCGAGGAGTAGGGTCCCACCGCATACTTGCCAGGCTTGCGGGTCAGCCTGTGGTTATGACCCCATGGACAGTCAGGACGCAGGTGCACAGGCTACATCTGCAGCTGAGCAGATGGCGATGACAGATACCCTCCTGAGTGAGACTTTCGGCCTTGATACTCAGGTAAATATTAGCAAGTTTATTGAATTTAATTTATTAAATTTTATTTTTGAAATACAAGATTAACTAATTTAAATTGATGATTTTAATGAAATTTCAGGGTCATAGCGTCGATGCAGTTTTCAGTGGTTCTCCACCTACATTTTTCACTAGATCATCTACTGTCGAGGTATGTAACTAGTAAACAATTATAAATATTACATGTGAATAGCATCGTTATATGAATGGTATTCTAATTTCTGATTTTGGATGTTGAATAGGTTAACACTGTAGATTTCATGGCAACACCTGCCAGCGGTGGTGGACTTCAAAGCTTTACGGAGGTAATAAAATAAATAGTTTAATGAATGAATTGTACTTACTAAATTTTTGTATGTGATTTGTGTGTTTTATTGTGTGTACTTCCATGTTTAGATGAGCGTGTGTGTATGTTAGGAGCCATGATTTGCATCACTATTATAGTTTTCGTAATTGAATAATGTTGTTTTATTTCCAGATGATGCAGGCTGCGGATACACCTCCTCATGTTCATAGGGCAATGGAGCAGGGTGTGGCCTCTGCGATTCATAGCTCTATGGCATTGACAGGGGTATGAGGCAGATTAGTAAATTTCAATTTACATTCATTGTTATAGTTGTCTATTTTTGAAAAATCAAAAGATTATTGATTTGAAGTTTAATTTCTATCTGGATGGTTTCTATAGGACATGACATCACCAGGGCCTTTTCCTGCTACTGAGGCAAGCGAGCAGACAGATTATATGTTAGCGGTAAGTGATTATTTTGTTAAATGTTTCATTTTTTTATAACATGTAATTTCTATATATTAATATCTATACTTTTTTTTGTAACAGGTAAAGGTGCAGGAAGAACTAAATAGGAGAAGTAGCCCTCGGGTTCGTAGTAGACCACCCACATGCATGTCTCCATCCCCTAGAAGATCAAAGGCTGCTCGTGATTTATTCTCTTCACCAGCTAGAGGGGAATGACTTTTTATTGTGTTCCTCTGTTGTATGCCTATATGGCATTTGTGGACATATATTTTGTATTGTACATAGTTGACATTGTATGCCTATATGGCATTCTTGTAAGCCTATATGGCTATTTTGTATATATGTTATACTTATATCGACAGATATTGATGTATGCGTATATGGATATTTGGTTAATACAAATCTTTTTTATTGATGGCGTCCATACTTGCATTATAAATCCACTTTTGAATGGATATTTGTAGATGGCTACTTCAAATATTTAAAGTCTGATTGTATTACATAGGATGTTTACATTTTCTTTGATAGGCTTGATAGGCCATGGATTACATGATGGTGTTTGATGGAAAAGTATGGTACTAGAAGACTCTAGTTCATTCTTAATAGGCTTGTGATTGATAATATCTTTGCATGATTGCACTTGATCTTGGATCATGGGCATGTTGTTAGGATTTTGATTGCATTGTGATGTTTGATGGATAGGCATGGTGTAAGTGTAAGATACCCAACTAGTTCTACGAAAAATTTTCCTTACTTAAACACTTTTACTTGCTAACAATTCATCAACTACTTCAATAACATAAAGATATACATCAAGATAACTATTTGAATGAAACAACATTAGAGTTGGGTACTTGTCTTGTTACTTGATTCAATCAACTTGCAATGTCTTATTACATGGAAAATGCTTTCAATAGCACGAAGTACAACTCATTCAATGGAAATACAAGGACAGGCCTTGAAGCCTTGATGTTACAATGTCTTCCTTATTTGAGCAACATTTGAAGATTTGGAATGTTCAACTCATCACCTCACAAGGTAGGCGCATATTTGAAGGATTTACAGGTTTTTCTGACTTGGGCGCCAAGTTGAGGTGACCTCCTCCTGAAGTTGCGCCTTGTCAACATTAGGTGCCAATTAGAGTTTATGGATGCTCTGGATTGTTTCCAAGAGTAGGCGCCAAAACATCATCATTATGAAAGTGTTTTAAATGCTAGGCGCCCAAATCAGCCCTCTGGAGTCTAGGCGCTCCTTTCATGCATTCTGTGTTCTAGGCGCCAATTGAAAGGAGTGGAGAACAGGGCAAGCGCCTTCCAAACTAGGTGTTTCCTTGAGGTGACAAGGACTTAGAAAGTGCGCCTAAGGTGAGTGCCTTGAGTGAAAAGGTCTAACAAACATCTTTGAACCCCCTTTCAAGGTTAGGCGCATTCTGGAGGTGGAAACAAGTAGAAGGTGCGCCTTAGCTTCCTTTGTCAATTCTTGCAAGTCTTTGTTGATTAGGAAGGTGGAATGCTTCATTATAGAATGAGCGCCTATCTTCTAATGTCCAAACTACTTCTTCTGGCTCACTCTGTGGCTAGGCGCCAGAGCTAAACTGTTCACACAAGGGAGTGCGCCTAGACTCACTTGATGTTTTCTTACTACTTCAACCCCTGGAAGATGTTCCAAGGTGTTCCCTTTTACAAGCACCTGACCTCCCAAGTTCCTTCATGTGCTATTCCTTGAAGGCGCCAAAACTGAGCTCCAGTGCCATGGGATTGTGCCTAACATCTTTGAAGAGTTTCTAAGCCTTTTGCAAGTTGATATCCCAAACTCATCTTCTAGGCGCAACAGGAGCTTTCCAAAGGAGTTTCCAAGTTTTAGACGCCAAGCGAGGTCATGGGTGAATGGAACTGCGCCTTAGGAGATGACTGGATCCTAAGCGTCAGTCTGGAGTTACAGTGGAATTGATATGCGCCTCAACTAGCTTAGGCGCCCATTTGAAGTGATTCCTTTAACACTTCTCTGTCAATCTCAACTGCAAGGATGATCTCCTAATCCAATTTTGATCCTCTGGAGATGCAAATAGCTTTACATTTCACTAGGTTCCATCAATGATGATCATCAACCAAAGCACATTTCAAAGGTGAGATAGGCAAGTGAGGCACCAAACTAGTCCTTAAGACTTATCTCCTTCTATCAAGTCAATTTCAACTATGTGAGAGAGTTCTATTCTAGGCGCAAAATAGAAATGTTTCATCAATTGGTGCATCTTACAAAGCTCCCAATTCTAGGCGCCAGAGCCAGAGAGTTTTTCCCAACACATGCACCTGGGCTAGGAATTCACGTAAGAGACATCACTTAGCTTTAAAACTTTCAATCTATAGCCATCTGGGCTAGGCGCTCCAATGGAGGATCCTTGAACTCATGCATTGGCGCCTTCTAGTTCTAGGCACCCATTTTGGATGATTCATCCTGATACTAGCGCCCAAAATGACTAGACTCTCTTCATTATCCAATTCACTTAGAAGACTCAAGTTGGAGACTTAGTTGTCTATCCATGTTCTCCGGAAGATTCATTGTACCTCTATGCACTATCTCCTTCAAGGCGCACATTTAGCTCCAAAACGCAAATTTCCATCATCAACCCATCAAGGTGCATCATCTTCCCTTTGTATCCCCTTCAAGGCGCAGACATTCACTTCTTCACACTCAAACTCACTCTCTGGCGCCAGAATAGGTGTATAACTTCAAATAAGGCGCTAATCTTAGGTTTCTAAGTACTTAGTTTGATCTTAAGGCTATCCTTCCTCTAAGCACTCTCTTCAACTCCCTCACTGAAGGCCCTCTATAAGTTTGGGCGCATTTCATCCCAAGGCGCTTCAACATCATCCAAGGCGCAAATTCACTCTCCAAGACAAGGTGCAAAAAACCCTATCCTAAGGCGCTCAAATCTTGCTTCTAGACCTAGGCGCACAAACATGAGATTAAGGATCATTCTGGCCACCATCACTTCCCTAAAGGCGCAAAATTGGTGTAGATACATTCCATTTATTAAGGATCATTCTGGCGCCCAAATCTTGTCAAAGCAAAGGATCAATAGGTTCTCTCTAAGGCGCACTCCAGGGTTTGATCTTGCAAGACTTCTCACGTCAAAATTTTGACCAAGACACTCAAGGCACTAGTCTTTATCATCTAACCCTACAGTGCACTTACTCATTATGATATACTCCTCAACTTTGTATTCAACCTTGCCCAAGGCGCATATTCACTATAAGGCATTCTCACGTTGTCAAGGCTCAGAGGGCTTCAACTTGCTAAAGGGTAGAGGTCTAGGCGCATATCTGACTTGAAGCTCAAGGCGCTCCAACCCTCTTGCTCTGGAATTCATTCTAGGCACTAAGTGACTTCTCCAATTCCTTGAAAACATTTGAAGTGTTTTACCTTTTCAAGGTGCTCCTTCGAACTTGACTCCAAGGTGTTATAATCTCAAAGGTGCTGACATCATCTCAACCAAAGGCGCTCAATGATTCATCCCATATCTAGGTGCTAAAACACTTAATCAACCAAGTCATTCAAGGCGCCATTCAGTAAACTCATCTTCCATGATATTCCTATCAAGGCGCATATCACTTCTGTCATGGGCTTTAGGCGCTCAGTTGAGTGTTTCAATACTATTTAGGTGCCAAATTCATTTTAATGCACCAAACACAAAGAGCTTTCAAACACTGGGCGCTCACAAAGAGTCTTCCAACCTTGGGCGCTAAATTAGGTCTTTGCAACTATCCAAGGCGCATATCTTCGTTTGAACAACTTATGGTGCCAAGACAACTTCTCATTAGGGCGCTCAAAACACTTGTGTTTACATTTGAAGTGCTTTACCTTCTTAAGGTGCTCCAGACTAACCTGACTCCAAAGCGCTCCATCATCATCCTTAAGGCGCTAAAAACATCATCTCCACTCTAGGCAAAAACATCATCCAACTCCTTAAGGCACTTCACTGTGAAAGTCTGAAGGCGCTCTACCTAGACCTTTCCCCTAGGCGCCAGAACTCCTAAGCACTCACCAGATAACTCTCTTCTTCAAGGCGCAAATCTTCCTATACTATGATTGCCTCTGAAACGCCGATTAACGTGATGTGAGGGTGCAAAGGCTACTCCAATCCTCAGTGAGCGCCTAGTTTAAACAAGGAGAAATAAAGCATTCAAAACTATCCAAACGATCATCCCCTTCCTAATGTCTTCACTGCTCCAGAAAACCTTGGCCAAAATGACACATAACAACTCCTATGAGCGCCCTTATGCCCTAGGATCATCTAGTTTGTGCGTCTTGTAATGAGTAGTTCATGTAAGTTTGGAATGAGCGCCTTGAATAAGTGTAAACTAGCCTAGAGAAGGGTATGTGCGCCTTGAGCATTCCAGAGATAACTGTGCGCCTAGAACAATATGAGTGCTCATGATGATGATTAACGCCCTGATGAGACTATGAGCGCCTTGTTCAGGAGATACCTTGTTTGATCATAAAATGCACCTTGAGTCTTGAAGGTTTTGAGCGCCTAGGTGATTTGGATGTTGGGATGTTGGTATGCGCCCAAGATTGAGGTAAGTGAGCGCTTGTAATGGAGGAGAGCAATGAGATGAGGTTTAGCGCCTCCAAGTAAGGTCAGAGGTGAGGTTAGAGGTGAAATGCGCCTTTGGACCATTCTGGCGCCTTGGATGAAGAACCTATATCTTGAGCCCAAGAGGTAAAATTTGCGCCTTAGTGGATTTGGAGAGTTACAGAGATTAGAGAAAAGCGCCTTGAAGACAGAGTTGTTCAAGGCGCATGTGTGATTTGGTCAAAAACAGGCGCCTAGAGTGAATAGGCTTTCATCCTGACTTAATACACTGCCTCCTTCTGACGATTTTTGGGGCAGCAGAAAACCTTTCACCACGGGCAAATGCCTCAGAGCTATAAAAAACCGAGAGAGGTTATTGTAGAGGCACTCTACGTGATCCCGTTGCCTCAGACGGAATGTTTCTAAGTGACACGGTTTTCGAGTAACATCTCGTCAAAGATTGCTACCTTTTTGCACTTTGGACTCTTCAGGGATATCGTCGGTACAATGTAGCTCCGACTGTTTCGACATGTTTGGGTGAGAAATAGGACCATGCCTAGCATAAATGTACCCATTCGGACGCGTTGGAACAGTCAGTTTGGTCGCATCAGGAGCAGGACGAAAGTTACACCCCTTTGCAACTTTACACTGCCTCCTTCTGACGATTTTTGGGGCAACAGAAAACCTTTCACCACGGGCAAATGCCTCAGAGCTATAAAAAACCGAGAGAGGTTATTGTAGAGGCACTCTACGTGATCCCGTTGCCTCAGACGGAATGTTTCTAAGTGACACGATTTTCGAGTAACATCTCGTCAAAGATTGCTGCCTTTTTGCACTTTGGACTCTTCAGGGATATCGTCGGTACAATGTAGCTCCGACTGTTTCGACATGTTTGGGTGAGAAATAGGACCATACCTAGCATAAATGTACCCATTCGGACGCGTTGGAACAGTCAGTTTGGTCGCATCAGGAGCAGGACGAAAGTTACACCCCTTTGCAACTTTACACTGCCTCCTTCTGACGATTTTTAGGGCAACAGAAAACCTTTCACTACGGGCAAATGCCTCAGAGCTATAAAAAACCGAGAGAGGTTATTGTAGAGGCACTCTACGTGATCCCGTTGCCTCAGACGGAATGTTTCTAAGTGACACGATTTTCGAGTAACATCTCATCAAAGATTGCTGCCTTTTTGCACTTTGGACTCTTCAGGTATATCGTCGGTACAATGTAGCTCCGACTGTTTCGACATGTTTGGGTGAGAAATAGGACCATGCCTAGCATAAATGTACCCATTCGGACGCGTTGGAACAGTCAGTTTGGTCGCATCAGGGGCAGGACGAAAGTTACACCCCTTTGCAACTTTACACTGCCTCCTTCTGACGATTTTTGGGGCAACAGAAAACCTTTCACCACGGGCAAATGCCTCAGAGCTATAAAAAACCGAGAGAGGTTATTGTAGAGGCACTCTACGTGATCCCGTTGCCTCAGACGGAATGTTTCTAAGTGACACGATTTTTGAGTAACATCTCGTCAAAGATTGCTGCCTTTTTGCACTTTGGACTCTTCATGGATATCGTCGGTACAATGTAGCTCCGACTGTTTCGACATGTTTGGGTGAGAAATAGGACCATGCCTAGCATAAATGTACCCATTCGGACGCGTTGGAACAGTCAGTTTGGTCGCATCAGGAGCAGGACGAAAGTTACACCCCTTTGCAACTTTACACTGCCTCCTTCTGACGATTTTTGGGGCAACAGAAAACCTTTCACCATGGGCAAATGCCTCAGAGCTATAAAAAACCGAGAGAGGTTATTGTAGAGGCACTCTACGTGATCCCGTTGCCTCAGACGGAATGTTTCTAAGTGACACGATTTTTGAGTAACATCTCGTCAAAGATTGCTGCCTTTTTGCACTTTGGACTCTTCAGGGATATCGTCGGTACAATGTAGCTCCGACTGTTTCGACATGTTTGGGTGAGAAATAGGACCATGCCTAGCATAAATGTACCCATTCGGACGCGTTGGAACAGTCAGTTTGGTCGCATCAGGAGCAGGACGAAAGTTACACCCCTTTGCAACTTTACACTGCCTCCTTCTGACGATTTTTGGGGCAACAGAAAACCTTTCACCACGGGCAAATGCCTCAGAGCTATAAAAAACCGAGAGAGGTTATTGTAGAGGCACTCTACGTGATCCCGTTGCCTCAGACGGAATGTTTCTAAGTGACACGATTTTTGAGTAACATCTCGTCAAAGATTGCTGCCTTTTTGCACTTTGGACTCTTCAGGGATATCGTCGGTACAATGTAGCTCCGACTGTTTCGACATGTTTGGGTGAGAAATAGGACCATGCCTAGCATAAATGTACCCATTCGGACGCGTTGGAACAGTCAGTTTGGTCGCATCAGGAGCAGGACGAAAGTTACACCCCTTTGCAACTTTACACTGCCTCCTTCTGACGATTTTTGGGGCAACAGAAAACCTTTCACCACGGGCAAATGCCTCAGAGCTATAAAAAACCGAGAGAGGTTATTGTAGAGGCACTCTACGTGATCCCGTTGCCTCAGACGGAATGTTTCTAAGTGACACGATTTTCGAGTAACATCTCGTCAAAGATTGCTGCCTTTTTGCACTTTGGACTCTTCAGGGATATCGTCGGTACAATGTAGCTCCGACTGTTTCGACATGTTTGGGTGAGAAATAGGACCATGCCTAGCATAAATGTACCCATTCGGACGCGTTGGAACAGTCAGTTTGGTCGCATCAGGAGCAGGACGAAAGTTACACCCCTTTGCAACTTTACACTGCCTCCTTCTGACGATTTTTGGGGCAACAGAAAACCTTTCACCACGGGCAAATGCCTCAGAGCTATAAAAAACCGAGAGAGGTTATTGTAGAGGCACTCTACGTGATCCCGTTGCCTCAGACGGAATGTTTCTAAGTGACACAATTTTCGAGTAACATCTCGTCAAAGATTGCTGCCTTTTTGCACTTTGGACTCTTCAGGGATATCGTCGGTACAATGTAGCTCCGACTGTTTCGACATGTTTGGGTGAGAAATAGGACCATGCCTAGCATAAATGTACCCATTCGGACGCGTTGGAACAGTCAGTTTGGTCGCATCAGGAGCAGGACGAAAGTTACACCCCTTTGCAACTTTACACTGCCTCCTTCTGACGATTTTTGGGGCAACAGAAAACCTTTCACCACGGGCAAATGCCTCAGAGCTATAAAAAACCGAGAGAGGTTATTGTAGAGGCACTCTACGTGATCCCGTTGCCTCAGACGGAATGTTTCTAAGTGACACGATTTTCGAGTAACATCTCGTCAAAGATTGCTGCCTTTTTGCACTTTGGACTCTTCAGGGATATCGTCGGTACAATGTAGCTCCGACTGTTTCGACATGTTTGGGTGAGAAATAGGACCATGCCTAGCATAAATGTACCCATTCGGACGCGTTGGAACAGTCAGTTTGGTCGCATCAGGAGCAGGACGAAAGTTACACCCCTTTGCAACTTTACACTGCCTCCTTCTGACGATTTTTGGGGCAACAGAAAACCTTTCACCACGGGCAAATGCCTCAGAGCTATAAAAAACCGAGAGAGGTTATTGTAGAGGCACTCTACGTGATCCCGTTGCCTCAGACGGAATGTTTCTAAGTGACACAATTTTCGAGTAACATCTCGTCAAAGATTGCTGCCTTTTTGCACTTTGGACTCTTCAGGGATATCGTCGGTACAATGTAGCTCCGACTGTTTCGACATGTTTGGGTGAGAAATAGGACCATGCCTAGCATAAATGTACCCATTCGGACGCGTTGGAACAGTCAGTTTGGTCGCATCAGGAGCAGGACGAAAGTTACACCCCTTTGCAACTTTACACTGCCTCCTTCTGACGATTTTTGGGGCAACAGAAAACCTTTCACCACGGGCAAATGCCTCAGAGCTATAAAAAACCGAGAGAGGTTATTGTAGAGGCACTCTACGTGATCCCGTTGCCTCAGACGGAATGTTTCTAAGTGACATGATTTTTGAGTAACATCTCGTCAAAGATTGCTGCCTTTTTGCACTTTGGACTCTTCAGGGATATCGTCGGTACAATGTAGCTCCGACTGTTTCGACATGTCTGGGTGAGAAATAGGACCATGCCTAGCATAAATGTACCCATTCGGATGCGTTGGAACAGTCAGTTTGGTCGCATCACGAGCAAGACACCAAAAATGCAAAGGTTGCTTTGTGCAACTTGACAACATTGACACTTTTTTGCAACATGACTCAAAGACTCAAACTGACCCCAAATGACTCAAAGTGACTTAAAATCACCTTTATTATAGAGGTCAAGGCGCTCCTTATCATTCATTCATTATGAGCGCCTTGGGAGAATGGTATATAGGTCATCATCATGATTGGGCGCCCTGGATCCAGAGTGTTGGAGAGATCATCAAATGGTGTCTAGTAGGGTGAGTTATGAGTTTGGTCGCATCAGGAGCAGGACACCAAAAATGCATAACATGATGATGGAAAAATGTGTACATATGTGTAAAAATGCAGGAGGAAATAAAAAAAGACAAACCTTACAAATTAATGTGCATACTTACAACTCAATGTAACATAACTTTACAAAATCAATGTGAATACTTACAAATTAATCCAATGAACCATCTGGATCTGCTCTACTCTTTATTGTGTCAAGTATTGCTTCATGGTCAGACTCACGCACCTTCCACAATATTTTGTTCAAAGGTCTACCCCGATACTTTATCAAATGAACATTGGATGCCACGACAAGGTTCGAGTAATGAAGAATCTTTCGATGCATGTCAAAGTCCTGAAATAGCCAAATATTAACACTCTTATGTGGGTACCTTCTAAGCCATGTTCCAGTAATAACCACTGATCCTGTAGGGTATTCGATGTTTTCTCCATCTGTAACAGGGGCCTCCAATTTCTTTTTGGCCTCAACACAACGGCATAAGTAATAATCTGTTCCCTCTTCATTATCTTCATCTGCAATAACTGCATATACGTGTCCTACATTGATATGTGTAGCAAATTAGATGAAATTAGTCAACATTACAAAAACACTACAAAGTAAGATGACATTACCTGGTTGAACTAGATGAAATTAGATGCATATATGTGCCCTATATTACCTGGTTGAACTAAATCTGATATGTGGTCAAAGTCAACTGACGATTCCATCTGTGTTAGTTCCAGTGCCGTCGGGGGTCGATACGTGTCAAGTGGGCTAAGATAACTTAACTGCCATTCGTCAACCCACTCCTTTGACTCGCACTCATCCCAGACTTGAATTGTACAGGAAGAACAAAAGCATGACATCTTTCGTGTATGGATACTCCATGAACCTGCAATTGAACTTCTGAAAGAGTGCATCTCATTTGATCCTGTCAGTGTACAACAATCCTCATATGGTGCAATGTTAGTATCATCTATCAACCAAAAAAATCTACGAACTAAAGACTTACCTTCATTACCTGGACCCATGGAAGCATTACACCACTCGACAATCGATTTTGCATCTGTCAACTTTGCATTGTCTTTATACTTTAACTCTTCTCGTGCTATGGCTCTTTTGATACATGCTCCTGCACCATCATGCTCCCCCTTTCCATGCCCGGCCTCACAAAAGTTCCACATATGTTGAATACCTGTAAAATTATGCCTCCTACTCAGCCAATAGAAATTCCGCGAGTTCTTGAATTGTGATGCACAATTATCCGACCATATGATATGCTGACTGAACGATATGCCCCTTCTAGCCAAATCATTATAGAACACCTGAAAGCAACCTTGCACGAACTCCGTAGAATGCGTGCGATCATCACTAATATAGAAATGATACTCCCTTATGATCTTTCTGTCATCCTCTGTACTATCATTCGCATGAATGAATGCGATGTGCACAAATATAGAAACCTGTGTGGAGTTGTAATATTGTGATTGCACCTCACGCTGTGGCTGTAGACTGTAGTTCTCTGCAAAGTCGACGACTGAAACAATGCTACCAACTGGAAATGTGTCCTTGCATAACTTGAATTGCAAGTCCAACCATCGAGCTCTATGGGCATGTCTTGCATACTCATACACTATGCTGTCACGAAATATAGGCATAAACTGATACACTGGAATCTTTTCAATAACTAATTCACACCTCTTTGCTTCTTTACCATCTTTTGTATTGTATGCCACTGTTTTATACTTGCCAAATTCTACTAGTTCATTTCCAACCGCATGTGTTATTTCCATATGTTCACATATTGGCAAATGTTGCAAGCCACCGCAACGATGACATGTGCCATCCAAGCATAATTTCTTGTAGAATATTTGACCTTCCTCTCTTTCACATAAAATTCTTGATATGAAATCTCTTGAAGATGTTGGTGGGGCACATATGGCACAACCCTGCAAATCATTGTTAGTATGCATATCTAAACATATAGACCTATAAACATCAAAATGGTTAGAAAATTCAATATGTAATCTACAACAACAAGTAGTGCGTGTGTGATTTATCTTAACATAGAAAGGTTTTAGCATTTCAAAATATCTTTGACAAATTTTAATTTGAGGATACTTCTCTAGAAATTTACCATAAAACTGTGTTTGAGTCTCATCCAAAAAATGCTTTGGATGTGGCTCGCGGTTCTGACTACCAATTCTCCTTCTTACCACATCCCTTTGATTCGGAGATACCCTTGTGTAATTCTTCCAAAAGTCTTCAATTAGTGACCTCAATGCTTCAACAATTGGTTTATCTTTTCGTGGTAGTCTCCCCGAGAACGCCCATAATTCATTGGCATTAGTGTCCTCAATTCTTTGGCGTCTTCCAACGGCTCTTGATAAAGTTTTCCTATTAATTCTCAATTTTTGACTTGTCTTTCTAATAAGACGAGCTTTCCTCGTTTGACTACTTACTATAGTCGATGTAATCACACGCCGTGTTGCATTACTATCTTTTGTGCGTGAGGTGTTACCCACACTCTCATACGCACTCATTAGATTCTTGACAATAGATTTTTCACTTGAAGCCTCTGATGTTCTCAACCCAAGAATCTTCATGATAGACCTATACTTTATACTTCGCATCATTTCAACGAATAGTTGACATCTTGCAGTCTCATTTAACTTTTCAAAGAACAATCTCCAAATCTTATTAGCATATCTTCTACAAGTGCGTTTTGGAATCTTACCTTCCATTGGCTGCAAAATATTCTCATCAATATCAATCAAATACTTTGGCTTTCTATGCAAAATTCTAGGTGGTGTCAAGTTAGGTAAATTCATCTCAACATTAGGAATTTCATCAATATTTAAATGAGATGGGTTAGATGGCATACCTTCGATCGAAGATGGAATAGATGACATACCTTGAGGTTGAGGTGGGAACGATGGCGTACCTCCTTCATCACATGTGAGTGATGATGTACTCTCAACTTGAGATGTGGTAGATGGTGTCCCTACATGTTGTCTTGCGATAAAGGATGTGTCTCCAACTATGGTATTTAAATCTCTCGTACCACGAAGTTTTTGCATTCGTTCTCTTTGTGCCGCCAATACCATATCTCTTTGTGATGGTTGTGGTTCCTCTTCAATTGGTATGTCTTCATTTATCGTGTCCAATTTCCTCTTCTCACGAAGTTCCCTCATAGCCATTGCTTTCTTTGCATTCTTAGCTTCTATCTCTTCCTGTGTTGGTTTAATTCTTGATCGTTTCCTCGGCATGACGGAGAATTTGTCTGTAGCATGATAAAGAGACCAATATTAGTTCCTAAGAAATGAATACATGATAATTGTGGGATTGTATTTTTTTTATGTTGTAAGGATTTATTCTTGTATAGTTTGACATCATGGTATGAACTAAGGTTTGTTTATTACACATAATTATTAAAGAGCCCAAGTGTAGAAAATATACATGGCATCATGTGAGATTGTAGGTTGCTTTCTTGATTGGAAATGTGTCTATTTTAAACATGTATGATAATGCATGATAAAGTAATTCAATCCAAAATAAGGAAAATGTAAAGAACATGCATGTAAAGACTTGACATACCTAAAAAACGAAGATTTGAATGGAGAGAGTACCCAATTATGTAGTGTTTTTATCTTCTTGCATCAAACTCCTCAACAATTTGAGTTTTTCACCACTTGCTTCCTTTTCAATGTTAAATTCTTAAAATTGAATCAAAATTAACATTGCAATACTACAAAAATTGAAACTTGTATAGATATATATCAAATTTGGTTTGAAAACTATGTTATTTCCTCCTTCTCAAGTTGGCAAAGCAGAAAAGGTGGTGGAAAGATCATGCAAAGGTGGTACAATGTGTCAAATGTGCATGTGAACTTCCCAATAGCATGAAAGCACTTCTTTTTTGTCGGAGCACGCGCAGAATCAGTAAGAAAACAGAGCATGTGGGCCTGGATCACGGGGGTAACCACTTTTTTACCGTTTTAGTAGAATTACAAAACGCGAGCGCGTTATAACGCGCTCGCGTTATAACGCGCTCGCGCTATAACGCGCTCGCGTTTTGTCCTCCTATAGATCTCTAAACCCTAAACCCTCAACTCTGATCCCTTGACCCTCAACCCTCAATGTCAAATCCTAATCCCTCAACCTCAACCTTGTCCCTAAACCCTAATCCCTTCAACCTCAACCCTATCCCTAAACCCTTGACCCTCGAACCTCAGCCCTCAACGTCAAACCGTAATCCCTTGATGCAGAGCGAAACAAGTTGAACATTAACACAGGTGAAAAAATCCTTGAAAGTCCACAAAATAACCTTTACAGTGTATATCGGCAAGACAATTTAAATGTCACACCGAAATGTACCTCAACCCTCAACATCAAACCCTCGAACCTTAACCCTTAACATCAAACCCTAATCCCTCAACCCTTAACTCTAATCCCTCGACCTTCAACCCTGATCCTAAACCCTAAACCCTCAACGCCAAATTCTAATCCCTCAACCCTTCACTCTAATCCCTCAACCCTAAACCCTATCCCTAAACCCTCAACACTATACCTTAAACCCTAATCCCTCAACCCTAACCCTAAACCTTGTCCCTAAACCCTAATCCCTTCAACCTCAACCCTATCCCTAAACCCTTGACCCTCGAACCTCAGCCCTCGACGTCAAACCCTAATCCCTCGACCCTTAACTCTGATCCCTCATCTCTCAACCCTAACCCTAAACCCTCAACCCTCAACATCAAACCCTAATCCCTCAACCCTCAACCCTAATCTATCATCCGTCATCCCTCCACACTCTACTTTAACCCTAATTCCTCGACCCTCAACCCTATCCCTAAACCCTTGACCCTCGAACCTCAACCCTCAACCCTCAACGTCAAACCCTAATCCCTCAACCCTAAACCCTATCCCTAAACCCTCAACACTATACCTTAAACCCTAAACCCTCAACGCCAAATTCTAATCCCTCAACCCTTCACTCTAATCCCTCAACCCTAAACCCTATCCCTAAACCCTCAACACTATACCTTAAACCCTAATCCCTCAACCCTAACCCTAAACCTTGTCCCTAAACCCTAATCCCTTCAACCTCAACCCTATCCCTAAACCCTTGACCCTCGAACCTCAGCCCTCGACGTCAAACCCTAATCCCTCGACCCTTAACTCTGATCCCTCATCTCTCAACCCTAACCCTAAACCCTCAACCCTCAACATCAAACCCTAATCCCTCAACCCTCAACCCTAATCTATCATCCGTCATCCCTCCACACTCTACTTTAACCCTAATTCCTCGACCCTCAACCCTATCCCTAAACCCTTGACCCTCGAACCTCAACCCTCAACCCTCAACGTCAAACCCTAATCCCTCAACCCTAAACCCTATCCCTAAACCCTCAACGCCAAATTCTAATCCCTCAACCCTTCACTCTAATCCCTCAACCCTAAACCCTATCCCTAAACCCTCAACACTATACCTTAAACCCTAATCCCTCAACCCTAACCCTAAACCTTGTCCCTAAACCCTAATCCCTTCAACCTCAACCCTATCCCTAAACCCTTGACCCTCGAACCTCAGCCCTCGACGTCAAACCCTAATCCCTCGACCCTTAACTCTGATCCCTCATCTCTCAACCCTAACCCTAAACCCTCAACCCTCAACATCAAACCCTAATCCCTCAACCCTCAACCCTAATCTATCATCCGTCATCCCTCCACACTCTACTTTAACCCTAATTCCTCGACCCTCAACCCTATCCCTAAACCCTTGACCCTCGAACCTCAACCCTCAACCCTCAACGTCAAACCCTAATCCCTCAACCCTAAACCCTATCCCTAAACCCTCAACACTATACCTTAAACCCTAAACCCCCAACGCCAAATTCTAATCCCTCAACCCTTCACTCTAATCCCTCAACCCTAAACCCTATCCCTAAACCCTCAACACTATACCTTAAACCCTAATCCCTCAACCCTAACCCTAAACCTTGTCCCTAAACCCTAATCCCTTCAACCTCAACCCTATCCCTAAACCCTTGACCCTCGAACCTCAGCCCTCGACGTCAAACCCTAATCCCTCGACCCTTAACTCTGATCCCTCATCTCTCAACCCTAACCCTAAACCCTCAACCCTCAACATCAAACCCTAATCCCTCAACCCTCAACCCTAATCTATCATCCGTCATCCCTCCACACTCTACTTTAACCCTAATTCCTCGACCCTCAACCCTATCCCTAAACCCTTGACCCTCGAACCTCAACCCTCAACCCTCAACGTCAAACCCTAATCCCTCAACCCTAAACCCTATCCCTAAACCCTCAACACTATACCTTAAACCCTAAACCCTCAACGCCAAATTCTAATCCCTCAACCCTTCACTCTAATCCCTCAACCCTAAACCCTATCCCTAAACCCTCAACACTATACCTTAAACCCTAATCCCTCAACCCTAACCCTAAACCTTGTCCCTAAACCCTAATCCCTTCAACCTCAACCCTATCCCTAAACCCTTGACCCTCGAACCTCAGCCCTCGACGTCAAACCCTAATCCCTCGACCCTTAACTCTGATCCCTCATCTCTCAACCCTAACCCTAAACCCTCAACCCTCAACATCAAACCCTAATCCCTCAACCCTCAACCCTAATCTATCATCCGTCATCCCTCCACACTCTACTTTAACCCTAATTCCTCGACCCTCAACCCTATCCCTAAACCCTTGACCCTCGAACCTCAACCCTCAACCCTCAACGTCAAACCCTAATCCCTCAACCCTAAACCCTATCCCTAAACCCTCAACACTATACCTTAAACCCTAAACCCTCAACGCCAAATTCTAATCCCTCAACCCTTCACTCTAATCCCTCAACCCTAAACCCTATCCCTAAACCCTCAACACTATACCTTAAACCCTAATCCCTCAACCCTAACCCTAAACCCTTAACCCTCAACATCAAACCCTAATCCCTCAACCCTCAACCCTAATCTATCATCCGTCATCCCTCCACACTCTACTTTAACCCTAATTCCTCGACCCTCAACCCTATCCCTAAACCCTTGACCCTCGAACCTCAACCCTCAACCCTCAACATCAAACCCTAATCCCTCAACCCTTAACTCTAATCCCTCGACCTTCAACCCTGATCCTAAACCCTAAAGCCTCAACGCCAAATTCTAATCCCTCAACCCTTCACTCTAATCCCTCAACCCTAAACCCTATCCCTAAACCCTCAACACTATACCTTAAACCCTAATCCCTCAACCCTAACCCTAAACCTTATCCCTAAACCCTAATCCCTTCAACCTCAACCCTATCCCTAAACCCTTGACCCTCGAACCTCAGCCCTCGACGTCAAACCCTAATCCCTCAACCCTTAACTCTGATCCCTCATCTCTCAACCCTAACCCTAAACCCTCAACCCTCAACATCAAACCCTAATCCCTCAACCCTCAACACTAATCTATCATCCGTCATCCCTCCACACTCTACTTTAACCCTAATTCCTCGACCCTCAACCCTATCCCTAAACCCTTGACCCTCGAACCTCAACCCTCAACCCTCAACGTCAAATCCTAATCCCTCAACCCTAAACCCTATCCCTAAACCCTCAACACTATACCTTAAACCCTAATCCCTCATCCCTCAACCCTAAACCTTATCCCTAAACCCTAATCCCTCAACCCTCAACCCTAATCTGTCATCCCCCAACTCTAATCCTTCATCCCTAAACCCTAAATGCTATCCCTATTCCTACACCCTCAACAGAATCGATACTATACCTTAAACCCTAATCCCTTATCCATAAACCCTCCAACCCTATCCCTAATCCTTATACCATCCACACTCTACTTTAACCCTAATTCCTCGACCCTCAACCCTATCCCTAAACCCTTGACCCTCGAACCTCAACCCTCAACCCTCAACGTCAAACCCTAATCCCTCAACCCTTAACTCTGATCCCTCGACCCTCAACACTATACCTTAAACCCTAATCCATATCCCTCAACCCTTAACCCTTAAAACTTAAACCCTATCCCTACACCCTCAACACTTGACACTATATCTTAAGCCTTAAACCCTCATCCCTAAAGCCTCAACCCTCAATCCTTAAACCTTAAACCCTAAACCCTATCCCTAATCCCTCTACCCTCAACACTCTAACCCTAACCTCGACATTAAATGCTAATCCGTCAACCCTAAACCCTAATCCTAAACCCTCAACCCTAAACCTTATCCCTAAACCCTAATCCCTCAACCCTCAACCCTAATCCATCATCCCTCAACTATAATCCCTCATCCCTAATCCCTAAATGCTATCCCTATTCCTAAACTCTCAACAGACTTGATACTATACCTTAAACCCTAATCCCTTATCCCTAAACCCTCCAACCCTATCCCTAATCCTTACACCCTCCACACTCTACTTTAACCCTAATCCCTCGACCCTAAACCCTATCCCTAAACCCTTGACCCTTGAACCTCAACCCTCAACCCTTAACTTTGATCCCTCGACCCTCAACCGTAATCTGTCATCCCTCATCCCTAAACCTTAAACGCTATCCCTATTCCTAGACCCTCAACGGGCTCGATACTATACCTTAAACGCTAATCCCTTATCCGTAAACCTTTCAACTCTATCCTTTATGCCTTAACCCTCATGATGAATAGCCTTGAGTGTAAAAAAATTTGAGTGGGACATAACGCGAGCGCGTTATAACGCGCTCGCGTTATGTCGAACATGCGGGAAAAATGTAAGGCAATAAATAACGCGAGCGCGTTATAACGCGAGCGCGTTATAACGCGCTCGCGTTATTTCTTGCTTTGGGAATCCCAAGCCTTGGGCTTGGGATTTGCTTTGGATTTCCAACCCAAAGGCTTGGAGTGCCTTATGAACAGTCACAGACGTGTTTTTCTGTATTCTTCAAAATTTCACATAATTTCGTTCGTGCTAACCCTCAGATTTGCACGTGTTTCAAGGTTGAACAAATCGAACACATGGGTAATGTTAGGCTTTCTCTTAGCTATTTGACGATGTGATTTTTTTCACATTTTAACAATGTTAAGCCTTTCATCTTTAATTTCTTTTGTTTGTGTGTCCGTTTTTATGCAAAAACCACTGTTTGGTCTTTTTTTCATTGTAAAATAACTATTCATTCAAATTTCAAAAAAATTACATATTTAGAAACTAGACTCCATTCTACAAATATTAAAAAAATAAAAAAATGATTTTCAATTAGTTTTCAAAATTTATAGGGGTAGCACGGCCAAAATTCTGTTTTTTAGGATGTGTCCACTTTAAAAATTAGTAAAAAATCAAATATTCATCAAAAAATTATCAGAAAAATCGGGCATAAACTACATGCTATTAGCTAATTTCTCACCGAAGCGATTTTAAAAATACCAAAAAAAAGTTGACCTTTTGAGGGAGCCACAAAACATGCTATGTTATGTTTTTTTGACAGAAACAACACCAATTTCTGTGGCTCCCTCTTTTGAACCCCTTAATCTATGCCATTTTCAAAACAAAATAGTAGTTTAGAAAGTAGACTCGGAGCACTACGAACATTGTTTTGGTTGCATCTCTAAATTTTGAGTGTAACTATGCTCAATTTCTCATCCAAGGCCAGTATTTCCTGATTTCAGAAAAAAAGTGGCCACTTAAGACCCCTTTTTGGCCCCCCATCTTCTTGCACTTACCCATATGTCGTGCAGGACTCTAAAGCTAAGGATGTACCTTTCCACTTGGCGAATCGATAATTATCTGGCAGTATTGGTAAATGTGTATCAATGTGTATAAATTTATTGAAACGTTTGTATCTTACATTTTATTTTCGATGAATGTCGATATACTTTGATTTTTTACTTGAGATTTACTAAGATAAATTTGTTAAATGGTTATCCTATCATCCTGTTAAGATTATTATTGCTATGTACTAAGATTTCTTGGGTAGGCAATACAAATTGTGTGTGTGTGTATTCATTAGTGCATTTGGATTTAGAGCAAACCCTGGTTGTTAGTTAGATCATGTTAGTAATTAGTAATGTAGTCATGTAATTAAACATAATTTGAATGAGTTATGTATGTTGTTGAATATTGCTTAATTTCTATAATGCAGTTATGTTATCCCTAGAGATGTTAGTTTAACTAGTAGGTTTAACTTGTTGTTTTCATAATATGTTAGATTTTTTTTATCAATACTTTGATTATGTTAAAAAAAAATTGCCTTTTTATTGCTTTAGTTGAACTTAACTCTCTAGGGTTGCATGACGGGGCATTACATTTGGTATCAGAGCCAGGTTGCAGCACTGGGATATCTGGTTAATGTGGTCGCCCATGTCTAGTTATAGTAATTCTTCTTATGCAAGTGATAGGAACTCTTGTGTTGGATACCATGCTTTAATCTAAACACCCAGCTTGATGTATTGGATAGATGATCATGATATTGACTTTCAGCATCATGTGAAATGTAGAAAAAGTAGAGTGAAAGGAAACTAGAATAGGGAAGTGGATAACAGGTAATGTTATGATTTTGCAAACGGGAATCATATTGGTTATGAAAATAAATGAAGTAATGGAATTGTGTATGTAAAAGTAATCTTCCCTTGTAAATGTGAGAAACCAATAACTATGCATTGGTGGAGTGTTGTGAATACCCTGTACTTGCTTTGTGTGCCCTTGAGATGGTGATACTGGGTACCCATCCATGGGGAAAATGTGTATTTTAGGTGTGGGATCAACCATACCATTATGTGTGTTTGCATGTTTGTTAACCAATTGAGGGCCAACCCTTGTGTGGTTGAAAATATATATATAAGAGTAACCAAAAGTTAGATTCATAGATTATCTTCTTTTGGTTCCCTAGCCCCTCAGTCCGTGAAGGGGTAGTAGCAGCCACAAAGTTCCTTGGGCGGAGTGTATAGCGTACGCATATGACGGTGCAGAGTGGTCCCCCTGCTCAACCGAACCTAAGGAAAAGTACTCACTACTTCCCCTTATGATGGATCAAGATACTTGATCCATATGTGCTAGCCTAATCCCCACAGTTCTTGAGCATCTGGATGGTATTTCTTGGATGATCATGTACCTTGTTTTCACGAAAGGTATGATATGCCACATGAGTTGCCAGTTGGGGGCCGGGGTCTAGGACCTACATGGATAACCGAAGTGAGACCATATGCCCCATGTATATTTGAGTACCAGCATGTGGAGGGAGGTTTGTTACCCATGCTGAGATAGATTCCGTATCTACACATGTTCTGACATGATGCAATAGGTACAATGCCACACCTCACTAATGTTCCGACACAGTGTTGGTCATGATGTTGTGTTGCTGATGGTAGCGAGTTGGGCTCGAGGACACGATGCCACGTGCTTAGACATGTGAAGGTGCACTATGAGATTGTGTTATAGCCTACTTGTGTGATTAGCGTAATAGGGCCTCGCACACTTGCAGAGGGATATCCATGTTTGCTTTCGATAGTGTTTGGGTCGGTTAGCATATAGGTATGTCCTAGCCATGTATACCTCTGGCTACGGCGAGTACTTGCGTTTGCCTTTTCCACGAGGTGTCACTATGCGGGGTGTGTTCTGCGCGTGCCTACTTCCGCAGAGCCACAAACACACTACCATGCGGTATATGACCAGTACGTGCCTTCTCTAGTTGGCGTATGACCATGTCGTGTTGAGATGTGATGCAGGATGTGGCCAAGGTGCACATTCCATGTGGGTAGCCAAGGAGTGCGAGGGCCACTTCGCTAGTCCATGCCGCGTGATGACATGATGCAGGGTGTAGCCGAGGAGTACACTCTAAGCCATGTGGATGGCGTGTTCACTCCGCACCACATGAGGGCTATTGCTATAGCCTGACGTTGTTCACTCCTTCCTCGTTTGGTGGCTAGTATCTAGTCACATAGTGTTGTACAATGCAATTTCAAAGATTGTGGATTTCCTTTATGGTTATTGATGATTTTCTATTGTTTTGAAGGCTGACACTTTGTATCTAGTTGATTGTGATGGTTTAGCCACACTTTGTGACTCTATTTGTAGTAACCCTCGTGGTTACATTTGATTTAGTGTTGAAATTGCATGCATTTCTTACCTTATTATAGAAATTGAATTTTTACTAAATCTTTCTTTATGACTTGGGTGGCTAAACTAGTTTATCTTTATTGTTTTCAATGTCAGCCATGTGTTGTATTGTGATTCCTCTCCAAGGACGTATGAGGCGGACTTGGTGAGTGTATACGAGGAAGCAGATGCAGGGAACCTTGAGGATGGGGGTATGTGAGGCCGTTATATAGCTAGGACCCACTACCCACCTATGTGTGATGACTATCTCTTGGAGGCTAACCACCTTATACAACAAGAGAGAGGTCAACATGGCTTGTTTGGATGGTCTCACCCTATGAGTGTGGCCTAACACCAATAAGTCACTGAGTGTGAGGTATGGATTATGTGAGATGGATTTTGGCTCTTGGCTCATGGATTATGTGTTATGGATTGGTATGCTATTTTCTGGTATCCAGATGGACCCTTGTGTAGCCTTGTGATGTGATTTCCGGTGATGTGAATTTATGTGTATGTGAAGAATGTAAGTTAAATTATGAAACTTGTACTTATGAAATGGTAAATTGTGTTACGAGATTAAGTGTTGTAAGATAATTGTAGTGAAATGTCTTGTTTTAAATGATGGATATTTGATGGAAAAGGTGTGTGTTACATGTAAAAAGGTGTTGATATTGGTGAAAATGTAGCATTCTGACCTATTGATTGTTTAACAGTAAATTTGAAGAGGAATTGCAATGGTGATGTATTTGAAAATTGAATACTTTATATGTATATGATGTGAGAATTTCTACTAGTTAGGATTAAAAAGGGTGCAATGTTTTCTTTGTTCTGAGGAAACTAATGGTTAGCAATGCTAACATGTAAGGATCTAAGTGGTTTATGTACTATAGAACCATTTTTGAAATGCAAGTTTTAATTGTATTACTAATGTGATATTGAAAACTAGAAGGGTAGATTATGGTTGAAATGGAGTATATAAGTCTATATTTAGTGAGATAAAATTCTTTACATAGGCAAACTAGTGTATATTACTTAATGAGATGAATCAGCTTGGATGTTGGTACTAATGTGTTATGTTTCCACCTTAGTTTGCGACTTCCAGGAGTAAGTCGAGTTTTAGGGGGGGGGGATGTAGTGCCCCTCCTTATTCACTTTGGTTGTACAGGTAAGTTTTAGTTTGATTACTAATTTATGGATTATTATCTTGGATTGTAAAATTGATATACCTGTTAGGGTGATCTTAAACTGCAATATTTAAAGGCAACAATAATATCCAATGTTAAAATTTTTGTTGTGGATGAGGTGTAAAATTGCTATTGACTATTTAACTATTGAAGTGGATTTGTGTTCTAATAAGATAGTTGGAGTTCTTCTGTTGTGTGGCTTTCAAAATTGCTTCCTCTATAAGTTCATTTCAGAGAATGCCACAACATTTTGATATGATTAATGATTATTTTGTGCTCAACCTGCAGCCATTAAGATATAAAAAGTATTAATGTTTTTATCCGGATGTTCTAGAATATGTTTTGGAGCTGAGCGTGTCTCTTCTCTCTGAATCAATGGATCGGATTGATTTAATTAGAAGTGACAGTTTAACTGAAATGTTTATCTAATTATGAGGTTAACGTTTAGGCTATACATTTTTAATTGGCAACAATTATGTTCATGTAACTGATTCCACTTCTAGGAAAGGATTGTAAAGGCTATGGGGGGTCTCATCAGAGAACAACGTGCTTATTACATAAATCTTATAGTGCTTATTCTTTTATTAGAACTTTATGTTCCTAAGTTATGTTAATTTAGTTTTGTGATTAAACCTTCCTCGTAAATGTTAGTTTGTGTAAATATAATAATAAGTCTTGTTTATAGTAATGTAAATATAATAAGTATTTTATTATTGCGTTTTATGTACTGTCATCTAACTAGGGCATTCTATCAAGCTATATTTAGATACCATGATTCCAAGCCTTAAGGGCAATATATTTGCATTTATTATGAAGTTGCAGGTGGTCGAAATATTATTACTTGGTATCATCTATCATGGGGTATGAAGGATACTTCAAAAACAACACTCCTATTCAAGACACTGCGACAGTTACTATTGCATGTTTTTTTGAAAAAATTCTCAAGCACTTGTGAAATCATATTTTGGAGACCTTCTGCAGCTACCCAAACACAATGAATTGGATCCTGCTATCAAAGAAAATTGATTAGGCATTCAATTTTATTTCAAGCCATGGAGGAGGAAGCTATGAGTTATCTAGACCCGTTTCTTAATATATGATTTGATTTCATTGTGATTATTCAATACAAAGATTTTGAATTTGTTGTCTTAGTTACCTGGGTTGATACTTTGTTATATTAATTATTTGGTATTTGGGGATTTTGGCCTTCGGGCACCATTTCTGTTTATCCCTTACAAATTCACCTTATGAATGTGTCCGAAACATTGTACTCCTGAGATGTTTGACCAAACTTATCTTTTGTGCATATCATCATGTCCTGGCATTGCAGGCCATTGAGGCATTTGTTGAATTATTTATGCGCCTAGTCTGGCGCCCTGTATGCATTTCTATTTCAGCAATCTTTTATGCCATTTAATGTTGTGAAAAACATTTCCATATTGTGTGTATTCACATAATCGAATGTGTAGAAAGTCTCATCAAGACAATCTCATTATACCTTTTTCCTGAGATTGTCCCTTCGCAAGAAATGATATCTCTTTGAGACAGTATGTCAAATAACTCGCTTGCTATGATTCAAAATTTTGTTTGCATGTCTTCAAGAGCATTTGCAACTATCATATCTAATAAAGACCCTTCTTTCATTTATGCTTTGATAAATGCCCAAATCCTGTTCATTAGCTACCTTTTGGCGCTGGCTGGGAATACGCTGGCAAAATGAATTCATTGGAGACATGTGGTAAATGTGTAGATGTATTTTATTGATGTCTGTAGAGCACATATGAAATAGGCTTAGGGTATTTTCAGTGTCGCTACCTTTGTTTAGGATCCTAGTATGTTACACGATTTGTGTTTTCACTCAAAACCTCTAGTCAGTAGTTTCTAAATAAACTCATTGTATCATTTCCGACATTGTCTCTTGACCAAAACCAACAAACATTAAGTATTGTGTAGAGGAAAATCTTCTAACTTTATTACAGTAAATAAATATTTTGGTAACTGGGATATGTTTAGAGCGTCTTCTCTCCTCTCTCTTCTTATTCGACTGAAAAGGACCGTACTCAACTAGAGCTGCCATGACTAGTCTTCAACACCGGAACCTGCGTAGTAGATTTTATATAAAATACTTCATTAAGGATGTATTAGTTCTGCATGTTTTGTCTCTACCTTGTGTCGTCATGCGCTCCTTTTTGGAAGTTTCCTGAAAGTTTCTAAATAAATCTTGTCATAAAGCTTTACACCTGCCAGTTGGATTTGCATGAAAACTTTCTATATAGACTTCTCTTCAAATCCTTTTTAAATGATTATCCTACCATTATTGGGTTCCTGAGATGAGGACGTACCAAGACGTTTCTTCCCAACAAATAGAAACATTCTATCTCTGCTCCTTGATAGTCACTTTGGTGTTTTCTCCTTGCATCATCAAATGAGCATCTTGAATGATCTCTATGTATGAATGTTGTATAATTCTTATGTAGTGTCATTACCAATAGGGAAAAACAATTACTGGAATCTGTGTCATAGTTTATTCTTAGGCTCTGGTCTAGTTTTTTTTTTTTAAATTAGAAGTCGATAGATGGAGCTGTAGGTGCTTTCATAGAAGTTATAATAAATATATCAGCAGAGGTGTGGGATAGACTTATGAGATAGAAATATATGATTTTCTTCTTAAAATAAGAATTAGAAAAGTATTATATGCCAATTAGAATTGGAATTTATGTTTATATGTATTTGTTGTGCCAGAAATGATTACTATTGTTAGGGGCTTTACCTTTGTAATGATGTAACTATCACCTCTTAAACTGAGGTTGTTTTTTTTTGGAAACCAACAAGTCTTTAAATTTCGTAGAAATAAGACAGTTTAGTTCTTGAAGGAAGCCCTCTATTTATAGTATTTGCTTTAGATAACTAAAAGAAGGTGTTATCGTGCTTAGACAACCCCTATTATTATCATCTACTAATATCTTTTTAGGTGTCGGTTATTTCCATAGATAACATTTTTTGTTCTTACTAATTGGTTAACGGATATCCTCGTGTGTTGGGAATCATATAACTTAGGCTATGTATCTCAATATTGATGGAAATAGTAACTTAATGTCATAACAAAATCTTTATAGTCTTCCTTGAAGTAAATCTAAAATTGTGCATAATCAGGCAATGATTGCACTCTTGAGAGTTGAATCCTCTGTGCATGTATGACCTCCACTATGCTGACAATTACTACCAAAGATTAGAGACCTGTGATCTCCTAGGAAGGAAATCTATTGATAGATTACCCATTTAACATAAGAGTATAGATTGTGAAGAAACACTTTTTGATGGAGGTTGTGATCTTTATAATTATGCCTCATACTCATACCTGGTCAATCCACACTCTCTTATGTGTTTAAGCACTCGGGACAATGCCATTCTCAGAATCACCTTCGGTTGAATCTATTAATTCCCAAATAGCTGAATTTGATATAAGGTTTAATATATGTTATGTTAGAACTATTGGAATTCTTGCTTATGATGATCAGTGCTTTAACTCTAATAGTTTCCTTGCTTATGTTGATCAGTGCTTTAACTCCATTGAGTCGTAATGGTTCTTTCTTACTTCACTTGTGCCAAGATTTATGAAGTTTAGTGTTATAATATGTAAAATCATCTTTGTGTAAGAAAATATGTTTCTAGATAGATAAAAACTATATGTTCTGTTTCCTCATATTTCAAGAGAGTATTGTGAACCAAACTTATTGTTGTCTATCTAAAATTTGATTTGAAAAATTAATGATTCCTTTTATAAAGACCTTTGATATTATCATAATTACTTTACTTTAGACATTAATTGATTTTGCACCTTGCATGTAATATTGTAAAATTGGTACAACTTGTAATTATTTGGAAAGTGCTATATTTAATTTTGAACTTGAATGATTTAATTTTAGTCCATAATTGAGGAAGTGGTAGTTATATTAGGAAATCGTTTTACTCAATCTTCTAGGAATAAAATTGTTTATACTTAGTGATGTTCCCATTGACATTATGGATTTTATTTCTTGCTTTCTAATTTATGATACATTGGATTAGTGGTTTGGATTATTGATTTTCTCTTTTCGTTAAATTACAGTAATGTGATAAAGAATTGGAGTAAGTATTCTGGTCAACCAAAATAATAAACTTAAGTTGTAGTTATCTTACATTTTGTAATTATCACTGATGGAATTATCTTGTTTAAAGGTTGCATATAGTTGCAAGCTTTAGTCGAGATAGTGTTAATTGATGAGTATGGTTACAGAAGGTATTTTCCTACTTAGTAAGAAAGATAGTCGATTGGTAAAACTAATGATAGAAAATTTTTATTGTAGAATAGATGGTAAGTTGAAGGTTCTAGCTATGAGGTTTTCTAGTTGTGGATTATAAATGACGATTCTTTACCCTTTGATATCTATATTATCACCAATGTATGAAATCCTTTTGATTGTAAGTCTAAGCCCCGAACTACGAAGTCTCTGTGCTACACGTACGTAGGCAAGGCCATCATGAGCCCCTAAGACATTAGGTTGGCCCCTTAGGGCCTTAGGATTGCCATTTTATGCAATTGATATTGTGTAATTAATAATCATGCGGAACTAATGTTTCTTTAGATGTACAGTTGAGATCCATATGCCATTCAGGACTCTGAAGCTAAGGATGTGCCTTTCTACTTGGCGAATCGATAATTATTTGGCAGTGTTGGTAAATGTGTATCAATGTTTATAAATTTATTGAAATGTTTGTATCTTACATTTCATTTTCGATGAATGTCGATATACTTTGATTTTTTACTTGAGGTTTACTAAGATAAATTTTTGAATTAGTTATCCTATCATCTTGTTAAGATCGTTATTGCTATGTACTAAGATTTCTTGGGTAGGCAATACAAATTGTGCGTGTGTGTATTCATTAGTGCATTTGGATTTAGAACAAACCCTGGTTGTTAGTTAGATCATGTTAGTAATTAGTAATGTAGTCGTGTAATTAAACATAATTTGAAAGAGTTATGTATGTTGTTGAATATTGCTTAATTTCTATAATGCAGTTATGTTATCCCTAGAGATGTTAGTTTAACTAGTAGGTTTAACTTGTTGTTTTTAGAATATGTTAGATTTTGTTATCATTACTTTGATTATGTTTAAAAAAAAAATATGTCTTTTTATTGCTTTAGTTGAACTTAACTCTCTATGGTTGCATGACGGGGCATTACATAAGTGGCTTGGGGTTTATGGTTCAGTGTGTGGGTTTAATGGTTTGTCTCTAATCAAGATCAGCATCGATAGTTATGTTTATGCTTTACGGCTTTTGGTCTTACATTCTTTCATGGTTGTTAAGCAGGTGGGTTTTAAAAGATCATAACTTAAAAAGTTTGTGACAGTTTAATTTTGGTCGTGTTAGAGGCCTTTTGTATGGGGTGGATGATCAAACACTCAAAGATTCCTTTTCTACTTTTGGGGAAGTTATAGATGGTATGTATGTGTGTTTAGCCTATTATTCTTCTATCCAATGTTTGAACTGTGCTTTTGGGTGTGGGTTATTGGTTACATTACATATTATTTTATGAGATAATGATGTTTGGAGAAAGGATCATCAATGACCGAGAGATTGGGAGGCCAAGAGGCTTTGGATTTGTCAGCTTCAGTTCTAAGGTGGAGGCCAATGCCGCTATAGAGGCAATGGATGGAAAGGTATAATTTCTTTTGTGGCTTCATTTATTTGTGAAGAGGATGTGTCATCTGAGAGCTATTAGATGTTTAATGCTCAATTTGTAACTTTCATTGGATGTGTGTGCCTCTATTTGTATGGTTTTCCTTGATTAATGTTGCATGCTATGTTTGGATACTAATCACTTCTCATGGCATGCGCATCTTGTTTTAAAGGATGCACCATATTTGGAGGTGGTGCTTTATTTTGATATTGGCAGCATTGAAGACACACCTTCATTTGATATAACGTGCGTACCATTTGGAATAGCAGTGCCTTCATTTGACATACCATACCATACTTTGGTTACCCAGGCCATCCTCATTTATATATGAGATTGCACCTTGCATGGAATATGTCATGGCTTTTCTTTGAGTTGAACCTCTATTATATTCTTCACCTTTGGTCTTAAGGCCTACACAATCTTTTAACACTTCCACTCCACTCATATTATTTGCACCACATCTAATATAGGTTGATGCCTTGAATTTTTAATGGGAGTAACTTTTTATATAACTTGTGCCATGTTCAGAGGCAGTGTGCTTTCTTTTATAGTGTGCCTCCATTCTAAATGGTTGCACCTATGACTCAGGCCGTGTGTTGCCTTTATGGGCTTGTGCTATGTGTCTCAGAGGCCAAGATTCCATAATACTTATATTGTGTTGGAGTTTCATATCTACACCATACTCTATTTCCCTTCCCTAGAGTGTGCCATTATTGAAGTGGCCCGTGAGCTTCTCTATTTCAGACAGTGCCTCATTTTCATTGTTGATGTTGTGAATCTATTTGTTGTGGCTGAGACTCCATATAGAGGTCGTTCCATCATTTTCATCTGCTAGGCATTGATCTTTTGGATTGTGCCTATATTTGAATAGGCAGTGTGCTTCATTTTGACTGTGCTTCTTTGAACCATATAGGCCCCGTGCCTTTCTTTGAAAGGTGGCACTTTTGTTTACATATGGATGGCTGTGATAATTAGAAGTGTTGTTGGTGAGATTTTAAGTTGTGCCTTGATTATCTATGTGTATGCCTGAGCTTTGCTTGAAGTGGCTTACACCTTCATCTATGCCTCACCTTTGAATCTCAGAGACCAAGCCTTTGAAATGACTTGTGCCTATTTTATTGTGCCTCATCTAAATCTTCGCTAACTCAATCTCAATCTGACATTAAATTTGAAATGTGGTTAAAAGAATTTTAATTGTTTGATATGCTCTGCCAAAACTTCTAAATTTATAATGCTCTTTCTGGTTTCCAAGAGCTTCATGGGCACGCATGATACGAGTTGACTTGGCACAAGAACAAACTTTTGGTGGTGGTTGTGGCGGCTTTGGTGGAGGAGGAGGGGGTTATGGTGGATGGGGCTATGATGGTGGAGGTGGTAGATTTGATGCTGGTGACATCAGCGCCTGTGGTGGATATTGAGTCTAGTTTTGAGTTCCAATGATGTAATTCATATAATAATGAACAAGACACTTCAATCCTTATGTTTCTTTGATAGTGTTTTTTGAGTGATATTTTGCTTTGATTTGGCATCTATTTGAATTACCGAATTTTGTTTTAGCAGCTTAGGAGTTTTTCCCTCAAATAAACCAGGGTTTTAAATTTTTTTGTAATATTGAGGTTTTAAAATTTTTGTGATAGTTTGATTTTTGTTGTGTTACAAACCTTTCGTATGGGGTGGATGATCAGACACTCAGAATTAAGCTTAAAAGATTGTTAATTCTTATTTAAGGTTTATATAGGGATTAAAGCTACAACTATATTTACAATTTTAGTTGTAATAATCATTAACTTATAGCTTTTATATTATTGTTATTGAATTTTTTTGCCGTAATATGCTTATGAGATAACCATTTATGATAATGTTATGAAAATATATGGCTTTTTACAAAGATCACATTTATTTAAAGTAAAATTTCATCTAATTTACTAAAATTTACAAATTTGTAGAAATTAGAAGAATCCATAAATAAATTGGTACTTTTCACTTTAAATTTGAAAAAGCAATTTCAAAAACTATCTGGAAGCTTATAAAGGCAATGGATGGAAAGGTATAATTTCTTTTGTGGCTTCATTTATTTGTGAAGAGGATGTGGCATCTGAGAGCTATTAGATGTTTAATGCTTGGTTTGTAACTTTCATTGGATGTTTGTGCCTCTGTTTGTATGGTTTTCCTTGACTAATGTTGCATGCTATGTTTGGATACTGATCACTTCTCATGGCGTGCGCATCTTGTTTCAAAGGATGCACCATATTTGGAGGTGGCGCTTTGTTTTGATATTGGTAGCGTTGAAGACACGCCTTCATTTGATATAATGTGCGTACCATTTGGAATAGTAGCGCCTTCATTTGATATACCATACCATACTTTGGTTACCCAGACCATCCTTGTTTATATATGAGACTGCACCTTGCGTGGAATATGTCATGGCTTGTTCTTTGAGTTGAACCTCTATTGTATTCTTCACCTTTGGTCTTAAGGCCTACACAATCTTTTAACACTTCCACTCCACTCATTATTTGCACCACATCTAACATAGGTTGATGCCTTGAATTTTTAATGGGAGTAACTTGTTATATAGTTTGTGCCATGTTTAGTAGGCAGTGTGCTTTCTTTTATAGTGTGCCTCCACTCTAAATGGTTGCACCTATGACTCAGGTCATGTGTTGCCTTTATGGGCTTGCGCTATGTGTCTCAGAGGCCAAGCTTCCATAATACTTATGTTGTGTTGGAGTTTCATATCTACACCATACTCTATTTCCCTTTCCTGGAGTGTCCCATTATTGAAGTGGCCCGTGAGCTTCTCTATTTCAGACAACACCTCATTTTCATCGTTGATGTTGTGAATCTATTTGTAGTGGTTGAGACTCCATATAGAGTCCGCTCCATCATTTTCATTTGCTGGGCATTGATCTTTTGGACTGTGCCTATATTTGAATAGGCGATGTGCTTCATTTTGATTATGATTCTTTGGACCATATAGGCCCCGTGCCTTTCTTTGAAAGGTGGCACTTTTGATTATATATGGATGGTTGTGATAATTAGAAGTGTTGCTTGTGAGATTTTAAGTTGTGCCTTCATTATCTGTGTGTATGCCTGAGCTTTGCTTGAAGTGGCTGACACCTTCATCTATGCCTCACCTTTGAATCTCAAAGACCGAGCCTTTGAAATGACTTGTGCCTATTTTATTGTGCCTCATCTAAATCTTCGCTGACTCAATCTCAATATGACATTGAATTCAAAATGTAGTTAAAAGAATTTTAATTGTTTGATATGCTCTGCAAAAACTTCTAAACTTCTAATGCTCTTTCTAGTTTCTAGGAGCTTCATGGGCATGCATGATACGAGTTAACTTGGCACAAGAATGAACTTTTGGTGGTGGTGGTGGTGGCTTTGGTGGAGGAGGAGGGGGTTATGGTGGAGGAGGGGGTTATGGTGGAGGGGGCTATGGTGGTGGAGGTGGTAAATTTGATGCTGGTGACAGCAGCGCCAGTGGTGGATATTGAGTCTGATTTTGAGTTTCGATGATGTAATTCATATAATAATGAACAAGACACTTCAATCCTTATGTTTCTTTGATAGTGTTTTCTGAGTGATATTTTGCTTTGATTTGGCAGCTACTTGAATTACCAAATTTTGTTTAGGCAACTTAGGAGTTTTTCCCTCAGAAAAACTAGGGTTTTAAATTTTTTTTGTAATACTGAGGTTTTAAAAAGTTTGTGATAGTTTGATTTTGGTTGTGTTATAGGCATTTCATATGGGGTGGATGATCAAACACTTAGAGTTAAGCTTAAAAGATTGTTAATTCTTATTTAAGGTTTATATGGGGATTCAAGCTACAACTATATTTACAATTTTAGTTGTAATTATCATTAACTTGTAGTTTTTATATTATTGTTATTGAATTTTTTTTGCCCTATTATGCTTATGAGATAACCATTTATGATAATGTTATGAAAACATATGGCTTTTTACAATGATCACATTTATTTATTTAAAGTAAAATTTCATCTAATTTACTAAAATTTACAAATTTGTATCTAAATTAGAAGAATCCATAAATAAATTGGTATTTATAACTTTAAATTTGAAAAAGCAATTTCAAAAACTATCTGGAAGCTTATTATCCTATTACATTCTTAATACTTATTGCATTTAAAAGTTTCAAACCTTATCTTTGTTTGGAATTACCAATTCATTACTAAGCCATTTTTTATGATTGAATACAATCTACAACATTTGCATTGGATTGATTTCTCAAGTAAAAATAGTCTCAATAAATGTTTTATAATTTTCTCTATGTTTTACATAGTAAGTACCCTGACACCAGTGTCAAATATATGAAATAAAAATACGATCAAAAAATTCAAAGAACTTTGATAGGCTTTTGGGGCCAAAAATTTGTCATCTTCCAACAAATCAAATCAATAATGTGAAAAATCAAATCTTCCCAGAAATCAGATCTTTGCCATCTAAATATATGAAATCATATTAATCCATTTAAGTTAGAAATATCATTATTGGGACAAATCAAATCTTAAGTTACTAATATCATTATTGTGAAAAATCAAATCTTAAGTTACTAATATCATTATTTTCCTATCTTTGAAACCCTTGCACTGTTAAAGATGCAAGTTCTAGTATTTATTATGAACTATTTTATAGTATCATTTAAAAAAGATATCATTATGTTTTAGTTTTTATATACAATTACCATTTCACTAATCATCAATTAAATTTAAGTATTTTAAATTGATATATTCTTTGAGAATATTTATATAACTTAAAAAATATTTTTATTAAATTCATTCACATTATCCACATAATATTTTTTTTTTTAACTTAGTAATGCAATCTATAAATATTTAACATATAAACATACCATTTTCTTTATATCTTATTTTTTATTAAATTATTTTTAAATTAATATTATTGTTTTGATTAAGGAGTTTTTTTAAAAGGACCTAATATTAATATTAAATTAATATTAATATTAGTATTTAAATTTATAAAATAACATTATAATAATATATTTTTAACTAACATTATAGTTTAATTTTACATAACTATTTTTAAATTCTTTTCTTATAATAATAAATTAACTAAAAGCTATTTTAAAATAATTTAAACCATACTAAATGAAAACAAAATAATGTTGACCACCTAGATTTATTTTTAATATTTTCCTTATGAACCATTAAAAAGGACATAAAATAAACTAAACCTAAGAGTTTTTATGACTAGCATAGATATCTTAAATACATCTATCTATATCAGTCTTGAGGCGCCTATCTATTCTCAATAACATTTTCAATATAGGAGCCTGGGTACTGATATCTCTCGAGGTCTTTTAGATAGATGTATTTAAAATATCTATGCTAGTAAAATAATTTATTTCTTTTTAAAATATATTTTATTTTTTAAAAATAAATTTATTAAATTTATTATGCCGAAAAAAAAAAATTAAATTGATGAATCTATAGTAAAATCTATAAAATATATTGCACTTACCATTGGAATAAGATTGTTGAATATACTTTGCTCCTTTTTATTTCATGTGATATAACTGTAATAAAATATAGTTTAATAAAATTTAATTTAAATTTAATTTATATCATATAAATTAAAAAGGAGCAAAGTATATTCAAAGAGAAGTTATATTTTATAGATTTTACTATCGAGGCATCAATTTTATTTTATTTTATTTTCTACATAATAAAATTTAATTTATTTCTTTTTCAGTGGCTCATGTTTTATAAAAATAGAGTGTGGTAAAGTAATATTTTATAACATTATATTTTATTAGGTTTGGTTTTATTACATATAAAATAACATGGGGTTAAAATTTAGGGTTTAAAATTACTTGTAATTTTAACTTTATTTTATAAATTTATGACTTTATAAATTTAAATTTAGTTCTAGAAAAATCTTATTTAAAAGTGAGGACGATGAATTCTAAACCTATATAGTTGAATGAATTCTAAACTAATATGGTAAATAATGTTTGATTAGTTTATTGATTATTTTTTTTGTTTTCATTTTTTCAAAGTTAGTTCTCTTTTAAAATTTTCAACACTATATGTATATATGTAATGCAAAAACTACAAACTTTGGGTTAGTTGTTTACATATATTTTTAAAATAATAAAGTCTTAATCCCTGAGCTAAATTAAATTACATATTAAATACTTGACACAAACAGAAAACAAAAGATTTTTTTTTTTAATATTTTACCAATCAAGCATACACAATTAACACCATTATTCCAGTAAATCATGAAATTCATACATATGATTTTCATTGATTCTTGATTTTGTGGCTTCTTGTTTTTATTTTCTGCTTCTTGCTTTGTAATTAGTGATTTTATTTTTGCTTGTTTTCAGAAACTTTCAAACATTTATGTTTTATATATGTTTTAATTATTAATGTTGCATTTGTTGGCTATTATTTTTTTTAATGTTTTTAAATTTGTTTTTCTTAACACGCTCATGTCATTTCACCCCGTGTTGCGACTATAGGTTACCCTTTCGGCGTAATTAGTTATTCCTTCAAATTTTTCCTATATTTACCATTTTTTTTCCTATATTTATGTTTATTATTATATTATTATATTATATTATATTAATGTTTATTATTATATTATTATATCAATTAATATAATATATCAATAGGTGTTATAATAAATATTAATAATATAATAATAATAATTATTATTATTAATCTCGCGACTTCTCGATAACAACACATAGTCCATTTGTATTCAACTACTTAATTTTTGACTTTCCAAAATATTGTATTCAACTAATTAATTTATGGTTTTTGGATTGTCATTTCTCTATACAACAAAAATTTAATCTAACAAATATATTACAACTAAAACATATACTACAATTACAACACTACAAGGCAGGTACTCGCCACTAGTGGCACTTGTTTTTAAGGTTTTTAATTATTTTTAGATGTTTTTGTTTGAGGTTCTTAATTATTTTTAGATATTTTTTGTTTGAGGTTCTTAATTATTTTTAGATATTTTTTGTTTGAGGTTTTTAATTTTTAGATTGATTTTTTGCACTCTATTGTTTTTGAGAGCACGAATCTTAAATTTAGTATCTCTTCAAAGACTAAGGGTCTATTCCACCAAAGTCATGATCTTTGTGTCCTTGACCTTGCACTTAGTAAGACTTAATTTATAGTGGGATCATCCAAGAACCTTTTAACATGTGTAATTTTTTTTAAATCAATATTTTAAATCAAACACCATGATCCATCATTAAGAAAAAGGGAAAAATAATAAATTTACAAAATTAAAACTAAATAAATGTGAAGGTTAATGAAAGAAATAAAGAGAACCAAAAAAGAAGAGAGGGATGATTAATGCTAAAACAACCTAAGCAAGCACACGATTAAAGATAATAATAACATAAGAAAAAATAAAAGGAGGCTAAAAAGAGTGTATTAATAAGTAGGTTTAAAAGAGAAATAGAACCAAAAAAAAGGAGGGGGACAAGGAGCATATGTTAGGTTAGAAATAGTTTCATACAAAATAGAAAAATGCTATTAGTAACACAATTAAAAAGGCTTAAGAATATAAAAGAGAGTAGAAAATAAGACTAAAAAAGTATAAGAATAATTGAGATCATATAGATAAGAAGAGAATGCAAAATTTAAAAATATGTTTGAGAGTGTATCTCAAGGATAAACAAAGAAAGACAATAAACTCTAAAGTTTAATGAAAAAGGGATACATATTAAGAGAGGGAGAGTGGTGAAAATGAAGGTAAGAAAACATGAAATGTAACTAATATTATGTTACCCCAAGTCATAGTTAAAACAATGATTTTGAGGGTTGTTAGATTCAAATGTTTAAATTTTTCATCACCAAACTTTAGAGAATTTGAGAAAATCATCTTCATAAACTAAAAAATTTGTGCCTACCAATTAAAATAATGTTAAAAAATGGGGTTGATAGATTAATTATTGTTGTATATTTTATATGATTATAAAGAAATTATGTTATGATTTATAAATGAAATTACTATAATAACTGAAAAAGAATATAGTTATAAAATAAAATAATAAGTTAGAAGTATTAAAATAAATATTCAAAAAATAGAAAATGAAAAAAAAAAAGAGTTAAGTAGGAAGGCTCCTATTGGGATAAGTAATCAAAACATTATACATACATAAAATTTATTAGTAAAACAAAGTTATAATATGTTAGTAAGAGATGAAATTTGAAAAAGTAAAATCTAAAGAATGTATAGTGAATGAAGAAAAGTGATATCACCACTTTTTTCTTTGCATTACATTACATTACATAAGCTGGAATTGAAAACATGAACTAATTGAAAACAAAAGTACAAATTTTAGAAACTAAATATAGAGTAAGAAAGAGGAAGGAAAGAACTTGTCACCAAAAGAGGAGAGCCTCGGCCTCAGATGCCAATGTGTTGTGAGGACGTCGTCACATAGAGCTATTGTCTAGGTAGCAACAAAACTTAACAAATTTGTATTGTATGGTTTGATAAGAATTTGTATTCTCATCTAGTTTGCATAGAAAAATAAAATAAGTTTCCAGATGCTACAAATCCTAACAATAAATCACATGAATAGTACATTTAATAAAAAGAAATAAATGGAAAAGAGAGGGAAAAGATAACAAACTCCTGTGCATTTGAATCTTCTTCCACAACCTGCACATTACAAAGACCAAGAAAATTTTGTTGGGGTTGTTTGGGGGTTTGCCTCAATCAAACCCCTACTTTGGTCTTTCAACCTCCACAACAGCCAAATAGATAGATAACTAAAAATGTGTATGAATGCTCTTATCCCAAATGTGATTGGAAATGGTGAGAGTTGTGATTGTGCAAGTAGTGACAACTAAAATGAAGGAAATAGAAGGGATGTAAGGATCCCAAGGTGCTCAGGGGCACAACAAAATAAGAGATTGCAATAACAAGGAATAATATGGAACAACCAAAGAAATACTTGCAATAAAACAAGAAAATGATAATATCACTTATGAGGGCTTGAAGAAGCCAATGAAAGCAAGAGAGCTGAAGAGGAAAGATGTTGAAAGTTGTAGAGAGCTAAAGAGCTTAAACACAATGTAGAATGCAAGCCAGTTGCAAGAGAGAGCTAAGAGAGCCAAGAAGATCCAAGACAAATGCAAAGATGAAAAGAGCAATTCAAAAAAATGAGAAGAAGAGGGAAGAGGAAGAGGCTGACGAGCCATTTGGAAGATTCCCGAGGCATTACAACTAACCACCAAAAATGACAAATGGAGATGGTGCAGGAGCACCCCTTCGAAATAAAGACTAAGTCTAATTATAGTATGTTGTTAGTTTATGATGTAATAAGGTCCATTGGACCAATCCTTATGTTTTAAGTCAATCTAGGATTGTGTGTTGACAATTGTAGTTTGTTATGCTAGTTGTCCTCCCAGCCGCTTGGAAGCTCCCAGCTGCTGGGAATCGAGTCTGTACTACTCGAGAGGAGTAGTTATATATGCCCTAGATCAGTTTGTTTACATAGAGTTCAGTATAGTTCAGTATTGCATATGAAAACAGAGACATTGTGTTTGGATTTGACAGAGCAGTGTTGTGCAGTGAGACTGTGAAGTCAGATATTTGTATGCATTTCTGATATTGAAATAAAGGAGATCCCGTTGTTTCATTTGTCTGATTTTTGATCTATTTGTGTAGTCAATTTTTTATTTTGTAGGCGAAATGGATCCATTCATCCATTCCACCGGTTGATTCTTTGAATCGGTGGAATGGGAATGTACAGTAGTTTAGTTTGCATTCTCATTTTTCTATTTTTACATTTCATGCTTTTGGGATCGAAATATTGCATGCAGTGAGAAAACCTAGCATCCTCATGTGCTAGGGCTTGAAGGATAAAATCTAAGTCAAAACTGTCCAGGAAACAGATCGGCTCTAACTCAGGGTTTTCAGTGCAAATTTGTGAAGGCATCGGCGTGAGAGGAACCATCGGGTTGAGAAATTTACATTGAGACGACAGGGGGCACTTTCACCGATCGGGGTAACAATTGCAAAGTGTCGCAAATGAAGGGTATATCGGCATAAGTCAGGGTATCGGCCGAGTGAAGTTGAGATTCACCAATGAGGAAAGCCTTGGCAATGAGAGCCATCATCGGGGCATCGGCGTAATGGTGAACAAGTGTATCGGTGTGAGGATGGATATCGGCGAAGGGGTTTAGAGTTAGGCCGATAATCATAGTCTAGCCGACGGTGGAGTGGGCGTTAACATATCAGAGTGACCATAGAGATCGGCAAAAGGCTTAAGGAGTTCACCGATAGTGAAATTCCCGCCGATAGGCGAAAAGGAGAATCTTCATCGATAAGGAGTTTGGCGTCGGCGAGATGGCGTGCGTCGGAGGGACATAATCCCCGAAGGCCGATGGGTTAAGTGTTGCCGATAGGCAACCAAAGATGAAATACCTACGTCAGTGTGAGATGCATATCAGGAGCTTGAGATAATGTTAGGCCAATGGTTTAAGTCACGGTGAAAGTAAGCGGATCGTTCATCGGCGAGAATCGGTGGAAGTCTTAGTGAAGGAAGGCTTATTGGTGTAAGTTTGCACATCGGGAGGCAGACAGAAAGCTACGCCAATAGTATTAAGTCTGGGCGATGGGTTCTATTCATCGAAGAGAGTTCACATATCGGCGAAAGAATTTCTAAAGTGGCCGATAAGATAGGTCAGTCCGATAAGGAAGGAGAAGAATATTTCGGTGAGACATTAGAGATATCTTGCCAATATAAATAGTAATAGTCATTTGTGAGCTTTAATGGGTTTTTCATCCTATTTCTGAGCATCCGCTACATGCTCTGCATCAAATTGGTATCAAAGCAAAGGAAGGATCTTCTGGAAAAGATAAGAAGACGGTAAGATGTCAGATGAAGAAGGAACATCAGAGATTCTGGCAAGGATGACCAACGCTGAGTTGGCAGTTCTGGTAAAGAAGTAGATTGCAGAGAGCATTGCTGTAAAGGTTCAGAATCAGGCATTAAAGAATGAGTTGGAGAAGTTGAGGGATAGAGTAGGTTCTAGTAAAGAAGAAGATAGGGAAGAAGAAGAGATCCCTAGGTGGAACGAGGAAGACATTCCTGCAGACCAGAGACCCTTGATTAATGCCCTCAAATCCATGGAGAGGAGAACCATGGATGTGAAACTGGATTTGCCAGTGTTTACAGGAAAGATGGATCCTTATTCGGTGATGGAGTGGATAGACTCCTTAAACAATTTCTTTGAGACAGAGGAGATACCAGAACACCAGAGGGTAAAGATAGCCCAATCAAAAATGAAAGAGGTTGCATTAACTTGGTGGAATTTTGTCCAAGATGACAGAGTACAAGAAGGAAAGCATAGAGTTGCTACATGGAAGAAGATGATGGCTTTAGTGAAAGAAGCCTATGTTTCATTGGATTACAGCATCCAATTGCATAAGAGGAAACAAAATTTGAAGCAAAAGGAGCTAGATGTCAGCTCATATACAGAAGAGTTCATGAAGCTTTGTTTCAAGACAAAGTTAAAAGATAGTGAGGAACAAAAGGTAGCCAGATACCTTAATGGATTGAGGTTCAACATTCAGGAAGATTTGAATCTGCATAACCCAGATACAGTTCAGAAATGTTTTCAGTTGGCATTGAAAGTGGAAGAGAAGTTAAAGAGAAGACAAGAACAGAACAATAGGGGAAGAGGAAAATAGCAAAGAGGTGGAAGAGGTCCTTTCAGAGGTAGAGGACATGGATTTGGATATCAGGGAGAATCCAGTCATGACAACAGCAAGGGAGATAACAGTCAAAACCAGAGAGGAAGTTACAATCAACAAGAAAACTTCAGAGGCAAAAGACTTTTCAGAGGAAGATCTCAGGGTAGAGGATCTCTCAGATGTTATAACTATAATAAAGAAGGCCATATAGCCAGTAGATGTCCAGAAAAGGCAACAAGTTCAACAGGAGAAAGGAGAATGAATCTGATCCAAGAACCTGATAGTCAAAGTGCAACAAGCTCAAACACTTTTAAAAGTGTGAATGTTCCTAACAATTATGGATATCCAGAGAGTGGAGAATCTCTGATGATGAGGAGAATAATGACCGCCATGAAGGTACCTGACAAAGAACCCCCACAAAGAAAGTCTCTTTTCAGAACTACATGCAAGGCAGGAGGTAAGGCATGTAAAGTTTTAATTGATTCTGGTTCTACTAAAAATTTTGTATCTGATGAAATGGTAACAAAGCTTAAGCTTAGAAGATTGCCTCACCCATCCCCATATAAGGTCTCATGGCTTACCCAAGGTCAGCAAATAGTTGTAGAAGAGCAGGCTTGGGTAGAATTTCAGATTAGAGCATATAAAGATAAGTTGTTGTTTGATATCACCAAGATGGATGCTTGCCATCTTTTATTTGGAAGACCATGGCAGTATGACTTGAAGGCATGCCATGATGGTGTTAGGAACACCTATACAATCACCAAAAATGGTATGGTGACAGAGTTGATCCCACGGACAGAGAAGGAGGAGAAATCAAAAGGAAAAGAGGTAAAGGTGATTCTGATGGAAGGAAAACAATTCATGAAAGAAGTAGCAGTAGAAGGTGCAGTTGCATATGCCCTAATTCCATGTCTGACAGTGAATAAAGAGCAGCAGCAAGAAGTCAAGAAGGAGAAGAAGTAGAGGTTCATAGACCCAGTTGTCCAAGAGTTATTGGATAAGTATAAAGGCATCATCTCTGATGGAATGCCAAGATCACTACCACCTGTAAGGGATATCAGCCATTGCATAGATCTAATCCTAGGATCTACACTTCCAAACAAAGTAGCATACATGCTAACTCCAGAACAGAATGCAGAAGTAGCAAGACAAATTGAGGAATTGTTAGACACAGGTCTGATTGGTAAAAGTTTAAGCCCATGTGTAGTATCAGTTGTACTAGCACCAAAGAAAGAAGGCACTTGGAGGCTTTGCATAGATTCTAGGGCTATTAATAAGATCACAATCCAGTATAGGTTTCCAATACCTAAGATAGAGGATTTACTTGCTTGTTTGGGAGGTGCTAAGTATTTTACAAAAATAGACTTGAAGAGTGGTTATCATCAGATTAGAATTAGGCCAGGAGATGAATGGAAGACAGCATTCAAAACCAATGAAGGGTTATATGAGTGGAAAGTTATGCCTTTTGGTTTGTCTAATTCACCTAGTACTTTTATGAGATTGATGAATGAGGTTTTGAGAGAATTCATGGGAAAGTTTGTCATAGTATATCTAGATGACATTCTGATTTTCAACAACACAAAGGAAGAACATCTCAGACATATAGATTTGGTTCTCAAGAAGTTACACGAAGAGCAGCTGATGATAAATTTAGATAAGTGTTTGTTCATGCAGGAGGAGAGTTTTGTCATTTCACAAGGAAAGCTACAAATGGATAAGGAGAAGGTGAGTGCCATATTGTCTTGGCCAACTCCAAGGAATATGAATGATGTCAGAAGTTTCCATGGGTTAGCAACCTTCTACAGAAAGTTTATAAGAGGGTTTAGTCATATTTGTACACCCATGCTTGATACAATAAAAGGAGGACAAAAGTGCAGATTTGCTTGGAGTAAGGACGCAGATGATTCCTTTGAAACATTGAAGAAGAGGGTGGCACAGCAGCCAGTCCTTGCACTTCCAGATTTCAATAAAAATTTTTAGGTAGAATGTGATGCAAGTCACATGGCAATTGGAGCAGTACTCAGCCAAGAAGGTAGGCCAATTGCATTTTTCAGTGAGAAGCTCAATGATGCTAAAAAGAGGTATTCATCATATGATTTGGAAATGTATGCTTTAGTCTAGTCACTCAAAAAGTGGAGGAATTACTTGATGCCAAAAGAATTCATAGTATTCACAGATAATCAGGCTCTAAGTTTTATCAACAGCTAAGAAAAGTTGAACCACAAGCATATGAAATGGGTAGAAACTTTGCAAGCTTTTACTTTCACATTGAAGCATAAGAAAGGAGTCAAGAATAAGGTAGCTGATGCCTTGAGCAGGAGAGCTCTAACAGTCAACCAGATTCAGTTGGAAAGTGTTGGCATTGATTCATTGAAGACCATGTATGATGCTGATGAAGATTTTGGAGAGATATATCAGGTATGTACTTCTTTTGGAGATAAATATCACGCTGAATTCTCTGAATTCCTGATCCAGGATGGATTGTTGTTCAAAGGCGGATAGTTGTGTATTCCAAGGTGTTTTATGAGGTTGAACATCATTAAAGAGAAACATTGTGGAGCTATGGCAGGACATTTTGGTTTAGACAAGACTCTTGATCTTGTTAGAAGACATTATTATTGGCCTAAGTTACAATCAGATGTCAGAAAATTTGTAGAGACATGTGTGATATGTTAGAAAGCAAAAGGGAGATCCACTATTGTAGGTTTATATCAGCCATTACCCATTCCTTCCAGACCATGGGAAAGTATCAGTATGGATTTTGTGTTGGGCTTACCCAGAACGAGAAAAGGATATGATAGTTTTTTTGTTGTAGTGGACAGATTTAGCAAAATGGCACATTTCTTGCCATGCAAAACCACTGCTGATGCTTCATATATTGCAGATTTGTTTTTCAAAGAAATAGTAAGAATACATGGATTGCCATTAAGCATAGTGTCAGATAGAGATGTGAAATTCATTGGTCATTTTTGGAGGACTCTTTGGAAGAAACTTGGAACAAATTTGTCCTTCTCATCTGCATATCATCCTCAAACGGATGGACAGACTGAAGTGGTAAATCGTTCCTTAGGGAATTTGCTTAGATGTTTGACAAGATAGCATGGAGACAAGTGGGATAATATCCTATCTCAGGCAGAATTTCCCTATAATGATACTGTCAATAGAAGCACAGGGAAATCACCTTTTCAAATAGTGTATGGTATGCATCCACGAGGTATTTTGGAGCTGAGAGATCTACCTACCGGAGATTTTATTAGTGCAGAGGGTGAAGCTTTTGCAGAAGCCATAAAAGAGGTACATGATCAAGTCAATAACCAACTCCAACAAACTACCTTGAAGTATAAGAAGTATGCTGATAAAAAGAAGAAAGATGTACAGTTTGATGTTGGAGATTTGGTATGGGTTCATTTGAAAAAGGAAAGACTTCCTAAAGGTAAATATACCAAACTCATGCAGAGGAAGATTGGACCATGTCAGATTTTGAGAAAGCATGGACAGAATGCTTATGAGATACAACTTCCTTCTGATCTTGGTTTATCATCTATATTCAATGTATGTGATTTAACTCCATACAAGCATAATCCAGATGAAGAATAGGAACTCCTATAGGATACAGTAGCTGATGACATTCCAAAACATGATCCACCACAGTTGTAGAAGATTTTAGACACAAGAGTGATCAAGAAGACCTGGAACAAAACATATTTGGAATATTTGGTGGCTTGGCAGGGAAAACCTGATTCCAAAGCAGTGTGGATGACTGAAGAACAGATCAACCAACATGGTTCAGACCTACATACTCTCATCTCAAGTGGACTTGAGATTTCTTCTTCTGGGGAGTATGGTGCAGGAGCACCCCTTCGAAATAAAGACTAAGTCTAATTATAGTATGTTGTTAGTTTATGATGTAATAAGGTCCATTGGACCAATCCTTATGTTTTAAGTCAATCTAGGATTGTGTGTTGACAGTTGTAGTTTGTTATGCTAGCTGCCCTCCCAACTGCTTGGAAGCTCCTAGCCGCTGGGAATCAAGTCTGTACTACTCGAGAGGAGTAGTTATATATGCCCTAGATCAGTTTGTTTACATAGAGTTCAGTATAGTTCAGTATTGCATATGAAAATAGAGACATTGTGTTTGGATTTGACACAGCAGTGTTGTGCAGTGAGACTATGAAGTTAGATATTTGTATGCATTTCTGATATTGAAATAAAGGAGATCCCGTTGTTTCATTTGTCTAATTTTTGATCTATCTGTGTAGTCAATTTTTTATTTTATAGGTGAAATGGATCCATTCATCCATTCCACAAGTTGATTCTCTGAATTGGTGGAATGGACATGTACAGTAGTTTAGTTTGCATTCTCATTTTTCTGTTTTTACATTTCATGCTTTTGGGATCGAAATATTGCATGCAGTGAGAAAACCTAGCATCCTCATGTGCTAGGGCTTAAAGGATAAAATTTAAGTCAAAACTATCTAGGAAATAGATCGGCTCCAACTCAGGGTTTTCGGTGCAAATTTGCGAAGGCATCGGCGTGAGAAGAACCATCGAGTTGAGAAATTTACATTGAGCCGACAGGGGGCACTTTCACCGATCGGGGTGACAATTGCAAAGTGTCACCGACAAAGGGTATATCAGCATAAGTCGGGGTATCAGCCGAGCAAAGTTGAGATTCGCCGATGAGGAAAGCCTTGGCGATGAGAGCCATCATCGGGGCATCGGCATAATGGTGAACCAGTGTATCGGTGTGAGGATGGATATTGGCGAAGGGGTTTAGAGTTAGGCTGATAATCATAGTCTGGCCGACGGTGGAGTGGGCATTAACATATCAGAGTGACCATAAAGATCGGCAAAAGGCTTAAGGAGTTCGCCGATAGTGAAAGCTCGCCGATAGGTGAAAAGGAGATTCTTCATCGATAAGGAGTTTGGCGTCCGCGAGACGGCGTGCGTCGGAGGAACATAATCCCCGAAGGCCGATGGGTTAAGTGTTGCCGATAGGCAACCAAAGATGAAATACCTACATCGGTGTGAGATGCATATTAGGGGCTTGAGATAATGTTAGACAGATGGTTTAAGTCACGGCGAAAGTAAGCGGATCATTCATCGGCGAGAATCGGTGGAAGTCTTAGCGAAGGAAGGCTTATTGGTGTAAGTTTGCACATCGGGAGGTAGACAGAAAGCTACGCCGACAGTATTAAGTCTGGGCGATGGGTTCTATTCATCGGAGAGAGTTCACATATCGGCGAAAGAATTTCTGAAGTGGCTGATAAGATAGGTCAGTCTGATAAGGAAGGAGAAGAATATTTCGGTGAGACATTAGAGATATCTTGTCGATATAAATAGTAATAGTCATTGTGGGCTTTAATGGGTTTTTCACCCTATTTCTGATTATCCGTTGCATGCTCTGCATCAGGAGAGACACCCAAAAAGGTCCACAAAACATGAAACTATCATGGGACACTAGCACGTCATGTGGACGTCCATGCGAAGCGCTAATGTCTGGACAATTTAGGCTCAAAATTCACAAGACACTAGAACATCACATGACTAACACAAAAGTGGCACTGATTTGAGAAAAAGACAACACTGAAAACAAAGCCTAAGCACCATGGGAAGGTAAAAGACTAATGCAAGGGCTAAAATGAGCCTACAAATAAACTAAGGGAATGGACACTAAAGGAAGGCCAAAATATAGCGTGAAATTGCAAGGGTATGCAATTTACGACGTTACACATAGCAAGAGAGAGAAAGAGCAATGAGAATGAAGGGAATTAAAAGTTGGAAATGAAACTAATATAATGTTTTAAAAAAATTATAATGAATAAAGCAATGTTATAAAGGGGAATTACAAGCTGAATAAATGTATATTGTTAAGATTGGGAAGAGATTATGCTATAATTTATAGACAAAATTACTTTAGACAAGTTTGATTAGTTTAATAGTACAATCATCTAAATTTGATTGAATGTCATATAGAGATTAAGAGATTACATCACACTTTCACAATTAGATGTTGCATCATTGATTCATCATTTAGAAATATTTTGTTTCTAAGTTTAGCTTACATTGGATCTTATTCACACAACGGGGGGTTGACTACTCACCAAGGAAGTTTCGTATCTTCCCTCTACACACTAGCAATCTCCTCAAGGTGCTTCCTAAAACAACCAATCTTGAAATTCACAAGCAAGTAGGTACCAAAGAATAGAAGATTGGAGGACAAAATCATGCCACTAGGGCATAACCATGTTAAGAAGACTAGATCATGAATGTGACCCTACCTAAGAGTGGAACAAACAGTTGGGGCTGATATCTCATAGTTCATATATTGTTGATCTAATTTTAGAAGTTAGAATCCAATTACCAATCACAATTTGTATTAGAGAGTTAACTATCAACCACTTAAGTGTGACAAACTAAGTTATGTACATCCCAAACCTCTCTTTTTCAGTTACATTTACAATCTAGACTCTTAATTTAGATCTAATTGCTATTTATTATTTTATGTCAGTTATTACACTCTAAGTTAAAGTAGGGTGTGCTTGCCAATAAGGGCACAATGTAGTGGTCAAGTCACAACGTTGTTATGGTGGCCACCAAGGTTCAAACCCTTGCTAGGCCACTGAGCTTGTAGGCCATGTGCCTCTACTGGGATGACATGCTTGAGGATGTGTGCCTTTGTTGGGTTGTTGTGCTTGCAGGTTGTGGGCCTTCAATGGGCTAGTCAGCTCGCAGGTTTGAACAAGGTGATAGTGCCTTGGGGACTGAGGTCCCTTAGTAGTTGTCTTGATGATAAAGCCAATGGGAAGAGATCCCCCCATACGTGGTCTCTCTAGGCTCAAACCAAGATAAAAACCTGAGTTTACCAAATCTAAAAAAAGTAAGGTGTGTTTATTTTCCCTACATTTTGATGAAGCCAAAACTTTTGATCCCCTTTGGTGCTTTTCCCTAGGGTTAATCATATTATTTTTCTATTTTTTGATAGAATTTTTTTATTAAATCCATCTTTTTCCTCATATCCAAAATTAGTGTGCTTTAAATTATCTTTTTCTCCTTATTTGATCAATCATATATTAGGGTTGTATGCCAAAATATATTCCTAAACCCCATCTTCCCATTTGGTGTATCCCTATCCTTTAGGCTTCAAAGGATGCCTTTAGTCTATTTACAACCTTCCACAATAAAGAGTGGCAAAATAAGAATACTATATTTCCAGAGAAAAACAATGCATACAAAAGTGCTCAATATGCTCCATTTGAAATGAAGACATAAGAGGCCTTGCTTATAAAGGTAAGTATGAAAACCTAGAACACATAAGAATATGACAAGTGTCTTATTCTTATGACTTAAGAGAAATAAGTCAATGCCCTAAGTAAACTTAAACAACTATGTGTGAATAGGTCCTAAAAGGGAACTAGTTAGGGATAAACCCTTTTCACACCAAAGTTCTCATTTCAGTACAAACTAGGAGGACATTGGCATGTAGGTGTGAGTAGCATCTCTCTTAGTCTAATCTATGGTTTTGAAACACCTTTTCTTCTAGAATAAATCAAAATTTACTTTGGAAACTAGACCATTTACTTGTCACTCTATCCTGGTAACTCTTGGGGAATGCACCAGATTGATTTTTCAGCTCTCGTGTGTTCTTGTTCGGCCATGGCACCCCTCCCATTTACTATTAAGATCCTTCTACGTGTTGAATTGGAATTCTATCACTTATTACACTGGTCATCCTCCTATTGGGACACCTTTAACAAGTGAATCATACTATTTTGTTGTAGCCGTGTGCTTTCTTAGAATTGCTTCGATGGCCACCACTTTCCAAGTAGATTTGTATGAAAACAACAAAAGAATAGTATTACCTTTATCTGTCAGCATGTATCCTTCTAAAGGGCCCTTTCAACTACCATTCTTCATGTTTTTTTTTTGTCATTTCTCCTACTGACTTCTCATGTACACTTAGTTTTGTTCTCCATCTTGTCTTAGTCAAAGTTACTCTACACTATCACCTAAACACCTCTATTTCCCTGCTAAGTCCATTTCTCTCTCTCCATGAAGTAGATTAAAAGAGAGAAGAAAAATCAATACAAGAAGTAGTATTCAAATATATTTTTTCCCTACATGGGTCAACCCTCTTAAAATTGAGACCTTTTATAATGTTTTAAAACTTCCAACATTATCTTATAATGTTTTAAATTTGTGGTCTTTAAACAATAAACAAACCCTTTATGGCTAATTGTTTAAAATTGATATATTCAAAGATAGGAAATGGGTGAAGGGCTTTTTGGATCAACTTCCATTTCTTGCACATTCAACTTAAAGGAATTATAGGTAAAATTTAGATAAAGGGGAGATGACAAAAATATGATGAATATTTACCATTGACAACATTGGCATTAGGATGACTAAAGAACTTTAAGTTACCAATCATTCAATTTTAGAAACAATAATACTCATTAACCCTATGAATTGGATATGCTACTAATAGGTTACAATAAGGTAGTTAATAAGATCTTCAAATTTGTTGGTTCTCATTAAATCTCTTAAATCTTTGTGTTAATTTTGTATCTAACTTTTCATCATTATTCTCTTATAGTTAATTAAACAATTTTAAGGGAAAATAATTGAGAATTAATGCATATTTTGAGCATGAGTTTTACCCTACAACTAGAGATTACTCAAGTACTAAAGGTATTTGTTTTATGGTTGTGAGTACATGTTAGGTGTATTGAAGTTAGTTGGAAGGCTCAGGTAGATGTGTGTTCACTACCATTAGCATAAATAACAACTATTAATTGTGATTTATGATTGATGTAAAGGGTAGGTAGATTATTATATCTGGCACAAGTCTTGATCATCTTTCCTGCATCGAAGACATAGCTAGACTAAAGTATGTAGGTTTGACCCTTAATTTTGTTGTTATAATCTATTATGAAATATATGTTAATCAAGGAAGGATTTGTTGTTATAACAAAAGGGTCAAAAGAAACACTAGCCCCTTATACAAACAACTCGTGTAAAATTCTTCCCTAGTGAACATTTTACTAATCAAGAGAAATAAGAGTCATAAGGATGCCCTAGCTATAATAGAAGGAAGTCTATATCAAGATACCTAAAATGAATATAATAACAACATATTAAGAACAAAAGAAAATGCAAAGATTATTAGACGTACTATGAGAATCTAGAAGGAATTTAAAATGACATATCCCTCTAATCTATGCAACTTATATCTTTGAAAACTAAACAAAAGAATGATTGTCGATCAATATGCTAGTCAAATGAGACCTTTGGATACCTTGTTCTAGAGACATGTTGATCATGAAGAGATCGAGTAGTAAGTTAAATCTAGACGTGTGTATGAACTAAAGCATCCATTGTAAGTCACTGCTTCACCTTAGTGGGTGTGTTTGAAGAAATAGGGCCCTAGAAAGGGTTGTGTACCCACTTACAGTCACTTAAACCTAGTATTTGAGCCCTAACTACATACTTATACACCTTGATTCTGTGGATAAGAATATGTAGGTAGTTTTGGTAAATGAAGGAGGTTCCCAAACTTAGGTTTTCATTTGTGCATGGTTCATGAATTCTCTTTAGTTGTGACTTGTAGATTCTCTGACACTCTAAATTTAAAATAACAATCAATTAAATATTAATCAACAAACTTGGAATTTCGAATAAATCTCGTATGCATTTTGATTGTCTCCCTAAGGCTTTAGGCCAAATTCTGAGGTAGGACACAAGATAACTTTATTTATTATTCTCCTAATTGATGTAGACCTCAGTGCACTTCCAATAGGGAATTGTAGTCTCTTGGTGAGTGACTTAGGACCCATTTGGTCCAAATGAGTCATCTCTCTAGCTAGACCACCATTTTCTTGTCCTATTTGGACAAAGAGCTTGTCTAATTGTTTTATGCCTAAGTATATATCTAATCAAACTTATATGACGTAATTAAAAAATTATGACTATTTAACTTTAATTATATATTAAGTTATTTTTAAAAAATTAATGACCAAATGGGTCTTTCTAAGAAAGTCAAAGTTATCTTATCTGTTAATATAAATCTTCTTTAAAAGTTTTCAATTATTATGAAGTGAGAATCAGTCTAAAACTAGAGAGAGAGGTTTGGAAACATAACCCAAATCAACAGGAGAAGTGAATGTTTCCCCCAAATCCAAACTCAATCATTGAGAATAAAATCTCCACTTGGGGATTCAAACACTACAATGAAAAGCCTAGTGCATAGGGATAAATTTTTAGAGAGTTCCATGTGTGTCTACTAGTTGTTTTTCATCCATTTGTGCATCTCAAAGATCCTGAGATAGAAACAATTAAAATAACAGATCATACCATTTTCAAATAAGCATTTATCTCCTTCAAATACATCATCCCCGATGACTAAAATAAAGGAGGTCTTAAAACACTTGAGAGGTTTTGAACCTTCCTTGGTTTCAACATGCAAGCCCGTATTTTGTAAAAAACCACATCCTCAAGCCAAAACCACCACTCCTTGACCCGTAACAAAAACAAGACTTCTTAGGAAGAGATTTTCTAGGAAAAATACCTTGATTGTTGAATGCAACCATTAGTAGAATTTTCTACCTTCTCAACCTATGCCACCATGGTGAAAGAGAGGGTTCACCATGATGAGGAAAATTGGTAGGCCCTAGAATTAATATCTCCCAAACATATAGGAGAACCTAGACCATTAACTCGAATCATTGTATTGACTATAGAAGGGTTGCTAAATGAAAACACTAAAACCTTATGTTGATTGGGTTTAAACTATCACAACAGTAAGAAAAAGCTATAGCTGTTAAGAGCTAGAATCTATAGATTATTGATCTTCCATACACACACATTATAATTAATTTTATAATAGCACAATAGTGTGCCACTTTTTTACATTTCGGGGCCACTAACTTTTTTTAAAAAATAGCATTCATCACATTTTGTCAATTATAATGAATAACCTTTGTAGAATTTAATGATGATGTACACTAATGATTTGTAGAATTTTATATATATTTAGTTTATCAATTTTTTAATTAAAAAAAATATTTCTATCATATTTGGTTAGTTTTCAATAAAGTGTTTCTTATATTTTTATTGTTTTATTAAGTAACATTTTTTGTAATGCATAACTTGAACTACAAACAAAATATTTTTAGGATTTCTTATAAATAGATCATTAACTACAATATCTTATGCATGGGTATTGTCAACCTAAAAGATGGGATTCCTAAATGAGTGCCAATTATGCTAATTTGCTCCCAATCCCAAGCCCAAGAGACCTCAAGATTGGACCTAATCCCTAATATGCTTTCTATCTAACCTTGCACCCTATCCTAAAATATTAGTGATGATATGTCCTAAGTATGATGAAACTAATCTATTCTAGATTGCAACTAAGCTAAGCTTTGTGATGTTGAGTACTCAAAGTGGCAGAATGTCTTTGCATATGATGGCTTGTGAAAAATAGAGGTGGAGGCCTCAATTTATAGATTTTTAGGGATGGAAATAGAGGGCTAGGATCAAATTGAGAGATCAAGGGTTGAAATTGCTTGAGGATCCTCAAGCAAGGAGAATTGGACAAATGGCATGATGAGAATAGATGAGAATTATGCTCCAAGATTCAAGGGATGATCAATTGATGAAAATGCAAGTTTGAATGGTTGGATGGCTAGGATTGGGTAATATGACATGTAAGGCCTCATTTATGAAAAGGCATGGTTTGGATTTAGTGAAGAATTTTAAATTGCATGGAGAGGACAAGTGGAATTAAAAATTAGAGGAATAGTCCATGAATAGTGCCACATGTAATTTTAATTTTGCATGAATAGTGACACTTGGAGTGGGATGGAAGAAATAGGACAAGTCTACACCTTTTGGAAGATTTGGCCATGCTTCCGAAGTACCACTTGTCATGTACATGCATGCACATGGAATAACAAGTGGACTTCTAGAAACATGGGGGTAAATTAATTCATGTGCACATATTTTAGAAGAAAATGATGAAGAATACTAAAAGTAATCAAAAGTGGACAAAATAAGAATTAAATAAATATGATCGTTTATTTAAGTTTTGAAGTATGAATTATGAACTATAGTCACAAAAATATATAATTGTTGAACTATAGTAGAGGAATTTGATTTTTGTGAAAAGGGGAAGATGCAGAATAAATTAATTAAATAATTAAAAATTATTTAATTAATATTTGAGTTGGATAGAATGATATCGGTGAAATAGATTTGAACTGCATAAGTGGATGAAAGTGGTTGTGACCATTTTCAAACGTCTACATTTTGCCTCTCTTTGATATGGTGTCATTGTTGTCGCAGTTGATGGGATATCAAAGAACATAAATTTTTTGATAAAAATGCCCCAGTGGGTGGATAGGAGAGGAATAGGTGACCAAGTGATGCCCCCTCGAGAGATCGGCGGGAAAAAATAAAAAAATTTGATGATGTCTTGAAATAGGAGAAAAGCGACGGAAAAGGGAGAATCTCGAGATTGAATACGAGAGGAAAATGTCGGAAAGGGAGAAAAAATTGGGAAGGGGAGAAAAAATTAGGGTTGGTAGGGGGGAATATATAGGCTAGGAGGGGCCCATAAGTCTCATTTGTCTTCATTTGCTAGCCATTTGTGATTAGGAGAGAGAAGAACGAGAGCGAAGTGATGGCCGGTATTCCACGAGAGGAGCATTGTGCAGAGCACGCGAGGGAGTACTTGCGATCGGTGGCAGCAGGCAATCTAGTAGGTTTTCATACCTTCTTTGTGAATTTGGGATTGGGTAGGTTAGGTGCATGGAATGCAGGACGAGAAGTAGGGAAAACTAGGCGCTAGAATTATTTTAGCACCCGGTCAAGCGATTTAGCATCCACTCTACAAAGTGGCACATGCTCTAGCGATTAGCACCTATCAGGTGAAATTAGCGTCTAGGTTGTAGTAGCATTTTAGCCCCTGAAATAAAATTTCAGCGCCCAACAAGAATTTTAGAGCCCATTATGAAAATAATGGCACTTGGATTTCAGTGCCTAATCTGGCGATTAGCGCCTAGTCTGAGGGGGGTTTCAGCGTACAAAATGAATATTTTAGCGCCTAGTCTCAATTACAATGTCTAGTCTAGATTTCAGCACCCAATGTGGAAAAGTAGCACCTATTATGAAAATAGGTGTGCCTACAGTTTTAGTGCCTAAAAAGGCATGTCCAAGAGCGCCCAGTTCTAAAACTAAGGCTAACGAAGTGTTTTTGGGATTGTGTAGGATTATGAGGATGTGCTTCAATCTCGGGAGAGGCAGCCACCGACGTTTGCATTGTGAGGGCAGCTAGATGCCACTGACAAGTTTTTTTTGCGGATGGTTGGGCTTCAGTTTATCACGGAGATGCCACATATACGAGCAGATAGGGCGATGATGACCGCACTAGTAGAGCGGTGGCAGACGAAGCGGTGTGCCTTCTTGTTGCCCACAAGGGAGGTGACAATTACTTTGGAGGATGTGTGGAGGATCCTGTGGATTCCCATACACAGGGAGAGAGTGGTGTATGACCACGGGCGGGGAGCAACATATGTGGACCAGGTATTTGCTCTAGGACTGGTGTCGTATGGCGTTGGGTGGTCCAAGATGATATACAGGTGGGCGATGGGTAGGGGCCTATACTGATTGCCCTTATTTTTGGAAGGATTGATAGCAGGGACATTGATCCCGGATATGAGGTCGAGGGGTTTCCCAGTTGGCTGGGGAGTGGTATTATTGTGGATGATCAAGGATGACGTGGTCTACACATGGGGGCCATGTGTACTAGATCATTTATATCATGACATGGATGTAGTTGTGTACAAGTGATCGACAAGCCTAGGATGCGGTGTGACATTGTTGCATATCTAGTCGTGGGAGCACATAGCGGTGACACAACTACTGACTATGCAAGATAGGCTGAGCCACCAAGCATTTGTGTTTGTGTACAGAGGACAGGTGATTCATCATCATGCTGGGGACATGGGGTATTGGAGACAAGTTATAGATGACATTGTGGAGTTTGTGTGGCGGCCATGGAGGGAGGTGGAGAGATGGTCAAAGGATAGGGAGCAGGTTAGTTATGTTTTGCAACCTTACTATCTGATGGGGTGTACGCAGATGATTATTGATAGGTACCTGCCCAAGCGAGTGCAGCAACAGTTTGGCTTAATACAGGATGTACCACAAGTAGAGGCAGTGTTTGTCGGGTGCACATGGTGTAGGCATAGTGGGGGATGGCATAAGATCTTCAGATGGTGATAGCAGAGTTTGATGGACTCCAGGCATAGGTATGGAATGCAAGATGGCAGGTGGAGGATGCGGGGATGACCTAGGGTTATGATCAGTGGTGGGCCCAACAGAGGCCAATGAGACTCACGACTCCAGTGGGGTATGTAGCACTAGGCGAGGCCGTGGTAGATGAGGAGGATGATGATGGGGATGATGATGATGAGGAGGAGGATGTGTAGATAGAGGAGATGGGTGTAGATGAGGAGGAGGATGGCAGAGATGGGGGAGGTGATGGGGGTAGTGACAGTGGTGGTGATGGTGATGGTGACGGATCAGAGCTGGTGAGAGCACAGGCTCTTATACAACAGTAGCAGGCCTAGATAGCTCAGCTGCAGGGGTAGGGTAAACAGGTGGGTGCCTTACAGGTGTAGGTGACAGCTCTGCAGGAACAGGTGGCCCAGTTACAGGGACAGGTGACACAGGCACAGGGGCTAGCATAGTGATATGCGCAGGAGAGGGACTAGACCCAATAGACATTAGGGCCAGGGATAGGGGATATGGTGATGACGATGCAGTACTAGATGGCCAAGAGTGCTAGGGATGCCAAGCACTACATGACTCTTTATGAGGGGCTAGTCCCAATAGGATAGAGGGTGAGCTACCAAAGCTGATCAACGGCTTCTAGATCTAGACAATCAGGTCAATCAAAGAGGTCCGTGCGGCAGCTATCCCCCTCATAGCTATTAGCATCATGGTAGATGCCAACCCCACAGGCACCGGAGTAGACATGACAGCAAAGTATGGGGCCACCTCATGAGAGGGGCTCGGGACCAGCCCAGTTAGGGGCATCAGGCAGAGACAACTCGACTTAGGGGCATCATGTACAGATGTATCATTTTTTGACATGTCTGAGGACCACATTTTTGTATCGTGATTGGTTTTTGATGTATATATGAGATAGACTATTGGATCTATGGATTGTGTATTATGTGTTATTGATGGATGCGTGTATGGATTTTTATGATGTTTTATGCATATGATGATGTTGTGATGTATGTTATGGTGATATGCTTATCTATGGGTTGACTTATGTGCGATGCAGGACATGATGTGGATTTATGTTGATGTATGATGTCTAATAAGTGTATGATGCAGGATGCTGGTGCAGGAAGTCGTTCCGTACATAAGTTATTTATAGCAAATCTTTGTACAGTGAGATGTTTGTATGGTATGGATATGATGAGTGAATTTATGTCCAACACGTATTGTATGGTGTTGTTTATTTTGTGTATTTCGTACATAAGTTAGTTCAGCCACTTTAAATCAACTCCTATTGCAGTGTTTGATTGATATATGGATTTTTTGCATATGTGATGTAATGTGGTACAATGACTTGAATGGGTTATAGGCATGTTTATATAATGATGTAATGTAATGATGTGTGATGGATAATATAAATTAATGGTTAATGCAATGAATAATATATGCTCAGATTAATAAACATATATTAAGGATGGAAATGTAATGGATGATATATATTTAGATTAATAAATATATATTGTGGATGAATGATAACGCAAAATGAGGAATTTATGTTTAAATTAATAAACGTACATGATAAATGGTCTAAAATGTGAAGTGGAAATGATATATGCTTAAATTAATAAACACATATCAGAAATGGATTAATGCAAAATGGAAGAAGGGATATGAGTAATATGCGTTCAAATTAATAAACATGTATTAATGGTAATGCAATACAAATGATGTGATTAATACACTGGGATGGGTTGGGATTGATTTGATTGATCATGATACAAAAAGAGGTCCCTGAAAATGGTCACGAGATGATAGGGAGGAAGTGGGTAGAAGAAAGTAATGGAAATGTATCTTGATGAATCTTGGAGCAAAATCCATGGGGATAGGGTGATGAGGGTAGGTGTCGATATGTAGGAAAAAGGAGTGATATCATATATTAAGAAATTCTGCCAATTAACATTGAGTACTACTGTTGATATAGCATAGGATGTTAGGCATCAGGGTATGTGGAACCAAGGTGGCAAGGCGTCCATGCATAGGACTTGACAATGCAAACAATAGGATTAACCCATGCATGCCCATAATAGTACAACCTTGTCTAGACAAATGAGGGGGATTAGAGGCATAAGCCCTTAGTACGCCAAAGGTATGAGGAACCTTAGATGCAAAAGGGGGACAGTATGCAAGAATCGACCCTACAATTCACAAGATATGAATATTAAGATGGAGTAATGAGAACCTCCCACAAGCATGGCATACGAAAGCAACGACTATGCCCCATTCTAGATTGTTCCCCACATGCCATGATATAAGGAGATCAGACAGTTTTGAAGTAATCCAAGAATGATGCACAAGATAAAATCAAAGACCAAAAGACTAACTGACCCAAAACACAACCATTGTATCTCTTGCCAAAAATGGATGGAGGATTGGTGATTTTTCCCATTGTAGGAAGGATGCATCCTAGGACAAGAATCGATGGATGATTAAGATAAACTAAAGGATAGGCAGATGGGACACAGGCTGTTAGTTATGGAAAAGCCATTCTGATGGTGGAATATTTTTTGTGAAAGTGTTATGCTTTGATAGGATGCCTAGCGAATGTATCGTTTGTAGATCAAGCAGAAGCAACAAGCTCAGGAAAGTGGGACCATCCAAGCGGGTTGGATGGGTGCATCATATGTACCTACGTACTGGATACTTCCTTTGTATTCCAAACTACCTACATACCTTGTATCCACGGGATCAAGGCACATTACAATGCAGGTGATGATGATATGTAGTTCTAAGAGACTTGATGATGTAAGGATAGGGATTGGCTCATGTGATTGGATGGGATACTGTTTAGATGAGGTGAATGTCAGTTTTCAGACTGTACCATGGTATAAAAACCATGATAGAGGGGGGAGATGGCGATGATGTGGGGCAACTATCAGTTTTCAGATTGCATTATGTAGCCCAGACGTATGAAAGGGATAGGCAGGATGGTATGCTGGTGATTAGATTAGGCGGAGTAGAGGGGCAGTGCATAGACGTGATGTTTATGCAAAAACCACTAAAGGGACCTAGGACTGTAGTGGATGAGGGGATTGGGTGAGTGACATGGCAGTGCAAAGACGTGAGGTCTATGCAAAAACCATGGGAAAGACCCAGGGTTGGTAGTTGGTGATAGGCAAGTTGAAGTGGTGGTGCATAGACGTGATATCTAGGTGAATAGGTGCTACTTGGGTGTTAGCATAGGTGAGAATTCTACTTTTATGTTACTAGTTTCTATCAAAAAATAGGAAAAGGTGATTATGGGATGGGGGGATGGAGAAAGTGTAGGTCGGTGAGGGGGGATGTTGTTTTTTTGTTAATATATTCACTTTCAAAACAATAGATGGGGGGATGGGAGATATTTTGGGAATGATGGGATAGTGGGATATGACGGATGGTGTGGATGATGATAAGAAGATGGTTGGAATAATGGATCTGAGTTGAACCTACACATGATGCCTGGAAGCAGGTTTTCATCATGGTACTTATCTAAGGTGCCACAAAAATTGGTTTTCACCATAGGACGAATTATTTCTCTTTATTTTTTGATTTTTTTGTATTTTTTGACATGGGGTATTGTTGTGTGGTTACACAACACACCTCATTTTGACTTGGCAAAACAGGGACCCAACTTTTTGGCTTGGCTTGTGTTGTTTGCTTCTTGGCAGGTTTGGTAAAAGTAAGTCCTGTGCATCATCATGTGGAACCAAGATGAGGTAAGCCACCATTATGAGGTTAGTTTGTCAAAATTCGTATTTCATTTCCATGACCTCATATTTAGAAAGAGCATTAAATTCCATGCAAGTTTGCCTTTTACATCACCTTCATATTCCTCATGATGTGAAAGTTATGAACAGTCAAAGTCTTGGTCAAACATGATATTCGCAGGAGGAGAATCATATTCTTATAACCTCAGTTATGTTGTCGAAGATCATCCTGATCTTGGTACATCACCTAATAAGTCATGCGGTCTAGATATCTGGACGTCAACTTTAAATGGTAACAAATCTTTCCCATCAAACAGTGATATATCGCGAGCATATATTTCCAACTATAACCCAATATTTCTTAATATCCTCCTGCCGCAAAATATCACCCTGAGCCAATATCTTGATGACGTCATCCAAATCTGATAAATGAAGAAACAAACATGATGATGACATCATCATCACATTTACATTACGACAGGATATTTTCTAAACATGATCATGTTCGCATAATATGACGAGGACGTCATGATGTCTTTCTGATACAAAGAACGAATATCAGGATGACGTCATCCTGATATTCCAAAAGAGAGACATGTAAGTTTGTCTCGTCATCATCATATTTGAAATGCCATCTGATACATCAAAATATTCTCCTGAGGTACTAAACATAACCAAAAGGTGCTTTGATCACCTGAATCTTGTCACGATAACTATTCTAATTTGATGGAGGAGGACGACATTGAAACTTGACCTGATATTTGTGAATATCATCTTGCCTTCATGATATCCTGTCATATGGATATCCCCCCACTCCTGTTGCCGCCATTATCATTTAATGCGCGCGGACATGGTAGGTGGTTCCCGCCGACCCCGGAACCCGATGAAACACCTGGCAAGATCCTGCGTTTTCACGCAGATAATCAATGAATACAATCTAATTTGTCAGAGTTGCCCTAAATTTACCCTAATTACAAGGTTAAAAGGTAATTCAACCATCATTTTACATTTACCTTGCGATAAAATTATTTTATAGAGCACCAGCTTCCATATCCTCTTACAGGCGATTGTTGCACGATTTGAGCTCACATCCAGAAGGAAGTGCGGGATCATCAACTGAATTAATAGTGTTGTTAACAGTCTACTGGTATAAAAGAGAAATCTGCATAACTAGGTAAGTAAATGAAACCCTCATCATGTTGTTTTTGTTCAGGTATGATGATGTAAATTCTGGTTTATGTATCCATATGATTTAGTAAGGTTAAAAGATACAGTAGGCATGGTGATTTATAAAGTCAATGGCAATATGCATGCATGTGTATACCCGTTGTGAGATGGGATTTTGTTAATTACAAGTACTCATGGTTGAAAAGCAGTTAATCAAGTGTCAGGAAGAATTCAGTAGGCCCATGTTCTCTTCTCAGAGGGGCGTCCTGTTTAAATACGAGGCAATTACAGATACCCATCAGGGAAGCACCAATTTGGAAGCCTGGTCAGCTAGGCTGAAGGATGGGAGTGACAAAAGTCCTGTGCTGGATGCAGTGTTCATATCTGGAATGTGGAATGCTACCAGTTTTCCATACTCTATGGAATCTCCGGAGCTCGTCATCGAGTGTGCCCGAAATTATAACCCTGAGACAAAGCAAGTGATGAAACATGGGAGGATATATGCAGACCTATCCATCAAGGGTCTCTCCCGGACATTTGGATTGCCACTGGGCAGTAAAGTGAAGAGCGTAGACCTAAGGAAGTCAGAAAAGGAATATGAAGCCAACAAGAAATCAGCCAGGAAGAACATGTATCAATGGCGGGCTGAGAACAACACATATCCTGCAGCAGCCAAACTTCCTGTGCACCTGTTTAAATATGATTTTGGTGAGGAATACCAATACATGATTGCACTCCTGAACAGAGTAACAGGCCAGCCTGATGCTGGTAGTTTCAGGACTGGATGTATGGAATAATCATGATGTGTCTATATTCAGATATCAAGCCACTATGGGGCCAGATAATAAGTGATGCTCTGCATGAGCAGCTAATGAACCTGGGAGGTTCAAATTGTGTATTCTATATGTCATCTTACATTGTTTATTCTTGTGCTTAAAAAGGCACTTTTGATGCATTAGTTACAGATGGAAAGCTTACAGGCACAAATGTTGTGCATATCTGGGATCATCATCCCCAGCTGCAAAGAGCCAATTACCTCAAGGATTACAAATTGGTCAATGATGCATTCTCCATGCATCTGGTGAGGACCATGGAGGAGGAAAGAACAAAGAGATTGAGCATGGAGGCTCAAGAGATAGTTTACAGGCATGGAGCCTGGTATATACAGTTTGCCACCTTCTCTTACATAAGGATTGAAGGTTTTGAGGGACATCCTCTGATGCTGCCAAGGTATCCCACTGATGCAGTAATACTAATGGAGTTCATCAGGCAGGGCTCCACGATGATAAAAATGTACAAGGATGCCAAGAAGCTACCACGAATTTTGTTTCCAGTCAGCATTGGCTACTATATGTGCCCCGATTTAGATAATATAAAGAAGGTGATGGTCACCCTAAATAAAATGAATTTGCAGCATTTTCCACTAACAAGACCATATGATCCTTACGGTAGAATGCAGAAAATACTAGGAAAGCCTATTCATCAGAGGCACCTAGAGGACTTCTGGGCCGACTGTGAGGATGAAGCGGAGGCAAGAAGAAGAAGGTATCAAAGGTTAACTCTGAACCAAATTAGAACCTTTGATTGCATACCCATCCCCCAACAATTGAAGAACGATGATGGCAGGATAATTGCATATGCATATGAGTAGAAGAAGATATATAATGATACCATCTCTGCACCTGACCTCACCATACAGGAAGATTTATCCTTGGACCCCTTCATTACCAGGACCATACAACTAACTCAAGCTTGGGTTGATGAGCAGGTAGAGGCACTGAAGAAGAAAGGTGTTGCCATTACGGTGGACAACAAGAAGAAGGGACAAGACATTCCCGAGGATGAATATGACGACTTCCTGAATGAGAAGAGGAAGACCAAGGGAGATAGACTCCCTCCACCACAACAACAGAGCAAAAGACCCCTAAGGGGCAGGAAGGTAGATAAAGAACCCAAAGGGGTTATTATTGAAAGAGCAATATTTGTAGCTGAGGAGGCAGCAGCATTAGGATCTGGATCAGAATCAGCATCCCCTCCAAGGACAAAGAAAGAAAAGTCCAAGAAGAGTCAGACAGCAGAGGCTGGAATCACTGAGACCCTAGAAGAGGGTCAATCCTCAAGAAAACTAGGAGAAGAGGATATCCTCATGGAGGAGGGGCTTGAAGAGGAAGAGGCTCCATTAATAATAAAAAGGAAGAGAAAAGCTCCACAGGTGCTGGTATCCACCCCACCTAAGAAACAAAGAACCTCTATGAGAGGGGAAATAAAACAACCCCCTACATTGTTACAAGGGGCAGGTAGTGAGTGCCTAAGGAACTTCAGCATGATGTTCCACTTCCTACCATCGTCAAGTTCAAAACTAAACTTGGAGAAGAACAAATGAAAGAAACTGCCCAGATGCAATCAGGGCATGTCTCGCTAGACGAGACAATAAACTTGTCTGATGATGAGGTTGTGCAGGATGTGGCTGCACAAAAGATGGAAACACTTGCTGCTGGTACAAGCATGACCCCTCACAAGCCTACACCAGTTCAAACTATCCTTGAGGAGATGAAGCAAGTGGAGGCAGAGCAAGAAAAGAGCCCAGAGTAGGTAGCTCAGGAAATAGGGCTGGAAACTTTAATTGCAGAGGTGACAAGTCCTGTAGTGGTAGACTTAACAGAGAAACAGGATGCAAGTCTTGAACATCCAGCAGGATCACCTGACAAAGGGCACCCAGCAGAAGAAATAGAGATGGCAGAATCAGAAGGCCATACTCCTGAATTAGGCCAACAAAGCCCACATGATACATCAGCGAAACCTACTATAGTAGAGGTTCAGGAAACGAAGGCTGATGAAAAGGAGAAAAGAATAGAGGATCCTGCTACCAAAACACAAGAGGTTGATAGTGTAGGCCCGGAGCAAATAATGGCTGCAGAACGAATGCCAGCACCTCAGGCAGAATCCACAGTATCCAGTACGGTGGACATGCAATGAGAAACAGAAAAAACAAAAGAGGATGATAAACCTCAACAAGGGGAAGAGTTGAGAACAGATGAAGTAATGACAGAGAAGGATCATGATCATCATGATCAACATATAGATGCACCACAGGATTCCCCACACCAAGAAGATGCTCCTCCGGAGAAAGGGATCCCTCAATAGGAGGATGTGCCGCAGGATCAACAACAAAGTGAGCACAAGGGAGAAGAAATTAGAAAATCACCATCTCCACCACATCTACTGATGAAAACGGGAGACATGGGTGAACATCATGAGGATGCGGAAAAACATGATCAGGTGCCTCCGTGGTTGGCGAAAGAGGTAAATATAGAGGAAGAACTTGAAATTCAGGAATTTGATGTCTCCACCTTGTTCTCCGGGGACATAATGAAACCTAAAAGGAAGGCCAGAATGACTTCGGCCATCAAGAGAGATCCAGCAACCAAGAGGAGGACTACACAAATTGCAATACCTGTGGTGGAGAAAGAAAAAGGTAAAATTACCTTAGATGAATTCCAAATCAGCACAGTGGATTTGGGTTTTGCCAATGAGGACCAAGAAGGTCAAGAGGGCAAAGACATTATTGATTCTCTCATTCAAAAGGTAAAAAGAGAGAAGGAGAAAAATAAGCAACACAAAGAGCACATTCCTCAGTTGCATGCCTACATAAGGAGACTGATTAATCTTGATGATACTACAACTGAACATGTAGTCCCATTGACTGTTATTTCTCAAGAGGAGGTAAATAAGTTAGACCTCATGAAACATGAGGCATCTGTGATAAGAAAATGGATGTCATCCACATTGGATGATGCTGAGGAAATGGTAAAGGCCTCCTTGAAGAGGTGGGGCATTCTCAGTGACTCCAAGACCAAAGTAGATAAATTGCAAATGCAGATAGGGAAAAGGTCTTATAAATTGGACAAAGTCCTAGACATCCTGGGAGAAATAAAGAGGATAAATCCTCAACTGCTTATTAATAAACAGGTATTGAATAGTAATACCGCATTGTTAATTGACATCTAGTATAAAGACATTCAATTTGAATGTGGAGTGATCAGGAGATGCAATAATAAGTTAAGAGAGGTTAGCATGAAGTTGCACGACTTAATGGCTGTTGAGGCAGACATATTAGAAACATTGGAAGGGAAGGTAGAAGGAAAAATAGAAAATCAAGATGAAGAGTCTACCATCAAAGCTTTACACAGCAACTTCCAATCAGTAGCAGATGATCCACTTGTCCACTTGACGGAAGAAGTTATAGATTAAATGATGAGGATCAAGGTCAAGATGGAAAAATACAATGGGACACTACAGGACAGGGAAGACAAACTAGATAGCAGTAGGAATAAATATGAGGCACACAAGCATGCCATCATCAAAGCAAAAACTCAGGATGGTGGAGGAATAGATCAAGTCGTGCAATCATATGAGTGGATCCAGAGCAGCATGCAGCCACATATGCGGCGTCATCATCATCAAGATAGTGAAAGTTCGGGAAGCGATGCACATGATGATGATCCACATGAATCGAATGAGGAGCATGATGAAGACACATCATAAAGTGGGGCTGTGTAAATAATCCAGATGGTTGCCAGCTGGCAACTTGTGCTTTTTTGTAAAGATTGACAAAGTCAAGGAAAATGATGACCGTTGATGTACATTGGTGAATCGAGATCGTGGATCTTTTTGTAGCAGATTCCTCACCTTGTTCTATAAAAGGTGGTGGAATGCCTTATTGTAAACATTCGAAACTTAATTGAAATCCGTCTGCTGAAACATTCAGAGCTCATTTCAAATTTTTTGTAAACATTTATATTTTTGCATGCTTAATGAATGAGAAGACTGTGTCGATTACAATTTATAGTAAATCTTGAGTAATCAATGTATGAATTCTGGGTATATGTGGTGATTTGTTGCGTCCCTTGGAGTGCATGTCTGCTTACATGTGTTGTCTTCATACAAATTCCTTTGAAGTTAGCATCAACTATATCTAGCTGTGGAATGTCCTGGTGAAAATATGGTTTGGTTTTCTTCTCTTCATGACAGTATCTAATATACATGTGGTTCAAAAGCTAAAGGTTCAACTTTAATTAGAAGCATTTCTTCAATTTCTTTTAGATTTCAAGGCATTTCATCCTCACAATTGCAAATAATTGATGATCTTAAGCAAATAACACAGATATGCAGACATCTCGTAGATAATTGCAAATATTTAGCATATTTGAATACAAAGCATGCACAATTGAAAATATCATGCAAAGATTGAAGTATTTTTGCATCTTTTCACCAAATAACTGTATAATATGACTTCTCTGTAGAGAATTTCTGCAGGAGTGTCATGATGACGTTGAACTTTCACGTAAGGCCCCAAAATGGAAATAGCAACTCACATTAACCTCTGAGTAACGTTAGATGATTAAGACCTAATCACCGGAAACTTGGGATCATGAATTCTTTGAATTTATAATATCTTTCAAGATGAATAAAGGTTAATGTGTACTTTTATTCTATGCTTGTTTGTAACTAACATCATGACCAACATAAATTGGCACTAGAAGGAGGGCCCGATCTGGAAGACTACGATCATCATCATTATTTTCAGGTTTGATGATGCAGAGAGTAAAGTAGCCTTGAATCGTCTGTGAATTTCAAATATTACGCAAATATTTACTGTAAGAAGCTCATATATGCTCATTATGTGTAAAGATTTCTAGATCTCACATAAATATTGCAAGCTTTACAGTAGATCATTCTGAATTCACAAATATTAGCCAAAGATACATAAATTTGTTCAAGATTTGAAGAATTTAGGCCTTAGAAACTTGAGATCTCGTGCTAGGGGTCATTATACCTCAAATATCCTTTCATATCTACAGTATCTTTGCAAATATTTCGTAAATATCTAGTCTGATCAGCCATATGACCACAAATATCACCTCATCCGGTGAAATCCAACTAATATTTGCAAAGCTTCAGCCAATCTGCCTCAAAATTGAGAAATCCTGGCTCACAGGATAAATACCAGGTCTAGACCTAGCGGAATCTTTGAAGAATTACCTGTTAGAGGTTTAGACCTAGAACTATAGACATCCATCATACTCCAGGGTCTAGTGCGTCAGGGGCTTCACCAGAACCTCCTCCTGTAACTCCTGTTGGTTTGCAAATACCTTCTGGGATATCTGTGACTCCTCCTGTTCAACCTCAGGGTGTGCCTTTAGTTCAACCTCAGCCAGTTGCACCACCAGTTCAATCCCCTCTGGTTGCAATGTCTTTCTTTACAGCAGAGTCACCTTTGACCTTTACTGCATATCATGAGTTACCAAAAAATCCAAACAAACTTTGTCCAAAATATCATCCTTACCAAGATGCTGAAGATCATATCAGGACCTTTAAGGAAGCTTGCTGCAGAGCCAGAATAGAGCATCAAGATGTGGTGTGCAGATTATTTCCTTTTTCCTTAGTGGAAGAGGCCTATAATTGGTTCATTAGTCTTGGTCAGGGTTCTGTTGATTCATGGGCTTTACTAGAGAAAGCTTTTCTTGATAGATTCAAGGTTCCAGTCGACCCCTCAATAAACTATCATCTATTTGCCACTATCAAGAGATTTGAGAATGAGCCTATTGCAAATTTCAATGCTAGGTTTCAGAAAATGTTGTCCAGAGTGGTCACTCCTTATACTGTGTCTGATGAAGCTGCAAGGAGCATTTATTATTCGGCCTTGGATCCCTTGACCTCCATGTTCATAAGGAGAACGCACCCCCAAATCACAACTTTAGCCTTAGCTTTTTAAGAAGCCATATAGGTAAATCAGCAGTTGATACCTGCCCCTACTCCAAATATAGTATTCCCTACCTTACCTGGCATGCATCCACAATATCCTGCACCATATTTTGCACCGTATCCTACACAATATCCTAATGGAGCAGTGATACCCCCAGCAGTCATGCCTGCACCTTTGCAAGTGCCTCCACTGAGCATTATGCCTCCTCCTAATGGAAATGGCCAATTGCCATAATATCCTGCACGAGCTCAGACGCCTCAAGGTGTCGATCTGTCCAACAATAACCATGGATCCTCTTTCTTCAAGCCTCAGAATGAAAATGTAGTGGCCAAAGCTCAAGAAGAAAAAGAGGAAATTAAAGAAATTTCTACTCAATTGAGAAACTCACCATAGAAGTGACACATTTGAGAAATCAAGGTTTGTATTCCCAGTCAAACCAAAATAGAAATTATTCCAATGACAGACCAAATTATCCTGACAGAGGATATAACACCAATAATTTCAATAATAGTGGTGGAAATAACAATAATCCTCAAAGACAACCCAGAGTATGGAACTCTAGGCCAAATAATGGCTCATTACCATCACCCCTGGACAATCAGCCCCTAGGTGAAGCCAAACAGACTACTAGAGTCAATCTTGCTGAGGTAGCCCTTACTAATTGGTGTAGGATCCACAATACAAATGCACATGTAGAATTAGACTGTCCACAATTCAGAATTGCTGCCAGTATCTTTCAAACTGAAGTATCTAACACTTCTGGGAATCCACCTCAGGCATAAGGAAATGAGATTGTTCCATGTGGATATGACTCAGCTTTTGTGCTGGAAGCTTATACAAATCAACCTCATCAGAGTTATAACCAGGCATGTGAAGAATCTACCCTAACTTTTGAAACAAATTATATTTTCCCCTTTGAGGATGAAAATGAGCCTGCAAGAGAACATGAGGAGGCGCATGCATACCAGCAGCAATATCCTGGTAAGCATAATTATAATTTGAGGAGTAATGCCAACAGACCTGCTGGTCCATTGACATCATCTCTACCTCCAAATAACTTCAATACACCTCCTGATCCTAAAGCTAGTAATAACCCTGGGTTCCCCAAGGTAAATGCTCAGTACTTGTCACCTCAAAACACAGGATCAAAGATTGTAAATACACCTCATGAGTCTGACAAGTTAGTCAGCTATTTGGTTGATGAAATGAAGAAAATTAAGATTAGCTTGTCCTTGTCTGAGTTACTGAAAACTCCTACAATCAAAAAAGCATTCATGAAGTCACTAGATGATCCTGCTCCTAAGGAAGATGGCCATCTTTCGAGTCAATCCAGTGGCAAAGATCATGCTGCCAGGGATAATACTATCAAGCCTAGGATGCCAGCTACAATCCAAGCGGCAGAAACCTCTCACATGACTTTGTATAGGGATAAAACTGAATCACCTCCATTCCTCCTCACCATAAGAATGTTCAGCAAGAACCTGCACAACTGTCTGGTTGATTCAGGGGCCTCCACGAATGTCATGCCCTTGTCAATATGCAATGCCTTAGGACTACATCCTACTAAATCCCTAAAAAAGGTGACACAGCTAGACAAAACAGAAGTAAGTGTAGTAGGAGAGTTAACTCATATCCACATGCAACTAGCATCTGATCCTAGGATCCAGTATTACATTGATATTCAGGTAGTTGACATACCTGATACTTATGGGATGTTGCTTAGCCGAGACTAGTCCAAGATGCTCAACGGATATATGTCCACAAATTTTAGTCATATGTGGTTACCATGGAAAGGTATACTAAACTAGATCAGGATTGATGCTAAGCCTAGAATGAAACATATGATCACTGAGTACAACTGAACAAATGAGATCATGTACGTAGACGTAGAGCCTAGAATTTACTGTATCAGGCCACAGACTGTCAAAATAGAAGAGATCCTGATGCTTGACCTTCATTATCATCATGATGATGATCATCAGGAGGACATGCCAGTTGTAGAACCTGATAATAATCCTGACAATGAAAACGAAATAAATCGCTTCAGAGACTTTGAGATGCATCTGACTAATCAGGTAAAACATTGTCAATTGTTAAATATACCTGCTAATGACATTTTGATTAATGGATGGTGCAGATTACACGATGAAGCACATTCAGAAAAGACTTGTGAAACATGCTTAGATATGATGATGCTGGAGCAAACATGCAGTGAGGCATCATCATCATATTCTAAGGTAAATGCTACATCTGATGATGACGATGATACTAATCCTTATTTGTCTTTTGTAGGAACAGAAGAAGTGATAGATCATGATGAGGATCATATCCTGAAAATAGAAGAAGTTCTGGTTTCTAACCAGATGAACGATGAAATGAAAGAAAAGATCACCCCTGGGAGCGATTGTTTTATGGAACCAGATTATGAATTGTCTGATGAAGACAAAGGTAGTGACCTGACTAAGTTCAAAGAATTTCTAGTAAAAGAAATAGAGAAGATGACACGACAGCATAGATCTCCCCAGGAGGTCTTAATTAAAGGTTGGTGTAGGTTGCATGAGGCACCTCACTCAGAAACAACTTGTTCGCTATGTTTACACATTTTTAAAAAGCATACAGCCACAGATCCAGAAGATCATCCTCATGCTGAAGTGAAAGAGAAAGTAGAAAAACCATCAGGCTCATGAAAGAAAGGAAATAAGAAAATTAAGGATGATGATATTCCTAAGTTAAAGTGGATATCAGGTGGAGCAGCAGCCAGAGTTGCAAAAGGAAAAGAACGTTCAGCCAAATGTCCTGCTGAAGATAAACCCTGGATCCTAAGGTTCGATGGATCCAAGTCCAAGCAAGGTGCTGGGGTAGGAATTGATCTGATTGATCCAACTGGAAAATCCTACTTAGCAGCCTACAGATTATAGTTCCCCTATACTAACAATGTAACAGAGTATGAGGCTCTGATTCACAGGATACTGTTTGCTCATAAGAAGAAAGTAAAGATTATGCATGTCTTCGGAGATTCGGAACTAGTTGTGAGGCAAGTAAGAGGAATCTACTCCTGTAACTATAGAAAGCTGTCCAATTACAGACATCAAGTGTAGGACCTGATTGAGGACTTTGACGCCTTTAATATCACCCACGTACCAAGAGAACAAAACCATAGGGCAGACGTGCTTGCCAGTACATTGGAGCCACTATCTATATCTGGTCTGAAGAGATTTTCAGTAGAACTGGTGTCAATACCTTCAGTACCTGACAATGTGACCAATCTCCAGGTGTTTGATGATGATCAGCACATTCTAGATTTCATCTCAAACAGAGACATATTCGAAGCTCAGATCATAGATGAAAATGGTATGGATGACCATGTCTGGGAAGAAGATGAAATATTAGAATTGCCTAGCAACAGGATTCCCAAAGGTATGATTGAATTAGAAAGAGCTTTTGATTTGGATAATATGCTTAGACAGAAGGATCTGCCCAAGGCAGATGGAGGTCAATATTCACAAGTGAATATTGGACAGGATGACGACAAGAGAAATGTACTGATAGGTAACGTTTGCACATCAGAAGAGTTAGAAGGAATAACTCGGGCACTCAAGGATTATATCCACATAATTGCATGGACTTATGATGAGCTGAGGACATATGACACCTCTGTCATAACTCACACTATACCTCTCAAGCCAGATGCTAAACCTTTCAGATAGAAGCAAAGGCTAGTCAATGCTTTGCTTGAACTAATAATTCTTGAAGAAGTCAAGAAATTGTTAAATGCCAGGATAATATTTCCTGTGAGGCACTCCACTTGGGTAGCAAATCTTGTGCCAGTTAGAAAGAAGAATGGAGATATCAGGTTATGTGTAGATTTCAAGAATCTGAACAGAGGATCTGAAAAGGACAATTATCCTTTACCCTCATTGGATGAAGTTCTGCAGATTGTGAATGGAGCCAAAATGATGTCCTTCCTGGATGGCTTTTTAGGATACAACCAAGTGATGGTTGATAAAATTGACAGATTGAAAACTGCCTTCACCACAAAGTGGGGGATATTTGCATATAGACGTATGCCATTCGGACTTATAAATGTTGGAGCTACATTCCAGCAAGCAATGGACATAGCCTTCAGAGGCTTAATAGGAAAATGTATAGTCATCTACATGGATGACTTGACAGTATTCTCCAAGAAAAGGGGGAATCATGTCGCTGATCTTAGAAGTGTACTGAAAAAGTGCGAGGAGTACGGAATATCTTTTAATCCCAAGAAGTGCATATTTGGGGTGACAACAGGAAAGTTACTAGGCCACCTAATCACAGAAGATGGAATTACCATTGATCCTGACAGGATGGAGTCTATTATGAAGTTACAACTTCCAGGAAGCAAAAAGGAACTCAAGTCTTACTTTGGTAAGATAAACTTTGTGAGGAAGTTCATCACCAGCTTTGCTGAGATTGTCAGACCATTAAATGCCATGTTGAAAAAAGATGCACAAATTGAGTGGACTCCAGAGGCCAAAGCTGCATTTGAAGATATAAAGAAAGCCATATCGGATGCTCTGGTCCTTATCAGTCCAGATTACACAAAAGATTTCTACATCTATTCATTTGCTTGAGAACATACCTCTGCAGCAGTGTTAACTCAGAGAAATGAAGAGAAAGAAGAGAAACCAATTGCTTTCATGAGTTGTCCTTTCAGGGATGCTGGATTGAGATATGTAGATGTTGAGAGACAGGCACTGGCATTGGTCAGAGCAGTAAAGAAATTCAAACACTACATACTAAGAAGTAAAGCAATTGCCGTAGTACCAGATGCAACAGTGAAGATGCTACTGATGCAAAGTGAGCCTGGTGAGAAAAGAGCCAAATGGATTACTGTATTACAAGAGTATGACATGGAAATTACACCAATGAAGCTGGTAAGAGGACAAGCTTTGAGTCAAATGATATCTGAAATTGATCCAAACATCACTAGTTAGTAATATGTGATCAATGAGAAAGAGAATAAAGAGTGGTATGCAGATATCAGGCACATCCTGATCACTGGAAGATGTCCATCAAGAATGCAAGCTTCACAGAGAAGAGCCTTGAAAATAAGATCCCAAAAGTATATGATGAAGGGAGGTACCCTATTCAAGAAGAATTATGAAGGAATATACCTGAGATGCTTAGAAAAGCCAGAAGCAAATAAAGTCCTATCAGAACTACATGACAAGTTTGGAACGGCACATGGATCAGCCTTGGCCACAACACATGCAATCCTCAGAGCAGGATATTACTGGCCTACAATTTTTAAAGACACAGCTGATCATGTTAAATGTTGTCATGTTTGCTAGGTTGTTGCCAACAGAGAGAAGTATGCTGCACAACCCTTGCAGCCAGTGATGGAAGAGCGTCCATTTGCACAGTGGGGCATGGACTTCATAGGACCAATCAATCCTTTGTCCTCTTCAGGCCATAGGTATGTCTTAACGATTACTGACTATTGTACTAGATGGACTGAGGCTGTTAGCAGCAAAACTTGTACTGCAGATGATGTCATTAAATTTCTGGAGAGTAACATTGTCACCAGGTATGGAACTCCTTATGCTTTGGTAAGTGATAATGGTTCTGCTTTCACTTCCACCAAGTTATCAAGTTGGGCTTTTGATCATGGGATTATACTTAAGTTTTCATCCAACTACTATCCCCAAGGGAATGGTTTAGCAGGTCCACCAATAAAAATTTGCTGAGTATCATAAGAAAATTAATAGAAAAGAACCCTAGGGAATGGAACTCATTTCTAAAGTATGCCTTATGGGTTGACAGAACAAGAATAAAAACTGCATTAGGAAATTCACCTTTCCAACTAATATATGGGGTGGATCCCATCCTCCCTGTAAACTTAAAAATTCCTACTCTGTAGTTTGCCCAAGAATACCTAGGCATAGACAATAAGCAAGAAGTCAGGTTGCTTCAGTTGATGCACCTGGAAGTAAAAAGAAGTCAAGCAATTGACCAGTTTGCAAAACATTAGGCTGTTGTCAAACGCTGGTTTGACAAGAGAGCAAGAGTTAAAGCTTTCAGGATATCTGATTTGGTCCTGATGTGGGATAAAGCCCACAAAAAGAAAAGTGACCATGGTAAGTTTGATAGATTATGGATAGGTCCCTTTCAAATTTCTAAGATATTAGGAGACAGTACTTATAGGCTTAAGAACTTGACAGGTGAGGATGTCCCATTGCCAGTCAATGGGCAGTTCCTCAAGCATTATTTTCAGGCCTGAGTGACTCCATGATAGTCATATGTATCATATTGTACATTTGTATAGTTGTTTGTACAGTGTTCTTTTGTCTTGTTTTGATTGTTTATTGAGTTTTGTTTTGGTAAGTCAAGATGATGCACTTCATCACCCCAGAAAATAGCTAAATTGTTAGGATTCTAGTGATGAGATCACATTTAGACCTAGGTTAAGATTCATTCTAAGAAGTATTCATGATCAGGTTTGTGATATCCGTTCATCCAGGTGCCTTTTCTTGGTCAAAGTGAATCAATCACAATGAAACACCTAACATCCTTGGGTCTGTTGAACACACAAGTATAGGTGTTAAGTGAAAAATCTAAAGGGACTTCGTTGCTACCAATACAATCTCCAACCTAAAGCTACAAGTGATTGTACCTTGTACAAATGAGCTGACATGATTATATCAGATACAAATTTTAAATAAAAAATCAGAAAAGAAATAAAATTAGGCTATCTAAGTAACTCTACCGGGGCTATAGATGCTTGCTGGAAGTGGGGCTCTACTTAGGGAGATTGTATAGATAACCTTGTCGGGGCTATAGACGCCTGCTGGCAGCAAGGCTCTATCTAGGTTGGCTATAAGGGATGATCCCCAACTATGTAGTTTAACACCAGTTACTTATGTTTTCAACTTGCTTTCAAGATGAGGATAATTAATCATATGCACATACCTGATGCTTTGTTAGCATTGTTACCCTGATGAAATTTTTATCATTCAGGAGATCATGATGATTATGCTTAGACAAAATTAAAATACTATAGATGAATGTGATCACATCACTTGAATCATTGGAATTTGTTTGTTTTCTTTGGTGGCAAGTTGTTGTGTGGTTACACAACACGCCCCATTTTGACTTGGCAAAACAGGGACCCAACTTTTTGGCTTGGCTTGTGTTGTTTGCTTCTTGGCAGGTTTGGTAAAAGTAAGTCATGTGCATCATCATGTGGAACTAGGATGAGGTAAGCCACCATTATGAGGTCAGTTTGTCAAAATTCATATTTCATTTCTGTGACCTCATATTTAGAAAGAGCATTAAATTCCATGTAGGTTTGCCTTTTACATCACCTTGATATTCCTTAGGATGTGAAAGTTATGAACAATCAAAGTTTTGGTCAAACCTGATATTCGCAGGAGGAGAATCATATTCTTATAACCTCAGTTATGTTGTCGAAGAGCATCCTGATCTTGGTACATCACCTGATAAGTCATGCGGTCCAGATATCTGGACGTCAACTTTAAATGGTAATAAATCTTTCCCGTCAAACGGTGATATATCGCGAGCGTCATATTTCCAACTGTAACCCGATATTTCTTAATATCCTCCTGCAGTGAACTATCACCCTGAGCCAATATCCTGATGACATCATCCAAATCTGATAAATGAAGAAACAAACATGACGATGACATCATCATCACATTTACATTTCGACAGGATATTTTCTAAACATGATCATGTTCGCATAATATGACGAGGACGTCATGATGCCTTTCTGATACAAAGAACGAATATCAGGATGACGTCATCCCGATATTCCAAAAGAGAGACATGTAAGTTTGTCCCGTCATCATCATATTTGAAACGCCACTCGATACATCGAAATATCCTCCTGAGGTACTAAACATAACCAAAAGGTGCTTTGGTCACCTGAATCTTGTCACGATAACTATTCTAATTTGATGGAGGAGGACGACATTGAAACTCGACCCGATATTTGCGAATATCATCCTGCCTTCATGATATCCTGTCATATGGATATCCCCGCGCTCCTGTTGCCGCCATTATCATTTAATGCGCGTGGACATGATAGGTGGTTCCCGCCGACCCCAGAACCTGATGAAACACCTGGCAAGATCCTACGTTTTCGCACAGATAATCAATGAATACAATCTAATTTGTTAGAGTTGCCCTAAATTTACCCTAATTACAAGGTTAAAAGGTAATTCAACTGTCATTTTACATTTACCTTGCGATAAAATTGTTTTATAGAGCACCAGCTTCCATATCCTCCTACAAGCGATTGTTGCACGATTTGAGCTCACAGCCAGAAGGAAGTGTGGGATCATCAACTAAATTAAGAGTGTTGTTAACAGTCTACTAGTATAAAAGAGAAATCTGCATAACCAGGTAAGTAAATGAAACCCTCATCATGTTGTTTTTGTTCAGGTATGATGATGTAAGTTCTGGTTTATATATCCATATGATTTAGTAAGGTTAAAAGATACAGTAGGCATGGTAATTTATAAAGTCAATGGCAATATGCATGCATGTGTATACCCGTTGTGAGATGGGATTTTGTTAATTACAGGTACTCATGGCTGCAAGCGGTTAATCAAGTGTCAGGAAGAATTCAGTAGGCCCATGTTCTCTTCTCAGAGGGGCGTCCTGTTTAAATACGAGGCAATTACAGATACCCATCAGGGGAGCACCAATTTGGAAGCCTGGTCAGCTAGGCTGAAGGATGGGAGTGACAAAAGTCCTGTGCTGGATGCAGTGTTCGTATCCGAAATGTGGAATGCTGCCGGTTTTCCATACTCTATGGAATCTCCGGAGCTCGTCATCGAGTGTGCCTGGAATTATAACCCTGAGACAAGGCAAGTGATGAAACATGGGAGGATATATGCAGACCTATCCATCAAGGGTCTCTCCCAGACATTTGGATTGCCACTGGGCAGTAAAGTGAAGAGCGTAGACCTGAGGAAGTCAGAAAAGGAATATGAAGCCAACAAGAAATCAGCCAGGAAGAACATGTATCAATGGCAGGCTGAGAACAACACATATCCTGCAGCAGCCAAACTTCCTGTGCACCTGTTTAAATATGATTTTGGTGAGGAATACCAATACATGATTGCACTCCTAAACAGAGTAACAGGCCAGCCTGATGCTGGTAGTTTCAGGGACTGGATGTATGGAATAATCATGATGTGTCTATATTCAGATATCAAGCCACTATGGGGCCAGATAATAAGTGATGCTCTGCATGAGCAGCTGATGAACCTGGGAGGTTCAAATTGTGTATTCTATATGTCATCTTACATTGTTTATTCTTGTGCTTACAAAGGCACTTTTTATGCATTAGTTACAGATGGAAAGCTTACAGGCACAAATGCTGTGCATATTTGGGATCATCATCCCCAGCTGCAAAGAGCCAATTACCTCAAGGATTACAAATTGGTTAATGATGCATTCTCCATGCATCTGGTGAGGACCATGGAGATGGACAAAACAAAGAGATTGAGCAAGGAGGCTCAAGAGATCGTTTACAGGCATGGAGCCTGGTATATATAGTTTGCCACCTTCTCTTACATAAGGATTGAAGGTTTTGAGGGACATCCTCTGATGCTGCCAAGGTATCCCACTGATGCAGTAATACTAATGGAGTTCATCAGGCAGGGCTCCACGATGATAAAAATGTACAAGGATGCCAAGAAGCTACCACCAATTTTGTTTCCAATCAGCATTGGCTGCTATATGTGCCCCGATTCAGATAATATAAAGAAGGTGATGGTCACCCTAAATAAAATGAATTTGCAACCTTTTCCACTAACAAGACCATATGATCCTTACGGTAGAATGCAGAAAATACTAGGAAAGCCTATTCATCAGAGGCACCTAGAGGACTTCTGGGCCAACTGTGAGGATGAAGCGGAGGCAAGAAGAAGAAGGTATCAAAGGTTAACTCTGAACCAAATTAGAACCTTTGATTGCATCCCCATCCCCCAACAATTGAAGAATGATGATGGCAGGATAATTGCAGATGAATATGAGCAGAAGAAGATATATAATGATACCATCTCTGCACCTGACCTCACCATACAGGAAGATTTATCCTTGGACCCCTTCATTACCAGGACCATACAACTAACTCAAGCTTGGGTTGATGAGCAGGTAGAGGCACTGAAGAAGAAAGGTGTTGCCATTACGGTGGACAACAAGAAGAAGGGACAGGATATTCCCGGGGATGAATATGACGACTTCCTAAATGAGAAGAGGAAGACCAAGGGAGATAGACTCCCTCCACCACAACAACAGAGCAAAAGACCCCTAAGGGGCAGGAAGGTAGATAAACAACCCAAAGGGGTTATTATTGAAAGAGCAGTATTTGTAGCTGAGGAGGCAGCAGCATCAAGATCTGGATCAGAATCAGTATCCCCTCCAAGGACAAAGAAAAAAAAGTCCAAGAAGAGTCAGACAACAGAGGCTGGAATCACTGAGACCCTAGAAGAGGGTCAATCCTCAAGAAAACCAGGAGAAGAGGATATCCTCATGGAGGAGGAGCCTGAAGAGGAAGAGGCTCCATTAATAATAAAGAGGAAGAGAAAAGCTCCACAGGTGCTGGTATCCACCCCACCTAAGAAACAAAGAACCTCTATGAGAGGGGAAATAAAACAACCCCCTACATTGTTACAAGGGGCAAGTAGTGAAGTGCCTAAGGAACTTCAGCATGATGTTCCACTTCCTACCATCGTCAAGTTCAAAATTAAACTTGCAGAGGAACAAATGAAAGAAACTGCCTAGACGCAATCAGGGCATGTCTCGCTAGACGAGATATTAAACTTGTCTGATGATGAGGTTGTGCAGGATGTGGCTGCACAAAAGATGGAAACACTTGCTGTTGGTACAAGCATGACCCCTCACAAGCCTACACCAGTTCAAACTATCCTTGAGGAGATGCAGCAAGTGGAGGCAGAGCAAGAAAAGAGCCCAGAGCAAGTAGCTCAGGAAATAGGGTTGGAAACTTTAATTGCAGAGGTGACAAGTCCTGTAGTGGTAGACTTAACAGAGAAATAGGATGCAAGTCTTGAACATCCAGCAGGATCACCTGACAAAGGGCACCCAGCAGAAGAAATAGAGATGGCAGAATCAAAAGGCCATACTCTTGAATTAGGCCAACAAAGCCCACATGATACATTAGCGGAACCTACTATAGTAGAGGTTCAGGAAACGAAGGCTGATGAAAAGGCGAAAACAATAGAGGATCCTGCTGCCAAAACATAAGAGGTTGATAGTGCAGGCCCGAAGGAAATAATGGCTACAGAACGAACGCCAGCACCTCAGGCAGAATCCACAGTATCCAGTACAGTGGACATGCAATGAGAAACAGAAAAAACAAAAGAGGATGATAAACCTCAACAAGGGGAAGAGTTGAGAACAGATGAAGTAATGATAGAGAAGGATCATGATCATCATGATCAACATACAGATGCACCACAGGATTCCCCACACCAAGAAGATGCTCCTTCGGAGAAAGGGATCCCTCAACAGGAGGATGTGCCGCAGGATCAACAACAAAGTGAGCACAAGGGAGAAGAAATGAGAAAATCACCATCTCCACCACATCTGCTGACAAAAATGGGAGACACGGGTGAACATCATGAGGATGCGGAAAAACATGATCAGGTGCCTCCGTGGTTGGCGAAAGAGGTAAATATAGAGGAAGAACTTGAAATTCAGAAATTTGATGTCTCCACCTTGTTCTCCGGGGACATAATGAAACCTAAAAGGAAGGCCAGAATGACTTCGGCCATCAAGAGAGATCCAGCAACCAGGAGGAGGACTGCACAAATTGCAATACCTGCGGTGGAGAAAGAAAAAGGTAAAAGTACCTTAGATGAATTCCAAATCAGCACAGTGGATTTGGGTTTTGCCAATGAGGACCAAGAAGGTCAAGAGGGCAAAGACATTATTGATTCTCTAATTCAAAAGGTAAAAAGAGAGAAGGAGAAAAATAAGCAACACAAAGAGTACATTGCTCAGTTGCATGCCTACATAAGGAGGCTGATTAATCCTGATGATACTACAACTAAACATGCAGTCCCATTGACTGCTATTTCTCAAGAGGAGGTAAATAAGTTAGACCTCATGAAACATGAGGCATCTGTGATAAGAAAATGGATGTCGTCCACATTGGATGATGCTGAGGAAATGGTAAAGGCCTCCTTGAAGAGGTGGGGCATTCTCAGTGACTCCAAGACCAAAGTAGATAAATTGTAAATGCAGACAGGGAAAAGGTCTTATAAATTGGACAAAGTCCTGGACATCCTGGGAGAAATAAAGAGGATAAATCTTCAGCTACTTATTAATAAACAGGTATTGAATAGTAATACCGCATTGTTAATTGACATCTGGTATAAAGACATTCAGTTTGAATGTGGAGTGATCAGGAGATGCAATAATAAGTTAAGAGAGGTTAGCATGAAGTTGCACGACTAAATGGCTGTTGAGGCAGACATATTAGAAACATTGGAAGGGAAGGTAGAAGGAAAAATAGAAAATCAAGATGAAGAGTTTGCCATCAAAGCTTTACATAGCAACTTCCAATCAGTAGCAGATGATCCACTTGTCCACTTGACGGAAGAAGTTATAGATTAAATGATGAGGATCAAGGTCAAGATGGAAAAATACAATGGGACACTGCAGGACAGGGAAGACAAACTAGATAGCAGTAGGAATAAATATGAGGCACACAAGCATGCCATCATCAAAGCAAAAACTCAGGATAGTGGAGGAATAGATCAAGTCGTGCAATCATATGAGCAGATCCAGAGCAGCATGCAGCCACATATGCAGCGTCATCATCATCAGGATAGTGAAAGTTCGGGAAGCGACGCACATGATGATGATTCACATGAATCGAATGAGGAGCATGATGAAGACACATCATAAAGTGGGGCTGTGTAAATAATCCAGATGGTTGCCAGCTGGCAACTTGTGCTTTTTTGTAAAGATTGACAAAGTCAAGGAAAATGATGACCGTTGATGTACATTGGTGAATCGAGATCGTGGATCTTTTTGTAGCAGATTCCTCACCTTGTTCTATAAAAGGTGGTGGAATGCCTTATTGTAAACATTCGAAACTTAATTGAAATCCGTCTGCTGAAACATTCAGAGCTCATTTCAAAGTTTTTGTAAACATTTATATTTTTGCATGCTTAATGAATGAGAAGACTGTGTCAATTACAATTCATAGTAAATCTTGAGTAGTCAATGTATGAATTCTTGGTATATGTGGTGATTTGCTGCGTCCCTTGGAGTGCATGTCTACTTACATGTGTTGTCTTCATATAAATTCCTTTGAAGTTAGCATCAACTATATCTAGCTGTGGAATGTCCTGGTGAAAATATGGTTTGGTTTTCTTCTCTTCATGACAGTATCTAATATACATGTGGTTCAAAAGCTAAAGGATCAACTTTAATTAGAAGCATTTCTTCAATTTCTTTTAGATTTCAAGGCATTTCATCCTCACAATTGCAAATAATTGATGATCTTAAGCAAATAACACAGATATGCAAACATCTCGTAGATAATTGCAAATATTTAGCATATTTGAATACAAAGCATGCACAATTGAAAATATCATGCAAAGATTGAAGTATTTCTGCATCTTTTCACCAAATAACTATATAATATGACTTCTCTATAGAGAATTTCTGCAGGAGTGTCATGATGATGTTGAACTTTCACGTAAGGCCCCAAAATGGAAACAACAACTCACATTAACCTCTGAGTAACGTTAGACGATTAAGACCTAATCACCGGAGACTTGGGATCATGAATTCTTTGAATTTATAATATCTTTCAAGATGAATAAAGGTTAATGTGTACTTTTATTCTATGCTTTTTTGTGACTAACATCATGACCAATAGGTATTTAGTGGGCTAACTGTAGAACCGCTTCAGGTGGATGATGTTCATAGACTCGTTAAGCTCTTCTCCTTCAAGGGTGGAGAGGCGGTATGCTCTAGAGCCATACTTAGCAGTGACAATGTAGGGGCCTAGCCAATTAAACTCAAATTTCCCTTTCTTTTCTCATTCAGAGAAATTCCTTTGGTTTTCTTTCAGGACCAGGTCCCCTACTACAAACTCTCTAGCATGGATTTTCTTGTTATAGGATCTACGAAGCCGATTCTGATATGCTTGGAGGTTATTGAGGGCGTTGAGGCACCATTCATCCAATAGCTCAAGCTCTTATAGGCGTGCAACATGATATTCTTCATTAGTGATGACATTGCACAAAGAGATGCACAATGAGGGCAATTCAATCTCTATTGGTAGGATATCTTCAGCTCCGAAGACTAGGGAATATGGTGTAGCTCCTATAGGAGTGCGGATACTATTGTGATAGGCCCAAAAGGCAGGATGGATGTGGATGTACCAATCATGAACAATTTTATTGACAACTTTCTTGAGGATTTTGAGCAAGGTTTTGTTAGTTGCCTCAGCCTAGCCATTACCTTGGGGATAATATGGAGTGGACCAATGATTTTGTATGTGGAATTGTTCACAAAGGTCTCAAACATCATGGTTTTTGAAATTTTTACCATTGTCTGTAACAATGACAGATGGGATACCATAACGACAGATGATATGGTAAAGGATAAACTTTGTGATTTGATTTCTAGTGGTGAAAGTGAGGGGAATGGCTTCAACCCACTTAGTGAAGTATTCTGTGGCAGTGATAATGAGTTTGTGTCAGTTAGAGGAGGATGAGTGGATTTTTCCAACGAGATCTAAGCCCCACTGAGAGAAAGGCCATGGTGTGGTGATGGGTTGAGGGGGAGCATGAACGAGATCTCCATGTTGCTGACAAGGCTTACACTTCTTCACGTACTCACATGCATCATGTTTCGTTGTAGGCCAATAATATCCAGTATGTAGGAGCTTCTTGGTTAGGACAATACCACTTGTGTGTGCTCTGCAAATACCTGCATGGACTTCATGTAGGTCAAAGGAAGATTCTTCCATGTTTAAACATCGAAGAAGAGTACCATCATAGCTTCGACAATAGAGGGTGTCAACAAGGATAGTGTAGCGAGCAAATCAACGGATGAGGGATTGTTGTTGTTTACTAGTGGATTTAGGTGGGAAGGTGTGATGTTGGAGATAGGTATAGATGTCATGATACCAAGGATTTTCAAGACCAACAATATCACATACAAATTCCAACTCGGCGATGTGACATACTGGCATAAGGAGTTGTTCCACAAGGAATTCACATTGATGGCTATCATGAGGCATAATCAAGAGGGAACCAATAGTGGCCATGGCATCAGTTACTTTGTTCTGAATACAGGGTACTTGTTCAAACTGGATGTAGGTGAAGAATAGCTTATATTCGTCAACCATTTGCTTGTAGGGTACTAATTTGTCATCCTTAGTGAGGTATTCGTCATTGACCTGTTTGATAATCACTTGAGAGTCACCTTAAACTTGTAGCTGCAAGATATTCCATTGAACTGAAATTTTAAGGCCAATAATCAAAGCTTCATATTTAGCCACATTGTTTGTGCATGGGAAGGCAAGCTTGTATGCTTTGGGAATATAGTCGCCTTGCGGGGTTACCAATAGTATTCCTGCCCCTGAACCATAGTTGATGAAGGATCCATCAAAGTATAGTTTTCAATTTAGTGATTATGTCATGGTTAGGATAGATTCATCTGGAAATTCAATGGAAAGCAGATGATAATCTATGAGGGGTACTTCGACCAACTGATTTGTGACAACTTGTCCTTTGATTTCTCTTCGGTCAACATATTCAATGTCAAATTCACTCAACATAACCCATTTTTCCATTCTTCCTGTAAGCGAGGTCCTGGAAAGCAGGTACTTGAGAGGGTCAACTTTAGAGATGAGCTTAATAGAATGAATTAGCATGTAGTGTTGCAACTTTTGGGAATAGAAAATGGCAGCTAAACATGCACGTTCCATGGAGGTGTAGTTAAGCTCATAGCTGACTAGGGTCCTTTTGATATAGTATATAGCCCTTTCACAACCAATATTATCATGTTGTGCTAAAAGTGCCCCCAGTGTTACTGAAGTTGTTGATATGTACAATAATAGGGGCTTTCCAAGGATAGGTGCCATTAGGACCGGTGGTGAAGCTAAATATTCCTTGATGTGGTATGACTGTTGACAATTTTGGTCCCATTTGAAGTGTACATCTTTAAAAAGCAAAAGGGCGAAGGGTTGACATTTGTCTGCGAGTTGGGCGATGAATCTACAAATAGCCTGGACCTTGCCTTGGAGACTTCAGAGCTGTTTGAGTGTTTTAGGAGGTGGCATTTCTGTTATAGCGGTAACTTTAGCATGATCCACCTCAATGCTTCTACGAGAAATAATAAACCCCAAGAGTTTTCCTGATGTTACGCCGAATACACATTTCTTGGGATTGAGGCAAAGCTTGTATTCTCTGAGGTGTGCAAATATTTTTCGTAGGACCTCAAGGTGTTCCTCTCTTGTTATAGACTTCCCTAGGAGATCATCCACATAGTCCTCCATGATTTTATGCAGCATGTTATGAAAGATAGTAGTCATTGCACGTCAATAGGTTGCCCCAACATTCTTGAGACCAAGGGGCATGACTTGCTAACAATATGTACCCCAAGGATAGGTAAAAGCAGTTTTATGTTGATCTTTAGGGGTGATTCTAGTTTGGTTGTACCCAGAGAAACCATCCATGAGGGAGAGCATCTTGTGTCCTACTGTGAGTTCTACAATTATGTCAATGTTGGGGAGCGGAAAATCATCTTTTAGACATGCTTTGTTGAGGTCTTGGAAATCTGTACAAACTCGGATACCCCTAGGCTTCTTAGCAACTGGGACAATATTAGAGACCCATTCTGGATAGTCGATAGGATGGATGAAGCTAACATCCAATAGTTTCTACAGTTCTTCTTTGACAAGCAAGGCAACTTAAGGATGCATCTTGCAGAGTTTTTATTTGACTGGTCTTGCTTCAGGATGTACTACTAGATGGTGAATAACCAAAGATGGATATAATCCTGGCACGTTGGCATAGGACCAAGCGAACAGATTAGGTGCTTCATGAAGCACGATTGAGAGGTTGGGATTTTATTCAATACCAAGACTTTCTTCTAGGTGTGTAATCTTGGGCTATTCTTGTGTGCTGAGGTTGATTTCATGAGTGCCTTCAATCAGAATGTTAGAACGTTCCTGCCAGTAGGATCGCATGGGGGGAAGATGGAGATCCTCATCTCCTAGCGCCTCGGAGAGGTTTTCACTAGGAGATATGTCTTTCTTTTTCTCTTTTGTGTCTAAAAGTGCCTTAGTGAGGTTTTCACCAAGGGAGGATTTTATATTTTATATTTTTGCTTTTTTGGACTAAGGATCTCCTCTTCCCCAAGGTAGACATGAGCGTGTAGGCATATATCATATTGTGAGGTGTCATGGAATTCTAGGAATGTGAAGAGAGCCTCATCATGTGGAAACATGTTGAGAGGCGAGGGTCCTTGATAATCCCAGGCAATGAGTTCAAGCTGAATGAGAGGAAGGTCAATGATGAAGATGGTGTTGTTAGGGAAGATGCACGAAAGATCAAGATCTTCATGTGAATCTATGATGACACTCGGAGTAATGTTTTTAACAATAGAAGAGGATTATGTTGCCTCTACCAAAGCTTTAGTGGGACCACAGATTGTCATAATCGGTAGGGCATATCCTAAACTAAAGTATTGAGCATATTTATTAGGAGATGTGGGATCAACTAGGATTGGTTCTGTAGTACCTTGTTCATCAACACCGAGCCCTTTTCCATGATTGGGCATCTTAGCAAAAATTTGGAAAGGTACCAAATATTTTTCTTTGAAATATTCAACATTTATTGGTGCTGAAGGGATTTCATCACGGTATAACCAATCACTCAAAGCTGCTTCTTCAATTTCTTCTCTAGAGAATTGTGTTGGGACAAAGGGAATTTTGTCATTGATCATGCATTGTTGTTCTTGTTCTTTCTTTTGGAGATGATGACCATGAGAGCGAGGGGACAAAAGCAATTGTCCCACATGGAAGGCATTGTAAAGCTCATATTCACCACACCCTTTGTCTATGATCTTGACCTTTTGATGTGTTGAAGTGGAAGATGAGGTAGAAGCTTGTGATGGGTCAATGGTGCCCTGTGGAGTGGATGATGATGTGAATGTGATGGATGAGGAGTCCTTGACATGTTCCCCATAGGTTCTTGGACAATGGAATTGTCAGTTGTAAACAACCTATAAGGCTTTGCAATATTCAAATGGTTGTTGATCGGTGGGAATAGTGACTTCCACACCGTTATGAGGGAACTTAAGGCATTGGTGATAGGTGGATGGAATGGCTTGCATGGCATGTAACCATGGTCAGCCAAGGAGAGGATTATAGGGAAGGTCAAGATCAACCACATGGCATAGGGTGGGTAGTGTGAGCAGGCCCACCTTGATGGGGAGGCATATAGTACCTTAGGATTATCTTTCTTTGTTGTCATATGCTTTGATGGAGATGACCAAAGACTCTAAGTCAGCCGTTGAATACCCCATGAGTTTTATGAATTTTAATGTACATATATTCAAATCAGATCCATTATCCAAGAGGACCCTCTTGATTTTGTGGTTGGCGATTTGAACTTCAATGTGTAGTGCTTTATTATGAGTGGGATCGATGGGTGGCATGTCGGCATGGCTAAAAGTGAGATGGTAGGATGAAGACAATTGACCCACTAGGTTTTAGAATTGAACAGGAGGTATGTCAGTGGGGACATGGGATTCTTGGAGATCCTTATCAAGGATTTAGTGGTGGATGGTAGATGTCTTAAGGAGATCCAAGATGGAGATTTGCACGGGGGTCTTCGCAAGATGGTTGAGGAGATTATATTCAGAAGCAATAGTGGTGGAAGATGGAGATGGTCCCTTTATGGTTACATGTCCATGGCGAGTGGTAATGGCACATTTGAGGGTGGTATTTTTGAGTTTGATGGTGGCGACACGAGTAGAGTCAAAATCAATTCGACCTACTACATTATCGTAAGGAGGTGGAACATTGTTATAGTTGATGTTGTTGGCTTGGTTGTTGGGATTGAGTTTGGAGGATGATGGTTTAGATGTGGTTTTGTTATTGTTGCAGTGGGGAAGAGGGTCTTGGTAGACTCCTAGGCCATCGTTGGGTGACGTGTTGTTTTCTTCTATTTGGATATCGCCGTGATCGACAAGGTCTTGGATGTAATTTTTCAATTTCATACATTTACTCGTGGCATGTCCTTTGTTGCGATGATAGTCACAATATTCATTTTCTTTATACCATGCAGGTTTGGGTTGGTTTTTGTCAAATGGTTTCGTCGTGGGAAACTCAACCATGTTGGCTTGGACTAATTTTTGGAACACAACCTCAAGTGGTTCACCCAAGGGAGTATACTTGCGTTTTAGATTGTTAGGGGGATTCCACTTTGGAGGAGCGGATGGGAGCAAGATGTTGTTTGAAATGTTTTGGACTGCATTAGTCTCTTTAGGCTTAGGAGTGGCAATTTGGATATATTTGGAATCGGTAGCACCATCTCCTACGGTGTTCTTGTTTTTAGCCCAAAACTTAGGTTTGTCATTGGATGGTTTATCGTTGTTGTTCTTGTTGTAGATCTTGACCAAACCTTTAGAAATAAGGTCCTTTTCAATGGTGACCCCCTTTTCTATGATTTCATCAAAGGTAGATGCACAATGCACTTGTAAGTGGAAGGCCATTTCTTGGTTTAAGTTTTGAATGAATATATGGACGATGATGAGCTAAACTATTGACCTCTTTTTATGTTGTTTTTATATGCTTTTAGAACTTTTCCATATGATCCTCTAGACACTTTACCAGCATCACCATCATTATATGTTGTCTTTTTATATACTTTGCAAGACTTTGAACCTATGTTATTAATATGGAATATGGTGATGATATTATCAATATAATTATTTAAATATGAAGTATGCATGCAATATAGATAGAATCTTATGGTTTAGTGATGAAGGTTATTTGTGTGCATATGTTTTGTGAATTAACCCCTGTGCAGCAAGAACGTGTCATCAAGAAAATGAACATTTGCAGCAAAGTTACAGACAGGAGAATTAAAGGAAGTGAATTTAGGACGCCAAAAGTGCAGGCAGTTGGAGGATGAATGTGAACCATCATGGATAGAAATAAATGCAAAAGAAGTAGACTTGTGTCAAACATAGTGTCTGTTCTTTATGTGAGTTGTTGCATAAGAATTCTTGTTGGGATAGGACTCTGCTTCCTTTGTTCAGTTAGATTAATAAATTGATCTCAAACCTGTATCCTAGTATCTAGGAACGGATTGATGGTTGAAGTTAGTTAGTAGTTGCATAAAACTCTCCCGTTTCTATATAAGTTAGGAGGGATGAGTTAGATATCAAGTTAGTTACTTTATTTTCTGGTTATTCAGTTGTTGCTCTGTTTCCATTATTGGAAAACCCAGACATGTTTCATATAGGAATGTTATTATTGAATACAATCTGAAGAGATTTTGTTTATGATTTGAAATGAATGGAACTGTGTGTTATGAAGATGCGTGAGTATCTGAATTAGATTTGATTTTTAGTTGAGTTAGTCCCTTGAGCCAGCCACTCAAGGTACTGAGCCTCACTTCATTTAATTCCTTGTTCCTTTATGCATTCATTGTTAAATATGTTTTTCATTTGCATGTAGATACATCATGAGTCACTTAGATTTCTTTGATTATCAAATTACAGTAGTATGGTTCATGAACAATTCCATGCTTTGTCTACTTTAAGTCCTCCAGAGGTTAGCATTAGCTCTTTTATCATTTTGAATGTTTTGGATTAGTTCTGTAATTTTTTGTTGTTAACAATTATCTACAGCTTATGCTGAAGGTACCCGTAGCCACTAGATCTTGTAACTATTTTTACTGTTCTTGCATTTCTGTGAATTCCAACATAGTAGAATAGCCTAAGTAGGGTTGGATAAGATAGTTTAGGAATAATACGAGCCCTGAAGGCACATACAATGCAATGCCATCATAATCTTATGCTCTTTGATTGATAATTTAATGTAGGAAGTACAATGATAGAGTGGATTGGTTAATAGGTTTACCCCTAAATTATGTTAAGTCTACAACGCATTAGTTTTCCTCTACATTTTTTGTGCCATTGCTGGGGATGGTGCTACCTTCATAGGCTCATTTTTACATGCTTTCATAGTTTAAATTTTGATTCTAGCATTAGGATTAATAAATTCACTTTTCAAGAAACACCAGAAATTATACTAACATTGTGCAAGACCGCTGGAATATAAAGCCAAATCCACTGTATGCAGAGGTAGAGAGATAACCAAGTCAGATTCCTCCCTTCAAATTTTTAGGATAGAGAAGAAACAACTGACTTTATCAATTATACAGTAGAAAGTGCTGAAGAAGAAGTTCCTCTTACATCTTCATCCACACCTTCTACATCTTCATCAGCTTCTTCCACAACTACAAAAGGGACCTTCAGAACCATGGCAGATGCTGCGGTGGAGGATCCACCAGAGCAAGCAATGTTCAAGTTTCCTATAGCTGATCAGGAGAGGGCTACAGTGCTAAAAAATATTCACCATCAGCATTACCAGTCTTCTATGGCCTGGTGACAGAGGACCCAGATACATTCCTATTTGAGTTTGATATCTTGTGTAGGAGCTATGACTACGCCTCAGACGCTCACAGGCTGAAACTCTTTCCTGCTACCCTCAAGGATGCAACCTTGAGATGGTTTATGGGGCTGGGAAAGATGTCATTCTAGATTGGGACACTATGAAGGAGAAATTCTTGGAGAAATACCAAGAATACTGTCGAGGACATGACAGGAGGAGAGATGACATCTTCAGGATGTCACAAAAGGAGGAGGAGCCACTTGAAGATTATGTTGAAAGATTCCAGTGCTCTAAAGAAGAACCCTCAAAATAGATTGTCCGAAGAATCATTAAAACTAGTTTTCTTGAGAGGGGTTAAGGATGATTGCATGGATGCTTTGAATCTCATTGGGCAAGGTGATATTTCTTAGCTACCTTTTGAGTCAATCTGTAAAGTTTGCCAAAATTATTCAAGAACTTTCACTAGAGAACCAAGGGGAGAAAGGACATCAATTACAAACAAGGCAACCAATGGAGTTTCAAGAGTGGAAATTAGTAACTTGTTGTCCAACATGAAGGAGGACATAATCAGCCATATGGCTACACAGCTGGACACTCTTCACATCAAGAAGAAACAAGAAGCAGCTAATGCAATGCTTACTGAATACTATCCCAGTTGTTGGCAAAGGAAGGCTGTAATGAAACAACTTGCACAATATCTGAATATAATAGTAAATATGCTGCAAATACTTGATAATAATATGCCACTTCGAGGGGGCAACCTCCAAAACCACTTCGAGGGGGATACCTCCAATAGTCTTCAATGAGAACACAATCCTGAATATATGATGAAATAAGACTCACTACCTCCTATATATACCTATTTATGCCTAGGATATCACCTAGGCCGACTTAGATGGGCCTATATAAGCCTTAGGCCGACCTAAACAACTAAATAACAATAAACTAATGATAATATGACTTAATTAAGAGTTAAGATAGCCACAAGCCGACTATTCATAACCCTATACACACTATAGGATTAAGGGCGTAGCATGCCCCCCCTCTTCAAAGAAGCATTGTCCTCAATGCTAACCAAATGTGGATGCTTTTGAATGAATTCCTCATTCTCCCATGTAGCTTCCTCCACTGGAGAGTTTTTCCATTTAATTAGATATTCTATGATTTCCCTTGTCCTCAGCTTCTTGGTGCGTGTTTGAATAATTCTCTCAGGATCCACAACTATTCTTCCCTCTTCATCAAGCTTAGGTAACTTAGTCTGTGCTACCACTTTATTCCCAATAACCTTCTTCAAGCAGGAAACATGAAAAACTGGATGAATTTTTGTTGATATGGGTAGCTCCAATTTATATGCTACATTGCCAATCTTCTGCAACACCTTATAAGGACCATAGTACTTGGGTGCCAGCTTGTTAGCTTTATGTTGTTGTTTTAGAGACATTTGCTTGTATGGTTGTAGTCGCACAAAGACCCAATCTCCCACTTCAAAAGTTCTTTCACTACGGTGTTGATCAGCTTGTTGCTTCATTCTATTTTGTGCCATTGCCAAGTTCTCTCGAAGACTAGCCAATACCTCTTGCTGATGATGGATGTGTTCTTCGACTGTGTGAACCTTTGGTTGTACCCGCAATGAAGAGATGATTGATGGTGGGTGGTAACCATATAGTGCTAAAAATGGAGACATCTTGAAAGAAGTATGGAAAGAAGTGTTGTACCACCATTCTGCTAGTGGTAGCCATTGCACCCATCTCTCTTGTTTATCTGAAGCAAAACAACGAAGATAGCCTTCCAAGCATTTGTTGACCACTTCTGTCTGTCCATCTGACTGGGGGTGATATGATGAACTACGAGCAAGCTGAGTGCCCAAGTATGAAAACAAGTCAGTCCAAAAATTACTTGTAAATATAGGGTCACGATCACTGACTATAACTTTCGGAGTCCCATGCAGTTTCTGAATAGTATTCATAAAAGCTATTGCTACAGTGCTTGCTGCCAATGGTTGTGCCAAAGCACAAAAGTGACCATATTTGGTGAGACGATCCACAACAACCATGATGACATTTTTTCCTTCAGATCTAGGCAAACCTGTGATGAAATCCATAGATACCTCCTCCCACCTTTGACTTGGGATACATAAGGGTTGTAGAAGACCTAGAGTCTTAACTGTCTCCCCTTTATGTTGTTGACATACCATGCATTCAGCTACAAATTTTTGAACATCCCCTTTCAGCCCTTCCCAAAAGAAATCTTGCTTGATTCTATGATAAGTTTTGAGGAATCCTGAGTGCCCACCTATTGGAGAAGCATGTAGTTCTTCCAACACCTTAAGCTTAAGAGTTGAATTCTTGCAAAGGTATAACCTCTCCTTGTACCATAAAATATTTCCTTTCCATGAAAATTTGTCAGACACACTTGATTCCTGTTGGAGTTTCTCAATGAGCCTTAGAGTATCTATGTCCTTCTCCCACTCTTCTCTTGCCTCATTTACCCAGTCTGCTTGTAACATGGAAATGGCAAATAAAAATGACTCTGTGGGTTCATCATGCCTTGATAGAGCATCAGCCACAACATTCTCCTTGCCTTTCTTATATATGATCTCAAAGTCATATCCCAACATCTTTGTGACCCATTTTTGTTGTTCTTCAGATGATAACCTCTGTTGCAAGAAATATTTGAGACTATCATGATCTGTCTTGACCTTAAAGTGTCGTCCCATTAGATAAGGTCTCCATTGTTTGACTGCATGCAAGATAGCCAACATTTCTTTCTCATAAACTGGCTTCAACAAATTCTTACCTTTGAGTTGGCGACTTTCAAATGCTATGGGTTTTCCTTCTTGCATAAGTACTGCTCCTATTCCATGTCCTGAAGCATCACATTCAACAACAAATGTTTTAGAAAAATCTGGGGTAGCTAGGACTGGAGTTGTACACATGGCTTCCTTTAGTTTCTCAAATGCCCTTGTCGCCACTTCATTCCATTGGAAAGCATCCTTCTTTAACAAGGATGTGAGAGGAGATGCTATGCTACCATAATTCTTTACAAACCGGTGATAATACCCTGTAAGCCCTAAAAAACCTCGTAAGTTCTTAAGGGTCTTAGGAATTTTCCACTCTACAATTGCTTGGATCTTATGAGGGTCCACCTTGACTCCCTCATGTGACACAATGTGACCAAGGTACTCCACTTCTTTGACACCAAAGATACACTTGGATGGTTTAGCATACAACTGATTCTGCTTCAAAATGTCCAACACTTGATTTACATGTTGCAAGTGTTCCTCCCATGTTTTACTATATATTAAGATGTCATCAAAAAATACCAAAACAAATTTCCTCAAAAATGGCCTGAAAATAGAGTTCATTAAACTTTGAAATGTCGACGGTGCATTAGTGAGACCAAAAGGCATTACCAAAAATTCATAGTGGCCCTCATGGGTTCTAAAAGCTGTCTTATGTACATCCTCATCTCTAATTCTAATTTGATGATAACCAGAACGGAGATCAAGTTTTGTAAAATAAATAGCACCATTAAGCTCATCTAACAAATCATCAATTACTGGAATAGGAAACTTATCTTTTATGGTGAACTTGTTAAGCTCTCTGTAATCTGGACACATCCTCCACGTTTCATCCTTCTTACGCACCATTACCACAGGAGATGAGTAAGCACTTTGACTATGCCTGATAATGCCTGCTTCTAGCATCTCTTGAACTATCTTCTCAATCTCACTTTTTTGAGCATATGGATATCTGTAAGGCCTGATGTTGGGTGGTTGGCTCCTTGGTACTAGTTGAATGGCATGATCATGATCTCTCCTAGGAGGCAATCCTTTTGGCATCTCCCCAAAAACTATAGAATGCTTATCTATAATTGCTTGTAGATCCAATGGTGTAGAAGCCTTTGAGTGATATGCTTCTAATGAAAATAATTGGGCTACCATCCCATCTACCCCCTTCTTCAACATCTTTTGCATTTGGTAAGAACTTACTATCTGTGGTGACTTTGCATGCATCCCTCGTAATTCTATTGTTCTTCCCTCTGATTGAAAGCGCATGAATAGTTCTTGGAAGTTCAATTCAATTGTTCCCAAAGTGGTAAGCCACTGTACTCCCAAAACAATATCTGCCGCACCCATTGAGATAGCATACATTGGACAATTAAGATGATAATCTCCCATGGATAATTTAATGCTATGGCATTTTCCTGAACAACTAACAGTACCACCATCTGCAATCAAGACCTGAAATTCTGGAGCTGGATATATAAAACAATTTAAACGAGTGGCCAACTTTTTGTTGATGAAGTTATGAGTGCTACCTGAGTCTATCAACACTGTTACTTTTTCTTTCTTTAAGAAACCCACTACCTTGAGAGTTTGTGGGGTACTAAAACCTGAAAGTGCATGGCAAGAAATGATTGGTTGAGTATCTCTTGACTCCTCCTCAATCTCATTGTCACTCTCTACTATTGGTACCTCTTCTTCTTCCTCACTTGGCCCTTCAATATAGAACAATTTCTTTTCAGTGCATTTGTGTCCTCTACTATATTTGCTATCACAATTAAAACATAATCCTTTTGCTCTCTTCTCTTCGATTTGTTGTGGTGTTAGCCTAGTAGGTTGTGGAAGTGACTGTGTAGGAGTGCTTTTATCTCTTATGTTTATAAAACCTTGCCTTTTATTAACCATAAATTTTTCCTCTACTTGCCTTGCCATAATCATTGCCTCTGAGATGGAATTTAGACAGAACATGCGTACCTCATATTTAATGTGATCCTTTAAGCCACCAATGAATAGCTCCAACAAATTTTCTGTAGACACATTTTCCACTCTTAAAGATAAAGTACGAAATTGATGAATGTAATCCTTGACCATACCTGTTTGCCTTAATTTGGTAATTTGGCTGAAGTAGCTATCCATAAGATTTTCACCATAATGAGTAATGAGTTCTTCTTGGAAAACCGACCAAGTGACAATGCATCCTTTTGCTTTCTTTTCTTCACATAGCCAATGGTACCAAATTAATTGATTAGGTTCCAAGTATAAGGAAGCCATGGCCACCTTTTGTTGACATGGAACATGGTGGATATCAAAGAATTGCTCCATTTGACAAAGCCAATTGGTAGGATCTTGACCATCAAACTTTCGCATATCCAACTTTGGTGTGAAATTCCTTGCCATAAAATGAGTGGTGTGATGATCCATCTTGAGATTTGATTCAAACCCAAAAACACCCTTCCCTTTTGTAGAATCCTCTTCCTCCACATCGTGGTGTTGTGACTGCTTATGTTTGGAAAGTATCTCCAGAATTTTCTCAATATCACATGACTTTGCCAACCCTTTCATTTGTTCATCCATAATGGACAAGATTTCACCTTTCATCTTGCTATTTTCTTTATGAATAAGTTCAAGTATATTTTCATATTCTTTTTTATCAACATCCTCATTTTCCACCTCCTCCTTGCCTGGAGTTTTTCCCGGTGTGGTAACATTCTTTTTGCCCCTTGTTGAAGGACTCGTCATGATTGGAAAAAATAATTTTGAAATAAATCACACAAATGAAATGTAAATTCTCTAAAATTTTTACTGTAACTTACTAAGGCCAAGATACCACTTACCCAGAAAAAATTCCAAGAAATTAACAAATTTACTGCCTTGAGAGCGAATTTGTTGCAAACCCTAATTTTGCAATAACTTGCTTATTTTTGCTCCAATTCCTCTGAAATCTAGACTGTATCTTCTTTAATATTGTCTTCAAAAACCCTTTAAAAATCTTTAAAAAATTCACTAAAATATGAAAGTTATGCTCTTCCCAAAATCACCTCCAATGATGAGAAAAAATTTTTGCCTCTACGGTGCCAAGATCATGCTCTGATACCACTTGTAATGAAACAACTTGCACAATATCTGAATATAATAGTAAATATGCTGCAAATACTTGATAATAATATGCCACTTCGAGGGGGCAACCTCCAAAACCACTTCGAGGGGGATACCTCCAATAGTCTTCAATGAGAACACAATCCTGAATATATGATGAAATAAGACTCACTACCTCCTATATATACCTATTTATGCCTAGGATATCACCTAGGCCGACTTAGATGGGCCTATATAAGCCTTAGGCTGACCTAAACAACTAAATAACAATAAACTAATGATAATATGACTTAATTAAGAGTTAAGATAGCCACAAGCCGACTATTCATAACCCTATACACACTATAGGATTAAGGGCGTAGCAAAGGCCAATTGTAAATGTAAAAGGGTGGCAAGTATCCAGCAAGAGAAGGTTGAAAGACTAGAATTTCAGCCATTTGAAGGAGAGGATGGACAATTGTTCTTCAAAGCTCAAAGGAGACCTTGAAAGCAAAGACAAGGTATGCCCTCTTATCCACTAAATTTCAATTCACCATTTCCTACTGCAAACCAAAATTTCTCTGCTTGGAATACTCAGCCATGGCCTAGTAATCAAAATATTTGGTAGAACCCACAATGGCCTACTCCACAACCTAGTTGGAACTAACAGCAGCCAAACCCATGGCCCCAACAAGGTTTTCAATGTTCCAACTATAATCCCCAGTGGCCTACACAACAAGCTCAATGACAGCCTCAATGAACAAGAGCCAAAAATGGCAGTAAAATGCAAATTACCAGCAACCTATGATTCCATCTCAACCACAACAGCAAGCCATAATGCCTCCATCAGCACCTCAAAATCCACTTCCTAGACCTACCCAAAATCCTACCCAACCTACATCTAACCCTAACAACAAGCCTATTCAACAGGCTTATACTAATGAGATGATGCAATACCCCACCTATGGGGTAGAAGTGAGTAATGTTCATCTCATATCAGGGAAGCAACTTCCATGCCCTTCATCTCCCCAAATTACTGAACTTGAAGATGAAGAACCCACAGAGGAAGCCTCAAATAAACCACCTTTGGAACCTGAATCAACTCAGGAACCTCAGACCATTTCACATCCTCAGCCTCCTTTCCCTAAACGTTTGGCTATCCAAAAACAACCAGCACAATCTGAAAATGACCTCATAGGCTAGTTGCAAGATACAGGCATAAAGATTCCCTTAATCCAAGCCATCAAAGATATTCCCATCTACACTAAGACTATCCGAGATCTCTGCATAAAGAAACCAGGAATAAAGAGGATAGACCCAAAGACAATTCATGTTTTGGGTAACCTAGCCGACATAATGTTGGGGAATATAATTGTTCCCAAATATACAGATCCAGGTAGTCCAGTGGTGGATGTCAAAATCAATGGGACTCTGATTAAGAATACTCTGATAGATTTAGGTGTTGCAATTAATGTAATGACTAAGGAGACAATGCAGACACTCCAGTTGAGCAACCTTAGGCCTACTCAAATAGTCTTGCAATTAGCTAATAGGTCTATAGTTAAACCTGAAGGAGTCATTGAGGATTTGGTCATTGCATTAGATTCTTGGGAAGACCCTGCTGATTTCATAGTTCTACAGCCCAAGGTTAATCTTGTTGGTTATTCTCTTATACTAGGTAGGCCATGGCTTGCCACAATAGATGCATTTATAGGTTACAGGTCTGGTAACATGATCATATCCAATGGGATTGTGACCAAGAAATTGGTTCTATATCCACCAGCCCAACCATACCATGAGCTTGAGCAGACCATTTGGCCTACCCTGGAAGATGAGGACAACTATTCCCTGCAAACCTTGATGACTATTAAACGCAGCCCCTTACTGGATATTCAAGATGAAGATGAGTTGATTGCTCACATTGTACAAAATGACTGTGGAAGGCATCCACAACAGCAAGATTATTTATCTTGCTTACAAGATCCCTTAGGAAGCATAATACCTACCAGTTACTCAGAGGAAGTATCTCAAATATTTCATACTTTGTTACCCTAGCAATGCTTACCAATAATACCTAGCCTTGATTTGTCCTTTGTACAAGAAATGTCTAAGCCATTAGAAATCAAGCTAGGAAAAGTGTTGATTGTTAATAATGCATTGACTAATGCGCAGCAGCAATCCCTGCATGCAGTATTATGGACCCACTCAGCAGCATTTGCATGAGATTACAGTGATATGAAGGGCATAAATCCTGCTTTGTGTGTGCATAAAATATATATTGATGATGGCCACATACCTATAAGACATCAACAGAGACGCATGAATACTGCTCTCAGAGAGATAGTGAAAACAGAACTTCAAAAGCTTTTAGATGTAGGGTTTATATACCCCATTTCAGAAAGTGAATGGGTTTCACCATTGGTAATAGTTCCCAAGAAAGGTGGCAAATGGAGAGTTTGTGTTGATTACAAAGAACTAAATGTTGCCACCAGGAAAGATTACTTTCCATTGCCCTTCATTGATCAAGTTCTTGACTCTTTAGCAGGTAAGAAATATTTCTCATTTCTTGATGGTTTTAGTGGCTATAATCAAATCAAGATTGCACTAGAAGATCAAGATAAGACAACATTTACATGCCCTTGGGTGACCTATGCATATCATGTCTTGCCTTTTGGTATGTGCAATGCTCCAGCCACATTTCAAAGAGCAGTTCTTAGTATTTTCTCTAATTTTGCCCATGACAACATGGAAATTTATATGGATGACTTCACCACATATGGTGAAACATATGATGAAGCTTTACACAACTTGGAGAAAGTTTTGAAGAGATGCACAGAGCACAATCTATCTTTGAGTAATGAAAAATGTTTTATGATGATGACACAGGGGATAGTCTTGGGACATTTTATCTCAAGTGCAGGCGTACAAGTTGACCCAAAGAAGATTGAAATTATCTCTACCTTGCCTATTCCATAGAGATAGAAGGATGTAAGTAGTTTCCTGGGACATGCAAGTTATTATAGGAGGTTTATTCAAGGTTTTAGCAAAATTGTTGCACCTCTATTTACTCTGTTGACAAAGGATAGTGAATTTGAATGGACACCAGACTGTTAGAATTCCTTTGAAAAGCTAAAAGCATCCTTGACACAAGCTCCAGTTTTCAGAGATCCAAATTGGACATTGCCTTTTCACATCCACACAGATGCATCAGACTTTGCCATTGGAGCAATCCTAGGCCAGCAAGAAGGAACTAAAGAGTATGCAATATACTATGTAAGTAAAAACCTACAGGGAGTTGAGTTGAACTACACTGTGACAAAAAAAGAAATGTTGGCAGTTGTTTGTGCCATTAACAAATTTAGACACTACATTACTGGTTATAAAGTGTTCATACATACAAATCATACTAGAATTAGATATTTGATGAATAAGCCAATAGTGGATGGCAGACTTGTAAGATGGTTATTGTTACTGCGAGAATTTGACATAACAATTGTTGACAAACCAGGAAAAGCTAATGTAGTTGCTGATTTTCTGTCTAGATTGCCTACACAATCATCAGAAGGGGTGGTTGATGACTCTTTTCCTGATGAACATATATTTTTCTCTAATTATACACACTCCGTGGTATGCAGACATAGCTAATTATTTGGTTTCAGGGAAGATTCCAAGTTACTTTTATCCAAGGGAGAAGAGACAACTAGTTCACAAATGTTTTCCTTATTCTTGGATTTCTGGATTCCTATTAGACACTGGCCCAGATAACATTATGAGAAGGTGTATCAGAGAGGATGAGGTGTTTGATAAATTGAAGGCATGTCATGATGAACCCTGTGGGGGACATTTTGCAGCCAAAAGGATAGCCTTCAAAATATTGACAACAGGATATTACTGGCCAACACTTCATAAAGATGTTGTCAAGTATACTAGATGTTGTCAAGTATACTAGAAGTTGTGATCAGTGTCAAAGGATGGGGAGACCTACAAGAAGTGATGAAATGCCTTTGCAACCACAAATCTCATTAGCTCCTTTTGATAAGTGGGGGCTGGATTTTGTTGGTCCTATCTCTCCTACTTCAAACAACAAAGAATATATACTGGTATGTATTGATTACTTAACCAAATGGGTAGAAGTTAAAGCCTTGTAGTTTGCTAGAAATGGCAATGTGGCAAAAATTTTGTATGAGTAAATCTTCACTGGATATGGTGTACCAAGGGAGATAGCGACTGATCAAGGCCCACAATTTACATCAGATTTAATCACTCGACTGGTGGAGGAATATCAGATTAGACACAAGAAGTCCACTCCCTACCATCCTCAGGCTAATGGTCAGGTTGAAGTCACAAATAGAGAGATTGAGAACATATGGACAAAGATAGTAAAACTTCACAGAAGAGATTAGGTTTCCAGGTTACCAGAAGCTATCTGGACATATAGGACTACATGGAAGACAACTATAGGGTTCACTCCTTATGAATTGGTCTATGGCAAGACAACAGTCCTGCCTATAGAATTTGACTACAAAACCCTGAGGACAGCAGTAGAATTAGGGATGGATTTGACAGAAGCTCAAAAGGACAGACTACAACATTTGAATACTCTTGATGAAATCAAATTAGAAGCCATCCACCACATAGAGGTTATACAAAAACAAAGAATTAAATGGCATGACAAGTATATCAAGACTAAAGAATTCATTGTTAGTGATTGGGCCCTTCTCTATGATTCCAGATACAAGGATTTCAAGGGCAAGCTTCAATCTCATTGGTTGGGACCATATGAGATTAAACAAGTATTCCCTAATGGTTCAGTCCAATTACAGACCATTGATGAGGTCTGGTTTTCCTTGTTAGTAAATGGACACAGGCTAAAACTGTATAAGAAACCAGTTCAGAAGGATGATTTTCTTGTTTCTCTAGCAACTTAGTATGGTAATCCTAGCACTCCTGATGAAGGTTTTGTGACACCAGTTGATACACCGTCAAAAGATGATCCACCAATCCTGTCTAGTGATGTAGAGGTTGAGTTGCAATACTCAACCCCTGTTGCTGAGACTTGATTTTTCTTGCTTTATAATACACATGCACACATAGCACACTATCCAAGATGACCACAGTCAACTCCAGAGGGACCTATTTTTCACTTTCAGTAGGGACCTATTACAATTGGGACCTGACATATTACATATGTACTCATTCAATCGGGACCTATGCTGGAGGTACCCATAGCAACTAAATGTCTGCAGATGTATTCACTACTTTGGCACTCAGCACACTATTTTCCCTCTCATTTCATATCTTCTAAACATTGTTTCATTCATTATGCAATAACTATGATGCCACTGCAAAAGTGTCAACTCAAACTCATGAGTTATTCATTAGAGCATTGCGAGTTGTCACATCACATCAACTCCGCAGTCCCCATCACCTTACCATTCATCCGCATGCATGTCATCTTACTCATATCAAATCAAATGTCGAGTACATGTTCTCCAATTCTAAGATGGGCTAATCATTTATTTTGATAACATGTGTACATAAGGTAACTTTTTATTTATTTCATGCATGCGAAAATGTTTATCACCATTCTATTTAATAAATCATCTTCCTTTCATATCAATTGCCACGTGAAGTGAGGTCACTTCACAACTTAGTTGGGGGGAGGGGTTTAATTTTTCAATTTTCATCATTTTTGCCATCTTTGTTCTTATAGATACCAGATAGAACATCCTATGTCATTTCCTAAAAATAGTAAACCTACCCTATTTCACCACAATATGAACTTGTTACCCTGAGAAGTTGCAGCAGAAGAATAGGAAAGGGCAGTAAACTGAAGGTTGGTTCTCTTCAAGGTGGTAGAATTGCAATTTAGCAGAAATTGATACTTCAAGAGGTTGCAGAAAATAGAGATAATGGGGGGTGATGCAGTACGACAAGAGCCATATGCACATAAAGAAATATTAGAAGATGTGTTGGTGCTACCACTCTTTACCAAAGTAGGATGGTTGGACTACTTTTTGAAGTTGATAGAATATGATAACGAAATGGCAAAGGAATTTGTAGCCATACTGCAGTATGATGAGGCAATGGTCAAGGGATTGATTGTAGATGCTTTTGAGATGGCCATTGCCCAAGTCACAGGATTGGCGCGTACAGGGTTTGAGTATCCAGCTCGTGTTGATGTAGCCACAGCAAGGGAACAATTCTGCGAGTGAGGAGAGCACTTGGACTCAACAACACAAGGTACAAAGAGATTATCCCTTCCATTTTTCTAGGGAAAATGTGCTTCATACATCATTAAATACATTACCTATGATGGCCGGCATAATTTGTTGTATACTGTGCATTTTAAGTTGCTTAATCATCTACGCCATGATAAGCTAGTCAACGTCCCCAATTTCCTATATAATATGTTGAAAAGGATGGTGTTTGAATACTAGAAGAAACAAGCGGACACCACATTGTCCCATCATTGTTTAATGGCCTTATTGATAAAGAGGAGCCTAATAATTCAACACCCACAGGTTGACTGGGAAGCTTTTAAACAATGTGTAGATATCACAATACTGTTGGAAGAACCTGAAGCAGAGAATGAACCCTAGTATGAGCTTGAACCTGAGATTGAGCCTAAGCAAGAGAGGCTGTAGGAGGACAACACTCTAGAGGATAGGCCAGAGGCAGTAGAGGAAACCTCATCTTCTAAACCTAAACCTATGAGAGGCACTTATTCAACACCTATTAAGAAAAAGAGAAACAAGAAAAGTGTTGAGAAGCATAAAAGCACTAAGAAGGGAGAAGATGCAGGGGAAAAGAAGAGGAAGAGGAGTAAAAAGAAAAGGAAAAATGAAGTCAAACAAGAGACTGCTACTATTAGATGCTCAGGGAGATTAAAGAGGCAGAGTGTAAAGGAAAGAACTGTTAAAGAATAGGGGCAAGAAAAAGGTGAAGGACAGCAGTATCATGATCCAACACCAGTGAATTTAGATTCAGATAAAGGAGGAATTGCCCCTAAAGATGTCCCTGCTGATGTTCTTGAGGATGTCTTTGTTGATGCTTGTGAAAATGTTAATGTATCTACTAAAAAGAGAAGGTATATTTCTTCAACTTCTAATTCTGATTTAGAGGATTTATTTATTGCAAAGAAAATGGGAAAGTCAGTTCCTAGCAGTTCTGCTAAGGAAATTTTTGATATAACTGGGAATGATGATGATGAAGGTCTGAATTTTGAGAAAGAAAAAGAATTGTTGGAGGATAAAAACATAAGAAAGGAACTGCAAGAAGCTCTTGATAGAATAAAACACTTGGAAGAGCAAGTGAAAGGATATGAAGAGAAGGACAAAGAAAAGGAGAAAAGAATACAAGAGTTGGAGGAGAGAATTCAGACCTATGGCCATGGAACTAATTTAGATTTGTTAGCACAGATGGCTGTAGGTAAAACAAATGCTAAAGAAAATGAGGTACTCACTCCACAATCTCCTGTAACAAGAACTCCAGTATACCACACTACTTTGTCTTTAGGTTTTGAATTAATGAAACTCACTCATAAATCCAAACAAGAAAAAGAAAAATGGGAGAGGAAAAAATAGAATCTCAATGCATCAATCGAAGATAAGAATTTGGTGATAAAGAGGTTGGAGGATAAGCTGACAGAGGTAATTGATAGGGCCATATAGACCATTGGGCCTCCACCAAGGGTATATGCATTATTCCTGAAAGAAAAGTTTCTCAGTTTCCAGTTTAATAGGTTCATTAATAATCAACCTGCTTTACATTCAAGGCATATTTTCTACAGCCATTTTAAAGAAGTCAATTTAGAGGAGAAAGACCAATTGTGTGAATATTGTTTGCATAACTACTTAATGACAAAGGATATAGAATGGAACCCTTCCATTTATGTTGGGGATTTGCAGGTCAGGGCACTGTTATCATATCTCAAGAGTGAAAAGCTCAAAGGGGAATTGATGGATAAGTATGAGGAATAGGAGAAAACAGTGGCACTACAGGTCAGAAGGGAAGCATTGAATCCTAATGTAATCCTCACTCAATGATTAACACTCCTCTCACACAAAGGTCCAAGAAAAATAATTATGGATTTAAGATTGCAAGATCACAGGAGGATATAGCAGTTAGCAGGACCTATGCTTCAAAATTGTCTCAGGTATGTGCAAGATAGATGGAATAGTCTAACTCCAACACTGTAGAGGAAAGAACCTCATTCTTTTCATAATTTTATGAATATGTTTGAGAGACTGCGAAAGTATATCCAGATTTTAGAGCAAATAGGAGTGGGATGTCTGTCACTTACTTTTCATCCTCCTGTTCTCCTCTATCCAGTACCACAATGGTCAAGAGAAAAGGGTGACGAACGTAGGAATGCAGAATCAGTCAAATTGGATAGGCTTACTTGTTACAATGGTTTTTATCTTAAGCAGGGTGAAGGAGTCAGAGAAATAATGGACATGAGGTAGATTACTTTGCACTACAATCTTCTCCCCTAGGTGTTCAATTCAATGATTTTGCTTGAGGACAAGCAAAAGGCTAAGTTGGGGGGAATGATGGGCTGAAATGTTGACCTCTTTTTATGTTGTTTTTATATGATTTTAAAACTTTTGCATATGATCCTCCAGACACTTTACCAACATCACCATCATTATATGTTGTCTTTTTATATACTTTGCAAGACTTTGAACCTATGCTATTAATATGGAATATGGTAATGATATTATCAATTGAATGATTTAAATATGAAATATGCATGCAATATAGATGGAATCCTATGGTTTAGTCATGAAGGTTATTTGTGTGCATATGTTTTGTGAATTAACCCCTATGCAGCAAGAACGTGTCATCAAGAAAATGAGCATTTGCAGTGAAGTTGCAGACATGAGAATTAAAGGAAGTGAAGTTAGGACGCCAAAAGTGTAGGCAACTGGAGGATGAATGTGAACCATCATGGATAGGAATAAATGCAGAAGAAGTAGACTTGTTTCAAACACAGTGTGTGTTCTTTATGCGAGTGGTTGCATAAGAATTCTTGTTGGGATAGGACTTTGCTTCCTCTATTCAATTAGATTAATAAATTGATCTCAAACCTGTATCCTAGTATCTAGGAATGGATTGATGGTTGAAGTTAGTTAGTAGTTGCATAAAACTCTCCCATTTCTGTATAAGTTAGGAGGGATGAGTTAGATATCAAGTTAGTTACTTTGTTTTCTAGTTATTCAGTTGTTGCTCCGTTTCCATTATTAGAAAACCCAGACATGTTTTATTGAGGAATGTTATTACTGAATACAATATGAAGAGATTCTGTTTATGATTTGAAATGAATGGAATTGTGTGTTATGAAGATGCATGAGTATCTAAATTAGATTTGATTTTCAGTTAAGTGATTCAGTCCCCTGAGTTGGTCACTCAAAGTACTGAGCCTCACTTCATTTATTTCCTTGTTCCTTTATGCATTCATTGTTAAATCTATTTTTCATTTGCATATAAATACATCGTGAGTCACTTAGATTTCTTTGATTGTCAAATTATAGTAGTATGGTTCATGAACAAGTGCATGCTTTGTCTACTTTAAGTCCTCTAGAGGTTAGCATTAACTCTCTTATCATTTTGAATGTTTTGGATTAGTTCTATAATTTTCTGTTGTTAACAATTATCTATAGCTTATGCTGAAGGTACCCATAGCCACTAGATCATGTAATTGTTTTTACTGTTCTTGCATTTCTGTGATTTCCAACAGAGTAGAATAGCCTAAGTAGGGTTGGATAAGATAGTTTAGGAAGAATATGAGCCCTGAAGGCACATACAGTGTAGGGCCATCATAAGCTTACGCTCCTTGGTTGATAATTTAATGTAGGAAGTACAATGATAGAGTAGATTGTTCAGATAGGTTTACCCCTGAATTATGTTAAATCTGTGACGCATTAGTTTTCCTCTACAGACGAGTTGTTTTTTGGGGGTTGTTTAAGGTAGCCTACTAGCAAGGGCTCTCCATCTTTGTAGATAAGCGGCGAAACTCTCGCCACTTCATTGTTTGGTATTGCAAAGGTCGAGCATAGCAATTTCATGCTCTACATTGTATGAAAAGTGGGCAACAAATTTGTTTGAAAGATCAACGAAAGTTGAGATGGAGCCATAAGGCAAGTGCATAAACCATTCAAGGGCTTTTCCTCCTAAGCTTCGTGGAAAAAGACAAAGGAGGAATTGGTCATCATAGGCAACTTCTTTGCATGCCATGAAGAACTCCTTGATGTGGTTGCGAGGATCTCCTTTTCCTTTGTATTTGTCAAATTTGAGCATTTCAAAGTGTTGAGGAAAAGGTATGATGGCGATGTTTCTATCAAATGGATAGGAACGTAAGTCTTCGAACTTATAATGTTTCTTTTGGGTCCCTTGTTGGATGCTTTTGAGAGCATTTTTCATCTCTGTCCATTCTTGATCGAAAGGATTAGCAAGAGGTGGTTGTGACATGTGTTGGAGTGGGGGTTGATGTGATGACAATTGTTGATGTTGGGGGTGCATGTATTATTGTTGTTGGATGTATGGAGGTGGGCCCATAGTTTGCGTGTGAACATGAGACCCATATGTTTGTTGTTGTGGGATGAGTTTTTGATTTTGGAGAGGTGGTTGCTTTTGGGTGGTGTATGGATATTGCATCAAGGACCCATGGGGAGGTTTTTGATGCATGGAGGATTGATATGTGTGAGTGGGGTTGGTATAGCTCATCAAAGGATTTTATGATTGGTTGAATGGATTAGCAGTTTGGATGGGTGTTTGTGTTGTGGGTGGTAACACCATTTGAGTGATGATTGACCTTTGAGGGATATTCAAAGGAGGAAGGGGTTGTGGAATTGGATCTTGAGGGATGTTGGACATGTTTTGTGAGATGAGAATTTTTGGACTGGTGGGCATGTTGGGATCGGGCATCAAAGGAGAAGGCATTCTGTAAAGTTGCCCCGATACTTGCGGTTGTGATACAACATTATTCCCTATGTGTTGATCAAGTGTGTGGACGGTGTTGGTGTTGGATGCATAGCTAGCCCATGGATTATCATAAACGGGTTCGTTGGGATTAGGGACATCCCCATGGTTTATCTCGAATGGGTGTTGGTGGTTTGTCATGGAAAATGGTTTTAAGTTTATCATGATCATATGAGTGTGGAAGGCGTGCGCCATGTTCAATGAGACGTTCGAGAAATTCATCCTTATGGTTGTCAATGAATTGGTCAAATTTGTCATGTAATCCATTTTCATTGAGAAAATTGACAAAGGTGGGGGAATAGGTGTGATGATGGTGAATGGATGTTTCAACCATTTCGGGTTGGTTGACATATCCCTCCATATTACTTGTGCTAGAGTCATGGGGAGAGAGGGGTTGGTAATGAGAGTCAAGTCTCTTCCTAGCTTGTGATTGCGTGATGGAAGGCATAAAAGGTGAACTTGGATAGGATTTGGATGATAAGGTCCTAATGATTATGGATGGGGATTAAGTCTAAGTTCAAAATCTAGATCAAGATGATTAAAGATCAAGGATTATCCCTATTTACTTAGGGTGGACAAAGAGCCTAAGCAAAAGGACAATAGGATTATCTTACTTGGGGTACACAAGACACACCAAGTAAGATGGGATTTCTTGAAGTCCACTAACTTAGGAACTGTCTAAGTTCCCAAGCTAGTTTATCCAAGAAGGGTGATGATGCCTAGTTTATATTAAACTTAAGATAGACAAAGTCTTAATCTTAACATAAACAAGGGGATGATTGATCTAGATCCTAGCCTTAGAATTTGGATATGATTTTGATTGATTTTGTGATGAGGATTGATTTTGGATTTGGATAATAAGGATATGATTGGATGAGGATTCGATTGCTTTTGGGATAATGATTGATTATGAATGATAGGGGTTGATTATGGATACAAGTGGTTGATTATGGATGATGGGATTGATTAAGGATTGACTAGGATAAGGATTAATTATGGATAAAAATGGATGGTGATCAAGGATTTGATTAAGGATGGATTAAGGATGATGATTGATCAAAGATTACAAAGACAATGATGGATTATAGATAAGAATGGTGATTATGAATGATAAGGATTGGATTGATTAAGGATGATGAAGATGGGATTGACTATGGATTAACAAGGATGGATAATCAAAGACTATAATTGATTATGGATTATGATTGATTATGATTAGGGATGGTGACTAATGATAGATAGTGATGATTAAAATGGGTGATTGATCATGGGTTATAATGATAATGATGGATTATGACTAGTTGACTATGAATGATAGGGTTTGGATTGATTATGGATTAACAAAGATAATGACTAATATGGTGACGAGGATAATGGTCAATGATTGAGGTTGGATCACAAGATAAGGGGGGAAAATGGACGTGGGTAAGGCTGATGTGGCTTGCAATGTCAAAGGATGACGTGGAAGAAATGATTTTGACTTGACCAAAAGGATGAAAAGGTTATTTTTATGAGTCCTTGAAATTGGGCGTTGATTCACAGAAAATGGGCGCGGCTTTGTAGTAAACAAGCGCTGATTTGGAACAGTGTTGTTTTCAATGTGTTTTGGTCATATTTTTGGCAAGATTTCACACACAACAATCACAATGGTTGTTTGACTGACTTTGGAATTGATTTGCGAGAGGTGGTTAGCCTTTGCGGTTCACAAATAGCTTTTACGAGTTTCGTACAATAGAAGACACTTCAAGCACTTGTATACAACCTAAAATTATTCAAGTGGGAGTGACATATCTTATTGATCTCATGAAGTGGCCGTGGGTCAATCTCAACTCAAAGTGAACCGAGATTCCCGCCTCCACTAATACCTTTGGTGCTATAGCTTGGATAGATAGGGAAAATAAGGTCATGGACCACCTTACTCCCCTCACCTTGGAGACTTTTGTCTTGCCCAAAGTGTATCCTATCTCAAGTACAATGGTACGGTGAGCATCTTCCCCTCCTCTACAGCAATGCACTACAAGATATGATGGCTAAAAGGTCCTATCTAGGCTTAACAAGGCTTTAGGGGTGTCCTCTAGCGTACTCAAGGTACTTGAGGCCCAAGTCCATGAACCGAGGTGTCCCAATCGACTGACGCTCAACCACTCAAGTCTTGGCAGACCAAGGGTCTTGGAGGTCTATTGCTTCAAGGCGAGAGGGTCCTTCCTTTAAAGGAGTCTTTCAATTCTCACAATATTTATATACTACATTGGTACGTAGTTGAGATCATCACTTGGGGGATGAAATCCCCAAGAAGGCCTCCTAAGAAGAAACCACTTCCCACTTTTGATCACCCAAGATCGCACGAAGTGCAAGGGGGGAGCATATGCAAAGAAGTGACCCCCTCAGGCATGAAAGCAAGTAAAAAGGCTTGAAAATGGACTTTTGATCCCCAAGATCACCCTAAGGTGCAAGGGGAGAGCATACATTCGATTCTCAAACCAAAAGATACGGCAAACAATGTTTATTTACCCCTAGTTTAAGTTTAGTGCAAATAATACTAGTGGGAAAAAAAGTCTTTAACGGCAGGGCTGCACCAAACGTCTTTGTAGTTTAAAATCAAGTCTTGGACGGTCGTGAGAGGCTGCGAAACCAAGATTAGTCCAAAACAAATGTTAAAAATTAACTTTTGAACATTTCAAGAGACTGGGCGCTGATATTAAAAACAGACGCTGATTCAGAGATAGGCATTGTTTTGCAGAGAACAAACGTCATTTTCTGAATAGATGCTAATCTATTGAAAACAGACACTAAAATGTTAAAGAAAATTATACCTATTATCTAGGCGTGATTGTGCCTCTGAATGGGCGCTGAAATGAAATTGGCAAGATTTCCCCTTGTAAAATTAAAAATTCCTGCAAAATAGAGAGATAGACCTGCAAAAAAGATGGTTAGAAGCCCAAACACACTATGTTAGACAGCAAGGGTTAGTAAAACACACAAAATCCCTATTTTGTAGCAAATGTAAAGCAGACGCTGATATTGAAAATAGGCACTGTTCTGGTAGACAGGCGACATATGCTGCAAATAGGCACTAAAACGAGATAGCCAGCATCTCCCCCTTGTTCCTATGTTTTCTGTGACAAAACAAAGAGCTAAATAGTGCAAAAACGTTAGTAGGAAGCAATTTAAAGAACCATGTATGAAAATAGATTGTCAAACAATGAGAAACTCATGCAAATTCATACATTTTACCTCCAAAAGACCAGGCACTGAAATCTGACTAGGCACTAATATGCTGAAAATGGGCGTTGATTTGCAAAAAACTGGCGTTGATCCGACCTGTGACCATAAAACATGCAAATTATCATGCAAAAAGTTAGTAAAAAAGGGTGGGGGTCCCACCGGGCGGGCGAAAAATGTCAACCTAAAAGATGGGATTCTTAAATGAGTGTCAATTATGCTAATTTGCTCCCAATCCCAAGCCCAAGGGACCTCAAGATTGGACCTAATCCCTAATATGCTTTCTATCTAACCTTGCACCCTATCCTAACATATTAGTGATGATATGTCCTAAGTATGATGAAACTAAGCTATTCTAGATTGCAACTAAGCTAAGCTTTGTGATGTTGAGTACTCAAAGTGGCACAATGTCTTTGCATATGATGGCTTGTGAAAAATGGAGGTGGAGGCCTCAATTTATAGATTTTTAGGGATGGAAATAGAGGGCTAGGATCAAATTGAGAGATCAAGGTTTGAAATTGCTTGAGGATCCTCAAGCAAAGAGAATTAGACAAATGGCATGATGAGAATAGATGAGAATTTTACTCCAAGATTCAAGGGATGATCAATGGATGAGAATTCAAGTTTGAATGGATGGATGGCTAGAATTGGGTAGGTGTCTGACATGTAAGGCCTCATTTATGAAAATGCATGGTTTGGATTTAGTGAAGAATTTTAAATTGCATGGAAAGGACAAGTGGAATTAAAAATTAGAGGAATGGTGCATGAATAGTGCCACATGGAATTTTAAATTTGCATGAATAGTGACACTTGGAATGGGATGGAAGAAATAGGACAAGTGTGCACCTTTTGGAAGATTTGGCCATGCTTCTAAAGTACCACTTGTCATGTACATACATGTACATGGAATGACAAGTGGACTTCCAGAAACATGGGGGTTTGTAATGAAGAATTAATTAAAATTAATTCATGTGCACATGTTTTAGAAGAAAATAATGAAGATTACTAAAAGTAATCAAAAGTGGACAACATAGGAATTAAATAAATATAGTCATTTATTTAATTTTTGGAGTATGAATTATGAACTATAGTCATAAAAACATTTAATTTTTGAACTATAGTAGATGAATTTGAATTTTTGTGAAAAGGGAAAGATGCAAAATAAATTAATTAAATAATTAAAAATTATTTAATTAATATTTGAGTTGGATATAATGATGTCGGTGAAATAGATTTGAACTATGTAAGTGGATGAAAGTGGTTGTGACCATTTTCAGATGTCTACAGGTATGCTTTGGTAATTTTTTATTAACAATTTATTTTGTTATTATTTTTTATTTGTAATAACTAAAATTTATACTTTTTATTTCCTGGAACATGTTTCTCTTTTTATATAATCCAAATTGATTTTTATTTTTTCCATTGAAATAAGGACATTATTTAAAGATTTTTCTAATATAGTTTGTTATTTTTCCTAGTGTTTTGAATAGAGATAATTATTTGTGTAACTCACCAATGTTGATTATATAATTTTTTTTAAATATAGTATTTGAAAAAATATAATACAAATTATATCTTTTTAAAAGCTAACAATGATGGGTACTTACCTATATTTTTTTTGTTTGCACGATTTTGTTTGACCCCTAAAATATGACATGAATTGGCAAATTTTAGAAATAAAATTGATGCATGTGGCTTGGAGAGAAAAAGGTGAAGGAAAAGAAAACAAACCACTATCTTTTTAAACATGTTAATAAGATAGTGTTCTTTTTTATGCACTAACAAGCTATAAATCGAATAAATATTTGACATCCAAGCCTAAAATCATCAAATTCCATTTACATATAATAAGTACAAGGAACTAGAATATTGAGATGAAAATAGAGAAAAATAAAATGTGCACCTATTAAAAACTAATTCTAAGAGTGAAAATGAGTTGTAAGAGACCAAAATTGATTGTTTAGTGAATATGGGGATTGTAGGAGGTGATTTGTGAAAAAATACTGGGTCAATCATATCAAGGGGTGTGAATGTCCTACCAACATGCTAGGGGCACAAGTGGGCACACAGGTGCAAATTCCACCTTATTAGAAGCTCTTCAAACCTTTTAGGATGTTATGCCTCCACCCTAGGACCCTATTTTCACCTTCAACTAGTCTTCGTTCACTATAAATGTTGAGTTAATGTAGATCCAAGTGCGAGACATGAAAATGGTTAGTGTTGTAGGAAAAATTATATCAATCAATCACCTCATGAGTATATTCTAACTTGATCCACAAAAAGTATTGTAGGAGAGTATTAAGTATGTGTAGACTTAGGTGATGATGTGTAACAATGATAAAGACATCTTGAGGAAACCCTAGGGGGCAAAAGTTATTGCAAGTGGTGTGTGTTGGTGATGGAGGAAAATCAAGGAGGTGGAAAAGTATGGTCATAGTATGGGGAAAGGTGTATCGACCTTGCATCTTAATGTTTGTGTTTATTAATTATTTTTGGCCTCATGGGAAATGCGGCATCCCACTTTGTGTTGGCATTTTTTGTCATGCATCAAATACTTTGGAAAGTGTGTAAGAGGTTGTAAGAGCATCTAATGTTGTTATGGCATTGTAAGATGGGAGTTGCATGTGACATTCTTATGACATGTAAGAGCATGATTATAAGGGAGTTACATTGGAATATTGACCGATATTATGACAAGTCAAAAGGTTTGAATAGATTTGAATGTGCCCAAATCTTGGGTGCCCAAATTGAGAAGTTACATATGATAGAATCTATGATAGGTTATGATTGTTGTAAGAACATATTCTAAAATAGCCTCAAAGACCATGACCAACTTGGACATTAGAATTTCGGCCAAATATGGCACTACTTTTGGGTAGTTGTTGTAACTCTTAATGTTGAAAAAAACACTCTTGGCTTGTGTTTTGATATTTACCTATTTATCTGTGCTTGGGGTTGGAGCTATGTATGTTGTATGGTTGATTTACAAGTACTGTTGTGCTACTAAAATTGCAAGTTTTACATGTTGGTGATACTCTTGTAAGGGCATGTCCCTAGATGTTATATTGTAACATTTGTTGTTGACAATACATTTGATTTGTGCTTTGAAGTGTCGGGTTTTTCTTCAAAAAGGGTTTTCCTCACATAAACTTATGTTTTATGCTATAATTTTCTTGTGTATTATTTCATGTAACTATAAGATTAATTGATTTTGCGCATACCTCCCCTCAAATTTTTGTGTAGGAAGTGTATTCCACACCATTGCTTCATTTCATTTGGTATTAGAGTTTGGTCACCTTGGATTATAGGTGTTAGGGACAAGGTTTTTTATGCCAATCTTAGATTGAGTGGGAGCTTGCATAGAAGGAGATCTTGCTGTAGGAAAAATGACAAGCACATCAAGGATGTAGATGGATAAGTTTACATGCACTAACTTTGAGTTATGGATGCTCAAGATGGAGGATATGCCTTTAGACAAAGATCTATGGGTTGCAATATATGGATCCAAACCAACTGCAATGCAACGAGTTGATTGGGACATATTAGACAAAAAATAAAAGGGCCTCATTAGGCTTTGCTTAGCAAATTATGTTGTTGAATGTATGTGAAGAAGCCACTACACATCCCTTTAGAAGAAGTTGTGAGAAATTTATCAAGCTAAATCCCTAGTAAATAATATTTTTTTGAGAAAGAAGTTGTATACCCTTAGTTTTGAGGATGGTAGTTCTATAGCTAAGCACATGAATGTGTTCAATATGATCATGACCTAGTTTCACTCTGTTAGAGTGAATATGGAGGAGGACCATTGTAAGACACTTCTTTATTCTTTGCCAGACTTGTGGGATTACTTGGTGATGGAAATCAGGAGCATTGCCTCTAAGTTCGATATGGATGAGGCAATGGCATCATTACTCTCAGTGAATATGTAGAAAAAATATTCTAAATCAACTGAGGAGGCCCTATTAGTTTATGGAAGACTAAAGGAGAAATCCAAGAAGAAGGACAAGAAGAGAGAAAATTCTAGATCCAAATCCCATGGGAGATCCAAATCTCCTAAAAATTTCAAGACGAAGTGTTGGAACTACGACAAGCCTAAGCACTACCATAAAGACTACAAAAAGGAGAAAACAAAAAAAAATTATTTAGATTATGAGTCCAAAAAGTCTTCTCAAGATGATGTAAATGCCTTTGTCATAGTGTTCGTAACTCATGCATCAAAAGGTGCATGGTTGATTGACTGGGATGCTTCTTTCCATGTATGGCTACCCATTAGGATTAGTTCTCTAAGTATGAAGAATATGATGGAAAGAAGATGTACCTTAGAGATGACTCTCACCCAAAGATCATTGGTCATGGAAGAGTTCTAATTTGATTCCCATATGGATGTGTAAAGAAGGGGATCAATGGCATATTACATATCCCTGAGTGAGTAAACTAAATGATGTGGGTGTGCATGTTGTTTTCTCTAGTGGAGGGTGTAAGATGGTGCAAGGAGTTATAGTGTTCCCTAAGGGTGTTCGTGTGGGCACTCTATTTTAACTAGATGCAAGCACTATTCAATGTAATAGTTCTTATGTTCCTATAGTGAAAAGATCTACAAAATCTATGGAGAAGACAATGTTATGGCACAAGAGAATAGATTTATGGCACAAGAGTTATTATCTACAAAATCTATACTATTCAATGTAATAGTTCTTATGTTCCTATAGTGAAAAGAGCAAGTTAAATATGGAGAAGATAATGTTATGGCACAAGAGAATGGCCAAATAGGTGAGAAGGGTCTCAAGACCATAAAAATAAAATTCTTATAGAGGGTTTAAATGATTATTCTCTTGAGTCTAATTTTTGTGAACATTGCATATATTGTAAACAAAATCATGTTTACTTTTACTTGATATCTCAAAAATCTTATGGGGCATTGGATATAATTCATTCTGATGCATTTGTCCATGTAAATGTTCCTCCTATTTCCAAGTTTTAGTACTATGTATCCTTTATATATGATTGTTATTGGAGGATATGGGTGTGTTTTCTCATAAGTAAATATAAAGTCTACAGGCATTTAAGGAGTTTGAGTCCCTTATAGAAAATTAGACTAGTATAAGGAAATTTGGCAATGAGTTTTCTTCCACATATTTTGATAGATTGTGACAGGAGCATAGAATCAAAATACATGAGACAACTCCATATACCCCTCAATCGAATGGATTTATGGAGAGGATGAACATGACACTAATGGAGAGAGCTAGGAGTACACTCAGTGGAGCAAGCTTAGAATATAAGTTCTAGGTGAAGAAGTTTCTATGGCTTGTTACCTGGTTAACATGTCTCCTATATCAATTATTATTGAAAAGACACCTATAAAGGTGTGGATAGGCAAAAATACCTCCTCAAGTTTTTGGTTGTGAGGAATATGCAAATGTGACTTGGGAGAAGAGATCAAAGTTGGAGAACAAGATAGTGAACTATATATTCATTGGTGGTGTCAATGTGAAAGGGTACAAACATTGGCCAATGGAGTTTTGTATAGCAAAAGTGTGATTTTTATAGAAATTAAGCCTTCTTCCATAGTATTCTAGACAATAGAGGATGTGAAGAAAGATGTGGTTCGGCTACCCTTAAAGACTAAGAAAGTTGAACCAAAAGTTCATGAAGGACCTGTAGAGGAGGAGAGCTTGGATAGTTTATAAAGTTCTAAAGAGGAGGTAGATCCTCCACCTTAGTTCTTGAGGAGGTCCACTCACTAAATAAATCAACCAAATAGGTATACTCCTCCTAATTACAGATGTATTTTTGCTTTGATTACTAAAATTGATGATCCTGGAACTATGCAGGATGTGATGGATATTAGTTATTCTAAATCCTTGAGAGCACCTATGGATGAGGAGTTACCTACATTGAGGAATAATGACACATGGGACTTGGTACTATTAATAGAAGGAAGAAATCCAATTTGATGTAAATGGGTATTCAAAAGGAAGATCAGTTCTAAAGGTGGTATTGTAAATTATGAGGCAAGGTTGGTAGTGAAAGGCTATCCCCAAGTTGAGGGGATAGACTTTGGTGAGATTTTTTCCCCAATTGTTAAGCTAACATCTATCAGGCTCCTATTATCTATATCAGGAGACATTTCTAATCGTGACCTAGAGGAAGAGATCTATGTGGCATGGCTGGAGCATAATGTGGAGAAAGGTAAAGAAACTTTAGTTTGTAGACTAAAAAATCTCTGTATGGTCTCAGGCAATCTCCTAAGATGTGATATCAAAAGTTTAACTCTTTTATGTTGGGATTGAGTTTTTTGAGATCCAAATCAAATCACTCTATTTATTACAAGATGGATGGTGATTTCTTCCTTGCTATCATATTGTATGCAATGACATGTTATTCTTTGGTAACATTAAGGAAGTGATTTGTGATTTAAAGTCTTGACTTTCAACATAATCTGACATGAAGGAATTGGGAGAAACCAAGTACATTATGGGAATGTATAATAGAAGAGATAGAAGAAACAAAAATCTTTGGTTGGGCCAGAGCAAGTATGTAAACTCGATGTTGGAGAGATGCAACATGGCAGTTTGGAAGCCTTTGATTGTTCCTATTTCAATGGGGATTAAGCTATTTGTAAAGTAGTGCCCATCTACATCTAGTGATATGTATGACATGGCTTAAGTACCTTATGGTAATTTTGTTGGGAGTTTGATGTATGTTATGGTATGCGTGAGACTACATTGCCCAAGTAGTGGGAGTCACTAACTAATTTATGACTAATCATAGATGAGATTATTGGGATGCAGTTAAGAGGGTCTTTTGATATTTGTGGGGTACCTCTGAGTACTCTATTTTTTATCATGGTGATTCTACATGGGACCAACACATAATGGATATTCATGGATCTATAGATTCAGATTAGGCTGGGGATGTTGATAAAAGAAGATCCTCCAATGTTTATGTTTTCAAATTATTTGGTGGAACTATTAGTTGGATGATCAAATGATAGGCCATGGTTACTTTTTCCACTATAGAGGTTGAGTACATGATATCTACTCATGCCTATAAGGAAGCCATCTGACATGAGATATTATGTTTAGATGTGGGGTTGAATCAGGGAGCTATCAGAGTTCTATGTGATAGTTAAAGTGTCATATGTCTAGAAAAGAACACAACCTTTCATGTGAGGATGAAGCACATAGATTTCAATTTACATTTTTCTAGAGACATGGTAGAGGATGGGAGGGTGATGCTAGAGAAGGTTGACACTTTGTGTATTGTTGTGGATTCATTGACGAAGCCAATGACCACATAGAAGTTTAGGTGGTATATTGAGTCTATGGGCCTCATGGCCCCTAGAATTTTGATTTCAGTGTTGGAGTCCCCCTTTTCTCTTTTATAAGTTATTTGACAAGTGGGAGAATGTTGGGAAAGGTGTGTTGACCTTGCACCCAAATATTTATATTTATTTATTATTTTTGGCTTCATATGAGAAGTGGGGTGTCCCACTTTATGTTGTCATTATTTGCCATGTGTTAGATAATTTGGGAATAGTGTAAGAGGTAAGAGCATTTAATGTCATTATGGCATTGTAAAATGGAAATTACTTATGATAGATTCTTATGACACGTAAGAGCACGATTACAAGGGAGTTACATTGGAACCTTGAATAGAATTACGGCAAATCAAAAGACATATTTTAATGGGTTTGAATATGCCAAAATGGGTGCCAAATTGAGGAGTTACATATGACAAAATCTATGACAAATTATGGCAACTTATATTCTAAAAATATCCTGGAAGACCATGACCAACTTGGGCATTGGAATTTGGGCCAAATATGGTGCCACTTCTAGGTAATTATTTTGAATTATGGTTTTATAAAAGCACTCTTGACTCGTGGTTTGATATTTGCCTATTGATTGGTGCTTGGGGTTAGAGCTATGTATAGTTGTATGTTTAATTTTTGAGTACTATCATGCTATTATAATTACTCTAATTTTACATGTTGGTGATACTCTTGTAAGGACATGTCCCTGGATATTATTGTAACATTTTTTATTGATAATACAACTGGTTTGTGCTTTTGAGTGTGGTGTTTTTCCCTCGAAAGAGTTTTACCCACGTAAACCTATGTGTTATGGTCTAATTTTCTTGTGTATTCTCTCTTATAACTATAAGATTAATTGATTTTTCACATACCTCCACTCAAAGTTTAGTGTAGGAAGTGTATTCCACACCATTGCATCCTTTCACACAATAGACAAGCAAGAGGGTAAGAGCTTTAGATCTAGGGATATTAGCATTAGAGAGTTTTTAGATTTGGGATGGCTAAGGTAGGGGAAAGGTTTTCATAGAGGCTTCACAAAGAGGAATCAAGGGAGATAGACATGACAAATGAGGAGAGGACAAGGAAATCACAAGGATCCAATGGCTCAGGTTGATATAGAGACTTCTACAACTTTAGATTTTTAATCCTAGCTTGCTACCTTATTGCTTCAATGGATGACCTATGATTGGGAGAATAAAAATGCTACTAAATTTTATATTTTTTTAATGAGGTGACTCTAATTAGGGATTAGGGGAAAGAATTGGATTTTATATGGGTTTATACTAAGTTTCTAGGGTTGATACTAAAAAAACTAGTTAAGGTTAGGGAAAAAACTCTTGGGGTAAGTTTGGAAAATAGATTCTATAATTTCAAGGGCACTAGGAGGCATAGGTGGTATATTAGGGGCATGCAATTGGTCATAGAGGGTGCACCTGACACTTTATTCAATAATGTCCTACTTTCTAGGAGAGGTTTGGGGTGTTTGGTTAAGGTCTAGGAAGCTACCTTATCAAATTATGATCATTGGGGAGGCCAAAATGAGTGTAAAATGGATTTAAAACATACCAATATAATTGACACTAAAAATGAGTGCAAAATACAATAATTTGTAGAATGTGCAATTTTTTCTAGTAGATTTTACCCCACTTTTAGGCTGACGACACTAAGTGGAACAAGCATGCCAAAGAAAAAGTACATTAAATATTTAATTGTAATAATGTAAGGATAGAAAAAGGATACATATCTTCAAATTATTCTTCTTTTGTTTTTTATACACGTACATGTTTCTATAATGCACCACATTAAGGCATAGACACTACATGTATAACAAAATATTATGCCATGATGCAAGAGAATCTAGGTCCATAAGCAATCATGTGTCACTAAATATAGTAGTAAGTTGTGTTTTTGGTTTTCTTCTTTTGTTCTATGTGTTTGTTTCCTGGTATTTTCTTGTCAACTTGCTTTCTTAGAAGGTTGCTACAAAAAGTTTCCAATAGGTTTTAGACCATTTGTATATATGCCACATGCCATCTTCAATTGCTACAAGTTAATCTCTTGTGTAAAAGGTTTGCTTCAGGAAACACAATAAGAATTTTGCATTATGCTACAAAATGATTGTGTGATAGCGTATTACCTTGGTAATGACTTTAGTGTTTTAAGGTTGTGACAGGGAATATGAAGACCATATATTAACGACAAGTTATATATATTATATTGATTAGATGAGCAAGAGTATCTATGTTGTCAATAACTTTATCTACTAAAAGTGGATGTGCTAAACCACTAGCACATGTCTTGTATTGAGGCACTTTTTGTCTTTTCCAACCTAGGTGGCACTAGGGTCGAGTTATTTCAAGTGAATATTATTGCTTTCAACAATATAGTTGACATGCCATGATTTGTTTTCCTAATTTATTGCCGACCTTTCCACCTAGTGATTGATTGGAGGATTATGCTATTCTAGATAACTCATAACTTGCCCTATCATGAGTTATCCTATTATGGCAGCTAATTCACACTTGCACATACATGTTTCTATTTAGCTGGGCTTTTCTTGGTTATACCTTTGACCACATGGGTTATTTTATTTGCTTTCCTGGCCATTCAAAATCTCGATGGGGTGGAATCATTGTTAGGTTTGTGTGTTGTTTCACTTCTAGCTTTGCAACAAGAGATGGAAAATCTTTCTTGGCCAAGTTTGCAATTACTTTTTGGGACTCTTTGTTTTTATTCTAGTTTTTGAAAGTGAACAATTTGTTGTTAGAGAAAGAATATTAGAGAAAGGAAAAAGGGAACAACCTATTTTTCATAGAAGGGTTTTGATAAGAAATTTATTATGTGTTAGAATTTAGATAAGTTATAGGAAGTTTGAACTATATATAATTTTTGCAAGTTGTATTAACCTACAAAGTTAATAAATTTACTATAATTCAATATTATTACTTCCACACTACATATGAATATGTTGATATATTGGTTTCTAAAACAAGTCATTTTCTATTAGACTCCTTGGTTTAGGTTGCATTAAGTGGCATTAGAGCAAGTTTCTTTCTTGGTTTGATTGTGAAGAAGCTCTAAAAATTGTTTTGTGTGTGGGTGTGGAGTTCTACAATTACAAAGAGTTTGAGTAGAATATATGGTGCATAGAGGAAGATAGAGAGCACCTAGGGTTGCATATATAGTAAAGATGTTGAGAGGAATTACTACTAGATTGGATGTGTTGAACACACAGAGATGCTGAGAGTGGGGGTGAATCATCATATACAATTTAACTTAACTAATTTATTTGTAGAACAAATCAAATTACTTAGAGAGCAAAAATTAAAACATGCACCACATTAATCAACACTTTTACACTAGGATTTTTATGTGGAAAACCCAAAAATGGGAAAAACCACGGTGAGTGTTAGCTCACACTATAATGCTCACTGCTTATAAAATTTTACAACATTGTTTTAGGGCTACAACCCAAGGAATCTACAACTCCATGTTGACTTTGTTTTAGGGCTACAACCCAAGGAAGCTACTACTCCCTGAAGAAAGCTCACTGCTACAAAGAATTACAAAGATAACCTAACTATGAACTACCATGAAAGAAGCATCTGACTTATTTACAACTAATCCATTATACTGACTTCGCACACTTCATACTAGTCATTCTACTCTATAACATTCGCACACACTTCTCCTCTCCACAAATGAATTTGTTCTCCTATATATATCCTCCGCAACATCTCAAAACATTAATTAGGTTGGCACCAAAAAGACCTTTAGATAAAAACATCTAGTTCTCTATGAGTCAGCATCAAGCATATTCAATATGAAGTGAAAATGGGTTGCAGATCATCACAAATCACAATAGGACCCAAAACATATCACAACACATCCTTCAATGTCAAAAAAACTGACCAAGTTCCACCACACATGAAAGGAATTGGACGGTCGGCCCAAACAACAGTACCACTACTAATTGACCATATTCACATCAACTAATTGACCATATTCACATCACTGGGGAGAAGCCAAAAACATTATGCTGACCAAGATTTCAATCATATATCTTCTCAACACTATCCATACACCATTCTCTTGAAGTATCTAATCAATATATGCATCCGCAAAACAAGGAACATGTTGAACTGATGAAAAAAGGGCATTCCGGACTAACTGTGACACATCAAAACTTAGGATATTGCATTGCAAACCACCAAATCAACTGAAATACTCATGAATGAACTTGTGAAACATTATGAACATATTCTTAGATCTGCACAATCATATCTATCATTTCTAGAGGAATGTAGAGACATTTGACTTAGTTGCACTATGATCAGTATTCATGTATACATAACTTAAGGTGACTTGAACATCTTGTGCGGTAAAGGAAATAAGAAAGAATTGCATGTGGTTCAAACTTGATATACTATGAAGTATGTAGAGTCTCTGTAGACACTCATATGGATGTTCTATACCTTCTCCATCTTTCGCAAGTACTCAAACATGTGTTCTATAGAATACTTCTACATCTGGAACAGTTTGTATTATTTCTGTCATTTGAAAGTTGACCTTGCAGACCATTAGAGTACTCGATACTACAAGGTAGTGTGCATTACACATCTCCAAACATATTTGCAAAACCGCATGGGAAAAACTTCTCTTCCAGAGGAATGCAGAGCATTCCAACAGCTCCCACCATTGCTTTACACTATCAAGTCGTGCAGTCCAGAACACTACCACTTATAACTTTCTTTGCTGAAGGTGTAATGAGTTGAAATCTTGGATATAGCATGTTCATATGTCAATCAACTTATCTTCTGAACTATAAGACTAAATCTTGCACTGCAAAGGAATGTGAACTAAAATGTTGTAACTTTGCCTTAGGATATACACTATGAAGGCCTTAACCAAACTTTTGCAACTTTTCTCTAAGTGCGGTACTCCAAACTGATAAGATATCATTGTAGTTATATAGAAAACATGTTAGAATAGGTTTACATGCCTCTGCATCACATTTAGACATCAAGAAGATTACCATTCTTATACTTGGACAATTTTTCTCCATCTGCTAGGTCTTCTGGACTGACCTCCCTTAAGCATGTTGATCCTATGTCTTTAACTTAGTCAAACCATCTCTCTCAAATTTTTGACTGTCTGTCAGATTCAACCATCTCTAACCTCAGGTTGACACATATAGAGTTGACATCAATTACAACACATATTGCGAACAATCTCCCCCTTTGTCATTGATGGAAACACCACAAAATGTGTACAACCACTCTCCCTTAGATGTATATTCCTCTCTCTCCCCCCTTTGATATCAAGGACAAAGGGCCTAACATCTTATAATATCCCAAAATTGTATAAACTCCCCCTTACTATATAATTTCTACAAACAGAACTCCCCCTGAGATGACAATGCCTCAAAAAAATGATGCTATGTACACAGTATGACATTACTGTCCTCCTCTAGTCTATATACATCCAAATTTTTCTTATCTACAATACTCTTGTGACTCATTTGGAAGGTAGAATGGCTTTGTAGATTACCTTGAGTTGTGTAAGAGTAGATGCCCAAATTACTTTGTCTAAGGTAAGAATATGATTTTGACATTCAAATTGCATGCATAAGGCCTCAACCTCGTCTATGTTGCTTGGTGTCTTCATCTTCTACTCAATCTTTTCAGCCTCACCTAGCAATCCGAATAATGAAGCAAGTTTCAGATTTACTACTTCCCTCAGCTGACCAAATTGATTCTTTATCTATTCTCTTTGGTCCTGTAACTGTGACAATTGTGCATGAAGGTTTTCAACATGTGCTCTAGTTGCCCCATTCTTGTCTTTTGACAAGTCATATACTTCGGCCAATTTGGAGATTTGTGACTCAATGGAGTCAATATGAGCTTTGATGTTCTTTATGGAGTTAGGTCATTTCAAGCAAAACAAGTATAAAGTAGTGGCTTCATCAATGCATCCTTTAAACATTTTCAAATTTTCTTGTAGCTTATTGTTTGCATTGGCACACTTATCAAACATCTCATCTAACCTTTTATCATTCATCTTCTTTAATACCTCTTGTTCTGCTTTTTTCTCAACATGAGAAGAGTGATCCTTAAAAGAATCCATTAATAGCTTCAACCTTTGCTCTGAAGGTAGAGAGGAGTCAATGATTACCTTTGGTAATCCTTCCTGTATCAGCTTCACTACACCTTCAACCAAACTAGTTTTCTTTAGGTTTTCTCGCAAGAACTCCTTTCTTGCAGAGGCATGCATGATGTCTCCAAGCTGTAGTTTGTGAAGGGGTGAAATATTTTCCAAATCAACTTGCCCTTCAAGAGTGGTAATTTGCAGGAGTTGTGGTGTAACCACTAGTTGAAACTGCATTTACAAATCTAATAGGTCTTTGAAAGAGTCTGACCTTGAAGAACTCTGACCTATATCCCCAGAGGTGTCCTTAGCTTCCTCATCTTTCTTCTCCTCTATTTCAACCTGATCCTTTTCATCTTGTTTCTCCTCAGTCTTCTCTGATTCATCCTAAACTTTCTCTTCCTATTTTTCCCCAGGGTTATCCTCTTTTCTTTGGTCATTTTTCCCTATATTTTCCAGAGGGTTGTCATGTTTTGCACCAAAATCAGTGTTCTCTAGAGGGGGTGCACTTACTTCCTTTGTATTTTGTGTTTCAGTATTCTTTGGAGGGGATGTATTTATTTCACCTTGATCTCCTGAGTTTTGTGCTTCTGAGTTTTCTAGAAAAATAGTCTCCTTATCTTTCTTAGTCATGTCTCCTCTATCCTCTTTGTCATCAAAGGCTGACAGATCTATATCTTGAAGAGGTACATCTGGAATATCTAGAGGAACTTGTTCCTCAACTATCACCTTAGCATTCTTCATTTCCTCAAGAATTTTTGTAGTTTTCTCTAATGTTTCCTTCTCCAATCTCTCTATTTCTTCTTGGTATTTTCCCATCAAAATATTTATTCTCCTTTTTGTTCTAAATTCTTTTGCTTTTTTTTGAGATTCCTTGATCTTTTCTTCATCAGTGATGGATGGACTGACCTTTTCAATTGCATGTTTTCTCATCTCAACCTCTTTTCCCATGGCTTCATTTCTTTTGTTAGTGAGTAGGTATGCAAGGCTTGCAGGAAGCTGATCAATGAACTCAATTAGGGCCACATTGAAGGCCATCATGTACCTAATTATTTATTCCACAATTGTGGCTTTGTCATCAGCATGCATTTTATCATAGAGATCTCCAACTTGTTTCAAAGCACCATGTTGTACTATAGCATTCACAGTGGCCTCAAGCTGTAGAGGCTCATGCTCCAATTCTTCTTGAGACATTTCTTTTAATTTCTTTGCTTTTCTCTTTCCTTTTCCTCTGGTGGTTTCTACTTCTTCCCCTCCTCTTGCTCTTTTCTTTTTCCTTTCAAGCATACCAGATTCTTCTTCTTCTTCTTCCTCTTCTTCTTCATCTTCTATGTTTACCAGATTGATCTTTCCTCTCTTTGCTTGGACCTTAGGTCTATGCTTCTTTGTCTCTGCAGTCTTGGTTTGTACCGGAACTTCAGTTGCAATTCTTTTCCTATTGGGAGGTGTAGGAGTAGGTTCGAAGGATTTTGAAGAGGTGGCAATAGTAGGGACAAGCCTACTCATTCTTCTAGGATTTTTTGAGGCAGAGGTGGTTGGAGGTTCTTCTACTGAACCCTCAGGAGTATTAAGAATTTCCTCCAATTTTGATTTCATCTTTTCTACTTTTTCTTTCACATCCTTCATGGTTGTTTTGTTAGTGATCTCATCATAAGTTCCAAATCTTTCTACAATAGGATCCTTAGACTTACTGAGAAGCATATCAACATAACCAATCAAATCATTTTTAGACACTTCATAGGGTAGGGTGTTTATCCAAAAATTCCTTGGTTCTACTACCTCCATATAGCAATTATCCTTGTCCACCATGAATGTTATATCATTTTTGTATTTTTCAACTACTTTTCTTGGTATCCTTTCCCTCCTTTGCATATCAGTTTGAAAAGTTTTGAAGAATCCCCAAAATAATGTGTCACAATGTTTATGATCAAGAAAGCTATGCATATAGTCCTTAATTTGGTGTGCAACAGGGGTATCACTTTTCCAAACCATGCCCTTCATAGCAGGCAATTCCCCTAGAAAATAAAACATAAGACAAATGATTAAGGAACCATACCAGAATTTGTATATTGAATCCTTTGTTCTCTTCAAACTGTCCAACAACTATTTCCATAAGAGCTCACAGAGGTCATAGTCCTTCCCTTCTTTCACCATTTGATGGGCAATGTAGATTGCGGTAGCAGTAGCAGTCTCCTCTATGTTTGTGTAGTATACTTTATAAGCAATGCCCATAGTGGCATACCAGACCCCTAGATCTTCGATGTCATCCACAATTAGGGTCCTTTTATCAAATTTTGCTCCAGTAAGTCTCATCACCTCCTCATTCTTCACAACTTTCAATATAGGCACTGGTCTTAAGGAGCACAATCTGGTCACAACCCTGATGGCTTCCTTAGTGATCATATGAGGTTGGTCAAGGCAAAATAAGTCCTCCTAAATCTAACTTAAGGAAATCCTGACCCAATCTTCCTCTTACCAAAAAATAGGGAAACCCTTCCAAATATCTAGTTGTTTTGCTTCAACATTTACGAACTCTGGCTTCAATTGAAAATAATCACCTAGCAAATGATCATTCCTAAATTATTCTAGCTTTAGGTGATCATATTCATCCAGCTGTGAGTGGATGTATATCCAGACATCTTCTGTATGCAATGTTGCAAGTATGAGGTGAGCCAGTGTTGTCATTGATGTCAACATACTCATATTGCATTGACAAGAAGGATTTGATGAGCTGTGTGCTGAGGATATTGAGAAAATTAGCCTCAGTCAGGAACAGTGAAGAACAGTGATGAGAAGAAGGCAAATGTACTGTATAGGATGAGAACTAGAGGATGCGGATTAAAGGGTTAGTAGATATGAGTCTTGAGATGCTTCAGTTAAGATTTCAGAGGTCCGCATGAAGATCTGAAGGAGTTGTGGCTGTCGGTATAGAACCGGTTCCGGCAAGTATCCAGAGGTGACAGAGGATCACAAAAAGGTCCGGTGAGGTCTGGAATTGTATTATCCTAATCTGCGGATTGGACGGAGTGTTTGGGATGTCCTTGTGATGTGTCATCCTGATTTGTGTATGATTTGGAGGTCCGGAAGTACCCCTTTCATTATGACAGTGGCGACAGACTGTGTTCTTGAAGTTCCGGATGAGGAAGACAAGAGATCCCAGTAAGTAGAGGAAGTGCGGATGTATCCGGACATTCAGACAGGCTTGTGAAGGTTCTTGGATCATGTTTAGGTTGTGTTGTCGGTCCGCATTGATGGTAGAGCCCGGAATTGAAGTTATTCTTCCGGATGAAGTTCTTGCTCTGTTTAGCCGACCGGATGAGTTGTTCATCCTACGAATGTTCTTGTGATGGCCGACCGGATGTGTTATTCATCTTGCGGATACTCCTATGGTTGTTTGCTGACTTAGATGTTTGTTCCTAAGTCGATGTCTTGTATAAATAACGGGTTGTGAGTTCATTTCAAAGTGTGGTGTGTGGATGAGTGTGGCATAGCGAAGAAACGTGCGAAAGGCAGAGCAGAGATTGTTGGGCTTAATTGGAACTGATCCGGACATGGTAGAGATGTCATTCTCCAGTTCAAAACTATGATTTTTATCACTTTGTAGACAGTGTGTCTCCTTGTAGGCAGTGGGCCTCTTGTGAGCAGTGTGCTCGGGCAGTGAGCCCTTATTGGCATGTGCCATTCATTTTTCTTTATTCTTCTAACAGAGAATAATTCTTGGGTTAATCACCCCGTGGTTTTTCCCTTAACCGGGTTTTCCACGTCAAAATCTTGGTGTTCAATGTGTTGATGCTTATCTGCTCTTGTGTTTATGTATTATGCTTCCATGGATGATTATTTGATATGCTGCTAACTAACAACAAAGAATCAAGTGTTTGAAAGAAGAAGAAGTTTTATACAACTGATTCACCCCCCCCTCTCAGTTGTATGCCCTAGATCCAACAATTGGTATCAGAGCTAAGTTCCTCTGATAGGAGCTTAACCGCTTGAGGAGATCCAGGATGTCATCATACAAGAAGGATAGTCCGAAGTTCGATGGAACCAACTTCACTCTCTGGAAAGGTCGCATGAAGTGTCACTTGGAATGTATGGGAAAAGCATACTTGGCTATGATTTCAAAACCATATGTACCTCCACAAGGTGGTCCGACAACTCTGAATGAAATCACAGAAGCTGAAAACAATCTGCGGACCAAGGAAGCTCTTCTAAGCGCATTGAATGACTCAGATCTCTCGAATGTCATTGACCTACCAACTGCATATGAGATTCTAACTAAACTGGAACTTCTGTATGAAGGAGATGAGTTTGTCAAAAGTGCAAGGTTGCAAAGTCTGAAAGGGAAATTTGAAAGATTGAAAATGAGAGATGATGAAAACATCACTACCTTTATGCCAAGAGTAAATGAGCTGGTATGTGGAATCAGAAATGCTGGTGGAACTTTAGATGAAAATGAGATTGTCTGCAAAATCCTAAGATCCCTTCCCGCCGCCTACAAAATCAAAGTTGCTGCCATTGATGAATTCAGAGCCCACACAACTGTCACAAGAGAACAACTGGCTGGCAAACTAGCTGCATTTGAAATGACCGAGTTTGGAGATGATCCTCCCAAGACCGAATCTGCTTTCAAAGCCAGTGCCTATGTGAAAGGCAAACAGAGATTTGATCCGGGTGAAAACTCATCAAGGAAAATGTCATGGTATGATCAAGCAAGAAGAGACATGGAAGAAGAAGAAGCAAAAACAGCTCAACTTGAAGCCCTCATTGCAAAAAGACTGCCAAGAGGATCCGGTAAGTATGAAGGAAAACTACCCTTTAAGTGTTTCAACTGCAATAAGATTGGTCATTTTGCCTCAAGATGTCCGGAGAGATCTGCAAGATCTAATACTCACAGACAAAGGTTTCAAAAGAATTGCTATTATGTTCATGAAGAAGATGACAATGAAGGAGTAACAGATGATGAATCAGAACTAGGAAGCAAATCCGGAAATGAGTGGGTGTTTATAGCCATCAAGGAAGAAGATTCAATACTCTCTGAATCTGTCAATCACAAAGTTGTTGAAAAAGCCTTGGCTGCTCAAGTGGAAGAAAAGGATGATTGGGTTATTGACAGTGGATGTTCTCACCATATGACTGGTGACAAGAATAAGTTCTTAGACTTGGAAAGATATGAAGGAGGAATGGTAAAGTTTGGTGACAATTCTGCTGGCAGAATCAGAGGTAGGGGAACTATTTCCTTTGATGGTAAGAGCAAAACAGGTAATGTACTGTATGTTGAAGGATTGAAGCACAATCTTCTCAGTGTTGGTCAGTTAGTGGACAAAGGCTATGATCTCCGGTTCAAGAATGGAAAATGCAGAATCTTTACAAGCTCCGGAACTGAAATTGCATCCGGTACTCAGACAAAAGGTAACATCTTTCATCTGGTTGGTTCAAATAAAAGTTGTTTATTTGTCCAAATTGATCAGAGTTGGTTATGGCATAGAAGAATGTGTCATGTAAATTTTGATAACATCATCAAGATAAGCAATACTCAGGCTGTGAGAGATCTTCCAAAATTGATGAAACCTACAAATAGTGTGTGTAAAGAATGTCAGTTAGGTAAACAAAGCAGAGTCTCTTTCAAAAGCAAAGATCAGTCTTCTACCGGATTGTTGGAATTAGTACATACTGATCTATGTGGTCCGACAAGAATCAAGAGTCTGCAGGGTGATAGATATTTCATGTTGTTAATTGATGATCATTCCCGGATGATGTGGGTTACCTTTCTAAAAGAAAAATCAGAAGCTTTTGAGAAGTTCAAAATCTTCAAAGCTATGGTGGAGAATCAAACCGGATTGAAACTAAAGTGTCTAAGGTCTGATAGAGGTGGTGAATTTACATCTGGTGAATTCATTGACTTTTGTGAGAAACAGGGTATAAGGAGACAGTTGTCTGCTCCTAAGACTCCACAGCAGAATGGAGTAGTTGAGAGAAAGAACCGGACCATCCAGGAAGCTGCTAGGACAATGATGTTGGAAGCAAATGTTCCTCAAATGTTTTGGAAAGAAGCTATCAGCACCGCAGTCTACACTCTCAATCGAGTTCAAATCAGAAACAACACCGGTAAGACCCCCTATGAACTCTGGTTTGGCATCACTCCTACTGTGAAATATTTCAGAGTATTTGGTAGCAAGTGTTATATTAAAAGAGATGAAGATCTAGGAAAGTTTGATGCTAGAAGTGATGAAGGAATTTTCTTGGGTTACTCCACTCAAAGCAAAGCATACCGGTGTTACAATAAGAGATTGAGGAAGATGATAGAAAGCACCAATGTGAAAGTTGATGAAGGAATTGAGAAACCTTCAAGATTTTATGAGCTTGATGAAGATGACCAAGACAGTGTTCAAGGAACTCAATCCTCTCCGGTGAGACAGAGTCAGCCTGATCCGGTAAATCAGGAAGAAGAGATAGGTTTGAATGAGCCTGATCAAGAAACAGCAGTGCTGGATACTCCCAAAATTCTAAGGTATGTAAGACTGAACCACTCTGAAGATCAGATCATAGGTGACAGAAGCAAAGGTGTACAAACTAGAAGGAATATTGCTCAAAATCAGGATGAATGCTGTCTGATTTCAAAAATTGAACCTAAAACAATAAATGAAGCCTGCAATGATGAAAACTGGACCAAAGCAATGGAAGATGAATTGATGCAAATTGAGAAAAATCATACTTGGGATCTTGTTCCCAGACCTAGAGACAGGAATGTAATTGGAACCAAGTGGGTCTTCCGGAACAAACAAAATGAAGCTGGTGAAGTAATCAGAAACAAAGCTAGATTGGTCTGCAAAGGCTACTCTCAAATAGAAGGAATTGACTTTGAAGAGACTTTTGCTCTGGTGGCAAGAATTGAAGCAGTCAGATTACTTCTTGCATTTGCTGCTTTCAAAGACTTCAAGGTATATCAGATGGATGTCAAGTCTGCCTTCCTAAATGGTGATCTGGAAGAAGAAGTCTACATTGAACAACCGGATGGATTTCAATTGTCTGATAATAATGATATGGTCTGCAAGTTGAAGAAAGCTTTGTATGGATTGAAGCAAGCCCCAAGAGCATGGTATGAAAGGTTGGATAAGCATCTTGTGCAGATTGGATTCAACAAAGGAAGAGATAGTATGTGCAAAACTTTTGCAAATCAGATGAAAAGCGAGTTTGAAATGTCTATGCTTGGTGAAATGAATTTCTTCTTGGGTCTGCAAATTACTCAAACAAAAGAAGGTATCTTCATTTCTCAGACCAAATATGTGAAAGAATTGTTAAGGAAATTTGGTATGGAAGACTCAAAGCCAATGAACACTCCTATGGCAACCGGATGTAAGTTAAGCAAAGATGATGATTCTCCAAAGGCAGATCAGACAAAGTATAGATCAATGATTGGTGGATTGTTGTATCTCACTCAAACTAGACCAGATATAATGCAGGCTGTTGGTCTAGTGGCAAGATTCTAGGCTGATCCTAGAGAATCTCATGTTATGGCAATCAAAAGAATTTTTAGATACTTGAAAGGAACAGTTGAGTATGGTCTATGGTACCCTAGAGATCCGGATTTCTCTCTTCATGCTTACACAGATGCAGATTGGGCAGGAGATGTGGATGACCGGAAGAGCACTAGTGGTGGAGCATTCTTTTTGGGGAAGAGATTGGTTTCTTGGCTAAGCAAGAAACAAGATGCAATATCTCTGTCTACAACTGAAGCAGAATACATTGCAGCAGCAGGTAGTTGCACTCAAATCTTATGGATGAAGCAGATGCTAAGAGACATCAAAGTTGAATATGAGAAGCCTATCACAATTTTCTGTGATAATTCAAGTGCAATTAATATCTCCAAGAATCCGGTATTGCATTCTAAGACTAAGCACATATCTATTAAATTTCACTTTTTGAGAGAACAAGTAAACAAGGAAGAAGTCAGATTGGAGTATGTTCCCTCCAAGGATCAGATTGCAGATATCTTTACAAAACCTCTTCCCAAAGACTCTTTTGAATATCTCCGGGAGAAGTTAGGGGTCATGGCCCCTCCGGTGATGAACTAAGATGCACTGATGTGCATCAGTCCGGTGGCTATCACAGTCATATCTTGTGATCCGGACTAATGGGGAGCTGCAACTAAGGGGGAGCAGCTGGTATGATTCTGATGTATGAGAATAGCAAGTATGAGCCCTTTGCCATTGATGTCAAAGGGGGAGAGAAGACATGTGAAAAACAAGCGGTTGATGATCAAAGGGGGAGCAGTAAAGGAAGAGAAGACATATGAAAAGTTGAAGTGTGAAAAATAAGTGGTTGATGATCAAAGGGGGAGCAGTAAAGGAAGAGAAGACATATGAAAAGTTGAAGTTCTTGTCTTAATGGTTTTTCACATCATATGTTGCCATCAATGACAAAGGGGGAGATTGTTGCAAGTATGAGGTGAGCCAGTGTTGTCATTGATGTCAACATACTCATATTGCATTGACAAGAAGGATTTGATGAGCTGTGTGCTGAGGATATTGAGAAAATTAGCCTCAGTCAGGAACAGTGAAGAACAGTGATGAGAAGAAGGCAAATGTACTGTATAGGATGAGAACCAGAGGATGCGGATTAAAGGGTTAGTAGATATGAGTCTTGAGATGCTTCAGTTAAGATTTCAGAGGTCCGCATGAAGATCTGAAGGAGTTGTGGCTGTCGGTATAGAACCGGTTCCGGCAAGTATCCAGAGGTGACAGAGGATCACAAAAAGGTCCGGTGAGGTCCGAAATTGTATTATCCTAATCTGCGGATTGGACGGAGTGTTTGGGATGTCCTTGTGATGTGTCATCCTGATTTGTGTATGATTTGGAGGTCCGGAAGTACCCCTTTCATTATGACAGTGGCGACAGACTGTGTTCTTGAAGTTCCGGATGAGGAAGACAAGAGATCCCAGTAAGTAGAGGAAGTGCGGATGTATCCGGACATTCAGACAGGCTTGTGAAGGTTCTTGGATCATGTTTAGGTTGTGTTGTCGGTCCGCATTGATGGTAGAGCCCAGAATTGAAGTTATTCTTCCGGATGAAGTTCTTGCTCTGTTTAGCCGACCGGATGAGTTGTTCATCCTACGAATGTTCTTGTGATGGCCGACCGGATGTGTTATTCATCTTGCGGATACTCCTATGGTTGTTTGCCGACTTAGATGTTTGTTCCTAAGTCGATGTCTTGTATAAATAACGGGTTGTGAGTTCATTTCAAAGTGTGGTGTGTGGATGAGTGTGGCATAGCGAAGAAACATGCGAAAGGCAGAGCAGAGATTGTTGGGCTTAATTGGAACTGATCCGGACATAGTAGAGATGTCATTCTCCAGTTCAAAACTGTGATTTTTATCACTTTGTAGACAGTGTGTCTCCTTGTAGGCAGTGGGCCTCTTGTGAGTAGTGTGCTCGGGCAGTGAGCCCTTATTGGCATGTGCCATTCATTTTTCTTTATTCTTCTAACAGAGAATAATTCTTGGGTTAATCACCCCGTGGTTTTTCCCTTAACCGGGTTTTCCACGTCAAAATCTTGGTGTTCAATGTGTTGATGCTTATCTGCTCTTGTGTTTATGTATTATGCTTCCATGGATGATTATTTGATATGCTACTAACTAACAACAAAGAATCAAGTGTTTGAAAGAAGAAGAAGTTTTATACAACTGATTCACCCCCCCCCTCTCAGTTGTATGCCCTAGATCCAACATGCAACACATTAGAGGGAACGGTAGAAAAATCCCCATCCTTAGTTATCAGTTTCAGTGGACTTGTATGGGCGTTTCTTAAATTTCGGTCTTGGTCTCTCCACAACATCAACTACTACTAGTTTTTCCATGACAATTCTTTCAGTAAACAAGGGTTTACCTGTCAAATTTGAAGAATAACTAATAATTTTGTTGCTAGGGTTTGCACTCAAGCTCTACTGGAAATCTTCTTCTCTCCTTTGCTCTTTTACACACTTGCTTTTGTTCAAATGAGTTCATTTTTTAATCAAAAATTGACTAAATAAGCTTCTCACCAACCCTGGTTGCTCCACATTGATTACAGTCTCTGTTCTAGTCCTAATCAGCTTTTTTCTAAACAGATATCAATGATCACTCAACAATCCTTTGCAAGGAGTCCATTTGCTCTAGAAATTTGATCAAACATCATGATATCACTAGACAGACATATCCATATCATTTTTGGCCATTATGTTGAGGAATTCAACATCTTATGCATTCAGGGGTTTGAAAATATTTGCAGTTGTAACTCCCCATGAACCAATACTTCCTCCTTTTAATTTTTGGAGGATCCATCTGCACTAGACAGAGATGCAAATGCTTCCCTTCATTTTCTTCCTTCTTCCTCCATGTCTTGTTCATTTCATTCTTTTGTTGAGCAATATCCACCTTCTTTTGAGGAGCAGGTCTTGCAGTCTTTCCCTTGCGGAACCTTGCAATGTGTCCTATTTTACTGCAATTTTAGCAGGTGATATTGGTTTGCGGAGCATAACGACCTCTTCTCACATTAGATCTATAATTAGCAGCCTTATGACCATACTTGTTGCATGTGTAGAAGTAACCATAAAAGAATTGAGGAGTCCTAACATTGTTCTTGCTCATGAAACCATTCCTCATCACTTTGCTTCTATAATCATTAGCCTTATGACCAACTTTGTTGCAAGCATAGCATTGACCATGAGATGAATGAGAGTTTACATCATTGTACCTTGGAGCCCTAAATGAATTTTGATTCATCTTGCTTCTACATTCAACAGCCTTGTGACCAAACTTATTACAAGCATAGAAATTACAATTAAAAGCTTGAGAGTACCTGATAGGATCAGTTTGTTTAGGAGCAGGCTTTCTGAAATTATTCTTCTTATTTTTCCTTTATCTCCAGACAAGAGTGAATTCATCGTATTTTGCATCTCTGGAGGCATTCTTCTTAGGATCTTCAGTGTAGGATTCTTCCTTCTTTGTTTCAGACTTTCCTTCTATTTTAAAGTTATCATATAAGTTTGCAAATGCACTGATTATAGGATTTTTCCCTTTTTCAAAACCCAAACCAAATTTTTCTTTTGATGGTTTTTGAGAGCTAATTATTTCATCAAGAATGTCATATCCTCTTTTCAGTTTTAACCCCTTTTCAATTTGTTCTTTTACCTTTTATAGTTCTTTTCTCAGAGTGACAACTTCTTCCTCAAGTTTTGAACATTCAATAGCTTTCTCGTTGAGCTTGATGTTTAAGCAGTCTTCAATCCTCTTTCCTTCTTCAACCATGACCTTCCAACTAGAGATCATATCTGTTGCCTCTTTGAGTTTAATGTCACATCCTTTATCTCCTTCTATTTGAGCTTTCAGTTTGCCAATCTCTTATTTTGATTCTTTAGCTCATGTCTTCAATTTTACAATTGTCTCCTTTGATTTTTCAAGCATGTCCTCATATTCTTAGTTTAGTTCTCTAGCTTCATCCAAATCTTTAAGTGTTGACTGGAGCTTACCTTCAAGGTCTACCTCATATAAATTTAAGTCTCAGCCTTCAGGTTCCATTGCTTCTAGATCTAGTTTTGGAATAAATACACCATTATCCATAGCTTTAGATTCTATGTGTTCAAGTGTGGGATCTACCTCAGCTATTAGGCTTATCAAAGGTACTTGGCTCTGATACCAATTGTTGAACACACAGAGATGCTGAGAGGGGGGGTGAATCAACATATACAAAAACTTAACTACTTTATTTGTAGAACAAATTAAATTACTTAGAGATCATAAATTAAAACATGCACCACATTAATCAACACATTGACATGAGGAATTTTATGTGGAAAACCAAAAAATGGGAAAAACCATGGTGAGTGTTAGCTCACAATATAATGCTTACTGCTTATAAAAGTTTACAACATTATTTTAGGGCTACAACCCAAGGAAGCTACAACTCCCTTCTGACTTTCTTTTAGGGCTACAACCCAAGGAAACTACTACTCCTTGAAGAAAGCTCACTGCTACAAAGAATTACAAAGATAACCTAACTATGAACTGCTATGAAAGAAGCATCTCACTTATGTTGATGTTGTAGTCCTCTTTTCTGTACAATTACTCCATTATGCTGACTTCACACACTTCATACTGCTCATTTTGCTCTATAACATTTGCACACACTTCTCCTCTCCACAAATGAATTTGCTCTCATATATATATTGTCCGCAACATCTCAAAACATTGATTATGTTGGCACCAAAAAGACCTTTAGATGAAACGTGTAGTTTTCCATGAGTTGGCATCAAGTATATTCAATATGAAGTGAAAATGGGTTGCGGATCATCACATATCACAATAGGACCCAAAACATGTCACAACACATCCTTCAATGTCAAAACAACTGATCAGGTTCCACCGCACATGAAAGGAATTGGACTATCGGCCCAAACAACAGTACCATTGCTAACAAACCATCTTCACATCATCGAGGAGAAGCCAAAAATATTACGCAGACCAAGATTTCATACACCATTCTCCTAAAGTATTTAATCAATATATGCATCCACAAAAAAAGGAACATGTTGAAATGATGAAAACAAGGCATTCTGGACTAACTGTGACACATCAAAACTTAGGATATTGCATTGTGAACCACCAAGTCAACTAAAATACTCATGAATGAACTTGTGAAACATTACGAACATATTCTTGGATCTGCACAATCATATCTATCATTTTTAGAGGAATGCAGAGACATTTGACTTAGCTGCACTATGATCAGTATTCATGTATACATAACTTAAGGTGACTTGAACACCTTGTGCAGTAAAGGAAATAAGAAAGAATTGCATGCAGTTCAAACCTGATTTACTATGAAGTATGTAGAGTCTTTGTAGACACTCATATGGATGTTCTATACCTTCTCCATCTTCTTGAAGTACTCAAACATGTGTTCTATAGAATACTTCTGCATCTGAAACAGTCTGTATTAATTCTGTCATTTGAAAGTCGACCTTGCAGACCATTAGAGTACTTGATACTACAAGGTAGTGTGCATTACACATCTCCAAACATATTTGTAAAACTGCATGGGAAAAACTTCTCTTTCGAAGGAATTCAGAGCATTCCAACAGCTCTCCACCATTGCTTTACATTGTCAAGTCGTGCAGTCCAGAACACTACCGCTTATAACTTTCTTCGCTGAAGGTGTAATGAGTTGAAATCTTGGATATAGCATGTTCATATGTTAGTCAACTTAGCTTCTGAACCATAAGACTAAATCTTGCACTGTGAAGGAATGCGAACCAAAATGTTGTAACTTTGCCTTAGGATATACACTGTGAAGGCCTTAACCAAACTTTTGCAACTTTTCTCTAAGTATGGTACTCCAAACTGATAAGATATCATTATAGATATATAGAAAACATGTTAGAACAGGTTTACATACCCCCGCATCACATTTAGACATCAGGAAGATTACCATTCTTATACTTGGACAATTTTTCTCCATCTACTAGGTCTTCCAGACTAACCTCCCTTAAGCATGTTGATCCTATGTCTTTAACTTAGTCAAACCATCTCTCTCAAATCTTCCACTATCCATCATCTTTAACCATCTCTGACCTCGGGTTGACACATATAGAGTTGACATCAATGACAACACATATTACCAATAGAATGCAACAAAGGAAACACAAAGAAGATGAGTACATGTGGATGATGTGAGTGATGATGATAAAGAAGTAGAAGGCTGACAATTGGAAGTAGAAGACTTGATGGATGGATTAGAAGGTAGGTTTTTTAGAACTATTTCGAAGATAAGTAGTAAACTAAGACTATATACTCTCTACTATAGTTGAAGTCTAAGCACTAAAGAGTTTATAGATTGGACTTCGAAGATGGAGAAGCATTTTGATTATGAATCAATAAAGGATCTATAGAAGATAAAATTTCTCTGCACTAAGTTAAAAGGTCACATATCCTTGTGGTGGGACCATGTAAAAATAGAGAGATAAAGAAGAGGAAAGGAAAAGGCTAAGTCTTTGGATCGAATGGTTGTAAAACTAAAGGTCAAATTCCTACTAATAGATTATCAAGTAAGTTTATTCAAAAAAATGTAGAATTTAAAGCAAAAGGAAATGAATGTCAAAGACTATATAGAGGAATTTTACAAGCTCAATATTTGTGTTGGCCATGTAGAGGATGAAGAAGAAAAGATCTCAAGGTATGTTAATGGATTTCAAGTATCAATCTAAGATTAGTTCAGTATGATTAGAATGAGGTTGGTAGAGGAGGCATATCAATATGCTTTAAAGGCAGAAGAAAAGTTGACAAGGAAGCAACAAAATAATTTTAGAGGAAGAGGGTGATCTAGAGGTGGTAGAGGAGAGCATGTAAATGAAGGAGAAACCAACAATTCTCAAAACAACAATTACAATCAAAACTTTAAAAGGGAATAGGGCATTCTTCAAAAGGAAGAGGTTATTGTGGAAGAGGAAGAGGTGGAGGATTTACCAAAAGTTTTTATAGTTGTGGTGAGGTTAGTCATAGGGAATTTGATTATCCATAAGTACAATAAAATAGTGGAAGAGTAGATGAGCCAAGAAACAACATTGCCTAAGTAGATGAGAAAAGTGTAGCTTCACCCAAGCATGCAAAAGATCCAAAGCAAGGAGAATTGTTTGTGATGAAAATAGTGTTGTTAAAACTTGATAAGAAAGAGAATGAATTGATACAAAGAAATGGTTTATTTAGGACTTTCTGTAAATTTGGAGGAAAATGCTACAAAGTTGTTGTTGATGGTGAGGGTACAAACAATCTAGTGTCTAAGTAAATGGCAGAAAAGCTTAAGTTAAAAAGGACTAAACACCCAAAGTTGTACAAGATTTTGTGGCTACATAAAGGGTACCAACTCTTGATAAGTGCAATGTTCAGTGAATTTTTAGATTGGTGCACATTGCTGGTTATTTACCTATAGAGAGTTCCTAGAAAGTGTTAGAAATGAATGTGAACAACTATAGAATGGAAATCTGATTTCAACTGTTATAATAATCTGATGCAGAATCAAATAGATTTTAGAGGAAATCAAATCAGCAATACAAATAAATAAAGGAATAGAAGAACTAAACACATAACACAATGTTTACGTGAAGAAACCCTTTTGAGAAATAACTCCACACAAGAAGAGATGCACTAGTCTATATTAACTTCAATAGAGATTACAATACATCACTAACGACCTCCTCTTTAGTCTTAAATCCAGCAACACATGTTTTTCCAGTCTCAACTCTCTACTACACCACAGTTGTAAATATAATGCCCTCATTAAAAAGAATGTTACCATCTAGGGCAAAAAACCCTAACATAACTTCTACAGTCACATCTACGACCTAATGATGAACAATCCAAACTAACTATGAAATTACAATATTTTCATGTACTAGGATCCAAATGTGGCTGAAATAAGATTGTTGCTTGGTGAATACATCTTCCCTTATGGAAATTTACAAACAACATTCTTAGTAATTAATTACATAGGATTTACAAGGTTGATGGCACCTTAATCCTAACAGAAAGAGTTTATCTGTAGAATGACAAAACAACGTTGATTGTCTATACAATAGGATGCAATGAGTTTTAGGTGTTCCAGTTTAGCATGAAGATTTATCTACATGCAGTGGTGTTATGGTAGCAACCATAAGTCATTTGGAGGAGAACTTACAACTACATATTAAATTGAGTGTTACTAGAAGTATGTATGGTTATGCAGGTGCACATGTGACAAAGTTAGAGTACACGAGACAATATATAGGAGCATTATTATGTTTTGGAGGATGTTCTGAGATACCAAAAACAAATAGGAGCAATCAGAAAGATGTCCTTGTTATCGTAAGCTTAATACTAGTTGTGGTGGTTGTACATGAAGACATGTTCATACTGAGAGTGTTTGGCCAACAACTATGTGATTCCTAGTGTGCATAAATGACTTCTCCTCTACGGTGACTATCCAATTGGAGACATCATGTTTGGTAGTATGTACAACATGTTGATGTCATTGTATGATTGTGGTATAGTTGTGTGATAGTTGGTATTCCATGGGGTGGTTATACAGCTAAGATGGTTAGTGTTCCATGTGGTAGTCTTAGTGACTATATATGACTGCTTATACAAATGGACCAAGGTTGGATAGTGTGTGTATGTGATGGTAGATGTTGAATACTCTTGAGGGGACATGAGTTTGGTGTAATCTATTTATGATTACAAAATAAGGGATATTGTAAGCCTATAAATTGAGACTTTGTAAAGAAAATTGTTGTATTGAATCTTTGTATTCTTGATAATATAACTATGATAGTCCTTTGGTGGTGGGCTTTATTCTCATAAGGGTTTCCCACATAAATCTAGTGTCTCACATGTTTCTTGTGGTTGCATACTATTTCATGTGTTCCTTTCAATATTGCTAAATAGATTGTTTAAATACTATTATATGTCCTTTGATAACACAATCTTAAGTAGTTCCTCTATTGTAGATATCAACCAACTATAACAAGGATCTTATTCCCAACACATGTAAGGATGAAATCTTATGTGATGATATGCCAATGGATGCTTGTCATGTTTCTAGGCCATGGCAGTTACATTGGAAAGCTATACATGATGTTAGAATGAATACCTATACCATTGGGAAAAAATGTAAAAAAAATTACGTTGAGTCCATTTAAAAGTAATGGGAAAGAAGTGGACAATGGTCGAAAAGTATGTCTAGTTTTTTAAAAATAGTTTATTAAAGCAGATGAAGAAAGAGAGAACATGTTATACTTTCATTCCTAAACCTGCAAAGATTAGGATAGAGAATAAAATCGAAGAACTTCTGCTAGAAGTAAAGGACTTATTGAAGGAGTATGCTAAAAAAAATTCTAAGGAATTATTGGATGGGTTGCCACTATGACAAGCATTAGCCACCATATGGATCAAGTCTCAGGAATAAGTTTATCAAACAAGGTGGCATATAAAATGACACCTATGGAAAATTAGGAGGCAAAGAAATAAGTCCAAGAGTTGTTGGACAAGGGTTAAGGGAGAGTTTGATCCTATGCATTGTACTAGTGATACTAACACCCAACAAGGATGGAGAATAGTGTATGTGCATAGATTCCAAGTTGTTAACAAGATAACAATACAGTATAATTTTTTGTTACCTTGAATCAATGATCTAATGGATTACCCAAGTAAAGCTAAATACTTCACAAAGATTGATTTGAAGAGTGGGTATCATTAAATTTGGATTTGAGAATGGGATGAGTGGAAACTACATTTAAGATAAAGGATGGATTGTACTAGTGTCTAGTTATGTTTTTGAACTAACTAATGCACCAAGCACATTCACAAGGCTAATGAATGAGGCATTGAAGTTGATTCTTAGTGAATTCGTGCTTGTTTATTTAGATGATATTTTAATTTTTAGTAGAAGAAAGGAAGAATTCTTGATGCATATGGGATTGGTTTTACAAAGATTGAAAGAAAAAAGTTATTGGTGAACTTGGAAAAGTGTTGTTTTATGGAGTTAGTGTATTTGGAATTTGTCATTTCCCGAAAGGGTTTGTGGATGGACCCAGAAAAGGTAAGGGTTATTGTAGATTGGTCACCACCAAATAGTACATATGAAGCAAGAAATTTTCATAGTTTAGTGTGTTTCAATGGAAATCTCATTAAAAAAATTACTGGTATTTGTGTATCTATCAAGAAAATAATGAAGGATGGTTGGAATGTGTTTCATTAGATAGGTGCAGTAGAGAAGAGCTTTCAAATTTTGGAGGAAATGATAGAACAATTGGTTTTAGCATTACCAAATTTTAATAAATTGTTTCAAGTGGACATTGATGCAAGTGGGACAATGATAGGAGTTTTGAGCCAAGTAGGTGAGAAAAATGCTTATTTCAACAAGAAGTTAAATGAATCCAAGAGGAATTATCTAGTCTACAACCAAGAATTTTATGCAATTGTCCAAACACTAAAGATTTGGAGCAATATTTGCTACACAAAGAGTTTGTTAGACTATACATAAATCATCAAGAATTACAATTTATTAATTGCGAAGGTAAGTTGAGTCAAAAATACATGAAGTGGGTTGAATTTATTCAAAACTAATCTCTTGTTTTAAAGCATAGAAGTCATAGATCAATAGGGTAGCCGATGAATTGAGTCAAAAGTGTCTTTTATTGAATGAGATGAGGGTAAAAGTTGTTGGGTTTTACTCCATGAGAGTTATATGAAGATGATTTAGATTTTAGAGGAGCATGCGTAGTGTAGAAGACTCATATTGATAGGGGCATAATTCCATGGCTAGAATATTTTATTCAAGGAGGTTTATTGTTTAACAAGTAGCATTTGTGCGTACCTCAAGTTTCAATGAGAGAAAATTTAATGAGAAAATCATAGTGGAGACCTCGTAGACATTTTGGGATAGAGAAACACATTGGCACAAGTATGTGAAGGTTATTATTGGTCAAGGATGGGTGCAAATATGAAGAATATTGTGCAAAGTTGTAGAGTTAGTCAGGATGCCAAGGGAAGAGTTAAAATATAGGTCTATATCAATCATTTGCTATATCAAAGACATGTGAGCATGGACTTTGTTCTTGGGTTGCCAAAAAATCAATAAGGTCGTGAAGGTTGCCAATAAATCAATGAGGTAGTGACTCTATTTTTCTTGTAGTCGATATATTTTCAAAGACAACACACTTTATACCTTGTAAGAAGACAAGTGATACCACACATGTTACTACACCATTCTTTAGAGAGGTAGTTAGATAACATGGTTCTCCAAAGAGTATTGTTTCAAATAGGGATATAAAATTTGTAGGCCATTTTTGGTGTGCTTTGTGGAGAAATTTAGATACTAAGTTGACTTTTAATTCAACTTGTCATCCATAAATGGATGAAATATAGTTTACCAATAGAAGCCTCAAAATTTGTTGAGATTCTTGACTAGAAAGAATCCAAATCAATGAGATTTAATATTGGCACAAGCTGGATTTTCTTATAATAATTTAGTAAATAGGAGTACAATGAAAAATCCTTTTCAAACAATATATGGTTACAACTCTCTAGAGGTAGATGAATTGAGAAATACTATAGATTTTGGAAGATAGAGTACCATGGTTGAGGATTTTTCCAAGTACATGCAGGAGTTGCATAATGAATTAAGGAGAAATTTGGAGAATAATACAATGAAATACAACCAATATACTTATCTCAAGAGGAGAAAGCAAGAATTTTAGGTTGGAAATATAGTTTTAGTTTATTTACAAAAGGAGAAGTTTCCCCTAGGAACCTACAACAAACTAAAATGGAAAAAGATTGGACCATGTAAGGTCTTAAGGAAATTTACATCAAATGATTACAATATTAAGCTTCCAGAAGGAGTGGACATTTCCCTAATTTCTAATGTTGTTGATTTGTACCATTACCATGAAGGACAAACAAGTTAAGAGGAAGGTATAGTTTCAAAATTTCCAACTGAAGTATGGATACAACAGCTGCCTAAGAATGAATAGGATGAAGTTGGGACAATGATAAACTACTGAGTGATCAAAAATAATAGGGGAAAAGAGTACATCTAATACTTGATAAAGTGGAAGAATAAAATAGTAGATGAAGCAACATGGATGAGTACATATGAGGTTGTTGAACATGGAATATTAGTTTCTGATTTCACAAAATCTTCACGAGCCTTAAGCTCAAGGTACATTTCACTTGCCCGACATGTCTAATGCAAGAGCATCTAGGTCCACAAGCAATCCTATGTTGCCAAAAATAGTATTAGGTTATTTTTCTCATTTTCTTCTTTTGTTTGGTGTGTTTGTTGCCTAGTAGTTTCTTATCAACTTGCATTCTTGAAATGCTGCTATAGAAAGGATGCATGTTTCCAAGAAATTTTTGACCTTCTATAGTTGTGCTATAGGCCATTTTGAGTTGCTATAGGTCAATCTCTTGTGTTAAAGGGATGCTTCAAGAAATGTGACAAGAACTCTGTATTATGCTACAAGACAAGTGTATGTGTGATATAGTGTATTACCTTCATAATGACTTTAGTGTCTTGAGGTTGCAACAAGGAATATGAAGACCATATATATGTATTAATGATGATTTATATGTTGAATTGATTGGATGAGTGAGAATATCTATGTTGATAGCTATTTTATCCATTGAAAGTGAATGTGCTAAACTATCAATGCATGTCTTGTTGTATTAAGGGAATTTTTGTCTTTTCCAACCTTGGTAGCACTAGGGTCAAGTTATTTCAAGTGATTATTATTACTTTCAACAATATAGTCAATGTGACAATTTTTTTCCTAATTTATTGTAGACTTTTCCACCTAGTAGTTGATTGGATGATTGTGCTATTTTAGATAGCTCATAACATGCCCTATCATGACCTCTTATTTTATTCTTCTATTGTGGTGGTTGATTTACACTTACATGAACAAATTTTTGGGTTATACCTTTGGCAATGTGGATTATTTAATTTACTTTCTTGGCTATTCAAAATCTTGATGGAGTGGATTCATTTCTCAAGCCACTTGTTCCACTTTTGGTTTTATGATAGTACCTAGAAAAACTTTCTTGGCCTAGTCTACAGTCACTTTTTGGGACTCTATTTTTATGGAAGGGTTTTGCTGAGAAATCCACCATGTGTGTAAGAAGAGATAGCTTATAGGAAGTTTCTATAGCTAATGCAAAACTGTATAATTTTTTTGCAAGTTTTATTCAGCTGGAGAGAGTTAATAAATTTATTGTAATTTGATATCATTACTTCCATATTACATATGAATGTGTTGATTAACTATTGAGCTGCTAGATTTAAGATTAGGTCATTTTTTTAGACTCCTTGGTCCAGGTTGCATTATACCATAAACACATATAGAAACATTATGGCAAACAAGATATACTAAACATGGGAATAATACATATAAAAACACTAAGCATGGCTAACATGGTGTTGGTAAACAGATTTTTTACTGCTTCTTTAATAATGACTCCCAATTTTAGCAATAACAAACTGTACCAATCAGTTGGACAATTTCATGAATTGCCCTCTGAAAGTTTTAGAAGGTACAACTCCCTTTGTATGATTGAGTTTAAGGTTTACTAATATCCTTTTAGACTAAAAGCGGGAAAGGCATTTTCTACAAATATGAACTTTCAACTAACCACAACACACATTTGTATTGCAGGCAAGGACTTTATTCACAACAATAATTTACTTGATTTTCCTCCAGATGTACGAATGAAAGAAACCAAAAATCAATCTTCAGTAATTGGACCACCACCTTCATCAAATTCTAACATAAGAGGGAAGACACTCCAATAGCAATAATTTTATAAAGAAGCATGTTATTAATACTTCATATAGTAGAATGTAGGTATCTAAATTCAATACATCACATATTTAACATACGAAGAATAAATGAGAAATACTTAAAGGAACAATAGACTCACTGCCAATCCTCCTCTGGTATTTATGAAATCAATTAACCACATACACCATATCAAAACATCCCCCTTACTTCTCCAAAACAAAATGTTTTGTGAACTAGTCTTGAAAAGCAAATTTCGCCAAAAGATCCTTTCTTCTCTTTTACTTATTCATTATATAGTAAAGAAAAGAACTAACTTTATCGTACAACTATTTATGCAACCAACAATATATAATAAAACAAAGTCCAAGAGAAATTAGATGAGATAAAATCTTGAATAATAAATAGTTTAACAAAAATAAAGATAGTTATGAAGATATTTCATTGTCTTCTTTGTCCACCATATCAGACTTCTCTGGTCCATCTACAACCTTCTTTCTTGCCTCACTCCTTGCCCTTTGAGATGCATCCAATTTGGTCTGGAGAATTTTGAATTTGGCTAGAACCGAAATGATTGTTTTGTTGTCAAGAATGCTAGTGATTGTCAGCCTTGTCCTCCATGTTTGCAGTACACTACTAGCCTCTTCATTTTTCCTTCTCATTTCTGCAACATCCTTATTAAAATTAAATAGACAGGCTGACACACTACTTATCTTTTCCATAGGATTCCCTGTAGCATCTTCCTTCACCTTTAACTGTTCAGTCAACAAACCTTTAAAGGTTTGTTTGATGACATCCAATTCCAACATATCAGATTCATTATCATCATAAAGATCTACTCCCAAGGAACCACAAGCACTTCCAAGGTCAAGCAAGTAAGACCTATTATTCTTGGCTATGTTTTTCAACTCATTTATGCATTGTTTTTCCATCTGTAACTTCTAATCCACAGCAGCTAACCATTTCGTTGATTCGTTATCTTCAGGTTTCTCAATGACCTCTGCGACAAGGATGCTAGAGTCTAGCTTAACCATGGCAGTTAGATTGTTTTTAGCCACATTCAACATGGGTTCATCTTTCTTAACTATTTTTAAATCATTCAAAACTTCTATCTATTTATTATAAATTTTGACATATAGAGTAAAAGCATCATCAATAAAAAGAAGGCCATTAACTATTACCTTCTCAACCAACTCCTTTACTCCATTCCCAAGATATTTATATCTGATCAAACACTTATGTAGTCAAACCCTTAGGAATACCAATAGTAGCATCCAATGGCTGGGAGTTAGTATCAACAATAGATTTAATGTATGAAGTCAAAATATGTACTCGATCCTACAAGACTTCATTCTCCTTTTCCTTCTCTTCCAATCTGGTGGCTAAAATTTATCAACTGATAACTTTGCAGTATGAATATCACCTTGCACAGAAGGTGGCCCCAAATTCACAATGCTTACCTGAAAATCATCTGGAAATATGTCTTTCATCTCTTTATCTACCATTGGTTCTGCTATTTCCACATATTGATGCTTGGAGACTGGATCTACCATTAATCTAGACATTCTTTTGGCTTTCTTTGGGGTAGACTCCAGCTTAAGCAATCTAGCTACTACATCAAATTCTATATCAATAATATGAGAGTATCTCCTTTTGTTCCCAACCTCTATTCTCAACCAAGTTGGGGTGGTAGTCACTGAAAAATCACCTGTGACCCTTTGAGAAACTTTATCAGGTTTAGGAGTATTGTCCATTGCTAGCTGTTGTTGGGAAGAAGAGGGAGTCTGGAATGATCCATCTTGGGAAACATGAGGAGAGGATACATTTTGGTTTGCATGTGTTGTTGTCTCCTCATCCTCTTCGTTATGCAACCTCTGTTGTTGTTGCCTTGGTGCCTTATCCACCTGTGGATTCAGACATTTCTTGGTCCTCTGTCTCTTCATGGGTGTTTACACACTATCACCAACAGAAACTTTAGAAGGTGTTTCTTGTTGTGGACCATCTGAACCATCATGCCTTGTAGTTATAGATGGTAATCCAATATCTTGGTTAGTGGCATGAGTGCTAATGTTAGCACTATCTATGGATACCTGTGGTTGGGCCATAATTTACTCCTTAAGAGGAGAACCTGCATCATCAACACATAACTTAGAATGTAGCCACAATTGACTTCTATGTAACACAAAATGAGACCTATATTTAAGATTTGTGACTTTGTCTACACCCCATCAATCTCAAGTAAGGGTTTGGCACTTTCAATAGCAAAGGTAGGGTCCACTACATCAGAGTAGTCATCAACCACATCAAGAAACTTCCAGCCAAGTCTATAAATTTTAATTTGATCTAAAGCTAGTCTAGACTAATCTCTTCTTTTGACTTCATACTCATCCGCACAATATTCCCAAAAGTCTTCCAATTGAGACCTATGCTCTCTCAACATGGGAAAATACATTTTTTTCTTCACAAAGTCCTTACTATCAAAGAAACTTCTGGAGCCATAAGACTGAAAGTGAAAGTAGGCCAACAACTTGTCTACATTCTTGGCATTTTTTGGTTTGGTACAGGTATAGTGAGTCAACTTCAGTGGGAATGGGTACCCTCTTTTCTTAGAGTCATAGTATTTTTCCCTGCCAAATAGGCTTGTCTGCACACTTCTAAGAATATCACATAATCAAAAGCATATCTTGGAACTTTTAGTGGGGGAAACTCAAAACCACCTATTATGATATAGGTAAATTTATAAAACTGAATGAAATAACTACCAAAAGTCATTATCCAGTTGGCTGCCTCAGTTGAGATCTTGACCTCAGAATTTTCCTAAATTCTCCTAACCATGAGCATTAGAAAAGCATCATTTACTCTTTTGTACACTTTATTTCCATTCTCCTCTTGAAGTTGAGGAAAGTAATCATACACCTGTACGTTTGGGGCCAATGGCCTTGCTACCTCCATCCCTGGCCAATTCTGTTTTGTGGTAGCCAACAAATAAATCAAATATGAGCACATATGAAATTTCCCTTTATTGTGAAAATTGACCAATTGGTCATGTAGGTGGTCACTTATTAGTCTAGACCAATCAATGAATTGTTTCCCAATACAAATCGCAATGATAAACTAACACATCCAATTTTTAAACTCATCACTCTTCTCACTAACCATCACCCTATGCAGTAGAGTGATATATATGAGATGTCATCTTTAAAGTGACATCTAACTAGGGTTTTGGGTAATTGTGAGACTCCTTTCTTTTCCTGCTTTAGCCAAGTGGTAGATATGGAATTTTTACACATCTTCTTCTTATCCAAGTACATGTCTGTGCCAGTTTCCCATGTTATATCAACATATTCCTCATGTACAAGCAGGCCCAGTCTGTCACTAACAACGTCGACAGTTATCTGTAGAATGGTTATGCCGCTCACTGTTCGGATTTATCGAGTCTCAATGTGGGAGTTTTGGATACAATCCATAATTAGATCAGTGCACTTCATGACTGAAGGGAAATCGCCAACATGTGCCAATCCACTGTTTAATGTCTTCTAGGCAATTGGTGACCTAGGATTGGCATTTATCCTGGCCCAAAATTTAGTGAGGTTGAAATGTCTCAAGTCGGTATCTTTGACCCCCGCTAATTCATTCTCGACAATGAAAGAAATGTCTAAGCCTTGGGATTTATACTTCATCTTGCCCAACCCAAGTAACCAGTGGGTAGGATTTTCAACTAGGGTTAGGCACAGGAGACTACGGTTAAGTAATGGGAATCTATGATTAGCAGCTGGAAGAAGTAGCGTTTCACAATTCATGAACAAGGGGGAAGACCACAAATACACCCCCCTTTCAGCTAGCTAGTAATGTTTTTTTTTTAATTTGAAAAGGAGAGAAGACTAGGGACTTACCTTAATGGTGACACTTAACTGGAAGGAAATGGCTTGATTGACTAAGGTTGGACTCCCCGTAATGACTTTCTCGCTAACAATTGTGAATAACGCTTTAAAGGAAGCTTTTTACTTTATAAGGTAACAAAACAGGGTTTAGGACATCAATACCCCTAGCAATAAATGTCATCACTTGACTTACCAAAGCACTTTGTCAAAGGTCACATTTCTCTTTCATCGGTGATTATTAGCTATCACAAAACTCAGTTATCAATGAAATTTTGTTTTGGCGAACACATTTTCAATCCCTTCTCTTGCTTTATCACCAAAAAATAGTGTTCGCGAACCTCATGTATGCCTAGTTATATATATACGCATCCATTGCTTTGTCAGAGATTTCAGAAATTCACAAACCAAGCTTGAAATTGTAATGCAGCCAGCAAAATGTGGTCTCCATGAACTTTATTGAGCAAGGTTGTAACCAAAGACATTTCTCCTTTTATCAGTGAGGGATACTCAACAAACAAGGACTATCGTCTTACCAGGAAACTGAAGAAAAATGAAACTTAAGAACCAAACTTAGTTCACAAAAAGGATAGAAAGATGATAAGGGGACTCAGCGAGACTAAATGTTAGTCAGGTTATCAGGAAATTGGCGAATCATGGAAAACCATAACTTACGAACCAAGTTTGTAAGTTCACAAAAACAAGAAAATACCAACTAACGGGAAGTAAGACAAATAGCCCTTGTAGGGAAAAATAAGAGTTTGAGAACTAAGAAATTTGTCGATAGAGTTCGTAAACTCAATATCTTTCCGACCAGTTCGCCGATAAAGATATTCTTCGACAGAACAAAGAGATAAGTCAAGTTTTGAAAGTCTCGAGTTTGCCGATAGAACATTATAAGTAGAATATAGCTCAACTTTGAGTTCGAAAAGGGGACAATTGACTGATAAAAGAAGAAATGTAGGACTAAGACTTAGAACAAGACAATAGGATGAAGGGAAAATAGGGATGAAACAAAATTTTCAATTTTGGGGAAACACATGGAAACATATTATGATTACAAGAATCATGAACTATAAAGGAAACACATAATAATCATAATATTAAATAAGGTACGATGGGTACAAGACTAAAACAAAATAGCTAGGAACAAACACAATCACCATACTCTTCATGGCTAACATGGTAGAACTAAGGAGAGGAAGGAGGAAGAAGGATGCAAGATGATCACATGATAAGAGATAGAGATGTATGGATGGATGTGTCTAGTCTGCATAGGAAGGGATACCTTAGAAAAGGCTGGATAAGATAGATAAGATAGAGTGGGCTAGGATAGTTCTCTTGATGATAATGACTCTAAGGTTGCCACCCAAATGACAAGGCTAGGCTAGGCCAAAAGTAAAATGGATATTGATAATGATGGTGATGGTAATGTGGTTAACACCCAACTATATATAGTTGCCACCCTAGACTAGCTAAATGGTTAAATGATGATAATGGTTATGTGGTTATCACCTAATTATATGTAATCGCCACCCCAAACTAGGCCAAGCCAAGCCAAAGGTAAACTAATACAAAGGGATCACACCACCCAAAAAAAGATAAAATGGTGATTTCAAAGGTTATGTGGCATCCACCCAATCTAATTAAGAGGCCAAACCATGCTAAAAATGTTGATGGTATTGATATCATGTGTAAATAATGTGTAGTGGATATGCCTCCCCTTAAACTAATTGGCAATAGGAACACAGCTAGTCAATTTAAGATAGATGGTAAGGGGATAAAGGATAAATGTGTCAAGGCATATGTGATGATGGGATAAATAGAGGAAACAAGGAAGAGGGAAACATGTAAGTGATGCCCCCAATAATGGAAAAGAGATAAGATTCCTTAGGATGGCCAATATTTGATGGATAATCATCATGTGTCATATAGGATAGGTAAACAATAAGGAGTATAATAAGGAAAAGATAGTGGCCAAAGAAGAAAGGAACATATAACCGAGGTAATGTCCCAAGTTCTATGTGATAAAGTAGATGATTGAAGGAGATACCCCTGGTGAGAGGAAATGATGATAAGTGTAGGAAAAGAGAAGAAGGCCATGATCAATGAAGAGATGAAGCTATCTAAATGTTGAATGATTTGATGTAGATTTAATATGTAAGAGGGGACAGTAGGCAATTTCCTCAAGGGAAATATCAAAATGAGGTTATAGAAGATGGGAAAAAAAAGGATCAAGAATAGTGATCAAACAGGATGATAGATGTGGCTAATAGTAGAAAAGTGAGATAGGATAAGCTCGTACTAGGATAGAAATATGATTTTATATATATATATATATATATATGAGAGACATTAAATATAGAGAAAGATGGGTGCATGAACCAATCATCATAACTTAGATCACAAATGTCACCCTAAGATTACACACCAATTTTATGAAGTTTGTCTAATCATAATCCTTCATAGGCTACATATGTATACAAAGTTTTGAAAGGTAGATGAAATAGGAATACAATGTAAATCATATAAGAAAGAAGAAATGTGGGGTATAAGTGAGTGTAATACTAGGTTGCCATAATAGTTCAAGCAACGAGCTAATGAGTAGTTCTAGATTTCAAAGATAAAAGAAGACAAGTGATTAGGGAATTGTAACATCACTTTCCGCCAGAATTAACTTAAACATGTAACTTAAACAAGTCATTAATTAAGAATGGATTACAATATTAAAAAAAATGAATATAAAGAAACATATTCTTTTCCATCATTTAAGCATGTTTATCAGTCAAGATATAGCATAGCTTACAATCTAAAAAGTCATTACAATCCTTAGTGATTACCCATCACTAATCAATACAATATATGCTCTAGGCATCTTTGTCAAATTTTTAAATTACAATAGATCAATTGGTCAAAATGCAAACACTGTATCTGGAATCATTAACATATGTCTTCATAAGCCTCGACTTGTCTCATGCTTGGGAAGGAGAGCATCATCCTGGTGCTTTTCCTCCAACCACGGACATGTGGTCCCCCGCTCATCTTCCTAACTGGAAGAGGCCCTACCCTTCACGGAAAGGTTAGACATTGGAACCAATTGGATAGCCATCTAAGTAACTAGTGTTGTGTCCTTCCTAATGTCTCATGGTCACACACTATAGATCCACTCTAACTTGTATGACACTGCTGGAGACACTAGGCCATCTGGATTACTGTGGACCAACAATGCATGCAGAGACGGATGCATTACTTTGGCCAAAGTTTTCATACAAAGACGTTACGCAATGAATGTCATTGTATGTCCACCACCCTAACTTGACTTATAAGCTGTCATGTGCTACATTCAGTTCTTAATGACCTTGTCCTTTAGGTCTAGTATGAGTGTGGGATTAATTCGAATCACTGTCCAAACTTGAACATTCGACTCCCATCAAAAGTTAATTATAACAAAATAGGTTACTTTTGTAATGTGGAACTAGTGACTCCACGTCACCTCGTTCCATTCAATTCATTTCAAATTCAAACTTTATGACCATCTTGGTCTCCCGTGTTTTTCATATCGATAGCATTTCATCACATATGATGAAGTTGATTTCATGATACTCAAGGCATACCCTGCCTTAGTAAAAATATATTAGTTTATTAAGGGTCAATAGCTCTTATTTTCCAAATGAGCTCATGGGGTTATTCACCAACCCAATAGTTTATAAATAAGTAAAAGAATTTATATCTCATAACGTTATTCGTTAAGTCATAATTCAGTCACATATAGAACTAGTCTATATTCTTTTATAAACTTATTCCCAACTGTCTCATGAAGAGACTATGATCATAAAGATCATACTCCTTCATAATCGAAGGTTCATATAACATTCATAATAGTTTTAACAGCTCTATTTGTAATTCATTGTCAGCTACTCATGCAAGTCCAACTGGGTTTAGTTTGGGTGTTATATACACACCGATTTATAATTGCCTTACCAGCAATCATCACAGTCAATGGACTGTGTTTATAATATTAAAAGCTTCCATAGTTAATAATACAGTCGAGGGACTGCATGCAAGTATTAACGCCTACACGACTATCATTAAAATCATATGATTGTATCCATTATCAACTAACACATGGAGTCATTCTTAACTCCCTTCGAGAGCTCATAGGCTCAGCCCTTGTCATCATATGACATGGGTTAAACAAATATGACAAGAATACATGCTTAACCACCGTGGCTTTGAGCTCCATTTATCATAATGTATCATACAATACAGTACGATCTAGTTAAAAGACTCAAGGCTCATTCAAGAAAGAGATAATCTTTACAAGGCTCGGTTGAGCGTAATCTCAAGAATAGTTACATAGTTTCCTAGCTCAGCTCACAGCCTTGTGCATAGTTTCAAAGAAGTTAAATATGTTTTCAGCTTAGCTCACAGCCTCGAGCATGGTTTCAATAGTTACTGTGTCTAACAAGATCAGCCCATGAGGCTTCGAGCATAAACACAACTCAAAGTTGTCTTAAAAGGGTTCGGCCATATGGCTCCCAAACCATAGCATATATGATATTTAAAAACAAGGATAGCTCGACCAATTGGCCTGGAGCCACGACTCAAAAGAAATATAAACAACATGCATGGCACGGCCTTGCAGGCCGCATGGCTCAAATTTCTAATCAATAACAAGAAACTTCATGTTTCCCAGTTTACCTGAGTCAAGCAATAGATTGAATGTAGTCCCAGTCTGCAAGTCTTTTCACTGCTCACAACTTCCTCCTATCACTGTTCTCCCTCGAATAATTACGCCACCCACTTTCTTTTCTAAAAACCCCTAGAAACCAACCTCTGCCCAATTCACAGAAGTCCTTCCTTTTCCAAAAGGAGAGCCTAATACACAAAAGGTAACCGATCCCAAACATGTCAATTTTGGCTGCCAACTACCTTTCCACTCGGTAGTGCCCCTAAAAAGGTGGCCTGATCCTTGCACAACATGGGATGGTTGAGCTTGAAGCTCCCATCGATCTTCATGATCAACTAAAACCACTTAAGAATATTCCATCGAATACAATTATCAAAATAAGTAAATAACAATAATATCATTATAGGTAACAACCTATTAAGAGGTTTCATCCTTGACAAAGGATTATCACAAGAGATAATATTCATAAAAAGAATTCACATTATTTACGTCAATTTTTGGGGTCGAGTGATATTCCCCCGAAATCGACTATTCCCATTAGTCGAAAGACTAGGAATAACATAATGACCCTGAGAATAATAAGTAAGAGAGACCTCCTTGTCTCTAAATATTATTGTCTCTCAGCTAAGAATGATGTTCCCAAAACATCGTCCGGTCATCACAACTTGTTGAGACAACTTCATCGACAAAAGAATAAACCAAGAACATAGAAACAAAAGACAAGAGACATGACACGTGTCAACTTACGAATGGTTGAGAAGGACATAGGAGCCAATTACTCAGATGGCTAGTCAACTTATGTTTTCACAACATCTAACCCTTCCTCTAGGATGATACTGTCCTTCCTTCTTCGAAGGACGTTCGTTTCTCCTGTCACACTTAGGACCACAAGATTACAATCAGTGCATCATTATCAAATCTCGTAATCATAAATTATTTAATTTACAAAACTATTTAACATCTGTTTCTACTTCATAATCAAAAGTTAAATCAGATATTTCCACAATATCAAATCAATTAACTATGACTAATCCTCGTGATTATCATGCCAAGTTATTCATTAAGTCTAATTTGTAAATTGGGGATGTAACATGAATAATACTATGAGGGGATGGAGGGGCATGCTAAATAAGAAAATCAATGTAAGTTAATGCAAGATGTAAAAAATAGGAAAAAAAGACATCCTTAGCTCACAAGTCAATTCTAGACTTAGCTCAAAGATAGCCAGTCAATTGGATCAAGGGAAAAGAAAGGGAAAAGAAGAAAAGAGGATTCTCAAGCAAGAGGAATATACCTAGAGTAATTGTACCAGTTAAAGGCAATGCACTGTGCTAGTGTGAATATGATGTTGCGTTTGCTTTTTGAATTTGATGCACTTTGTATACACTTCAATTATTTTTCTTTTTTTTGCTCTCAATTGTCATTTGTATGCTTTGATTTTGATTTGAAGCATGTGTTTTGATTTTTCATATTTTTTCTTTAAATGAAATTACTCCACAAGCCTAACCCATGCAACTAGTTGGCTACAAGGGCTCGTCACCCTTTACTAGGCAAGTAACAACATGACATCTAGGTGTGCATGCAAATGAGTGGATATATTTTCAAGAATGCATCCCATTTCTGTAGGGTCATGTGTAGAACCACCAGAATTTTCTCTAGTAATGATGGTTATGATAGGACTTTCTTGGAGAATATTTACAAACTTCTTGTTCTCTATGTGATGACATCTATTGGAGGTTATGTGACTACAGTGTATGACAGTTATATGTTTATGCTTGAGCTATCTCCGGAGTACTTTTATCAAACTATATTTCTATGATATGAGACCCACCCTCAGTAATTACTAACCATATTATTTTGTGTTGATCTAGGATCGTATGAGTTGACTTTTGTATATTTTCCTCGTATGACTTATTACATGATGTGGATCTTATGATTCTTATTAATGACTAAATTGGTGATATGGTTAAGTTTGGTTATGGTTGATATGGTTTACGATATATACATATATAGCTAATCATGTGATTTCACCTTCCTTTATGCAATATTGTTGAATGGTATAGACATATGTTCTAAACAGAGATGTAGCAGGATTAACCATTGATATGATCTGATGTTTTATGCTGATATCTTGTGTAGAGATTTACTTCCTGATGGGATATTATGATTCAACATTATGTGAAAGTTTTGATTCTTATGAAATACTTCTCGTTATTAAATCCAATATTGTTACTTTTGAAATAGACTTGTAAGGATATGCTTAGTACAAGGGATCGGATTTTGGATGTATGTATTGATGTCCATCATTAGTGCTTTGGCTATGATATTTATGAAAACAACTGACATTGGTATCGAGTGTGTAGGTGCTTACTAGTCAATGGACAACGGGGAAAAATACATGGAGACCCTACTGTGAACAACCAGTTGAGCCGACCAAGTCCACTTGGAGTGACTTAGGTCCTTTGTGTTACATTACGTGTTGTCGTATGTTATGCTTTGTGTCGTATGTTGTCTCTTGTGTAGTATCATGTATAGTATGTGATGTGTGACTTAAATTGATTTATTTCTTTTTTTTTAGCTTCTTGTTAAGTGTGCAAAATAATTTAAAAACGCTTTTGCCATAATAATAATTTCTTAATATCCAAGAATATAGTTCAGGCACATGCTGGAGGGAAAAATTAATTGTTTAAAAAAAATGGGAAAGGTTGAGTCATCAAACAGGGTTGTGTGTTGTAAGGAGTTGAGAGATAGAGTTGGAAACTATAGTTAAAAAGTAACAAGTGTCTGGTCAAGAGGACAAGTGTTCTCTCAGGAGGAGAGGTGTCAAGTAAAAATTTCTATTTTTTCCAATGAGTGGGCGTTACATTAGGTATCAGAGCCAAGTTTTGCAACATTGGGAATTCTGGGAAGTGCTTAATGAGTCTAACCCTTCATGTGCATCAGTGTTAAAAACCAATAGTTCTTCTATAGGTTCCAAACTCTTTGCTATTGACTTCACTCCCTTAACGATGGATTGATTAATGACTTGCATAGTCTTGATGCTTATCTTCCCCAAATGATTGACTAGGATGACGATCTGTCCATGCATAAGCTGTGATTATGGTTTTTAGGACATTTGTATATATTAGCATGTATTGGACCTTGATCATGGTAAATTGAGCCTCCTATGCCTCCTGGGAAACTCAAAATTATGTGTTAAACGTAGTTTCCTTATGATCCCCTACATGTATATTTTCTTAGTAAATTCCCTTGATGTTGATAGTATAAATTATGATGTCTAGTTGCAATGAATTGTGGAATCTTCCTATTATGTTCATATGAGACTTAAGATTGAAAACAAATAAGAATGTCTTTCAATTGATTTAAAGTAAGAATTATGTGAATATTTAACTCTCTTTATAAAAAAATGGATGGTGCTCTAGTGGATTGAGACACTTCAGGGGATGTGATTACTTTGCATATTATGACTCGGGAGTTGAGAAAAGAAAATTTAATAGAGAATAGTGGAAAGAATAGATTGTTAAAATTTGGTCAACATCATGTTATGAATTCCTACAATTGCTAGTGTTTAAGTGTATTAACTTCTTGTGTATTTTGTTGTGTGAGTTAAATTGGATAGGATTCAAATCATACTTAGAGAAATATATGCTCTTACATGTGTGCTTTCTTGTATTTTTATAGGTGAAATCTAAATGTGAAAAGGGGATCGTAACATATACTAGATGAATTAGATTTAATATATAGAAATGTGAAAACTTTTGTGATATGTTGTATCAAATAATTTTCTTATATTACCCTTAAGAATGTATGCACTTTGTGTATTATATAAGTATATTATATGTTGAGCAATTAGGAATTCTCGATAATACATATTTTGATTTAGGTCATCCTTGCATTTTATCTTGAATATTGGGTTTGCATGAAGACATAGCTAAAACTTGAAAGCATAGCAAACTTATTCATTCTAGAAAAAGAGATAAAACTAGGATAGAATGAAGAAAACAATCACTCACCATATATGGTTTTCAACGCAATAGCATTCAAGTTAAATTAAATGAGTAAGACCTGGTGGAGCATAGGAAATGTAGTGCATGATATGACAATGAATTATAATTACAAGACAAATTAGGGGTCAAATTATGTTTTGTGTGATTCAAAATGAGATATTTATTTCAAAATGAGGTTGTTATGGAAATAATTAAGATATATTTGACTACTTAATGAATGAACCTAGTAGTAGGTGCAATAAGAGATTAATTTTCATGTGGTATAATGTGATGTATGTGGAATTTAACATGTGTTGTGATCCGAGAATACTAGTAAATGTTGTGATTGTATCTCAAAGTATGTGATATAGGATATCCAATTTGGGAAGAAGAGTTTAGTGGACATAATGTATGATCCACTTAAGCATGCCCTTGTGATAATTGTATACGTGTGAAAATAACCCTTACGACTTAGCAGAGAAATGTTAAAAAAAATTAATATGTTGGGAAGTGTTTGTATGGAGATGTGTGGGTCACCCTTTATATTCTTATGGGATGTGATGTTTAGTGTCGCCCCTATTTGAGGGCATCTCGTCATGGTCACTTAGGAGTACAGTCCCTCTTCTTCCCCAATTAAACCACATTGGTTGGTTCATGTTGTAAACCCTCTTCTTTCTATTGTTCCATGGGTTGAGGATAGACCTTAATGTGCCTTGAGCCTATACTCAGTTCTAGCTATAGACACTTGGTAGTTTATATTGATGTCATTGTGGAATTCTAGTTTTTGGGAAGCTACTATCAGTGATGAGATACTAACGCTACATTGGACATAGATAGTGTTATAGCATTTGATTTTGAGATTTGATAATGGTTGCAAACAAAAAGGATTGGTAACTTTGAGCAGTGACATATTATGTGCTATCAAGATGTTCAGAGAGATGAATTAGGATAAGTGTGACATGGTATTTGGGATGGCAACTTGATGAAATGACAGTTGTGTGTAATGATATAATAGTGAATGATACCTTGTTACAAGGATGATATGACTTCTGATGTGGCTATCAGTATAAGTATGAGGTGTATTGTTATCTACTTGGAATTATTACAGATGACCTTATACATATGTGATATATCAGACTCATGATACATGATAACCATACATGCTTGTGGGTTTTCTCTTGTGAGGGGGATGTCATATCCTATAGATGACTCATTTGTGGCATATGTCAGTGGACCTTGGTATGATGACAGGATTTTGGGTTGTGTGGGGCAGGTGCCTATTCATGTGGATTCTTCATGCAGATATATGATCAGGTTATTCTAGATTGTGTGTGACACACTTATTAGGACATGGTAAATTATTCGTTGATTTTCATGTGGTTCGAGAACCACCATACTATTCTGTGGTTTGAGAACCACCATATTATTCTATGGTTTGAGAGCCACCATATTATTCTGTGGTTTGAGAAGCACCATATTATTATGTGGTTTGAGACCACGATATGATTCCCCTCCTCCCCTTAGGTGATCTTGTTGCAAGGTCGCATGGTGTTCGTAATGTGCAAATTTCTAAGAGATTGTTGGAATATTTAATTATGTGTTGAATATTTTGCTTGCAAGCCAACAATGTTTTGTTATTTTGGGCTAATTGGCCATTTTTATGTTTGAATTAGTAATTTTGCCTCAAGGACGTGTTCTTGGATAAACTTGGGATAATGCAATGATTGTTATTTGATCTCCACTTCTTCTATGATTCATTATATCTGTTTTCTTCTACCTTATTGAGGTTTAATTTATGAATTTGCTTTACTTCTTTAATTTTCTCGTTTGAGGCACTTTAATGTTGTAATTGCTGGTATGTGTGGAGTGATGTGACTATTGTTTATTGTCATATCCTAGAGGGATCACTGGCAGGTTGTATAGGGGAGTTGATGGCCTGGGGAATCTTGTTCATACTGAGTTATGTATGGAGGGCTCCTACAGAGGACCCTAAGACCATCCTTCATGATCTGCTACTTGGCATAGTGGTATTCTACGTGGCATGGTTATTCATTTGTTATTCAGCACTATGGTATGGGTGATATTGGTATTTCCTTCAGAGGTGAGATTATGCGGTGTTACACTATTTGATATTGGCAATGATTCTACATTGCATGGTTATTCAATCATTGGTTATTAGCTCTATGGCACTATGGATTGCTCAGTGGTATATTAGTGTTGTCCTCCTCATAATACCCCTTTCTTGTTAAGCCTTGTGGTGTGATCCATGTGATGTCTTCGCGATGAGTATATATATTGTTACATGTGAGTCTGGTCTTTGTTGTGTGATTTACGTAGGAGAGGTATGTGATGAGAAGGAGACTCTAAATTTGAATGATGTGTTATATGTAGAATTGAGTTTTTGTGTTATGTGGGTCATTGAGTGTTGTTGAGAATCAGATGTTAAAATTTTTGACCTAAATAGAATATTTGACTTGATTCTATTCCTTAGATATAAATTCATTTATTCATGATGGTAGAAATGAGTTAAGGACATGCTTAGCTATTCAAAATGTGGTTTGTGGTTAATATGCATTGATATGACTTGATATAATATGGTTGCTTATTGTTATATGATGAGGTAAAATATTTTTTTAATTTAAATGGATTAGCCTCTTCTCTTAAGGACTTCCAAGAGGAAGTCTATGCAAGGGGGGGAGAATGCAGGGTCATGTGTAGACCCACTGGAATTTTCTATAGTAATGATGGTTATGATAGGACTTTCTTGGAGAATATTTACAAACTTCTTGTTCTCTATGTGATGACATCTATTGGAGGTTATGTGACTACAATGTATGACAGTTATATGTTTATGCTTGAGCTATCTTTGGAGTACTTTTATCGAACTATATTTCTATGATATGAGACTCACCCTCAGTAATTACTAACCATATTATTTTGTGTTGATCTAGGATTGTATGAGTTGACTTTTGTATAGTTTCCTTGTATGACTTATTACATGATGTGGATCTTACGATTCCTATTAATGACTAAATTGGTGATATGGTTAAGTTTGGTTATGGTTGATATGGTTTATGATATATACATATATAGTTAATCATGTGATTTTACCTTCCTTTATGCAATATTGTTGGATGGTATAGACATATGTTCTAAACAGAGATGTAGCAGGATTAACCATTGATATGATCTGATGTTTTATGCTGATATCTTGTGCAGAGATTTACTTCTTGATGGGATATTATGATTCAACATTATGTGAAAGTTTTGATTCTTATGAAATACTTCTCATTATTAAATCCAATATTGTTACTTTTGAAATAGACTTGTAAGGATATGTGTAGTACAAGGCATTTGATTTTGGATGTATGTATCGATGTCCATCATTAGTGCTTCGGCTATGATATTTATGAAAACAACTGACATTGGTATCGAGTGTGCAGGTTCTTACTAGTCAGTGGACAACGGGGAAAAATACATGGAGACCCTACTGTGAACAACCAGTTGAGCCGACCAAGTCCACTTGGAGTGACTTAGGTCCTTTGTGTTACATTACGCATTGTCCCTTTGTGTTACATTACGTGTTTTCGTATGTTATGCTTTGTGTTGTATGTTGTTTCTTATGTAGTGTCATGTATAGTATGTGATGTGTGACTTAAATTGATTTATTTCTTTCTTTTTTAGCTTCTTATTAAGTGTGCAAAATAATTTTAAAACACTTTTTCCATAATAATAATTTCTTAATATCCAAGAATATAGTTCAGGCAGATGCTGGAGGGAAAAATTAATTGTTTTTTTTTAAATGGGAAAGGTTGAGTCATCAAACAAGGTTATGTGTTGTAAGGAGTTGAGAGAGAGAGTTGGAAACTATAGTTAAAAAATAACAAGTGTTTGGTCAAGAGGACAAGTGTTCTCTCAGGAGGAGAGGTGTCAAGTACAAATTTGTGTTCCGTCCAACAAGTGGGTGTTACAATTTCAATGTGGCTCACAGTAGTCTAACTCTTTGGGAGCCAATAATTGATCAAGGAAATGACTACGAGATCAAACTACAAGCCTTTACAAAAGATGCACGATATTAGATATCAATAATTTGAGAGGGGAAAAAATAAACATGGACAAATCATGGAGTTGCTACTTAACACAGGGTACTTGGTGCAAATAAGGCTAATAAAGGGAATAATAATGGCAACCTAGAAGGTGAAAGGTAAGAAACTACTGTAGGCAAGAAAGCCAACATAAGCAAATGAAACATGTAAGGATATGATTACTAAGTAAAAGGGGATGTATAATAAGGAAAATATATAAAGAGGGTATACAACCAAAATAAATTATCATTATCAACAAAAACATTCACCATCTAAGGTGCATAAATGAAAGATGTTATTAAGTAACATCTACTACTATGTTGTTTGAAGGATGGTATAAATAAAACAACATAATGATGTTATCACATGTGTTAGGAATTACATGCAAAAGATATCAATTAAATGGAGATTAAGATTAAACAAAGGAATGAAAATACACAAAAATAATAACAGCGAGAGACAATTTTTAACGTGGTTCACCCAAACTCGGGCTACATCCACCAACAAAGAGTCCAATATTATTATCTAATAAATCAAACCGATTACAACCAGCAATCCTTGCAACTCAATACCAATGCAAATGCTACAATACAATATCAAAATCCCACCCACAACATACATCCCAGCAGCTTATAACAAGCTTTTTGGAAGCTTCTAGAATTAGGGTTTTACAATGTCATTTTGCTTTTGTCAGTTAACAAAAAATTAACAACCGACTCTAAAGGGGCAAAAAAGAGGGAAAAAAATTTTGGGGGCTGCGCCCCCAAACCCCAACAAGGATACATTACGAGTGTACAGTACTTGCATGATCAATCGCCACATACCAACAACATGAACATGGATGGACAAGCAGAATGATCCAAGTAATTAAGGTAATGATGATATTAATAGAATGAAAAAGTGACTTAGGGAGAAGAGAATAGTAAATAAGGGGGCTATGGAATTCAAGGTAAAATTAATCAACAAAAGAAGTGTAATAGCTATCAACTAATGCATCAAGTATTACATAAATCATTGTGAATGATTAAGTCACATGAGAAGAATTGGTTGCATGAAACATGGAAGAGCTATATGTGAGGCTTTGGTGAAGATTGCAAATAAAGGGGAACATCAATAATGGTATTACGTGGAGGATTGTCAAAGGAAGGGAGGGATCCCACAATCACATCATCATGAGGAGAAGTATCATTTGTAGGATTGTCAAGAAGATCATAGTCATCATCACATGTATTATAAGCGAATGGTAGGTCAAGAGTGTGCTAAGTTCATCTAACCAATCAATATTGATATCATCAAGAGAAGGGGAGGCATATCACAAGGAGAAATAAGGATGGATTCCTCATTAATAAGATCTTAGATTTTATTCTTTAGAGTTTAACATTGATATGTAGAATGGCCTAACATCCTATAATAGGAACGTGAAAGAAGAAGTGACTAACCTTGCTTGGGACGATTCCTAAATGTGAACTATAGAAAAGTGATTAAATTAGTTTACAAGAGAAGGGGAAAATTTTTCTCAAGAGAGTTAATAGTAGGGTAAATTATCTTCTTTTGTGTATAGAGAGATAGGGGAGAGTTATTTAGAGAAGTCATATAGGGAACCCAAAGGAGGATTTGAAGTAAAAGTACCCCAAATCCAAGTATTTGATCAACCTCGACGACCTCCATAGTTAAATTAGAAAGAAAAGTGTGACAGGTAAAAAACATTATCTTGAATACAATGTAGGAAATTATAAAAAAAATTAGGTTGGAGGATATAATCAAAAAGATGAAATCCCATGTACACCAAAAAGAGAAGAAATAAGAAGTATAGTCCTTAGCATTCTCACTAGGATCTTGTTTGCAATGTGCTAATTGTATATCCAGGTTCTATGTTAAATTGAAAATGAATTGTGAATATGTGCACAAGGTTAGTAAAGGAACATAAGGAACTAGGATGTAATGTGTAAAACCAATCCAAGGTATCATTTGCCAAAGTACTAAGAATAATTTTATCCATGACGAGATCACCAAAAATAATAATAAAAAAAAGTAGACATGTCTAATATATTGAATAAGATCTCCTTGGCCATTACATTTATCAAAGCAAAGAGAAGTAGCGCTGGTAGGAGAACGGTATTGGAGAATTGTAGAACAAAGGGGGGAACTCAATAATGATAGTGGGGAATGTCAAGTGGGAGGAGAAATGCATCTAATTGCATATTTAACTCTTTAAGTTTAGTATACACGTAAGTCCAATTAGGAGTACTAGGAGAGTGAATATCATGTAGAGAAGGAGACACAACATTAGCAGGGGAAGGATATTACATGGCATGTTAGTAGGGAGATGTAATAGTGGGTGAGGAAGAAGGAGGTATCTTATGGAAAGGACTGAACAAAGGCTCTTACGAGGGAGCAGGTGTAGGATAGGTAAAGGTGGTACACCGTTAAGAGGGGGAAGGATGTTGTAAATCATAGGAGGGGATGGGTTGGGTGGGAGGTGAATATGGTATAAGAGTAGGAGAGGACAAGAGAGGTGTAAAATCATAGATTGTAGGGCAAAGGCTCAATAAGAATGCAATATAGAAGAATAAAGAGATAAAGATCATATAAAAGGAGGAGGGGAAGAGGATGGTGACTCATAAGAAAGAAGTAACAAAGGCTATATGATAAAAGCGGGTATAGGAGGACAATAGAACAAATGTGGTTCAAAAGGAATAAAATGGAAAGAGGTACAATGAGATAGATCCATATCTAAGAGTGTTTGTCTATAGGGGAAGAGAGATCTAGAAAAGAGGCATAAGGGGAAGTATCGATGTCATTAAGTAATGTCTAAAAAGAGTGCAATATGGAAGGAAGTTGATGTAAGAGCTTTTGGGTTTATGGGCAAGCTTGCATCAACCAAAAATAAATAAATAAAGGCAAGCTAAGAAGCTTTTGGGTTATGTGTATGGATTTGGGAGGAATGACATATTTGGTTAAACTATGCGAGTCAAAAGAATGTTATAGTCAATTTTAGTAGAAAAAGAAAACATAATTCCATCTTTGGCAGCATCAACCTATATCACATTAGTAGTATTAGTCTATGTGTGACAAGTTGGTAGCATCAACCTAAGTCACTTCGACAACATTAGTCTATGTGACTTCAAGAACATTATGAATTCACTTCATCAACAACTATAACTTCAACAACAACTCAAATGAATTCTTTAACAAGGAGTGAACAATCATTGGCAAAGATGAATTTGGTGGCATGGATCCCAAAGGACACTTAGTGTTATCTTCTATCTAGGTCAATTTATTTTAAGCCTCCAACTATAAAAAGGGTTGCATAGTTTTCTTGGTTGGTATCATTTTCCTATAGGCATTTCATTAGACACTTGGTAGTCATTAAATCTTCATCATGATTTGCATTTAGAATTGAAGATAGAGATGATATAGTTTTAAAAAACAACATATCTTGGAAAAAAAATCCAAACAAGAACATAAAGCCATTATTATAGGTGGCCAAATTATGTGCCATGATTGAATCATTCTTCCAAACTAGTTATGTGGCATTTAGGTCAAATGGCTTAATTCCAAATCCCTACAAACATGAGGACACATTCTTTAAATCATGCACAAGTCATTATTGATCTAAAACATGCCCTAAATTGTGAGTGGAAGAGAATGTTCAAGTAGAGAAAGACAATAAGGTCGGGGTTGTGGAGATAGAGATCCAACCATTTGAAGCAAGAAGACATTGAGGAAAAGAGATAAAACTAGAGAATACCTCGAAGAGGAAGGATAACCAAATTTTTCATCCATTTAGAGGTGTATAAGAGTCATGTGTTATTTTCTATTTTTGTAATAGTTAGGGTAGTTTGTCAACATGATTGTAAGACTTTGAAAGCAAATTTCTATTTTAATTCAAGAGATTTTTTTTGTTATTTCCATCTATCTTATGAATGTTTTTTGAGGACTATTTAGGATTCTAGGTTAGGATATATTTTTCTAGGTCCCCTACCTAGAATGCACCAAATGGCACCAAAGCAAAGTTTTCCTTACATAGTTATGTCTTGAGAATCTCTTAAATATTTATTGCAAGTGTGTGTGAGTCCTACAACTATAAGGAGTGAGGAGAAGACATGTGCATAGAGGAAGACCAAGAGCACCTAGAGTTATAGATATAGTAGAGATATTGAGAGGTATTACCACCATACATGATGCATGGAGACAACACAAATAATAGGATAACGTGTTGAGGATGTAAGTGATGATGAAGAAGCATTGTCTTAGATAGGGATATAAATTTTGTGTACTATTTTTGGCATGGCTTGTGGAAAAAGTTGGGAAACTAAGTTGAGTTTTTGCTCATCCTATCATCCACAAATGGATGGGAAAATAAAGGTTATCAATAGACGTCTCTATTTCTTTGAGATATTTAGTTAGAATTAAGACAAGTCTATAGGATCCTACATTTGCACAAGTTGAGTTTGCATACAACAACTCAGTTAATAGGAGTACAATAATTTCAAGCTGGAGAGTTGGTTTTTTTGTCTATTTGTAGAAGGAAAGGTTTCCCCAATAAAATTATAAAAATTTAAAATAGAAGAAGATTGGGCCTTGTAAGGTCTTGAGAAAATTTACAGCGAATGCTTATGAGATAGACCTCTCAAAAGGAATGGATATCTCCTTAGTTTTGATGTGGTATATTTTTACTCTTACCATGAGAGACCAATTAGTGGAAAGGAAATATAGTTTTAGCTTATTCAATGGAAGATTGGGTATAATAGTTGCCTAATAAAGAACAAAATGAGGTATAAGCAATGATAGTCTCAAAATTGATTAGGAAGACAAGAGGAAAGGAATACAATGAGTACTTGGTGAAATAGAAGAATAAAAAAGTTGAAGAAGTAATAATGGTGAATGGATCTAAAGTTACTAAACATAGAATCTCAGTTCCAAATTTACAAAAATGGTCATGAACTAGAGCTCACGGTACATTTCACTTACTTGATGTGTATGATGCAAGAGCATTTAAGTTCACGTGAAATCTTGCATGACCCAAAAAAAGAAAAATAAAGATAGGTTGAGAAGTTTTTGGGTTTTGTATGTAGATTTAAGAGGAATGACATATTTGGTTAAACTATGGGATTTAGAAGAATGTTATAGCTAACTTTGGTCTAGTAAAAGAAAACTTAGTTGTATCTTTGGAATCATCAATTTGTGCACAACTTCAGCAACCTCAACCTAAGTCACATTGTTAACATTAGCTTGGGCGACTTCAACAATATTGTGAATTCACTTCAATGACAAGGTGTGGATGACTATTGGTAGGGATGATTTTGGTGACATAGATCCCAAAGGACACCCAATGTTGTCTTATGTCTAGATTGACTTCTTTTAATCCTACAACTAACAAAAGAGTTGCATAATTTTCTTGGTTGGTATCATTTTTATAGGGATTTCATAAAACACTTGGTAGTTGTTAAAGCTTCATCATGATTTTTGTCTAGAATTGGGTCAAATTTGATAGAGTTTAAACAACTACATGTATTTGATAAAAATGGCCCAACAATAACTTAGAATCATTATTAAAGGCAACCAAATCACGTGCCATTATTTAATCATTTTTCCAAATCAGTCACGTGGAATTCAGGGCAAATGAATTGATTCCAAATCCTTGTAGACATGAGGATGTGGTCTTTAAAGAATGGGCATGTCATTCTTGGTCTAAAACATGTCCTAAACCGTGAGTTGAAAGGGAATATTCAAGAAAAAGGAGGAAACACAACAAGACAAGAGTCATGAGGTAGGGAGTCAACCATTTGAAGCGAGATGACATTGGGGGAAGGAGAGAACAACCAAAAGAGGAAGGATAACTAGATTTTTCATCCATCTGGAGGTGTAGAACAATCATATGTCATTTTCTATTTGTGAAATAGTTAGGGTAGTTTCTTAGCATGCTTGTAAGCCTTTCAAGATATATTTGTATTTTAATGTAAGTGAATTTTACTATTGTTTCCATCTGGCTTATGAATGCAATTTGACTATTGTTTAGGCTACTAGGTTAGATTGTATTTTTCTAGGCATCCCTACTTAGATTGCACCAAAAGTGGGAGAAAAAGGGGAACCCAAAGTAGAATGATCATTAGAAGAGACATGGACCACATCATCGATAAGAGAAGACTCGCTAAAGGAATTCAAAGATAGATCATCGAGAGAGCTATATGAATCATTAAGAAAGGGAGTATCAAAGATGATAAAAGTATCAGTATCATACCCTATAGGCAAAGGAGTGCACACAAGAGGTGTAGTGGGGTGTGAAGTTGGAAAGGTGGGACAAGTGGCATTGTTCAATAGTAAGACATAATAAACTAGGTGTAATAGGAGGGGGGTAGAGGAGGGCTAATGGAACATGTATTTTTTTTAGGTAAATGGGAGAAGGAAGGATGTTTAGTAAGAGAAGACAAGATATATTCATAAGAAGGTGACAAGGCTTGGTTTAGGAAAGTAAGAATGTGGTCAAATACCCAAGGGTGGATAGTAAAGAGATCATGGCAAAAGTGAGGATTACAGAAATTGGTATGGATAGAGTGGGAAGAAACAATAGAGTCCATGGTCTAGATTAAGGATAGTCAATGATCGTGGGGGGTAGGTAAAATTGAGGCAAGAGGAAATAACAATAGGTTGGAAATAAATGTTGTTGGAGTTTAGGGAAGTGTTGAAGGGACTAGGGTAGGTGTCATAGGTACGGAAAGGAAAGGAAAATGTGTAAGGATGATAATATAAAGTGTTAGAACAAAACAAAAGTGTGTTGTAAATGGTTACTTTGGTGATTTAAGGGTATTAGGGGGGGTAAAGAGTCTTGGAATAAGTGGAAAAGGTGTTGGGACAAAGAAAAGTAGTCTTGTGAAGGATTGAAGGAGTGTTATAAATAATTGAAAGGCACACATTTGGGTAGTGTAATGGTTGGGGTTGATGGTTGGAACAAGAAAGAGAGTGTTGTGGAATTTTAAGAGCGTGTTGTGAAAAGGATATTAAGAATTGGTAAGGACTAGGGGCAAGAAGTGGCTAATCTAATGTATGGATGCGATGTAAGAAAGGTGTAAGAGAGCAATGGAATGAATAAGAGGGGTGTTGTGACAACTTATTGGGGTATAAAAGGAATGAATAGTGGTAAATTATGGCTAATTGTGATGGGAATATGCCTTGGGAAAGGAAAAAGTAGTGTTGGGCCAAAAGAGAGACTAGGGAAAATTAGTAAAATAGAAACATCAATATGGGAAACAAGTAGGATAGAAGTTGGGTTTATGGAATGAGGTCTTGGAAAGAGGTAAAAAGGTGGGTTGGTAGGGAAATTGGAATATACAAATCAAATATAGATTTTACAGAGAGATAAAAGTGATCACAAATAGGTCCTAGGGTTTTAGAAAAGTAAAAAACAAATAATCAAAGATGAAAGATGGTGAAAAAGCGATGAAAGGCAAAAAAAAAAGGAAATGGGTATGTCATTGGTGTAGACACAAATATCTTATAAAATAAGCATGTAAGGTTAAGGGTTACAAAATGAAAGAAAATAAATAACTCCTATTCTTTTGAATATGTGAATAAGATGGTATTCTTTTTAATGCACTAACTAGCTATAAATCAAAGAAATATCATCCATTCAACCCTAAAATTATAAGATATAATTTATAAATAGTGAGTACAAGGAGTTGGGAATGGAAAGATAGATATTGAAATTTGAAAATGAAGAAAACGATGATGTGCACCTAATGAAAATTGATTTTAGTAGTAAAAATAAGCCATGGGAGAACAAAATTACATGTTTAGTGAATCTAGAAGGTGTCAAAGGTGATATGTGAAAAACTAGCAAGGTTGGCTATGCCAAGGCATAGAGAGTCCTACAAAATGTGCTAGGGGGACAACTAGTCACGAGGATGCAAATGGAACTTTGTCAAAAACTCTTCAAATTCTTTGGGAGACAATATCTTTACTCTAGGACCCTAGTCTCACTTGCAAATAGTCTTTGTTCATTGTAGATGATGAGATAATCCATATTTGAGTGTGGGACATGAAAAATGGTTAGTGCTATAGGGGATACTACTTAAGTCAACCCCCTTATGGGTATATTTCAACTTGATCCACAAAAATCACTATAGAAGATTGATAATTGTGTGTAGACCTAGGTTGATTTGAAAAATTATTTGAGAAGTTTGGATCTTGAAGGTCTCTAGTCATACAATTTTCAATAGTTGTTGCACAATAGGATTTTAGTTGTCATACAAAGTATCCCAAATGTTGCATAAAGTATCTTAGTTGCTACATAAAGTAGCCTAGTTGTTGTGTAGCCTACCTTAGTCGCAAAACAATCTATGTTAGTTGTAATGTAACTTATGTTAGTTGTTGGCTACACAAAGTAAAATGATGTTATAGGTGTGTGAAAAGGAAGATTATCTTTTGTTGAGTGATTGTTTAACTTCGGAATGGGTTGTTTTTTTGTTAGGAAAGGTGTCCCAACCTTGTATCCCAATTTTAAGAACATAAAAATTACAATTTTCAGGCTATAAAAGAAAAAAACTCAATTTATGAGCTATAGAGGCCATTTTTAGCCTTGAACTATTTTCAAATGGTTCGACATTAGTTCCTGAATTCCTAGGACATGGACCTCTTCAAGATCTACAATTTTAAAAAAGGGGCTCAATCAACTTCCCAAATCAAAAGTTATGGCCTAAAGTTGGGCCTCCTATATTGGAAATGCAAGGACATCTATGAGCTATAAGAGGGAGTTACAATTGTTGACCAACTTATGATGCATGTTATGACACATCATAAGACATCTTTAATGGAGATAATGGAGCCAAAATGTAGCACCCAAGTTGGTGAGTGGATTATGATGAGCTTATGGCAAGTGGAAGAAATATGTTATTTTAGCTTGTGGACTCATCTTGGGATTGAGTGTTGGATCTTTAACTAGGGATTTGGGCACCATATTTTGGGTGATTTTAGCTTATGGTTTCCTATTTATTATTTGATGGTTTCATGTATTGCTTATCTTATTTATTGGGTGCTTGAGATGGAGGTTTTGATAGTGAGTTTTGTGGGTATTGTTATGCTACTAGAATTACTCCATATCTCTTGTTGGTGATACTCCTATAAAGACTTAGACTCTGCAAGTGTATTGTAACCTTTGATTATTGAATAATACATTGAGTTTCTTTGGACTGTGGGGTTTTTTTCTCTCAAAAGGGTTTTCCCATGTAAATCATTATGTTATGGTGTATTACTTTAATGTTTACTTCCTTACATAACTATGTGATTATTTTAATTTTTGCATGTACTTCCTCTCATAGATTAGTGTAGGAAGCATATTCTACACCTCTACTTCCTTTCATCTAGTATCAGAGCATGATGACATTAAAATATAGGTGTTAGGAGTAAGAGTTTTTGTACTAATTTTGGATTGAGTGATCTTGTGCAAAACAAGATCTTGTTGTAGGAAAAATGGAAAGCAAATCAAGAATAGAAATGGAGAGGTTCCCAGGCACATAAATTGAGGTTTGGAAGCTCAAGATGGAGAATATGCTTGTGGATAGAGATCTATGGGCTGCAATATCTAAATCTAAATCCGTTGCTATGTCTCAAGAAGACTAGGTCAAAATGGACATAAAAGTGAAGGGTCTCAATAGGCTCTATTTGGTAGACTCTGTATTGTTGAATGTGCACAAAGAAGCCATTGTTGCAACTCTCTAGAAGAAGCTGGGTGAGATTTATTAGACTTAATCCCTAGTAAATAAACTTTTCATGACAAATAAGTTGTATACTCTTAGGATTGAGGATGGTAGTTCAATGGTCAAGCACCTAAATGCTTTTAACATGATTATTACCCAGTTGTACTCCATTGGAGTGAAGATGGAGGAGGAGGTTGCATGACTTTGTTATGTTCTTTTTTAGAATCATGAGATCACTTGGTGATGGTAATCGGGAGTACTACATCTAATCTCAAAATGGATGAGGTAGTTGTATCATTATCTTCGAAGGAGATGCAAAGAAAAACTTTAAAATCTATCAAGGAGGCCCTAGTTGTTTGTGGAAGACCAAAAGAGAAAAGAAAGAAGAGAGACACATCTAGATCTAAATCCTATGGGAGATCTAAATCTCCTAAAAATATTAAGGCTAAATGTTGGAAGTGCGAGAAGCCTGTGCATTTTAGAAGAGACTAAAAGGAGGAGAAAAAGAAAAAGAATAATGATTTAGATGATGAGTTTAGAAAGTCTTCTCAAGATGATGGGGATGCCTTTGTCATGTCCTTGGCAACACATGCATCAAAAGGTGCACGATTGATAGACTTTAGGGTTTCTTTCCACATGACCTCACATCATGCTTGGTTTTTAAGGTATGAAGAATATGATGTTGAGAAGGTGTACCTAAGAGATGACTCTCACTTGAAGATTGTTGGTCATGGAAGAGCCTTGATATGATTCCTTGAAGGATGTGTGAAGGGGATCAATGGTGTATTGCATATTCCTTGTTTAACACTGAACTTACTTTCAATTATCAAGCTTAATGATATGGATGCGTAGGTTGTTTTCTCTAGTGGAGGGTGTAAGATGGTGTGAGGAGCTATGGTGCTCGCTAAGGGTGTTCATGTGGGCACTCCATTTTAGTATAATATTTCCTCTATTTTTGTAGTGAAGAGATCTAAAGAATCTACAGCTTCACCATCAGAACCAACAACAAAGAAGAGTATTGCTTCCACTTCTAATGGTCATGCTTTCTGCATACCTAAGTGTCCTCTTGCTTCATAGACCAACTTAGCCATATAGAAGGCAATGTTATGACACCAGAGAGTGGGCCACATAGGTGAGAAGGGTCTAAGAACCCTGGAGAATAAAAATCTTATAGGGGGTTTGAATGATCATGCTCTTGAGTTTGATTTCTATGAACATTACATATATGGAAAACAAAACCACATTTAGTTTTTCTCAATTCTCACAAATCTTCTAAGGTGTTGGATCTAATTCATTTTGATGTTTTTGGTCTTGTTAATGTTCCATTCATTCCAAAATCTTTATATTATGTATCTTTCATAGATGACTTCTCTAAAAGGACTTAGGTGTATTTCCTTAGAAGTAAATCTAAAGTCTTTAGTTTTTTTAAAGAGTTTGAGGCTCTTGTAGAAAATAAGACTGGTAGAAAGATCAAGATTTTAAGAACTGACAATGGAAGTGAGTTTTGTTCAACAGATTTTGATAGATTCTGTAAGGAGCATGGGATAGAGAGACATAAGACAACACCATATACCCCTTGACAAATTGAAGTTGTAGAGAGAATGAATAATATGTTGATGGAGAGGGATAGGAGTATTCTTGGTGGAGCTAGCTTGGAATAATTTTTTTGGGAAAAAGTAATTTCTATGGATTGTTATTTGATTAATAGGTCTCCTACATCAACTCTTGTGAATAAGACTCTTATGGAGGCTTGGTCGGGTAAAAATCCCTCATTACAACATCTTCACGTTTTTGGTTGCAAGGCATATGCACATGTGCCTAGGGACAAGTGATCAAAATTAGAGAACAAGAAGTTAAGTGTATCTGCATCGGCTATGGTGTTGATGTGAAAGGGTGTCGGTCTCCTACATCAATTCTCATGGATAAGAATCCTATGGAAGCTTGGTCGGGTAAAAAATCCCTCATTACAACATCTTCACATTTTTGGTTGCAAGGCATATGCACGTGTCTAGGGAGAAGTTGTCAAAATTAGAGAACAACTAGTTAAGTGTATCTTCATTAGCTATGGTGTTGGCGTGAAAGGGTATAATATTTGGGATCCCATGGCCAAAAGAGTTCTGTACAAGATTAGTTTTATTTTTAGAAAGATCAAGCCTTATCCTACAACTTTGCAACCAAAAGAGGATAAGAAGAAAGATGTGGCTCAACTAACCCCTAAGACAAATAAAGTTGAACCAAAAGGTCACAAAGAACTTGAAGAGGGGGATAGCTCAGATAGTTTAGAAAGTTCTAAAGAGGAGGTAGAACCTCCACATCAGCTCTTGAGGAGATCCACTTAGCATAGAGAACAACCATACATGTATACTCCTCCTAAATGGAGATGGTACTTTTTTCTTTGATTACTAACATAGATTATCCTAGAAATATAAAGGAGGCATTGAGTATGGATGATTTTGAGTCTTGGAGAGTGGCTATGGGTGAAGAGGTGGTTGCATTGAAGAAAAATTACACATGGGACTTAGTACCTTTGCCTAATGGTCAAGAACCCATTGGTTGTAAATGTGTGTTCAAAAGGAAGATCAATTCTGATGGTAGTGTTGAGAAGTGCAAGGCTAGAGTGGCTATAAAGGGATCAAGTCCCAAAATGAGGGAATTGATTACAGTGATATTTGCCTCTAGTTTCTAAGCTAGAATCCATTTAATTCTTATTATCTATTGCAATAGCCTTTGATCTTGAGGTTGAGCAAATGGATGTGAAGACAACTTTCCTTCGTGGTGTTTTGGAGGAAGAGATCTACATGACATAGCCAGAGCACTACATGGAAGAAGGTAAAGAATCTTTGGTTTGTAAGTTGAAAAAGTTTTTGTATGGTCTCAAATAGTCTAAGATGTGGTAAGTTTGATTCATTTGTGTTGGGTTTGAGATTTTTGAGATCCAAGTCAAATCATTGCATCTATTATAAGATAGACAATGATTAATTCCTTGTTATTGTGTTGTACATTGATGGTGTGTTATTTTTCAATAACAATAATGATGTGATTTGTGACTTGAAGTCTCAAATTTTAGCATAGCTTGAGATGAAGGACATTGGGACTGCTAGATAAATTTTTGGTTATGGAGATGAAAAGAGATAGAGCGAACATAAATCTTTGGTTAGGCTAAAGCAAGTATGTGAACTCAGTGTTGGAGAGATTCAACATGACAAATTGGAGACAATTGTGTTCTCCCACCTTGGTGGGAACCAAATTATCTATAGAGTATTGTCACTTCAACTAATGAGATGGAGGACATGGCTTGAGTACCTTATGCCAGTGCTGTTGGGATCTTGAAGTATGCTATGTTTTGTTAGACCAAATATTGCAGTGGGAGTCCTTAACCATTTTATGGCTAATCTTGGATGAGTTCAATAGGATGTAGTTAAGAGGGTCTTAAGATTTTGCAGGTAACTCTAAGTACTCTATTTTTCTATAGAGGACCAACACTCAGTGGATATTTGTGGATTTGTGGATTTAGATTGGGTAGATGATATCAACAACAAGAGATCCACTAGTGGTTACGTTTTCACTTTATTCAACGGTGCTATTAGTTGGATGAGCAAGCGGTAGGTTGTGGTCAATTTGTCCACTACATAATCCAAGTACATGGTAGCTACTCATGCTTGTAAAGAAGCTATCTAGCTCAAGAGATTATGTTCAGATGTGGGGCTAAGTTAGGGAGCTATTACAATTCTATGTGACAGTTAGAATGCCATATGTTTAGCAAAGAACCCAACCTTTCATGCGAGGATTAAGAATATTAATGTCCAATACCAGTTTGTTCATGACATGGTAAAGTATGGGGGGGTTGATGCTAGAGAAATTTGACTCTTTGTAGAATGTTGTTGATACATCAACAAAGCTAGTGAGTATAAAAAAGTTTAGATTGTACTACGAGTCTACGGGCCTTTTGGCCCCTAGAAATTAGTTTATAGTGTCAGTACTCCCTTTGCTCTTGAAAGGTGTTTAACAAGTAGTAGAATGTTAGGAAAGGTGTTTCAACTTTGCATCTTATTGTTAAGAACACGAAATTGTAATTTTTGAGCTATAAAATAGAAAAACTCAATTTCTAGGCTATATAGGTCATTTTTGGCCTTATTTTTTTTGGATGGTTCAACATCAGTTCCTAGATGCTTATGACATCGACCTCTTTGAGCTCCACAATTTAAAAAATAGCATCATTTAGCTTCTTGGATCAAAAGTTAGGGCCTCCAAAAGTTGGGCCTACTATGTTGGAAATGTAAGAACATCTATGAGTTGTAAGAGGGAGTTACACTTGTCGACAAACTTATTTCATATGTTATGACACACCATAAGGCATCTCTAAATGGAGATAATAGATCCAAAATAGAGCACCCAAGTTGGTGAGTGGATTGTGACGAGCTTATGGTAGGTGGAAGGAATATATTATTTTATCTCGTGGACTCATATTGGGATTTGAGTGTTAGCTTTTTAACTATGGATTTGGTCACCACATTTTGGGTAGTTTTAGAACATGGTTTCCTCATTACCATTTGATGGTTTCATGTATTGCTTCTCCTATTTATTGGGTGGTTGAGATGGAGGTTTTGATAGTGAGTTTTGTAGATATTGTTATGCTTCCAGAATTAATCTAGATCTCTTGTTGGTAATACTTATGTAAAGGCTTAGACTTTGTAAGTGTATTATAACCAATAATTATTGAATAATACATTGAGTTGCTTTGGAGTGTGGGTTTTTTCTCTCGAAAGATTTTTCACCACATAAATCAATCTGCTATGGTATATTGCTTTTGTGTTTATTTCCTTGTAACTGTATGATTAATTTAATTTTTGCACATACCTCCTCTCGTATATTAGCATAAGAAGCATATTCCACACCTTTGATTCCTTTCAATTTTAGGTGGTGCCAAGGCAATAAAACATCATTTCTAGTAGACTAATCATTTCCCCAAGTTATGGCTATTCATATAACCTGGGTTGTGGTAGTTTGTGACTATTTGGGAGTCCATTGCTTACTCTATTAGCGGCCACAAGAGCTAGACTATAAGTCATTTGGAGTTCCTATGATGTTATTTGTATATTGAGGAGATACACATGATTGGTTGTTGCCATTCCAAAAATTGAGCTTTCATTGTCAATATTGAGATGTGGATTTGGTAGGGTAGAAGCAAAGAGAAGAAGAGGGAAGTTGATACAAAGTAGAAGAGAGCTAGAAAGTCCCATTTATAGTGACCGAGAGGAGGAGGTTGGAAAATTAATAAAGCCAACAATTGGCTAACAGATTATTGGATCCATGCAAAGGAAGCTTGTGAGCATTAGTTGGAGCTAAGAGGTTAGTTAACATTAAGAGCCATCCATGGTTGAATTTTGTTGGACCTAGTTGGTAAATTAGTGGATCCATAGGGAAGGTTGAGTAGTACTTGGAGCCTCATTATAGGTAGGAGGTAGAGTATGACCAAATCCATGTTGAAAGTTATAGAGATTGCCATAACTATGTGGAGTTGTTTGGTTGATAGAGAGTTGAAGCCATAAATTTGACTAGTTAGTTGAGACTAGTTGGTAGAGAGGTGTTGACAAAAGGTAGAACATGTTGCTACAAGTGTGGTGGAACATTCCTTTGAGTATTCCATTTTAACAAAGGTTGCATGCTAAGTCATTAGAACTAGTGTAAAAAATTTCAAATTATTGCAAGTGGACATCATATCTTGTGTTAGAGGTATTTTCCTTCATTTTTCCACTATTGTGAGTAGCAATTCATGTCATGAACCATTTTAGGATAGTCTATGGATGTATGTAAGTCCCATTGAGGCATTGTGAACATCTATGACTATGAATTAGTAGCATGAGGAGCATAACTCACTCTTCATGGAGTTTTATGCCTAATTGAGGGTTTCTCCATAGTAAACTTGTGTTGCATACTGTTTTGTTTGTGATGCAAGTTATTATTTGTGTTTGAGATGTTTTTGTTTAAGTTCTTTATTGCATATGTCTTAGGCAACAATTAGAGGTGGTAAAGTGATGTAGAGGTAGTCAAGAGTGTCTCCATTTAAATATATATGTTATATACCAAAGTACGACATATTTGCCTTGAGTTTATGGATCAAGTGATATTAGAGCTTACCATTCCTATTGAAGAAGTGGTAATCGATCCATTCTTTCTTTAATATTAGAGGGAAATGGTATGAAGCGGGTCTTTCCATGGTGCCTAAGATTTCCAACATCTAAATGGTGTACAAATGTTTTTTGATTCACTACAAGGTGCAACACAGAGAATAAGAAAAAGCATACTTGAGGTTCAAAGTCCTAGAGCCAAGAGCCAAAGTCAAAGTGAGCTAGTTTTTGTTTGAGCAAGAGCTAGAGTTAGATGGCATTGCTAAAGTTAAATCTAAAGTGAGTTATGGAATTAGACCCATTATAGAGGTGTCGAAGCATTCAAGAGTTTGTTTAATCATTCAAATTTGAGTTGTCCATGCAAGAGGGATAGAACTCAAATTAAGGGTGAGTTGGATATTGAATCAATGAGACTAATTCAATATAACCCCTTTCTACTCCATTCTAGAAGGAGTGGAGGTTCATCATCTGAGTTGAGCATGGTGCTTCTAGCTAATTGTGCTCTTCCTATAATGGTTGTAGTCTATTAGGAGGAGGGCCAATATGCTAATATCTCAATCCCACGGTGGTTTCAATCCATCAGAGGGTTGTTGTAAGCGAGTTAGAGTTAAAATCCTTCATTGAGAGACATTGTAGGCATAATAATGTTCATCAGCTATTAAAGTGAGGCTAATTGATGCCATGAGGGCACATTACATCAATACTCAACCCTAGATATGATGCTCTTAGTTTTATGGAGGATTATGGGAATTCTTACCAAAAGACCCTTGGTTAGGGAGGTGTGATTTGAAAACTTATTTGAGAAGTTTAGATCTAGAGGGTTCCCTAGTTTGACCACTTTAAATTATTGTTGTGTAAGGAAAGGTCATAGTTACTATGAAAAATACCCCAGTTGTTGCACAAAGTAACTTAGTTGTTGCACAACCTACCTTAGTTGTTGCATAACCTATGTTAGTCATGTAAAGTAAAAGATATTATAGGTGTGCAAAAGATAGTTTGTCTTTTATTGAGCGATTGTTTGACTTTAGAATGGACCATTTCTATTTGGGTGGCACTAGGGCAACAAAGCATCAATGTTGGAAGGATAATCATTTCCTTGAGTCATGACTATTCATATAACCTAGGTCATGGTGGTTTGTGACTATTTTCCAACTTGTTGCTTTCTTTGTTAGGGGCCATGGGAGCTATATCACAGGTCATTTAGAGTTCCTATGGTGGCATTTGAATGGTGGATAGTTTACACATTGCTTATTGTTGTCATTCTATATGATTGAACTTCCATTGCTAGCATCTAGAGGTGGATTTAGAAGGGAAAAAGCAAAGAGAATAGGAGGGAGGTCGATAGAGAGAAAAATTGAGGCAAATAGTTTATATAATGGTATCCAACAAGGAGGAGGTTGGTAGATAAATAGATCCATACTGCTAGTTGATAGATTTTTGGAGCCATGCGAAAGAGTCCTATGAGTGTTGGCTATAGCCAATAGGTTAGTTAACAGTGTGTTGTACCCAACCAAATTTTTTGCTTCATCAAGGCATTTTGAAACAAGTCTAGAAAATTTTTCGTCAAAAAGTCAAAAAAGCAAAATTTCTAAAAATAGAAATTTCTATTTTTAGAAATTTCTAAAAATAGATGTCGAGTTTAATTTTCTGGGTTTCTTAAGATATGGATGTTGGCAAAACTTTCTAAAAATAGAATCTCCAAATCAGGTGTCACGCTCGATTCTCATTGGTTGATTTTCCTTCACGATCGGCACAGTTCAGACGGAATCTTCAAACTACCAAGTTTTCTCTACTGGGTCATTTTTGCTTTTTCATAAGGTGAAGCATGAGCTTGAAAGTCATCAACACAGAAAAGTTCACCTGCCAAATCTCTTCGACGAATTTCCAACGCTGTTTCAACGACGCAAAACTGACAAACGGCCGTCGACTCAACGATGCACGCAAAACGATGCAAGATGGATCCAAGGTGAAGTGAAAAGTTGGAAAATAAAAAAATTGGCTAAGTCTGGTGAAACTAGGCACCCCAGGAGGCTAGGGGCGCCCATCCTCTCCAGTGTTAGTTTTTTTTTCACGTTTTTCGAGAAACGTCGAAAATGCTTCCGTTAGCTCCTTTCTGGTTGGTCAAACTTGGTCAAACTTGGTCAAAAGTCAGTCAAAGCCAGGATTTCATCTCAGATATGTTCAAACTACTTAGATCACCCTCCGTCCCGCCTTGACAGTCGTCAGAACGACCGAAATCGAAGACCGAATAGGAGCCGTGGGCACGAAAATTGAGAAAAGGTACAAATTTGAAACTTTTTGTAAAAAATAGCTAAGTGTTGACAAAATGGGCGCCCCAGGAGGCTAAGGGTGCCCATCCTCACCAGTGTTAGTTTATTTTTCATGTTTTTTCTCGAAAAACGCAAATCTCCTTCCGTCTGCCCGCTCCGGTTCAGTGTTGATCGGTTTGGCACGTTTTTTGAGGCAAACAGAAGGTACAATCAGCTCAGTTTTCATCAGGCTTGCATATTTGCTAGATCATTAGACTCATTTCCATCCCATTTGATAGAAATCAACAGCCAAACAAGGGTCATGTGCCTCCGGAATGCGCACGCAAACCAAGAAATTGAAAAAGTTGAAAAATTGAAAAAATGGTTAAGTGTTGGGAAACTGGGCGCCCCAGGAGGCTTGGGGCGCCCATCTTGAGCAGTGTTAGAATATTTTTGTGTTTTCAGTGTTTTCTGACATGCCTTGTTATCAATCTTCGCCCGTTGGCAGTTTCGGGGAGGTCAAACTTGGTCAAACGATGTCAGATCGTCGAACGGAGGCAGGGGATGGAATCTCAGTTGATCAATCTTCAAAATGTTAGGATCAGTTAGCTTTTTCAATTCATGATGACATTTTTCCACCTTGTCAAAGTCGGAGACAGGCCATATTTGAGTCAAAACGAGTGTTGAAGTGTCGAAAATGAAGAAAATTTTGTTAACACTTCTTCCAACTCGCGCATTCGATGACATCATCAAAGAAGATATTTTTTTTGTCATCTTGCACGTGAAGCCATAGGCTCCTACAAAATAGGGATTCTTTCTATTCGAAGATTTTTGCTTTAAAAGTTGCTTTCTTCATGGATGAGGATGAAGTTTTCTTCTCACACAAGTAAAGCTGCTTTTTCGACCAAAAGATTTATAAAGACAAGCTTTGGGCTTCTTTATCTCATTATTTTTTGCAGGTTGCATCCAGAGGAAAGATTTTATTTTTCTTTCAACGGAGATTCGAAGACCCAAACCAGGTGCTTTTTCAGTTTTCTTCATAGATTCGGGTTGAGGAAGAAGAGAAGCTTGCTTTTTCAGGGTCCTTGTTTCAAAGAGATCATTTTTTAGAAATCCGACCAGAGCTTTTTCAGTTTTCGTCGAGATGGGTCCATCCAGATTATCATCCTCTTGAAGATTGGGAGTTGTGCTTTTTTTCAGGAAACTGCTTTTTTCCCACTTTTTCAAAATCCGACGATCTGGGTTGCTTCAAAATAGAATTGCCTACAAAACCCATGTGTTAGCTTTTTTCGCTCAGAATCAGCTTTTTTAGAAGAAATCAGCAAAAGAATATCAACGGATGACATCACCAAAAAGCAAGAATGTTGATGAGGATGCATTTCAAAAGAAAGTAGCTTTAAAACATATGCTTTTTGTTTTAAAGCATGTACTTTCATCCTAAGCTCATCCATCCTATATTTAGAAAGAAATCACTTTGTGATAGTTGGAATCTTCTTTGCTTTAAAGCATTTGTTTATTGTATCTTTGTCTTAGAATAGTAATAAAGCTTGCGAGTTGGTAAGTTAGGGTTAATCAAGGAGATTTTAGGGTTCCCTACTCCTTTGATTTTAGTATAAATAAGGGCATCCTTGCCCATTGTTTGTAATGGTAGTTGTGATAGCAAATTTGTTGTGCCTATTCTAGCCTGCAAACATTGTTATTCCAAGTGTCTGTTCATTTGTGTTCAGTGTTCTCTGGTGTTTGATCGCTTACTATATGCCTACCTTTTGCTGCAGTCTGGCTGTCCTGGAGTTGTATTAAACTTTCTGATATTGAATAGAAATCTCATGCCTACTTTGCTCTGATATTCTATATCGATTCATCAAGTTTTTTGTCGTCAGATGTGTAGCTTCTGTGGCTTTCATTTTCAGCTTTCATCATTAAAGTACTCTTAGTCTTGTGGTGTAAATCTGGAGGAAAACTACTTGAGTTTTTGTGTTAACAATCATTCCCCATTCACTTTCAACTTCCTTTGCTCTGAATTTACTCAGGAGGTTGAAAGCGTCATTAGTCTATGCTAGTTGTAGTAGAAGTTTTATTAAAAAGGAAAAACCTCTTCTGCAGCGTTTAGAGTTTTATAACCTTGTGCTCTGCAGCTGAGAATCAAAAAGAAGATAGGCAAAGTTTCATTCAAGTTATCTTTTCAGCGAACATTAGCAAGAAAGGGAACTCCCCCTTCCAATAGGAGAGCAGTTTATCTGTGCATAGCTGTCCGTTTCCAAATCGCATACCAGAGGTGCGAATTGAAACGCCAACAGTTTTCTGGTGCCCACCGTGGGGCACGAGGCATAAAACTTCAAGCAAGCTTAGGCTTATGACACGGTAATGACTCTCTGGCGTCCTTCTGCTCTAGTTCAACAACCAAATCTTACACCACCTGTTATTCAACCAAATCTTGTACGAGTAGAAGGAGAGCAAACGGACATCATTAGCAGCATTAGAAGTTTCATATTTGCGCAAAAGGAAAGTCCTGATCAGTGGAGAAACGCAGCTGCTATCCTTGATGAAGAAGAACACAAAGCAGATCTTGCAGCAGGAAGACCAGTACTACCACCTCCCGCGTGGCAATAGACAATCCTGGCTCACAGGGTTTATTCAAGAAAAGGAAAAGGTGGTGCTACGGATCCTTTCTTTCAAGATCTTGATTCTATAAAAGTTGGAGAAGCATCCAACATAGCTCGAGAAATTCAGATAGTTCCTGAAGTCAAGCAGGAAGAATCACAAGAGAACCAGTAATCCAACCTAGAGCAATGGGTGATGCAAATAACAACAATCACAATGATCCAAATCAAAGGTGACAGCCACCGTTGCCTTGGGGTAATAATATTGGACCTTTGGCCCTACAAGCACATCATGATTTACCAAAGGGATCCAGGAAGCACTTTCCTCGGTTCCATGGCGATGGAACTCAACATCCTGATGAACACATCTCTGCATTCACAACAGCTTGCGCTGTTTTGCATGTATCACATGAAGATGTCACCGTGCGTCTCTTCGTTGAGACCCTTGCAGGAAATGCTACCGATTGGTTCAATCATCTGGAACCAGGAATCATTACAAGTTGGGCAACTATGAGCGAGAAATTCTTGGCAAGGTTCAAGCCTGCCGAAGATGGTCACAGATTACTCGCCCAACTCTCAAATTCAAAGATGGAAAACAATGAACCAATGAGGGAGTTTGTGGCAAGGTTTAATCGCCTAGTTACACGTCTTTCTCATACTCTTAATCCATCTCCGCAAATTCTGTTGAGCAATTTCATTAACGCTCTTCCTTATGAGATAGCCTTCTTTTTGAGATCGGCTAATGAAACAGAATTATCCAATGCACAAGAAAATGCCATCAAGTTAGAGGACAACATGATTACCTCTGGCAAGATGAAAACAGATTCAATCAGGCCTCTGGTTCAGAGTTCTGCAGATCCACTGCTACATAAGGTAGCAAACGAAGTGACTATCATGAAGAGACAGTTGCCTACTCAGGGGCAACCCGCGCAACAACCGTATCAGTCATCGCAACAACAATACCAACCATAGCAACAGTATCAGCCTCAGCAACCATATCAGCCTAAGAGGAACAATTTTCAGCCTTTCAATAACTATAGGCCCAGGTTGCCAGCACCACCACCACGGCAAGCAGTTGATGCTGCTCAAAATACAGTGTTTTGTTCCTTTCATGAGACTGATGCACATACCGGAGCCACGTGTCCTGAAAATTTAAGGATGAATCAAATCATGGGATATGCTGATGCTGCACCTATTTCAAACATTGTTCCCTCCCCAAGTACAAATGTTGTCTTACCACAGACAGACAACTTTGATGGCGACTCTACCACGGAATACTTCCAGAATGAACCCGTTATAATGAAGGGAGAACAAGATGATTTTCATCAATATTCTCTTGCAGTGAATCATGAAAACCTTTCAACTCCTGTGTTTACACGTAGTCAACATTTTAAAGCACAGAAGGAAGGAGAGGATAGACAAAGACCAAAAGAAAAGGAGAAGGAAGTGGCTTCCACTTCCAATGCTCAGCCATCACGTGAAAGTGTTCAAACTACTCAAAATTCATCTTCAACAAATTTTGATATAGTCGATTCCATGATGAAGACAAAGGTGCAGATTTCTCAGCTGGAGTATCTTCAAGACCATCCAGATCAACTGGATAGAATAGTCAAGTATGTCAAGAAAGATACTGTCGTGCAGCCCACATTGCTAGAATCTTCTTTTCTGGCAGGGGAGAAGCCAAAGCCCTTCTATATTTCTCTGTATATAGGAGGTTATAAATTGAGCAATTGTATCATTGATTCAGGAGCCTCAGACAACGTCATGCCTTTACAGGTAATGAATGCTTTGGGACTCTCATGCACCAAAACACATGACAAGTGTTATTCGCTTGAGTCTAAATCAGTGCCATTGGTTGGACAATTGAAGGATGTTCAAGTTCGATTAGCGGCTTGCCCAGAGAAGAAAATAATGATGACTATCTTGGTAGCTGACATTCCAGCCAGCTATGGGATGCTGCTAAGTAGAAGTTTCTGCAAAGACCTTGGAGGGGAAATACAATTGGATTGGTCATCTGCAACCATTCCTTTAAAGAAAGGTAATTTCAAATTGGAACCTGAAACCAAGTCACGGTTCATGGTGGTGAAATCTCAGGATCCTCAAGCACAAGTGCTATACCAAGAAATGGGTCCTGGTACATATGTTATGCTGTCTGAAATAACTGAAGAAAATCAAGAAGTTGTCTGTGCAGTTGACAAATCAGAGAAGGAATCCGAAGAAATGTTCAACTTACAAACCTTCTTTGGTGAAGAAGAAATGTGACAATCTTCTCAAGAACGCAACAATGATGAATTGGATCTATTTTTCTCGTCTTTTGAAGGCTGGTTTGAAGAACCTATGTCAAATATATCCAAGGGAGAGACTCAAAAAGTTCTACAAGCAGAACAAGAGCATGACCTTCTTTTTGAAGATGATTTCTTCCTGGAAGAATTTTTCAGAACGGGAGATCATATAGAAGTTCCATTATCAGATCTAAATTGTTTTCAACATCAGTGGGAAAGTGATTCTTCAATGGAAGATACTGGAGACTTTCCTTTACAATATAGCCCATCTTCACCTGCATCTCAAGAATCTTTCATACATACTAGTGAAGAGGACGATGTTGAATACATCTATGAACCTGTACAAGAAAAAGACTTTACTGATGCTATGCACCCGGTGTGGAATACAACATATGAAGAGGTTGATGGTGAAGAGTTCATGGAATATTTAGTTTTGGTCACTAAAGAGGATGATATTGAAAAATCAAAGATTATTGACAAATGTCTTGTGAGATACACCGTGTGTGAGATTGATCAAGAAGAAGAAGAGGAAACATATGATTCAGATGAAGCTGTCTTTGATTCTACTCCTTTTACAGAGCAAGAAAGATACATGAATGCCGAAGAAGAAGTGATGATGGATATCCGCATTGAAGAAGAGTACTCTACAGAGGGTGATGAGATTCCAGGTAATGAATGGGAAAGTGAGCTATCAGGTGAAGATGTTCAGGAGTTTAAGCATTCAGATCTTGACGGTTCATCAGATTTTGGAGAGTGGATGGACGAAAACAAAACCGATGAAGAAGCCCCCGTAGCACTTGAAAAATGGGCGATGACAGTTGTGGATCCTATAAGCCAAGAATCAGTGATGAGAGTCGTGTACGAGCAGCTTGCACCTTTTCCAGAAGATGATGCATTGACTGAATACAAAGTTGCATGTGTACAAGATATAAATGAAACTCATATTCGGTATGTGGTGATGACCATTCCCACATATGTACTTTGGCCACAAGACTTTCCTATATATCTTCAGAAAGAAGTTCTGTATCTCCACATATTGCAGAGGTTGCTTGCATTGGAAGAAGATGCTCCACCTGATCACTGGCGTATCAATCAGTTTCTCAGAAACTTCTCATGGCCTGAACTTGAATACCCTCCTGAATCATGGCTCTTTAAGAGGGTGTTGCAGAGAAAGAAAAGTTTTGTGCTACCAAGGCAATCCTCACAGCTAAAGAGAGATGGTTCTTACTTTTCTGAGTCAATTGACAGTTTCATGTGACAGTCCTAATCTCTTCTCATCCTCGCTCAAGAGAAAGAGCACGTGAAACACTTTTTGTTCTCGTAATGTGTTTCCCCTTTCTGTGATGTGACCGTTATGTCGCAATGTTTTTCCCCTTTCCATAATGTGACAATTGTGTTCCTTGTGTTGTGAAGTTCCAACTCCCTAGGTGATCTTAGGAGGTCCGGTTTTAGGTGATGTAGGAGAAATGTCTTGTTCTAGGTGATTAGGAATGTAACCTGACTCTATTGCCCAATGGATAAGGCACTGGTCCAACTTGCAAAAGTCCAGAGATTCTTGGTTCTCCTATGCCGTAAGTATCCGCCATGGTCCCCAAATAGAGCCAATTGTTGTACCCAACCAAATTTTTTGCTTCATCAAGGCATTTTGAAACAAGTCTAGAAAATTTTTCGTCAAAAAGTCAAAAAAGCAAAATTTCTAAAAATAGATGTCGAGTTCAATTTTCTAGGTTTCTTGAGATATGGATGTTGGCAAAACTTTCTAAAAATAGAATCTCCAAATCAGGTGTCGCGCTCGATTCTCATTGGTTGATTTTCCTTCACGATCGGTACGGTTTAGATGGAATCTTCAAACGACCAAGTTTTCTCTATTGGGTCATTTTTGCTTTTTCACAAGGTGAAGCATGAGCTCGAAAGTCATCAACACAGAAAAGTTCACCTGCCAAATCTCTTCGATGAGTTTCCAACGCTGTTTCAACGACGCAAAACTGACAAACGGCCGTCGACTCGACGATGCACGCAAAACGATGCAAGATGGATCCAAGGTGAAGTGAAAAGTTGGAAAATAAAAAAATTGGCTAAGTCTAGTGAAACTAGGCGCCCTAGGAGGCTAGGGGCGCCCATCCTCTCTAATGTTAGTTTTTTTCACGTTTTTCGAGAAACGTCAAAAATGCTTCCGTTAGCTCCTTTCTGGTTGGTCAAACTTGGTCAAAGTCAGTCAAAGCTAGGATTTCATCTCAGATATGTTCAGACTACTCAGATCACCCTCCGTCCCGCCTCGACAGTCGTCAGAACGACCGAAATCGAAGACCGAACAGGAGCCGTGGGCACGAAAATCGAGAAAAGGTACAAAACTAAAAATTTTTGCAAAAAATGGCTAAGTGTTGACAAAATGGACGCCCCAGGAGGCTAAGGGCGCCCATCCTCACCAGTGTTAGTTTATTTTTCATGTTTTTCTCAAAAAATGCAAATCTCCTTCCGTCTACCCGCTCCGGTTCAGTGTTGATCAGTTTGGCACATTTTTTGAGGCAAACGGAAGGTACAATCAGCTTAGTTTTCATCAGGCTTGCATATTTGCTAGATCATCAGACTCATTTCCATCCCAGTTGATAGAAATTGACAGCCAAACAGGGGTCCTGTGCCTCTGGAACGCGCACGCAAACCAAGAAATTGAAAAAGTTGAAAAAAGCTGAAAAAATGGTTAAGTGTTGGGAAACTGGGCGCCCCAGGAGGCTTGGGGCGCCCATCTTGAGCAGTGTTAGAATATTTTTGTGTTTTCGGTGTTTTCTGACATGCCTTGTTATCAATCTTCACCCGTTGGCAGTTTCGGGGAGGTCAAACTTGGTCAAACGATGTCAGATCGTCGAACGGAGGCAAGGGATGGAATCTCAGTTGATCAATCTTCAAAATGTCAGGATCAGTTAGCTTTTTCAATTCATGATGACATTTTTCCACCTTGTCAAAGTCGGAGACAGGCCATATTTGAGTCAAAACGAGTGTTGAAGTGTCGAAAATGAAGAAAATTTTGTTAACACTTCTTCCAACTCGCGCATTCGATGACATCATCAAAGAAGATATTTTTTTGTCATCTTGCACGTGAAGCCATAGGCTCCTACAAAATAGGGATTCTTCCTATTCGAAGATTTTTGCTTTAAAAGTTGCTTTCTTCATGGATGAGGATGAAGTTTTCTTCTCACACAAGTAAAGCTGCTTTTTCAACCAAAAGATTTATAAAGACAAGCTTTGGGCTTCTTTATCTCATTATTTTTTGCAAGTTGCATCCAGAGGAAAGATTTTATTTTTCTTTCAACGGAGATTCGAAGACCCAAACCAGGTGCTTTTTCAGTTTTCTTCATAGATTCGGGTTGAGGAAGAAGAGAGGCTTGCTTTTTCAGGGTCCTTGTTTCAAGGAGATCATTTTTCAGAAATCTGACCAGAGCTTTTTCAGTTTTCGTCGAGATGGGTCCATCCAGATTATCATCCTCTTGAAGATTGGGAGTTGTGCTTTTTTTCAGGAAACTACTTTTTTCCTGCTTTTTTGAGAAAATCTCTGCTTTTTCAAAATCTAACGATCTGGGTTGCTTCAAAATAGAATTGCCTACAAAACCCATGTGCCAGCTTTTTTTGCTCAGAATCAGCTTTTTTAGAAGAAATCAGCAAAAGAATATCAACGGATGACATCACCAAAAAGCAAGCATGTTGATGAGGATGCATTTCAAAAGAAAGCAGCTTTAAAACATATGCTTTTTGTTTTAAAGCATGTACTTTCATCCTAAGCTCATCCATCCTATATTTAGAAATAAATCACTTTGTGATAGTTGGAATCTTCTTTGCTTTAAAGCATTTGTTTATTGTATCTTTGTCTTAGAATAGTAATAAAGCTTGCGAGTTGGCAAGTTAGGGTTAATCAAGGAGATTTTAGGGTTCCCTACTCCTTTGATTTTAGTATAAATAAGGGCATCCTTGCCCATTATTTGTAATGGTAGTTGTGATAGCAAATTTGTTGTGCCTATTCTAGCCTGCAAACATTGTTATTCCAAGTGTCTGTTCATTTGTGTTCAGTGTTCTCCGGTGTTTGATCGCTTACTGTATGCCTACCTTTTGCTGCAGTCTGGCTGTCCTGGAGTTGTATTAAACTTTCTGATATTGAATAGAAATCTCATGCCTACTTTGCTCTGATATTCTATATCGATTCATCAAGTTTTTTGTCGTCAGATGTGTAGCTTCTGTGGCTTTCATTTTCAGCTTTCATCATTAAAGTACTCTTAGTCTTGTGGTGTAAATCTGGAGGAAAACTACTTGAGTTTTTGTGTTAACAATCATTCCCTGTTCACTTTCAACTTCCTTTGCTCTGAATTTACTCAGGAGGTTGAAAGCGTCATTAGTCTATGCTAGTTGTAGTAGAAGTTTTATTAAAAAGGAAAAACCTCTTCTGCAGCGTTTAGAGTTTTATAACCTTGTGCTCTGCAGCTGAGAATCAAAAAGAAGATAGGCAAAGTTTCATTCAAGTTATCTTTTCAGCGAACATCAGCAAGAAAGGGAACTCCCCCTTCCAATAGGAGAGCAGTTTATCTGTGCATAGCTGTTCGTTTCCAAATCGCATACTAGAGGTACGAATTGAAACTCCAACACAGTGAGAGCCATCTATGGCTAAGTTTTGTTAGGCTTGGTTGTTAGATTATTGGAGTCATGGGGAAATCCTGAGAAGAGCTTGGATCCTTCTTATAGACAGGAGATAGAGGTAGAGTATGATTATAGCCATTCTGCAAGTGATAGAGATTGCCATAACTATGTGGAGCTAGTTTGTTGACAAAGAGGCAAAGCCATGAAAATAAATCTTATTAAGACTAATTGGTAGATAGGGTGCTGACAAAAGGTAGAACATGTTGTTGCAAGTGTTTTCGAACACACCTTAAAGCATCCCATTTCAATAGAGGTTTCATGGAAAGTCATTAGAACTGATGCAACAAATTCTAGACTGCTAGAAGTGGACAACAGATCTTGTGTTAGAGGCATTGTCCATTTTTCCAAATTGTGAGTAGTTTTGCAAGTCACAAACCATTTAAACACGATCTATAGATGTGTGTGAGTTCCATTGAGGAATTATAAACATAAATATGACTATGGATTACTAGCATGATAAAAATAGCTCACTCTTATAGGAGTTTTACACCTAGTTGAGGGTTTCTCCAAAGTAAACGTGTGCTACATATTGTTGTGTGTGATACAGATTATAATATGCATTTGAAATGTTTATGTTTTTATCCTTTATTATATATGTCGTAGGTAGCTATTAGAGCTAGTAAAGTGCATGAAAAAGGTAGTTAGGAGCATCTCCATTTAGATCCACATGCTATATTAGAGTGTGGCATAGTTGCCTTGAGTTTATGGATCACAGGTGATGGTGTGTAACGATGATAGAGACAAGACAAAAACCCGAGTGATAAATTTATGGCAAGTGGTGTGTGTTGGTGATGGTGGATAATCAAGGAGGTGGAGAGGTATGGTCATAGTAGAGAAGCAGGAGGGTGAGAACTTTAGATCTAGAGATATTGGCAATAGAAAATTTTCAATTTTGGGATGGTTATGGAGGGGAAAAAGGGTTTCACAAAGGCTTCACAAAAGAGGAATCAATGGAGATAGTTATAATGGATGAGGAGAGGACAAGGAAATGACAAGTATCCAATGGTTTGGGTTGATCAAGAGGCTTCTACAACTTCATATTTTTAGTTCTAGCTTGTTACATTGTTGGTTCAATGTATGAATTGCAATTGGGAGAAGAGGAATGCTAACAAGTTTTCTATTTTTGGAACAATATGATCCTAATTAGGGATTTAAGAGAAATAATTGGATTTTATATGGGTTTATACTAGGTTTCTTAGGTTGGTACTAACAATTTAACCTGGTATAGTTTGTGCAAAAAATCTTGGGGAGAGTTTGGAAAATAAATTTTATAAGACCAATGGAATCAGAGGGCATAAGTGGTATACTATAGGCACTATAGGGCATGCATATATGGTCATAGGAGGCACACTTAGCACTTTATGCCACAATGCCTTACTTTTTTGGATAGGTTTGGGGTATCTAGTTAGTGTCTATGAAGGTGACTTGTCAAATTGTGATCATTAGGGAGGCCAAAATGAGTGTAAAATGGATTAAAAACACACTAATATGATTAACACTAAAAATGAGTGCAAAAACACATTAAGGAAGTTGTAGGATATGTAATTTTTGTTATTGCAAAAGATACCATAGAGCATGTTTAAGGGACACATATATACATGTCAAGAATATCATCTACAATGAACTTAATATGTTTTTTATTTTGTCCCAAGATTGAGACACACTGTATTGCATAAATTGGTAAATCTACACATTGCCCACTACTGGGATAGACTATTATGCTTCCTTGTAATATAATATATATAAATACTATAACAGAGATACACACAAAATTTTAAAATAAAAATACCACTTACCTATTCAATCAGAGCAACTTTGATCAAAATTCTTGCAAGGAAGCATTGCCAAATGAGTGATGCTTGCCTTATATGAGCAAAAAAAGGGTTTGATGATTGAACTGACATTGACATGTCGTTGACAATGTGCCAGCATTATACAAATGAGGGCTTGATTGGACATGTATATACATGTCGATAATATCATCTACAATGAAATTAATATGTTTTTCCTTTTGTCCTAAGATTGAGACACATTATTTTGCATACACTGGTAAATCTGCACGTTACCCACTAGTAGGACAAACTATTATGCTTCCTCATAATATATACATATATAAGTACTAAAACACACATACACATATAAAATAAAAAACAAAAAAATACCATTTACCTATTCAATTAAAGTAGTTTTGTTCAAAATTATTGCAAGGAAGTGTTACCAAATGAGTGATGCTTGACTTATATGAGCAAAAAAAAGGTTTGATGATTGAACTAACATTGACATGTTGAGAATGTGCCAACATTTTACAAACGGGGGTTTGATTGGACACCCCTTGATTCAACACCCTTTCTAGACACATTTTTCCATGTGGGCCAAGAGTGAGAGACAATAGTGTGTGCCCACCTATACACGGACTATCATGTTACACTCTATTTAATTTCTCTTTCTCCTTAACCCGTGTGCACCCTTTAGTGGGACACACAAAATCAAGGGGGGTATCATTACTAATTACACCCTAAGTTTATGCATAGTTCACAAGTTGACTTCAATTGATACGCTAGTAGCTATTATATTTCTACATATACTTCTCTCCTTTATTTTTGCTTTGGTATGCTTGCTTATGTAGATTCAAATGCAAACCAAAGGTGGGCAGAGGCAGAATGTAGAGGTACACCACTTTGCATGACTGTCCTAAGTACATAGTCCTAGCACATGATTTTATTTAATTTGGTTTACTCATTGAGCCTAGGCTCCATCTTACACTTAAGAACACCATTCTTCCTTTGCTCAGATTAGTCCCAACTCTCATATCATTGCTTTCTCTGCCCTGGCAAGGGCCACATGTGTGACCTTGACCCAATTCAAGACTGTAAGGGTAACTTTTACCCTCTTCATCCAAATTCAAAATTTATTGTGGCCCTAGGCTGACTTAGTCTAATGTTATTGTTACCTATTGACTCACACACTAAAAAGTTCAAATTGTGTAGTTAGGACTTATATAAAAGGGCATCGTCCTGTTATGTTGTAAAATGTCCCCCTGGGACTTTTACCTCCTATGTTTAGCTCCTAGGTCCCTTAGGATTAATCATGCATGTTTAAAATGAATCTCGGAGCAAAATCCCCCGAAACCCATGTCAAATGGGACCTAGGGGTGAATCCTAAATCTTAATCAGACCCTAAAATAGGTCCTTAGACAAGGGCGTCTATGCCCTGTCCTACTCTATTTTGTCGGGGTCCCAATTTTAAATGACCGCAAAGTGACTGTTAAAAGGTCTCCCTTTGTTGGCCTATTCAATTTGAATTACAAATATTTAATGTGAATAGATATATAATCATGTTTAGGACTTCATTTTACAACTAGATGGATAATACAAAGTTGTGATCTTATGCTAAGGATATTCAAGGCTTTCATTGTGTTACAGAGTAGTATTGTGTTGTGTTTGTTCATGTTTATTGCAGATTTGTCTTCATCAATCCATCTCCTCATGGCGTGAAAGATCTTCATCTCCCCGTGAGAGCTCCACCTCTGAGGTGATATCTATTTGTGATTCAATCTATCATTTTTATCATTGTTTTTGCCTTTGTCTAGCAAGGACACACACTCTCTATCTAACAACGGTGTTGGAAGGCTTAAATGCTATTCCAGGGCTTGACCGAGGCAAGCTCCTAAACACCACAACCCCCAACCTCTCTCTTGTGATTGCAGGTGACAGATATTGGATCTTGCGGAGAGTTGCAGAGGATCATTATAGAGTAGAAGGATCTTGGATTTGAAGAAAAAGGCATAAAATATCATAAAAAGATCAAGGACGCCTGCACTTTTGATCCTTAATTTCACAGCACCGAAAATCTCTAAGTGGTTGCAGTCTGTAGCATGTTTTGTCCCGAAGCCCTCTAAAAAAGTAGTACCTTGGGCTTGGGCACCCACCCCTTCAACCCTGAATTTTTTGCATTTCAGAGCTCAAAATCTGGTATGTATCTGATCTGTATTTAGTGTCTTTTTGTAAAAGGATTTGTTGTGTTTCATCCGTTTGCTTACGATTTTGCATAATTAGGGTTTTAGGCTTAATCGGGCTAAAGTTAACAAATTAATCAACAAATTCTAAATTTCCCTATCATTCCAAGTGACAACAAACCTGATAGATGAGTCCTCTTTCAAAAGTTGTGACTTATCTCAGTTTAATGTCCTTGAATGAATGTAGTGAAAGGAGGATCTAATCCAACTACCAATCAATCTAATCAACCCTCTTTTTCTACATTACATTTTGGTGAACCCATGATTTTATTGAATTTTGTACCTTGATGAGTGTTGTACATCAGATTTGCATTCATTCATTTCATTTTCATCATCATACATTCTAAAATCTTACAAAACAATTGAAACATTTGAAAAAATCAAGCATCCTAGGCTTGCATTAAGACAATTTGCACTATTTTCATCGCATTTCATTGGAATCATTTAAATTTATGGTATTTGTATCAGATCTGAGATAAATTACAGAAGTACATCATTTCATCATCATTTACCTTGCATTTACATACTTTATTTGCTAGGGTTTGCTTGAAATTTAGCATTTTTCATATAACATAGTTATTCCAAAAGGCTAGGGTTTGTAGCTAAAATCTTGTTTTAGATTTTACTACTGATTTAGACACGCTTTCAAACTTGATTTTGGACATTAGTATTTCATCATAGTGTGTTTTTCCATTTACATTTCAAATTTTGTAGTTACACATTGTGTATTTCAACAAAAACTAGCATATTCATTCACATTGTTAATTTGCATTGAGCATTGTAAGACTGGTGTGTTGTGACAAATTTTGCTGCATCGTTAGACTGATTAAAAGGTTTTAACTTGTTTTCCCTCTTCATTCTCCTAATTTCATTACATATTTTGTACATTTGCATTGAAAAAAGTGAACGTTTTAAGTGCAGAAACAAGCATAAATTGGTATTGTTTCATTGTATTCATTTTAAATATATTGCATTTCAGATATTGCACTCATATCCAAGTATATATTAATTGGTCATTTGAAAACTTTGCATAATTTCATTAAATTGTGTGAAAATTGGCATATTCTTAAATACACATTGTGTATTTCAATGTTAGGTGTTTATACACTTTGTTCACACTTTCTGATTAAAACCTTTAAAATCACCAAATTTTCCTTGTTGTGTAGCACTCTTTCCCCTATTCACTCTGTTTGTTGTGGACTCTGTGTGTCCTTTAGTACCTGTTTCCCTCAAATAAGTGCTTGGGTGCGAAATAGTCACACATCTAGGGTGTCTTAAGTATCATAAAACTTTGCATGTCTTATCTTACTAGATCTTATTGGACATTGATGTTTCAAAACATTTCATTATGGCATCTTCATCTCATTGCTCTTTGGTATATTTACATGCATATATCAAAAACTTTGAGAATTTCTACAAATTTCTTAATATGAATTCTCATATTCTCACTTACATACAAGCTATGTATCACAAGGATATATTTAAATGCTCCTAATTTGAAATCCTTGATTACGTATCTAATTTTGACAACTTCATAGCTCTCATGAATACATACCCTTCAATACCCTTTTCCCTCAAACAAGTGCTTGGGTGCGAAATAGTCTCACATCTAGGGTGTCTTAAGTATCATAAAACTTTGCATGTCTTATCTTACTAGATCTTATTGGACATTGATGTTTCAAGACATTTCATTAGGGGGCATCTTCATCTCATTGCTCTTTGGTATCTTTACATGCATATATCAAAAACTTTGAGAATTTCTACAAATTTCTTAATATGAATCCTCATATTCTCACTTACGTACAAGCTATGTATCACAAGGATATATTTAAATGCCCCTCATTTGAAATCCTTGATTATGTATCTAATTTTGACAACTTCATAGCTCTCATGAATACATACCCTTCAATAGTAGAAGATCTAACAAAGTACATTGTCACGAATACTCTTGAGAATGATGAGTGCAAAAGTTCTTCTCTTAATGCTTTGGAACTAATAGATAAAATATATGATGACGATGATGATTCCATCGGTTATCCTACTCCTCATATAGCTGAATGTTTAAGAGCCTTGGATGAGAAGATTATGGATAGCTCTACTTTAAGTCCCTTAGATATCACTAAAGATACAATTATCGACAATTCCCTCAACAACACCTTACCTTCCTTTCATTCCAATGCTCTCCCTAGCCAAGATGAAGCATTGGCAGATGAAGAAAGGCCCCTCACATTAAACCCTTTAGGGATAGATGTTGAGCTTAATCATAGTAAAAATAATGTTAATTCAATCATCACTAATAAACTTCTTCAACCTACTAAGGGGATAGTGAATAAGTATACTAATGTTCCTAAGATGATTGTGAATGGGGCACCTAGTGCACCTTCTTGCTTAAAACTGGTGATTACGGTTCAAGGTGATCGAAAACCACCTTGACCCCTAGATTACATTCTAAACTATGCAAGACAAATCACTCAAAGAAGTCAAGGTGTTCAAAATGTGCCGCAACATCCCATGTTTGCTCACACATACAACACACGTAATAACAAGCAAAGTAAGCAAACACCTCATGTGCCTATCTCTCTTCCATGTTCTCAACCTATGCTCCCTCCACCACCTCGTCTTACTCATAAAAGTGGTCAAGAATATTATCTGGTCAAACAACTTCGTGCTACTCCGGTTAAGATCTCTCTTTGGGATTTAATACAAACATCACCTACATACCATGGAATGCTCCAAGAAGCTTTACAAAAGGTGATTGTACCATCTATTATTAAGTCAAATGATGTAGTAGCTCTGTTAGATTGTATGCATGTGACAAAAATGGATATTCTGTTTCAACCACATGAAATACCGTCAATTAAAGATGAATATGATCCTCTTATAATATTCAAGTCCTAATAGATAAAAAAGTTGATAAAGTGAGTTATGATTGACAATGGATCGACTCTTAATGTTTGTGGCATTAACTTTCTAAATAGAAGCAAGATAGACAAATCTTTAATTAAATCAGATAGGCTTAGCATTCATGGCTTTGATAATATTGGTAGACAATCCGTGGGTACTATAACTTTACCTGTAAAGGTGGGACCCGTGACATTATCTACCCTTTTTCATGTCATGCCCGACTTGATTTCGTATAATATGATTCTTGGTAGACCGTAGATTCATGCCATGGGGGCAGTTCTGTCTACCCTTCATAGATCAATCAAGTTTATTTATGAAAACAAGATCTACACCGTTGAAGCTGATCCTGAACCAGATAGTTGTTTACATATCAAAACGCAAAAATAAGTCAACAATTATATCAGTCTAAATAACTTACAAGTTGATTCATTAATGCCTCTTGCCACGGATAATGTTGTGCAAGACTCTACACCATCAAATGCACTTTTTGGTGATGACTGGGGTTCATTAGATTTTACTCCTTCTGGGCTAGGGGAATATAAACTTAATAACTCCAACACATCAAAAGTTGCATCGATCTCATCTAAGCAATCTTTGGAAACACCTAAGAAACCTAAAGTCTCCTTAGTAGAAAATAAAGACAAGACTCTTACTTATATTATAGATTATGACACTTACGAGGCCTCGCCATCCTCTAAAGAGATGGACTCCCTCTATTCTCATGGATTTCAGATTTTGTACAAAAAATTGTGACTATGCAGGTAATGGATGTGGTGTAAATCAACAAGGAATCAGAGTACCTTTACAAGTTATAGGAATTAACTACACAACTGATATTGGATACCATTCTTTGAAGCCCACCAAAGCTTCTTGTCATCCTAAACTTAATGTTAATACAATATCAACAAGACCGAAATGACATGCGAGATATCCTGAGCTGATAGACAGTAATTGTCCACCAGGAAATATCCCATTGAATCAGGTAAGTATTTCTCCCCCTTTTAGCCACACTCGTTGTAGTAGCTATTTTAGTTGCTCTCAAGGGTGGCCTCCTCCTAAATATATATGTTGTTAGAATCGTGTTGTGTTCCCCCGTATTGTACTATATGTGTTGTTTAGGTCTCCTTGGATGGCCCTTGATACTATTGTAAGGTCAAGGACATCGAGAAACACCTCTATTATGATCATTCTTCTATTTATTTCACCATTCTTCCATTGTTCCTCTCCTTTATTTTATTGTTGTGTGTCATGCCTTAGGCGCATAACGTTGCAGTTGACGACCTGGGGGCATCCTCCTACATGGTGTTCCGAAGGCACTTGTTCTCCTCTCTTATTTTATTATTTACCTTCTTCTAGTGATTCTACCTAGTCGGCGGATGACGAAAACAAATAATACTAATGCGAACCATGTGTCCCTTTAGCAAGCAAAGCGAAAATGGACCTAATCGATACATGACGATGGGGTTGATACATATATATATCTGACTCTTGACTAGTAGAATCACTCCATGTGATGTTTCATCCTGTGGCATTTCTTGTGACTAACATTTTACAATCCACTCAATCTACTCTTGTACACTTTGATTGGTATCTCACCTTGTTGCTACACTCAGTTCTGAGGTCTATATAGTATAGCCCAACAATTATACTCGGTTATGAACCTATAGTATAGCTTTGGTCCTTGATGTGACTGTTTTCATGCATAGCTTTACCGAATTGAATTGGTTATTATCTTAGATTAAGATTTCTAACCTCTCTTGTTATCTTATCTTAGCGTATCTTATCATTGTGTTTGTGGGAACATCTGGTGATCGTAAGCACATGTCACCTTGGGGGCATGGGCTTTGCGAGAGCTCTTGTTCCCTTGTGTGTTTTCTCTCTACCTTAATGTGCTTGATATCGGTACACGACATCAACCACCTTAAGGTGGGGGCATATATAAGGTTATCTGTCTGCTAATTTTGGTTCTAACGAAACGTGTTTTAAAGCCCTCTATAGAGGCAGGATGTTGTATCTCCAGCGCGAGTGCACATCTTTATTTATATTGCAATCAAGAAACCCTCTGCGTAAGGTGGGATAACGTATCTCTTGAGCTAGTGAGTATCGTTTTATTCAAAAAGCCCTCTGCAGAGGCGGGATGGTGTATCTCTTGAGCTAGTGCACATCCTTTTATTTCAAAAGTCCTTTGCGTAGGCGGGGTTGGATCTTGAGACTATCCTCCCTTAAGTGTGTCTTTGGCGGTTGTTGTGGCATAAGCCCAACCGCCAGGTGTGTCTACAACGTGTTTGAGATAGTGGGACTTAGAAATAAGCTCCTTCCATCGCCTTGTTTGTCGTGTTTAAGATATATAGCATGTCCTTGACATGCTATATGGCTCTCGTGTATTCCACGTGCCTTCTGTGTGTTTTCCCCCTTGTGTGGTTAAACCCCACTTGGGATTTGTATGGCGTGTTTTCCCCTCTTGTGTGTGTGTAGCGACGAGATCCACTTACATTTGAGGTTTGTTTGATGTGTTTTCCCCCCCTTGTGTGGTCTCCACCCACACTTGGGGTTTTATGTGGTAATTTTATTTCCATGCATATGTATATGAAGATGTTTTGAATATGTTATGAAAATGTTATATAAATGTGTTCATCGTGTTTTGTGTGTCTTCAATACTATCTTCTCCATGTTTTTCGTGCCTATTACTGTCTTCATTATTTTTTACGTGTCTATGATGTGTTTTCTAATGCTTACCTGAGATTGGGGGCTAGAAACATTTTCTCAATCTTTATGTATGCCTTAGCTTCAAGTGCCTGACGTGTTTGATGTGTTTTCGATCGTATTTTAATGCATGTATGGGTCATAAGATTATGCATACATTAAAGTGGGGGCTAAATGTTATGTCGTAAAATGTCTCCCTAGGACTTTTACCTCCTATGTTTAGCTCCTAGGTCCCTTGGGATTAATCATGCATGTTTATCCCGGAGCAAAATCCCCTGAAACCCATGTCAAATGGGACCTAGGGGTGAATCCTAAATCTTAATCAGGCCCTAAAATAGGTCCCTGGACAAGGGTGCCCGTGCCCTTGTCCTACCCTATTTTGTCGGGGTCTTAATTTTAAATGACCACAAAGTGACCGTTAAAAGGTCTCCCTTTGTCAGCCTATTCAATTTGAATTACAAATGTTTAGCGGAATCATATATAATCATGTTTAGGACTTCATTTTACAACTAGACGGATAATGCGAACTTGTGATCTTATGCTAAGTATATTTAAGGCTTTCATTGTGTTGCAGAGCAATATTGTGTTGTGTTTGTGGTGCAGAAGCACCCCTTCGAAATACAGATTAGGTCTAAATATAGTATGTTTCATGCATTATGATGTAATAAGGTCCATGTGACCAATTCCTATGTTTTTTTAGTCAATCTAGGTTTTTGTGTAGTTAGTTAGAAGTTTGTTATGCTAGTTGTCTTCTCCCAGCCGTTTGGAAGTCTCCCAACCGCTGGGAATCGAGTCTGTACTACTCTCATTGAGTAGTTATTTATAAGCCTAGCTCAGATCCTTTAGAAAGAATCCATCGAACAGTCAGTTGTAGGGTTTTTGGTATTACTGAAGTTGGTTGTGAAACTGAACAGAGTAATTGCTTATATTTTCTGCATTAAGAATCAAGAAGATCCTGTTGATATCATTTTTACTGTGTACTTGATTTTCTTGGTCTGGCAGCCAGGATGGATTCACTTATCCATTCCACTAGTTAATTCTCTGAATCGGTGGAATGGCCATGTACAGTAATTTAGATTTCTTTTATGTTTTTCCGTTTGTGTATTTCATGTTTTTGGGATCAAGTTATAGCATACAATGATTTACTCTAACATCCTCATGTGCTAGGTTTTGAAGGTAGAAATCTAGGTTAAGATTGTTAAGAAAACAATCGGATCGATGCTAGGATTTTTTGTGCGAAATTTGTGAAATTTCGAGGGTTTTGCTTTGATATACATTTGATGTATATACAATGTTTGTATGTTGCATACAATCCGTGAGTATATCGCATTTGTATGTTGTGAGTATATCGCTTTGGGATAATCGCTGTTGTATGTTGAAACATACAAGCCTTCACAGATACAAAGGAGAGAGAAACCCTTGATGCATACAAAAAGGTCAAGGGCGGAGTCAAAGGTACAATCGTCAAGGAGGATATCCTGCATAATACATATCGGGCTTTGTATATTTACAAAGTGTGTCAGGATATGCAACTTTTGAGTATATGTCTTTTGTATATAGTTTGTGTGTATACTACAGTCGCATGGTTGTGAGTATCTATCAAATGCATGTTTAAATTTCATGTTGGAAATATACAAGGCCATATATATACAATTTATGTATATACTGTAAATGTATATTGAATGCAATGAATGTGTATATCCCTCTTGTATGTGAAGATAGTTCCTGTGTATCCGTCGGTTGCATGTCAGGGTTGTATGTGGTGGATGTACATTACAAAGGTACATCGGGTTGATACAAAGAAGTCAACGGTCAACCTTCCCCGAAAGCATATTCTGGAGGCATATTCGGTGAATGCATATTTTGCGTTGTATATTTGAATGTATATTGGAATATACATTCCGCAGATACAACAGATTGATACAAGGGAGTCAACACCAGTCAAAGTAATTGTTTGCATGTTTGCTTTGTATCTTCCGATTGTATATTGGAAATATACAATGCGTATATACATTGCATAGAGATACAAGGCATGACCGATAGAAGCGGTAGATAGAACCGGCACGGCCAGTCAAAGAATGTATGTATCGGTTTGAATGCGTCTGAGTGATAAGCACAGGCGAAATGAAACATGTCGGAGGACCCGATAGGTCAAATGTTGCCGATAGAAGTGTCAGAGACACATAGATGGAAAAATAGGGTTTCAGGTCGTTTCCGTTGGTAGCTCTGCATCAGTTTGTTCATATTTATTGTAGATTTGTCTTCATCAATCCATCTCCTCATAGCGTGAAAGATCTTCATCTCACCGTGAGAGCTTCACCTTCGAGGTGTTATCTATTTGTGATTCAATCTATCATTTTTATCATTGCTTTTGCCTCTGTTTGGCAAGGACACACACTCTCTATCTAACAACGGTGTTGGAAGGCTTGAATGCCATTTAGGGGCTTGACCGAGGCAAGCTCCTACACACCACAACCCCCAACCCCTCTCTTGTGATTGCAGGTGATTGATATTGGATCTTGCAGAGAGGAGTTGTAGAGGATCATTGCAGAGTAGAAGGATCCCAAATCTAAAGAAAAAGGTAGAAAATATCACAAAAAGGTCAAGGGCATCCGCACCTTTCACCCTCAGTTTCACAGCACCGTAAATATCTGAAGTGGTTGTAGTCTGTAGCAGGTTTTGTCCTGAAGCCCTCTGAAAAAATAGTACCTTGGGCTTGGGTACCCGCCCCTTCAACCCCAACTTTTCTGCATTTCAAAACTCAAAATCTAGTATGTATCTGATCTATATTTAGTGTCTTTCTGTAGAAGGATTTGTCATGTTTCATCCGTTTGCTTATGATTTTGCATAATTAGGGTTTTAAGCTTAATTAGGCTAAAGTTAACAAATTAATCAACAAATTCCAAATTTTCCTATCATTCCAAGTGATAGTAGACCTGATAGCTGAGTCCTCTTGCAAGAGTCGTGACTTAGCTCAGTTTAATGTCCTTGAATGTATGTAGTGAAAGGAGGATCTAATCCAACTACCAATCAATCTAATCAACCCTTTTTTTCTACATTACACACCCCTAAGTCATTTCCGTCATGAGAGATCATCGACCATCACCCTCCATCATCCTCTGAAATACACATAATCACTCTCACCTTTGTCAAAGCTTAGTCTTTACATTGTCATCAAAACTACATCAACTCTTGCATTAGCAAATATCAAAACCCTAATTCTTACACTCAATCTACTACTTAGTCATTTTTTGCACTTCATCTATTACATCAAGTTTCAATCATTTATTACATCATTGTACTACATCATCGTTAGCTGTTTACACGTTTACACATCCATTGCATATGCTGCTTGGTGTATGTTCTAATTTATTTACAAAATTGTTGAATCGATCAACAAGGTTTGACTGCAATCAAGGAAGTCTCAAGGATTCCTAGTAGCCATAACAAGTTCAAATGATGTTTTCTAAAACCACCAAGTCTCTAAAATTGTAGGTACACATACATTAGGCAAGCGACTTTCACAAGTACCCAAATCTTAATTCATTAGAGGCTAGAACCATGTGTTTTAGCTTGAAATCATGCACAAGTACAAGGTAATGAGGAGGAAGATCAAAATTATAGGCACAACCTCAACCTTACATAAATTTTGAGAACTATCTAGATTTTTGTAGTTCTACTTTTAGCACATTTAATTTTAAGTGATTCTAAGTTAGAGTTAAAAAGTTGCGATAAAAACCTGTACACCTATCTATATTTATCAAAATCAATTAAATCATCTCACTTCTCTTCATTTCTAGATTTCAAATCACCTCACTTCTCTTAATTTCTAGATTTCTAATTTTTATCATATATTAACTACAATTATATTGATTGTTAAATTAACATAATTGTAGTTAATTAACCTAATTTTTAAAAAGAGATTGGAGATATTTTCTCTATATTTCTAATTTTTATCATACAACCTATTACAATTGTATTGATTGTTAAATGCTTTAAACCTTCTTCTTTAAAAAGGGGAAAGAGATATTTTCTTTACAATAATTGATCTTCTATTAGTGTCAAAGGTCCAACAAGTTGTAATGTCGTATCCTATATTTGCCATTATGTAAGACTCAAACCTAGTCTTGCAAGTGACACTCGGTCTCAGGGCTTAAATTTGATGGCCGTATTTAAACATTTTTACCGTAAAATACAATCAATATTTTTAAAAGATTGTATCACATGAAAAAAGAGATTTTTGATAAAAATTTATGTAGAATTATAATTATATATATATTTGGTTTATATATAATTTTACTCATACTATGGTATATGGTATGTGAGAGTATTCTAAGGGCACCTTTGAATGGATAATTGTCATAAAAAAATTGCTTGACATGCAAGGTCAACTGTCAAATTTAAGCCCTGAGTCGATCTATAAAACCTGGTGAACCAGGAGTCTCAAACAATGAGATGCAACTGATTAAAAGAACAAGAAGCAACGCAAATAAATGTTAATTTATATGGTCATTCAGGCTTACAAATACATGTAGTCAAATTTTATATTTTTTTTAATACAAGTCTTACCTAGTACTTGTAACAAAAGTAACTAATATTTTAAATTTACTATGTTTCAAAATTTCACCGGTTTTTAACTTAAAATGGTGGGAAAATGGAGGCAAAAGCACATTGCAGTGCAAAAGTGTATAGCCGCAGAAAAACCAAGGTAGCCCAGCTGAGTTGCATTACAGAAGAATACAATTCTGCAAATTCACCAATGAAGAAAAAGAAGAGAAGTCCTTCTTCTTCTTCCTCCTCCCCCTCTTCATCAGAGGATTCCGATTTTGATTGCAACGAGGAAGATTTCACTTGTACGCCTTCGCCCCCAATCAAAAAATCTCAGCCCAAAAGTGGAAATCCTGCCCAAAAGAGGAAAAAGCTTGCCCTTCCGAAGGTATGCATATTCTCATCCCTCTATTATTGCTATATAGCTCTTTACTTATTGTATAGGAAATCTAATTTCTAATATCTAATTAGATGTCAATAGAGAGAATACGTGGTGCGTTACATGTTCCAATCAGAGGTCTATTGAAACGAATTTTTACCCATTTTGATACATTTTCTGACGGAAAAGTTTATCTAGACAGGCTAGAACTTTTATCTGCTCAGCTACCCTATTATGTATTTATCAAGTACTTTCAATTATTTTAACCTCATTGCCTGAGCTAAACATTATTTGCACTGGCACCCAGTTATGGATTTCGCATTTGGCCCTAGTTTTTACCTTTTTTCAGTGTTCCAAAGAGATGTGCACAGCCACCTGATCATGTATACAGAAGTTATCTCTCAATGTAAGCACACTTTTCACATTGTCGGATTTTAAATTTTTATAGACATATTAAACATTTAAATATACTATATAGCGGTATCTTGTAAATCATATTATGTGTACCTGTGAAAATGTTAGATCTTTAAATACTAAGCATTTATCTGCACTGGCACCCCATTATGTAAATAGCCATTAGCTTCAGTTTTGTTTTACCCATTTTTTTCCCATTGTCAGGGTAAAATTTTTATCTAGACATACTTTGAAATTTATCTGCACAAGCAGCCAATTGTATATTTAGTAAGTACCCTCAATTTTTATCTATTCAATGATTAAAAAAAATGATCATACAATAAAAATTATCTCCGAATTTAACCACTTTTTTCGGGTTGTCTGATAAAAAAATTTGTCTAGACATACTAAATATTTATTTGTACAAGCACCCAATTACGTGTCTTGCCATTAGGTTCAATTTTGTTTTACTCAGTTTTCCCATTGCAAGAGCTAAAAAATTGTCTAGTCATACTAGAAATTTATCTGCACATGCACCCAATTATGTATTTGCAGGTAACCTCAGTTTTTACCTTTTTCAGTGTCCCAAAATAGATACACGGCCATTCAATCATGTATATAGAAATTATCTCCAAGTTTAACCACTTTTTTTTCACTTTTTTTGACCTAAACATTTGTCTAGACATACTAAACATTTATCTGCACAGATCAAATTATGTAGATATCTGGTAGCTTCAATTTTGTTTTACCTGTTTCTTCCCATTATTCCAAGCTAAGAATTTATCAAGACATACTAGAAATTTATCTGCATATACACCCAATTATGTGTTTAACAAGTACCCTAAAATTTTACCCTTTTTTATTGTTTGAACCAAAAATTTATCAACCAGTTATGTATATAATAATTATCCTCAATTTTACCACTTTGTTTGAGCTAAAATATATCTAAACATCCTAGAAATTTATCTGCACATGCATCCAATTACGTATTTAGCAACTACTCTCAAAATTTACCCATTTTTTAAATTATCCGAACTAAGAATTTATCTGCATAGGTATCCAATTATGTATATACTATATAATAATTTCCTACAAATTAAACCCATTTTTAAATTGTCTGATCTAAATTTTATCTAGATATACCAAATATATGTCTGCACAGGCACCCGAACTAAAAATCTATCTGCACAGGCACCCAATTATGTATATCATAATTACCCCCAAAATTTACCCATTTTTAAATTGTCCGATCTAAATATTATCTAGATATGCGAAATATTCATCAAAATGGGTACCCAATTATGTATAAAGCAGTTGGGCCCATTGTTAACCCATTTGCATTTTGACGAGCTGAAAATCTATCAAGACATGCTAAAAGTTCATATGCACAGGCAGCCCATTCTAGATTTAGCAAGTACCTCAAATTTTACCTCTTTCTTTTTGAATCACAAGAGCTAAATTTATCTGCACAAGCACCAGATTAATGATTAGAATTCATCTCCAGTTTTAATCTCTTTTTCTCATTGCCTAGGTCAAATCTTCTTCGCATGTGCTAAAACTCTATCTGGACAGGTAACCAGTCTTATATATAGAAAGTACTTTCAAATCCTCTTTTTTTTCTCATTACAGGAGCTAAACTTTATCTGCACCCAATTGTAGATATAACAATTATTTTCAAATTTCAAGTTTAACCACTTTCTTTGTATTGTTTGGGTTGAATATTTTTCACGCATGCTAAAACTCTATCTGCACAGCCAACTAGTTATGTACATAGAAATCATATCCAGCTTTTATCCTTTTTTAAATTTCTACATTGTTTCAGTTAAAACATTATGTAGAGATACTAAACATTATTTGTATACGTATATAGCAATTATCCACAAATTGTATTCAATTTTTTTTTTAAAAATTGGTTTGATAAACTTGCCTTGTAGGGTAATCTGGGTTATCTATTTGAACAAAGTCACCTAGAACTTGCATCCAGCCTTATCCGTTGGGATATGCTGCAGTCAGTGAGTTGGCTCTCATATATTGTCCAATTTCAACACATTATGTAATATCATCTCCCTGAAGATTTAAACCTGGGGCGCCATTACAAAAGTCCCGATGCTTTACCACTTGAGATCATCCATTCAACAATGCTTGTCCATTGTCTCGCATTGTCTAAGCTAAAAATTTATTTAGACTTACTAATAATTGTATCTGCAAAGGCACCCAATAATGCGTATAGCAATCATCCCCCATAGTTTTATCCATTTTCCCAAATTATCTGAGCTGAAATTTTATCTAGACATACAAAAATTAATTTGGACAGGCACACATTTATGCATATAACAAGTACCCCCAAGGCTTATCCATGTTTACACAGTGGGCTAAAACTTCATTTAAAAGTTATCTGTACAGGCACCCAGATCAGCTCGTAAGAATAAAACTGCAGACACAGAGAAAATGGCTATAAACAGGTCGGAGATTGATGTCTTTGACTCAGAGGAGGACACCCTTCCCTGCAATAGCAAAAACAACCAAGGCTTTGAAATGCTGGTTGAAGCAGCTGCATTACACAAAGGTGGAGGGTATCTGAGTGCATTGGGCAGTCCCTCATCAGATATAAATGTTTGCAGCGATGCAAAAAAGGTGAGTTTGGTATTTATTAAGATTGTATGGAAGGAATAATGTTGTAAATTTAAGCTGGGAAAGTTTGTCTGAATGAGCTGTTTGATAGTTGGTCTCATGCATTCAATTGTGTTTTCATGTTTTTTTTTTGCAAATTTTGCCAGCTGCACAGTTTTTTTTTCTTTTCTGAAACCCTAACCCACTATTTTCCCGATTAAACCACAATTTTTTGAAAAAATCTTTATCTTTTGGTTTGCTGATTTATTCTGGAGAATTTATATGCTGCTATGTTATAACGTACAGTGAGCATTGTGATGAAGTGTAGACTCTGGACTCGCAAAGGGCCTGTCTTAACATGCATTTACTTCAACAGTCAAAGGCATTTTTTTCCAATTTAAGATACACTAACTATTTACCACTTTTATGTGTGGATGAGGTATGCTGTTCCTCTTGAAAGTAATGGGTCCTAGAATCAAATCCTTAACATTTTACCACTTAAAAATTGCAGAAAATTTGAAGTGAGTGAACGTAAAGCACATCTGTCACAAAGTGAGCTGCTCCTGTTTAAGGGTTCTGTCTCTGTAGAAAGCTTGATAATGATCATAACATCTACCATTGTGGATTGGAGGAGATCATTAGATGATATAGTTTGATCATTGCCTGACCTTGGTGCTTGTGCTTGAGTAAGATTGCATTCATGAAGATACCTGTGATGCTTCTCTGACCACAGCAGAGCATGTATCTTTTAGTTACAGGGTAGCAGCTATCAAGCTTATAATTTCTAAACTTTGTGTTTCTGGTTTTGACTATTTTGAAAAAGGATATTGAACCCAAATTGTTATGACATTCGGATAACCTGAAATATGACATATCTGAAAATTCTGAATAAGCTGGCTTCGTGAATCAATTTTATTCTCTTTTTGATGATGTTTTGCCTTATTTGATGCCATATCAGATGCATTGTCTTCAACCTATTTTATATTTTGTGCTCAATCAGAAGCATTAGTACAAGGTATTTAGTGCTCTATGCTGTATCAGATGGATTAACTTTAACCTATTCAACGTTATTACAAGTTCTGTTTGTATTTCTAGAAGCTCCATCTGTTTGTTGTTTTGGAAAATGGATATCTTCTTCTCAGGCTTTGGAGCTAGATACTTATTTTTAGAATGTCTTTTTGCTATATTTGTAATTATCGTTTATTTGTTCAGATGGAAACAAAAATTGGAGAATGTAGTAGTGAAAAAGAGACAGATAATTATTCAATCTCTGAAGATGATGAAGTCAACGTAAAAGATGAGAATTACTGTGCTGATGACTCTGACAGCTTGGAAAAAACTAAATTTAAACAGAAGGATGGCAGACCCCACTCATCTATAATATTTGAACAAAACAAAATGGATGTCATTGCATCTCATGGCAAGGTATATCTTTCAGTGATTTTTTTGTCAGCCTGTTTCTCTTTGGCATCTGAATTTTGTATTCTTTATCCAACTAGCTTTTTCATTTTCATACTTCTACATAAATGCAACATGCTTTAACACATTGACATCATTCTCACTGTATCCGTTTCATTTGCAGAAGGTATGGAGTAGACTTGCATCTCAACAGACAAGTTCTGTCTTTGAGACCATAGATTCGGCAAAGTTAACTATTAAAATTAATGAAGAGAACAAGGCTCCAGAACTATCTGATGCTGGATCTCCACAGATTGAACAAGCTGCTGGTGTTGGAGAACCTAATAAAGAGCCTGTATGTCTTCCTTTACCTAGAAAGTCAATGGTGATAAGAATGAAAAGAATATATATATATATTCTCTTTACATTCTTGTATTCTCATCACCATTGACTTTATATATATATATATTTTGATAGATAAGTACTACCAAGAGGGCAGTTTCCATTTCATTAAAAAAACACCAAAACAGAGAAAATGCATCAGCTCTAGATCAGAGCGTGTGAAAATTACATCAATTGCTTGGCATCTTGAGATGCATCAAGAAGCGAAGCCCCTCGGAAATCTCAAAGGCCCTTTTAATCTGCTCAGGGGAAAGTAAATCAGCATAATGGCTGATATAAAAATTGAATGTCTCCATATTGTTCCGGTTTAATCCCTCTTTGAACAGTTTGACAGCCTCAGTGGTTATCTTATTCAGTTTTGCTGCGTTAGCATCAAAAACTCCTAGAAGTCCTTCATCCAACCTCTTGTTGAAAACAAAAATGGCCCGGTTAGCAATGTCTCGCAGCTCCTGCTTCATGAAGTTGTGAGCGAAGATCTTCCCCCATCATTTTCCGCCCCAATACCGGCACAATGTTGGTAAGAAATTCTTCATACAAAACTCCATCATGAACATGTTCGCCTTTAAAGGTGTGTGGGCCAATGACCTGTAGGATGGCTTTGTCAATGCCTTCCTTCTCAACCTTAAACAACCTTCGGACCTGTGTTGTCAGATCTTCCGTGATGCACTTGCACTCCACTTCGAGCTCCATTCACTGCGCCATGGTTGCCTATTTTGTTCCTATCAATTGCTCTTATATTCGCTATCATCCTAGGCCCATGAAGGATGCCAAAGACACAGGGTTCGAAGCCACTGGCAAACATTATGAGAAGATCACTACAACTCAACAACAAAATCGTCCCATTCATCTGTGGGTTTACAGTTTGACTCCAAAACATGAGCGAAATCCCTCTAGTCCGTATCTAGATTGGATACTTTGGTTGATTCGCTCTGCTCAATATCATAGTTCGCAAAAAAGTCTGCCGCCCTGTTGGATTCTCTGTAAATATGTGTGATTGTGTACTCTATTTTTTTTCCAATTTGCTCCATATCAAATCAATTTACTTTTGGAGCTTCCAACTCATTATACTCTTCTTCATAATTGCATTTATGCACACCATTGAGTCACCTTCAATATAAACAACTTGAATGTTCTTCCGTTCACATAGCTTCACACCTTCATACAAAGCCTCTAATTCGGCTTTGTTATTTGTCCCATAGTTCAGCTTCTTTGATAATGCCCACACGAGGATTCTTGCCCCATTGCGAATGATGCATCCAGCTTCTGAGGCCCCGGGATTGCCTCTAGAGGCCCCGTCAAAATTTAGTTTCAGTCTATCGCTTGGAGGGGCCAACCATTTTGCCATTTTCCTCTGCTCCCTTGAGGACTCACGATTATCATTTTTGAAATGAGAGGGGATCACTAATGCTAGCCATTGCTTCATGATTCTATCATACCAATTAGTGAAAGAAGAATTTCTTGACTCCCTGACCTTGGTGTTCAACAGTTCTGTAATACTGTTCTCCACCTTTTGGATAACTTGTTCCACATTGCATTCCAAATCATTGAAGATTCTTCTATTTCTCTCCTTCCATATGTGCCATATCAACATGGATGGGCTTGCAATCCATAGACCAACCCATAGTGCATTTTGGTGAATCTGCGGCCATCCCATAAAAAGCTTGAAAAGATCTGACTATCTAGTGTTGAACCAACCCAACTTATTGCTCAGCCAATCCCAACAAGCACTTGCAAATCAACAATTTAACAACAGATGATCTGACGTTTCCTCTTCTTCTTTACACAAGGGACATCTCAAAGGGCCTGCAATTCCAATGGAATGTAGGCGTTCCCCTATTAGGATTCTTTTTTGGATGGCGGTCCAAGCGAACGCCCTTGCTTTCGGGAGAATGTAGTTATTTCAACACAAGTCTTTGGGCCATTTTGAGGGGGGATTGATCATAGTTTGTATTTGATATCCTATCTTGACAAAGTACGCCCCCAACTTTGACCCACACCAAAATATCTCATCCTCCTTCAAATTTAAAGTTATCTTTCGCTTTTTAAGTTCTTCCGCTATCTTGTTCTTTACATAATCACTTAACGGTGCGGTACTGAAATCTTTCCAGGCCCAACATAAACCATTGATCCCTTCTACTTCTTCAACATAATCCGCCACCTTATCGCCCCAATGGTCTTCCATTATATCCTTGCATTCGCTTAGCTCCTCGATTTTTGCCAAAGGAACCAGTCCACTCCAGGAGTCAGACCAAAATTTGGCCGATTTGCTATTGTTAATCATCCATGATAAGTGGTTTGTGATTATTGGGCGACAATCCATCATAAACTTCCAAATATGGGATCCATTTGGAGTGTTGGCAATAGTTAGGATACGGCTAGGGTCTTCGGTGTCCAAATATTTATTTTGTAAGATTCTGCACCAAGGTTCATTTGGAGAAGAGAACATTCTCCAAACCAATTTCGCTCCCAAGGCTATGTTGTGTTTGGTCAAGTTCTTAATCCCAGCTCCACCCTTGGATTTGTGCCTCCTCACTTGATCCCAATTCAATAATGGGATCCGCTTAATGTCATTAGCACCTTCCCACACAAATCTTTTGAGAATGGTATCTAAGCTCGAGGTCGTCTTCTTATTCGATTGGAGACATGACATAAGGTAAATTGGTATTGCAGACAATACCGCCTTAATCATAACTATTTGACTTGTTAACGAAAGCCATCGACCTTTCCTTGCATTTGCCTTTGCCTTGCATGTTCCAATTGCGTCTTTCCAGAGACTAGATCTTGTGGCTCCTTTGAATAATGGGACCCCCAAATATCTACTTGGGAGGGAATCAATGTTGAAACCCAAAAAACCAACGATCCTCCTCTGCGTTGCCTTCTTTGTATAGAATTGTTTTTTGATTTCTCCATATTAATCAATTGACTTGAAGCGTTGATGTATTGATTCAGAACTGCTTTGATTTCTCTTGCGACCTCCATATTAGCAGCCCCATATAAAACAGTGTCATCAGCAAATTGTTGGTGGGAGATGGGATCTATGTTGTTTGTTATCTGTAGGCCTTTCCATCGACCAAGTGCACAACTATTCTTGATGACCATACCAAACGCCTCCGCTATGATTACAAACAAAATGGGGGAAATGGGATCTTCTTGCCGGAGACCATTTGTGTTTTCAAAGAAGCTGCACGGAGATCCATTGATCAAAACAGAGAATCTGGCTAAGGAAAGGCAATTGAAAGTCCATTGAATCCAATCTGAATCAAATCTAAACTTCCTAAGGATGAGCATAAAAAATCGCCAACAAATCCTAGCGTAAACCTTAATTATGTCCAGTTTGATCATCATGCTTTTTTGATTGGTGTGAGTGATTGAATGTATTGTCTCATTCACAATAATAATACCATCCGTTATGTCTCTTCCAAGTGTGAAGCCACTCTGTTCCACAGAGATGATACTTGGGAGGATAGACTTGATTTTGTTAGCTATAGCTTTGGAGATGACTTTGTATATCATGTTGCAAAGTAAGATGGGCCTGTAATCCAAAAAAGGATAAACAATCCAGTTTCTTTGGAATTGGAGCAATTAAGGTATTATTCACATCTTTTACCAACTTCTTGGAACTCCTGGTGTCCTCGACAACTTCCCACACTTCCTTCTTGATGAAGTGCCAACATTTGTGATAAAAGAGAGCAGGAAACCCATCTAGGCATGGTGTCTTGTCTGGGTGTAGTTAGAAAGCTGCGTTCTTCACCTCTTCTTTCGTAAAAGGGGTCGTGAGCATTGTATTATCAGCATTAGTGATGATAGACGGTATCTTGTCAAGAAGATTGTGCATCTCAACTGAGTCTTGCGCATTGGCCGGAGTGAGAAGGTTCCGGAAAAAATCAATTGCTTCATTCTGGATATCATCTCCATCACATAGCCTCTATCCATCCGTTGACAGAATGGAACCAATTTTGATCTGGAATCTTCTGATTTTAGTCGTATTGTGGAAAATTTTTGTATTTTGGTCGTCATCCGAAAGCCATGCCTCCCTTGATTTTGATTTCCAATAAATTTCTTTCCTCACAAGAATCTCTGCATGTGCTATCAAAAGCTCCTTCTCCTTCAAATAATCTGCTTGAAGCATACCATGGGCGATGACCTTATTATTTAAATCTTCCAACTGTTTTTCTATCCTTTCCTTCTCCACAAATATGTTCTTAAAAGAGTAGTTATTCCACTCTTTAAGTTTCTTTTTGATAAAGCTTAGTTTTTTTGTGAACCTGTACATCTTTGTGCCCTTAATGTTTGGTGCAAAGTCGCACCAAGTTTTTATCAAATCAACAAGGTCCTCCCTCTTCAACCACAGTCTTTTGAATTTGAAGTAACCTTTCCTTGGAGGTTGGTCTTCCAAAATGAGCAGCTCAACTGGATAGTGATCCGAACCAGAAACAGGACATATGGCAGACTCTAATAAATCTACGAAATTCAGCCATTGTGAGGAATATAAGAAACGATCTAGTCGCTCCAAAATGTTTGAGAAGCCATCTCTTCTGTTATTCCATGTAACGAGTCTGTTCTTTGGGATAACATCTGCGAAGTTCGAGTCACTCACAAATTTGGAGAAGTCTTTCTGTGATTTGGAGACCTTTGCATTGCCACCATACTTTTCATTCAAATTGAGTATTGCATTGAAGTCTCCCCCCAAGATAATTTTATCATTTTTGTGTGTCAGAATTATGGATTGGATTTCATTCCATAACCTAACCTTCTCCTCATTCTTTGTTGGGCCATACACATTAAACAATAAAAAAGAAAGATCAGAATTGGAGCTTTGTACCTTACAGAACATCCAATTTGGAGCAGATCGGAGTTGATCAATAGAAACTTTGAGAGGATTTCAAAGAATGGCAAGATCCCCGGTCGAGCCCAAAGCTTCAGCACAATGGCCAGACCATGCACGATAGTGCTTAAAGAAAGTGCTAGCTTCTTGAAAATTGAGTTTTGTTTCCTACATCATGATGATATTGACCAACATTAACTCTATTTGGCGCTTGGTCATGCGCTTCTTGTTAGGGGCATTTAAGCCCCTAACAATCCATGAAATGATCTTCATGGCTCTCTAAGGGAGGTTCTTCCTCCCTTAGATCTCAACATGTATTCCTTTATGTTGGACAGACCTCTTTCCTGCGCCATCTCCTCTCTCTTCTGCTTCTCTGTTTTCCTTCCTCTTTTCTTCTCAAAACCAATGTTAAGATTCAAGAGTTACGAAGCTGATTGGCTAATAGATCGAGTATCAAGGATTCCAATGCTATCCTCGCCAAACTCCTTGAATTCATCCCCTTGCTCCGAATTTGTGGTCCCTTCGTCTTCTAAGTGAATTTCAATAGGGGGCTTGAATGGAACCATTGCCAACATAGGGTTTTCCACTCCCACCTCTTGAGCCCCTTCGCCTTGTTGATTTTGGGGAAGATCAGACGATTCCTCTTTTTTCTTCGCCACCCATTGCCTTTGGATCTTTGGTGGTTCCTTCTTATCACACTTAGTCTCCATATGATTCTGGCTTTTGTAGGAAAGGCAAAAGAATTTTTGTGTCTCTATCTTCACAGATTGGCGCCAACTCCTTGCTGAAGATGTTAAACAGATCTCCTTTGGAATAGCATGAATGTAAGCAATTTGGATTCTGGCATAAAGAAAGGAATTCCCTTCCATGATCTGTTCATCAATCTTTAGGGTTAAACCCAAGCCATCTCCAATCTTCTTCAACCTACCCATGGACCAATACTCGATCGGGAGATTGTAGAGTCTAATCCACACTGGATCTGCCGGAGCATAGCACTCCAGGGGATTAAAATTAGGGTTCCATTTTTGCATGAAGAGGACCGCATTCTCCATTTTCCATGACTTGCTCGAAAGGATGCTATCTCGAGTCGCTTCACAGTCAAAGGTGATGCAGAAAAAGCCTTTCGGGAGGAAAACGAGATCTGAACAATTTGTCCAGGACTGGGAGATCCATTCGCCAACTTGCTTCCTTGAAAATCTTCCTCCACAGAACCTTGCAAGAATCACATTGTCCCTTAGAGCAGAATTGTCACCCTCGATCTCAATGCTATTTGGTAGTGTACTCACTTCTGCTCCCTGAGCGCCGGGCTGCCTTCCTTGATAGTGAAATTTTTTCGGTTGCAAGCCAATTTTCTATGCTTCTTTATATATATATATATATATTTTATGAAGTCTATGTTCTGAAACATTAAAGAAAGTTGATGATTTATTTTAGCTACACTGTTCTTTCTTTTTTTTTCTTAAGATCTTTTGATCTTGATATTAGTGATCATGTAGCCTGTTCAACTCATAAGTGTTTGATTTTCCTTGTTGTTTGTAGGGTAAATATGTTGTAACCAAGAGAAAAACGTGTGGCAAATTAGTAAGTGGTGAGGATTATTGCATTTTGAAATTCAATCTGTACTATTCAACTGTATTTGATATATATATATGCTCTTTTTGGCAATGTTATACGTTTGGTTCCTGTTTAGTATCTTTACCTTACATGATAACGTGTTCTGCCACACTTAATGTGCAATACTTTTTTGTTTGTGAAGCTTCACTTTCATCAAAATTCACTGAGAAATCTAGGACAGAAGTAGCTGGAGTAAGGTGTGCCCCTCTTGGATTGACAGGTAAAGTGATCATTCATGCTTCTATATGCTAAGTCTGAATATGTTACTTTCACACTTGCATAAACTCTTGGATTACCAGGTAAAATTGATCATTTATACTTCAATCTGTTTACATGCGAAAATGTTACTTTCTCATTTTCATTCCTCTTGATTAGCAGGAAAAGTTGATCACATTCTTCTATCTGTGTTAACTTGAATATTATTTTTGCAATTCTATAAACTCTTGGATTGCCTGCTAAAATTGATCATTCATGTTTCAATTTGTGTTGAAGTGTGATGTTACTTTCAAATTTTCATGAAGTCTAAGAGACTGCCAGGTAAAATGGACTGTTCATGCTTGTATCTGAATATGTTACTTCCATCTTTCTATAAACTTGACCATGCTGGAGATAGCATTATCTAAAGAGCAACAAAGCAAACTACCTTTCACTAGCATGGATGTTAAGGCATGAATATAAGGTTTGTCGTCTCAGCAAACTGTAGTTATTGGACAGACTTAAATGAGACGCATGTGTGACTGGCCTTGAAAGTGATTGAATTCGCATTCCATTTTGATGCTTCAAATTTGTCTATCAAAAGTTGGTCTCCTGAGTTGTTCAAAATCTTAATAATTTAGCTACAGTACTGGGATTTCCATGGTAGACATTGTTTGCATTCCATGTGTTCAAAAATTTGATTTCACAATTCTTAGGTTTTAGGTATTGCAGCATTTCTGTACTTTGATTTACCCTCTAGATGCATCTAAATGTGGGAGTATGCCCTATAATTTGTGGGGCTTACAATCCTTGAAAATGAAGAATTCAAAAAAGAATTTACTAATGGCACAAAAATTTCTTCTTTATTTGCTAATATGTGTCTAAATTTTCAAATAAATTACATAATTGTTATCATAAACTATACCTCATTTTCTTTTAAATTTTAATCACTAGAGTGGACGGTATCTGAATCTCAATATTTAGTAGCTACTTCCTCTTTCCTAGTTTTCTAATGCTTTCAACTAAGTATTTGAAGATGGAGTCAAATCTCAGATTATAATCGGGTCATGGTTGTAGGGATTGTAGTATAACTGCTTCAGAAGTACAGAAATAGGCTAATAGCAGAATCCAGTTCTGTATTTGTGTACAGTACTTTAATTATATTCAATAGAATTGTTTTTCGTTTTACTTATTAAAAAACTGTTACTTTATTACAGGAACTCGAGCTACAGTGAAATCAAATTTAGAGTCTTTGGCTGAGAACAACTCATCTCCCAATGAGTGTAAGTTTAGCCTGTTATTATTGCAAACAAAGGCACTGCAGCTAGATAACCTTATATCTTGCTCGCCTCGCTAGTTTTATCTTTTCTCCCAACTCATTGGTTGGTGTTTATTGTGGCTTAGGCTTGAAAATCCCACGATTCCAGGCCTCATCAGCCCCACATCAGCGTGTTATAGGTTTATCAAGGCGTGTTCGCCCGCCTCCTTTGCATCCATATTTGTCGAAAACCGACAAATAAGTTTCGACAAATAAGACTCTTCAGTCCTTTATATCACAAATCAAGGACTGCTTGTGAAGTTGAAATCCTCCAATTGTGTATGAGAAACAGGCCTGCTCAGAATTCCACATCAAATATGCAGTGCAATTTCAGGTATGATGTTAGACGTTTTGAAGAATGTGCAGGGTGAAACATTACTAATAACTTTTGGTTGATCAATCACATCATATCATCATTTGGTGTGGGGTAACTCTACGTCTAGCAATTATATGATTGGAAGCTTCCATTTTGGGCTTGTTTATGTGATATGGAAGCTTCCAATTTGAGTTTGTCCCGACATCCCAAAGTATTACTTTCTGGCATTTTGGATGTTTAGATGCAAGTTTTGCCCCCAGCTATCAAAGCTTAAACTATATACAAGTAATTGATAAGTTTATCAGGAAGTCTATCATCAAATGTGAGAAATTATTGTTCGTGGACAACATATTCTTCCATAACATTACAGCTTTGATACCCAAGTTATCTATTGGTGTGTACAATTTGCCTGAGCAAGGAAGATGATTTAAACTCAATCAAATTAATTATTTAGTCAGTTCAGATGATGAAAATCCCAGTTTGTCCAAATGATCAAATGTAAGCATTTCTATGATTTCTTTGTTGGACAAACCAGCAAATGTAAGCATTAAATGTCTTGTCTGTTAATGGAAAAGGAGCACTCTTAAGAGAGGAGCACTCTGAAGAGGTAAATGTTGATCTACACCTTTTTGAAACGAAATATTCTATATTTTATGAAAAAGAAATGCAAGTAAAATGTATTACACGGGAACAAAGAGAATATTTGAATGATGGGTGAAGGGTAGAGTGGACTGAGCTAGGGGAAATAAAGGTTGACACATGATAAATTATTGTCCATATAAAAAAATTTGAAATGTTAATTTGAATTTTCAATTGTTTTTTAAAAATATGATGTATGATATTCTAATTAATAATTTTAAAGTTTAATAATATTATTATATATTAATCAAGATCATGTTTGTGATTAGTCCATGTCTTTATGTGGTTTTAATATTTTTTTATTGTTTATTACATGTTTGTATGAGAGATTGTTTTTTAGGTTTATTTTAAAATGATTCCTTTTAAAATGTGAAGGAATTTATAGCATATTTTCATGCATATAATTGTGATTTATAAAATTAAGATGTACAATACTAAGAATACAATTACAATAAAATTTATTTGTATATTGGTTAAAATGATTGTCTATTTGCAAATGCAAATTTCACATCATTGTTTCTATGGTTAAAATAAGACCCATAATTGTTTAGAATTCAACTATAAAAAAATTGGCTATTAATGTTAATCTTATCTCACAATTGTTTTGGAACCACTAAAAAGAAAATGACAACTAATTTTTGGATAAATGTAATTGAAATTTGTGAAAACTAAATTTTTAAATATATGCAACTCCTTGACATGTGTTTCTTAATTTGTTGATTTTTTATTGACAAGGGTTATATTGGGGCTCTCGCCCTTAGCTTTAAAATACAAACATCTACAAAGTAAAAAAGGTTGGTTACACACACCATTGGAACTAACTATGCTCTAACCACTAACCATACAATAGAGGAGGAAAAAACTTATTTACTCCACCTGTTGGGTCCCCCACGATGGCTTGTTAACAAAGAAAATAGTAAAAACTAAAATTTCAAAAAGCATCTAGCCCAACAACAAGAGGGAATGAGGAGAACTAACCATGTATTACCAAACAAGTTTTACCACCCTTACAACTAGAATAACTAGAGCAAAAACCAATCCTCACACCTGTTTATTGAATTTTAAAAACTAGAACAAAAACCATCCTCCCTCCTCCAATGCTATGGGAACCAAATCTCTCCTCCAATGTACAAAAGGAAATACACCAAGGTGAATACACAAATTGCATCCACACGTATTGCAAAAATTGCCAAGCCCCCCTTGCTCCATGAAGGGACACAAATTGATGGTGCTTCTTGTTGATGATTGTTTTTGGATAAGTCAACAATTAGAGTGAAATACAAAGTATCTGACTCCCTCTTGAATAAAGCTCTTCAAAGGCTGAACTATGTGATCCAGTGAAGTAACTCCAAGGTTCCTTTTTATGATTCTTGATGGGTTAACTCAGTGATTACATGTGATCTTGCTGATAATCACAAAGGGACTTACGCAGATTCTTCTTCATACTTGTTTAGCTTATTCCTCTTTCGGTGTGGATGACATATATGCAGAGTCTCAATGATAAAGAAAAGTAAAAAGGATAAGGGTTTAGGAAAACTAATCTAAGGTCAATGACGCAATGATGAGGTATTGAACAGACAAACTCCTGAATCAACCTAACTCCACTTCGCCAAGGGTGCCTACAACTACATGAAGCTGGTGCAATCTCCTAAGGTTACGCGAAAGGTTTTCAAATCATGAAGGTTCATATGAGCACCCATCGGATGGCGCAGCTCAAACAAGCATCCATAATCGAACTTATACAAATGATAGCTCAGACTAGCTTTACACAACAATCCACCAGCGATGAATGTTAAAAGCATGAGCTAGGAGTTGATCAAATATTCAGTACAACAAACATTACATCAAAGAGCTTCTAGTCTATTTTACTTTCTACTTGAAACATCTCTCCATCCCATTGAAGTACAAGAAACCAAGTTACTCCACAAGATAACACTTAACACCAAATAAACTTCCAATGTTTTTGCATTAACCTTGAGAAATATTTACAACAGCTTCAAATCCTCTCAGAAAATTTTGAGAGTCTCCTATTCTATTCCTAAAAATCTACTCTCTACTATTGCTAATGATCTACTAAATTACAAATGAGGCAACAAGGCCTTTATATAGTGTCCAGGATACAATGAATGGCTGAGATTAATTCAATAGCCAAAGGTCTAGATCATGCCATTTCACAGGTAGTTACAACAAATTGCTATTTTTAGCATAAAAGAGGGAGGCAATGAAGGCACATTTTCCAATGTGATAAGGTAAGGCGAAAGCATTTAAAATATCTTCCACATAGGAATCTCTTTGGCTTCTTTTATTAAATGATACATTTAATGCATTAAATAATGCGGCTAATCAAAATTGAATGATGTGTACTCGCCACATAGATGCCAACTCAGCATACTTTGAAAATTGTATCATCTTTGTGTGATGTATTCAATGTAATTGCTTGAACTTGTATGTTTAAGAATACATCTTGTAGATCTTGCCTTGTACATTCTTCTTGTAAACTGGATGTATGATACTTGTAGCTCATTTGATTGACTTTGTAATGTTTCTTCTTCTTGCAGGTAAGATATATGATGATCTTCTTTGTAGCTTCTTGATGTAGATGATGATGACCTCATTCTTGAATTGGAGTAGATGATGAAGACTTGAAGTAGAGTAAATGATGATGCTTCATTGATGACATGGAGTAGGAGACTCTCTTGGACTTGAAGGTTGAATGGAGCTTGAAGTATGATGGATGAATGACCTTCAATCATGAGGCAACTTGAAGATGAAGTAATCCTTCATGATGATCTTTGGAGTAGCCCCCTTTGAAATGTAGACAATAACACCTTCTTTGGACGTAGACTTTGAAGCTTGAAGATTGAGAGATCTTGACTTGAAGCTTGAATGGGGAACGCCTTGTCTTTGAACATGATGTGATCTAACATGATGTCATTGATGTAGGAGACTTGAGGTGTGATCCCTCTGCAACTTGAAGGCTTCTCAGGTACTTGTCCTTGATGACTCCTTGACTTCACTGACACCCCTTCCTTCAATGATGCAACTTGATAATCTTCAAAGGCGGCTAGCATGATGCTCCTTACTCCTCGCTTGAAGGTGATTCCTCGAACAACTCCTATCCCTTTTGATGTACCTACAAGACAAGATAAACAATATATCAATCACTTCATAAGATAGGAATAACTTTAAACATGTAATAATCCTTTTCAAGCTTAGGCACAAATATAGGTAAAAATAGGAACAAAGTGCGCCTAACACAAATTAGTCCCACATTCATTATTTCAAATGATTTCTAGCAATTGTAAAGGTTTAAAGAAGTCAATCCACTTAAAAGATTCATTCAAAGGATATCTCTCAACACAATTTCTTCCTTAGGCGCCAGAATGAGGTGGCAGAGGTAGGAATGGGCGCCTAGCTATGTTTGGATGTCTTCTTGACATTTTGAAGTCCTCAACCCATAAAACATGCCTCAGGAGGCTTCTTTCTCCCAAATTGAGGCGCCTATCAATCTTGACATCATCAAGGCGCTCTCTAAGAGGCTCTTAAACACTAGGCGCCAAGTGATGATCTTCCTGACTTAGGGTGCTCCAACTCAACCTTTAAAAACTCTTAAGGCGCAATCTATCATTAGTTCAAAGCTTACTTCACATCAAGGCGCCTAAAACTGGCAGGAGTAATAAGAAATGGCGCCAAAACTCATTCCTTCAACCTTGGGCGCAATCTTGGAGCGTTTTGGAGGTTGATCTTTCCCTAGGCGTTGATGTAAGTTGGCAGAGGTGGGAAAATGCGCCCAAGTACTAGAGGAAATTCGCGCCCAAAAAATGCAAGTCGCCAAGGTAAGGTATATTGAAAAATATTCTTATACTTTAAATATTTTTCAATATACCTTTCAGGATGTTTGAGATAGGTCCCAGATCCACCAGATTTAACATGCAGATTCTAGATTTTTGAGGATCCACCAGATTTCAGACTTAGCCAATTTTCAGGATCTTCAGGATCAGGATACCAGACTTAGTCATTTTCAGGGTCTCAAACATCAGGATCAGGGCATCAAGGGGCTCTAGGACTCAAACACCACTGACTTCATCATGAAATAGCTTTAAGACATCATACAAGACTCAGCAAAGCACTGGAATTCCAAAAAAAAAAAGGGGGTCCCCATTTGCAATGGGGCGATGTGTGATTTGGTCACAACACTTCTCAAGCAATATATCATCTCTGAGCGAGAAGTTAGCTCAAGATGATGAAAACTCCTCCAACCTTCTGTGCCTCTGCCTCTGCCTCCAATTCAATGTGCTTACACTTTATCCCCCTGATGTCACATGTGAGCCTTTTGAAGCCTCATCAAGTGTAGCAAAAATGACCCCGAATATTCTAACTTATTAAACTATAAACTAACAACTAAAATTAATTTATTATTTAACTATAATATGATGTAATAAATCCAACATTTCCCCTTTATTACATCAATTTGAACAAGGGACGAAACACTGCAAGGATTGAACACAAAAACCCTTCTAGAGACTTTGATGAAGTGCCTTCACCAATTCTCCTCACTCACTTAGGAAACACCAAATTGAATCTGTCAGCGGATCTCCTGATTGTCAAATCTGTAAAATCTTCTGTACCACATGAGAGAACATAATCCCACCCTCCATGCACGATGAGAGAACACAACTCTCCTTCGAGAGTCCACAGCTCCATTGAGTGTGTCAATAGTCCCTCCTCTAGTGCTGCATCTGAGAGAACTCTCCTCTGAGAGTCCACAACTCCACCGAGTGTGTCAATAATCTCTCCTTTTGGGAACACAACTCTCCTTCAAGAGTCCACTTTCCTCTGAAAGTAGCAATATCCCTCCTCTAATGCTATAGGAACCAAATCTCTCCTCCAATGTACAAAAGAAAATACACCAAGGTGAATACACAAATTGCATCCACATGTATTGCCAAAACTGTCAAGCCCCCCTTGCTCCATGAGTCAAGCAATATATCATCTCTAAGCAAGAAGCTAGCTCGAGATGATGAAAACTCCTCCAGCCTCCATTGCCTTTGCCTCCAATTCAATGTGCTTACACTTTATCCCTGGATGTCACATGTGAGCCTTTTGAAGCCTCATCAAGTGTAACAAAAATGCCCCTGAAAGCACAAACAATGTTTGATATACGTGTAGCCATAATGCAACCTTACAATAAATAAAATCAATCCTTGTGACTCCAAAGGACAACCTTATCTCTCCAATTACAAAAAAAATATTTTAAGATGGCAAAAATATAAATTTTATACCTCCCAAATTATACATAAAAGATGAACTAAAGAGTTTTGAACTCTACATCTATCCATTCAAAGTAAATGCTTTTACCAATGTAACTAACAATCACTTTGAACAATCCTCAAATATGAATGCCTTTCACAACATCTCAACAAATTTTAAATTAACGACAAGCCATTTTTAATAACGTCAACCAATAAATGTATCTCCTTAACCAGGCTACAGATTACTAGGGTTCTCTAGAAAACTTAGAGAAATTCAACTTACTTAAAAGCTTCCAAAAAAAACAATAGACTGACTTCTTACTTGCTGTGCCATAGGCCAAAGTATTTCACTCCCCTTTCATTTTAACTTCAAATAAACCTCCCATGTTGCTGGGCGCACTCCAACTCTCTGTACCTGCGCCACAGTAAATAAATACCTTCAAACAAATAAACTAAAATAATTTTGCATTTATCTACACACCAAATGAGTTTCTATGTGCAGCAAATGGCTTTCAAATATCTTACCCTCACACAACCCTTCGTGGAGACTTAGAAAATCACTTTAAGTTCGTTGCATGTTCCTAAGAGTTTCTAAAGGTAAATCTCTACAATCATTGCATTCTATGAAATGATATCCTATTAAGACACAAACAATGCACATACTTCATCATTGCACCCATAGATCTCCATACCGCTCTCTCCAAGTACCAAACTGCCTTCCTTCTCACGCTGGTCTGCACGTAGAAATCAAACTGCTTGTGGTTTTCATAGGATGAATAACTTCTGCCGCTTCCACAGTCTCTACCATCAAGTGCGGCCTCAGCGCAGAGAACACAGGAGCACCATCATTGTAAATTGCAACCTCTAAATCTTATACGCATAGGATCACAAATTCGAGTTGCTCTGATACCATATTGAATTATGGTGAGCATAATGAAGATTTTACACCATCCTTGCACAACAATATCAAAACATAAAATAATATATTGATGATTACAGGATTGATATTACATTGCAATACAATTGGCTTTATAAAGCCATTTATTTCCTGTAACATTCCAAAACTACTTTCAACTACCACCCAACTAATATTCTAACTTACTAAACTATAAACTAACAACTAACATTTATTTATTATTTAATTATAATATGATGTAATAAATCCACATTGTTTTCGTTGTCACTAGTTGCTTTTGCACCCATGCTAACACAGTTGTCTTCCTTCTTTATTGCCTTCTTTTGATTGGTCTCATTTGCACAATAGAATTAGATCCCCATTTCTACTTCATCCCTCTTCATAACCCTACACAAGGCCCCCTTTGACAACTTTGGTAGTCTAAAAACCTTTAGATGGCCTTTCTTATGAATTATCTTGAGGCCATTGGCATACATTAGTAAATTTTTTTAGTAGGAACCCAACGCTTCTATAGATATATGGTTTGTATTCTTGTTGCAATACCCACAATTCTTGTAAACCATTCACCATTTCCTCATCCTCTTCTTCCACTTTTTCCAAACCAGTGGTCCTTGCAACAACTCCTACCTCATGGTTAAGAGAACCACATGCATTATCCACTCTCTAGCAGCGTGGTCAATAATCCTTTATGCAATTTCATCGAGCTAAATTCATCTACAATGGACACTTGAGAGCATAAAATATTGATATTTTTGATCCCATTTGGACCAAGCATAACTTTAATAAACTTCATTTTTTTTCACATCAACATAGAAAAAAAAAACATTCCCAAGCTTGTGATCAAACATCACACCTTTGTAAATGTAGGAATATAGCAATATATTCTTATGCCCTAGATTTTGTTAAACCAATAAACTTTCCACAAAGATTTTCACACAAAAGCTAAAAATAAACTAGTTAATAATCATAAGGAAAAACCAACATAATGATATTATGTTAATCAACTTAATTGAAAATTACATACAAGCCTTTGTTTACATAGCGCAAGGGTAAAGCTAATAATGACATGATAGTTGGATAGTAATTATACCTTATCTTGTGTGAGTCTAACATATGAGAATCATGAGCATAATATATGACATGAAACGTGCATATGACTAACTATTTGTAAGATTAAAAATTGCATACTTCACAATTCCCTTTTTTGTATTTTGTACTCATTTTAGCTCGTGTGTGTTTTGTGCTTTTGATCCTTGTTTTTGTCTTCTTTTATTTAGTCCTAGTTCATCCTAATAATCCCAAACCCTTTTCTACGTGTTTTCTTTTATTTTAATGTTTGCGCCCTTTTATTTTCTTTTCCCTAGGTGTTTTTCCCCTTTTCACGCCCCCTTTATGTTGGAAAAAGGGAGAGAGAACAAGGTAAAGTTGCAGCTATGTAGCTTTTAAATGTTTTCAAATCTGAAATAAAAGCATGTGTAAATCTGAAAATTACTTTTAATTTAGATGTAATAGTATTTCTCCAATTTAATCAATATAGTAGAGAAGAAAAAAACATGATAGAAGTAGACACAAAATTTACGTGGAGAAACCCTTGTGGGAAAAAACTCCACACCCAAAGAGATTTATTCTTGTATTAATTCTTGTAATTGAGATTACAATAATTGAAATCTTCTTTGGATTCTGCCAGCACTCTATTACTTCTTCAATCTTCAAATACATGTCCTTCCTATCATTACCTATCTGTAATCTGTAATGTTATTTCTGCCAACTCAAGGCATCATTATATAGAAGCCATGGATCTCAAACATATAATAAATTGTATCCAATAGCATGAGAAGAAACCTCATGCAAATCCAAGCGCCCAATATAGTGAACTCCAAAGCTGCACGGTAGAAATCAACTATTAACTACAAGTCTGAAACATGGGCGCCCAAGAAGTCCCAATCAAACTTAGTCAACTGAAGTGTTATGTAACAATAATGAGGTACAACTGAAAGTCTCAAAATGGGCACCCAAGAAGTCAAACTCAAACTCAGTCAACTGAAGTGTTATGTGGCAATAATAATGTTGAACTGAAAGCTTCTTCATAAGCACCTAGTAACTCCCAATTAGACATAGTCAACTGAAGTATCACTGAAGTACCAACACACACCAATGTCATGCAAACAACATGCATTATTGATGTCCCCAATATTATTCTGTAACAACTTGTTCTGTAACATGCAAGAGTCATGTAACCACCTGTAGCACCATGCAAGAGTTATCCAAAACTAATCCTGAGTTAGAGTGTCATGCAAGATACATGCAACACCATATAAATGACATGCAATAACATGCAAGTCCATATAACTGACATGAAACAACATGCAAGTCCATATAATTAACACGCAACAACATGCAAGTCCCTATATCTGACATGCAACAACATGCAAGCAGATGCAAGTGACATGCAACAACATGCAAGTGACATGCAAGTACATGCAAGTGACATGCAACAACATGCAAGTCCATATAAGTAACATGCAACAACATGCAAGTCCATGCAAGTAACATGCAACAACATGCAAGTCCATGCAAGTAACATGCAACACATGCAAGCACATGCAAGTCCATATAAGTAACATGCAACAACATGCAAGTCCATGCAAGTAACATGCAACACATGCAAGCACATGTAAACTCATACAAGTGACATGCAACAACATGCAAGTCCATGCAAACTTTTATGAGTTCATGCAACAATATGCAAATATCATGCATCTCTAACTCCACTGTTAACTGCCACATCATGTTCATGAAAATATCATGCATCTCTAACTCCGCTGTTAAATGCTACATCATGTTCATGCAAAGTGTATCAACATTATCCACTCATGCACACAAAAAAGCAAACTCCTAGTCTTCATTGGAAACACCTCCAAAGTGAGCGCCCAAATTAGCTCACTTCCTAGGAAGAATCACCAAGTCAAGATAGACATCAAAGAGTCAACTACAAGTCTCCATGGACTCCACTTCCAAAATGGGCACCCAAATTGGGTCCTACCTCATAGGAGTTCTCAACATGTCATAATGCTATAATTAAATATTATTTTGTCTCTCAAGTTCCTATGTGTTGGAGAACACTTTCCAAGAACTTTGGAGACACATGCATTTGGTTAGGATTGCAAAGTTAACGACAACTTATCCCAGCACTTCACCCATTCTAAGCACTTCAATTAACTAGGTCCTGTCTCTTAAGTCTAATGCAAAGTCACCACTTTTTAGCCTTTAAATCATGTATCCCAAAGTTTATCTCAAGCCATAACCACCATCTTTCGAGGGCCCTTTCCTCTTGATTTTCCATAGAAAATTGAACCTCATCGAGCTTAGAGACCAATCTTCGATGGTGGGTGATTGCTAATTGGCATAGTTTTTTCTCTAATCAAGTTTAATTTTTGATAGAATGAGTAGTTATTGAGGTTTCTTATGGCTAATTAGTTATCCTCCTTGAATTCCTTCCAAAATTTTCATAAAATGGGTTTCCCCCCTTAGTTTTACATAAGAGATGCTAAGTTTTCGCTTGAGAGTATTGGTTGAACAATATTTTTTAAAGGCTTGAGTTTGTGTTAAGGTTTACTATATTTTTACAGTGAATTAGATTTCATATTAGAGTTAGCAACAATTTCCAGGAGCTCTATATCAAAAGTTACAACTAATCTCTTTGTTTTGGTATTGATTTTTATAGTTTTTGCATTAGGGAGTAAGTTTTTATTTGATTTTACATAGAAATCACCTCCATTTTCCCTCTAATTTGCCTACACTCTTCCTAATACCTCCCCCATCACTCCCTATCAACTTCCCTTCATTTCTATTTCCATTTTATTGTCTTTCTTTATCCTCTATCTCCTCCTTACCTCCATTTGAACCATAGAGAACCTTACCTTAGGTTTTACCATCACTTTCCCCTTAGAATTCCTAATTCATTTGCCAAAACCTTGTCATATCCCTCTTACGTCAGTGTCTTTCATTAGTGTCTCATATTTGTGGTTTTTGTTATCATTTCTTTGTCATTTTCATCCCCCATCCGCTCCTTGTTCCTTTTGAGCCATATAGAGCCTTGCCTTAGGTTTCATTTTTATTTTCCCCTTAGATATCCTAATCTATTTGTCAAATCTTTGTCATATCCTTGTTACATCAATCCATTTGATTAGTGTTTTAGATTTGTGGTATTTTTTTTATCATTCCTTTGTCTTTTTCATCCCCCATCCCTTCCTTGTTCCTTTTGAGCCATAGAGGGTCTTGCCATAGGTTTCACTTTCATTTTCTTTTAGAATTCTTCATCCACTTGTCAAATCCTTATCATTCCCCCTCTACATCAATGCCATCCACTTGTATTTTAAGCTTGTTTTCTTTTGTTGTCCTTTTCCTCCTCTCCATCTCTTTCCTTTAGAACCCCTTAAAAATTTAGTTTCAATTTAGTTTCCCAATTTTCTTGCAAACACAATATTTTTCCCTAAACATGTATTTTCCACTTTTTGTCTCAATCCTCTTCAGAGTCGCTTTAATCCATTTTTTTTTACCATTTTTCCATTTGCTCCTCCCAATCTTTCTTCCAACCTCACCTTTATTGTGTCTTTATTCTTATTTTCATTTACCTTTTGTCACATAATCTTTTGTTTGTACTTAGATTTAGTTTGACTTCTAAGTATTGTTGGCTAACAGATATGCCCTGATCTAAAAATGTTTTATTCTGACTCTATAACCATTTCTTTCAAGAACAAATAAGTTAAACAACAAATGGGAGAACTATCAGGAATAATTCCCCTCTGAATTAAGGTACAACTCCCTTTTAAATCTTCAATGAATTCTAATTATTTTAATCATTCAGATACACTTTTAACCAAAAAGCATTAAAGACAAACTAACATCCATACATCATCATGCTATGAATGTGATATCTTTCTTCTTTATAACATCATTCGGTGATAGAATACATAGATTCCATCTTCAATAATAATCAGATATATATATATATATATATATATATATATATATATATATATATATATATATATATATGTATATTGCTGAACCAATAAATGATAAAACATATATGATGAGTTATCCAATGAAAGAACAATTACCACATGAAAGAAGAGTTCGCACAGAAACCTGATTTCAAATAACTTAAACACACAGATTTAAGACTGCAGCAATCATTTCTCCTTCTCATTCATAGATGAAAATGTTTTAGACAGACATCACATATATTGTAAAACATAAAAGTTCAACTCCAAATTTTCTTGTATCTTTTTCTTCACTTTTCTGTATCTCAGTTTTAACAACTAAAAACATATATATAGTTACCCTAATTAACCATTCTTTTAAACCTAGAGTTAAAACAAACTCTGACCCACACGAAATTTAGTTTCTTACAAGCTCATTGAAAGACAAAGTTTTTGAACATAATTCCAACTAAATAATTGAATAAAGATATTATGCAAGCAAGATTATGACTGGGGTAGCGGATTAGAATCTCCAGATTTGCTTTGTTCGGCTGAGGAGACACGTTGCACCTTCCATTCCTGATAAGCAGTAACAAATTCTTAGATTTTTGAGAAGTTAGGGATGCCAATGTGTTTAACGCATGCTTTCCAAACATCTTTCTCTCTTCAAATTTTTGCCACTTTTTCCACATGCTCTGGGAGTGCATCGACACATAGATGAAGTGATTCTACTTTTGACATCTGAGAGAAATCATCAATTAATAGGTTATCATTTTCTTTAACAAAACTAATTTTTTATCTGAAGGATTGAACCATAGTATCGATATCCTTTTCTGGCTCCCCATCATCTTTTATATATTTCACATCGATGCATTCCAAATCATGTTGTAAAGACTGGGTAAACTCAGTTATTTCTTTAATCATTTTTGTAAATTCAATTCTCCCTCGACGAGATACTGATTTTCTCCATTCGATGTTTCTCTTGCTTACATATAGTATATCATCGTTCAGACTTGTCATATTCTTTTCTGATAAAAACTTTGTTACCCCATATTCTGAACTTCATCAATTTGATTCATCACCTTCATCCATTTCCCTTCATCTTTTAACCACGAAGCATTCTATGTTTTCAAATCTTCGATAGTAGCCATGGTTTCATCATATATACTTTTCAATTCATTAATGTATTTTGTACCCTTCTGGATGATACCATCCAACCAATCATCAAACACCCTAGTCACCATTTTGTTTCTGTGTATTTGATCTAGCATTTTCTGATTGACTGGAGATTTTGGGTCAAAAGACAGAGGTAGTTGAGAAACAGGTTGTGGATTTGGATTATGAATGGCATCAATATACTCTGCCATTGCTCATAAAGTTTGTTTCAACTCCCTCTTATCTTTTTCATCCTTCCAGGTATGGCTGACTATCCTCTTGGTAGATGCTTCCAGATGGTACATGTCTGCGACACGTGATGCAGTCCCAAGATCTATTATTTCTATTGTGAAATCCTGAACTGTGGGATCCTGAACTTCTTCATCGGTTGTTGGCCAAGCTATTTCTGTACTCCAATTCCATGTATTAGGGTCAATGTCCACACTGGATGTGGTTTTCAGCTTTTTGGATTTAGGAGTCTTTCCTAGACACTTGCTAACCATGTCTTCCAATGGCAATGAAAACGAAACTATTTTTCTTTTATCACTAATTGAGCTTTCCAACCATTTTGGTGCAAGGACCGAAACTTCTTTACCAGGATTTAGTTGTTCAGAAGGCACATTTGACATTATCATCAGATTGGCAGAATCCAAAGCAACCTCTACTTGTTGGTTTGTACTGATCTCTTCCGCCATTGGTGAATCAAACCCTTTATCGCTCGTTGCTTCCCCCGAATCTTCTTCAGAGTTTAAATCCACAATTATTCTTTCTGAGATCTCCTTCTTCTTCCTACTTTAAGTCCTTAATTTGGTGGTATGAGGAGGTAGAATAGTTGTAAGGGTTTTCTTGGACTTTTTGATAACAAAACGCTTTCCAATTTTTGGCTTGGGAGTACTTGCATTACAGATAGTAATGAGCCGATTAGAAGAGCTTATTGGAGATGGTGATTCATCAATTGGTGCACATCACTGGGAATCCTCATTTTGAACCTCCTTCAGTCTACATTCCCTTAACCATTTCTCAGTTTTCCTTATTACTGGGAGGGTTTTGACTTCAATCCGATCCTCTTCATCTCTATTCCAATCAACTTCTAGAATAAAATTATTCCAGAGATATTCATACTCAGATTGAGTGTAACTATTTGCCCTAAGGAGAACCTGCACCAAAGCTTTTTCCTAACTTCAAATTCATCTGGACAATCCTCCCAATAGTCTTCTATCTGGGGAATATGTGAAAATCCCGTTCCAATATCCAGATTGTCCCTAGCAAAACCTTTGCTGTTAAATGGGGGTCTAGCATTTTAGTACTGAAAATTGAACTTTTTCAGGCCCACCTCCAAATTTAAAGCATCAGAAATTGACTGACATGAATAGTGACCAAGTTCAACCGGAAAAGATATACTAGATTCTTTCTTCATTGGAAATTTCTTATCTACATGGGCTAACTGCCTGCAAACTTCTATCAATACAAAGCGGTCAAAAACATATCTGGGTAGCTTCATAGGTTCGCCATCAAAACCACCAACTCTGATATAAGTAAATTTGGAAAAATGAATGAAGAAACTACCATAAATACTGATTAGCTGCATGGCTTCATCGGACATTCTCTTATTAACATTGCATGTCAATTCATAAGTCATCCTACCAGTAAAAACATCATTAACCCTTCCATAGTTTTCATAACAATTTTACATCTGTAAATGTGAATAATAATCATAAATTTTGCTGTCTTCAACCAAGGATGCATGAGGCAACCCTCTCCATTCTCTTGTAGATGCTAGGTAGTAAAAGAGATATGAGGACATATAAAAGTCCTTATTCCCCAAATAATTACTCAAACCCAGATGCAAACATTCGACTATGATTTCTGCCCAATCCAAATACTGTTCTCCTTGGAGGATCACCTGAATGAAGAAATACATCCAGTCCTCCCAATAAAATGCCTGGGAGTTACCCTTTAGCCTGTGTAGCAAAACCATAATATCCTTTACTTTTGGTATCATGTGTTCTCTTGTTAGTGGTCTGGGTAGTCTCGAACCTCCCTTGTGCAATTTCAATAGCCAATTTCTTGCAATTACACTCCTGTAATTTGATTTCTTCAATGAAAAATAGTTATAAGAATAAGTAATATTAAGATCAGAATATGGCTCCTTAGGCGGAATTTTCATCACAACCATTAGGGTTTGTCTATTGACAGGTAGTAACACATTACCATCCGTAGTTCTGATACACCTATTTTGGGGGTCATATCTGCTCATACATTCCAGAACTCATTCAGGGCATTGTACCGCCATGGGAAAGGCTGCAACATCGACTAAACCACTTTCCACTATTTTCTCCATAATAGGAGTTGACATAGGATTTTTAACCCTCTCCTTAAAATCCTCTAAATCATATTGAGCTAGAGAGGTATCCTTGAATTCAGGAAGAGAACAAACCAGGCTAGGACCATGTTCAGAACCAAGATAAGCAGATTTCATGGCTATAGATTGGATAGATATAATGAAAAATGCTTTGAACTTATTTAATAATACTAGAAACTCAAAATGATTCTCCTTTCCAACAAAGTAATGGATCAGAAATTACTGTGAAACTGGGCAATAAAAATCTTATACCTCCAGCGCTGCTCTCCTTTTGCATCACCCTGTATGTTTACTGTTAAAAATGGCCTGTCCTTTCTTGATAAAAGGCATGAAATCAGGTCAAATAATTACTGGATCAATTAACTTGTGCTGAACTTGCTTGATAGGACGCAAATTCTGACAGGTGCATTAATTGTAAGTAGTTCTCGCATATGACCTTAATGTGTAATGATTACTCATAACCTTTCAAAGTTAGAAATTTCCATTTCATAAAACGTTCCAGATATATTTCCCTCTAAATGATTTACTTCTTTTAAAATCTTTCGCAAATTTTGACTTAAAGAAGGCTTCGGGAAAAGTGGGACTAAAGTCACAGAACGTTGAACCTTTGAACTTCGATATGGGGTTCAACTCGAAGGTTCAAAGATATAAATTGAGTTACACAAGGGGACCAACAGTTAAACGACTTCTCAAGAAACATTGAACCTTGAACTCTCGAACCGTTGAACTCTTGAACCTTGAAAAGGGTTCAAGTTCGAAGGTTCAATTCTTCAGTAATTTCACACATAGGAAGACAAGCGGATACAATTTTAAAAACAAAGAGCCGACTTAAGAAATAAACATATGACCAATAAGGTAAGATGGCGGGTCAACATTTGCTTAGGGAAGGTTTACAAAAAATTGAATAAGGGTGAACTAAAAGGTAGTAAGTATAAACTTCATTTCAATATTTTTATCAATATTTTGTGCTAGGTGGATCTATACTTGATTTCCCACAAGGGGATTGACTAAGGCATACTCCCCTTTAATCATTTTATTTTACAGGGTCTCCATATTTTTTTGACTTGCAGGTAAAATACATAAATTTACAAAAAATATTGAAAAGTGCTAGAAGGAAATGTTGCTAGAAATGATGAGAAGAGGCTTTGTGCAAAATTTGGAGTCATTTTAAAGTATTGGACTAGTCTGTACAAAAGGTCGTTGGGATTCTTAGTGGATTTTTCCTAGGCTCAATTTCTAACAAAAGTTGGTTTATCGATTCTTGACAGAATGTATTGCCTATTTCCAATGTGCACATGTTATAATATCAGGTACATTTGTTTGATTGTGTGATTTCATCTTATTTGCAATACATGTTGGCTTGATTTCCACCTATTTTCTATTTTACTCCACTTTTTGGTCTTCTCTTTGATAGGTTGCTATATAAACATTTGCTCAAGAGGTTGTTTTCAAGCATCCTTTTCAAAAGTTTATGAGGTATAGGATCAAACTGTTAGCTCTACTACAACCTATTACATAGACCTCTTGAACTAGAATTTAATAAAATTTGCTTTACCACCTCATTGACATGTCTTGATTTCAGATATGGTAATAACATTGAGCTACAAGTGCATATGTTCTAAGTCATTCCCCCCCTCTTCCCTAGTCTAGTTTGTGAGCTTACATTTCCAGTTTGTCACATATTTCTATTTAGTTTGTTGTCATATTATCAATCCCAACTCTAGTGATTATCAATTAGTGTTAGGCTAGTTGGAGATATGTAACATTAATTTGCATTAGTTTGCACACACAGTCACACCCTCTAAGAACCTCAAACACTATTCATCCCATTAAAAATTTTCATCTTTTACGTTTTTCATTTGGTGAACCCAACGTGAACTCCCATCATCTCTGATTCTTCAAGAAGCCCTTCCATTAATCATAATTACAAGATACAAGAACATTGGTGTTAAAATAGTCCTTATTGATAATGACTCAAGGTTGAATATTTGTAGTATTGATTTTCTTGATCATGTTCATGTTGATTACTCCAACTAAAGCAAATTTGAGATCTTCATTCACAATTTTGATAATGTTAGTCGAGAACCTTTAGGAACCATTACCTTACCATAACACTTGGTCTTGTCACAACACATTATTCCATGTCATGCCTGGCAAACTTGCTTCTAATCTTTCTTGGCTGACCATGGCTCTATCAAATGCCTCTAGTTCTCTCTTCCCTCCATCGGTGTTTAAAGTTTGTACATAATGACCAACTTTATGTCATTTATTCTGATGAAGCTCATTTTCAACTTTGTCAAACTATTGAATCTCAAACTCTCCTTAACCCAACCACTCGTATTTCACCCCTCAAACCTTTATAAAGGAAACCTGACCAAAAACATTCCCTGATACTTCTTCTACATTTAAATTTTTTCTTCTCCATCCTCGAGTGACACCTTCAACATCCACTACTTCTCTTCAAATTGTGAATGATCCCTCTTCTCCTTCTAAACCTTATAACCCCCCTGCTTGGGGATGACAGAGGCTCTTTAGACTTAACTCCTCATTATCTTGACAAGGGCAAGTCTCCCCTCTACACTTCCACCTTATAAATGGACCCTCATTCGATTAGTTTACCTCTTAATAGTCATGTCCTTTCATCCACTCTTGTTCAAAATACCATTGCCAAAATTATTGAGCCATCTTCAATAAACATTGTTTCCTTGTCTTCTTTCAAGATCAATCCTCTTAGTTTTGGTGAATATAAGATTAATACCATAGATTTTCGTATCCCTACATTACCTAACCACCCTTCTCAAGACCTTCTATTTCATCTAAAGATAATAATTCAACAAGTCATACTATCCAAGATCCCCCCCATTTTCTTCATCATCCAATAAACACCTCATTAATCAATACATTCATTCTATTGCCTCTAGAACTCCGAATCCCCCATTTTCTTCTCCTAAACTTGAAAATCTACATGGAAATAGGTTCAAGATCATAACAATTTGGAAATAAAGGAAAAGACCTTGACCCTTGTGAAAATGGTATTATTGAACCTATACACTTTAAACCATATTTTCATAAAATTGGCCTTGGATATTCTCCTTTTCATGATTCATCCACTCCCTTTTATTTCCATCATCTCCATGATTATTCCTGCTTCTTGATCCCTTGTTAGTAGAAGGATATCACATCACTATAAATTTATACATTGTTATCCTTTGCTTATGCACTTTGAATGATACAGAACTTTGTTGACCACTATCTTTCTAGTATGCCTATCTCACTCTATTTTGTATCTATGGTTCTCTTATCTTTATGTTTATTGTCCCCTATCATGTGATGAAATATTATGCCCTGCACTAATGGGGAGTCAGAGTTTGGAGTTGTGTTTGTCTTTTTTCTTTTTGTCATTTCTTGTCATGTTCCTTTTTATGTTGTTTTGCCCATCTTTGTTTATTCATATCTTTGATTGTCAAAAACTTGGGGACAATGCAAAGTATTAGGGACTCATTATCCCTCTTCATATTGACCAAAGTTTTTCCTATTCACTCGTATTGTTCCCTATTAGGATTTTTACGTCCTCTTTTCTCATCTCTTTTTGTATCTCTAGTGTAACTTTCATAGCTTTGTGTCTTTACTCCTTTTGTCTTTTTTCTCTCTAGTGCATTCATGATCAAGATTTAGAACCATCCCTTATCTTTACCACTATATGCTAGGTTTTATGTCCATAATCAAGTCCATGAATACTTCTCTTCTACTTTTCTTGATAGTTGAAACTCCATAACAACTCTTAAAACCTCATGAGTGGATCCTTTACCCCCCCTTCCTCATTTCAATATTGAGTATCAAGAAGCATGCAAATGTACGCAAAAAGTGATGTCCATAACCACCTAGTCTAATATTCAGTGATGAGCCCGTGCATCTTATTAGTTGCATGGGGTTAGATCATAGGGTTGGCATCAAAAGATAAAAGAAAAAGAAAATAATATAAAAACAAAAATAAAAATTCAAAAGGAAATTCAAAAACATGCAAACCTAAGAGATGTATCACTCTACTAGACTTGAGGTGTCCCAAATTCCTTTCTTTCCCTCTCTTTGATCCATAGTGAGTCATTCTAGAATATCTCTTTAGCCAGGATGCCTTCTTTTCTTTTATCCTAAGTATACATGACATGAGCGTGAATTCTACTTCAACATTTTTCCTCCATCTTTTCTATATCTCGATCTCCCCATATACTTGACTACCCTCCTTATCCCATTAAATCTTGTCTATCATGTTGAAATGTTTGAGCAATCCATGGCAAGGCGTCACCACTCCCATCCACATTACATCCACTTTTTTGAACTTACCTCATCTATCCTTGCTATTGTTACCCGAAAATTTGAACCGAGGAAATTTGAAATTTTCAGTGCATCCCCTTATACGCCATTGAGCCTGCCAAATCACGAAAACAATTAATTTTGAAAATCTATGCAAGATGGTACAAAATTCTTTTATGGGCCTAATATTAACTGCATTTACCCAATATACCCATACCCGTACACCTTGCCATTTGAAAGATTTTAAATTTCACATTTTCTTGTCGGTGATTCGCAAATACATCTAAATTTTGATTTCCTGGTTGCTGGAGAGAAAAATATTTCTGGGTTTTGCTCGGAGGGGTCAAATCATTACGCAGTCCAAATTTTGCAGAAAACGGAGTTGTTATTTGGAAGATATGAAATTTTTTGTCTCAAGGTTCCAAGTTTTGAATTGGATTTCGTCAGCGCATTATGGAGTTTAATATATTTTTACATATCTGGTAAAGGGGACAGATGCATTGTTATTGGGATAACTTTATAAAGTCTCATTGTTTAAAAAGTAAATAACTTTATTAAAGTTAAACACTTGCGGTGGCTCTAAAATCTTTGGGAAAATTCTTCTTAAAGGATTTTGGACTTTATGAAGTCCTTTGTTGTCAGGGATTTCAAAGGTTCTCAAACTTGTAATATTTCTGACTCCACAACGTTTGCCAGTATCTTCTCATCCAGCGCCAACAAAGGAACCTCCAAATCAGTTATGCAGGACATTCATCAAAACGTAATGAAAATAGAAGTTTTCTCTAGATATTATAGTTCTAATGCTTTGACAGGAATGTATGCAAAATGTGGAAGCACAACCAACACACTTCAACTGTTTGACAGAATGTCTCAATGAGATGCTATCTCATGGAATGCAATGGCGCATGAACTGTTTGACAAAATGCTCAAAGAAATGCGGTCTTATGGAACACAACGAATGCGGGATATGCATCAAATGGATTTGTTGAAAAGGATTTAGAAACTTTGAAGAAAATACAACTCGCAAATACATATATGCAAGATATGGACGCCTAGACAAGGCATATCGACCTTACCACCGTTGCCAGCATCCTCCAAGTCCCAGTCCACGGTTAGCATTCAACATGTGCTAAAATGAAAACTTGGAATAACATATGAGATTCATAAAAGCATTTTGGCCTTATTCATCCTTAGGTGGTAAAGAGTTTATTGTACATCATGCATTTCCATGTCTGCAACTGGCATTTCAATTTATAGTGGCGAGGCACAAATCTATGTCTACATGATTCTATTATCTGAAATCGCTACACCGTTTGTGAATGCGAGATGGTACCTAGACTTGGCAGGCCTGAAAAGATAGAAGGCATATTTAATTAGTGAAATTGCATTATTCTGTGGTTGGTTTTTGTTCTATGATTTTGTTGGAATGAGAGAGGAAAAGGCAATAATAGTAGCTTACAGGAAAAGAAGTGGTCTCACCATTATTGAAGTGGATCACACCTTTGGCAGGTGGCGCTTGAAAAACGTAAAGGGGGTTGGAGTGTCTGAGACACGAAAGCAATGGCTACACATCAATGACTAACATCAGTTAGCTTCCACCATCACTAAATTCAACCTGTCTTCATTGCATTTCCTCTCTTTCCTCTCAGATGAATGGTACACATGTTTGCAGGGTTCTTATCGAAAGAGCCAAACTTCACTAGTTTTGATCGTGAAGATGCAAACATTCTTCTGCCAAGGATAGGATTTCCAAAGCAACAATGGCATACAAAGGCATGAAAGTTAGGTATTGTAATTTCGTTACTGAAGGGATTGAGAAATTAACTTGGGTCAAGTTGAGGCAGTAGCTGACACTAACACAACTGCAATGGAATTCCTTGACTGCTGGCAATTTTCATATAAGTGAGAAAACATAGACAAGTGAACAATCACTCCTAGTGAACATAGATAAAAGGTTCGAGTGGAATGAAGAATGGAGTGATATATATGATAAAGTGGATAAATGTGTGAAAAGTGGGGACCACATTGCTAATCCTGAATAAAATCAAGAAATCAAAGAGCCACAAGAAGAAGGAAGGTCATTATAGAGAAACTGAATGTTCTCAAAAAGGGATACGAAGGGCTATCAAGAAACAATTATGCGGGAAAAGAGAGATGAAGATTTGAAACTTGAAATGTTCAATATCAAGAAGTAGTTACGGGAAATGAAAGAGTCTCATGTGGAGGAGGCTTATTTATTGCAAAAAAGCTTTCAAAACAAAGGATCTTTTTTTTTTAGCTATTGGGGGAAAGGGGAAGCAGTTCAGTTTTTCTTTCTAGCACAATTTACTGTACAGGGATGTTGGGTCTGTGAACTCACCTTTTGTATTGGAGAAATAAAGAAGATATTTTTGAATATGTGAATTTATAAATGTTTTCTTTTGATTGCAAATGTCATGTGTGTCTTTGTAATAACTTTCCAATGCATTCTCTATTATGCCAAAATGTGTGGATGTGTATTTCTGAATCTTTGAATTCGAATTAATTCATCTGTTGGAAAAATATGCTATTTATTCTTTTCTTGAGTATCATTCGTGGGTGTGGGATAAGTGGACTTTGTGTCATTTGTTCACATTTATCTCATTCTAAATTAATCAACCACATCTATTTTCATGGTTATGAGTAGGTGTTAGTTTACCTTTTCTGCTTTCTGGTGAAAAACATACCCTGTGTTTTCATTCATTGCATATCCACCAAAGGTAGCTACACGTTGTAAAATAAGTAGAGAGCACTTGCAAATAACATTGCAAGTGACTCAACTGTTGGTTAGATTGTCATTGGTATGGGCAAAAGAGTATAAAACTGAAGTAACAAATCTGTTAACCAACAACTACCACACTATCCTCTTCACATCCCATATGACATTGCAAGCCATATAACAAAGAAGGAATTAAATTCCTTTTCATCCTAGTGTATAAACTTGAGACTACACTTTGAAACCCATCGATCAAGGTAACCCATCTCATATGATTTTTGAGAGCCTTTTGTGTTTACCTTCTTGTTTTTCTCAGATTCCTTGTGACTTTTTGCCTTTGATTGATCACCTTTGTGCTTTTCCCCAGTTTTCCTTTGCCTTTTTTCCTTCAAGTGATTGCCTTTGTGCTTTTCCCTAGTTTCCCTTTACCTTTTTTGGGCTTCAAGTGATTGCCTTTGTGCTTTTCCCCAACTTCCTTTTCCCTTTTTGTCTTTGATTGACCACCTTTGTGTTTTTTGCATGCTATCTCATTTTTCCTTTTTTATTTTCCATTTTCAAAAGACCGGGTTTTGCTTATTGTTTATTTCAATTTTTTGTTTTCATTTGCTTATTGTCTTTTCTTTGTTGCTTTTAGTATTTCCATCTTTCTTTTGGTCCTTATTTTTCTTCATGGTTTTGACTCATCTCACTATGGACAACTAGAGAATGACGATCCACACTTAGTCATTAGTGCATACATTATTACTAGGACTGATCCCAGTGCCATAATGAGATGTAGTTTCAATCATTGTGCTTTTCATTGCTCGACGGTTCCTAGTGTTTCCTTTGCTTCACATTTTGCTTTTGTATTGTCTCTTGATTATTCTATTGTGAGTGTGTTTCCTTTTGTCCTATTTTTGCTTCATGTCTCATCTTTTGACATTTATTGGTTCCTATATTCCTAGTAGTCCTTTGCTTTCATGAACATATCCTTTGAATGCTTGTGGCGCATAACCTTAAGGCTTCCATTTGTTTCCATCACTGTGCCACTTGGTCACTTGGGGGCATGAGATATTTATTGAAAACATGGTGAATGACACAATGAAAATAATAAACAATACAATTTAAATCTGATTAAGATGTGATTAAGCCAATAAACTTTATTAATGAAACAATGAAGAAGCAAGTAGAAATCAACAAACTCATAAAATGCAAACCATAAGACTAGATCTATGTGGATAAATCCTTTCAAGAAAAAACTCTACCACCAAATAGATATTGAGCCTATATTAATCTTAAGAATAAGATTGCACCAATACATTCCACTCTATCTTCTTCATCCCATCAGTATTTTAGCAACCTAACAATACTTAACTTGCATAACAATCTCCTTTCTTCTCACTTAAACCCCTAATGCATGTGTAGATATTAATAGGCACATCAAAAAGGTTTTATAATACCATGGGCTCCAAAACCATGGACCAAGAAAACAATTTGAAAAAATACCCAAAAATAACAAAAAATGATGCAGGAGCATCTGGGTGCACATGCGATTGACATCAACCAAAAACATTTGTTGGTTTGATTTTCAGTTTTGGGGTTTGTTATGGCCAATTTTGCATCTCATTACATCAGGGAACTTCAAGTTGGCATAGATTTGCGAAAATGAGAATTTTACGTGATTGCGGTTATTCAGCCCAGTAGATCGTTTTCACGAAAACAATTGTTTTGAGAGATCCGTGAGGTTTGGCAACAAATCCTCTTACAGGTATATTCTTGGATGCATTTTTCCAAGTGTGAAAAAGATTTCGTGGTCAAATTCTCAACCACTTGGGAGATTTTAATGCCAGAAGTTTGTGTCGGCAGTTTTACAGAAAGCTTAAAATCTCAAGATTCTTGAAGGTTGGAGAAAAATCCTTTTGTGGAGGATTTGAGGGGGTCATAATACACCTATGGGAAAAATTTCAAGTGAAACAAAGAACTTTGAGTTTTCGCCTTTCCGACACCTAATCCCACACATCCTGTTGCAGTCACAGAATGGATTTTTCTTCAGTTGGTTTGAGCAACTTCATGAAGGTATTTCAATTGATTCATATTGGCCATTTGATGCAATTTAAATGTCGAATCTAGCATATAAGATGCATATCTTTTAAGGCAAATTTTAAATGTATAAAAGCATCAAGGACAGGCAGATTTTAATGAGTAGATTGTGAGCGCCTATTTGGAGTGAGATTCCATGTTTTATAGGCTTCCATAATGGTGCCTAATTTAGCCTTCAACACCCTTTAGAAATAGTTTTAAATTGTTAAAACAAAAGGCAATAATGCCAAGCAAGGCGTGGGGAAAAGGAAAGATTTCAACGCCATTTTGAAGACTTAGAGACATGCAGATTTCAGCGCCAAGTTTAAGCATGTAAAACACCTCTTCTAAAGGCATATAGACAAAAAACAATTCCAAGCGCCTAAGATTTAATGTACAAAAATGAAGTGCCTTTATTCATTCTCCTATCTATAGCAAATAAAAAAACAAATTTTAGGAGCATAAGGGAATGTATGAGGCACCAAAGAGAAGGTGAAACGCCTCTTTTGAGGCTTTAACAAAAGTGTAGATTGGAAAGAAGGGAATATCGCCATAAGCAGAGGAAAAAGACAAAGAGGGGGTGTGAGAAATGGAGGAGATGCCTGTTTGAAGGCATAAACAAATCAGAGAAAAATCAACGCCTCTTAGAGGCATACAAAATACATTTGCTACAGGATAAAATAGGAGTGCTTGGGCAGAGAGAAAGCAACGCCAGATTGGGATGAGGATGAGCATCTAATAGAGAGTATCCTGCAGCAGATTGGGAAAAGCCATATGGGAAAGATGGCTGGAAATAACTGTAGAATACATATGTAGCAGATGAGAGTGAAAGAGAGGAGTGCAGTGCTAGAGGAAAGAAAAGAAATCGCTTGTGAAGGAGAGGAAGTTGCAGATTGGTAGGAAGAATGCAGTGAGAGCCAACTTGTGAGAAGAAGAAAGTGTCTAACAGAGGAATGCCCATGAGAGGGGCATAGGAGTGAATAGAGGTTTGTTATCCTAAAATAGAGAGAGGGCATATTTGACATGTATGTGTGAGAGAGGCCATTGAAGGCCATTATTGTAATGTTGTTGTAGATTTGTAGTTTTGTTTTTGATGCAAATAAGTTACAATAAAGAAGAATTTGTTGTTGTTTAAGTTTTGTGTTGAGCTGAGGTTTTATGTTGTGTAATGTTGTGAAGTAGGCTGCAAGATTGGGCTGCTTGATAAGGTACCCTAATCTTGTCTGCATCAATTGGTATCAGAGCAGGTTGATCTTGAGTGTGCAGAGCATGCACCAAGACTGAGAGGCAAATTGTTTGCCTATGTATTGAGGTATGAAGAATTTTTGCAACTTCAGAGAAAATTAATTTTGTAAGAGATATGTTGGCTGTCCTCTAGTAGAGATAAAGTTGGGTAGAAGGTGTATAGACTTCTTCCATTGAGAGAAAGTGGGTAGAAGAGATCTTTTAGAGGTGCATCTTTTAGAGTCTTGTTGGGTAGAGGATAGTTGTGAGTGAGTTTTGTTACAGGGAGGATCTGTAATTGCAGAGAGCATTGGCTCTAAAGTGTTTATGTATGCAGGTTGCAGATTGAGAGTGTACAACAATTATTTGACAAAATGTCTTGGAGACAAGGAGAATGTTTGATGATGAGGAAAATATTCTTGAAGCCACAAAAGAGAAGCAAGAGCCCATCCAGAGGAGTAATTTGTTTCGAACAGTTAGCAAGTTAGGGGGAAAATGCTGCAAGGTGACGGTGGATAGCAGTAGCACAAATAATTTGGTGTCATTGGAAATGGTTGAGAAGCTGAATTTGAAGAGGATGAAGCATCCTAGCCCGTATTGCATTTCTTGGTTGTGAGGAGATCATCAAGTTTGGGTAAGTGAACAAAGTATTGTTAATTTTCACATTGGAAGATATAAGGATGAAATTGTATGTGACATAGTACCCATGGATATATGTCATGTTTTATTGGGTCGACCTTGGCTTTGGGATAGGGAAGCTGTATGGGTAAGTGCATGGAAATGGGGGACCAAAAGGGGGTCAAAAGTGGCCACTTTTTTTCAAAATAAGAAAAAATTGATCTTGCATAAGGAATTGAAGATAGCTACTCTCAAAATTAGAAGATGTGATAAGAACAAGTTTTGTAGTGCTCCGAGTCTAGTTTAAAAACTACTAATTTTTCTAAAAATGGTGGAGATTAAGAGGTTCAAATATGGGGAGCACACAAAGTGCTCCTGTTTTTGTCAGAAAAATATAACATAGTGTTTCGTGTGCTTCCCCTAAAATGTCAACTTTTTTAAAGTATTAAACAAATCGCAACGGTGGAAAATTAGCTATCACCATGTAGTTTATGCCTATTTTTTCTGTTAATTTTTTTATGAATATATGAATTTTCAAAGTGGACACATCTTGAAAAATGAAAATTTGAGCGTGCTCCCCCCCAATTTTTTTGAAAACTAATCAAAAATAATTTTTTTTTCAATGTGTATAGAGTTGAGTCTAGAATCTAAAATGTAATTTGTTTCAAATTTTGATAAACATGTAAAAAATGACACCAAAAATACTAGATATAGGTTTTCTAAAAAAAAGAAAACATTAGCAAAATAATTTGAAGATGGAAACCTTAATATTATCACATTTTTGAAAAAAATACATGGTTAGAAAGCTAATAAAAAACTTGAAGTCTTTCTGACATTTTTTCGTATTAACATTGAAAAACGTGTAAACCATAGGGGGAGCACACACATATTTGGTCAAAATTTTTAACTTTTGTGAAAAACACTTCCTTGGCATCCAAAAGTTACCTCCAACCCTTTGGGTTGGATGCCTAAGGCAAATCCAACTCGTAGGGTTGGAATTTCCCAAAGTAGGAAAAAATGCGAGTGTGTTATAAAACAATTAAAATGAATTTTATGGATCTCTCTCTCTCTCTCTCTCTCTCTCTCTCTCTCTCTCCATTTGACTTCTTTTTCCACTGCCTCCCCTCTCTTTTTCACCTCTTAACCCTGGCTTTCCTAGTTTTCCTTTTCTTTTCCAATTTTCCTTTAGATCCCACCAATTTTTCCCTATTTTACTATTTTCCACCTCTCCTCTCTTAACCCTAGCTTTCCTAGTTTTCCTTTTCCTTTCCAATTTTCTTTTAGATCCCATTGATTTTTCCCTATTTTACTATTTTCCACCTCTCCTCTCATCATTCTTCCCATCCAATTAACATTCATTTTATCTTGTTTCCATTTCATCCTCCCAATTTATATCCTCATCTCTCTTTGCATGTCCTAGTTTTCTTGTTTCCATTTGCTTTGTTGATAAGGGAGAGGGAGGCAGGAGATGGAGGGGAGAGAAAGGGGAGAGAGGGAGATAGGGAGAGAGAGATAGAAAGAGTCTTAGTTTTCTTGTTTCCATTTCCTTTGTCGATAAGGGAGAGGGAGAGGGAGAGGGAGGGAGAGATAGATGGGTAGAGAGAGAGGAGACAGATAGGGATAAATAGGGAGATAGGGAGAGATAGAGGAGAGAGAGGGAGATGGAGAGTGAAGGAGATGTCCAAAGACATAGGGAGAGATTGAGAGCTAGAGGGATGATAGAGATATGGAGATAGAGGTTTAGGGTTGCTCAAGTTTAGGTTTTAGGGGCATTATTTAGGGTTTAGAGAGAGAGAGAGAGAGAGAGAGAGAGAGAGAGAGAGAGAGAGAGAGAGAGAGGTTGGGGTTTAGGGAACTTAGACTTGCCCTAAGTGCGGGGTCAACATATTTAGGGAATTGAGAGATAGAGGAACGAAATATATAGGGAGATAAAGGTTTAGGGGTTATGGTTTAGGGAAAGATAGAAATAGAGAGAGAGAGAGAGAGAGAGAGAGAGAGAGAGAGAGAGAGAGAGAGAGAGAGAGAGAGAGAGCATTTTAGCTAGTTTAAAACATGCTCGCATTATAATGCGAGCGCATTTTAGAAAAAAATGATGTGTAACGACCTGCAAAAAGGCATGCCATGTGATTTTCGGTGCACATGCTCTCTTTTATTCCCTGTTCTATACTTTTTTGGACATTGAAAGAGACTTTTCATGATTTTGAGGTTCTCCCATCATTGGTTGACAAAATTGATGCATTTTTTGTTCTTGTTGCGATGCACAAGATTCCAATTATATGTTTTAAATTCAAATTTGATATTGGAAAGCATTTTTTTCATGTTTTGAGGGATTGCAACATTAGATTGAATAAAATAACTAGTTTTTTTGTTTTACATTGACAAAAAACAATGTAATTAAGCATGTTTTGTATTATAACTTGATAAATTATCAGATATTTTTTGTGTTCTTTTGACTATTGTTTTAGAGTGATATATAATTCAATACAAGCCAAGGAAACAGGCAAAAACTGTAACATCGGAGGAGCGTGAAGCCGATAATGCAAAGAAAAGAGAACGAATGAGACAACTTCGTGACAATAAGAAATTGAACTTCACAAATGAAGGTGAATCGTCTTTTTCGATTGAAATGGATGATGAAGCATTGAAGAAAGAAGGAATTGGAGAAGCAAAGGGAACGAATGAAAAAACTTCATGCAAGTAAGAAATCGAATGTGGGAGAACTTGAAGGTATGTCATCTTTGCCATCTCAATTGGATAATGTAGAAAATGTTCAATCTCCAATTGAAAATTATGATGCATTTGCAAATGTTGTAGTAGATGATACACCAATTGATCAAGTGTTTAGTGATCAAAATTTATCTTGTGAATCAAGTTTGCCATTTAGAACACCTCCTAGACTTTTGCGTAAAAAGCCTAAGTTTCTGATTGAAATTGATGAGAATATTATAAAACCAATGGTTGATAAGATTCCCGAACGTATTTGTAGAAGAAATGTGAAAAAGATATGGAACATGTTTTTTCAAAACATAAGTGAAACCGGCAGATGCCAATTATTTGTTGAGATGATGAAAAATCTAAAGTTTAGGCCAATCATGAAGATTCTTGGCCTAAGAGCATCAAGTGCTAATAGTGAAAAATCTATTGTAAGAAATATAATCAATGCATATCAAAGCATTGGTTCCACCTCACAAACCAAAGATAGTAATGCTACACAACATGTCATTACATCAACTATTGTGAGCAATCAAACAAAGAAATCTTGCTTGATAAGAAAAACAAGTCAAGCACTAAAGATAAATAGAAAAACTTTGATGAAATCCACTGGGAGGCCTGAAAGAGTCGAGGACCTGAATAACAATGAACTATGGGCATTTTCCAAAAGACTCCCACGGAAAGAAAAAGCCATAATTGAAGCCTTAAAATCCCTAATTGAGGAGTTTTGGTCCAATAACACAAGAGTATCTCCCAATCAAAGGGATGTTGTAAGAAGAAGAATTGGTTGTCAAAACCGTGAGCCACATCCAAAACATTTTTTAGATATGACTCAAACACAAATTTTCTCCAAATTTGTAGCTACTTATCCTCAAATTCAAATTAGTCAAAGGTATTTTGAAATGGCAAAACCTTTTATGTCAAGATAAATCACACACGCACAACTTGTTGTTGTAGAGTTCACATGGAATTTTCTACACATTAAGATGTTTATTGACAAATATGTGTATCTTTGCATACTAACGATGTTTTGTAGGAGTGTATGATAGAGGCTCCACCTAAATTGGCAAGAGATTTCATTTCAAGCATTTTTTGTGAAATGGTAGATGGACAAATGTTTTATAAAACATCATGTTTGGATGGAACATGTGATAGTTGCGGTGGTTTGTAACGTTTGAGAACTTGTGTACACATGGGGAGTGCACATGCAATTGGAAATGAATTAGTACCTTTTGGAAAATATAAGACAGTGGTATACAGTCTAAAAGATGGTAAAGAAGCATCGAGCTCTGTGTGAATTGGTTAGTGAAGAAATACCAATATCTACATTTATGCCTATTTTTTGAGAAAAGATAGTTTATGAGTATGCAAGGCATACACACAAAGCTCGATGGTTGGACTTGCAATTCAAGTTATACAAGGACACATTTCCTCTTCGTACGATTGTGTCAATTGTTGACTTTGTAGAGAATTATACACTACAACCATAGAATGAGGTTCAATCATAGTACTACAACTCCACTCAGGTTGCTATATTTGTGCATATAGCATTCATTCATGCACCAGATAGTACAGAGGAAGATAGAAAGATATTGAGAGTATCATTTTTATATTAGTGATGATCACACACATTCTACAAAGTTTGTGCAAGGTTGCTTTCAGATGTTCTATGGTCATTTGAGTAGCATGAACATCATGTTTGATCAACATATCATATGGTCAGATAATTGTGCATCACAATTTAAGAATTCATGAATGTTCTATTGGTTGAGTAGGATGCATATATTCAGTGGTGTTCAACATATATGGAATTTCTTTGAGGCTGTGCATGGAAAAAGGGAGCATGATGCTGCTGGAGCATGTATTAAAGGAGCCTTAGCACGATAAGAGTTGAAGTACAAGGATAGTGCAAAGTTGATAGATGCAACATCCATAATCAAATGGTGCAACTCTACAATGGGTCCAGGTAATGAAGGTAAGTCTACAATTCGTAGATTCTTTTGGTTGATAGAAGAAGATAACATTGAAAAATATGAAGATTGTTGTACAATGATAGGATCGAGCGAGTTCCACTCTTTTAGAAGCTCAAATGCAGCTTCATGGACTATTTATTTGAGGAAGATGGTGTGTTTTTGTTCATCGTGTACGGATTTTTCTTGGAATGATTGTGATCAAAAGAATGGGTCGATGAATGGCATGCTAGATCTTTAAGCCCACTTCCAATGTATCAACTTCTAGGAGCACTACAACTCGTGCAGATGGAATCATTGATTGACTTTGACCATATTTTATATCTAGTTGAACCAGGTAATATGTTACTTAATGAAATTATTATTTATTTTAGATTATGATGCAGTATTTTTTTTATCATTTATTGAATTTTAATTTTTTTGTGCAATTTATTGTAGGGCATGTACATGCAATTATTGTCAATGAAGATAATGATGAGGGAACAAATTATTATTTGTCATGTTGAGACAAAAAATAAATTGACAGCCCTTGTCATAGATGGAGAAAACATTAAGTGTCTTATAGGATCGGTGGTTGTTACTGGAACATGGCTTGGAAGGTATCTAATGAAGAAGTCTGATGTGTGGTTGTTTGAGGACTTTGACACACATAGGAAGATTCTTCATTATTCTAACCTTGCGGCATCAAACGTTCATTTGATAAAATATGGGGGTAGACCGTTGAATAGAAACTTGTGGAAAGTTCGTGAGTCTGACCATGAAGCAATACTTGACACCATAAAGGGTAGAACAGATCCAGATGGTTCATTAGATTGAATCAATGGAATGATAGAAAGGTATGTTATTTTTCTTTGCTATCCTCATTTAACCTTCTATATTTTTGACATTTTTCTTCCCTTCTTATATGTGCTCCTTGGTCTTGGTTGATTAACTTCATTTCATTATAGAACTCGTGATTGAATGGCATGGTTGTTGATGCATTTGGATATTCCCTAGGGTCATGATTGGTGAGTTGGTTTGATCAAACTAAGTCAAGTGGTTTGATCGAACTCATATTTTAAGGTTAAGATATTTCAAACAACAGGGTGTGTGAAAAATATCACTGCTTTCCAACTTATGAATATCAATGGAAGAAAATTAGAGTTGTAATTCTTTAATTTAATTTATTTCAACATTCAAAGCATGCATTTGATTTGTACCTTTACCAGGAGGATTGGTATAACAAAAACTTGCATCTTTGAACAAGTGGACAACAAGAAACATAGATTGTACTGTGTGAAGGTATTTTGATGGTATTGTCTCATTTCATCATGTTGGTGTACTCATTTTAGCTAAATAGTGCAATTGCATTTGCATGCAGGATTTGAGTATGATGGAGGTAGGCATAATCCTTATGAAGTTGGTTTTGGAAGGAAAGTAAGGTAGGTTTTCATGATTCTTGCATGATGATTGTTCTCATTTGTCTTGCAGGCCCTGAGATTTTGAAGGTTTCATAGTACCAATGGTGGAATTAATGGCCAAAATATCCTCTATTAGGCTTGGGAGCAGCCATGGTTCTTCATTCATCATAGTGACAGGGATTCCTTCAAAGATTGTTTCATCATGTTACATTATGGTTTCATTCATGGAAACCAAAGTACTAATTTTCATTCATGGTAAGGGCAACCTTAATTGATGCCCTACAACACATTGGATCAAGTGAGAACACCTTTATAGTACTAAATTTTCATCTACTAGAAAGGTGCTAGGACTAAATTTTTACATTCGACATCTCCTGGGACCAAACAAACAATGCCAACACATCTGGGTGGGTGGGTAAATACTAGGGGAGGTGTCTTTTCGATGGTGAAGCCTCCTAGTTGTTCTCGACTACATTGGACGGAGACAGTCTCTTGAGAGCCCTAAGACAAAAAAAGGTGTCAAACTTTGGACTAGATGTTCTGTCAAACTGTGACACCTAGGAACATCTTCTTTGCGTGTAAAAGTGGATTTTAGGTCCACCTACAAATACCCACCTTAGTTTTTTAAATCAATTTCATTTTCCTGTGGTGGCAAGGAACACATTGTTCCAAAATGCTTCAGTTTCATGTAGTGGAAAGGTGCTAGGAGTGAAATTTTGCATTCCACACCTCATGGGGCCCAACGAACTGTGCCAACACATCAAGGTGGGTAGGTAAACACTAGGGGAGGTCTCTTTTCATGCGCCAAGTGCCCCAGATGATCTGGGCTGCATGCTATCGACAAAGTCACTTGAGATCCTTGAGAACAAAAAATTGCAAACTTTGATGGAGCGGTTCTTAGAATTTATGGCACTCAGGAATGTTCCGTTCGGACCTACAGGTGCACGTGGAGTCTGTCCACAATAATCTCTCTCAGTTTTTGTCAACTCCAATCCATTTGACTTTGCCGAAATTAAACGCATTCTTGCAAAATGCTTCAGTGGCATTCAACACAACCTTGCCAGGGGACATATTTTTCATTTTTCTTGTCATGGGACCCAATGGACTGTGCCAACACGTCGGGGTGGGTGGGTAAATGCTAGGGGAGGTCTCTTTTCGTGCGCCAAGTGCCCCAGACTTTCCAGGTTGTAGGCTACAGACAAAGTCACTTGAGATCCCTGAGAGCAAAAAACTGCCAAACTTTGATGGAGCAGTTCTTGGAGTTCATAGCACTTGGGAATGTTTTGTTTGGACCTATAGGTGCATGTGGGAAATGGACTTTGCCAGTAGTCTGAAGCTCAAAACGTCTGGGGCACTTGGCACACGAAAAGAGACCTCCCCCAGCGTTTACTCACCCTTTCGACGTGCTGGTGCAGTCTGTTGGGCCCCATGATGAGTAGAACAAAAAATATGTCTCCTGGCAAGGTTGTGCTAAATGCCACTGAAGCATTTTGTAAGAATGCGTTCAATTTCGACACGGTCAAACGGATTGGAGGTTATAAAAACTGAGAGAGATTATTGTGGATGGACCCCACGTGCATCTGTAGGTCCGAACGGAACATTCCGAGGTGCCACGAATTATAAGAACCACTCTGTCAAAGTTTGGTAGTTTTTTGCTCTCAAGGATCTCAACTAACTTTGTCGGTAGCCTGCACCCCGAAATGTCTGGGGCACTTGGTGCACGAAAAGAGACCCCCCTAGCATTTACCCACCCACCCAATGTGTTGGCGCAGTCCGTTGGGCCCCACGATGAGCAAAATGAAAAATATGGCTCCTAGCAAGGTTGTGCTGAATGCCACTTAAGCATTTTGCAAGAATACATTTAATTTCAGCACAATCAAACAGATTGGAGTTAACAAAAACCAAGAGAGGTTATTGTGGATGGACCCCATGTGCACTTGTAGGCCCGAACAAAACATTCCCAGGTACGATGAATTCTGAGAACCGCTATGTCAAAATTTGGCATGTTTTTGCTTTCAGGGATCTCAAGTGACTTTAGTGGTAACCTGCAGCCCAGAACGTCTGGGGCACTTGGCACACAAAAAGAGACCTCCCCTAGCGTTTACCTTCCCACCCCGACGTGTTGGCGTAGTTCGTTGGGCCTCACGATGTGTGGAATGCAAAATTTCACTCCTAGCACCTTTCCATTGCATGAAACTAAAGCGATTTGGAACAATGTGTTCCTTGCCACCACAAGCAAACGAAATTGATTTAAAAAAATTGAGGTAGGTATTTATAGGCAGACCTGATATCCACCTATACATGCAAAGAAGATGTTCCTAGGTGTTACAGTTTGACGAAACAACCGATCCAAAGTTTGACACCTTTTTTCTTCTTTCCTATCCATTGCAAAATTGTTCTTTATTTTTATCTTGTGGGAACCATTTTGTACTTATTTTTCTAGCTTCATTAGTTTGCCAGAGTTTACTTTGTGAAACTTGTTGAGTTTTGCAATATGAGTAGTCCTTTATAGCATTCATTAGAACGATCTAAATAATTTTTTTTATTAAGTTCACCACACTTGCTCATACCTTCATCACTAGGACCTATTTCTGGTAGTTCTATTGGAGCCATGTAATCGATCATATTAATAGCTTTTTTCCTTTGATGTTAAACTTTTAAATTCGAACCATGCATGGCATCCTTCACACTTGTACTATTTAGATTTTCGAAATATTTTTCCCGAGTTTAGTAAAATTTAAATGGTTCCTTCAATTGCTTCTTGTCATCTCCTATTACTTGTTCATATTTTTTAGTCTCCTTGGCTTCAATAAAATTGGAGTTAGACAAAAATATTTCATAGCCCTCCATCTACAAATGGAATAAACTACTTAGGGAACTTATCTCATCTTCAAAACATGGATGCAAATCCAAGATTCCTTTGGTGTGTGGCTCCATGGGACCTTGGTCAATCTTCTCTAGAGTCCAAATTCGATGAATATGAGGAAATTGCTTCCTCACTCATTACCTAATTCTTTAGATCAATTATATATTTCTGACATTTATTTTCAATTGAGAGTACATTCCTTTTCTAGTTGTGGTTGGTTTGGTTGCTACCAACCAACCTCGACTCAACCATGCATTGTACACCTTCTTGCATAATGAAATGACCATAAAGTTTAGTAGAAATGCTCGAGTTCCAATGATTATCATTTTCCCCATGAAGACTCCAAGCACTTCTATTCCTTGTTGGTCTATTGCTACCAATTAGAAAATCAGTGGCCAAATAGTCAATGTGCTAAGGCTTCACCAATTATCTTTTGGAAGTACATTCCCACTAGACCACTATCAATAATTCTATTTGTCAGGTTCCTTCCAAGAATGTCCATATGTACCATTACTAGTTTCCTTTCCAAATTCATTGTGAAGAGCATATAATTAGTCACCTAATTTCTCGAGAATGGTAGATCGATTATTGGGTCCTCCTTAATCCCACTTCTATATTCTAGATAGGGGGTAGCATGCACTATCTTCTTAGGTACAATATTAGCTATAACATTCCTAACTTCGGAAATGCTTTGTAATACATTCACTAGTTTAAATGGTATGGTGGTTTGAAGTACTCGCCTTGCAATTTTATCTAATTCCAATTCATTTGTTACCATACCTACATGTGTGTTTGAGTGATGATGTTCATTATCCATAGCATGCTCCACCTTATCTCTTTCTTCGCAAAGTCTTTCTTTTTCTTCATGTGGGTGTAATACACAATTTTCTTTCCTCGGGCTCGAGTAACAACAAATATTTCATTATTTCTCTCTACATCAATCATATTGATGCCCATCCTCTGCTTTAGACATCAAGCATCATCATGATCTTTGGCTCTATTTATTGGCAATGCGGTGTTTCACACAGACATGGAGTAAACAGAATTATAACGCAGTAGTATAGTGCATAGCATAGAACATGAATTTATAACAACATTGCATAGAATTAGGCATTGCATTCATTCATTGAATATATCAGTATTACACTACAATGTCACAATGTTGCCTCTCATACATTGGAATGATGATACATATATAGTATGTCGGACGGTTGCCAACTGTTGCCAACGACACACCTCAGCAGTAACTACTTGTCAATACCAACTAACAAATATATTTGCCGACGCAACTAATCAAACGTATTACAAAATAACATGATACTACAAAATTGCACCTAACATCATCCCCCCAAAAAGATTGTCGTCTTCTAGACGACAGAAAAACATGACGTTCACCATCCTTCAGTCAGCGGACAGTGGCAAGGGTTCTGGTATAGTGATGACTCGTACGGTCTGGCTTATCTGATATTTAAAAAATTTCAAAGAATTTCCAAGTGCCTAGATTATGCTTCACTCACAAGGCCCCAATAGATATGTGGCTTCTTCTTCACCCACACGGCTCTTCTTATCCTCAGGTAAGAAACAATGATGTCCCAAAAACTTTGCACACCATATAATGTAACTGTTCAAACGTAAACTAAAAATTTATCGTTGGCCTTCAAACTCACCCAGCACCACCAGGTATATAAAAATCAACGTCCTTCAACGGCCTTAAATGTTTTATAAATAGCTTCCAACAACTGCTATTTGAAACAACTTCCACAGCCAAACTCAGGAAAAATTGAGTGTGGCAGATCCTCTGTCAGCTATGGCAAACTCAGGAAAAACTTTTCTTGTAACAACTTCTTGCCGAGAACATTCTACTTGATTTAGTTTTCCCTTTCTTATATCGCAGTCTTGATTGTGGGATCAAATTCAACGGCTGATGGCAGTTGTAAATGATTGACTCTAAAATTTTATTGCTAATTGCCCAATATTTTGTCTTAGATGTAAAAGATTCACGCGGAGAAAACTCATCGGTTGTCTCCACGGGTGTATTCCATTGAACCTTACAGTATAAAGAAATTTACACAACAAATTTTCTAAGTCCGACAGTTGTTGCTATCAACGTATTCTTTGAACTGTGCCCATAGAATTGTCTCACACTGTAAAATAATATTCGAGCAAATTCTATAAACATTATAGTGTTGGAAGATTATTCATACCAGATATTTTCTAAACTCGTTAGTTGTCCTCATTGGCATATTCCTTGAGCCTTCTATGGGTACTCGTTCCAATTAATGTTCTTATCACCTTATTCTTTGAATTCTCTATAGGTGCAAACACTGCAAAACTCTCTGAACTCGTCTAGCCTATCCTTCGAACCACCTATGGGTGCAAGTGCTCGTTCTTTATAATTTATATTTGAGTATTATAGAGCTTTCAAACTGTGAGCTTTCAAATGTGTTTGTCAGCCTCCACTCTGTCCACGACCTGAGTACGCTGTGTGTGAAGCTTTGTAAGATGATCTTTACACGTTCACACAAAGCTTCACTGATAAATAATAAACAAGCTGCATGTTATATGAGCCCTTCTGATGTGGCCCTCCGTGGAGATGCCCTAGGCTTCGTCTATAGCCTTTATTACATTTATAAACACCGTTGGGTTCTCTCTTTTCAAATCATCCAGCGCCATCTGTGACTTAGAAATGAGATGTCCAGAGCACCAAACCTCTTCTTCCCCGCCTGCAACTCATCATCACATCATCATGATTTTACTAGAGCTCTAATACCATTGTTAGGGTTCAATTCACGCCCCTCATATTTTCTTGTGTAATGAATCAAATTGAATCGTCTCTCTTCTTCCTTCCCTGTCGATTAAAACAATCGTATGGTCATACGACTCATAACCGTATGACTCATAGTCGTACTACTCACCCTTTTTTTAATTTTTAATTTTTTTATTCGGCTCTTATTTCTCTTTATACTTTTGAATTTGATATCCGTCGATTGCTTTTGTCTTATTTGAATCATCTCCTTTGTTCTAGTCGTATGGTCTTTTCGTACGAGGGGGGTCGTATGGCCTTAGTCGTACGACCCCATTTATTTTGTAAACTTCTTTTTCATTTTTTTTTCTTCACTTTTCTATTTTCTTTCATTTTTTCCAATTTTCCATCCATGACAAACTGATTTGAGTTTTTCTATTTCCCTCCGGTGGGGTTGTGGCTCTCACTGTAGAAATTCCTTATCCCGTAATATTTTTCTCTTTTGTAGAATTTTGCTGTGAGGATGATTTGACGGTACGACAAGTAGCCATATCCTCCAATTTAAATATTTTAACTTCATTATTCAGAGACGTACCTTTATTGATTTTGTAATCGTCGGTAGAGTTGGGTGCCTTTCTTGGAACTAGAATTGTTGTCTTTCGAGAGCCGTGTACTTCATTCGGCAAATTGTTTGACTTTTTAACATCATTTTTTCTCTGTTGCTTTTCACCGATTGACAAAAAATTGCAAGTCGACGGAATTACTGTATAGTCCTTATTCATTCGTTATGGTTTCTTTCTGATTGGTTGTGCATTAGAGATCCGAGGGATTCTATGCATGCGTAGTTCCCGAGGTATTCCCTTCAACTCTTTGTATGTGTCCTTGTGCTTGATTTTTTTTAATTGCAACAGCTTCCATGCTGGGTTCTAGTCATCACCCGCCAAAATCACTTTTTGATTAGTCCCATCACCCCAATTTGCCTTGTTTGCCAATGGTTCCTCATACCTGATCACCTTGTCTGGTTCAAATTTATGTGCAAGTGTATCATCTATTTTGGCATCACCCTCTGTATAATCTTTATGTGCCTTTTCTCGTCGACTTGCCTTTGCCAATAATTGCTCTGTTACTTCCGGTTGATTATTACCTTCCTCCCCTTTGTCACTCGTTACTAGTTCCCTCTTGCCAAGTGGTCGAGTGTTTGTCAATTCGTCAAGTGCTTCATTCGTCAACAATGTTTCACTTAGCCCAAGGTTGCTGAATGTTTCACTAGTTGCCCAAGAGCATTTGCCACTTTCTCTTATTGAAATCATGTTACACTCCGGTTGGAAGAATTCAGTCTTCCATCTGCCAATGAAATAACTCGTTCAGTGAATTTGTCTCATCCTCCGAGCATTCATGGAGGTCCAGAATACCTTCCTCATTTGGATCTATGGTTCATCTTTCTCCCTCAGTTCCGCATCCTTCCTCACATTCTGAATCTGATGATGCCAATTCTTCACTCACTGTTTGATTTATCAAATCAATCACATACTTTCTTCTATTGCTTTCTATGGAGAGTGTGTTTCTTTTCCAATTATGATCCGCTCTGGCTGCCACCAGCCATCCTCTTTTGAGCAATGTGCCGTACCCTCTCTTCTGCACTGGGATGACTATGAAGTTCAGCAAGAATGGCTGTCCCGATCGTCACCTTCCGCGCCATCAATGTTCCCAACGGCTTGATGCCATGCTGGTCGGCGCCCACCAATTGGAATGTCGGTGGCCAGAGTGTAGGTTTCCCAAGACTCTCCCATGTGTCTTCGAGTAGTATGTTGACTGTTGCTCCTCCATCGATGATCGTATTTAGGATTTTCCCTCCAATCTCCATTTGTATGATCGCTGGCTTTTTTCTGATGTTTACCGATAGTAACATTGGGTCGATGACTTGTTCACCTTGCGGTGGAGGCTCTACTATTAATTCCTTCCTTCGACCTTCATGTCGCTGTCGTTGGTCATGACCGACTACATTTGTGATTGCCATTCCGAGTTGTGGCATAGTTTGGAGAAGGTCCGTTACCTTGATAGGTGTGGTGGTTTGCAGTATCTGTCGAACAATATTGTTCTTCGCCTCTGATTGCCAAGAGGTACTTGGAATATCCAGAGCGGTCTTCTCTTCCTTCATCATCGCCCACTCCACTTCTACTTTTGCTTCTTTCATTCTTTGCTTTTCTATACGTGGATCTGGGTAGACAACCTTCTTTGCCTGGGCTCTGATGGTGATCGCCGGTACCTCTTGGTTTTGTTCTTCCACATTCAACATGTTGATGCCTTTCTGCTTTGGGCAATCATTGTCTTCATGATCACCCTGTCCACACCATTTGCACAGTCTTCCCCCCAAACCTTGACCATTGTGGCATTCCCTGGCGAAGTGGCCCCATTCATTGCACTTCCGACATTGTATCATGGACCTCCCTTTACCATCGTACCGTATCTTGCTTCTCAGACTTCTGTTACTTCGATAACCTCCAGGGGATGCATTGCTATTGTACTAGGGCTTCGGTGGTGTGGTTGGCAGAGTCGACTGCTCTCCTTGTGTGAAGAGTACTTGTATACTCCTTGCTTTTAGGTTGCATGCGCATTCCTTGATGGAATGTCCCATCACTTGGTAGATATCATAAAACAATTTTTTCAGACAGTTTGCCTTTGTGTGACCTTCCCCCTTGCAATCCGTACACCACAGTTCTCTGGCTTCCCTCATACTCTCCTTGTCGGCCTTCAATTCTTTCATCATTCTCATCATGTCCTTTTTGAGTGTTTGCACGGTCTTGGACTCATTGTCATTATTGTTGTCCGTACTCTCCTCGTCGTCCGTCTTCCTTTTCCCTCAGAAGGATGTTTTATTTTCACACTCTATATCCATCGCTCGATTGTATGCTTCATCGTACGACGACGGAGGCATGACTTTCATTTTCTTTCTCAGCAATGGGAGCAATCCTTTGATGAACCATCACTTCTTCAGCCCGTCGGCCGGTTGAGTCTCCAGTTTTCCCAACAATTCCTTCAGTCTCTGATTGTAGGTTCACATGTTCTTGTGCTTCCCTTGCTTTGTACTATAGATCTCTGCTACAATTTCACTGTCATCCCTTAGGAATTTGAATTCGTCTTGGAATGCCTTCTTGAGTAATCTCCATGATGCCCTGTGTACTTCGTCCAACTCTGTGTACCAGTCAATGGCACTATCTCTCAGTGTCATTGGAAATGCTTTCAGCCAATAATCCACATCATCTTGCCCATTGGCTATCCAAATCGTCTTGCACGTCTTGCAATGCCATACTGGATCTTCTGACCCATTCCCTGTAAATTTTGGCAGCTTTTGCCTCTCGGCTGGCAGAGTCACCATCCTTCCCCAATGCCCTCCTTGTGCGTTGTACCTGACTGGACTAGTTCTCTCGCAACGTCCTGGTGCGTCACTTGCACTCTCGACCACGTTCGAGTCTTCCCTGCGTCCTCTATCGTCGTCCTCTACACCTCGAGTCTCCTCAGGTTTGTTTTGGTACTCCCTTTGCCCTGGGGTCTTAGCCTCATATCTTCCAACTCTCGGCCCTTCGTCATCCGATATAAATAACTCTCCGATGCGGCGTATGCTGTTTTCAATTTCTTTTGCTAATTCATTCTCATTCCTCTTTTCTTTATTTGTCAGCGGTGTCTTGAAAATTCCTTCGTCGGTTTCGTCGACGAGGTTTTGGTGTAACTCGGTATCTTGATTTATTTCATGACGATGTTCATTGGCTTCTTCGGCAATTTGTCTCAGCCTTTTCCTTCATTCTTCTTGCCCACTTGGTATTTTATTTTTATCCTTGTTAAGTTGTATGGGCATGAATCGCTGCTGGTACGATCATTGGTTGTGCAGCGTTCGACGATGGCTGGTGTTGCGCTCTTCCTCTTCTTGTTTCATTCGTTTTTCATGTCTTCGCAGAATTTGTTGTCGTCTTCATTATCTATCCCTTTCTTATCGGAGGTCTTGCAGGATCAACAAATTTCTTGCCAGCAACCTTGGTATTCGATCGAGAAGACGGTCTACTTCCAAATTGACTTCTAGATTCTCTTTGATGATTTCCTCCGAAATGTCTCTTCGGATGGCTTTGTTCGTGATGTGTTGTCTCACTGACAAATCCCACAGGAAGACCAAATCTTGTGTCAGATCATCTTCTTGATCATTTGGTTCTCGTTTGTTGTCACTGTCGCTTTCCTCTCGTATTCTTTGCAATTCTTCCTCTGTTCTTTCTACTTGGTATCTGGTATATGTTTCTTCTGATTGGATCGGTTGACCCATTATGCAGCCATTGTCATCGTCTTTTCCTTCGTCACCAAGTACGCCTAACACGATTCACTGTCTCTGACGACACAACTTGTCATCGATTGACGACTCAACTTGTCATCGACCCATTTTTGAACAGGCAATGGTGCCAAATGTTTACTGGCAATGTGGTGTTTCAAACAGACATGGAGTAAACAGAATTATAACGTAGTAGTATAGTGCATAGCATAGAACATGAATTTATAACAGCACTGCACAGAATAAGGTATTGCATTCATTCATTGAATATATTAGTATTACACTACAATGTCACAATGCTGCCCCTCATACATTGGAATGACGATACATATATAGTTTGTCGGACGGTTGCCAACTGTTGCCAACGACACACCTACTTGGCAGTAACTACTTGTCGATACCAACTAACAAATAATTTGCCGACACAACTAATCAAACGTATTACAAAATAACATGATACTACAAAATTGCACCTAACAGGTCCACACTATTTACAAAATAGTTCCATTATGCATTGACTTCTTAGGTTGTTCCTTGCAAAATGACCCCATTCATTCCACTCTCGACATTGTATTATAGGTCTACCTCTAGTGTCATATTGTATTCATCTCCCACCTCCCCTACTATTGTTATGGAATTTGTTATTACTTATTTGATTCTGATAACCGCCAGGAGATGCATGTTTGTTGTTTGACTTCAATAGTGTATTGGATGGAGTAGACTATTCTCCTTGCATAAATAGTGCTTGTGTGCTCTTACTTTTCAAATTATATGAGCACTCCTTAATTGAATGGCTCATTATTTGACAAATATCACAAAACATCTTTTTAGGGTATTTTGTTTTAGTGTGGCCCTCTGCTCTATAATTTGTGCACCATAAACCTTTAGGCTCTTTGCTAGATTCTCTATCTACTTTTAATTCCTTCATTATACCGAGCATATATCTTTGTAATGTTTGCATTGATCTCGGTTCACTATCACCACTAGCATGAGTCGTTGTCTTCATTTTTTCTTTTTGAATGCGATGATATCTTGTCCTCACTTTCTATATCCATTGCCTAGTTATACACATCCTTGTATGATGAAGGAGGTATTATCTTCATCTTCTTCCATAGAGAGGATATTAACCCTTCGATGACCTATCACTTCTTTAACCCATTAGTTGCTTCCTTGGCTAATCTGTTCAATAATTCTATGAGCCTCTTATTATAGGCTTATACATTTTTATGCTTACCCTATTGGGTAGTATATATTTTCACAACAATTTCATTATCATCCCTCAATAGTTTGAAATCTTGATCAAATGCCTTCCTTAGTCCATCCCACATGGTTTTCTTAGCATATGGAATATCAATATATCAATTGACTGCCACTCCTCACAATGTGGCCTAAAAACATCTCAATCAATGTCAATGATCTATCTACCCATTTGTGGTCCATATAGTGATGCATGTCCTACAATGCTTTATAGGGTCTTCAAATCCATCTTTGTTGAACTTCAGCAACTTTTGCCTTTTGACAATTAGATTAGTTGGAGGAGTCACCGTTGCTTGATGTGACTATAATGTTTGGAACCTTCTCCTTAGGAAGTTTTGGCCAAGACGTCCCTTTGCTCCTTAGGCACTTCCAAACATGTCCAAACCCTTGACCCTTTTGGAGACTTCAATGTTCAAACACTACTAGTACCACCCTCACGTTCTCTTCTTTCCACTCCAAGCCCTTTGTCTTGGTGTATTAAGCTTGAGTTCCCTGATAAGCAAATCTTCAATGCCTTAGAGATTGCTTTCATATGCTTCCCACTCTTTGTCTACCAAGAAATCCTCAAACTCTATTTCACTGCAAAGACTTCCCTCGTCCGAAGGGAGCTCGGTTAACTCTAGAGATTTGATTGTTTCATCCTTCAACTAAACTTGATTGGCACAATCAACACACCCTTCTTTAGGAAGAGGGAGTTGCCTAACAACCTCAACCCACTCTTCATCTACACTCTTTGGGACGTTCATAGTCAATTAGATACTCTCATATCTTTGTTCCTGACTCTAGCTTGTACTTTTGTTCTGACTTCTGCTATGGTTTTGACAATGTAATTGTATTGATGGATTTTTAGAGCCAACTACTCACAACCTCCCCCTTCATTCTTGTTGTTCCACCAGTCAAAGGGATAGTCTAACTTCACAATCTTCCCCTTAACTACACAGTGATCTTCTCCTCCCACCTTAGTTCGAGCTTAATGAAATTAATTTCATCAACCTCTTGGATAGTCGTCAATAGGTTTTGACAGACACTAGTTCTTTATGAATTTGACCCAACTTCGTGTAAGCACTGGTGCCAAATGTTTACTATCAAACTATAACACTACTAATTGCAATATAAGTAGCACATTACATAACATACCAAGAAATTGTAGATGAAAAACATTGGTCACTTTATTCCAAGTAGTGTTTGTACAATGAAATTGCACACTAGGGAGGATTGTGTATATGACAGAATGCCTTCTTTCACTACAAGAAGCATATTTAAAATACTTGACAGTTACACAACCACTAACAACCAATCCCTAGTAACTAAGCAGAAGCTGATGAGTGATTAATACATAGTCAGGTACAAACATATTTAAAAAAATAACAAGTTAATTTATATGAACTACATTCCATTCCAACAGTTGTATCAAGTGAAAACTGAGGTAATTCAGCTGGCTGCAAAAATCTTTCACTGCAGCCAATAAATAGCTAGGACTATTCACCAGTAGTTTTTTGCATTCTGGATGGATTGTAAGCCCAAAGAATGCAAAATGGGCCTGTCTTGTCACATTTCTTGCAACGGAGGTGTAAAGTTTATGCAGTGGTTATCAATAAGTAATTGTCTCCAGGAATCTGATCTGAAATGAAGGCAGGGCATGTAATTGCAAAGGGGGTGATATTACAAGATCTCAAAGGAAGTCAAGATGCATATTTGGAAGATGGATGATATTACTTCAGTCAGCTAATGATCATGCCAATTTGTTTTCTATAATAGCTTGTAATATTATGATATTTGATCATTCTTGTTCTTGATGAGCTGGAACTTCTTACACCCTGGATAGTAACCCTGTAACCATTTGCCAACAATTTTTTCCCATCAATTTTTTTTATCAAAAATGTATTGTGCCACAACAATCACCTCTTGTAGACTTGTTTGTTCCTTTAGTTTCCATGGGAAGTGTAGCATTAATATTTAAATGAACTTGTCCACTACATTTTTTATTGTGGAGTTAAATGTAAATTGCCATTCTGACCATTCGAACCCATAAGTGTATTAAAAGGCACATAAAAATGGTTGGTGAAAACAATTTTTTTAAACTAATAGCCTTTATTGTATTTTTTGAATGAGAAGTTTATTGTCTTCATGGTTTGTAAAAGAGTCATTTATATAAGCTCTGAATCTATAATCTTTCGTCATTCTTATCATGATGACAAGTATTGAAATATCAAAAATGTTAATACCCTTCTACATAGTTTTCCTTAAAACTCTTTTCTCAAAAAGGTCTAAATTTAAATATCAGCAATTGCTTTAGAAAATCCAGGTATTGTTTAAAAAATCAACCATTTTTGTCCAATAATGATAGCAAAAATAAAAAACTGAAACCCATTTCTGTAGTCATCCCTGTTACTTGACTTTTGAAGAAAGCTAGGGCATCTTCATTATCTTTGCTTCTCAAAGGTTATGCCATTATAACCTCATTTAGATCTAGAATATTAAAAACTAATCGTTGTTTCTATATGTAAAAACTAATCATGCACGCTCCTGGTATTGAAATTGCTGGCTCACTTGTCACTTGACCTGTAGCTTGGCACTGACCTAAATGCATGGCCCTCTTATGAGCACTGTCCTGTTTGATATCTACGCTCATAAAACAATAATTCTTATTGAAATTTCCACTGCTGGCCTGTCTAAAATAACATTTTTATTGGAAATACTTCCATATTTCATATATTAATCAATTTATTTTTCCCCACTTCAGTGGTCCTTTTTGTCCCTCTTAAGTTTTAACTACACAACCCAAAAATAATGTCTAGATGTGTCAGTATCTAGATATGCATATGCCATCTTACACCACATAAGTTTTTGTACAGAAGCTTCAGTTGTACAAAGAGAAATGATGACCATCCAAAATAAATGATTTTCTTTCTCCCTCCCTCCTGCACAATGTCGAGACTAAATATATACACAACTAGATATACATAGCATCTTACGTTATAGTCAAGATGGCATCTTGCTTTTGCACAGAACTTTTTGTTTGTCAAGCTGGCATATATATCCCAGCAGTCCTACATTCTTTAACAAATAGATACGCCAAGTGCACGTTATGCTATATAGGGGATTGTAGTTGCCTATTACTTCAAGTGAATCAAGGATGCGAATTTTTTCCACCATCCATTTTTTAATATATTGTTACAAATAAGTCTTTTCCACTTGAACCACAGAAGCCAATAAATTATAAATTTCTTTTCTTACAAATACAGTATATGCTGGTATAATATCATTTGGAGTCACCTTCACGGATATGTACAAATAGCCATGCCTCTTCTGAGCGCATAATACGCACCTTGTCATCTACATACCTACATGCAGCATGATCAACCTATTCAGCAAACCATAATTCAGTTTGTGAAAAAACAAAACAAATGGAGACAAACTATCAGCACATACAACAACTCCAAAGACATCTTGGAAGTGCTTTTCAAGGGAAGCTTGAGAGTGCTGAATTCTAATGCAGCATCTTCAATATTCACTTCATATCGCTTATTGGAGGCCACTCTGCATACAATCCAATTAAAAACTTAAAGAAGAATGCTACCACTTCTCTGAGTCTTCAAATCTGTTCTCTCTATCTCTACTCTCTATCTCTAATACACATAATGCATATAGATATAAGAAAAAACAGAAAGATAGTATGTAGACATGATTTTTCCACTGTCCATGAAGTTGTTATAGTATGCTTTTGGAATAAACTGTAAGAGTTTTTTTGCATCAACGTTTCGGATCACACTCAATGATCCATCATCAGGATGAACAAAGTGAGGAAGAAAAATAGGTTGCAGATTAGTCTATTTAAATATATGTGAGTACAAGGGTAGGAGAAATAATAAAAGGAAAATTGATAGGGACAAGCATATTATCAATAGTATGAGAACAATTAAAGAATAATAACATTATACTCTAAAAACAATAATAGCATAATATTAAACAATAATAGCATAATATTACAATTATTATATAATTAGAAAATCAATAATAATATCAATATAATAAACATTATAAAGAGATTTAAAGACAAAAGGAAAGAAATGATTTAAAATACCAATCATCCATACACAGAATCTAGGGAATATATTGTGCCATCTATAAGCCACTAATTGAGTGGAATACTCTGAAAGTCACATGTTCTTGTCCTATCAAGATGCTTACTACATACTCAGTAAAAGAATGTGGTCTTACAACCGCAATAGTTCCCTTTGGTAAGTCAAGATCTGAATTTCCTCCTTGTTTAATTCTCACTCAGTTTCTCAGAGATGAAGGCGACGTTGAGCTCAAGGATTCGTAGTTGGGGTTATGTTGGTTTAGGCACTCATACTAGTTTCTAATCATCTGCAAGAACAGATGGTTGCGATCAAAACACTCAAGATTGTGCAACGAGGCAAAACGAGCTTATGAAAGATGCATGGTCTTTGTTTAGTCATTTGGTTGTTGGGCCACTTGAGGCTTGACATTTGGCATTATCCAGCACACTCAAACGTGCCTCCAGTCAACTCATTGAATGAATAGATACCGAGATCTTTGGCCACTAACACTCTAGGCCCAACAATGAAGACATATAATGCGCTCATCAACATCTTGTAAGAACTGCAGGTTCTTTGAATAATGTCGAAGATCTAGCAGCCCTCACAATCCTGAGCACTACCAAAGCTCTTCGCCTCCCTTGAGTTGCATTGACTGTTGGATCAAAATCTAATCCAAAGGCTCTTGCACTCTTCCAGTGTTGTTAGAATCCTTGAGTACTCTCGATTGCAACAACCGTCCGATCCATTCCAAGTGCAAGGTCCTCGCACTCTCAAGGCGTTGGTGCAAATGTGTTAGGGATGGAGTTGCATGATTGGTCACTAGCTTACAAGTCATCAATATTGCGGGTCCCTCTCCTTTGATTTGATAATGCATGCTCTCGACGTCAATATGATCTTTGGCGCTTACAAGTCATCAAGATTGCAAGTCCCTCTCCTTTGATTTGATAATGCATGCTCTCGACATCAATATGATCTCTGGCGCTAAGGTTGATTCTCGTGGGTTTATAAGAGTAAAGTGCTTATTGTGGTATGATGTCAATGGATGTTATGTGGCAAGCTCCCACACTCCCAAGGAGTTGTTAGAGCTTTTAGGCTCATGAAATTGCATTAGTCATCCGATCAAAAATCAATCTACAGCTCGTCCAGCCTCCTAAATGTTTCCTTGGAGTAGTTAGTCTGTTGTGCCATTGGTCAAAGGGAGTCCACATCATCATTAGCAGACCACTCCTCTTAATTTATTAATTCATGAGTTCTATATATATCATGTGAGCAAGATGACATGTTAAACCTATGCACTCCCGAGGTGGTGTCAAAACTTATAGGCTTTTGGAATTGCATCAACCATTGGATCTCATATGCTTCATGTGGTTCCTGCAATCCCTAATGTTGTTAGAGACTATTGAACTCTTAGGCTTACATGGACTGTTCGATCCTTTCTCATCCAACAGCTTACGCACTCACAAGGAGGCATTCCTAAGGGTGTTAGTGAGCACCTGCACCAATGGTTGGGAGAAAGCCGAGTCACCATGGCATCGATGGCAATGAAAATTGGTGGTCATTGGCCTAAGCAATCAATCATATTGTAGACCTGTTGATGTTTGTTTTTAGACAAGTCAACAATAGAGTAAAACACTAGAGTATCCCACTCTCTCTTGAATAAAGCTCTTCAAAGGCTGAACTATGTGATCCAGTGAAGTAACTCCAAGGTTCCTTATTTATGATTCATGATGGGTTAACTCAGTGATTACATGTGATCTTGCTGATAATCACAAAGGGACTTACGCCGACTTATTCTTACTTCATTTAGCTTATTCCTCCTTTCAGTGTGGATGATGTATGTACAAGGCATCAATGATAAAAAAGGAAAAAAGGGTAAAGGTTTAGAAACTAATCTAAGGTCAATGAAGTAATGACGATGCTTGAGTAGACAAACTCCTAAATAAACCTAACTCCACTTTGCCAAGGATGCCTACAACTACATGGAGTTGGTGCAATCTCCTAAGGTACACGAATGGTTTTCAAATCATGAAGACTTATACAAGCACCCATTAAACGACGCAGCTCAAACAAGCATCCACAATCGAACTTAAGCAAATGATGAGGCTCAGACTAGCTTTACACAACACTTCACCAGCAATGAATGTTAAAAGCATGAGCTAGGAGTTGATCAAATATTCAGTACAACATACATTATTTCAATGAGCTCTAATCTATTTTGAAACATCTCTCCACTTCATCAAAGTACAAGAAACCATGTCATTCCACAAGACAGCACTTAAAACCAAATGAGTTCCAATGTCTTTGCATTAATCTTGAGAAATATTTACAACTTCAAGTACTCTTAGAGAATTTCGAGAGTCTCTCCTATTCTACTCTACTCCTACTAACTGAACTACTAATTTTACAAATGAGGCAACAAGGCCTTTTTATAGAGGTCCAGAAATACAATGAAAGGCTAGGATGATTTCGATAGCCAAGGGCTCAGATCATGCCACCTCAACAGGTAGTTACAACAACTTGCTATTTTTAGTACATATGAGAGGCAATGAAGGCACGTTTTCCAAGAAGATAAGATGAAATCTTTGGAGCATCTTCCACATAGGCGTCCCTTTGGCTTCTTTATTAAATGATACATTGAATGTAGTCATATGATGTGGCTGATTATGATTGGATAATGATGTGTACTCGCCACATAGGTGCCACTTCAACAAGTTCCCAAATTATATCATTTTGTATGATGTCTTCAATATGATTGCTCTTGATGATGAACACTTGAGATGCATTTTGTTGATCTTGCCTTGTTCATGTTTTGTAGACTAGATGTGTATGATGTCATTTGTTTAACACTGTGATGTTCCTTCTTACAAGTAGGTTGATGTTGATCTTCTTCAATGCATCTTCATGAAGAGTAGATGATGATGCTGCTTCTTGGATAATGGAGTAAGAAACTCTCTAAGACTTGAAGATTCGGGAGAAACTTGAAGCTATGAAGGATGAATGTCTTTGAACATGATGATATGATGAAGATGTAGTACACTTGCCATGCTGACCTTGAAGATTGATGAAGAAACTAGTTGATACTTGACGATGAATGGAACTTGAAGTGATAGATGAAGATCTCCGGACATGATGCAACTTGATGATGTCATTGATGAAGAAGACTTGAGATGTATCTTGTTAATCTGTTGGAGCAACTACCTCTTGAAGTGGTGTTTCCTTGGCAGTGATTACTTCCATGTTAACTCTCTGGCAGGAATGAATGTGACTCCATGATCATTCTAGGTGACTCCAAGCTCTTGCTCCTACCTTTTCCTTCAATCCTCTTGCAACACAAACCAAGAAACACATCAATCCTTGTGATAAACACTTTACAACACAAAGGAATCCTCTTTAAACATGCAATAATCTTACTTCAATTTTAGGCGCATATATAGGTGAAAAGAAGAACAAAGGGCGCCTAGCATAAGTTGGTCCCATATTCATCACTTTAAATGATTTCAAACAATTGTAATAGTTTAAAGAGGTCAATCTCCCCTAAAAGATTCGCTCAAAAGGTGTCTTGCAATACAATTTCTCCCTTACGCGCTAGAATTGATGATTTAGGTGGAAAATAGCGCCTAACTTCATGACTTGATATCTCATACTTTCTAACACTTGGAGATAACTTCTAACATTTTGTATTCCTAGGCGCCAACTTTGTATGGATTTAGACTTTCTTGTCATGCTTAGGCGTTCATTGAGAATGTTTTAAACATGAATTGGCGCCTTAATTTCTCATTCAACATTCCAACTCTACATTTTCACTTGCTTGAGATCTCTACCACTACTAGGCGCTTAAGATGATGACTTGAATAGAAATGGGCGTCTAATCTCCAAGTTCCAATCTCTTTCTAAGGCGCTTGCACAAGGTTGTTTCATCATCTCCTCTATAGGCGGCCATGATGGACTTCACAATGATTGAAATGCACCTTGTTTTAGAAGATATTCACTTCATTTTCCATAGATGCAAACACTTGTGGAGTTTCAATACTCCTCCAAATTGGCCAATGACATGCCTTTTAGTTTTTTAGGCGCCAAATTCACTTCTCCAAGCAATCTAGTTTCTAGGCGCTAATTGAGGTATGGAGAGGAGTAAAAGGCCGCCTAGAGTCTTAGTGGCTTCATGCTTACTATCCAAATGATTTTAACTCATTGTAAAGACCTCCTCACTTAGGCGCCAATTGCTAAAGTTTTCAACACCACATTATGTCTTCTAGGCGCCAGAATTGATGATTTAGATGAGAATATGCACCTTGAGACTTAGTGAAGTTGATCCCTCTTGAGGCACATTTTGAGGTTGTTCAGAGAGTGAAATGCGCCTAAGTTCATTGCTAAATGCACTTTGTAGTTGCCAAGGTATGGATTTGTGCCTAAGTTCATACAAGTATTTGCTCCACTTCTTATGGATTCAAGTCATTAAATAAGCTTTAAGAAAGTGTTCAAGACACTTCAAGTATCCCACAATGATAGATTAAACGTGTTCTTTGTCTAGGCGCACTCTGTGGTGATTTTGAGTTGAATTTGGCACCTAGGTGAGATGAGGACTCCTTTCACCCACCTTATCATTCAAAAAGACATCCAAAATGTAAGTTAATTCCTCTTGAAGGCGTCAAAACTAGGCAATTTTGAAGGCAGAAGGCACCTTGAGTTTGGAAGAGGCTTACTTCATTCCTCAAGGATCTTAAGACTAGAACTCTTTCAAATTGCTTGACAAATACCCCTTTGGGTTTAGGCGCTCAAACTCATATACCCAAGCATTATACTTCCTAGGCGGAACTTGATGATCAAAACTACTAGAAGTGGCGCCTAAGGTTGAAGATAGGTTCTTGACACTTCAAATGATTTCTACTTATGCTTGGACTTCACAGAGACTTCATTCTCATCTCTAGGCGCTAATGCTGGTTTGTGCAAGTAGGAATGGGCGCCTAAGGTTCTTGATTTAACTTCTTGGTTTATCTAACACCCTCAATCACCCTTCATACACCATATTTCAAGGTTTTAATGCTCTCACACTCAAGGCGCTAGATCTCATCCCTACAAACCTTCTACATTCAAGGCGCTAGATCTCATACCCCCAGAGGTAGAAATTGCGCCTAACCTCAATTACTTTGTTTTTGGGCATCTTAATAGTTTCAATCCAATGTATAGGTGTCTAAAGGAATTCTTACCTCAAAAGGTCATCAAATTTCGTAGTTTTAGATCCTTCCTTTGCAAGGCGCAATTTTTGATAGGTTGAAACCCTTATCTCATGCCTAGGCGCCCAAAGGTGAATCTTACAAGTGCAACTAGCGCCTAACATACAATGATAAATCATGTTCAACTTGAGGCGCAATTTTGTTGATGGTTTGAACATGCAAAGGCGCCCAACACCATGAAGCACTTTCTTGTCGAATTTTCAATGTCTAAGGCCTTCCATCTTCAATATCAATCAAGGCGCCATCTTTGGAATGTTCGAAAGTTGATTTTCCTCTATGCGCACATATAAGTCTCCACCTAAGGCGCACTTTTGGGTCTCTGCAAGTGGGAAAATTGCACCTAAGTACTAGAGCAAATTCGCGCCCAAAACTGAAAGCATAGATGAAAAACTCGCGAAAAATTCGCCAGACCCGCGAGTAATCGCGAGGCACAATGAACAGCTCGGCCCGAGTTTTTGAAAAACTCGCGGCGAGTTACACAGTAAAAACCCGCCCTAAATCGCGGGTAAATCCTGCAAAAAACCGGCACAAAAAAAAATGTTAAAAACTTAAAAAGACAAAGCGAAAACCTAAGTGTAAAGTCTTCATTCTTTTAACTCGCGAAACCCTTCCTCCCTCCCGGCGCACTAAACTCTTCCTCCTCCCGGCGGCGCGATTCACAACGAAATCCTCCCTCACGGCGGCGCGATTTCAGTGTTTAGTAGTTTACAAATCAAAACTTTAAAAAGACTATATAATATGAAAGGAGAGATTTTGGACGAACTCTTAAATTTTTTATGATCCATTAGAAATATTAAAGGAGAGATTTTGGATGCACTATGAAAATTTCGATTAGAAATATTAAAGTTATTAATTTTAAACTGACTGTATCATATGAAAGGAAAGATTTTGGACGAACTGTCAAAATTTATCTCTCCTTTCATATGATATAGTGTTTTTAAAATTTTGATTTTTTTATGATATTATAAATTTTGACAATTTGTCCAAAATCTCTCCTTTCATATGATAGTCTTTTTAAAATTTCGAACTTTTTATGCTATATTATTATAAATTTTGACAGTTCATCCAAAATCTCTCCTTTGATATGATACAGTCTTATAAAATTTTCAATTTTTTCTTTACTGTATCATATGAAAGGAGAGTTTTTGAATGAACTGTCAAAAAAAAAAATTAAAATCATCATAATCCTATATAAATTTTGACAATTCGTCCAAAAACCTTTCATATGAATGATTGAATCTATGATACAGTCATTTTAAAATTTTAATTTTTTTATAATACAGTCACTGTCATTTAATAATATATAGGAAATTGCTGTCAAAATTTTATAAATAATACACCTATTTTATAAATAATACAATCCAAAATCTCTCCTTTCATATGATACAGTCTTTTTATAATTTCGATTGTTTTTTATAGCAAAAATGTCAAAATACAGCGATACAACAGTCAACTGTATTATTGTCAAATTTAAATTTTTAATTAAACTTTTTTTGTTCTCTCTTTTTTGATAGGTAACAGGTTATAACTCTTTTTTTTTGTCTGTGATATGTATTAAACTCTTAATTTTGATTTATATAAGAAGGAAATCAGCAATGCATTCTACAATTTCAGAAATGTGTGTTTTTTAAGAATATTTTTAAAAAAATTATGTTTGCCGAGTTATTGCCGAGTTTTTCCCCGAGTTTTTGGCGAGTCCCGAGTTTTTAAAAATTTTGGGTCTGCCGAGTTTTTACCGAGTCCGAGTTTTGCAACTATGACTGAAAGTCTCCGAGGCAAGGTATATTGAAAAATATATTTAAGTATTAACATGTAGATTATAGAATTTGGAGGATCCACCAGATTTCAGACTTAGTCAATTTTCAGGATTTTCAGGATTAGGATACCAGACTTAGTCATTTTCAGGATCTCAAACATCAGGATCAGGTCATCAGGGGACAATAGGACATGACACTTGGATTAGAACTAAATTGAGAACTCAAACAAACCACTGACTTCATCATGCAGTCAACCTAAGACATCATACAAGACTCAGCAAAGCACTGGAGTTGAAAAAAAAGGGGGTCCCCATTTGCAATGGGGCGATGTGTGATTTGGTCATAACAAGACCCATATGCAACAGTTCCAATTCACAAGGTCTCCGCCATTTTGCAATTAACTTCCGAGGGTTCAGCCAAGGGTACAAGACTTAAGCCCTTGATCTAGACTTATCGTTAGCATAGGTTAGGAGCTCATCATGGTTTAACATCAAGAGATCATGTGATAGCACAAAGGATCATAAATTGGCCATTGATATCAATAGGATATCATAATGGAAACTATACAGTATATTAGTCTTAGATGACCCTTGAAGGGTGCTACCGTTCTATAGAGAAATATCAAATCTAAAAGAGAAAAGAATTGGACCCGTTAGTAGGAGAATTTAACACAAGGGAGGTCCAAATTTGCAATCACAAGTCTTAAGCCCTTGGCAATGAGGCTTGTTATTTAGGAGATCCCCAATTCGTACAACCACAGTACTAAAGCTCTTTGTGCAAATTAAGGGCTTTGAACCACAATCTAGGCCCTAATTTGTTGCCTTGTAGCTGTATTTATTGCATTCACTAGAACATTACAGGTTTATGTCACTTAGCATTCAGGTTGACCGAAAGAAGCATGCAGTAGTACCTCACAGAAAAAACATCAAGACCTTAGTCTTAAATTGGCTTCGCTATCAATGTTTTCTTACACTTAGAGACCTAGGGCTAAGCTACATATTTAGGGCATCACTAAGTACAAGACACAAGAATCTCATCACTAGCTAATAGCCTAATACATCAAAGGGGGCATTTAAGCAAGTTAACTTTATTTACTAAAATCTTATAGAACACCTTCAACTTGATTATCAATAGCATTATAGGCTAGTCAAGCATGAAATGATGAATGATTTCAGAGATTAATTAGGGGTTCCCAACTGGTAATGATTGGCTTTGCCAATAAACAACAGGGCATTATAAAATCCTAGTATAGAATTGAACATGGACTCGTTAATCTTTCCAGGAAGATCATACAGGCCTCAAGCTAATTATATCACATGCTTAAATCATATTAATTAACACCTATCTCTATCCCCTAAACATAGTTTGATAACTAATCTCTTGATTTTTGGACAAGAATTTGAAGATCATCCATCTTCCATTGGGAACACATCATCCTAAGCCATCTCCCTAGAGAATCTGAAACAAGCTCAATGCTCACCTTCCCCTTACACTTGCAGTCATATTGAGACAAAGTCAATCAGAATTCCTTCTAGACATTTCAATCCTACCTTATGTGGCTTAAATGCACCTTTAACACAGATTAGTATCATAGATTTAACCAATCCTATGTGCATACAATTATATAATTATATTGCACAATTATATAGTTATATTTAAGAACAAGGGATCAGATTTCACCAATGTATATCACCATAATGCAAACTAGTTGGCTTGGAGACCAACACAAGTATCAAGTCTACTTTTTCAGCCGGCTACCCTCATAGCGGAGTAGACAACTTCGCAGGGGTGATGGTAAGGTGCACAGCCATTCAAGAATCCTCATGAATCTGACTAAATTATGGCTTCAACCATCCCATCTTGTCAAGGCCAGTACTTGCTAAGTCCATTCTTAGATCTGTGCCTTACTAGCTCAACACTTTATTCATAGTCTTGACCCATTTTACACCAAACTTACTAAACACACTTATCCATACCTTCCTACAGGACATGACTTCTAGACTTGACTGAACTCGGTTTCATTTACCAAGAGGGCTACAACCATTACATTGTGCCCAAGCGCAAGTGAACAAGGGAACACTTTGACAAGCAAAGCAACACTACCCAATTGCAAACTGGCATAGCCATCATTCTGCATCTACCAAATGACCATTGTTTTGGCCTCCAAAAGTCTACCAAGACAACTATCGTTCACAATAGGAATGACCATGGAGCTCTACTCTCCATTAGTGGGTGGCTATATAACATACCGAGGCCTCGTGGCTGATTGGCTCTTAATTTTTCCCCCTACCACCTACGACTTGGGGTACTTGTTCATGGAGACATCCTTGTCATTGCTTCACATGCTTCAGCGCAAACACGGACTACACAAATTATACAAGAACTAGTTTGCCTAATCTAACATTACATGATACATAAGTTTACACTTTTAGGATATGTTTGTTATGATTTCTTGACTTAGGGCTACCACCCGGGCACATACCTTAGTAGGGCCTTCTCCAGCTCCTTTGTTCCCCTTTCTTTGATATGCCTAACTCTTCTATCTGTAAACAACCTTCTTACACACAAATGTCATGGGATCAATGACCTTCAATTCTCAAACTTTCTAGATACTTATACAATCTCTAAATCCTCTTGAATCTTATTGGTCGGTTTGGCGGTACATTAACTCTTCCAAGATTTGCCTAAGATCTTCTCCTGGCCCTGAAATCATTCTGTTCCTTGGATTGTTCAAGCCATGCAATTTTTTCCTACGGCTGATTGATCCATCCTTTGGTCATGCATTTGAGTAGGGAATTTGACTTCCTTTTTCATGCATACATACGTTCTCTTGAATCCACACTTATTTTCTCTAGCGCATTATTCTCGGGCTTTGTCTTTGCCGTCATTTTTTGCAATCAAATAATTCATGCTATCTTGACTCATGACACTTGGCATCTTAATTCGAGACTTGGCTGCTCTATTTTCCTTTTGTTGAGCCGCTCATGCACCTTTGCCAGTCACCAATCCAAGATCCTGTGAAGCTATGTACCCCCCCTTCTACTTTGTTGGTTTGGTCTAGGTCATTGAGCAACTTTATCAAGAAGAACATGTCATTCCAATTTATCATTGTTTTGAATCATTAACCTAAGTAGTCATTTATCTGCACCAACATTAGTTTGAGACCTTTTCCAGAATAATCATAAATCTATTACATCTTAATGCATGACAAATACAAAATCAAGATTGCAATTCCTTGAATGCTCATGGAACATGGAGTAATGGATATTACCTTGCATTATACTCTACATTAACATTTACCAGGATATTAGGTATTACTGAAGTAATTGTTATCGAAGACATGTAATATAGTCAAGCCAAAGTACCGATCATGATTAATATAATCATAGCACTTAGGCAAATAATTTGGGGTCTTATTATAAGGTCCTTAGGGCCTTGCACTAATAAGTCTAATACTGATCCTAATTAAAATTGGAAACTGCAGGGTATTACAAGGTTGTCCAAAATTGAATTGCTAATGGAAGGGTATGAAAGACATGGTAAGGATGCAGCATCTTTTGGATGGAGAATAAATATCCACCACTATTCAAAAATTAATGTTATTGCCACTTCATCAATAGGACCCTTTCTTCAAAGTAGTCAATCATACTGGAAAGAGTAAGGATTCATTTTTCAAGGACCCTTCAAATAGCAAACGTGCTCACAGATGCACCAAATGTTTGGAATGTAACTAAGTCAGTAGTTCAAACCAGGTCAAAGCACACCCATTGAGCGTCACATGTGGATGCACTCAAAGATGTTATGCAAGGTCTCAGTGATCATATTTTTGTCAATCCCAGTCCACAAGGACCCCAAAGATAATTTCCATTGTCATTTCAGCCTCATGTTCACCATGCCAGAAGAACATTCTAAAGCTGGATGTTAATTATTTTATGGTTACTAAAATATCCTCAGATGTTACAAGGACACAAACCGGAAGTGTCATCCAAATCAATGCCTTGAGTCATTTCATGCTGATGCCGTGGCCTTTTGGAGAAAGAAAATAAGAAATCATATTAATGTCCAAAACTGCCCAAAATAGGTTAATGGGGCTCTAGAGTACAGGAAGTTACAATAGCAGAACAAGAATGCAAAAAGTGCACTCAAGGCTAGTGGATATAATCTTACAGTTGAATGGTTCCTTCCTGATGCTTCATTATTTTGCAGGTTTGCAGAATGTTAATTTCCTATTCTTTGCATTCTTTATCCTCCGTGTTTGTTCTGTGGTTAAAACTTAAATTCAATACCTTCATGTTGAACAATGAGGTGCTTAGTGTAAGGAAAGCACAGGTGCGGAATACAGCTTCCCTAATGTCAATTCCAAGGGGATAATGCAAACAGGTAACGTTTTAATTCAAATAACCAGATGAACATACTAGAAAAACAGAATAAACACTCAAGACAACAAAAAACAACACTAGATATACGTGGGAAAACCCTTTCAGGTAAAAAACCCACCACCACAAGAGAGACAATCTTTATTACAGTAAACTTAATAGTTACAATAAAGATCTCAGCTATCTTGCTCAGGTATCGATTCTCAAATTATACAAACTGTTCACACTTTCTGCACATTTACAGAATGAACCATATAATCGAATCTCTTCGTCACACTACTAATTCAGACGCCCACATCAAATCTGTATTTACACAGTCTTTCAAGAGCAAAAGCCGTTTGAACTTCTGCCCTAACTGTTCGATCCAACAGACTTAGCATCGCTACCTTCCAACTGTCGCAACTGTTTGTATTCATGTGAGACCTTTAGTCCCACATTCACTAGGTCACGTTGGACTCTCCGATTTATAAACATAATCACTCAGTAAGACTATCGTCGGCAATTTTGTTGCCGACGATGCTAGTCTAAAGGCTCATCGGAATAACCTACACCATCGGCGAACACTTCAACACTCACTCTGACGGTTCCTTGTCCCACCGACACCAACACAACACCAACTCTTCATCGGAGTGACCTCTGCCATCGGCCCAAAGGCTTTACACTGCGCCAATGAACATCTTCTCGCCGATCGTCTGGACAAATCACCATCGGTGAGATCGTTAGCATCGGAGGAACTTATCAAAGCTGGGCCGACAATAGTTCTCACGCCGATCTATTGATCCCAATGCCAACTTCCATCAGGGTAACTCAAGACTATCGGAGCAACCACCATGAGCTTAGCCGACGCCTAACCTTATGTCGATGGACTTCTCACATCGGTATGTCACTCATTGATCAGAGAAGTATCACAAGACCATGCCGATAGTGAAAGTCAGCTCGATAGCTAGCCTTTCATTGGTGTGAACATAACTATCGGTGTAACATTAACAAGGTCTGCCGATAGCTTCAGTGTGGCCGATGACCAAGGAAAAATGAGGTTCCAAGCAGTAACTTGAGACATTAGGTCTCTTCAATCTCCCACTTGTCGAAGATATTACTGCTGCCTCTTAATCCTCATTCGATTACTGAGTATTATGGGCCCGAAGACCCATTGCATCTGAACACCATTTGAACTTGGCCGTGCTCACTGGTTTAGTTAAGGCATTAGCGACATTTTCCAAAGTGTCAATCTTTTCCAGCTTCACCTTCCTGTCTTCATATCACGAACAAAGTGATATTGGACATCAATATGTTTTGTCCTAGCATGAAATGTCAGGTTCTTCGCCAAACATATAGCACTTTGACTGTCACAATGAATTTGTATCTACCCTACATCAAAACCAACATCAGAACACAATCTTTTCAACCAAACGACTTCTTGGCATGCACGAATAGCTGCCATGTACTCTGCCTCTGTTGTGGACAAAGCGACTACAGCTTGCCGCTTGCTCATCCAACTGATAGCACCACCATTTAACGTGAACACATATCCACTGGTGGATCTTCTACTGTCAATGTCCCTGCCCAATCAGAATCAACATATCCCTTAATGCTTATAGATCTTTGAGATCCGACTGAGTTTCCATGATAGCAAATAGCAAGGTTAGATGTCCCTTTTAAATACCTCATAATTCTTTTCACAGCATCCCAATGTGACCTGCCTGGATTCGCCATAAACCGGCTCAAAACTCCCACTACTTGGGCAATGTCTGGCCTGGTACAGACCATTGCGTACATCAAGCTGCCAACAGCACTTGCATAAGGCACTTTTTTCATATCGTCAATTTCATTCGAAGATTCTAGACAATCTTCAACAGATAGTTTCACTCCCTACAAAACTGGAAGAACTAATTGTTTGGAATCAGACATATTAAATTTATCAAAAACATTGGTAATATACTTGCTTTGGCTGAGCCAAAGCTTTCTCTTAGATCTGTCCCTTTTGATTTCCATTCCCAAAATGTACTTTGCTGCCCCCAGATTCTTCATTTCAAATTTCAAGGACAACTGAGATTTTAATTCTGAGATCATCCCCTTACCATTGCCAATGAATAACATATCATCCACATACAACGCAATTATAAGAATTCGATCACCATCAGTTTTATAATAGACACAATGATCAGATTTAGATCTCACATATCCCAAAGATAAAACATACGTATCGAATTTCTGATACCACATTCTGGGAGATTGCTTCAAACCATAAAGAGACTTTTTAAGTTTACATACCAGATGTTCTTTACCTTTTTCCACAAAATGCTCTGGCTGGGACATATAAATTTCTTCTTCAAGGTCCCCATGAAGAAATGTTGTCGTCACATCCATCTGCTCAATTTCAAAGTCATACGCTGCTGCAAGTGACAACAGAAATCTAATGGATGTCAGCTTAGCTATAGAAGAAAAGATTTCTCCATAGTCAATACCTTCCTTTTGAGAATACCCCTTAGCAACCAATCTTGCCTTGTACTTTTCAATACTACCATCTGGACCATATTTCTTTTTAAATACCCACTTACAGCCCACAGGTTTTCTACCTTCAGGCAAGGGCACCAGATCCCAGGTTCCATTTTTCTCCAACAATGACATTTCACTATCCATGGCTTCCAACCAAGAATCTGAATCAGGTAAACTAATAGCTTCTTTCACAGTCCTAGGTTTCTCAGTATCAGTAAGCAAAGCATAGGCACAACTTGAATCAAGTACTGAAAATCCATACCTATCTGGTTGTCTTCTTTCACGTGTAGACCGCCTCAATGGCTGAGGTGATGGTTCAGGTTCTTGCTCTGGATCTAAATCTTCGGAGCTACTCGAACTCACTTTTGAACCATCTACACTTGGTGCTTGTTGTTCCTCTTTCACAGGGGTCAGAGAAATATTCACAACACTCTTTTCTTTCTTCTCTTCTGTCTTCTCTGGCTGAGGGTTAATAACCAAAGGTTTCAGCTCTCTGAAAATAACATTCCTGCTATAAATCACCTTTTCAGTTTCAAGATTCCAAAGCTTGTACCCTTTAACACCGACTCCATAGCCAATAAAGATACATTTGACTGTCTTGTAATCCAACTTAGATCTTTTTACCTCAGGAATATGAGCAGATGCCTCATAGCCAAAGACACGAAGATGTCTTAAAGAGGGCTTCTTTCCAGACCATGCTTCCATAGGCGTCTTATCAACCAATGCCGAAGTAGGAGAATGATTCAGCAAGTAAAAAGTTGTAGCAACTACCTCAGCCCAAAACCTTTGTTCAAGACCACGATAACTCAACATACTTCTTGCTTTCTCCATCAATGATCGATTCAACCGTTCAGCAACTCCATTTTGCTGTGGAGTATAAGGTGTAGTCTTATGCCTTTTAATTCCATGATCAAGACAAAATTTATCAAAATCTGCATTGCAATATTCACCACCGTTATCTGTTCTCAAACATTTTATTTTTCTACCAATCTGATTTTCCACAAGAGTTTTAAATTCTTTAAACCAACTGAACACTTCTGATTTATTTTTCAAAAAATATATAAATGCTCTCCTTGAATAATCATCAATAAACCATACGTAGTATCTTGATTTAGACAGAGAAGGAACATCAACTGGACCAAAAACATCAGAATGTACATAGTCCAGAACACCAGAAGATTTATGAGAACTAGAGTAAAAAGAAACACGGTTCTGTTTTCCATATATGCAATGTTCGCAGAAATCAAACTCTAGATTACAATCAATCAACCCATCTACCAGGTTTTTATTTTTCAAGGTTTTTAAACCTTTTTCACCTATGTGACCAAGTCTATGATGCCAGAGCATTGTTTTCTCTGCAGGAAGTGTAACTTCCATAGAGTTTGCATCATGTGTTACAATAGTAACTTTTTCAGACTTTACAGAGACATTATTACGGCATACTGGTTTAGCATCTAACCTATACAAAGTTCCAATGCATTCACCCTTTGCTAGTACAATAGAACCTCTAGTCATCTTACAGCCACCATTCACAAAAGTAACTTGCACTCCAACATCATTAAGCTTACTAACAGAAAGCAAATTTTGAGCCAGACCTGGTATGTGTAGTACTCCATTCATTCCCTTTATTCTGCCATTCGGGAACTGGATTCTAACTCTTCCTCGGCCAACAATTTCTGGTGTCGAATCACTTGCCAGGAACACCTTCCCACCAACATACGGTTCATACTTAATGAACCATTCTCTGTGAGACGTCATATGAAAAGACGCTCCTAAATCCACCAGCCATACATCTTCAGATGCAGGCGTTGCCAAGGCAGCAATGAAGGCATCAGCATCACTCTGAGAAGAATCAGTGTCAGAGAAGTTCTTCTTCTTTTTCTCCTCTTTGGAGTCTTTTCTGATGTGTCCTTTCTGCCCACAATTCCAGCACTTCACCTTGGACTTTTTGCCAGGAGATTTTGATCTCCCCTCTGATTTGGACTTAGACTTCTTGTCCTTCTTCTTGTCTCTTTCCTTTGATCTACCTCGAACGGACAGGGCCTCTTTGGCCGTCTCAGAAGATTTCCTCCGCATCTCTTCAGATAACAGCGAGGCAACAACTGCTTTAGTTGTAAACGTGGTTGTTGTACTTCCAATAGCCATCACAAGATGATCCCATGAGTTAGGTAAGGAAAATAACAGAAGCATACAGCGGTCCTCTTCTTCTATTTTTACACCTATAGAAGTCAACTGTGCAACAATTGTATTAAATGTGTTTAGATGGTCTGCTACAGATGCTCCTTCATCCATCTTCAGAGAGTACAACTTCTTTCTGAGGAAAAGTTTATTCACCGAGGACTTGCCCTGGTAAATATCTCCCAACTTCTTCCACAAATCTTTGGCTGACTTCTCCTCATGGACGTTCAATAGAACAAAATCCGCTAGACTTAATCTTATCAGTCCTCTGGCTTTCCTGTCAGCTAGGTCCCAATCTTCTTGCTTCATGCCTGCAGGTTTAACCCCAGACACAGCAACCCAAAGATCTTTGTCGACCAGCATATCTTCAACCTTAAGTTTTGACAACTCAAAGTTTGTGCCATTGAACTTTTCAATGTCTATTTTTCTTGATGTACTTGCCAACTGATTTAATAAAATAGACCTCTACAAAACTCCCACTCACAGAACTGACACAAAAAACCCAACCTACCAACAAGGATAACACAACTGGCCAGGCTCTGATACCACTTGTAAGGAAAGCATAGGTGCAGAATACAGCTTCCCTAATGTCAATTCCAAGGGGATAATGTAGACAGATAATGTTTTAATTCAAATAACCAGATGAACATACTAGAAAAACAGAATAAACATTCAAGACAACAGAAAACAACACCAGATATACGTGGGAAAACCCTTTCGGGTAAAAAAACCCACCACCACAAGAGAGACAATCTTTATTACAGTAGACTTAATAGTTACAATAAAGATCTCAGCTATCTTGCTCAGGTATCGATTCTCAAATTATACAAACTGTTCACACTTTCTGCACATTTACAAAATGAACCATATAATCGAATCTCTTCGTCACACTACTAATTCAGACGCCCACATCGAATCTGTATTTACACAGTCTTTCAAGAGCAAAAGCCGTTTGAACTTCTGCCCTAACTATTCAATCCAACAGACTCAGCATCGTTGCCTTCCAACCATCGCAACTGTTTGTATTCATGTGAGACCTTTAGTCCCACATTCACCAGGTCGCATTGGACTCTCTGATTTATAAACATAATCACTCAGTAAGACTATCGTCGGCAATTTTGTTGCCGATGATGCCAGTCTAAAGGCTAATCGGAATAACCTACACCATCGGCGAACACTTCAACACTCACTTCGACGCTTCCTTGTCCCACCGACACCAACACAACGCCAACTCTTCATCGGAGTGACCTCTGCCATCGGCCCAAAGGCTTTACGCTGCGCCGATGAACATCCTCTCGCCGATCGTCTGGACAAATCACCATCGGTGAGATCATTAGCATTGGATGAACTTATCAAAGTTGGGCCGACAACAGTTCTTACGCCGATCTATTGATCCCAACGCCAACTTCCATCGGGGTAACTCAAGACTATCAAAGCGACCACCATGAGCTTAGCCGACGCCCAACCTTATGCCGATGGACTTCTCACATCGGTATGTCACTCATTGATCGGAGAAGTATCACAAGACCATGCCGATAGTGAAAGTCAGCTCGATAGCTAGCCTTTCATCGATGTGAACATAACTGTCGGTGTAATATTAACAAGGTCTACCGATAGCTTCAGTGTGGCCAATGACCAAGAAAAAATGAGGTTCCAAGCAGTAACTTGAGACATTAGGTCTCTTCACTTAGGACATGAACATGTTACTTTGAATATCAACAATTATGTTGAACTGTAAAAACATACAGTGAACCTCATTTGCATGGATTGCTGTCATTTGAGGTGATTAATTGGTAAGCCATTACAACCTTTCACTGATGTATGTCATCTATTCTTAGAGCTCAATTTCATTTTATTCTTTTTATATTTTTAAAATTTTTGCATGACTTGTACAGGACTATGATTTGTTGTAAGTCCATGATTTAACGAAACGTAGTTGCATACATTTCCAAACCCACCCTTTGTAATCTTTTTTATATGTATTTATAATTCATCAAGAATTACAAGCATCTCAAACAATAAGATACTGTTTGAAAGATATTTTATGGAAGTAACATGAAGTGAGTATTTAAATCAATCGAATGAATATGAAATGAGAGTTGATATAGGCAAGCAATTGGTTAGGTAAATCATTGGTGTCTGCAACTGGAAGACAGTAGATTGGCTGCTTGGTAATTAGGGTTCTCTTTCTGGAAATGATTGGAATATCTTGAGACTTGAGCGTTTGAGACAGATTTTCTAAGTTGCACTACATGCTTTATGCAAAATATATATTCTGAGTTTCATGCTAATACAAAACGTCAAGAAACCTGTAAGTTAGACAACTTTCAAATCCAATTGGAAAGGGGAAAAAGAAAACATGACCCTTAGAGTCAAAAGCCTGCAGATGAACATTATACAGAAAGAGCCTTGTGGCTTGAACCTCTAAAAAGTAAAACAATGCAATGCTATTTCATACAATTTATGTGAAAGAAAGACAATTACATTTAGTCTCTACTAAGAAAGCTAATTAACTACAGGTTTCATTACCCAACTTTATTCCAGCACCCATGTCCAAAATTCAAATCAATCAATCTGCATTCACTATGCACCTATATTTTGAATTGCTACTTATAATGCTTACATAAAATTGCCCCTTGATCGCAGTCGGAATAAAGGAATGAACTCAGCAAGATTCTCGAGTTGCCCATTACCATTGACTGTCTGCAATCATATTCAGGGTGATTTAAAATGATGAGAGATTGGAAAAATTAAGAGAACTAAGGCAACATTATCTCCTGCTTCCTATTACAATCAGATGCAACCAATGTGATATTATCTGATTTGTAAATGATAAAGTGAATCCCTGATAATAAATAACTTGCTTTTAGTGCAACACTTGTACCTGTAAACTCTGAAGAGCACTAGTGGCTTGTGCCAACCAGGTCCCATCCTTTGGCTGATAAATAAAGGCAAATATGAAGAAGCATTTAAACTCCTAGAAGTATTTCTTATTAGAAATTTAGAACTGTTGATTCTCAACAGCTTTTGAAATTTCTCATATTGAAAAGATTCAAAATAATGCATAATGCAAATTCAACAAACCAAAGATACTGCACTTACAATAAAAAAAATCATTCTTTAAATTTTTTCTCAATTAGTGGAGAGACCAAAAATGTAATGAAATAGAGCTCATTTTGAAGTTTTAACTTTTAAACCTTTACAAATCAACAAAGATCAAAATCGGTGAGAAAATATTTATCGCTGCCAACAGAGAATATGTGCCAAGACTTTCTTCCAAATTTCCTTCAAGTATTCAGGAAGGTAAATTTCTAATAGAAATTAAGGAAGGGGGTGAGAAATTTTACATTTACTTGTGTTAAATAACAAGTTTGCACAAAGGTTGGCTTATTAGATAGTTCAACTGCATGGTCGCCCTTATTAAGAGATTATATATTTTCATTGCTCATGTATGAGATCTACAGGTTATTGGTTCACATACGACTTTCTCCAACCTGTACTGGAAATTTTGCTAGATTTTTTTTATTTCTGTTCATACAACCATATACTTTCTCCAATTTCATAGTTCAAGCCTAAAATCCTGTCGACATTTTTGTCACTCCAGCTATCTACATGCAAGTGATGGATAAATATTTGCAGTTTCAGTTGTTAGAATGGTTAGAGAAGTGGGATTTAAATTATTTCTTAGGCAAAGTAACACTGATTGCAGTGCAAAGAAAGTGTCGTTTTCTCTCGATAAAGATTAAAAAGTATAACAAATATTGCACTATGGTTGGAATTTAGAAATGAACAGGAAGAACCTGTGAAGTCCACAGAAGTCTCCATTTTCCAGCTAAAAACTCCACATCAACTGGAGCACTATTGTGATTTAAAACAAGTGTATCAATAGCCTGCCAAAATGTAACACTCAGCATATCTCAAGTCAAAATCTAAATAAGGAAAACAAGGTAATCAAACTAACCAGATGGCCACAATTCATGCATTCATACTGTATATGCAGGTTTATAATGAAAGGTGATGAACATACAGAAGCTTTTCCACAATTCCAATATGTCAAAAGATTGTTTTATTGCAAATAAACAACTATGGAAGTGCAAAACATAAGCTTGAAACACATGAGTGTTGGAACCTGCTCTATTCCCTGTCCAGTTGAGATAGCTGACAAGAGTTTTTGCCTGGGTTCAATCTTCTTTTGAAGCACAAATGTAGTTCCCTGCACTACTAACCAAGAGGTAAAAAACACTTTAGAGTCTAGACTAATCACTTGAAAAGTGTCTTTCTTAAAACTACTTTACCACCCATATTTCAAGACAAAAGGGTATTCTCTCAGTTTAATAAGGTACCAAATTACTAAATTGTATATGAGAGCATTTCAGATTTGTCAATGATCAAGGAACAAAACAAACAAAACAGATAAATTGTCCAAGAACAACAAATTCTGGCAATGTATATAGACATCAACCAAAGAATAACATTTATGCATACCTTGTTGCCTCTAGAAATACGAATATTTCCTGTGTGAGAGAGGTATGTAGTATCCAGCCACCCTTTTGCTTCATCCCCAAGCAACTGAAAAGGAACTGGATATGGGACCTTGAAAGGCAAAAACTTGAAAGAAAATGCCGCCCTATCAAATTTGAAGAGGATGCGCTTCTCATTTTCAATGAGTGCAGCTGCCTAGTTGAAGAACAATTTGTGGAAGAGATTGCAAACAAAAGATTCAGCACAAAGAAACAATTTTTAGGACTTTATCACTCAGATCTTGTAAATTTTGAAGAGAACATTGCTTATATGTTGTCTGTTCCAGTAACTTTTAGCTCTAGCATTTAGATTTCCAAATACATATAAAATAGTTTCAAGGGAAGGAGGGTCCTAATTCAAGATTCAAAATGCAATAGCTGAATTTTAAAAAAAAATGTACTCTTTCAATTAAGAGAACCCACAAGAAAAGTGCTTCAAATGTATCAAATTGATCCAATGTAAACTTCAATGCAAATATTCATGGAATTGCTTGTTAGAAAAACTAATAAAAGCGAAGTTAACCTAGAATAATTGTAATTAATATGAGACATTACAAATCCAGCTTTCAATTTGAGGCCTGCCTCTCAATCACAGCTTAGCAAGGAATACGCCTCCGTCTATTTCAAAGTGCCATTTCTTTCAATTACATTTGAGAAGTCAAATTATGGGTAACCTTCACCTCCATTCATGGCTGTCATCAGCCCAATGCTCTTTGGCAAGAGATCTTCCTTCATCATGCTTATAGTTATCGGTACCACTTGTAATACATTGCACTATCATCTTGACATGTTCAGGAGCTTCACGCCTTCATTCATCTGGTCCTAGATTCTTTTATTGTTATTGATTTATTCTGGTGCTTATGTTTGCTCCCTCGTGTTATTTCTACTAGTTGTACTTTCAAGTCTAATTGACCCATTTTGGTCATCCAAAGGACATTAATATTATTCTTTTCTTTCCTTTCTTCAAAGATATGTCTATTCAAAGACTAATCTCCTACTTCAATCGAGTAACATCTCTATTGACCAACCTCCATTCAAGTATTTCTGAGATGCCCCTTCTCACCTTCTTCAATCTAAGGAGGTCATCAATAGAGTTATCAAAGGGTTTATTTACTCTCAAAACATTCAAGACACTTGGATTTTTCCTCCCATGGTTGCTCAGCCCCAAGTTTGCTTTCTATATTAAGCATTTCTTATAGATTGCAGGCAGCATAATTATTCAACCTAACTATCTTCAACATCACTAGTCTCATGGTTTGAGGATTCCCCTTAGCCAACTGAGGGTTTGCTCCCATCAATGACACATTGAAATTGATCACCATATCTCACATGGTGATAGGAAATGCCATCTCTACACCCTCTATGAGATTTTAAACCAAGGAGCACTATGTTTTTAGGTGCCTCATATACTATGAGACCCAATGGGTACTATTGTATGTCTAGAGAATCAAATGATTCATTATCCACCTTTTAATAGCCTAATTAAAGGTGCTTGGCCCTTTTCCTTCAAGAGGATGTTATTTTCATATGTTGATCCTTAATATGGTCTCAGGCTCAACAATGTTACTTCTTTTAATTCATTACAAACTATTAAAGTAAATTAGTTAGTTTCTATAATGGTCAATCTGTCTTTCCTATTAGATAGGTTTTGTTTCCATCTTTCATTATGCTTTGTTAGCTGTAGCTTTTTACAAGCTGTCAGTCTAGTATTAGAATGTAATCTCTTTAAATAGAGCATTCGCTCTTCATTGTAAATAATCTCATTCTGTAATATATTATTCAGTTTTTGCATCATGTAACATTGTATCAGAGCGGGTTCCTTCTAGGGGCCTGTCCGAAGGTTGTGGTCTTTTTCTGGCAATATTTCGTGTTTGAAAATCGTGATTTTCTGTGGTGGGTTTCCGGTTGGCGTCTAGGGTTTCGTTTTCATTGGAGACTTTTGCAGTTTTTTGTCTGTCTTTGATTGCACGTTTGGCAGGTGTTGTGACCAAATCACACATCGCCCCATTAGGAATAGGGACCCCCCTTTTTTTTGAGCTCTGAGCTTTTCAGTGAGTTTCCAATGAGTTTCAATGAGTTTTGCTGAGATTTGAATGATGTCCTGACTCGTTTTCCTTTGCCGGCTCGGTAACAATTTCCTTGCCTATGATCTTTGGTTCACGATTAAGGGTAGATGAACTTGCAATAATGAAGTATTGCGATCAAATCCTATCTAGATATTGAGTTTTGAGGTTAATCCTTCAGAATGTTTGAGACCCTGAAAAGACTAAGCCTGGAGCCTGAAATCCTGAAAATCCTGAAAAAATGGCTAAGTCTGAAATCTGGTGAATCCTCCAAATTCTATATTTTGCACCTTAAATCCGGTGGATTCGGGACCTATCTCAAACATCCTGAAAGGTATATTGAAAAATATTTAAAGTATAAGAAATTCAATCTCTAAACTTATACTTAAATATATTTTTCAATATACCTTTACTCGCGCGATCCTGAAAAATGCTTGACGATTTCAGAGGATTCAAAACGCTGATCTAGTGCGACAGGGTACTTAGGTGGCGCAAATCTGGGCGCAAAATCACGAAGGAAAAGATGAGGATTTCAATGCCTTGATCCAGTGCGAAAATGTTAGAGGATTTTAATCTTCTATCTATTGCGCCAATTCTTGGGGAATTTTCACTCTTCAACTAATGCGAAATGACAACTTCAAACATGCAAGTCACTTCACCAGTATGAAGTCTAGAGGATTCACAAAGCCCATCCCATGCGCCAATTCCTGAGGGATTTTCACACATGAAGTAATGCGCCAAAAGATAAACTCCAAGAGCACTTCATCAAATGATAAGTATCAGAGGAATTAAAAAGTTGATCTAATGCGCTAGAGTCCAGAGGATTTGAATTCATGAAGTAATGCGCCAATCCATGATAACAATCCAAGGCCAAATCTAGAAGACATCTAATGTTTGATCTAATGCGACTTCTTGAGGAAGAACTCTACAGGATTTCAAAACTTGATCTAGTGCGCCAACTATAGGAATACCTCTAAGTTTTCAAGTATCTTCCAAGGGTTGAGTTTAAAGGATCTTGAAGTCCCAACAAATGCGAAAATCATGAGGATTCTAATCCTCCAACCAATGCGCCATGCTAAAAGGTGAGATCCTAAAGTTCTATCTAAGGAGATCAAATGCCTTGAAGACTTCGAGTTGCTGATCTAATGCGCCAAGTGTTAAGAGGATTTCGATTCTTCATTCAATGCGAAATGTTTGAGAGGAATCCTATATCTTGAACCAATGCGAAATCCTTGAAGATTCTCCAAACTTGATCTAGTGCGACTTAAAGCAAGAGAACATTAATCCTCTATCTAATGCGAAGCATGAAAGGAGGATCATCAAAGGGTCATCTAGTGCGAAATGCTGAAAGCAAGTGTTAGAGTTTCATCCGGTGCAACAAGACAAGAGGATTCTAAGGAAGATCATGACATTCCAAGAAGGAAGACTTCACTAGGCTCCATCCAATGCGAAATATGAAGAGAAACTCAAATACAACTCCAAAGGATATGAAGAGGAATTAAAAACTTCATCTAATGCGAAAATCTTAGAAGACTCTCTACCCTCCATCTAATGCGCCACCCCATTGAGCGAGTATAACTAGGTGTCATCTAAACCAATGTTGAGAGGATTTTTATTCCTCATCCAATGCAAAATGTTAAGAGGAATTCAAACTTTGATCTAAAGCGCCATACATAAGGATTTTGAGGGTGTCTAAAGTGAAATGCTTGAGGATTTCAATCCTTCATCCAATGCGACTTCTAGAGGATTAAAAAGTAGTGGTTTAGAATGCAAATTTTAAGAATTTCAATGAAGATCAAGAACTTGTTATCTAATACGCTTGGCTTGGAAATGCATTCTTGTATGTTATAAATCAAATATTATCACGTTTATCAAGGGGATTGATGCTGTTCCTTTACTTGTGTTGCAGCAAAAAGGAGGAATCATCTAAAGATCAAGTGATAAGAACCTTTGACAAGCAAGGAAAGAGAAAGAGCAAGGCATCATGTAGCTGTTTCAAGGGTATCCTTCATCATCCCTGTGTTGGAATTCTTCATCAAGTGGCATCAAGTTGAGATTGTCTAGAAGACATCCACCCGAAGGACATCATCTTCATCAAGGCTTCCTAAGGTATCAATTCTACTTCAAGTTCTTCAACCTTCAAGAAAAGTCATCAAGTAGCTGCTCCACCTCTAAGGAAGGTGTTATCATCAAGCAAAAGGCATTCATCCATCTAAACTTCAAGACTCTTCAAATTTCCAAGTCCAAGAGAGTCTCCTACTCTTCATGAAGAAATCAAGTGTCATCATCTACTCTCTAGCCTACATGAAGATACATCGAAGAAGATTCATATCAATCTATCCACAAGAAGAAGAATCATAAAGTTAGTCAAGTGAGGCGACAACTATCATACATCCAGTTAACAAGAAGAATGAACAAGGCGAGATCCACAAGATGTATTCCTAAATATACAAGTTCAAACAATCACATTGAATACATCATTACAAGTTGATACAATTTTCAAAGTATGCTGAGTTGGCACTTATGTGGCGAGTACACATCATTTAATTTTGATTAGCCGCATTATTTAATGCATGCAATGTATCATTTAATAAAAGAAGTCAAAGGGATTCCTATGTGGAGGAATATTTTAAATGCTTTCGCCTTACCTTATCACATTGGAAAACGTGCCTTCATTGCCTCTCTCTTTTTTGCTAAAAATAGCAAGTTGTTGTAACTACCTCTGAGGTGGCACGATCTAGACCCTTGGCTGTCGAATTGATCTAAGCCATTCATTGTAACCTGGACGACTATATAAAGGCCTTGTTGCCTCATTTGTAACGCATTAGAAATATAGATTAGAGAGTAGATTTTAAGAATAGAATAGAAGAGACTCTCAAAATTCTCTGAGAGGGCTGGAAATTGTTGTAAATATTCCCCAAAGTTAATGCAAAGACATTGGAGCTACTTGTTTGGTGTTAAGTATTATCTTGTGGAGTAACATGGTTTCCTGAATCTTGATGGAATTAAGAGATGTTTCAAATAGCTTAGAAATAGATTAGAAGTGCATTGATGTAATGAATATGCGTAAAGATATTTGATGAATTCTTCTGGTTCATACTTTTCGTGTATTGTCGAAGGCAATCCACTTTGCAAAGTTAGACTGAACCTTCATTTTCTTTAGTTCGGTTGCGAATGCTTGTTCAAATTGCGCCAGCTGTGGGTGTTTGGATGGAGATTTACAACATGAAAATCCTTGAGTTTCCTTAGAAGATTGCACTAGCTTCGTGTAGTTGTTGGTTCTCTTGGCGAAGTGAAGTCTGGTTTCATGAGGAGTTTGTCTATCTTTACATGTTTCATTATCTCATTGTCCTTAGATTAGCCTTCTAAACCCTTAACCCTTTTCATTTTCTTTATCATAGAAGCTCTGTATATACATCATCCACATCAAAGGAGGAATAAGTCGAATGAAAGGAGAAGAGTCTGCGTAAGTCCCTTTGTGTGTAAACAGCAAAATCATACTTAAATCGCTGAGCTGTCTCTTACCGAAAACATTATTAGAAAAAGGAACCTTGGAGTCATCTCGTTTGATCACTTGGTTTAGCATCTGAGAGGCTTTGCTCAAGAGAGGGTCAGATACCTAGTATTTCACCCTATTGTTGACTTGTCGAAAAACAACCATCAACATATTTGGCGCTAGAAGGAGGGCATTTACCTGGATATTCTTCATTTCAAGTAGGGCACAAGATACTCCGAAGTGGTGGATTGATATTTCAGAAAATACAAAAAAAGTAGAAAATTTTCAAAAATTCAAAAAAAAGCAAAAAATACAAAAATACAAAAAATCAGAAGATGGAGTTCTCAACCATGGATTCAGAAGTGGATATGCGGCAAGTTGTTGGATATAATCCTGCAAGTTCAACTCCAATTGTTCTTCAGTTATGGTGGTCTTTAAGTAAGCGTCTTGGTGGCAAGAGTTTGAAAGATTTCGAGTGCAATTATGGATGTCGTATTCATAATACAAGTGATCATAGAGAAGCAGATTGTATAACATTCTTATCAAGGATGGATTTAGCTGTGCAGAAGAAGATTTCATTCTTGCAAGTACATGAGCCAGCAGTGTTTTCAAAGATAGATCCTAATACTCCTGTTGATGGGATAGCATTCAAGAAGCTGAAAGAGAAAATCAAGAAAGAATTGAAGAATGATAAGGATTTAAGTGTCGACAGCATATTGCTTTCAAGAAATTGGTGTAGGGTACATGATACAAATCATTTGGAATACACTTGTGAGAAATGCTGGGAAGCAATTCATCAAGCCATGCCGGAAGTAGAAGCTGGTGTACCTGTTGAGGAAGAAGTCTTTACTACAGAGAACCTTGATGAGCAATGTACCAGTGAAAAGGAATATGAATACGAGTTTATCAATCCAAAAGAAGTAGAAGCATTTGAACAGAAGTTATCAAAAACATTAGAGGATTGTAAACAAGGTTTAGAAGATGTTAGAGCACTTGAAGCGGCAATTGAGGAAGAAAGAAGTTCAAGCTTGTGGCAGGAACCTGAATTTGACGAAGATAAGTTTCTTGAGGAGTATGCATCTACATTACATCAAGAGATCCTTGAGAAGGAGCTACAAGAAGTACAAAGAACATTGTTAGAAAATCATGAGTTAGAAGCTTTGCAAAGAAATTTAGAAAATATCATTCAAGAATATGTCATTGAAGAGCCCATGAATAAACAAGAGCAATTCAGGTCGACGCTCAATGCTGCCATCAAGACAAAGAAGAGAATGACAATTGAAGAGCATGTTGCTGCTATGGATGCTGAGATCAAGAAGCTGCTGACACCTTTGCTGGAGATCACAGAGGAGCTGGGTAGGGAGATCATGCACTACAAAGACGACGAGAAGTTCATCTACCATCAGTGGCGACCTCCTGACGGATGCTTTGAGTACGATCAAATGCTTGGTAGGCCATGTCTCATTGAAAACAACGAGCATCAGGTTGTTTCTTTCCCTTCTATTGATTGGAGAAATTTTGAATTTGAACATCATGAAATTCTAATTGATAGCATTGATAGCACTGATAATATTGATAATGATCTTGAACACATTGTACATGTTGAATATGAATTTGATTACGGAGAATTGGGTAGAACAACCTGCATTTGGATAGATCATGGTCCAGATGAAAATCCTCAATTGATCATAATTCCTCCAGAAATTTTTCTTACATTTGAGGACTGTTGCCTGAAAGATGAGTTTTTTTCTGAATTCAAAGATGAATTTGCCCAGTTGAGAACTGTCACTGCTGCATTGCTTCTGTTGTACATACTGAATAATCATGCCAGGGCTTGTATATACTCTGTGTCCTGGGTTGCATCTCTGTTGCTTGTACATAGCTGGGTTAGAGTAGTTTTCATTTCATGTCGCGTTTTAGAATAAATTTGCTCCTTGATGTCATTTGACTCAAGTCTTGGTTTGCTTAGCTTAGTTTTGTTTTCGAGTCGCTTGTTTGTTGTTGTCTTTTCCTTAGCTTAGTGGTTGGTTGTCATTTGCTTTCATAGATTAGCTGTTTGTTTGTTTTAGTTGTTTTGTTGTGTCGGGTTTCCAATTTGTAAGAAGGTGATGTATCTTAAACACACACTCTGGTGTCAACTTAGGACAACATGTTAGTTCATTTCTTAGACATTCATTCATGAAGGTCTTAGAGTCCAAAGACGTTTTTCTTCTAGTTTATCATCTTGTTAGACTTTGAACTTGACTTGGAAGTTAATCATATATTGTGTCTTGACACTATTGTCTTCTGACTAGAATGTTTTAAAATGCAAATTTAAGTTTTATGAATTCTTATGCGTTCCGTTGAGAAACTTAAGTCATGATTGATGGATTTCCCGTGGATTCCATCGCTAGTATTAGATAGCGTGACTACTTGTTCTTAGGAAACGAATCAGTTGTTCGGTATTGACTGAAATATTTTGAGGTTTCTTACACATCTTAATGATCCCGAAGTTGCTAGGAAAGTCTTTGTTGGTCTGGATCAAGTAAACAGCTCAAGGTAATTCATGTTTCCGCCTCCATTCCATAATAAAGTATTTTGCATACTTCCATATCCGTCATTCCATTTACCACATCTCATATTACAATAAAATTTTCCATCCATTCCATTTCAATACAATAAAACCTCCATCCACATTGCATTTTTTCATCCAATAATGAATTCGAGTCTGATGTCTGAATCATCTATATGGTCCTGTTGTTCATTGCCCACTCCAGAAGGATGAATTGAAGTCCTTATGAATCATTTGGAGTCGTTCATGTCAATCTCCTTTTCAAATGACCTCAGCCACTGCATACAAGGTTAAGATGTTGGTATCCCCATCTATTCCACATTAATCCATCATTTTCCATTATCCACCCATCATATGTTCACCTCGCCTTTGTTACTATGCAAAGTCTCAAAGCATGTAACTATTCATACCTTCTGTTATCCGTCTTACCTCCGCCTTCCAATCACATTACTATCCACACCTTTATCCTTTTCACCCCTCTCCTAATCATGATTGATGAATGTGAGTGTCGTCTGAATGAGAAGCTTGCAATTCCTTCCACCCATTCCCCCATCTTTCCATAAAATAAATATTTGGATGCTTTTACCTTTTAAGCAAAGAGATTCTTGAAAATCCAAAAATCTCTATGTATCATGATATAAATGCCATAATTCCTAAACAAGGCATGTTCAAAAGTATATTTCGTGCTGTACTTTCAAGTCAAAGAATCCTTGCGAAATAAAGTTCTAAGTACTTGTAGCCGAATCCAAAGAGGCTACCGCATCCAATCCATCCATTCCATTTCCATTCAATTCCATTCCACATACTTCACCCCGCGAACCAAAATTAAAGGGAGAAATCCTAAGTTCGTGAAGGACATGAAGGTATCATTACTAGTTATCATTAATTCCCGTTCCCTACTTACATTCCCTTTTCCACTTGCAAGCTTCGAAGTTTAGGTTGATACAAACAAACGTTGATCGTGATTTCATTCCATTTCATTTTCCTTATTCACCGTCCATATTTGTTTCTTGCTATTCAACATATCCCGTCATTCCTTTGGTTTATGGTTGAATACGCTTTTACACAGTCATAATCCGCCATCATCCAACTCCGTTCCCTTTATCCCATCATTTCCTACCAACATTTGTCAGTATCAGAACTTGACATGATTTTATGTGTGGATTATCGCGTCCTTCGCAGAATCAGACTCTTGAGTTCTTATCATTCGTTACCTCGGTGAAAACCTGGCAAACAGGCGCCGTGTGTAATGGTCATCATGATTCAAAAAAAAAAAAAAAAAAAAAAAAAAAAAAAAATGAAAATAGTAAAGAGAAAAATTTCGTTCACTGGTGAAAACCCGGCAAACGGGCGCCATGGATAAGTATCATGGCGAAAACCTGGCAAACAGGCGTCATGGTAGAGACACCCTGTCTCGTTTCACTCCTTTCCGTGTCATTTCATTTCTGATCATTTCCTTGTCACCTTGCCTGTCATTATTCCGTGCATATCATTGCATTTGCCCATCTCATCATGTGTACTATTCATCCTTCCATCCGCTTTCATGAATTTACCTAGCTTGAGACAGGTCAGCTTAGTCGATCCTGGTTTCTAAGGGATGGGAATGAACCTAAGTGCTTGCACTTCAAACCTCAGATATGGATAGTCGCGCTGGCAATTGATTTTGATTCTTTGATCAGGAAGTCGTGTTTATTTGATCTAGTGTGTGGGTGTACATGGAAATGTTGAAACTTGACATTTGTTTATCTTTGGAACACTTAAGAAACTGTTAAAATCTATCTTTAATCACACATCAGAAGGTGTCTTGTCTTGATCCAATCTATGATTCTTTTCCTTTTCGATTTCGTTGTTTAGCTAGCTGATAGATAGAAGAGAAGTGTCTGAAAGTTTCTGGGTCTGGATTGAGTCTTTGTCTTTGAAATGTTCAGGAACATTTATTCAGGTTGATGCTAGATGTTGTGACCAAATCACACATCGCCCCATTAGGAATAGGGACCCCCCTTTTTTTTGAGCTCTGAGCTTTTCAGTGAGTTTCCAATGAGTTTCAATGAGTTTTGCTGAGATTTGAATGATGTCCTGACTCGTTTTCCTTTGCCGGCTCGGTAACAATTTCCTTGCCTATGATCTTTGGTTCACGATTAAGGGTAGATGAACTTGCAATAATGAAGTATTGCGATCAAATCCTATCTAGATATTGAGTTTTGAGGTTAATCCTTCAGAATGTTTGAGACCCTGAAAAGACTAAGCCTGGAGCCTGAAATCCTGAAAATCCTGAAAAAATGGCTAAGTCTGAAATCTGGTGAATCCTCCAAATTCTATATTTTGCACCTTAAATCCGGTGGATTCGGGACCTATCTCAAACATCCTGAAAGGTATATTGAAAAATATTTAAAGTATAAGAAATTCAATCTCTAAACTTATACTTAAATATATTTTTCAATATACCTTTACTCGCGCGATCCTGAAAAATGCTTGACGATTTCAGAGGATTCAAAACGCTGATCTAGTGCGACAGGGTACTTAGGTGGCGCAAATCTGGGCGCAAAATCACGAAGGAAAAGATGAGGATTTCAATGCCTTGATCCAGTGCGAAAATGTTAGAGGATTTTAATCTTCTATCTATTGCGCCAATTCTTGGGGAATTTTCACTCTTCAACTAATGCGAAATGACAACTTCAAACATGCAAGTCACTTCACCAGTATGAAGTCTAGAGGATTCACAAAGCCCATCCCATGCGCCAATTCCTGAGGGATTTTCACACATGAAGTAATGCGCCAAAAGATAAACTCCAAGAGCACTTCATCAAATGATAAGTATCAGAGGAATTAAAAAGTTGATCTAATGCGCTAGAGTCCAGAGGATTTGAATTCATGAAGTAATGCGCCAATCCATGATAACAATCCAAGGCCAAATCTAGAAGACATCTAATGTTTGATCTAATGCGACTTCTTGAGGAAGAACTCTACAGGATTTCAAAACTTGATCTAGTGCGCCAACTATAGGAATACCTCTAAGTTTTCAAGTATCTTCCAAGGGTTGAGTTTAAAGGATCTTGAAGTCCCAACAAATGCGAAAATCATGAGGATTCTAATCCTCCAACCAATGCGCCATGCTAAAAGGTGAGATCCTAAAGTTCTATCTAAGGAGATCAAATGCCTTGAAGACTTCGAGTTGCTGATCTAATGCGCCAAGTGTTAAGAGGATTTCGATTCTTCATTCAATGCGAAATGTTTGAGAGGAATCCTATATCTTGAACCAATGCGAAATCCTTGAAGATTCTCCAAACTTGATCTAGTGCGACTTAAAGCAAGAGAACATTAATCCTCTATCTAATGCGAAGCATGAAAGGAGGATCATCAAAGGGTCATCTAGTGCGAAATGCTGAAAGCAAGTGTTAGAGTTTCATCCGGTGCAACAAGACAAGAGGATTCTAAGGAAGATCATGACATTCCAAGAAGGAAGACTTCACTAGGCTCCATCCAATGCGAAATATGAAGAGAAACTCAAATACAACTCCAAAGGATATGAAGAGGAATTAAAAACTTCATCTAATGCGAAAATCTTAGAAGACTCTCTACCCTCCATCTAATGCGCCACCCCATTGAGCGAGTATAACTAGGTGTCATCTAAACCAATGTTGAGAGGATTTTTATTCCTCATCCAATGCAAAATGTTAAGAGGAATTCAAACTTTGATCTAAAGCGCCATACATAAGGATTTTGAGGGTGTCTAAAGTGAAATGCTTGAGGATTTCAATCCTTCATCCAATGCGACTTCTAGAGGATTAAAAAGTAGTGGTTTAGAATGCAAATTTTAAGAATTTCAATGAAGATCAAGAACTTGTTATCTAATACGCTTGGCTTGGAAATGCATTCTTGTATGTTATAAATCAAATATTATCACGTTTATCAAGGGGATTGATGCTGTTCCTTTACTTGTGTTGCAGCAAAAAGGAGGAATCATCTAAAGATCAAGTGATAAGAACCTTTGACAAGCAAGGAAAGAGAAAGAGCAAGGCATCATGTAGCTGTTTCAAGGGTATCCTTCATCATCCCTGTGTTGGAATTCTTCATCAAGTGGCATCAAGTTGAGATTGTCTAGAAGACATCCACCCGAAGGACATCATCTTCATCAAGGCTTCCTAAGGTATCAATTCTACTTCAAGTTCTTCAACCTTCAAGAAAAGTCATCAAGTAGCTGCTCCACCTCTAAGGAAGGTGTTATCATCAAGCAAAAGGCATTCATCCATCTAAACTTCAAGACTCTTCAAATTTCCAAGTCCAAGAGAGTCTCCTACTCTTCATGAAGAAATCAAGTGTCATCATCTACTCTCTAGCCTACATGAAGATACATCGAAGAAGATTCATATCAATCTATCCACAAGAAGAAGAATCATAAAGTTAGTCAAGTGAGGCGACAACTATCATACATCCAGTTAACAAGAAGAATGAACAAGGCGAGATCCACAAGATGTATTCCTAAATATACAAGTTCAAACAATCACATTGAATACATCATTACAAGTTGATACAATTTTCAAAGTATGCTGAGTTGGCACTTATGTGGCGAGTACACATCATTTAATTTTGATTAGCCGCATTATTTAATGCATGCAATGTATCATTTAATAAAAGAAGTCAAAGGGATTCCTATGTGGAGGAATATTTTAAATGCTTTCGCCTTACCTTATCACATTGGAAAACGTGCCTTCATTGCCTCTCTCTTTTTTGCTAAAAATAGCAAGTTGTTGTAACTACCTCTGAGGTGGCACGATCTAGACCCTTGGCTGTCGAATTGATCTAAGCCATTCATTGTAACCTGGACGACTATATAAAGGCCTTGTTGCCTCATTTGTAACGCATTAGAAATATAGATTAGAGAGTAGATTTTAAGAATAGAATAGAAGAGACTCTCAAAATTCTCTGAGAGGGCTGGAAATTGTTGTAAATATTCCCCAAAGTTAATGCAAAGACATTGGAGCTACTTGTTTGGTGTTAAGTATTATCTTGTGGAGTAACATGGTTTCCTGAATCTTGATGGAATTAAGAGATGTTTCAAATAGCTTAGAAATAGATTAGAAGTGCATTGATGTAATGAATATGCGTAAAGATATTTGATGAATTCTTCTGGTTCATACTTTTCGTGTATTGTCGAAGGCAATCCACTTTGCAAAGTTAGACTGAACCTTCATTTTCTTTAGTTCGGTTGCGAATGCTTGTTCAAATTGCGCCAGCTGTGGGTGTTTGGATGGAGATTTACAACATGAAAATCCTTGAGTTTCCTTAGAAGATTGCACTAGCTTCGTGTAGTTGTTGGTTCTCTTGGCGAAGTGAAGTCTGGTTTCATGAGGAGTTTGTCTATCTTTACATGTTTCATTATCTCATTGTCCTTAGATTAGCCTTCTAAACCCTTAACCCTTTTCATTTTCTTTATCATAGAAGCTCTGTATATACATCATCCACATCAAAGGAGGAATAAGTCGAATGAAAGGAGAAGAGTCTGCGTAAGTCCCTTTGTGTGTAAACAGCAAAATCATACTTAAATCGCTGAGCTGTCTCTTACCGAAAACATTATTAGAAAAAGGAACCTTGGAGTCATCTCGTTTGATCACTTGGTTTAGCATCCGAGAGGCTTTGCTCAAGAGAGGGTCAGATACCTAGTATTTCACCCTATTGTTGACTTGTCGAAAAACAACCATCAACAGCAGGGTTTCGGTGGCTTTGTCGCCGTTCGTGTTTACCCTTTGACAGTTTTTTCCTGGTCGCATCTTTTATCCCTAGTCGCAAATCCTAAAACGCGTATTTCCTTTCTCTGTATTCGCGTTTTTAAAGGCGTATTTTTGGCACCCATAGCCTGTGAAACTCACGTTTTGTTTTCCTCATTAAAAGTCGCATCAGTCTTTCTGCGTTTTTTCCTGTTTGATCACGAGTTTGGGCCGTGATTTTGGAGTCGCGATTTCTATGGGCGAGTTTTGTATCTCCGTTTTGTGCCCTTGAAGCATTTTTTCGGGTTTGCTACATCTACCATTCCTGAGTCGCGTTTTCATTCTGGAGCCAGAGACTCCCTGATCGCAATTTTTTGTTGGATGTTTAATCGCCATTTTCTGGGTCGCAATCGGTTCATCTCCTCTGAAGCTGCGTTTTTTCTTGGCAGGATTCTTCCTTTTTCTGAGGTCACCGTTTGTGGTTGGGTTTTGAAGACTCCGTGTTCTGGGTGCGTATTATGTCTGTTGGAGCGTCGTTTTTTTCTGTGGATCGCGATGGGTGTTTCCTCTTGCATTTTTTCCTTTGCAATTTCAGTGATGTGTATCTGTTCCCTTCACCTGGTCACGTTTGGCGTTCCTTTTCAAGTACTTTACCCTGAAGATTGCGAATCATCTTTTTTTCTGTAGTCGCGACTTATGAAAGTTCATGGGTCTGGAATCAGTGTCTTGTCTCATCTTTTTCTCCATTTAGTGTTTTCTATGGTGATCGCCATCTGTTCTTAAGCCCGCATTTTTTTATGTTCCGGATTGCATTTTGTTCCTTGATAGGCATCTAAAAGATTTGGTGATCGCGTTTTCTTCAATAGGGATCTGTGGTCGCATCCTTTGGAGTTGGTCATGGTTTACTAGCAACTTTTGTATCTGCTCAACGTTTGGAGACTCCGTTCTGTTTTGACTGCACAAGGAACTTGTTTGGAGGCCAACAGTCCTGAAGACATACCTTCCATATTCTAGAGATCGGTTTTTTGAAATTCTTGTTTGGATTTATCTCGAGATTTGTGCCTCGATATTTGAGAATTATTCGGTGTTTTTGGAATCTGTCCTTCATAACCTGTGCAAGGGTTCTGTTCAACTTCAGTGCCGTCTATCTGCTTCAGTATTTGTGCCATCAGTTTGTAATCTGTCTTTTCGTGCCTCGAAAAACATGAAAAATGGCATCATGGTTCAAAAGCAGTCAGAAGTTTAACGGCAGCAAAACTTTTTTTGATCGTCGGTGTTTTTTGACAGGATCTCCTCAGAGTTGGGTTCCTGTTCCGTAGCCCTATGAATGGGGTTTTATTTTCTGTTTTCAGTAGCTTCCTTGTTTGGCAAATGTTTTTGCCTAGTCGTTGTTTCTGGAGAATTTTCTATCTTTTTGCGGTGGTTCACAGCTTTGAGGGCTTCCTTGATTTGTGCTTACAACGCTTAGCCATTTCTCGTCATTAGCGGGACCAGCAGTCAGCATTTGTATTTGGCAGGCGGTTATTCTGCTTCTTTGGATTCCTTGTGATTTGTGTTTCAACACCCATGCTGGGTTCTGTTCTCTATTTATGCCTCCATCTGTCTCGGCAGGCAGTCCGTTTTAGGGGGCATCTTGGTATAGTTAGGAAATTGACCATTAAGGGGGGGTATTAAAATAAATTAGTTAGTTTCTATAATGGTCAATCTGTCTTTCCTATTAGATAGGTTTTGTTTCCATCTTTCGTTATGCTTTGTTAGCTGTAGCTTTTTACAAGCTGTCAGTCTATTCTTAGAATGTAATCTCTTTAAATAGAGCATTCGCTCTTCATTGTAAATAATCTCATTCTGTAATATATTATTCAGTTTTTGCATCATGTAACACAAACACTGGAGACATTAAGCACCCCTTGGACATAGGTTTTTTCATGCCTAGAGGGATACAAACTAGACAAAAACTCAGCAAATAAAAAAAATTACATAAATACCCAAAATAAACTTAAATAACACATGAAACACATAAAGAATCAATGTAGATAACACATAAGTCTATTTTGATTATTACATTTTCATGAATCAACGATTACATGTCATATAACTCTCAAAGGCTCAAAATTAAAAATTTTAAACATTGTATAATTGTACAACTACAGTTTACAACCTCTTCTTGTCCCTACTGGTACTACTAGTATGTAGCCTCAAACTAGAAAGTAATCTGAATCATCCTTTGGAGTGAATGAATCTTCAGGTATATAATCTTCCAATGCTTCTGCTACTACTGCTGCTCTCTCCAATTCAGCGAGATTTTTGTTAGTGAACATTACAACCACATCTTTGGCAACCCAATCTAAATATGGATTGATATGTGAAGGCAAAGGTTGTATTGGACAAGGACAAGGTCATTGAGGCACTCTTGGGTTAACTTGTTTCTCTTCTTGGTGTGAATGCTCTCAAAGAGGCTCCAATTGCAGTCACACATAGAGGATTAGAAGAATGGCACAAAACATGGATTGAAGATTTGGTGTTTAAGGACCATAATCTTCCTGCCACAAATCTACAAATAAATCATTTAAAATTATTATTAATTAAAACTGGGCCTGGTTAATGCCCAGAACTGAGGCTGAGGGTTTGTTGAAACCCTTATCTGATCAATCAAAACAGGCAAGACCACCTGGGGAAATAAATTTGTAATGCATGAGAAAATGCAGACCATGAGATAGACTGTAAAGAGTTTTCTAGCTTCAACAAAATGCAAGATTCCAAGTAAACTAGTCTCTTATAATTTGATGGAACTTGATCCAACAACGGAGAGGTCTATGTGAAATGACAAGAGTGTGTCCTTGTGGAGAAAAACAATTCTTGACCAAAACAACCTAAAAGTTATAATTTCATTCAACCCAAACAGGCCAGTCAGATTAATAGATGATGAGACTTGCAATTGATCTTCTATTATAAACTAAGCATCAAATTGTAGTTTCTTTTAAAGTATGCTTTGGAACACTCCTTCCATGCTAATGCTAAGCTACTCTGATCTTCATGTGAACCTCCATTGGCGATCTTCTAGTGGTGCTTGTAGCTTCTTTACTAGGAAGTGTACTTCCCATACAACTTATCCTTGATTCATGATAGTACTCTTCATTCCATGGCAATTTTCAAGTTGCAAAGCTCATCACCATGCCATACTGATCCAAGGTAGAAAACATACTATCATGAGAAAATATTTCATCTAGCTCCATGAAAGTGCAACTTAGAAGTTCTCCCCAAGCGTTATCAACATGCTAAATCTCCATGGTGCTAGGAATGCTGAAATCATTGTGCAGCATCTCATCAACTTCTTCATCTTGAAGCTCAGCAACTCCAATCATCTGCTTGATCTCCTTAGCTATTGCTTCAGATTTTTCCTCCTTGGGCATAGCTGCAACAACAAACTGATTTTCAGCTTTGTAGAGAGAAAGCTGAGCTAGACTTAGCTCTAGGTTGAGCTCGTCAACTTCTTTCTCCTTTCCTTTATATGCATTGAAGGATTTTTCTGCAAACTTGATGACATTGTCTCTGTCTTTGATCAATTGCAAATATTCTACCTTCATTGCTTCCAATGTATCTTTGACAGTTTACAAGTCTGTAAAAGTGACTCCACCCTCAATGCCTTTCTGCTTCTCCTCATTTTGAGCCTTAAAGGTGAGGTCTTCAAGGAACTTGTGTGTGCTGTCAAATCTTGTGAGTACTTGTATCTCTCTCATCTGTGACCAAGAGTTGATTCTTCAATTCATGCAGCTCTCTAGGCCTTTGTTCCCTTCCTGCAAGGTGACTTTGCTCTCCATGTAGCAAAGATTCTGAAATATTTTCATTTGTAGGCGCAACATGATCTTCAAAATCAGCTTCCTCTTTGTGTGTTGCCTTGCAAACTCTTTGAATAGCTAGAATGACAGACTATGGGCAGGAAATGAATTAACAAGAACCTCCATTCTTGCTCCACTTTAGTCTTTAGTATTGGGTGTCCCAAACAATCACTTGGATCCCAAACTCTTATGCATAGACCAATTTGAATTCTAGCAAAAGGGCTTCCTTACTCTTTGCTATAGGTTATAGCCTTATGACAACAATTTTGAATGGTACGAAATGACTGAAATGAAATCAAATTTCTGCTAACAATAACACCATCAAATTTTGAGCTATAACCATAAGTATTGTCAAATTGCTTTTATTAGTTGTTGATCTGAAAATTTTAGCAAGCTCAGAATCAACATTCTTCTCTAGAACATGCTCCTCAACCACATCTTTCTGAAAATCAATCTTTGGAAGATTGATGGGTGCATCTTGAACAGGGACATTTTTTCCACTTGTGCATTCCTCAAGTGATATTTGTTTGACTCCATTAACATAATTCTTTCGCTGATCTGCAGACTCAGAAGTCAATAAAATAACTTTTTCTTCATTAAATTCCATACTTTCCACCTCAATAGTGGATTCCTCCAAGGTTTGCTTCCTCTCAATTTCTTGTAGATCCAATTTCTCTTCTTTCTTTCTTACAATAGGAGAAATCTTCTTCGGTTGATTACTTGGAGTAAATTCTTCAACTATTATTTCAACTGATAAGTATGGCTTCAACTTCTCCTCACATTATTTAACAACATTTTTAGCCTCATCCTCTTTGTTGGTCTTCTTTGACCATTCTTTTTGGAAAGGTTTCTTTTGCTATTTTGTATGAGAATTCTTTGAATAAAACTTACTTTTTGGAATAGAAGGCTCCATGCTTAATGCCCTTTTGATGGTGTCTTGTAAGGTGGGTCAAAGACTTTTACCCAACCTTTTAGGGGCTCTGTCAATCCTTCTATGAAAAAAACAATAAGTCTTCTCTCAGAGACATCAAGAACCATAACATAGAGTCTTTGAAACTTCGTTACATAACTGTCTACTAAACCACCTTGCTTCAACTAAGCCAGTTCTCTAAAATGGATCCCAAGATCCTTTCTATTAAATCTTTCAACAATTCGTTGGTTGAAATCAACATAGGTGTCAATCAAACCATGTCCTTGTGTGACTAGCCCATGGTATCACCATTCATGCACAACTCCTTCCAAATGAAGAGTGGCATATTTGATAGCTTCCCTTACGAACATTGGATTAAGGAAGAAGTAGGTGCCCAACTTTTGAATCCACCAGCATGTTGTGCACTTGCCTAAGACATCAAAGGTGGGTATGGACAGCTTACCCAACCTACATTGCAAATCTTGATTCTCTCTCTCTCTCTCTCTCTCTCTCTCTCTCTGAGGTCTATTCCTCATTTGTAAGTTGCAAAAATCATGAAAAGACATGGCTGCATGAAATTCTTCTCCCAAGGCTTCATACTCATGCAAATACTCAATAAAATGACCTTGATTCTGATTGTGATGCTCTTCCTCTCTCTTAGGTTCTTCTTCTCTTGTCAAGCACTAGGCTAAAATGGTCTAGCTACAGAACTAATGATGGTTCAATTATGACTATGGTCACTGTTGGAGGTACTGGCTTCACCATTCTGTTTCTGTGCTGGCTTGGAGGCATTTAGATTATGATTTAGATCTCTTAGGGCTCGAGCTATCTCAGACATAGATTCCCTCATAGAACTTTGGATTTCTTTGGCCAATTCCTTATGGATCCTACTGATGGTTTCATGCAGATTTAACTCCTCTTGTCACGGCCACCCATATTCTCTTCTTCCGACTCAAATTCTATTTCTGCCCTCTGACTTTCTTTCTTCTTTACCCTCTGATGGTATCTGAACTCTCTATTACTGTTGTGCATGTGGATTGTGTTGCATCAAAGGGTTAGCTTATTGAACAGGATGGCAAGATCACTAGCTTTGATACCAATGTAATGTCCCTTGTAGGACTGTTAGCTCAACTTCACATAAATTTTTGCAATCACTCAAATTCTAACTCTTTCTAATCACCAACTTCCCGATGTAGGCAAGGTGAGAGCATACGAAGACTATAATGAGGACAACACACTAATTGTATGAATGCACTGCTGGAAATGTAAAGGCGGCATAGTCGACCAAAGCATATAGGCGACAAGCCAACCAGATCAACACCTCTTCGACAGACAAATATGCGTTATGCTCAAGCCAAATTGGTTGATTACAACTACAGATTGGGTCAATGCCAAAATGGTAGACAACAAGCCGATCTGGATCAATGCCAAAATGGCGGATAATGAAATGCAAATGTTGGCGGCTACGCCATCCAAACATTGATTACAATGCAAGTACAAAGTAAAGTATTTGGCGGAAAACCTTCTGGATATTACAACTTAGACAACTCCAATCTAGTTGTAAACTGCTTAGATATTACAATAGATTATCATCAAATAACAATGCTGGTAATGATTAGCAACTGAAGATAATTTCCATACGATTCCCAATAGTAGAGATAAGTAAATCTACTCAACCAACAATGGGACTAAACCTGAAATATTAAATTTCCATACCAAGAATGTCTGCAGTTGAGTTTGCAGCACTACAACAAGGTAAGGGTCACTGTAGAAATTTGAATTTGTCCTTATACAATATGCAGCAGAAGTACTAGCTAAATCCAAGGCTAGTTGCGACTGAAATCCACAGCTTAATTCCTTCAATGCATAGCTACAACCACTTGTTATGACTTCTATCAGACCCTTGGACCAATTTGCATTATACAAAAAAGAGGTAAACTACACAAACACAGTATGGAACAATAGAAATATCCAACTCAAATCTGAATATGATGATAATAAATAGCAACAAACCCTACACAGAACGGACTGATAACAACCCAACAATCTGATATACTCCTTAATTCCGAGTATGGATTGTGGGTAGGAAAGGATGTTGATTATTACTATGAAACAATGCAAAGACTCACTGAAATAGTTATTAAATGATTGGTAACAGCAATGAAAGACCCCTATAGCAGTATGTACGATCAAATAATGAAGGTACAACAGTCATAACACCACCAAATAAGGCTGTAATCACCTTTAACAGCCCATAATCAGCATTAAATACACTTGCAGCAGTAGAAGTACGAACACCATAAGATTATATGATCATAAATTAATGAATTACAACTCCCAGAACTGTACGATCAGGTACAACAATTGTATAGCTAGATATCAGTCTGAATAAAATATGAAAACTGCATAAAATCAATTCCTTATTGATAGTATATCAGCAATAAACTGGTGCAGCAGGTGTAAACTAGATTTTTAACAAAATATACAAGTAAATCATGCAAACAGTATGGCCTAACACAAGATGGTACGGCCTGCCATAGATCCATTCAAATCTGGAAATACAAACATAATGCAATAAACTCACAAATGACACCCAAAACATCACACCAAAATATATTTTTCTATTTTCTGAATAATCCCACACTACACAAAAATTAGAAACTTCACACCAAACTGAAAAACAGCTCCACAACTACCCTGAAACTGGAAAACTTCTTACAACACACCAACTGGAATAAGATACCCAAATCAGCTCCACCAACTACAACTGAAAGAAATTGCAACATTCAGCTCACTGGCGATTCTTGAATGAAACCACTCAAATAGATAGGAGGGTTTTCATCCTCAAAACCATTTTTTGCCAAAGGGTTTTCCTCCTAGGCAGAAGAAGATGAACAAAGTCCAATCTTTGAAACAAGGGTTTTCTCAAATTCAACAATAACCTCTTTCTGTTCTAATTTCCTTCTTTTATAGGCACTTTTAGGGCAACCAAATATTTTCTCTTTTATTTCACTTTTCCCCTCAATGATAAAAATAAAATAACTTTTTTGAAATCTTTTAATTTGATGATACTTTTAGTCACCATTTTCAACATCACTTTTAAAACAACATTTGAGTCATCACTTTGTACCCCATGCCTAGTGTTATCACTTTTGACCCTTTTAAAAACACTTTATGATGTTGGGCACCCTTCTTTTTTAAATAAATAACTAAATATAAGTTGTCTTTAAAAAAAAAATATAAAGTGTCCTTTAGACAACTTAAGTTAATTATTTAATTACTTTCTGCACATTATTCCCAAATTCTATGGAAAGTTGGTGTTCTCCAAAGATGATGGAAATTCTCCAAGAATCTTGGAGCTTTCCAAGAATGTTGGAATGAGTCAGAAAAGGGACATTACACTCCATGGTCTTTGCTTGATCTTCATCAACTCCTTGTTTGTTTGAGGGATCCTTCCCTCGCAATGCTATTTATACTTGTACTATGTAGTATAAATCAAGGTTTAACCATTTTAGGCTTACTCAATCTAGCTTTGTTCACCTTTCTTTTGTATACTTTGTGTTTAGTTACTTTTCTTACCCTAAAGTCATTTTACCCTAGTACTTTTTTTATAATTGATTGTACTTTCTAAGTCCCATCCCATTTTCTTTATATATGGACATTAATAAAATTTATTTCTTACTTCCTTTGACACAATTCGTAAACCGCTATCTATATGAGTTGGAGCTTTGGAGCACTAATTTAGGGCCTCTTGATTGGGTACATGTTAATAGAATGCAAACCACAGTGCATTGTAAATGGATAATCCCTTGGATACTTGATTTGGTCGAGACTTTGTCAAATCCACATTTTTCAAGCATATTGAATCAGTTTGATCCAATCCAAACATTTTTTTATATCTTTTAAAAAAAATTATCCGAGACCTCTTTCTTTTTCGGGCCCTTTAGTTCCTGTGGGTTTTTGGGTCCCACCGTCACTCGGGAAATTTTCCCAAGGTCCAGTTTCCCTCCGCTTCCCCGCTCCTCACTCTCTTTCCCCTTCCAAAGTTCCGGGCCGGAACTTTTTTCTCAACCCGACCCCTCCTTTTCCCTTCGGGATTTTGGGTCCCACTGGAACTTTTGGACTTGGTTCCAAAGTTCCTCATCGCCCCAATCTCCCGATCCCTGCCAGCAAAGAAGATCTTCTAAGTTCGAAATCCTTCCATACCCCCTAAAATTTCAAGCCAAATTTGAAGGGGTAAAAAATTGAATTTTCAAATAATTTTTTGAGAAAATGGTTAAGTATTTTGTGCAGTTTTGGGTCAATCTTTCATTTTGGACCTTGGCCACTTTTGGTTCCCTCGGCACTAGTTCCTAGATGCCAAGTTCTCCCGCCGTCCCGCCACCCACCAGAGGCCCAAAAACACCCAAAAACACGCGAAAACGCGCCAATTATTTTCCAGATCACCATTAATGTGAAGTGGGTCGTTGAAATTGAAGTTTTTATTGTAGTTGGTGGAGTTGTTGGGGTTTTTGCTCCCATTTTTCCATCAAATCTGAGTTGCAAGTGCTATAAATAAAAGATTGAAAATCATTTTGAAGGGTTGGTCACTTTGGCATTCTTTAGACAATTGGTGCAACGCGATAAGGGTTTCTATCACTGTGAAAGTTTCAGATCTTCAGGGGCAAATTTTTGTAAATCATATGGATGAATCAATGCAAAATTTGTGAGTAGAATCATTTGTCTCCATTGTTGTAGATGTTCATTTAGGGAATTTCTGATTTGTTACAAGATTCCTCTTGCCACAATTTGTGGTGTGATTGTAATCTTCATTTGAAGGGTTTGATAGGTCCATAATATATTACATGTCGTAATAGTCATTTCAAGATTGCATATGAATGAATGTTGTGTGAGAAGGGATCAATAAGCATGTCTGGTTCTGTTTTCAAGTTTCATGCATCTGGGTGTTCCAGTTAGGCGACTCACTATCATTTCATTGTTGTTCTCCCTTTTTGATAATCTGTAAACTCTGTGACCAATTGAAGGCACTAGTTTGAATGGTGTTTTGATCACCAAAACATTTTATAAATCAAACAAATCAACCTAGTGTGAGGTAGAAGTAATCAGATCTGCATGTCTTGTGTGATTTGCATTATAACTAGGGAATATAAACTGTGAACTATTTTCAAACCATCTCTAAAACAAATCACCTGTGCATATCAGCAACTTGCAGTCATGCAAGAATGTTTCCATCAACTTAGAATGAGGTTCAAAAGTGCAGCAAGTATGTTTTAATTCAGTGATAGTTTTTGGGATTAAAACAACTGTCTAGGTATTGTTACAAAGTTACAAATTTGAAGATATATATTGTGTAGTTTTCAATCCCTGTTAAGGGATGCCTCCAGGATTACCCTCCTAAGCTTAGCTGAGCTTGAAGTGCAGAGAAGTCTATCAACTCCTGTAAGTTGGCCAAAATTGCCCTTAACCTATTGATAAACCTCTTTCAATCACCTTGATGACACCCCTAGCCTAGGTGATTGTGAGATGTTTTAGGGTTTTGGGTTGTAGTTATTTTGGGAACCAACATCGTGTTTCGAACTGTTCAGGTTTTTTGTTGTGGTCATAATGTTGGGTCTTTAAACACGCACTCACGTGCATCCCCACACACACACAAAAACAAATATATATGCATATGTACATACATACATACATACACACACACACACACACACACACATATATATATGTATATATGTGCACACATGCATGCACATTATATAGAATTCACACACAAAAAAACAGAAATATACATGCACACATGCATGCACATTATATAGAATTCACACACACAAAAAAAAAAATATACATATACATATGTATATGTATATGTATATTTTTTTTTTTGTGTGTGTGAATTCTATATAATGTGCATGCATGTGTGCACACACACACACACACACACACACACACACACACATATATATATATGCACACCCACGCACACATTGTATAGAATTCTTATTTTCTGGTTTAGCAGACCTGTGAGTTGGTTTGTGCTCCAGCTGCAATTTAAGTTTTGTCTATAATAACAATATGTTGTTTCCCAATTGTGGGCCCGTATAGAACCCACACTATACCTATCAAAGAAAAAACATTTCATATCTCTGCAAGCTCACATCCCAACTGACTTGCTCTGTTCATTTGTTACCGATTACAATTCTATATATGTTGATGTTATATAATATTTTTATATACAATCAAAGTGTGAAAAAATACCTTCTAGTTTTCAAAACCGCACTTCTCAAATATTTTCTGGAATTATGGACTTTCAGATTTTTCTGCCTCATATGTAAACCCAGATTTACCAACTCAGTAACTGTGCCTCGAAGCATGTCCAAGCTGAATGAATTTGGTCTTGGCAGTGTCTTGAAGCTGATTTATCTTCACTTATTTCTAATAATGTTGATAGACAAACAATTACACACTAATGTATCACAGTTTGATAAGTTTTGGAAAATATCTAAATGAATCAGATTTAACAAGACCACCTGGGGAGCCCGTGAGGGCATAGTGCATTGGTTATGGGTGGTGATATTATTGTGCTCACCTGGGTTCAAGCCCCTGCTAGACTAGTGGGCTTGCGGGCTTTGTGCCCCTACTGGACTGCCATGCTCATGGACTTGGACAATTGGTTGTTAGGGGATGGCCCCCCAATTGTGGTCCCACTGGCTGGGCCTGGTTAATGCCCAGAACTGAGGCTGAGGGTTTGTTGATACCCTTAACTGATCAATCAAAACAAGCAAGACCACCTGGGGAAATAAATTTGTAATGCATGAGAAAATGCAGACCATGAAGACAGACTGTCAAGAGTTTTCTAGCTTCAACAAAATGCAAGATTCCAAGTAAACTAGTCTCTTATAATTTGATGGAACTTGATCCAACAACGGAGAGGTCTATGTGAAATGACAAGTGTGTCCTTGTGGAGAAAAATAATTCTTGACCAAAACCACCTAAAACTTATAATTTTATTCAACCCAAACAGGCAGTCAGATTAATAGATGATGAGACTTGCAATTGATCTTCTATTATAAACTAAGCATCAAATTGTAGTTTCTTTGAAGTATGCTTTGGAACACTCCTTCCAAAGGTGGGTATAAAATGTAAAATTCCTAAGCAAGCAATGCAGTGAAAAGAATAAATAAAATTTTCCTACCTCTACTTTAAGCTCCCCAATAGCATCTGAAAATCTAACAATATTAGACACTCTGGGATCATCTGTATCTCTCAGCTGTATCTCCTGAAAGACAGTAAATGCGTCTACTCCAACAAATGTTCGCTGCAAGGATATTCAGACATGCCAAGTATTACTTGTATGATCTGCTGAAGTGCTATAACACAAACTGGTTTTCATTAAGTAGATCGTTTGGTAAAATTCAAGACCATAAAAATAAATGTTTGATAGAAGCTGACTTTTATTTATAAATATCAACAATTAGAACAGAGGGAACTGTAATAACGGTGATGGATATATAGAGACAATTTGTAACATGGGAGGTCCAACATGATTGAATTTTCTAAGAAACCTCTACAATATGACCTCTGTAGAGTAATTAAGTAGTACAATTTTACAACCCAATTGTTCAAACTGATGAGACACACTAGGTAATATACAAATGACATCTGTTAAATAGATAAATTTAACAAACAGCGTTGTTTTCTAGTTGGCCAAACTGCCATAAATTTAGTCTTACTTGAATAGGAGATGCACTGCCTGGCCTTGTGGTGAAAATGAGCTGCCATCGACCTTCGATTAAAGAGGAACTAGTCTGCATATGGTTAGATCAATCTATTGTTAGAGAGTCATGTCTTCCTGTATGGGAACTGGACTGCTAGGTCCTTGGTTTATTGAATAGAAGTTAAAAAAATAATAATTGGTTAATTTGAAAAAAGTTCGCTTTTGTGCTACAAAGACTTCATAAATGGCCACCATTGACAAGTGCAGGCTTTTTTTAGGAAAATGGAATGAAATATTCATAGAATTTTTTAAATAAAAGGAAAATGCAAACAGCAGGTGACATAAAGGAAAAGATTATAGGTTCAAAATCATAAGGTAACACATTGTTATATATTTTGGCAGACTGCACAATGCACACATAATGAGTCTCAAGATACAGTGTCCATACGACACATATGCAGAAACAAATGAAACCAAATACAAGTACACAATAACGAATAAATGCTTTTGTTCAACAACTAAAAGTGAAGATCAATGAACTGGGGAATCTAATAACAGAGATCCTTGACAATAAGACCTCATTATCAAAGAATTAAGCTGTAATCCACTGATAAAAACCTTCTGAGTCTAGGTGGACAATTAGTAAGGAAAAAGAAAAAAGAAAGATGATCAACCTGGCATTCATACAATGATAATTTAATTTAGCTTAACTAAAAAGATCCAAGAAACCTTTTGCATCTATAAATGGTCAATTTTCTTTAAGTTGGCTGACGATTCGATTTAATTTAAATATTAACTCCCACAGTAATAAAAATGGCTAGAGGGACCACAACAATTTAAATGCTCAGAATATACAGAGGTAGTACCTGGTACATTTATGTCACAATAGAAAACAGAACGTATAGGAAACAAGAGCCAGAACAAAGTAATGGGGCAGAGAAATCCATAGATGGATAAAGGAAGATGAAGACTGAAAAAAGTATCCAAATGAAACACGATGGAAAATTATCCAAAGAGAAAATGCTCAAAGCTATGTCAGGGCATCAAGTCAGTTCTTCCATTCTGTGCCAAGGATTTCAAACATCTGAATAGGCAATCCAAAGAGCTATAGTGTAATGGTAAGGAAGAGCAATTGCCATGATGATGATCTTGATTCAAACCCCATTAGTATAGATTATTTTGATGGCACAGATACCCACAGTCTACAGACATGACTTCTTAAATGGAAGTGTTTCCAGCTCAAAAAAATGTCCTAGAAAGAAGTGTTACAAGTTCAAAAAAAATTACTAGAAAGAACTTTGTCAGGCCATCATTTCTATGAGCTAATATGACCATACTGACCGGGTCCGAAATTCCAGCAGCTGATTCAAGTGCTTTTATTGCTTGCTCCACATCCTGTACAAATGATTAACCAGTAAATTAGCCCCTCTTCCCCCTTCAAATATGTCAGAATAAAAAGTGCTAGGACCCATATATTAGTATAATAAATACAGGGTTAGCCAGGGCCGGAACAGGCAATATTATATTGGTTATTTATAAAAAATTAGCCAAATTTTCAAAATTAAGTTCCTGGATTTACAAACTTCCCAAACAAAAGAAGAAGTCCCATAATTTTTTATAAAAATTAAAAATTACGATACACTAATTCAGATTAGATTCCAAAAATTATTAAATTCTATGTTTTCCACACATAGTAGTCCATCGTAATTATATTCCTTATTTTTTCAAAATAAAGATATTTTCCAGCTGTCCCATACTTCTTTAATCAGAGAATATACTTCCCCTTAAACTGTGTCAGAATATTAAGAGCTAGTTCCTACGGATTAGTTTAATAATTACAAGGTTAGCTAGGGCCTGAATCGGTGACAATTTTATACTTTTATTAGGTACACCTTCTTAAATTAAAATGATATAATCACAATTTTTTTAAAAAATATCAAGATTTTACAAAACAATGCACAAAGCTTATTAGATGAAACCCCAAATAAACCATCGACCGTCAATTCTATATTATTCACACATATTAATCCATAATACTATTTTTATTAATGATAAAATACCTTTTCTACCTTTTTTAATTAAAAATTTGCCAACTATTCCATACTTTAAGCCACTGCTGGACAATATCAACATTATTAATTATATTTTTGAAAGTAACTGTATAGATTATTCCATCTATCAAAGTAGTGGTTCCCAATAACTCATCTCTCATAAGATCAAATGGTCCAATTCAGATTCAGCACGTGAGGTGATGCTCACAGGAGCAAAGAGGGGGAATTGAAACTAGTAAAATGTGCTTGAGGAGATTATCAATTCCAGTAGGACAATGATAAATGTTGAAACGCTAGGACATCTGTGGAAATCTAAAAATTGATGATGATAGATTTAAACAATACTAAATCAAACATCCAAACTAAAACTACTGACAACTTTTAGAACAATGAAAAAATTGATATTATAAGAATCTCATGAATCCCAAACTAGAATATACCACCTACTTGCATAAGGTTACCTGCCTCAAAAAGAAAATACGGTTGCAAACTCAGAACCAAATCAACGAACTGGTAGATGGGTCCTCTCAAAAACATGTTGGGAATTTTTGAAAAAAAATATACTTAAAAGTAGAAGATGAAACACATTTCCTTTTATCCCGTCTATTTTAAGTATATAATAATATTATGTAAAATTAGTCCTTATTCAAGGTAATGATTTGGTAGGCGCTATAAACCAATTTGGCCCAAAGGACATTAAAAGTAATATTATTCCTGCTCGAATACCTGTCTCCCTAAAGTTTTAGGCAGGATCAAGCCCGGTTAGTTTGCTAATGGATTTGCAAAATCTTCACAAGTATGGCACTGGATGAACCATTGAAAAATTCGCTTTCTATTCTATATTTGTATAAAATTTCTATTCCTTAAAACTTTGGGTCTTTAAATAAAACTGAAAAACAGATTTATAGGACGGAATTTATGACCAATCACCATACTCAGACATTCCTTCAATGAACTGTCTCTCTTTAGTAGTCATTCCTTGTGGGACTGATCTAAGCTGTAATGTGCCGTACCTGTTTATATTTTTTAAAATCTTAATTGTGTGATTTTTATTCGATTTTTGTGTGTTCTTTCAGATAGACAGAAGATGCAGAAGGGGGTTTTATGTTTTCCTGCAGATGTAGTGCCAGAGCACACAATATATAGCATAGAACCTAAACCCAGAAAATATACAATGAATCTGAAGAAACTAAAGACAACCCAGATAGTAAAATAGCCAGGAAACAATTACTATCACATACCCATATGAAAATATGCAACTTGGTACGGCCGCTGGAAATGGACCAGCAAATGGGTATGGCTGGAAATGCATCAAATTTCCATAGAATGTCACAAATGACTCATACAAAATATAAGAGCAACAACTGAAGCACTAAACACCTCCCAAAGACCATGAATGAGTAGTAGAAGCAAAGAGAAAAGCTTCCCTACAATACTCCAAACTCCTCTTTATGCAATACAGCCAAGCAATGGAAAGGTACAGCAGCAAGGAACTACTTCAAACACTCTGATTTCTGCCTTCTATACCATCCGTTATCAACTTATAACAGCAATAGAAAAAGATCTTTCACTCAGCACAAGAAACAACCTCAAATGTCTCCATTTCAGCACATATGTGAATGCCGAATACATCCACCATCAATGACACCGTTGGGTGGTCTTTCACACCTGTGGGATACCGTCACTAATGGAGGTTTCCGTCTCCAATAGCCTGATGCAAATTCTCAAACTCCAAAAACCCTAGCAGAGCTCTCACAAGCAAATATCAAAACATAGCATCCAATGAAATGAGCTCCCAATTCACCTTATATTCTCCCTCCAAGATGGCGTTGGAATTCAAAAGGGAGTTTTATCATTTAAAAACACTTTTTACTTGCCTAAGGATGGGCGCCCAAGGTCACATCTTGCAAAAAGACTTTATTTCCCAATAATTCACTTTTCCCGCAAAATATAATAAAGTCCATATTAATATTAATTATTAAATCTTCGGAATTTAAAATAAGTATGAAGACAGTGTCGGAATTCACTAATCTTTAGCTCGCCGGAAAGGTCTCAACGAAACGCATCTGATCCAACTCTGAAAATCCCGAACTAACACAGTACCCAAACTTACTAAAAATAGTAAGTAATGACCAAGAGCCCACTGAACCGACCACAAGGGTGCCAACTGGATCCATTGAATGCAAACCATAACTCCCTCACTGACAAGGAACTCCAGAGCCAACTAACCACGGTTCCCTAATCAAACTGCTAGCCCACGAGAACTCCATGATGGACTAACCATGTGTCTAGAAGGGGGCATTACAGTCCGCCCTCCCTAAGATTGCTTGCCTCAAGCAATCTCAGCTCAAGATGCTCCAGAATCCGCTCGTTCTCCCACGTAGCATCGTCAACCGGTAGGTTTTTCCATTTGACCAGGTACTCTCTGATAATCCTCCTCAAATTGCGATCCTTGGTGTCAATGATTGCCTCGGGTACCAATATCAATTTCCCCTCTTCATCAAGAGGAGGCAACTCAACTGAGGGTGTCACATTGTGCCCCAGTGCCTTCTTGAGGCAAGAAACATGGAACACATTATGTACCTTGCTCCCTGCTGGTAACTCCAACTCATAAGCCACTTCACCAATCCTCCTGGTGACCCTGAAGGGTCCATAATACCGTGGCTTCAACTTCTCCGCTCCACTCTTCTTGAGAGTAGATTGCCTATAAGGCTGCAGCATGAGGTAAACCATGTCACCGACCTCAAATGTTCGCTCAGTCCTCTGCTGATCTGCATACTGCTTCTGCTGATTCTGAGCTTTCTGTATGTTTTCCTTCAATGCCCTCATGATATCCTGACTCTCCTGAAGGAAGTCTTTGGCCTTCGGCACCCTGCTATCACCAAATAGTAAATCAACAAAGCTCGGTGCCTCATAACCATATAACGCCATGAAGGGTGACATCTGAATGGATATGTGGTAAGTGGAATTGTAGCAATATTCCCCCATGTGAAGCCACCTAACCCATGCCTTCTGCTGCTCTGAAACATAGTTCCGGAGGTAACCTTCCACCCACTTATTCACTATCTCCGTCTGACCATCAGTCTGGGGGTGATAACTTGTACTGGGTGTGAGCTCTGTCCCTGACAACCTGAAGAGCTCCTGCCAAAAATTACTGAGGAACCTACTGTCCCTGTCACTGACGATACTCCTCGGCAACCCATGAAGTCGAAATACCTCCCGAAAGAACAACTCTGCAACCTGAGCTGCAGTATAAGTGGTAGGAATAGCAAAGAAGTGTGCATACTTCATCAATCTGTCCACTACCACATAAATACAATCCCTGCCTTGGACTCTAGGTAACCCTGTGATAAAGTCCATAGAAATGTTGTCCCACTTCCTGTCAAGAATGGGCAGGGGCTACAATAAACCACCTGGCAGTGAGTGCTCTTGCTTGTTCTGCTGACATATTGGGCACTCTCTCACATACTGCATCACCTCGGTCTTGAGGCCCTTCCAGGTGAACCTCTCTCTGACTTGTCTGTAAGTTTTGAAGTATCCTGGATGCCCTGCCATAGGCAAGTCATGAAATGCCCTCAAAACTTTTTGCTTCATTTGTGAACCAGACACCAAAAAGATCCTATCCTTGTAAATGATCAAATCATTTACCACTGTGTACCTATCATCTTTGGTGGTGCCATCAATCACTCCAGTAGCCCACTCATCCTTGGCATACTCTGCTGAAATCAACTCTCTCCAATCATCAGCAATAGCACCTAGTGCACACAAATGAGGCCTCCTGGATAACACGTCGGCAACAACATTCTTCTTTCCCTTGACATAAACAATGTCAAAGTCGTAGGCCTGTAACTTGCTGACCCACTTCTGTTGCCTCTCACTCAAATCCTTCTGCCTAAGGAAATGCTTCAGACTATTGTGATCCGTCTTAACCACAAATTTGCTGCCCACCAGGTACTGTCTGAACTTAGCCAATGCATGCATGATGGCTAACATCTCCTTATCATATATGCTGTAACTCCTCTCCACACCCCTCAACTTCCTACTCTCAAATGCAATGGGGTGCTTATCCTGCATGATTACCGCACCAATGCCTACACCTGAGGCATCACACTGTAGCTCGAAAGGGTTACTGAAATCAGGGATGGCTAACACAGGGCAAGTACTCATGATCTGCTTGAACCTGTCGAAACACTCCTATGCCTTATCAGACTAACTGAAAGCATCCTTACAAGTCAAATCAGTAAGGGGAGCAGCTGATTGAGAGAACCCCTTCACAAATTGGCGGTAATATCCACAGAGACCAAGAAATCCCTTGAGATATGAGAGATTTTTCGGCGGTGGCCAGTCCAAAATTGCCCGAATTTTTTCCGGGTCTACCTTCACACTACCAGCACTGATGATATGACCCAAGTAAAGCAACTCAGTCATCCCAAACTCACACTTTGACATTTTGGCATACAATGACTCACTCTCCAAGATGCTCAGAACAATGTCAATGTGTTTCGGATGCTCTTCCCATGTCCTGCTGTAAATCAATATATCATCAAAGAAAATTAGCACAAATCTCCTCAACTGCTCTCTGAACACCTTGTTCATACAGGACTGGAAGGTAGCTGGTGCATTGGTCAAACCGAATGGCATGACCAGGAACTCAAAGTGCTCATAATGACACCTGAATGCTGTCTTCTCCACATCCTCATCTCTGACCCGTATCTGATGGTAACCAGATCTCAAATCAATCTTGGAAAAGTAATAGGTCCCGTGCAACTCATCGATTCTGGGAATCGGGTACCTATTCTTGATTGTTTTCTTATTGAGTTCCCTGTAATCGATACACATTCTGAGAGTCCCATCTTCTTCTTTACCAATACCACGGATGATGCAAATGGACTCTTACTAGGCCTGATGTGCCCCATCTCAAGAAGCTCTTTGATAGCCTTCTTGATCTCATCCTTATACCTCTTTGGGTGCCTGTAAGGTGTCGTGATTACTGGCTTAGCACCCTCCTCCAACTCGATCACATGCTCAAAACCCCTATCAGAAGGTTTACCTGGTGGAATATCACTAAACACTTTGGTGTGTTTAGTAAGTATAGACTGTATGTCAGGAGGATACACATGCTTCTGCTGATCTACTGCAGGCATCACCATAACCTCGGCTGCCCACTCCACCTGATCATAATGAATCAATCGCTCTATCCGCTTGAGAGAAACAACTCTCAATCTCCCATCTGAAATGCCTCTGAGCACATGTCTAACTCCGTCCACCTCAAACTTCATTTCCATCATCCGCAAGTTGAGAGTGAACTCCTCAATATCATTCAACCACTTCATACCCAACACAACATCCATCTCACCCATACCGACAACATAAAATTCTGATTGGCAAGTGTATCTGTTCAGCTGGATTGATAGATTGGGTATCCCCCTAGTGCAGGTGAGTACAAAACCATCTGCAACCTTCACCTTAAAGCCCTCAAATTCCTCGATTTTCAGCCCTCTCTTGGCGACCAAGCCCTCGTCTATGAAGTTATGAGTGGCACCTGTGCCAAGTAAGGCAATACATTGCTGCCCGCTCAGTACCCCTCTAATCCTGAATGATCCTTCCTTCTGAATACTCGTGATACGTGCTGTAGGTCGAGCTAGATCATCCTCTCTATCTGGTGCTTCCCCTGAGCCCTCTGATTCTCCACCCTCGGCCTCTGAATGGTAATCCGAGTGGGGTTCCCCATCAACAGACTCGTCGGCTGAAAAGTACTCTAACTGTTTGGCTTTTCCTTGGGCAGCACACTTGTGCGTAGGATCCCAAGGCTCTCGACACTGAAAACAGAGCTTCTTCCTCCTCAAGTCATTCAACTGATCGCTGTCCAATTTAGAAGAACTCTTATGCTGTTGTCCTGCATCTCTCTGAAATGGTCTCCTATCCCTCTCCTTGTCTTTCCTTGGCGGAAATCCTTCGGATTGAAATTTATTCCTCCATACCAATGATTCCATGTCCCGGGCCTTCTTCATGGCCTCCTGAAGTGTAGTAGGGTCAAAACCCTTTACCCAACCGCGAAGTTGATCTGACAATCCGTCAATGAAAAGAACAACCAATCTGCGCTCAGTAATATCTGGAACCATAACAGATATATCTTGGAAATCAGCAATGTAGGAGTCTACTGATCCGCTCTGTCTCAACTGAGTCAACTCCTTGAACTGTAACTCTGGGTCCTTTTTTTCGAACCGGTCGATCAGTCTAGCAGTAAACTCCACATATGAAGTGACCTGATCGTGACCCAATGTAACCTTCCCGTTACTCCACCATTTGTGAGCAGTCCCCTCCAAGTGTAGAGTTGCATAAGTAGTAGCGTCCTCTGGCATGGGACTAATCTGCAAGTAGCTGTCCAATTTCTGGACCCAAGCTCTCACGGTGGTCTTACCCGATCCGTCAAAGTAGGGAAGTGTCATCTTACTTTCCTCTGCAGTTCTTGGTTCTGTGATCTACCTCCCCTCCGAGGTCTACACCTAGTCCTCATTTTAGAATATTCAGCAAATGTCATCTCATTTCTGAAACCCTCACTGGATGCTCTCCAGTCCCTCAAAATCTCCTCCTGGAACTCTGCCTGAGTAGGATCCTGTTCAGGAACTTGATTCCTGGGAGCAAATATCGGAATACTAGGTCTATCTCCCGCAGTGAACTGCGAAGCCCTACGGTGGTTAACCGAAGCCTCATCATCATCATTATTATCCCTGCGTCTGTCATAATGATACCTGTCCCCATTATTCTGTTCTTCCCGGTTCCTATCACCGTTATGCCTATCATTCCCATCATTCATGTTCCTTTCTCCCCTGTCATGTCTGTTTCTATCACTGTCCTGGTACCTGTTCCTATCACCACCGTTGTATCTGTTTCTGTCACCTCCATGGTACCTGTTCCTGTCACCTCCATTGTATCTCTTCCTGTCACGGTGATTGTCTAAGTCATTACCCATTCGTTCGATGGCATGTGCTAACTCTGCCTATGCCTCTACCATCTCACGTCGAGACTCTCTCATCTCTCGGGTGAGTGCAATCAAAATGTCACGCGCACTAAGTTCTGGTTCTTCCCTGTCACCCATCTCCCCTGTAGGTCCCGTAACTGGTGGAAGCTCTCCAGAGAATGGGTTTGTCCGTGATACCTGAGAATCGTCCTCAGTAGCTGCTACCACTATCTCAGTTTCTGGCTCAAAAGGATCTATTATAGGTACTGGATTCTCTAGAATAACCGACTGCGGAACCTGTGTTACTTGCCTTGCCCTTGTACTTCTGAAAGGGTATCTATCTGTAGATCGCATGTCTTATTTTTACTTCTGCATGTCAATACTGAACTCACAGGATGGCAAGATCTTTAGCTCTAATACCACTGTAATGTGCCGTACCTGTTTGTATTTTTTAAAATCTTAATTGTGTGATTTTTATTAGATTTTTGTGTGTTCTTTCAGATAGACAGAAAATGCAGAAGGGGGTTTTATGTTTTCCTACAGATGTAGTGCCAGAGCACACAATATATAGCATAGAACCTAAACCCAGAAAATATACAATGAATCTGAAGAAACTAAAGACAACCCAGATAGTAAAATAGCCAGGAAACAATTACTATCACATACCCATATGAAAATATGCAACTTGGTACGGCCGCCGGAAATGGACCAGCAAGTGGGTATGGCTGGAAATGCATCAAATTTCCATAGAATGTCACAAATGACTCATACAAAATATAAGAGCAACAACTGAAGCATTAAACACCTCCCAAAGACCATGAATAAGTAGTAGAAGCAAAGAGAAAAGCTTCCCTACAATACTCCAAACTCCTCTTTATGCAGTACGGCCAAGCAATGGAAAGGTACAGCAGCAAGGAACTACTTCAAACACTCTGATTTCTGCCTTCTATACCATCCATTATCAACTTATAACAGCAATTGAAAAAAGATTTTTCACTCAGCACAAGAAACAACCTCAAATGTCTCCATTTCAGCGCATATGTGAATGCTGAATACATCCACCGTCAATGGCATTGTTGGGTGGTCTTTCACACCTGTGGGATACCGTCACTAATAGAGGTTTCCGTCTCCAATAGCCTGATGCAAATTCTCAAACTCCAAAAACCCTAGCAGAGCTCTCACAAGCAAATATCAAAACATAGCATCCAATGAAATGAGCTCCCAATTCACCTTATATTCTCCCTCCAAGATGGTGTTGGAATTCAAGAGGGAGTTATCATTTAAAAACACTTTTTACTTGCCTAAGGATGGGCGCCCAAGGTCACATCTTGCAAAAAGACTTTATTTCCCAATAATTCACTTTTTCCGCAAAATATAATAAAGTCCATATTAATATTAATTATTAAATCTTCGGACTTTAAAATAAGTATGAAGACAGTGTCGGAATTCACTGATCTTTAGCTCGCCGGAAAGGTCTCAACGAAACGCATCTGATCCAACTCTGAAAATCCCGAACTGACACAGTACTCAAACTTACTAAAAATTGTAAGTAATGACCAAGAGCCCACTGAACCGACCACGAGGGTGCCAACTGGATCCACTGAATGCAAACCATAATTCCCTCACTAACAAGGACCTCCAGAGCCAACTAACCATGGTTCCCTAACCAAACTGCTAGATTACGGGAACTCCATGATGGACTAACCATGTGTCTAGAAGGGGACATTACATAAGCTCACATGACCCTGGATGGTTCACTTGGCACTTATTGTTGAAGATAAAATGCAGCTAAACGAAAAACTAAAATAGATAAAGAATCAAACACACATACATAAAAACAAAGACACGAATTTAATGTGGTTCACCATCAAAATGGCTACATCCACCAAGGAAAGCAGGACACACATTTCATTAATCAACCCAATTACATCAGTCTTCATCTCTACCAAAAAGAGAATAAGAAGGGAAAATATCGAAAGGGCAGTGACGGTTGGGCTTCATTTCCAACAATCTCCCACTTGAAGTCCAAACCACATTGCTGTCCCCACTTTCCTAGAAACTCTTGCTTCATGTGAAATGGATAGGTTAGATGATGTAGTCGATTCCGTCATTGATGAATTTCTTAATCTATTGGAATTTGATCAAATGTTTGTGAAAGAAAGTGCAAGGGCAGAGAGGCCCAAGCGCTCTTATGAGGGTAGAGACGGTGGAGAAAGAGACCGCGATAGTCGCCCTCACAAGCGGTGAAAAAGAGAGGATGCTGGTGATAATGCCGAGGCCAGAGATAGAGGGAAGAAGAGAAAATTCCAAGAGAATAATTCTAGAACCAAGGATGATGAAGAAGAATATCGACAGGAGAAGAAGCATGCGAAGGCCAACGTTGCAAAGGAGAAGGTGGAGGAGTTCTGCCGCTTGCTAGGAAAATCCTCTGACGATGCGCTGAAGATTGTCAGAGTTGCTGGTGATGTGACTGTGGCTGTGAAGACTTTGCCAAAGAGCTTGGAAGAACCCACTGTGGAAGTGAAAGAGACAAAAGAAAGGGGTGGCTCCAAGAACAAAATTGACCCTAAGGCTGCTTTGCGTACACAGGTGGCACTTTCTAGGAGGTTAAGTGATGCTAAAAGCATGCCACTAAAGCAAGAAGATACAACCACAAAGGATTCAATTGAAACTCCCAAGCCTACAAGTAGAACCACTTGTTTATCACCGACTAAGCAATCGGCCTCTTCAGTTGACAAAGCACAGTGTAATGTACCGCAAATTACTTTTCATGATAAGAAATGGACAGATGGAACTATTGCTTGGGACTCAGTTTCTTCCAACCAAGTGGAACTAGGACAGGAGGTTTTAAAAAGGCGGAACATGGCTTCTATAGTTGCAGCTGAAGCTCTACAGGTGGCCTCTGCTGCTGAAGTTGTCATTAGAGGGTTGAGTATGTTCTCTGGGCTATGTTCTTTTGCAAATACGGACAAACCCCATCCTTCAATTGATCAGTTCTTTGAGATACATCAGATGCTTATACAATCAATAGCTTATACATCAGAGGGCTTGCATGGGAAAGAAAATTCATCTGGACAAGTGACGATGCCTGTCGAGTTGATTGGACATATACCTTCACCACCTCGGCCTCTTGTTGCTGCTCACTTTGCTTCAGCTGGTGATGCTGCTGTCTATGAATACTTTGGCTGGGGAGAAGTAGTAGGTTTTGAATTGCTGAACAAGGTTGCAATGCTCTTTCCCCATGTGTTTTGGGTGCAGAACTCGATACATTTGGGCATCTTTGTCATGATATGGCTCGTCGTGGTGAGTTTTTTTTGTTCTATAGTTATGACATTGTATCTGGAAGACCACTTTTGATTGCTCTAGTGGTTGGAGAAGCTGCTATCAAGTTTGAAAGCATGCCTGCAACTGATACTGTCACTCGAGTTCTTGATATCCTCAAAGACATTTATGGTCCACGGAGAATTGATGTACCTGATCCTTTTCAAACAGTTTGTACAAGATGGGGCAGTGATCCTCTTAGTCTTGGGTCATACTCATATGTTGCAGAGCAAATAAAAGAAAGAAGATTGCAGAAAAATAAAGACAGATTGAAAAACACAAACACACAGAAGTTTTTAAAGTGGTTCACCACTATGGCTACGTCCACTATTGAAAGTAGGGGAAAATCTTTTATTGATCTCAGTTTCTTACGCCATACAGGGTGCCTACTTTGCTGCCTTGAGCAATTACCAAGGCCCCTTTTGTGACTTTCTATCTATTCAATTCAAAATCGACTTTACATCCTTGTGAAAACAACAGTCCAGCTGAAATTAGATTTTGTTTGAGCTGACGGATATATATGACATTTTGCAACAGCCAACTATTTCCATTTTTTAATTTTAACAAAACATCCCCTTTGCCAATAACATCACGAGATTCATTATTGCCAAGAAGAACCTTACCAAAGTCATCGCTTTGCAGATTTTTTAAGTACTCCTTGCACGGAGTGGCATGAAATGATGCTCCTGAACCGAGCACCCAAACATTTGGTGGTATTTCTTCCGAAGCTAAAACAAGAACACCAATTGTTGCACCGGCATCCTCTTCACGTACCAGATTCACTTTATCTTATTTTGGCTGATTTTCAGCCTTCTTCAAAAACCAACAATTCTTCTTGATGTGGCCTTGCTTGCCACAATACCAGCAACCAGCATCTCTCTCGCTAGATTTTAGCCTCCCTTGTGATTTCCTACGACTTCCTTCATCAGTCGGCATTGCTCCCACTCAAACTCAAACCTCTCATGCCAAATGATCGAGCACCAAGGCTCTGATACCAATTGTTGAAGATAAAATGCAGCTAAACGAAAAACTAAAATAGATAAAGAATCAAACACACACAGATAAAAACAGAGACACGAATTTAACGTGGTTCACCATCAAAATGGCTACATCCACCAAGGAAAGCAGGACACACTATTTCATTAATCAACCCAATTACACTAGTCTTCATCTCTACCAAGAAGAGAATAAGAAGGGAAAATATCAACTCTTCAGGCAAGTGAAGAGTCATGGGAAGAGGAAGACAAAAGGGCAGTGACGGTTGGGCTTCATTTCCAACACTTATAGCATCAGGTGATGCTTGCACAAGTGAAGCTGTGGAATGAACATGGCATTTAAACTGTCGTATATTATTAATTCTCCCTTCCAAGACACACATTCAGTAATCAGGACTTCCTAAAAGGTTATTTGCTTGAACGAGAGTCGTACTGTGATGAGTGACCTCCTGATAAATCTCAACTATGAGTGGAAGTCTTGGTGGCGAAGATGAATAGTATGCAATTATTTATTTTACTAGTTTTCGGCATTGGGCCCTTATAAGCATCACCTTATACAATGAGTGCCAACCAGACCGTTCAAGCTCATAGAGAGATCATGAAAAATGGTCACCGAAGAAATGATAAGTCATGAGAAATGTATTATTGAAGGCCTGAATGAATAACAAATTATGAGAAATAAGTCAGGGAAGCAATGACTATCATGAGAAATGGGTCATTGAAGGAATGATTGTTAATTATTAAATACTATAAGTACTAATTCTCTGAGTAAAAAGATACCTAAAAATAAGCTACAGAAATTACACTTGCTACAAACTACAAATGCTCTGAGAAATTGAAGGAATGACTGTTAATTATTAAATATTATAAATAGTTAATTCCCCAAGAAAAAGATAGCTAAAAGTGAGCTACAGAAATTACACTTGCTTCAAACTACAGTTGTTCGAATATCAGCAATTATTTAGGCTTAAATCAGTGACAAAAGCAAATAGGTATATCAAATTTCCAATAAATTTTAACATCAGCAAGAAAAAAGCAAACTAAATTAAATTCATCGGGGCTTATAATTCATGAAAAGAAAATGAATGGATCTGTTCAGTTCATTTGGTCTTAAATCAATTACAAAACAAATGGGTACGTTAACTATGAAGTAAAACTCAACGTGAACAAAGACAGGGAAGAACTAAATCAAGCGCGTGTGTGCTTAACTTAAGAAAAAATTAAATTGGGTTTGTTGAAATTTCCAAAACATTTCAACATGAGCCAAAAAAATTGGGAAGAATAGATTGAACTTCACCTTCAATTTTTCTTGAGAAGCCGACCGTCCCCTGCCCTGAATTCCCAGCAAGCTATCTATCAGCCGTTTTTCTGCTTCATTGTTTGCTACATCCTCTGTTACAGATCCAACTAGTGACCCACTTAAAATTCTCCCTGTTTTCATGCTAACATTATAATACTTATGTTTTTCCTGGGAAAATCTTTTTGAACCGTCAAATTTTATGGACTGCTGTGTCCTTCCTTCAAGAGCGCTTCCCACATTGTAATGCGATCTCAATGTGAACCATCGGCATTGATATCCTGCACTACTCAATGCAAATGCCATTGCTAGTTTGCATTTAATTCGTGTATCAATTTGATTTTGCTTTTATTCTCTATCTTGTTCATCCATTTTCATGACAAGGATAAAATAATAATTTGAAGATTACTAAAAACACTATAAAGATGGGTGGTTCAGTTTTATTGTGAATTTTATGGAATCTAATGCCTTTTGTGGTGCTCTGACCACACCCAATTTCATTCCTTGATAACAATTTATATAGGAATTCTTATTAATTCTATAGATGTTAAAAGTGATTAAGGATTTTCATTCTCTTTCTCTTTCTCTTCGTGATGATGGATAGTCAAAACGTCCATAAAAAAAAGCTATACACAGTTTTACCCAGAAGCTTGGAAATATTATGTCCTCAAATACAATGTAGGTTGTAAACATTTATGGGTAGTTAATTTAATGTGTTAATATATATTAACTTATTAATTCATCAAATATATTTTTGAAAAAAAAAAATTAACTAATTTGAAATTTATAAAAGACAACTTATTGTTGGTTAATAATTTATTTGATAAAAATATTGCCTCCTTTGATATATAGTTTGTAATGGTCAAATTAGTAATATACATGTCTTTTCTTGTTTAGTTTTGTGTTATTTTGATTAGAGTGTCTTAATACAATAATATATCGATAAGTGGCATACTCTTGTATTGAGTTTGGCTTCATATCCTTATCTTTATTTATCTCGATTTTGCTCTTGTTTGCACTAAGCCTAATACATCTTTCATTTATACATCATTTTTTGTACTTATTTCCATACATTCACTCCTTACTTCAAGATCATTACCTTATCCCTCTATTTCATTTTTATGTTTCTCAAGATCGGCTTAGTCCAATCCCAAGGTGTGTGGGAATAACCCCACAATTCAAATGTTCAAATTCAAATTCCAACTTTTCTGCCCCTTTCTACTAGTTGTTATGAGTCGACTTAACACACATTTGTGTAACATGTTGTTATGTCATGGTATTTAAAGACTTTTATATGTACTTAATTACACATGTGAAAAATAAGAGGAGGATCAATGATCACTGCATGCTAATTAGAGCACACTTTGATTTCCAAAAGGGTAATAAAGAATCAGATCCACATTCATCATATAGGCCATTTGCTTGAACTATCTTCGATATCACTCATTGTCATTAATTTGGCCCACTAAAGGGGTTTGACCTAGGAGAACCCATTCACCTATCAAGTTAGCAAACTCCTAAACAATGTTCGTAGACACCACCTCAACAAATTCAAATGGAAAGAAGGTGAAGGTGAGCACTTCTTCAGGCGTGCATTCTAGCAATTCATTCCTATATGAGATAGATCAATTCTACATGCTAGATTGTGTTTGAAGTAGTCAAGATTGAACCCATAGGCTTTTTCTATGTTAGTTCAAATTTTGAGAGAGTGATGCAAGAGCATTTAGGTCCACAAACAATCTTGCATCACCAAAAATAAAATAAAATGGTTGAGAAGATTTTTATTTTGAGAGCATGTTTTTGAAGAGAAGGTATGAAGGGATAAGTCAAAGAGGTCAAAGATTATTCCAATTGACTTCAAAAACAAAGAAAACACACAGTTGCATATTTGGTAGCGACTCATTTCACTTTGGTAGGAACTTGCTTCACTTTGGTAGCAACCTATTCCACTTTAGTAGCACTATCAATTCGGTAGTAGTTGGGCAACTTTGATAGCAAGGTGACTTTGACAACAACTGTGATTTTGACAACATCTAGAGCGACTTAGACAACAAAGCAAAAATGACAACTAGCAAAGATTACTCACAATGGTGTTGACCCCAAAGGACTCCTAACATTGTCTTTTGTCTAAATTAGATTTGTTTTATGTCTAAATTGGATTTATATTATGCTTCTAGCCTATTAATATGAGTCACATGTTTTTCGTGGTTACCATTATTCTTGCAAGCATTTCATCAAACACTTGGCACCATCAAGATTTTAATTGGAACTACACAAAGTAGAATGGGAGTTTTGAAAGCAAATCTTGCTTGTAGTGACCTATCCTAAATCCAAAACCATTATAGCAACAATCCAAAGTATGTTGATTGGTTTTAATTATCCAATCATCCATGTGGCATTTAGGGCTAGTGAAATGAATCCAAAACCTTGCATGTAAGCATTAGGCACATGCAAAAATGTAAGTAGGCTATTCTTGAACAAAATTTATGCCCTAAAACATGGGGGAATCATAAATATTTGAGCAAAAAAGGTAAAGAAATAGTAGGGTAGGGAGAGAATGAGAGAGGCAAACTATTTGAGACAAAGATAGACCAAAATGAACAAGATTTCATCCATCCTTGGGTAGAATTGTCTTATGTCAAATTTTGTATTGTATAATAGTTTAGGCTCTTTCTTAGCATGTATGTAAGCCTTTGATGGCATTTTTTCATAAATTAATGCAAGTAACATTGTTGTTCCATTTGGTGTATGAAAATTATTGCTGAGTTGTGAGGCTACTAGATTTTTAGTAGTTGTTTAGTTAATCCCTACGTAGATTGCATCAATTGGTATTAGAGTAAGGCTTTCTTGTTGGGTTATGTCTTGTGAGGCTCTAGTAGATTTGTTGGTGTGAGGAAGTCCTGCAATAATAGAGATTGTAAGAGAAAGACATCGTACAGAGGTAGTCCTATAGGAAGACCAAGGGCATCTAGAGTAACAAATTTAGCAGAGATTCAATGAGAGGAATCACAACTAGATTGGATGCAATGGAGGTCGCACAAAGAAGAGGAACACATGTTGATATAAGTGATGATGAAGAAGCAAAAGATAAAGAGCTTGAAGTAGAGGATATAATGGATGAAATTGAGAGTAGATTTTTAAAAGTTATTGCCAAAATGATTAGTAAGACAAAGTTGGATGTGTAAGGAAGCTACGGTAGCAGAACAACTTCCTACACTAATCTTGAGAGGAGGGTTATGCAAAAATTTTCAGTTCTTTACATAAATCATACATAAATAAACATAAATAGCAATCATACCATAACATGGTGATTTACGTGGGGAAAACCCTTTCGGGAGAAAAACCCCACACTCCAAAAGCAACCCAATATATTATTCAGAAACCAACAAGATTACAATATACTTGCAGAGAAAACTTTCAAAGGAGTATCACCAACCAAATATCTGGAGGCAACTCAACATCTATAAGACTCTCACACACAACCTCCATCTCAAGCACCTAATATATAGGAGATACAATACATGAAAATGGTAATTACAAAACCATGAGCTAAAACCACCCAAAAGTGGTGCCCTAATTCTTAGGGTTTCATTATCTCCAATCAAAGTTGCCTTATGATGTGTCAAATTCTATGTTCAACACATTTTACAATTTCTATTACGAGAGGCCCAACTTCCGAAGGCCATAACTTTTAATCTGAGAGGCCGATTGGGCCCCTTTTTTTTAAATTGAAGAGCTCGAAGAGATCTACACATCGGGCACCATTGATGGTGATGCAAACCACCTAGAAATTTTATTTTGGCCAAAAACCAACCTATAGCCTAGAAATTGAGTTTTTATAACCAAAAAATTACACTTTTTGTAATTGTAAGGCTGAGACACCTTTCCTAACATTATCCCACTTGTCCAACACCTTGCAAGAGTAAAGGGGGTATCAACATCATGATTTCATTGCTAGGGGTTGAGAGGCCCATAGACTTTGAACACCATTTGAACTTCTCTATGCTCACAAGCTTAGTTAATTTAAATCTGCAACATTCATGAAAGTCTCTACCTTAACTAGCTTACCCTAGCATCCTTGACCATATCTTTAAAAAAAGATATTGTACATCAATGTACTTGGTCCTAGCATGAAATGTTGGGTTCTTAGCTAGGCAAAACACACTCTAACTATCACAATAAACTATCACTACACCTTGTTTTATTACAATATTGGAACACAGTATCTTAAGCCAAATGGCTTCTTTACAAGCATGAGTAGCTGTCATATACTCAGTTTTAGTAGTGGACAAAGTAACCATAGTATGTCACTTACTCATCCAACTAATTGCGCCACCAAATAAAGTAAACACATAAGCACTGGATCTTCTACTATTGACATCACTGCTAATTGGGTCACCACTGGGCCTTGGATCAACAATCTATAGATCAAAATTTATGTGATTTATAAGAACCATCATTAGCTTGTGAGAACGAATCATAAACTACATTAATTTTTTTATAGGTAAATCACAAAAAAAACTTTATCCCCACAACTAATGGTGCAGTCGTGGTAGGAGGGTCCAAAGAATGAACTGTTCAAACCATGAAGTTATAGTAAGCACAACAAAAATAACACAAATATAGAATGCAATGGAAGATTCAAATGCTCAATATATCAAATAATAAGAATGCTTATATGTTGACAACATGCGGCTACAATCAAAGGGCTCACAGGCCTACTTTCCAGGTCACGACATATATGCAATATATGGCATTGAAGTACCTTCCTCGGAAAAAAATTCTCTGTCTAATCTATCATAATTGCTAACTGAATTCCTAATGCATCTAAGAGATCTAAATATATCATCTTCAAGCTCAAAGAATCCTCCGCATCAACCACAAAAGGTAACAAACTCCAATGAAAGATGTAATGTGTAGAAACATGTAGGTTGGCCTACAACATATGGTATTGCTCTGCAAATGAATGAGACTTGGTGTGGACCTCAAGGAAGGTCTATCAGTCCTTATGAGTCATGTATGATGCTTCATTAGGCTGTGCAAGTCATAGAAGTGCTCCGCAAACCTTCTCCTCTCAACTGTCTACCTGAATGGTCTGCTCTGTGAAAGTTGATGATCTTCTGATAGCGATAACTCTTAGGAAACAAATCCAAATCACTTAAAATCTTGATATGATGTAGGTGATACTATGTAGATGCTAAGTCCTGCTCTGTGAGCTTTGATGTGAAGATGCAGTAAAATGTGGTCGAAAATGCTAAACTACAAATTACTGAACTGTAACTAAAAATGAAAGAAAAGAAAGAATGCAAATGTTTTTGGTTGATGCAAGATTGCTCTGCAACCTAGGATGCTCCTGCATCAGACACTTGGGGTTGTTGAAAAAGTGAATCCCTCACTTTGTTGGGGCTAGAGGAAAACCAAGGTGGTCTACCTTAGCCTAAGATATCCACGATGAATCTTCTTCTGATCTTCCTTTCCACTTAACCAAATATTCTTTGTACTACTTGCCTCTAGTACTACGTCCAACTCTGTTGTCCAAGATTCTCTCTATCTGCTTCAGTTGTTGTTGTGGTAATTGATTCTTCAATCCATCTTCAATGATGTCACTTGCCTCTCCCTCATGATACTAATATAGGTCTGCAATGTTGAATATATGTGATTTACCAAATGTCTCTGGTAGATCCACTTCATATGCATTCCCTAAATAAAACTTCCTAAGAATCTTACATGGTCCAAGCTTCTTCATCTTCAACTTATTGTATGTCCTGAAAGGGAAAGAAGAACCCAGTATGCACCTTCAAGTATCCTATAATTATCTTAAACATATATTTAATAAGTCAATACAAGCACATACTACTATGCCCTTAAAGCGAAAACAGACATAGTTGATTTCCCATCACATTAACCCTTAGAGGAAAGATAATGTAGCTTACAGATCTAAGTAAGTTTCGGCAGCATAACGATATGTAAATTAACACTTTAAGAATATGAAAGAAGAAGAATGGAAGAAAGATAGACAGAAGAGAAGAGACACCAATATACGTGGGGAAAACCCTTTCGAGTAAAAAACCCCACACTCCAAAGCATCGAACCAATGTATTAATCTACAACAACAAACATTTTACAATACACTTGTAGGCTCAAAGCCTTAACATGGAGATTTACATCTTGCTCCTGAGGAAAAACTAATAGCATAACCCTGCATAAAACACTCCTCTATGCCTCCATCTTAAGCCCTCAATATATAGACTCATGGGGGCCCAAAATACAACCATAAGTCATTACCATGGGCCCAAACAAGGTCCAAAAATACCATGTTAAAAATCCATACGACCCACATTTCCATGACATAAAATTCCAATGCCAAGGCTAAGTTTGGGCTTCTAGACTATTATTAGATTATTCCTTATACATGTAAGATGCTGTCATATGTTGTCATAGTCAACCCACCAACCTAGGCACCCAAAATATAGCATTTACCTCCTTTAGAAATATGCATATGACATACGTCATAAACTGTCATAATGCTGGTCAAGATTCCCAGTTCACAATTAGTAACTCCCTATAATAATGCTCTTACGCATCATAAGAATCTTTCATAAGAATCTACTATAAATAAACCTTCTGATGACATCTTACAACACACCACAAGATGCTGACACATGGCAAAGATGCCACCTTGGAAATCCCATGCCCCATTTTGGTGGAGTACAATTATTAAATAAAATACATATAACAATTTCCAAATAATTACGAGAAAATGAGTAATTATAAATAAATAAATTCAAGAACTTGCAAAGGTTGAGACTGATAGAGTCAGGTTGTCATTGATGTCAAAAAGGTCTTGCAGGATTTTGGGTTGATCTTAGTTAACATCTGAAGGTCACTATATCAAGAATACATCATCTTGTATATCATCTTGTGTGTTGTTGCAAGAGTACATCATCTTGTGTTGATTGCAGTGAAATATCCTTTCGTTGAATATAAAACTCAGATGACATGATTTGCAGTAGTAGTGGCTTGGTAATTTGATCTCCGTATTCAGTGACATAGTATACAGTTGGTCTTGTTTCATTATCAGGAACAGGAACGATCACATTCAGATCAGGGTTTTATGGCAGTTTTGGTGGTTTAGAATATTCAGTGATGTATTCAGATGATGGTCCTTGTTCATATTATGATCAAGTTAATGCTCTAGGAGTTCTCAATTTACCTCATTGCTTTCAAGTTGATTTATACTTCAATATGTTGTCAAGGTATTTGGGATTTGCAAAGAGTATACTTAAAAGACAAAAAAGTGGCAGCAAATTGTCATTTTAGAGATATTCAATGAGGTCATATTCTCCAAGGTTTAAATATGACTTAAATGGTAATTAGTCATCTTATAAAAATTCTTATATTACCCTATTGAGACTGCCATATGATTTACACTATTGTTTTATTCTAACCTGCTTCTCCAAGTAATTGTCACTTAAGTGACCTGCAGAAGGATATAAATAACATTGGAGGACCGCCCCCCTTGAAATTCTTACCATCTTTACCGGTTGTTTCCTATGCGATGGACATTGTTTATGATATTAATGGTTCTTTTTTTGAAAAATGCAATGGGCGGCAAACACAAATTAAATACTTTATGAGGTGAGCGGGAATATGACTTTCAATGTGTTTGAATTACCATAGCCAAAACTCTAAGAAGGAAAGCCCGATGCATTAAGAAAAAGCTATTTTTTATACCTTGAAACTTTGTGAGGAGTTTAGAAACTTTAATTAGTTTCCTTTTTAAAACTTATGTAATTTCCTTCTAAATCCTTTTGATCGGTCCCTTATGTAAGGAGTTTTTAATGAGTTTTTTTTTTTTAGAAAAATCTTTATGAAGAATTTTTTGAGGATATTCAAAAAAATTTTAAGGAGATTTTTTTTATGAAGAGATTTTTTGAAAGAAGTTTAAGAGAGACATTTGTGGTACTTTAAGAGTTTTGTAAGGATCCTAATGAATTTTTTTTCAGAGATAGATTGGTCTCTTGCAAATTGAGTAGATGAATATATAGAGAGAAAAGAAAAATTGGATCAAGGAATTTTTTGCACAAGGATTATGAAGAATTTGAAAGATATTAGTTTTTGAAGAGTCATTTTTTTTTACAGATGAAGATAAAATTGCTCACATAAGAATATAAATGTTGATCAGTTATTTTGAAAGAAATTTAATGCAGAGATGGAAGATCAAGAGGTTTTGAAAAAGAGGATAATACAAAATGGTTTTGTGATTTACAGAGAGAAGGTGAAATGTTTTATTTGACAGAGAATATAAAAATAATGCAGAGTGATTATATTTTTGATAAGTTATATTATGAAAATTTGTTTGCAGAAAAGGAGATGAAAATGAAAAGACTAAATATTCAAAGAGTTTTTTTTTTACAAGTCCTGATTGAAATGATAGAGAATATGAAATGATCTTGCCAATAATGTTGCAGAGAAGTTTTGATTGACAAATTGGTGGAGTTATTTTTGCAGATTGAATTTGCACGGGCAAAATGATTTTATTTTTGAAGGGGCAATATTGGAGATTCTTTTGCAGGAATATGAAGGATCATGCATGAAGGCATTTAGATGAAAGATGAAAATGAGGACAGAGATTTTATTACAGGGGCAAATTCAAAATACTTTATGATGAATTATTTTTGCAGTTTAAAAAGAATATAGAATGGAGATCTATTTTCTTTCAGAGAAGATGAAAGTTTTTGATAAGAGGATAATGAAAAATATGTTTTGAAGGTGAAAGGACTTTTCAGATGCATTGATGCAAATATATAAATAGACATTGATGAAACATAGATGATAAGTAGTGTTGTTGAGTGTATCCGGATGTGGGATTGTTTTTGAGCAGAATGGACATTTGACAGACACATGAGAGAGAATAAATGTTATGTATTGAAACAGAGAAACCCTCTGAATTTGTGTTTTCAGTTTGTTCTGTAATAGGGGTTGGTGCTCCTTGAAGCTGGTGCTTCTAAATAGTATGCCAGTGAGGCTTGTAGGTCAGTGTCAGTGAGACACATATTGTAGCCAGTGAGGCATGTTTGATCAGTTAAGCCAGTGAGGCAGTTTAGAGTGGTTTTTCTACCCCTGGAGGGTTTTCCACTCATGCAATTCTTGTGTCATAATCTTCTTTGTGTGTGTATGATTTACTTATGAAGTTTTGTATTCACAGTCATGTGTATTTGACAGATCAATGCTATCTTTCTCTCCTTGTGCTCTGAAAGTTGAAGTGTGTAAAAAGATTTGAGAATTCACACAACACTGATTCACCCCCCCTCTCAGTGTTGATTGTACTCCTACAATTGGTATCAGAGCCACGTTTCCCTTTTGAAGCTTAATCAGCTTGGGTAGGTCCTGTGTGTGGAGTTCAATGGGTAAATGCAGAAGAAATAAGAATAAAAATGTCAAGCTTCATTCTAGTCAAAAGATTCAAAAGACATCTTTCATATCAAATCCAGATGTTGATATAAAGTCAGTGGATAAAGATGTTGTCCAAGTTGAATCTAATATTGTTTTAGATGTTCCTCAGTTTGATGGTTCAAATTTTTCAGTTTGGTATGTTAGAATGCAAGTATATTTATCCTCCTTAGGATATGATGTTTTAATGTCAGTTGAAAATGGTATTTCTGCAAATAACAAAGAAGTTCTTGAATATAATGATATTGCAAAGAAGGCTATATTATCTGCTCTGTCTAATGATGTTATTTGTAAAGTTATGGATTGTGTTACAGCTCAGGATATGTGGAGGAGATTGAAAAGGATTTATCAAGATAATGATAAAGAAGGGGACACTCTGGTGTGTGAAGAAAGTAGCAATGAAAAGAGACTTTCAAATGAAGAAGTTGAAGTTCAATCCCAATCAAATTCAGAAAAAGCTGGCATCACAAGTGACGATGATCAGAGTGATGATGATCAGGATTATAATGAACAAGATTGTGAGATTGATTTGGAAGGAGAGCTCATTTATGCTCTAAGTGAACTCAAGAATTATAAGAAGGAAAATCATAAACTAAAATTGCAGCTGCAACAAGAAAGAGAATCTAAAGACAATGTACTTTCAGAACTTGAAATTGTATCTACAGATCTTGAAGAGGCTAGATGTCAAATTGTAAGTTTAAAGACATATATTGATGATTCAGACAAACTAATTGCTAGATCAAAGACAGAAATTGAAGAAGCTAAGAGGATAGCTGATGTCTCAATATCTGACCTTGAAGTTACAAGGATTGAGAATCTGAAACTAGAATCAGAAATAGTCTCTTTAAGAAAGGAGTTAGAAAAGGCTTCCTCTAAGTTGCACAAGAATCTGTTGTTTGAAAAGAGTACTGAAGAAGGAGAATGTTCAAAAGCTAGACAGACACCTAAAAGGAAAATTGATTTAAGTCATCATGTTGTTGCCACAGAAGATAAAAGGAAGAGTGAAGCTGAACAGAAAACCAGAGATGAATTTGTACACAATCAAAGAAGGAATTTCAGAAAACCTGCTGTCAGACAAGCATACATGTACAGGTATAATTATTCTTTTAATGGTTATTGTTTTGCTTGTAATCAATTTGGACACAAAGCAATTGTTTGCAGAAGGAATACTGACATTATTTGTTACAAGTGCAATAATGTTGGACACATACAAAGTAATTGCAAAGTGCATAGAAGGTATGATCCTTCATGGAAGTTTAATATGAGTACTCAAAGGTACTATCATTCATTTGATTATGATTTTGACACAGTTTGTTATAATTGCAACACTCTTGGACACAAAGCACAGAGTTGCAAAATGTATGCTTCACCTGATTTGAAAAAGTTGAAATGGAAAGAAAAGGTTTGGTGGAAGAAAGCACCTATGAAAATTTGGAAGCAGAAAGAAGGTAAAGAGAAGTCAGAATCTAAGCTTGAGCATCTTGCACAAGTCATTTCATCTGTTGCATAACATAGCATGAAGTAAGGGGGAGGTATCAAATGTTCTATAAGTTAACCCCAAGAAGTTTCAGGAAGGAGACCATTTGATATAATGATCTTGTCTGTCTATCATTCTTGCCATGCTGTGAAATAGTTGTTGATGATATTGCTAACAATATTGATGTTTAGTGTATGACAGTGATACAGGTGTTCATTGGTTTATTATGCTTTCAAGATATTGAAAAGGTGTTTCAGGAGTTTTAATGCACAAATTTGATCCTGACTACAAAGGATGAATTGTCATTACAATTCAAAGTGTTGTTGCAATAAAATCTTGATTTACTGATAAAATCAAGAAATAGGAGTTCTTGTTGATTGCAGTAGGTTTTAGATATGATCAAATTTGACAAAAGATGTGCAGGAACAACAAGATTGTCTTCATTCCTTTCATGTCAAGAAGGATGATCTTCATTCTTGGTTGCAAAATGAATAATATGATTCAGAAAGGTATGTGAAAATTGTGTGTCTCCAGTTTTGAGTGATATCAGGTGTCCATGATCAATGACATGTTCAGTGAATGCAATGTATTGATAAGTAGATTTATTACTTAAAGAGATTGATGTTGTTGTGACTTGATCCTATTTGTGTACTGTTCATATCATGTTGGTACTTAAAATTATGTTGCAGTTCTGTGAGCTTAAGATGCTCTCAAGAAGCTCTTATCAGAAATTAGCATGTGTTGGCTAAGGTGGCTGAAAATGAAAATTCAATTCATAGCAATTATCTCTGCTTTTGATTTGTGCAAAGTGTTGTTATAGGAAGAATTTGTTGTGAATGACAAAGTCAAGAGGCAGGAGGGTAGTTCGGATGGTCTTCATTCTTTGTCATGTCAGAAAAGGTGATTTGAAGATAGTGTCAAAAGAAGATGATAACCAAGAGATATTGAGAAGTTTTCTGAAGTGATAGTTTTACATGTTCCTTTAATGATCTTCCTCATTAATTTGATTTAGAAAGGTTGATATGTTGCTTCAGGACTATTTCAGGAAGTGTATCAGTGCTGAGTTGAATTAAGTTATGGTATTTCTAAGCAGTGATTGGTTTGTGAACTTTAACACATGGGAAATTTTGGAGATTTGTTATTTCAGGTCAAAAAGTGTTGTTTCAGGAGTTTGTTAAAGGAAGTAATCAGAGGATCTCATTGATGTCAGTGTTTCATCTTCATCTACAAATTTGTGTTGTGATTAGAAGTGGTATAGTGCAGTCTATGGGCAGCTTGCAATAGTGGTTTGGTGCTTGGTTTGATATGCCTTACATGATTGTTTGATGTCTTGTTGCTCTCAAGTTTTTATGGTTGTTCAATATGCAGATGAACATGGAAAGAGCTCAGAGCTCTCAGGAAAAGTTTTGGACAGCAAATTGAAAAATAATCAGTGCTTTTGGTAAGTAGTTCTAATTTTTGGTTGAAGATAACAAGATAACAGGAGTTTATGTCTTCAAAGCTCTCATAATGCAATCAAGCTTTAACATCCTTCAGTGAAGTTATTTTCTCAGGGGGAGATAATTGTCTTTGTCATCAGATGTCAAAAAGGGGGAGAAAGAAAAATTGCATCAGGTGGTTTTGCCATCAATGACAAAGGGGGAGATTGATAGAGTCAGGTTGTCATTGATGTCAAAAAGGTCTTGCAGGATTTTGGGTTGATCTTAGTTAACATCTGAAGGTCACTATATCAGGAATACATCATCTTGTATATCATCTTGTGTGTTGTTGCAAGAGTACATCATCTTGTGTTGATTGCAGTGAAATATCCTTTCGTTGAATATAAAACTCAGATGACATGATTTGCAGTAGTAGTGGCTTGGTAATTTGATCTCCGTATTCAGTGACATAGTATACAGTTGGTCTTGTTTCATTATCAGGAACAGGAACGATCACATTCAGATCAGGGTTTTATGGCAGTTTTGGTGGTTTAGAATATTCAGTGATGTATTTAGATGATGGTCCTTGTTCATATTATGATCAAGTTAATGCTCTAGGAGTTCTCAATTTACCTCATTGCTTTCAAGTTGATTTATACTTCAATATGTTGTCAAGGTATTTGGGATTTGCAAAGAGTATACTTAAAAGACAAAAAAGTGGCAGCAAATTGTCATTTTAGAGATATTCAATGAGGTCATATTCTCCAAGGTTTAAATATGACTTAAATGGTAATTAGTCATCTTATAAAAATTCTTATATAACCCTATTGAGACTGCCATATGATTTACACTATTGTTTTATTCTAACCTGCTTCTCCAAGTAATTGTCACTTAAGTGACCTGCAGAAGGATATAAATAACATTGGAGGACCGGCCCCCTTGAAATTCTTACCATCTTTACCGGTTGTTTCCTATGCGATGGACATTGTTTATGATATTAATGGTTCTTTTTTTGAAAAATGCAATGGGCGGCAAACACAAATTAAATACTTTATGAGGTGAGCGGGAATATGACTTTCAATGTGTTTGAATTACCATAGCCAAAACTCTAAGAAGGAAAGCCCGATGCATTAAGAAAAAGCTATTTTTTATACCTTGAAACTTTGTGGGGAGTTTAGAAACTTTAATTAGTTTCCTTTTTAAAACTTATGTAATTTCCTTCTAAATCCTTTTGATCGGTCCCTTATGTAAGGAGTTTTTAATGAGTTTTTTTTTTTAGAAAAATCTTTATGAAGAATTTTTTGAGGATATTCAAAAAAATTTTAAGGAGATTTTTTTTATGAAGAGATTTTTTGAAAGAAGTTTAAGAGAGACATTTGTGGTACTTTAAGAGTTTTGTAAGGATCCTAATGAATTTTTTTTCAGAGATAGATTGGTCTCTTGCAGATTGAGTAGATGAATATATAGAGAGAAAAGAAAAATTGGATCAAGGAATTTTTTTGCACAAGGATTATGAAGAATTTGAAAGATATTAGTTTTTGAAGAGTCATTTTTTTTTACAGATGAAGATAAAATTGCTCACATAAGAATATAAATGTTGATCAGTTATTTTGAAAGAAATTTAATGCAGAGATGGAAGATCAAGAGGTTTTGAAAAAGAGGATAATACAAAATGGTTTTGTGATTTACAGAGAGAAGGTGAAATGTTTTATTTGACAGAGAATATAAAAATAATGCAGAGTGATTATATTTTTGATAAGTTATATTATGAAAATTTGTTTGCAGAAAAGGAGATGAAAATGAAAAGACTAAATATTCAAAGAGTTTTTTTTTTACAAGTCCTGATTGAAATGATAGAGAATATGAAATGATCTTGCCAATAATGTTGCAGAGAAGTTTTGATTGACAAATTGGTGGAGTTATTTTTGCAGATTGAATTTGCACGGGCAAAATGATTTTATTTTTGAAGGGGCAATATTGGAGATTCTTTTGCAGGAATATGAAGGATCATGCATGAAGGCATTTAGATGAAAGATGAAAATGAGGACAGAGATTTTATTACAGGGGCAAATTCAAAATACTTTATGATGAATTGTTTTTGCAGTTTAAAAAGAATATAGAATGGAGATCTATTTTCTTTCAGAGAAGATGAAAGTTTTTGATAAGAGGATAATGAAAAATATGTTTTGAAGGTGAAAGGACTTTTCAGATGCATTGATGCAAATATATAAATAGACATTGATGAAACATAGATGATAAGTAGTGTTGTTGAGTGTATCCGGATGTAGGATTGTTTTTAAGCAGAATGGACATTTGACAGACACATGAGAGAGAATAAATGTTATGTATTGAAACAGAGAAACCCTCTGAATTTGTGTTTTCAGTTTGTTCTGTAATAGGGGTTGGTGCTCCTTGAAGCTGGTGCTTCTAAATAGTATGCCAGTGAGGCTTGTAGGTCAGTGTCAGTGAGACACATATTGTAGCCAGTGAGGCTTCTTTGTAGCCAGTGAGGCATGTTTGATCAGTTAAGCCAGTGAGGCAGTTTAGAGTGGTTTTTCTACCCCTGGAGGGTTTTCCACTCATGCAATTCTTGTGTCATAATCTTCTTTGTGTGTGTATGATTTACTTATGAAGTTTTGTATTCACAGTCATGTGTATTTGACAGATCAATGCTATCTTTCTCTCCTTGTGCTCTGAAAGTTAAAGTGTGTAAAAAGATTTGAGAATTCACACAACACTGATTCACCCCCCCTCTCAGTGTTGATTGTACTCCTACAGAGACACCTTAATTCCCAACATTCTCCCACTTGTCGAACACCTTACAAGAGCCAAATAGAAATGCAACCAATCTGTGGACCACCAAGGTTACCATATTGTTTAAATTGAACTCCACTGTGTTCACAATCTTTACAAGAGCACCTGCAACATCTTCCAAGTGATCACCAACATGACAAAAGATTAGAAAGCCAAAAACATGATGAAACACTAAATGTCACATAGACACACCAATGTATCCAACTTCAAACTTGTTACCAGAACACAACTCTGAAGTCCAAACTTCCTCCAAAATAATATCGAGCATGTATGCTCCAGAACAGTTAGAACAACAACCACAGCTAGTTGTTTACATCCAACTAAAAAACCCACCATTGATAGAACTTCTGCACATGACATATCCATCCCATACTACAACTTTCATCCCTATATAATCCACTATCCTACTTAAAGTTACCATCTTCCATGATAACAAACACACCAAAACCATTGATGTGCAAAAAAATCCGAAGACCCTTGATACTGCAGTCCAATGAAAAACAATCTACCAAAGACATACATACATCCTAGGAATCAAATTGCATGAGCAATGTCAACCAAAGCAACACAATGTCTACCAATCAACACTTACATAAAAGTGTGGCTTATAATCAAATCATGTAATACAAAGAACAATCACAATGATCTGCAAACTGCAACCAACTACTGCAAAATAGAGCATACTTCCACAAATAGTTTTCTTCTCACTCTCTCACCTTTGATCTCCTCCACTTCTCCCAAGCCATCCACATCTCAAATGATATACATTAAAAGAACACATACTATTTCTAAAAAAATAATAAAGTACAACAATAGTAGATGACCACAAACCCAGTGATCATACTAGATGAATAAGAACCTCTAGGAAGAAATATGAGACCATAAAGAGAAACTGCAAACCATATCATGTCCTTTTGCCAACACCACCAAGTGCTAAGTTGTGTCAAGTAAGATCTCCTTCACAAAACCCCAACTGAAAAGCCTTAACAACACCCAACTGTTCAATCTCATTAGATCAAACAAAACATATATATCTCATATAACTAGAATGGATGTAAGATTCTAACCAAAAAAGATCAAACTCAAAGAAAAATCTATTCCAAAAATAGGAATACAACCCACTAACATCTCCAAAACTTCTCATAAATCAAACCATATACCTAAGGAGAACCATGCCAAGCAATCCTCAAATAAACCCTCCAGAACTAGAAACTATAGCTCAAGATCCATATCCATGAGAAATAAAAGCATAAAATAAAATGAATTTGAAAGAACATGAGCAATACCTATTAGATCATTTTCTGCTGAGTGAACTAAGAGTGGGGAATAAGAATGATCCACCTGAAAGGAAGCTAGGTGTGCAGAAATCGCTTCCTACACTAATCTAATGAGGGGAGGAGAGTGCAAATTCAATTTTATCCTTACAATTACAACAATGTTAAACCCACTAATAGAGATAATAGAGATATTGCAGCAAACACATAAACAAGAAAGTGAGACAGAAGAAGAGAGACACAAGATATACGTGGGGAAAACCCTTATTGGGTTAAAACCCCACACTCCAAAACTTGCACAATGTATTAACAAAACTAAAATGGTTTACAATACACTTGCAATGCAAGCTCTCTGGAGTCTTCGACACTTGTATCAGAGACAAACCGGTAGCATAACAGTACTTGTCAAACCTATAATACATCTCCTCCTCCAAGCACTTGTTTATATAGAAAATACATGGCAAAATTGCCTTTATCTTCGAATGGGCATCCAACTTGGCCTCATGGTCCAAAACCCATGCCTATGGACACTTGGTCAACATTGTAAGATGTTTCTGACACTTGTCCACACACCCCATCCCAAAGAGGTCGCCTATTTCCAAAATGGGCTATGACAGATGCTCTTACGACTCTTATGACTATCATAGAATCTATCATAGTAGTTACAACTTACAATTGTAAGAGAATCTGTCATACATAGGCTATAAATAGCATATTCTCTTACAACATGTCATAGTCCACCTTGGGGCACCCAAAGATGTTTTTTTCAAAGATGCTCTTCGACACATGTCTTCACCTGTCATAGAATCTCCTATTTCTGACTCTTACATGTCATAACTTCGTCATAGGAATCTGTCATGACTGTTACAATCAATATTCCCTTACACAACATCCAAGATGCTGACACATGGCAAAATATTCCTACCACAAAGTGGGATGCTTATCTCCTCATGTGAGGATAAAATTACAAGTTGTCATCTTCCATGTAGGATGACACGTCACCGTGCCACATCCCACAAGATGACAATATGAATTTACAATTAATTTACAACATAGGAAATAAATAAATAAATACAATTAAATTAATACAAGGAATTACCAAGGTTGAGACACTTTAATTCCCAACATTCTCCCACTTGTCGAACACCTTGTAAGAGCCAATAGAATTAACAGGATTTAACTGCGATAGGCCGAGAGGCCCATAGACTCCGAACACCATTTGAACTTATCTGTGCCCACTGGCTTCGTTAATGCATCTACAACATTCTTCAAAGTATCTACCTTCTCCAAATTTACCTTCCTATCCTCTACCATGTCTCGCACAACATGAAACTGTACATCAATATGCTTTGTTCTGGCATGGAAAGTTGGATTCTTCGCAAGGCAAATCGCACTCTGACTGTCACAACAAATCGTAATCTGTCCTGCATCAACACCAATATCTGAACACAATCTCTTAAGCCAAATGGCTTCCTTACAAGCATGAGTTGCAGCCATTTACTCAACTTCTGTAGTGGACAAAGCAACCACAGGTTGTCACTTACTCATCCAACTAATTGCACCACCAAACATTGTGAACACATATGCACTTGTGGATCTCCTATTGTCAATGTCACCTGCCCAATCAGAATCCACGAATACAAACTGAATGCGGAGGTCATGTAGCATTGTCATGATAGAAAATGGAATACTTGAAAGTACCCCTCAAATATTTGAACATTCGCTTAACTGCATCCCAATGTACCCATCCAGGATTATCTATAAATTGACTAAGGACTCCCACTACTTGGGCAATGTTTGGTCTTGTACAGACTATAGCATACATCAAACTGCCAATAGCACTAGCATAAGATACTATGCTCATGTCCTCCACCTCACTAGGAGATTTTGGACAATCATTAATAGACAACTTTGTCCCCAATGAAACAGGAACACACAATGGTCTACAATCTACCATGCTGAACCTATCCAACACGGTCTTCACATACTTACTCTGGCTTAACCAAAGTTTTCTGTTAGTTCTGTCTCTTCTGATTTCCATTCCTAGAATGTACCTAGCTGCCCCTAAATCTTTCATTTCAAACTGTGCTGCCAACTGAGACTTTAAATCAAAAATCATATTCTTACCCTTCCCAATCAGCAACATATCGTCAACATATAATGTAACAATGAGAATACGATCACCATCAAACTTATAATACACACAGTGATCCGATTTCAATCTCACAAATCTAATTGACAACACAAAGGCATCAAACTTCAAGTACCACATCCTAGGAGACTGCTTCAAACAATACAAAGACTTTTTCAATTTGCAAACCAAATTTTCTTTACCTTTCACTATGTAATGCTCTGGCTATGACATGTAGATTTCTTTCTCCAAATCACCATGAAGGAAAGTTGTCTTCACATCCATCTGTTCTACCTCTAAGTCATAAGCAGCTACAAGAGATAACAAGAATCGAATGGATGTTAGCTTTGCAACAGGAAAGAAAATTTTACCATAATCAATTCCCTCCACTTGTGAATACCCCTTCGCAACCAATCTAGCCTTGTACCTTTCAACACTGTCATCTGCACCAAATTTCTTCTTGAACACCCATTTGCAACCAATGGGTTTCCGTCCATCAGGCAAAGGCACCAAGTCCCATGTTTTGTTCTTTTCCAAAGAATCCATCTCATCCTCCATGGTCTCCTTCCAGGAACTTGGATCTTTCATTCCCATAGCCTCTTTCACAGTTCTAGGCTCATCAGTGTTATTAAGTAAAGAAAAAGCAAAACTAGAATCAAGTAATGAATAACCAAACCTATCAGGTTGCTTTCTTGTTCCTATAGACCTCCTCAATGGTTGAGGTTGAGGTTATGCTTCTTCTTCTGAGCTTTCAGAGCTGCTAGAGCTCTCCTCATCATCAGGTCTCATAGGGTCTGTCTGTCCAGTCTTCTCAAGGGTAGAAGGAAACTGAACCGCATCCTCTTTCTTTTATGTCTGTTTTGGCTGTAGAATAACGGAAGAAGGTGTTAGCTCTCTGAATATAACACTTCTGCTATACAACATTTTTTCAGCCACCTGATCCCAAAGCTTGTATCCTTTCACACCAACACCATAGCCAATGAAAATACATTTAACATCCTTGTTCTCTAATTTAGACCGTTTCTCCCTAGGCACATGTGCATATGCCTCACAACACAAGAGCTGATGTAGGAGATCTATTTACCAGATAGCAAGCAGTGGCAACAACTTCAGCCTAAAACTTTTGTTCAAGGGTTGCTCCACTAAGCATACTCCTAGCCTTCTCCATCAGTCTCCTGTTCATCCTCTCTGCAACTCCATTTTGCTGCAGGGTATATGGAGTTGTCTTATGCCTTTCAATCCCTTGCTCTTTGCAGAACTTATCGAACTCTGCCGAACACAACTCACCACCGTTGTCAGTTCTCAAACACCTAATCTTTTTACTAGTCTAATTTTCAGCAAAGGCTTTAAACTCCTTAAATCAACTAAAGACTTTAGTCTTGCTTCTGATAAAATAAACCCATGTCCTTCTACTGTAATCATCTATAAAAGATACAAAATATACAAATTTTGAAATCGAAGGAACATTAACAGGACCAAACACATCAGAATGAATAAGATCCAATACACCAGAAGACTTGTGAGAACTAGAGTAAAACTGAACACGGTTTTACTTTCCATAAATGCAATGTTCGCAAAAGTTGAACTCGAGATTACAATCATTTAACCCCTCAATGATGTTTTTATTTTTTAGGGTACGCAGACCCTTCTCACCAATGTGGCCATATCTCAAATGCCATAACATAGTCTTTTCGGCAGGAAGCTTAGCTTCCATAGCATGTATACTACCATCGGAACTAGTTACAACAGATTTCTTCACTGCTCGTTCAGATGGTGGGAATGAAGTGACTGCAGCTCATTTCTTTGAGTCAGAAGAACTATTGCACTGTGAAGTGTATGCCTCTAGCTGAAACAGAGTACCTCTCCGAGTACCCTTCGCAAGCACCATAGATCCTCTAGTCATCTTGCATCCATCCTTCGAAAAGACAACCTGCACACCTACATCATTCAACATCTTACAGAAAGCAGGTTCCGTGCAAGGCCTAAAATGTGCATAACTCCAGTGATCCCCTTTACTCGTCCATCAAGGAATCAGATTGAGACTCTTCCACGACCAACAATTTTAGATGAGAGTCGTCACCCAGGTACACTCTTCCACCATCGAACTCTTCATATTTCGTGAACCAGTCTTGACGCAAGGTCATGTGGAATGATGCACCAGAATCAATCAACCACACATCATTAGATGCATGGGTGGCCAGGGCTGCGATGAAGGCATCACCATCATCTTGTGACTTGTCAGAATCAGAATCAGGAGCTTTCTTCTTCGTTTTCTTCTCCTCTTTGCATTCCTTTCAGAAATGCCCAGTTTTTCCATAGTTCCAATAGAGAGCCTTGGACTTTCAAGGAGATTTGGATCTCCCACGGGATTTGGATCTACCCTTATCAACTTTCTTGTCCTTCTTCTTCCCTTTCTCTTTGGGTCTTCCATGAACTGCAAGAGCCTCTTTGGTTGCCTCAGAAGACTTCCTCCGCATTTCTTCAGATAACAGCGAGGACACCAGATCTTCCATCTTGAAAGTGGTAGTTGTGCTTCTGATGGCCATGACAAGATGATCCCATGAATCTGGCAAAGAACAAAGTAGGGTCATGCAATGATCCTTCTCCTCTATTTTTACACTCACATATGTCAATTGTGCAATGATCATGTTGAAAGCATTCATGTGGTCCGCAATAGATCCTCCATCTTCCATCTTCAGAGTGAACAACTTCTTTTTTAGAAAAAAAGTTTATTTACCAAGGACTTGGCCTGATAAACATCACCCAACTTCTTCCAAAGATCTTTCGTGCTCTTCTCCTCATGGACATTCAATAGGACAGAGTCAGCTAAACAGAGTCTTATGTGACCCTTAGCCTTTTGATCTCTGAGGTCCCAATCAACTTGTGACATTGCTGTAGGTTTCACACTGGATACTGTTTTCCATAGGTCACAATCAACAAGTAGGTCCTCCATCTTGAGTTTCCACAACTCAAAATTAGTGCCATTGAATTTCTCAACCTCTAACCTTCCGGATGTGGTTGTCATTTCCTTGCTGCAACAAGACACAGAATACTCTGCACAACACTCCCACTCAACCTATGTTAGCTCAAAAAACCCCTACCCAACAACTAGGACCAAAGGTGATCAAGCTCTGATACCAACTAAAAGGAAGCTAGGTGTGAGGAAATGGCTTCCTACACTAATCTAATGAGGGGAGGAGAGTGTAAATTCAATTTTATCCTTACAATTATAGCAATGTTAAACCCACTAACAGAGATAACAGAGATATTGCAGCAAACACATAAACAAGAAAGTGAGATAGAAGAGAAACACAAGATATACGTGGGGAAAACCCTTATCGGGTGAAAAACCCCACACTCCAAAACTTGCACAATGTATTAACAAAACTAAAGTGGTTTGCAATACACTTGCAAAGCAATCTCTCAGGATTCTTCGACACTCGTATCTGGAGACAAACCGGCAGCATAACAGTACTTGTCAAACCTGTAATACATCTCCTCCTCCAAGCACCTGTTTATATAGAAAATACATGGCAAAATTGCCTCTATCTTCGAATGGGCATCCAACTTGGCCTCATGGCCCAAAACCCATGCCTATGGACACTTGGTCAACATTGTAAGATGATTCTAACACTTGTCCACACACCCCATCCCAAAGAGGTCACTTATTTCCAAAATGGGCTATGACAGATGCTCTTACGACTCTTACGACCGTCATAGAATCTGTCATAGCAGTTACAACTTATAGCTGTAAGAGAATCTGTCATACATAGGCTATAAATAGCATATTCTCTTACAACATGTCATAGTCCACCTTGGGGCACCCAAAGATGCCTTTTTCAAAGATGCTCTTTGACACATGTCTTCACCTGTCATAGAATCTCCTATTTCTGACTCTTACATGTCATAACTTCGTCATAGGAATCTCATGACCGTTATAGTCAATATTCCCTTACACAACATCCAAGATGCTAACACATGGCAAAATATTCATACCACAAAGTGGGATGCCTATCTCCTCATTTGAGGACAAAATTACAAGTTGTCATCTTCCATGTAGGATGACACATCACCGTGCCACATCCCACAAGATGACAATATGAATTTATAATTAATTTACAACATAGGCAATAAATAAATAAATATAATGAAATTAATACAAAGAATTACCAAGGTTGAGACACCTTAATTCCCAACACCACCAAGATACACCAAGTCTCATAGACTCTCTCCAAGAACAATCTCCTCTCAAGTTCAAACATGAACTCATGTCCATACCCAGGTGAAAGGCTCCTTGGTCTTTCTGCTGAAATTTCACTATTCCAACACATGATCCCCATAACAAGAGATCTCTAGCATCACCCCAAGTCTCTCTAGTATCCATGAGCATCCATCCACCAATTCATGCCAACTTCAAATGCATCCTGCAAAATCATGAAGCTTCAAGCAAGTGATTACTACTCAAAACCAAAGAGAACTTCACTAGACCACTGTCAAAGCTCCCACTGCACGTCTACAAAATCTAGGAACACACATGACACCATGATCTAACAGCTCCTCCTAGGAGATCACTACCTATTCCAATGAACATATCTTGCCAAAGGGGCACCATCATGCCAAAACTTCAATCTAGAAACAAGAATCCATCATGGCATAATACCATCTCCAATCACATGAAGATAACTATCCTCTAACAATGGAACTCAAGATGTCAAAATAATTTCATAGCATATAAGGATCATAATCCAAAAGCCTTACCATGACATCTACAACCACTGTAGAAGATCATCCATCACCAAGTGATAGATCCACATCACTGTCGAAGCTCCCACTAAAACTGTGATACAGAGCTTATCAAGGCATTATGATAACCATCCTCTCAATGAAGATCATCCATGGCTCTAACACAATCTAATAATTAACCTGTGCAATACCATCAACACAAAAGAATAAAGTAGAACCAAGATCTCCAAGTCAAGAAGATAAAACCATCACTATCAAAAGCTCACACTAAATTGTGTAACCAAGCTATCCATGACATCATGATAAACATGCTATAAGTCCCAATAACTGATTATCTAGGCACTCTAATCATCCATCCTCTTATCCCATTGCAACATATCAATGCACAAATGACCACAGACAAGGCCAACTAACAAAGTCTGCATAAACACTGAATTAACCTTGTGGATAAAGACAGTCCACATTCTAGTCATCCCACTGTAGTTAATGGGTAGCTAATCCACAAACTACATAGCTCAAAGATCCAAAACAAATGTAACATGCAAACTCATCATTACATTAGTAACCTGCAAACTGAGATATCAAAGAAGAAAACCTATAGACTTCAAGACTCAAACACCAAATCATCACTAGATTCAATTTGCCAAACAAGTCCACATATGAGTAACCATAGTCAAGGAACCCATCAAGCATATATTGTAGAAATGATTAGTGACTAATCACACACCAAAATCTCCACACTAAGAAAGCTACAAACCTCCTCACAAACCTCCTCACATCATGCACGAAGCATTCATGCAAACTCGCAACTATCTTACATCCATAAACACCCCCAAGGAATCATAATATGAAAAATAGTTTATCCGTAGATCTACAAAACCACAAGTTTTGATAAACAATGTAAAACCTGCAAAACCACCATGTCGCTAACATACATGCAAATCCATATCCACTTATCATCTGGAAGACCCACAAGTGTGAAAACCACCAAAATAGTTAAACCAGAATAATGGAATAACACAGATAAGCATAACCATAGATTTTGAACAGAAAATCTACAAAACCCTTAGATCAAATCAATATGAAACTAAGGCATGCAAGCACAACCAACCAAAATGAAGTAGAGGTCTAGGAACTTCAGGCCCACTTGTAGGCCAACTCCACAACCACCATGTACAATCATACGGAGGAGCTAGGCTATTCCAGAAGCTTTCAGATCATCCAATGATCAACTCCATAGCCTACATGCATTTGAGGTTAACAAAACAATGCCTTCCAATGCCAGGGACTAAAACCAAGCACCCAACATAAGCACAACAAACCATAGTCATGGCAACCCAAGTTTCTCCATGTGATCAGGGAGTCAAGAACAAACACCCAACATGAATACTTTGCTACAAATGACCATATAATGAAAGAACATAACCACCATGCATGAGGGTTATTTCATACTATCAAACAGGAGCTCTAGATCAATATCATATTAAATGTAACCACTTGATCAACTCCAATATACTCCATCTTTTCCATCCTTCAAATGCCTATTGTACCCTAAAAATAAGATCAATTGCAAGACTTCCACTCAAACAAGGATTAATAATCAACCAGTTCCTTCCTACATATTCCCTCAAGCTTTCCAAGCTAAGAAATCACAACAGAAGAAATACCCAAAACTTTAAACACCATGAATCTATCACATGCAAGTCCATGCAAGTACATGCAACTCACATGCAAGCACATACAAGCACATGCAAGTACATGCAAGTACATGCAACTCACATGCAAGCACGTACAATCACATGCAAGCCATGGAACAACCTTAAGCTCTGATACCAATTGAAAGGGAAAAAAGAACCCAGTATGCATCTTCCAGTATCCTATAATTATCTTAAACATATATTTAATAAGTTGACACAAGCACATACTACTATGCCCTTAAAGCGGAAACAGACATAGTTGACTTCCCATCACATTAATTGTTAGAGGAAAGATAATGTAGCTTATAGATCTAAGTAAATTTCGGCAGCATAACGACATGTAAATTAACACTTTAAGAATATGAAAGAAGAAGAATAGAAGAAAGATAGACAGAAGAGAATAGACACCAATATACGTGGGGAAAACCCTTTCAGGTAAAAAACCCCAGACTCCAAAGCATCTAACCAATGTATTAATCTGTAACAACAAACATGTTACAATACACTTGTAGGCTCAAAGCCTTAACATGGAGATTTACATCTTGCTCCTGAGGAAAAACTAATAGCATAACCCTACATAAAACTCCTCTATGCCTCCATCTTAAGCCCTCAATATATAGACTCATGGGGGCCCAAAATACAACCATAAGTCATTACCATGGGCCCAAACAAGGTCCAAAAATACCATGGTAAAAATCCATACGACCCACATTTCCATGACATAAAATTCCAATGCCAAGGCTAAATTTGGGCTTCCAGACTATTATTAGAATATTCCTTACACATGTAAGATGCTATCATATGTTGTCATAGTGAACCCACCAACTTAGGCACCCAAAATATAGGATTTACCTCCTTTAGAAAGATGCCTATTACATACATCATAAACTGTCATAATGTTGGTCAAGATTCCCAGTTCACAATTAGTAACTCCCTATAATCATGCTCTTATGCGTCATAAGAATCTGTCATAAGAATCTACTATAAATAAACCTTCTGATGACACCTTACAACACACCACAAGATGCTAACACATGGCAAAGATGCCACCTTGGAAACCCCATGCCCCATTTTGGTGGAGTACAATTATTAAATAAAATACATATAACAATTTCCAAATAATTATGAGAAAATGAGTAATTATAAATAAATAAATTCAGAAACTTGCAAAGGTTGAGACACCTTAATTCCCAACATGTCCCTGCTGGAAATCTCTCCTTTCTTAGATATACGATTACTTCATCTCCAACTATAAATTCTTTGTCTCCTCTTCTCATCTACTTGCTCCTTATACTTATTATTCATCTCCTCCAAATGTTTCTTGACTTGATTATGTATTGTCTCCATGTATCCTACAAATTCTTCTGCCTCCACACTTCTCTTCTTCTCTATACTAATGTCTCCCAATTCTCCAACTCCTCTAGGTTTTACTCTAGTCACAATCTTAAATGTTGTCTTCCCTTTAATCCTGTTCACTAAATTATTGTATGCAAACTCTGCTTGCAGTAGAATTAGATCCCAATTTCCTGCTTTGTCTCCTACTAAACATCTCAACAAGTTGCCCAAACTCTTATTTACCACTTCTGTTTGTCTATTTGTTTGTGGGTGAAATATTGAACTAAACTTTAGTTCTGTCTTCATCTTCTTCCACAATGTCCTCTAAAAATATCTAATGAATCTTGTATCCCTCATTGAAACTATACTCTTAGGTAATCCATGCAATCTCATAATCTCCTTGAAAAATAGGTCAACAACATGCACTGCATCATTTGTCTTCTTACAAGGAAAGAAATGTGTCATCTTTGAAAATATGTGCTCTACTACAAATATAGAATCATATCCCCTCTGCGTTCTTAGAAAATCTAATATGAAATCCATGCTTATATCTTCCCATGGTCTCTCCGGTACTATCAAAGATTTGTACAAACCCATATTCTGACTACTCCCTTTTGCAACTTGACATACTCTACAACTCTAAACAAATTTCCTTACATCCTTATATATCTTAGGCCAAAAGTAATGTTCACTTACCAAAGCTATTGTCTTGTCAATCCCAAAATGTCCTGCCAATCCGCCACTATGCTTCTCCTTGATCCGATTATCTCTCATTGAACTCCTAGGTATACATAATTGATTTCCTTTGAACAACATATCAGGTCTTGAATGAAATAGTCTAACCACTTAATTCTATCTGTCACAATAGGTTCCTTACATGCTTTCCATGCTTCTGCAAAATCAAGATCCTCTTCATACATATGCTTAAATTCCTCAAATCCTAATACTTCTACTCTCATCTCTGTCAGTAAATTCCTTCTTTTTCTCAATGCATCTACAACTTTGTTTGTCTTCCCACTCTAGTGCTTCAATACAAATGTGTAACTCTACATGAACTCTATCCATCTCATATGTCTCTGATTTAACTTTTCTTGACTATTCAAATATTGTAAAGCTTGATAATCTGTGTACAACACAAATTCCTTAGGCAACAAATAATGTCTCCACTTCTTCAAAGATTGAATTATGGCATAGAACTCCTGATCATAAACTGAATATCTTCTCCTTGCATCATTCAACTTCTCACTAAAATATGTTGTTGGTCTTCCTTCTTGACTTAGCACTGCTCCTATTGCACTTCCACTGGCATCACAATCAACTTGAAATACTTTGTTAAAATCTGGTAATGCTAACACTGGTTGTTCTGTCACCTTCCACTTCAACAATTCAAAACTCTTATTTGCTCCTGATGTCCACTTGAAATCCTTTCTATCACCTCTCATTGTCTTTGTCATTGGTGTGCATACTGTACTAAAATTATTGATGAACTTCTGGTAGAAACTTGCTAATCCATAAAATGATCTTATCTCTTCAATGTTCACAGGGGTTGGCCACTCAACAATTGCTCTCACTTTCTCATGGTGCATCTTCAGTCCTTCCACAGAAATCACAAATCCCAAATATACCAATTCTTCCTTCATGAAACTACACTTCTTGATATTTATCAACAACTTCTCTTCTCTCAACCTTTGCAATACTTGTCTAATGTACCACAAATGTTTCTCCTTTGTCTTACTAAAAATTAGAATATCATCCAAGTATACAATAACAAACTTACCCAAGAATTTCTTCAAAACCTCATTCATCAACCTCATGAAAGTACTCAGTGCATTAGTTAATCCAAAAGGCATCACTAACCATTCATACAATCCTTCATTTATCTTAAATGCAGTCTTCCACTCATCTCCTTCTCTGATCCTGATATGATGGTATCCACTCTTCAAGTCTATCTTTGTGAAATACTTTGCTGCACTCAAACAGTCCATGATGTCATCCATCCTTAGCAATGGAAATCTATACTTAACATTGATCTTATTGATTGCTCTAGAGTCTGTACACATCCTCCATCCTCCATCTTTATTAGGTGCTAGTATTGTAGGTACCACACATGGGCTTAAACTTTCTCTGATTAGTCCTTTCATCAACAATTCATGTATATGTCTATTCAGCTCCACATTTTTTGTTAGTGTCATCCAGTGTGCTTCTTTGTTAGGCAAACTAGCTCCAAGTATAAGGTCCATATGATGATTGATACTCCAGATTGGTGGCAATCCCTCAGGCACATTATTTGATATGATATCTTGGTACTCTGTCAACAATTCAGTTATCTCCTCTAGCGGTGTGTCTTCTTCTTTTGCTATTTTGTTCTCTGTACTTAGGTCTCCGCACTTCTTAGGAATCAAAACAAAGCACATGTTCTCATGTCTCAATCCATCCAAAAATTTCCTTCCATCAACCAAACAGATTCTAGCAATTCCACACACTTGACTCTTAGGTTCATCTTCCAAAGGTATCAAGATATGTTTCTTCCCATTAGATGTTATAGTATAAGTATTCTTTGTCCCATCATGTATAGCTTTTCTATCATACTGCCATGGTCTCCCCAACAATATATGACATACATCCATCATCATAATATCACACAATTCCTCATCATTATAATATCCTATATGAAATTTCACCAAACATTGTTCACTCACCAGTACCTTATGTTCATCTTGAATCCATGCTATCTTGTAGGGCTTAGGGTGTTTTAATCTCTCCAGGTTCAACTTAGTCACCATCTCCTCTAAGACCAAATTATCTGTACTACCACTATCAATGATTACTTTACAACATTTACCTCCTGATTTACATCTTGTCTGGAACAAACTTTTCCTTTGCAGTGGTTCCTTAGTTGCATGTACTTGAAATAATTCTCTCCTCATGACTAATGATTCTCCCTTCTCTGGCTTTCCAATTGAACTAGGTGATCCAACAGGTTCTTCCACATAAGTTGCTCTTGCACTGTTCTCTATCCTCTTGCTTGTAATTCCCTAATGACATTCAAATGCTATGTGTCCTTCACCTCCACACTTAAAATAAGTTCCTCTGAATGATCTCTTATTAAATCCTCTTTCATCTCTCTTGTATCCTCCACTGCGGTAAGAATTATGATTCCCTCTACTATTGCGGTAGAAACTTCTATCATCTCTCCGGTATGAATTATTATCTCTGTATTCCTTCTTGTATGGGCTACTTTCCTTGTTTTTCTCCACATAAGGTCTTTCTCCTTCAGAATATGTTCCACCTCTTTGAAATTTACCTCCTCTACCTCTCTGTCTTTGTTCTAGCCTTTTATTCAACTTGTCTTCAACTTTCAATGCAAACTGATATGCTTCTTCTATTATTGTCATCCTCACCAAACTCAGTTCTTCTTGAATATTCATCCTCAATCCATTTATGTATCTTTCCACTTTCTCCTTGCTTGCTTCACTATGCCCAATCCTTATGATCATCTTATAAAATGTCTCAGTGTACTCTTTCACAGATTTCTTCTTTTGCCTTAAGTTTTGTAATCTCTTCAGCAATTCCAACTCATAGTCAACAGGTATGAACTGATTTTTTAACTTTGTCACCATCCTATCCCATTTTATGATATTCTCTTTTCCCCTCCTATTTCTATCCAGTTGAGCTTCTTTCCACCAAATAGCAACATGTCCTTGTTAGGGATAGTCGACATATATCAATTAAATGCAAATAAAGATTAAATAGAGGAATGAAAAATTCACAGAAATAATAACAGCGAGAGACAAGTTTTAATGTGGTTCACCCAAACTCGGGCTACATTCACCAATAGAGAGTCCAATATTATTATCTAGTAAATCAAACTGATTACAACCAGCAATCCTTGCAACTCAATACCGCTGCAAAATGCTACAATACATCAATCGAAACCCTAACCCTTAGCTGCTTTTATCAAGCATTATGTCGGTTACAAAATAGGGTTCTTTTTATGTCAGCGAATAAGAAAAAATATCTCCCGACACCTTAATAAAATAATAAAAAATCGTTGGACCCCGCAAGGGGCGCTACCCCTAAAACCCCGAAGGGGCGCTGCCCCTTGACCTTGTAGGAATTTTTGGGGAAACCGCGCCGATAAAAGTGGGGTAAATTTAACCTCCAAGTCTAATTAAGCTCCATATAACAACAATCTCCCACTTGGAGACTGATCAGACTCCACACCATCTCATCTCCCACTTAGAGACTGATCATAACACTGCTGACTCTGTAGCTCCCATTGGAAATAAGCACCCTGGACTCTGTTGTTTTGTTTTTGTTGTTTTCAGTCTAGAAGACCAACTGAAGCTGAAGAGGAGCTCAACTTCTCCCTTGTTACTGCCTTTGTAAACATATCCACTAAATTTTCATCTGTATGTATCTTTTCCAGCTGTAATTATCTATCATCCAACACTGATCGAATGAAGTGATACGTCAATTGTATGTGTTTGGTCTTTGAATGCAAGGCAAAATTCTTTGTAAGATGTATATGGCACTCTGGCTATCTATAAACAAATAACTGTTACCATATTTTTTACCCAATTCTTCCATGAAAGATTGCAGCCATATCATCTCCTTGCTTGCCTTTGTTGCAGCTACATATTTTGCCTCTGTGGTGGATAAAGCAACCACCTTTTGCAACCTGGAAATCCAACTCACCACTGTCCCACCTACAGTAAAGACATAACCTGTAGTACTCCACCTGGTATCAATATCCCCTACCAAATATGAGTCTACATAGCCTTCTAAATCAGTATTAGAGCTCCCAAAACATAAGTGTTTATTGGATGTACCTCTCAAATATTTGAGAATTCATTTTACTACATTCCAATGCTCCAATTCGGGATGACTCATATACCTGCTTACGACTCCTAGATCATGTGCAATATCTAGTCTCGTGCATACCATGGCATACATTAAACTTCCTACAGCTGAAGCATATGGTACCTTGGACATTTTTTCTTCCTCCTCTTGTGTCTTAAGACACATTTCCTTAGTCAATTTCAAATGACTAGGCAAAGGTGTGCTGATAGCTTTTGCATTTTCCATATGGAATCTCTGCAACACCTTTTCAACATAATCGGCCTGAGATGGAGTCAATTTTATGTTCTTCCTATCTCTGCAAATTTTCATACCAAGGATTTGTTTTGCTGCCCCCAAATCCTTCATAACAAATGACTGTGCTAACTGTTGTTTTAAATCTCTTATGTGATCCATGTTAGACCATGCTACAAGCATGTCATCAGCATATAAACATAAAATAATGTAGCTATTATTATCTAACCTCTTAAAATAAACACAATGGTCAGAATTACACCAGCTGTAGCCTTGCTCAACCATAAAACTATCAAATGTCAAATACTGTTGTCGAGGTGCTTGTTTCAGGCCATACAAACTCTTCTTCAATCTGCACACCAGTTTCTCCTTACCTTTGACCTCAAATCCTTGAGGCTGTTCCATATATATCTCCTCCTCCAAATCACCATGGAGAAAGACAGTTTTGACATCTAGCTGTTCCAAATGCAAATCTTCAGTAGCCACAATACTTAAAACAGTACGAATAGAAGTCATCTTAACTGGAGAAAAATCTCATCAAAATCAATGCCCTTTTTTCTATGCAAATCCTTTTACAATTAACCTGGCTTTAAATCTTTTCTTACCTCCATCTTTATCTTTCAGCCTATAAACCCATTTGTTTGGTAAAGCCTTTTTACTTATAGACAACTTACATAATTCCCAAGTCTAATTTTTTAGTAAGGAGTCCATTTCTTCTTTCATTGCAAGCTCCCACTGAACCTTTGTATCCACCTACATAGCTTCATCATACCCTTCTGGTTCACCAACATCTCTTAACAAAATAGAATACAAAGAGGGAGAAAACCTTTCAGGAGGTCTACTTAGCCTTGTTGATCGTCTAACATTCACCAGAGTTTGGGGTATTTCTTGTTGCTATTATGGAGCATAAGGAACCACTGGAACATCACTATTTGGAGAATCATCTAGCACCACATAATCATTTTCTTTCTTCTTATGCTACTGCAACTGAGCTTTGTGCAACACCTTCTCATTGAATACAACATCCCTGCTTCTCATTGTATACACCTAAAATTGGCTCGGGTCGAATTAAGTAAATATTTTAATATTTATCTTAATTCTCATTTTCTTCTGTCAATTAAATAAATATTGTAAATTTATTTAATTAGGTCATTGTCCTATAATTAAATAAAAGTTATTTTATTTAATTAAATTCTCTAAATTCTTCTAATGTCTAAAGTCCAAAATCCACCTCATCAATCCACCTCATCTCTTCCACCTCATCATGTTGCACATATAATTAAATATTCTTAATATTTAATTAGCTAATATCCTCCATTTTCTAAAATAAATCTTTTATTCAATTATCCTCCACCAAATTGAATATTTAATTCAATGTTTCCCACTAGCCTTCAATAATTGAATATTTAATTCAATTGTTCCCTACTAGCCTTCACCAATTGAATATTTAATTCAATGTTCCCCACTAGCCTTCAACAATTGAATATTTAATTCAATTGTTCCCCACTAGCCTTCACCAATGAAATATTTAATTCAATGTTCCCCACTAGCCTTCACCAATTGAATATTTAAATTCAATGTTCCCCACTAGCCTTTGCCAATTGAATATTTAATTCAATTGTCATAATCCACTATTCTCAAATAAAGAATTTTTAATTCATCCATTATGAATTAAAGATTCACAAAAAATGAGAGCCATTGATCTCATCCTTTGATCCTCACCCTCCATTGCCTTTTTAGCAAATCTATAAATAAGACCCTTCTCTAAGCAATTAAGGGGACTTCATCCAGGTATCCTTACCATGTCCAATTTCTTCTGGGGACTTGATTTAGGTATCCTTACCATGTCCAATTTCCTCTAGAGGAACTTCATTTGCACAATCACTATACCCAAAATTCTCTCATTCTTCTCTTCTCAATTCCATTCTCAAGTATCCTTCATTATTATGTGTTGAAGCTCACATTCAACACAAACAGGTATTCTAAGCCATTCTTCCTTTGTCATCTTCAAACAAGCAAGCAAGCAAGGAAAGCTTCTGAGGGCTTCTCAATCAAGATCAAAGCAAGATAGGCAACAATGGAAAACGACAGGTAAAAAGGGTTGTAAGTATGTTCTTACTCATCTTGGTTTGATTCCTCTTTGCCTTCAAATTCTATTGATGTTTGGGTTTTTAGGTTTTTCATTGATTTCACTAACTCACATTCTCCCCCTCACATTTTGGTGCCCACTATGGGGCCCTTGCCCCTTTACTAATCCAAAAAGCTAGTGTGTACAGTTGCAGGTCCGTGCAGGTGAAGAACAGGTTCCTGGCAGCAGTTTTGCGCGTATGACCTCCACAGTTGTGCTTTTGTCCTCCGCAGCTGAACATATGATTATCTTGCACATTTAACCTCCACAGTTGCGCATTCACACTCCGCAGTTGCGCATTTGACCATACTGCACGTTTGTTCTCCACAGTTGTGCATTCATGCTCCGCAGTGGCGCATTTGATAACACTGCGCATTTAAACTCCACAGTTGCGCATTCACACTCCACAGTTGCACATACGCCAGTGTTGCGCATTCACACTCTACAGTTGCGCATCCAATCCTGACTGCAGAAACTAAGACCAGTTTGCGCATATACTCTGTATTGTTGCGCATCCGTCAGATTTGCGCATTTACCCTGTATCGTTGCGCACATATTTTGTCACACTATGCATATATTATTCTTGCGCATATACCTCATCATCTTGCACATTTGCTTCCTGTTCTTGTGCTTCTGTACAAAGACGCATACACTTCCTGTTTCTGCACATTCAGGCTGCAGTGTTGCACATCTGTTTCCTGCTTTATTGTTGTACGGTTTCTAATTTTTGCATGTTGAGCTAACGTCAGTTTTGCAGTAGTAGTCGCTGGATTAGGTCATCTAGATATTTTTCTTAGTTCATCTAGCCTAACTAGGGGTGAAGTAATCAAATGCATTTCATGACAAAACTACACATAGTCCCTAACTAGGAAGGAAGTAATTGGACCAAATTGCTATCTTGCATTATGGATTTATTTTCTAGTTTAATCACTACTATCTTCTACAAATGGGAAATGAACAATGCTATGATTAATCACTTTTAAAGTTAACAAACAGAAAATGAACAATGCTATGATTAATCACTTTCAAAGTTAACAAAAGGGAAATGAACAATGCTATGATTAATCACTTTTCAAGTTAACTATCGTGTGAGTGCACAAATTAGCTTAGCCCATTTAGTTTTTTTTATTTTAACTAGGTTGGATTTACCATTGTTCTCTGTGCTTGTGAATGACAATAGGCTTATGCTCTCCCCTTAACTGGGTGATCAAAGTGCCAGACTTGTCATTCCTTTTGTCAAACCTTTAGGGGGGCCTACCCTTGGATGCACGCTTGTCCAAGTGGGAACGACCCTGAGTGGTAACAGGCTAAAGCCAAGCCCTACCAAGCCACTTAAAATAAATTGTGCTTGGGGTGAAAACCTCAAACAACGAGTGCTGATGTGTTACACCGATGGCCAACCTCCCCCAAAACCCTCATAGGCGCAACCCTTTGAGGCTTGGAGACTCCATAACGGAGAGTAGTGCCGCCGCATGTGTAACCACTCAAACGGTTGTCCCAACTAAGAACCAAGTGTATAACAAACCAAAAACCCCTATTTGTTGATGCAAAGGGCGGAGCCCTTAAAGCGGCCTTGATTCAAGTGACTCTAAGTAGAGGTAGCAGGGACAATCCTAAGGTTCGGTGTGGGTATGAGCCTAAGGAAACCCAGATCTGGTATGCATGAGAAGTGAGTGCCGTGGAGGGGAGCCGGTGCTACCAGATCCTGGAGCTACACGCTTTGAGTGGCACAGCTAGAGGATTCAACAAATATTGCCCCATCCAGCCTAGGTTGTATTTGTCTTGGAGTCAAAATAGTCCAAAAACACAAAAAAATATATAAAAAGATAAAAATCATGAAAAACTTTTATGTGTTTGCTGTGCTTTTGCCATAATTGAATATCAACCTCAGCAGAAACACTAAATTTTTCAAAAAAAAAAAACTAAAAACACTGAGAAAATCCTGAAAATGATCCCAAAAAAATCTAAATTTCTGAGAAAACACAAACAAAAAGCCAAATTTGCGCATATATACTGACTTTTTGCACATTTGAACTGACTTTTTTGCGCATTTGACAATATTGCACATCTGAACTCTGTCGTTGCGCATACAAAAAACTAGTATTGCGCATTCATATCGACTTGTTGCGCATTTACCTCCTGTCATTGCGCATTTAAAACAGAGAGCAAAAAAATCACATCTTCCAAAAAGCCAAATGTGTCAATACTTTTCAAAACCAATTCAAACCTATTCTAATTTTTAAAACTAATTAAAAACCTTGCAAAACAACCATTTCCCCCTTTTCCACACCATCGTTGTTTGTTCATCCAAAATTTCACCACTTTCTCCAAGTTTCCAACAAGGTTATAGTCAAATTATTCTGGATCAAAATCAAATCTTAAACAAGACCTAGTGAGTCTCCAAGTATCAAGGATTCCTTATCCTTCTCTATCGGAACTCCACTAGTGGATTGTGCGAAAGCTAGTCAACGTCAAGTAACAGATTCCTAACACCCTAGCTTTTGACTATCGCTTTTGTATATCCACCTCGTTTGACACCACCCAAATCTAAGAGGAACCTTGCTAAAACCTTGTTCCATCATAGCACCTTGTTCAAAATCTTCCAATCTTACCTCATCCCATCTCTTTACCACCTTGCATGGTCTTGACAAGATCACAAAAACAAAAACAGTTAGAAATGGCCGAGAAAAGTATTTTTGATAGTCATGAAAGCAACGAAGAACCTTCCATGGAAGAGATCCTCAAAATGCAATATGACACAAAATTTAACCATCTACTAGATGGAGTACTTGCACAAGATCCTACAAAGTTTTTCTTACACCTAGCAAGCTTAGGCATAAAACTTCCCAAAGATTATGATGTAGAGGCTCTAAGAGAAACTGATGAAGAAAGAAACCCCGAAGGGAGTAGATAGGATGAGGTACCCATGAATAACAGCAAAGCAACAATTGACTCTTTAGATGCTCTCAGTCTGATGAACCAGAAAGTTGAAACTCTCCAACAACGAATTTTAGACATGGAAAGGGGAACCTCGACAAAACAGTACACCCTAGAGGATATTGCACCGTATCCTTTCGATAGGGCATTAGTCATGATACCTTTTCCCGCAAGATTTGAAGTTCCTAAGTTCGACAAATATCGAGGGAAAAGTGATCCAAGAGATCATGTCAGAGAATTCAATGCCGCTTGCCTAGAAGTCGCACATAATGACGCATATCTTATGCGACTTTTTCCTCGAAGCTTGGGAGGACAGGCCATGGAGTGGTTCTCTAGGTTGCCGCCCGACATCAAAACATTTAATGAACTCATAGATAAATTTGTCACCCATTTTTCCTACAATATTGAGCACGATACCTCAATATTGGACCTCTGTAATACCAAACAAAAAGCGGGAGAATCTTTCGCCGCCTTCTTACAGAGATGGAGACAACTGGCAAGCAAGTGCCCTCACCAAATGCTGGAAAGACAAATGTTAGAGATGTTTGTTCACAACCTACAAACGGACCTTAGCTACCAAGTTCAAATCCAATGTCCTACTTCATTTAGCAAGGTCATTGAGGTGGGCCTCATCATAGAGAAAGCCCTACTCACAAAAGGTCAGATCAAACACTACAAAGACACTCCAAACACCTATGCCAAAAATGATAAACCTAGGTTTTGGACCAAAAACAAAAACATTGTGAATGACGGGGTAGTAGATGCCAAAAATGCGGCACCTAAACAACTGATTTTTAACCTATCAACGCCCCAAAACAAACCCACGCAAGACAAACCAACAAATAATCAATCTAGATTCACCAACTTTCGACCTAAAAGAACGTTCACGCCTTTGGATGAATCACTAGAGACCGCTCTACGAAAAGTGCTCGCCAACAATCTCATAACACTTCCCTCAACACAGGAGTACGAGCCAAAGGTAAAACCCCCCTGGTGGAACGAAAACAATTTCTACGAATACCATCGAAACAGGGGGCACAAAACAAATGATTGCATTACCCTCAAGCATACAATCCAAGACCTAATAGAGCAGAACAAGATATTTGTAAAAGGTCATACCTCCAATAATGACCATCAGGCATTCAAGGATCCTCTTCCCAATTATGAACAAGCAGGACCTTCTAACAGAAAAAATAATGGCTCTAACAACGTGAACTACACAAACGTCAGTTATGACTACGTTGTCAACCATATCCGTGAAAGTGGCTCACATATCAATGTGATCACTATAAACAAAGACCTCGATTGTAACATTACTACACGTAGTAACAGAGTTACCCTTAGGGGAGCCTCCGCTCCTCTAAACCACCAATACAATATCGTGGATCAACTCCACAAAACACTGGCACATATCTCCATATTAGAACTACTGCGTCTATCTCCTTCCCATAGGACCATACTCGATAAAGCTTTAGCGGAAGCCTCAATTCCCACAAATCTAGCGGAAGAAAAATTCCAAACCATGGTAGGTCACATCACCTCACCACCTTCCTTATCATTCACTGAGAAGGATGATATGTCTATCACACAACCCCATAACGCCTCCCTCCATATCGAAGCCTTTGTACACAAACATAAAATCAAAAGAGTCCTAATAGATGGAGGGGCTGGTATGAATATTTGTACATTAAAGCTAATCCTTACATTGGGGTTTTCAGAGAAGGCTATAGATCCAAACAAGAGAATCACTATCAAAGCCTATGATGAGGAAGAGAGAACGACCAAAGGAACTGTGATTCTACCAATCAGGGTGGGCCCCCTAGTAAAAGATGTAGCTTGTCAAGTCCTAGACAGGGATCTGGCATACAACATTCTTCTCGGGAGACCATGGATACACGCTTTAAAGCAGTACCTTCCACCTACCACCAATGCATTAAGTTCCCACACGAAGGGCAAGAGATCACCATCCAAGGTGACCCTAACCCCTTTCAATACTGCAACTCTATTCAGCCAAAGCCGGAGGTAGTGATCCCGACCAACCGGGCTTCTGCTGTCTCTTCACCTTATGTAGACCCAGCTACACTTGCTTCCTCTTCAAGAGCATCTCAACCAGGACTCCAAATCAAAGATAATGGCCTGGGTGAGTACATGGCCTCCCGATCCCTCTGTCTAGCACAATTACCCCTATCTCCTAGATCACATGGGAGATCCATACTAAGAACACCAAATGCAGAAAAGATCACTAAAGGACCATTTATAAAATGGGGAAGCCTAGAGGACAAGAGTGAGGAAAAAGATATCCTGCAGTGGCTATACAAGGATGAAGCTAGCCCCTCAACATTACAGGACCACCCTGTCATACCAACAACACAATATGGTCAAGGTTTTCAAATACTAAAGAGTATGGGGTATGAAGGATGAGGTCCACTGGATTCAAGCAAGGATGGCATCACTGAACCCATCCAACCTCATACCTTGGCAGCCTGAGACACTACAGGGCTAGGGTATACAGGAACATTAAAAGACACCAAGGCCAACATCAGCAAAGCCCAACAAACGGAAACAGCTACTAGCAATCTGATTGAACACATTCAGAGAATGCAGATGTGGAGTGATACAGATTCTAATGAGTATGAGTGGGATAGCCTCTCTGAGCTATCTTGTGATGAAAAAGATATTGATGTGGTCCACGAGTATAACCCGACCTCTGCAAATGAGGGACAAAGCCCTAGGATGGGGTTGCTAGAGTCCGTATCACACAATAACTATAGTGAGAATCGCGAGGAAGGAATGAGTCCACTCTTGACGGATCCGCTAACAGAGACTACCACCGCAGACCTCATATATACCAGTGATAATTCCATCCTAACCATTAATGCCAGTGAACCAGAACCAACTAGCCATCCCTTACCTTTGATCTATCCTGAACTTATTGACTGTGACCTAGAAGGTACCACCCCTGAACTGGACACCTTTGAAAACAATGAGGCCATCATTGATTATCTGGAACTGAGAAATCACATACCTACAGGAGACCACATAGCTGGCTATGCTATAGAAATCAACACACAGTCATATTTTGGGGAGAGCGCCAAGCCTTTCAATCACAAAAATGTCAAAATAAAAGAAGGGTCCAACGGTGAAAACCGCTCCGCGGCAACGTAGACCACCAAAATAGTAAAAACAAAGATGCATCTAACGGTGAAAACCTCTCTGAGGTGCCAAAAGATGGAAGGCTGGACCCTCTCCCCAATCTTACACATCAAGAGAGATCATCCATACTGATAGAACCAGCAGAACCTACCAATGTCAAGACCGAGGATGAGCCCAGGATGATCTACATGGCAAAGGCCCTCACCGACCCTGAAAAATCAGCATTTACAGATTTCTTCAAGAGAAGGCAAATCAACTTCACATGGACATACACTGACATGCCCGGGATTGATCCAAATCTCATCATGCATCACTTATCTTTAGCTCCAGGAGCTAAGCCCGTTAAACAAAAGCTCAGAAAGATGCATCCACATGTGGCTCTCATGGTCAAAGAAGAACTGAAGAAATTGTTAGATGTCGGGTTTATCAAACCCATAGATTATCTGGAATGGGTTTCAAATATCGTACTAGTGGCTAAACCGGATGGCAGGGTCAGAATATGTAGTGACTTCAGGGACCTAAACAAAGCTTGTCCGAAGGATGACTTCCCCTTGCCCAACATCGACATGATTGTAGATCTCACTGCAGATCATAACATGCTGTCACTTATGGATGGTTTCTCAGGCTATAACTAAATAAAGATTGCACCTGAAGACCAACACAAGACAACTTTTACATGTCCTTGGGGCACCTACTGTTGGTGCGTCATGCCATTTGGTCTAAATAATGCGGGGGCAACATATCAAAGAGCCATGACCACAATCTTCCACGATATGATGCACACCATAATGGAAGATTATGTGGATGATATCCTAGCAAAATCGCTTACAAGAGAAGGACATCTAACAGTACTGGATAAAATATTCACAAGACTAGAACAGTTCAAGGTGCGCCTAAATCCAAAGAAGTGTGTATTTGGGGTTACCATTGGTAAGCTACTAGGGTACATCGTGTCGGAAAATGGGATTGAGGTCGATCCAGCTAAGGTGAAAGCCATCATGGAAATGCCACCTCCCAAGAATCTCACTCAGTTAAGGTCCTTGCAAGGAAAGCTACAATCCATCAGAAGGTTCATTGCTTAGTTGGCAGACAAGTGCCACCCATTTTCCCATCTGCTACATAAGAATGTCACTTTTAGATGGAGCGAGTCATGTGAGCAAGCGTTTCAGCTATTAAAAGAATATCTAGCAAACCCACCTGTGTTGATGCCACCAATTTAGGGTAAACCTCTATTACTATACATCTCGGCTACGCCAACAGCCCTAGGAGCTCTCTTGGCCCAACACAACCATGAAGGGAAAGAACAGGCCATATATTATATCAGTCGGACGCTTGTGGGGTATGAGCTACAGTATACACCCATCGAAAGAGCATGTCTCACTGTGGTCTTTGCCTCCCAAAAATGGAGACATTACCTGCTGTCACACTCTGTCATATTAATAGCGAAAATCGATCCACTAAAATACTTGCTCAATAAAGCAGCTCTAATGGGTAGATTATCTAAGTGGGTCATGCTTCTAAGTGAGTTTGACATTGAATATGTGGACAGAAAAGCAATCAAAAAACAAGCACTTGCAGATCAGCTGGCAGATGCCCCCCTAATGGATAATAGCCCTCTAAGCTGCGAGTTTCTAGATGAATCTATATTCCACATCAATACAGCAACCTGGAAACTGTACTTTGACAGCTCATACACTCAGCATGGGTCGGGGGCAGGTATCTTGTTGATCACACCTAATGGTGACACCATCCCAAAGTCATACAGGCTACTCTTTCCTTGTACTAACAACGTGGCGGAGTATGAAGCACTGGTCATCGGTATCAAGCTAGCCGTAGAATGGAGTATCAAAGAGCTACAGGTGTATGGTGATTCACAACTGGTCATAAATTAAGTAAACGATGACTACTAGACAAAGGATGAGAAATTGATTCCTTACAAATGGATGGTAGATGACTTCAAAGGATACTTTGACCAGATCTCTTTTCAATAGATACCACGGATAGAAAACAAAGTTACAGATGCCATGGCAACTATCGCATCTCTCCTGGATATCCTAGACAACCAATCGCGTTATGAGTTCTTGGTAGAGCCAGTCTCTTGTCCTGCATATGATACCCCCGAATCCCACATTATTTGCCACATTATTGGAGCAGATTCCCCCCTAGACGGCAAAATATTCACCTATCTCAAAGAGAACATCCTCCCACCAAATCTCTCCAATAACCAGAAAAGAACCTTTATCCAGCAAGCATCCCGTTATACCATTATTACTAATACCCTATATCGCAGAGGTCTCAATGGTACTCTCCTTAGATGTCTCGATAGTGAGGAATCTCAAACCGCCCTGAGCGAGATACATGAGGGTATATGTGGAACCCACTCTAGTGGCTCTACCCTAGCTAAGAAACTCATGCGCACGGGGTACTACTGGCCGACCATGGAACAAGACTCTTACCAGTTCGTCAAGAAGTGCAAGAAATGCCAAATCCACGAGAACTTAATACATGCACCAGCGCAGGAGCTACAACCATTGACCACTCCTTGGTCGTTCTGTCAGTGGGGACTCGACTTAGTGGGCAAGATTCACCCCCCTTCATCCAACGGACACAAGTTCATAATCACTGCCACTGAGTACTTCACGAAGTGGATTGAAGCTGTGTCCTTAGCCAACATCACCAGCAAACAAATTGCCTCATTCATCCTAAACTATATCATTTGTCGCTATGGTATCCCTTCATCCATTATCATAGATAATGGACAACCCTTCAAAAATCAGGATGTCAGGGAACTATGTGACAAATTCCACATCCAACACCACTTTTCCACCCCGTATTACCCCCAAGGCAATGGTCAGGCGGAGGCATCAAATAAAACCATACTAAAAATCCTGAAAAAGACTGTCAATGATGCCGGCCGTGATTGGCATGTCCAACTAAATCCCGCGCTGTGGGCCTACCGCACAAGCATCCACACACCCACAGGTGCAACACCATACTCCCTGGTCTATAGAGCTGAAGGCATCTTGCCCATCGAAGTCGAGATCCCATCCTTGCGAGTGTCATTAAGAGGCCTCATCCCCGATGAAGAATACAGAGTGACTAGGCTGCAAGAGTTAGAATTGCCGGAAGAAAGAAGGCAACAGGCCTTTAACCACTTGAAAGCATATCAACAAAGAATGTTCAAAAGCTACAATCACAAGGTAAAGCCCTGAGTCTTCCAAGTTGGTGATCTCGTCCTCAGAGAGAACCCTAGAAATCAGCTAGATAGAGAAAAGAAAGGAAAGTTTGAACCCAACTGGTTAGGACCTTATGTCATCATTGCAGCCTATGGATTGGGGGCATATCAATTGGCCACATCTGAAGGTGAACTCTTCAAGGATCCTCTCAACAGCATGCATCTTCGCAAGTTCTATACCTGAAAACCCTGATGTAAGAAAGTCCTGAAAAAAATCAAAAAAATTGAAAAAGTGATAAAAAATAGAACCAAAATATTAAAAAAATAGAAAATAACAAAAAGGATTGGTACTATGATGAAAACCTGGCAAACAGGCATCATGTGTACTCTTGGCTATGCGTGCAAATAAAAGTAAGTGGTGAAAACCTGGTAAACATGCGCTATCTGCGACAAACCACTCCCTCCATCTATGATGACTTCATTTGACTCTTGTCCCCATCACACTGAACCAATCAATCCATGGTCCTAGTTCCCGAACTACGTCGCCTCTGAGCTATCACGTAGGCAAGTCCATTATCAATGCGCCCCCGAGGCTCTGATGTCCCGTCAGTCCAATATCTGGTCTTTCTATCTATCTAAGTCCATACCACTTCTATAGATCCACCATCACCTAGGTCTTAGGTCCATCAGGGTTCACCCCGAACTACGTTGCCTCTGTGTCATCACGTAGGCAAGGCCATTTAGCAATGAGCCCCCGAGGCACTAGGTCAATCCCTTAAGGTCCGTCTCTCCATATCTGTTGTCATCCCACCCATAATAAGTCGGTCCTTGTCTAAACTGGGGGCAACTCCTTGATCTAATTGCGGATTTGGGTTCTTGAATGCCATCGTTCTGAAAGGAGATACCAATACAGGATTGCGATACTTTCACTAGACACCTTGAACAAAGTTCTCGACACATAACATCAACCCGTCCAAACCAAAAACAAAACAAAGCACCATATCAAAACAATCAAAACAATTCTATCTCAATTATGGCAAAAAGACACATCTAATGCAAGAATGTTTTGTCAACAGGTTAACTTACAAGGTCTTGAATTTTTGTCAATTATGTCTTCCTATGCTACTCAAGGATGCCGACAGCTAGAGATGCTATGATGGGGATATAATTTTTCTTTGTCTGTTGCTTGTGGATTAAACTTTAGTAATACGACGACTTATGTCTAACGACGTGATCAGCAAAAGATCATCGAGGACTCCGAGGTCTAAACATGAAAAGGGGCAATCCTTGTCTGTTAAAATGCAAGAAGTACTCAGGTCATCTAGATTCAAGTTTTGCTAGATGCTTGTATCAACTTGCTATATCAAAATCCAGGTAAGGGATACTCAGGACATCTAGGTCTAACTATACCTAGATGCTTGTATTCTCTTACCACATTTCAAAAAATGAAAAAAATACCAAAAAGAGCCCAATGATGAAAGTGCTTCAAAATACTTGCTATCTCAAGGTGACAAATTTTCATATCCATACCGTATCCAATTGCAAGTCTATCCTTAATCCATGCCAATCAAGTCAAGTCAATCTTGTCAAATGATCTGATCACAATCAGTGGTCTTGATCCTTGTCCGGTCGTAAACCATATCAATCAGTCATAACTATCCTTCGTGTTGCTCTAGGGATACATCACTCCCCGCCTGACAACACTGTCGTATATCGTTATCATATGTCTTAGACAGGATGTCGCATTGTCGAAACTAGACCCGGAGTCTTATACGACATGTCTCATTCCTGACACCAGACATCATCGACCTATATTGTTGGTTTACCGCTCGACAGGGGCAATACCTTGGTTGTTCCTGTATCATTTGGGCATACTTGCTTACTTGCTTGTGTGTGTTATCATTTTTATCTTGCATTCCATATCATTCATCCCTTTCTTCTGCATCCAACCATTTCATCCCCTGTCAACCTATCTCATCGTGAGATTATCTGTCTCACGCCTTCCGCTTCTCCTCGTCCAATCTCCCGAGGGGGCATCCTATCACCATAACCTGTACCAGGGGCAAACTGGGGCATGTATCAGCATCAGACTATTTTTATTCTTTGAAACAACGTGATAAAACACATTGCTTCAAAGAGGGGCAAAATGTATACACCTAAAATTGGCTCGGGTCAAATTAAGTAAATATTTTAATATTTATCTTAATTCTCATTTTCTTCTGTCAATTAAATAAATATTGTAAATTTATTTAATTAGGTCATTGTCCCATAATTAAATAAAAGTCATTTTATTTAATTAAATTCCCTAAATTCTTCTAATGTCTAAAGTCCAAAATCCACCTCATCAATCCACCTCATCTCTTCCACCTCACCATGTTGCATATATAATTAAATATTCTTAATATTTAATTAGTTAATATCCTCCATTTTCCAAAATAAATCTTTAATTCAATTATCCTCCACCAAATTAAATATTTAATTCAATGTTCCCCACTAGCCTTCAACAATTGAATATTTAATTCAATTGTTCCCCACTAGCCTTCAACAATTGAATATTTAATTCAATTGTTCCCCACTAACCTTCACCAATGAAATATTTAATTCAATGTTCCCCACTAGCCTTCACCAATTGAATATTTAAATTCAATGTTCCCCACTAGCCTTTGCCAATTGAATATTTAATTCAATTGTCATAATCCACTATTCTCAAATAAAGAATTTTTAATTCATCCATTATGAATTAAAGATTCACAAAAAATGAGAGCCATTGATCTCATCCTTTGATCCTCACCCTCCATTGCCTTTTTAGAAAATCTATAAATAAGACCCTTCTCTAAGCAATTAAGGGGACTTGATTCAGGTATTCTTACCATGTCCAATTTCCTCTAGAGAAACTTCATTTGCACAATCACTATACCCAAAATTCTCTCATTCTTCTCTTCTCAATTCCATTCTCAAGTATCCTTCATTATTGTGTGTTGAAGCTCACATTCAACACAAACAAGTATTCTAAGCCATTCTTCCTTTGTCATCTTCAAACAAGCAAGCAAGCAAGGAAAGCTTCTGAGGGCTTCTCAATCAAGATCAAAACAAGATAGGCAACAATGGAAAACGACAGGTAAAAAGGGTTGTAAGTATATTCTTATTCATCTTGGTTTGATTCCTCTTTGCCTTCAAATTCTATTGATGTTTGGGTTTTTAGGTTTTTCATTGATTTGACTAACTCACATTCTCCCCCTCACACTCACAAATTTCTAATTTTCAAAATCCCAAAGCCTATAACCAAATTCATCAATGTCATACCCAACGAAGGTACACTTTTTTGATTTTAATCCAGCTTGGTTCTATTTTCAGAATCTACATGTCAAATGCTTCACATCCGAAGGTTTTGAGAAAAGAATAACTCATCTTCTTACCTATCCATGCTTCCTCTGGAATACCACAACCCAAAGGAACTGAAGGACCTATGTTAATTAAATATACAGTAATGTCGACAGCCTCTGCCCACATGTTTAAAGGCAGCCCAACATGCAATCTCATGGTCCTTGCACACTCCATTATTGTCCTATTCATGCGCTCAGCCACTCCATTCTCCTATGGAGTCCTTGGAACCGTTTTCTGCCTACGGATTCCATTAAAGGAACAATAATCCTCAAATTCTTTACTGCAATACTCACCACCATTATCAGATCTGAGACATTTTAATCTTTTACCTGTCTCATTCTCAACCAAGCTTCTCTATTTCTTAAATGTTTCAAATATATCAGATTTTTTCCCGAGGAAATAAATCCAAACCTTCTTAGTTGCATCATCGATGAATGTAACATAATACCGAGAGCCACCAAGAGAAGATACATGAGCCGGTCCCCATACATCTGTATGCACAAGCTCCAACTTGTCATCTTTCTTTTGCTTCCCATCCTGGAGAAAACTGACTCTCTTTTATTTTCCATACACACAACTTTCACATAAATCCGTATTCATACATTTTAGACCTGGTAAAACTTTCTTAGAATGAAGTACCTTCATACCTTTTTCACTCATATGCCCAAGTCTGTTATGTCATAGCGTTGTTTCAGAACCTGTAGTAAATGTTTTAGTCTTTTCTTACAAACCTGCAGCAATTGTTCCTGAACCTGTTTGGTTTTTCTCTGCAACAACTAAAGTAGAAGAAACAATATGACCTATACAAAGACATAAGGTGCCTACTTTCACACCTTTTGCTACTATTAAGGCACCTCTTGAAACCTTCCAATTTTTATCACTGAAAGTAACTATGCAACCGTCATCATCTAGCCACCCTGCTGAAATTAAATTCCTACTCAGCCTTGGAATGTGCCTTACCTCTTGTAGTAGCCAATGATTCTCATTCTGCAACTTAATCTTGATTCTTCCCTTTCTAACAATCTAACAGGGTTTGTTATCTCCCAAATAAACCAGCCTAAAATCCCCTTGGACATAATCAAGAAAATAACTTCTATGGGGCGTAGCATGAAATGAGGCCCCTAAATCTAAAACCCATGAATCATTAGCATTATCTAGGGAAAGAATCAAAGCATCATCTTCAGATTTATTACTTACCACATTTGCCTCCTTATTGCCTTCTTGTTTGTCTCCTTCTTTATTCTACCGAGACCAATAATCTTTCTTTAGATGACCTGGTTTCCCACAGTACCAGCAATCCTTCTGTCCTCTGGATTGGGATCTCTTATCCTTTGATTTTCCTCGTGACTTCCCATGACCTGCAGAACCTTCTCCTCTCTCCTTTAGTTTGCCCCTGCTTTCTGCATTCAAAACACTACCTAATGTGGACCCTCCTGAGCTTTTCCATCGCATTTCCTCGCTAAGGATAACACCAACAACATCATCAAATTTTAAAGTGTTTGAACCAGAGACAGAGTTACTTACAACTATTACCAAGTTATTCCAGCTTTCTGGCAAAGAACATAAAACCAAGAGAGCCCTCACCTCTTCGTCAAATTTCACTTTTACAGAAGTTAACTGACTGGTAATTGTATTAAACTCATTTAAATGATCTGTCACAGATCTACCTTCAATCATTTTCAGATTAAACAAACGCTTCATGAGAAATACCTAATTTGAGGCTGAGGGTTTTTCATACAATTTAGCCAAAGCTTTCATCAGTTCACTTGTTGTCTTTGCTTCTGTTATATTGAATGCCATAGATGGTGCCAGGCACAACTGAATGGTTCCCAGTGCCTTTCTATCTAGAAGTTCCCAATCCTCGTCTATCATTCTTGTCAGTTTCTTGGATACTCCTTCCAACGGCCTCCATAAATCCTTCTGATAGAGATAATCTTCCATCTGCATTTTCCATAATTGATAGTTTTGCCCATTGAATTTATCTACCTTCAATTTACCCTCGTCTGCCATTGCTCCCACTTAACCGTGAGACTCCCACTCAACCGTGAGACCTTCCTGCAGACGATAGTCAAACACAACCCGCTCTAATACCACTTTTTATGGATAGCCGGCAGACGATATCAATTAAATGCAAATAAAGATTAAACAAAGGAATAAAAAATTCACAGAAATAATAACAGCGAGAGACAAGTTTTAACATGGTTCACCCAAACTCGGGCTACATCCACCAACAGAGAGTCCAATATTATTATCTAGTAAATCAAACCGATTACAACCAATAATCCTTGCAACTCAATACCACTGCAAAATGCTACAATACATCAATTGAAACCCTAACCCTTAGCTACTTTTATCAAGCCTTATGTCAGTTACAAAGTAGGGTTTTTTTATGTCGGCTAATAAGAAAAAATATCTCCCGACGCCTTAATAAAATAATAAAAAATCATTGGACCTCGCAAGGGGCGCTGCCCCTTGACCCCGTCTTGGGGGCACTGCCCCCAAACCCCCACAAGGGGCGATGCCCCTTGACCCCGTAGGAATTTGGGGGGAAACCGCGCTGATAAAAGTGGGGTAAATTTAACCTCCGAGTCTAATTAGGCTCCATGTAACAACAATCTCCCACTTGGAGATTGATCAGACTCCACACCATATCAGTCCTTTCAACTTAGTTTTTGCAAATCTTACTCTCTCCGGATCTTCAATTTCTTCATATTCAGAGTATTCCTCCAAGTCATTTATCCAGTCAATCAATTCCTCTAGATTCAAATTTTCAGTATAGTTTGGTACTTCCACTCTCGGTCTCTTTCCCATCTTAGAAATAGCTTTCAACATCTTTACCTGATCAGATTCTTCTTCTTCTAGGGCTTCTTCATTTTGGTCAGTTGATTGAATTCATCATCATCACTTTTATCTACATGCTTAGTGTTTAGTCCTCTTCTTCTATATTCTTCTACAACATCCAATCTAACCTTCATTGTTCTCATCATCTCTATCATTTCTTCCAGCAACATTGGCCATAGCAGGTATCCTTCTTAGCGGCATCTCTTCCTAGGATCTGGTGTAACTACCTCAATTTGACGATTTGACTACAAGGTAGCAACTGCCTCACAATCAACGCTCTGTTGACAAACACAAGTAGATTGCCTCAGGTCAGCGATTTGTTCACCACAAGATCTTTCATAATGCCTTTGCTTCCCAAAAGACTCAAAACTTTGCTCTGATACCACTTGATGCAGTCATGGTAGGAGGGTCCAAAGAATGAACTGTCCAAACCATGCAGTAAACACAACGAAAACAACACAAATATAGAACGTAATGGAAGATTCAAATGCTCAATATATCAAACAATCAGAATGATTATATGTCGGCAACATGCGGCTACAATCAAAGGGCTCACAGGCCTACTTTCTGAGTTACAACAGATATGCAAGATATGGCATTGAAGTGCCTTCCATGAAACAAAATTCTCTATGTAATCTATCATAATTACTAACTAACTTCCTAATGCATCCTCAAAGAATCCTCTATGTCACCCACAAGAGGTTACAAACTCCAATGAAAGATGTAACGTGTAGAAACATGTAGGTAGGCCTACAACATTTGGTATTGCTCCACAAATGAATGAGACTTGGTGCAGTCCTCAAGGAAGGTATATCAGGTCCTTATGTGTTGTGTATGATGCTTCATTAGGCTCCGCAAGTCATGGAAGTGCTCTGCAAACCTTCTCCTCTCAACTGTCTACCTGAATGCTTTGCTATGTGAAAGCTGATGATCTTCTTATAGCGACAACTCTTAGGAAACAAATCCAAATCACTTGAAATCTTGATATGATGTAGATGACACTATGTAGATGCTAAGTCTTGCTTCGTAAGCTCTAATATGAAGATGCGATAAAATGCGGTAGAAAATGTTGAACTGCAATTGAAAATGAAAGAAAAGAAAGAATGCAAATGTTTTTGGTTGATGCAAGATTTCTCTGTAACCTAGGATGCTCCTGCATCAACTAAGCATGTAAAAATTAATTATCTATAAATATATTCCATGCATGGACAAATGCCAACTATAATTCTTTCTTGAAACCATAAATTTAAAGAATATTAACAAAAGACAACAATACCATAATTTATCAAGTTTCACTTTTTCATTTAAATTAACAAGTCTAATTACAAGACTACCCTCTTATTCTAAATATACTATACTATGTAAGAGGCTATCTTGATTAGCACATACAATCTTATATATGTAACTAAGGACAACTCCATATGAATGGGTTTTACCATACTAAGACCCACATTTATAAAATGGGGGTTTTCAACCTATCACAACATTATCTACAAACAAAAAACAAGTATAAAGTATGCAAAACTAGAGAAGTAGATATGTTGTGTCCTAAAATTAAAGTCTATGCCAAATGCATATTCTTGAGTCTCAAAATATCTTAATAGTGGGCCAAAATGTGGTTGCTAACCTGCCTACTTGAATCTATATACCTTCATCTCACTAACCACAAAAAATGAACACACATCCACAAGATCAAAGTCTTAAGAATGTAGGGTAATATAGTCATCACAATCTCATAGCAACCATTAACAAAATTATTATCAAGAATAATATCCCTCATGTCATAGATGCAAATCAATTATAGGATTGGTCCACCCATGCATCCTCACTAGAGTCCAGGACCATAATGGGCCCCTTACCAACTCTATTCTCAAAATTAGCTTCTTTTAATTAAACAAGTGCAAGAATTTGACTAAACCCATCTTCTCCACATCCTAAGTTTATAAGCCTTGAGATCAATGTGTAACCTACTAAAAATAGCATTCAACTTTTTCCCTTAGCAGATTGTTTTCCTTGTAGAGACCTTTTTATAGCTTTTATATTTTCTCTAGTAACATGATCACTCCAAACTCAAATTCTTGAGTGTCTCTCTAGATGGAAAGAGTGTTGTTGGAATTAAACATAGTAGCTTGCCTCCAATTAGATGATAAACCTCCTTTATGTTTAATTTCAAATTGGAATAATGAAGATCCTTTATTTTCTTTTAGGACACAATCCATCTAAGAACTTTGATCTAATCTCATTGAAAGTTGAGATGGAAGCCCAATTCGATAACGTGGGGTTCTTGATGCCTTAGGTTAGCATTTTTTTATAAATACTTCATTGCCTACTCTGCATTTACCTTGATGTTCTCATCAATGAACACATCCTCATCCATCAAATGGTTTAGTGTCAAAACATCTAATACCATAATAAGCTTCATCAAAATTCTCTAAGAATCTTCCCTTCACTAAGTAATCATCCTTGAATTCATTGTGCCCCATTTTCATCAATTGGAGATTACACACTTATTCAAGAGCCTTCTAGAGCAAACAATTCCACAATTTTCAAGGTTACTTTCTAATCTAAGCTAGTGCATGGAAGTTATCAAGGAAACAAAAAATTTCTCATCACATCATAATATTAAGTTCAACAAAACTAATATTTTTAAGGAGCTCATTTTTAAGTTCATTAAATTTAGTATGTGATCAAGCATAATGTCCATATATTGTATTAATTGCTATCTCAAAGGGCACAAAGATGTAATATGTGTAACTAAGTTAACAGTCTATGGTCTTCGTATGTGTCAAAGTTAAGTTAACCATTATATAACAAGTCGTATTTTTGTTAGTTAACCATCAAGTTTCAAAGTGCGAAGGTGTACATAAGGGTCCAAGTTAGGTAATATAAGTCTAAGTTAAGTTGAATTTAAACTTATATAATTCATCTTTATTTAATACTTTATTGGATAAGTTTGTCAAAAGATACAAATATGAATGTAATGTAATTAAATATGATTAATATGTTATAAGAGGACATGTCAAAGAGCTCAAGATAGAACAACAAATGGATGAAGAAAGAAGAAAAACTTTGTTATCACAAAGAGAGAAGAACTCTGAGTCGAGATTACTAATGAGGATAGTACTGAGAGTAAAAGCTTAGTTCTTATATCCACAACTAGAAGATAGGATTAGCATTGGTCTAGAGATGTTATCAGAAATGGAAAGTCATCAGTAAATAGAGGTGGCTATCTAACTACTTGTGTGACAACCTATTATATTGAAGACATGAAATCTAATATAACAAGGTTCTTCTCCCTATACCCGCATGGGGCTACAAATTATCTCCTTAATAGTTCCTACTTTTAATATATTGATGCATGTTCCATTACACACATATTGTGTAATTGAAATATATTTGTGTTTAAGGATTTTGCATATATGAAATTGAGTGAAGAAGACAATAATCTATTGTATATGTGAGTAATAATTTATCTTAAATAAAAAAGTAGAACTACTTAATTATGAAAAATAGATAATCACAAAGAATCAATCTCAATTACACAAGTATATGCACAATTTTATCGGATTGGGTGCTAGACAATTTTGGTAATAGATTTTAGTCTCTTGCTAAATTTTGTGTCAAGAGAATCACAAAAATGTGGCAATTTGAGGCCCATGGAATCCCAAAATCCTAAACATAAAATATTATAGTCCATATTATTGTGTTTCTCCCCAAATCTCTATGGGCCTTAAATAAGGTTGTATTTGAACTATGCTTGTGCAATCGAGGTTGATAGAAGGTTTAATTCTATTTTCTCAATATATTGGTCAATATCTCACATTTAGTCATACAAGTTCTAGAGAAAGGAGGCCTTTTCATTTTTCACCATCTTTCAAGTTTGTTAGAGTGGTTCTTTGCCTTTATTCTATGTGAGCATTAATTATTCTTTCCCACCCTAACATTATCCATTTTTGTCCCTTTCAAATTTTTTTAGAGAAAGTGTATAAACCCCAAAATACAAATATTATGAGGGATTTGTCACACTCAAACGGGGAGGGAAATTGCTCATCTCATTTGGTTTCTTGAATTGTTGACCACTTTTGTCACTTTCCATTAGGTGAGAGTAGAAACATTCACAAATAGTTTCCAAGACAAATGTTGGTGCTTGTGGGAGGACTCCTAGTCCCATAGCCTTCTCCAGTATCCATTATAGATTTCCCATTATGGTCTATAGATCCTTATAGCTTCATATTTACCACCAAAAATAAGTATAATTCACACAAAGAGGTGGTGTAAGAGAATGGGAGCACCCATGATTCACTTGTTTTGGTCAAGAATATTAGGAGCTATTATAAATTGAGGAGTATAAAACCCAAATTAGCCTAACTATTCATTTCCAAACAACAAATGCAACATTATTAATTCTTAGATCCACAAAAATAGAGATGGAGAAGGGACTAAAAATCTAGCTTCTGGGTATCATGGAAAGAAAAAAGAACTTTAAGAAACTAAAAGAAGAAATATTCCAATCTAGAATTCATCGTTATTAAGCAAGGTTACAAATTGATAGTAGGAAGAAGGGTATCATGAAAAACCCTAATCATCATAGTTCAACATTTTGTTATGCTTATGATAGTCTATTTAATTAGAGTTGCGCTCGTAATGAATGTGTATAGATGGAAAGCTTGAGCACAATTCCCTTAACCTCAAACAATCTTTGGATTTAAGATAGCTCATCTATTCTAACACTATCTAAAATTCTTGGGTGAGAAGAAATGTAGCAAATAGAATAAAAAAAGAAATTAAAAAAAATGCATCAAAATATTGTTAGGTTACTTCCAAAGGAACAATGCACAAAATAATTAGAAATTTAGACATTCATTAATAAAATACAATAAATTGTTTATTTTAGAGGTAAGAAATTTAACTCTAATGAAGTTAACATCCACATAAAACTTGAGATTGAGGAAAATTTGAAAAAGTCATAGAATATCTATTAAATGCTTTTAAAAATACATAGTAACACAACTCGTGGAGGGCAAGATTGAGCTCTTCCCCTATGCAAGGGGTTTCTTCATTATGACTTTTGTGATCCCTAAGGAGTTAGATATTGTGCTTAATGGTAGGGTTTAGTTGTGGGGAGTGCACTCCCTCTCCATCAAACCATGGTCCATCTCCTTCAACCCACTCATTGAACTACTCAACATCAAACCAATCTGAGTTAGGCTTCCCACTCTTGTTTTGGGAAGATTCATGTTGTGAGGACATCAATAATGCAGTTGGCCTCTTTTTGATGGTTGACTCCACTACCTCATCATGGGACACTCTATGTTTTCCCTATCTTGGTTGACATTGACATCTCGAAACCCCTTCATGGAGATGTTGTTTTGAAAGTGGGGGAATGGTCTTGGATGCAACAACTAGATTATGAAGGCCTTCCCTTCAAATGCAGATGGTGCTTTGCTATGAGTCACCTAGCCTTCATTTATCCCCACTCTCATCGCAAGGGTGTAGTTACATGGTGGAAGAATGCTCTTGATGATCACTTAATGATCAATGCTTTTGACCCTTTGGTGGATGTACCCAGGATGATGAACCCTCTCAAGATGTTGAGTCCCCTACGCCTGTCCCCCCTGCACCTATGGGGGTGCTAGTAGGTGTGGTTGTGGTGAGTCCCTCGATCCCTCCCAAAACTTATCTCCTAGATCAAGCTCCGATGGTTGTTTCCCCCTCCATGTCGGGTGGTGTGGAGTTCCCAGCTCCAGTTCTTCTAGCTTCTGGATCAAGTTAGTCCCCCTCCTTGTGTGATCTATCTTTGGTTGAGGAGTTAATTGAGGATTCCATCCTTCCTCCTCGATCTGAGGATTTGGACTCGAGGATTCCTTGGATGGTTGTTCAAAGAAGAAAGGACTTCCTAAATCTGTCTCTTCTTCACACCCTCGGGTCAAGGGAGTAAGATTTGCTAGATCAAGATCTAGACTTGTCTAGATCTCGATATTTTGTTTTGTTGTATCGCAACAGGGATGTCATCTTTGTACTGTTTGTTCCATATCTCATGGTACTTGTTTCATCTGCTTTTGGTTGTTTTGTAAAAGGGTCCAAGACCTTTCAAAAATCCCTTTTTTATCTATATCAAAAACACAACTTTCCAAATATTAGAAACTTGCTAAATACAAATATAAAACAACTACTTAAGCAAAACAAAATCACAATCGAAAGCAAACTCTTATGAAAGATGTCTTATTTTTTTTTATTTTTGTATTAAGGGTAAAAGGTAGGGTTTTTGAAAGGGCCCTAACCCTTTTGTACAAAGTAAGAAAGATATATCAATAAAGTATAGTCAACATCAAGGAGCAACATGTGGCAAGCAGTAAAAAGACATTACAAAATGTCAGCAAGCCATTAACACCACTACCCAAGGCGCTGAACACAAGAAGCAAAGGGCATACAACCCATGGACAACAAAGAACCAACCATATCAAGGTAGTTTGAAACCAAAACATTCCAAAGAGCCCTAAATAACCTCTCCTTCCAACGGGTCCTTAAAACAAATTTATTTCATGTCTGATATCCCTAATTTAATGGCCTCCCTTGAGGTGGAAGGCACAAAGGACTAAGCTTCTCTCTCTATTCCATCAACCTTTCTTTACCTACAAACAAATCAAACAAATACAAATTCTTCATTATTGAAAGGACCTTCAAAATCTATCATAATCATCATTCTCTTCAACAATACACTTTTGTTTACCAAAATACCTTTTCTAAAATAAAAAGCACCAAAATAATAAAATTAGAAGTTTCTAAAATGTTTTTAAATCAATAATCTTACTTTTTGAATGTAAAAACTTGGTTTTGAGGTCTAGGAACCTATTAAAAATCAGAGTCAAACTCTCTAATGCAGATCAATTAGACTGCCTACCGACTTCTATCTTAATACTATTGCTATACTGCTACTGACATTAACCACCAACATAAACATTGTATAATGTAGAGCATCAGCGCCATTAACAGGTAATAATCTTACCTTTTCATCCACAAAGAAATAAGGGAGAGGGGCCAATAGCCGCCCACCCTAACTTCACGCACGTCAAGCACATAGCTAGACATATCGAATTTTGACAATTTTTTTTTGGTTTTTTCGTATGCGGCCGAAGAGCTTAAAGCTATTCTTTCGGCTTCTTGGCACTTATACATTTCCCTGTAGGACGTGTTATGTGCACATGGGTTGAAAAATCGTCATTTCAACATGTCGCCCCATACATCCGCATCGATGTGCCGGTAATCGCTTGCCAGCACATTTGTACACTTGTCTTAATTTCATTGGTTAATTTACAAATGTATTGGTGCATTTGTGAACATGTACAAATGTTGTGAACATGTATTGGTGCATTTGTGTTAATTTATTTGGTTGGTATTTTACATGTATTGGTTCTTTTTAAAAATTTAATTAGGGGGTCAAGTGATTAAAAACATAGCGGTTATTGGGGCGTGGGCGGCAAGTAGCCTCTCTCCCTTATTATGTCTTTTTTAATCAAAAATATTCTTATAACTTTTTAATTTTTTCACATAAACTATATTTTTTTATTAGAGATATTTAATACTTACTTTTATAATAAAGTTGATTTAATTACTTCATTATTTTTTAGATAAGTTAACATGCATTCAACATGCATGATTGTGACTTCACTACGAATCCTATATAGAGGTGAATGCATCGCAATTGGTAAAATTCATGAAGTTCTTTTTGGTCTTTGTGAATCATGTTCTATTAAAATCACGCGTTGGTTATACTCTGAAAAGACCAGAATCATGTTCTGTGAAAATTGTGCGTCGTTTATACTCTGAAAATCGCTTTTTTTAAAGGAAAGGTCGGAGTAAGAAAAACCCACGATATCTACTCAGGCGATTGCTTTTCCAAATCGCGTGTTATTTTCAGGCGATTCTTTTTCTAAATCGTGCCTCCCAGCTAATACTCCTAAAATCGTGATTTTCCAATCGCGTTTTCTAATGGATTTCCGAAGAAATCGCGTCCCTTTTCATCATTTTTTGGGACTGTTTTGGCAGGCCACGATCAGAAACAAAAATATCTTGAAGCTGTTGGGCGATTTTTAAACAAAATCATGGGTTCATAAATGTTTTTGGCGACGTCTAGGGCACATCAGGATTGGCGTCTAAGGGGTTTAGCTAAAATAAACCCATGGCTAGGGCAGTTTCTATCCTTGCAAATAAAATCCAACAGCTAGGGTTTCTAATGAAAGTTTTTCAATATTTTTTCAATCTTTTAATATCCAAGTAGGGCACAAATTTCAAGGCAGTTTGTTGAAAGATTGTGCTAAAGCTGTTTGTGGAAAGAGTTTGCAAGTTCATTGAGTGATCTTGTTTATTTTCTGGTAATGGAATTTCCATTGGATAAATATCCCAGTGTTAACTTTTATACTTGGAAAGTTAAAATCCAAATGCAACTAATGCACAAAAATCTATGGGGAATCATAAAGGTGCATCCCTAAGGTACTAAAGTAGAGATGATAAAGCCAAAGCGATTATTGGTCTTGCTCTTTCCGTCACATCATATAGATCTCGTAAAATCATCTAAGGAAATTTGGGAAAATTTGAACAAGTTGTTTGGAGCAAAAGTGGTTAATGCTAAATTTTGTTTAAAGCTTCAGCTTTTCAAGTTCAAAATGACAGTCACTATGTCAAGCCACGTAAACAATCTAAGATCTATTCTTCAACAACTAGTAAAAGTCAGTGCTACAGTGGATCTCGTAAAATCATCTAAGGAAATTTGAGAAAATTTGAACAAATTGTTTGGAGCAAAAGTGGTTAATGCTAAAATTTCTTTAAAGTTTCAACTTTTCAAGTTCAAAATGACAGAAGGAGTCGCTATGTCAAGCCACGTAAACAATCTAAGATCTCTTCTTGGACAACTAGTAAAGTCAGTGCTACAATGGATGATGAAGATGCTAAAACCATTTTATTGAACAATTTGCCTTCAAAATTTAGCAATGTCATCTTTACTCTTAGTCAACTTTCTACTAAAACTCTGGAAGATATGATTTCAGCGCTCATAGCTGAAGAAAAGAGGACTATTGTAGAGGATACAAAAGATGGACCTCAAACTGAGGTAGCATTGTATTTAAGTTGTAGAATATCAGATAAGGACAAAAGGGGGACAGAATGCTATTATTGCAAGAAAATGGGTCACACAACTTTAAACTGTAGAGATCGGGGAATTGATGTTCTCAAGGGAAAGATCAGAGAAGCTAATGTAGCCATTGTTAAAGATCCTCTAGATATTGATAATGGTGGAGAAGGTGGAGAAGTTGCTTTTTATGCATTCTAAAAAAGCCCAGTTATTTGAAAACAGGAAGGAAACCAGTGTAGTTGAAGCTTGGTATTGATGGTTGCTTAGCTAGCTTGGGAGTCTGTGGATCTGGGGAGTCATACCCTTATGAGGGTCATGAGACAACATGATGGAGCTCTGTGAGTGTAGCTCAACATGGATTGTCCAATGATTTGGGGGATTCTTGATTTGGATGTTTGGGGAGGTGGTAATCCGAGAACTCAAGAATTCAACTCGGGAGCTATGCCTTTACGAGGGTTACGAGGCAGCTTGATGGAGGTCTACCTGGTTGAAGAACTATTTTTAGAAAGCTTCTAAAGAATTTATGATTCTGAGTGTTTTTAGTTTGCTTGTGTTAGTTTATTTTGTTTTAAGTACAATAAGTCCTAAGAAGAGGTATTAGAGATATTTAATACTTACTTTTATAATAAAGTTGTTTTAATTACTTAAAATAGATTAGTCTATTTTACTATTAGTTTATTATTTTTAGATAAGTTAACATGCATTTGACATGCATGATTGTGACTTCACTACAAATCCTATATAGAGGTGAATGACTTTGTAATCGCTGCATTGAATGCAATAGATATTTTTTTATTTTATTTCATTTTTCGAAACACTTTAAGTGTTACTTTTTTAATGGAAACAACTGAATATATGCGTGTGTGCGCGCACACACGCATGTATGCATGTGTCGTATATGTGTCTCTGTGTGTGCACATGTGTACACCTTTTAACAAAGAGTATAACAAAGTAAAACTTTAATAAAATAAAACCTCTTTAACGTTTTATTTTATATTACTTTATGCTCCCTATTTTAATTAAAGTGCTATCTAACATGATATTAAATTACAATAGCATAAGGCAAACCATTTAGCTCTTAAAATTATGTTTTAGCACGGCCAACTTATGTGTCTCTCTATCCATTGTAGGGGCCAAGGGGTGGGAGGATAGGAAGAGACATAAAAAGAGTCGGTCGTGCTAAAACATAATTTTATGCAATTTTAGGAAAATAGAGGGCCAAGGGTTGAGTGGGATAAGTTACTTGGGAGGAACCCTATGTGTCTCTCTATCCATTGTAGGGGCCAAGGGGTGGGAGGATAGGAAGAGACATAAAAAGAGTCGGTCGTGCTAAAACATAATTTTATGCAATTTTAGGAAAATAGAGGGCCAAGGATTGAGTGGGATAAGTTACTTGGGAGGAACCCTATATAAAAGAGAGAAAAAGAAAGATGGGAGAGATCTAGGATAGTGGAAGAGGGAGAGAAAAAAAGAAAGATGAGAGAGATCTAGGATAGTGGAAGGGAGGGGCAGAGAAAAAAAAAATCGTATACTGAAGTTCCAAATTCAACGAATGCTTTGCCACCCGATTACTAGCTCTTTTGATGTACACATAATTTGACAGTGCAATCTTTAATCCAATGTCTTAAATTTCTTTAGTGATTTTACTCAGTGGCCAATGCTTGCATCTGTCCATAAACTGAATAAATTATTGGATTGGTGTCCCCTCCAACTATAAATATCAGCCATCTTTTCCCTTTTACAATTTCCAGTCCTCTCCAAAATGCCTTGGCCTGAGCCACATATTAGAAGCCTTCCCTAGAGCTTTGTACTAGAGGAGAACTATATTTAAGCTCTCTCTGAAAATCCAATCAACGTTGGCATTTCCTAGGTTCCCTTTTAAGGCCCCATCAAAGTTGAGCTTTAACATATTCACCATTGGTGCTTCCCATCCAGTTTCACTTCCTTCTTTTCTACTTCTTCCAACTTTTCACAGGCACATAATCTACATTAATGGGTTCAAGTGAATCATTTATTTTTACCTTCTTTCACCACTGGTTTACATTGAACATGCACTAACATACACTTAAACTAGGCATTGAGAGTGGGAAATCAATTATTGGCTGAATCCGGGAAAAAAATCCTGTCAGTTAGTTTATCTATATCTAGTACCTCCATAATTTTGTTATTGCTCAGTCCATCTAGGGTAAAATTTACTTTACAATAGAGTTATCAATCCAGCCTTTCCATGTATTTACTCATCAATGACCTTAGAATGCCTTCCATTTTTAATAAAACACAACTATGCAACAACATATAGAAAACCAAAACCTAAAATTCACATATATAATCTATTCAATCCTCAACCCCAATCCTATAACGTCTTACAAGTTGAATTTGTTTACTTTTGCAAAACTGAATAGCATATTTTCCCCATTTTGGATACAGTCAACCTTTCTAATTTTTAACTGACATTTTCATAGTTGGATTAATCAAGCATCATGGAGAGAAAACTCTTGCAGAACTAACATACTTTTCACACAAAGTTCACTGTTTATGAAGAATTGAAGCAATGGCAATCATGAAGCATTCAAATTAAATCAGACCTTTTGAGCAAAGTGAAGATTCTCCCCTGTGAGTAAAGCAATTTAAAAAAAAAAATTGATATGAATTTCCAGGCTGTATGAAACCCCTAAAAGGTCAAAACATTGCAAAGAAAATCTCCAATACTAAATACATAAAAGGAATTAAAGCATTGATATTACATCGATTGTAGTACCATAAAACTTATTTAAGGCATTGCCATTACATCGATTGTATTGTTACATGATTACTATAGGTAGAACTCAATCACCTTTTATACTTGATTTTGAATTAGTCATGCATCTCGTCATTTTTGTTGGAAGATGGTTTCAACTGCCTATTTCAATTTTCTTCTTGTTGGCAGCTCCTAGAAATGCTCCAAGGTGCTTTAACCATGCAGCATGGACTCCCTAAGAATTTGTTGCCAAATTTATGATGTATCACCAGCACTTGTACTCGGAATAGAAACCTAGTAACAAACTCACTACTAAACCAAGGCCCTGTATACGATTGTGTACTTAAACATGTAATGTGAAATTCAATCACCATACATGATTACATTTTCATATTTGCGTGCCTTTTGAATTCAATGTTACACATATTAGGTTTTAATGCCACATACAACCTGACTGAAAATTTCTGTGTTATGTTATACAAGACGGTTCAGCACTATTATTACCATGCAGAAAAAATGTACCATGGAGATCGACAAAATTGACATGAGATTTTACACGCATGTTTTCCTTATAAATTGAATTCAATTTTTTATTTTCCTGCTGCATTGATTACACAAATGTAGAACTGCTAAGAGTATTGACAACGTAAAATTCCAACTCCTCTCCAATCTAATCTATATATTTATCAACAAGGCTCTACATTATCATAGCAACTCCTTGTTTTTTTATTTAGGGGGATCACCAAAAAAATACACCTTTTCTAAGTCGATATCAATGGGAACTCCATAATGCCATTTTAGCATGGACCCTTTTTCTTGAGATGATGCTGACAAACTCTAGCCTGCCCCGTTTATAAGATGACACCCATGTCACTCGGATAAATTTGTATTATTTGGTTATTTTGTTGTTTGATGTGATACCTATAATGCAATGTACATGTACTATTCAAGGCAGTGCCACAGCAGCTGATACAACTCAAACCTACAAGAGATGCAGCACACTAAAAGAAACAAGGTCATTGTTTTCAATGCAACCTTTGCACTGCAGATCTGAAGAAACTCAGCTGGTTCATATTGAACCTTTCTGTCAAGGAATGCATAGATCGCTTTGCAGGCCCAAAAAGGAATAAAATGTCAAAAATGTCCATGATTGACAAGAAACAATGATATAACTTAAAATGCATTTGATGATTTTGTTTTAACTTTAACCTATACAAGCAGCTAGATGTGCAGATTGTTTCCACATAAAAAAATAATGACCCCGTAATTATTTAAGGAAGTTTTATAATCTCAGGATTTGTCCATGTCTGGCTTCTGTGGCTGTGAAACACAATTCAGTTACCAATCTGATAATACCACATTTTGCGATTAGCAATCCCATGAAAGCCATGGCTGACTAGTTAGTACATTCTAGCCCAATGAAATTCACTCTGGCTCTAAAAACATTATCTACCATTTATGATCTCCCCTCAGGCTATAAGCAGTTTGGAGGCCTGAAACAAGATTTTCTTGTGATAATGCAGTAAGAGCTTTCTGTTGATTTTACTTGACAGTCTTGTAAATGTCCCATGGAGCAGCTAGATGTAAGTTACCAGACCTGTACAACACATGAAAGAAAACAAAGTACAAATGATTAAAGTGGAGAAACGGAAATGGCAAGAGATCTGAAGACTAAAATTTGTTCAAATATGCTTAAAAAGTATGGTTCAGCTTCAAACAATATATGACAAGCATCAGTCCAAAGGTCGATCATGTCAGAAATCTTAAAAGTGGCCTTAACGTTTTGTTGTCTAGGTGTGCTTAAGTTAATTTGTAGTCACAGAATTTTAAAAATTGATCAATTACAGATCCAGACAGAAAGCATTCACATATTTCAGGTCAATTATGCCTCTTACACAATTCAGTTACCAATCTGATAATACCGCATTTTACGATTAGCAATCCCATGAAAGCCATGGCTGACTAGTTACTACATTCTTGCCCAATGAAATCCACTCTGGCTTTAAAAACATTATCTACAATTGATGATCTCACCTCAGGCTATAAGAAGTTTGGAGGCCTGAAACAAGATTTTCTTGTGATAATGCAGTAAGAGCTTTCTGTTGAGTTTACTTGACAGTCTTGTAAATGTTCCATGGAGCAGCTAGATTAAGTTACCAGACCTGTACAACACATGCAAGAAAACAAATCACAAATGATGAAAGTGGAGAAACGGAAATGGCAAGAGATCCAAAGACTAAAATTTTGTTCAAATATGCTTAAAAAGTATCGTTCAGCTTCAAACAATATATGACAAGCATCAGTCCAAAGGTCAATCATGTCAGAAATCTAAAAAGTGGCCTTAACATTTTTTGGTCTAGGTGTGCTTAAGTTAATTTGTAGTCACAGAATTTTGGAAATTGATCAATTACATATCCAGACAGAAAGCATTCACATATTTCAGGTCAATTATGCCTCTTATTGCATAGATTGCTAACAAAAGGAAAGTATGTTATACATCTCAATTTCCAATGATTCTGGGATCTATGAACTTTCCAATGTGGGAAGAATAGCATGTGGCTGACTCTATTCTTGCTTTGCATGCATTTAATCATGTCAGCATATGAGATGCTCCTGGCTCAACTATTTCACTTTGGGAATCATGATTATTATTTAACAAGCTGCCAAATGCTTGCTTACTAATTAAATTATATAAGTAAATATTAAATATGAAAAGAGGCATCTTATGCATGTAACGGCAATTTCAAGCAACCCAGAGAAAAAAACTATCGGGTAAATAGAACCAGGAACACAATCAATTTAATTGAATGTAACTCGTTGACAAAACTTTGATTGTTCAATTATTTTTCATACCGTCAAACTTTCATTTAAATACATGCTCCACTTTCCTTATGATGACAGTAGATTCAAACACACAATTCAATTTCCTTATGTCAAAATTAGATTAATTAAGGTATGGTTTACTTAACATAACATACTTAACAGTGATTCTATTTTCAAATGCTTCCCATTACCTTCATTTATCACCTCATCTATGGTGGCTCTGATATAGATACACATATAATAGGAAAATTGCCTTCAATACATCAAGAATGAAGTTAAAAGTGCACAAGGTAGGAAAATTGCCTTCACTACTAGTGTTTAAGTCCAAGATTATTGGTATTTGATGTGTCAGAAGAAGAAGAATGATCTGAGCTGCGTATGATCTTTTGCTGAACCAATTGTACATGGTTTATGTCATAACATAATAAGTTTGCATGTTTTAGACCACATCTATCATACATCAGATCTTCTAATTGTAACAAAACCAGAGAATTTGTTTGAATTGAAACATGCAAATCCAAACCCTTCTGTAGAAAAAATCCACTTTTTCTGAAGTAATCTTTTATAATTTATTATAACTGTTCAACACAAATTTATATTCAGTAGAACATTACTCTTCTGCAACTTACAATATGGAAATCCATTGAAATCAAACTCAAAAGCATGGTGTGTCCTTGCTCAATAATATAGATTGTATTTTGTTTTATACAAAACCAACCTTGATGCCTGTTCTACAGAATAATATCCTTACTTATTGATAGTTTCTTTTATAATTCCATTACCTTTGCAGGGTTGTGTAATCAGTTTCCATTGAATTTCTAATGGGTATGTAAATCCTCATTCTCAATATTAAAAATTCTTTAAGAAAAATGTAATTTGCAACTAAAAAGTATGACCTCTCTAGAATCTACTTATAACTCAGGAGCCTACATACCTGCAACCTGTGAGATTTACATCAATTATAGTCCAACTCTACAATGCAAGCGAACAATCCATCCTTGCATGCCTTCCATTGTATAGTTCTCAAAACATGGCTGGTCTTAAATGGCTCGTGGATAACTAAAACTTCCATAATCTATAAGCATTTGCTATTGCATTTTCCTTTACCTTTAAATAAAAAAATAAAAAACCTGAAATTATTCTCCATCCATTGTCATTCAAATGGCTCTTGTAATCCAACATAAATGAATCAATTGCTTTAAATTATACGAGTTAATCTATGGGTTTATACATCACACCCTTCTTTCATACCAGACATGAGCTGGATATTTGCACAAACAAAACAAACAAGTTTCTCCAGCAAATAAATTCTGTTCATCCTGATGAACCTTTTTTTGTGTAGTCAAAGTAAAAGAATTCAATTTAAAGTAAAAAGTTCAAGGAAAAAATCAACTCCCTGGATTTTGGGTCATGCAGAATGGGCATGTATTTGAAAGGATTTGGATAACTATTCTCCAACAGATTATCCACCATAAAAGAACAATTCCATAAAGTATTGTCCAAGCTAAAAACAATGAACCTTCTCTACACTTAGAAACTATTTTTAGACTTGCATCGTATCATCATAGAGTTAATGCTTCATCAGAACAATGTCAGGAGCATATGGCAACTGTTTCCTATAACTCGCTACACTACCAAGAATTCTAACAGAATAGAATTGTAATCACATACCATGAACAACGAGCATAGTACAAACAAACATAAAAAACAAGAGCATTACTGCATAGGTAGTGTACAGTACAAATCTTGTTTTTGGTACAACGAGGACCTTTCACAACAGTGAGCTTACCCTGACATTCGACTTGCTATTTGTAAGACCAATGGTTGTCAGTTAAGACACAACTGCCAACCCAATCACTCGTAACTAAAAAATTGAAGTATACTACTTAAGCCAACAATACATTAACTGACAACATAACCAAGTTGACTAAAAAACAAGTACTTTAATGTGAACAGAACACTATGGTCTATATTTATTCATTACTGAAATAAGATAATAAGAGTCCCTTCCAACACAACACAGAACAATAGCAAGAAGCAGCTTCAACAAGATTAAGACGCAAGAGATGGAAAAGAAGACATTCCTGGAGGAATGGCGGCTCCAGTATATTGTGAACTTTAAGAGTTTGACCCAATTAATTTCAGCTGCTTCACTTCAGCTAGAAGTGCATACACCTCTTCAGTGCATTTCAGTAATTTCTTGCTCTGTGGAACATTTTTCCATATATGTGGCCTCTTTTAGTTTACGCTTCAAGTGGCTAATATCAGATGCCACTCTCTCTATCTCACCCACCATAGCCTTCAACTAGTCAACTCACTATATACTGGGAGAGTAGCTCTTGGAAGCGTGTACACTGCTCCTCCAACTCACCATGCAAAGCCTCATTGGCAAGTGTGACTTTAGCTTCCTCTTTTTTGAGGCCAAATTGTTCACACAAAGTGGATTACAGCATCAAATATTAATATCTAACGTGGTGTTCAATATGTAAAGCCTCAAACACACAGAAGATAGGCAGAGCAACAATGGGATGAGTCGTGGTGGGTAGCCACTGCTAGGATATTTCAGGTGTGTTCTGCTCCAGCCACCCATGGTTCACAAAAATTCTAAGTTGCCTGTTCTGGTACGCAGGTTCAAGGTTTGGGTATGCCAGTATGGCAAAAAATTCCCCAGGTACGGATACAGGTTCGTGTGTGTGTGTGTATTGGTATAATCTATACTGGTGGTTCTAAATTTCTAATAATCTATAGGTTATTGGTATATTAAATCAATTATTGGTATAACGTATAGAATCAGAATTTTAATTTATTGGTATAATCATAAATCAATCCAATGTGGGCTTAAGACAGAAGCTTGAGCAGGAGTGGGAGCGAGACCATGAACAAAAGGGGAGCTTAGAAGCAACTGCGATCCGGCACTCACCATATCCTATCTGTATAACTGCAAGCATTCCTCAAAAGCGGAGATGAGATTGTTGATATTCCCTAAATATAATCGTAAATACCAGCTTTGTCAATAATCTGTTGCAGACATTCTAAAGTTGGCGATCTATAAATCATTGAGAAGGATTTAACAATGTTGTATCGATTAAGAAACACATTGCAGAAACATTGAATGAGAGCCCTCATTTGCGATTCTGGGCTGGACCCTAAGTGAACCCAAGGCCATACCAGATCCGAACCTATATCAGAACCATATTTTTGCAATACACAGGCCTATATAGGTGAACCTAATAACATAGCAAAAATGCAAACATACAAGTTTATGCATACAATATGCTTCATCAGAATGAAAGGGTCATGAGTATGCCAAACAACTAAATCTAAGTCCATTGTGTTTGCAATATCAAGCATGACCCATGTGTTGGAAATATTGTCATTGATGTCAAAGGCATATGGTAACAATATTGTCATTGATGTCAAAGAGACCGTTGTGGAGATTGTTGGATTAGTTGTCCAAGAATCATTTATGTCAAAGGAAATTGAAGGACAAAGTAATAATGTTGAGGAAGAAGATGCATGAAATCGTCTAATGGCCAAAGGCCACAAATCGCCTCATCAAGATTGTCAAAGAATGGCTAAGGAAGATCTAAACTCATGTTTAATATTGGTGGCCGACTATGCAAGAGAAATATATTACATTCATGCTGGCTGATCGGCATTGGAGAATAAACATTGTTATTGTGAATATTGTTACATCCCCTTCTTCTGAACAATGAAACATTCATTATGTTGTTAGTTGTGTATAACTGCTTTCATGTGAATATGAAATTTATTCGTTGGATAATGTGTATAATTATGTGAGAATGATTTTCTTTTATATATGAATATTTTTCACTTATATGTGAGAATGAATGTATGCATGGATATAATATATATATTAATGTTCATATCAAGGAAATGATTTAACCTCCATTAATTGTCGAAGTGTTTGCAGGATAAATCAATTGACAAGGAAAACGGGATATCAATAGGGAGAGGTGTGGTTACGAGAATCGAAAAACAACAATATTGCCTAAGTCTAGACAACTATATCATTGTACCCTTGGCCAAGGCACATACATATACGTATATATTTCAGGTTGGTAAGAATTATTTTCCTTATGTATATTAAATAAAATATATTTCGCTCACCTCATGAGGAGCGCTTGGTGGTGTGCAAGCTGGAGTCTTGATGTGTAACTCCTCCACTCCGTCCGCACGCAAGAAGGAAACGTTCCTTCTTGCATGCGGACGGGAGAAAGAGGGGGCATGCCTATATTTGTTGGCGTTCATCCTTTTCATCGTCATTTTTACTCAATCTTTTGAAGCAGCATTTGCATTATTAGTAAGCTATTCTATGAACATTGATTTGCATTCTTTTGAGTGTCCTCGTCACCGTAACTCAAATCCGAACCATCTACTTCTTGTGCGTGAGCTACATTTCTTTTCTTACTTTGTCGCAAGTAAGAATCAATATCATAGGAGCAGCCGTAAGAACCAGTCCGTCAATCAAGATTTGTCTTTGCAGTCGCATATTCCTCTGCCTCGACTTGTAAAAGCTTTTTCAGGCAAGACAATAGTTCCTTTCATTATACTATAGTTTATCATGCAATGGATAGAAATACATTATTTTGAATAGCCGTAGCTGACCAAGATTACCAATTAATTCTGTCATTCTGTATTTTCTATTTTGTGATTCATGAACGACCTCCTGAATCCGTATGTGTCTTTCAAATACCAAATCTTTTGAATCTGCAAAAGTATTTTTCTTTATACCTATATAAATACTTACATCTACTTATATATTTACAGTCTTATTGAGAAATTTGACTTCAGTCACTGAGTTAAAGGATACCTTTCTGTCTAAATGTTCTTATGTCGTATCTCTTATGAATCTGTAAGTATGTCAAGTGGATTATACATGATTTTCATCCAAACCTGTAACCAAAAAGAAACATAAGAAATAATGTCAATGCCGAGCAAGGGTGAGAATGCTGACGACACAGTAGTGTCAGATAATTATTAGAAATCTTTGGCCAGGGTTACGATGCAATATAGGCATCTGTTAGCTATCAAGTACCAGATATACCACTGGTCAGAGTGATCTTTCCAGTTAGGAGGTACCTTTAGGGAAAAGATCGATCAGGAGGTATAAGTTCTTGACACCAGGCTCAGAGGCATATTGTTGTAATTAGAGTCCTCGCTAATCACCCTCATGAAGGGTCGGGTTTCTTCAGTTCAAGAAGCACAGGAGACCAGTTGGTCTTGGTTGGGTGGATAAAGCCCTTGTTGATATTCCTTTTTCCAGAATCCAGAGGAGGATCTTACAAACAAATCAGTAGGAAACTATTCAAGTTGTACTTTTCTTAATCTCTCTTCCTATCTTAATATTTGAATTTTATTGGAAAAAGATAGTTAATCAAAAGTTAGTTTATTCTTGGTTATATGTATTCTGTTAGAAAAGATTATTTCAGCTGAAAATGAAAGTTAGTTGAAATTTGAATCCTATTGCATTTGATACTATTTTCATAATAGTTAGTTAATCTTTCCGCTGAAATTTTGTTGTTAGATGTAAGTTTATAATTTTGTTAGATAAGAGTGGGTGTTACATATGGTATCAGAGCTACTAGGTTCCACATTGAACCTTGGGGCTCATCATGCTTAGAACATTGAAAATAGTTATTGATGTTTTCTTCAGGATGTTACTAATAAGAAAAACACCCCAGAAAAAGATTCGTGACCCTGTATCTATTCGACTATGGAAGATCAGACTTCGTTATGATTATTCAAGTTGTTCTCCTCCAGCAGATTCGGAAACGATAGCAGAAGCTCTGAAAAGACTTCGGAAGGAGAGAAGAAAATGGTTAGTCTCTAGAAAAGAGAAGGTGAAGTCCGCCATAATTGCAAACATAAACAAGACCAAATCTAAACTAGAAACATTTGAAGGAGATCGAGTTCCGACTCCTAGATATAGACTTATCCCATTTTCAGAATTTAGTGATCAGGAGGAACCTATCACTGATAATGAAAAAGATTCAAAAACTAATCACAGAAAGTGATGACCATTTTGTATTGAATTGAAATAAATCTATCACAGGGAGTGATGGAAATTTTGTAATATGCAATAAATCTATCACAGGGAGTGAGTCTTTTTCTTCAAATAAATTAAATTTTTTGTGAGCTATTTGTATTTGACTTGAGTTTAAAAATAATTTTATGCATAAAGGAAGACTCCTTAATTCATTGTGAAAACTACTAAATGACAACAAACAATAACCAAAAACTAATTAAAACTCTTAATTTCTTCAAGAACTTCATTGGAATGGAAAATTTTGGAAATGAGTTTAGAGAGGACAATAGCTCCATGGATAAACTAGATCAGATATTGAGTATGATGAAAGCAATTCAGGGAAGATTAGCCCACCTAGAGAAAAAGGTAGAAGGGCAATCTGAAGCTAGAGATGAAAGGTCTAAAAATCAAAGTGACCAGCATGAAGATAACTCAAACATTAAGTATAGGATACAAGAGAAGTAGATTGGCCGATGAGTTAGCCAAATATATGAAAAAGATAAAACCTCCTAAGTTCGAAGGCTCTACTTAGGGAGATGCCGCGGAGGCATGGCTGACGGAAATGGAAAAGTATTTTGGGCTTTGAGATTATTCGGATAACTCTAAAGCAACATGGGCAGCCTACCAGTTGGCAGGAGAAGTTGCCACATGGTGGGAAAACAAAAGGGCTGAAATGGGATTGGCAATGGCTGATGTGTCATGGGATCAATTTGTGAGGATATTACGCCAAAGATGGCTTCCACAGTTATTTTATGATAAAAAACTGTTAGATTTTGAAAACCTCAGGCAGGGCCCTGTTGATGATTGTTTTTAGACAAGTCAACAATAGAGTAAAACACTAGAGTATCCCACTCTCTCTTGAATAAAGCTCTTCAAAGGCTAAACTATGTGATCCAATGAAGTAACTCCAAGGTTCCTTTTTATGATTTATGATGGGTTAACTCAGTGATTACATGTGATCTTGCTGATAATCACAAAAGGACTTACATCAGACTCTTTTTCATACTTGTTTAGCTTATTCCTCCTTTCAGTGTGGATGATGTATATACAAGGTTTCAATGATAAAGAAAGTAAAAAGATAAAGGTTTGGAAAGACTAATCTAAGGTCAATGAAGCAATGATGATGCTTGAATAGACAAACTCCTAAATAAACCTAACTCCACTTCGCCAAGGATGCCTACAACTACATGAAGTTGGTGCAATCTCCTAAGGTTACGCGAATGGTTTTCAAATCATGAAGGCTCATATAAACACCCATCGGATGGCGCAACTCAAACAAGCGTCCACAATCGAACTTATGCAAATTAAGCTCAGATTAGCTTTACACAACACTTCACCAGTGATGAATGTTAAAAGCATGAGCTAGGAGTTGATCAAATATTCAACACATACATATATTACATCAATGAACTGCTAATCTACTTCTAATCTACTTTGAAACATCTCTTCATTCAATTCAAGGTACAAGAAACCATGTGATTCCACAAGACAAGACTTAAACACCAAGTGAACTCCAATGTCCTTGCATTAATCTTGAGAAATGTTTACAACAACTTCAAGTCCTCTCAGAGAATTTCGAGTCTCTTCTACTCTACTCCTACTTGCCTACTGACTACTGAATTACAAATGAGGCAACAAGGCCTTTATATAATGTCCAAATTACAATGAATGGCTTAGATCAATTCGATAGCCAAGGGCTTAGATCATGCCACCTCAACAGATAGTTACAACAACTTTCTATTTTTAGTACAAAAGAGAGGCAATGAAGGCACGTTTTCCAATGTGATAAGATGAAATCATTTAAAACATCTTCCACATAGGCATCCCTTTGGCTTCTTTTATTAAATGATACATTGTATGTAGTCATATGATGTGGCTGATATGATTGGATGATGATAGGTACTCGCCACATAGGCCACCTCAGCATATCTTGTGGATTTCAACTGTTAATTCAATATGTTCTATGCATATTCCCAAATTGTATCATCTGTATGATAGCTTCAATGTGATTGCTTTGATGATGAACACTTGAGATGTATCTTGTTGATCTTGCCTTGATCTTACTTTGTAAACTGGATGTATGATAGATGTTGCTTCACTTGCATGACTTCGTGACGTTTCTTCTTCTCTTGCAGGTAAGATACATGATGATCTTCTTTGGATGCAACTTCTTGAAGAGTGCAGTAGGAGAGTAGATGATGATAATGCTTCCTTCATCATGCAAGAGTAGATGATGATGATGCTTCCTTCATGACTTGAAGAAGGAAATCTCTCTTAGACTTGAATATAAAAGAGTCTTGAAGCTTGAATGGATGAAGTGTCTTGGAATGTTCAATGAAGAAGTATTCCAACTTGATAATCTTAACATGATGCCATTGAAGATGAAGTAGTGTACTTGAACTTGATGTAAAGTAGATAAAATACTCCAACTTGATGATAACACCTTCCTTATGACTTTTCAAGGAGACTTGAAAGCATCGGAAGAACTTGAAACTTTTCGAGATGTTTTTAGGAATGCTTGATGATATGAAGATCCTTTGGAGTGTAGATATTGATGACATCTTCCTTATATGTGAAGTAGCTAACTTCTCAAGATACTTGAATACATAGGAGGAACTTGAAACTTTATAGATGCCTTTAATGATGAAGAGAAGTTCCTCTACAACAGCTACATGCTCATCTTGAAGCTTGAAAGAACTTGAAGTAAAGTGGATGCCTTTGGAAGTCTTGATGAAGATGATGTCTTCTCCAACCTAACAACTTGTTAACTTCATTCCTAGCATAAAGGTGACTCCGGATGTTAGCTTCTTTGGTGATTCCTTAGCTCCATCCTTATTCCTACAAAACAGAAAAGCAAAATCAATTCCTCTTGATACTTGATTTGATAACCCTTTCATGCATTTTTAATCTAGGTGCATTAGATACCAAATTAGCTGATTTCTTGAAAACAATTACAAATTTCAAACTAAGTATCAATTATCAGGGACGCATTAGCCTTATTAATTGGATTTGTAGCATCAGATCTGAATTTTATATCTTGTTGTAGTGTTCAAAAAACATGACTTGAACCTCTCATTCGTGAGGTGCATTGGTTGGAGGTTTTGTGATCTTCTTGATGCTGGCGCTCTAGATTAGCAAAATCAGATCTTCTTGAAAGTGGTGCATTGGATTAACAATTGAATAACCTCTTGAAAAGTCTTTAAAACTTCACTCTCCCTTATGTCGCATCAGATAAAGATGTTGGATCCTCTTGTGATTGGTTGGAAGATGATGCATAAGATTAACCTTAGATTTGCTCTTAAAAGGTTCCACCCTTTGACGCATTAGATTAAACTCCCGAATCCTCTAAAGCCAGCGCATTAGATGATGATTTGGAATCCTCTTCAACATATCTTCAAATTACTTCAACTTATTCCTCCAAAGTAGCACACTTAGACTAGGCGCATCACTTGAGCATTTTGATAGCTCCTTGAAAAAGTCTTGAAACTTGTATTGAGCCCTTACCTTGAGGTGGTGCAGCTGATAAGGATATTGAACCTTGTCATCATTTTCATGTTTGAGGAGGGCGCATTAGATCATGATGTTGGGATCTCCTTGATTATGAGGGCATTGATTTAAACTTTAAATCCCCTCCATATGAGATACAGCTCCTTACTCTCTTACTCCAATAAAAACTCTTAATATCTGCTTGAAGAATGTATTCTGACCTTTAGCGCAGCAGATCAAAGATTTGAATCCTCTTTAAACTTCACATTTTACAAACAAGACCAGCCTTTTCCACCTTCATCAAAAGCTGGCGCAGTAGTTAAAGGTTTTGAATCCTCATTCACTAGACTTATCATTGGCGCTTTGGATCAGAATTTTGGATCCTTATCTAACTTGAAAGACCTGAATCTCTTCTTTACTCTTGGCGCAGCACTTAATCATGTTGGGATCTTCTTAATTTGGATTTGAAATCATCTTTAAAAGGGCGCACTAGATCAAAGATTTGTATCTTCTTCAAATGATTCCCAAAGCTCACCTCTCCCTTCTCCAAAGGGCGCATTGCTTAGAGGTTTTGAGATCTCCTTGAAAGATGTCTTGATGATGTCAAAGGTTAGCGCATAACATCAGGGGCAGCAGTCCATGATTTTGAATCCTTATCTTACATTGCATCTTGATCATCATAGAAACCTTACTTACCTTGGGCGCATTGGTTGGAGTTTTTGGATCCTCTATTCAATGCATTCAAAACCTTGATCTTATCATCCTTTATAAGGGCGCATTACTTGATGATTTCAACCCTTGACTGAAATTTCACTTAAAATCTTGAAGTAGCATACTCCAAATGATGGCGCATTGGATGGGGATCTCAATTTCTCCATTAATTTTGTTCAAAACTCCAATAAACTTCATTCATTTTGGTGCATTTGATTGGGCGCAATGGTTGAGATTTTGATTCCTCTTCAATCGACATTCAAAACCTTGCTTTTCCTTCAAAATTGGCGCAAGAGTTAGGGCGCATTAGATCAAGGTTTTGTATCCTCTGATTGAAGTGGCGCATTTCACCGAGATTTTGCGCCACATCCAAGCCTTGGCGCACTGGATCAACTTTTTGTGCTCCCTTCAGTACTTAGTCATTTTTTCAGTGTCATCAGAGCAAGGTACATTGAAAAATATATTTAAGTATAAAAAATACTTCAAATATTTTTCAATATACCTTTCAGGATGTTTGAGATAGGTCTCAAATCCATCGGATTTAACATGCAAAATCTAGGATTTGGAGGATCCACCAGATTTCAGACTTAGTCAATTTTTAGGATCTTCAGGATCAAGATACCAGACTGTCATTTTCAGGATCTCAAACATCAGGATCAGGGTATCCAGGGACTACAAGACTCAAACACCACTGACTTCATCATGAAATAGCTCTAAGACATCATCAAAACTTCATGCAAAGCATCAAAACTCAAAAACAAAAGGGGTTCCCCATTTGCAATGGGGCGATGTGTGATTTGGTCACAACAGGACCCCTAACTGTCAATGAGTACTGGGAGAAATATACCTGTTTACTCAAATATGTTCCACAATACCAACAGGATGAAAACTTTCGAGTACGAAAGTTCATAATGGGGTTAAACAATCGTATTGGAGGACCAGTAGATGTTTTGGCGCCCCGGACTATGGATGAGGCTTACGAGAAAGCTGTTCAGCAAGAATAGAGATTGAAGAAAGATGATTCCTTCAGGGACAGGAAGCATAACAAAGGTAAGTGGGAGCAGTCACAACAAAATTTCAAAAAAGAAGGGGTACAAGAATAATCAATTTAAAAAGAATAATTACAACCCCCGGAAGGATGAAAACCACACTAGTAAAAGTACTGAAAAGAAGGGACCGCCCGGAGGATGTTTCAATTGTGGAGGTGAACACTACGCAAATCAGTGTCCCTCTAAGAACCGGCAAGGACGGCAGCAACGGAAGCCTCTACCACCTCAATAGACCGTTTTGCAACAAAGAATTCATGCAGCAGTAGACAATAGACAAGCAGAGTACCAGGTTGCTCCCATAGAAACTCCAGGTATGCTTTATGGAAACCCAATAACTATTTTAATAGACACTGGAGCCACTGAATGTTTTATATCACCTAAGTTACTGGGAAGGTTCCCTAAAAGAACTGGGTATATGGCCAAATCATGGATGGTTGAATATGTTAATCAGACGAGAGCTCGGGTAGAGCAATGTCTATTTGAAGCCAAGATTGAATTTCCAGACTTCACTACAAAGCTCAACCTTTACGTAGCACCTCTGGGTTCCTATGATGTGATCATTGAATTGGTTAAAAGCTATGTTTTATGGCGTTTCGGGGACGGGGGGACGGGGACGGCAGGGGATGTGTTTCGGGGACGGCAGTCCGAGGGCCAATTTTTGGGGACGGCAAGGGACAGCGATATATGAATTTTTCAATATATATATATATATATATTTATGAATTTTTCAAAATATTAATATGAAATAGAGATATCATATATATTAATAACTTAACAACAATATCAATATGTGAATAAATTATGACAGCAGTAGTGTAACATACTAACAGCAGTATAAACTATAAACTAAATTTTTTACTGGCCTTGCCACTTGAAAACAACACTTGAACTCTTTGATCATTTCCTCTTCTTCCATGGGCGGCTTTCATAATGTTGTTGCCACTTTACATCAAACTTGGCAAAGATTTAGCTTGGCAAAATAGCTTGGCTTTGCCAAGACAAAGTGTGCCACTTTGTCACCTTGGATTCTTACTTAGCTTGAGTGCACTTTCCTTAGGTGATTTCTGCATTATATGCCCTTAGGTGGAGATTTCTAGTGGCCAAGCCACCAAAATGTGCAGTTTGTTCTGACTTAATTTCTTTGATGATACCTTGGTGAGTTTTCATAAGCTCTTTTCTGACTTTTAGATGCTACAATCTAATGGCTTTTACCATGAATAAATGTGCCTTATGCCCTTGCTATCTCATTCCAACTTTCATTCCATGACTGCCTCTGCTTGCATGACAAAAAAACCCTTGAATCTTCCCTGACTTTGTCCTTGTTCTGCTCCATTGTTTTTATCATTTGCTGCTCTAATGTGATCATGTTTTCCCTGCAAAATTGTCAGTTGAAAGGACAAAGACAAGATAACCTTTGCAAACTGACTGGGAGGTTGACAATTGACTCAGACTGTGCAAACTCAAGGATTAACTGATAACAAACTGACTAAAAGAGGGATGAAAACTGAGTTTCTTATGGGTGCTAATAATAGTTTCATGATACAGAAGGTAATAGACATTGCAACATTTTCAATATTAAATAAAGGCTTAAAACCATAGTTTGAAAACTCGGACTCACCACGGACTCCGCAGCCCAAAATAGGACTCAGACTTGGGGCTAAAAACTCTGCTAGGACTCGGCAAAGAAGAAAACCGTAGTTTTACAAAAAAAACAAAAAGAAATTAATGCATTTAGAGAACATAAGAGCCATAATTCAAACATTACATGTGTCATATGATCTAGGGCATGTGTATACTCAGTGTTCTGGGTTGCATCCCTCAGTTGTTTGTACATAGATCCTGAAAATGACCAAGTCTGGTAACCTGATATCCTGAAATCCTGAAATTTTGACTGAGTCTGAAATCTGATGGATCCTCCAAATTCTAGAATCTGCATGTTAAATCCGGTGAATCTGAGACCTATCTCAAACATCCTGAAAGGTATATTGAAAAATATATTTAAGTATAAGTTAATCTTCCAACTTATACTTAAATATATTTTTCAATATACCTAAACCCTGAGCGTTTAAGTTTATAGAGGGGGGACGCCTGAGGGACGTCTTAGACGTCCCCTGCCGTATCAGGGACAGCTAGGCGTCCCCCTTTTCAATTCTGTCGTCCCCTAAAAAAAATAGCCATCCCCGAGACGTTTCCTCATTTTCTGGTTTTTCAGGGACGCCTAGGGGATGTCCCCTGCCGTCCCCCCGTACCGAAAACGCCACAGGGGACGGGGACGGGGCTGGAGGAGCAGGGGACACGTCCCCGTGTAACACAGGTTAAAAGAACATAAGGCTAAGGTCGACTGTTATGCTAAGATAGTAGAATGTATAGATGATTCAGGGAACTCGGTGAGGATTCAAGGGAAACAACGAGAAGTTAAGGTGCGACAAATTTCGGCTATGCAGCTGAAAAGAAATAGAAGAAAAGGATGTAAATTGTTTGTGGTCAAGATGGAAGCAATCAAATAAGGGACAGAGCATTCCCAGAATAGGAAGAGGAAAATGGGAATTGAAGATAAGGAAGAGACCTTCACTGAAAAATACCCTTATTTTTGGGAATATCAAGTTGTATTTCCCGAGGAACTACTTGGGTTACCACCTAGAATATTTGATTTTGCCATTGATCTAGTACCAGGGCCGAACCTGTTTCAAAAGTACCTTACCATATGACCACCTTAGAGCTGGTGGAGCTAAAGGCACAATTACAGGAATTACTAGATAAGGGTTTGATACGACCGAGTGTTTCACCATGGGGTGCCCCAGTGATTTTTGTTAAAAAAAAAAAAAAGTATGGGACTCTTCGTTTATGTATAGATTACTGAATGCTAAATAAGCTCACCATCAGAAACAAATATCCCTTACCTCGAATAGATGATTTTTTTGATCAAATGAAAGGGGCTACAGTATTCTCAAAAATAGATTTGAGGTTAGGATATCATTAGCTCAGGTTAAAAGAGGAAGACATTCATAAGACAGCATTCAGAACTAGATATGGACACTATGAGTTCACAGTTCTACCATTTGGACTCACCAATGCCCCAGCCGTGTTCATGAATTTAATGAACAATGTTTTCAAAGATTGCCTGGATAAGTTTGTACTGGCATTCTTAGATGACATTCTTATCTACTCCAAAAACGAGGAAGAGCACCTTCAACACCTTCAATAGTTCTTCAACGGTTAAGGGAACATAAACTATATGGAAAATTGTCAAAATGTACCTTCTTCCAGAAAGAGATACAATATTTGGGGCATATAATATCAGCTAAAGGAATTGCAGTGAATCTTGGTAAGATAAAAGCTATAGTGGATTGGCCAGTACCCAAAAATGTTCCTGAGGTTAGAAGTTTCATGGGATTAGCTGGGTATTACAGAAGGTTTGTCAGATATTTTTCTAGAATTGCTCATCCCATTACCTCTCTTTAAAGAAAAGGAAAAAGATTCGAATGGACTGAAAAATGTCAAGAGGCGTTTAACCTATTAAAGGAAAAATTAACAACCGCCCCAATATTGATAGTGTTTTGTAGTTGTAACAGATGCGTCGGGAGATGGATTAGGCGGAGTGTTAATGCAAGAAGGAAAGGTAGTGACTTATGAATATCGAAAATTGAAACAATATGAGCAAAATTATGCACCCCACGATTTAGAGTTAGCAGCTATTGTTCATGCCCTGCAAATGTGGTGACATTATTTATTAGGAAAAACTTTTGAACTTAAGTCAGATCATCAAGGTTTGAAGTATATATTTACACAGCCCAATCTAAATGCTCGCTAGAGAAGATGAATGGAGTTAATCTCATATTATGATTTCGAGATTAGTTACATTAAGGTCAAGGAAAACAGAGTAGCTGATGCATTGAGTCGACGGAAGCATATAACGGCAATGGTGTCAATCAACACTGATTTTAGAACACAAGGGATTTAGAAATTAAATGAAGATGAATATTATTTGCAAGTTTGAGAAGCTCTTCAGTCAAATCCACAGGAGCCTAAATATGAAGGTTTTCACCTTGAAGCAGATGGGCTTTTGAGATTTAAAGGTAGGATGTATATTCCAAAATCTTCTGAGTTAAGGAAAACAATATGGAAAGAAGTACACACCGCACCATATTCAAGACACCCAGGAGTAACCAAGATGATGGTCGACGTCAAACTGTTATATTTTTGGAAAGGAATGAAAAAGGACGCAGCAAGATTTGTGGCAGGATGTTTCGAATGTCAAAAGGTCAAGGTAGAGCATCAGCATCCAACATGATTACTTCAGCCTCATAGTGTACCTAATTGGAAATGGCAAATTATTAGTATGGATTTTGTACAAGGTTTACCTATGACTAGGAACAGGCATAATGCCATATTGGTGGTAGTGGACAAACTCACCAAAGTGGCACATTTCATACCAGGGAATTTGACAGATGGGGCATCAGTGATCGCACGAAAATTTGTACAACAAATTTTTCGTCTCCATGGAATACCAGAAAAGATCATATCAAATAGAGATGCCAGGATGACATCCAAATTTTGGCAGACCTTATTTTCAGCCTTGGGGACTCAGTTAAATATTAGTACAACTTATCATCCCGAGACAGATGGTCAGATGGAAAGGGTAAATCAAATTTTAGAAGATCTACTTAGAATGTACTGTATGGATCAATAATACAGGTGGGAGGAATATTTACCCTTGGTGGAATTTGCTTATAACAACTCATATCAGTCAGCAATAAAAATGGCACCTTTTGAAGCCCTGTATGGCAGGAAATGTAGAACCCCTATAAGTTGGAACATGTGGGAAGACAGGATCATTCTAGGACCTGAAATGCTTCAAGAAATGGAAGAGCAGGTAAGAATAATCAGGCAGAGACTGAAAGAGGCCAATGACTGGCAAAAGAGTTATGCTGATGCAAAACGTATTCCCAAACAGTTTATAGTGGGAGAAAAAGTTCTTTTGCGGGTAAAACCATATAAAAGCTCTATAAAATTTGGGAAAGCCTCTAAGTTAGCCCCAAGATACGTGGGACCTTTTGAAGTTCTAGAAATTATCAATAGTCTCATTGAGAAATTTGACTTCGGTCACTGAGTTAAAGGATACCTTTCTGTCTAAATGTTCTTATGCCGTATCTCTTATGAATCTGTAAGTATGTCAAGTGGATTATACATGATTTTCATCCAAACCTATAACCAAAAAGAAACATATGAAATAATGTCAATGCCGAGCAAGGTTGAGAATGCTGACGACACAGTAGTGTCAAATAATTATTAGAAATCCTTGGCCAGGGTTACGATGCAGTATAGGCATCTATCAGCTATCAAGCACCAGATATACCATTGGTCAGAGTGATCTTTCCAGTTAGGGAAAAGATCAATCAGGAAGTATAGGTTCTTGACACCAAGCTCAGAGGCATATTGTTGTTATTAAATTCCTCGCTAATCACCCTCGTGAAGGGTCGGGTTTCTTTAGTTGAAGAAACACGCAAAACTAGTTGATCTTATTTGGGTGGATAAAGCCCTTGTTGATATTCCTTTTTCTAGAATCCAGAGGAGGATCTTACAAAAAAATCAACAGGAAACTATTCAAGTTGTACTTTTCTTAATCTCTCTTCGTATCTTAATATTTGAATTTTATTGGAGAAAGATAGTTAATCAAAAGTAAGTTTATTGTTGGTTATATGTATTCTGTTAGAAAAGATTATTTCAGCTGAAAATGAAAGTTAGTTGAAATTTGAATCATATTGCATTCAATACTATTTTCATAATAGTTAATTAATCTTTCCGCTGAAATTCTGTTGTTAGATGTAAGTTTATAATTTTATTAGATTAGAGTGGGTGTTACAAATATGAAGAAATCCGACTTCTTTTATTAGCGCTCATTAAAGTTTAAAATAAAGCAAACTAAATACTGGCCGACCTTGTTATGGTATGGGAAGGATAAACAAATTTAAGTTAAACAGTTTCAAACAAAAGTATTATTGATAGGGCCGACTTCCTATATTGGTGCTGAGTTTAAAATTGATAAACAAATTTTGTTAAGTAGCTGACCCACTCTATAAGACAACGCCCATGTATGTAAGACAAAATGGTCTTATTTTAAACACATAACAAAAGGTGCGATTAAATAAGAGGAGTGCAATTTGTTTGTGAAGGAGTGCAATTTGTTTGAAGAGGCATGACTTGTATATTTGAAAGGTTGCTGTTTTAAATGTAAAAATAAAGGGACGCCTCCTTTAGATAAAGACATCTCTCTTGAAAAGACTTTGAGTGGTATAAATGGAGTTTGTGGAGAGTGGTTTAAAAGTAAGAGAGCAATGAATATCATTTGAATATAAGAGCAGATATAGAGGAAGAGAAGGGGCAGAAATATGAAATGTAATTCTGATTTATTTTAGAAGGAAGTATGTGTGATTGCATGAAAAAGATATGAGCAGATTTGCGAGAAAAAATATCGATATACTTAGTGATCAAACTTGAAGGAAGATATTGATATAGATTGGATCAGTTTTGTGAACGAAGAGTGTGCATCATTTGAATCAAATTGGTGAAGGAAGAAAGGTATATGTGTGTGGATCTGATTTGCAAAGATAAGACTTACATCATTCAGAATCAGAAGTAGGGATCAGATTTGGGTGGAGGAGTAAACTATATCAGAATTAGTAGGTTGGTGCCTATCAAATAAGAGATTGGTGTCTCTTACTGAGTTGGTGCTCAGTTGTGGAGATTGGTGTCTCCAGTGGGTTGGTGCTCACAAAAGAAGAATTGTAAGACAAGTAAGTTGGTGCCTACAGAAGAAGATCAATATATATATATATATATATATATATATATATATATATATATATATATATTGCCGCGGTTTTCTCCTGCAAGGGTTTCCATGTAAATCGTGTGTTCTCCCTGTCTTCTTAATTGTTAGATCTTGCATGCATATTATTGTTGTGGTTGATTAAGTTTTGAAGAGTAAAAGTTGTGTTATACTGATCCACCCCCACCTCCCCCCCCCCCCCCCTCAGTATAATCGTGTGCTCATCACCATGCCACGGGCCCCATACTCTACAGTAAGCAGGGGTCCAAAAGGACATTTACCCAGCCCAAGGCCCAGCATCCTGGGGACAGCAGGATAGCGACAAAATGTCCCCTCGCTGTCCCGATACTCAAGCCTCAACAAGGAACCGTCCCTGGAACAGCCCAAGGGACATTTAGGCATCCCTCAACCAACCTGGTGATGCCGGGACATCCGCAGCAGCCCAAAAAAACAGCAAAAAATTTAACATCAATTCTTTGCTATACAAAAGGAAGAACACAGACAAGAGGGCATCACCTGTTAGAAGCAAGGAATAAATTATAAAATGAACAGCCATTAATGAAATTTGAGGACCTGTTCAATGGAAGGCAAACTTGTGATCATCTTATTGGGTCAAAGGTTTATTCAAATGCCAAATAAGAGCCTTGTTCTAGATGGAGGTTGAATCAATGTTCAACTACTAAAGTGTGGAAGGCCCCACAAGTGTCATTAAAGAGATCCTTATCCTATGCTTTCCAGAGGAAATACAATGAACTGTTCAAACTTAATTTTTTGTTAAATGATGTTTTCAATGTATCTACGAGACTGGACAAATTTACACCAAGCGAGCTAAATTCATAAACATTATAATTGAATCTGTTTCAGACTGATATTATATGGGCTCATGTTTATATTTTTAGTAGATATATTTGAATGTTTACATTTTTGAAATTCAGCTTCTTTTAGTTTTTCCAGGTTATTTTAAGGTATTTTAATTTATTTGTATTTTAACTATTCAAATTTTAAATTTTACATATTATTTTCAAAAATCAAAGCCATCCCCCCACCATCTCAAAAATTTAGAAACAAGATTGCCACCCCCAAAACTTGGAGAAACACTGATAGAAAGTGGTACAATACTACAACACGGTATGGATACGTACTGTCAGGGCAAGGAAGATGGATTGGACTTAATTCCCTGTCAGGAGTAGAAGAATCAGAGAATCTATTGGCCTTGCTTGTGAAGGTGTTCTATAGAAGAAAAGTTGAACCTCTTCTTCCACAAGATGCTGTCTGCCTATGCTTGCCTGGACCCCACCTGTTGCTCCTGCAAAAATAGAGTCCCACACTTGACTCTAGGATGGCCATCCAATGACCAAATAAGGCTGATGGAAGGAATATCCACAGTTATGTTGACCAGGGCTCCCAATTGGTTAAGCCAATCTTCAATTTGACATCTTCATTACCGGTGGGCAAAGGTTTGACCACCACTAACTCTCTATTATAAGTAACAACAGGTGCAGTAGGCTGCTCTAAAGAAGTCACTAAAACATGCAAAGGAGGCAGCATGCAGATAATAGAGGTGAGAGAAGGTTCGGTGAGTATCTTGTTTCCCTCCTTGTCATTGTCTTCTCTAATGTCCTTTGACTCTTCTTCATCATTCTAACTGACAATATCTTCCTCTTCAGAAGCTGTATCTTCGATGATGACCCGCTTCCTCTTCTTATGGCCTGTCCCACATTCTTTTAGATGGTCATCTTGCCCTTTTACTTCAGTCAACAGACTGCCTAAATATTTCTGTCTAAAGACAGATGACTAAGAAAGGTCATAACTAATATCAACATCAAGTCACTCTCTAAAGCATAATAGCATTAACTGGGACAAACCTGCAGTTAACTGTGGCAGGGGATGGGCCATGCCAGTTTGAACCAGCCAGTCTTTTTTTCACTAACCCACGTTTTTTTGGGAAAAACCTGCATGTTTTTTAAAAACCTGAGAAACCCTGCAGGTTATTCAATAATCTGCGGGTTTTCCCAGTTTTTTCAAAAAACCTACCTCCTTGCCTTTAAACCCTGGGCTTTTTAACTTGATTGAGAATTTGTGAGTAAATGACAACATTGAACAAATTCTTTATTTATGTTTTATGTTTGTTTCTCTTTCTATGCATTATACTTGGCATGAAATAACAACAGTTTTTTTCCTGTATTTCCACGAACATTACAGTGTTTTTAATTTGCCAGGTTTTTTCTGTTTTAAACCCAAGTAATTTAATTCCATTTACACTTTCAGTTTGCCATGTCAATGCCATGTAAATTGAATGCTACTATGGTCCAAAGTCTCCTGTTTATAAATTGCAGCAAGGAAAAGTCCAATCGCATGCTAAGTCATGTAAAAACTTTTATGCTTCAAGGAGAGGAACGCATCAATCCAACTGGATAACAGTGAGCCCAATTATAGACTTCACGTCATCACAACCCTACCATATAGCCAGTCATCCAAAGTCAAACAACAATATCAAAAGCCTAGGTGTCTCCAACAAACCAACTGCAGATCACATCCAATAGGCACTATTAGGCAGCCAAATATTTCTTTTGATTCCTCTATTTCCTCTAGCCCACATTAGCACCAAATCTGCCCTAATAAATCTGTTCTACATAAGGCCTGTATGGAATAATCATTCTGGGCCTGCAAGGTTTAAGGATTACTTCTTGGGCTTCAAGAATGGCTCATGGGAGGGCACTCCAAAAATTAGTGAAATCATCTTGTGTGTAGGTTATTCTGACCTCCTTATCCATGTACCGGACAAAGGACTGTTGGCTGCCCCATACAAACCTACTACAGTTCAAAATCTTGAGCACTGATGATGGCATTCATAGAATTTTGTTCGCCCCAGCCTTCTGCAAGGCTTCCTTAGATTCATGGTCGTCAGGATCATTGGTTTACCGTGACCTAGATTTAATGGCAGGTAGACTCTCCCATGTGAAGGTTGCAGGTGTGGCCAATGTTTTGTCTTTAGGCAATTTTTTTACATGCTCACCCACCTTCTTTTTATTGCTCTTAGGTACAAACATCTCCAAACTTGCACCAATCAACTTTTAAGGATGCCCAAATTCTTTGGAGGTGCAGCCATTGTTTCCTGTAGAATTATTCGACCCTTCTGAGCAGTGCCATATTTTGTAAAAGTCTAGTTAATGTCATCTTACATATTTTTAGTCTTACAGCAGGTGACACAGTTCTTGAAGCTCAAGGGATTTCCTTTTTATCAGCCATTAATGCACCGCAAAATCAAAATTTTCTATCACAAAAACTTGCTGAATATTCTGACCAGCTGGATTTGACCTTTGGAAATTTGCCTGAAACCCTTTTAAATATGCTGAATGTTGTCCTTTGTGAGACTTGCCCCCATAAAAAAATTTGCTACTCTCTCTGTGTTTACCTATGCTTTTGGAAAAAGACAAAAAAAAAAAAAAGACAGATTATGGCATACAAACTTATATTTTGAAATAAACATGTTCAATTCTTAAAAAAATGATGCAACATTCAGCAAAGCAGAGGGACCATTCAGCAGGGTGCTGAATACAGTAGATTGGATGCATAACATATGAGTGTACAGAAATTGGAGTGTAGCAATTTGTCATATGAGTGAATACAGTAGATTGGATGCATAACATATGAGTGTACAGAAACTGAGTGTGTAGCAATTGGAATGTACGACAGAAACAAGGGCACCATATGCCAAAAGCACATGACAATGTTATTGACCATATGAGAGGTCTAAATGGACATACAAAGCAGATGAAGTACTAGATTGAAGACAGATGTATAACAGGAGGGGATTGTACAACAACTTGGTGTTCAATGCACCATACAAACCCAGACTATATGTCAAAGACAGTGGTGCCATCCAATCACCTTGCATGTTAGAGAGATGGGTGCTCAGTGTACCAAAGTGGATGCCAAAATTTCGATGGATATCAGGCTTTGAATGGGAATGGTTGTATGGCAGAGACTCTGAAGGCTCTTTAACGACAGAAGAATGAACTTCCAGAACTCTGTAGCATTTATATTATTTTTAAATAAAGATGTTACTATTGAAAAACGTACTTCCACACAACAATCAAAAGGTCCTTCCAAACATCTGTTAGGGCTACATGTCTCCTTCAAAACTTCGAATAATGTACTTCTACAATAACCCTTTGCTCCTCCAAAACTTAGTTGGCTCACAGACATTGTTGGTGCATAGAGGTCCCCATCTTGTTCCAAAATAGAAGCATTCTTACAACCCATGTTATGATTTTAAGAAATGAGCTACGTTACCGTGTGTGCCCTGGCAGGCCCCCATTCCCGTCCTAGACAGGTCCAGATCTAGGGCTATTGTGGCCTGGGTCTGCTCCGAGTTTCGGCATACCCGAGTTGCCTGGGCAGTACCCTAGGCAAACCTATGCGAATCCGCATGACTGTGCAGCAAAAAAGCCACATAAAAACATTCTTTTTAACACTTCTTCTTAATCAAAAACCCCTAAAACAAAGGAAATACCTAAAAAGTAAATGCATACCCTAAAATATAACACAAAACAAAAAACACAACCTATCTTTCATTCTAACTTGCCCAAACTTACTTGTTTCAAAAGCAAAGGCAGCTAGTTTTTCAAGTGGTGAAGGATCCCAAAGGCATGAAGGAGCATTTCACAAGTTCCAAGAGATCAAATAACTTGCACCAAGGAGATTCTCCATTCAAAGGTAAGTTTATTTTAAGTTTTTTTTTAACTTATTTCCAAGCTTCCTATGTTCTTTTAAAAACATTTTTTTTGTTTTTTTTCGATTTGTTCTTTTTTAATGTATCGTAGGGTTATATTGTAGTTTTTTCTTATTGGCTTTTTAACCTTTCTATGTTAATGTAGCTTAGGATTACATTTTAATTTTTTTTCTGATTTTCCTCTTTTTTTCCAAAACATGTAGGTACAGGTATCCTTATTGTTCAACTTCATAATGGCTGCTGCTAGTTCAAGTTTTGTGGATGTAGGGGCAACGAGGACATTCAAATTTGACCAAGGATCCCCGCTTCAAAGTCATCTTTTTTAACAGATTTGCAGAAGGTTGCAGGATTTTATCAATTGCTAGGGCACGCGAAAAAGGCAGATGTCGTGATTTTCAAACCTTGCTAGGGCACGTGGGTCAGAGAGGACATGCACCGACTAGCATTTTTTTATTCTAGGTATTCGTAAAATCTGCATTCAAGTTTTGTTTTATTTCCAGAAAATTTCAAAAGGGTTTCAAATGTTTTTGGAAAATTATTCTGGGACAAATTTAAGACTTGCAAGGGTTTTGAAACATATTTTTATTTTCTGGGGAACTTTTTACTTTTCTGGAAATGGAAAATTAAATAAATATTCTGGCCTCAACTTCCACACTTGGAAAGTAAAAATCTAGATGCAACTGATGGAGAAGAACCTATGGGGAATATTAAATGAAAATAAGAAACCACCTACAGATGCCAATAAATTACTCCATTGGCAAAGCAGAGATAATAAAGCCAAAGATATTATTGGTCTTGCTCTCTTTGATTCCGAGTTACATCATATAGATCTGGTAAAATCGTCTAAGGAAATCTAGGATAATTTGAATACACTATTTGGAGCAAAAGCAATTAATGCAAAATTTTCTCTAAAGCTTTAGCTTTTCAAATTTAAGATGGTTGATGGAGTCATTATGTCTAGCCGCATAAGCATTCTAAGATCTCTCCTTCGACAACTAGCAGAAGTCAATGCTACAATGGATGACGAGGATGCCAAATCCATTTTGTTAAACAGTTTGCCTCCTAAATTCAGCAATGTCATCTTTACTCTTAGTCAACTATCTTCTCAAACTTTGGAAGATATGATTTCAGCACTCCTAATTGAAGAAAAGCAAACAATTGCAGGAAATACAAAAGATGATCTTGAAACTAAGATAGCATAATACACAAGAAATAAACATAGAAGATCATATGAAGATAAAAGGGGGACTGAATGTTACTATTGCAAAAAAATAGGTCACATAGCCTAGAACTATAGAATACGAGCCAACGATGTTCTCAAGGGAAAGCTCAAAGAAAAACCAAATGAAGCTAATGTGGCACTGTTGAAGATCCTCGGGATACTAGCAATGATAAAGAATTCGCTGATGAAGTATACATATTTTAAGAAGCCTATTTTTTGAAGACAAGAAGGAATCTACTGTAGATAAGACTTAGCATGGATGGTTGCCCAAATAGTTCAAGAGTCTATGAATCTTGGGAATTATACTCTTACGAGGGTCTTAAGATAAGACTTGAGGGAGGTAGTAATCTAGGAACTCGGGAATTCAGCCCGGGAGCTACACCTTTATGAGGGTTACAAGGCAGCTTGATGGAGTTCTACCTAGTCCAAGAACTATTTTCAAAGAAAAGCTTCTAAAGAATATATGGTTCTAAGTTTTTTTTAATTCATTGTGTTAGTATGTTTTGTTTTTAGTACAATAAACCTTAAGAGGGGGTGTTAGAATACAAGGCTAACCTTTGTAATAAAGTCACCACAGTGAATTAAATGATTTATTTTTATTGCTATTTTTAGCATTGAGAATCTAGGACAAGTGTCACATTTATGTTTGTTGGTTACATCTCCCAAACTCTATATAAGGAGATGAACCTCATTGTAATAGTTATTCCAATATCTAATAGAATAATGTTGTGTTCTATTTTTTGCAACATTTCAAATGCATTCAGATCACAAAGGTGCACGATGTAGTCCACACAATGATCAAAGATGAAATCATAAAGGGTTTTCAAGATCAACTAACCTTGTTGTTCCACTAGTTTGCAAAAGTCCTTGAACGGGTGGTTCCATCAGCACAATCGTCAAGTAAAGCTTTCGGTAGTCAAGTCCCCCCTAGATTCCAAGTGAAATTAGACACTCTTGTGTTTGAGGGTAAATAGATGCAGATGTTGTAGACAATTTGGTTAGATAAATTAACGTCATATTTCTCAATGAATGACTTTTTTGACGAGGAAAAGATCAAGATTGCACTTCTAAAAGTCTCTTCACCCATCAAGAAGTGGTGGCAAGCCCATGCACTTTGGGAGGAAGACTAAACAAAAGGAAAATCTGAGACTAACTAGGAAAATTTCCTAGAAGCCTTCAAGGATGAATACTGTCCTAAAGATGTCTATGATGCTCACTACATTTAGTGGCATCTACGCCAAGGACATGATCAATCCATCTGTGCCTACACCGATACCTTCCACAACCTCTATGCAAAGTTGGGCACATTCAAGTCAAAGCAGCATAGACTCTAGAGTCTTCAAGTATCGCAACACTTGCACCCATTCATTCAATCCAAACTAAAATTGACCAAGATCAAGATGATGGGAGAAGCCTATTGCTACACGACTGTCATTGAAGAGTCAATATTGAAGGGCAAACGGGACAAATCCCCCACTCCAAAGAAAACACCTTCTTTGGACAAGACCAAATCGTCCATGCTAGGTAAATGGTGCAACAAACATAAATCCAATAGCCACTCTAATGCAAAGTGCCATGCGCAAAAGAACCTAGTTGCACGTGCAGAAGTAGAGCCTAAGGTGGAAGACACAGATCCCGACGTTGTATGTCTATGCACAACAACCACAACATTTGCACTAGATTCAAAAGTAGCACACATATTCTATTCATAGATGTGGGTGCAAGGGCAACCATTGTTTTTCTTGGTCAATGACAGTAGCATGAAGAACCTCATTTTCAAAGCTCCTTGTTGACCCCTAAAAATTTTCAACTCCAAAGATGCCTTATTTTGCCCATGATCATCTGAAATCCAAGTTCATTCCTTTTGAAATGCAAGAGTGAACCCAGAAAATCATAAAAATTGGTTAAGTTTTGGAGTATGCAGTCTTGACAGGTTTTCGAGACCCGACCAGACTTTTGGTCCTTGCGGAGCTTCAGGCCTCGCTAGGTTTCTTGGACTATGTCCAAAGGTCCAAGTTTCTCATGCGTCCTCACGTCCAAGTTCCTTCCACGCCTCGGGTCCCGCCAGCTGATATGGACCCGCCAAAGTTCAAGTTCTTCTCGGACCCCCTGAACTTTTAAGGTTGATTTGAAGGTGCAAATGATTGACTTTTTAGGTATTTTTTGATGAAATGGCTAAGTACTTGGCGATGTTTCAGATCGAACTTCGATTTTTGACTTTTAGTGTTTTCGTCCTTTTCGGACCTCGGGGCCCGACCGGGTTTTTGAACGTTTTCCAGAAGGTCCAAAGGTTCAAGTTTCTCCCGTGGGCCCGGTCCCTGCTTCCAACTCAGTTCCTGCTCCTCTAGACTCCTGCACATTGAGGAGGTTCCATTGGGCCTCCGGGGCCCGATGGAACTTTGGGTTCCTGGTCAAAATTCCAAAGTTTTGAGTTCTTCCGCCGGTCCGACCCTGCCTTTCCAGACTCCTCCAGTAGTTTATTTCAACAAGGTTCTATCAGGACTCCGAGGCCTGATGGGATTTTGGGCCTAGGTCCCAGGTTTCGACTTTCGCCCGAGGTCCCGCCAGGGTCTGAACTCCCATGCCCAAGAACGCGCAAAAACGCACCAGCTACCCTCCGGATCGCCATAAATGCAAAGTGGGTGGCGGATTTCGATGGTTTTTAATGTGGTTGGTCGAGTTGGTAGGTTTTTCCCTCTCATTCCAACATCAGATCTGAGTTGCAAGTGGTATAAAAGGAATTTAGAATTACCTTTCACATTTTTGTACCATAAGCTGTGATATCTTGTTTGAATTGGAAGGCCCTTTTGATAGAGAGGAAGCTCCATTTCTTTTTTCACTTTTATTAGTCTATCCCACAGGGTTTGAACCTGTTCCATCTCCATGGTAGGCACCCTTCCTACCACTCAGCCACAGACCTGAGGACTATCATAGAACGGGATTTCTATAGTAAAAGATGTATAAGAAATTGTGCCCACGTTGAGGTGTTCACACATCTAAATTCCTGTATTCAATTCTTGTATCACATAATTCAGACAGAGTCCATTTAGGCACAGTTCATGTCAGGTGAGAGGACTGGTTTAGAGGCACATTAAGACGCGGTTCAATAGGGCACCATCTTATCATAGTTTAACCACAGAATATCACATATTGTCAAAAAGATTTACAAACATATTTTCTAATGGCATTCTCCCCCATTGTGATTTTGTATCCAAAAAATATTTTATCCTAGGATTCCATGAAGGTCTTATATTTGCTCTGTGGCAACAAAAGGTGTACAAAGTATTTCTCATTGAGCATTGTTTGTTATATATAGTTAGAAAACTCTTGTAATGTGCATTGTAGTGGTATACAGTTCATCTAATGTTCTAAGGTTCCCTGATCATAATATCCCTCCCCCTTTGGGAAGACTCACCATTCTTGTTGAGCCTTGGCATCCACCAGTCTTTATACTTTGTTAAGATCTTGTTTGTTTGTGTGCCAAAGCTAATAAATTTTTACTCATCACAACAATTATTTTCTTCCTTTAAATAATCGGGCGACATCAGTCAAAGAAAATTCGCACAAACATTCAAATACAGTTGCACTGCTGAGAGCATGAAAATGCAGTTTTGTTGCAGGGTCAGAAACAGCATAAGGTAATCATCTAAAGTGTTACACTTTTTACATATTTGGATTCCTCTTGAAATGTTATGCAGTTTCAAAAAAATGGCACCTTGTTTCAAGCCTGTATGAAAAAGTTATGACTACTGCAAGTTCAACCAGGGTTGAATTTGTCTTACAAGTTTGACCATAGTCCAACTCATCTCTCACAGAATGGGGACCGGGCAACAGGTTTGACTGCTGTTGAACTCATTCCATACAGAACAAAATAACAGAGCTGAAGAGTCATTTGAGAAGTCAAATAGCCCTTCTTGCATCTCTTCGCATGGGAAGCATTACTTTGTCTCTTGAGTGATTCATCTACCCTTCCTCTCCTATAAACACAACCATTGGGGTATGTTTTGGGAAAAAAGGAGTACATAGGTGGAGAACAAGATATTTGTGAAGGTTGAGAGAGCTTAGATTGGCTTGAACGAGAGGACTTTTTGAGTGTAATCCTTTTGTGATCCTAGATATTGTGGTTTTAGTTTATTTCCATGGATTCTTGGGATAACTGGACTATGCTTAGTCATGGAGTTCACTAGATGCACGTCACAGGATCCTCGGAGGGTGTTCTAGAGGCCCTCATAAAGGGGCCAAGCTTGTACAACTAATTTTGATAGTGGATTCTTGCTCAAGTTTTATTCCCATATTGTGTTTTTACAGGGTAAAATACTTGCGTTGATCCTCTTTCATGTGATGTTGCTTCTTTCACTTGATTATGCTATTTTCTTGCAAGTTTGCTAGCAATATTATAGCACAAGTAGATAAGATGCAGCTGTATTTAAGGATGATCAGCCATTTACTAGCATAGTTCTTGTTCCTCTTTCACACCTAGTTATTAGAATTAGACCCACATAAGCATACACTTGCTGGCAATATGGTTTTGTCACTTGTGGTTTGTTTAAGCATTCACATATGTGTAGCGTATTTAAGGATGATCAGCCATTTACTAGAATAGTCCTTGTTCCTCTTTCACACATAGTTATTGGAATTAACCCAACATAAGCATGCTGTTGTTTGCACTATGATTTTGTGGATTGTTTAAGCATTCACATACGTGTAGCAGCATGTTTTGGAGCATGAATTGAACGATGCAATTGGCATAGGAATGTATGTGGGCATGTAAACATTTGCATAAGGATTTGAAAGTGTTAGAAACCAGCCATAGCTGTTGCACTTACATCTTAGTTTGAAGCCATTAAAGTTGTTCCAATAAACATAAATTTTGTGAGCAATAAGGCTTTGTAAAAAAATATATTTGAATGAGATTTTCAAGGGAATATCCATGAATTTTACAGATCAGGTCATATTATGTTTCTGTTGGGATGAGCCCTAGATAGAAACTTTCAAAAGATGGTGGATACTCTCCATATTGAACACGTTCTCTACTAATTGCCTTCTATTTTGGTGATCTATATTAGTGTTTTGAGTTTTTTTGGTGATAATAGTTATTTGGGTAGTACAAGGAGATTGCAGCACTATGAATAAGTATCTAGTGTAAGGGGCAATGATACTTAATTGTAACAACTGCTCCTCATGCCAAATATAGTTAGTCTGTCATGCCCCCACCCCGAAGACCCTGCGAAAATAAGAATAAAGATCGCCGCTGGAATAAATAACAAAGGGGATCAAGAAGGACAAATCATCAGGGGTGGCGATTCCTTAAAAGAAAGAATTAAGAAACAGATAATTAATAAAAAGGTAGCGCTTGGGAAAGCATGATAAGGCAGCACTTGAGTTTGAAGAGGGACGTATCCCTTACCAAGGGACAAATATGTTGAACAGTTATGTCTCTTCCTCCATCGTGGGGATATAAAGGGAGGGACACTTCCAAAGGAGTAGGATCATCAAGGAATCAGATCACATTCAGAAATATATCTGCACTCAGCAGACAAGGGCAGAATCAGCAGTCAATACATTTGCTTCTGAGAATATAGCAGTCTTATGTTTTAATAAATATTGTGGTATGCTCTATCATGATTGTTGTGTATAATATCGTTGTATAATGTCTATGAATCTGGATGTATTTAGTGTTTGTAATTCTCAACAAGCAACCATGAGGAGGAGTGGGGGAAACACCAGTAGGGTGAGCAGATACTAGATTTCTTTCTAAGTATGCCACTCCATGATGGATGCCAATGTGTCTGCTACTTGGGGCCAAGGGGGTGAGTGTCCTCCCTTAGGCTTGGAAAAGAGAATCTACGGGCCTCCTATTGTAGCTTTCCCCCCAATCCCTACATGGGTTGGTTGTTGAGATGGATTCAAGGATTCTCAACCATAAGAAGGATGGATAAGACAGTATGGATAGGGAAGGCAGATACAAGTTTATCCACTAAGTATGCCACCCCATGTTGGATGCCTGTGTGTCTGCCACTTGGGGCCAAGAGGGATGGTATATCTGCTCTTGGGCTTAGAGGATAGCTTCGGGCTCCCTATCATGTTTCTCCTCCAAGTCCTATTATGGCTGATCTTCTATCATGCACTATAGATATTGTGTAGTTTATATAGATTCGAAATAGTTATGTATCTTACATGGTTTAAATAGATAAAATATTGATTATATATGTTTTGATCATATGAATTATATTCCCAATATTATTTAACATGATTGCAGGACCTAAACCAGGATTTATCTTGCTTAAAGCATTTAATTGGTAAGTTATAACCCTAACTATATTAAACTTGTGATTCTAGGGCAAGATTTACGACAATCACAGGAAGGGGACATTACATAGTCTAGCTCCTTTTTTGCTTTATCAGCGTTAAATGAAGGCCGTGCATGTCTTTGTATATGTGTGTGCTCTTTTCTCATTCGCCGATCAAATAATGCAAGTTCTAAATATTTTTCTGCTGCTTCTAATGTTTTTCTCTTGGTATCAATTATCTAATGCAAGTGTTGAGCATGATAGCTTGTATGAAATTTTGAAAAAAAAATGTCTGACAAGATGTTTAAAGGTAGGTTATCTTAAGCCCATGCACCCAGCACATAAGGCATACTCAAGCCTGATCCATCTGAAGGATTCATAGATTGCAGAAGCCACGTATATGCAAGGATTCCCTTATACCAAATTGTCTTGTGCCAGAAATTTGCTACAATTAGGTATTGACAAGCCAAAATGTGAGGGAGGGAAGTACTTTACATACCCTACAACAGTAGATGCTTGATTGCAAAATCTTCCTTTTCACCTTTCTAATCATGTATAGGTGTTGGTAGGGAAGGATAAACTAAGCTCTTCTGCCATTGTTGTCGATCATCTTCCTTATCTGCATACACACACAGCAAAGAGCAACAAGGAATGTACATACATATATTGAAAAAATTAGCATGTAATACCCTACTCAAGCATGAAGAGCACTGACACATAAGCAATCCTTGTCAACCCTCAAGGTGAAGACTAGAGTATGGCCATCACTAATTCATGGCTGCAACTAACTCCTTTACAGTTAAGAAGACCCTAGTTAAGAAGGCCCTTAAATGAAATCTTAGTAGAGGGACTTCTCACTCAGACATCCATGTTAACACTCCCAAGGGACTCCTTCAATAGCTCTCTATGCAAAAGGAAACATTTCTTTACTCGATCAACCATTCCAAGAGAAATAAATTCTTGAAGGGATTCTTTACCCAATCAATCACACCAGAAATGAAGGGGGCATTTCAATAATCTTTATATTATCATTATATTAGAAAAATACCATCAAAGGACTTACACATCATTTGAAGTGATACATCTAATGCCTATGCCTGCCTATGTTCATCGTAAAAATATGATACAAGCAAGACATTGCATATAAATCAAATAAAATTATCTACAATGTAATAAATAGCATTTCAATCTTTCTGAGAAATTATGGATGACCTCCACAGCACTAGTCTACAGTATCACATTAGAAAGATCACCACTCCTCTATATTTGGAGAATTTCCCCTTCATTCAATATCTGCCATGATATCCTTAACTTATAAGACTGGCTTATTATATGGCCAACAGAGCAAGGAAATTCATTTAATATTAGAATTCACACATCTTATAATAAATTCCATATTTATGTAGCAACGAGAAATTAAATAATTTCTATCACTAGAAATGATGAGAATATGTGGAAAATATCCCCAAGTTAGCCTATTTGAACATATTTATCTCTATGTCTAATTTATATCACATTAGTCAAGCAAGCCCTTTTTGCATGGAGTGCAGGATTGGCTTACAGACATTGTTAAGCAACAGGTTAAAGAATGCTTTGTTATGGCACCATCTTTCATAATTTAGCCAAACATAAGCATATTACATATTGTTGAAAAGCTCTTGGAGCATGTTTTTAAATCATACAGTCTTTATTTCATGAAATTTGTCTCTAATTTTATTTTTACCCTAGGTTCTAATTAAGGACTTAAAATTACATTCTTGTGTTAGTAGATCTGTTGAGGATTTCTCTTTAAACATGGCGCTTCTTATATATTGTTAAAATCCTCTTCTGCTCACTGCAAGGATGTATGGTCCATCTAATGTAATTAAGGTTATTAAGCCCAAACATAGTCAACAAAAAGCAACAGCTGCAGATAGCAACCATAAATGAAGTGGAAATAAATTGAACTTGCGAGAATAAAAGAGGCTTTAGACCAAGTTTGTCATAGAATAACCAATCAAGGGCTAACACCTCGACCAAGCCTGTCAGATTATAACTAATCAAGAAGCCATTTCTGATAATCTTTACTTGTCCATCCACAGTGTAGCTATGCATACTGTGAAAGATGGATGAGAATGTAACAATAGTTTTATCCTTTCTTGATTTGTTTATCACTCCCTACTGCATCTACTTAAGCCCAATGGTTGATATTAATGGGATACAAAAGAGGATAGATAGGAAATAGTTTATCTCCTGTAGAACTATTTATGGCCAATTTAAATACCCAGCCACTTTTCCCTTCCCCATTGTTCCAATCCTAATCTTATCATAGGTGCATACATTTTGCTAGATTAACAACAATCAGAGTTATTAACAATGATTTCAAAATAGTTTATCAGAGCCTTTTTTGAATCACTGTGTTCATAAGTGATGGAGGAATTTTTTAAGTTCTTTGCATTTAAAGCAGGTTATATCAATAAGCATTATAATATGGACATCGATCTTAATTTTCCTGGTTTGGCACGGTACGGAGACCCCTCACCATCTAGAGTAAAGGCATAGTTTGCAAATGCACCAAATTAAGGATTGAGAAAGGATGCTAAGCAACTGCAAAGGATACTTGAATAGCTAGAAGTATGATCTATGTATGAAAATTTCAAAAGAAGCTATCTTGATTGGATCATCTTCTGAAGACAAAAGCAATAACAGATCTACATGAATCATATTTGATATTCATCTTCCTGCACAAATGAACTGAATCAATAAGAAGCTTGTGATATGTAACAAGACAGGTAAAGCTGTCCTACATATATCAGGTAATTGTCCCATACAGGATCAATGCATGAGAGAATGACTCCACTAGCAATGTTAATTGTATATGGCGCAGTACCACATTTCTGAGAACTTGCAGAAGAACATGGACCTTTTGAATTTAAGCACCACAGTCTCCAGCATATGAAAATGAGTAGCGTATCATCTTGACCAGTCTTCCATATATTTCCACTCTTGCCAAACTGGTGAAAGAAAGTCTCACAATTTTACTGCAACTCAAACAAAGTAAGCTTCATAGATACTAAATCATAGGGATGTGTTTTGTTTGTTGTATAATTTTAAAAAGCTCCTTGCTCATCTCTCTCAATGAAACTGGCTTCCGTATCACACCATCCATCCCATTACTAAGGCACTTATCCAGACTTTCTTTATCTGTAGTAGCAGTCAAAGCAACAACCAAGGGACGGTTTCCTGATCTGAAGTGTTGCCGTATACGGAAGGCTACTTCATATCCATCCATCTGTGACATACAAACTTCTAGAAAGACCACTTGAAATGCATTTCCAGACTGAAATAAAGTAATTAAGCACTGGTAACCTGAATCTGCTCCAGTTGTTTGACAACCTAGCTTTTCAAGCAATCGCAGTGTAACTGCACGATTGACATTATTGTCATCTGCAACAAGAACTTTTAAACCTTTTAAAGGAGAATTGTAAATCTTCTCATCTTGAGACAACCAATGGTTATTTTCAGTTGGTGTCTGCAGTTGTAATCTAATTATAAAAATCATAACAGAGCCTTCACCTCGAGAGTTGGACTCTATCAAAATATTTCCATGCATAAGCTGCAAAGCAACAAATTGAAAACAAGGTCAGTATTTCATCAAAGATAAGGAACCTGTTAAAGAAAAGCAGCTAACAGGCATTCCAAAGTCATGCTCCTTTGTTTACCCTTACTTGGAACTAAAACAACTCAAAAACCACTACATTCAAACTCACACACTAGAGGAGTTGCTCTTTGAAACACCCCTTCCATGGATAGGATTTTACCTTGAAACATTTCTATTTTGTTACAAATTCATTATTAATCTTCAGTTTGTAAATATGAAAGCCAAATTTATTTTACAGCATCTCCAAAATATTCATTTTCTTCCAAAAAAGAAGCAATGAAGATGATTACCTGAACATACTTTTTACACATGGCAAATCCAAGGCCGCCTCCAGCTGTTTCTGGAGAATTGCTTTTATCCTCCTGTACATTTTTCAGGAACCTAGGGATGTCACTTTTGTCACTTTCAGAGCTAGAGGTCCTGACTTCAAATCTTAAGAACGTATAACCTTCACAGAACGAAGGTCTCCATCTTCGATTGCTAGGGTCCCACCAACCTTCAGTTCTGTCTTCTTTGCAAATGCGAATTGATATTGTTCCTTCTTTGATTGAATTAACAGCATTTCCACTCATATGTAGAATAATCCGTAGAATGCGTTTTTCATCTCCTATAACATGGTCAGGCATAGCATCACCTATTTCAAGATTGAACAAGAGACCTCTGCTACTGGACATGTGCTTTATAAGTTGTGCTGCATCTTTCAGCATTGAAGGTAGCCGAAAAGGATGTAACTGAAGAACCAAAGCAGAAGAATCATTTAACTGCGAGTAATCCATTACGTCATTTATGAGAGTAGAAAGAAGGCTACTACTTTTTGCTAGCATGTTCACCATTGCCAGCTGTTCGACATTCAGGCTAGCATCTTGCAAGATAGATGAAAGAGCAGATATAGCATGCATGGGAGCCCTCATTTCACGGTTCATTGCCATTTGAAAGCAATGTCGTGCCTGACTTGCTCTCATTGCATCATGTCGCGCCTGCTGTAATGCTTTATTCTGGTCAACCAGTGGGCCCCTCATCTTCTGTGATTCTTCCAGAACAGCTGCATGAGAAAGGGCAACAGCAACTTGATCTGCCACAACCTCTACAATATCTAATTCTTGAGAGCTCCACTGTCTGTCATCTTCACATGGCAAGACCAGCACCAGTATTGCATATGATGCTTTTAAAAATTCTGGTGTTCCACCCTTGAAATTTGATGCCTTTAACAAAGGCACCCTCATTGCTGCCATAGGCCCAGCCAATGACCAGTGATGATTACTTGCCTTTCCCAAGGCAGAATCAGGTCCTAAGATGACCGGATTCTTACTACTGCTGATCTTCACCACCTCTGGATCAGTCATCGGAACAGTTACTGAAGATTGCAAATGTCGCCGTTTCAGCTCATGAGTTAACTCCATGAATGAACCCTCTGCCTGTGGCATCCATATGGTGCAATTTTCCAGATTCAATGTCTTAGCTAGGGAAAAAAGAGTCGTATTTAAGATGGTATGACGATCTAGAGACTTGCGGATTTCTTGAGTGAGCATATGAACATGCCAACTCGTTTCCTCTTTCCTTTTTACAATGTCTACCTCCCTGTCAAGTTCCCTTGCCTTGTTTTTAAGAAAGAGTTCTCTTACCTTCACCCGTAGTAGTTCAGGAATCAAAGTTACAAGAGTTATGGCGGTAGCACAAGACACAAGTGCAGTTAAGAACTTGAAGACAGTCAAAGTTAGCATCACATGGAAAGAGTGACGATTATATGTCCAAATGTTGACAAAATGGGTTAACCCACAAAGCACAATGAATGCTCCAAATTGGACAATTACCCATCTGAATGGAAAGACATTTGAGCAGCTCAAAAAGTACAAAAGCTCAAGAGGGATTGAGAAGTAAGCCAAGGCAATCAGAAAATCACTGACCATTTGACATTGAAATATGTTCTCGTCATTCCACCATCCTTCTCCCTCACAACTGCATCTGGATAAACCAGAGCTCCCATCCTCCACAGCCACTACAATGGTATGGAGGAAAAATAAAACAGTGACAATCTCCCTCAGAGGGATCATTGCAACAATTCCAGCCTACAAACATGCAGAAAAATCAACACAGACAATCAGTTGCTTCTGGAATAAACAATTAAACGTGAAATTCACTGCAACCTTCAAATCTATAATAAGAAGATTAGAAATAGGTGCAGGTAGTTGCATGACACCAAAAGAGCTTAAAAGAAAATAACATCATTGCATCCAGGAAAAGCAGGGATGGAAGAATTCATATTGAATTCACAGAAAGAATGCCAAATTCTTTATATGTAACAACAAATGCATATAACTGGTGCATGAGAGGTTGCATTAGACCCAAATTTCAACCCTCTCAACCTTCCTGGAATTAAATAGACATGTCCTCAATGTTTTTGAACAAAAACCTTTCTTAAATAAGGAAGATAACATTTTGACTGTATGCGTTACTGTTTATGGGATTTCTGGTCACTTGTTCGCCTGGTTATATTTCTGGTCAAGTAATTTGTTTTAATGTTGCAAACAACATTCACTTGCATAGTAAATAAATTATTTCCAAGTAAAATTGGGCAATAATTCAATTATATAATGCATCAATAGATCAGTGAATACTACTACCAAGCATAAATCCTTCAAAGGTTTTCATGGTGAGTCCAGGTTGCAAGACGAATTCTCACATTAGAAGTTCAACATCTAGATTCTATATAATTCTCTTTCTAGGAATTTTATTTACATAGTTGACAGTGTCACGTTAAAACACGAATCAAGTGTGGTAACATTTTAACCCCTTTTGATCCACCCACACCCAAAAAACCTTGGTTTAAAGTGGGATCAATATTCCCGACCCTAAGGCAAACATCCCAAGATTGACCATACAATGTTAAACATCCAACTAAAACTACCACTAGGAATTTTCTTTAGATTAGCATGTATTTTCTGTTATATTGCTAGTCTTTATAGAAGGTCATGGCACCAAAACCTACAGATATATGAAGAATGCTCTGGTTTCTTCAAGTAACAACTGTTGAGGAAAGGGTGAAATCTATTGTGAGTTTCACCATTGTGAGGACCATAAATAGATTTTGATGTTTTCAAATATTTGAAAAAGATACATGAGAATATCAGTTCTGACAACAATGCACATGCAGTTATCAGTTGTCTATAATTTAAATTTTTTTCTTGATTAAGACAGATAGTCTGATTCGGGTTTCATTTAATACAACTCAAATCCAACTTACTGATATATGCAACTCCTTTGTCTGAAATCATGTCAGGGATCACCTCAAATCTTTTCATATTGGTTTATTTTAGTTTGTTTTGTTTTGTACATGTACTATATTATAGTTCAAAACATGACAGTGGTATCAGAGCTTTTTTCTGCATTGTGAACCAATACCAACATTAATGAAATGATTATTAGTGAGTGCATGTAATGCCCCCACTTAATAATTAAAACCAAATTAAACCCAGCACCCATCTTTTCCCATGGGTCTTGAGAATTTGGGATGAGCGTTGATTATAAACTATTGGTGATGCTAGGCGGCGGCAGATATGAATGTCTTTACTTGCATGCAGCACTGTGATTAATATTTATAAAGTTTAAAGATGCCAGCAAGGTCGTGGAAACTATACCTGTGATTTCCTTAAGGAAGGATTAGTAATAATAAACTGAAATTAAAAATCAAGTTTAGTTCTAATAAAAGTCAAAAAGCATGTGAAGAGTTACGTCTATTAGAGGAAAAAGGATATATAAGGGATATCAAACAAGGAGAAGGAACCATGAATTGGTGGACTACATTTATATCTGATTTTTACTCCTTGAGGAGTGTGGATTGTGGTTCAACCACCTTGAGGACGAAACCCCTCTAGGTTAGAAATTAGAGGACGGAAACCCCCTAATTTCATTGCTGAGTTAGTGGACGAAAACCCCTGATTCAGGCAAATTTGGAGACTTTCAAAAGCATTCATTCAAGATAAATAGCTGCAAAAAGGGACTGTTTTACCAGCCACTGGAAAGAGACAATTTGGTCATTCTAAACCATTTTCTGAGTATTAAATCTGATTTACAGAATTAATTATTAGCAGAAATTTCTGAATCATAAGGATTTCATATTTATACTAATCGTGCAAACTATTATAATTGTGAGATAAGGTTTATTATATTTAAAGAAAATAAGGAAAATTTAAAATAGACATTACAAATGGTATCAGAGAGAATTTTCCTCCTTATGCAACTTAGTGACAGAACCAACAAATATTATCAAAGAGAAATCAGAAAAATTCAACATCAATTTTCTAAGAACAAAGTGACAGAAACTCCTTTGGAATTTGAGGCAACAAAAGCAAACATGGTGAGAGAGGATGACAATTGTGATTATGCAAATAAGATTGATAGAAAATTTCACCTTATGTTAGATATGACAGGGCAGATGTTACATAGGATGAATAATACAGAAAATTCCAATAATAAAAATAGTGGGGAAACTTCTAACAATAACAATAATAAGCATAAAAGTCACACACAAAGAACCAAGGTTGGGTTTGTTGATAGACCACTTCGTCCTACTTTCATTCAAAGGGGAGAAGTTTACGTTGGAGAAGCACAAAATTCAATACAAGACGATATAATCGCCCATTATGAAGAATATAGAAATCTCCTTGCAGAGATTCAAGAAGCAATGTCTCTCACGAATTACATGAATATGAAGAGAGGCAGAAATGGATCGAGAATTGAGCCTAGACCCCAACCAAGACAAATGATCACCAGCAAGCTTTGGGTAAGGTGCAGAAGTTAGACACATACCTATTGCTGAAACCTATGATTGAGGATGACGCCATCAAATTCGCCACTTTACACTTGGAAGGATTAGCTCACGAATGGTGGTACCATGCGTTGGTTACCCAAGGTCATGGTCTAATAGACACATATGATGAATTTTGCAAAAGGTTGATTGAAAGGTTCGATAGGATCTTGAACGGTGGAGAATTATGTAAAAGAATTCCAAAGATTAATTGTAATGGTCCCTAATGTTTCGGAAAGAATACTAATTGTCCTTTTTATCGAAGGGCTAATTGAACCTCTTAGGGGTTTAATTAAGACATTTGATCCATTGACCCTTCAAGAGGCTATTAAAAGAGCTTTGAATTTAGAAACTTCAATAGCCAAGAATAAGTTCTTTCAAAAAACCCCTTCTATAGGGTTGAATATGAAACCTTTTCAAAAAGGCTTTTTCTCAACGACAAGGATTACCACCAAAAAGCAACTTTGATGAAGTAACCAAAAATGAGCCCCGCCGAAACAAATTATGTTTTTCTGGCAGAAAAGCATAGGAACCTGGACACTACTGTTTGGGAAAAAGCCAAGTACATTACATAGAAGTAATGTCTGATGAAGAGGAAGAATCGGAGCCCAAAGTAGGTGAATGTGAACTTGAATCACAAATAAAAGAAGGTGAACATTCAAGGGGCGCACGTGCAACCTTGTCAAGTGCTACTAAATATCATGCTTTCCGAGTACAGGGAGTCTTGCAAGGGCACAAAGTTACAGTTCTAATTGATAGTGGAGCAACACACTTCATTGATGAAGGTTTGGTTGCTAAAAGAGGGTTACAAACAGAAGATTTCAATGGATTCAATGTTATAGTGGCTAATGGTTTTACCATTCCATGCGCTAAGAAAATTCAACAATTGGAGATTGCTCTTGGTAGATAGAAGATGCAAGATGACTTCTATGTGGTGGGCATAGGAGAAACCGATGTGGTTTTAGGAGAGCAATGGCTACACTCTGAAATATTCCTAGTGGTTACTCCCTTAATCAGTCCAAAATTACACTCTACACACACCAAATAATAGCCAATTTTCATAAATTGTAATCAAGTGGTATACAGATTTAAGGAATGCCAAATAATAGCACCATATAATTAAATTACACAGTCAATCTGGTAAACAACTTCTAACAGTTTTGATGAGTAGTAGTTCAAAATAGTTTCCCAAATTCTTATGAATCCACAAGCTTAATTATCATCAGTTCGGAGACTAGTAACAATATCTCTTATACAAAATGACATACAAAATACAAAGATCTTGAATCTTCACTTCAAGATGCAAGGATATGAATGATATTTCAGTTTCCTGGAGATCTCCAATGCCGCCTATAGGGTGAAAGATTCTGTTGGGTGCAACCTCCTGTACTCTTGAAGATATATGATGAACCCCCAATCTTATTGGGCGTGGCCATAGTTGAATGATGAGGGTCGTTGAACCTCAACTAGGCGCGACTAGAGATTGCCAAATGATCTCGTGCCTTGTGTGAGGATATCGGGTGTCGTAGACACACCAATCGTCCCTCCTTTTTGTCGTTGCTCCCGCTAGTGTGGTGTAATTCTGGCGCTAGGAAAACAGGTTTCTCAAACTTTCGATTCTGCCCAAGGCTTGTAAGTTGTGCAAGTCACTTGTCCCTTGACTCGGCCAACAATATCCAATGTTTCTAGATGATGCGCTAGCTGCTCCAAACCAGATTCAATGACCTCCCTGATCGCGACCTGGAATCCTTCTCACTGTGATGATGCTTCGCAGACCTGAGGAATATATTCAAATTCAATTAATTACAGCGCTTCTAAGATAAAAATAGATCAAACACGAGTATGAGGCAGGGTTTTCATCCCACTTGAGTTAGCTTTTGTGGGGGTTTCGTCCCAGTCAGCTGATCAAATTGCAAATAGCAACCTTCGAATGCATAAAACAGATGATGAAATGAGTCTCCCAACACTAGTATTAATATCAATTTCATATAGGACCCAAGGTCCTAAATAAGCACTGACCTATAAGTGTTTAAATTTTATTAAAATAACTATATTTTATTAATTAAAATATTTATATTATATGTTATAGTGTTATAAAACATTTTTGTTTATTATAATAGTAATATTAATTCTCAACAATGAAGAGAACATGACAGTTTGCCCTCCCCAAATATTGCTTGTCCTTAAGCAATTTCAAATTCGGATGATCAAAAATCTCAGCTACTTCCCATGTAGCATCCTCGAGAGGTAGATTCTTCCACTTGACCAAAAACTCTAGAATAACTTTGTTTCTTAGCTTCTTCTCCCTCATATTGATGATTGCTTCAAGCTCTAAAATCAATTTTCCCTCGTCATCAAGAGGAGGGAGCTCCAAACAAGGAGTGATATGCTGTCCCAGCACCTTCTTGAGGTGAGATACATGAAAAACATTATGAATTATGATGTTTGTTGGTAACTCCAACTCATAGGCCACCTCTCCTACCTTCCGTGTGATCTTGTAAGGTCCATAAAATCATGGCTTAAGCTTCCCTGCACCACTCCCCTTGAGGGTAGATTTCATGTAGGGTTGCAACCTCGAAAAAACCAAGTCTCCAACCTCAAACGTCCTCTCCAAATCGTGGTGATCAACGTACATATTTTGCTGATTTTGAGCCTGCTGTAAATTCTCTTTGAGTGCATTCAAAATATCCATAATCTGTTGTACCAAATCTCTAGCACGAGGAACTCTACTATCCGAGAGAATCAAATCTACAAATGATAATGCCTCATAACCATATAGTGCTTTGAAAGGAGTCATACCTATCGACATATGATAAGTGGAATTGTAGCAATACTCCCCAAGATGAAGCCACTTGATCCATGTTGTTTGCTGCCCTGTAACATAATTTCTCAAATATCCTTCAAGCCACTTATTCACAATCTTTGTTTGTCCATCCGTATGAGGGTGATAACTAGTACTTGGAGTCAACTCTGTGCCCGTCGACCGAAAAAGTTCTTGCCAAAACAAACTAATGAACTTGTTGTCCCGGTCACTCACAATATTTCTAAGTAGCCCATGTAAGCTAAACACCTCTCTAAAGAACAAATCAACCACCTATGGAGCTCTATATTCGGAAGATATGGCATAAAAATGAGCATGCTTAGTGAGTCTATCCACCACCACAAATATTCAATCCTTACCTTGCCCCTTCAGAAAGACCTGTGATAAAATCCATTGAAATGCTCTCCCATTTCTAATTTGGAATGGGTAAGGACTACAACAAACTACGCATGAACCCACCATCACACATCGCCCCATTGCAAATGGGGACCCACCTTTTTTTGCAATTTTGAGCTTGTAGGAACCTTTAGGAAGTATCATTTGATCAAATCTTCCTCTACAAACTAGACAGTGGACTTCGTCTAGAATCCAAGTTGAGATCAACCAAAACTGAGTTAGTGGCCTAGGCAAGTTGAAGTTGAGAAGTTTAAAGTCTGAGCTATGCACACAAGTAGTGCTTAAGGAAGTTGATCCCTATCAAGTTGCAATTGAAGGACAAAATCATACATATACTTGGAAGAGCGCACATCTCACCCTCCTCTGTAACCTGCATTTTATGCAAACATGCATGATTTGGGCGCTTTGGGAGTTAGGCGCACATTTAGAAGGTACTCACATTCCGTGAAAAATGAACATTATGCAAGATTACATGGAATCAGCGCTTTCCCCTCAAGGTGCACTTTGAAGGGAGATTTGCATTATGAAATTTTTAAACACATTGCATACTCACGCAAAATCAGCGCCCCACTTTCTCTTAGGCGCACTTTTGGCATGTGCTTGCACAAACACTTAATACACACTCAAGCAAAACGGCCGCTCATTCTCATTTGGGCGCACTTTTGATCCTAGTTTGCATAAAACACATTCAATACCTACATGCTCAAGATCAACGCTTCTCCTTTTGGGCACATATACACCTTGATTTCACATAAAACTCTCAATGCAAACATACATGAAATTTGCGCTTTCTCTTAGGTGCTCATACACTCCTCTCTCGCATAAAGCATTTATACATACTCTCATGAAATGAGCGCCTCATTCCTAGGGCGCACTTTTACCCTTGGTTTGCATTCAATATCAATACATGCCTGCTCAGAACTAGCACCCATCATTCTTTGGCGCACATTTGGAGCACCTTTGCACTGTGAACACTATACATATAGGCATGATTTGAGTGCTCAATCCTCATAGGCGCTCATCTAGGGCATGCTCGCATTACAAATTGTTGGAGTTTGTACAAGACTGCATACTCCCCATCACTAGTGCTTTGGGCCTTTTTGAACTTGAAAATTTTACAACTTATCATCTCCTAGGCGCACTTTTGAGAGGTGCTCGCATTGCATAAGATAGGCATCATTCACAGAGGCTCTAAACTAGCGCTCATCCCCTTTTGGCGCACTTTTTGAGGGATTGCATTTTGAAAAAAAAAAATCAATTATTCATAAGCACCCAAAATTAGTGCTCATCTCCTCTAGGGGCACTTTTGGAGGGTCTCTGCATTGCGCATTGTGAACATTATGCAAGACTGCATGAAATTAGTGCTCATAGCATTCACCATGCCTCTGTATTACACATTCAATACACACATGTCCAAAATCAGCGCTCAAGTCTCATCCTCCTTTGGGCACACTTAGAGAAGGTGTCAGTGAAACAGAAATCACCAAAAAATCGCTATTTTTTCTAAAAATCGTGGATCGTCCATTTACACGATTTTTACCCCAAAAAAATCACGATTTTTATATAAATCACGTTGTCGTCTAGGGTTTCTTGCATTACGTTTAATCTGCTGCGATTTTTCATTTGTTTTCGGGTTTTCACTATTTCGTTTCCCCTGCTAAAAAAGCCTAATGATTTTGCAGGGCAAATATAAGTATTAAGGCAACCGACGAGTTTAGAAAATTCTCCTGCATGAATTTTTTTAGGCGTTTCGGTGTGAATTTTTTATGGCGTGAGACAATTTTCAGAGCACTATAATGCTCACATATAAAAGCCAATCGGCTATTATTAATATTAAATATGATATATTATTAGGTTATTATTAATACTAGATATAATATTATTAATATTAAATATATGATATATCATTAGTATTTATTATTCTATTATGATATTTATATAGTTATTATTAATACTAAATATAATATTATTAATATTAAATATATGATATATTATTAGTATTTATTATTCTATTATGATATTTATATAATATTATAATATAATCTCTGTCATTAATCTACATATATAATATTATATATTATATTATTAATATTTATATATTATATTATTAATAGTTTTATATTATAATATTAATATTATTAATATATAATATAATATTTATAATATTATAATATAATATCTATCATTAATCTATATATATAATATTATATATTATATATTATATTATTAATATTATTATAAATATAATTATATATTATAAATATTATTATATTTATATATTATATTATTAATATTATTAATATATAATATATTATTTGTATTTATTATTCTATTATAATATTTATATCATTAATCTATATTTTATATTAATATATTATCTATGTTAATATTAATATATATATATATATTATGAATATATTGAATATATATTATAATATTATATTAATATTAATATTGAATATATTATAATATTACATATAGTAATACTAATATTAATATTTTTAATATTATATATATTAATATTAATTATTTTCTATTTTTTTATAATACAATTTTTTCTTGATCTTTTCCCAACTTTTATTCGATTTTTTGAAAAAATCTTATACTTTTGGTTTGCCGATTTTTTCCTCAATAGATTTTTGATTCTATGGTCTACATTACGCAATTCATACATGTCTACCCAAGAAATGTGCTTTCGGGCGCAAATTTCCCATGACCTTGCATTGAGTATTGATTAAACTTATACAAGCCTTCCCAGCTTGAGCGCTTTTGGGCACTAATCTACCATAGACTTCCATTGGCGTTGGTTTACCATCACTTCACAACTCGCACTTTATGCATGCCTGTATGAAAAATGCGCTTTTCTTAGGCCATCTTCCACGTGCATTAAGGTGAAAGAAAATTGACATGATGTTTTACATTATCAAGCATTATGATGTGAATGATTTGTGATGTTCCATTTCGCAGAGCAGGAGATCACTCCAAGGAGAGAACAAAGGAGGAGCGTTACTTGAGTTCATAAAGAAGATTTCATTTCAGGAAGATTTGGAGCATGTGAAGAAGAGGACATCATTGCCACATGAAGGAGACCCGTTCCAGATGATCAAGATCTAATGCCAAGAGTCATACAGTAAGGTCATCGCCTAGAGGGAGGTCCAGTTCCGCAAGTTCTGGAGGTCACTCATTTCATGCACCAAGCAAAGAGAACATCCACCATACGCAAGTCTACTCCAAGAAATCCTACACAAGAACATCATCAAGAATGTCAATGAGTTGAGATGAGAAATGAGCAAGTACATCATAATTCCATGAATTACATCAAGACAACAAGAAGAAATTCTAAATTTCCCAAGTTTCAAGTTCAAAGCGGCCAAGTCCCAGAGGTGAAAATCCCAGTTCGAAGACTACTCCAAAGATGACAAAATTTGGGAAGATATTCTGAACAATGTGAACACAGAGAAAGTCAAACCAATTTGCAAGATGTTGAGGTGGCATGTGCACGTCACCAGTCCAATCATAGCCGGCCACATCATCCATCCACGTTCAATGTACCTACAACAAGATAGAGGTCAAAGAGGGCGTCCAAGTGGAAGATGCTCCAAAGATTCTATTTCATGCTTATCATCTTGGAAAGCGTGCCTTCATTGCCTCTCTTTTGGGCGGTTATGCATTGTTGTCACAATCTTGGCCATTAGTTCTCGAATCAATCTTAGTCGTCCATGTAATTTTTGGAGTCTATAAAAGGCCCATTTCTCTCATTTGTAAAGTTAGAAGTTGTTAGCTCGCGCATGAGTAGTAGAGTAGGAGTAGATTAGAGGAGACTCTTCGAAGTCATTGAAGAGACATGTGAAATTGTTGTAAAGGACTTCCAAAATCAATACAAGCTCATTGTTGTTCTCATGGTGATTTGTGTGGTTATGGAATATTAGCATGGTTTCTTAAATCTCGAAAATGATTTAGATGTGTTTCCACGTAGAGTAGAATAGATTAGAAGTTCATTGATGTAATGTTTTTATGTTAAGATATTTGATGAATTCCTTCATGGTTCATACTTTTCGTGGATTGTTTAAGGCAACTCACCTTGTAAAGTTAGCGTGAACCTTCATGTGCTTTAGTTCGATTATGGATGCTCGTTGAAGCTGCGCCAGCAATGGGTGTTTGGATGGATGTTTCACAATATGAAAATCCTTGAGTTTCCTTAGAAGATTGCACCGACTTCGTGTAGTTGTTGGTTCTCATGGCAAAGCGGAGTTAGGTTTTATGAGGAGTTTGTCTATCTTGGCATGTTTCATTATATCATTGTCCTTAGAATAGTTTTCTAAACCCTTTCCTTTTGCCTTTTCTTTCATAGTCAGTTAGAATGAGTTCCATTTCATAAGAAGGAGAATAACATATTTAGAGTGAAGTAAGGAGTCAATTCAGCGTAAGTCCCTTTGTGATTACTAGCATTATCACATCAACTACTGAGTCTATCCATTGCAAAACACGAATCAGGAACCTTGGAGTTGTCTCATTAGATCACATTGTTTAGCCTTTGAGAGACTTTGTTCAAGAGAGGATACAATACCTTGGTATTTTATTCTGAGTTTGCATGTGCATAAAAAACACATCAACACTATGGAGCTCTATATTCGGAAGATATGGCATTAAAATGAGCATGCTTAGTGAGTCTATCCGCCACCACAAATATTCAATCCTTACCTTGCCCCTTCAGAAGACCTGTGATAAAATCCATCGAAATGCTCTCCCATTTCTAATTTGGAATGGGTAAGGACTACAACAAACTAGCTTGAAATGTCTGCTCTACCTTGTTTTGTTGGCAAGTCAAACACTCTCTAAGATGCTTCAAGACATCTCCTTTGAGGCCTTTCCAAGAAAATCGCTCACTTGTTTATATGTCTTGTAGTGCCCTTAAGACCAGCCAATGGAGTGTCATGATATGCTCTCAAAATCTTCTCTTTCATCTTCGATCCTGGGAAAAGGTACACTTGGTCCTTTTAGAGAATAAGCTCCTCAACCACCTTGTGCCTATTATCTTGCAACTTGCCCTCCAAGATGTCAATAGCAAATGCATCCTTTACATACTCTACTAATATAGATGCTCTCCAATTAGCAGAAATATCAGTCATATAACATAAATAAGACATTCTAGATAATGCATCAGCCACCACATTATTATTTCCCTTAACATACTCAATATCAAAATCATAAGTCTACAACTTGCTTACCCACTTTTGTTGTCTATTATTCAAATCTTTTTGATTGAAGAAGAACTTCAAACTATTATGATTTGTCTTCACCACAAATCTCCCGCAAACCAAATATTGCCTGAACTTAGCCAAAGCATGCATGATGGCTAGCATCTCCTTGTCGTAAATAGAAAAACTCCTCTCTGACTCCTTGAGCTTCCCACTCTCAAATGCTATAGGATGTTTGTTTTGCATCAATACTGCTCCAATACCCTCTCCCGAAGCATCACACTCAAATACAAATAGAAGTGAAAAATTTGGAATAGCCAACACGAGACATGAGCTCATTACCTCCTTGAGCTTGTCAAAAGCTCATTATGCCTCCTCACTCCAAGAGAACGCTCCCTTCAAAGTCAAATTCGTCAACTAGGCAGTCAACTATGAAAACCCTTTGACGAACCTCCCATAATAGCTGCAAAGTCGCACTAACCCTCTCAAGTGTGATTAAGTCCTAGGTCAAGGCCACTCCACTATTGCCTTGATCTTCTCCTCATCAACACTGACACCTTGGGCACTAATCTTATGCCCTAAATACAAAATCTTAGTCATCTCGAACTCACACTTGGATGCCTTGGCGAAAAGTGATTGTTGCTCAAGTATACCCAAAACCTCGTCTATATGCCTCATATGATCCTCCCAAATCTTGCTATAGATCAATATGTCATCAAAGAAAACCAACACAAATCTCCTCAACTGCTTACTAAATACCTAGTTCATGCAAGACTGAAACGTGGTTGGAGCATTTGTCAACCCAAATGGCATGACTAGAAATTCATAATGCCCAAAATGACACCGAAAAGTTGTCTTGTGAATATCCTCCTTCCTCATCCTTATCTAGTGGTACCCGGCTCGCAAATCAATCATAGAGAAATATATTGCACCATGAAGCTCATCTATCAACTCGTCGATCTTGGTAATTGGGTAGCGGTTCTTGATTGTCTACTTATTGAGTGCCCTATAGTCGATGCACATCCTCATAGTACCATCCTTCTTCACCAACACCACGAAGAAAGCAAAAGGGCTATAGAGCTCTGTCGTATGTGTCCCATATCTAATAACTCCTTAATCGCCTTCTTGATCTTTTCCTTGTACCTCCTTGGATGACAATAGGGTGTAGTGATGACCGGCTTAGATCCCTCCTCCAACTCAATGACATGCTGAAACCCCCTATCTGGAGGTAGCCCTGGAGGAATATCACTAAATACCATGCTATGCTTGTCCATAATAGACTGAATACCTATATGAGTAGTCTTTTCACCCGTGGGTGAAAATCCATTGGTAACCAAACATTGGGCCGCCCAATCAACCTGTCCTCTACGAAAGGCTCTCTCCATCCTCTTGGCTAAAACAACCCTCGGTGCTCCATTAGACAAGCCCTGAAGAACCACCTCCTTACCCTCTGACTTGAATTTCAACTCCATAGTTTGATAGTTTTGGGAATACTCACCAAGTGAATACAACCACTGCACACCCAAAACTACATTTGTCTCACCTATGCCAACTACATAGAAGTCATCGCGAACTCTGTCTTCCCAAGGTGATGTCAAGTTGTTAGATCCTCCATGTACATGGAATAGTAAATGCATCAGCCACAATCACATTGAACCCCTCAAAGTTATTTGTCTTCAATTTCATCCTAGTCACCAAACCCTCATCAATGAATTTATGGGTGGCTCCACTATCAATCAAAACTGTCACCTTATGACCCTGCAATATGCCACGAACTCAAAAAGGGTGATACCTAGGTGCTCTTAAAAGAGTGGCAAGTGTGCCTCCCAAAGAACCCCCTTCTACCTCATGTTCCTCCACATGCTCTACAACCTCAGCCTCAAGTTCTTCCGTCTTTGAATCATCATCTGATAATACCTCTATGAAATGTACTTGTCCCTTGCCCAAACACCTATGCTTAGGCACCCATGGCTCTCTGCATGAGAAACATAGTTTCTTCCTTTGGAGTTCGTTCTTTGCCTCTTCATTCCTATCGGGTCTTAGAGGTAATGCCTTGGGTGGAGGGAAATTCTTTTGGAAGGATTTCTTTTGCTGCACTATTGGAGATGGCTTGTGGTTGAACTTGCCTTTAGCCACTGAATCCTCCAAACTCAAAGCTCTCCTGATGGTCTCCTACAAAGAGCCTGGCTCAACTACTCTCACCAACCCCTTGAGTGAATCACTTAGACCTTCCACAAAAAGCACTATGAGTCTCCTCTCTGTCACATCTGGAACCATCACTGAAAGCCTCTGAAACTCTACTACATAGTGCTCAACTGATCCCTCATGTCTCAATTGTGCCAACTCTCTGAAGTAAGTCTCTGGATCCTTCCTGTCAAACCTCTCTATCAATCTCTAACTGAACTCCTCCAAGGTGGTAATGGAACCGTGCCCTTGTGTCACCATGCCATGGTACCGCCATTCATGGGCTACACCCTTCAAATGTAAAGTAACGAACTTAATGGTTTCTTCTTCAAACATGGGATTCTATGAGAAATATGTATCCAACTTCTACAACCATGCTCTAGCTGATCAACTATCCAATCCATCATATGTGGGTATCGTGATCTTTCCCAAACATTGTTGTATATCTCTATGGAGTTGCTTCTCATACCTTCTCCTCCTTTGCCCATTTCTTATTTTCATCTCATAATATTCAATGAAATTTATGTCACGACGGATAGCTGGGTTTAGGGCATTATATTCAACATGATACCTTGCCATCTCATCCTCCTGTCGTGGTGGTATGAGTTGTTCTTCCTCAAAGGGATCTGCCTTTTCTCTCTATAAAAATCTGCCCATCTGAATGTCTTCATGGGTGGGTTAATTGAAACCATGTCATTAGCTAAGTTACTTCCTCCTGCAAAAGGCTAATTGGACCTACCAGCACTCCATAGTTGATCCATCCCCCTTAGGATTCGAGCTATCTATGCAATAGAGTCTCTCATAGAGGATTGAAATTCTTTGTTTTCCTTGATAACCTCCTGCACATTTTCTTCACTCTTGTCTCCCATGGTTGCCTCTTTCTTCTTCTCTCTTCACTGGTACCTGATTCCCTATCACTCAAGTGCATGGATCTACATTACAACAATACCACGGGTTGGCAAGAAAGGTGGCTCTGATACCACTGGAATATTCCTAGTGGTTATTCCCTTAATCAGTCCAGAATTACGCTCCACACAGACCAACTAGTAACTAGTTTTCATAAATTGTAATCAGGTAGTATACAAATTTAAGGAATGTCAGATAATAGCACCATATAATGAAATTACACAGTCAATCTGGTAAACAACTTCTAACAATTCTGATGAATAGCAGTTCCAAATAGTTTCCCAAATTCTTATGAATCCACAAGCTTAATTATCATCAATTCAAAGACTAGTAATAATATCTCTTATACAAAATGACTTACAGAATACGAAGATCTTGAATCTTCACTTCTGGATGCAAGGATATGAATGATATTTCAGTTTCCTAGAGATCTCCAATGCCGCCTATAGGGTGAAAGATTCTGTTGGGTGCAACCTCATGTACTCTCGAAGATATATGATGAACTCCCAATCTTATTGGGCGTGGCCATAGTTGAATGATGAGGGTCGTTGAACCTCAACTAGGCACGACTAGAGATTGCCAAATGATCTCGTGCCTTGTGTGAGGATATCGGGTGTCATAGACACACCAATCGTCCCTCCTTTTTGTCATTGCTCCCACTGTTGCGGTGTAATTCTGGCGTTGGGACGACAGGTTTCTTGAACTTTCGATTCCACCTAGGGCCTATAAGTTGCACAAGTCTCTTGTCCCTTGACTCGGTCAACAATATCCAATGTTTCCAGATGACGCGCAAGCTGCTCCAAAGCAGATTCGATGACCTCCTTGATCGCAGCCTGGAATCCTTCTCACTGTGATGATGCTTTGCAGACCTGAGGAATATATTCAAATTCAATTAATTCCAACGCTTCTTTCTACAATGAAAATAGCTCAAACACGACTATGAGGCGGGGGTTTTGTCCCACCTAAGTTAGCTTTTGTGGGGGTTTCGTCCCAATCAGCTAATCAAGTTGCAAATAGCAACCTTCGAATGCATAAAACAGATGATGAAATGAGTATCCCAGCTCTAGTATTAATATCAATTTCATATAGGACCCACGGTCCTAAATGAGCGCCGACCTATAGGTGTTTAAATTTTATTAAAATACTTATATTTTTATTAATTAAAATATTTATATTATATGCTATAGTGTTAAAAAACACTTTTGTTTATTATAATAGTAATATTAATTCTCAATGGTGAAGGGGACATGACACACTCTTTGGGAGAGTTTACACAAAATTATCAGACTATGGAGCTAAGGTTCAAATCAAAAGGTAAAGATGTAGTGTTACAAGGCATTACTAGTGGAGCTCCTAGAGTTATATCAGCAAAAAGAATGGAGAGGTGTTTTAGGAGTGGACAAGTAGCATGGGCAGCACAATGTTTAGAGATTTACAGCTACTACAAGTAAGAGAGCTTTTCATGTGAACATACAAACACTCTTGGACAAGCATAGCATGGTCTTTAACGGGCATTCCTCCAAGATGGCCGCTAGATAGAAAATTTCAACATTTAATAAAACTAGAAACTAGAGAAAAACCAAGTGCAGGTCGTCTCATCAGAGCACTTTTTGAGATTGTCTTAAAAGGACGATGGGCCCAGTCAACAAAGAAAGTGCGCAAGATGGTTGGAAAGGGCATGTGGAGTGTTCAAACTCAGGCATTCCAAATAACATCTTGGCCAATATTAATAAGAAAGATTTAGGTTGGGATCGGTATTATGATCTTTCAGACCAGGAGATTCGGAAATTCATTCGTTTTCCAAAAATGGGGAAGACCATTCCTAAGTTTGACAATCAGTTCACAGAGTTGGATTTTTCTACCCATGTTCAAATAATATGTACAATATTGAAGGTGGAACTAACAATCACTTCAAATTCTCAATGGGCTGAGAAAACTCATGGATATGTCGAACCTTTCTAGATTATAGTAAAAGACAATGACGGCAAATTTATACTCCATCATGAGTATTTTATGTTGAAGATGAAGTATGATGATCATAGCCATAGTTTTACTATCCCAATACACAAACCTCATCCATCCCAGTATTTTATTCATGTCACCTCTAACAAATGGTTGGGATCACAGACTGTTTTGTCAGTGTCGTTTAGACCTCTTATTTTACCGGAGAAATATCCACCTCCAACCAAATTACTAGACTTGCAGTTGCTTCCTGTATCTACATTAAGAAATCCTTCATGTAAAGCTTTGTATCAGCAGTTCAAGCACTTCAATCCTATTCAAACCCAAGTATTTACGGTCCTTTATAACTCAAATGATAATGTTTTAGTGGCGGTACCCACCAGAAATGGTAAGACTATTTGTGTTGAGTTTGCCTTGCTGCGATTACATCAAAATAGTATAGAGAGTACATTTCGATTTCTTTACATTGCACCTATAGCAGCGCTAGAAAAGAAAAAATATTGTGATTGGATGCAGAAGTTTGGCGAAGATCTGGGATGGAAAATAGTTGAACATATGAGACTGTAATTGATTTAAAGCTACTTGAGAAAGGTCATATTGTTATAAGTACACTTAAGAAATGGGATGCTCTATCTCACAGATGGAAACAACATAAACAAGTACAGCAAGTTAGCCTATTTAATGTGGATGAACGTCATTTAATTAGTGGAGAGGGTGGCCCCATATTGAAAGCAATTGCTTCTAGAATGAGATATATTTCAAGTCAAATAAAAAACCCTATTCGCATTATTGATGCTAAAGATCTTGGCGAGTGGATTGGAGCTACTACCCATGAGTTTTTAAATTTTCTATCATGCCCACATTTGCCATGTGGTCATGACACGAAATATCAAAAAAAATTCCCACCTGACTCTAAAACCCCCTCGCGCACTCGGTGACACACGCACGTAACGTGGTTGTATTTGCATCACACGTTAGGTGCGTCGCACAAAGGTGGGGAAGTCAAACAAAGTGCGGGATGAGGTGAAACTCCTTTCGCAATCCCTACGATGACTCATGACCACATGGCAAATGTGGGCATGACATTTTCCCCCTAGAGTCCGTCCTATACCATTAAGAGATTCACATTCAGCGTGTTGATATAGCCACTATTGAAGCTCGAACGCAAGCAATGACCAAGCCAACTTACACATCAATAATTCAACATTCAAAGGGAATCAAACCAGCTCTAGTGTTTGTGCCAACTCGAAAACATGCACTGCTTACTACCCTCAACTTACTAACTTATTCAAATGAAGTTGGTGAGAAAAGATCCCAATTTCTTCAATTTACTAAAGAAGATTTGAAACCCTTCATTGTCAAACTTTAAAAAGTTACTTTGAGCCATGCATTATCTAATGGAATTGGGCATTTACATGAAGGTCTCACTTTGGTCGAACAACAACCTGTCACTCGGTTGTTCAAGGCAGGGACAATTCAAGGGTGTGTTGCAAGCGGATCAATGAGTTGGGGGCAGTCTTTGTTAGCACATGTGGTTGTGGTCATAGGTACACATTATTATGATGGATGGAAAAACGCTTACACAGACTATCCTATTACTAATCTTCTCCAAATGATGGGGCGTGCCAATAAACCTCTGCTTGATAATGTTGTGAAAAGTGTAATTTTAAACCATGCACCTCGTAAAGAATATTATAGGAAATTCTTATACAAACCATTTCCGGTTGAGTCATCTTGATCACTTTCTCCATGATCATATTAATACTACATGGGAGGGTGCAGAAATTCTTCACCATCCTAATTTGCATTTGCTTGAGGGCAAGCAATCTTGGGAAGGGCGGAGTGTATTGCCACCGCTTAAAAATTAAAACCAAATTAAACCCAGCGCCCATCTTTTCCCATGGGTCTTGAGAATTTAGGATGAACATTGATTATAAACTATAGTCTATTGGTGATGCTAGGCGGCAATAGATATGAATAAGTCTTTACTTAGCATGCGGCGCTATGATTAATATTTATAAAGTTTAAAGATTGCAGCAAGGTCGTGAAAACTATACCTGCGATTTCCTTAAGGAGGGATTAATAATAATAAACTGAAATTAAAAATCAAGTTTAGTTCTAATAAAATTCAAAAGGCATGTGAAGAGTTATGTCTATTAGGGGAAAAGGATATATTAGAGAGATCAAACAAGGAGAAGGAACCATGAATTGGTGAATAAATTTGTCATATCCTCATCCCTATAGGCCGACTCTCTCTAGTCAAGAAAAGACGTGATTTATTTCATTCCTAAGATATGGTTGTTGAAATATAGAGGCGGTGATTAATTCTAAAATATGGTGCGATTTCCTTAGTGAAGCAACAGCGACTTCAAGAGTTATATTGTGCATAGACAAGGCAACGCTTTTGTAAGAGGAGAACAGCAATTAATATAAAGTAAGGGAAACTGTTTGATTAAGGAAACAATTACTATTATGCAGCAATCACTATTGTCTATTGAAAGGCTGCAATCTATAAGAATGGTGTGTATTAATCTCCGTTAAGCATTTAACAAAACGTGCGATCTCCCCAAAGCTACGATCAGCTTTGGAATGGTTGTCTTCTTTATTAAGAGACATACTCTTTCATGATAGACGCCTCCTTTCTAAGAGATGCATCAGTTCACTGGAACATAGAGATATATAAGGAAAAGTCAAACCATGTGCAAGGGGCATCAAGTGATCAAGGAAAAGAAATATATATCTGAGATAAGTCTACAGAATAAGTAACGTTAAAACAAGGAATCTATTGTCTCGCTGTTAAGCAGTGAATAAGCTGATCAATAATTGGTATAAAGTATAATGCATAGCATTTTAATTGACTAAATTGATATCTATCTATTGATAAGTAGTAGTATGTTACATAGGCAAAATTATAGCAAGAATAATATATAACAGTAGCTGGTTCAACCAACCTAAGGACGAAACCCCTCTAGGTTAGAAATTAGAGGACGGAAACCCCCTAATTTCATTGCTGAGTTAGTGGACGAAAACCCCTGATTCAGGCAGATTTGGAGACATTTCAAAGGCATTTCATTGAAGATAAATAGCTGCAAAAAGGGACTGTTTTACCAGCCACTGGAAAGAGACAATTTGGTCATTCTAAACTATTTTTTTGAAGATTAAATCTGATTTACATAATTAATTATTAGCAGAAATTTCTGAATCATATGGATTTCATATTTATACTAATCGTGCAAACTATTATAATTGTGAGATAGGGTTTATTATATTTAATGAAAATAAGGAAAATTTAAAAGGGACATTAGAGTGCATGGCAAGAGACATTTCATAGATTCAATCAAAGCTTCCTTCAACAAAAGAACGAGTCACATTAAAGGATTGTTGTACATTATGTTCAAAGGGAATGCAATTTGGAGGTTAAAACTTCATAGGAACTGTACAACAAACGTTTTAAATGGTATGAGCAATACCAAATACAGTCTTGGTGACCTCAATATCTATGGGAGATCCACAATCCGTGAAATAATTATTGATATTCATAATTGCATAATTACAAATGGAGAGAAGAACTCCTTATAAAGGAAATTACAAGACGATGTTTCTAAAAAGAAACCATCGTTATCTAAAACAGAAATAGAAAGATGCTAAAACAACTAAAACAAAAGTTACTAAAATACAACTAAGTTAACTAAAGTAACTAAAACTAAGATGACCATTAATATTACAATTAATATTTTAATACCCTCCCTTAATGGTCATCGTACAAACAAAAAACTAAGTCAACCCATAATCAGATGGTGTGTTGGTCCTCAAAATGCAAAATATGCAAACTCCTTCTCAGTATACTCCGCCACTTGAGCACTTTGTTGAGACTCTTCCTGGTTGGACTTCTCATCGGCCAACCACTTTCTGCAAAACTTCTTGATATGACCAACCTTCCCACAATAATGGCAAGTAATAGACTTCTTGGAGCCCTCCTCCGAATCACCTCGTCCTTTCTGCTGAGTGGACTTGCCTTTGCCAACGTCCTTGGCAACAAATGCTTGTTCAACACTAGGAGACTAATTGCTGCTCCCAAACTGCTTCCTCCACCTATCCTGCTGCAAAAGCTTGTTGCACAGCTCATCAAACTTCAAGACAACATTGGTGGATGTAATGTTGAGCGTTTCAATGAAGTGCTCGTAGGAACGTGGCAAACTTTTCAAAGTGATCACCACCATATCCTCCTCATCCATCTTACAACCAATGGCCTCCAATTGGTAGCAAATACCTTTGATTTTCGTCAAGTGCACCTGAAAAGACACTTGGTCATCCATCATAATAGAGAATAGCATATTCTTCGGGAAGAAAGCCCTTCCCTTGTCTGAGGTCTCATTAAGATCTTTCAAATGCTTCCAAATCTCCGCAACAGACTTACCAGATGGTATTTCTGGTAACATCTCATCGGTGACAGATAATTTTAGAAGCATAACTGCATCCCTATTACCTTCATCATACTTGTCCTAATCCTACCCAACAGTAGCGGGACGAACGTCTATACCTAGAACAAGCTTATTCAGCACCGATACTCAAAGATGGTAAGCATCCTCTGCTTCCACGTGTTGTAATTTTTTCCATTGAACCTCTGCGTATTTTCCAACATAAAATTGGACAAATATGCCATCCCTCCCATTTTCCAAAGCATGAGAAACAAGGTAACTCTGTGATCAACTGGCACGAACCCTGGACAATCAGCTGGCACAACTCACGATTTTTCAAAAATCGTCTAAAAAGAGGCTCAGAAACTGTAAGATTTTTTAGAAAAACCTTCGAAAACTCTAAAAAAGTAAGATTTTTTCAGAAAAAATCCTCAAAAAAATTTAGCAAAATTTTTATAGAAAAAATTTTCAAAAACTCTTTTAGCAAAATTTTTTTTAGAAAAAAATTTCGAAAAATTCTTTGCAGAAATTTTTATTTTTTCCCAGAAAATTCTGTCAAAACTGGCTCAAAAAAAAAACCCTTCACGCTGCCATGAAATCACAATTTTTATAAAATTGCCCAAAAACAACAATGAAAACACCTAGATCGCAATTGTCAAAAAACTTGGAGGAAAGAGTCTTCAACCCACGAACTGGAAAAAAAAAAACAGAAACACGACTACAGGAAAATGTCACACAACTGCTAGAGTTTTCGAAATTCAGAACCCTTGTCACAAAAAAATAGGAACCACGAACCACCAAGAACATCCATAGAAGATACAGATGCTACCAAAAAACTCCAGAGGGATTCGCAACCACATGATCAGGTTTCCAAATGGCGTCTTCAAAGGACGACTTCACAGCAACACACGATCAAGAGTATAGAGACGTGCGGTCAATACAGAACCTGATGATGCAAATCGCGGAAGACAGATGTAAAGGCCGCCAAGCATACAAGAAACGCGACCACAGGGTTAAATCTAGTGAAAAAACAAATCGCGAGTATACAAAAATCACAACCTTGAATGGCAATCATGAAATTCAAACGCCCAGATAATACCCGCGACTAGGAAAATCGCGCCCTTGGAAAGATCCGCGACCCAAAAAAAAAACGCGATAAAAAATCTTCAAATCGCTTTCAAGCATAGAGTCATGACCTTCAGACTTGAGCACGACCCAGAAAACGCGACGATTGGATGCTTCAGTGCCAAAAAAAACAGCGAGCAAATAGAAACCCTCAAAAACGCAATGCCAAATGAAAAAAGACACCGATGCTGAACAGAAATTGCGATCTTAGAAATAATAATTTTTATAAACCTTCTAGAGTAATTTTTTATTTTCTGGGTACGAATTTTTATTACTAAAAATTCGTCAAAAAAGTTTGAGCCTGAGCTCTAATACCATGAAATGATTATTGATATTCATAAATGCATAATTACAAATGGAGAGAAGAACTCCTTATAAAGGAAATTACAAGACGATGTTTCTAAAAAGAAACCATCGTTATCTAAAACAGAAATAGAAAGATGCTAAAACAACTAAAACAGAAGTTACTACAAAACAACAAAGTTAACTAAAATAACTAAAACTAAGATGACCATTAATATTACAATTAATATTTTAATAATCCGTGTCTTGTCTGATGCAGGGTCTAAAGATATAAAGATACAAAACTCTGAATTTGCAAAGAACAGTGAGATAAATCACTTGAATCTCTAGCATAAACACAAGCAGAGCACATGGTTCTCCAGCACAAACACAAACCCAAGTTTATCAGAACTCTCTTCCACTGAAAAGTTTATACACAATTAGCAGGATTTCAAACTCTTGCAGTTTCAGATAAAATGCAAATGGTCAATTTCGTTAGTATAGAATATAAATAACAGCATAAGCTACATGGAGTGCTGCAAAAATGTAAGCATAATGGGAATGCTGACAAAACTGCTAAGAACCTGTGATAATCCAATGGTTCAATCTGATTTTGTAATGGTGAATTTGGAAGCAAAGATATGGTCAATGAAGAGCTTAGAAAATATCTGACAAACAAGCTCTTGGATATATGCTACATGGAGTGCTGGGAAAATGTAAGCATTACAGGGATCCTGATAAAACTGCTAAAACCCTGTGATACTCCAATGGTTCGATCTGATTTTGTAACAGGTAAATTTGGATACAAAGTATCGTAAATAAACAGCTTAGAAAACATCTAAGAACAAGCTCTTGGATATATTAGACTCTAAAATTGATAAATTGTAAATGAATTTGGTATAAAGGAAGTAACTGTTCTTTGTTAGAGAGCTACAATCTAGCACAAAGAACCTAATATCAGCAGACAAGACAATCAAACAGATCGCTAAGGATGTGTTCTACAACCTGCAAAGAAATCACTGCAACTGCTTTGAGGCCAAGCAATTCAAGGAGGGGAGACTGTTATAAGCCTGTCTTGTTATATGCCAAATAATAATAGCATTATTAGGTAGTGAACCCAACCCACCCTTTTAATTTAAACAGCATAGTCACCTGGAAACTCCAGTATGGGGAGGGGGAGAGGATCCCACCCTGTACCTGTACTCAATTGTCCTGGCAACTATATTTATATGTAATACAGTTGTACCCTTATTCATATACTACTGTGTGGCCTGATTTAAAATGGTGTTCTCATACCTGTCCGTCACGTCCCCAGAAGACTATGGTAAATAGATAACCCACCTTTGGAAGTGGATTTGCCAACCCACCTTTTTAGGCAGTGAATTCCACCAACACACTGTTTTGGCCAATGTGTCCAGATTTCATATATTATCATATAATATGTTTGTTGGTAGGATTGATAGTTGTGTAAAAAGAATTTACCCCACATGCATAAAGTGAATAAGTTGTGAAGGGAAAGTAATTATAAATGAGACCTTTAGGCTTGGAAGTGTCCTTATCTTTTGAATGGAAGTTATGTTGAGCCAGTCTACAGCAACTCTGTTTTGGGCCAAGGGCAACCTCCATACTGCCTTGGATATTTGGGCCTGAGCTGACATCCATACCTTCTGCCTGTTATATACTCTTTTATCTCTGTGACATGGAAGTTCTGTTCTAATCCTTGCTTTTCAAAATAAAAAAATTAAAGTTAGAATGTTTTGGCAACCCTACTAGCGAACGACAACTGAAGACCAATTGTAACGCAATCTACACTCGATCATGAAGGAAAGCAGGTCTTGATTGTTCTCCTCCAAAAGAAGATTCTTCTTCCACAGCTATACTAAACATTGTTGAAATATTTTCAAACTTCAAAAGAACTACTTCAAGCAATGGTTGATTAGGAGAGTAACTGCATCACCAACAATCATCCACCTCCATTATTGCCATGGGAAAATCAGATTGGTCTGTTGGCATTGACAGAACACCATGAGCTTCCTCGTGGATCAAGGAAGAATTTTCCAAAGTTCTACAGCAATGGCAAGCAGCATCTAAATGAAAAAAAATTGTCCTTCACCACTGCTTGTGGAATTCTGAGTGTGGCAGATGAAGATATTGCAGTTCACTTGTTTGCAGAAACATTACAAGGCATAGTAGCTAATTGGTTTCACGATCTTGCTACCAGTTTGATTAAGTTAGGAGTTAATGAGCAACAAGTTTCTTGCCCACTTCAAACCAGCTGAAGATAGTCATATCTTGTTTGCACAACTCTCAAATGCCAAGAAAGATGATAGCGAACATATGAGGAAGTTCATTGCAAGATCAATCATCTAGTTACCTAGTTGACACTCTAAATCTTTCTTTTGAGATTCTTCTACATTGCTTCATAAATGCTCTATCACTAGATATTGCTTTCTTTCTCAAGACAAGCCATGCTATTGAATGAACGATGCTCGAGCACTACAATCGAATTTGAAGATCATATGATCACTTCAACAAGAATTCAGAGAGATTTAATCAAGCCACTAGTACAAGTCACAGCTGATCCTTTACTACAAAGAGTGGCAAATGATGTAGCTAATATGAAGAAGCAACTTCCCTTGACTGTCCCATTGCTTCAACAGTATCCACCTCCTCCAAAAAGAAATAGCTCTTTCATCAATGATATCAGCAACAGATCTCATTTGCCTACTTCTCCAACAAGGCAGGTAGCAGAAGCTTCTTTTTCTTCATGCACATACTGCATGTTCTATGGAACGGATCAACATGATATGAAGTTGTCTTGAAATGCAAAGGTTCACAGAACTTTTGACAACTTCAAATAAAAATCAAGGGTCTTTAAGTGATCCTCAACATCTACTAGATGAACCTGATGGTAGCTCTATGATAGGATATACCCAATATGAATTTGATGATAACGTAAGGAATAGTTTTCAAAATCATATATTGAATAATTCCATGTGTTCACATAATCAAGAACTACATATTGAACAACAATACCCACTAGAAGCAAATATTATGCCTACTTTGCGCAAACTCTTTGAGGCTAAAGAGTGATTGTTAATGGAAGAAGAACCTAATGTTACACAAGTATGCCACATATTCCTTGAAGATGATGAAGTCACACAAATATCAAAGGAGTGAAGTTGCGAACAAGAAGTCCAATACACCAGAGAAGACAATGAATCAAATGGCTTCTTTTCTTCATTTAAAGGGTTGTTCAAAGAGCCTGCGCCAATTGTAATTGATGGAGGTCAAATCACTCAAATTGTTCAAGCAATATCTGATGAAGAAACAAAGAATCTCAAGCTATTAGTTTACATTTTTCTTCAACATCTAAATCCGTTGTCAAAAGACCCAAATGTTTCTCTACCTAAGGAGGTTGCTGCTTCAAGTTTTGTGAATTTTGAGAACAGTTTTGATGAGGCAATTTCAGTTCTAGGAGGTTAATATTTTTCATGATGTTAACAAAAGATCACAAATTAGATGAAAAACAATTGCCTGAAGATAGTTCAGCTCTAGAGGCACTCATCAGATCGAAAATACATGCAGAGGATTCATTAACAAATCTTGATATCTTCTTTAAGCATCTTGAGTGCAGGTCATCAATAAAAGACATAGTGAACTTTATTTTGAGCTTTGATTCATCCTTGTCTTCAGCATCTCTTGTATATGTTAATGCAGAACCAAGAGTTAAATATACAACAGTTGTCAGTGAGCTAATGCCAAAATTGGATATGTTGAACGAAGGGTTGCTAATAAAAGAAGAAGAAATGCTTTCAAAGAATCATGTTCTCACTTCGGCCCTTGTGGGAGAAGACAGTAGCTGTGAAAGTAAATATGATGAACCTACATGTTTTCTTCCTCTGATGGATGAATTCTTTGAAGAAGATTGTTATGATGAGGCTGATGAGATCCAGTTTGGCCAAGGCCCACAACCATCATTTGAGGAGGATTTGCAGAGGTTGTTGCCAAAGATCGGCATGTTTCTGCAACATGTTTATGTTGATGATGATCCAGCACTCGAAGAAGATTCAGAACTTGAGACATTATTAGGCCATGTTTCAATAAATGCATTTGCAGAAACTAAAGAAGTGTTGTTTGCACAAGGTTCGCCATCAACATACGTTGTAGACTTGGAAAGTCAAATGCAGGTAATGAAGATTATTCTTCAATAAATCCAACCTTTTCTGAGAAATAATGTTTCATCTAAGTTTATGGTTGAATATGCCGAAGTGATATGTGAAGAAGATCAGATTAATTATGAGGTGATCATCATTCTTGAAGACATACTACAGCAATAAGATTTTGCAAGATATACTCATAAGGAAATTGAGTATCTTCAACAAATGTTGAATTTTAATGAGATGGAAGATTATCCTGAATTGGAAGACATTAATGAGCTCCTGCTAAGGTTTTCTTTGCATGATTCTCAAAGTGTTCCTAAGCCTTTTCTTCCCACTAAATCTTCTACATCATTTGCAAGGCTATGTGCTATCACGACTGGATTTTCAACTCATGACAAGAGGTGGTTACTTTTGCGTCTGTAAATAGTTTCGTGTAACCCATTTTGTTTCCCTTTGTAAAAGAGTGTTTTTGTTTTCCATACTGTTTTGTATCGTGTTTCCCAATCCATGACATTTTTCGTTATGTAGTCTAGTATTTCCCCTTTTTGTGAGTAACATTGTGTTTTGTCGTCTTCGTAGTTTAGGTGATCTAAGAATAGTCTGACTCTATTGTCAATCTGATAAAGCGCCAATATATTAATTAACCAGAGATTATGAAGTTCTATGCCACAAGTATTCGTTGTCGTTCCCAAGCAGGGCCAATGTTTGTATCCATATGAAATTTTTCTATTGTCAAGTTTTAAAGTTAAAGCCTCATCTTTCTGTCCATTCAAAAGGTCACATCTCAAGTTTTGCCCAATTGGTCCATCATGTTTTATTGTTCCTCTTTGAATCTCTACAGATCAATAGATATGACCTTCAAGCAAATTCACCCGGACGAAGAACGGAGGGTAATCAAAGACAATGTGAATTTTAAAGTTGAAATCCATCCCCAATGTTGAGTGCACACCTAAATGAGGAGATGCACCTTACCAAAAGATAAATAGTTTTTGTCAAAGAAACTAGTTGAGGCAAAAGGTCAAGGGTACACCTCTGTATAGGATACAGAGTTTCAAAGAACAAGATCAAAATCCCTTTGTCAAGGGTGCACCTCTACAAAAAGAATACAACTTCTAGGTCCGAAATCTCACTATAAGGTGTGCACTTGTGTGAAGAAGAATCAAGTTTTTGAGTTTAAGTCAAAAATGCTGGGCACCTCAATAAAGGAAACTCTATTTCCAATTCAAAAGAAAAAATTGCATCAGGTGCAAACTTGACAAGGGAAAAAGAACACTCGAGGTTAGTTTTAAATTCACATATACACGTGCACACCTATATGATAGAAATAGGTTTTCAAAATTAAATTCATAAATTACATTGTGAGATGCACACCTCAAAAACGGATTTTGTTTCAAAATCATAAAGTTGCTGAGGCTAATGCACAAGTGCACCCCCTATTGAAGAAAGTCCAAGTTCACAACGCATAGGTGCGCTCCTCTGAATGGGAGTCTTTGTTTCAAGGTTTGACATCAATATCCCCTATACAAGTGTGTGTGTGTGTGATAGAAAGGAATTTCTAAATTAAGAAAATCATTAACATAGGAAGAAAGGTGCATGCCTGAAAGAGATGCAAATCAAGAATCCGTGTTCAGGGGTGTGCTTCAAAGGAGTGTTGTCAAATATCAAAGTTTTGAACGCAACACTGAGATGTGTGTCTCATCAAAGTGCAAAATCAAAAGCCTTCATAAGTCACATTGATAAGGGTGCACTGGTATGAAGGAGCTCAAAGACTTAAGGTGTAGTACACAGGTATGCACCTGCGAGAAGAGGAATAGGTTCTTAAGTCTAAGTCAAGATTACATTGGCGGATGCACGCTTCGACAAAGATTCGGTTTTCAAATTTCAAAATGACAAAGTGCTTGTTTAGAGGCGTGTTTGAATGTGGTGGAGATTTTATGTTTTCAAAGGGCGATTGCATGTATAAGGGCACACTAATGGGAAGAGAAATGTGCTCAAAGACAAAATTTGATAATTACAATATATCGGCATGCACTTTAATAAAGAGGTCTTTGCTTTCAAAATTCAAAACAATTTCCCATACACAGGCCTGCCCCTAACTGAAGGGGGTGTGAGTGTGTATTCAAAGGCTAAAATTGTATAGTGATACACACACCTAACTTAGGGAAATCCTTTTAGGTTGCATGTCCAAAATAGCTATACAAGGTGGGCACTTATCATAGAACTGAGGCGGACTGATATTAATAGAGGTGGTAAGCTTATTAAAGTGCACACCTAAATACAGAAATAGCTGACTAGCAGTTCCAAAGAAGGATGTAGTGCTATTAATAGATGGCAGGCCTCTCCAAACAGCCGACCAGCATTAATAAGAGGATAAATCTGCTATGAGTAAAAGAGGCAGCTATTTATGAGAGGTCACAGGGCAGAATCCTAAACAGCAGAACACCACAGCAGGTTGCAAAGCAAAACAACAAAAGAGCGAAACTCCAAAGCACAGTAGGACGTCAAATAAAGACAGTCATTTCAGTGGCTGAAAAAGAACACCAGAACTAAAAGTGCAGCAGAATGTCAATTAACAGCAGGTCACAATAGCACGGTTTTGATGGTTAGTAACTTATTTCTCCAAACAGCAGTCATCTTCATCATATCCCTGTCTTAAACAGTCACAGCAGAAGTTAGTGAGTTGAAAATCTGCCTATTCTCTGTCAATCAGCAGCAATTCCAAGGCAAAATCAGTCATAACAGTCGGAACAACAATCTATTTTCTTCAACTTCTTTGATTCTTCTGTCATTCATCAGCAAAAATAAAAATTAAATCATAGTATTGCGGCACTTTGAAGGGAATTTCTTCGCGAATTTGCCTGATACAACATTGTTTTTGACAGAGGTCCTGATACAGCAGTATAAAGGTTTGTCCAATAATTTCAACAATCCAAACCTATAAAACAAACAGTTTGCTATCAAACCCTAGGGGGTTTTCTAAACAATATTTTGAGCTAGGGTTTACCTAAGGATCAAAATCAACAAAATGTGTTCAGATTCAAAGCATCAAGATGATTATCAAACTTTGAAAGCTTCATCAAAATGACAAAATCATCATTCAGTGCTGCCTATCAAACTAAATATAGCGTATGCTATTATTAGCCAACATCATTTTCAAGGAGAAGAACATATTTTGAAAAGTCTATTCTTAGCCAAAGCTATTTATAGGCCCCGCTACTTTTAATTGTCTCTAATTGTAGTCCAATGGCTATTTTAGTAGTCTATTTTTGGATCTCTTTGCCATTCAAGAGATGTGAATTCTGGTGCCAGTTTGTAGTAATCTTTACTAGCAATTTGACTAAAGATTGCTTGAGTTCAGATTTAGTGTTAGTGGATAGAATTTTGTAATAGAACTTGCATTGCATGCAAGCAATCTGTTGTTAGAATAGTAGCTTTTTATTTATTTTCATGCAAAGTTTTGTAAAACCTTATAAATAAGTGTCATTTGCGCTTAGATTTCTAATGGTAATCTTCATGCCTACTTGTTGAAATTGCTACTCACAAAGTATTGTTAATCAAGAATCAGTTATTCATTCAATAGAAATTAAAAATGCCCATCTTGCTTCTAAATTGCTATTGAAATATTTTGTATTGTTTGTTATGTATGCTGAAATGGGTTAAGTTGCTTTTAGCAAGTTTGCAAGCTTTGAATTGCAGGTTTCCTTGAAATTAGAGATTGTGGTTTTGTACTAATTCCTTGATTCAATCTACCAAAGCATTTCTGTCCTTGTGTTTAAGCCTATTCAATCCTTATGCGTACTTGCACTTCCCAGCCTCTGCTTTTAACTGAATAGCATAAATGTGTAGTAATCGTAGTCTTCCAATCAAATAACATAAAAATCTTTTGCCTTGAGTTGAAGAGCATTTCACCTTTTGCCCTAGGTGAATCAAAAAGGACACACCTTTAGTTTTATTCCGCATGAGCATGAACCACCCCAGAAAACATCATATAGATTGTAAATAACAAATACATATTGTTCAAATTAGGTTAGTTTTGTTTACATGGAGCTTTCCCTTCTAATTTGAAGAGGGGTTCTACCACACATATGTTTTGTTTTTGTGTTCAAGTTTATTTCAGTTTTAGTTTCAGATTTTTTGTGAAGTTGCAACAATGTTATAGTTCAAAACAAATTTGTGTCCTTGTGTTTAAGCCTATTCGATCCTAATGTGTACTTGCATTTCTCAGCCTTTACTTTTAACTAAATAGCGTAAGTGTGTAGTAATCGTAGGGTTTTCTTTCAGTCAAATAAAATAAAAATCTTTTGCCTTGAGTTGAAGAGCATTTCACCTTTTGCCCTAGGTGAACCCAAAAGGACACACCTTTAGTTTTATTCAGCATGAGCATGAACCACCCCCAAAAACACTATATAGATTGTAAATAACAAATACATATTGTTCAGATCAGGTGAGTTTTTGTTTATAGGGAGCTTCCCCTTCTGATATGAAGAGTGGTTCTACCGCACATCTGTTCCGTTTTTGTGGTTAGGTTTATTTCAGTTTTAATTTCAATTTTTTTGTTAAGTTGCAACAATGCTATAGTTCAAAACAAATCAATTATGAACTGATTGAAGATGTACTTGAGCTTATATACAAAACACATGCATTCTTGGTTGCAAGATCATTCATGGTGTTCTAAACAAAGATTATAGGTATGGAATTGTTTATACCATGCTTGTAAACCTCTACAAGTACTCGAGAGGCAAAACCCTTAGGCGAGTTAATCGCCAATAACTTGGTTCCGAGTTATCCCAAAAACCCACTACGTTTTTTGGTCAAAACCTTGCAAAAAATGCCCAAATTTTTCAAAAACTCGTCAAAATTGTTAGGGTAACGATTACATGTTAAAAAGTGATTTTATAAAGGGTTTTTTTCATGTGTTTTGACTTGCAACCTCAGGACAAAAGGTGCACGTGTGACAGGCAAGAAAAAACGCAATTTGGTGGAAAAACGACAGGTAGGTTTCAGTTTCTAGCATTTCACTTATTCTATTCAGTTTTGACCCTAGTTATAAACGCAATTAACCTTCTATTCTGGTAGCAACTGATTTACTGTTGGCTCCTTTCATTTCAAATGTCTCAAGTCCTCTATTTTTCCTCTTGAAGGGAAACTGCTCGTCCAGCAATTAATTAATTTTTCATAAAATGTTCAAATTTGAATTCAAAAAAAACCTTCATATCAGATGAACATTAAGTTGTTGCATTTATAAAGCATACATGTATAAATAGTAACCAGCGTGTAACACATAAATTGTGTTTTTGTAAACAAGAAATAATCTCCAAACATTTTGTTTTTTAAGAATATTTTTAACAATTATGTATTTTTCAATGTCCGATAAATTTGCCGAGTTATTGCTGAGTTTTTCCCCAAGTTTTTGCGTCCCGAGTTTTTTAATTTTTTTGGGTCAGCCAACTAATTGTCGAGTCCGAGTTTTTCAATCATGATTTATGACTAAAACCACACATTATGATAATTTTTATTTTACCAATTTGTAAATAATGTGTTTACAAATATCAAGTCTCATTATGATAAGTTTTGGATCAAGGCTGATTGAGGTTGTTTGCTTTTGGTAAACACAAATCACAAGTGGGAAGTTTGTTTGATCAATAGTCCTAGGGTTTACACATGAGCTCTGACCATGATCATTTAGAAATCTTAAATTTCAGAATTGTCATTAGGGTGAGGAAAGAGTATTACATAGGACTGGAGACATTCCTAAGTCATGGACAGTAGTAAATTAGATTAGCTACTCTTGATCAATGAAAAATGGCCCCAAAGATGGAACTATAATGTTGAAATCATGCATTTGCACACATCATCATTACTAACAACCTCTGCATGGAAAGCCATGCACCCAATGATAGATGAAATTTCATAACTTCCAACTCTAACATGAGAAGTTTGGAAACAGAGGAAAAAACACATAAAATGCTTGAAAGGGCATGGTATTTTTATCTTTAACCTTCAGAAAATGTTCTGAGTACAGAATTTATATAAAATTACAATGGAAAGGGGTGGAACTCTTGATATTCAAAAGTATATGCATACAGATAGGCTATGAAAAGATTTATTAAATAGAAAAATCTCGTTAGCTTATTTATGAATCTTATAGTCATGCAAAATCAACTCTCTTAAGGAAGAATTATCCAGGCCCACTAAATATTCTAGTCAAAGAGAACCACCAAATCTAATAAGTAAAATTTCATAATCTTCCTCTGTTAATAGAAGTTAACAATTCCTGCAAACTTGAGAATTTTTACAAAACAATCAATAAGCTTCACCTATTTACAAAAAATTAAAGTTTCAGTGGTGAACGTGTCTATATTGAATGATTACCCACAGAAAACACTAGCATTACAAAGCATTCTTCTTATTTACCAGAATATTTTAGCTATCACACCCATATTAGTTTTCCTATCAGTTCCTCTTTAATGTAGATATCATTTCCATTCTAAGTTCTTGCCTAAATATCGTACTAGCCCATCCACTGCCATTATATTCTTGCTCCTTTCTATCTTACACACAGATGAAAATTTGGTCTGTTGCTTGAGAATGGGTGATGGATAACATCTGCAGGCTTAATTTGGAAGTATTTGTAATATCTGCTTTAGTGAAATAAGATGTAGATGGAATTTCTGTGATGTCCTCCATCTCAAAATAAGGGAGTGAATTTATAATGAACCCATCAAGCAAGCTGTGTTGCAAAATTATACAAAAATGTCCTCTGGAAGATATATAATATGTATAGAAATAAGGATGTAGTTCATATGAAATTGCAAGACAAGATCATCGCCAAATATTATTGTGTTGAAGTAGTAAACACTATAGCAGGGACTCTCAAAAGTCAGAATTTTCTGGTGATTCTTAATATAATTCATGTGTATCTTTTGGGATTGCAAATTGGCTTTAGAAACACAGTGCTCTGTCTTTTGGAAGAATCCATGTTTGGTATGTACCTTGTCAAACCTAATTTTAACATTAAAGTCTTAGAATAATGATGGATTTATATGTTCCCCATACTCTAAAGTGTAAAACATTACTATATACTATTGCTATGTGGTCTATTTGGGACATTAAGCATAAATATTCTTACCAACCTTTTAGCATACATGTGTGCTATTTGATGTGGCATTTATATTGCACCTATAAAGATGCTCATGTTCATATTCTAACCTAAAGTTGATTGATAAAATGGACCCTTTCTGTTCTTTCATTGGCTGCTTGTCAAATGTGGTTTGCGGCATTAAGAATAACCATGTCTATTTTTAGATTTTCAAATAATAAGTTGCCAATCATATGATTAGCTAGAGCTTAGAACTAGTCAGTGAAGCTTTGTACATAATTAGCTTGCCATCTTGACTGTAGGCAATATCTGAAACCATTAGAGTAGCTCTCTTCAACAGTTCTGAATATTCTTATTTGTGGTGAAGAAGATAACAATATCTTAAATTTATAATATCGTACATAGATATTTGATGTGTAATTTCTTGCACCTTAAGTATATTACATACTGAAATCTTTCAGTATGTGCTTTATTCACTCTCTAAATGCTTAGCAAATATTTGCATTGACTAAATTTGGCCAGGGATTTTCATGGTAAACAGATACCATACTTGGAGATAGTTAATTATATTTAAACAGCAGCAGCTGTCATAGTCTCAACTCAAACACCTGAACTTTCAAAAACCAATTTTCATTTAGGAAGCAATAATTAATCATAATTGAAGCACTCTTTAACTTTCAAGTAATAAATTTGTCAGATTTTAATGAATTGGGAAGAAAACTGAGAAATAAATAAATGACTTGAGACCTTCTGCAGGTAAGCCCCATGAAGGATAAGAGATTCCCTATCCTGGCCAGATTCAACTTCAGCTAGCTGATTGGCTTCACTTATTCAAAAAGAGGAGTAATGATAAAGCCCTGGCTTTCCTTATCATGTTATGCATAGCGACTCTGAACAGCAATCGATTTCATATCACAATCACTTTCTGGCATTTACTGGTAACATGTGCCCATTCGTTGTTTGGAAGCAAAGACATAAACTAATTTCTAATTATTTCTTACCTCTTCTCTTGTATATTACTAAAGCTATTATTGCCTATGCATATCCCTAACCTAACGAAGTGGAAAAATAGCTAACACAACATATGGACCATTCAAGAAGTGATTGAGACAATAAAAGTTGACTTCAACATGAACAAGGAGGTCAACCAGTGATCTTACCATAAATAAGAATAACAATAATCTTCTAAGTACCTCTGTTTGATTTGTAAAGATTTACATCTCGACCATCATGTATATATCCAACATGTTTTTCCAGGTTTCAGAACATCTCTATGTACACGCATTTTTATAAAGTCTGAAGTCGCAGATAGCATCCTTTCTGCACCACATCCTTATGGTGCAGGCTTGGTTCATATTTGCAGAACTACACTTTTGTCATTGATAAGATGCAGCTTGATTAACAGTTATCCTGCTCCATGCTGTCTCATGGTTGATATCTGCTAAAATGAACTCTTATACCTGTGACTTAAAGAACACTGAAGCCCTCATAACACTCTCCTTGTTTTAAGGTTTTTGATAAAAGAAACCCGGTATTTACAATATCAAGTGCATCTTAAACAATTGTATCATTAATACTATATTTCCCATGCATTTGAAGTAGAAATTAACACCAATACTTAATCATCCAGTGTTTTCTGTTGACTCAATTTTCTCTAGACTTGTGAAGTCTTAGCTTCTCCATTTCTTAAGTTGAAGTCTTCATTATGTTCTCACCTGTTTTCATGCCTTGACATTCAGAATAAAATTACTTCAGACTTCTGTATCAAGGTTCCTGAGAGAATTATGAATTTCTGTATCCAACCATCCTCATCCCCACGGTGTGGCTAATAACATGGTAATAATATTTATTTGACAGTAAGTTCTTTTTTCAGTGTTGGTGGCCTGCCAGCATACTTATTTCACCATCGGTATTCTATGTAATCTCAACACATTTCACTGCTCCATTGGAAATTCCAATTCCCCTCAAACCTTTTGTTCTCCAACATAGTTTCCACTGCCAGCTTGAGCCATAAGATGTGACATCAGATTTTAAAAGGCACCTGAAGTTGCTTTATGTCTAACCATAACAGATAATGTGTATATCCTCTGTATTACCATTGCTGCTGGCACATAGTTAACTGATATTTATTCTTCAGATTCCACTGTAGCTTCTCCACTGAGAGAAGGTTACATCCCCTGGGTCATTTTCCCTTCGCATGGCATTGCTATGATAGGATTTCGTCTGTTGCAGTTAATCCCCCACTGTTGACTCTGGTAGGAGTTTGGGTTGTGTCTCAGTCTCAGTGTGTCTGTCATCCTCTAAAACCAAGTACTAGTCATAGACTTGGTAACCAATGGCCTCACCAACAACCTAATCAAAGATGTTCCTCCTTGGTTGGATTCCTCCCATTTGCTCCTCATCCTATCTCCTCAAGGTATTAATCCAATGGGGCACCAGCAACAGATTCAACTATTGTTCGCCTCAAAGGGGCAGGTTCTTATGGCTACTCAACTGTTTGAAACTGGAAACACCACTTCCAGACCGACTTGCATGTGTTAAGCATTCATCCTGAGCCAGGATCAAACTCTCCATGAAATTCAGAGTTTTATTGCTCCTTATTCATCTTTAGCAAGCATCAAGCTTTCCACAAAATTCAGAGTTGGATTACTTATAGCTCCTTATTCGTCCTTAGCCAGGATCAAAGTCTCCATAAATTTCGAAGTTGCATTGAATCAGAATCGTCTCTCATTTAAAAAGAATGGTGTGGATTCGATTTAGGATATCGTCTTTCAAAAATTAGAAGATTGAACCCTCTCAAAGTCATCCATCCTACTCCTATACAAGGTTCATATCATATTGCCTAAAATTAAAACTAATTGACCAAAGGAAAGATAGATAAACAATAAAATTTTATGTTATTAAAAACCTCTGTCTCAAACTTGGCTACCCCTAAATTTTCATTTACTGCAATTTGACCAGAAAGAGAAGATAAGCAAAAGAAATATTTCATTTATTTTTTAAATTTCTATGTTGAAATCAAAATTTTCTGACACCCCTAATACGATCTCCTCTGGCCTTCTTGGTACACAATCATTTATCTGCTACTATATACCAATCAATTGTTTTATATTTGGATAGCTCCTAATCATCGAACCAATACAAAAACAAAAGATGGAAAGGGGAACAAAAATATGATAACTGACTTACTTCAAACTTGTTGTGGGTGCGAATAGTATGGCATCCAGAAGCCTCAAAATCCCATAGAAAGGCATCAAGCTCAATCACCTTGGATCACCGCATTTACCTCCTCTGACACATAATAAAAACCCACGTATTCACTTGTAGTAATAACGGCATCCATATGTTTAAAAAGCAAATTTAAATCAAGAAGGGTGGATCTTGATCAAATCCATGATCTTTGCAAAAACAAGATCTGCCTCTGCTTTGATCCAATCCATGGCAGACGAGGGCTCGGTTAGTGAGCCCGCCGTGAATATGGGTTTTTCTCTATAGGAAGAGAGCTTGCTATTTTGCCATCTGGATTCTGGTCTGGAAAATAAAAAATCAAAGTGCAATGCTAGGAAGCGCGAGTTTGGAGAATTTGACTTGGGTTTTTACCATAGACTGCTTTCCTTCTTGTCACCACAGGTAGAGTGCAGTTGCCCACAGCTAGATGAATACAAGGTGGTCTTGATAACCCACAGAATGGTAATGTTGAATCCCAAGCCATTGCCCCCACCTTCTCCGTCAACATAAACTACTGTGTGTACTCATGAATACATACATTCATGCATTGGTTCAGTCCTAGTGTTCCATTGGTAGTCAAATAATATTATAAAGGTGTCGTGAAAGGCATTGTTTTCTTTGTGCATGCACCTAATTCATGTCGTGAATTATCCTTACATTTAACTTTTAAAAGTCTCAATTACCCACTTGCTTTGCCAGCCTTTTGTTTAAGATGGGCAATCATAGAAACTTTGATTTTGAAAGGCTTACTACCTAGTTAAATCTAATTACATATGGGACTACCTCATACTCCAGAATGTAGGAGGCACCTAACCGTGCTTCAAATATGAGGCATACATACCCTACCCCCTGTGGGATTTGAAATTGTGACCTCTCTTTCAAGAGGGCAAGTTTTTCACCAACAGGCCAACTCAGGGTGTATAAGATGTGACAATTTAGTCAAAGAAGTTGATTATTAGTATACTTACAGTTGCAAAAAAAATATGGTTGGATGTTTAAAACTTTCCGAAAAAAAAATACATATTTTTATTGAAGTTTTTTATTATTATATAAATTAGAGTGAGTGAAAAAAGAGTTCCTAATCTTAGGACACAACACTATATTCAAGAAATCGTCTCATATTGTGTGTTTTGTCTTTATGAAGGTATGAATTCTAAATACCTCCATTTAAACTAAAAAAATGAGATTCAAAATTTTAGAACAAGAATTTAGTTTTGTTGAGATTGGAGATGCAATGGACTTATTATTAAAAAGATTAACACGAAAAATAGTAAGAAAGGAGTTCTTGTATAAATATACAATAATATATTCAAAAAATTGTCTCATATTATGTTCTTTACCATTATCAAGGCATGAACTCTAGATAATTCCATTTAAACTAAAGAAATGAGATTCAAAATTTTAGAATAAGAAGCATTTGGTTTCGTTGAGGTTGTAGATGCAATTGACTTATTATTAAAAAGACTAATAGAAAAAATAGTAAAAAAAGAGTTGTTGTATAAAGATATTCAACTATATATAAATTTATTGTATACTACAACTAATAAACATCAAAATAAGTAATATTTAGCAAATTAGAGATGACTCTTTAGGTAAAGACTTTTATAGCTAGTTGAACATAATGAGGATCCTAGTTTACATGAGTGGTTGGTTGATGGGTTTGTCATTTCCATAAGATTTAGATTGAAATATCACTAAAGAGGTCATCCTTCAACCCAACCTTATTGTAATTAAGTTTCAACATTAGATTATTTAAGGGTATGCATCAATAAAGCTAGAAATCCAATTGAAAGGAGCACAACGTTGGGTGTAAGTCACTCTTGGCAAACCTTAACTATAAGTTGAAGGATGACGTCCCCCCCACTTGTGGCCTCACATGGTAGAGTCAAATAATTTAGGAGTTTTAATCAATGAGAAAAAATTATAAGTCAAAAAAAAAGGCAAATGACAAGTCCCTGTGCAAATCATATTAAAATTACATTTCAAATGTACACTTAAAATATCTAAACAATTCGCTCACCTCAAAATTACACATAAGTAAAATAATCATAACATAAACTAAAACTTCTATATAAAAATTTAAAACAGGTCACTATTTATATAGCAAATATCTCTCTCTCTCAAATTTATTTTTAATCCTTTATTTTATGTTTTTCAAAGTTGATAACAAATATATTGAAAATATTTATAAAAATATCTTAAAGTGATAGAATTATTTTATTGGTTTGTTAGTGTAGATCGTTTCATTGTTTCTATCCATAATAACAAATGTTGAAAATACTTGTATGTTAAGTAAAATCCCTACTTTATAAATATATTTAAATATATAGAATGAATATATGATTGATATAATAATTATTTATAAAGGTCATATTCTATATAAAACTTAAGAAAAAATTGTCCTTGTTAAATTAGGCATAGGCATATGAGCTAAAAGTCTAGAAAGAAAGTGGAATTGTTAGAAAAGGTGTAGATACCTCACTTTCCCTTTTACATGTTGCTTTATATTCCAACATACTAAATTGAGAATCCAAATTGGTCGTCCCTGGAAACTTCTTCATAGTATTGTTAGGTGTTTGAATTTATGTTTTTTCACTTTTGGAGTTTTGTTCTTATGTATGGTGTTGCCCATTTCTTGTTTTATTTTATTTTATATTATAATGCTCTTCTTCTTTATTATCATGATTGCACAATAACCCAAGAAATATCATGCATGTCACCATCTAATTATAATTATAATTAATTTCACCCATTTGAGACTTAGTCCCTTATGGATAAATGCTTCTCCTTATACATTGAACTTGGTAATGATGATGTATTAAACAATATTTTAATTGCGATGTTGATAGATTGAATCAATTGAGGTGACCCCATTTTTATGTTCAACATAGAATGAGGAAAATAAGTTATGGTAATGTTAGATGTATTTAATTAGATTCTTTTATTTCTTGACAAGCAATTATAGTTCTAAAGGAAAATAAATGTATTTTTAATTTATTTGAGATTAATTTAATAATATAGTACAAATTAATCTAGATTAATTATTTGATAGTTGTGGATTAATATATTTTTTTGTTTTCGAATAAATGATGTCTTCAAATCAAGAAGAAGTCATGATAATATGTAAAACACCTTAGGATCAAAATATTTTGTCTGCTCTATGTAGGGTCAAGTTCAAGGATTAGGGTTGAACCTACGTTTGAAGAGATGGCATAGACTTGCATAAATGATTTAGTAACTTACACAAATCTACCTTCTGTTTCACCAGATTCACCTCTACTTCTTTTGCCTACTTTAATATATGAGACTAATGGTATGAGACTAATGGTATTTAAAAATACCCTTAGTGGATTGTCATTATGTTGCAATAGGACATGCTCTTCTAAGTTAACCCCTAAAAAACTTAGGTAAAGGATTGAGGACAACACTCGTTGACCATGCATATGCTCCTAGGATGAATGTATAGATCCATATTCCTTTCAAAGAGTCACTTGAAGTGTTACCTTCCCTAAATATAAATAATATTCAAATAAATGGTTGGATGATCAAATGAATGCCTTTAAATACAAATGTGTGACAATAAATCCTACAAATGTGTGCTTAGTTAGCTCTAGGTAGGAAAGAAATGGGTAGGAATTAGCCAAATTTTGAATTGGAATTTTAAAATGTCAAAAGTCAAATATGGTATTTAAAAATACCCTTAGTGGATTGTCATTATGTTGCAATAGGACATGCTCTTCTAAGTTAACCCCTAAAAAACTTAGGTAAAGGATTGAGGACAACACTCGTTGACCATGCATATGCTCCTAGGATGAATGTATAGATCCATATTCCTTTCAAAGAGTCACTTGAAGTGTTACCTTCCCTAAATATAAATAATATTCAAATAAATGGTTGGATGATCAAATGAATGCCTTTAAATACAAATGTGTGACAATAAATCCTACAAATGTGTGCTTAGTTAGCTCTAGGTAGGAAAGAAATGGGTAGGAATTAGCCAAATTTTGAATTGGAATTTTAAAATGTCAAAAGTCAAATATGCAAGTGCGGGGTTGATTTCATGAGCATAGACTTGTCACATCAAGTTATGAGAGCAACCTAATTTATACATCATCATTCTACTTCCAACATGTATAAGAAGTCGCAATTATGAGTTGAAATTCAAACATTGTGATCAAAATAGGCCATCCAGATTTAAAGGTGGTAGAATCGAGGTGGGAATAAAATGTTTGGGGGTAAGTGAATTGATAGGCCTAATAAATGAAGAATACATGGGAATGTGGGCAAATGTGGATAAGGTATAGATAAATGATGTGGGAGTGTGTGTAGATGGAAGAGTAACAACAAGGGTGAAACAACCCAACTTTGCACAACATTGCGCCATTTGTCAATATGCAAATGTATCAAGACATTCTCTTGAAAAATGGGCACAAAATTAAATAGAAAATGACATGGGTATGTAAATTTCACCATTACATTTTACCTACACTTTGAGGTGCACATGAATCCTAGAATGGTCATGCATCTCAAAGTGTGTAGGACTCACAAATATGCATGTATAGTAAATATTTAGACATATAAAGATACAAAGGGGGTCCATATAAAGTAACAAACCCTCCAAGATGTCATCATGTAGGTTTGTACTTTATCATTTACTATTCATACAAACCTTCAAAACAAAGCAAAATTATGCCATGAGTATCTTTTGTAACATGGGTAGGAACAAATGCAATTTGAATCCCATTGTAAACATCATAAAGGAGAGAGAAAGGTGGACTTAGGGTTAGAGAAATTTCACCTATAAGGAAAGTGATAATGATATGCCTTACTTGGCAGTTGATAGGTGACAAGGCACATGGGGTGCATGGCACATCATGTATTAAAGATGAGTCTCTACACACACATGGAACTATATACAAAACTTAGCATGAGAGTGTTAGTAACATAATATGTCCCCTACAATTGGTTGCATCCATAAGATACAAGGAATTGTGGGAGAGGGAAAATAGTACATGAAACATAAAAGTAAGCTAAGCATATAAGCATGAAATCATGTAAAGTAATAATTGTAAATGAGTACATCATGTATCAAGCAAAGCAAACATGTGTCAAATGATAAGTATGGTGATTTCATGGACTAGAGATGAGATTAAGGAATGATGTTATTGCCCCTAGTCACAAGCAAGTAAAGATGTTGATGTGGCCTTCGATGGCCAAAAACACCTTTGTATGTGCATAAGACTCTAGAAAGGTATATGCCCCTAATGTGGCATCTAAGAGCATTAGCACACATTGGTATAGGTAAGGATGTAAGTCCCTAGTGGTGACATGGATCTAGGCAAGAAAGGTGATGTGAGGGAAGGTGTGATGCCCCCATGTAAAGCAGTGATAATGGGATGTAGGTAAACATGTCAAAGGGGACGATATGATGCCACCAATGTAGGTACATGTGTTAAAGATGTGGTAAGCAGGGTGAAAATAGTAAAGTGGAAGGCAAGATACCCCAATGTAAAAATGATAACTCTAGAAGGAAGGTAAAGCAATAAAGGAACAAATAGCATGGAGGAAGGCATGATGTCCCCAATGTAAAAGATGTGGTAATAAAGAAAACAAAATGTAAGGGGGGAATCCATGATGTCCCCTTGTCTAATATGGTAACTCTAAAAGTTTGATGTGGGAATATAGGCTCAATAAGTAAGTTATAAGGTTGTGATATGCTAATATAGGCTTAGTATGTAAGCGATAAAAGTGTGGTTTGGTAATATATAGGATCAAGTAATCAATGATCCAAGGATAAGGCATTTAAACAAAATAGTATGGTCTATAGATGGGAAATGTCATAAGCATAAACATGATAAAATATGTGGATAATTATGGGCATCTAGAGCAAAACATCACAATAAGCATAAAAATGTATGACAAGCATAGAGTGAGAAGTTATAAGGTAGAATGCACGTGCAAAGTGGTAAAGTATGGAATGTACAATCATTTGGAAATAGGTGAAACATAAGAATGCAAAGAGTGAATAATAGAACAAATGATCAACCTTAGTAGAAAATGTAGGTAAAGGCGAAGGCAATAAGCATAAGCATAATTAAGAGGATTTTAACATACATGGGAGGAAATGTGTCAAGAAAGGAAAATGGTAAAGAATCAAATGCCCCTAAGTGGGGGAAGGGTAAGCATGAAATGAGATGTGTGAAGGTACAATAAACTAGGCATAAGAGGTCAAAGACAAACAAGAAATATGGGTATATGGTCTATAAGGGAGCTAGTAAATCAAAAAACAAATTTGGGAGGTTCAAACTTATCCTCCAACACATCATCATCATCCCAACAAAAATCATCAATTTTGTCTTTGTGGCTTTGTGTTACTTCTTATTTTCTTGATTTTCTATTTCATGTTTCTCTCGTTGATGATCAATTCATTGCACATTAGGTGGTTTCTCTTTTATTTTATGTGTAGTTTCATCATGGCATGTGTTATGATGCATAAGGCCAATCTCTTTATGTACATCATTTGTTATCATGTGACTATGAGTATATTTAGTGTTTATCTCCCATGTATCTATGAGATATTGAACCTTATGCTTGAATGCAATGCATTTATCTACAAAATGTCCATATGTGTGATGCAAGTATAAAAGTATTGATCCCTATGTGATGTAAGCTTGGACCTGTCCATTGGATTGATGAAGGCTAAGGTAATGAGATTATGTTGGGGAAGTTGTTCTAATACCACGTGTAAAGGGTCTTCCAATGTAGTGAATTTTCTAGATTGTTTTGGTTGAAAAAAGTGCAATGATCATCCTTAGGTACATCCTCATTGTCCCCATTTTATAAATGTGATAATGATATTGAGTCATGGAAAAAGGAGAAAGTGCTATTAATACGTTGATATAAAAGGATATTTTATAATAAGGCATGCTCACATTTACATGCAATGACACATAAATCTAAAAATGAGTGATGAGGCAAGTTACACATTTTTCTCTCAAAGATTGGAAGTAATCCATCTATAAATATGTGTTGAAGCTCATCATCCCTTGGTGGAGACAACATATTTGTAACCAAAGCTTGAAATATAAAAATATAATCCTTAATTGGCTATGTTCCTTTTGTTTACAATTCATGAGTCGATAGATAATTGTCTTAGGCTCAATATTGTAATGAAAATGTTTCATCAAAAGCACTAGCAAATTCCTTAAATGAAGTGATCAAAGCCTGAGGAAATGAATAAAACCATGTAAGTGAATGATCATTTAATCTTGATTGGAACACCTTGGTGAGTAATTGATCCTCATGAAAATAAGGAAGGTACATGAATTGGAAGACATGGTGTAATGATCACTTCTACTGGTCATATTTTTTAAAACAAGGCACTACAAATCTATTTGGTGAAGGACAAGTCAAATTGTCATATTCCAAAGGATCATAGAATACTTCTGTAGTGTCATCTTGTGATTAAATTATTTGTGCATAAGTACCAACATATCATTCCAGATTATTGTTGTCCTATTTTGCCTTTAGGCCAAATAGCCCAAAGATTCCCCTAAATCTTGCATTCCTTCCATCAAAGAAATTTGATCTGAGACACCTTAAATGGAAGGAATTTTCTCCAAAAGAATCCAAGAAAATTCTAAGTGTTTTCCTTTTGAAGTGCAAGTAAGAAGCCCAAAAAAGCTAAATCCAAAGTTTTATGGCTTTTCCCTTGTATTTTCTAGCTTATTCGGAGCTTTAGAGTTTTAGAGTTATCTCTTTCATCATGCCATTCCTATCAGCTCCAAAAACTCCACCTTGATAATTTGTAAATTGCCCAAGTGTTTCAGCACTGGAGGTCGAGGCAGCGATCTTCCTTCTTCTTCTGAGCAGGCAGTAAGCGGAAAGCCTGATCGTCAAAGTTTGGTGAAGCTCCAAAAGTTTCTAAGTCTTTCGGGCATCGGAGATCAAGAGGTTTCTCTTCCTTCTTATTTCGAGCAGGCAATAAGTGGAAAGCCCGATTGTTGAAGTCTGACAAAGCTCCAAAAGTTTCTAAGTCTTTTAGGCATTGGAGTTTGGGGGATTTCTCTTCCTCTTTCCTTTTTTGAAGGCAAAAGGGTGAAGGTCCAAGGCCTGATCCTGATCATTTCTCTAGGGTGCCAAGTGTTTAGATGGCGAACTCCGGATAGTTTCTTGTTTGCTTGCAAGTTACAAGCGTTAGCGGCAAGGTTTGATCCCTAATCCCGACAATCTTAAAATTCTTCCAAGTATTTTAGGATCGGGGGATCGACTGGTTCCCTTTCTTCTCTTCCAAATGCATGATGTATGGTGAAGGCCCGATCTCTGAAACCTAATGGTTTCCCTTTGTTTCTTTAGATTTTGGAGATCAAGGTTTCCTTCTTCACCCTTTCAGAGGTCGATTGCCTAATGGAACCCTGATTGGTCGAGGCCTAACTGTTTTGCCCTCCCTGCTCCTTCCACTATTCAGAATGTGATGGGACAGTTCAAAGGCCTTCCTAACTGCCATCAATGCTTCTTCAGAGTCCAATTGCTTGTGAAAGTTGATTTCCTGTGCCCCAATGCCACTGTAGCTCCTTTTGCATTAAATTTCTTATACCCAGGGCATGGCCGGATGTTCTTGTTCAGTGGGTTTCTAGGGCAGAGCCATGTGGGCACACACAAAGGACACATATGAATTTATTGCAGCATGGGTGACTAGTTTTCCTTGTTGACCACTCTTCCCCATGTCCATGGCTGCTACAGTATGATTTGAAAAAGCTATATATGCATGTATTAAAGATGTATTTCTATTGGTTGGTTATTTTCCTGGGTCATGACACAGATAGAAGATTTGTTGCAATTGTAGGCCGTGTATATCTTCCAGGAATTAATTGGATCAGATGGACTGTGCTCTTTTTTGAGCCTCTCATGTCTCCAATTCCAGTTCACCTATGAATGGAAGTTATTATTTTGTGCATTTTCCTTTTGTATTGAATCCCTTTCTCCTTGTAATGGTATTTTAGCCTTCATGATCAATATATGAACTGTTGTTTTGCCTTTCTCTAAGACTTATACACTATGTTTATTTAAAAATTGTATGTTTGTATTGTGGGTAAAACGATCCCTTTCATAGCTCTAATTTTCTGCCTTAACCTCTATTATAATCTGCATGAGTTTGTGTGAGTTTCTTCTAGTCTTTGAGATCATTGTTGTGTTATTTCAGGGTCTACTAAACACCCTAAATCTTGGTGCATCACCATTTTCTTTTATGTATTCCTTCTCCCCTTTTTCCTTGGTGATTAGTAGCATAGGTTTAGTTATTTTTCTCTAAACCTTAAGTTTAGAATGAGGAACCAGCCTTCTCTGTAGGCTTGGTCTCATCTGCAAGGCTGCCCCACACCTTGAGATTAGTCCCATTGTGTCATTGGAATGCTTGAACAGGCTTCAAACAAGTTGTAATTCTAGGTGATAAAAATTACTAATCCTAGTAATGAGGTAGTTCACATAAGGTAAAATATCATGCTCAATGTGTCTCATATTTGTTTGTGTATGCATCATGTCATATGTAGCAATGGTGGAGGATGTGAAAGATTTATCATCAACTAATGGCATATTATCCTTAATATGCCAAGTAAAAATTGTAAAATATCCTCAAGTTGTTCTTCATCATTAGATGTGTCTACATCATGTGCAAGATAGGATGTAACATAAGGTACTTCACAAGTACTTAAATACATCTCATGTGAAAGTATAAATGGATCCAAAAGAGGGCCTCCATCAAAAAGTTGTATATCATCATGATGCATAGAATAATCGATGAGGTCCACTAAGGAAGGGTCACTAGAAGGAGAATAATGAAAAACATGAATAAAACATAGTATATGGCCCATAGTAAAGCGATCTATGAAAGCACATGAAAAGGCATAAAAGGATGTATAAGAAACAAAACATGAATTATGTTAGGATCAAGGTGTCATTGACCTTGTAAATCCTATGTAAATTAGTTACTCCTAATATTGTTTGTAAATCATCCATAAGTGAAGATGTATTCATTGATCAACGGTCTTGTTTCAGTGATCTTGTTTCAACCACATTTTGGATCCTTGTACCTAAAGAGAATTTTTTAGAAAATTGCCTTGTAAACTATTGTAATTTCGTAGACAATCTAGACCATTCATCATTAGGTCACAGATTTGACAATAGAAGTTATGTTCTAAGGGTTTTTTTCCCTGGAAGGGAACACTCTTTTAATGAGAGCATTGTATTACGACTGTGGTGTAGTAGAGAGTTGAGACTAAAAACCAGGTGCTGCTAGATTGAAGACTGAAGAGTAGGTCATTGTTGATGTATTATAAACTTTTTTGAAGTTAATACAGACTGGTGCATCTCTTCTCGCATGGAGTTTTTTCCTAAAAGGGTTCAATTCTTTTGTTTTGTATTTCTTATGTGTTGGTGATTTACTTTTATTCAATTTCCATTTGGTTATGCATATTTTAAATTAGATTTACCGTTGATTTCAGATTTCCATTTTATAGTTGGTCACCTTAATTTCTAACAAATTAAACCATTATTTAGCTCTATCAATCAAAGTATCACCAAAAGCACCTATCAAATTACTGTCATCATGTATAAAAGCATAGTGTGAAGATATGAATTATCTAACATGTATTTTTGTATCTTCATTGCCACTAAATGACTCTATCATGAGTGTGTTAAAATAATGTGTACCATAATGAAAATCATCATGAAACAAGTGTTGCAAAGATGATTGTCGTTGTACCAATAGATCAACATGTTAATGCCTGATACAACTGCCAAAGTTAATGAATCCATGGGAGGCAGTTAAGCCTTGTCACAAACCCAAGCGTTGTGTTGCACAACACAAGGAGACCAAGGGTGCACACCTTGCAACAACCCACCCGCCCCAAGTGCAAGCAAGGGGTTCAAACCCGTGACCCAGGATCTGTTACCAAATTTTTCAAAGATAATTTGTCATTGCACCAATAGATTGACCTGTTAATGCCCGATATAACTGCTAGAGTTAATGAATCCATAGGAGGTGATTAACCCTTGTCATAAACCCAAACGCTGCATTGCACAACACAAGGAGACGAAGGGTGCACACCTCGCAACAACAAGGATTCATCAACCTCCTCAAAAGAATATAAAGAAGTATCATTATGCTCATCATTAAATATGTCATCAATAAACCACAAGCTACAAGATAGGGAAGATGAATTGTCATAAACTACATGGGGGTGATGACCTCATGTGAAGATGAACAAGGTATATCACCAGAGATAGAATAAGTGTGATCATCATCACATGTAGGTGAAGGTAAAACATGTATCATTAGTGTCCATAGTTACAACATGAGATGTAGGAAAATGATCTTCAATATGCTCATCATCATGTATAAGAGAAGTTAAGGTATATGAAGCACGTGAATCTATAGATGTAGGGAAAATGCGACATGTAAGAGATATATCATCAAGAGGTGTACCAATGTCATTCATCAATGAGGGGGGTGTGATATCATCAATAGACATCATATTAGATGCATCGCTAAACCATAATAAATCCTTCTTAGGTAATGGTCACTATCATAAGCCATGGGATCATCATGAAACTTGTGCATAAATGACATAGGTGTATCTAGTAGGCATGGATGAGCACCATTCAAATCCATGAGGAAAGGAAAAATGAGACGTGATAGAAAAAAACCTCCACAGAAAACACATTCTTATGCTCATAGAATGTGTTATGAGAATAATATAAATAGGGAGATGTTGTGTCATGAAAGATGAGGACCTCATCAAAATATGAATATATGTGCATGAATATCAACCATAGAAGAACACCTAAGAGAATACATAAGGTAGAATATCCCAGGTGAGAGAATGGGAGAAAGGATATATGTCTATATGTATACTCCAAACCACATGAAATCTAAAAATGAATGATAAAATTGTAATAGTATCAAATCTAATATACTCTAAGATCAATGAAGGTAGATTATGAAGATCAAACCCTAGGGGGTGTAAGATCAAATAGGTTCACCAAAATTTAAAAGAAAATAAACTTTTCATGAGCTTAATCTAGGCCAATCCAATAACATGCATACACATAAGCATAAACTTACCTAGATTAATTATTTGATATTTGTGGGCTAGTAAATTAAATACAAATAAATAGGGGTGCTTATCTCTATGGTTGAAGAATGAATGGTCCATTTAAAGAATCTATAATTAATGATGTCTTGGGATTAGGAAGAAGTCATAATAGTCTATAATGTGCCTTGAAATCATAATATTTTGTCTACTCTATGTGGGGTCAAGTCTGAGGATCGAGATTAAGTTTTCACTCATGAATATTTCATAGAATTGTGGAAATAATCTAGTGATTTGCATAACTTTGCTTTTTGTTTTACTTAATTTGCCTCTACTTATCTTTTCTCTAATATCTTGGGCTAGTGGTATTTAAAAATACCTTTTGAAGGATTGGCGTTGTTGTAAGGGGACATATTCTCCTAGGTAAACCCCTAAATAATTTATGTAAAAGATCGAGGACACCAATCTTTATCCATGCATATGCTCCTAGAATGAAAGTGCAAATCTAGATTCATTTTTAGATCACCAATATAAGTGTTTCCTTCCCTTTAAAATACAAATGATATTCAAATAAATTCTTGGATGATCAAATGAATGCAATTGAATGCCTTAAAATAAAAGTACATATCAATAAATCATGGAAAGATGTGTTTAGTTAAATCTAGGTGGAAAAGGAATGAGCAAGAGTTAGCCAAAATTTGAATTTGAATTTTAAAATGTCAAAGGTCAAATATTTGGGTTTGGGGTTGATTTGGTGAGTGAAGACTCAACCCATCAAATTCTAAGAGTATACTAGTTTAGATCTCATCATCCTAGTTCCAATGCATAAATAAGAAGTTACAATTTTGAGTTGTGGTTTAGAAGTTATGATCAAAATAGTGGACAACTATCTTTTGGCCATCAGGACATAAGGTAGCAAAACCAAGGTGGGAAAGAAATATATGGGGATAAGTGTATGGATAGGCCTAATAAATGAAGAATGTATGTGAATGTGAGAAAATATGGACAAGGTATAGATAAAAGATGTGAGAAGGTGTGTAAATGGAAGAGTAACAACATAGGGAAAAAGCCCAACTTTGCACAAGATCATGCCATTTGTCAATATCTCAAAATGAACACAAAACTAAATTGGAAATGGCATGAGTATGCAAATTTCACTATTACAACACTTTATTGACAAGCGACACATTATTTCAGGTTCCTACTGATGATGCAATGAACATAATGAATCTTGTTGTAATTAATTAATGTAAATATTACATTTAATTTGATGATCCATATAGTAAAAAAAACAACTCATATGATTGATGCTAGATATATAATTGGGGAAATATTAACTCTTTTTAAATATTTATGAACAAACATTTTTTAGGTGTTTTGGAATTGTTTCTTAGTACTACTAGAACACTCTAATAAACTGAGAGGGGGGAGTGAATCAGTATATGCCAAAACTTAATCCAATTAAACTTTATCAACCAAATCCTTTAACTTCCTTAAATAGATAAAGAAACAAACTATGCAATTCAAAGCACAACACACAATCACACAACCATAACACCAGATTTACGTGGAAAACCCTATAAGGGAAAAACCATAGTGAGCAACCTACTTGGATCTACTATCCAAATCTAGCCTCACAAATAAAAACATATTTACAATAGGTTTTATGGGCTACAACCCAAAGGAAGATACAACTCCCTATAGTGCTACAACACTTACAAAAAGAGGCTACAACCTCTATACAGAATACTTGACAAACTCCACTAATCAAACACCTCTGTAGTATCAATACCCTTCACATTGACATATATCTTCAACTCCTCTGCTCAACAAACTCTGCTACCTTCAACACACTTCCACACACACACATACTCACATCGACACTCATACATACATCTTCGCACACTCTCACACACTCTTACTTTTCACACCAAACATGATCTTTCATTAATATCCTCCACAAGCTTAAAAAACTTTCTCCTTTGTTAGCCAAGATGAAACGTGTAGCATGAAACGTGCAACGACCACAATAAGTCAGCACTCAAAAACATGTAGAGATCCATTACGGTTCAAACCAAGTGATAAACAGGACCTATTTTATCTTTGCACACATCTCAAAGCTAGCACACACGGTGCAATCACCTAGACATATCAAGTCTCTTTCAAAAACATTTATCCTTCCACATATTAGGTCTAGATTAAAAGTGGTACCAGAGAAACCAAATAACATCATGCGGATCACTTCACAAAAATTATATGACTTGCAAACACATTCTTAAACATTCCTTGCTTTGATTTCTGGATCTTCTTTCTGGCGCAAACAAACATTGAACCCATCATCTCTTGCAAACTCTGAACACACAGTCATGAAATAGAACATTGAAAAATAGACTTGCGGTACTCCTCAACACCTAAAACTTGAAATAGGAAAACATACATACATTTTGAACATATCATTCAAACAACAAAGCCAAACATTGTATTGCAGCGAAATGCGGTGGCTTTTACTTTCTCCTCTTGACAACTCTAATCAGCAACATAATTTGTCCTTACTCTACTAACTCTGAAGAACCTCTGCGATACATTGTAACATCTGAAACTTGAACATATCATACTTTTCATCTATATATGTCAATCCTTCAAGCCACAAGACCACATCTTCAACTATAGAGAAATGTGGAGAATTTCTTTGACTCATTCTGTTTGCAACAACTCTGAACCACTGTCTTCACTCTACAAGCTCTAGAAATTGCTACGATAACTTATATGCTCTAAAATCAAGAACATAAATACTTCACACCTATCTCTGTCTAACTTCCAAACTACAAGGCTATATCTTCAAATGCAAAGGAATGCAGAGCATTCTCCCAAGCTTCTTCGATGCAACTTCCTATGCCTTTGACTGTCAAAAACCTTACACACTTTCTTTCATATCTTATACAATGCTTTTCAAAAAGAAATAATGAATGAAACATTCACAACATCATAAACAACAATCACAGTTCTTTTCATCACAAACAAGAAACCACAACTTCTTCATATCAACATACTTTTCAACCTATCAACTTTCACCTGTCCATGAACTTTAGTAGATAAGGTACAACTGTGTACAGATGATACTGATCTGGAACAATATGCTCATGACTTTCCTCACTATCTCCTTCACTTCACATCTCTAATCTACTCTTCTGATCATCACAACATATACACATCACTTTGCTTTCTACCTCACAACACTTCTAATCACTTACTCTACTGTCATCACTGATCACCATTTTGTTGATATCACATGTAACCTTCACAACACAAATATGTTGATATCAATGACAACACATATGCAATAATCTCCCCCTTTGGCATTGATGGAAACACTAACCTGATATGCAAAATTCACCCCCTTTGGCATTAAGGGCAACGGGCTAGTGGTATTCCTCTATACCTACAAAAACATACAAGCTCCCCTTGTCTAAACAGTCCTTGTCATCTTCCATAGTCTCTTTCTACCTGCTCCCCTTAAGAATTAGCCTCCATCAATCCAGGGCTAAAAATATATCTTGAATTGCTCCCCATAGACAAATGCATCGTCTATGCGTCTAGTTAGGAGGGGCAACAACCCCTAACTTCTGTTTGAGATATTCAAATGTGTCCTTGGAAAATCACTTTGTAAAGATGTCTGCAACCTTATCCTTTATAGGTACATATTCCAATTTTACCTCTTGATTTGCAACCTTTTCCCTCAAAAAGTGATACTTGATAGATATGTGCTTGGTTCTAAAACGCATCACTAGATTCTTTGAAATATTTACAGCACTTGTATTGTCACATAGAATAGGAATGGGCTCATCATACACTACCTTGATATCCTTCAATGTTTGTTTCATCCATAACACTTGAGTGCAGTAAGATGATGCAACTATATACTCTACTTTTGTTATTGATAAGGACATTGAATCCTACTTCTTACTAAGTCATGAGACCAATCTGTCTCCCCAAAAGAAAGCTCCACCACTGGTACTTCTTCTATCATCAACACTTCTAGCCTAATCTGCATAAGTATAAGAACTCAGAGAAAAGTCATCACCTTTTTGATACCATAATCCATATTCTGGAGTACTCTTTAAATATCTAAATATCCTTTTGACTGTCGTCACATGTGTTTCTCTTGGATCAACTTGAAACCTTGCAACCAAGCAAGCAACTTGCATAATGTTAGGCCTTTATGTTGTTAAGTACAGTAGGCCCCCAATCATAGACCTATACAGAGTCTGATCATCTTGAGGTGACTCATCATCTTTTCTCAAATGACAACATATTACCATAGGAGTACTCACTGGTTTGTAGCCTTCCATACCAAACTTCTTCAACATCTCCTTGACATACATTGCTTGAGAGGTAAAGATGCCATCATTTGATTGAGCAATTTGAAGTCCAAAAAAGAATGATAACTCACCTATCATAGACATTTCAAATTCTTTCTACATCTCTTCTACAAACTTATTACACATTTCATCATTGCCACCAAAGATTGTATCATCAACATACACAACAACAATTAGAATTTGTTCATCATCAATTTTGATGTAAAGATTACTATTTGTGGTACCTTTCTTGAAGCCCTATTGTAGGACCCCTCCTTGGTACCCGCCATTATGACAGGAAGTGATCTTACATTTTGCTACCATAGTTCTGGGATGAGACATCTTATATGTGGTTCTGGTGTTTTGATTAGACTACATCTATAGTTACACATTACTTTCGGACATATGATTCTAGCTTAGACATGTTTGATACATATTCTATATATATGCTTGTGTACTTTTGTTGTTTAATATGATGTTCGGGATGATGACTAATATCTTATGTTAGTGGACTATATTCCTCATTTACATATAGTAATATATTACTCCATGAGTTGTGTTGTGTAAATTCATATGCTATGTCTGTGGATTATGTCATTTAATGATATGTAGCTGTAATGTCAGAAAATGTCCCCTTGGGGGCTTTTCCCTCATAAGGTTTAGCTCTCAGGTCTTTAGTGTGCATTTAGGACATCTTGCATCATAATTTGGCATCTTGATGGAATGAACCCTAGGTTTTATGGAAAATAGGGCCTAGGGGGACCCCTTGAACTTAACCCTGCCCAAAATAGGGGGGAGGACTTGGGTGCCTGTGCCCTAGTCCTGCCCTATTTTGGGTTAGGCCCAAATTTTAAGTGTCAATTTTTTACTGTTATTTGGTCCCTAGGCCGACACAGTAAGTTTGAATTTACAAAATCTGTGCTTGTAGTTGCATATAAAAGCATGTTTAGGCATTCATTTAGAAACTAGATGGCAATGGTGAAATTTATGCATCCTAAAGGTGATTCAAGACTTTCATTGTGTTGCAAGAGTAGATTGGTGTTGTCTATGTGTTTGTGTTTGTAGATTTGAGCATCTATTTCCTCATGGAATGAAGAGCATCTTCCTCCCATGAGATATTCACTACAAGGTGACATTATATTGTGTTTGTGATCATTATTTCATTTAGTTTTTGCCTCTGCCTCCCTAGGCACACACTCTCTATCTAACAAAGGTGTTCAGAGACTTAAGTGTCCTCTGGGGCTTGACTGAGACAAGCCTCTAAACACCACAACCCCCTCCCAAAGTTTTCATGGTTGCAGGTTACAGGTTGCAGAGCTGGACAAAGTGAAGTTGCAGGAAGGCATCTTGAAGTGTCAAAATTGCAGAACAAAAGGGAAAATAGCACCCTGAACTTGGGCGCTTGCTCATTAGTCCTCCAACTTTCGTGATGAGAAAATCTCTGAAACAACAGGAAACAGTTGCAGAGTGAGTTTCCAAATCTCGACAAAAACTAAGGCCTTGGACTTGGGTGCCCGCTCCTGTGTCCCTGACTTTTTTGCCTCGAAGCCCCAAAAATAGGTACTTTATGATTTGATATTTTACTTCCCTCTACAAGAGCTTTTTATGTTATTCTTCTGTTTACAGTCGTATTTGTGAAATTAGGGTTTTAAAGGTTAATTGAGCATAAGAGAAGGAAAATTGACAATTAAACACCCTAATCCAAGCTTCCCTAAATTTCACAACGACCTAGGGTATGATAGTGCATTACCACTCAACCCTAGGTCCTTGAATGTTAAGGGTGAAAGGAGGATTCAAACATCTAAACACTTAAACATAAATAATCCAAAATTTACCCCAAATAGTAGCATTGTAGAGACTCCATGAAAATGTTGTTAAGTATCTTTGAGTATCTTGATTATAGTTATTCATTAGCTAGTGAAAGATCTCTACTATCATGTATATTGAGAAACGTATTGAGTATCTAGTGGGTGTAGTATGTTCATAAGTGCACGGGTGATTTAGATGATTTACTAATGTTTTAGTTAGTTACTATTATATTATGGCTTCGACTATTCTATCTTAATCGTAATTGACATTGGAAATAAGTGTGCAGGAAACCAAGCTAGTGGATATGAGGAAAACACTTGGAGACTTGTTGTAGTTTCCCAGTAAGCCAACCTAGCCTATTTGGAGGGGCTTAGGTCCATTGTATAGTTATGTGCTTGTGATGTTATGTCACGTGTCAATTATGTATCAACAATGAGTAATATTGTGGTCCATCATGTGTTTAGCATGTATGTTGTAAAAGTTATGTGAAGTGTTCTTGTCGTGGGGGGGGAGAGTCTAAATAATCTTTCTATCTTGTTAGTTACTAAAAATTAACACCTTTTGTTAATAAAAATTAAACACCTATCCTAGACCTAGGTGGGCCCCTTCAAAAGACATAATAAAACTAAGGAAAAAATGATTATTGATCACCTTTTTATTAGCATTTCTAATAGCGACGAGAATTTATATTTTATTACTACACAATGGTCCTTGGGAAGGACGCATGTTGTCCACCTAAGGAGACAACATGTTGTCCACATAAGGACACATGCTATCTCCAAGATCAAATGTAACCTAGTGGGAAAGAGGGTAAAAGGGAAGAAAAGAAGAGAGGAAGGGGATTGCTACTAAAAATTTCCATGGCTGTAGCTGTAATATTGGATGGTTGTAGCTGCAATATTTATGTTATTGTAGCTGTAATAATTCTACTATTGTGGCTATTATATCTCTATTGTTGTAGCCATTGCTATGGTGGTGTGTGTGAAAAGGGGGATGTAAGAAAATGAAAAGATGGAGAAGAGGGGGTGGATTTTGGGTCTACATCAATTCATTAGAGCCAACAAGGAAGACTCTTAAATTCAAAAAAAATCCAATGGAAAATTTTTATGGTTTAGTTATGTGCTTTATTGGATTTTATTTTCTGCTATTGCTGTAAATTTGTGTGCTTGCTGTATGGTGTAAATTTGAGTGTGTGTTGTTAGGAATTGTCTCTTTATGGTGAGCATTCCTTATGAAATCAGAGAGTTTTCAACATGTGTGAAAGTATTGTGTTACCTAGAGTAATGTTCTAAGTGTTTCAATCTATGTGAGGTATGTGTGTTTTCAATTGTTATTATGTCAAGCTGTGCATTGTCAAGCTATGCAATTCTGTTTTGTGGTGATACCAAGTTGTATTTATGTGAAACCTTTGTCTCCTTGTGTTTTCCCCTAGCTCGGGGGTGGACAGCTCCTATCCTAAGCTAGGAGGTGAGCACCCCACTAGTTTTATCAAAAAGTTTGATCCATGTTATAGGTTATAGTAGGTTAAAGGATAGGACTACAAAATGTGATCACTTAGAGCACAAGTTGCAGAAGAGAGAATGTTCCTAGGGTATTAGTGAAATCATTCTACTATCAAAGTCTATAAAAAAGGGGGGGTTAAATTCTCTCAAAAGATGGTTGTTTAAACCTGTAATCATTTAATTATTCTCCATATATAGATGCTATGTAATCAGAAAATATGGAAAGTAGGGAATTGTTGTATTTTGGATGCATTTACATTTTCTTTTACATTCTTCATTTGACAATCTAGGAGGATTAAGGGTTTGAGTTATTTCTTCTCCTTGGAAGATAAATGATAGTTGATTTCTTTTACAAACTAGTTAAGAAATATTTAGCTGCAAATAAATGTTCTATGTTCTATCATGAATAATTCTAAAAAACCAACATGAAGTATTACCTTGAGTTAGAAACCATTAGTTCACTTAAATTTATTCACTACATCTCAATCAGTTTGGTTACATTAGAATGATTGCTAAAGAAAAGGGAAAAGTAGAAACGACATGAAGCAATGTTTTGCATCTCAAATAAATGTATTTAGTGAACACAATAATTATTTAGTAACCCTACAAATAAAAGTTGGTGGAAGAAAAAATAAATTCTTTAGATAAAAGTTAGAGGAATCAATAAATTCTCCAGCACTAGTTTTTGTAGGCTCTTATTTGTCCGAAGTCGTTGCCTCCAAATTGGTTACTCAATGAAAATTATTTTGAACAAGATTCACTTAGAATATTCAGGATACTCTCTTTAACTCAATAAACTTCCTGAATAGAGGAAGATTTAAATCCATGACAAATTCTAATGAGAGAAAATTAAAAGCAAGTCTTGGACACAAGAGAACTATGCAAAGTTGGAGAAATTGGTGTACGATATGAAGGCAACAGTAATGAAGGGAAATCCATCAAAGTGTAATAAAAGGGGAAAATGTCAGCACTACTTCCCAAATCAATCCAACATGGATTAGAACAAAAAATATAGTATTACAGTGTAAACTCTAGAGAAAAAGACTCAAGCCCAAAAGGATTTGACAATATTAAAACATAATAAGTGTCACTGTTCCTGAATCCTATGGACACAAATTAAACTACAAATTTGAAGTCTTGAGAAGACAAAAGGAGCAAAGAAGAAATCTCCAAAGAAGAATAACCACTTCAAACGAGAAATAAGAGCTATGACAATGAGATCTCTATTAGAAACCTTCCAAGACCAAACAAAAGAATTGTTGAAAGTATGCACCCTCAGTCAGATGATTTTGTTGCAAAACAAAACAAAGCATATCAAAACAACCAAAATTCTAGGCAAATCCCTATGTAAAACTGACAAAAGAAGTGAGGAAGAGCATAGTTTTGCATTAAAACATGAACACAACCCACAGATCCACGTTCAAGGATTTTATCTACCATTGAATGAATTTGGCTTTGCCAGCCAAGGACTTAGCCACCTGTAGAGTTCACCTCTGTATCAAAACCCTTGATAATGAAACAAAGAAACCACCAAAACAAAAGAGAAAAAAAATAAAAGAAAAGAAAACTAGTTTTCCCTATAGTAGCGATATCAAACCCAAATGGGTATGGTCGACCAAGAGAGGCCACGGACCCTTTGAGCCTGGCAAAATTTTTCGTCAAGGGTGTTTCTGCACCACCAGATCACCTGTGAATGTATGCACAAGCAGGGTATTAGAAATAATGTAAGGAGAGGAAAAAAAATGAGAAAAGTATTATTCCCCGACGCAACGAATTGCTATTGAAACTAAAAAGAAATAGAAAGAAAAGTGAGCAAAAACCCTGCTGCAGGACATTCTTCCTTGGCCGCCACCATAGGTCTCTTCTGTGTTGCAAAGAGAAAATAATACAAAGAGAAATGCATTATGTTTAGGGCAGATTTAGGTTGAGCGCTCCTTTTAAGGCTGGGTTACCTTTTTCTACATGCTTTTGACGTGTCCTTTTACCCTTGTGAAAATTATTTTCAAAGCCTCTTAAGGAGTGATTTTCCCCTTGTTATTACTTATCCATTTAAGCTAAAAAAAAAGAGTTTAGTAAGTTCTTTTGTAAGTTTTTTTTTGGGGCCTTGATTTTCTTTGGAAAGAGATACATGGTATAATTATATGTTTTCCTTACATTCTTTCGTGTAATAGAGAATTACTTAAATCTATATTAGTAATATTGGTTTTGATAATTTTCTCTAGGTTCATCTAGGAATTACTCTAACCTGTGTTATTTATAATTATTGGGCCTTGCTATGTTAATAATAAATTATTATTTTAAGGGAATTACTTTAACCCGTGTTATTTACAATTGCTGGGCCTTGCTATATTAATAATAAATTGGCATGGATAAATAAAACATATATAATAATAATAGGTGTTTTTTAAAGTTTTCATCCAGCTTGGTAAATTAAAAAAAAAGTTCTATGATTGCCCTAGTTGTGAGTAATAGGGTAAGCATTATTTTAGGATGGGGGAATTAAATTGTTCATTGACGTTGGCATGATCTATTCTGTGTATTTTTAGAAATTCATAATCTTGTTGGGGTTCTTTTAATAAAATAAAATATATATGTATATGTTTATTGCTTTATGTTTAGGGTTGAGATTATTAATAAGTTTAGGATTATAAGTAAAGGATAGTAATTATGGTAGTTGAGGTAATAATAAAACTAATGTTGGAACTTATCCTAGTAACTTTTCCTTGGCTATATTAATAATAAATTCTTATTTTTAAGGTTATTAACTTTTCCTTCCTTGAAATCAATCAAGAAAAGTTTCTAAATAATCATTGTTAGTATTATGAAATGACTTTAATTATTAGTTTGGGAACAACTGTATGCACTTAGACAATTGAGGTAAATATGGAAATCTAATAAAGGTCAACCTAGAGGTCTAGTTCATCCTCAGTAATGTTATGTGCATTTTTTTTTGGTTTCTAAAGATTGTATTTCACTTTAATTTATTATAACAATATGAAAAAAAAAAATTGGTGTTTGGTCCTTGTGTCATGTCATTTTTCTTGGTGTTAGTTGTGGGCGTTACATTAGGTATCA